>CM033740.1:34484175-37234552 GCA_019671005.1 Hibiscus mutabilis | reverse complement strand
GCTTAAATAAAAAAACAGCCCTCAAACTATGCATTCTTTCTGCTTTTAGCCCTTAAACTATGATTTGGGCAAAATAAGCCCTTAAACTATTATTTTTGGTCACTTTAAGTCCCTAAACTATTTTTTGGTCAAAATAAGTACATAAACTATGTCATTTTTCTTCTTTCAGTCCCCAAAACTATCAATTGGTCAAAAAATCTTTGTGATGTGTCAACATCTTATTAGTCGAAAATAGTTTTCTTTTGACTTAAATAACTATTGGACTTAAAATGACCAGAAATGATAGTTTAGGGGCTTATTTTGATATATGATATTTCAAAATTTAAACAGAAAATAAATATTTATATATGTTAGAAAAGCCTATAAAATGATATTTTTGTAACCGTGGACTTAAAGTGACCAAAAATGATAGTTTAAGGGCTTATTTTGCCCAAATCATAGTTTAGGGACTTAAAGTGACCAAAAATAATAGTTTAAGGGCATATTTTGCCCAAATCATAGTTTAAGGGTTAAAAGCAGAAAAAAGCATAGTTTGAGGGTTGTTTTTTGGCAAAAGTCAAGCACCTGAATTGAAGGATATTATACGTTTAAATACGTTCAAAGTTGTTGTCTTTCAATTCAAAAAAAAAAAAACTGGCCGTGTAAAGCATAGTTTACGTTTAAGAGCAACATTAGATTTTTAAAAACCCTAACAGCATAGTGTCTTCTTTTGTTTTTCAATTCTTTAATTGCCGGCGACAACACTAGTTTTGATGCTGTCGTCGACCGCCGAGATCTATCGTTTTGTTTTTTTATTTTTTTATAAATATTTATACTTTTGTGGCACGATTTACTCTACCTTTTAGTACGTATTTTTCTGTCTTTTGGCACGTTTTTTTCTTCTTTATCGGTCGTTTGGCCGTTTCTTTCATTTGATTTTCTATCAGGGTTAGATCTGACGTCACCACGATTGATCAAGATGGCGCTCATTTCACTATCCTGCTGATCCCCCTGTCTCAGACCCTCGAACTAGATTTGGATATGTGATCACATTCACTGTTCCCTGTTCGCGATTGATTTGTGGTAATGACATTGTTGTCAACGTGTCTCATTGTAATATGCACTTTTATGTTGTTTGTTGATGGTTTTACCTTTTATTGTCGATCTTTGGTGATATTTGTATTCATCTTTTATTTCGAGTCTTTTGGTTGAGTTTTTACTTTTCCTTGTATGGTCCTCTTATGATCTGGAGACGTTAGTTTTGTTTACTAAGAATATATCTGGATTAAGTGTTTTTGTTTACTAAGTTGTAAACTTTCATTATAATTTCGGATGTATCATCGTTCAATAAAACTAGCGTATTTCAATTAAAAAAATGTGTTCAAAGCTACGTCCTCCTAAATGTCGCAAGAAAAACCATGTCACCTAAGCTAAGACTCAATCATCTATTTGAATACAAATTAAAACAATTTATTTGGGTACAATATAGTTGCTTATTCAAAAAAATATTAAATACTAGTTCACAATTTTTTAGTACTTCAACAAAAGAAGGAAAAAGTAAAAAGTAAAGAATTGTATAGATGTAAGTCCAAGCTAATTCTCCTCTATGAAATTCCAAGTTTTCTAGTTAATCTCTCAAAAATTTAAACAAAAGTGTGTTAAAATAAGAAGGGTAGCTACAAAAAGGGATAAAAAAATTAACCCCTAGTTCAAGAAAAGGAACATGGGGCAGATCAACATGAAGTTATATGCATGTAATGCAATAATCATTAGGTAACCGATTTTCATCCTAATTTATATCTCATTTGGAATTTGGAATCTGGTTACCTCAAGAACAAAAAATAAATTTGTATTTGGGGTGTGAAATCCTGAATCATATCTTAACTCACCTGTTGTAGCTGCTCCACTCGTTTTCTTGCAACCTCTACAGATGCTTCCTTGTGAATGCTTTGAAGAATGAATAGCAGGTGAGAATGGAGGTCCGAGCAACAATGTTCTTCAATTTTACATTGGGGTAAGGCAGATTTGAACCCCACTGAATAAAAAGGGTAGTTCACAAGCTTCATCGGGCACACGGTTATGCCGTGTCCATTTGACTAGCCAGAGATGGACCGAGAGGGTGCTGGATGGGGCAATCGTCCCCGTAAAAATTTTAAATTCTACGGAAAGTTTAGATATTTCCTTCGCATTTGCTATTGATAATCTAATTTCGCACCTCTAAAATTTTGTAATCTTTCACCACTAATATTTCTAATATATCTTCCTAATAGTTCGCACCCTCCTACATAGAATCATGCGTTTGTTCCCTGCCGAGCACTTTTGTTCAAAAGAATTGTTTTCAAATGTCAAACTGAATCATGCTTCTCCATTTGACTAGCTGAAAATCTGGCATGACACCCTTCAGTTTGGCATAGCTGGGGAGGAATGCTTGGGCTATGTTGTAAACTACTTCAGTTTGACAACTCCTTCCCTTATCCCAAGCTACGATTTCTTTTGTCGAACAGGACAATTCTAACATTTTATATAGGAAAGTAGATTTCTCCGAGAACATAGCCTATCATCAAATTAAAAAAATTGATATGTTTATCTGTAAAGTTTTATTCCACTAACTATTTGATAATTAGAAGGGTTAAACAAAATTAAGCAGTATTTCTAACAGCCATTTAATTGTGCCGATTATATTTGTTAGTTGTTGCAATGTATCGTCATGTGGAGACCTTCACCCAAATTACCCCCACCCAAAATCACAAGAAAACAAACAAACAAAGAAAGAAAGAAAGATTGAATGAAAACTCAACAAACAGCTCTGTTTCTCTATTTAAAATTAAAGTTTACATAAATTAAAAAGTTTCCATAAACGCCTTAGTTTTAAGATTTAAATATTCAATTTAGAATTCAAGGTTTAGGGTTTATGTGTAGTAGTTTATAATTTAGGTTTTGTGATTAGAATTTAAGGTTTAGGGTTTAGGGTAATATGATAAGAGATTTAGATTTTAACATATAAATCCTAAATTCTAACCATAACCCGAAACTCTAGCCTTAAGCCTTAAACCCTAAACCCCTAAACATAAACCGTAAACTAAATCCTTAAACCCTAAAACTAAGTAACTTGTGAAAACTTTTTGTTTCCACCCATTGTATAGAATAATTACCTTATTTTAATTATGTTAATATTAATTTTATTTTTGATTATAATATATCATACTGTTTGAAATAATTTTTCAATTTATATCATGAATAATTTTTTAGTCATCATTTCATTGACCGATTAATTTTAATGAATTAAATTAAAATTAAGATTAAATTATTTTAATGTGTAAGTAATGAGGACAAAATGTATAATTATATAAATTTACTTAATTATCACATTAATATCTGTTAACAGTTAATGACAAGTGACTTTGTTGATATCATTTAAATAGTTAAGTGATTTGATTGACAAAACTGATAAATCAATGGTCAAATTAAAACCTACCTCATAGTTGAATGACTATTCAAGAATTTTTCCTTCTTTTTTAAGCCGAGTGACTATGGCAAGGACTTAACAAAATAGTCGGGAGTCTATTTGTGTATTTTATCATAAATTAAAGGCTTAACCATAAAATAAGTGTTCAAACTTTATTTTTTTTTCAAGAGGTGCCTAAACTATTTTTTGGCTGAAATAAGTGCCTAACATTTTCATCGTTGCTATTTTAAGTGCCTAGTCGTTAACATCCGTTTAAAAAGTTCCTTTAGCCAATAAAAACGTGACACGTGGCACGTTTTATTTTATTTAAAAAATAAATCAAAATTTATAAAAAATCCCAAAAATCTCGAATATTCCCAAAATAGTCCCCAAATCCCTAAACCCCAAAATTCGGCTACTCCTGTCGGCGTTGGTCACGTAGCCGATGACAAAATGAGGCGCCCTCCCCTCGTCGAAAGACTAAGACACCGTTCGCCGTCCGTTCGGCCTTCGTTCATCGTGAATTGTTCGAATTAACTCAAATCGTCCGAATCATTCGACCGGCATTTCGCACGGCATCGGTCGATTTTCGACGACGGGATGGTGGGGTAAATGGACGTGATAGTCTGGCGGCGGGTGTAACGGGTGGCGGCGTGGCCATCGGCGGTGGAATCAACTCAAATCGGGAATTGGACTTTGGGGAGTTAGGGATTTTGAAATTTGGGGGTGAATTTTTTAAAATTTAGGGAGTTTTTGAAAAATTAAATTAAAAAAATAAAAAATTAAAATCAAAGCCACATGATATGTTTTAATTGGTAAGTAATTTTTAAAACGGTCATTAACGACTAGCCATCTAAAATGATAACGGTGAAAACGTTAGGCACCTGTTTCAGCCAAATAATAGTTTAGGCACCTATTACAAAAAAAGACAAAGTTTGGGCACCTAATAGTTAAGGCCAAATTAAAGGGTAAACTATCGAAATGGTCATATAAGTGTTATTTGTTATTTCTGATTTTGAAATTGTTCATTTACATTATCAATTTATTATATTTTGATCAGTTACATTATTGATTTGTTACATTTTTTTGTTATTGAGCTATTAATTTCGGCTAGTTTGATGACGTAACACGTTAGTATAATGAAATAATTTTTAATTTGACCCTTAAACTTCAAAAATAATATTAATTTAAGCTCTGAACTTTAAGCAGAATATCAATTTGACCCTTGATTTCGATCAAAGCCTCATGCGCCAGCAGCTATTTATCACTGTCGCGCGGTTACAACCGGTTGCCACTAGCCACCATTTTTCGACGACCGTTGCACTCAAAAATTTCAATTCACTTCTTTTTACCTCCTAAATGTGAATCTGATATCTGTTTCACTAAAAAATGTCTTAAACTCAACAAATATAATCTAAAATCATTCGAATTTCTTTAAAATTAACTCATAATAATAAATTTATAATTAATATTCATTTAAAAATAAAGACACCGTAAACCTAAGGGAAAATATTCATGCATTAGTGGAGAGTGGTAGAAACAAAAAGTTTTCACAAGTACATAGTTTTAGAGTTTCAGTATTAAATTTAGGGTTTAAGATTTAAGGAATATGGTTAGAATTTAGGATTTAGATGTTAGAGCTTGGTTTTATAGGGTAATATGTTAGATATTTATATTTTAACCTCTAAATTCTAAATTCTTCCACAACCCTTAATTCTATACCCTGAATCTAAACCCCTAAATCCTAAACGCTAAACTGAATCTCAAACAATAAAACTAAGATGCTTGTATAAATTTTTTGTTTCTACTACCGGTGCATGAGATGATTACTCTAAATCTAAATCTAAATCTATATCATATTTAAATCCAGAATTTTTTATAATAACGTTATGTTATATATATATATATATTTTGGCCATAAATTTATAATTTTTATTATATTTATAATACTAATTATAATTTATTATATATAAATTATGAGTTTAATTTTGATACACATGCTAAATTTTAAACAATATGCCTATTTTTATTATAAATCAAAATTAAACCTAAACCTTAAAAAATTAAACCTCAAACCCTAAACCCTAAATTTTAAACACTAACCTTAAATTCTAAACCCTACAACCCAAACCTCTAAACTCTATACCTTAAACTAAACCCTAACACCTAAAACTAAAAGATATGGGTAAACTTTAATTTACACTGTATATTAAAGTTTTTCTCCTAAATTATTTCATTAAAATACTTTTGGACAACTTTTTCTCTGATTAAATTAAATGAGATTTGCAGAGTCTTCGAAGGAAGGAAGGAAGGAATAAAGAAATAATAGACGAGCTTCGATGTTTGCTCATTTCACACCGCATGAACCACTTTCTGAACGAAACCTTCCTCCAATCTTAACCTGAAAAAAAAAATCAAAATCCCTCCAATATCTCATAAACATTCAAGTTAACGGAATTCGAAATCTCAGAATCCTCCAATCAGGAAAAACCCTAGCTCCTTCACTCCTTCTAGACAATAATAAAAGGGGGAAATGGCGCTTTCCGAGGAAGAGTGCTCAACGGATAAGGCATCTTCCTCTTCACCGTCATCCTCGTCGGAGACTTCTTCTTCGCAAGGCGTTAACTACCTTGCCAAGTGTGTGCTTAGAGGAAGTGTTATCCTCCACCTCGCTTACGGTCACCTCCGCTCTCCTTCTTCCTTGGACATCGTTTTCGGCAAGGTCCTTCCTCTTCTTCATTTCCTTTTTTATATCACTCTTAACATTTTAATCATGGAATTGGATCAATTTACTTAGTACAAAGAATAATCAACTGGCATTTAGGCTGTGTTTTCCTTTCCCCCCTTCTGTTTTATTAATCAGCTTCTTTTAGGGTTTAAATTTGATACTTAAGCTGCCCTCTTTTGTTTAATCTTATTTCTTAAGTGATAAATTCTAATAGGAAACGAGTTCAAATATTCCTTGTCATTTCTTTAATTTTTTTTATTTAGTTCTATGTATGAACTAGAAATTACTGTCCTTCAAACTGATATTTACACAGTTCATCCAAGCCCTTGTGATGCTATTGACATTTCCTATTACATTTCACAACGTCAGCTTTTTTTTTTCTTTATGTTTCCTTGCTCAAAAATGGTACTGTAACTTTGACTTTTAATTTGCAATGCCTCGTTTTGAATCTATAGCCACTTAGTTATTTGTATTTAGTTTTATCATCCTATTGTATAACTTGCTTTTGATACTGTATGGTGATAATTTAATCTTATTAAGTTTGATCATAAATTCCTTCAATTTCATTTAAGAAATCATATCAACATACACCTGCTTACCTGCAAGCAGACATGCACTTTCAGCTATTAATATAAAAATTTCCTTTGAAAATTGGGAGAACTGTAGATAGAATAATGTTGAAAAAGGGAAGCAAATTTAATTCACTTGTATGAAACAGTTTGTATAAATGTAGTTCTTGGAGATCACTAAGTCAAAAAGATCAAGTCAATCTATGGTTGAGACTCAGTTTGGTGTGCACACAACTGTAGCTCTAGAGTTGGGAAATCAATCTCAAAAAAGAAAAGAAAAAGAAGAGGGTCTTCATTGTTGTGGAATAGTGGCATCATGAGCTATATTCAAATTCGGTTGAAACTGGTTTTCGATAAATGAGATATAATAACAAATAAATGTAGATAATTCTTTTCAATTGAAATCCACACTCACACAGGTTTTGGTAAAAGAATAAAGGGTTATGGATTAAGCTTTTTGACTGTTGATCTTATCCCTGGAGAAAGCTGACTGGGATTGCTCGCCTTTGAGTGGGACTCTGTTGTATTTTATGAAATTCTTCCTTCTGAAATAAAGTGAATTTGTGACATTTACGTAAAAAGATAGCTAATCTAATTGATTGTTTAATGGTGTTTTATTCATGATACGTCCATAGAGTAGGTAATAATTGAAGATTGTATTGTAACATCCATAAATATTGATTTTTTCCCAATCGAGAATCACACTCACATAGGTTTGGATTAAAATAATAAGGGTTATGGATTAGTTTTTTTTGGATCATTGATCTTATCTCCCTAAAGGGCCATCTAGTTTGCTCTGCTTTGAGTGTGACGATTTTGTCAGAGGAAATTACTTCTGAAGTCACAGTGAATTTGTGTCGTTTCTGTAAAAAGGATAGCTAACCTCACCGATTGTTTGGTGGTGTTTTATTCAGGAGACATCCATAGAGTTGGTAATAATCGGTGAAGATGGTATTGCAACTTCTGTATGTGAGCAGACTGTCTTTGGTACGATAAAGGATCTTGCCATTCTACCTTGGAATGAGAAGGTCTATGCCCAAAATACACAGGTCTATACCAAAAACTGATAATGGAAGCATTGTAGGATACATCCTCTTGATTTTCATTTGTCAGAGAGGACCGTTTCTTTATTTTTTAAGAATAGATTTTCTAAAGTGGAGAAAAGTTATATGATTTGAAGCAGGTTTTGTAATAAAATTATGCTATAATTTTATTTTAAATTAATTTGCTTTCTTCCTTTTTCTTTATTTAGATGCGAGGGAAAGACCTGTTGGTCGTCATTTCTGATTCTGGAAAGCTATCATTTCTCACATTTTGCAATGAGATGCACAGGTTTTATTTTCTAATCCTGCAGTGCAGTTTTCCATGTGAAAGTGAACATGACTAATGTCTATACTGTTGACATTTTGGTATGTTTACTTACACGGTAACGATACATATTTTTAAAATAGGTTTTTTCCGGTGGATCATGTTCAGCTTTCTGATCCTGGAAACTCAAGGCATCAACTTGGAAGAATGCTAGCTGTTGATTCCATGTAAGTTCAATTATGCCAGAGGTTATACTGTGTGCATGTTATTTCCTTATCTCTGAGCAGGTGGAACATGGATTCATATTAAAAACAAAAGAGATATTGTGTCTGGCAATGCAATGGATTCCTCTAACTTACTTGATTTTCCTTTAACAGTGGCCGTTTCATTGCTACTAGTGCTTATGAAGACAGATTAGCTCTTTTTTCCATTTCAATGTCTGCTGGAGATAATATTGTTGACAAGGTATTGTTATTTGCAGACTGGATTGAATATTCTGGCAGCACTTTGTGAATGAAATTTGTTTTCCTCTGTATATGGAATTATGAGATCTTATCTGTGGGCATTTCAGAAAATATTTTATCCTCCTGAGTATGAAGACAGTGATAGTTCTTCCAGAAATCCCCAAAGAACTAGTATACGTGGTACAATATGGAGCATGTGCTTTATTTCAAATGATTCAGACCAAACAAATAAGGAGCATAGTCCTATTTTAGCCATTGTTCTAAATAGGTAAGACTGAATGTATAATGACCATCTAAGAAATAATCACATTTATAGTTTTTTTTTGTCTTACCATGGGATAATTTATATATATAATATTTACTTGGGATAGTCTAAGCAAGGGCTACATATTGTTACTGCAGGAAAGGTAATACCCTCAATGAACTGGTATTGCTGGGATGGAATATTAAAGAGCATGCAGTTTACATCCTTTCGCAATATCTTGAAGCTGGACCACTAGCACATAGCAAAACCTATTTTGGAACATATATGTGTTGAAGAGTTATGTAATCCTCATTGCGTGTATAGAACAACCTTAGACTTTTCAGTTCATGCACCTGAGGAACATATATGTGTTGAAGAGTTATGTACAGCTTATGAATTTGACGATGACGGGTTATTTAATGTTGCGGCATGTGCTTTACTTCAGCTGAGTGATTATGATCCAATGTGTATAGATGGCGAAAGTGGAAGTGGAAAAACGACCTGCAAACATGTATGCTCATTTAGTTGGGAACCGAAAAGTGATAGATGTCCGAGGATGGTCATTTGTCTTGATACTGGGGAAATTTACATGATTGATATTTCATTTGATTCTGACGGTCCTAAAGTGAATATATCTGATTGCCTCTACAAAAGTCAACCTTGCAAGTCACTTTTGTGGGTTGATGGTGGGTTCCTAGTGGCAATTGTAGAGATGGGGATGGTCTGGTCCTTAAGGTAGAAAACGAGAAGCTAATATACAGAAGTCCTGTTCAAAATGTAGCTCCAATATTGGACATGTCAATAGTGGATTACCATGGGGAGAAACGTGATAAAATGTTTGCATGCTGTGGTGTCGCATCTGAGGGGTCATTAAGAATCATACGAAGTGGTATTAGTGTAGAAAAGCTTCTAAGAACTGCCCCTATTTACCAAGGCATAAGTGGAACCTGGACAGTTCAGATGAAAGTTACAAATTCTTATCATTCTTTTCTCGTGCTATCATTTGTTGAAGAGACCAGAGTACTATCAGTTGGATTAAGCTTTACTGATGTTACTGACTCCATTGGTTTCCAACCAGATCCTTGTACTTTGGCATGTGGCCTTGTTGGTGATGGCCAGCTTGTCCAAATTCACCCAAATGCAGTTAGGCTTTGTTTGCCTACAAAGGCAGCCCATCCTGAAGGCATCCCTTTGTCTTCTCCAGTCTGCACAACTTGGTCCCCAGATAACATGAGTATCAGTTTAGGGGCAGTTGGGCAAAGTTTGATAGTTGTCTCCACTTCTTATCCATATTTTCTTTTTATTCTTGGGGTCAGATCACTATCAGCATATAATTGTGAAATATATGAATTGCAGCATGTGAGTTTGCAGTATGAGTTATCATGTATATCAATACCTCAAAAGCATTTTGAGCTGAGGCATTTAAGCTCCAATTTAAACCTGGTGGATGATATTGGGAGAACTGTTCTTCCTGTTGGAGTTGGCATGGGTATTACCTTTGTTATTGGTGCCCATAAGCCTTCTGTGGAAATTTTGTCATTTACACCCCAAGGTCTAAGAGTTCTTGGTACAGGAACAATTTCACTAACAACTACTATGGAAACTGCTATTAGTGGTTGCATTCCTCAAGACGTAAGGCTAGTGCTAGTTGATCAGTTTTATGTTCTAGCAGGTTTGAGGAACGGAATGCTGCTTCGGTTTGAATGGCCTTCTGCCTTTGCTACTTCATCAGAACTATGTGCACGTAGTTCTTCTATTCCTTTGCCAGGAAAGGCTGAGAGTTTTTTCTTGAATACAAAAACAAATTTGCTTGGTTCACAAACAGGTTCTGTTAATATGGGTGAGAAAGATGGCCTTCCTGTTAGTCTTCAATTGATCGCGACTCGTAGAATTGGCATTACCCCAGTTTTCCTGGTTCCCTTTAGCAATTCACTTGATGCAGATATTATAGCTCTCAGTGACAGGCCTTGGTTATTGCATACAGCTAGGCACAGCCTTTCTTATACTTCTATATCATTTCAACCTTCCACACTTGCAACCCCTGTGTGTTCTGGTGAATGCCCTAAAGGAATTTTATTTGTTGCAGAAAACAGTTTACATTTGGTAAGAATCATTATCTTTGGGACATTGAATTATTTGTTTAGCTGTTGTACTATTAAGGATACCCAGTTATTATTTCCAGCCTTGAACATTTGCTTTTTGACTAATTGGACCTGTTGGGAATAAATGTTGTGAAGTAAACCTGGATGATGACCTATTTTCTATGATGTTTTTAGCATTTTTTTATGTCTAAAGCTTTTGGTTAATATATTTTTATGGCTTAATTTTTGTCTGTTATCTTTCCTACTTCCCTATATACTGTCAGATTTGTCTATTTGCCTAGTAACGGATATAAGGTAAATATGCTATATTGGATTTTGTACTACTTGGACAATATTATTGCATTTAAATGCTTTCTCGTGGATTATATATTTTCTTTGGGATATATCACAAGGTATATATACAAGTAGAATAAGCCTATCTAAGGAAACAAAAAATCTGTACATGAATAAAAATCCTTAATATTAAGTAATATAATCCCTAAGATCAGTAACATTATCCCTAAGAATCAACTTGGTAAAGCTGTAAGATAGGTTAGCTATGAACAGAACACTCTTCCTCAAGTTGGTGCATAGATATCACACATGCCCAACTTGCATACCAAATTATGGAAAGTCAAATTATTGTCTTTTGATGAAAATTTCAGCTAATTGCCGTTAGATGGACTAAGTTTAAGGTACCAATAGTAAACTTTTCTTTGATAAAAGTGTCGATCGATCTCTGTTTTTTGTGCAATCACGTTGAACTGGATTTTGAGCAATGCTGACGGTAGCTTTAGTATCACAGTACAAGGATGACTTGTTTCTTGTTTTCTTCTAACAATCTCAATTCTTTCCACAATTTTAGCAACCACAGAAGTTCACAAAATGCTCTGAGCCATAGCTGTGTATTCTGCCTCAACATTTGATTGAGCAACTACAGTCTACTTGCTTCTCCAAGTAACTAGGCCCCCCCAACAAGTGTGCAATATCTAGATATGGATCTGCCATCATGCAGAGATCCAACCTGGTCTGCATTGGTAAAGCTTCTATTCGGAGATGACGTGTTCGGAGAATAGGTCTTTTCCTAGAGCGGACTTCAGATAACTTAGAATGCAAAAAACAACATGCATGTGAGGTTCTCGAGGATCATCAAGCAAATTGCATAAGCTGTTTGGTCTTGTGTGCGAGCGATAAATCATTCTTCATTTAATCTCTAATAACTCTTTATTCACGGGCTTTCTAATCCCTGCTTGTAGATTATAATTACTCTCCATAGGAAGTTCTGCTGGTTTCCTCCCCATCATGCCAATTTTTGTTAAAAGATTCAAAATGTATTTTCTTCCCTGAAAAGCATTTTCCTTTGGAATAATATCTTTTAGAGTAGCAATGTTAGAAGGTTAATGCTAATCAATGTGGTTGGTCTTTACTGCTACGTAGGCTTTCATATTCTGATAAATTGATTAATGTCTAGATTTTGGGTATGTTTGATAAATTGAATGCTTTTGTAGGGAAGAATATGAACTGTTGGAAGCTGTCCAAGCTAGACTCATTGTTCATCCGTTAACTGCTCCTGTACTAGGCAATGATCATAATGAGTACCGTAGCCGTGAAAACCCGGTAAGAATAGCATTAACTACTTCAACTACCAAGCTTGAGATGGTGATGAAAGTAACGCTTCTAGTTTTATTCAGCTTTGCGGTGCTCTGTTTCTTCTTTCGTTCATTATTTTTGCCAGTTATCGTCTTTCTTTTCAGATGTTATGCGTCTTTTTTGATCGTTTGTAGGATGGGGTGGTTAGTTTTTCTATGGGGCTTTGGGCTGGGGGTTTTATAATAGTCTTTCGAGGCCTGCTTTTGTCTGCTATTTCATGTTAATTCAGGTGTTAAACAAAGCATACCTCTTTTTTCTAACTGTTCTTTTGTGTGTGGTTATTGGGATAAAGGCTGGAGTTCGGAAGATACTTGACGGTGACATGTTAGCTCAATTCTTGGAGCTTACTAGCATGCAACAAGAGGCTGTATTATCATTTACCAGTTTCTCCAGATATTCAGAAGTTGAGTTCGAAACTACCACCTTCACCTATCCCAGTCAACAAGGTCGTGCAACTCCTCGAACGAGTCCATTATGCCTTGAATTAGTAACAGCTTCCTGTTTTTCGTCTGATATTTTATTGCAAGAAGACGACCTCGAGATCAACAGACAAATGGCTTGTGATTGTAATTCTCACTTGATCTCGAAGGGCCATCAGAAGTGCTAATTATAAGGGCTGGGTACAAGATGACCACCGTGGGCTGCAATCATGCATGTGTTGGTTTTATAATTTGTTATTATACAGGTTTGGCAACAACATAGGGAATAAAGATTGGAAGTTAATGGGTAAAGCTGGCGTTGTGTTTTTTCTTCCATTGTGTGAAAGTAATAGCATTGTATAGGTGTTTCAAATGGAAACTGTAAGGCCTGAAAGGCAGCAATTGAATTGGGTACTTTTCTTCTACAACTCTTTAGGCATTCTTGTGTATCAAGCAGAAAATTTATGTATTTCATGGTTCTTGTGTATCAAGTAGGAAATTGCCGAGGCATGTCGGGATAAGCCCATCTCATCCGAGATAAACACGAAAAGCAAGGGATAAGCTCCCAAAATCTGGATATTCCACACAGAAAAAGGGGGAGATGAAACTCAGATTTATGATGAGTTTGAGGATAAAGATAAAAGAGATTAATTATCTCTTTTATCCAATTCAATTCCAACTTAAACTCATCCTTATCAACAACATAATCCGCAGAATTGAAGAGTTTAAATTGGATTAGGATCTTATCTCCAATGAACTCGAATATAATCCAACCTCTTTTACCATCACAAATCGATCAGATCATCCCCTATAAATAAAGAGGTTAATGCAGTTTTGGAGAGTCGAATTGGAGGGAGAGAAAAATTGGGCTGCTCGACATCTTCTCTCTTGTATTTATTTTGCACCCAATCATGAACTAAACTTTACTTGACTTTGGTTATTGTATTTTTGTGATTATGAAAACGTTTGGATTTGTTTAGGTTTTTGAGTTGCAATTCAATTTCAAAGTTTGTTTATTCTTGTTTCTTAATTTTGATTGCGAGTGAATTGGGAGAGGATCTCGTGAATTCATCCATTTATCTAATATCGGGGGAGTTAGATTCAAAAAACGAATGAGCATGGTTTTCATGCAAACGAATATTGGTGAAGACTAATTCGACTTAGGGATAAGTTGCGAATTTCAACAGCTAAGAGAAGCGCAAGATCGGTTGTTATCCACCCATGGTTAACGTAGGGATGTATCACCAAGGCATGCACAATTAACAGTGTTTTGAGTTAGGGATAACGAGAAGCCATTGAAGAACGCGCCGCCAAACTTTGAATGAAGTCGCCCAGGCAATCGCACTGTTTCTAGTTGCCCATGCAATTACAATTGCCTAGACAATTCGACTGATGCGAATTGTTAAAACAATTGAGTTACTCTTACAACTAACTACCACGATGGTCCATTAAATCATCACACCACAACTCACGATAACCCAACCAACTCTTTTAATTTGGTTTCCTTTTTCCTTTATTTCAATTCTTTAGATTTAGTTTACTTTATCTCAATTCATCATTACTATTTAATTCTTTGAACATTTGCAGTGACTTAAGCAAAGTGGCCCAAACCAATCCCTGAGGAGACGATACTCGATACTTATCATTTATTACTTGCGACGTGCACACTTGCACCATTTGCGTAGCACTCTAGACACGCAACAAATTTTTGGCGCCGTTACCCGGGATTGACAATTGGTGTTAGTTGTTTTTGTTATTGTATTTTTTATTTTTACTAACTTTTTTGTTTGTTTTATCAAAAAAATCAGGTGTGCTACAAAGTTAAGGGACATCAACATGAGGGGAAATAAAAGTCGATCTATTCGAGAGTTGATGTGGGAAGATAAGAATCAATCCAAATAAGAATTTGTTACACTCATCGATGATTACCTATACTGACCGAGAAAAGCCCAAAGAGCCTATTCCGTGGAAAACTCTTGCGCTTGTTGTGGAGAGCATCATGTGTTTGAAAATTGCCCTCAAAATCCTGGTGCATATGGCTACATAGAGGACCATAGTTGGAACCATCAGCAAAATCCTTCATGGTATGATCAAAATGCTCAATTTTTTTTACCATAATAGTTTTGTTGTTGCAACATATATGACATGGCAATATATTCCTCGTCAAGAGCATTCAAATTCCCTAGAGGAAACGTCTCAAGCTTTCATGGCTAGACCTGATTCTCTTCTCGAATTCAATCAATTGCCACCGCAATATGGTAACTTTCAAGAACTATCAAATTCTATGGATGCGAGAATAGCCAGGATGGATGTACTCTTGAGAGAAGTGGAAGATCGATCGAGGAGATTAACATATGTCTTGGATAACCTGCCCCAACAATTAAGTCCTAGGGATACAAAAGTCCCAAGGCAAGAAGACAATGAGCAATGCGAAGAGAGCTCCCCGATGTGTAAGGAACAACTAAAACCTCCAGGTCGAGAGCATGTTGATGAGAAAGACTGCCCAATACTGGATGAGCCTAAACAAAGAATTGCCAAAACAATTGAGGAGCATGAGCAGAGTAATACCGCGACAACATTCAGTGAGGCTGAAAAGGGTAATGCTACAACATATTCTGAGGAATCTGATGCCCAGAATGTTACAACACTGATGCTAAAGCAGAAATCTGTGGTTTGCTCTTATCCACCATTGTCACGGCAATTGCAAGACCACATATAGGATCAATAAGATAACGATACTCTGCTAACGGAATATGAGCAAGTGATGATTGAACCTTTTGAATTCTTTAAAAACTCACCTCATCCATTGCAGGCATTCCTTGAGGAACCAACGCTGGTAGATTTGAAGCCATCGAAATCTCTACTGATGGAGATGTTTGAGAGGCCTAAAGAAAATGGTGTTTGGACTCGCGAAGCTTTTCAAAAAATTAGTTATCCTCTTGACTTACGTCGAATTTTGGCAGAAGATTGCCACGACAATTGGTTAGAACAACAATTGTCACGACAACAAAGGCTACGTCCAACCACGATGGAAGTCAAAGATAATGAGGTAATTAAATGGTTGGGTGTTGATATAATTTTTCTATTAATATATTCATGTTTTCATGAATAGTAACAAGGTGGAGAGTATGCATCGACTATAAAGGAACAAGAAAAAAAGACGTCTCCACTATGGTAGTACACGTAGGAGTGGTTGCGATCATAATGGCCCAACCCTTTTTGGGCAATATTATTACTCGATGGAGGGTACGAATGGACTATAAGAAGTATCGGAAGTGACTCTCATCAAGATTTCTTTAAGGCAACCTTTGTAACACCCTCGACCCAGATGTCACATTTGGGTTTCAAGCTCAAACCATTACCATAAAATTTTGACCTAGTTTAGCCCAAACTGCAAATCTATTATGAAAATCCATTTGCATACAAACCAATAAAATATAATAAATATTTGAAAACATATACAATGGAGCTCCTTTTAAAATTACATTATAGACCTTTGACTTGATCGTTTGAAAATCCAAATACGAATTACAAAATACAATAGGCTCCTACGAATATATAGCCCAATGACCTAAATATTGTACTCTGATGAGACGAGACGCTGGAGTCCTTCCTTGATGGTGCTCCTCCAAGAACAAGCCAAACCTACTAACCTGCGAACGGAAATAACGATTCCGAACATTGAGCTAACAAAGCTCAGTGGATACACCGCCACTCAACCATACTACATGCAAATCATAAATAAAGCAATGCAACATGAATGACATCATGGCAAGATAACAATGGCGCTACCATAACCACTTAAACACATAGCATTATGAATGTATGATCACGCACACAGCTCATACAAGTATCTCATGCGATTACCTAGCATCACACAGATAACACCAATAACAACTAAGTGAGGTTCGCGTCCACAAAGCATCGGAATCCTACACTTGAGTGAGGCTCGTGTCCATATAGCATCGGGATCCTACACTACGAGTAAGACATGCGTCCACATAGCATCGGGATCCTATACTCAAGGGGATGAGGCTCGCTCCCACATAGCATCGGGATCCTACATCCATGCTCAGAATCTCTCATCAAGCATCTTCGAATGAGGCCCGCATCCACATAGCATCGGGATCCTACATCCATGCTCGGAATCTCTCATCAAGCATCTTCAAATGAGGCCCTCGTCCACATAGCATCGGGATCCAACATTCAGGAATCTTCAAGGTGTTGCAACACACTTAGAGTATCCAAATCCCAAAAACAAGGGATAACTCGACTATCTAGGCGTCCATCAGTACACAACAAGGACCCTAGTAACCACACAACTCTAAACCTCGACACAAGGGTCTTACCGCACACAGCTCTAACATCCTTACCATAGCCATATGGCTTTCTTTTTATTAATTACATTATTTTGTTGAATTATCTATTCATTAGCATACTTATAAAGGTACATATTAGCCGTTCTCATTACTTTATCTTGTTATCGGATAAGACTCAACCTTATAGGCGCCCCTTTCGTACACAACAAAGGCCTGGATTTCCACACAGCATCCACGATCCACCTAGGATCCCTATGGGTTACCATCTCACACAGTTTACCTAATGTTTACCAAGTTATTAGCTCATTGTTCTCATACGGGGTTAAATTCTTCATTTCTCATTTTTAATACTCATTTTACACCTTAACGGGCCCCTAAGGCCCATTGCCTCTAATTATAACACCCCCGAACACAACCTCAAAATTATTGGGCAGATTGCCCCTCGAGTATCGCTACTTTAAGGTGAGTATCGGTATTCCCCTCTAAGTATCGATACTCCCTCATGAGTACTGATACTCCAATTTGGTTCAAAAGAATTAGACCCCAAATCGTACCGATACGCTATGTACCATATCGATGCTCATCATCGGTACTAGGATTGCCCTATACCGATCCCCACCCCGTACTGGTACTCTCATATACGCGTACTGGTACGTTAAGCCTTTCCTAGGTAAGCAACATCGAGTACCGATACTCCTCAATAAGTACCAATACCCTCACTAAATTTGAAGGAATTTAACCCAAGACCGTACCAATACGCTACGTGCCGTACCGGTACTCATCATCGGTACTAAGATCGCCCCGTACTGATCCACCCCGTATCGGTACTCTTCCACTTGGGTACCGGTACTCAAAGCCTTTCCAAGCAATGTAACAATACGTACCGATACGCCTCCTTGCGTACCGGTACACGAAGGCGTCTCTGAAATTCTTACCTTGTAAGGGGTACCGATACACGGAGAGACGTACCGGTACTCCCCTCACAATTCTTCCCTAATTTACACTAAAGCGTACCGATACCCTATCCCCAATATCGGTACGCAAGCCCAATTTTTGCACTCTGGGTGCGGGTTTTACCTAGAAACCCTGTTTAACCCCCATAGTTAAACCCAAATCGATCCTACAAGTTATTGTGGAGGTATTAAGTGGGTTTCTACCAATTTTAAGCCTTAGCAACATCAAATCCCCATTTTACCATTAAAGGGGTCAACCAAAGCTTATCAAACCATAAACACCAAAACATGCACAAAGCCTATTTTTATGAGTTGCAAGAAACAATATGAGTTGGTAGTGTACTAACCTCGAATTAGAGCTAAGGAAGAAGCCTTCAAAGATCATTCTCATTTATCCACACTAACCTCACCAAAAACCTCAATCTCCACCATTTTAGCTCATCTTCACCTTGGCGTATAGATCCCTCAAAGCTGAACAAGCTTCCTTTCTTGCCCCAAACGAGATTCTTACTCAAACTCTCAAAGATTTGACCTTTAACATGAAGAAGTTTGTGTGGAAGATAGGAATGGGAGAGAGAGGGAACAAGGGGACCAAGATGATCTCACCCCTCTATTTTCTGCAGAAGATAAAGTCATACATTAGCTCTCTTTCCTTCAATTATGCTTTTACCCATTTGCCCTTCGTATTTTCACCTTAACCATCAACAACTCAACAACACAAGCCTAAAAGCTTTCCTTCAGGCCCAACAAGGCTCTCAAGGCCCAATATCTCGACCCAAATGCGAAGCCCATAGCTCGGGTTAACCCGACCCTCGAGTTCTAAAACCAGGGTCATTACAACCTTATTCCCTTCAACTTTTCTTTTTTATGTTTATTTTGATTTTAGATGTTTTGTTTTCTACTTTAATAAGACTAGAGTGTTGAAAGAAACCCAGACAATCAGACTTGCCACAATAAAGGGACATTTCATGGTAACTGCCTCGATCCCAAAATAATTCTTTTGCTCACTGATGAATCGATTGGAGCAGATTGAGGTAGAGTATCTACTTCTGTGGCACTACATCAACACCCATTTAGCACGTTATACTGTAGGGTGATCTGAATTGCAATATACCTTCTCCAATGTTTCATGCCAACCTACTTGCCCCGGCAACTGAGGATGCCACGACAACTGCCGCACAAGATAAAGGTAAAACCCTATGACTGAACCTTCTTAGACTGAATCTTTACATGGATTTATCGATTTAGACGAGAGCATATCCGAACCAATGAAGTCGCCACCGGTCAAGCTATCAACGTTGAAGCACAAAGCTTCTATCATCGAAGATACCGAAAAAGAGGATGAACAAAGCGATGAGTTTCCGGAAGTGAGGGCTAAAGCCACACGCACTCAACCACCGCGAATCATAAAACAAATCAAGCATACGGCTCGAAAGAAACTCATCATCCAAGGTGACGACCTTTTCGACTAACTCATTTGCATTTTAATTTTAATTTTTTGGTGTACTTGCACGCATTGAGGACAATGCTTCTCTTGAGTTTGGGGGGTGTTTGTTTCTAGTTAGTTTCATGTTTAGTTGCATTCATCTTTAGTAATCGCATATAGGGTGCATACATTACTTGCCATACCTTTGATTGAATTTAATTTGCCTAGACTTGTAGGATATCCTATGATGAGTTTGCCAATGCACTTAATTGATAGAACTTTCGATTTTAGGATGCGCATGGATAACACTTAGAATTCAACTATGATGCTGAATATAATTTGACACTGTTATGACTTGATTGATTAAATGAGACTTAGTGAACTTAGGTTGCTTAAAAATTGGGTAAAAAATTAAACTTAAGAATGTGAGCTAGAGGTGCCTATCCGGATCTAGTTGTTAAGTGTCTAAAAGTACTATTTTATTTACCTCTTCATGGAAATCAAACTCCTTTGGGATTTAACTTTGCTCCACGTCATCTTGGGCTTATCTAGTCATCAATTTCGACTGCCATATCATCTTATTCCTTATCGACAATTACCCTGGCAACTAGCTCGGCATCTTCTTCATGCATTACCCTGGCAATTGTGTCAGCATCTCCTCCATGCACTGCCCTGGCAACTGGTTCCGGCCTTGTTTAGGTAAGTGATTCTGCACATACACAAAACACACCAAAGCAGTATCTTTTCCACAAAAATCACCAAGTTATGTAATCAAGCTCAACGGTAGAAAGAAACATGAATTAATGCATGAATGACTAATTATGCAACTAATATGAGCTTAAGTCTAACAAAAATATGAGTAAAAATGGTAATAAAAATAGTACTTTTGAACACTTAACACACCCCCAAACTCGAACTATTGCTTATCCTCTAGCAATGCAAACTAGCAATTACCTGCCAAGACTTTAATCATCAAAGACATGCTTCAAACTTGAATTCAAACCTCGGAACCGTGGCACAAAGTATGATCAACTTTTAATTTTTTGGATAGCACAAAAATTACCTGGAACCAAACTATAATGCTCGTGACAAGTGTGTACGTAGTTGTGTACAAGTTGATTTTCAAGATTCTATGTGAAAAATAGGCTTTTATCAATTTAATTATCGGGGCATTTATTTTTATTTTCACTATAGCCAGTTTCGGGCACCTCTAGCAAGAATTTAACTTTTAATTTTAAATTTTAAATTTACCCAAATTTTAAGTAACCTAAGTTCACTAAGTTTCTTTCAATCAACAAGCCACAATCGTGTAAAAAAATCAGCGTCATAGTAAAATTCTAAGTTATTTTCATGCAATCTTAAAATTAAAGGTTTATTCAATTAAGTGCAGTGGAAAAAATTCATCATTGGATATTCAACAAGTCTTAAGCAATTAAATCCAATCAAAGGCATGGCAAGTAACATATGCAACCTATATGTAATTGCTAAAGATGAATGCAACTAAACATGAAACTAACTAGAAACCAACACCCAATCGAACTCTCCCTCTTGCCCCTCTCTCTGCGGCTTGGTCTAGGTTAAAGTCCTTATTGAGGAGGAAGTTAAGTTGGAATTAAATACTTTAACAGAATATAATTTTTTATTATATTTAAATTTCTTCTAGATATTCTCTTATCTGTAATCACTCATTTTTATCTAACCTCTAAGTATCATATTAACATATTAGTGCATGATTACATATAGGTGTGTGCGTGTATATGTTAGTATATTACATAATGATATAAGGGTGAGGGTATGCATGTACTGATATGGTGTATTATGTACCTATTAATATATATATGATATGGTTATATTTATGTTAGGAGTATCGTATAGTGTATGTTAGTATATGAGTTGGTCTATATATGTTTGCATGTATATATTATTAATGTCCTTGTTATTATTGAATATATACGAATAAGTGTTGCATGTATTATTATTAAGTATATGTACGTGTGAACGTATTTCATCACAATTGTATGTATGTATACGTAAGTACGTATGTATCTGTATTTACTATTATATTAATATATTAATATGTATGGACAAAACTGGAAAAATAATAGAAAGCCCACTTAAATTAAAATGTCCATATTATTACAAAAAATAATAATACAAGGCCCGGTTGGCCCAAGCCCAAGACCCCATTTAACCATAATTATTTTATCTTTGTGCAGATAACTATGAGCCGTTGGATCAAAATGTGGATCCGACGACCACGATCAAGGAAGGGTAAATATCTAGCTAGCCGCGTGAACTACACGTCTGAACGGTTCAAATGCCACGCGCGCGTTCGGTCCACGCGCGGGCTCTTTGATATCCCACGCGTGCGTAAGTCCCACGCGTTATAACCCCTCGACTGCTGAGCCCCACGTGTCACGATCTGGAGTTGTTTCACCGATCGAGGTTTCATCTGGGCCATTCATCCTTCAAGCCATCCCGACCGTTAGATCGGATCTGATCCAACGGCCGAGAATGCCTCTGGCCGAAGACAACTCCCCCACACCGCCACCATGCTTCTACCATGCCGGTCTCCAACCACCGCGTTCAGACATATCAGAACAATACAAAAAAAGAGGCTATGTCAGTGTTAGTCCAGATCTAAAAAATAGATTACATTACTTGTTACCAAACAAAAGAGACAGTGATATATGTATGAAACAAGTAATTGTAAAGCAGTCCAGTTGTAATTGGAAAGAAAAAAATAACAGAAAAAAGGCAACAAGTTTTCAGTGGTAACACTCTTCTCTTTTCTTACTTCTTTGCATACATAAAGGAAAAGATACGTAGTGATAACAAAAAAAGGGTTTAGAGTTATTACCATCGTCGTCTGTGGATCTCCCCTCACCAGTGACAAGCCTCTTCGGCTTTCCGAAGCCGAACATGGTGAACTGAAAGGAGCGGGAGGTCCCTTTTGGTTTCACTTTGGTCAAACGTAAACGAAATATTTTTTTTCCGTTTTGTATTTACTCGGATCTAGGCCAAAGGGTGAGTCTTAGCGTAGATCTAAGTGCATATAAGGGTTGGTTTAGAAAAAGGTTGGTTTTGGGTGTTTCTTTTAGTTTCGGGGCGCTAGGTTAGCGTGGCCGTGTGCGGAAGGGACGGATGAAAGTCGCCGGTTTCTGGGTTCATCACAGGTTCAGGGGGGATGGTCGAGAGAAAATGAGAGGGTTGGGTTATTATAAAACTGGGATTGAATGAAAAATGGGGAAAAATTTGAGTCTGGGCCGAAGAAGAGGGTTTTATAGGTGTTTTTATTTTGTGAAATGGCAAAATTTCGTAATAAGTCCCCCCCGCATTTTCCATATTTTCATTTTGTCTCGCCGCAAGGGATATATACAACTCTGGTCCCCATCATATTTCAAAATCTTGCAATCCAGTCCCTAAATTAAATCGAATCAGTTTTTAAATGGCAAAATTACCTCACTAGTCCCACCGCGTTTTTGAAAATTTCATTTCGAGTCTGCCCCTTGGTTCAATTACAGTTTCAGTCCTTTCGAGTTCGGTCCTACTTGCATTTTCGTCCCTAAATCGCATATTATTGTCCTTTAATTTCTGTTCCTTATGTTTATTTGTTTTCATTTCAGTCCTGATTCCATGTAAATATTCATGTTCGTTTATTATAATCGTGTATGTTGATGTAGCCTTTAGCCTTATCATATATCCCTCGTATATGTTTTGTATTTTCATATTTACATGTATATGTGTGTTAAGTTTATGGTGATTATGTATCTTTATGTATTTGTTCGGTTATTCGTATCACAAATATTATATTGATATTTGAGTTAGCTCGAACACAACCTGCTTTATATTTTAGTATGTATTGCATGTTTTCTTTGCTTTTAGGCTATGTGTTGGTATATTTTCTTGGTCATGTATAATGCCATATTCTACGTATGTTACAATGTGTCTTATTGTAATATGTACATTTTTGTAATGTGTGTTTGTGTTCCATGCCTTGTAATTGTGACATGTTAGGTTTGCTTTTAGTCACGAGTAGGGATAATTTATATTCATGTATGTTTTAGATTAGTGTTGTGTTTGTGTTCAAATGCCACGCGCGCGTTCGGTCCACGCGCGGGCTCTTTGATATCCCACGCGTGCGTAAGTCCCACGCGTTATAACCCCTCGACTGCTGAGCCCCACGTGTCACGATCTGGAGTTGTTTCACCGATCGAGGTTTCATCTGGGCCATTCATCCTTCAAGCCATCCCGACCGTTAGATCGGATCTGATCCAACGGCCGAGAATGCCTCTGGCCAAAGACAACTCCCCCACACCGCCACCATGCTTCTACCATGCCGGTCTCCAACCACCGCGTTCAGACATATCAGAACAATACAAAAAAAGAGGCTATGTCAGTGTTAGTCCAGATCTAAAAAATAGATTACATTACTTGTTACCAAACAAAAGAGACAGTGATATATGTATGAAACAAGTAATTGTAAAGCAGTCCAGTTGTAATTGGAAAGAAAAAAATAACAGAAAAAAGGCAACAAGTTTTCAGTGGTAACACTCTTCTCTTTTCTTACTTCTTTGCATACATAAAGGAAAAGATACGTAGTGATAACAAAAAAAGGGTTTAGAGTTATTACCATCGTCGTCTGTGGATCTCCCCTCACCAGTGACAAGCCTCTTCGGCTTTCCGAAGCCGAACATGGTGAACTGAAAGGAGCGGGAGGTCCCTTTTGGTTTCACTTTGGTCAAACGTAAACGAAATATTTTTTTTCCGTTTTGTATTTACTCAGATCTAGGCCAAAGGGTGAGTCTTAGCGTAGATCTAAGTGCATATAAGGGTTCGGTTTAGAAAAAGGTTGGTTTTGGGTGTTTCTTTTAGTTTACCGGCGCCGGTTAGCGGCGGCCGGCGGCGGAAGGGACGGATGAAAGTCGCCGGTTTCTGGGTTCATCACAGGTTCAGGGGGGATGGTCGAGAGAAAATGAGAGGGTTGGGTTATTATAAAACTGGGATTGAATGAAAAATGGGGAAAAATTTGAGTCTGGGCCGAAGAAGAGGGTTTTATAGGTGTTTTTATTTTGTGAAATGGCGAAATTTCGTAATAAGTCCCCCCGCATTTTCCATATTTTCATTTTGTCTCGCCGCAAGGGATATATACAACTCTGGTCCCCATCATATTTCAAAATCTTGCAATCCAGTCCCTAAATTAAATCGAATCAGTTTTTAAATGGCAAAATTACCTCACTAGTCCCACCGCGTTTTTGAAAATTTCATTTCGAGTCTGCCCCTTGGTTCAATTACAGTTTCAGTCCTTTCGAGTTCGGTCCTACTTGCATTTTCGTCCCTAAATCGCATATTATTGTCCTTTAATTTACATTTTCCTTATGTTTATTTGTTTTCATTTCAGTCCTGATTCCATGTAAATATTCATGTTCGTTTATTATAATCGTGTATGTTGATGTAGCCTTTAGCCTTATCATATATCCCTCGTATATGTTTTGTATTTTCATATTTACATGTATATGTGTGTTAAGTTTATGGTGATTATGTATCTTTATGTATTTGTTCGGTTATTCGTATCACAAATATTATATTGATATTTGAGTTAGCTCGAACACAACCTGCTTTATATTTTAGTATGTATTGCATGTTTTCTTTGCTTTTAGGCTATGTGTTGGTATATTTTCTTGGTCATGTATAATGCCATATTCTACGTATGTTACAATGTGTCTTATTGTAATATGTACATTTTTGTAATGTGTGTTTGTGTTCCATGCCTTGTAATTGTGACATGTTAGGTTTGCTTTTAGTCACGAGTAGGGATAATTTATATTCATGTATGTTTTAGATTAGTATTTTATTTATGTTCTGTTAATAGTTTATTATGTGAATATTTACTGTATTTTAATTATTGGCCATGCTTAATATTTTGTTCACTAAGGTTGCATAATGAAATATATAAATTGTCAATGCGGTGCCCTTTTATCCGAGTGTAAACGGGGCCAGTATCAGGCGTAGTGATAGTGGTTGGGCGTTTACTCTCGGATAACGGGGCCTTTAAAATTTATTCGCAATTATAACCAAATTTTAAACTAATCGTCACTTTAACCCGGAAAGTCTAATATTAATAAAGCTGTAATTATTAAAGTACCAATTTTGGGTGGTGTGGGGGTGCTAATCCTTCCCCATCCGTAACCGACTCCCGAACTTAAAGTTTTTTGAATCTCTGGTTTTATGGTGTCCGACCTACCTAAGTAGCCGGTGGCGACTCCAATTTTTAAATAAAATACGGTTTTTTAAACCCCACGAAATAAACGTTTTATATCCAAAAAATCACAAACACACCGAAAAACCACATTTTTAGCGAAAATGAGACATCGCTACAGATGGTGACTCCGTTGGGAATATTTTTTGTTTTTAACAAAATAAAGAGTGTCAAGCTTTTTCAAATAATTACCGCTTTAATAATATTAGAAGTTCCGGATTAAAGTGACTATTAAATTAATATTCGGTTGTAATTGCGCGTTTATTTTAACGCATTTAAAATTTGGCATATAAACCCGTTTTTTAAGTGGGGGAAAACGCTAATGCTTTCGTGGAGATATCGTTCTCCCGTGTAGGCCTAGCAAGTACCTTCGGGGCTCGAGTACCTTATGCTTTCGTAAGGATATCGTTCCTTCGTGCAGGCATAAGCGAATGGGTCCCCCTGAATTGAACCCGGTTGAAAGGAGCCTATAATGGGTGATGATCGGGGGCCTTGCTACTCTTAGTAGAAGACAACAAGGACAATTCGGGTACCTCTTAGCACCAATACGGCATGTAGATAACATATAGAAACCCACCCCTTTAGAGCCATGCAGATAACCTTAGGTGTTTTAGACGGGATAAATAAGGTTTTTTGTTTTTGTTTGTTTACCTTATTTAATTTGTCATTTTATTTGTGTATTTATTAATTCTATCCGGTACTGACTTGTTTCCTTTTTTTGCTATTTTTTTCATGCATTATGCATTACATAAAGGTACTGGATCAAGTGGTTTACCCGATCAGAAACTCTTTCACCATGGAAAAAATGTGTCTTAGAAAAGAGGAACTCAACTTGTCTGTTAGACATTGGTAAGAAGTCAACCAGAAGGCCCAAGGGGACAGTTTACCAAGTGAGCGCGTGATAGCCGGGTACACCTGTGTGAGTCTTCAACATAACAACTTAGGGGATCTTCAAAGTATCTGGGAAGAATGGGACCAGAGATTACAAGATAGGTTCCGTGATAGTTATGGTGACATTGCACAGTTGATGTACATCCGGGTCAACCAGCCCCTACTCCGAGCCATTTTTCAGTTCTGGAATCCTGTCTTTTGCTGCTTTACCTTCAATGGACAGGACATGATGCCCACAGTAGAAGAATACACCGCTCTTCTTAATCATAAAAATGTTCAGGAAGATTGGATCTACGCAAAACCTCCGAGGAATCAGAATTACACTTCCAAGCTCAAAACCTTTACCGGAATGAGCGACGATTGGGTCAATGGCTTGATCCGACTTCGAGGAGATAGTACAATATTCACATGGGAAAACATTCGAGACATCCTACCTGCACATCCGGATGAGGAGAAAAAGTTAGACATGCTTGCCTTGGGAATATATGGATTGGTGATCTTTCCAAGAATTTTGGGAAACATTGATGTAGCCATTCTAGATTTGTTTGAGCGGATAAAACGGCGAGCAAACCCAGTACCAGCTATTTTGGCCGAGACCTTTATTTCTTTAAATGCCAGTCGGAAGCACGAAGAAGGGCGTTTTTGAGGATGCGTACAACTGTTACATGTATGGATTCAGAGCCACATGTGGAAGACGCCGACGAGGGTTCTACCGGGGATATCCTTCCAAGGTTTTTCGCCTTACGGGAATACTTAACAAAAGAGTGGCGAGAGGACTTGAAAACAAGAAAATGGGCTAGTTTCTTCAAGAATATCCACAACGAGGACATAGTATGGAGGGTCCCGTGGCTCGGTAGAGTTAATTACTTTTTATATAGTTGTGGTGATTTCAATTGGCTGATGATGTTGGGACTGCATGGAGGGATTGCTTGTGTTCCGCTTCTGGTGTCCCGACAATTCATATCACGATAGTTCATTCCCAACACCGCCGGGTTAAGCCGAACTGAATTTCTTTTCAAAGGGGAGTTCAAAGAGAAAGTTTAGACTATCATGAGGGCTTGGGACCATTGTTACCAGATTAGGGTGGAAGGAGACACCGAGTACATGACCACCCCAGACTACGATCTTTGGACACGTTTGAGGGTAAACGATATGATTCCTGAATCTGATCAAGGACCAGCAGTGTCACTCGAGGAGCTTACAAGGGTGATACCGTCTGAAACTGAAATCTTACGGAATGAACTCGAAGAAACTAAAAGGAAAATGGACATCCAACAGACTCAACATGCGAGCGAGCTCTATAAGGCAAGCTTAGAGGTTGACGAGTGGGACGGGATCATTAGGCAATTGAAGAAATTAAATGCAGATTTGAGCGACAAGAACACTCTTTATCAAAAAGATGCCCTTCTACTACAAGCAAAAATACAGAAAGCCGGACGAAGGTAATTCATAGCTGTGGAAAAAGAAAGAATAAATGGTATCCGTTTGGTGGAAGAAGAATGAGAAATCAGCAAGAGAGCGATCGTGAAGGAGATAGAAAGCTGCCGGTCGGCTATGAAGGAAGAAAAACGATCCTCCAAGAAGGTCATTGACCAAGAAAAGGAAAGACTCAGGCAAGAAATCAGCAAGGGAAAACAAGCAATCAATCATGAGAGGGAAAACGTCGTCGTATGGAAGAGAAAGTCCATGAGTAGCTGAAATAGACTATTAGAAATGCAAAAGTTGTACGATGATACTATTCAAAGTCTGGATCAAAGCCGAAGTCAAAATAACGAATTGACAGAAAAGGTGGTAGAGGTAGAACACTCCCTTCGAACGTACTGCCAGAGAAATGGCTTCACTGAGCTACAAGAAAGAGAGCGCGAAGTAGGCATGTTAAGAGCCCGAATTAAGTACCTTGAAGCAACTGTTGAAGATTATAAGGAAAGAATTATTGTATTTGAGGAGGCTACAGCTGGAATGGACACTTATTGGCAAAGGAGACTGCGTGACGCTGCCCGGATGGTACAGGATAGAGACCAATATTACGCAAACTTGATGGTGGACGTACAGCGAGTCGCCAGGCATGTGAATGATTTCGCTGTCGAGGCTGAAACACTCCGACCTTTCATAGTCCCAGAAATGGAAGAAGCTCCCAGGTTCATCAAGTTGCTTAGGGCAATTGGAAAATTTTGAGATAGAGCTAGGGCTTATCTATAGGGCTTTGTGTTGTATTTAGCTCTTTTGTATTAGGAATCTTCATTTTGTAATACGAGCTCTGTTGTAATTTAGACCCTTTAATTCCCGTGGAAGTAGTTCAAAAGGGTGATCAGTACCTTATCTGCATACATTCTTGCATTGCATCATGACATTCGTATCATTATACATGCATTTATCTTTCTTGCAACCATATTAATGTTGTGAATATTGTTTCAGAGTGTGTGTGTGAAAATAGAAGCTAACCCGCAATCATTCATCATCTATACCTTACCCAATTACAAAGCAAGCTCATGGAAGACAGGATAATCAGTCTAGAAAAGGGACAAAGAGAGCTCGAGGCTAGGCTTGAAGAGGCTCAAAGAAGCCTCAGTGACCAGATTGCTCAGTTGCAAGCATCGATAGTATCCGACATAACCGTATTGTTGGCTAAGAGTCTTGGAAAAAGAGTGGAAAGAGAAACCGTTCAAGAACTATAGGGTACCCCAGTTCACTACAAGGTTCAACCAACTGCACCAAACCCGGCTAGAAAGGTGTATATCGACCCTGCAAGAATGTCAGCTAGCCTTCAGATAGGGGTACCTGAAACTCAACCCCTCGACACTGAAGCGCTCTATAAAGAGGAGGTACCAGACCTGAATATGGTCGAAAGGATCAGGACAGAGGTAGAGAAAAAGTGGGAGGAGAGGTTTCGCCTCATGGAGGAAAAATTTAAAACGTTACAATCTATGGAAGAATCAGGAAATGACGCTAGCGACTTAAGTCTGAGGAAAAATTTAAAACGTTACAATCTATGGAAGAATCAGGAAATTTAAAACACCAGAGTTCGACAAATACGATGGAACCACGTGTCCTTCCGCACACATAACAATGTACTGTCGAAAGATGACGGCCTACCTTAAGGACGAAAAGCTACTGATCCATTGTTTCCATGACAGCCTAATTGGAGCGGCGTTACGGTGGTACACCAGTTGAGCAAGGCAAATGTTAAGACATGGAAAGATCTGTCAAGAGCATTTACTGAGCAATATAAGCATGTAACAGATATGACCCCCAATAGAATTATGTTAGAAAATATGGGGCAGAAGTCCAACGAAAGTCTACGGCAATACGCGCAAAGGTGGCGGGAAGTGGCTGCCCAAATTCAGCCACCCCTCACGGAACATGAAATTACGCCATTATTTGTTAATACTTTGAAAGGGGCACTCTTTGATCGCCTCATTAATAACACAACACAGTGTTTTGCTGACTTAATCAGGACTGGGGAGTCCCTTGAATTAGCAATTAAGAATGGTAGAATTGATAGCGGGGAAGGGTCTCGGAAATATAGCAAGAGGAATGAAGTAAACGCCACCAGCACTTACACCACCCTGAAGAACTTCACAGTCTCACAGCCACAAGCACCTGTGGGAAAAACACAAAACTCGAATCAAAGAGAGGAGAGAATCTCCAGAAAAGAGAAAGAGAGGAAAACTTTCACTCCCTTACTTGTTTCATACTCGGAACTTTATTCCCAGTTGTATGAAGCGGACCTGGTCCGTCCATACATCGTTACTCCTTTCAAGACGCCCTTCCCTTCTTGGTATAATCCGAACGCGCATTGCGACTATCACGGCGGTGCCCCTGGACATCCCACTGAGAACTGCCCTGCCTTCAAAAAACTTGTGCAGAATTTAATCGATTCTGGGATATTGAAGTTTGTAGAACCAAGTGTAGCTACTAACCCGCTGCCTAATCATGGGAGCAGAGGAGTAAATGTTATTGAAGAATACTTTACCAGGAGGATTAAGGATGATGTGTCAGAAATCAAATCTCCTTTACGGTGGGTATTTCAACAGTTATTCATGGCCCGTGTGATCGACAAAGGCATGATAATAAGGCAGAAGAGATGTGGAGTGTATTGCGAATTCCACCAGAATGAAGGGCATGACATCTAAGAGTGCGATGAGTTCAAGAGATTGGTACAACAATTGATGAATGAAAAGCAAATAGAATTCTTCGAGGAGCCCATGGGAAAGAAGGAGTCGGACGTACATATGACGGATAGCCCCAAATCTAAATACGGGAAGGATAGACCTTTTATCATCTCTCCCAGGCCAGGGAATGCTGGTGCATCCCAAGGAGAAACTAATAAGATAAGTCCCAGGATCATCATTTCAGCACCATCCCCGTTCCCATTCAAGGATATGCGGCAAACCCTCTGGAATTATGCTATAAATGTGACCACGCCAGAAAAACTAGAACATGGTCAGGTAAAAGAGCCTACGCTAAAAGACCAACAAAGCCAGAGCGATGTAAATGTTGGTGAGGCGGGCCATTTCACAAGGAGCGGCAGATGTTATTCCTCTGAGGCTTTGAAAGCAGCTGAAACAGATAAGGGAAAGAATACAACAGTTAGCCCCACGCAGATATTTGGAGAAAAACCTCCCCCAAAGATGAATGAGCCGGTAACTGAGGCTCAGGCTAAAGAATTTCTGAAGTTCTTGAGACATAGCGAGTACAATGTAGTGGAACAACTACGAAAGCAACCGGCTAGGATTACAGTACTGGAATTACTATTGAGTTCAGAAAAGCACCGGGAGACGCTATTAAAAGTACTAAATCAAACTTTTGTACCCCATGATATTTCTGTGACAAACCTGGACAGGATAGTGGGGCATATCACTACCTATAATCATATAACATTCAGTGATGATGAGATCCCCGATGGAGGAATATGGTCCACCAAAGCCCTTAACATCACAACTCACTGCAAAGGGTATGTAGTACCTGGCGTACTGATTGACAACGGGTCAGCATTGAACGTCCTGCCTATGGTGACCCTGCAGAAACTACCAATAGATGGTTCTCACCTAAAGCCCTGCCACAATTCAGTAAGAGCCTTTGACGGTATGCAAAGAGGAACAATGGGGAAAATTGAGGTGCCTCTATTAATCGGACCGACTGAGTATGTGATTGATTTTGTGGTAATGGACATAAAACCATCTTACAGCTGCTTATTGGGAAGGCCATGGATACACTCCGCAGGAGTTGTCCCCTCATCATTGCATCAGAAATTAAAATTTGTAGTCGAAGGCAAATTGGTCACAGTAGAGGCTGAGCAGGAAATTGTTGCTTCCGTGACATCGGTCGCCCCCTATATTCAAAATGACGAAGATGCTGCAGAATGCTCGTTCCGAGCATTAGAACTAGTGAATGCCACGTTCGTTTCAAAGGGAAGTCGGATCCCCTATCCCAGGTTATCTAATTATACGAAGATGACCGTCGCAGAAACTTTGGGCCGAGGAGCCAAAGTAGGAAAGGGGCTAGGGAAAAAATTACAAGGAAACCTAAGAGCCAAAAATATGATAACCAAGAAGGATCGTTTTGGGCTGGGTTACAAACCAAGTGTCCAACAAAGAAAAGAGGAATACAAGAGAAAGGAAGAGCAAAGAAAAACCAGATTTAAAGGAGAAGATATTCCGTGGAGACCAATGTCCTTTCCTAGTTTAAAAACCAATTTTGTCTCCGAAGGATTCTACCAGCCAGGTCAAGAGGTTGAAGAGGCAATTAAGGAAAATGACGTACTCAACCAGGAGGAGACATTCAATGAATTACTTGAAGGGATGTACATCAACATGATAGCTGGAAAAGACCGAGGCAACAAAATGTTGACCAACATCCGCCCCTGCCGTCCCGGGGAAACACTCGATAACTGGAGCTGCATTGATCTACCCGTGATTTTTAGGAAAAGACCAGAGTAATGCTCCGAATCAACCTTTTGTTTTTGCCCGTAAACAATGGGGATCTCTTGTATAGGGCACCTATGTTAACTTTTTGATTGAAATGAAAATATCCGCACTTTCCTGAATGACCAAAGTTTCATTTATTTCATTCATGCATTCTTCATGTTCATTCCCTTCATATAAAGTCGTCTTCTTCCCAATACAATTTATTCTCATTTAATGCATGTCGCTCATGATTGACTATATGAATGATACCGGATCCAATCCTGGAGTGAATTTTGAATGCCCTGAGGTCTCGGAGGGAATTGAGGAAGAAGATGATGAGATAGAAGGTGAGGTCCCGGAAGAGTTGAAGAGAATGGTGGCCAACGAAGAAAGGTAGATCATGCTCTAACAAGAAGAAACAGAAGTTGTAAACTTGGGGACTGAAGAAGAGAGAAAAGAAGTAAAAGTAGGAACGACTATTTCCTCAAAAACCAAGCACGAACTGATAACCCTACTTCAGGAATTCAATGATGTTTTTCCTGGACTTATCAAGATATGCCAGGGTTGAATACCGATATAGTGGTGCACAAATTGCCAACAAAACTGGAGTGCAAACCAATACAGCAAAAACTGCGGAGAATGAGACCAGATATGTTGTTAAAAATCTGAGAATAAGTAAAAAAACAGTTTGATGCTGGTTTTTTGGAGGTAGCCAAATACCCAGAATGGGTCGCAAACATTGTACCAGTACCAAAAAAAGGACGGGAAAGTTCGTATGTGTGTAGATTATAGGGATCTAAACCGAGCCAACCCTAAAGACAACTTCCCCTTACCACATATTGACACGCTGGTTGACAACACTGTAGGACATTCATGGTTTTCATTCATGGACGGCTTCTCAGGGTACAACCAGATAAAGATGGACTCTAACGACATGGAGAAAACTACGTTCATAACCATGTGAGGCACTTTTTGTTACCGGGTGATGCCTTTTGGGCTAAAGAACGCAGGGGCAACATACCAAAGAGCAATGGTGACTCTTTTCCATGACATGATGCACAAATAAATAGAAGTATACATGGACGACATGATTGCCAAGTCCCGAACAGAGGAGGAGCACCTATAGAACTTGAGAAAACTATTCCAAAGACTACGGAAGTACCAACTGAGGCTCAATCCTGCCAAATGTACCTTCGCCGTTACTTTTGGAAAACTCCTAGGGTTCGTGGTATGCAGAAGAGGGATTGAGATCGATCCAGATAAAGTGAAAGCCATCCAGGATATCTCACCACCCCACACTCAGAAGGAAGTTCGCGGTTTCCTACGGAGGTTGAATTATATCTCTCGTTTCATTTCCCAATTAACCGATCGATGTGACCCGGTCTTCAGACTTCTTAGAAAGAATAATCCTGGTGTGTGGGATGAGGAATGTCAAAAAGCCCTAGAAAAGATCAAAAAGTACCTGACAAATGCTCCGATTTTAGTCGCACCAGTACCAGATCGACCAATAATTCTCTACCTGACAGTTTTTGAGAATTCAATGGGATGCGTATTAGGGCAACACGATGAGTCAAGAAAAAGGGAGCAAACCATCTATTACCTAAGCAGGAAATTCAATGATTGCGAAACGCGGTACCCGCCAGTGCAGAAGCTGTGTTGTGCTCTAGTTTGGGCTACCAAGCGGCTTAGGCAGTATATGTTGTACCATACTACTTGGTTGATATCCAAGTTAGACCCACTGAAGTTCTTAATGGAAGCGCCAGCACTAACAGGAAGGATGGCCCGATGGCAGATGCTCTTATCCGAATTCGATATTGTATACGTGAGCCAGAAAGCTATAAAGGGAAGTGCTGTAGCAGATTTCCTAGCTAGTCGCGCTTCGGACGACTATGAGGCATTGAACTTTAATTTCCCAGACGAGGAATTGATGTGCATTACAACCGAGGAAGAGGTTTTAGATGATAAATCGTGGAAGCTTTACTTCGATGGAGCCTCTAATGCCCTCGGACATGGGATAGGAGCCGTGCTAATTTCTCCTGAGGATGTCTATTATCCCTTCACCAGCAGATTAGAATTCTTCTGTACCAACAATATAGCTGAATACGAAGCTTGCGTTATGGGACTAAACTCAGCTATTGAAAGAAAGGTTAAGGAACTTCGAGTATTCGGAGATTCATCCTTAGTAATTTACCAATTGCGTGGGGAATGGGAAACCAAGGACCCAAAGTTGGTCAAATATTATGAATTGATTCAAGAGCTCTCCAAGGAGTTCGAAAGGGTCAGCTTCAATTACCTTCCCCGAGAAGAAAATCAGATGGCAGACGCCTTGGCAACCCTGGCGTCCATGTTCAAAACAAACACTGGGGCAAAAATGAAGCCCATTAAGATGCAGAAGTTTGAAAGGCCTGCTCATTGTTGCAATGTACATGAAGAGATTGATGGAAACCCATGGTACTATGACATCTTGCTATATGTCAAGCTTCGAAAGTATCTAGAAGGGGCAAATGACAATGACAGAAAAACACTTAGAAAAATGGCAACAAGATATGTCCTAGATGGGGAGATCCTATACAAGAGAAGTCACGATCAGACATTGCTGAGATGTGTGGATGCCCGGGAGGCGGAGGAGATTTTAGCCGAGGTACATGATGGGCTCTGTGGAACGCATGCCAACGGGCTGTCTATAGCCCGGAAAATTATGAGATATGGCTATTTCTGGTTGACCATGGAGGGAGATTGTATTGATTACGCCAAGAAATACCACAAATGCCAAATTTACGCTGACAAGATTCACGCACCCCATCGCCTTTACACACCATGAATTCTCCATGGCCTTTTACGGCGTGGGGCATGGACGTCATCGGGCATATTCATCAGAAAGCTTCCAATGGACACCATTTCATCTTGGTCGCCATAGACTATTTCACTAAATGGGTAGAGGCAGCGTCTTACGCCAACATCACAAGGACTACAGTATGTAAGTTCTTAAAAAGAGAGATTATTTGTCGATACGGATTGCTAGAAAGGGTCATCACTGACAACGCTTCCAATCTGAATAACAAAATGATGACGGACGTGTGCACACAGTTCAAGACAACACATCATAATTCCACAGTCTATCATCCTAAAATGAATGGGGCAGTGGAAGCAGCAAATAAGAACATAAAGAAGATCATAGCAAAGACGACGGATACCTACAGAGATTGGCATGAGAAGTTGCCATTCGCTCTTTTCGCTTATAGGACGTCCGTTCGCACATCAACAGGGGCAACACCATACTCCTTGGTGTATGGTACCGAAGCAGTACTCCCCATCGAGGTAGAGATACCGTCTCTCTAGGTCTTAAATGAAGTAAAATTGGAAGAAGCCGAATGGGTGCAGGCCAGACTCGACCAGCTAAATCTCATTGATGAAAAGAGACTAAAGGCCATTTGTCATGGTCAGATGTACCAAAAGCGGATGATGCAGGCATACAACAAAAAGGTGCGCCCAAGAGAATTCAGAGAGGGGGATCTGGTGCTCAAGAAGATCCTCCCAATTTAGAAAGATTCTCGAGGAAAGTGGATGCCCAACTGGGAAGGGTCGTACGTGGTAAGAAGAGCCTTCTCAGGAGGAGCCCTAATCTTAACAGAAATGGATGGAGACGAGCTGAAAACCCCTATAAATTCTGATGCTGTTAAGAAATAGTATGTTAAAAAAAGAAAAGAAGAAAAAGAGAGAAAAGAAAAAAGAAGAAAAGAACAAAAATGGAGAGCTCAGGGCAAAAACCCGAAATAGGGCGTCTTGAAGCAAAGGGAGGACCCGAGTTGAAAACCCGTAAAGGGCGGCTCGGATAAATTGAAAGGTTGGATATCCGAAGAGAAGGGTTATCCCCATGAACACCGTGAAGAGGCAGCTTCAGGCAAAAGATTCTACGCCGGTTGACATGATCATGTATCATTCATATCGAAGATAATGAGGGATCTTGTATTTCATACTTAACTTTTCTTCTTTCTCATGTGTGTCATACCTCTTTTAAGATATCCCAAGCCCTTAATCGTAATAAAATCATGTTTTTGAGCATCAATTCCTTGCCTTCTTGTTAATTTCAGGCAAATAAGCTAACATAGGCTTATGGTAAAACAATAGATTTCTGAGCATTACTGTGATCTAACCTTAAAAATGCAGGTGATTAGAAAACGATGTTAACTTCACCCTCTAGCTCCCTACATAACGGCTGTTGATAGGGAGGGCGGAAAACTTCAAACAACCGGATAGGATGACCAATGGTGTACGCCCTGCTTATTCAAAGAAAGCATGCGAGATAACAAGAGAGATCTCCCGGGTGAAAACCCAGAAGGGCACCCTAAAAAAAACTCTAAAGCGAAAACCTGAAAGGGCACTTTAGAATCCCAAGTCGTAAATTGAGAAAAAGAAAGGTTGGAATGGTTGAACCCGATAGTGAAGAGGGGTATCGCCGCCCGTGAAAAAGGAGAAAGTGAACAACGGTATCGAATAAGGATTAAAGCAAGCCCACCAAGATATTGACACCCATGCATCATGAATAGTCAGACATCACTAGGATTAGGAGCATGTCAATTCATTTGTCATAGCATTTTGTTTTATCTTAGATAGGTATCTATGGATTCAAAGAGACATCGGTGGCCATCGTGGTGTGAATCCCAAATGTGAAGAAGAAGGTTCTACATACAAAAGGCTTATGTTTCCAAGCGCCTGTAGAGATCTTCTATATATGAAGAATCTGCCGCTCCGAGGCTTCAGAAGCTGAAAGTTTTATATAGGAAAGGCTTCCGGCTCTAGGGTGAAGACTAGCAGTTCTATATAGGAAGAACTCCCAGCCGAAGGAATTCACCCATGACACACAAGGTTATATAGAAAAACCTGTTGTGTCCGAAAGTGAAGAGTCTTATATAGGAAAGGCTCCGAGCTTCACTATCTTAGAGTAAAAGATTCTATATAGGAAGAATCCGTAGCTCCAAGATTTCAGAAGTTGAAAGTTTTATATAGGAAAAGCTTCCGGCTCCAGGGTGAAGACTAGCAGTTCTATATAGGAAGAACTCCCAGCCGAAGTAATTCACCCATGACACAAGGTTATATAGGAAAACCTGTTGTGTCTGAAAGCGAAGAGTCTTATATAGGAAAGGCTCCGAGCTTTACTGTCTTAGAGTAAAAGATTCTATATAGGAAGAATCTGTAGCTCCAAGATTTCAGAAGTTGAAAGTTTTATATAGGAAAAGCTTAGGCTCGGGGTGAAGACTAGCAGTTCTATATAGGAAGAACTCCCAGCCGAAGGAATTCACCCATGACACAAGGTTGTATAGGAAAACCTGTTGTGTCTGAAAGCGAAGAGTCTTATATAGGAAGGGCTCTGAGCTTCACTGTCTTAGAGTAAAAGATTCTATATAAGAAGAACCTGTAGCTCCAAGATGTCAGAAGCTGAAAGTTTCATATAGGAAGGACTTACAGCTCTAGGGTTTGAAGACTAGCGATTCTATACAGGGGGAACTCCCAGTCGGAAGAATCCATCAGCGACGCAGAAGGTTTGATATAGGAGAAACCAGCGTTGAAGGCGAAGAGTTCTATATAGGAAGGACTCCAAGCTTCACCGTCTCAGAATGTAAGGTTCTATAGAGGAATGACTCATAACTCGAGGTTTCAGAGTAAAGGGTTCTATGAAGAAAGAGCCTATAACTCCAAGATCGGAAGGTGATGAAGCTCTATATAGGAAGAACTTACGAGCCTAAAGATTCAGCTAAGGAAAAATGGAGAGTTCCAGAAGAGCACGTGTTTCTGAAGCTACAAATAGGGAAGTCGGATAAAAATGAGTGCTTATGAATCTTTGCTTTGTTCCCATTCCATGAGAACAAGCAAAGAGGGGCAACTGTAATCACTCATTTTTATCTAACCTCTAAGTATCATATTAACATATTAGTGCATGATTACATATAGGTGTGCGCGTGTATATGTTAGTATATTACATAATGATATAAGGGTGAGGGTATGCATGTATTGATATGGTGTATTATGTACCTATTAATATACGTATGATATGGTTATATTTATGTTTGGAGTATTGTATAGTGTATGTTAGTATATGAGTTGGTCTATATATGTTTGCATGTATATATTATTAATGTCTTTGTTATTATTGAATATATACGAATAAGTGTTGCATCTATTATTATTAAGTATATGTACGTGTGAACGTATTTCATCACAATTGTATGTATGTATACGTAAGTACGTATGTATCTGTATTTACTATTATATTAATATATTAATATGTATGGACAAAACTGGAAAAATAATAGAAAGCCCACTTAAATTAAAATGTCCATATTATTACAAAAAATAGTAATACAAGGCCCGGTTGGCCCAAGCCCAAGACCCCATTTAACCCTAATTATTTTATCTTTGTGCAGATAACTATGAGCCGTTGGATCAAAATGTGGATCCAACGGCCACGATCAAGGAAGGGTATATATCTAGCTAGCCGCGTGAACTACACGTTTGGACGGTTCGAATGCCACGCGCGCGTTCGGTCCACGCGCGGGCTCTTTGATATCCCACGCGTGCGTAAGTCCCACGCGCTATAACCCCTCGACTGCTGAGCCCCACGTGTCACGATCTGGAGCCGTTTCACCGATCGAGGTTTCATCTGGGCCGTTCATCCTTCAAGCCATCCCGACCGTTAGATCGAATCTGATCCAACGGTCGAGAACGCCTCTGGCCGAAGACAACTCCCCCACACCGCCACCATGCTTCCACCATGCCGGTCTCCAACCACCGCGTTCAGACATATCAGAACAACACAAAAAAAGAGGCTATGTCAGTGTCAGTCCAGATCTAAAAAATAGATTACATTACTTGTTACCAAACAAAAGAGACAGTGATATATGTATGAAACAAGTAATTGTAAAGCAGTCCAATTGTAATTGGAAAAAAAAAAAATAACAAAAAAAAGGCAATAGGTTTTCAGTGGTAACGCTCTTCTCTTTTCTTACTTCTTTGCATGCATAAAGGAAAAGATACGTAGTGATAACAAAAAAAGGGTTTAGAGTTATTACCCTCATCGTCTGTGGATCTCCCCTCACCAGTGACAAGCCTCTTCGGCTTTCTGAAGCCGAACATGGTGAACTGAAGGGAGCGGGAGGTCCCTTTTGGTTTCACTTTGGTCAAACGTAAACGAATTTTTTTTTCCGTTTTGTATTTACTCAGATCTAGGCCAAAGGGTGAGTCTTAGCGTAGATCTAAGTGCATATACGGGTTCGGTTTAGAAAAAGGTTGGTTTTGGGTGTTTCTTTTAGTTTGCCGGCGCTGGTTAGCGGCGGCCGGCGGCGGAAGGGACAGCGAAAGGTCGCCGGTTTCTGGGTTCATCACAGGTTCAAGGGGGATGGTCGAGAGAAAATGAGAGGGTTGTGTTATTATAAAACTGGGATTGAATGAAAAATGGGGAAAATTTGAGTCTAGGCCGAAGAAGAGGGTTTTATAGGTGTTTTTATTTTGTGAAATGGCGAAATTTCGTAATAAGTCCCCCTGCGTTTTCGATATTTTCGTTTTTGTCTCGCCGCAAGGGATATTTACAACTCTGGTCCCCCTCATATTTCAAAATCTTGCAATCCAGTCCCTAAATTAAATCGAATCAGTTTTTAAATGGCAAAATTACCTCACTAGTCCCACCGCGTTTTTTAAAATTTCACTTCGAGTCTGCCCCTTGGTCCAATTATAGTTTCAGTCCTTTCGAGTTCGGTTCTGCTTGTATTTTCGTCCCTAAATCGCATATTATTGTCCTTTAATTTCTGTTCCTTATGTTTATTTCTTTTCATTTCAGTCCTGATTCCATGTAAATATTCATGTTCGTTTATTATAATCGTGTATGTTGATGTAGCCTTTTGCCTTATCATATATCCCTCGTATATGCTTTGTATTTTCATATTTACATGTATATGTGTGTTAAGTTTATGGTGATTATGTATCTTTATGCATTTGTTCGGTTATTCGTATCACACATATTATATTGATATTTGAGTTAGCTCGAACACAACCTGCTTTATATTTCAGTATGTATTGCATGTTTTCTTTGCTTTTAGGCTATGTGTTGGTATATTTTCTTGGTCATATATAATGCCATATTTTACGTATGTTGCAATGTGTCTTATTGTAATATGTACATTTTTGTAATGTGTGTTTGTGTTTCATGCCTTGTAATTGTGACATGTTAGGTTTGTTTTTAGTCACGAGTAGGGATAATTTATATTCATGTTGTTTTATATTAGTATTTTATTTATGTTCTGTTAATAGTTTATTATGTGAATATTTACTGTATTTTAATTATTGGCCATGTTTAATATTTTGTTCATTAAGGTTGCATAATGAAATATATAAATTGTCAATGCGGTGCCCTTTTATCCGAGTGTAAACGGGGCCAGTATCAGGCGTAGTGATAGTGGTTGGGCGTTTACTCTCGGATAACAGGGCCTTTAAAATTTATTCGCAATTATAACCGAATTTTAAACTAATAGTCACTTTAATCCGAAAAGTCTAATATTAATAAAGCTGTAATTATTAAAGTACCAATTTTGGGCAGTGTGGGGGTGCTAATCCTTCCCCATCCGTGACCGACTCCCGGACTCAAAGTTTTTTGAATCTCTGGTTTTATGGTGTCCGGCCTACCTAAGTGGCCGGTGGCGACTCCAATTTTTAAATAAAATACAGTTTTTAAACCCCACGGAATAAACGTTTTATATCTGAAAAATCACAAACACACCGAAAAACCACGTTTTTAGCGAAAAGGAGACATCGCTACACTATCTTCTTGAGATTTAATTTCTCTTTGACTTCTTCATGGAAATCAAACTCTTTTGGATTTAACTTTGCTCCACGTCATCTTGGGCTTATCTAGTCATCAATTTCGACTGCCATATCATCTTATCCTTTATCGATAATTGCCCTGGCAACTAGCTCGGCATCTCCTTCATGCATTGCCCTGGCAACTGCGTCGGCATCTCCTCCATGCACTGCCCTGGCAACTGGTTCCAGCCTTGTTTAGGCAAGTGATTCTGCACACACACAAAACACACCAAAGCAATATATTTTTCCACAAAAATCACCAAGTTATGTAATCAAGCTCAACGGTGGAAAGAAACATGAATTAATGCATGAATGACTAATTATGCAACTAATATGAGCTTAAGTCTAACAATAATATGAGTAAAAAGGGTAATAAATATAGTACTTTTGAACACTTAACACTAGTCTCAACTAAGATTGATTTAAAAATAATTTCTTGCTAGAGGTGCCTGAAACTGGCTCAAGTTATCACACCGTTAGGAATCGCTAGAGGTGCCAGAAATTGGCTCTAGTTGATTAACATTAAAATAAGAAATTACATGTTTTGCTAGAGGTGCCCGAAATTGGCTCTAGTAAAAATAAAATACCTCGGTAATTAATTTAAACCTATTGTTCACATGGAATCCTAAAAATTAACTTGTACACAACTCCACACATACATTGTCACGAGCATTATAGTTTAATTCCAAGTAAATTATGTTCTATCCGAAAAATTAAAAAGCAATCATACTTTACGCCACGGTTTTGAGGATTGAAGTCAAATACGAAACAAAATTTTTTATGATTGAAGTCTTGGCAGGTAATTGTTAGTTTTGCATTGCTTGAGGACAAACAATAGTTCGAGTTTGAGGGTGTGTTAAGTGTGTAAAAGTACTATATTTCTACCATATTTACTCTTAATTATTGTTAAACTTAGGCTCATTCTAGTTGCATTATTAGGCATTCATGCATAATTTTATAGTTTCTTTTGTCGTTAAGCTTGATTACTCAATTTTGTTGATTTTGTGGAAAAATGTGTTGTCGGTAGATGTTTTCGTGTGTGCATGATCTAATTGCCCAAGCAAATAAGAAATTGTCGAGGTATGTCGGAATAAGTCTATCGCATTTGAGATAAACATGAAAAAGCAAGGGATAAGCTCCCAAAATCTGGATATTCCACGCAGAAAAATGGGGAGATAAATACTCAGATTTATGAGAAGTTTGAGGATAAAGATAAGAGACATTAATTATCTCTTTTAACTAATTCAATTCCAACTTAAACTCATCCTTATCAACAACATAATATGCATAATTAAAGAGTTTAAATTGGATTAGAATCTTATCTCCATGGAACTCGAATACAATCCAACCTCTCCTACCATCATAAATCGATCAGATCATCCCCTATAAATAGAGAGGTTAACGCAGCTTTGGAGAGTCGAATTGGAGGGAGAGAAAAATTGGGCTTCTCGACATCTTCTTCTTTCTTCTTGTATTTCTTTTGCACCCAACCATGAACTAAACTTTACTTGGCTTGGCTTATTGTGTTTTTGTGATTGTGAAAACGTTTGGATTTGTTTAGGTTTTTGAGTTGCAATTTAATTTCAAATTTTGTTCATTCTTGGTTTTTAATTTTGATTGCGAGTGAATTGGGAGAAGATCTCGAGAATTTATCTATTTATCTAATATCGGAAGAGTTATATTTAAGAAACGAATGAGCATGGTTTTCATGAAAACGAATATTGGTGAAGACTAATTCGACTTAGGGATAAGTTGCGAATTTCAACGGCTAAGAGAAGCGCAAGATCGGTTGTTGTTCACTCATGGTTAACGCAGGGATGTATCACTAATGCATGCACAATTAACAATGTTTCGAGCTAGGGATAACGAGATGCCATTAAAGAACGCTTGTACACTTGCCCAGAAAACGAATATTCATGAAAATGAATGAAGTCGCACAGTTGCCCAGGAAATTGCACTGTTTCCAGTTGCCCAGGCAATTCAACTGATGCTAACTGTTAAAACAATTGAGTTACTCTTGCAACCAACTACCACGACGGTCCATTCAATCATCACACCACAACTCACGATAACCCAACCAACTCTCTCAATTCAGTTTTCTCTTTCCTTTATTTCAATTCTTTAGATTTAGTTTACTTTATCTCAATTCATCATTACTATTTAATTCTTTGAACATTTGCAGTGACTTAAGCAAAGTGACCCAAGCCAATCCCTGAAGAGACGATACTCGATATTTATCATTTATTACTTGCGACATGTACACTTGCACCATTTGCGTAGCACTCTAGACACGCAACAGCTCTTTACCAAACTATAAGGATGAAACAACCAATATCGAAGCAATTTTTTCCAATTTTCATCATTTTTTTTCTTCTTAACTGTTGCTGTAATAATTTAAGTTGGACTCCATGTCATTAGGAATTTTTCGAAGGTAAGGTGTTGGGGATTTTTTTTGAAATAGAAACAAAATAGAAAGACAAAGTCCCACAAAGAACTGAAACAGCTGGGAAATCAAACACAAATGTACGGAAAACACAAAACTAAACAAAGAGTGAAGGGAGAGCAACAGGCTCCTTACAAGCAACATAGGAACAAACAACACCAGGAAAAGAAAACTCTGGGTCTTCTGACGAGAGTAAATTGAACAAACTAGAGTGGAAGACGCGGGGAAGAAGATGATTCCCCCAGAACTGAGAAGGCGGCAAAAGATAATCAAGGGGGATTCAGACAACGACGATCTGCTTGGACCAAATCAGACAACGAAGGTGAAACTTCTTCAATCCAGAAAGCGTCTTTGGTCAGAGATCTTCCGAGTTAGGCCAGTCTATGGGCAACGACATTACCTTCCATTGCCGTGAAAGCAAACTGGCACAAGGAAAAGTTGTGAGAAATTTCTTTTGCTTCAAAAATGTACGACCAAAGAATCGAGAGATCTTCATTCCCTGATCGCAACTTGAAAATCACTGTGAGGGAATCGCTCTCGAGAATCACTTGTATGCAACCCAAATCGAGAGCAAAACGGAGACCTTGGATCACAGCCTGTGACTCTACCGCAAAGCTTGATACAATATTGGTGTTTAATTAAACGCAAGAGCCCAGAACCTGACCGTCGGAGTCACGCACCACCACTCCTAAAAAATAATGACCACTGGGCTTATCAAACGCACATCAACATTAATCTTTACCAATGGGTCAACGGGGGATCCAATTAGCTAAGGTCATCGGCTGCGGGGAAGACAGAGACATGGCAACAGTATCAATTTCCTGCACATAACTCATACAGAAGGTAACCACTTCAAAAGCACTCTGAATTAGACCCTCATGAACAAATTTATTTCTTGCATGCCAAATTGCCCATAGAATAATGGTGAATTCCTTTCGTTTTTTGGATGATGAATGTGCAAAAATCCAACAGAACCACTCAAAGAAAGCTTCTTGGTTCAGTCTAGGAGGCCAAATAAAACTTGTCAATGACCATATTTCTTTAACATAGGCACAATCATGAGTAGTATGCTCAATAGTTTCAGTATATTGGTGACACCTGGGGCAGGCTGGTCATTGTGCAACTCTCTTGTTGTAAAGATTCTAATTTGTGGGGATGAAATTCTGTAGGAATCTCCAGGCCAAGATACGAATTTTGATCAGATAATCAATATCCCATAACTGCTTATAGACAAGATAAGGGGGTTGAATACTTCCTGTTGGAACAATTGACGATAGCCACTGCGCACAGAATACTCTTTTTTAGGTTCACCACCCCACACTAATAGGTCTTATTGTTGTGCATTAGATAATGGGATGCTAGAGTTAAGTTTGGCATCTTCAATAGCAAACTGGGCCTACAACAGTTCCAAACTTCATCGGCGCGATTCATTGAGAATGAGATCCGAGATTCACTGAAGTCCTTGCACTGGTGGGGTTTGGATAAGGCAAGCATGGAAACATGACAACCAGTAGGAATTCTAATTTGAAACATTAGCCCTGTACCGATTCGCCAACAAAGACCTCCCTCAAGGAGAGCTCGAGATGACCATATGCTACGCCAAGTGTAACTCGTGTTGGAGCCAAGTAAAGCTGAAAGGAAAGAGCCCTGCGGATAGTATTTCGCTCGCGTAGTTCGAGCCAGAAGGGAGTTCGGGTGTCTAAACAACCTCCAACCTTGCTTTGCAAGGAGAGCTACATTAAACTTTGCCAAATCTCGAAAACCCATACCTCCATATTCCTTGAAAGAGCAAAGTGCATGCCAAGTACACCAATATATCCCCCTTTTCTTGGGCGATTTCTACCACCAAAATTGTGCCATAACACTCTCTAACTGCCTGGATAAAGTGAAAGAAAGAAGAAAACATGACATTGAGTATATCGGGAGAGCTTGCAAGAACGATTTTAGGAAGACTTCCTTGCCCCCTACAGAAAACGTACGAGTACTCAAACTATTGTTGCGCTTGATGAATTTACCATGGAGATCGGCAAAAGCAACTTACTTGTTCCTACCAACAATGGGAGGAAGACCCAAGTATCGCTCGGGATTACTGGTGCTTTGGACTCCAAGGATGCGACATACATCGTGTTTGTTGTAATCGATGACTTTTAAACTGAAAAAGATGTCAATCTTATCAAAATTAATGAGTTATCCAGAACATGCCGAGTATTGAGATAATATATCCCGAATAATGGTAGCCTCTGAAGCTGTATCATCCCCAAAGATCAAACTGAAACAGTCATCAACGAATAACATGTGTATTATCCTAGGAGCACCTCGAGCAATTTGCACCTTTTAGTTGTCCCATGCAGACTCATCGAAGCAACGATGACAAACTTTCTCTGCAAATGAAGAATAAATAGGGGCTGAGTGGGTCACCCTGGCGAAAACCCTAGAAAGGTAAAAAAAATTGTTGCCCACATTCCCATTCATAACCACTGAGTAGGAAATTGTTGTCACATACCGCATAAGCAACTCGATCCAATCTACAAAAAATCCCAAATCTTTGAAGAATAGAAATTAAGAAACCTCACTCTACTACCTTGCTCATGTCTAGTTTCAAGGCGAAAGACCCTGCTTTTCTTCTTCTCTTGTTGCGAAAAGCATGTAATATCTCATAAGCAATCAAAATGTTATCAGAGATCAATCTACCGGGAACAAAAGCGCTCTACACTTCATCGATACACAAATGCAACACATCTTGGAACAAGTTGACTATCATATTGGATATGATTTGATAAATGATGTTGTACAAGCTAATAAGCCTGAATTGTGTCATCCGAGTGGGCTTATTGACTTTGGGGATGAGCACAATTCAGGTTGAATTGATCTCAGACATAGGGAAGTCACCCCGTAACAGGGAGATGCAATAGCTGGATACCTCATTGCCCACAATGTGCCAGAATTTTTGAAAAAAAATTGCACCAAAGCCATCCTCCCTAGAAGCTTTTAAAGGATGCGTAACTTTGAGTGCGTTCCAAACCTCATCTTTAGTGAAGGGCCGAATATGAGAATCATTCATATATTGCAAAAAAACTGGTGAAATGTGATCCAAAATTTTATTGGCAGAAAAGTACCTTGTGTGGTGAAGAGTGAGGCGAAATAACTCGTAGCAACATCAAAGAGTTCCTCATCATATGTGATGGGGGAGCCCGCATCATCAGTAAGGCTGTCAATTCGATTTACCTTCCGTCGATGAGATGCGTGATTATGTGAAAAGAGTGTTACGATCTCCGTTTCTCAACCATTTAACCCTTGCCCTTTGCTCCCCAAAAACTTCTTCTTTGTCTGCCTCAATGTTTAATTCAACTTTTATCCTTAGAATTTCTTCTAGAACATCATCTGACATTTGTAATTCATAAAGATGTTCATGTCGTTGTTGAAGAGATTTTACAGTAGCCTTTTAGTCACGACAGAGACCATAGTACCAACTTAAGAGACCATCTGATATTTTTGAGAGTTTACTCGATAAAGAACTATCGGTAGATGACCATAGTCGTCGAACAGTGTCCTCACAGGTCCCCTCTAATAACTAGGCTGCTCCAAATCGAAACTATCTTCTTAGTTTTTTGCCTACGGGGACATCAGTGGAGAGCAAGAAATGACAATGATCAAAGAAAGATTTTATCAAGTGTTCCACTTTTTAGTTTGGGAAGAGGGATTACCATTCCTCATTATCCACTCCCCAATCGAGCCGTTCTCGAATATTAGTGGATTCGAAACGACCCTTTTCCCACATGAACCACTGTCCTGAATAGCCCAAATCATCCATAGCACAATCAACAAGATATTTCTGAAAACCTTCCTTCTGTCGTTCATTACGTAGAAGGCCACCCGTTTCTCAAAAGAGTAGATAATTTCGTTAAAGTCGCCTATGATTAACCATGGCAGCGTAAGAACAGTGTTCAAGTGGCGTAAAAGATTCCATGCATCTGCTTAAAACCGCTCTTCAGGTGCGCTATAGAACCCAGTGTATTTCCATTTATTACCCCTAACATCATCTTCAATCACAATATCGATGTGTCTTACCGAGTAAGATTGGAGAGAGATAGTAACATCATTTCTCTACCCCAAAGAAATACCCCTACTGTGCCCTCGTGCTAACATCAATTCCGTTCGGAAAACCACATCTGCGTCTAACCTTAGCCATTTTAAAGTCTGGTAACTTGGTTTCAATAAGAAAAACCACTGATGGGCGTAAGTCTCTCAGCACCCGCCGGAAATGACCAACTGTTCGAGGATGCCCCATCCCTCGAACGTTCCAACTTAGAAGATTCATTGTGATCGGCCAACCCGGTCTGCCTGGGCTGCCAATAAATTAGAAGTGTCCTCGTTCGAATCCTCATGTGTGGAAGAAACTCCCGAGTTAATAGGATGACTCATTTGGCGTTTGAGACTATTTGTTCGATAGGGATATCCTCGCCATCATATGTGTCCATAGCATCGCTAGGGCCCAATTTTGAAAACCCCGGGACACCAATTCCTAGAATTGGCCCAAGTCTACAACCCGTATCATGAACATGGTGCACGTGACTAACCATCTTTCCTTTTAAACGTGCCGTATTTTTTGCATCAGCATTAGTAGTTTTAGCACCAAATAAGGGATTTGATATGTGCTAAAAATTAAGGCCGATTTGATTTGATTTGATTTGATTAGGAGGAAGTATGAGTAATCCCTGAAAATCTGGCATTAAATTCACCAATCTGTTGAATTCCCGAAATAATATCTTCCAGCATCCACAACTGGACTGCATCGGATTTCGCTGGGGTGGTGCACGCAGCGATGCTTCCCACTCCATGATCTACTCTCTCTTTTCCTGAAGGACACGATCTGGGCAAAAAGATTCTGTACGACCCAGACGGCCACACAAAAAGCAAAACAATTTTAACTTTTCATATTAAAACCCACGTAAACAGCAGTACCTGACTTCATTGCCAATTTTTTTCTTCCGCTTTAGGGGCTGCCGGATGTCAATCAAAACCCGTATCCGCATGGTGCCCTTGTACTCCTATGAGATGGCTTTGGTATCGTAGTCAATGGACTTGCCAATAAAATTCTCTAATTGTTTTGCCACGTTCGCCGTCATACAACCATGAGGGAGGTCATGTATCAAGACCTAAAATCCTGTATGCGTGAGAGGTATGACCATTGAATTATCTCCGGTCTTCAAACGTGCATTACTAGCATGTGAGAATTGAAATACCACGGGCCTTCCGCTTCAATACGATCAGCATCGACAACATGATATAGTCGAAAGAGAAAACGCTCTGTCTCCAGATCTGAGATAGAAATCCCTCCAATAGGGTGCCATACGTTCGCCAAAGTGGTGATCATAGACTGAAAATGAACTATAGTAGACGTCAAGAACGAGCCAACAAAACAGTGATCATACGAGACTTCTGGGACCACATCCTCATCTTGTAATAAGATTTCCTCATCCTTCTCGGCTCCTAGAGAGAGACCAGACAGCGAGTTGTCAACATCACCCATGGAGCAGGATACAATCACGAACAGAGAACTGGATCGGAGTAGAAAGCTGCAAAAGAGCAGAGAAAAAAATCTGTATATACTTTTATCAAAATAGAAAAACAATGTGTTGGGGATTTTTATATTATGATTTAGGGTGAGTTTTTATTTCATGATCTAGATATCTTGTCGCAGTAGAGATTGTCAGAACCCTGACAAGTTTAGGAAGTTGTTGGTAAGAGAAGACGACTTTCCTTTTAATAGATGTGTGCAGACTGTGGTAGGAAAATTACATTGAAATCGTATTAATTCTTTTTCTTTTTCAGATTTTTGTCTTGACTAATTTAGATTGATTTGTGTCGCACAAGATTTCAAACTCAAAACCTGCTTAAGCGATACCAAACTGTTTATCATATACCAATTTCATTAATTTATTTTATATATTTTTAAAATAATGTCTAAAATAAACATTTTACATATAATTAAAAGTATTATTTAACACAACATTCATAGACTTCTATTTAAATTTAACAATAGTTTTCATTTCTCAAAAGCACTTTTTCACAACACTTAAAAACAATGTCAAATAGATCCCTACCCAATTTAAAGGAGACGGTAGGTAGATGTGTGAATAGTCTTGAAAAATTAGTTTTACTTTTATATTAAACTTGTATTTATTAAACTTACATTAAAAGTTTTGAAGTAAATAATATATTAAATAAAATCCTAATCTCCTGATTTAACTCTATTGTTACAAATCCTAATAGGACTCAACTATTGTATCTCAGCCTATTTTAATAGGCTTATTTTTTTTCCTTTTTAGCGTCATCAGAACAAAAGAAAATGCACTGATTTTTCTCTTGCAGTGAATTTTTTCCAGTAGCTTTCTTTCTACAAAACTCGAGATGAAACCAGATATTGCGGACTGTTGCTAAAGCTGTTTTCTCAAGTTAAACAACGTTCATATTAATTCAATCCAAAAAAACTTGCAATGTTCCTCCATCATTAGCATTGTACATGAAAAGCAAGGCCGGTGAAGATACTAAATACAGAAGGGCATTTCCCCCATCTAACAGCTTCTAATTTACTATTTAGAGTTTTAAAAGAGGCTATTCGAATCATAAAATAGAAAAAATATTTTGATACACAGTTTACACAAGTCTTTCAATTTTAGGGTTTCAAGTTTTATGTTAGGGTGTAAAATTTAAGGTTTATAGTTATAATTTAAAATTTAGGGTTTAGGATTCAAGATTTAGATTTTAAGGTGTTAGAATTAGGGATTCAGTTTTTAAATTTGTGTAAAAACTATTGATCTAATTCTCTCTATATTAGGAATTCTCTAATCATTTTAATGTCAAAATAAATGTTATTTTGATGACTATGCCAATGTACTTGGATATTCCAAATAATCAATAACTTCAAGCTAGTTCACTTTGAACGTATATCGCCTTCTGGCGCACGTATTTTCTTCTTTCCTCGTCACCACGGGACTTCTCATAATCATGATATTTCTTGAATAAAAACTGCAAATTGAACAGGTCCATAAGGATAAAAAATACCCCACCACTTATCCAGAAACATTTGAAGGCCGTAAATGCAATTTTTCGAAGGCAAGAAGCAAAAGTATATGCACCTTCATCTTTTTGGGTGGTAAGCTCAAACTAATTGCCCTCTCGAACAGAGCACGAATCACATCTTCATCTCCGAGTCAAATCTCCTGTCAAGTTTGATTGAAAGTGGTAATGCATGTGACAGTAAAAAAAGTGTAATATTAATATAATGAAAAACCAAAGGGCCCTCACTTGATCAAGATAAATGCTCCACAGGTCTGTTCTCCTTGGGTACTCGTGTAAAATTCCTTCAAACATAGATCTCCCTCTGTCAGGAACCCCGGATTTGAACTCAAGTGTAGCAGCCTGTGAAATGAACTTTATGTGCTTGTGCCGTGGAAGGCATAGTAAAGCACGGTTTACAACGGATTGAACCTCATCCTGCTGTCCGGTCAATAGCATCTGCACCCGCCTCAACCAAACCTGAAAATTCTTACTATGTTAAAACTAGATCTATTAAATTTCTGAAAAAAAAAAAAATCGAAACAGGAACCCATGGAAAACCTTGCATGAGTGCTTATACTTCTTGCTCATTTTGTCAAATAGCTCATCCGCCATTTTATGTTGCTCTGTCCTCTCGTACATGCCCAGAAGTGCAAAATGTACCTTTTTGGGATCACAATACTGCAATGCCCTTTGAAATACCTTTTGCACAGCTTCCTGAAATAACATCTCAATTGGAGTTATAGTGTAATTTTGGAACAGCAGACAATCGAAAAATGCATTGCAGATTTAATGTTACCTCTGGAGGATTCCCATACTGATTCTCCAAATTAAAATAAGCCACCCAGATATTTAGCTTCTCTGTTTCTTCTCTAATGTTTATGGTTCTCAAAGCCCTTGAAGGAAAAGAATAACATTGAAAATAAAGTTAACATAAAAAATTATTCGAAAATAACAGTTTCCTACAGTGAGTATACATTTCAAATTCGGGACTGCAACTTTTACAAATTTAATATATTCTATTCTTCAACTGTTTATTGACTATCAATGGGGCAAACCCCCAAAAATATATATAACCTCTAAAATGAGCCTCAGAAAATGATGAAATATATGGAAGTCCCATACCAAAAATAAGCGGAAAAAACATTCTAAAATCTGAAAATATGAATGCTTACACATGGGAAAATGAGGCTTCTGGATACAAACAAATTCATTGGGAGTATGAATTCCAGTCAAACCACAAAGACCTAATATACTACACTATAAACTTTGACCAACAAAGGTGCTACATCATACAGGCAAAAAACCTATAACTATAGAGACTAAAGAATTTGCCTCACAAGCTACCAACTACCCAAGTAAACCACTAGAGACAATAGATCAAAATTGCTTTTTGTCCCCCATTAATGAACATGTTAATGTGGATAATCTAATTTAAACCAAGTATTTTATGACTTTGTTCGGTTGTCTTAAAATTCTAAATCCTACAAAAGGTATATGAAGAAAAAGAAGCTCAGCATGGCAAATAAATCTTTTAATGTTGCTTAAATCAGCATCTCACTTTCCAACATATTCTAAAGAACCAACGATTCAGTCTAAAATTTTATACCTTTCAGCACTAGCACGGGCTTTCTCAATATCAGCAGAATTAAGCATGAATGCCATGTATTTAATCCACACAAAACTGCTATTAGGAGAGTTCCTAACAAGTTTCTCAAATTCATCACCAGTTCTTGGTATATCCTTCTCCAATTGTCTTTCCTCGGCGGCTCTAATTTCTTGCTCCCTGCAAAGGATAGTTTTCAAGAGTAGAACAGAGTTGAGAGTCAGGACAACAATCCCTAGACTATAAGAAGTAAAAAGAATTAATGCATACAAATGACCTCTCTTCCTTTGCTTTCTTTTTTTTCCCGTCTCTTGTTCTTCTCATCAATGGTGAATGCCTCATTATTTGCTTGATTATGACTACTTAAAATATCAATATTCAACCCAGGTGTGCTATCTGTCTAACAGCATTGACTGTGCCTCATATCCATGACATCAGTCTCTTCAATGTCTTCATCAGAGTCAACTTTTTCGGTGATGTCAATATCATCAGTGAAATATGAATTTTTCATACCAAGGGAAATTTGTTGTTTTATCGAGTGATTTAAATTTCGGTTGCACTCGTATTTTTAGTCGCTTCGTGATTATTGTATTTTTTGATATAACAGAGTTTATTGCAGTCATCGTAAGTGTTGTGGTCGTAATTTTTTTAATATTTTGCATAATTTATTATAAAATATAGTAATTATAATTATAAAAAGTTAATTTCAATAATTTTTAAAGTATTTTTTAATATGAACTTTTATTAATATGAATTTAAAAGTGAAAGTGATTTTGTTTAAAGAATTTTATATTGTATTATGATTTTGTTTAGTTTAGTTTGGATAATAAAATCATATGAATATTCTAAATAAACAATGTGCACCAATAAATAAAAGGACTAAATATGTGAATAAACCTAAACAAAAAATAAAAAACATTAGTATAATATAAATAATTAATAATATTAATAAATAATAAAAATTAAATAAACATATTATAAAAACTAATAATAAATAATAAACATATTATACAAAATTAGATAATTATAATATTATTAATAAACAATTATACCACATTAAATATAAGTCTTTATTCTCATTTATTTGATTTTCTTTTCCAATACTTATATTCAATATATATTCTAAATTTATTATTAAGTAAAAAGAAAAGAAAATTAATATAATGTTTAAGAACTAGATTTAACAAAAAAATCAAATCTTTAAGGACTTAATTGAGATAAAATAAAATTTTAAAAGCTTAATCAAGAAGTTTTAAAAATTTAAAGGATCAATTTAAATACAAATTAAAGTACTGAGTCCAAACTGAAAACTTTAAAAAGTTCTATAATTTACTTATTTTTTCCAGAATTTTGACGCGAGTGTCTTTCTTCCTCTTACGGCAGCCGCGCGAATATTCAGAACTCATAAATATCGGCTCATTATTGCCGCTACCGACAATTACCGACGTGAATCATTGCCTACCGTAATTTTTGCCCAAATTAATTTCAGACGGCAGTGATACTAAAATTTTTCAGCCGAGATTTCGGTTTCGGTCCGATATTTAAAACCCTGATTTTACCTCATCCAACTGGTAAAAAGGCTCAAAGAAAAGAAACAAATAAGAAAGACTTTGAGGGACACTATTAGATGATCTAGAAACAAATTATGCAAAATGAACCAACACTAAATCAGTAGTCACTGTTTCCATTATCAAACCCTCTCGAGGGATATCAAGAAAAGAAAAGGTACTGTATTTTTCAAAATTTCTTCTTTGGGAGCTAACTTGAAGCGAGGAGTAGACGAAGGGTTTAGAGAGGTTTAACACGGGAGTAACATTTTATTAGGAGAAGCTGCAGCTGCAGGCTGGGGCTCGCAATTTCAGATCGAGTCGGGTCGGATTTTAATTATGGGCCTATTTGGATCAACGCTGTTTAAAGAAAGGCCCTATTTTTTATCCAGCCAAACCAACATAAATGGCATTTCACCGTTGACTCTCTTGCTCGAAAACACGTGGACGGTGAGGATGCTTAGAGCAGGAAGCTTCTGGAGGGTAGGCTATTCTTAAGATACGTGTGATGAACATTTCCATCCGAAAGCCAAAATTTCTCTGAAGATTGAACAATTGAAAGCTTGGGATTTTCTCTGTCTTTCTCGCGAAACAGTTAAGTTCCTTGCAGTTTCTTCCTCCTATGTTTTTTCCCCTTCAAAATTTCTGATTTGGAAATCTCTTCTATTGTTTCATTAAGATTTTATTATTTACGTTGATAGTGTCGTAATTAGATTTTGTTTTCTTTCAAATTCTGAACTTGTAGTGTTGTTTTTTTTTACGGATTGATCTTATTGTTGCATGTTCGGTACTTTTGTTTCTTCTCTGTAAATCTTCTATGCATGTATTTTGAAATTTATGTATCGTATTTACGCTTGAGTTTTTATCTTTTATTTTAGAGAAATATTTTCATGGCGTGATTATGAACGATGCTAAATGCAATCTTGTGATTATTGAATGTTTCAGGTTCGTTGCAAATGAGGGGTAGAAGTTACAGTTACAGTCCCTCACCACCAAGGGATTATGGTAGGACTAGGAGGTATCGCAGCCCTAGCCCTAGGGGTCGATATGGTGGTCGTAGTAGAGATCTTCCCACGAGTCTTCTTGTTCGCAACCTTCGCCATGACTGCAGGTTCGATTCCTCCCTCTTGATTTGAGGTGGTTAGTTCAGACAGTGCTGCTACCGATACACAGCGGCTGCTATTGCGGTTGCGGACCACTATTTAAATCCCTGATTATTTGCAAAAGTTTTTGGGAGACGCCTCAACATTTTGCATTTATGTTATCAGTTGTTTTTTATGTAAGCAGCTTTTGTGTGTTTGTCTTCTGTGAGAACAAAAAAGTGTTTGTCCTGATACAAGTTGAAGTTTAGTCTGATCAAAGTGAATTTCTTCGAGCTGATAAATTTCTAATCGTGCTTCATGTGCAGGGTAGAAGATCTCCGTGGACCTTTTGAGCAATTTGGCCGCCTCAAGGACATCTACCTGCCTCGAGATTATCATACTGGGTAATTATAACGTTTTATTTCTGAAAATGGTAACTCTCAGTGTTTACATGAGTCGATGTCTGGTAACATCAACTTGTCTGTCTTCATCCTATCCCCACATAAGGGTTTGGATCTTGGGATTTTTTTAATTTTATTTTTTTGGTCATTTACATTGGTTTATGGGAATTTGGTTGTTTTTATTGAAAGTTCTGAAGACACCTATGAAGTATAAGAGTACTATGTTGAAAACACTTGCAAGTAATGAGTACTGTTCAACATTACCTTAATTTTACATCAAGTTGAAAGGAAGTTGGTTTTGAACTCTCTACGAAGAATTGCAAGTCTTGAAGAAAATCAATTCAATTGAAATTTGGCTCCACAAGGTTAGCTGTCTCTTACTTGAATTATATGAAGCATTGGCTTGCTATCATGATCTTCAATGTTACAGGAGTCGGGTTCATGTTTGTGATCTTGAAAATCATAGACTGCGTATGGCTTAAGAACTCCGCTACCTTTTGTATATTTATGCTGTTCTGATGGGAGCTACCTTATTTGTGATGCAGAGAACCACGTGGTTTTGGATTTGTTCAGTATCTTGATCCTGCTGATGCTGCCGATGCAAAATATCATATGGATGGTTATGTTCTTCTTGGACGCAAACTTACTGTTGTATTTGCCAAGGAAAACAGGAAGAAACCTTCAGAAATGAGGGAAAGAGAACGCAGGTAAGACTGGGTTCTTTTGTGATGCAAGCCCGTGTTTTACCCACAATTGTTTTTATTTCAAATTAGCTCCTGTTCATTTGATGTTCTTATTCTGCAATGCATAGAAGGATTTAGGAAGACCATAGACTTTTATTGTCCTAAGATTTCTGTTCATAAAGCTGTTATTGGACAATGTTAATGCTGATCGTAAGTGTTATGCATGTGCATGATATTAATGATAGGAGCCGGTCATATAGGCGTTCCCCACTTCGTTATTCTCGATCACCGCGATACGGTCGAAGTTACTCCCGCAGTCCAGACTATTACTCTCCTCCTGGGAAAAGGCGTTACTCAAGGTTAAGCTGATCCTTATTTTTAGTCTAATCATTTATGGTTCATGAATGGTTGTATTAATATTGCCTTTTGATTTGGTGTAGGTCAATTTCACCCAGAGGTAGGAGATATGTAGGACGATCATACTCAAGGTCACCCTATAGTAGGAGAAGGAGCCCAAGTTTGGACTATTCTAGGTAACCGAGCTGATTGTCGTAGTATATAACAATCATACTGAAGTTCGCCCTATAGTAGGAGCAGAAGCCAAAGTGAGGACTCTTCTGGGCTACTGATTTGATGGTGTGAGGACTATGATGTACATGTGTGATGTGTCGCATGATAAATTTAACTCGACTTCTGCATTATATAACTGAGATCGAAGTTGATTGTTGTTTAGTTGCTGGTCGTGGCAAGTAATAATGTTTAACCTCCTTCAATGAACGATTTTGAACATGTTACTCTCATTCTTGTTTCATCATGGTAAGTAGATGTTTTTTTGTCATAATTGTTTATTACCGTATTCATATATGTTCTTGCTGGTTTCATTGAACTAAAGGAGAAAACATACAAGACGTCCGCAGGGCGAGCATCATGTTACTAATCTTTTACATCCTTGTACATGTATATATGGCCTGGGTTTTTTTTTTAGGCTTAATAGCCAAATAGGTGCTCAAATTATACTTGGTTTAATTATTTTTCGTTTTAAATAGGTGTCTAAAGTTTTATGGTTTAATTATTTTTCGTTTTAAATAGGTGTTTAAAGTTTTATTTCGATTATTTTAGGTGTATGACTTAAAAAAGTCGTTAGCCAATTAAAATGTGACATGTTTTAATTTTTAATTTTTTTACATAATTTTTAAATAGAATTTAAAGATTTTTTTACATAAAATAGTTTTATTTCGATCGATTTTTTAATCACTCATCGTTTGTAATCGACGGTAAGTGTGCAATCGATTTTTTTTACGATTTGGCTTCTTTCGACGCTAAAAATTCAATCGGCATACTTGGTGTCGGTTAATGATAATGGGTAATTGGGAAGATGGTTGTGGTGATCCGACGATAGATATGATGGACAATGATGTGACCATCAACGGTGGAATCGACTTGGAGAGTTAGGAATTTCAAATTTGGGGTTACTTGTGAATTTTGAGAAAGTTAAATTTTTTAAGTTAAAAATAAATTAAATTTAAAAAGATATAAAAATAAATAACGGTATTTAATGGTACTTAAAATAATCGAAATAAAATTTTAGGCAATTATATAGAGCGGAAAATAGTTTAGACACTAAAAGTGATCCACAAATATAGTTTGGCCACTTATTTGACTATTTTATTATTCTTTTTGCAAAAAATGTATCGTCCTTACTTTTAACTAACGTTGACTATTAATGTACCGATATGATCGTTGACAGGATGATATACTAGCTCAAATGTAAATATCGATATGATAGAGCGACGATATTTATTTTTTAGTGAGTTCAAGGCTAAAATTGATTTTAAAAAGTTTGAGGTTGAATTAAGATTTAAATAAAAAATTTAAAATTTAAGAAACTAAAATTTTAAAAATATAAAATACATCATTATTTTATTTAAAAATAATATTTAAAATTTTAAAAAATATAAATTATAAAATTTAAAACACAAAATTATAAAGTGATAATTATTTGAAAAAAAAATTAAAAAAGTTAAGTCACTTAAAATATTTATTTTGTTGTGTTATAGATTTTACATGTTAATTATGAACCTCATGATAAGTTGTATATTTGCATGTATTTCTTATATATTTTCTATGTTTTAGTGCACTAATCTATATATGTCCTTATTTTGGTTCTTATTTGGCTTTTAGGGTGTTTTAACGACTAAATAATATTTCATGCATAAAAAGAGGATATTAGCACAGTTTTTACACTTTGGAGAATGACATGCGAACATCTAGAAGTAATACATAAATGCGAATAGACCAACTAAGGTTATGTGAACAGATAAGGAAGCCGAGTTATGAATCAGTATATGCGAACGCAGACGTAGAAGAGCAAGCGAACACTAAAGGTTGAGTAGGCGAACGCAAGCAGAAGTCTTGCGGATGTCGATGTACGCAGATCAGGCGTATTCATACTATAAACGCTTACGTGGACAGAGGATCACAGACATATCAAATACAATGATGAAGACCGGTCGTGAACCTCAGAGCACGAACGAGAGCCATGCGAACGAGCCCTGGAATGTAGATACTAACGTATAAGCCATGTGGACGCTGGAGACAAAATACGCACAAATCCTATGTTGCCGTGGTTGCTTCGAAGAAAAGAAATCCTACATTAATTAGACTTTCATTTTATATTAAATTACATTTAATGTAGGATTAGGGGTTTTTTTCACTTTATTGTAACTGTTTCCCCTACTTGATGCATAATTTCTCATCTAGAAATAGGATCATAGGGGAAGAGAGGAGAACACAGAGTTACCCAAGAAAATCCTTCTTGTTTTCATCTACTCTATGAGTAGCTAAACTCTTAGTTCTAGTCAAGTTTGTTTATAGGTTTTCAATACATTTATTAGTGAGACTTCTTGTTCTTAAATATTCTTCATAATTTAAAGTATTTTTATATCTTCTGGGCTCATTCAGTTGTGTGTGTTAGATTATACGTGCACAATCAATCGATCATGGATTATTGATATAAGCGATAAGAAAAGCTGGACTATAGTGTAATCACTCATTTTTATCCGGTTTGTAAGTAGTATGTTAATATTAGCTTAATAATTAATATATTATTATTGCGTGTATACATATATTATATTATCATATGTGCTTATTATATAAGTGTTATTAATATGTGTTTATATATGTGCATAATGTACATTGTATGTATGTTTATACGTGTACGAATGTATATTATTATTATTATTATTATTATTATGCTAAATGGGATAAATTGAAAAACAAATCTTAATATAAAAACCTAATCAATATTATTATAAGGGTCCAATCCTCAATACAAATGAAAAACTCAACTTAAATATATTACATAGCCCATTTTGGCCTGACCCAATATTGAAAAAAACCCTAAAACCCTATCTAATATCCTATCTCTTTCTTGCAGCCGTCACCCTCCCCAGCTGTTGGATCAAGATTTGATCCAACGGTCCAGATCAGTCCAAGATGATCCAGCTGGCGCGCGCGTAATTCACTCCGGGACTGCTCGTCTCTCACTCGCGCGAGACCGTTCATTCCCCCTCTGCCACGCGTCAAGATCAGAGGTAGCTTCGCTCGTTTCAAGACTCGATCTAGGCCGTTCATTCCCCATGTAATCACAGCCGTTGGATCAGATCTGATCCAACGGCCGTGAGTGAATCTGGCCGAAAACGATGCTTCCATACTCTCCATGCCGGCACCACTCCGCCGTACCAACCACCGTGCTCAGGATTTCACCAGAAAAATAGAGATCATGTCAGTGACCAAATCACAGAAAATATGTATTTTATGTCATATCTTCTACCAAATAGAGAGCAGAATATATATGTATCAAAAATTTGTAAAGGATAGTTTTTCCAGGTTCCAGAAATACAAAAAAAAACAACGCAAGTCCAGTGGTATTTTTCTCTCTTCTTTTACTGCATGCATATCTTTCAAGGGCATCAACAATATAAAAAAAAACGAAAAGAAGTCGGTTCTTACCCTCGTCGAAAAAGTCTCCCGCCGCCGGTAATAAGCTGTAAGGCTCTTAAGCCAAACACGATGAACCGGTGAAGGGAGGGGTTGTTTGGTCTTGGTTTACAAAACTTTTTTAAAAAAAGGGAAATAGTTTCGGTTTTTGTTTTTTAGATCTAGGAAAATAGGCATCGTTCTTCTAAAATCTAAGGTTGTATGTGGGTTTAGAGTGAAAAGGGGGTGTTTTAGGCCCTGGTTCGAGGATCGCCGGCGCCGGCGAGCGGTGGTCTGAGGGGGCCGGGACGGCGGAGAATCGCCGGTTTCTGGGTTTCATCAAGGTTTGGCTCTATGGATTCAGAGAGAAATAAGAGCTTTGCTCTTAAGGGTAAAAAATGGGGGAAAATGTCGAATCTTAATATGATAAATGTGATATATAGAGTCCCAATATTTTCAAAATGGGTTAATTCGGGCTTAAGGGCTCCTGCGTTTCTGATATTTTCAAATCGAGCGTCCCCCTTGGTACAATCACAAGCCTGGTCCTTCTTATCGTTTAAATTTTTAAATTTCGTCATGAAATTAACCGGAATCAGCGTGTAAATGGTGAAATTACGTTCTAAGTCCCACCGTGTTTTGAAAATTTTCACTTCGAGCTTGCCCCTTGGTTTATTTGCACCCCTAGTCCCCGCATGTTTATTTCATATTATAATTAGGTCCTAAATTATGCTCTTTTCTTCTTTTGTTTTGAGTATTCTGGTTTCTCTTTTTATTCAATTTCAGTCCTTTATTTTATGTCAAATAATTGGGGTTATTTGTTTATTATTAGGTTTTATGGTACGGTAATTTTGCTCTCAATGTTTTTATCTATGTTCTTGTATCATATTTATCTATGTTTTTATGTAATAGGTGTTTATCATGTGCTTTAGCGTTTAAGTTATTTCGTTCGTATTATGTACATATCTATTTTATATGTTACGTCTAGCTTCGTTTGAACATCTTGTTTATATATTTCTTCATGTGTTTTATGTATGTTGGTTGGCATATTATGTGTCTTTATTTGTATTTTTATAATGTATGTATTATTACGCATTGTATATCTTGTAGTTTATTTATTTATGCCATATACTTTTCTTTAGTAAGCGATCATGTTTAGCTTATTTATTTATCATGTAAATTCGAATTCTAACACATTTATCTGTATTTTGTATTTTGGGTTACATATTAAAAATGGGTAAATTTTTGTTATATATTAATATCATGACGTGTCATAATTTATGCATGTAAAGTGTACCGCATGAAAAGGGTTTTAGTGTATTTTTGTGGTGTTGTTGATTTGTTAATTTCGTACCTTTTTTAGGTTTATGCCATGCATGTTATAGTTGCGGTTCATTTTAATGTGTTTAAGCATGTTAAGACTAATTAGTCTAATTTTGGAACCAAGCATTTTCTTGTTCATATTTTATTTTATTTTGCTTTTATCATCATGATATGTTATGTTCATGCATTTTAATTATTTTTGTTTTATATTATAGTATTCGGGTTTTAATGCCATGTCAATATGAATGTTTGTTTATGTTTTTATGTTTTCTAAGATCGCATAATGGTATAAAATTTGTCAATGCGGTGCCCTTTTATCCGAACGTAAACGGGGCCAGTATCAGGCGTAGTGATGGTGGTTGGACGTTTACTCTCGGATAATGGGGCCTTTAAAATTTATTCGCAATTATAACTGAATTTTAAACTAATCGTCACTTTAATCCGGAAAATCTAATATTAATATAGCGGTAATTATTAAAGTACCAATTTTGGGCGGTGTGGGGGTGCTAATCCTTCCCCATCCGTAACCGACTCCCGAACCCAATAGTTTTCAACTCTCTGGTTTTATGGTGTCTGGCCTACCTCAGTGGCCGGTGGCGACTCTTTTTCTCTAAATAAAATGCGGTATTTTTAAAACCCCACGGAATAAATATTTTAATACCTGAAAATCACAAACACATCGAAAACACGTTTTTTAGCGAAAAGAGGACATCGCTACAGATGGCGACTCCACTGGGGAAAATTTTTTGTTTTTCGAAAACAAGAAGAGAGTCAAGCTTTTTAAAATAATTACCGCTTTATTAATATTAAAAATTCCGGGTTAAAGTGACTATTAAATTAACATTAGGTTATAATTGCGCGTTTATTTTAACGCATTTAAAATATGGCATATAAACCCGTTTTTTAAGTGGGGGAAAACGCTAATGCTTTCGTGGAGATATCGTTCTCCCGTATGGGCCTAGCAAGTACCTTCGGGGCTCGAGTACCTTATGCTTTCGTAAGGATATCGTTCCTTCGTACGGGCATAAGCGAATGGGTCCCCCTAAATTGAACCCGGTTGAAAGGAGCCTATAATGGGTGATGATCGGGGGCCTTGCTACTCTTAGTAGAGGACAGCGAGGACAATTCGGGTACCTCCTAGAACCAAAACTGCATATAGAGAACACATAGAAACCCACCCTGTTAGAGCCATGCGGATAACCTAGGTGTCTTAGATGGAATGTAAATAGGATTGCCTTGTTTGCTTATCGCATTTAATTTGCCCTTTTATTACGTGTTTATCATTTTTGTCCGGTACTGACTTGTTTTCTTTTTGCTTTGTTTTTGCATATCATCGCATTCGCATTACACAGGGCATTGATTCCCGAGTGATTTCTCCCATAATAGAAGATTGTTCATGATGGACCAAAGGTTCTTTGACCTGAAGGAAGGGAGTCCAATTCCAGAGTTCCATCCCGAGACTAGGCCAGGGACAGCCAAAGAAGAATCATTCAAGGACTCCAGAACAGATTCGGTAATCAGTATCAATCCTGGTGACAAACAATATGAAATACAAGAACTAAAGAAGCAGATGTCCGAGATGATGGACCAGATAGGCAAGCAGCATGTCGAACTCAAAAAAGATTCGATCGAGGATCAGAATGTATAACATAATGGTCAGAATGTCGAGACAGACAACACCGTTAAATATGACAAATTGAATCCATTTGTGATCAATCTCAAGAAGCAGACAAGTAGCATATATGGGGTAGATACCAAGGGAACAGAGGCAAAAAACCAAGGGAAGCTCGAGAATCCAATAACATCAGAAGGCATTATCCTATACCCATGAGATACACCGAGCTACTTCCGTTGCTTATCGAAAGGAGCCTTATTATACCAGTGAAGTCTGTACCAAGGAAACCTCCTTTTCCGAAGGGTTACAACAGTCGTGTCTGGTGCAGCTACCACATAGGCGATTCGAGTCATCGCACTGAAAATTGTAGGGCCCTGAAGGACAGAGTTCAAGGTCTTATCAGAATGGGATTTTTGGGTTTCGAAGACGGACAACCCCGATTCTACAGCGAACCAGCCGTTGCCCGAGGGGCAAAGTCGAAGGAGGGTCAATACCCAGCCCAAGGTTCGGGTAACACATAAGTGTGGGTCACTCAAGCGGGATAAAGTTAGGAGTCAAGAATAAAAACGTCTCAGAAGATGAACTTGCACGCAAGTGCGGCCAGCTCGAGCATGAGAGGCACGATCTGAGCATGAAATTAAAAAATGTACAAGACGAGTACCAGAAGCTGCACTTTGAATTCAAGAGTTTCAGTCTGGGTGACACCGCGGAAGATTGGGTCAATGGTATGATTCAGCTGAGAAACGGTTCAGAACGCTGGAAGCAGAAATGCAAGAATAGTAAGAATAAAGTCAAATCATTATCACAGAAGCTGGAAGAAGCTGAGGGCCAACGCGACATTCTCCAAAGTGAGTTGGAAAGCAGTCTGGCCATGGAAGATATCCTGAAATCAAGTCTACAGCAGGAAAGGAATGAATCACAAGCCTTTCAAATGGAAAACTCAGCACTCAAAGAACAGGTAGCGAGGCTCGAGACTTCTTCACGTACAAATGAGATCCGTGCTAGGGCAATGACCGTTCAGCTACAAAAGGCCGAGCAAACAATAAGGGAGAAAGACCGGGACATGAAGATGGTTACGACTCAAGCCCGACAAGTAGCTCAACAGGTAGCAGATTTAGCCGATGCAGCAGCACCAATAAGCCAGAATATGGATCCAGCATTGGACCGCGAAGGAAAGCTGACAGGACTGTTGAATGAGGTCAAGACATTAGGTGCCAGGGCTCACCGCTATCTGTAAAACCCTAATACCAGATGTAATGAAACCTTATGGTCTGAATGAAAGATGTCCTATAGGGACAAATCACTTACGAAATCGATGCTTTATTGCATTCATGCATTGAATTTGCATCACGTCCTTTGCATTGTTTAATAATTTTATCATCGTATGGCACTTCATCATTTAACACTTGGGGTTCGATGGCAGAATTAGTCGAAAAATGGAACGAACCGAAGAGTCAAGGCTTGACCGGCTAGAAGAAAAAATCGAGAAAGAGCTTAAGAAGAAAGAAAAGATAAATGTTTTCAATACGAGGGAACTCTGCCTAGTCCCTGATTTGGTCATTCCTCCAGATTTCAAGGTTCCCGGATTTGCACAGTATGACGGAACCAGCTGCCCGAAGATTCACTTAACCATGTTCTGTAGAAAAATGGAAGGATACATGAAGAATGAAGAGTTGTTGATCCACCACTTCCATGATAGCCTGACGGGACCCGCAGCAGTGTGGTATAACTGTTTGAACAAAAACCAAGTTAGGTCATGGGGTGACCTCGCTAATGCTTTCTTGAGTCAATACAAATATGCTTTAGATTTAGCACCATGTCGCCAGTTTCTTCAGAATGAGAAAATGAGACCAAATGAAAGCTTCAGTGAATATGCACTAAGGTGGCGATGGTTGGCGACCCAAGCCCAGCCTCCTATAGCGGAAGAAGAGTTGACTCCCATGTTTCATGCAACGCTTCCCTCTCCTTTCTTCGATATGATGTTGGAGAAATCGAGAAACAGATTCGAAGATTTCATGACGATTGGATAGAGGATAGAATACGCAATCAAAGAAGGAAAATTAGGGTCTAAGTCTAAGGACCGAATCGAAAATAAGATAGATGAAGACAGAGATGTAAATGAGTGTCATCTCCAGGGTTCGCGTGGCCGTAAAAGAAGAAGACAGACTGACATATCGAGGTCATCAAGGAAAATTCCTCGGATGAGCGCAAATTTGGAAGTGTTCGGAACATCTATCTCAGACATTTGGCCTCATTTGGTAGGGGGTCACTATCTTGCTCCTAGGCCGATGAAGATTGCACCTGACCCGTCTGCCCATAGTTTTGACGCGAGTAGCACATGCGAATTCCATATGGGGGCACCGGGGCACCCTACCAGAAAATGTAGACCTTTATTGGAGGAAATCAAGAAGCTGATCAATGATGGAACCCTGACACGAGAGTTGATCCAGCAGTGGAGGACCAAGGATGAGGGGCAAGTCTGCATAGTGCTGAAGAAGCCAGAGATGTCTCTACATTAAAAGACCTTCCTAAAGTAATACAAGGAATCAACTTTACTACATGTGGCCCACATGTGGTAAAGATCTTTTGTGATGGGCATGTTTGTTGATTTTTATTCCAATGAAGAACACATTTCGCTTAACATATAATGTTCTTGAAAGTACATAGATATATATATTTTCTCGCCGTTGTAGGACACTGGATATCAATTGCAAGATATTGACATTAGATAGATTTTAGTGGGGTGTAATCTTCCCTACCAGTCTCTGGTCAGCAAAGCGAGACTACTACTCTCTCGATGATGCTCAAGGACAAAAAAGCTCCAAATGTCAACCATGTAGAGTCGCTTGAAATTGAAAATCTAGGCATAATCTTCTAGGTAGTAAATGAGTAAAAATAAGAATTAAAAGAGAAAGAATTGAAGAAAAAAGAAAGAAAGAGAAAAGAATAATGAAAAACACTCATATGTTCGAAACCTGGTAATAGGCTTGTTCGGATAAGAGTGTGGGAATTTTGGGGTACTCCGCTGAAGCGATAAGGTGGTGATACATCATCCAATTCAAGAAACCTTAGCTTCATGAGTGATGGTAATATTTTCAAATCGTGACTATGCCGAGTAACTTGGGGCAATGTTGTTTGCTCCATCGTTGTCCTCAAGACAAAAGACTGTGACGAATTGATTTCCTCAAATAATGATAAAAAAAGAAAAATGAGAAAATGAAGAAAAAAGAAAAAGGAAAAAAAAGAGGAGAAAGGAAGAAAAAGAAAATAAACGATAGCATAGGTAAAAACTCGCACCACCCAGAACTCTATTCCTAGAGTAATATTTCTGTGCTTGAGTGGTCATACAAGCCCACCTTTTTTGGGGGCAGAGCACGTAATGAGAATTGAGAAAGAGTAGTACTTTACAGCAACGCGGTAATCATGACGATAAACCGAGTCACCAGGGAAGACTTCACATCCTTGAATTACTGAGTGGTTGAATCTAAGCCGCTCTTGCACTTGATAACCATAGCTCCTATGCTGTGATTTCAAGATCATGTATGTTAATCTAAATGATACCCTTCAGTGGAATACCAATCAACAAATTGACAAGTTGAAGCAACAAAGATTCTCACGTATTACTTCAGAGATAAGATCCAGAACACAAGGTTGCGGATATTATTGGAGCACCTAACCAGAAACAACCCCACAATGTATAAGATGAAGGTGACAACAAGAGCGTATGTGTCAGACAGCTCAAGAACAAGAAGCGGGTTTCATCTACGATGCCTTGGTTAGTTCAAGAAAGTGAAGGACGAACCAGGACGAGAATGAGATTATAAAATATGGGGACGGTAAGAGGTAAACATCGAGTCTCCAAAGAATTAAAGTACAGAGATCGATGAATGGTCCCCGTCAAGAGGCAACAAGAAGATTGAGGTTAAGAAGCATTTTGCTCACCCCGATGACGAAACTAACAAATACTCAGAATGTTCGGTCAAAAGAGTTGGAAGGTAGCCGAGCACGATCGGGTGGAGCAATGCAGAACAGAAAGAATGGTAAGAATCTCTGCACACGCATGATATAGAGTTTGTTGGAGAAGCGGGTAGAGGCCCCGAAGAAGAAAGGCAAGTGCTCGTGCAAAAGAATAAGAGCGAGTACTCATTTAACAAAATTTGACAGAAATGAAGATCAAAATTGAGCGTACCGCAAAAAGAAAGGGAACAGAGAAATCCGAAGAATGACTTTTCAGGACATAAGATTTTAAAACAAGACTAACAATAAAAAGAAAAAGAAAAAGAAAAGAGAGTGATATAAAATGAGGATAAAAGAAGAAAAAAAGAAACAAGAAAAAGAGAAGAAGAATAATAAGAAAGCACGACATTGCATGCATCATATAGATAGAGGCATGTCAATTTTTGCTTTTTCCTAGACACGTATTTAAAGAATCGTCAAAGAATTTGCTAAAGAAAAGAAAGAACGGCAACCATAGCGGCGTGAGGCCGAGATGTTAAATCCTTCGGGTCATCGGTAAGTCTTTCGGGCACGATTTTAAGTCCTTCGGGCCACCAATAAGTCTTTCGAGCGTGGTGATAAGTCCTTCGGGCCATCAGTAAGTCCTTCGGGCATGATGCGGCAGCATGAGTAGCGTGAGTCCCGAAAGAACGGTAGTCATAGCGGCGTGAGGCCCAGATGTTAAATCCTTCGGGTCATCGGTAAGTCATTCGGGCACGATGTTAAGTCCTTTGGGCCATCAGTAGGTCTTTGAGCATGGTGACAAGTCCTTCGGGCCATCAATAAGTCCTTCGGGCATGATGCTGCAGCATGAATAGCGTGAGTCCCGAAAGAACGGCAGCCATAGCGGCGTGAGGCCCAGATGTTAAATCTTTCGGGTCATCGGTATGTCCTTCGAGCACGATGTTAAGTCCTTCGGGCCACCAATAAGTCTTTCAAGCATGGTGATAAGTCTTTCGGGCCATCAGTAAGTCCTTCGGGCATGATGCGGTAGCATGAATAGCGTGAGTCCCGAAAGAACGGAAGCCATAGCGGCGTGAGGCCCAAATGTTAAATCTTTTGGGTCATCAGTAAGTCCTTCGGGCACGATGTTAAGTCCTTCGAGCCACCAATAAGTCTTTCGAGCGTGGTGATAAGTCCTTCGGATCATCAGTAAGTCCTTCGGGCATGATGCGGCAGCATGAATAGCGTGAGTCCCGAAAGAACGGCAGCCATAGCGGCGTGAGGCCCAGATGTTAAATCCTTCGGGTCATCGGTAAGTCCTTCGGGCACGATGATGTTAAGTCTTTCCGTGGTGATAAGTCCCGGGCCAAAGTAAGTCCGCCGGGCATGATGTCTAGCGTGAGTCCCGAGCATGGTGATAAAGTCATCGGTAAGCCATCAATGTTAAGTCCTTCAGGCCATCAGTAAGTCTTTCGAGCATGGTGATAAGTCCTTCGGGCCATCAATAAGTCCTTCGGGCATGATGCGACAGCCTTAGTAGCATAGGTCCAAAAATGTCAATAGCCTCGTAAAAATGGGAAAAAGTAGAAAAAGAAGAAATGAGAAAAAAGGGGAAAAGAATAGAGAAAAAAAGAAAAGCAGAAAAAGAAGAGAAAAAAAAGAAAAAAGAAAATGAAAAAGTAGAAAAAGAAGAAAAAAGAAAAGAACAGAGAAAAAGAAAAGTAGAAAAAGAAGAGAAAAAAGGAAAAAAAAGGGAAAAAGAACAGAGAAAAAAGGAAACAGAAGAAACGAAAAAGAAGAAAAAGAAAAGATGAAAGAAAAATCGAAGACAAAGGTTATATAAAGGAGAAGCCTACGTTTTCAAGCCCCAGTGAAAGGTTCCATAAAGGAAGAGCCCTAACTCTAGAATCTCAAAAAAGAACCAAAGGTGAAGAAGTTCTATACAGGGAGAACTTACAAGCCTGAAGATCTGGCCAAGGAAAAACGGAGAGTTCCAGAAGAACACGTGATTCCGAAGTCGTGAGCAGGTAAGTCGGATAAAAATGAGTGCTTTCGGTCTTTGCTTGGTTCTTGTTTCACAAGAACAAGCAAAGAGGGGCAACTGTAATCACTCATTTTTATCCGGTTTGTAAGTAGTATGTTAATATTAGCTTAATAATTAATATATTATTATTGGGTGTATACATATATTATATTATCATATGTGCTTATTATATACGTGTTATTAATATATACGCAACATATGTATGTGTTTATATATGTGCATAATGTACATTGTATGTATGTTTATACATGTATGAATGTATATTATTATTATTATTATTATTATGCTAAATGGGATAAATTGAAAAACATATCTTAATATAAAAACCTAATCAATATTATTATAAGGGTCCAGTCCTCAATACAAATGAAAAACCCAACTTACATAAATTACATAGCCCATTTTGGCCTGACCCAATATTGAAAAAAAACCTAAAACCCTATCTAATATCCTATCTCTTTCTTACAGCCGTCACCTTCCCCAGCCGTTGGATCAAGATTTGATCCAACGGTCCAGATCAGTCCAAGATGATCCAGCTGGCGCGCGTGCTGTTGATTTGTTAATTTCGTACCCTTTTTAGGTTTATGCCATGCATGTTATAGTTGCGGTTCATTTTAATGTGTTTAAGCATGTTTAGACTAATTAGTCTAATTTTGGAAGCAAGCATTTTCTTGTTCATATTTTATTTTATTTTGCTTTTATCATCATGATATGTTATGTTCATGCATTTTAATTATTTTTGTTTTATATTATAGTATTCGGGTTTTAATGCCATGTCAATATGAATGTTTGTTTATGTTTTTATGTTTTCTAAGATCGCATAATGGTATAAAATTTGTCAATGCGGTGCCCTTTTATCCGAACGTAAACGGGGCCAGTATCAGGCGTAGTGATGGTGGTTGGACGTTTACTCTCGGATAATGGGGCCTTTAAAATTTATTCGCAATTATAACCGAATTTTAAACTAATCGTCACTTTAATCCGAAAAATCTAATATTAATATAGCGGTAATTATTAAAGTACCAATTTTGGGCGGTGTGGGGTGCTAATCCTTCCCCATCCGTAACCGACTCCCGAACCCAATAGTTTTCAACTCTCTGGTTTTATGGTGTCCGGCCTACCTCAGTGGCCGGTGGCGACTCATTTTCTTTAAATAAAATGCGGTATTTTTAAAACCCCACGGAGTAAATATTTTAATACCTGAAAATCACATACACATCGAAAACACGTTTTTTTAGTGAAAAGAGGACATCGCTACATATAGTTTTTGAAGGTATGAAATCGTATATTTAACATGTGTGGATTATCACTTTTTGAATATATGTGCTTTGGTCTCTAAATCACTTAATGCTATTTGATAGGTTTTATCTGTAACACCCATTCCCATGACCGTACACCGGACACGAGTCGAAAATGTCACTTTTTTTTTTAAAAAACAATCTTTTTATCAGAAATCGGGACAATTTAAAAAAATAAAATAACTTCCCAAGTGGTCACCCATCCTGAGATTTCTCTAATCCAAGCACGCTTAACTTTGTTTAATTTAGAAATAAAATAGTAATTTAATACCCGTCAGTAAAACTTTTTACGTAAATAATATAATCATATCAGGACATGTAATAATAAGCAATAAACATATTTAATATTTATAAAAGGTTGATAAAACTATTACATATATTAAAGTATTTTAACAAAATGGACATGTTTATCTAATACATGACACTACTGAATACACAAAACGTAGATGTCATAAGTACTGAAAATAACCTGTCGATTATTATTCTCATGAGAGAAGATGATGCAAAAGCCTTCCGTTCCTAGTCTCGATCACCTACGTGTATATCAGAAATACACGCTGAGTATAACTTAGTGAGACATAAAATGAGTAACATATAAATACTTTGATAATTTTATAAAGCATGATAGTCGATAAATCATGTAGTCTGTAATGCAGGAATAATCATATAGTTGTACTATGAAATCATGTAACCCAAGGTAAATATCAAGTGACTAATAAATGAGTCGCGTACTTTAAAAGTACTATTATTTTCTGTAAACTGTGGACACATTTAAGTTTCAAATAACTGTAGGACACAATGAAGTGTTAGAAAACTGTAAGATACAATGAAGTGTCAAATAACTGTAAGATTCTAATGATATACCACAATATTGTCCAACTTAATATTATACTACCAATGACAAACTTAAAACAATTCATGCAAAATGGCAAGCAACCCAAACACAATTTATATCATGCAAAACATAATCATACTTCATATTCCAATATGTTCTATATAATTCATGGTATACATGCCATTTAAAAACTATATAAGTAGCTTGTCATATATATCATGCTATAAACCATTTGTAAGCATAAAGATATGTCATGATCTTTAAATCAGTAAAATAATGTATCATGCAAAACATATTATGCTATATAAAAATCCTTACCTTTTAGGTTGACTTATCACAAGTCTCCCTATAATATGTATGTTAATAAACATACTTTTAAATACATGTATGCACTCACCTTAGCCTTGATAATATTAACTTTGCTATTTGATTTTACTCCTGATCCTTTTCATTTCTTTTTCTGCTGGAACGACCTCGGTTTATATCGGAATCTACATTAAAAAAACAACATATACCATTCCAAGTATATGTTAGTACATATTCATCCTATATATAATAATGGAAAGTAAATAAAATAACTATTCATTATGCACAAAATTGATCTGATAAGGCTTTCTATATTCAAATCACATTTTCTCACATTTTTTCTTCAAATCTTCAACTTTTACCAAAACACCTATTTTAGTTGTAACCCTCTTGACCTGGCCTAGATGCCCAACCGAATCAAGAAAGCTACATTAGGTTTGCCGTAGCAAACTGAAGAGATACAACAAAACCTAGTCCATTTTTTCATCTTATCTAGATGCCAATTATTAACCCTACGTGTTCATGCAGACATTAGGTGCAATCCCCAACTCAATCGGGCATCAATTTGACATCCAATTGATCACTTTTCAATTTAGGGACCAAATGCAAATACAGAAAAATTCAGGATTAAAGTTCACTTTTAAGTTACCCACTTTTTATTAGCCAGGTTCCAAACTTTCATCTCAAATTTCGAATCAATCCGATCATTCTATCACATACAATTGCATTGGCAAGATTCATGGACTAAAATGCAAATAAAGCAAAACTGTGCAGCTGACATTAACAAAAATCGGCCTCGAGTATCGGTACTGGCGTTACCGTACCGATACGCATGAATACGCACCGTACCGATACACCACTGCCCGTACTGATACGTAATAACAAACTTACCTAATTTTTGAATTTTCAAACATCTGTACCGGTACACTTACGTGGGTATCGGTACATGAGTTTGGGTTGAAAAAGTGAAATTCCAGAGGCTAGAACATGTACCGATACTCTCTTACCCATATCGGTACGCCAAGCTAAAATTGCCTAGGCGTACCGATACACACATACGCGTACCGATCCCCTATGCCGAATGATGTCTAGACGTACCGATACGGTCCCCAGCGTATCGGTACGTCGGACCTATAATGTCATATCTTGCTGGTTTTTCACCCCAAAAGCATTCCCAAACCATTCCTACATGCTTATAACACAACACCAACATGCCAAGCATATTACAAGCATTCAGGCTTCACAAGATTAACATCGCAACATAGCATCATGAGTCAAAAGATGATCTATAGGCATGCTCCCTATTATGCAACCAACCAACATATCAAAAGATAAACCAGCACCAAAACCAAACATTTAAGGTTATTTACAACTTAAGAGCAACTAGTGAAACATGCTCAAACAGGGAGTACCACAAAACATCTCTCAAAACACAACAAGTACCCCATTGCCCTTATTCATTATAGTCTAGTCTCTAACATATTTTGGAAACAAGTCTTGCCATGATCCCCTTACTTCTTGCTGCCTTCTGGGACTTTAAATCTCTGCTTTGATGGACAAAGAGAGCGTAAGCACACAAGGCTTAGTGAGGAATGCTCAGAACAAAACACCATCAATGTATTTAAAACCATTTACTTTACATCATCCTTTAAAACATCATGCCCTTTTAAAACATGCACTTTACATCATTAAAACCATCATATTAAACCATATGCTACATGTATCATTAATCAACAACAAGTCACATTGCTAACCCTCTACTTAAGCCTTCCCATGCATTGCTACCAAATGCAAAGCTCAAGGAGAAACATGTATAAACCACATTATACAACATAAAACATTTCAATGATACATTAATAATTATATTGGCTTACAAGTGATCATTAAACAAGTCCAATGACAAAAGAGTTCATCGGATACACGGATTCAACAAGTGTTAACCCAACACTTCAAGCCATCTCAACCGGAATAGCGATACAATTACAATCGCAGTACATTAATAACCGGGTACACTTTCAACCCACGGGGACACCAACCCCTTTCATCGGTTAGAAGCTTAACCCATTCACGGGAGTTTCGGTACCGTATAACCCATCAACCGTTAGGGTACTTGGATGGAGTATTCGGTACGCCGTATAAACCCCTCAACATCCAAGGCGACTTATTTACAGTGCACCCAATCCTATGGCCGGCCAACTATATCCGATAACAATTTTAAAACCACATTACTTGCCAATATAATTAGCCAAATAACATTTACCTCACTGTTTTCTTAACAAGCATTAAACCATGCCATTTCCAAAGCAACAACCATGCTTTAAAGCACAAGTATAAACCATACTTACAAGGATCACTTACCATGTGCATCCTTCAGCAAAACATGCTTAAAAACAGTATATCGAATACTTTAAAACATGCTTAAACAGTAGGTATATGAACATTAAAACCAAGTGCATAAAATCATTCGAACAAGCACGACCGAGAGAGTAAAACCATTTTATACTTACTTTTGAGTCTAGGTAAGCGTTTCAAGCTATACCTTAACTCCCAAAACTCTATTCCCAAAACATCAAAAAGCTTTAAACAACGTTTTCACTCACGGATACGCGAAACCTCGATTCGCCGACGCAAAACCAAGTATCCGAAGCCTCCAACGCTTCTCCAATCACTTTCGAATCAATATCCCCTATTTTTACCGCAAAACAACAGAGGATTAATGCATTATAATGCATTCTAAACACAACAACCACAATCCTTCTCGAATTTCCACAAAACCTTCACAATGAACCCTCCACAACAACTGAAAACATAACCAAAGCACTTCGATACATAACCCAGCCAACATCTATCAATCCAACATCATTTTTAACATCAAAACACATCTAAAAATAGATCCAAAACAACCTACCACCTCCAGCAACCGTACAACCACAGAAACACCACAAAACCTCAAAACTAACAACCTAAACAAATAGATATTCTTAAGTTTCGGGATTCCATTGATAAAAATCACTTATCAACATTATTAATCATCTAAAATATAAATCAAAGCATCCTTAATTACTGGAAGTCAGATCCAATCTGTGAATTAACTCATTTTCCCCAAATAACTCAATTAAACATTAGAAAATCATCAAAATCAGATTACAAACACAAAAACAATGATCAAATGCTTGGGAATTTCAGTAAAGAACCATACAATAGAGGATATCTCAGAACTTACCCCTATTGTGAAGTTTCTCCCTCAATTGATTTGTGAAAAGCAAAGAAAACACAAGATTATTGTAAGATTTTGTGTAAACAATCTTTATAAAACAATTTGAAACGATAAAATCAAGTTAGAAACCACCTCACCTCTGGAAATTTGATGAAAAACTGAGTGTTTGGCTGAGGAGAGAATGGAGAGAAAAAGTTGAGAGAAAATGACGTGATTTTTGTTTTGGAAAATAATAACTAACTTTTTAACAAAATTCTCTTTAATTACTAATTAGAACACTTGTTAAAATAAGTCAAATTAAGGGAGAAATCATCAGGAACCAATTGGTAAAATAGCTCCTTAAAGATTCTAAGTATTTGACCCTTTTCATTTTAGTCACTAGGAAATCACAGTTTTTCATCCTTGCACTTTGGGACCCAAACTTTAAAAATATTTCATTTTGGTCCCTAAAGTAGCCGAATGGTCCTATTGATCCCAAATATTGATTTGAGCTTCAAAATCAATATTTTAGTCACTTGAATTAATTCTCCAATATAATATTCCTCAAATACAAACTCAACAAACCCTAATACAATCTAATTAGGGATTTTCATTCTAATTACCTTATCAACACATAAAGCCAACCTTCCTTCAATCATGTCCTAAAATTCCAAACTTTAACATAAACTCTAATTCCAAATAAAAAAATCAAGCATGTAAAATATCATTCTTATCATTTCCATCATTAAAATAATTTTTGCAATATTTCCCCTTAATTTCTTCACTTATCCGAATGGTCACTCAACCATTTTTCATAGAATTTTCATCACTTTAAGCATAAAAACAACATCTCAACCTCATTTCCAACATGAACAACCCTTAAAAAATAAGATTCCAACATGTCCTTTATCCTCCCTAATCATCAATATTAACGTAGGAGCATGGAAACCAAGTAAAATTTATACCAAATGATAGAGAATTCTGTTGAGCTTGAATTCTTCAACCGTTCTTGCTCGCCAAGTGGTGGAGAGGTTGATTTTTGGGTGTTGGTGGTGGAAGCAAAAGATAATAAAAATAGACACAAAATTTAGAGTGGTTCGGCTTTCAAACCAAAGCCTACATCCGCTACCTTACTTCCCCACTAAGGATTTCAACCAATTCACTTAGAATTCTTTCCTTTTTCTAGGCTTAGGAGGCAACCTTTTACAACACTCAAAGCTTCTACCCCCAAAGCTTGAGTAAACCCTCTTTACAAAGAGAAAATTCAAAGCAAACTGAAATCCCTCTCTTAAGGTACGTGTTTACACTCTAAGGCACTCACCTAAATCCTAAAACACTTAAACGTATATAAACATTTAAGCTCACAAGTGTTGTCTATACAAGAATATGAAAATTAAGCACTAAGACAAATTTTCATCATAATGTTGTTGACAATAAGATCATTAGTTGTTGCTGAAGCTAGAAGGGTCGTTTTATAGTCCCAATTGAGTTCCTAGCCGTTGGAGACCATTGGAATTGAATTAGAGCCGTTGGAGACTAAATTTCCCGCAATAAATGTAGTTCTGGTGCTGACTGTATCGGTACGCGTGTACCCGTATCGGTACAGTTAGTCATTACGCTTAGTCTTGCTAACCGTATCGAAACACCTTGGCCCATTTGCTAACTATATCGGTACGCCTTGGTTTGTTTGGCAAACCGTATCGGTACGCCTTGGTCTCTTTGGTAAACCGTATCGATACGCCTTGGTTTGTTTGGCAAACTGTATCAGTACGTCTTGGTCCATTTCGGTACGCCCTGCAATTTAAATAGCCGTTGGGGAGGTTAAAAATTGGATAAGTACGCGGATAGGCGTATCGAAATGATCCACACCGTATCGGTACGCTTAGAGGCGTATCAGTACGGGTTTTGGTTACTGGAAAAATATTGTAGCTGAAACCCTTTGACCGTATCGATACGGGCTATACCGTATCGGTACGTCTGTGATGAAAACGTTAGTTTAGCTACTTTAAAACATTCAAAACATCTCCAAAACCTCTCAAAAACTTCTCAAACTTATTTTCAAGTTGTTTGGACTTAAAACCACTTTTGAAATCTTTTCAATTTAGTCCAAAACTATTTTTCAACTATTATATCAAAACATAAATCCTAACAATCTCCCCATTTTTGGTATAATAAAACCAACTTGAAAAATTGTTTTTGAGATTCTCCCCCTTAGTAAAAATGAAATTAGAGTAAGAGATTAATTTGTTAAAATCTTATAAGCTCCCCCTTATTTATTTGAAAAATTATTTTTTCAAAACATTCTCCCCTTTTTTGTTATATCAAAAATGGTTCAAACCAAAGTTTGAAAACTTTCAAGTCCATAACAATGGAGAGTTTTAAATAAAATTTGACAAAAGTAAGTTTTGTCTAAAATTGGCTCCCCCTTACTCAAGCATAATTCAAATGTTAGTCCAACAATCATGATAACTAGTTGAATTAAAATAAATAAATCAAATTAAAATAACTAAAATTCAACTAATTTTTACCACACTTGAACCAAATGTAGGATGTGAAGCCTTCCTTCTTCAAGTGTTCATCATTTGTGTGTATAGAGCTCCCCCTCAATCTTATCACTTGTTGATCAAAGCTCCTTCACACCTACAAAAGACAATCATTTGATTTTTGGTATCCAAATTGCTTTGGATCCATAGGCATTAGTAACACATAATTTAGTCCCCTTAGGAATCCATTTTTCAATTTCATCATTTTTATTTGAAGTACTTAGTTTTTTTGGGACCCAAATACTTCTAAAAACTTTTCCATTAAAAAAATCTAGGGGCACTAGATTATCTTTGATAAAAAAAATGATTTTCCTAAATTGTTTTTCTTTTCAAGCTTTTTGGAAATCAAATCTTTTTCTTTCTTAAGATCATTGTTAAGTGTCTAAAAGTAATATTTTATTCACCTTTTTTATTCATATTATTGCTAGACATAGGCTCATATTAGTTGCATCATTAGCCATTCATGCATGTTTGCATTGTTTCCTTGGTGGTTAAGCTTGATGTCATATTTTGCTTAATTTTGTGGAAAAATGGTGCTGCCGATAGTTATTTTTTTGTGTGCAGAATCACTTGCCAAAGCAAGGCTAGAACCAGTTGCCAGGGCAATACAAGAAGGAGATGTTGACGCAGTTGCCATGGCAGTGCATGAAGGAGATGCCGAGCTAGTTGCCAGGGAAATTGTAGATAAGGGATAAGATGATATGGCAGCCGAAATTGATGACTAGATACACCCAAGATGATGTGGAGCAAAGTTAAATCCCAAAGGAATTTGATTTCCATGAAGAGGTCAAAGAGAAATTAAATCCCAAGAAGATAGGAGAAGATCTAGAAGGAATTTAAATATAATAAAGAATTATATTCTTTAAAAGTATTTAATTCCAACTTAACTTCCTCCTTAAAAAAGACCTTGACCTAGCCCTATAAATTGAGGACTAAGCCGTCACCTCAAGGAGGTGCAAGGAGGGGGAGAGAAATCGGCAAGAAGCTTTCAACCATTCTTCATCTTTTTCTTTCTTGTTCGATTAGGTTTATGTTAGAGACTCTTTGTTTTGTGTTTCTTTTGAACCTTGCCATGAACTAAATCTATTTGGCTAAGGTTATTATGTTTTGTGGTTGTGAGAAACAATTGGATTGTGTTTAGGTAATAAGAGTTTACACTTTCAATTCAAGGTTTACTCATTCTTGTTTTTTATTCTTGTTTGCGAGTGAATTGGGAGAGGATCTCGTGATTCTATCTATTTATCTAATATCGGGAGAGTTACATTCAAGAAACGAATGAGTATGGTCTTTATTTAATCTATTGATGGTGAAGATTAATCCGGTTTAGGAATAAGTTAAGGATTTCAACGGCTAAGAGGAGCGCAAGATTGGTTGTTGTTCGCCCTTGATTCACGCATGGATGTATTGTCAAGGCATGCACAATTAGCTAGAGTTTTGACTTAGGGATAAGAAGAAACCATTCAAGAACGTTCTGCCGAACCTTAAAGTTACTGCCTAGCCACCCAGCCAGTTGCCCAGGCAACCGTCCGATTAGTTGCCAGGCAACCCAGCTGCGCAAGTTGCCACGGCAACTGAGTTGCCCTTGCACTCTTTTACCAAGACGATCCAATTGGCTATCACATCTCAACTCACGATAACCTGGCCTATTCCCTCTCTTTTGATTACATCTTCTTTTACTTTATTTCTTTCTAGTTTAGTTGTTAGTTAAAACTCCTACAATCGCCTACTTGTGTTTTTACTTTTACAGTGCAAGAGATTGAATTCTTGAAGTGGCACCAATCCCTGTGGAGACGATATCTTTTATACTATAACTTGCGACGTGTACACTTGCACAATTGCGGAGTACTTATTACGCCCAACAAGTTTTTGGCGCCGTTGCCAGGGACTAGCAATAGCGACTTTGTTTTTATTTTCTTGCACTTTTTATTTTTATTGTTTAAGATTCGAAGGGTTAACAAACTTTGGTTTTGCATTGGTATATGACTAGGGCGAGACCGATTACACCAGAATATCCATTTGATCCAGAAATCGAACGAACCTTGCAAAGATTCAGACAAAGGTTAAGAGTAGCAATGGCTAATCAAGACGACGATATGAATCAGGATGTTCCAGCAGGAGGAGGAGTGATTTTTGCACGAAACATAACTATTCGAGACTATCTAGAGGAAGATATTGAAGGACTTAATCCAGGAGTTGTCATACCTGAAATTGAAGCCGACCACTTTGAGTTGAAACCGGTGATGTTCAATATGATCAACACAATTGGTCAATTTGGTGGCTCAGCAACTGAAGATGCACGTCAACATCTTAAATCTTTCCTCAAGATTTGTAACTCATTCAAAATACAAGGAGTCACCCTAGATGTTTTACGGCTAAGATTATTCCCCTATTCACTGATGGATAAGGCGAAAGCATGGTTGAATAGTATTCCTGCCGGATCAATAGGATCTTGGACCGATCTTTGTCGTGATTTCCTTGCTCGATTTAATCCTACAAATTTGACTGATAAGCTTCATAATGAAATTACTTCTTTTTGGCAGGCAGATGATGAATCCATGTACGAGGCTTGGGAGCGATATAAAGAACTTCTACACAAATGTCCCATACACGAATTCCCAGTGTGGACACAAGTAACAATGTTTTACAACGTTGTGAGTACACCAACAAGGATGATGCTAGATGCCTCGGCAAACGGCATACTCCTAGATAAGTCACCGGAGGAAGCAATGCAAATTCTAAATAGGCTCGCCAAGAATGATTATCAGTTCCCATCTGCTAGAAAAGGAGGAGTTAGACGCCAAGCCATAATACATGAACTGGGATCATCAGATTCAATTTCGGCACAATTGGCCACTCTAACCAAGATGGTCCAGAATATACAGAAACAAAACAACACACATGAGGTCAAGGTAGTATATTCCTTTTGTGAGTTATGTGGTGGTAACCATAATTCTTCTAAATATATGCAGAATCCAAAATCTAGCTTTTATGTGGGGAATTACAATCGAAACAACAATGTGATGTCCAACACATATAATCCAGCTTGGAAGAAGCACCCAAATTTTTTATGGAGTAATTCCAACAATGCTCTAAACCAGAACAATCAGAATGCACAAGTATCAGGATTCCAGCAGAATATGCCACGGCAACAGTTGCTGCAGCAACAACCGACAACATCTAGTTCTTTGGAAAATTCTCTCAATGCTTTTATGTTGAAAACTGAATCTTATATGGCTAAAAATAGTAACTTCATAAAAAGAACTGATGCTTTTATTGACAGGACCGAGATGAGATTGCAAAACCAAAATGCGACAATCAAATCATTGGAAACTCAAGTCGGTCAATTTGCTCAAAACCTGAATACTAGACCGGAAACAGGTTTTACCCAGCGATACTGAAGTTGCAAGAGGAACTGGCCACGAGCAATGTAAGGCAATCACCACTAGAAATGGCCGACAACTTAAGGAGGCTCAAGCTCGCTCATCAAACTCCACAAAAAGAACAAGATGAACTCAACAGTAAAGCCTCATATGCTGAACCAGGATATGCCACGGCAACCCCAGTTGACGATGCTGTGGCAACCAACGATAAGCATGCCCGAAATGAGCATGTCGCGACAAACCAGTGATAAGGATGCCACGGCAACCTTAGTTGATGATGCCTCGGCAACTCTAGTTACCCCGGCAGTACCGTCAATCAAGTTCCAAAACAATGAAAGGATTGAAGATATCCGACTTCCACCACCATTCCCATAAAGGTTGAAGCGACAAAAGCAAGAATATCAATTCAAGAAGTTTCTTGATATCTTAAAGCAAGTCCATATCAACTTGCCGTTGGTTGAGGCAATTGAACAAATGCCGAACTATGCCAAGTTTCTGAAAGACATTGTGTCCAAGAGAACAAGGTTAGGAGAGTTTGAAACAATTGCCGCAACAGAGGGATGCATGCCATGTTGCACAATCGCATGCCATCCAAGTTGAAAAATCCCAGAAGTTTCACAATACCATGTTCTATCAGCAACCACTATGTCGGGAAAGCATTATGTGACCTTGGAGCAAGCATAAACTAGATTCCTAAATCAATTTTCCAGAAACTAGGAATCGGGAAGGCAAGACCTACAACAGTTATGCTACAGCTAGCCGACATATCCTATGTGCATCCAGAGGGAAAAATCGAAGACATGCTGTAAAAGTTGATAAATTTATTTTTCTCGGTGACTTTATTGTTTTGGATTGTGAAGCAGATGAGCATGCACCTATCATTCTCGGGAGACCCTTCCTAGCAACAAGGAGAACCTTGATCGATGTTGAAACGGGAGAACTCACAATGAGGGTGAATGACCAGCAAGTTAAACTAAATGTGTTCCAAACACTAAGGCATGTCGATGATCTGGAAGAATGCCAACTTCTTCATGCCACGACAGAGTTTGACTTCGACGAGGAATTTAGTTACCTCGGTAACTACATTGCCGACCAAGAGGAACCTGATGAGTATGAAGAACCGATTGATGAGGAACAACAAGAAGAGGCAAATTGGTTAGTCAATCGACCAGGTACATACTTTGAACCATTGAATTACTCATGTAAGGAAGGTAAACTCGAAAAGCTCTCCATTGAACAACCACCGATTCTTGAGTTGAAACAGTTGCCAGGGCAACTAAAATATGCTTACTTGGGAACCGGTAATACATTGCCTATAATTATTTCCTCTAAGTTACAGCCTGAGCAGGAAAAGAAGCTGATCAACATGTTGATGCTACACAAGAAGGAAATAGGGTGGACAATTGCCGACTTGAAATGAATTAGCCCGGCAATGTGCATACATAAGATTTTGTTGGAAGATGATCACAAACCTTCGATTGAGGCCCAGAGGAGACTGAATCATGCCATGAAAGGAGTTGTAATAAAAGAAATCATGAAGTGGCTTGACGCCAGCATCATATACCCTATCTCTGATAGTACATGGGTAAGTCCGGTACAATGTGTACCGAAAAAAGAGGTATAACGGTGGTAAGTAATGAAAACAATGAAATTATTCCAACCAGGACTATGACCGGTTGGAGGGTTTGTATGGATTACCGAAAACTAAACAAAGCCACTAGGAAAGATCACTTCCCATTACCCTTTATTAATCAAATGCTTAACTGTCTTGCAGGTAAACCCTCTTATTATTTTCTTAATGGTTATTCAGGTTACAATCAAATTGCCATAGCACCAGAAGATCAAGAAAAGACAACCTTCACATGTCCATACGGTACTTATGTTTTCCGAAGAATGCCATTCGGATTGTGTAATACCCCGACAACCTTCCAAAGATGCACGATGGCACTCTTTTCAGACATGGTCGAAGAGTTCCTTGAAATCTTCATGGATGATTTTTTAGTATTTGGTAATGACTTCGATAGTTGCCTTGGCAATTTAGAGAAGGCGTTGGCAAGATATGAAGAATCTGATTTAGTCCTTAATTGGGAGAAGTGCCATTTTATGGTAGATGAAGGAATTGTGCTCGGCCATAAGATTTCATCCAAGGGAATCGAAGTAGACAAAGCCAAGGTGGACGTGATCGAGAGATTACCCTCACCAAGTTCGGTTAAAGGAATCCGAAGCATTCTTGGACATGTAGGTTTTTACATGAGGTTCATTCATAATTTTTCTAAGATTACTAAAACCTTGTGTAATTTGCTTGAACATGATAAAACCTTCAATTTTGATGATTCTTTCGCTCAAGCATTCAAAACCCTAAAGAAAAAGCTTACCTCGGCACCCATTTTCATTCTACTCGATTGGGATTACCTTTTGAGCTCATGTGTGATGTGAGTGATTTTGCGGTAGGAGTAGTCCTAGGCCAACGCACAAGTAAGATCTTTGATGTGATATACTATGCTAGTAAAACTCTTAATAACGCTCAACTAAATTACACAACAACGGAGAAAGAGTTACTAGCCGTAGTTTTTGCATTTGACAAGTTCTGATCCTATTTGATTGGTACAAAGGTAATTGTCCACACAGACCATTCAGCAATTAAGTATATGTTTGCTAAAAAGGAATCCAAACCTCGTTTGATTCGTTGGATATTCCTTTTACAAGAGTTTGACATTGAAATTAAGGATAAAAAAGGAATAGAGAATCAAGTTGCCAATCACTTATCACGCTTAGAACGCAATAGGGTGGAGGATGCGGATTTAGAGATATGGGATGCATTCCCGGATGAGTATTTGTTAGTTGCCTCGGCAACCCTCGATGCCTCGGCAAACCTTGACGCCTCGGTAACTCTAGATGCGCACGCCTCGGCAACCACGAAAGTAGTTGCCTCAACAACCACTGATGCCCGGCAACACCCTGGTACGCTTATTTAGTTAATTTCCTTGTTTGTGGTATTTTACCTTATGACCTTACTCACCAAGGAAAGAAGCGGTTCCACCATGATGCTAAGCATTATTTCTGGGACGAGCCTCTTTTGTTTAAATAATGTGTAGATCAGATTATACGCTGATATGTCCCTGAAGAAGAGTAATAGAATGTACTCCGGCAATGCCATTCTTCACCCTATGGAGGATATTTTGGAGGAACACGTACCGCGGCCAAATTTTTGCAATCTGGTTTGTATTGGCCAACACTGTACAAAGATGCCCAAGAGTTTTACAAGAAATGTGATCGTTGCTAGAGGACGGGCAATATCTCTAGATGACACGAGATGTTGCTCCAAAACATCCTTGAGGTGGAATTGTTTGATGTATTGGTGATTGATTTTATGGGACCTTTCCCATCTTCATTCGGCAACCTCTACATCATACTTGCCATCAACTACGTGTCTAAATAGGTTGAGGCAGCTGCAGTTCTCGCTAACGATTCCAAGACCGTGCAACGATTCTTGCAGAAAAAATATATTTACACGGTTTGGGATACCGAGAGCAATTATCGGTGATGAAGGCAAAAAATTTGACAATAGACTTATAGCCAAGATGTTGCAACGCTTCGGCGTGTCACACAAAATTACCACGGCATATCATCCACAAACTAATGGGCAAGCAGAAATTTCTAACCGGGAATTGAAGAATATCCTCGAGAAGGTTGTAAATCCTTCCTGAAAAGATTGGTCTACAAGACTAGACGAAGCACTTTGGGCTTACCGAACCGCATTCAAAACACCCCTCGGAATGTCCCCGTTTCGCCTCGTCTATGGCAAGACTTGTTACTTACCGGTGGAAATCGAACACAAAGCATATTGGGCAATCAAAACTGTGAATATGGATTGGGATAGTGCCGGACAAAAGCATTTACTAGATCTCAATGAGATAAAAGAATTCCGTGCACTCGCCTATGACAATGCACGAATCTACAATGAGAAAACAAAGCAATGACGTGATAAGAAACTATTACTGCGGTAATTCATGCCAGGGAAACTAGTTCTCTTATTCAATTCTTGGCTGAAACTTTTCCCGGGAAAACTAAAATCAAGATGGTCGGGACCATTCGAAGTTGTCAAACTATTCTCTCATGGTGCCATGATAATCAAGTCCACCACTAACGAACATAAATTCAAAGTTAATGGACAAAGATTGAAGCACTAAAACGGTGCCCATGTGGAACGTAACAAAGAAGTGGTCACATTAGGAGATGCATGAGCATGCTCTCCTTTAGATATTTTCCTTTTATTTTTAGTTTTCTTTTATTCGAACTTGTTATATTTATATTTTTATTAATTTCGGTTATTTATTTTATTTTCTATTTTTTAGGATAGATTTATTTATTTTCTTTAGGTTAAGACTACATATTTCTTTCATATTCATTTAATTATTTTTGAATTTTAGGTTTAAGAATTTCTTTGCACATCTTTATTTATTTCTTTTTATTTTATTTACTAGTTTATCTTTAATTTTAATCCTTATTTTATTTGTTTTTGAATTATAGGAAAAGAGTTCAAGATGAAGAGGAATTTGATTCAAGAAGGAAGTTTCTTCAACAAGGAAACTAATGGGCTAAATCTAAGGCTTATATTAAGCCTCCAATTTACCCTAATTCTCCTACATAGCCGACCAAACCTTCCCCCTTCTCCAAATCCCTTTGCCGCCTCCTTCCCCCAATTAACACCCTTGTTTTCTTTCTTTCCAATCAATCTCACCCACCATATTTAGTACCTATCTTTTCTATTTAACCCATCTCCCTTAACTTCCAAGAAACCTATTCCTACTTTTAACCTTGCAACTCTTTAGTTTCTTTTGCTTTTTTTTTCTTTGTTTCTACCCAACTCACAACCAAGATCATCCATGGCATCCAAAATCAAGTTTTTGGTGCACCCAAGCTCTTCCAAAGAACCAAGCTACAAGAAGTTTGCTACACGGCAGTTCAAGAAAGATTTCACTCCAGGAAACCACTGTAAAAGCCAAAGGTAAAGCACCTATGCCCGAATCAACTCGTACTGAATCATTGTCCGATTTTTCAGATTCGGACGAGTCCTCTATTGCACCAATAAAGACCACACCAGTCGACTCCTCCAAGCCAAAGCGAAAAGCCAATGAGATTGAGGAATAGGATGATAAGGACGATGAGGACACCCCCGTACGATGATTGATTCCACCATCAGCAACAAGAAAGTAACCACCGCGTTCAAGCAAAAGAATCAAGACACCGGCCAAAAGGAAACTAATCATCAACGAAGATGAACTCTTGGAGTAAGTCCTCATTTGCATTTTACTTTTCTTTATTTTTATTTTTCTTTGTTACTTGCATTGAGGACAATGCCTCACTCGAGTTTGGGGGGGATTGTTACTAGTTAGTTGTCATGTTTAGTTGCATTCATCTTAAGTATTGCATATAGAATACATAAATTGCTTGCCATGCCTTTGCTTGGAACAAGAATTGCCTAGATTTGATGAATATCCGATGATGACATTGCCAATGTACTTAACTGATAGAACTTTTTATTCTAGGATAAATGTGGAAACACTTAGAATCTTAGTATGATGCTAAACTTGATGAAACACTGTTGTGGCTTGATTGATTTAAGGAATTCTAGCAAACTTAGGTCGATAGTTAAAAAATTGGGGGATTAGAATAAAAATTGGGTGAATGCTAGAGATGCTCGAAATTGGCTCTAGTATGTGCTAAAAATTGATCGCTAGAGGTGCCCGAAACCAGCTCTAGTCGAATAAATTAATTAACTTAAGAAAACTAAAAACAAAACACTAGAGGTGCCCGAAACCGGCTCTAGTTAAAACATGTTAAAAGAACCTAAGGAAGTAATTTGAAAACCTCTTGTTTGCATAGAATCCGGAAAAGCAACTTGCACACAACCCCGCACACACTCACAAACATTATAGTTTGATTCCGAGTAATTACTAAGTTGTCCGAAAAATGGAAAGCCAATCATACTTTGTGCCATGGTTCTGAGGATTGAAATCAAGTTCAAAGCTAAGTTTGTGAAAATTGAAGCCTTGGCGGGTAATTATTAGTTTGCATTGCTTGAGGACAAGCAATAGTTCGAGTTTGGGGTTGTGTTAAGTGTCTAAAAGTACTATTTTATTCACCAATTTTATTCATATTATTGCTAGACTTAGGCTCATATTAGTTGCATTATTAGCCATTCATGCATGTTTGCATTGTTTCCTTGGTGGTTAAGCTTGATATCATATTTTGCTTAATTTTGTAGAAAAAGGGTGATGCCGATAGTTATTTTTATGTGTGCAGAATCACTTGCCAAAGCAAGGCTGGAACCAGTTGCCAGGGCAATACGAGAAGGAGATGCTGATGCAGTTGCCAGGGCAGTGCATGAAGGAGATGCCAAGCTAGTTGACAGGGCAATTGTAGATAAGGGATAAGATGATATGGCAGCCAAAATTGATGACTAGATAAACCCAAAATGACGTGGAGCAAAGTTAAATCCCAAAGGATTTTGATTTCCATGAAGAGGTCAAAGAGAAATTAAATCCCAAGAAGATATGAGAAGATCTAGAAGGAATTTAAATATAATAAAGAATTATATTCTTTAAAATTATTTAATTCCAACTTAACTTCCTTCTCAAGAAAGACCTTGACCTAGCCCTATAAATTGAGGACCAAGCTGTCACCTCAAGGAGGTGCAAGCAGGGGGAGAAATTGGCAAGAAGCTTTCAACCATTCTTCATCTTTTCTTTCTTGTTCGATTAGGTTTATGTTAGGGACTCTTTGTTTTGTGTTTCTTTTGAACCTAGCCATGAACTAAATCTATTTGGCTAAGGTTGTTGTGCTTTGTGGTTGTGAGAAACAATTGGATTTTATTTAGGTAATAAGAGTTTGCACTTTCAATTCAAGGTTTACTCATTCTTGGTTTTTATTCTTGTTTGCGAGTGAATTGGGAGAGGATCTCGTGATTCTATTTATTTATCTAATATCAGGAGAGTTAGATTCAAGAAATGAATAAGTATGATCTATTGATGGTGAAGATTAATCCAGCTTAGGAATAAGCTAAGGATTTCAACGGCTAAGAGGAGCGCAAGATTGGTTGTTGTTCACCCTTGATTCATTCATGGATGTATTCTCAAGGCATGCATAATTAACTAGAGTTTTGACTTAGGGATAAGAAGAAACCATTGAAGAACGCTCTGCCGAACCTTGAAGTTGCTGCCTAGCCGCCTAAACAATTGCTCAGGCAACCGTTCAATTTGTTGCCAAGGCAACCCAGCTGCGCAAGTTGCCACGGCAACTGAGTTGCCCTTGCACTCTTTTACCAAGACGATCCAATTGGCTATCACATCTCAACTCACGATAACTTGGCCTATTCCCTCTCTTTTGATTACATCTTCTTTTACTTTATTGCTTTCTAGTTTAGTTGTTAGTTAAAACTCCTACAATCACCTACTTGTGTTTTTACTTTTTACAGTTCAAGAGATTGAATTCTTAAAGTGGCATCAATCCCTGTGGAGACGATATCTTTTATACTATAACTTGTGACGTGTACACTTGCACATTTGAGGAGCACTTATTACGCCCAACAATAATCTACTTGAATTTGATGGTCTTTTTCTTTTTTTTGAAGCAAATTTTGTAAATCTAAAACTTTAAGTTCAAAATCCTTTAATTTTGCTTCAAATTCCAAATTGGTTTTCACAAGCAAATCATTTTTTATTTCAATTTTGAAATCATCTTTTTATTTTTAGAAAATGAGGCTTTGAACTCAAAAACCAATTTGTCATAAGCATTTTACAACTCATCAAAAGTATAAGAATTAGAAATAGATGAGTTAGAAGCTACCTCTCCCTCTTGGAGAGCCATCAAGCATAGGTGGGCTACTTCATCTTCATCAGTGGAGTCTTCATCACTCTATGTAGCCACATATACTTTTTTGATAATGATCCCTTCGTGTTGAAGCGAGGGCAATCAGATTTGGTATACCTCGTCATTTTGTATTTCAAGCACTTGGAGGAATCTACCATCTTCTTCTTCGATTCATGCTTGGATTCTTCTTTGTTGCTCTTCATGAACCGAGTAAATTCCTTGAAGAGATAGGCCATCTATTTATCTTCACTTTTCTCCTTACTTGATTCTTCTTGGTGGCTTGTGGAGGATTTAAGAGCTACAATGTTGAGATCTTCGATTCCAAGCTCTTTGATTTTCTTCTCTCTCTCTTCTCTCTCAAAGGTTTGGACATCATCTCATGGGTAAGAAGAGATCCTATGAGCTCGTCAAGCTTGAGCTTCTTTAGGTTTTTGGTTTCAAAGATAGCCGTCTTCTTGCTCTCCCATAATTCAGGAAGTGAGTAAATCAACTTCTGAATGAGCTTTTCTTCCAGAATCTCTTTTCCAAGACTTTTGAGTTGATTGACGATTATGGAGAACCGGTTGAACATGCTCTTGATGTCTTTATATGGGTCAATCTTAAAGTTTTTGTATTTGAGGTTGAGTAGACCAATCTTTGTCTCCTTCACCTTATTTGTCCCTTCATGGATTGCTTCAAGTTTGTCCCATAACTCCTTGGCACTCTCACAAGAAGATACTTTGGCATACTCATCCGGACCTAATGCACAAAGTAGAATGTGCAAGGCCTTGTAATTGAGCTCCATCTTCTTGTGATCCTCTGCGCTCTATTCCACTTTCCTTCGATTTGGCACGAACGACCCGTCTTCAACTATGTCCCAAAGATGGTAGTATTTGCTCTTCATGAACAACATCATTCTATGCTTCCAAGAAGCATAGTTGTCATGTTTGAAGAATGACAGTTTGTCGATGGATAACGCCATGGAAGTTGGTTGACTTGTTTGTTGGTCGATCTTGCCGGATCGCCTCAATAGGTGGTTAAACCTTCTCGATTGAGCATCGCTTTGATACGAATTGTTGAGCTCAAATTCTTCAACGATTCTTGCTTGCCAAGTGGTGGAGAGGTTATTTTTGGGTGTTGGTGGTGGAAGCAAAATATAAGAAAAATAGACACAAGATTTAGAGTGGTTCGGCTTTCTAACCAAAGCCTACATCCACTACCTTAGCTTCCCCACTAAGGATTTCAACCAATTCACTAAGAATTCTTCCCCTTTTCTAGGCTTAGGAGGCAACCTTTTACAACACTCAAAGCTTCTACCCCAAAGCTTGAGTAAACCTTCTTTACAAAGAGAAAATTCAAAGCAAACTAAAATCCATCTCTTAAGGTATGTGTTTGCACTCTAAGGCACTCACCCAAGTCCTAAAACACTTGGGCATATATAAACATTTAAGCTCACAAGTGTTGTCTATACAAGAATATGAAAATTAAGCACTAAGACAAATTTTCATCATAATGCTGTTGACAATAAGATCATTAGTTGTTGCTGAAGCTTGAAGGGTCCTTTTATAGTCCCAATTGAGTTCCTAGCCGTTGGAGACCATTGGGATTGAATTAGAGCCATTGGAGACTAAATTTCCCGCAATAAATGTAGTTCTAGTGCTGACTGTATCGGTACGCGTGTACCCATATCGGTATAACTACTAGTCGTTACGCTCAGTCTTGCTAACCGTATTGAAATACCTTGGGCCGTTTGCTAATCGTATCGATACGCCTTGGTTTGTTTGGCAAACTGTATCGGTACGCCTTGGTCTCTTTGGTAAACTGTATCGATACACCTTTTTTGTTTGGCAAACCGTATCTGTACGTCTTGGTCCATTTCGGTACGCCTTGCAATTTAAATAGCTGTTGGGGAGGTTAAAAATTGGATCGGTACACGGGTAGGCATGTCGAAACGATCCACACCGTATCGGTACGCTTAGAGGCGTATCAGTACGGGTTTTGGTTATTGGAAAAATACTGTAGCTGAAACCCTTGGACCGTATCAATACGGGGTATACCGTATCGGTACGCATGTGATAAAAACGTTAGTTTAGCTACTTTAAAACATTCAAAACATTTCCAAAACCTCTCAAAAACTTCTCAAACTTATTTTCAAGTTGTTTGGACTTAAAACCATTTTTGAAATCTTTTCAATTTGATTATGATACAGATTTAAATTTTTGGTGTCTTTGTTTTTAAAGAAATATTAATGATAAATATATTATTATGATTTGATTTCAAAGGAATTCGAAGGATTATAGATTGAATTTGTTAAATTCGATACATTTTCAGTGAACTGGAAATTTTAGAGTCCAATGACCATCAACAACGATGGTCGATGGCGATTAGCGGTAATCGATGACGGTGGTAAGTGGTTGCCGATAACATGAGACTTTGATCGAGTTTAGGGTTTAAATTGATATTTTACTTAAAAATTAGGGGTTAAAATTATATTTCATCTAAAACTAAGGGGTTAAATTAGCATTCTGTCTAAAGTTTAGGGGTTAAATTAAAAATTATCCACTTTTACTAATTGTCACGTCAGGAGTTTAACGAATAAGTGAGCAAAATATACTAAATCGATAATATAAGTGATCAAATTGTAACAAATCGAAAACGTAAATAACTTAAATGTATTTTTTTCAAAATCGATGGCAAAAAATAAATACTTTTGAAACAAAAGTGACTATTTTGGGAGTTTACCCTTTTCTTTTTAAGAGTTTGGTTGTTATGCTTTTAAAATGTAAATTATTATTACTTTTACTTTATGTATGTGTTTGTCTTGGAATTTGTAAAGGTGGTAATTTAATAAATGGGAAAATAAAGCAAAATTTGCTACGAGGTTACCATCTCATAATTACCCGCTTACATTACAACTTGTCATGTTGGCGAGGAAAGCGGGATTTTCTAAAATGAAACGGCTTAAAACGGCTAAAATAAGGCAATAATGAAACATCCGCTAGATTCAGCCTAAATTAATAGAAGCTGTTTGATTAAAAAAATAAAAAAGTAAAAGATAAACTGGTTAATCGGTAGCCTTAAAAATAAGGTGAGAAATTATGTTGTTACACTTTTCTTATTATTTTCTGTAACATATTATGTATATTCTGTAATAATTTATGTAGCTACTCAAATTCTCATTATTTTTGTAAGAAAAAAATGTTATCTTGAAACCCTTTGTGTGGCTACACAAATGCTTACCATAAGTTGAGCTAGTTTTGGATTGGGTGATCTTAGGTAAGAAATTGTGTAGTCACACTTTTTCTTATATTTCCTGTAATAAATTATGTATATCCTGTAATAATTTATGTAGCTCCACAAATTCACATTATTTTGTAAAAAAAAAAGTTATCTTGTAACCCTTTGTGTGGCTACACAAATGCTTACTATAAGTTGAGCTCGTTTTGGATTGGGTGATCTCGGGTAAGAAATTGTGTAGATGCATTTTTCCTTACATTTCCTGTAACAAATTATATATATCCTGTAATAATTTATGTAGCTCTCAAATTCTTATAATTTTTGTAAGAAAAAAGGTTATCTTGTACCCTTTTGTGGCTACATAAATGCTTATCATAAGTTGAGCTCGTTTTGGACTGGGTGGTATGAAATTGTGTAGTTACACTTTTCCTTACTTTTATTATAACAAATTATGTATATCCTGTAATAATTTATGTAGCTACTCAAATTCAAATTATTTTTGTAAGAAAAAATATTATCTTGTATCCCTTTGTGTGGCTACACAAATGCACACCATAAGTTGAGCTAGTTTTGGATTGAGTGATCTCGGGTAAGAAATTGTGTAGTCACACTTTTCCTTATATTTCTTGTAACAAATTATGTATATCCTATAATAATTTACGTAGCTACACCAATTCTCATTATTTTTATAAGAAAAAAGGTTATCTTGTAGTCCTTTGTGTGGCTACAAAAATACTTACCATAAGTTAAGCTAGTTTTGGATTGGGTAATCTCGGGTAAGAAATTGTGTAGTCACACTTTTTCTTACATTTCCTGTAAAAATTATCTACATCCTATAATATTCTATGTAGCTACGCAAATTCTCATTATTTTTGTAAGAAAAAAGATTATCTTGTAACACTTTGTGTGGCTACACAAATGCTTACCATAAGTTGAGCTAATTTTGGATTGGGTGATCTTAGGTAAAAAATTGTGTAGTTACACTTTTCCTTACATTTCCTGTAACAAATTATGTATATTATGTAATAATTTATGTAACTATTCAATTTTTCATTATTTTTGTAAGAAAAAAGGTTATCTTATAACCCTTTGTGTGGCTACACAAATGCTTACCATCAGTTGAGCTCATTTTTGGATTTGGGTGATCTCGGGTAAGAATTTGTGTAGTTACACATTTCCTGTAACAAAGTATGTATATTCTCAAAGATTTTATGTTGCTACGCTGATTCTCATTATTTTTGTAGGAAAAAAGGTTATCTTGTAGCCCTTTGTATGGCTACACAAATGCTTACCATAAGTTGAGCTAGTTTTGGATTGGGTAATCTCGGGTAAGAAATTGTATAGTCACACTTTTCCTTACATTTCCTGTAACAAATTATCTATATCCTATAATATTTTATGTAGCTGCGGAAATTCTCATTATTTTTGTAAGAAAAAAGGTTATCTTGTAGCACTTTGTGTGGCTACACAAATGCTTTCCATAAGTTGAGCTAGTTTTGGATTGGGTGATCTCGGGTAAGAAATTGTGTAGTTACACTTTTCCTTATATTTCATGTAACAAATTATGTATATTATGTAATAATTTATGTAGCTACTCAAATTTTCATTATTTTTGTAAGAAAAAAAGGTTATCTTATAACCCTTTGTGTGGCAACACAAATGCTTACCATCAGTTGAGCTCGTTTTAGGATTTGGGTGATCTCGGGTAAGAATTTGTGTAGTCACACATTTTCTTACATTTCTTGTAACAAAGTATGTATATTATCAAAGATTTTATATTGCTACTCCGATTCTCATTATTTTTGTAGGAAAAGAGGTTATCTTGTAAGCCTTTGTGTGGCTACACAAATGCTTACCATAAATTGAGCTCGTTTTGGATAGGGTGATCTCGGGTAAGAAATTGTGTAGTTGTACTTTTCCTTACATTTATTGTAACAAGTTATGTATATTCTGTAATAATTTATGTAATTTACTCAAATTATCATTATTTTTGTAAGAAAAAAGTTATCTTGTAGCCCTTTGTGTGGCTACACAAATGCTTACCATAAGTTGAGATAGTTTTGGATTGGGTGATCTCGGGTAAAAAATTGTGTAGTCACACTTTCTCTTACATTTCCTGTAACAAATTATGTATATCCTGTAATATTTTATGTAGCTACGCAAATTCTCATTATTTTTATAAGAAAAAAGGTTATCTTGTAACCCTTTGTTTGGCTACACAAATACTTACCATAAGTTGAGCTCATTTTGAATTGGGTGATCTTGAGTAAGAAATTGTGTAGTCACACTTTCTCTTACATTTATTGTAACAAATTATGTACATTCTATAATAATTTATGTAGCTACTCAAATTCTCATTAATTTTGTAAGAGAAAAGGTTATCTTGTAGCCCTTTGTGTGGCTACACAAATGCTTACCATAAGTTGAGCTAGTTTTGGATTGAGTGATCTCAGGTAAGATATTGCGAAATCACACTTTTTCTTACATTTCCTATAACAAATTATCTATATCCTATAATATTTTATGTAGCTACATAATTTCTCATTATTTTTTTAAGTAAAAAGGTTATCGTGTAACAATTTGTGTGGCTGCACAAATGCGTACCATAAGTTTAGCTAGTTTTAGATTGGGTGATCTCGGGTAAGAAATTGTGTAGTTACACTTTTCCTTATATTTCCTGTAATAAATTATGTATATTATGTAATAATTTATGTAGCTACTCAAATTTTCATTATTTTTGTAAGAAAAAAAAGTTATCTTGTAACCATTTGTGCGGCTACACAAATGCTTACCATCAGTTGAGCTCGTTTTTTATTGGGTGATCTCGGATAAGAATTTGTGTAGTTACACTTTTTCTTACATTTCCTGTAACAAAGTATGTATATTCTCAAAGATTTTATGTTGCTACTGTAACCCCCTTGACCCGGCCTAGACGCCCAACCGAACCAAGAAGGCTACATTAGGTTTGCAGTAGCAAACCGAAGAGATACAACAAAACCCAGTCCATTTTTTCTTTTTATCTTATCTAGATGCCAATTATTAACTCTACATGTTCATGCGGACATCAAGTGCAATCCCAACTCAACCGGGCATCAATTTGACATCCAATTGATCATATTTGCAATTTAGGGACCAAATTGTAATTACAAAAAAATTCAGGATTAAAGCTCACTTTTAAGTTACCAACCTTTAATTAATCAGGTTCCAATCTTTCATTTCAAATATCAACTCAATCTGATCATTCTATCGCATACATTCACATTGACAAGATTCAGGGACTAAATTGCAAAGAAAACAAAACTGCCCAAAGTGACAATAACAGAAATAGCGGTCATCCGTACCGATACGGGTAACCCCGTACCGATACAGATTGAAACACCTCATTTAGGTACACCTCCATGCCGTATCGATACGCCTAACTAAAATACTGAACTTTTGTAAACCTTGATGATCGTACCGATACGGCTCTCCAGGTGTTTCGGTACACGAGTTTGGGATGAAAAAGTTGATTTCCAGTGGCTGAGACCCGTATCGAAACACCCCTTGCTGTACCGGTACGCTAAGACCAAAATGGCCTAGGTGTATCAAAACACTAACCCTCGTACCGATCCCTCAAGCCTAAAAATGCCTAGCCGTATCAATACGGTCCCCCGCGTATCGGTAGGCATGAACCTGTAATGTCACATTTTGTTGGTTTTTCATCCCAAAATCATACTCTAACCACTCCAACATGCTTAAAACACAACACCAACATGCCAAACATATCACAAGCCAATTAACATCACATTTCTAACAACACAACAAGGCTTTATGCATCAAAAAGGAAATCTATAGGCATGCTTCCTAATTTTGCATCCAAGCACACACCAAAAGACAAACCAACACCAAAATCAATCTTAAAAGGACACTTACAACCCGAGAGCAACTAAAGAAACATGCTCAAACAGGGAGTTCCACAAAGCATCTCCCAAAACACAACTAGTACCCTATTGCCCTTATTCATTATAGTCTAGTCTCTAACATACTTTGGAAACAAGTCTTGCCAAGATCCCCTTGCTTCTTGCTGCCTCCCGGGACTTTAATTCTCTGCATTGATGGACAAAGAGAGCGTAAGCACACATGGATTAGTGAGGAATGCTCAGAACAAAAACACCATCAATGCATTTAAAATCATTTACTTTACACCATCCTTTAAGACATCATGCCCTTTTTAAAACATGCATTTTACATCATTAAAACCAACATATTGAACCGTATGCTACATGTATCATTAATCAACATCAAGTCGCATTGCTAACCCTCTACTTAAGCCTTCCCATGCATTACTACCAAATGCAAAGGTCAAGGAGAAACATATATAAATCATATTATACAACGTAAAACATTTCAATGATACATTAACAATTATATTGGCTTACAAGTGATCATTAAACAAGTCCAATAACAAAAGAGTTCATTGGATACACGGATTCAACAAGTGTTAACCCAACACTTCAAGCCATCTCAACCGGAATAACGATACAATCATAATTGGTACAATAACAACCAGGTACACTTTCAACATACGGGGACACCAACCCCTTTCATCGGTTAGATGCTTAACCCACTAACGGGAGTTTTCGGTACCGTATAACCCCTCAACCGTTAGGGTACTTGGATGGAGTGTATAAACCCTTCAACATCCAAGGCAACTTATTTACAATGCAATCAATCCTATGGCTGACCAACTATATCCGATAACAATTTCAAAACCACATCACTTGCTAGTATAATTAACCAAATAACATTTACCTCACTGTTTTTAACAAAGCATTAAACCATGCCATTTCCAAAGCAACAACCATGCTTTAAAACATAATTATAAACCATACTTTATAAGGATCACTTACCATGTGCATCATTCGCTAAACATGCTTAAAAATAGTATATCGAATACTTTAAAACATGCTTAAATAGTAGGTACATGAACACTAAACCAAGTGCATAAAACCATTCGAACGAGCACGACTGAGAGAGTAAAACCACTTTATACTTACTTCTGAGTCTAGGTAAGCGTTTCAAGCTCTACCTTAACTCCCAAAACTCTGTTCCCATAACATCAAAATGCTTTAAACCACGTTTTCACTCACCGATACGCAAAACCTCGATTCGCCGACGCGAAATCAAGTATCTAAAACCTCCAACGCTTCTCCAATCACTTCCGGATCAACCTCCTCTATTTTTACCACAAAAAAACAGAGGATTAATGTATCATAATGCATTCTAAACATAGCAGCTACAATCCTTCTCGAATTTCCATAAAACCTTCACAATTAACCCTCCACAACAACCGAAAACATAAACAACACACTTCGATTCACAACCCAGCCAACATCAATCAGTCTAACATCACTTTCAACATCAAAACACATCTAAAAACATATCCAAATCAACCTACCACCTCCAGCAACCTTAGAAACCATAGAAACACCACAAAACCTCAAAACTAACAACCTAAACAAATAGAGATTCTTAAGTTTCGGGATTCCATTGATAAAAATCACTTATAAACATTATTAAACATCCAAAATATAAATCAAAGCATCCTTAATTACTGGAAATTAGATCCAATCCATGAATTAACTCATTTTCCCCAAATAACTCAATTAAACATTAGAAAATCATCAAAATCAGATTAGAATCACAAAAACAAGGATCAAATGCTTGGGAATTTCAGTAGAAAACCATACAATAGAGGAGATCTCGGACCTTACCCCTATTGTGAAGTTTCTCCCTCAATTGATTTGTGAAAAGCTAAGAAAACACAAGATTATTGTAAGATTTTGTGTAAACAATCTTTATAAAACAATTTGAAACAATAAAATCAAGCTAGAAACCATCTCACCTCTGGAAATTTGATGAAAACCTGAGTGTTTGGCTGAGGAGATAATGGAGAGAAAAAGTTGAGAGAAAATGACGTGATTTTTGTTTTGGAAAGTAATAACTAACTTTTAACAAAAATCCTTTTTAATCAATAATTAAAACACATGTTCAAATATCTTCAATTAAGAGAGAAACCTTTAGAAACCAATTGGTAAAATAGCTCCTTAAAGATTCTAAGTATTTGACCCTTTTCATTTTAGTCACTAGGAAATCACAGTTTTTAAAACTTTCATTTTGGTCACTGACCAAAATGTCCATCTTCCAAAACTTGTTTTACAAAATCGATATCACCATTATTAAATACATAATTAATAATGATTTTAGAGCATTTTTCCATAATTTTTCCAACACCAAAAATATACGATCCCGAAACCGACTTGAATCCCTACTCTGGTCCATCGAACCGTCTAATAAACCATCAAACCGCTAAGCCCTAAAACCGGGGCGTTACAGCTACACTAATTATCATTATTTTTGTAAGAAACAAGGTTATCTTGTAACACTTTTGTAAATAACCTATTTTGTCCGACCTAAACCCAAATTCAAATCAGATCAAAAAACAAACAAAAAAAACTCACTTTTATTATTATTATTACCAAAGCCAAACAAATAAATTAAGGCCCATTACAAACCCATATTATAATCCAATACCCAATTGCAAATTAACCCAGTTACCCACTTAACCCGACCCGACCCATATATTAAAATAACCCAAACTACCAAAATACCCCTAATCCTAATTAACCTAAAAAACCCTAAACCTTCATCTGCTCTTATATATCCCAGAAAAATTGCAAAAAAAATATGTGATTATTTTACTTAGTTTTTTTTGCCGATATATAAGAGTATTTAAACGGTTAATTTGGTTGATGGTCAAATCGAATTATTCAAAATTGAATCAACCAAAATTTTTATATCTTTAACCGTTAATCGAATAAACTTTTTTTGAAAAAAAATAATCAAACCAAATAAATTTTGGTTAATACGGTCGGTTTTCAAACTAACCAAAATTTATCATTAGTTTTCCTAATCAAAATTGTTACATAATAAAAATCTTTGGAAATACTTTTTAGTTCACAAAGACAATTTGTATTTAATTTAAACAATATCTAAACATATATAAAAACATTAGAATTTTAGATTAAACATTAGATTTTTTTCATTTGAGTTAGAAGTGGGTTTTAGAATTTTAATCTGTATGAGTTTAATATGTATAATATATTTAATTTTTATTATATTTCGGAAAAATTCGGTTAATTAACCAATTTCGAACTAAATTTAACCGAAACCGTACTTTGAAAAATTATTTAATCGTTCACCGATTGAAAAAAAAATCATTGACCAACCGTTTAATCGAACTAGTTTGATTTGATCGGTTAATTCGTTTTAACCGACTGTTTGAACAACCCTACCAATATAGATATAGGATTAGGTCTAATAACATTTTTGGTACTCAAACTTTTCAAAAGAAGTTATTCTAAATCTTAAATTATTTTCACCTATTTTTATCACTTTATTGTTATTTTTATCAAATTAAACTGACAGAAAAAAATAATAGATTCATTAAATTAAGGGTAACTATTTTTTCCTTTTTTTAATACTGGCATCAATTATTGTTTTTTATGCAACAATAAAAATACTTATAAATTACAAAATATTAAAAATCGTTACTTTTTTTTCATTAATTAGTTCAATTTGAAAAAAAGCTCGAGAGTAAAAAAACGAAAAATTTAAGAACTAAAGATTTTTTGGGGGGGAAGTTCGAGGCTATAAAAAATCCTATAGGATTATCCATAAAGGTTAATTGAATTGGCAAATGACAAGGTAGGAGCGAAGAAAACTTGTCTCGACAAAAAAAAAGTAGAATTTATCGACTCGACTTAATTTGAATCGAAAAATTTTAAATAATATTTTAGTTATAAAATAAGATTTGGATAATTCGAATTTTTTAGTAATTAGTAAATTAATTTTTAAATTCAAGTCGAGTCTCTCAACTTTACCCGATATATATTGCATACGAAAAAATATAAAAATATAAATTTATAAAAATTCGTTTAAATTATAACCAATTAGTATTATAATATTATAAATATTTATAATTAAATTTGAATAAAAAATTGAACTCAATTTGAACTTTTTAAAATAAAATATGAGTCATAAAATATGACTTATCAACTCGTTTAGCTCGAAATTTTTTGACTCAACTCTATAGAAACTTATCGTAACAATACTGTAATATGATGTACAATTTCGTATTATTATCTGTTCTGCAATTCACACTAATATATTACTAGATGATATTGTAATACCATAGTGTATAACTGCCCGTGGAGACTATCATATGGATGGATAGTTAGGGGCTTGCTAGCTTATATTTGCATTTTGACATAACACCTTGGTCACAATCTACATCTGTCCTGATATATATATTCTTTGACTTAATATTATGAATAACATGATTTCTAGTTAAATTATGTAATATGTATGTTCTGCGTTTACTTTTCGCAGTTAGGAATTATATTGAGCTTTATTGATCATTCTCGTTTTTATTTTTATTTTTCAGATTACCTTATTCTCTAGGTCTGGATTCGACATCACTCGAAGAGTCTCGATTTTTGAATGGTTGTTGATTTTCAAGTTTTGCGTTTTTATGTTTATTATTTGTTTTTAGTTTAAATGAAAAATAGGTGCCTAAAGTATGCCATTTTTGAACTTTAGGTGTCTAAAGTATTTTTTTGTAAAAATAAATACCTAAAGTTTCAAAAGTTATAATTAAATATGCCTCATATCAAGCATTGATTGGTTAAAAAAATTTAACATCCATCAACGGCCAGACACCTAAAATTATAACTTTTGAAACTTTAAATACCTATTTAAAAAAAAATATTTTAGTCAAGTAAAGTTTAAAAAAAGCATAGGGCACCTATTTCCAACAATAAATGTTCATTTTGAACTATTAAACTCTTATATCTTGAAATCTGATTTATTATTTTTTTAGTCGATGACATTTTAGATTCAATTGTAACTTTTAGGTCGGGTTGAGGCAAGAACATCAACCAACTGCTCTTAGTTGGACTTAAATCTTGCAAACATTAAACATTCAAAGTAAGGAATAATTAAACCCCTTGAATTCCCTATTCCAATTTTCCTCCAAACAAGTAGAAATAATTCAATCCCTTCAATTCCCTATTTCCAACAATAAATGTTCATTTTTATTCTTTCTCCCAATTACTTAGGTTCACAAGAAAGCGCATAGATAAAAAGTAAGATTCAATTAGTTTTCTTTTTTATATTATGTTTCATTTCCCAAGTAACCAAACATAAGCAACAAGAATCATTTAGGAAGAAATAAGGGGAGCATAAACCCAAAAAAAAAACCTCAAAATCAAAGAGTTAAGTATTTGGCATGAGATTTGTAATTTCTCAATGGTGAACACATAAATCAAAGGAATAAAGAGGTCTTTAGTTTTGTATGAGAGACACCGTGGACATACATGCATCACCAATTTTTCCTATGGTATAACGCAAAAAATACCCCTAACGTTTGACTAAAAAGTTATTTTGATCTTTATTCTTTTTTATGAAGCAATTTAATCCAACGTTTTATTTTGGATTAAAATAACCCTAATACTGATGAAAATCGTTAGCCAGCTAACGGTAAGTGACTTGAAATGACGTGACAAACCTACACGATAGTGCATGCTGACATGACAATGTCATAATGACAAAGATGTTGACTAACAGTTTTTATCCGCAGATGATACAAAATAAAACGTTAAGGGTTAAATTACTTCAAAATAAATAAAAACCAAAATAATTATTCAATCAAATATTAGGACAATTTTTTTTTCTGCCTTTTTCTTTTTCTACCACTAGTTTTCTCGGTCGAATCCTTTAGATTAATTTGATTCTTAAATCGTTTCTTTTATGGGTAATCATTCCATGAACAAGTTTTCACAAGTAACTTAGTTTTAGGGTTTAGGGATCCTATTTAGGGGTTAGGGTTTAGGGGTGTAATTATAGTAGGTTTGAATTTAGGGGTTGTTGATATAATTTTGGATTTAGGGTTAAAATTTAGGGTTTATGGGTTAAAACATAAACCCTTAATCATATTACCCTAAAACTTAAACCTTACACCTAAAAGCTAAATTCTAACCCTAAATACTAAATTCTAATCATAAACCTTAAATTCTAAACACCTACACTATACCCCTAAACTCTAAATCATAAACCCTAAAATTAAGGCGCATGCGAAAACAAAAACAAAAATCACAATCTATGAACTATGTATGGGATAATAAATTTTTTTATTACCACTCGGTGCATCATTGTGTATGGTCATCGCGGGATATTTCATTTGGGAGAAACTTTATATATATATATATATATATATATATATATGGTTTAAATTTGATACACAGACGGTGTAAAATAAATTTTACACAAATTTGTCTATTTTTACTATAAATCAAAATTAAATCTAAACCCTAAAAAACTAAACCCAAAACTTTTAATCCTAAATTCTAAATACTAACCTTAAATTCTAAACCCTACAACCCAAACCCTTAAACTCTAAACCCTAAACTAAACCCCTAACCCCTAAAACTAAAATGTCTGTGTAAATCAAAGTTTACACAGACTGTGTATTGAAGTTTTTCTCATATATATATGGGTAAAACTTTGTTACGCTACAAAAACCCAAATCCTAACTTTTTAACCCTAACCCTAAAAACTAAACCATAAACCCTATACACTAAATTCTAAACAGTAACTTTAAATTCTAAACCCTACAACCTAAACCCCTAAACTAAAACCCTCACCCCTAAAACTAAAAGGCACGTGTAAACTAAAGTTTATATGGCCTGTGTATCAAAGTTTTTTCATATATATATATATATATATATATAAATATATATTGCATCCAACCCAAATTTTGCTTTGCATTTTTAATGTTGGATGAATGAGCATACTGTGGCCTCGTTTATAAGATTAAAAAGCTCTTTTGAAGTCGTGAACAAAATGAAAAATAATAATTTTTGAAGAAAATATATTTAAAAGTGTTTCTCAATCCCGACTTAAAAGTTAATCTTTGATAAAATTGATTTTAGAGACAACTTGTAATTTTAACCTTTATTTTCTATCTTACGACTATGATGTATTTATTATAAAATTCGTAAATTTATAATTTTTATTAAGACATAATTATATGATTAATAAATTATTTATTAGGTTGTAAAATTTTACGTCTTTTCTTGTATTTTTTTAAAATAAAAATTATTTTAATTTTATATTCACGGAACAAGTATAATTGTTAAAAAATTATTTATATTAATATTTTTATATTTTTATCATTATTGAAGTTGATATATTTTATATATTATAACATAAACAAATTTAAATATCATTTAAATGTATAATTTTTAAATTACATCATCATATTTAAAATTACAATTTATCTTTTCAAAATTATTTTTTAATTAAACACTTAAAATCTTAAATCAAATAATACAAAAACACATCTAAAAAAACATTTTTACACATGCTAAATTAATTGTATAGTTTACACTTTTCACGTGCTTTCCCTTTTTTTCCGAAAAATTTCCCCTTTTTAATGATTTCCTGCAATGTATATTCTGTTAAGTTTTACCCTTTTCATTTTTGAGACTAAATTGAAGGGTTTGAAATAAATTTGCAGATGAAAGGTTTTTGGGTTGATTACCGGGATAAAATGTTGAATAAGAAAAAGATGAATAGTGAAAGAGTTTTAAATTTGTTGAATTATTTTTAAATTATAACTAAGCTGATAGAAAAATATATATAAATTTTAAGATTAAAACTGTAATTATATTAGATAGTCAAAATTAATGACAAATGACTAAAATAGAAATAAAAATTAAAACATAATGATAGTAACGGTTTTATTAAAAATATAGTTGAATGACCAAAAAAAATAGTATTATAATTTGGTGACCAAATAGTTAGTTACCCTTTCTTTTTATAAAAAAAAACAAAGATAGAAAAAAGAAGACAAAAGGTCAAAAGTAGCCCTAACATTTGACCTTTTGGTCACTTTAGCCCTTATTTTTTTATTCAAACAGTCACCTAACGTTTCATTTTTGTTCAAATATCACTCGTTGGATAGAAACCGTTAGTCAACTAACGGTCAACGCCTGAGGCTGACGTGGCATTTCAAAAGAATCAATCAATTATTTATTTATTTTTTAAAAAATATTTTAAAATATTTTTAAACAATAATTATATATATATATATATTAAATAAAATATCCTAAAATTTTCAAATATTTCTAAAACAGTCCCTAAATCCCTAAACCCCTAAATTCAGCCACTTTTGTCGGAGTTGGTCGCGTTGCCGGTGGCGAAACAAGCACCCTTCCTTCGCCGAACGACCCACACACAGTTCGTCATTTGTTCTTGTCCGCTGTTCATCGCGAATCGTCAAATAAATAATTCGACGATTTTGCCTTCTTCCGACATTTTTCACGGCATTGATCGATTTCCAACGACGAGATGGTGAGTTAAATGATTATGATAGTCCGACGACTGATGTGGTGGGCGACGGCGCGACAATCGACGGCGGAATTGGCTCAAATCGGGAATTGGGTTTGGGGAGTTAGTGATTTCAAATTTTGAGGGTTATTTTGTAAAATCTAAAAATTAAGAGATCTTTTAAAAATTAATTATTTTTTAATTTTATAAAAATTAAATATTTTTAACCAATCTAATGATGCCACATCAGCAAAGTGCCACATGGCATCATTCGATTGGTTAAAAATATAAAAAATATTTTATAAAAAAAATAAGTAATTATTTATTTTTTGAAATATCACATCAGCAAAGTGTCACGTGGTATCGCCACATCATCTATCCATACCATGTAGACATGCCATGTCAGCTTTAAGCGTTGACCGTTAGTTGACTAACGGTTTTTATCCAATGAAGATAAAATTTAAACAAAAATAAAATGTTAGATAACTGTTTAGATCAAAAGAATAAGGACTAAAATGACTAAAAAATCCAACGTGGAGCTACTTTTGATCTAATGCCAAAAAGAAAGCTGAAATGCACGCACTAAAACTGCGTGTGCAGGAATTTGACAAACCAAAAGCAGCTTCCTTTCAAGTACCGTTTCTCTCCTTTTCTTCCCTCTGCCTGCCTTATTAATATCATTACTTCTTCTTCTTCTTCTTCTTCATCTCCTCCTCCTCCTCCTCCTCCTTCTTCTTCTCCCTCTTTCTCTGTCTGGAAACCGAGACCAAAACGCAGGCAGATGAGTCGGTTAGCACCGCTATCAGAAGAACCCGTAAACGAAGAAGACCCTGTAAACTGTTCGAAGAAAGGCCTGTCATGGAAAAACTGGCTCAAAACTCATATCTCTCTTGTCTTCAACAAGAAGTCCGACCTTAAAATCCTCTTGAGCGTTTTGGGTTGCCCTCTTTTCCCAGTTTCCGCTCTTTCCAAACCACCCATCACCGAGGTAAACCCATCTCTTTTCTCTTCTCTTTAGCATTTTGCCGTTTCATGAAAATGCTGATCAATATCTCCTTTGTTTTGTTTTCTGATGTTGACTGAATATTTCTTGTGCATGAGGTTTATTGGTATGTGGATCACTTGACATTAGATTCATGCTTCAAGGTTTTGGTCTTGTTGGAGCTTGTTTTTCTGGGACCTTTTTTGCTTATTCTTTGTAACCAAAGGTTATATTCTTATATTATATCATATTTATTTAGTTATCAGTGAGTATTTTTTTTTAAGTTGGAATCTATGGAAAGTAACAACTGGCTTGGTGATAAAGTGTTACTGGTAAAGATAACAAAGTATGGTTGGTTGGGTTGGTTGGTTTCTATGGTGCCTCTCCACTGATACGGCCTCAAGTCCCCACCGGCTTCCCACCATGAAAGCAACATTTTTTATAGGGTCCCTTTTTTATATATCAAGTTGAGTTTGTGTAAAAAGTAGGTGATTTAATTATTTACCCTTTCTTTTCAAACCTAAAAATAGTCACATTGGAAAAATAGAAGATGTTTATCTTAAAGAACCCGAACTTAATCGATTTGTCTAGGTGTGTGTGCATTGTCAAAAAATTAAGAATATCTATGAACAGATACTCCCTTCTAATCACCTTTAGACAAAAAAAAAAACACTTTCGAGATGAAATTTTTTATATCAATCGGTGGGATCTTGATCCTTTTTCTTGTCTATTAAAGGATGTTTACCAAGGAATCATTGTTAAATAGCATCCAAAGGCCTTTGGCTTCCTCTAACTATTGCTTTCTTTTTATGGATGGACCCCTTGAGTTGTTATTGTTGGATTTCAATTTTCAAGTATATTTTGTTTGAAGATATGATGGAAAATAAAATTCCAAACTTGTAGGGACAAAGAAAATGAAAAAACAATGCCGTGCTGATAACCATGTCTAACTTTGATCTGTTGTCCTTTTAGGTTGGTTTTAATTCAATCCAATACTCCATACAGCAGATACTTCATTCTTTAACTAAGAATCAAAACTGTTGTGCATAACAGGTATCATCCTCAGCTCAATACATTATACAACATTTTACAGCAGCAACAGGATGCCGGAGAACGGAAGGGACGGTGAGGAACATTTTTGTGACCGGAAAAGTAACAATGGCGATGGTAAACGAGCTAGGTGCTACAGTAGGCTCGGTGGCTGGAGCTGCCGGAGTTGCCCAAAAAGGCTGTTTTGTCATGTGGCAAATGGTACCTAATAAATGGCTAATTGAATTGGTTGTGGCTGGTCACAAGGTTATAGCAGGTAGCGATGGCAGTGTGGCTTGGCGCCGAACGCCATGGCTAGGAGCACATGCAGCCAAAGGTGGTGTTCGTCCTTTACGCCGAGCTCTTCAGGCAAGTGATCTCTGTTTGATTTAGTTATCTGGGAATCATTGGAATAATTTCATGTTCATTTTCTCATGGCTTCCCATTTCTCTAGCAATTAGTGGTCCCTTTTGTTAACTTATAACTATCAAACCGGTCCCATTTGTTGGTATAAACAATTATTGGGGCACTTTTCTTTACTTTTTAATAATTTCCGAATTAACTTAGATCTATTCTATCTTGACTTGTGTTGTTTAGTGTAGCGTGACAACTGCCTTATAATTATCGGTTGTGTGAGTAACATTTTAAGCTTTATATTTTCTAACATTTCGGTTGCAACCAAAAATGTTATCAATACCTATAATATTTTAGGTTGAAAAGGGTGTAACATTTTAGGTTTCGTGTTTTCTAACATTTCGATTGCAACCTAAAATATTATCAATACCTATAACATTTTAGGTTGAGAAGGGTGTAATTAGGTTATTGTACCCTAGACTCACCCCGTACGCTAGAATGTTAGCTTGTGTAAACTTAGTTTTTTTTAACATTAAAAAGAAATCACTTGTGGAGTTGAGGTTACCATATGAAAAGCCAGTCTAGGCCTCTTTATTTTGTAATGGATCTTACCCTAAACCAGATCCAACAACCCAAGATATCGGATCTGGTTTCCCTGACATATTCTAGGATTTAAAATTGTCTTGTCATTTTTTTAGAGAGGAGAACTTAATTGTATTATTCTATCACATTTCACATAATTGAAGATCCTACTAGTTGTGAAAACATTTCTGTGGTAGGTTGCCAACTTTCCTTTTAACTTGACTAATTATGGTGTGAAACTTTTGAATTTATGTCATCCGGACTTCTCGATTTCCTTATAGTATTCGTGTTCGACACATATTCAGACATGGGATATGATCCCCAAATATATGATAACTATTTTGCCTTGGAAGTAGAAAAAAATAGTTTTGAGTTTTAACTATCAACAACCACTACCTAAAATTTTCATTTATAGATGGTTGCATTTTATGATAAAAAAATATCAAATAATTCTTGTAGGGACTGGATCCTATGGCAGTATCAGCTGTATTTTCCTCAGCCCAGTACATGGGAGAGAAGCGAATCTCCGGCACCGATTGCTTCGTCTTGAAACTATCTGCCGATCAAGTGGACTTGGCTGATCGGAGCGATAACACCGCCGAGATGATCAAGCATGTCATATTCGGCTACTTCAGCCAAAGAAGTGGGCTGCTGGTGTTTCTTGAAGACTCTTACTTGACCAGGATTCAATCACCTGGAACACACCCTACATATTGGGAAACAACAATGGCTACCAAAATCGAAGACTATAGGTTAGTGGAAGGTGTCATGGTTGCACATTCTGGTCAGTCTAATGTTATCATCACGAGATTCGGCGATAATTTAAAGGCAGGCCTCTCGGTCACTCGCATGGAGGAGATATGGACCATTGACGATGTTGCATTCAACGTCCCCGGACTCTCCTTCGATTGCTTCATCCCTCCCAAAGAAGTTCAGAGAGATTTCCCAGACGAGAACTTGGATTGGCAATCGCCTTTACATTGATGATAATGGCTACTATTACTCTGTTGCTGATTGCTTTCAATAAAAAAAGCATTTGATTTCAATGCCATTTTAACTTTTGACTGGAGTAGGCCTGGTACTCATCTATAACTATAAGCATGTGTATATAAAATCACATTATATATATTTTTTGGGGTCCCAGTGTTTAGAACAATAGAAGGCTTTCATATTGATTTAGCTGATTGTGGAATCGTTTTGTATCATCTACAAAAGGGAGGGGGGGGGGGAGGGAACAGAGTATATTTCAGCAATTTACAGTCCTCAAATCTTTGCAAAATAATTTTTGTATCCTTAGTCTAACAAGGAGCATATATGCGTGTATACTTTGTTACTAACCATTTCACTGTTATCATTTTCTCCTCTATAATCACATTTTTTGGTTAAATTCTGGCACTTATAATTTTGTATTGGGAGTTGGAAAAAGCAGCAGATCGCATAAAAAGAATCGAATTAAGGTTCTGTTTGGTAAGAAAGAAGAAAAATATATGGATGACATTCATAATTATTTATATTTTAAAGCTTAACTATTAAATTAATCCTCAGACCTCAAGATTTTTCATCTTTTATCAGTGACAGACCTATGTGATAGATGGAAGGGCTGTGGGATCCATCACCACCAAAGAAAAAATTTTACATTTAATTTTATTTAATAAATTTAAAAATTTTATAAGATAAATATAAATTACTTTTAAAATTTTTTAAAAATTATGTTGTTCTCTCAAGTTGATATTCTGGCTTCATCCGTACTTTATCCTTCATGCCAGTGGACTATGTAATAAGTGAGAAGGGGCTGTCCACCATGGAGGAAATTTCACCCTTTATTTATATAATAAATGTGAAATAAATAATGAATAGTTATAATTTGCCTTCTAAAATTTTAAATATATATATAATCCGTTCAAATAAATATTCTGACTTCGTCCTTGCTTCATATCGAGAGTCAAGTAGAGCCTAAGATCAAGTATTGTTTTAGGATAATTTACTTAAAAGAGTAGGTAGGAATGATTTTTGCACTGAAATTTTGAACATGCATTAGGTGAATCCACTGACAAATCCAGTGCCTAACAACCTCTAATGTGAATATAAAAATGATTCGAGTTCTGTTTTGTTTTTTCAGAGTGTTGTCAATGCATTAGGGGCTTATTACGTATTCAAATTCAAAATTCATGGGTAAAACTTAATTTGTCTAATATTTAAATTTATAAAGACCTAAATTATTATTGGACCAAAAAAATTGAGGATAAATTGTAATACCCCAAAATTTATAGTACTTTTTAAGGGTCATTTAGTGCTAAGATAATTGCTTAAAAGCTTACTTAGTGACTAAAATGATAAAAATGTAAAAGTTAGGATTTTCTCAATTATGGACTGTAGAAAAAAATTATGAGGCTTTAAGGTGTCATGTGATAGAGAATGAGTAAAATAGGATACTCACAAAATTTGGTTAAAATTCAAGGAAAATTGGAATGAGAATTCAAGGTTAAAGTCTAGTGACCAAAATGATAAATTTTTAAAACTTGGGTGGTACAAGTTGAAATATGAAAAGTTGAAGGACCAAAGTTGTAATTTCCCAAAAGTTAGGTGTTTTATTTCATAAATAGATAGAGCACCTATTGGTGTGGACCGAAAAAGGAAATGCTGGTTTGATCTGATATTTCGATTATTGAGAAATCGCAGTCAAAGTTTAAGTAGAATTTGGACACGGATCGAACTGAAAAATTTTGAAATTTTATCATATGATAGAGAAAGGTTATAAAATTCATTTCCAAATGTTGGAAATATTTTAGTTCGATTCAGGATGAATCCTATAATTATTTTGATTAAGAAAATTTTTATCCGATAAAGATTTCGGGTAAAATTAACAGTATATTGGACCGAGTCAAAATTTTAAGTTTGACTTCATAAATATGGAATATTTTATTTAATAATATTATTTATTTTTCAGATATGGAAATAAGGAATTTTTAGAATTTATTTGATAACCCGGTGAAGGGAAATCACAGAAGAAATAGTAAGTGAATATTGGGAAATCGAATCGAATCGAAATTTCAGAGGCTGTACCATAAGTCATGGAAATTTCATAAAATATTGATTTATGAATAAATTATTAATTGGTTGATTGTGATCTAACTAGAGTAGTTAGATTTTTACAAATGACAAAAATTTGTGATTTAAGTGACTAGTTTTGGTAATTTAGTAATTTGGTCACAATATCAATTTTAAAATATTTTGAAAGTATTATGGGAAATATGGTAATTTCCCATGTAAAAGCATTACTCTAGTTTGGTTAGAGTTGAATGGAATTTGATTGGAATTGAACTAGAATGGCAACTTGTAAATTATGATTCAGTTGGAGGTTAATTTTGGAATAAGGACTAAATTGAATAAAAAATTCAATTTATTATATACATGTGGCATAAATTAATAAAAGATGAACAAAAATGTTCATCTTCTTCCCTCCAATTCGAAATACAAGAGAAAAATAGGGGGAAAATACTCAAAATTTTCTCCAAGCATTTTTAAGGCTCCCGAACAAGCTTCAAGGTATGTTTTTTGTAGAAAGTTGATCTATTTTCAGATCTCTTTCATTTGATAGTAATTTTATCAAGAGTTATGAAGATTTGATTATGTTCTTGAAGAGAGAGAAAATAGGGTTTCATGTTCCATGTTTAGATTGAAGCTTGAACTATGCAAATTTAGTGTTGTAGAGATGAAATCAAGCTTAGATTGTGATTAATTTCATGTTTAAGGATTAAAAACCCTAACCCTAGAATTTGGGATTTTATTTAGGGTTTTGAAATTGATGATGAAAATGAAAGATTGATGATATTAGAAGCTTAATTTTGATGTTAGATTGAAAAATCCTCAACTAGTCCTTTAAGCGACTATTTTGGCATGTTTGGTAAATTAGGGAAAATATTGTGAAAATTATCCTAGTGATGGATTTGAAGAGATTATAAACTTAGAAGTTTGATTATGGCATTTGGACTAAAATAAAGTCCTTGAAAAGCTTAGACACCCAATTTGGCATGTAGAAATAAATTGGGGTTTTAAGTGTTAATTCTTGGAAATGAAGAAATATGTTGGAAAATTTATTTAAGCATGTTAGAATGTTGTTTGGATGAACAATGAGCCTAGAGAAGTCAAATGATCAATTCGGCCACATGGAACAATAATGGGAAAATTTTATGAAAATTATGATTATGAGATTTTATGAATCGAATATGTTTTATGAAGTTATAACTAAAATTAGAATACATAGGGACCAATTAGGCAAGCTTCAAAGTTAAGAGACCGAATTTTAATTTTATGAAATTGGAGTGTATTTATGTAATTAATGATGTTGGAGATATGAAATTGATGTTAGAATGCTAAACCGATGTTGAATCGAATTAGTGACCATTTTGACAATTTGTCAAAATCAAGAGACCAAATAGGAAAATGAATTCTTGGATGGGGGTTAAACTGATATTTTTAGATAAAATAATAGAATTAAGGTAGTAATGTTGATTTGAGGATTAAATTGCAAAGTTAAGAAGTTTGAATCCTTACCTTTGCATTTTAGTGACTATTTTGGCAAAAAAAAGAAAATTAGAGAGAATTATTTTGAATAACTATTTGATGAATAAGATGATGAATTGGTGGTTTGAAGTAAGTAATGAGACTAAATTAACAAGTAGAAAAATAAGAAGAAGTTAGTATAAATTAGAAGTTAATTATGGAAATTTTTATGTTAAATGATTAGATAGCTTGATTGAAATATTGTTAGAAATGCATCTAACAAATGTTTGTTTATATTTATGTGGTTAATGAAATCAAATTCGAATCAAAGAAGATTAAAGGTACTATGAAGGAAAGGATTGAGTAGAATTTAGTGAGGCATGCTAATAAATGGCCTAGGGAATATATTTTTATTTATTTATTATATATGAGAGATGAATTAATGCATTTTTATTGTATATATATATATATATATATGATGTGAAGAAGACTTGCAATCAGTCAACTTTGATAATAATGAAAATGTATGTTGATCAAAGAAATATTAAATAGCATATGTGATGCATGGATTTAGCATAATAATTTATCTAAGATAAATCAGATTACAGATTTTAGGTATGAAATGTCCATTATCAAATTATGGTTGATAGTATTGATGAATTGGATATTGAAGGTGAAAGTATTATATTGTTATGCCCAAGTACTAGTGAGATAATGTAGGCATTACGGTGCTGAGACAATGTAGGCACTTCGGTGCTGAGATAGACACTAAGATGTTGTACGGGGAGCAAAGAGCATCATCAAGTACGTACTCATCTCAATCGCTTCGGCGATGTAGATGCTCCGGTGTTATAGACACTACGGTGTCGTGATGACTCGTGTACTATGGCATCACATGATTTTGTACTTTGGGTTATATTAGAGAATATGATATGCAAATGATTGCATGATGAAAGTATGACTATATTAGAGAATATGATATGCAAATGATTGCATGATGAAAGTATGGCTATATTAGAGAATATGATATGCAAATGATTACGTAATGAAAGCACTACTACTTGATGATTATAAACCATTGATATCAGGATTCTTAAAATAGTCATGATATATGATTATTCATTCATTACATATGGCATGATTTTATACTTTGACTATAATACTTGAAATGCATGTATGCAATTAGTTAAGCTAAAAAGCTTAATGTACACAAGACTGATAAGATAGATGGAATTATGTGATTTGAATATTATATTGGTTAAATAAATTATACATGCAAGGTAATTCTATACATGATTAAAATGTTATTAATTGCAATTAGAAATCGCTTGCCAATCTGTAGAGCTGTGTTATTATAATCATTGTTTTACATTATTATGATTATGTCTCATTAAGTTATATTTAACGTGTGTTTCGTATCACACATAGGTACTTTGGAATATATAGCAGAGAAGGATCTGCACATCATTGGATCAAGTTAGTCGGTATTATCATAAGTATCACCATATCCTAGTCTAGTGGGGCATGTATAGATATTAAATAAGTAGCTATTCCATATGATCTAGCATCATGACTTAGTTTGAAGAATTAAAATATTAGAAAAGATGCTTTAAACGGTTTTAAACTTAGTTGGTCATTTATCACGTAATGATTTTGAAATCAAGAAAAAGGTCTAGGCAGCATACATAGTTTTCACCCTGAATTATATTCTCATTTTAATAACTGTTTAAAGTATTTTACAAATCAATTCAGGGTTAAAACTAGTTGCGGTTGTTAGACATAGTTTTGTTTGAAAACTGAGAAAGGGCCAACCACTGAACTATGTTGAAAATCAAGAAAAATTTACAAGTCTGAAAATCAGTGTAAATCAGTTAGTAACATCTTTAATGTGTATTCAAATATCGAATATACGTTGAGGGTGTTACATACATGCTAATTCTTCTTTAGTTCAAGTTAGAGGTGTAAATGAACAGAGCTTTCGACAAATTATTAGTGAATCGTTCATACAACGTTCGTTTATTAAGCTAGATAAATTAGTATGAAAAAAAAATATGTTCGTTTAATAAACGAACGAACAAGAACATATGTGTATTCAGTTCGTTTATGTTCATGAACAAACTCATTTATTGGCTCGCTTATAAGCTCATTTACTCGGTTTCCCTTTTCCTTTTATTTTTTTACAATTTAAATATTGGTGAATGTATGGACTAAATTGAACATGTGGTGAACTTTTGAGTTTAAACTGTGAAGTCTAATGAGCTTAAAGACTAATGGTGTAATTCCGCCATTTTGGCGAACATATAGATGAACATGTTAGCGGTTATATAAATGAACATGATCGATAAACATTACACGGATATGCTCACGAACGTTAAACAAACATGTTCGTGAACATTAAACAAACATACACGAACACCATCAAAAATAAACAAACGAACACAAATATTATATTAAAAATTTAACTAAACCGAACTTGAATACCTTCAAATATAAATAAACGAACACGGACAAAACTTTATTCATTCAAGCTCGGTTCATTTATACCCCTAGTTCAACCACTACTTGATTATATATTTAATAAACTCTTATATTTTTTAATTTAAATAATTATTTTTTATTGAGGCCAAATTATTATTAAATCAAAATTATAAAATAAATAATCTTTTTAACTGGGCCGGGCCCTTGGGCCCCTGGGAGCTCCGCCCCCGAATGTTGAAGTCTTCTCTCATTGAAAACTTTTGGAAAAGCACATGCTCCCACCTTTGAAAGCATTTAAAGAGTATTACAGTTACTAAGGCGAGTAGATTGTCATTTCATAATCCTGATTAAAATATTTTTTATATTTTATACATTAGTATTAATTTGTATAAAAATCTTAAAATATTGATATATTTACATGTCTTAATTTCTTTTTGGTACGCATAATATTGCTAGTATATACATATTTCTTGGTTGAGCATGCTGGAATAGCATGAAACTTAAAACTGGAGAAACTTATTTTTGATATATTGGAGAAGTTTTCGAAACAATCAATATCTCCCAACTATATACCCGTTGTTTCTTCACTTAGATGGAAATAAAGAAACCAACAACAAGTTGGTTTAGTAAGATACAACACTAAATCCCTTAAACAAGGTCGAGGATTCGAATCTTGACATTGTAAAAAAAAAAAACATGGGTTGAGGGGTCGCCTCATAATAGGCTTTTATAAAATTCGATTTAGATTAAGCGACCAGTGGATCAAAAACCAGTTGTTAAACCAAAAAAAAAAACTTTATCTACTGTTGTAGAAAATTATGTTAATACTTGGTTATATATGGACATCATTTGTAACTCAAGTATTACTGAGTTTCTACACATAAAGTTACCACCAAATGATATTTCTATAGCCCATTTAAGGTTAATTTGGATTGGAGATGAGATTAATTCCGGTGAGATTGAAAATATTGGTGACAGTAATATTGGGTAAATGAGGGGTGATATATATATATGGATTCAAACTTAACAAGTGATTTCAGTGGAAAAGAATATGGTGTTCATCCTAGGAGACTCGGGTTCAAATCGCTTTGTCTGCAAGATGTGTGTACATTATCAGAGGGCTAAAAATATGTATGAACAGATACTACCTTGTAATCACCTTAAAACTATTAAAAAACATTGGTAATAAGAACAAAGTAGATAAATAACTATCAAGTACATTAGATTTAAAAATGTATATATTTTTAATAAAAATAAAAGATTCTAAAATTTATTAATCATATTTATGAAAATAAATTATTAAAAACTATATTTGTTTTGCATTTGAGGTCTTAATTCGCCCGAACTTGAGAAGAATGTTCCTCTATTTCGAAAAATATACGAAGTCCAACAACTGAGGAGAGTATCTTGTTAACCATTTAATAAAACATTACTTAAAAATGTTTATTCAAATAAAAATATGCAATGCAAGCAAAATTCCCAAGCAAATGCAAATAATGAGAATATATATATATATATATATATATGAATGTCATGCATGATGTAAATATTGGCTAATAATAAAAGGGTTTTATTTTGATACACAGCCCGTGTAAAATATTTTTACATAACCCTTTTATAAAATCTAAAATTTAAAACCCTAACACTAACACCTTAAATTCTAAATCCTAAACTTTAACCCTAAACCTTAAATTCTAAACCCTACAACCTAAAACCCTAAACTAAATCCTGACCCCTAAATTTAAAAAGCACGTGTAAACTTTAGTTTACACAGACTGTGTTCAAACTTTTTTCTAATAATAAAAGTGACATTTTATAAAAATCCCTTCTAGAAAATATGAGGATTTTAACAAAATAATTCTTTTGTAGTATGTTAATGGACTAATAGGTTCATGTATTTGGGCCACGCGTATCAAGATTCTTTGGGTCATATGTAACACCTTTATTCAGTCTTAAAGAAAATCGGATAAAAAATGTCACCAAAAATCAAAACAGAAAATCGAAGAGACACATTATAACAAATCATTTCAAAGCAAATATGAAACATGCAAGACATCGAAATACATTATCAATCATTAGAGTTCATACGTTAAACAATTTTAATTTTTGTCACTAGGGACCAATTTACAAAATTTATACAGTATGGGGATTAAAATGTAAATATTTAAAAATTCAAGAATTTATCCAAAATAATTTTCTAGCTTTTATTTTACTGAATTTAAGTCTTATTATAATATAATTAGAGTAACTATTGACATATGAGTCTTGGTTAACTGTTAGTGACTATACAATGAAGTTCCAAAAGTTAGGGACCTATTTATAAATTTTTTAAAGTTTTGAAGATATTTCAAAATATTTAATTTACTGTCTAAATATACTCTTAAATATTTATTCTTACAAAATTATGAACTTCAAAAGAAACATAGATAAATTATGACATCGGTTGGTCAAGATAAGAATTAAGGACTAAATTACAAACTTTTTAAATTTTAAGAGATCGATCCCTTTTATACGGGATCGATCCTTTTATACTAAATGCCTGAAAGATTATTTTAATTAATTACTAGAATTTAAAGGATCGATCCTTTATGCCTATTTAACTGGAATCTCCCATTTTTGTAACGTTTCACTCTTTTTTTTTATAATTTAGTACCTCTTGCACCAAAAGCAACCATAGGACGCACACCTAAACTCAAGAAACATCAAAGACATATGTGCTAGCATCATTTATCACATTCTACAAATCATTCTAATTCAAAATTAGACATACAATTAAAACTTCACTCATAAAAATACATAGCAACCATATAAATGTTACTCAAATTTTCATTTCAAATCATATTCAAGATAAAATGTAATACTAATCAAATCAGCCATAACATCCAATAAATTCAGTTTCATATTGAATTTTAATATTCTTATTAGCCTCTAAATCATTTAGTTATTCTTCCTTAAATCGAATTGGTTCACGAAATTATCAATGTTTACATTACAATTATCATTTCATTGTCACTTCTTAATCCATTCCCAAAATTCATATAAATTCTAAAAACATCTTCTTTTTCGAATTTCTTTTGCCTATTAAGATTTTTAATTTCATACACGAGTATTTGGAGCTAACTTCAAGAAATCCAGAAATTTATTCAAAGAAAGAGTATTACTCACAGCTATGTTCAAAAATTGAAGACTATCTCTCTATAGAAATAGTCTCCTCTTAAACTCTAGACAATAAGAATTAAAAAATAGAAAATATGAAATTCTCACACTAACTTAAGCTCCACTCTTTCTTTTACTTCTCCCATAGTCATTGATGACCGACTCATTTTTCTCCAGCAAAAAGAAAAATATTTCTATTTTGTTCCCTTTTTCTTATCAATTTCATTCTTATTATTATTATTATTATTATTATTATTTAATAATTCTTAACTCACCCATTCAAAAAAAAAAAAAAATCTTAACTCACTCCTACCGTGACACATGGATAAAGGGGTGAGCCATGTTTTTAATAGCGGTCTAATAACCAATTTAGGCATTACACTATTCACCACTTGCACTATGGTCACCAAATTTCACTTCCTTTCAATTTAGTCACTTAAGTAGCTTTAGTCACTAAATAGCTCTTGGCTTAATTATACACTTAGTCTTTCCACTTTTATATTATTAACACTAAATCATAAATACTTTACATTCTTATAAATTAGTCCTTATCTTCTTAAATCTTCAAAGTCGAACTCAATTAACTAAAATTAATCGAATCGAATAATTCTAAAGACTGAATTCGATTGTCATAAAATAAATTTATGATTATCAGAAATTAAAATTCTACTAAGCCGGTTTTTAGGGTGTTACATCGTTAATATTGACTAGGTCAAGGGTTGTAAATAGGGTTTGCTAAAATCAGGTGAGGTCATTGTTTTGGGTAACGGGTAGTTAGGTATAGACTGATGGGTTAATTGGGGTTGTATTGTCCCGGGTCCAGGTGTATCGGGCCCAGATAAAATTAGCGCCCCTTTTTGTTTATTATTGTTAAACATAAATAGAACAAAGATCAAAATCACAGATTTTGTTTATTCTGACTGACTGAATTTAAGAAAAGCAATATCTCTGATCGAGGAGATGAAACTTCTGAAATAACTTTTCTCTCCTACTTAAGGTTTTAGGTAAGGTCATCTATCATGAGAAATTAAGACTCTGAAAAAAGACATTGTTCCTCTAACTTGAAGCAGGGGATATGATGTCATCTCTTCTTAAGGCTATAATTCTTCTATATATTTGAATTCTTTCATTCTTGAGGATACATGACTTGCAAAAGTCAAACGTTTATTGTTATTCTTTCATTCATTATTCATTGTTCAAAATTCATCATTCATCCTTTTCTTCTTTCTGAGGCTTCACATTTTAGGTAGGAATAGTGTAATAGATGGAGGAGTTGCAGCAGGTTCTGCCTTACTGTTTGCTGCTCATGCTATTGCATTTGCATGGTTAGTGCCATAAATTGAAAGACTGTAGTGGAACAATTTTGGAATTTTGTGAGTTGCGTGGCTGGGAATGCAGTGGAACACCTTTGGAATTTTACTTTAAGGACCAAATTGAAAGAATATGTAAATAATTAGGGCTAAATTTAGTGAATTTTTTTGAATTATGACTAAATTGATTGAATGTGTAAATATAAAGGATTAAATCTGCTATTATACAAAATTTTATAACAGCCACGTTAAGTACTTAATGGTCGAGTAACCGTTTTGTAACAAAATATAAAGTTTAATTGTCATTATATAACTTTTGAAAGTTTGGTTTAATTTTAAATTTCTAAACAAAGTTTAATTACCATTTTAATACTTTACCCTAAAATTATGACACTATACTTATAATTCAAACATCAAAATTATTAAATTAAATGTCTTATACACACGGTTTCGTTTAAATGCCTCAATTTCCAAAAAATCATTTTTATCCCTATAATTTTAATTTTCTTCATTTTCCTTTCCTAAATTTTCCTAAAATTACATACTAAATTAGGGATGAATAAGGGCGGTTTTTTAATTTTAAATTTCGAGTTCGAGGCGAGGCGGGTCTTAGAAAAAAAATAGATTCAAGGCAGGTTCAGATTTATAATAAAAATTTCCCGACCAGACCCGACCCGAATACTATTGTATTATTAGTATATTTACATAAATGCCACTATATATATATTATTTAGGGTTAAATTTTTTTCCACTCTTTTCCTTCTTCTGCCGTTCACTCTTTTCCTTCTCCTTCCCTTCTTTTTTTATTCTTCCACTTATTTTCATTATTTTGTAGCTTTATTTTCTGCTCAGATTCAAGATTGGTTTTAATTTATGTTATTTTATTTTCTACTTTCCATTTCTTTGATTCCACTGCTTCCTAATATCCATTTATTACTTTATTTAGTTTCGATCTTGACATTCATGATTTAAATTTTAATTTAATTTTGGGACGTTTTTATTTGGGAGGTTGGGATGCTTTTTTGTTAATCTGATTTGCACTTGAGGATTGTGTCTTGAACTAAAGATCTATTTATGGCTTATAAATTGTTTATTGATGAATTTTTGTGACTGCAGTTTGATTATTAAATATATAAACTTTATTATTCGAGGCGGATCGGGTCGGGATCAGGTATATATAATTAACTTCGGGTCGGGTGGAACGTAAAAAACATTCGAAACGGGGCAAAGTCGGGTCTTGATAAATAATTTCGGGACGAGGTTGGGTGAATTCAAAACCCCCATAAGTTTTTTTTTGGAATGCCAATATCTGAAATTTTAGATTCTAGCTCCCATAAGTTTTTTTTTTATAACAAATTTGTCTAAACGGATCCAAATTCGTCGACAGTTGTCGGTGACATTACCATGTCTGAGACATACGTTGCTGACTCTCTATTGTACTATAGAATTCTACCATTTCATTAAATAGTTTTGGACATGGATCATTTCTATATATATTTCTTTAGTTTTCCCCTATATTAACCTTAAATATATGGATTTTACGTGAACACCAGTTTCTCTAAAAATTGAAAACACATGTCATGCCATTAAGATATTAAATAATTAAGTGTAAAATACACATCAAATCACTTAATTGTGTGTTTAATTATAAACAAGTTACTTTTTTTTAAAGTTATAATTTAATCATTCAATTTAAATTTTGTTATAAACATGACCCTGTATTGTTAAAAATTGAAATAAACGTCTAACAAGATTTGGTATAATAAAAAAATCAGTCCCCAAAACTATACATTTTATTAATTTAGTTCTAATTTGAATAATTTAATAAAGTTAACCATTCATATTTAAAAATTCTATCAGTGAAATGATTATGTCTACTAATAGACGATGTTAGGGTCATAATGGGTATGTTCCATTAGCTTGTCAATTGTCTATTAGTAAAGTAACTATGTTTGTCAAGTTATCTCATATGTCAATTCTCGAGCTGATGGACAAGAACAAGGAGTGTGACAAATGGTTGAAGAGTATGTTAGAAGGGTGCAAAGTCAGAATTTTTAAATATGAGGGTTAAATGTATTGGATCGTCTGGAATTAGAACCAAATTGATAGAATGTATAAGTTTTAAGGACTAAAACTATTATTATACCAGGCTAGGTAATGACCTATTTATAATAAAATTTTAATTAGATGACTAAATTATATATTTTTTCTGAAAAAAAGTGACCTATTTATAATTGAATACATAACTGAATGACCTAGAGTGTGTTTTACTCGATAATTAATGACGTAGGGACTAAAAAAACATTTTCAAATATTAGTGATTAAATTGGAATTTTCATAGTTGGATGAACAAAATAAAAACATATTAAAAGTTAAGTGACTAAACAAATATTTTACCCATATTTTTTCTCACTTGTAAATTTACGAACTTTAAAAACTTGAAAACGGGAAGTGAAGGGCCTTATAGATGGTACTGAAATAAGGTTGAAGAAGGTGACTTGGTTTGGACAATGGAAATACACAGCCATGGCGTTGAGTAATGGAGCAGCATCCAACATATATATAAAAAGGAGATTGTTTACAGTTACAATATAACCATGGGCGGATGCACTCTTGTGCATGGTAGGTCACTTGACCTATTATTAAAAAATAAGTGACCTACCATTAAAAAATAAGATAAACTACATTGGTAATCACCTAAATTTTCATTTTCATTGGTAATCACCTAAATTAAAACAACGGAGAAACCTTACAGGTTCCGGCAGATATGGTTGTGAATGCAACCTTGGCAGCAATTGCTAGACATGGAACGACTCCGAAACCAGATATTAACATCTACCACATTGCATCATCAGTTGCAAATCCACTGGTTTTCCAAGATCTAGCCAGAATGCTCCAGGAGAACTACAATTCGTGGCCTTTTCACGACTCGAAGGGTACCCCGATCCATGTCACATTGATGAAGCTGTTCAGTTCCATGGAGGATTTCTTTGCCCACCTCTGGAGAGACGCTATGCACAGAGCCGAATCGGCAGCGTTGGCATCTTGGGGTGGAAGGATGTCGCAGAAGCTCGAAACGGTATGCAGGAAGTCGGTGGAGCAGGCAATGTACTTGGCCAACATATACGAACGGTACACATTCTACGGTGGAAGGTAAGAAAACAGTTTGCATTAAAACTCAGTCCAGCCATGGATTGCACATTTGCATATAACATTGACATCATGGTCCACTGACATAGATGAAGAACATTAAAAAAAAACAATTGATAGGTTTGACAACAGCAACACCAAGAGATTACTGGAGACGATGTCGGGAGAAGAGAAGACGAGCTTCGGATTCGATGTGGAAAGCATAGAATGGAAAGATTATATAAAGAATGTGCATATTCCAGGGTTAAGGAGGCATGTTATGAAGGGCAGAGGGAAGTGTTCTTCTTCACCAAACAGCTAGATATTAGGCTAATCATGTAAGAAATAAATGGATTTTTATACAATTTGTTTATGTTATTAAAAAAAACAAGGCAGAGCCTTCTTATTTGTGATGGGTTGGTTTTACCAAGTAAAGTTCACCTGTTTGCTTCTCATGATTCAACTTCCATTACTTTCTTTAATACAGAGTATATCAAATATAAATCCATATAATACAGAGTGTATCGAATATAAATCCATATACCAATTATAAGGAAGAGAATATTTTTCCAAAGCATTCATTGTTTTTTGCATCTAAAGCAATCACTCCTTCCCAACCAAATATGCTCTATAGGGATGAGATGGTGAGGAAACTGCCAGATTAAATAATATAATAATGAAACTCACAACTCTGCCTTTTAAAAAAAGAAAAACCATTTTATAAATAGATGTCAAAATCAAGATTACATAAACCAAGTATCCGTAATTGTCATTTATTGTTATACTTCATATGCTCAACATAATAGTCCTTTTAAAATTTCTGAAAATATCACTGACAGCACTATAGATGAAAGAAACAAAACATCTTATGATAAATATGTTTTAATTTATAATAATATGAATCCCAAATCATAAATATATAAATTCACTTTAAATTGTAAAAATATAATATAACCATTTTTTTTTTACATTTCGCACTCCTTTGAAAATCACTTTTTCTTTTTTCAAATAAAAATGGTTTTCAACCGCATGAAAACCTAGGTCCAATGAAATTTAACACAAAGCAGATGGGTAGTTGTGAATTGTGATTGAGGTTAGGTTGATTCATTAAATGGGTGCCTAAAAAGCAAGAGAGGCAGCATAAGTTGATTTTTTTATAATTAATAATAATTAATTAATTTATTGATTGGTTAATTTGATTCGAGTATTGTGGAGGTTTATTATAAAGGCTGATCATTTCCATTTAGGTTGCTCCATTCACAATATTAGATTTTAAATCTTAAACTTTATTTAAGAGATCCAATACCTTATCTCCATAGACAAATATTAAACTAATGCAAAGCAAAAGTGAAAGACTATGTATTGTTTTAACTAATTAATTTGTGTATTTGATACTTGAACCATTTATTTTCTCCTAAGTTGATATATAAAGAATTTTTACTCTCAAATTAGTACTTGAACAAAGTATATTTTCCCAAGTTGGTAGCTAAAGATTTTTTCTCAAAAGTTGATACTTGAACTAGGCACATTCTTTCAAGTTGATATTAAAACTTATTTGTTTTATCAAATTGGTCTTAATTCAAAATAATTTAACCATCCATATTTAAAAAATCTATCAAAATGACTCTTTTTCTTCTCTCAAATTGTTTTTTTTTCCCAAAAATGTTGTAATACTTTTCAAGTATAATAAAAGTTTTAACAATAACTTCTTGTTATTTTATGGTGGAATGCAGTTATCCAATTGTTGCTTTGATTCGATAGAATTATCTGGTTTGACAATATCACAAAAATTGATTAAATTGATGAAATTTTTAAATATAAAAAAATTTTATTGAATAGTCTCGAATCAAGATCAAATTGATAACTAGATAAAAAAATCAAATTGATAATGTATAAATTTTGGGACTAATTTTTTTAAATAAAAGTACTAAAATAATGGATGAAATTAAAATTAAGGTACTAATTTAAGAGCAAAAATTTTTAGATGACATTTTGTAAGAAACTACCTAGTTCAAGTATTATTTAGAGAACAAAAATTCTTCAAATATTAAGATATTAAAATATATCTAATTCAAGTACCAAATCAACATTTAAACCATTAATTTAGAATGTTCTAACTTCTAAGTTTCAATCCGGTGTGTGCAGACCATTCTCAATGGCTGACTGCCAGCCAAAGTCCATCAAAGCCGTGGACCCAAAAAAAATCTCAATTTTTTAAACCAGAAAATGATTAATAGCTCAAACATTATTTTCCAATTTCCTCAATCTTTCCTCCCCAACTTCTTCTATCAATTTGGAAGACTGTTCAGTTTTGGTGGTTTTCTTTTATTTCTTCTGATACCCCGTTTGCAGGAGGGAAAAGAAGTGAAAACACAAAGACAAGGAGAGATTGAATGGAGAGTGTAGTGTGGCAAGGGTTGGCGTTATCTGGAATTTTTTCATGGATTGTAATAGCTTGTTATTTCGGTGTAACCAAAAAGTTTAGATCTTTGCTTCAACCTTGGGTCTCTCACCATGTTGTTAGTGGAACTTCTACCATCCTCAAGATCCAGGTTTTGACCAAAATTAACAATACCCAGGTTGTCATTTTACTTTGGTTTGATCATTTGTGCTTTTGTTTGAGCGGTTTTATTTTTTGTTCTTTTTCAGAAACATCAGCATAAATTCTTGGATGCTCTCTTTTCTGGGTTGTCCTGTGTGGTTTCTGTGCCCTTTTACACTGCGTTTCTCCCTCTGCTTTTCTGGGTATGTTCTCTGTTTTGATTTCAGTTTTTGGATAATTTTGATTTGTAATTTTTCTCATTGGCTATTTCCTTTTATGATGTTTCCAGAGTGGGCATGGGAAATTGGCCAGGCAGATGACCCTGTTGATGGCTTTCTGTGATTATCTAGGAAACTGCATAAAGGTTCTTTCTTTTTTCACATGGTTTTATCATTTTCTCTTATGGTAACGTGTTTAATGAGGTGAATTTTAATATTGGTTTGCTTTCTGCTTGATGGTCTGTGTTTTTAGGATGTGGTATCAGCACCTAGACCAAATTGCCCGCCTGTTAAAAGAATAACAGCCACAAAAGATGAGGAAGACAATGCTTTGGAATACGGGTTGCCTTCTTCTCATACTCTCAACACAGTATGCTTATCTGGGTATGGAGGCTTCTTATTTACATAAACCTTTTGATTTGGCAACTGTGCCAGCATTTGCGGTTCGCGTTTTATCAATAAGTCGTTCTCTTAATGACTGAGAAAATGGTTATGTAGACACTATTAAATCGAGTAGGAAGTATTTTTCAAAACACCTAGAGAGTCATATGCCTCAATAGTTGAGAACATAATATATGTATTCTTGGAAACTTCATAGTTCTCGTGTGTTGGTAGGATGGGAAAACTAGGCGGAAACTAAAAGAAGAAATTTGGGACGGCTGATAGTTAGTCAGTCCCGTACAATAAATTAAGCACTCTACGATGTTTCCTTGTCAACTTATCAGCTGGTATTTTCCAGATTCCTTGTATACTACGTTCTATCCTACATACAGAGTGAAGATGCTTGTGTGGAACTTGGTGTAGTCACCCTTGCTTGCTTGCTTGTGGGCTTCATCGGTTTTGGTAGGTTAATTTTCTTCAGAAGTTCTTGGTGTTACTCTTGGCTTTCCTTATTGCAATATTCAGCCGAATTTTGTTTCATTGGTAGGAAGGATCTACCTTGGCATGCACAGCTTAATTGATATCATTGGCGGTCTGGTCATCGGGTTTGTGATTCTTGCAATGTGGCTAACGGTCCATGAATATGTGGATGCCTTTATTGTCTCTGGAGAAAATGGTAAGTTAATCTACATTCTGCACATTTGTGCTTTCATAGGGCGAAAGGATCTGTCTGAGCAGGTTGAATTGTCACCAATCCAATTTGGTGAATAGGGATCTAAACCAGGGATTTGACATTTCTGTATAAAGAGGAGACATGCTAGCTTGCAGTTCCTGTAAAGATGGGAACTTTTAGCGATTGTTAAGTTAGTCTTCTATTTCCCTGGCATTGGTTCTGTTGATCAAATGACCAGCGGCCTTTTTAACTTACAAAATATGACTGGTAATCTTAATGCTTAAAGCAAAATTATGCTCCTAGTTCTAGTTGAATATTTGAATGTTGAAACATAATACATTTTTTTTTCTATATTGTTTATGCTTACTTTTCCTGTTGTAGTTACATCATTTTGGGCTGCCCTGAGCTTCCTTATACTTTTTGCTTATCCCACTCCTGAGTTTCCAACTCCAAGTTTTGAGTATCATACTGCCTTCGACGGTGTTGCATTTGGAATTGTAAGTAATTGATCACCCGTATAACATAGATACAATTCTTAGCTACTTTCTTGTATCGCCACAATTATTGTAGGAACCCATTTTTGATGAATTATTGCCTTCAAAGTTAATTAACAATATTGACTGCAAAAAGTTAAAGATCATAAGCACATAGAAACAACAAATTGGTAATTTGGTATTTGTGAGAACTGAGATCCATTGCTTTTATTTAAGAAGAAATTTTCTCTGGGGAAAACACCATATCATCCTGTTTTGAAAGATAGCTGACGATGCTTGTGACTTGAAATGTGGTATAAAATAGCTTATAGAATTACCCCATTACTCTTATCTGTTGTGTACAAGAAAAATAAGCTTTGGTATGTCAAGTTCTTTCGGGAACTTTGGATTTGCCTAATTTAGCACACCAAGGAGAAATACCCCATCTTTCCATCCAAAAAGCCTATGGTTAGATAGCAAATCAAAATTTCTCACAATTTCCACTCCTGATGGCATTAGGGAGTGGCGGTTGTTGTGTCAAGATATTTTCTGTAGCTGTTGGATCATTTAGAAAATGTATCAAAGAGTAATTATATGCTTGGGTGCAGGGTTCAGCACCCACCAACAGAGATACAAGGTTTTGAATTTACACTCATCAATGTAACCCTGTGTTAATGTTGAGCAGGTGGCTGGGATTCAGCAGACATACCACCAGTTCCACCACGAAGCCGTTCCACGAATATTTACCCCTCGACTCACGCTTCCTGCTTTTTTGGGAAGAATGCTTGTTGGGATACCAACAATCCTGATCGTCAAGTTCTGCAGCAAGGCTCTCGCAAAATGGATTCTCCCGGTAGTATCAAACACATTGGGTATCCCAATAAAATCAGCCAGCTATATCCCAATGCTTAGTGGTTCAACTACAGAGAAGAAATCCAGTGAGATCAAGCAATCAAGTTATATCCACAAGATGCTATTCTTCTCTAACCAAGATTTATTTGATGTAGACACCGGTATCCGCTTCCTTCAGTACGCAGGCCTTGCGTGGTCGGTGGTAGATCTCGTACCATCCCTCTTCTATCACCTGAGGTTGTGATGCTTGTCCTCAGTGTGGTTCTACGTGATTAGCCTGCTTTAGTGGTAGCATGCAGCTAATATGTAAACTCATTTTTTGTTTGTTTGTTTGGTACTGAATTTGCCCATTTTCTTTTTGTTGAAGAAATGGTCCCCAAGGGTACGTAAGCAGTTTTGTACGCCCCTCGGCTTTAAAAAATTATTAGCATCTTCCTCCCATTTGGAAGTATGCTTGGTCCTTAGATTCTTTTATAAGGCTATTTGCCACCCCAAATGAGTTAGCGCCCGCCTTCAACATGCCACTAACTTGGAAGGGAAGGGATATACCATGCACTCTGGTAGGAAGCTGGATTTTAAATGAATTTAAATAATTGATCATAAGTAAATTTAAGTTTAATAATATCAAATGATTCATATTAAGTTTGAAACTTTATGAAAAATATGAGATAAATTGACTATTCTTAGAAAAATATTAAGACACAATTTGATAATATATATATATATATATTCTATACAATGATAGTGAAAACTTTTAATTTCCACAAAATCCTTAGTTTTAGGGCTTAGGGACTCGGTTTAGGGGTAAGGGTTTAAAATTTAGGGGTAATAGTTAAAATTTAAAGTTTAGGGTTTAGAGGTTAAAGTTAGTTTTAGGGTAATATGTTAAGGATTTAACCTATAAACCTTGTTAGGATGATCAATCAATGTAGATGTTGGCCAAGAGGGGGTGAATTGGCTATTTTAAAAAATATGGAAGCAAATCGAAAAGATAGACAATGGGACACAATGATTTATAGTGGTTCAAGCTTCTAACAAGCTCTACGTCAACTACCTTAGCTTTTTACTAAGGATTTTCAACCAATTTCCCTATGAAATTCTTCCCATTTTCTAGGCTAAGGAGGCAATCGTTACAACTGATCAAAGCTTTCTACCCAAAGCTTGATCAAAGATCACTCTTTTACAAGAAAGAAAATGGCAAAAAGAAAATGACCTTACAAGGTAAATATTTGCCTAAAATTACAAGAACACTCAACCCCAAACTTGAAATAAAAGAATACAATGAAGAACACAAGTTGGGTACAAGAATTAAACTTTATGAGCACAAGGGTTGGATTTTTGCTTGAGTACTTGAATGTTGTTTAATCTAAGTTCATTAGTTGTTGTTGTAGCATTGTAGACTTGTATTTATACCCCCTTATTGAATTCTAGCCGTTTGGGTGGTTGAAGTCATCAATAGAGCCATTGGGGACCATCTTTTCCGCAATAAAAGGTGTTTGGTAAAAAACTGTATCGGTACACGAAGGACCGTATCGATACCTGTTACAACAAAATATAGCCGTTGTACAAGTCGTATCGATATGCGGGAGGCCGTATCGAAATGATCATAGTGTAAAACAGGGGGCGTATCGAAACAGCAAAGCCGTATCTGTACGGATTTTGCTCACTAGAATCTTGGATGAAAAAGTGTATCGATACGCATAGGGGCGTATCGGTACGGGCTAACCGAAATTTAAAGTTTGAAGATTCCAGTAACTGACAAGCAACTGTCGAAAAATTTAATGTAATGATCTTTGAAGATCTTGACAATCCGTATCGGTACGGGGTTAACCGTATCGATACGTTTTGAAATTTATTAAATCCAGATTTCAAATCGTATGAAACATTGTGTACCGTATCGGTACGAGTACAAATTTTTTAAACCCAGATTTCAAACCGTATCGAAATAGGTGTGAGCCGTATCGGAACGTTGCGCTTAAAATGTTTACCCATATAAAGCCTGTATCAAAACAGGCTAAGCCATATCGGTACGCTTTGCAAAAACAAATTCCAGTAGCTAAAAACCGTATCGAAACACCAAGGGGTATATCGATACGCCTGGGTGTATTTGTGTATTTTTAGCTTGAAACACTTAGAAAATTTTTGGGTTTAAGTTTATAACTTTGGAAAAGTCCTTAAACAATTTGTTATATCAAAATCAAACATAGGTTTTTACAATCCCCCCTTTTGATATAACAAAACCAAAGTGAAAATTTTTAAGTATTAGAAAACTCCCCCTTAATTTAAGGCTATAAATAAAAAGTTGGCTCTTTAAAACTTCTCCCCCTTTTTGTTAGATCAAAATCAATGTAATAGGGATAAGACAAGAAAACAATAATAACTCCAAGCAATTAAAGAAGCAACATAAGCATTTAACTTCAAATAATAGTTCAAGCAACATAGTTCAATCCAACTCAAATCCTAAAAACATAAACCAAATAAAGACAAAGCATAGGAGTTCATAAAGACATAAAATAAAGGTGCATAACTTAAATCCTAATATGATATGCTATGAGATGCAAGATGCCTAGGAGTCCATGCCATCGTTTCCATCGTCTTCATCTTCTTCATCCTCATCCTCATCAACATTTGTGGCCGGAGGTCCATGGGATTGACATCATTCACCATGAAAGGAGTTAATAGTGATGTCCATAGATTTTTGTTGATTTTCAATAGCCGCTACTCTTTCCTCCAAGGATGTAAAGTGTCTGTCAAAAGCGGCAAACCCGAAATCCATGGTTATTTGCAAGGAAGCAATGTTGGTGTTCAAATTGGTGAATTGCCCATTGAGGTAAGTCATGAGAGCATCAAGAGTTGGTTGGGCCACCGGAGCTTGTGGAACTGGAGCTTATTGAGGAGCATCAACCGGTTCGGGGTGAACACCTCTCGGAAGATCGGTGTCTTAAACCTATTCTCCATTGTAGAAAGAGAACTTGGCGCGACAAAGAGAACACTCATCAATGGGATCCGTGAGAGGTTCCGAAAGATTGTATGAACAATCAATACCCATCTTATAGAAGAGATAGCTCAAAGACGTGTCGTATGTGAAGGATGTGACCATGGTGGTGTGGCGATGTTGTACAAGAAAGACGATCTCGGAAAACATAATCTGAGCAAGGATGGGTCGCTTCTCCTCACGAAAGCATCGAAGCCAAAAATCATCAACTTGGCAGATGGTAGAGTATTTCCCACCGGATGGATGAAACCACCAAGTGATCATGAGGTGTAATATACGGTCATGGCCATCAAGAACGGTCACCGAACCACTAAGGACATGTCCTAACGCACCCTTGTCATTTATTCACGTATCCCCAAGACCCAAAAAGTTTGCTAAAACACCAGAATCAATTCGAAATTTCTTACCCATTAAGTAAGATTCAATTGCAATGACCAAAGTTCGTTTTTTGTTGTAAATACACCGAGCGTTGGAATAGAAGATCAAAACAAGATTTCTGTATAAAATCCTGGGTATACTTAAAAAACTCATAAATTTCCAATCGTGCATTAATTGAAGATATTTGAATTTAAATTTTCGGAAGATAAAACGAGATGGAAGTAACACGCTCGGGGCGAATTTTGTAACTTTGGAATTCTTTAAAATATTCCATAGCGCCTAGATATTGAGGTTCATTAAAATAGTTTTGATAAATATGGGTAAGATTGGGTTTATTACCAATATGACCGGGAAGAAGACGCGGAGAACGTGAACTAGAGGCAATATCCTCTCGTGCTCGTTTCTTAGGGGCCATAATCTAAAAACAAAATCAAACCAAAAATGATGTATGCAGAAATCAACACATTCGATCCAAAAATTAATCCAATAACCAAGGTATTGTCAAAAATCTATACAATATATTGTAAAAATATATACAAGTTTAAAAAGAATTTTGGTAAAGAAAAATTTGAAAAACAATGTTAAAATTATATGATATAATTTTATATTCGAATAAAAAAATTAGATTTGAAAAAGTTTGTACAAAAATATTGAAAACAATACTATATAGGTTCTAAATCTATGATTAGAGTACAAAAATAGTGTATATAGATGTATGAAAATTAAAAAGAAAAAGTTTAGGGTTTATACCTTGAAGTTGAGATTAAGGATGAATGAAGTGATTTAGATGCACAAACTTGATGATTGTAGCTTGGGTTTGATGTAAAAACTAAAGCCCTCAAGAATTTTAAGAGTTGTGTGGGAAATATGAGGGATTGAGAGGTTTTTATAGAGAATTTCGTATCTAGGGTTTTGAAATAAAGACTCTTTGGCTATGTTATCAGGGTAGGGAAAGTAACTCGACGGGCTGTGTGAACTCTAGAAACTCGATGAGCTGTGTGACCTCGAGTATGGGCTATTTTACCCTTGGGCTATGTGATCAGGGTATGGGACGTAACTCGATGGATGGAGTGGCCTCGAGTATGGTAAGCCTGGGATGGCTTGGTTGTCTTTTTACATTTAGTGGTATCTTGAGACAGTTGTATGCTCTAGCTAGGGTAAGCTAGACGATGATCTTTAGATGTTGAGAAGCTGTTGCACGTAATAAGTGTTACGCAATTGTGCAAGTGTACACGTCGCAAGTTATAGTATAAAAAATATCGTCTCCACAAGGATTGGTGCCACTTCAAGAATCTAATCTCTTGCACTGTAAGAAGTAAAAAAACACAAGTAGAAGATTGTATGAGTTTAACTAACAACTAAACTAGAAAGCAAATAAGTAAAAGAAGATGTAACTAAATAAGAGAGAATAGGCCAAGTTATCGTGAGTTGAGGTGTGATAACCGATTGGATCGTCTTGGTAAAAGAGTACAAGGGCAACTCAGTTACCGTGGCAACTTGCGTAGCGGGGTTGCCTTGGCAACTAATCGACGGTTGCCTGGGCGACTGGCTGGACAACTACTTGGGCGGCTGGGCAGCAACTTCAAGGTTCGACGGAGTGTTCTTTAATGGTTTCTTCTTATCCCTAAGTCAAAACTCTAGCTAATTGTGCATGCCTTGATAATACATCCCTACATGAATCAAGGGTGAACAACAACCAATCTTGCGCTCCTCTTAGCTGTTGAAATCCTTAACTTATTCCTAAGCCGGATTAATCTTCACCATCAATAGATTGAATAAAGACCATACTCATTCGTTTCTTGAATCTAACTCTCCCGATATTAGATAAATAGATGAAGTTACGAGATCCTCTCCCAATTCACTCGCAAACAAGAATAAGAACCAAGAATGAGTAAACCTTGAATTGAAAGTGCAGACTCTTATTACCTAAACAAAATCCAATTGTTTCTCACAACCACAAAACACAATAACCTTAGCCAAATAGATTTAGTTCATGGCTAGGTTCCAAAGAAACACAAGACAAAGAATTCCTAGCATAAACCTAATTGAACAAGAAAGAAAAAGATGAAGAATGGTTGAATCCTTATCGAAATCTCTCCAAAGCTTTGTCGAAATCTCCCTTGCTCTTTTTCGAAATTTCTCTCTTCTCTCCCCTTGTCGAAATTTCTCTCTTCTCCCCCTCTTGGAGTTGACGGCCTGATCCTTAATTTATAGGGCTAGGTCAAAGTTTTTTTTGAGGAGGAAATTAAGTTGGAATTAAACATCTTTAAAGAATATAATTCTTTATTATATTTAAATTCCTTCTAGAACTTCTCCTATCTTCTTAGGATTTAATTTCTCTTTAACCTCTTCATGGAAATCAAACTCCGTTGGGATTTAGCTTTGCTCTACGTCATCTTGGGCTTATCTAGTCATCAATTTCGACTACCATATCATCTTATTCTTTGTCGAAAATTTCCCTGGCAACTAGCTCGGCATCTCCTTCATGCATTGCCCTGTAAACTGGTTCCAGCCTTGCTTTGGCAAGTGATTCTGCACACACACAAATACACACCGAAGTAGCATCCTTTTCCACAAAAATCACCAAGTTATGTAATCAAGCTCAACGACGGAAAGAAACATGAATTAATGCATGAATGACTAATTATGCAACTAATATGAGCCTAAGTCTAACAATAATATGAGTAAAAAGGGTAATAAAAATAGTACTTTTGAACACTTATCACACCCCCAAACTCGAACTATTGCTTGTCCTCGTGTAATGCAAACTAATAATTACTCGCCAAGACTTCAATTTTCACAAACTTAGCTTTGAACTTGATTTCAATTCTCAAAACCGTGGCACAAAGTATGATTGGCTTTTCATCTTTCGGAAAACTTAGGAGTTACTTGGAATCAAACTATAATGCTTGTGAGTGTGTGCGGAGTTGTGTGCAAGTTGATTTTTCGGATTCTATGCAAACAAGAGGTTTTCAAATTACTTCATTGAGTTCTTTTAACATGTTTTAACTAGAGCTGGTTTCGGGCACCTCTAGTGTTTTGTTTTTTAGTTTTCTTAAGTTAATTAATTTATTTGACTAGAGCCGATTTCGGGCACCTCTAGCGATCAATTTTTAGCACATACTAGAGCCAATTTTGGGCACCTCTAGCATTCATACAAGTTTTATTCTAATCCCCCAATTTTTTAACTATCAACCTAAGTTCGCTAGAATTCCTTAAATCAATCAAGCCACACAATGTTTCATTAAGTTTAGCATCACAGTACAATTTTAAGTGTTTCCATGTTTATCATAGAATAAAAAGTTCTATCAATTAAGTACATTGGCAAAGTCATCATCGGATATTCATCAAATCTAGGCAATTCTTGTTCCAACTAAAGGCATGGCAAGCAATTTATGTATCCTAAATGCAATACTTAAGATGAATGCAACTAAACATGGTAACTAACTAATAACAATCCCCCCCAAACTTGAGTGAGGCATTGTCCTCAATGCACGCACAAAGAAAAATAACAATAAAGAAAAGTAAAATGCAAACGAGGACTTACTCTGAGAGTTCGTCTTCGTGGATGATTAGTTTTCTTTTGGTCGGTGTTTTGATTCTTTTGCTTGAACGCGGTGGTTGCTTCCTTGTTGCTGATGGTGGAATCGATCCTCGTACGAGGTTATCCTCATCGTCCTCTTCATCAATGTCATTGGCTTTTCGCTTGGGCTTGGAGGATTCGATTGGTGCGGTCTTTGTTGGTGCAATGGAGGACTCGTCCGAATCTGAAAAATCAGACAATGATTCAGTACGAGTTGATTCGGGCATATGTGCTTTACCTTTGGCTTTTGCAATGGTTGCCGAGGCGTCTTTAGCTTTGGTTGCCGTGACATCTTCAGTGTTGGTTGTCGTGGCAACTACTTGGGCAGGCGTAGTGTAGGTTGTTGCGGCATCATCTGTTGCGGTTGCCGTGACAACTGCTTCATTGGTTGCCGTGGTAAGGATTTCGGTAGGAAAGATGGGGAACGACACGCGGCTATCCGGGTAATTTTCCAGGATGACTTGGGTGATGGCATTGTTGTGATCCTTCATGTACCACATGAACATTAATTGCCGGTCTTCAATTTGCCTAAGGCAGTTCGCCAACGGTTGTAAGAGTGCTTCAAGTTATCCTGGGGTTGCTGGCCGAGTTGCCCGGGCATCAGTTGCTTGGGCATTAGGGGTTGTCGAGGCAGCATGAGTTGCCGCAGCAATTGAAGACGTTGGGGATTTTATCGGTGCCTCTCCCATTAGCTTTCGAATTTGTGCTCGATTCCAACCGGACTTTGGTATGGTCTTTTCGTTAGTGGACTCACTTGGGACATGCATCTCCTTGCAAAGATTGGAAATTAAGCAAGGGAATAAATGAGAACTCTTGTCTTTTGAGCTACATATAAAAATCTCATCACAAATAATTTTTCCAATGTTAATGATACGATTATACAAGATAGAATGTATGAGTAAAAGACGAGGTGTATCAACGGTAGTATTGTGTGTGGTGGGCATTAAAGAAGTTTTAACAAACTTATTCCATAATTTTGACTCGGGTTTAAGCCGAAGGTGATTTACCGTGCCCTTGTATTTACCATCATTCTATTGAGTTCCCGGTAGAGTGAGTTCTTGAAGCACCTTGTCGAGTTGCTTGGCCGTGAGTTAATCAACAAAGGCTTGATGATCGTCTTTCTCAACGTAGAGCCCGTAAAAGGTGTTGATGTTTTTGGGGCTTATGAGTATAGCCTTGTCACGAACAAAAACATAAGGATTATCTGGGTTAGGTGAGTAGGCATAGAATTCTCTTACCCATGAGATGTTACCCGGTTCCGATTGATGGCAAAAGATTTGCCACTTTTGATGTGCAATCCTTTCGAAGATGAATGGTTCAAGGCCGAAATCTTGATGAGAGTTGGAGTATTCAAAGCCTTGTTTTTCGCAAATCTTCCGGCTTTCAAACTTGGAGTGAAATCTTTCTTGAACCACCGGTGTAGCAAACTTCTTGTATCTTGGTTCTTTGGAGGAACTTGGATGAACCAAAAATTCAATTTTGGAGGCCATGGATGATCTTGGTTGTGAGTTTGGTAAAAACAAAGAAAAGAAAGCAAAAGAAACTAAAGAGTTGCAAGATGAAAAGTAGGAATAGGTTTCTTGGAAGTTAAGGGTGATGGATTAAATAGAAAAGATAGGTAGTAAATATGGTGGGTGGGATTAATTTTGGAATAGAGAAAAAAGGGATTCGATTTAGGGGTAGGTGACAGCTAGGGGGTTTATTTAGGGTAAATTGTAGGCTTAATATAAGCCTTAGATTTAGCCCATTAATTTCCTTGTTGAAGAAGTTTCCTTCTTGAATCAAAATTCCTCTTTATCTTAAACTCTTTTCCTACAATTCAAAAATAAAATAAAGATTAAAATCAAAGATAAACTAATAAAATAAAATAAAGAAAGATGTGCAAAGAAATTCTTAAACTTAAAATTCTAAAACAATTAGATAAATATGAAAGAAAGATGTAGTTTTAATCTTAAAAAAATAAATAAATATATCCTAAAAAGAAAAATAACCGAAAATAATAAATAAAAAAATTAAATAGTTCGAAAAAAATAAAAAGAAAATATCGAAAGGAGAGCATGCTCATGCATCTCCTAAGGTGACCACTTCTTTGTTACGTTCCACATGGGAACCGTTGTAGTGCTTCAATCTTTGTCCGTTAACTTTGAATTCATGTTCGTCAGTGATGGACTTGATTATCACGGCACCATGGGAGAATGGTTTGACAACTTCGAATGGTCCTGACCATCTTGATTTCAGTTTTCCCGGGAAAAGTTTTAGTCGAGAATTGAATAAGAAAACTAGTTGCCCTGGCATGAATTGTCGCGGAAATAGTTTATTGTTATGCCATTGCTTTGTTTTCTCCTTGTAGATTCGTGCATTGTTATAGGCGAGTGCACCGAATTCTTCTATCTCGTTGAGGTCCAACAAACGCTTTTGTCCGGCATTTTCCCAATCCATATTCACGGTCTTGATTGCCCAATATGCCTTGTGTTCAATTTCTACCTGTAGATGGCATGTTGTGCCATAGACAAGTCAGAAGGCCCATTGGTTTGTGAGTGATATGCCATGGCAATCTTGTGAGATACACCAAAGCGTTGCAACATCTTGTCGATGAGTTTGTTGTCGAAGTGCTTGCCTTCATCACTGATAATTGCTCTCAGCATCCGAAGCCGTGTAAATATGTTTTTCTACAAGAATCGTTGCACGGTCTTGGAATCGTTGTTGGGAACTGCAGCTGCCTCAACCCATTTAGACACGTAGTCAACGACAAGTAGAATGTAGAGGTTGCCAAATGAATATGGAAAAGGTCCCATAAAATCGATCCCTCATACCTCAAACAGTTTCACCTCGATAATGTTTTGGAGCGGTATCTCATGTCGTCTAGAGATATTGCCCGTCCTCTGGCAACGATCACATTGCTTGTAAAACTCTTTGGCATCTTTGTACAGTGTTGGCCAATACAAACCGGATTGCAAAACTTTGGCCGCGGTACGTGTTCCTCCAAAATGTCCTCCATATGGTGAAGAATGGCATTGCCGGAGTACATTATGCTGCTACTCTTCAGGGACACATTGGCGTATAACCTGATCTGCACATTGTTTAAACAAAAAAGGCTCGTCCCAAAAGTAATGCTTAGCATCATGGCGGAACCGCTTCTTCCCTTGGTGAGCAAGGCATAAGGTAAAATACCACAAACAAGGAAATTAACTAAATATGTGTACCAGGGTATTACCGAGGCATGTGTTGCCTTGGAAACTACTTCCAAGGTTGTCGATGTGTGTGCAGCTAGAGTTACCGAGGCATACGCATCCATGGTTGTTGCGGCGTGCGCATCCATGGTTGCCGAGGCAACTAACAGTTGCTCATCCGGGAATGCATCGCATATCTCTAAATTTGCGTCCTCCTCCCTATTGCGTTCTAAGCGTGATAAGTGATCGGCCACTTGATTTTATGTTCCTTTTCTGTCCTTAATTTTAATGTCAAACTCTTGTAAAAGTAATATCCAACGAATCAAACGAGGTTTTTCATCCTTTTTAGCAAATAGATACTTAATTGTCGAATGGTCCGTATGAACAATTACCTTTGTACCAATCAAATAGGATCGGAACTTGTCAAATACAAAAACTACGGCTAGTAACTCTTTCTCCGTTGTTGTGTAATTCACTTGAGCACTATTAAGAGTTTTACTAGTGTAGTATATCACATGAAAGGTCTTACCTGTGCGTTGGCCTAGGACAGCTCCTACAGTGAAATCACTTGCATCACACATGAGCTCAAAAGGTAGCATATAATCTGGTGGAACGACAATGGGTGCCGAGATAAGCTTTTCCTTTAGGGTTTCGAATGCTTTGGTGCAAGAATCATCAAAATTGAAGACTTTATCCTGTTCAAGAAAATTGCAGAAGGGTTTAGTAATTTTAGAAAAATTATGAATGAACCTCCTGTAAAAACCTACATGTCCAAGAAAGCTTCAGATTCTTTTAACCGAACTTGGTGGAGGTAATCTTTTGATCACGTCGACCTTGGCTTTGTCTACTTCAATTCCCTTGGATGAAATCTTGTGGCCGAGCACTATTCCCTCATCTACCATATAATGGCACTTCTCCCAATTGAGGACTAAATTAGTTTCTTCACATGTTGCCAACACCTTCTGTCAATTGCCAAGGCAATTGTCGAAGTCATTACCAAAAATGAAAAAATCATCCATGAAGATCTCAAGGAAGTCTTCGACCATGTCTGAAAAGAGTGCCATCATGCATCTTTGGAAGGTTTTTGGGGCATTACAAGATCCGAACGGTATCATTCGAAAAGCATAAGTACCGTATGGACATGTGAAGGTTGTCTTTTCTTGATCTTATGGTGCTATGGAAATTTGATTGTAACCTGAATAACCATCAAGAAAACAATAAAAGGGTTTACCGGTAAGACGGTCAAGCATTTGATCAATAAAGGGTAATGGGAAATGATCTTTCCTAGTGGCTTTGTTTAACTTTCGATAATCCATACAAACCCTCCAACCGGTCACAGTCCTGGTTGGAATGAGTTTATTGTTTTCATTACTTATCGCCGTTATACCTTCCTTTTTTTGGTACACATTGTACCGGACTTTCCTATGTACTATCAAAGATAGGGTATATGATGTCGGCGTCAAGCCACTTGATGATTTCTTTCATTACAACCCCTTTTATGGCATGATTCAGTCTCCTCTGGGCCTCAATCGAAGGTTTATGATCATCTTCCAACAAAATCTTGTGCATGCACACTGTCGGGCTAATTCCCTTCAAGTCGGCAATTGTCTACCCTATTGCCTTCTTGTGTAGCATCAACATTTTGATCAGCTTCTTTTCCTGCTCAGGTTGTAACTTATAGGAAATAATTACAGGCAATGTATTATCGGTTCCCAAGTAAGCATATTTTAGTTGCACTGGCAACTGTTTCAACTCAAGAATGGGTGGTTGTTCAATGGAGGGCTTTTCGAGTTTACCTTCCTTACCTAAGTAATCCAGTGGTTCAAAGTATGTACCTGGTCGATTGACTAACCAATTTGCCTCTTCTTGTTGTTCCTCACCGATCGGTTCTTCATACTCCTCAGGTTCTTCTTGATCAGCAATGTAGTTGCCGAGGTAACTAAATTCCTCATCGAAGTTAAACTCTACCGTGGCATGAAGAAGTTGGCATTCTTCCAAATCATCGACATGCCTTAGTGTTTGGAACACATTTAGTTTAACTTGTTGTTCATTCACCCTTATTGTGAGTTCTCCCTTTTCAACATCGATCAAGGTTCTCACTGTCGCTAGGAAGGGTCTCCCGAGAATGATAGGTGCATATTCATATGCTTCATAATCCAAAACAATAAAGTCAGTGGGAAAAATAAATTTATCAACTTTTACCAGTATGTCTTCGATTTTTCCCTCTGGATGCACATAGGATCTGTCGGCTAGCTGTAGCATAACTGTTGTTGGTCTAGCCTTACCGATTCCTAATTTCTGGAAAACTGATTTAGGCATCAAGTTTATGTTGGCTCCAAGGTCACATAATGCTTTCCCGACATAGTGGTTTCTAATGGAACAGGGTATTGTGAAACTTTCGGGATCCTTCAACTTGGGTGGCATGTGATTGTGCAACATGGCCATGCATCCCTCTTTGCGGCAACTGTTTCAAACTCTCCTAGCCTTGTTCTCTTAGACACAATGTCTTTAAGAAACTTGGCATAGTTCGACATTTGTTCAATTGCTTCAACCAATGGCAAGTTGATGTGGACTTGCTTTAGGATATCAAAAAACTTATTGAATTGATATTCTTGCTTTTGCCGCTTCAACCTCTGTGGGAATGGTGGTGGAAATCAGATATCTTTGATTATTTCATTGGTCTGGAACCTGATTGACGGTATTGCCGGGGCAACTAGAGTTGCCGAGGCATTGTCAACTGGGGTTGCCGTAGCGTGCCTATCGTTGGTTGCTGAGGTATGCTTAACGCTGGCTGCCGAGGCATGCTTATCGCTGGTTTCCACGGCAATTCCTGGTTCAGCATATGAGGCTTTGTTGCTGAGTTCGTCTTGTTCTTTTTGTGGAGTTCTGTTTGATGAGCGAGCTTGAGCCTCTTTAAGTTGTTGGCCACTTCTAGTGGTGATCGCCTTACAATGCTCATGGCCAGTTCCTCTTGCGACTTTAGTATCGCTAGGTAAACCTTCTTGCGGTCTAGTATTCAGGTTTTAAGCAAATTGTCCGACTTGATTTTCCAATGATTTGATTAGTGCCTCTTGGTTTTGCAATCTCATCTCCGTCATTTTAATAAAAGCATCAGTTCTTTTTATGAAGTTACTATTCTCAACCATATAAGATTCAGTTTTCAACATAAAAGCATTGAGAGAATTTTCCAAAGACCTAGATGTTGTCGGTTGTTGCTGCAGCAACTGTTGCCGTGGAATATTTTGCTGGAATCCCGATGCTTGTGTATTCTGATTGTCTGGTTTAGAGCATTGTTAGGATTACTCCATGAAAAATTCGAGTGCTTCTTCCAAGCTGGATTATATGTGTTGGACATCACATTGTTGTTCCAGTTGTAATTCCCCACATAAAAGCTGGATTCCGAATTCTACATACATTCGGAAGAATCATGGTTACCACCACATAACTCACAAAAGGAATCCATTACCTTGACCTCCTGTGTGTTGTTTGGTTTCTGCATGTTCTAGACCATCTTGGTTAGAGTGGCCAATTGTGTCGAAATTGAGTCTGATGATCCAAGTTCATGTATTGTGGCTTGGCGTCTAACTCCTCCTCTTCTAGCAGATGGGAATTGATAATCATTCTTAGCAAGCCTGTTTAGAATTTGCATTGCTTCCTCCGGCGACTTATCTAGGAGTATGTCGTTTGTCGAGGCATCTAGCATTATCCTTGTTTGTGTATTCACAGCGTTGTAAAACATTGTTACCTGTGTCCACACTAGGAATCCGTGTAGGGGGCATTTGTGTAGAAGTTCTCTATATCGCTCCCAAGCCTCGTACATGGATTCATCATCTGCCTGCCAAAAAGAAGTAATTTCGTTACGGAGCTTATCAATCAAATTTTTAGGATTAAATCGAGCAAGGAAATCATGACAAAGATCAGTCCAAGATCTTATTAATCCGGGAGGAATACTATTCAACCATGCTTTCGCCATATCTCTCAGTGAATATGAGAATAATCTTAGTCGTAAAACATCGGGAGTGACTCCTTGTATTTTGAATGAATTGCAAATCTAGAGGAAAGATTTAAGATGTTGTCGTGCATCTTCAGTTGCTGAGCCGCCAAATTGACCAATTGTGTTGATCATATTAAACATCACCGGTTTCAACTCAAAGTGGTCGGCTTCAATTTCAGGTGTGACAACTCCTAGATTAAGTCATTCAAGATCTTCTTCAAGATAGTCTCGAATAGTTCTGTTTCGTGCAAGAATCACTCCTCCTTCTGTTGGAACATCTTGATTCATATTGCCGTCTTGATTAGCCATTGCTACTCTTAACCTTCGTCTGAGTCTTTGCAAGGTTCATTCGATTTCTAGATCAAAGGGATATTATGGTGTAATCGGTCTCGCCTTGGTCATATACCAATGCAAAACCAAAGTTTCTTAACCCTTTGAATCTTAAACAAGAAAAATAAAAAAGTGCAAGAAAATAAAAACAAAGTTGCTATTGCCAATCCCCGGCAACGGCGCCAAAAACTTGTTGCGCGTAATAAGTGCTCTGCAAGTGTACATGTCGCAAGTTAGAGTATAAAAGATATCGTCTCCACAGGGATTGGTGCCACTTCAAGAATATAATCTCATGCACTGTAAAAAGTAAAAAAGCACAAGTAGAAGATTGTAGGAGTTTAACTAACAACTAAACTAGAAAGCAAATAAGTAAAAGAAGATGTAATTAAATGAAGGATAATAGGTCAGGTTATCGTGAGTTGAGTTGTGATAGCCGATTGGATCGTCTTGGTAAAAGAGTGCAAGGGCAACTCAGTTGCCGTGGCAACTTGCGCAGCGGGGTTGCCTTGGCAACTAATCGACGGTTGCCTGGGCGACTGGCTGGGCAACTACTTGGGCGGCTGGGCATCAACTTCAAGGTTCGACGGAGCGTTCTTCAATGGTTTCTTCTTATCCCTAAGTCGAAACTCTAGCTATTTGTGCATGCCTTGATAATACATCCCTGCGTGAATCAAGGGTGAACAAAAACCAATCTTACGCTCCTCTTAGCCGTTGAAATCCTTAACTTATTCCTAAGTCGTATTAATCTTCACCATCAATAGATTGAATAAAGACCATACTCATTCGTTTCTTGAATCTAACTCTCCCGATATTAGATAAATAGATGAAGTTACGAGATCATCTCCCAATTCACTCGCAAACAAGAATAAGAACCAAGAATCAATAAACCTTGAATTTAATGTGCAAACTCTTATTACCTAAACAAAATCCAATTGTTTCTTACAACCACAAAACACAATAACCTTAGCCAAATAGATTTAGTTCATGGCTAGGTTCCAAAGAAACACAAGACAAATAATTCCTAGCATAAACCTAATTGAACAAGAAAGAAAAAGATGAAGAATGGTTGAAGCCTTGTCGAAATCTCTCCAAAGCTTTGTTGAAATCTCCCTTGCTCTTTGTCGAAATTTCTCTCTTCTCTCCCCTTGTTGAAATTTCTCTCTTTTCTCCCTCTTGGAGTTGACGGCTTGATCCTTAATTTATAGGGCTGGGTCAAAGTCTTTTTTTGAGGAGGAAGTTAAGTTGGAATTAAACATCTTTAAAGAATATAATTCTTTATTATATTTAAATTCCTTCTAGAACTTCTCCTATCTTCTTGGGATTTAATTTCTCTTTAACCTCTTCATGGAAATCAAACTCCTTTGGGATTTAGCTTTGCTCCACATCATCTTGGGCTTATCTAGTCATCAATTTCGACTACCATATCATCTTATTCTTTGTCGAAAATTGCCCTGGCAACTAGCTTGGCATCTCCTTCATGCATTGCCCTGGCAACTGGTTCCAGCCTTGCTTTGGAAAGTGATTCTGCACACACACAAAAACACACCGAAGTAGCATCGTTTTCCACAAAAATCACCAAGTTATGTAATCAAGCTCAACGGTGGAAAGAAACATGAATGACTAATTATACAACTAATATGAGCCTAAGTCTAACAAAAATATAAGTAAAAAGGGTAATAAAAATAGTACTTTTGAACACTTATCGGAAGCCTTTCTGTGCACTCTTAATTATGTTATCATGCATGTTTGTTTTATGATATTCATGAATTACGGTAGAGTAGAAATGTACCACTGAGCTTTGTTAGCTCAGCATGCGGAATTGTGGTTTTTCCGTGCGTAGGTTGACAGGTTGCTTTTGGAGGAGCACATCAAGAAGGATTTCCAGCACTGAGCCAATTTCAGAGTACAGTACTTGATGTTTAGTTTGGACTGATTGTATTCATAGGACCTTACCACAGTCGAGTCTGTACCTTTATTTTGAATTACTACTACGTGGTCAAACAGTGTATTTTAATTTGAACTTATATTTTGTAAACCCTTTTAATCTGATTATATATGTGGATTTTATGGAAATGTATCGTTTTGAGAATTGTCAACTTATGGTTTTAAATGAGAAATTTTGATGGGTCAATTTTGGGTGACCCGAATGTGATGCTCCGGATCTGGGACGGGATCGGGGTGTTACAGTACAAGGCTGGTATGGCACACATTGTCAGAGAGGTTGAAAAGCCCAGGTCCGATAAGTTGGTTTTGTTTGAATAAAACTCGGATTGTCATTGCTTTGAATGTTTTATTCTTTGGTTGCAGTACAGTTATGAATGTTTTTGTGTTTTGTATCGACTTTGAGCTGATTTCTATGGTTTGTATATGTATAAAGCTTCACAAGGAGACATGTGAAGCTGTTACAATCGTTGAAACCCCTCGTATGGTGATTGTTGGGGTTGTTGGATATGTGAAGACACCACGCTTGAACACCGTCTGGGCTCAGCATCTGAGCGAGGAGGTCAAACGGAGGTGCTACAAGCATTGGTTTAAGTCCAAGAAAAAGGCTTTCGTCAAGTACTCGAAGCAATATGAGAGTGAAGAAGGGAAGAAGAGTGTTCAGGCTCAATTGGAAAAGATAAAGAAATATGCAACTATTGTTAGAGTCTTGGCACACACCCAGGTTCTAATAATATTTGATTTAGACAATGTATTGTGTTGTATTAGACTTTGTATGTGTTCTTTACGAATTCGAACAAAAGTTTTCGACTAAGTGCATTGCAAATTAGGAAAATCAATGGCTTGAAGCAGAAGAAGGCACACTTAATGGAGATCCAAGTCAATGGCGGAACTGTTGCCAACAAAGTTGATTTTGCTTACAAGTTCTTTGAGAAGCAGGTCCCCATCGATTATGTTTTCTAGAAGGATGAAATGTTAGATATCAGTGGTGTCACGAAGGGAAAAGGTTATGAAGGTGTTGTCACTCGTTGGGGTGTCACCCGTCTTCCCCGTAAGACCCACCAAGGTCTGCAAAAGGTTGCTTGTATTGGTGCCTGGCATCCAGCTAAAGTCTCTTTTACAGTTGCCAGGGCAGGTCAGAATGGATACCACCACTGCACTGAGATGAACAAGAAGGTTTACAGGATTGGCAAGGTTGGCGACGAGACTCACTCGGCCATAGCGGACTATGACAGGTTAGTGCATAAGCTCTCCAGAATGTACCTAAACAATTACATACATTAGATTTGTAGCTGTTTTTATGTCTTTAATGGATTTATGACACGGATTTTATAATCAGGACCGAGAAAGATATCACCCCAATAGGTGGCTATGGTGTTGTGAAGAGTGATTACCTTATGATAATGGAGGGTATGCTGGACCTAAGAAGAGGGTGGTCACCCTTCGACAGTCTCTGATTAACCAGACATCACGAGGGGCTTTGGGGGAAATCAAGCTCAAGTTCATAGACACTTCTTCCAAATTTGGGCACGGACGGTTCCAGACAACACAGGAAAGTCTATGGTCGGCTCCAAGGCATATATGGTTCTAAGTCGTAAACCACAAATATGCCCAATGTCATTGCACTTCAATATTTTTCTCCAAATGCCTTGTGCCATTACTTCAATCATTCCCTTGGATACTACTAGAACTTAAGCACTGAATGAGTAAGAGATGGAGAATTAGCGAGGTGTGGTCATCGCAGTGCATTTTCATATATCAATACCTGAATTAATTGATTAAGTCGCAGAAAAGTGCCAAAAATCAATAAAGCTTGGCTCACTTGGGTCTTCTATTCAATTTTTTTGAAAAATGGTAAATTACATAAATGGTCATTGAACTTGACGTTTTTATTTTGGTCACTGAACTTTTAAAACTTGTAATAAAATCACTAAACTTTTGTTTCGCTTTCATCATTTGCTGTTGACGAGGCAGGTAACTTTAGGCTAAGGGTTAGATAAGCACCTAAACTTTTGAAAAAATTATCAATCCAGTCCCTAAACGTTTTTTTGCACCCAATTAAATCCTCAAACTCAAGAGAAAAAAGCCTTTTATTCTTACGAAGCCTAGATATCTGCTTTTGTCTCTCTCAAATTCATTGACCAAAATCAAACAGCTCAAAAAACAAAAGAGACGACAGTGTAATTTACCCTAAAAAACAATAACCTAACAAATGGATAAATAGGTACCACTAAATAGGTGATCCAATGCAAGGTGATTAATGCTATGAACTCTTGAAAAGATGTGTTATCGTAGGAAATATACCTAGAAATGCAACCTGATCTCAATTCAATTTTATCATTCATCAGAATTGAAAGCACCATTCCATCAAAAAACTTAACACCAACTACCACCAAATGCATTTAAAGAAAAATTCCTATAAACATAGAGCTTCTAGGGAGTTCACATAGTAAAATTGTCCAAGCATTCAACAAGAATTTCAACATCTCTACATTCCTAAAGGTTAATGGTTAAAAGCATTTATACACAAGGCATGCCACCAAGAGTCGAGTCGCATAGCAGAACCAGACCCGAATAAAGGAGAAATGCGATGCATGAAAAACCGACTAACCTGACCCTGACATGTAGGACATGGCTCGCTGGAATTCTAGAGATTTTAGAGCAGCATCTGGGAAATGTTTTCCATTTTCTACCCATAATCCACCAGTATGTGGCAGTAAAATCTGAGGTGGACTGCTCTCTTGGCCTTCTTCACCAGCTTTAGTAGACGAGAATTCTTTCTTTTTCTTCACGAATTCGAAGAACTCTGCAACTTGGCGTGCATATCTTCACAAAAGCCAGTTCAGGAATAACTAAATCAAAAGGCACATTGAATGTATGGACTTTTCAATTAAAGTCATGAAGCACATACAGATTTATTTCCCCTTTACACAATAAAGTGAAACAAGAAACTCTAGGACTCATGGAACCAATACATTAGACATTGTTACCACTTGAGTGCCTAGGAAATCGATATTTCAGAAAAACATTCACGTCTATTTCATTGTATTGATTTAATAAACAATAGAAGCCTAGATGCTCTTAAATATGATAAGATCAAAAGAAGCTTATTTAGTAAAGCATGCTCCCAAAAATTGGTCTCACTAGTATATTATATTCCAACATTTCATTAAAAACAAAAATAAAGTGCAAATCAAGGATCATTCTTCATAGCTTCAGGATCAGGATTCAGGAGATGAAACAAATTAGAAATCAGCCATGCGCCATTGAAGAAACTCTGCTATTTATTTATTTATTGGATAACTGACAGCTCATTTGATATTCAAACCATGCTTGGCCCTAGTGATTGTTATTCCTTTTTAAGAAGGTTGAGGTTAAGGTTTAAATCCTTTCGGCCCCATTAGTCTTCCTCAAACATATCCCACACTTGTAACTAGTAAAAAGATCTATATACCCATCAAGAAAGCTTTCAAAATTGCTGATGTAATATTCAGTGAACTGTTATCTTTTCGGCGAATAAGACGAAAATTGAGGGAGGGTAAAGTTTGTCTTACTGTCTCTTTGCTTCAATGTCTCTACTGAAATCAATGTTAGGTTCACAATCAAGCACCAAAGCAGGAACCTGTTCGTAAACAACGAGCATAAGATGCAGTAGAAAAACGGAAAGCAATCTACATTCCACAATAAGGAAACCGCCATACCTTCTGAATGCTAGAATGCATATGATTACCCTCTAAAAAGAATACTCGGTCTCTGATATCAGGATGCAAAGAGCTATCCACATGAACGGGTAACTTACTAACAGAAAGCACCCCATGATTTCCGCTTTCAGAAGGTAAAAGCCAACTCTCGTGCTTTTCATGCAAGCCACGGAGATAATCTAGGCTCACTCCACCCTCTTCTGCTCTTTTACGCAGCATCATCCTCTTATGGCATGTATCAGGACTTGCCCTTAGATAGATAAAAGCATCGGGAATAAGCCCCAGCAAGCATGATACAACTGGATCAAACCACAAGTCATAAATGCTGATCTCCATCTCATTCATCCAATTTGCTTCATGAACAACTCGTACGAACACCTTAACAAAGTAAAAATAGATAAAGTTGTCAGCCTTGACACTCTTAGGGCCAGGGCTTTCTTAGGAAATAAAATAAAATAAAGGTTATAGGACTTGAAACTCTTGGTTCAACTTCATACTGGGTCATAGTTGAACAGAAAGATCAAAGGAAAAAAGAGAGAACTGCAAGTATTCGAATCCAATGACTTGATCATTCTTGAACTGAAAAACCGTTGGAACTTCTGAGATCCTTTGTTTTCATATTGGGTCAAACCTATTTTACAACCCTCAAGATAAAAACATAGATTAAACAGAACTTCTTGAAATGCAGAAGATGACAACACAAAGAATAATAACATGCAGGGGAAAAATAAAAAGAAACTATTCAATACTGACCATTCTGTCACTGAAAATGCTCCTTTCCATTAACCTGAGTGGCTTAAGTCCCCCACATGACTCTCTCTCCTGCATAACCCTTGTAACAAAGACATAATTTTGAAAGGTATAGGCATACCTCTGTGGTTCAGCATAAAATGCATCTAATATATTGAAATGGTCAGGTCCAACATTCTGCCACTTATCAATAGGTTCTGGAACAATCTCAACAATATCACGCAGCTCCAATGTTTCATTAGCTATTCTTTGAAGGAATGTTGTCTTTCCAACACTGATATTCCCTTCAACACAGAATGTTAACCGTTTCTATGCAGCAAGCTTTATATCTGGGTTTGAATCCTTCAGTTCTTCATCCACACTCTCCTTAATAAAAGTTGTTATGCTCTCAGCGTGATGTCTGTGGATAATCCCAACAGAACTTTGTAAATACTCAACCATCTTCTGACTAGCCTTTCCAAAAAACTGTCGAACAAAAAAGGGACAAAGCTTAACTCAACAAACAATCAAACCAAAGAATCACATAAAAATGGTTTCGTCCATACCAATAAAACACAAGTTCTTACAATCAATTAGATAAAAGTTTCTGTTCCTCACGTTTAGAGAGTCGTAACAACCATTTGGACAGTTTTAGATACAGATGGGGCTTCCTTCATTCACTTCTCTATCCATTACATTCCAGTACACCCACAATCAACATGGCATATAGAAACCACCCTCAATCAACATGGCATATAGAAACCACCCACGAATTGTGGCGACCGTGCCTGTGAATTATGATTAAAAAATGTACTGTGGGAAGTAATGGAAAGGAGTTGAACACTCTAAATAAGATCATCTAAAGTTGAGCACATTTTGGTACGGGAAAATGAGGAAAACAAAATCCATTACTTGGTGTGAAAGGAATACCTCAAAATTACTTCCATAAAACAACATAACACTATATGTTTGCTCTTAATAGTGATATACTTTGGGAAGAAAAGCTTGAAAGCTAGATAGAGTTCTATGTGTAGCGAACACATGAACCAACACAATGACGCAGAGAAGACAATACGCTAGTGCTGAAAAACGCATCCAGTTTCTGACATGTAGCTTAAGTAAAGAAAAATGGCAACCTATTATCGGCAATACTTAAAACAGCAAATAAAAAAGGCAACAATATGGCAATATAAATAATGGTAAACAACATCATTGGTCGCTAAACTATTTTCGCTTTTCTGTTTTGGTCACCAAACTATTATTTTAGACAAAACCATAATGTTACTTTTTTTTTGTTTTGGTCACCAGTTTATTACTTCTTTCCTGTTTTGGTCATCAAACTACTGTTTTTTTGCATGAATATTTTAATGGCGGGTGATCAAAATAAAAAAAAAACTTAATGGGTGACTAAAACATGAAAAACAAAAATAGTTTAGTGACCAATAGTGTTGTTTACCCTGTAAATAACCAACAAAATCATTTAGCTCCAACAATCTCATGAAAAACTGGGAAAAGATCACATTTAAAAAATTAAACACTCCAACCAAATGCACAAAAAACAGTTCAATACACAAAAAACAATCTCATGAAAAACTGTTTATCCCAATCTCGTCATCATCAGCATGAAAAAAAGAACACAAAAAATGCACATTAAAACCAGGATACAAAAAAACATAAATCTCAATTCTATGTAAACAGTTCAATACAAATAAACATCCCGTATACAATAACAAATAAACATCCCGTATACATTAAAAAAATAAAAACCTAAATCTCATTTCTATGTAAACAGTTCAATACAAATAAGCATCCCGTATACAAATAACAAATTTCTGAGGAAAAGGAAAGAGAAAATCCTCTTCTTGTACAATTGCTTGAGCTCAGCAACACCTTGAATCCCATTCTCAACAAGCTTCCTCAAATTTCTAGGTCCCACACCTGGAATCGTCAACAAATCCAGACTCCCCACCAAAACCCCAGAACCCTTTTGCCTTCTATTTAACCTAATCGACTTATCTTCCTCTTCTTTACCTTCATTTTCACTCAAACCCTTGGGCCTTTCAATTGCACTCAATTGCTCCTCCATCCCACTCGAATGGCACCAAGCCGGTCGCACCCCCACTCTCCCGGGCCAAGCCCGTAGAGTTGTTCTTGTATTCAAACGGGGCTGGTAAATACAACTAGCATTGGTGAAGAACCGCCGAGAAAGAGAAGGGTTTCTTTTTGTAAGAGAGGCGGCGGAGGCGGTGACGGCAGAGCCGCAGCTTGGGAGAGCGGTTGTGGGCATCGTGAAAGAAGTGGTGTTAGTAGTAGAAGCGGCAGAGGAAAAGGGAAGGGAAAAGGAAAGAAAAGGAAGAGAGGGCCTAAGGGAAGAGGTGCAAAGAAGGGAAGGGCCAGAAGGGCTTCTTCTTATCAGTTTCTGCATCCCTCAAACACATTTCACTGTTTTTCTGTTTGGTATTCAATTCAGAATGGTCAAATTGAAGAGAGGAAACATAAAGGAAAGCTCAAAGCTGCGCACAGTAGACGAGGCGGGAAGAAGAGGGAAAGAAAAAGAAAGGGTTTTCACGATGTTGTTGCTGTGAATTCTTTTTTTTAAATAGGGTTTTTAATGAAAAAATTCGGAGAATAATCCAAACTCAAATAAAATTTTGGATCGTACGGAAAGCTAAAAAATATTTGGGTTTTTACCGCATTTTTTATTATACACATAACAAGTCGCCGTGTGTACATGATGTCTTAATTTATTTTATTATTTATTATAATGCGGTAATAGGACGCCACCTGAAAATAAAGTTACGAACTTTAATAAGTCTGATAATCTGTTACATCTAGCTGTCCTAGCAGCTTTAATTAATTGAGCGGCTCAATTTCACGTGTCATGTGTATCTCATGGCAGGTCAGGTGGCAGGGTCAGGTGGCAGATGGCGTCTTCTATATCAGTATGCTATACATACAGCAGCTAGCTTTTACGTGAAAGCTAAGAAGTTTAAATTTTTTTTTGTCAATGTTGTATATATATATATGGGAATATAAAGAACAAGAGTGTAAAGGGTTTGAGAAAAAAATTGAGAGTTTGAGGTAAAAATTTTAGTAATATTTTTTTGAAGATTTATTCGAAGATGTTAAAATTGTTGAAGTATATTTGGTTGTAGATCTTCTCGGTTTCTCAGAAGTAAGTAATATTTTATTTAATTAATCTGTTTTTGTAGAATTTTTTTGTGTGAGTGAACAGTTGTTTAATTATTTTTTGTTGAAGGATTTAGAGCACATTTTCTCAGTTTCTCATCTATCATATAAGCTTTTTGTATTTATTTAATTTTAATTAGTTAATTTTTTAATAGTCAATGTTGTTATATATATTTTTTTGTATTTACAAATTTAATAAGAAAATTTTTATGTATATTTATGACTATTTTTTTCAATATGTAGATAGAATGAGCTTATTAACAGATTGTGACACTAAAAACTTAGTTGATCATTAGGGCGAAATACTTGATGATTTCAATGAGGATGAAGGAAATATTGTGCTTATTACGAAAGATAATAGCGTTCATTTACTCGATGCTGATGATGTTGAGGCTGTTAGGACAATTGCGACTGAGGGTAATGGTCTGGATGTTGAAGATGATGTTTGGGCCACGGTTATCGCTAGGCTTGGATTGGAAAATGGTCAACTTGTTTGGGGTCATGTTGAACCGGAGCCCAATCAATCGAAGTCCATTTATTCAACTTATGAACCTCCAGCCCACATGTATGAGGTGGACTATGTAATATTCCAACTTTTGTTTAAGTGACTAAAATATAATTTTTGAAAAGTTTAGAGGTCAAAGTGTAAATTTTGAAAAGTTTAGGGACTAAAGTGTGAATTTCCCCAACAAGTGATTTTAGTCAATAGAAGAGTAAATCAGATCGAAATAGATACCTTGATATCGGTTTTAAGAATTAGGATACAGAAGAAGGTACCGAATTTGAATTAGAAAGAAATGATTAAGCGTGCTCATGCCAGGAAAATACAAGGATGGATGACCTTCTGGGAAGTATCACATATCAGTATTTTGATCAGTAAAAAAGACTCATAAGAAGTGGGAAAGATTTGTATAAATGTTTGATGAAGAATTTTCAAGAAAGATGTTACCCAATAGAGATTTTGGGCAATTATCGATATTTTTGGATCGAGTCAAAAATTTAAAGTTGACTTTATTAAATGAAGGATTTTGTATTAAGTTATGAAATTATTTATGGAATTTTGGAAATAAGAAAATTCCAAAGTAGAATTGATAATTCGATAGAGGAAATGTATCCGATAAGAATTTCTGATAATTATTGGTATATCGAATCAAACTGAAATTTTAAAGATGGTTCCAAGAAATTATGGAAAAGTGAGAACGTATTATTTTATGAATATTTTATTACATTTGGTTGGATTCTAACTAAATATAGTTAGAATATGATGGAATGGTTGTAAAGGTTTAAATGAAGAAAAATTGGAAATCGTATTGAATAAAATTTGAATTTTTGGATCAAATAAAATAAAATTTGATGAAGGCCGGTTGGATTGGAACCAAATTGGTCTAATTTTAATGGGATGGCATGATGGAAGAAAATATGTAAAATGAGATTTAGTTGGAGGTTAAAGTTGTAAAAGGCTAGAAAATGAATTTAAAATTCATTTTAAGGTATACATGTGGCATTATTATAATAAATATAATGTACATGTGTATTAACTAAAATAAAAGATGAAATAAATCATCTTCTTCACCCAAAAGAAGCTGTCGAATGCCATTGTTGAGTGGGAGAAAGAATTTTTGCAAGCTTTAAGTCAAATTTTGAAGGTTTTGAGTTTGAATCAAGGTATGTCACTTTAGAATAATTTGTTCTACACTTCAAGCTCTTCATTTTGGTAGTAATTTTTCATGGAAAAGTTGACTATAGATTATGTCTTGAATGAAGATTAATGGTGAAAGTTGAAGTTTATGATGTAATTAGAATGGTAGATGTTAGAAATGATGATTTTGATATGGAATTAAGGTTGAATTTAGATATATTTCATGTTGGGAGACATAAACCCTAACCCTAAAATTTAGGGGTTTTGGTTAGGAAGTGAATTTTAGGATGATATTGATTTAATTATGTTATTGGAAGCTTAGTTTTGATGTTAGATTGGATAATTTCCCAAGTTCGAATTTTTAGGGACTATTTCAAAAAATATGGAAATTAAGGGAAATTATTGGACATTTTATTTAAGCATTGGAAACATGGAATTATGATGAAAGAAGCTTGAAATTGTGATTAGGGATCAAAATGAAAATTTTGGAACTTTAGGGACGACAAATTGAAGAGAATATAAGGACTGGAATTATTGGAAATTTTATATAATTGAAGATTTTAGCATTTTATGGAAGTTGGAGGACTTAAATGTCAAGAAATGAAAGTTTAGGGACTATTTTGAAAATAAAGGAATATTGAAGGATCAAAGTGATTGAAGTTGAAAGTTTAAAGAAACTTTCTAAAAATATTAGAAATAAGTAAATGTTTTATTTGTACATAAATTTATGTACAAAAATGAAGTAGTGGCTAAAATATCACTTTTATAAAGTTTGAAGACTAAATTGATTAAAGTTTGAAGTTATTTATGAAGTTGTGAAGAAAACTGAATTTGGGCAGTAAGTTTGAAAATTCACCATAAATTCTACAAAAATGGTTAAATGGTGAATTTTATACCAATGTAAAGATGTGTTCGTCTAGTTTCGTTTCTAACAGACAGAAACTGGTTTCGAGTAAAAAAGATATGAATTTTTAAGTGGAGTAAGGTCAGAAAAACAGTTTAGCAGTCTGTTCTGAATTTAGTACTGGAAATTGATTTCGAAAATTTGTCATAAATCGTACAAGTTGAATTTGAGCTATTAATTATATGGTTGAAAAGCTTATTGAATCTAGTTTCATTTAGAACAAACGGAATCGAATTTCGAGTTATAGATTATTTTGTAGAAATATTTCTTCGAAGGTGGTACAAGCTACTAGAAAATGAAAAGTGAGATATTTCGTATCCAATGTTAGTTAGAAAGATTGGAAGAATTACTTGAAGTCCTAAGAGGGTTATTAAGGACCAAAGTGAGTTTTTTTTACAGTATAAGGATGGAAGGAAAAGTATAGATTTTATGTTGAATGATTCGATATTTTGATTAAAATATCGTTAGAAACGATCCTAATGAATGTTGATTATATTCATGTGGGTAACGAAGCTGGATATGAATCAATGAGGATTCGAGATACTATAAAGGAAAAGATCAAGTAGAATTTAGTGAGGCATATCATTTATGGCTCAGGTGAGTGCATTTACATGTTTTAAGATGCAATTAGAAAGACTTGCAAAAAGTCGACCTACAATCAAAATAGTATTGCTCCTTCTATATATATTGAGTTATTGTATGTTGCATTAAAGATAAATTAAATAGAATATGAAGAATGTATGGCTTGTCTGAGAAATTGAAGATGTTCTATGTTTACTATGAATATTTATGATAAAGCGTGGAACAAGAATTGTCTATCTATATGTGATTATGATATGAATATGCAAATGATGCCATGCATAACATAGAGTTGGCTAATACATGTGAGTGAATATGATGAATCATGAGATGTGAAATTGTCTAATTATGAAAAAATGAAATAATTGATTAATAATGAAAAGAAATGTCCAAATATCGTGTGTGAGAATCCATGATATGTTTGACATTGCATTTCTCCATAATATGTTTAACATATGTTTGACATGGCAAACGTGATGGAATATCATGTACGCATTATTGTTTGCGTAAATAATGATGTATTATGCATACATGTACATAAATGATGATGATGCATACATGAAATATGGAAAATGACAAGACTAAAATGAAGCAAGATACACCATGAGGATCTAAGCCTATAGTGCAAATATCACTAACGAGGTGTTTAATATAAGGAGCAAAGAGCGTCCTTATATGAGGAGCAAAGAGCGTCCTCCTGAGTACGTACTCCACAAGGCACTACGGTGAAGACAGGCTACGAGGTTTCCATGGGCCTCTAGCCAGACACGTTAATAGTAATACGAGATGGCTATAAGATAAATCTTTAGCATGCAAATGACTGCATGATGTTACATGATACATGATACAAATGCTACATGTTACATGATACAGATGTTACATGATACAAATGATACATGATATAGGTGTCACATGATACATGACACACATATTACATGATTTCATGATACATGAAAAAGAAGTTACATGCTACATGACCGAAAAGCATATGACATACATGAAAGAATACATGTTATGCAAATGATGGCATAAAGAAAACATGATCATGATAAAGTATATGAGCATGCAAAAGACTGCATAATGATACATGAATCACATGATATTGATGATACACGATTCATATGATACATGAAATATATGATAGATGTTACATGAATTGTATGAAATGATAATATATGGTATACATGATGCTGGTAATACTTTTTTTTACATGATATAAACATGATCATGAGATGATACATAATATTAAGAAAGTATGATATATGATAAAAATTAAGAAACTAATACGTGAAATTTATGGAATATGGGATACATGATAATCATAAACATTATGTTATGCTAGTATGGAAATGTTTTAGAATTAAAACATGTCCATGGTATTGATAAGGAATATGTTATACAATATTAACATGAATCATATGAAAAGTTATGACACATGACACATGTACGACATATTGCGGCAAATGCTAAGACTAATTTCGAAAGCAATAAGATCCGAAAAGAGATTTTAAACACGGGTAAATTGCAATTCGTTGTTTATAAAAATTATTAATTTATTTCTGATGTTTTCTTATTTGGTTTACCTAACTATTTTTTTAAATAGGGTATGAACTACTTTAGCCAAAATTCGAAGCGAGGTTGAGAAGGTTAAGGCGGCACGATCAACGTGTATTTAATTTTGCAAATAATATCCCCAGGGAAAGATGGTCACAAGCCTATGATAAAGGTTGACATTACGGGCATATGACAACTAACCTTGTTGAGCCTATAAACTCGATGCTTAAAGGAACACACCATCTCCCAATTGCAAGTATTGTGTGGGAGACTTACTTCAGATTAAGTAAAATTTTGTGCGATAAAGGGCAGAAAGTAAAAGCCCGGATAAACATCGAACAAAATTGGTCTAAAACCTTAACGGATAAAATGATCACTCTTCAAGCGGATGCAACCTCTATGAGAGTCAGAACCTTTAACCCAAAGAGTGCATAATTTATTGTTGAATCTAAGGTCCATGATGAGCATAGAATGTACCGACTAAACCTTAATTAGAGATAGTGTGATTGTGGTGAATTTCAAGTATTTAGATATCCCTGCCCTCACACACACGCTGCACGTATGTATATTTGTATGGACCCTTACACGTTTGTGGATGAGTGATTTAGCCTGCAGACTATGATAAATATATACATATTGTAGCTCAACACGATCTCGAACCAAGATTATTAGCTGGTAGAGCCAATATACGAAGAATGGTTACCAAATCTAGAGCTTCGTAGAATGCCGAAGGGTCGACCGAGATCCACTTGCATTGTACTATTTGTCGGGGATAATATCACACCAGAAACAAGTATCCCAACAAATCCAATCTTTCCAGCTATCGTGCTGAACCATCAACTTAATATTCTATTAATGTAAACTTAAAATTCGTCATGTAGACTTAATATTCTGTTAATGTAAACTTGTTTTAAAATGCTTTTATTGGTTCTGAAATATTTGATTTTCTTTGTTAAGTTATTGATGTAATACTTAATTAAGAAAACAGACAAGTTTAACAAAATAAAATTAAATAAAATTGTTTATCAAACAATAGTCAAATTTAAAAACTAAGACTAAATAATCTAAATTTGTGTCTCAAACAAACAAACAACAGTCGAATTAAAATATATTAAATAAAATTTAAATATTTTTTCTTCCTCATTCTCGGCAATTCCTATCAATGTAAGGATGACGTTTGATCGTACTGCCTAAGGGGTTGAACCATTCTTCGTGGTTGATCCAGAGTCTGCTCATCATGGAAAAATAGATCATCCATCATTTGCATAGAAGGTGATGTACAATACATATCTTCTGGATGCAATGATGAGCTGCTAATGGTCAGAGTCGACAACAAAGATGTCATACTACCAATACATATGCCTTCCCCATATATGGATGTTTGAGGATACTCAAATTGTGGTATGTATCCTTCATCATCATTGTAAGCTGGATGAGAACATGAGCTGCCATCAAATGGAAAATTGATTGGTGGTTGTTCTGGAATATTACCAAATCCAAATGTTTGATGAAATGATGAGTTGCCACCAACTGTTGCGTGGACTGCTGGATACCCATGCTCTATTGGTTATTCCCAAAGATCATTGCTTACAGGTCTTGGGGGTTTGCAGCGAAGATCATGAAGAATGGCAACCCGCAAAACAATCTAATTTTGGTTCGTCTGTTGGTTTTTGTGAGCTCTGACCAAACCCAGATGACAAGTGCACATGTTTTGAGCACCGCGGATTTTCAAGCCATTTATTTCCAACTTCGAGGGATACTAAGAACGATTTTTCATTTTTCGAATACCACGAATAGTACTCTGAATTAAAATCAAAATCATTGTCTTCAATTGGACTCAAATCTTCTACCCACTACGTATACATTTCATCCCAAAGAGAAATAAAATTGGCTTACTTCACAACCCAATTCTCATCAAATTTACCTTTTCCAGGTCCACTGTGGATGTGTTCAATACCAAGTGGAGATCCAAGAATGGGTTGATGAAAGTTGAACTGCCGCAACACTTTATTAGCACAATGATATTCAACTGTAGAAAAATAGATCAAAGTCACAACTGTACCCTAAAATATTCTACATTCACACATACTTTGTGGTATGTAAGCCTTGATTGTCGAATTCTCATGCAACATCCAAATAAACTGTAAAAACAAATATTAATATACATACACAAACATTACTTTAAAATATACAAAGTCAAAATTAATTTAAAAACATCATGATACTTTATTTTTCCTATTGTTTGGATCTTCAGTCTTATAACTCTAACATTGTTGTGCACCACCCCCGCATTCTTGAACTTATGTCTCCATCTGCAAAGATATTGAACTTATATTTCTAAGTCATTCTAGATAAATATTAGATCAATAAAATATTTATAACAATTGTAATCATAGTATTACCTTTCAGCAAGCGGGAATTACACGAGTACTTCCACAATGGACGTTAGATAAGGAAGCCTATACCACGCCTATAATTGCAATAAGATTAGGCATCCACCAATATCTGATATCTTCTTCTCACCAATCATAATTGAGACCTTGCACATTTCATGGTACAAGAATGCCAATATTACAGATCCCCAGATATTGTATGTGAACCAGATTACCAGATGTATCTGGCATCAATATTTTACCAATGATTTGCAGTATATATGCTTGAGCTGCATACATAAGTTCTTGCCGAGTAGATCTCTCCGTTACAATGAATTCACTCTACAACCATGAAATTTTTAGACGTAGACCTTTCACATCCGCCTTCAAAGGAATTTTTCGAGGTACTGACTACAAAAATGAAATACATTATATGTATTTACTCTAACCAATGGATTCTTATTTATTGTGACACCAAGCTATATAGATACATCTTCTAGAGTTATCATGCATTCGCTGAATAGAAAATAAAATTTGTGTCTCTGGTCTCCATCATTCAATCAATCTAGTTACCAACCCGGGGACAATCTTAAATCCATGAAGAAAATAAGCATTATAAAATCCAGCGAGCTATAAGTAATAAACTATGAGCTCAAAAGGTTTTTTGATCTTCATACTTTGACGATGGAAGGTATGCTCTTGACCCTATAATTAATTTATTATAATAAATTATTTCATGTTACATGTTGCGTGATTTAAGTGCAACGCAAACGGTGCAACTGAACACGTCACAAGTAATAGTATAGATTAAGATTGTCTCCACAGGGATTGGTAAAACTCTGATTTCTAGCTTCTTGCACTGAAAGAGGATAATATTGACAGTGATAGATGGTGATAAATAAAATAAACTAAAAAAATTAAAGTAAGAGAAATAGATAATCGAGATGAGAGATAGTCTGGGTTATCTTGAGTAATGGTGTGATCGTCAGATGAATTGTTGTGGCTAGTAATTGCTGCGACAAATAAATTGCTCTGTCAAGTGAGATGCTTTGGCAAGTGAAATGTTTTGGCAATTGAAATGCTTTGGCAACTAGGTTATCATTTAATGTTCGGCAGAGTATTCTTCAATGCCTTTGAGTTATTCCTAACCGAATAACTGATGATTGTGCAAGCATTGGTTATACATCCCTGTATTAACCTTGGGTGGACAACATCGATCTTTGCACTCTTCTTAGCCGCTGAAATCTAATCCTTATTCCTAAGGCAAATTAGGTTCCACCAACGATTGTTTAAATAGAAATTGTATCCACTCGTTTCGTGAATCTAGCTCTCCTGAGCCTAGATAAATAAATGCATTCAAGTTCCTTTCCCAATTTCCTTGAAGCAAAAAATAAAGAACCAATAGTGACTAAACAATGAATTTATTGAATTAAAAACCAACAGCCAAACAATCTTCTCTACACACTAATAAAACCTGATAACCCAAGCCAAATTAATATAGTTTATGGCTGGATAAAAAGGAAACACAAAATAATAAAACCCAGACATGGGATCGCATGATACAGGATGAAAAATAAATAATTGTGCATGAATCCCTCTTGCAACCCGATCTCACTCTCCCAATCGACTCCTCATTTGTTGATGTTGCGATCTCCTTAAATATGTGAGGAGAATGAGTCCAAATGTGTGTGGAATCCATGAAATTTGATCTCTATCTGATTCAAATTTGAATTTTGAATCTGGGATAATTACCCTTTGCATTTGAGATAATTTTACAGATAATAGCTTTTATCCATACTTGCCGTGGCATCCTTCGACAAGTGGTTTGATAAGTTGTCATCTTTATCCATACTTGCCAGTGCATCTTTCGACAAGTGACTCAGCAACTCATCATGCACAAAATAAAGCAAAACAACAACGATTTCTCTATAAAAACCATCAAAACATAAAGCCAAGCTTAATAGACGAGGAAACTACAAAACTATGCATGAATGACTAAGAATGCAACTAAAATGAGCCTAAGTCTAAAAATAATATGAGTGAAAAAGGGTAAAAAATATAGTACCTTTACACGCTTAACATACCCCCAAACTCAAACTATTACTTGTCCTCAAGCAATGCAACACTAACAATTACTTGCCAAGGTATTTACCACCAAAAACATGCTTCTTACCTGACTTCAATCCTCAGAACCGTGGCACAAGGAATTGATTACCTTTTGATCGTTGGAAAACATAGAAAATTAATTAAAATTAAGCTATAATGCTAGTGAAAATGTGCATGCGGAGTTGTGTACAAGTCAATCAATAAGATTCTAGGCAAACCTTAGGTTTTGTTATTTAATTTCCCGAGGTAATTAATTCTGCTAGAGCTAGGTTAGGTACCTCCAACAATTTCTTTTCAATTAAATCAACTAGAGTCAGATGGGCACCTTTAGTGATTCTCAATATGTGAAAACTAGAGCCAAATGAGCACCTCTAGTAAGAAATTATCTCTATTCATATTTTATCTTTTTTTTGCTAGAGCCAGTTAGGCACCTCTAGCACATTTTCTAATTTTAATAACCTATAGTTTATTATGTCTCCCTTAATCAACAAGTCACAAAAGTGTCAAAATAAGCAACATCATAGTAAAGCTTTAAGTAAACTCTATGCCCTCCTACAATCTAAGGTTTTCTCATCTAAGTACAGTGGCAAAACTCATCATAGGATATCACAACAAGTGTCAACAGTTTTATCAGGCAATTGTCATGGCAAGTAACATATGCACACTAACATGAGACAAACAAAATGAATGCAAATGACCATGATACAAACAAAAACAAACCCCTCAAACTCGAGAGAAGCATTATCCTCAATGCATGCAAAACAAAACAAAATAATACAAAATGCAAATAAACTAATCGGAGAGATCGCCACCTCAAATTTGTAGTTTCCTTTAAGCTATCTGCTTCGTCCGTTTCTCGGCTCGTGGTTGTTGTTGTCGTAAAGCTAGTATAGGGTCATGAACTGTAGTTTCTGTTACCTCCCCAACCTGCTCACCCTCCTTCTCGGCCTTCTCTTGTGTGAAAGCTTTATGCTTCGATGTTGGTTTTGATGGTACAGCCAGAGGGTGGGATTGCAACAGTGCATAAGTGGTATCTTCAAAATCTGAAAAATCATGTAAAGATTCAGTACGTTCTGATTTAGTAACATGGTTCTTTACCCTTGCGCGGGACAGTGGTTGTTGCGGCAATGTCACTTGTAATAGGTGCAGCATCGATTGTAGGGGCAAGTAACTAGGCAGAGAACACCGAAAAGGGTACACTGCTATTAGGGTAGTTTTATAGGATAGCTCGTGTTAGGGTGATATCTCGGTCCTTCATATATTGCTTAAACAACAACTCTCTTACCTCCATCCGATCCAAATATTGCATCAAGAGACAAAGGATATCGGCCATCCATGGAGCACTTGCCATGGCATGCGCACTTGTCGGGGTATGTTTTTGTGCTGGAGTAGAATCTAAAATAGAGGATTTTCGTGCAACTGCTGGTGCTTTTGGTGGGCCATCTTTCATTATTCGCATATACTGAATCTTTGTCCACCCAATTTTCTTGGGCAGCCTCTCGTCTGTAGCCTCGGTCGACACTCTCTTTCACGCACAAGATTGAAATTAGATTAGAAAAATAGAGTGTGCCTTCTACTTCTTGCTACAAGCATAAATCTCATCAATAATAATCTGGCCAACATCAGTGGAACAATTATACAAAATAGAGCGTAGCAACAATAAACGAGATTAAGAAATTGTAGTGTTATGAGTTATGGGCATCAAACGAGTTTTTAGGAAATTGTTCCATAACTTGGCCGCGGGTTTTAGCAAGACTCGATTCACCATGCCCTTCAAATCTCCATCATTCTACTCGACTCCCTCGATGGTAAGATCCTTGAGAACTTGGTATGCATCTTCTGAAGTGATATTATCCACAAACTCGGTGTGCTCATCATGAGTAACGAACAATCCATAGTGTGTATTGATGGCAGCGGCATCAAAAAGATATCCCTACCGCGCACATAAACACATGAATTATCCGAATTAGAAATATGTGCATAAAACTCACTTACCCATGAGATGTTTACCGAGGCTGGCTGTTCACAAAAGATTTGCCATTTATGACCCGCAATAATAGTGTAAACATAGACCTTAATTCGGCTTGGCACCATCATAGGCGAACCCTTACTCTTTGCAAACCTTTCATGTGGTCAACTTCTTCTCAAATTGTTTATGTATAACAGATGAAGCAAAACGATAGAAGGATGGCGTGATTGCGCGTGAAAAATTTACTTCGGGCATTATTTTCAAATTCTTGGTCAGGGTGTTTGGTTTTTGATTAAAAAAGTAAACAAAGAAAAGCTCTAAGACTTTTAAGGAAGGAAAAAGAGTAAATGAAGAACATGAAGTGAATGGGTAGTAATAGGGATATAATGGTGGAGTGCAAGGTTGGTAAAGAGGATGGTTTTGATGTATCACCAATGGGTGAAAAGAAAAACAATGATGGTGGAAGGTAGAAGTGATGTGCGGCTAGGGTTAAAAAAATTGAGGGAAATAAAATTTTTGGGTAAAATTTTTCAATTGGTATTTAATCTCCATTGAAAACGTCGGCCCTTCACCTTCTATGAGATAAAATTTCATTCAAATAAAATTCTATCTTAAGCCCAATCTCCATTCCTTTTGAAATTGTTATCTTAAAATTCAAAAAGAAAACAAAAGAAGGATAAATATTAATAAAAGAAAATAAAGATAAAGATAAAAACTAAATCAAACTAAATAAAATAAAAAAGAAAATGATAAAAGACAAAATTCAAAAATAAAATAAACAAAAACAACAAAACAAAATAAAATAAAAATACTGAAAAAATTAAAAATACTTAGAAAGAGCATTTTCATGCATCTTCTAAGGATACTGCTCTTTTATCACGCTCAACATGAGTGCCAACGTAGTTTTTCAATCTCTATCCATTGACCTTAAACTCACGTCTGTCCGTAGTTGATTTGATTATAAAAACCCCATGAAAATAGGGTTTAACTACCTCGAATGGCCCAAATCACTTTGACTTTAGTTTGTCTGGAAAAAGTTTGAGTCTAGAATTATAGAGAAGCACCAGTTGCCCTAGCAAGAATTGTCATGACAATAGCTTCTTGTCACGCCATTGTTTCGTCTTCTCTTTATAGAGCCTAGCATTATCGTAAGCTAGTGCACGAAATTCTTCCATCTCATTCAAGTCCAGCAGGCACTTTTGTCCTACTTTCTCCCAATCCATATTTATAGTCTTGATTGCCCAATAGGCCTTATGCTCGATCTCCACCGACATGTGGCAAGTGTTACCATAGACAAGTCTGTAAGGAGGCATGCCTAGAGGTGTCTTAAATGTTGTTCTGTAGACCCAAAATGCATCACTAGTTCTTGCAGACCAATCCTTTCATGAATGATTGACAACTTTCTCAAGGATAATCTTTAACTCACGATTAGAAATCTTCGCTTGCCCATTGGTTTACAGGTGATATACCGTGGCAACCTTGTGAGTAACTCCAAAGTGTTGTAACATTTTGGCAATAAGCTTATTATCAAAATGTTTGCCTTCATCGTTGATAATTGCCCTCGACATTTTGAACCGTGTGAATATGTTTTTATGCAATAATCGTTGCACAGTCTTGGAATCACTTCTGGGGAACTACAGTTGCCTCAAACTATTTGGACACATAGTCCACGATAAGTAAGATGTATAAGTTGTTGAATGATGATGGAAAGGGCCCCATAAAATTGATGCCCCATACGCCGAACAATTCTACCTCAAGGATGTTTTGCAATGGCATCTCATATTGCCTTGATATATTCCCCGCTCGCTGGTATCGATCACACTTCTTATAGAATTCATGAGCATCTTTATAGAGAGTTGGCTAGTAAAAGCCCAACTGTAAGACTTTTGTCGCTGTGTGAGTACCTATAAAATAGCCTCTATATGGTGATGAATAACATTGTAGAAGCACATTTGGTTGTTCCTCCTCGGGAACACATCGTCGTATGACTTGATATGCACATTGTTTAAACAAAAGAGGCTCGTCCCAATAATAATACTTAGCATCATGTAAGAACCGCTTCTTTCCCTAATAAGTAAGGTCATAAGGTAAAATACCGTTCACAAGAAAATTTACTAAATCGACATACTAGGAGTTGCCGAGGCAACTAACAACTGCTCGTTCGGGAATACATCATAGATCTCTAAGCAATCACCATCTTTACTGTCCCTTCTAGCCTCAACAAGTGATCAACAACCTAGTTCTCCGTTCTTTTCTTATCCTTAATTTTGATGTCAAACTCTTGTAAAAGTAATATCCAACGAATTAAATGAGGTTTGACATCTTTCTTAGCAATTAAATACTTAATTGTCGAATGGTCAGTATGGACAATTACCTTAGTACCAATCAAGTAAGGACGAAACTTGTCGAATGCAAATACTACCGCTAGTAATTCCTTCTCAGTCGTGGTGTAATTCAATTGAGCACCATTAAGGGTTTTTCTAGCGTAATATATCACATAGAATATTTTACCTTTCCACTGGCCTAAGACAACTCATACCGCAAAGTCGCTTGTATCACACATGAGCTCGAAAGGTAAGAACCAATAAGGGGGAACAACAATGGGTGTCGTGGCAAGTTGGTTCTTCAGGTTTTCAAATGTCGTGGTATAGGAATCATCAAAATTGAAGGCCTTGTCCGTTCAAGCAAGTTACTCAAGGATTTAAAATTTTTAGAAAAGTTATGAATAAACCTTCTGTAAAAACATGTATGTCCGAGAAAACTTCGAAACCCTCTGACTGAATTTGGTGGTGGCAATTTTTCAATCATGTCCCTCTTGGCCTTGTCTACTTCGATTCCCTTAGATGAGATCTTGTGTCCTAGTACGATACCTTCATCCACCATAAAATGGCATTTTTCTTATTTTAAAACTAGGTCAGATTCTTTACAACGTGCTAACACCTTTTTCCAAATTGCCGAGGCAATTGTCAAAACTATCTCCGAATACCGAGAAGTTATCCATCAAGATTTTGAGGAACTCTTCCAGCATATCGGAGAAAATCGCCATCATACACCTCTAATTAAACATATATATATATATATATATTAAACAACTGTTCACTCATACAAAAAAATTCTACAAACCTCTCTAATTAAAAAAATTAATTAATTAAAAAAGCAGATTACTTACTTCTGAGAAACCGAAAAGATCTACAACTAAATATACTTCAATAATTTTCACATTTTCGAATAAATCTTTAAAAAATATCACTAAAATTTTCACCTCAAACTCTCTCAATTTTTTTTTCTCAAACCCTATACACTCTTCTTCTTTATATCCATATATATATACAACATTGACAAAAAAAATAATTCAAACTTCTTATCTTTCACGTGAAAGCTGGCTGTTGCATGCATAGCACACTAACATGGAAGATGCCACATAGAAGTGGCGTCCTGCCACCTGACCCACCAGATGCACATGGCATTCACGTGAAAGCTGAGCCATCAATTGATTAAAGCTGCTGGGGTAGCTAGGTGCAGCCAATTATCATGCTTATCAAAGCCCGTGACACTGTTTTCTGGTGGCATCTTGCCACCGCACCATAGTAAAATCATAAAATAAACTAAGACGACATGTGCACATGGCGTCCTGCCATGTGCACTGCAGAGAATGACGTAGAAACCCAAATATCTTTCAACTTTCTGTACAATCCAAAATTTTGTTTGAGTTTAAATTATTCTCCAAATTTTGCCGTTTTCAGTGATCATTTAAATAGTTTTTTTATTAAAAAATCACTTCCCTTCAAATGGTTTGCTATAAACTTAAAGGGTACATGATATCATTGCCAGTGTTCTAAAATGGATAAATTATGTATTTTAAACATTATTTTTAAAGATAAAGTCAAAAGTGTTTTTAGTTTGGAAGATTAATTTAGTGTTATTATTTTAGGGTTTTTTATTTTTAAATTGTGTATTTTGATAAAAGTCAAAAGTTTAAATTTTCAATATTTGAAAAGTGTTTTTAGTTTGGAAGATTAATTTAGTGTTATTATTGTCTTCAATTTTTTTTGAATTGAAGTGAAGATTAAACGAAAAAATTAGGCATTGTGTTGAATAATAAGTCGATCATTCATTCATACACAAATAGAAACATACACAAACACAAGAGGAATATGAGGGAGATGAAGAGAACATCACAAGCGGGGCAAGCAACAATAGACTAACAAACATAAAATAAAAAATCACAACAGAGAACGGGAGAAAATAGAACTAAAAAAACAAACAAATAAAGATACATCAAAACAACAAAATCCCACAACAGAGGGCACTACAGAAAAACATGTTTTTAGCGGCATTTTTAAGCGCCGCTAAAATGTCCATCTTTAGTGGCGTTTGAGCTTTAAAACGCCGCTAAATGTTGAATTATAATGGTGTTTTTTATATATTACAATTTTAGTGGCATTTTTACCACAAATGCCACGAATTTACCTTTTGACAATTACTATTTTTATTACAAATTATTATTATTTTATTTCAAAATGACATAGCATAACAATTAACACCATTAAAAATTAAAATTGAATTCTTAAATTTGAAATGTAAAAGGACAAAAATTTAAATGTACAAAAAGTATAGAAACTTGGAATATATTAACAAATTTAAATGTACAATTTTAAGGGTGAAAGAAAAAACCCTTCAAATTATGTAAGTACAATTGAAAATACGCCTCTAGTGGCCTTGGCCATCAGTTTTGACACGGCAAGCTAATCTTTTTTTTCTTCCTAAAATCACATGCACTAAGAAAGCTAATCAAACAACAGATAAATTATCAGTCTATCACCTTCTCCATCTACGTGTATACTTCCACCTTCAAGAACCATCGAATGTGAAAATCTAGGAAGCCTCTCATTTCCCAATATCTACAAACAATCAATGACTAAAGATGAATCTCCGAAATATTAAGAAACATTAAACCTGAATAAGTAAACACATCACTAATACTAACCTTCTTTGCCACAAGAAGGTCAAGACTCCAATCTGTATAACAACCATCATCAACCCCTACAAATACCATGACAGTTTCCTTTCAGTGAAGACAGATGAAAGATAAACCCATATATTAACACATGAATATTAACATTTAAAATCATCAAGTTCAAGGGCAGACGCTCCTAATCAACGCAATATGCAATCAAATTAAAAGTTCTAGCCAACATCTTTCACTATTTTCACTCTAAGTTTAACCATCATTTTTAGAAACTCCAGTCAATTAATTCAAAGGCAAATTGGAAGGTAAGAACTTAATTTCTACTCATTGTTTAGCATGTTATTAGATAAAGAATCCAAATCAACTGGTACATCTTCCATATTTAAAAAAATATGATATATTAGCCATTTATCTCCAATACAAGTACAAATCTTGATTTATACCATTATCAAGGCTAGATATATGGAATTTAGGCTCAATAATACTCATAGTATAAACTTCACCGTCTAAATGATCATGGAAGCAAAGACATATAATAATAAATCAATGATTAGTTTGAACAACGTATCATGAGTACCCACAACAACACTAAACTTAACTCTCAGAAACACACTTTTCGGTAAAAAAAATCTACTTGTACCAAACATCAATTCATTGCCTTCTTTCAAATGTAAAACATGAACAAATTAACACCAAGATGTTTCCATGCCAACATGAACGTAGATCTACACAAGCTCTCCCTATTACTATCTCCGTATTTGGTATCAAGATTTGATATATGTGAAATTACACTCAAGAGCCAACATTAAAAATTGAAATAGGTAAATTGGATTTCAATAGCATTTAAACTGAAAGAATATATAAATGAAAATTAAAAATCAGGCTTTTACTAGCATAAATTCTACTGAATATCAGTAGAACTACACCATTAGCATCTTTCATTTAGTAATTTTCAATAAAAATATATCTTTTTTTCTTCTGTAAGGAAGAATCCACCTGTGTTGTTGACTAACTTTCTTAACAAAGTGCTCTACAAAATAATATAAAATTTTAGGACATTTTTCGATGTTGATGCAAATCCTGCTAGTTACGTCCAACACATCGCAGCCTCGTCCGTGCAGCACAACACCTTGGCCTCCGCCGCCTTGCATACTTTGCACTGAATCCTCATCTCACTTGAGCGGAAAAGATCTGGTGGCGAGTTTAGAGACTGAAAAGCATTTCATTCAAAAGGGTGTCGCTGGTGGGAGAAAGGAATAAGCTAGGGTTTGGGATTTTAATTTGAGAGAATAAAGTGGTGTGAGGAGGCTGAAGGTATGGGAAAAATACATTATAAACGCATAGTTTAAATATATTGCGGCGTTTGATTCTAAAACGCCCCTAAAAGAAACCTGTTGTGGCGTTTGTACCTTAAAATGCCACTAAAATACGTATTTGTAGCGACGTTTCCAAAAAATGCCGCTATATAATCAGTCTACCGCGGCGTTTTGTTTAAAACGCCACTAGAGATGCAAAATTAGCGGCGTTTACTCAAAAAACGCCAAAAACGCCACTAATAACCTGTTTTGATGTAATGAGGGTGTAACACCAACTCCCTAAACAAGGGAGACCCAAGTCCGCCGAGAGGAGAAAAACACCAAGCCAGTTGCCGCTCTTAAGCCTGCATGTCGATTATGGCTGCGCAGAAAAGATTCAACCTAAATCATCGTGTATAATTTGAAAGAGCCGATAACATGAGGAGACAAAAAGAAATAAGAGGTTAAAAAGACTACCGAATATGACGAAGGATAAGACCCTTGATAAAAATCCGATAAAAAAGAAGACAAGACGCTGCACTCACGAACATAAAGAAAGAGAAGACCCCGACAGAAAGTCAGATAGAAAACTAACCATTATTAGTTTTACAATATGGAAGACCTTCAACATCTCTAGTAAATAAGTACTAAACAAAAATCAGGGATAAATCATAATTGAGCAACTCAATCGATCTAATCTTTGGAAAAAATTAGATCCTTCTTGTAATTCACATAAGCATCAACCTTAGACACATTGCTTTAGCAACGAGCATCGTTTGAAGTTTCGCAATATGCCCAGCGCTTGGTCATAATTCTTCATTTTTTAGGGTAAACTACACCAGTAGTCACCGAACTATGGTTTCTTTCCTATTTTGGTCACCTAACTATTTTTTTGGCAAAAACATCACTAACGTTATGTTTCCTTCCTATTTTGGTCATCGGCCGTTAAAAACTTAACGGTTTTGCTGACATGGAATTTTATTTTTTAATTTTCCATGTCATTTCTTCTCTCTTCTTGTAAGCAATATATGTTATTTTATAATATTTTTATTCAAACTAACATGATGGTGACACGTATCACTGCCTATTAGTGGAATAAAAGGAATGAAAAATCAAGCCCCTTATGTAGTCAGAGAGATGATGACACGTGTAACTGCCTAATAGGATGGTGACACGTGTAACTGCCTAATAGGATGGTGACACGTGTAACTGCCTATTAGTCGAATCTCTCTTGCTGCGTAAGGAGCTTGATTTTTCATTCCTTTTATTCCACTAAATATATTGCTTACGAAGAGAGAGAAGAAATGACATAGAAAATTAAAAAAATAAAATAAAATTCCACGTCAGCAAAACCGTTAAGTTTTTAATAGCCGGTGACCAAAATAGGAAGGAAACATAACGTTAGTGATGTTTTTGCCAAAACAATAGTTCGGTGACCAAAATAGGAATGAATCATAACGTTAGTGATGCTTTTGCCAAAAAAATAGTTCGGTGACCAAAACAGGAAAGAAAGTATAGTTCGGTGACTACTGATGAAGTTTACCCTTTTTTTTATTAAGTAGAGATATTACATTATATTTTTATACCAAGATTCAAACTCATATAAAATAGGCAAAATGAGCATCCTTAACCACTAGGCCAATTAGTAGATCTCATTCATAATTCTTCCTTTGTTATTGCATTTTATTGATTGTTAATTTTCATTTTTGATTATTGTGTTAAAAAAATAGAAATCACGACATCAACATTTTACTTTTTTATTGTTTGGTTGCAATTCGAAAACTAAAAACATCTAGTATTAAACTAATTTTCGTGGGAACAACACACATCAATCACTTTAGGCTTAATAGCCAAATATGTGCCAAACTACACATGTGGCGCCTAATTTAATTTTTGCTCTAAATATGTGCCTAAACTTTTATTTCGGTCATTTTAAGTACCTGACTACTGTTAAAAAACCCATGAGCCAATTAAAATATGACACGAGGCACATTTTTAATTTTTAATTAATTTTTAAATAAAATTCAAAATTTTATAAAAATAAAAGTTTTAATTTTTTCCAAAATAGTCCCAAATCCCTAACCCAAAATCCAAAATCCTCAAATTGTTGTCACTATCGTCGTTGACTGCCTCGCCGGAGACCACAAATATTTTTGCCAGACCAACACGACCATTCCTCCAACCACCCATCATCGGTAATCGACGGTAGGTGTGACGATCGGCTTCTTTTTCGCGAGTTTGGCTTCCTTCGACGTTAGAAAGTCGATCGGCACACCTACCGTCGGTTACCGATGATAAGTGGTTGGGGAAATGGTCGTGGTGGTCCAACGATGGATATGGTGGGTGGCGGCGAGACCATCGGCGGCGGAATCAGCTGGGGAAGTTAGGGATTTCGAATTTGGGGCCATTTTGTGAGTTTTTGAAATTTTAGGGTTTTTTATAAATTAAGTTAAAAATAAATTAAATTTAAAAAGAAATAAAACAATATATATATTTAAAAAAGTAACGGTAGTTAACGGTTAGACACCTAAAATGACCAAAACGAAAGTTTAGGCACCTATTTAGAGCAAAAATAATTTAGGCACTAAAAGTAAGCCACGAGTATAGTTTGGAAACCTATTTGGCTATTAAGCCATCACTTTATTACTTGATACGACTTGTATACTTGTACAATTATTATAATATTTCTACACGCATCACAAACCCCATTAATTTAGGTTCGTAGTATTCCTTTTCGATATTTGAATTGATAATTGAATTGTGTAATTGGCATTGTGGGTGTTATAGAATGAAAATGATTAAATGGAGGCCCTTAACCGGTAAATAGACCAAATAGAATAATTGGTGGGATTTGGTGGATGAATTTATCACCATTGTTTCTTCTACTATTTATTAAGATTCAATCTTAACCGTTGAATATTGAAAGGCATGAATAAATCTTTAAATTACGTCATTTCCCACTGATTGGAAGTAAGAAAAATATGTTCATTTTCATATCTTTCCTTCTTCATTCTTGTCAGTACCGAATGTTTAGAAAGAGAGGAGAGCGGAAAGTTTGAAAATTTGCATATCATCAAGAAAGAAATTTCTTAAATTGAATTCAAACCTTTGACACCCATTCGATTATTCTTAGATGAAAAATGAGAAATTCATTAAGTTGAGAGAAGTCAAACCATGTTGACTTCAATAGGAATTGTTGTTTTGATATTATTGGCCTAAGTGTAGGGGTATAAATGAACCGAGTTTGAACGAATAAGGTTGTGTTCGTGTTTGTTTATTTATTTTTGAATGTGTTCATGTTTGGTTCGTGTTCATTTAAATTTTTAATATCGTGTTCGTTTAAATTTTTAATATTGTATTCGTTTGTTTATTTTTGAAGATGTTTGTGTTCGTTTATTTAACGTTTACGAACATGTTCACTTAGGGTTGTGAACACTCCCCTTTTTATTCTTTTCTTTGCAAGCCAAAGAAAAATGATAAAATAAAGTCACTAGTCCTTAAGCTCCTCAGACTTCAGAATTTAAACTCCAATGTTCATCATGTGTTCAATTTAGTCCATACCTTCACTAATATTTAAAATGTAAGAAAATTAAAGGAAAAGGAGAACAGGGTAAACAAGCTCATAAATGAGTCAATAAAGGAGTTTATAAACAAACCAATAGACGAGCTTGTTTGTGAACATAAACGAACCGAGCACACTTCTGTTCGTATTTGTTCATTTATTAAATGAACATAAAAATGTTCTTCATACTCGTTTATTTAGCTTAATAAACGAACGTTATTGAACGGTTCACAAATAGTTCATCGAACTCTCAATTCACTTATACCCCAAACTCAAGTGTTTAAATGTTGTTGTAATTGGTAAGGGAGCATAGTAGTTGTGGCCTATGAACTTGGATCAGTTTCCACAAAACATCATGTGCAGTTGCTTAATATTTCGTTTGGAGAAGAGGGCATTGAGCGTTGGGTGTGTTATGGAATCAATATTTCCAAATCAGATAACCAAAAACTGATGTTGTTGCCTGTTGTGACAGATTTTGCTGTTACTTGATAATGTTGTCAAGGAGGACCAGGAAACTTGTGAATATAACCGATGAAGCATTTATAAAAGGAGAAACCGCCTCAAAACGTTATTAACATCGGTTTCAGATATAGTATTTAGGAAAATGATCGGATCATCTACAGAACCAAGTGGTTTACAAACAAAAGCCTCTGCAAAGGCTTTTCTTTTACCATAAGGTTGAGACATGCACAACAGAATTTGCTAAAGAATCTTCAGATGTCACAAGAATTGAATTCATACATCTCTCGCCCAACCGTACCAGCAAATAAAACACTAGCAGTTTCCCAGCACACGAGACGAGACGGTACAACAAGCTGTGCTTAAGAGTTCTGCAGCTTGATCTTGTTTCGGATGTCAACAAGTATTTGAACTACCTGTTAGACTTGGTGTAACCCAACAACATGCAGATTAGCACCTTCGACGAAGATGAATCAGTTAAAACTCAAAAGGGTTTAACTCTGTGCTAATCCTACATACGCTAGTGTAAGACGATGAATTTCGTACTTTGAAACACTGATGAATCACCATTTTATGGCGATCTATCAACAAGCTGGCTTAGAAAGATCGTTTTAACCTTGGCTAATACTCCATGATTATTGTAGGAGTCCAATACAGTTGTCGTACTTGTAGTCCATTCCATAAATGGTGGCCGAATCCAATAGCAGATCATCAGAGTTCTGAAATGCTAGGGGAGAGTCGGTCATTGGTGGTCCAAAAGAAATGCAGCACCCTGGGCAGACAAAAAATGGTGACACAGCCTCGGAGTCCTCTATGCCACAGCAGCGTGTGTGCTGCCACACCTCGCAAACATCACATGCTATCATCCTCTCCCCATCATCATCTCGAGCCCCACATTCACATCTGACTATCCAATTACAAGAACCACCTTCATGCCTTAGATTACTGTCCAAATCTATTCCACTCCCTCTGACAAGAATTTCTGCACCTGAATCAAGGGCTCCGAACAGCACATCTCTATCCTCCATTTCGCCCAGGTTGTCAATCTCTGTCACCACAAACTTATCCATAATACAATAAGTATCCCTCAATGCTTTTTCAGCAGCTTGTTTTAGGTCAAGAACCGTGGCATGTAACGGAACAATGACAAGTTCACCAGCAGGCCATGTCTCGGTAGACATATTCTCCACGTCAAACAAGCTGGGCATGACTCGGCAAAAGAATCTCAACAACTGGTCATCTTCATCCCGAAATGGTAGATCCTTCACAAAGTGTTTGCTATCTAGAACTGCCTGAGTGGCAAGTTCCAGCAAGTCTGATTCCGGATAGTTCAGTAGTGTGTTATTATACAAATACACCACATCATTATAAACATCAGTTCCAGGGACAGAAGCAGGAGCAGGCAAAACATCTGGTAGAGATTTTTGATGTATCTCCTCTTTTGCTTCTGATACCTTAAACAGATTGTCTATGTCGTCAATTGTATATTCTAAAACCCGAGCAGAGTTAATTCCACGGCGCACAATGTAGCATCCAACAATGACATTGTTCATTGATTTCAAAACATAATCCAGCAAACCTGTATCACCAATATGTATCCGAGCTGCATCTCTTAAATCTTGTCTTGTCATCCCACCATGACCGACTTCAGATTTATGTTCCTTCAAAGCATCTACAATAACATCTGCTGCTAATTCTATCCTTTTTGCAGGCCATCTGCTATCCATATGAGCTATGACACTGGTAAATCTCTTGCATCCCAAATATTTTTCCTTCAAATTGTCCTTGTGGAATGATATTCTGAAGGAATTTTTGTGTAAAGAAGCTGAAGGAGCAGTAGTAGCTGCTACCAATTTCTTCTGCAGCGCACTACAAGAATTGATAGTGAGCATAAACTTGAAAAGATCTCGAATTGTAACTAACTGGCTCTCACTTAGATCTCTATAATGCTGAACCATGCACTTGATTTGTCTGCCATACTCCCTATCACTGAAATCTTGAATGATTTCGTCAAGTTTCCGGGAGCTGAGAATTTCAATTGCTTTATCATAATTTTCCTCTAAAACGCCATAACTTCCACGGCAGAACTTGTATCCCCATCGACCAAACCATGTATGTCCATATGCGACTCCATGAAGCAAACGTAGATCCATACCGTGCTTCTTTGATGCATCCTCCACTGAGATTTTCCTAAAAAAAACGAAACAATCATCACCAAAGCATTCATAAATGTGAACTAGGCTAATTTGGATTTTTCAGTTACCGTGCTCTAAGAATTTCACAAATACGATCCCACAGATCCATGATTTCTCGGCCATAGAGATACCTAGAACCACCTTCGATTCCATTGATGCAAAGGAGATGGCCAAATCCATTACAGTGAATCAACCCATGTAAGAGATGGGAGTGGATGTTTAATACATTATCCTCTAAAGGCTTATTCCAGTCTAGGTCATTTGGTATTACAACATGATACTTCCTTTTGGAAACTAAATGGTTGCTCCAACCTAAAAAGCCATCAGCAGGGAAAATAAATGTCAGTTCACTACAAGAATTAATAAATTGGGCAGAATTTTTAGCATCCAGAGTTCTGTAACAACAATTTTATCATGGAGCAAAGCTTTCTTAAGCAGAATCCGTTAAATATATGAAAAATTGTATAAAATTTAGGCCTGGAAAACATAGAAAGTACTTGGAAAAATTTGCAGACATAGGAAGCAGGAACTTTCTAAAGCAAAACTCATAATACAGCAGCTAGTAAGAAGTTATAACCTTTTCTGTCTTGCACAAGATTAGGGAAAAGGTGGTGTTTTTATTTAATTATTTTTCAAGCAACAAATGAAACAAAACCCAAAATCCAAATCTTGGTCAAAACTCAAAAGTTCATGTTCACCATATATTTCCAGCTTTCTTCAGATAAACAAGAACCCCAAAATCCAGTAAAAAAGCCCAAAATCCGAATCATGCAAAGAAACAAGAAAACCCCACTATGTGACAAGAAAAGAAAGAAACAAAAGCTGAGAGAAAGGGGGCAAACCTGTACACTTGCAGTGATCACAGAAATTGTTTAGAGAGTGATCAACACTTTCTTCAATGGTGTAAAGAGGGACGACGGTGGTCTTGTCACGAACGAGAAGGGTGCACCAAATGGACATTCCTTTGACGCAGTAATCTTCGGGCTCGCCACATCGTTCAAGGAAGAAACGGATGTTATCTCGGAAAGAACCGGTGGGGCTTATGGGGCAACCGGGTTCTGCAAATGAATGTAAGCCGAATAACTTTGGCCTTCTTTTCCTGCACGTCTCTAGGATAGGGATGGACATTGTTGAAGTAATGCCTTATGGGGTCTTTGGTTTCTTCTTCTTGTTTGGAGCATGAGAAAAGCTGAAGGAATTTTTCTACTTCTTTTATGGGTTTTATAAGTAACCGACTTGAGTTTGCAGTCAGTTCGTTGAGGATGGGGACTTTCCGCGCTCAAATTTTGAGTCGACTTCGTTAGGAACTAGTAATGAAAAGAGACCCATTTTGTAAATCATCACATTGGTCTGAGCAGGGCACTCGACTCAAAAAATCCAATTATTTAATTTTCTCGACGAAAAAATTCTCCGCTCATAATTTTATAAATTTAACTTGAAATTTTTTTAAATAAAATTTGAGTTATAAAATAAAAATTCAAATGATTTAAAATTTTTAATAATTAATAAATCGATTTTTAAGTTTGAGTCAAATCCCTTAATTCTGACTGAGTTATACATATATATTACATATGAAAAAATATGAAGTAATATAAGTGTATTGTATTTGATTATAGAAAGCCATTTGAATTGGAATTAATTAGTACCACAAGGCATAACATATAAATATTTACAATTAAATTTGAATAGAAACTCGAACAATTCGGCTCAAATTGACTCGCTCAAATTTTATAAACGCGACTCAGCTCAAAAAAATTTCAAATAAAGTTTGAGTTTTAAAATAAGACTAATCAACTTTACTAACTTGTTTTTTTACTCGATCCGGCTCGACTTGATCAAATACTCACCTCTAAGTTTGGGTTTAAACATCCAGAGTATATAACCGATGATGTAATTAAAACCAAATTAAAATAAAAGTGTAAAAGTTAGTAACTACTATATTATTGTTTTGCCTATAGATTTTTTTAACATATAATTTTTGGTATAATATATATATTATCTAGAACTCTCTCCGCCCATAAATAGAAGTATACTGAGATCTATTTATTGACCCAGTAGTTAAAGATGCTCATACTGTTCTATTTTATATAGGTTGAAATTCTGGTATAAAAATATAATACCTCTATTTAGTTAAAAAATAAAAGTACAACCATGTTTGATTTTATGTTTTCTGATATGCTGTTCTATCGACAATGCCAATTAATTAAACTGAATCGACTACCAACATATTTTAAAAAAATCAAATGACTATTTTATAGTTTTTATAATCGAAGATTCGATAAAAACTAATTTATAATCGGGAAATAATATGTGAAGTTTAACCTTTTTTAATTTAATTTATCTGAATGCTGATTCATTGAGCCAAGTGGACAACACAATTATTTCTGCGTTGGGATGGTCTGGTATGTGAGCAAGATAAGGGGCGAGTATAGGCATTGCTAAAAACGATAAATTTTAAATTTTGTTAAAGAACTTATAATGTTAGGTTTTTAGATAATATTTTTAGTTGATTTTTATAATTTTTGACAAGTTTTTATACTTATAAAAAATTTTGATATTTTGTCCAAAAACATAAAATGTTATTGAAAACAAGTATTGAAACTTGTTTTTGTAAGTATTAAATTTTATCAAAAATTACGAAAAAGTTAACTTAAAATATTATAAAAAAATTTAACCTTTTAAATTTTTAGACAAATTTTAAGACTTACCTTTATAGTTGCACCTTAGACAACTCCGGTGTTTTCATTCTCAAATTTAAATTGAGGCTTAAGAAAAGCAGCACGTGGTAGGCCGCCATGGAAGATCATCAAACACAACCCACTAACAGCTCTGATGACATAAAAAGCAATCCACTCAACATTTTCCATATGATAACAATCAATACTTTGACAGTTTAAAGCACTGCTTTGCTTTGCTCCCGCGGAAAAGCAGTTTTTAGTATTTGTTTAATACTGTGAAGAACTGGAAAGCCAACACATGCTCCTGGCCATCAACAACTTTGGCCACCTCTTTCATACTCACTTTTCCTTTTGCTTTTTTTCCCCCTTTTCTTCTTTTAACAGTTATATCCCCAAGCTTTGCATCTGTGCCCTCCAAGAAGCTGAGCTTAGTGCTCATCGTCGACACAAAAATCAAGAAAAATGGTGAAGGAAACTGAGTACTATGATGTTCTCGGTGTTAGTCCATCAGCTTGCGAAGAGGAGATCCGAAGAGCTTATTATCTTAAGGTACGATTGCCCCTCGATCCATTCCTGATTTTGATTGTTAGATGATGATTGGACCTGATAGGTTTTAACGACCCTATAGTATCTTACTATATGTATATATTCCTTCACAGAATACACAGTTTTTTTTTTTTATAGTAGTCAAGAATGTTATAGCTAGATTTTATGATTTGTACAGGCAAGGCAAGTTCATCCGGACAAAAATCCAAATGATCCTCATGCTGCCGAGAGATTTCAGGCACGTTTACTAATTCTGTTGCTAATCTATCTGTTCCACACTTCTTTTTATCCTATATGTATGGCCAGTTAATGAAAGGGGTAATTAATGCATTGTCAATCTTCATTTTCCCAGGTATTAGGCGAAGCTTATCAAGTTCTGAGTGATCCTGTTCGAAGAGATGCATACGATCGAAATGGGAAATACAACATATCTAGGTATCACATTCACATTCTGTTTAAATATACTAAAGGGTAAACTATACCAGTAGTCACCGAATTATGGTTTCTTTTCTATTTTGGTCACCAAACTATTTTTTTGGCAAAAGCATCACTAACGTTATGTTTCCTTCCTATTTTGGTCACCGAACTATTTTTTTGACAAAAACATCACTAACGTTATGTTTCTTTCCTATTTTGGTCACCGAGCTATTTTAAAATTTTAACAGTTTTGTTGACGTAAAATTTTATTTTATTTTATTAATTTTCCATGCATTTCTTCTCTCTCCTCGTAAGCAATATATGTTATTTTATAATATTTTTATTTAAACTAACATGATGGTGACATGTGTAACTGCCTATTAGTGGAATAAAAGGAATGAAAAAGTAAGCCCCTTATGCAGCCAGAAAGATGATGACACGTGTAACTGCCTAATAAGATGGTGACATGTGTAATTGCCTATTAGTCGAATCTCTCTGGCTGTATAAGGGGCTTGATTTTTCATTCCTTTTATTCCACTAATAGGTAATGACACGTGTCACTATCCTGTTAGTTTGAATAAAAATATTATAAAATAACATATATTGCTTACGAGGAGAGAGAAGAAATGACATGAAAAATTAAAAAAATAAAATTCCACATCGGCAAAATCTTTAAGTTTTTAACAGCCGATGACCAAAATATGAAGGAAACATAATGTTAGTGATGCCAAAAAAATAGTTCGGTGACCAAAATATGAAGGAAACATAACGTTAGTGATGTTTTTACCAAAAAAATACTTCGACCAAAATAGGAAAGAAACTATAGTTCAGTGATTACTGATGTAGTTTACCCTATACTAAAAGACCAATCATTAGATAATTGTAATTACATACTCATTTTATCTCGTTTATTATTGTAAGGCGTTCCATTATTATTTCAGTTGATTTACTGTGCAATAACTTAACTATTTTATAATAAAGTCATAAGAATAAATTATTCTTAGAGTCCTTGGTTCAAGTATTATTGTGGGTTTGGACAACAATAATGCATTGAGACTAATACGTAGTTGATTAATGATAAAGTGTTGTCATTGATATGGAGATGTTAAAATCAATATATAAGTATATGTTAGAGAACGACATGTTGGATTGACCCGCTATGAACATGTTTCTTGGATTATTATGTGACGGTACAATATTACTCATAATGATAACTACATGTATGATCCTCAGACTTAAGATCATCATTATTTCAACATCGTGAGTCATATATTTTGATACAATCAAACGTGTGTCGTAGCTGACTATACTATGAAAACTGATATTGGATATGTCACAATCTATGTAGTGGAATATGGTTGGTCAAGATAGGATCTGTCCCTCCTATATAATATGAGTAATATCATAGGTCACTTGATTGAGTGAGACTAAAAATGCATGGTTATGCTCGAATAAGTTGATATGAGATATCATAGTTATTCTTTTATAATAGTCTACTCAAGATATCAAGAAATATTAGATGGACTATACAAGTGTAGTTGTTCCATGACTTATGTCCAATCTAAATATAAAAGACAAAATGAAGTAATACATGAAAATAGTTAATCACGAATAGGTTATGTCAAATCATGATTTCTTGTAACTTAAGTGACAATGACATATTGCTAGATGCCACCCATTGTTTGTAATATTAGAGAATGTTCTAATATTTACCAATAACGTTACAAGAACCTACAAAGTCACACCCACGATTGAAATGAGCATATATTAAATAAATTATATATGTACAAATTTGCTGTACACGAATTTAGTTAAATTAATATATATATATAATTTAACTATTGGATAAATATTAAAAGAAAATAAATATTGTAATTATAACTCTTTTAATATATAAATAATATAATTCGATTTAAATTTAATATATATATATATATATATATATTGAAATTTTAATTTAAGTTGAATTGAGATTATGTATATATATTAAGATTCTAAATAAGTTGAATTGATATTATACACATTAATACATATAAATAGAGAGTTTAATGATTTTCCGCAAAATCCTCTGAATAGTTTAGAGAGTTTTATATGCTCATTTTAATTGGGTGAACTAAGTAGATGTTAGAGCGTTATCGTTGCGGCTTAGGAATCGACATCGTTGAATTGTGATTGGATATCTATTTTCTCCAAATTCAAAATTTCAGATTTTAAACGGGTAATTCTTCACCCTTATTCGCCTCGTTTCGTTCCTCATACTTGGATCTGTGATGGTGATCATCAGATAATTTTTCCGCAGCGTCATAGGGTGTACCGGCGTGACCCAACAATTATATCTTAATTTCTTTTCTTATGACAGCGTTATGCTTTGATAGCATACTAATAGTATCAGTGGACCAATTGAATTCTAAACACCAGAAAATGCTTAATACTAAGTATGCTATTTTAACTTTACTAATAGTTGCATAATCATATTTAAAATTTCATTTTTGCAATTTTCTGTTGAGAATCCAAAAAAAATCTCTTCGTCCTAGAGACTGTCCTAGTCGAGTAATCATTAGGCCTTTTTGTTCGCAGCGACACCATGCTTGATCCAACAGCAGTCTTTGCTCTTCTCTTTGGAAGTGAATTATTCGAGGACTACATAGGACATGTTGCTGTCGTATCAATGGCTTCTTCAGAACTAGCCAATGAAGCAGACAATCCTGAAAAACTGAATGATAAGTTGAAGGCAAGTAGGCTCCTAAGTTTTGTGTTTCTGAAACTTGAACTTAACAAACAGAAATATTGCATTGAGATGGCAACTTTTAGATTCTGAAAACATAAGTTTTGAGACACATAGAGAAACATTGTAATGACTTTACTGCTGAACTGAGATTTTGTGAATCCTGCTTGGTGTTTGACATGGCCAAAACGGATTAAACTCTTCTTCAGTGTTATGAAATAATCCGGTTCTTATTAGTTTCTTATAACAAATTCTCTATAATTTTATAACAGCAGTTTTGTTGTGCAACCTTGAATGCAGGCTGTTCAAAAGGAAAGAGAAGAAAAGCTAGCAAGATCATTAAATAATCTTCTTAACATATATGTCCGAGGTGATAAACATGGATTCGTGCAACATGCAGAATCTGAAGCCAGACGGTTGTCTGATTCTGGTAAAATGAGTTACATAAGCATTTCCAGGTTCCTTTTTTACATATATGGTCATCTAATGTTAATTATAGACTTTTTCTGTTCCAACTAAGTGTGTTAAATAAGCATACTTACATGTAGTGGACGGAATTTTATTTTATTCGTTGTATCGGTTACGGAGGTAGCAATCAATCAGCATAAACCACAAGTTGTCAGTGTTATAATCCTCTGGCAGATTACAGTTCGATGAATGTAACACCAGAAGATTAACTTAGCCTGGAAGTAATCTCTATTGGCTTGAATTTTGCAGCTTTTGGAGTTGATATATTACACACTATTGGCTACGTATACTCAAGACAGGCAGCCCAAGAGCTTGGAAAGAAAGCAATTTATCTCGGTGTACCGTTTTTGGCCGAGTGGGTTCGGCACAAGGGACATTTCTGGAAGTCACAGATTACTGCAGCAAGAGGCAAGTTATAAATTCTATAGGCACCCTTTCCGAGTTTCCTCTCCAGCTCTTGAAAAGAAATTCCCATCTGCCACTAACATGGCTAGAAATAACTCCAGGTGCTTTCCAGTTACTGCAACTTCAAGAAGATATATGCAGGCAATTTAAAATGGATGGTAGTGCCTCTGAAAATGATGTCGAATCGCATTTACGATTAAATAAAGAAGCTTTGACGAGCTCTTTATGGAAATTGAACGTCGTTGATATCGAAGTAACCCTTGTACACGTTTGCCAAATGGTGAGTTTGTCTGTATCTTAGTCATTTTGATACATGGTTTGCACTATAGTAATTCATATGGCCGGATATCTAATGAGATTATAGTAACTCCAGGAAAGGACCCTTGTTTCAATAGTACTTTTAAGTTTACGGAATCTCTTATAGTTCAGACGAATCGCTTACAGGTGCTGCGGGAAAATAATGTCAAGAAGGAGGAACTCAAAGCTAGAGCTCTGGCTCTGAAAATTCTTGGGAAGATATTTCAGGTACAAATTCATTAAATTAGCTAAACGAACTCAAAATGAACAAGAACAGAATAGAGAAGAGAGGCAAAGCCTACCTGTTCGAGTAGTTAACGCTTTGGAAAATTATTTCACCAGGAACAACAGGCTCAAAATGGTGGAACATCAAGGAGAAAAAATGTTGCTGAAATAGATGATGATGATGGAAACAATTCCGACAGCAGCAGCGAAGACGAGACACCAAGAGCACTTTCGTATCGAACTCCTTTTCTCACTCAGGCATGTTCGAAATTCTTTATGGAAGCATATCTAGACATGCACACACACATGAATGATAATTGCACATGATGCATATCTAGACACACATACACACATCACATGCATGATAACAACATATGAAGAACATATTTATGAGTTGTGAATTCTGTGATAGGGTATTGGGAGACTCTTCAGATGCCTGTGTAACCCAGCCTTTGATGTGGATGATGATGAAATTGTGTTCAAAAGCAAATGATTGCACAAGACATGTAAATTAGCGTTGTTGGACGTTGAGACCATCAATTGCTATGTCCTTGTAACCCACCTCATTCTCTTGCAATACAAAACCCCTTGTTGCTGGTTTATTTCCATGCCTCCAAATGAACAAGAAATCCAAAGATCAATTCAAAATTCACTCAAATGACAACTTTACATAGTTTCTTTTTACTTAAACTACAAAGGTGGCCTTTGGGCTAGAAGAATATAAAAAAAAAGACGAGACAAAAAGAGCTATTGATTCTTTTTAATGATAGAAGCGTATCATTCATATCATTGAATTTTCAATTGCTTCATTTATATAAATAAATTTTAATTTAGGCTTTAATTATATCATTGTTAACAATGTCATGCAGAGGCGGACCTATGTTGGAGCCTATAGGGGCCTGGGCCCCTTAAATTTGGTAAATTAATTTTTAGTCCCTTAAATTTTTAAAATTTTTTAATTTGGCCCTTTCAAAAATTTTAAAAATGTTATTATATTTCAAAATTTTTGAATATTTTTAATTAAATCTCCTATTAAAATTTTTAAAATTTCTAATTAAATCTTAATTCTTTTAAAATTTTAAATTAAACATCTAAATTTTTTGAAAATTTTAAATAGACCCCCTCAACTTGGGTTGCTAAGATCCGCCCATGATGCCATGGTCACTAACTGGGACCATACCTCCATCACTAAAGTTCGTAACTAAATTATCCTAAAATGTTTGTTTTGGTCCCCAAACTTTTAAAAATTATAAAATTAACATTAAACTTTGGATTTTGTTACAAATAGGCATTGTGACGTTAACAACCTAGCGGTGGATTCAAATCGTGCACTGTAGAGGCCTATTATGGGGTAACCCTCCCAACCGAATTACTTCGTCCATCCACTGACAATACAGATTTCAAACTCATGACATTGCTTAAAAAATTTAGTACCTCATCCCACTAAACCAACTATTTGTCGGTAAAATCAGTGCTTCACCTTAATAAATCCCATCATCCACGATTCATAATGAATGTATGTAATCATGTATGCATGCATACTATCACCATCCCATTGAAACAAAAGAGGGACTAGAACCACAAAAACAAGTGAAGAGAAAGAATAGCATTTGACTTGATTTCACCGTAAAATGAAAAAAAATGAATTCAATCAAATTGAATAAAAATTTGACGTCCGCAAGGACAAAGCAAAATCTACTATGATAATTTGTATGAAATTAAAATTGCAGAAAACCCAGTCCAATAAATATTTACTTTGAAATACAGTGGCTAACTTATTTTATTTCTAGCTCCAGCAAATATCTATTGTGATAATTTTTCTGCAATTAAAATTGCAGAAAACCCAGTCCACCATAAAAGGACTAAGCACGTCGAGATGGATTGTCATTTTATATGGGAAAAGCTGCAACAAGGACTCGTAAAGCTGCTACCAGTTTCTACACACAATCAGATTGCTGACTGTTTCACGAAGGCTCTTCATACCTCTTTATTTCGGGATTTGATCTTCAAGTTGGGCATACATAATCTATATGCTCCAACTTGAGGGAGGCTATTAGATTATACAGCTGTATTAAATAAAGCTAAATATTAGGAGTTAGTTTAATTTGTTAGATTAATAATCTTGAATCTTTATTAGTATTTATATCCTTGTATTAAATCATATTGTAATCGAGTATCTTTTACTCTTTTTTACTTTACTTTACTCTGGTAAAATACACAAACAAAGAAACTGAAACGCTCGAGTCAAAACCTAAATCTCGAGTCAAGAATTCAACAAGACAAGAGAAGTGTGCCTGGTTAGAGGCACAGCTGAACCATGCATCATAGACCGAGCCACCATGCCAAAACAAGTTTGATAATTTGCTCTTTGCAGACCTTGAATCCCCTTCTCTTTCCATTTCCTCATAGTTTCCTGCTACAACTGTTTCGACCTTCTCGGAAGCCATGTTTTGCAATGACTGTAAGCCCCAGTAGCAATGTTGGGGTTGTTATTTAGAGTCTATTTTTATAGATAAACCTAAGAGCTTGCTTTTCCCTATCTGCTTGTTAAGCAGTTTCCATGCTATTTGTTTTATGAAAAGAATTTGTTGAGCAATAATTGAGTCACCCCAGTGTGGACCTAGCTATGTTACCTTTCGAGAAATGTGATTGAGTACAAGTACATGTATAGAGATGTTTGAAAATTGTGTTAATCCTTTGAGGGTTGTGAAGGGAAACAACAATCATTTAGAGAACTTTTTATTCACTAAAGGTTTAATTACAATTGGTCGTAGTGTTTTATCACGGTTGCGGACATAATAGATGTTAATACGACCATTGCAAACTGTTATTTTCTATAATAGTAGTTTCATACAGTGCCGCTACCGCTATATTACAATTGCTACTGCGTCAACGGACTGCTATTTGAATCCCTAATTACAATCTTCAACCAAAAACAACCACATAGTCTATACTTGGTTCTAACATTATGTCACACCTAGAAAGAGGCAGGTACATTAATCTTACATCGGAAAGGAAAAGGAAGGTCCTGAGATATAAAAGCGGTGATGTTGCACACATGCTATTGAACATATCTTTTGGGAAGAAGGTATGCCCACAATTAGCCTCCATTGATGGGTGGGTGATGCATCCATGTCCCCCCATGGGTCATGGGTGACAAGCTCATTTCAGTCTTGACCGAAAGGTGAGGGTCATCCACTATGGGCCTACTTCATCATAAAGAAAAGAAAAGATTCAACATTGTTTGATACTGAAAAAAGAAGAGAAGATTTGTATGTTTGATTTGAGTATGAGTGTTGGGGCTCGCTGAAAAGATGGAGTGAATTATTACATTGAGCTGAGCTTTGGTGGTAAACATGATTAGCACCACATGTGTGCCAACTGGCTTTATATCCTGTATATAATAATATCATTTGTGTGGTATCTAGTGTTTTCAGGGGTCAAATTAAATATAAATCAAGATTGAAGGGGTTGATTAGATGAGATTATTATTAGTAAGGTTCTTTGCGTTTAGTGTTTGATCCATTTGATTAGGCATACCCCATTCAACCATGATCTTGAAATGCTCCTTTAGCATTCACAATTAAAGGAATAATTGAGTTGCCATGTCATCCCATCCCTTGTTAATTGAGTAAAAATAGGCCTTAATTACCCTATATGATGGGGGTGATAATGAGCCTGACCGACTCGCAAGCTACTCGGTCAAAGCTCAGTTCGAGTGAGCTCGACTCGAACTCATGCTTAGCTCGAGACCTTAACAAACTGAGCCGACCCAAACTCATCTCGAAAAGCTTGTGAACAGGCTCAAAATAATTATATATATAATATGGAAAGAACTTTGATACACAGGCCGTGTAAACTTACACGTGCCTTGTAACGCCCCGGTTTTAGGGCTTAGCGGTTTGATGGTTTATTAGATGGTTCGGTAGACCGGGGTAGAGATTCGAGTCAGTTTTGGGATCGTATATTTTTGGTGTAGGAAAAATTATGGAAAATGCTTAAAATCATTATTAATTATGTATTTATTAATGGTGGAATCAATTTTGAAAAATGAGTTTTGGAAGATGAACATTTTGGTTAGTGACCAAAATGAAAGTTTTAAAAACTGTGATTTTCTAGTGACTAAAATGAAAAGGGTCAAATACTTATAATCTTTAAGGAAATATTTAACCAATTGGTTTCTGATGATTTCTCCCTTAATTTAACTGATTTTAACATGTGTTTTAATTAGTAATTAAAGAGCATTTTGTTAAAAAGTTTGTTATCTTTTCTAAAACAAAAATCACGTCATTTTCTTTCAAAATTTTCTCTCCATTATCTCCTCAGCCAAACACTCAGGTTTTCATCAAATTTCCAGAGGTGAGGTGGTTTCTAACTTGATTTTATTGTTTCAAATTGTTTTATAAAGATTGTTTACTCAAAATCTTACAATAATCTTGTGTTTTCTTAGCTTTTCATAAATCAATTGAGGAAGAAACTTCACAATAGGGGTAAGGTCCGAGATCTCCTCTATTGTATGGTTCTTTACTGAAATTCCCAAGCATTTGATCCTTATTTTTGTGTTTCTAATATGATTTTGATAATTTTCTAATGTTTAATTGAGTTATTTGGGGAAAATGAGTTAATTCACGGATTGGATCTGATTTCCAGTAAGTAAGGTTGCTTTTATTTATATTTTGGATATTAAATAATATTGATAAGTGATTTTTATCAATGGAATCCCGAAACTTAAGAATCTCTATTTGTTTAGGTTGTTAGTTTTTAGGTTTTGTGGTGTTTCTATGGTTGTAAGGTTGCTGAAGGTGGTAGGCTGTTTTGGATCTGTTTTTAGATGTTTTTGATGTTGAAAGTGATGCTAGGTTGATAGATGTTGGCTGGGTTATGAATCGAAGTGTTTTGGTTATGTTTTCGGTTGTTGCAGAGTGTTAATTGTGAGGGTTTTGTGGAAATCCGAGAAAGATTGTGGTTGTTGTGTTTAGAATGCATTATGATGCATTAATCCCCTATTGTTTATGGTAAAAACAGGGGAGGTTGATCGGAAGTGATTGGAGAAGCGTATTAGGCTTCGGATCCTTGTTTTCGCGTCGTCGAATTGAGGTTTCACGTATCAGTGAATGAAAACATGGTTTAAATGCTTACCTAGACACGAAAGTAAGTATAAAGTGGTTTTACTCTCTCGGTCGTGCTAGTTCAGATGATTTTTTGCACTTGGTTTTAATGTACATTTACCTACTATTTAAGCATGTTTTAAAGTATTTGATATACTGTTTTTAAGCATGTTTTGCTGAAGGATGCACATGGTAAGTGATCCTTGTAAGTATGGTTTATACTTGTGTTTTAAAGCATGGTAGTTGCTTTGGAATTGCCATGGTTTAATGCTTCTTAAAAACAATGAGGTAAATGTTATATGGCTAATTATATTGGCAAGTGGTGTAGTTTTAAAATTGTTATCGGATATAGTTGGCCGGCTATAGGATTGAGTGCACTGTAAATAAGTCACCTTGGATGTTGAGGGTTTTATACGGCGTACCGAATACTTTATCCAAGTACCCTAACGGTAGAGGGGTTAAACAGTACTGAATACTCCCGTTAGTGGGTTAAGCATCTAACCGATGAGAGGGATTAGTGTCCCTGTGGGTTGATATTGTACCCGGTTGTTAATGTACCGCGATTGTGATTGTATCGCTATTCCGGTTGAGATGGCTTGAAGTGTTGGGTTAACACTTGTTGAATCTGTGTATCCGATGAACTCTTTTGTTATTGAACTTGTTAATGATCACTTGAAAGCCAATATAATTGTTAATGTATCATTGAAATGTTTTATGTTGTATAATGTGATTTATACATGTTTCTCCTTAAGCTTTGCATTTGGTAGTAATGCATGGGAATGCTTAAGTAGAGAGTTAGCAATGCGACTTGCTGTTGATTAATGATACATGTAGCATATGGTTTAATATGCTGGTTTTAATAATATAAAGTATATGTTTTAACAGGGGTATGATGTTTTAAAAGATGATGTTGAGTAAATGGTTTAAAATGCATTGATGATGTTTTGCTTTGAGCATTCCTTACTAAGCCTTGTATGCTTACGCTCTCTTTGTCCAATAATGCAGAGATTTAAAGTCCCGGAAGGCAGCGAGAAGCAAGGGATCTTGGCAAGACTTGTTTCCAAAGTATGTTAGAGGCTAGACTATAATGAATAAGGGCAATGGGGTACTTATTTTGGTTTTGGGAGATGTTATGTTGAAATGCATGTTTGATAATGTTTCTTTAGTTGCTCATGGGTTGTAAATGGCCTTTAAGGATTGATTTTGGTGCTGGTTTGTCTTTTTGTATGTTGCTTGGATGCATAATTAGGAAGCATGCCTATAGATTTCCTTTTTATGCATGAAGCCTTGTTGTGTTGTTAGAATTGTGTTGCTAGTCTGCTTGTGATATGTTTGGCATGTTGGTATGGTGTCATAAGAATGTTGGAATGGTTTAAGAATGCTTTTGGGATGAAAAACTAGCAAATTGTGGCATTACAGGTCCAGGCGTACCGATACGCGGGGGACCGTATCGGTACGGCTAGGCATTTTTTTGCCTGGAGGATCGGTACGCGTAAGGGAGTACCAGTACGCCTAGGTAATTTTGGTCTGGCATACCAATACGGGCAATATAGTATCGGTACACATTTTAGCCTCTGGAATTTCATTTTTTCAACCCAAACCCATGTACCGATACCTACTTAAGCGTATCAGTACGGATGTTAGAAAAATTAAAAGTTAGGTAAGTTGGTTATTGCGTATCGGTACGAGTTATGGTGTATTGTTATGTGCATTATTATGCGTAGCGGTACGGTAACACCCGTACCGATACTCGAGGCTATTTTTTGTAATGTCAGCTTAGCAGTTTTGCTTTCTTTGCATTTTAGTCCCTGAATCTTGTCAATGTAATGGTATGTGTTGGTATGATCGGCTTGCGCTAAAATTTGAAATGGGTGTTTGGAACCTGACTAATCAAAGGCTGGTAATTCAAAAGTGAGCTTTAATCCTAAAATTCTCTGTATTTGCAATTTGGTCCCTAAAAGGCAAATATGATCAATTAGATGTCAAATTGACGCCCGATTGAGTTGGGGTTACACCGAATGTCTGCATGAACATGTAGGGTTAATAATTACATCTAAATAAGATAAAAATGGGTCGCAATTCAAGTTTTCTCTACAATTTACTTCAATAAACCTAATGCAGCTCACTCGGTTCCGTCTAGCGACTAGGTCAGGTCAAGGGGGTTATATTTGGTGGTAACATAGCCATGTTAGGTTTGTTTAGGAGATTGTAGTGTTGTTATCATGTTTGATTTATACGCTGATTGACATGCACAGAGATTGATATGTAGTGATGTCCTCTTCATTTCATCGCTAAATAAAAACGTGGATTTTCGAAGGTGTTTTTGAAAGGTGTTTGTGATTCTTTGGATATAAAATATTTATTCCGTAGGGTTTTAAAAGAAACCGTATTTTTGAAAAAATGGAGTCGCCACCGGCCACTTAGGTAGACCGGACACCATAAAACCAGAGATTCAAAAAGACAGGGTTCGGGAGTCGGTTACGGATGGGGAAGGATTAGCACCCCCACACCGCCCAAAAATTGGTACTTTAATAATTACCGCTTTATTAATATTGGATTTTCGGATTAGAGTGACGATTATTTTAAATTTTGGTCATAATTGCGAATATATTTTTGGGTCCTGTTATCCGAGAGTAAACGCCCAACCACTATCACTACGCCGTCATCTGGCCCCGTTGTTTTTGGATAAAAGGACACCGCATTAACAATTTATATATCATATGCAAACTTAGTGAGCAAAATATAAAACATGGCAAATAATTTAAATACAGTAAATATTTACATAACAGAATACTAATCTAACATGAATGATATTTTAGACTAAAACATGTATATATATACATATTATTCTAAATAATAGATAAAAACAACTATCATATGTCAAAATAACAAAGGGGAATAAGTACATATAGACGAACAAAATATTTGAAAAGACATGCATACTGGTAATAAAACATATTTCAACATATACGGGTCCACATATCGTACAAAAAGGGTAAATACACTAACATGTAACCCTAAAAAAAACAAGGGAACACACACATATAAAATACAAAATACGCCATATACGAATCAACTAAAACATAACATGCTTGATATGAATAACCGGATAAAAACGCATGACCATTATAATCTTAATACACATATATGTAAACATAAAATACGAGTCATATACGAGGGACATAAAATAAAAAAAATAAAATAATAGAATACATCAACATATACGATTATAATACGAACATTAGTATTTACAAAGAAAAAGGAGATGAAATGAAAGAAAACGAAAGTCAGTGGTAGGAAGTTTAAGAACAATAATATGTAATTTAGGGACGAAATTGCGAAACAAACAAAACCTAAAAGGACCATAATTGTAATTAGACCAAGGGGCTGACTCAAAGTGAAAAATCCAAAAACGCGGGATGGTTAAGGACGTAATTTTACCATTCAGAAACTGATTCGTTGTAATTTAGGGACGAAATTGTAACCTTTTGAAATATCAGGGGGACTGGATTGCGATTATACCATGCGGCAAGACAAAAATGAAAATATTAAAAACGCGGTGGGATTAAGTGTTTAATTTACCCATTTAGCAAACAAAATAAAAACAACTATAAAAACCCCCTTTTTAGGCCGAAATCAGATTTTGGTCATTCGTCTCATTTTTTTTGGTTTTGCAAGAACCGTGTTCTTCATTTTCTCTCTTTTGTTTTTGAAACCCGTATCCGGTGGCCGTCCGTGTTTCTCCGCCGTTTGGCCGCCGTTAACCGGCGGCGGCAGTGTTCCAAAATAACCTTATTTTCGTCCTCAACATGAATTGTGGTTGGATTGGAGGATACGCTTATTTGTCATAGATCTAGGAAATATGAACCTCAAAAATATTTTTTTCTAGACCAAAACACAACTATAAAGGGTCTTCTCCTCCCATGCTTGTAGAAGCCGAAAGGCTTATCACCGAGGAAGGGAAGACCCGATGACAACGCGGTAAGACTACTTTTTTTTTTTGTTTTTTTTTTTTTTGTTCTATTTCGTATATGCATGTAAAGAAAACAAGTAAGAAAAAGAGAGAAAAAAATTTACTGTGGGTGTCTTTTGATTATCTTGGATGCTTACAACTTTGATTTTTTTCATTACAAGATCTCCGTTTCTTTTTTTGTTACTACTCTCCTTTTTCTCCTTTTTTTTCTCTCCTTTGTTACAAAAACCTCGTTTCATATATTATTACTCTGTTTGTTGCAAGTTGCATCTTCTTTTTGAATCGACATTTTGCTTGTTGTCTTGGGCATATTCGAATAAGGATGGCGGTGTGGACACTCGCCGGTGGCGGACGTTCTCGGGCTTGAAGAACGATCGGCTGGATGAAGCCTCGATTCGATGAGACGGCAGATTTTGCCACGTGGAGCTCCGCAATGGCGAGTCGAACGCGTGGATCTTACGCGCGCGTGGGATGTTAAAGCGTCGTGCGTGGACCACGCGCGTGGCACTCGAACGGTCCATACGTGTGGAGCACGCTACCGCGATATTTTTGACTTCTGGTTGCATCGTGGCCGTTGGATCGATCTTGATCCAACGCCCACGCTACCTGCGCACATTATAATTAGATAAGATTCAGATTTGGGCCAACCGGGCCTTGTAATTGGACTGTAAATTTTTATTTAGGTTTAATATATTTAATTCTTTCATTTTGTCAGCCCAATAATATAATAGTATAATTATAACAGCAATACATATACATACGAAAATATATACTTATATTATACAATCATTAATTAATATAATATTCTAGTATACGTATAATCATACATATAATTAACATAACATCTATATATTAATCAAATACGCTTATACTCTAGATGCATACGCGATATACATACACCCCTAATACGTATACATAGCTTATACATGCACACATCACCTTATATTAGTAACATTAATATAATAAATATACATGCAATATTAATATATTTACAAGTGAAAATGAGTGATTACAGTTGCCCCTCTTTGCTTGTTCTCATGGAATGGGAAACAAAGCAAAGATTCATAAGCACTCATTTTATCAGACTTCCCTGTTTGTGGCCTTGGAAAAACGAATTCTTTTGGACATCTCCGATCTTCCTTGGCTGAATCTTCAAATCCTCTCCAAATCCTTGATATGAATGATACATGATCCTTTGCTTCAAGTTGTACCTCCTAGAGGGTTGCCACCGCCCTTACCTAATCCACCTGAGGGAGTGGAGCAAGTACTACCTGCGCCGGCTGGGCCAGGGATGGGTGATATGACACCGTTTATACAGGCCATGATCGGTGCGTTTTAGGAAACAGTTGTGGGTGTTCGTGTGCCAGCACCACCGTTTGAGGGGCAAGGTTTGCCGCTTGGGCGTCTTCGTAGTTTGGGTGGAGTTGAGTTTTGAGGGTTGTCGCATAAGGCCTTTGAGGGTTGGTTGGCCAGTACGAGGATACTAGGCCAGATGGGGTGCACCAATGCTCGTAAGTTGGGCTGTGTGGTTTCCCTACTGTAGGGTGATGCTTATACATGGTGGACTACTACGATATCCGGTATGGCGACCAAGGATGTGACCTGGGAGTTCTTCTGTGAGGTTTTCTGAAAGAAGTTTTTGGGAGTTCGATATCAGGACGAGAAGAAGCGTGAATTTATGGCTCTAGTGCAAGGTAGTATGTCTATTGTAGAGTATGGGGTACAGTTCGTGAGGTTGAGTCGGTATGCACCTGAGTTGGTACCGACGAGCGTATGCAATATGATCGTTTTCGCTATGAGCTTGTCCAAGATGTTAAGACATACATGCTTGTTGCTGATTATACCGATTTTGATGTGTTGGTTTCGCGAGCCAAGGATGTAGAGCAGAATTTGGGTTTGGCATCTAGATCGTGAGGTTCTAGCTCAGGTAAGAGAGTTGTTGATTCGGGCTATATCTATGGTCAGGCTAAGGGACACCGTGACAGGAGATTTTGCTCAGAGCCTAGGCATAGCGGAGGTGTTGTGGGACGTGGAGTCTAGGGGGCAGGGTGCCCAAGTCAGAGCCCGTTTAGTACTTGTTGGATTTGTGGATCCCGAGATCATTTGAGGCGAGATTGCCCGCGTTTGGCCAGATAGGGTCAAGCATCTGCGCTTGTTGCGGCCAATGTTTGTTGGAGTTGTGGGTCAGGTGACCACCAGAGGCGTGATTGTCCGTTGTTGGCTCGAGGTAGGCAGGGTGTTACATCTGTTGTTGCTCCGCAGCGGGGTCGTGGTTGTGGCCGCAGACCGTTTCAGCGTCGAGATGGGGGACAGAAGACTGTGGCTCATACTGTTGCTATCTGAGGGAGGTGGACCGGCTAGGGTGTATGCGCACCGCGAGCGTCGCAATGACACCAATGCGATTGTATGTACCTTTACCCTCTAGTCTTTGTCATCGTATTCGTTGGTTGATTCTGGTTCTACTCATTCATACATTTTGAGTGAGCATACTGAGTTGCTAATATATCTGTTGAAATTCTTAATGTGGGTGTTAGAGTGACTAGTTCTCTTGGGGAGACCGTCGTGGTTAGGAAGTTGTACTGTAAGTGTCGGCTGATGGTTCAGGGATATGTGTTTAATGTTGATAGAGTTTCCATTCCAAGGTTTTAATGTGATTTTGGGTATAGATTGGTTGACCGAACATCGGGCTGTGGTGGATTTTGAGACCAAACAGATATCCTTGATGTAGTCGGATGATTATGAGGTGGTAGTTGTTGGCGAGAATGCCAAGTTTTTGTCTAATATTGTTTCGGCTTTAGAAGCGAGGTGAATGTTGGATTCAGGATGCCAGGTTTATTTAGCCTATACTATGAATCCTGGATCTAAGGAGTTGAGGGTGCAGGATGTTCGCACCGTATGTGAGTTTCCAGGTGTTTTTCTGGAAGAGTTACCAGGGTTGTCACCTGATTGTGAGGTAGAGTTTGGCATCGAGGTCTTTGTGGGTACGATATCGGTATCTATTGCTCCGTACCGCATGGCTCTGAAGGAATTGAAGACGCAATTGCAAGAGTTGTTGGACCGGGGCTTTATTAGACCAGTATTTCACTGTGAGGAGCACCGGTGTTGTTTGTTAAGAAGAAAGATGGTACATTGTAGATGTGTATAGATTACCGGTACCTGAATAAGTTTACAATAAAGAACAAGTATCCCTTACCAATAATAGATGACATGTTTGATCAGTTTAGGGGTGCCTCAGTGTTTTCTAAAATAGATTTGAGGTCGGGGCACTACCAATTAAAGGTGAAAAAGGTGGATGTGCCTAAAATAGCTTTCCGTACGAGGTACGGGCATTACGTGTTTCTTGTGATATCGTTCGGTTTGACCAACGCACCAGCTGCTTTTATGGATATGATAAACCGTGTGTTTTATGAGTTTTTGGACCAGTTTGTGGTTGTGTTTATTGATGATATCCTTGTGTACTCTCGTACCGAGGATGATCATGATAATCATCTACGGATTGTGCTTCAGAAGTTGGTGGAGAATCAGTTGTATGCTAAGTTAAGAAAATGTGAGTTATGGCTTAAGGAAGTTGTGTTTCTTGGGCATGTTGTGTCAGCGGAAAGAATTAAGGTCGATCCGCATAAGGTTGAGGCTGTGATGAATTGGAAGGAGCCCAAGTCTGTGACGGAGGTTAGGAGTTTCCATGGTTTGGTGGGTTACTACCGAAGATTTGTGGAAGGATTCTCCAGTTTGGCAGCTCCGTTAACGTAGTTGCTACAGAAGAATGTTCAGTTTGAGTGGACGGATGATAGGCAGCGGGCTTTTAAAAGGTTGAAAGAAGCTTTGACGCGAGCTCCGGTCTTGGTTCAACCAGAATCGGGGAATGAATTTGTTGTTTATAGTGATGCGTCATATGTTGGGCTTGGTTGCGTGTTGATGCAGGAGGGTAAGGTAGTGGCGTATGCATCTAGGCAGTTAAAGGTGCATGAACGTAACTACCCTACTCACGATCTTGAGCTTGTCGCGGTGATGTTTGCCTTGAAAATCTAGAGGCATTATCTCTATGGTGAAAAATGTATGGTTTACACAGATCATAAGAGTTTGAAATATATGATGTCTCAGAAGGAGTTGAATCTTAGGAAACGTAGATGGTTGGAGTTGCTTAAGAATTATGATCTGACCATTGAGTATCATCCAGGGAAAAAGAATATTGTGGCGGATGTTTTGAGTAGAAAGACGGTTGTGGAGTTGAGAGCCATGTTTGCTCAGTTGAGTGTGACAAATGACGGTGGTTTGTTGGCTGAGTTGCAAGTGAAGCCATCCTTGTCACAGATGATTAAGAAGAAGCAACCGTATGATGGTAGTTTGGTATCTCATGTGGAAGATACCAGGGATGGAAATCCTACGGATTTTCATTTCAACGATGAGCGGGTGTTGTGTTTCAAAGGTTTAATAGTGGTGCCTGAAGACGAAGAGTTAATGCGTACTATTTTGACTGAGGCACACGCTAGTTCTTTTGCTATGCATCCCGGCAGTACTAAAATGTATCGAGGGTTGAAGGAAGAGTACTATTGGGTTGGACTGAAGAAAGATGTGGTTGATTTCGTTGCTCGGTGTATGGTTTGTCAGTGGGTAAAGGCTGAGCATCAGTTTCCTTCTGGGTTGTTGCAACCGTTGAGGATACCAGAGTGGAAGTGGGAAAAAATCACCATGGATTTCGTGTCTGGGCTGCCTTTGACGCTGACCAAAAAGAATTCTATTTGGGTGATTGTTGATCGTTTTACGAAGTGTGCGCATTTTGTGCTAGTGTATTCTACGTATACCTTGGACAGTTTGGCTGAGTTGTACATCTCTGAGATTGTGCGTCTACATGGGGTGCCCAAATCTATAGTTTCGGATAGGGATCCGCGGTTCACCGCAAGGTTTTGAGTGAGTTTACATCGTGCTTTGGGAACACGGTTGAATTTCAGTACCTCGTATCATCCTCAGTCGAATGGTCAATCGGAGCGCGTGATTCAGGTTCTCGAGGATATGCTGAGGTGTTGCATTATTGAGTACCACGGAATATGGGAGAATCAGTTGTCGTTAGTGGAGTTTGCTTACAATAACAGTTATATTGCTAGCATACAGATGGCACCTTATGAGGCGTTGTATGGCAAGAAAGGTCGTACGCCCGTGTGTTGGGCACAAGCGGGGGAAAAGTTTGTATAGATGCCTAATGTTTTGAAAGACACAATCGAAAAGGTGAAGTTGATATGTGAGCAATTAAAAGCAGCTGTAGATCACTAGAAATCCTATGCAGATTTGAAGCGTGGGGACATAGAGTACGTTGTGGGTGATAAAGTGTTTTTTTGAAAGTGTTACCCTGGAAAAAGGTGTTGCGTTTTGGCGGAAAGGGAAGCTTAGCTCGAGGTTTATTGGACCATACGAGGTTGTTGAGCGTGTGGGTCCTGTTGCGTACCATTTGCTGTTACCTCTAGAGTTGGGAAAGATTCATGATGTGCTCCACGTTTCGGTGTTGCTAAGGTATAGGTCAGATCTATCGCATGTCATGCCGGTGGAGGAGATCGAGTTGCGACCAGACCTATCTTACGATAAATAACGGGTAGAGGTTCTTGATACCAGCAGTAAGGTGTTGCGTGGCAAGACAGTCGAGCTGGTTAAGGTGATGTGGAGACACCGCGGTGTTGAGAAGGCCACGTGGGAACGCAAGTCAGATATGGTGAAACAGTTTCCGCACCTGTTTCCTCCAGGTAAATTTTGAGGAAGAAATTTCTTAAGTGGGGGAGAGTTGTAATGCCCCGGTTTTAGGGCTTAGAGGTTTGGTGGTTTATTAGACGGTCCGGTAGACCAGAGTAGATATTCGAGTCGATTTCATGATCGTATATTTTTGATGTGGGAAAATTTATGGAAAATGCTTAAAAATTATTATTAATTATGTATTTAATAATGGTGGAATCAATTTTGAAAAATGAGTATTGGAAGATAAACATTTTGGTTAGTGACCAAAATGAAAGTTTTGAAAATTGTGATTTTCTAGTGACTAAAATGAAAAGGATCAAATACCTAGAATCTTTAAGGAGCTATTTTATCAATTAGTTTCTGATGATTTCTCCCTTAATTTAACTGATTTTAACATGTGTTTTAATTAGTAATTAAAGAGGATTTTGTTAAAAAGTTGGTTATTTTTTCTAAAACAAAAATCATGTCATTTTCTCTCAATTTTTTCTCTCCATTCTCTCCTCAGCCAAACACTCAGGTTTTCATCAAATTTCCAGAGGTGAGGTGGTTTCTATCTTGATTTTATTGTTTCAAATTGTTTTATAAAGATTGTTTACTCAAAATCTTACAATAATCTTGTGTTTTCTTAGCTTTTCACAAATCAATTGAGGGATAAACTTCACAATAGTGGTAAGGTCCGAGATCTCCTCTATTGTATGGTTCTTTACTGAAATTCCCAAGCATTTGATCCTTGTTTTTGTGTTTCTAATCTGATTTTGATGATTTTCTAATGTTTAATTGAGTTTTTTTGGGAAAATGAATTAATTCACGGATTGGATTTGATTTCCAGTAAGTAAGGTTGTTTTGATTTATATTTTGGATATAAATAATGTTGATAAGTGATTTTTATCAATGAAATCCCAAAACTTAAGAATCTCTATTTGTTTAGGTTGTTAGTTTTGAGGTTTTCTGGTGTTTCTATGGTCGTAAGGTTGCTGGAGGTGGTAGGTTGTTTTGGATCTGTTTTTAGATGTGTTTTGATGTTGAAAGTGATTCTAGGTTGATAGATGTTGGTTGGGTTATGAATCGAAGTGTTTTGGTTATGTTTTTGGTTGTTACAGAGGGTTAATTGTGAGGGTTTTATGGAATTTCGAGAATGATTATGGTTGTTGTGTTTAGAATGCATTATGATGCATTAATCTTCTGTTGTTTTGTGGTAAAAATAGGAGAGGTTGATTCAGAAGTGATTGGAGAAGCGTAAGAGGTTTTGGATCATTGTTTTCGCATCGTCGAATTGAGGTTTCGCGTATCGGTGAGTGAAAATGTGGTTTAAAGCGTTTTGGTGTTTTGGAACAGAGTAATGGGAGTTAAGGTAGAGCTTGAAACGCTTACCTAGACTCGAAAGTAAGTATAAAGTGGTTTTACTCTCTCGGTCGTGCTAGTTCGGATGATTTTATGCACTTGGTTTTAATGTACATGTACCTACTGTTTAAGCATGATTTAAAGTTTTCAATATACTGTTTTTAAGCATGTTTTCCTGAAGGATGCACATGGTAAGTGATCCTTGTAAGTATGGTTTATACTTGTGTTTTAAAGCATGGTAGTTGCTTTGGAATTGGCATGGTTTAATGCTTGTTAAAAACAGTGAGGTAAATGTTATATGGCTAATTATATTGGCAAGTGATGTGGTTTTAAAATTGTTATCGGATATAGTTGGCCGGCTATAGGATTGAGTGCACTATAAATAAGTCACCATGGATGTTGATGGGTTTATACGGCGTACCAAATACTCCATCCAAGTACCCTAACGGTAGATGGGTTAAACAGTACCGAATACTCCCGTTGATGGGTTAAGCATCTAACCGATTAGAGGGATTGGTGTCCCTGTGGGTTGATATTGTACCCAATTGTTAATGTACTGCAATTGTGATTGTATCGCTAATTCGGTTGAGATGGCTTGAAGTGTTGGGTTAACACTTGTTGAATCCGTGTATCCGATGAACTCTTTTGTTATTGAACTTGTTAATGATCACTTGAAAGCCAATATAATTGTTAATGTATCATTGAAATGTTTTATGTTGTATAATGTGATTTATACATGTTTCTCCTTAAGCTTTGCATTTGGTAGTAATGCATGTGAAGGCTTAAGTAGAGGGTTAGCAATGCTTCTTGCTGTTGATTATTGATACATATAACATATGGTTCAATATGCTGGTTTTTAATGATATAAAGTGCATGTTTTAACAGGTGTATGATGTTTTAAAAGATGATGTTGAGTAAATGGTTTAAAATGCATTGATGGTGTTTTGCTTTGAGTATTCCTCAATAATCCTTGTGTGCTTACGCTCTCTTTGTCCATTAATGCAAAGATTTAAAGTCCCGGAAGGCAGGAGAAGCAAGGGATCTTGGCAAGACTTGTTTCCAAAGTGTGTTGAGGCTAGACTATAATGAATAAGGTCAATGAGGTACTTATTTTGGTTTTGGGAGATGTTATGTTGAACTACTTGTTTGAGAATGTTTCTTTAGTTGCTCCTGGGTTGTAAATGGCCTTTAAGGATTGATTTTGGTGTTGGTTTGTCTTTTGATATGTTGCTTGCATAATTAGAAAGCATGCATATAGATTTTTTTTTATGCATAAAGCCTTGTTGTGTTGTTAGAATTGTGTTGCTAGTCTGCTTGTGATATGTTTGGCATGTTGGTATGGTGTTATAAGCCTGTTGGAATGGTTTGAGAATGCTTTTGGGATGATAAACCAGCAAATTGTGGCATTACAGGTCCATGCGTACCGATATCGCGGGGACCGTATCGGTATGGCTAGGCATTTTCTAGCCTGAGGGATCGGTAAACGTAAGAGAGTACCGGTACGCCTAGGTAATTTTAGCCTGGCATACCGATACGGACAATGGAGTATCGGTACACGTTCTAGCCTCTGGAATTTCACTTTTTCATCCCAAACTCGTGTACTGATACCCATTTAAGCGTATCGGTACGGATGTTAGAAGATTCAGAAGTTAGGTAAGTTGGTTATTGCGTATCGGTACAGGCTATGGTGTATCGGTACGGTGCATTATTATGCATATCGGTACGGTAACACCAGTACCGATATTCGAGGCCGTTTTCTGTAATGTCAGTTTAGCAATTTTGCTTTCTTTGCATTTTAGTCCCTGAATCTTGTTAATGCAATGGTATGTGTTGGTATGATCGGCTTGCGCTGAAATTTGAGATGGGTGTTTGGAACCTGACTAATCAAAGGCTGGTAATCAAATGAGCTTTAATCCTGAAATTCTTTGTATTTGCAATTTGGTCCCTAAAAGGCAAATGTGATCAATTGGATGTCAAATTGAAGCCCCATTGAGTTGGGGTTACACCGAATGTCTGCATGAACATGTAGGGTTAATAATTACATCTAAATAAGATAAAAAAATGGATGGGTCGCGGTTCGAGTTTTCTCTACGATTTACTTCGGTAAACCTAATGTAGCTCACTCTGTTCGGTCTTGCGACTAGGCCGGGTCAAGAGGGTTACATGCCTTTTAGTTTTAGGGGTTAGAGTTTTAGTTTAAGGTTTAAAGCTTAGGGGTTTAGGATGAATGGTTTAGAATTTAAGTTTAGTGTTTAGAATTTAGTGTATAGGGTTTAAGATTTAGGATTTAGGTTTTTAGGGTTAGAGTTAGAACTTTAGGATTTGAGTTTTTATAGTGTAAATACACAGGCTTGTGTAAAATTAGTTTTACATAGCTTGTGTATCAAAGTTTTACCCATATAATATTATATATATAATGTATATATGTTTAGTGTTTTTAACTTGTTATCGTGGTTAAATACTTTAAATCCCCTTCTCGTTGTGTACTTGTATAATTTAGAAAAATGTAATATGGTTACTTGTGGACTTTAAAAATAAATATTATATTTTCCCAAATAGGTTTTCACATGTTATTTTTAAAACTTCAAAAAAATTAAAAGCAATTTGAGGAAAACAACAAGCCGACTCGAGCCGAGCTCAAACTATCCAATTCGAATTTGAGCCGAGCCTAAATTTTCGAGCTCGACGAGCTTCAAGCTTGAACCGAGCCCGGTAATACTATTTTCGAGTCGAGCCCGAGCCTGGTGGCTTGTTATCACCCCTGTATGACATGTTAATTCATACTTTAGGATTTGTTTAAGATTTAATCGATAAAACCATCATGAAAGTCATTTTTTTCTTTTGAATAGAAACCTTCTGCCCTTTTTTGGTGCTTCTATTTATGTCCCGACACAAAAAGATTTAGTTTAATGTTTAGGGTTTATGGTTAAGATTTAAAGAATTTGGGGTATGGTGTATTTTTTAGGGTTTATGGTTTAGGATTTATAATTTAGGATTATAACTTAAAATTTAATTTTTTAGTGTTAGGCATAGAAAAGGGCATCAAAAAGGGGCAAGATATTTTTGTCCTTTTTCTTTTACATATATCAAGATTATTATAATATGAGAAAATATCTCATGCACTAGCGGTAGAAACAAAAAGTTTCAACTAGCGTCTTAATTTCAGGGTTTAGTGACCCTATATAGTGTTTAGGGTTTAGATGTTTAAGTGTAGGGTTTATATAATAGGGTTTATGGTTAAAATTTAGGGTTTAATATTATAATCTATGGTTTTGAGGTTAGGGTTTAGATTTGGGGTAATATGGTTAGGATTTAAGTTTTAACCTATAAACCCTAAACTCTAACCACACCCCTTAAATTCAAAACACATACACTTAAACCCCTAAACAAAAACCTTAAACCCTAAAACTAAGATAAACGCTTGTGCATAAAATAATTACTCTTATAATATTGGCTTCACTATATTCCCTGTATATAACCATCGTGAAAACCCCTTTTTACCAAAATTAATCTTTCAAATTCATTTGTGGCTTGCTTTTAATGCACTATTTGTTGGCCAATTAAAGCATTCATGTTGTTAGGGTTTCACATTGTAAAAAAGAATTGTTAGGCAAAAGGTAATTAGACAGCTCGAGAATGATGTCATTTTCACTCCCTTTTAATCAACAAGCTTTCCTAACTAAAACACAATCACCATTTCTTTCTTTCTTACTGTTTTCGCTTTACTCCATCATTTGCCAATATACACTTGTATTGTATCAATAATAAGATCGGATTAAACCAATGGATTGAATTAAAAATTGATGATTTATTCGATTTAATTATCATTATAAAAAATATTAATTTCATGATATATAATAGACGTCGAATCCAATAAAACTAAAAATGGTAGTTAACAATGTGTAAAGTCGTATATACAGTAATATAGCAAAACAAGAGTGACCAAAATAGGAATGAGGTGAAAGTTGAGTAACAAAATTTGTAATTTATCCATTATTTAAAACACCAAATAGAATATAGCGTTAGTATGAGGAACGCACCTCTAGCAAGCTGTTATATTTTAACTCAAATTCTAATTGGTAATTAAGTTGAGTTTTATTGTAATTATAGTGGTGGAATAATATTTGGTAATTAAGTTTATTTAATACCTAATATTTATGTTAGACAAGAAGTCTTATGGACTAATATTTCTTAGTGGCCAAGTATTTTAGGTTCTCTACAACTATTGTAACTACGTTGTAGAGATGGATATTATAGGGATGCTGGAAAGAGTATTTTGGTTCCACCGAGTTCTAGGATATGTACATTGAGTTTTGGGATACATGAGATATCATTGTACTCTTCGGGTCCTCTACGTTGATAGTGAGTTGTTCGTTTCTGTCATCCGTGGAGGTAGGCTATGCTGAACTACGTTAAATCTTGTCTCATGTGCATGTCTTGGTCTATGTTGTTATCGCTTTGATTATTTTATCGCATACCAAATTTTTAACACAAACAAATCCTAAAACCTATTGGAAACGTCTCCCACGACCAAGTGTACTAGGTCCAACAGTATAGGATCCTACAAGTCAAATACCACTGTGAGTATTCTACAATTGATTCCTTAATACAATTTTATTAACCGAAAAACTCTCTCTTATGTGACGTATCTGGCCTAATTGGAGTTTGAACTGAAGAGTCACAATCAAACAACATTTATCAGTACAACGACAAAATCAAGGACATAAATTAGAGTAAGAAATGTAATATAATGATTGAAGGCTTAAAAGAAAGGGTTGGGTCAAATTTTGGCAAAACGAGTTGCTAAATCGGAATCAAGAGTTCAAAATTAGATAAAAAGAGTCAAAAGGTCAAAGTTAACAATCAACGATCTACAATCAAAGTCAATGATTAACAGTTTAAGTCGGGTTGGGTTCGATCCATGGATCTAGTTCGGGTTGTCAACGTTAGGTTAAAGGCTATTGGGTCGGATGCTTTTTTCCTTCTACCGGGTCGGTTACAAGTTTGGAAATGAGTTTGGGTCATCATCACAGCTTGGCTTCTCATTAATGGGTTATTTTAGGGGTGTAAGTGAGTCGAGCTTGAACGAACAAAGTTTTGTTCGTATTCGTTTATTTTATTTTGATGGTGTTTATATTCGGTTCGCGTTCTTTTAAATATTTAATATCATGTTTGTTTTTCGGTTTATTATTTTAAGGTATTCGTGTTCGTTTATTTAGCTCAACATGTTTGTTTAACATTCACAAACATGTTTGTTTAACATTACTCAACATGTTTGTTTATATGTTCTCCAAAATGGTGAAATTACACCATTAGTCTTTAAGCTCCCTAGGCTTCACAGTTTGAACTCCAAAGTTCATTGTGTGTTCAATTTAGTCCCTACCTTCACAAATATTTAAAATGTAAAAAAATAAAAGGAAAAAGAGAAGTGACTAAACGAGCTTATAAATGAGTCGATAAACAAGTTTGTATCAAAAGGTTGAGAAATGATTTGAGATTCATTCTATCACCCTAATTTGGCACAATCTAATCACTACTAGAATTTTTTTTTTTGAAAAGAAGTTACTAGTTTTATTAACGAGAAAATACCCGAAATTACAATAAGAGTTTACAAACTATCGTTGTAAACTAAATACATAATTTGGACATTCTCCTAAAACTAGCCACTTTAGATCAGACATGAACCATACATGAAAAAGGTTATAAACCCATCCAAATACTCGATCGAAAAAAATAGATATGAAACCTGACTGCATCGGCAAAACGAACCACAAAAGGGGATGAAGCTATTGATGGACCACCGAGAAAACGCAAATCAGAGCCGAGCACCGTGAGAAACTCTTCACAAGCGCAAACCGCGTATCCAAATTTAAACCGAAGGTCCAGGGTAGGGAAGATCAGCAGGATTACAAATAAGCACCAACTTGATCAGTCGTGGCGTCGTCAAATCCAACTCTGATAAAAACATAGAATAAAGAACGGCCAAAACGACCGAAAAAAGTAGAAGAAAACATGCCAAAAGACAGAGATAAACATGCCAATAGACAGAGTTAAACATGCCAATAGACAGAGATAAACATGCCATAAAGGCAAAAAAACCGTGTCACAAAGACAAAATTATTTTAATAAAAAAAATAAATAAAAATAAATCCGGCGGTCGACAACCGAAGGTAAAATCGTGTCACCGCCGGCTACAAAACAAAATTTGAGGCGCTAGGGGAAAGAATTGCAGAGAGGTTAAGAAAAAGATTAGGAAAAGATAAACACTACTAGAATTATATGTTTCCACCGATAATGTATCAAATAATAATCCTAATATTGAAAGGTTGAGAATTGATTTGGTAGAAGTGATCATAACCATATTCCTTATCCTTCCTCTCCAAAAGCCCATTTATTTTACCATGTAATATTCCTCACATGCTTGGTTTTCTTTTTCCTTGTTTTACTTATAGAAATGAGAATTCCACTAATACAGTATGTAAAAAAAACACTATTATCACGAAAACAAAAATTAACAATTGATTACACATTACATTTCACAATTAAATGATGAAAAGTCGGTTTAGAATGATTCTTAAAATGATGGGTGTATCATATGATTTGAATGGAATGGAAATATGTTCATTCGGAATCCCTTTCCTACCATATTCGTTCTTAAATTTATCAAGGGTGAAACGCACAGAAATAGTATTTTCTTCATTAGCTCTTATAAAAGTTGTAGGAAGTCATGTGAACATTCGATCGAGTCAAGCAAAATAATTTTGAATTAGTCGAATTTATGAATCCTATTTTACGACTCAAGCTTTATTTAGTTTTTTTTTTTAATTCAAGTTGATTCGAGCTTCTGTACAAATTTAATTATAATTATTTACAATGTGTACAATACACATATATTTCTTCATATTTTTTTATGTACAAATTGATTTCAGTTTAAACGACTTTCTATATCCATATACAATACACATATATATTTCTTTATATTTTTTTATGTAGCATATACTTCTTCATGTGGTATATATATATAGAAGGAAGAATTAAGGAACTCAACTAGAACTTAAAAATCTTTCCATTAATTACTAAAAATTTTGAGTTATTCAAATTTCTATTTTACAATTCAAATCTTATTTGAATTTTTTTCTAGTTGAGTAGAGTTTATAAAATTTCAAGTCGAACTTTTTCGCATAAAGTCGAGTCAAAAATTTTGGAGTTTTTTAGTCGAGTAGAAAATTTTAATTTTTTCGGGATGAGTTTTGCTCACCCCTACTAAGGGTAGTAATTAACTTTTTTTTTCTCCCAAGACAGCTGCTTAATGGAGGAAAAACAAAAGAAAGATACAAAGACTTCATAGACTTCAAAGTACAAAAGAGTCGATAGGCAACTCAATCAGTGTTCATAAAGCAGCAAACATTAGTCACCCGAGGCAGCCCCATGGAAAGGTTTGAGAAAACACTAAACGAACAGGAAAATAAATCCTACAAACGCTGCTGCCTGCATTCATTTGTTTCATCACCACACACATCGGTAAGTAACATGGGACTCGGTGATTTCACCATCATACGTAACTTTCACCACCTGACCCTTTTCGAAACCATAATATCTTGCAATTGCATCTTTCTTTAACAGCCTAGGGAGCTGCCATCAAATATAATTAAAATTCAAATCAGATACCAAAGACCAAATTAGCATATACAGACACACTATATTAAAGATGCAGCTACTGCCCTGAAATATGGTAGAGGTTTAAACTTTAGACCATCACATATAATGGCATATGCACATGCTTTTAGCACTTTCCGGTCTGAATTATGATGTTCACATTAATATTAACATTCAATCAAAGCTCACCGACAGCTAGCATTGTAATTTGTTGATACAATGTTGACTGATAGTCTTAAACTCTTAGTTCCAATGACCAGAGATCAAAGCTGGAAATCAGAATTATATATATATATATATATATATACCAAAAATTCAAAGACAATTTTTTTGGACTGATCCGGAAAAATCGATTCTATATATAGCAAAGCTCTTAAGCTTTTAAGACTAACCTGTTTCTCTTCTATACTGTATTTCTGCAAGAGCCTTTGTTTCTCATGTTCGGTTAGCACTTGGTGCCGGGGCTTTAGCACATGCTTTGTGATATTAACCAGTAAGTCAGTAATCTGAGGACAAAGAAAGAAAAAGTGCAGTATTAGGATTATAAAATGGTTTAAAGAAGTTGCATATAAGGAAAGGGAAAAAGGATGGCAGCCTACGTGCACACTTGCTAAACTAAACCACAATGGATATAAAGAACTAATTTCTTAAGACATTGCCATGTATAGTCTTTTCAAAATTTAGAAAAATTTATCCAAGATTTAAAAAGGGACAAGGAACACATACCATCGTAAGATGGAATGATGATGGAAATGTTAACCAATATAAAATTGCTTTCCTCTCATCCTTATCCCCTTCCCCTTCCTCTCAATAAAACAAGGCATTTCAAATGATCACACCAACCGCTCTAAAGATGAATCATCTATATCTATGTTAATGGTTTATTCAATTTGGTAGATTAACTGTTGCAAGGTAAGAAACTTAAATCTTATAGGGATAGAATCAATATAAACAAAATTCCATAACTTGATACAATTGACAAAAGAAATATAAGGTCAGTTGAATATTGCAACTTGCAAGTTGTAGTTAATGCATTTTTTAAGCTTCTACATTAAACGACTTATATCACCCATGAATAGTATTAGTAGTGCATAATTACATATTAATTTTGGTTAGTACAAAACATATGAAAAGATAGCCAAACAAATTTTCATGTTATATAAAAATGCATGTCCCTTGCAGCCAATCACTATTTCTCGTTCTGTAATCCAGAGAGGTGTGTTAACAATTTTATCAGCATGCAGGATGTCCAGAAACTAAAAGAAAGTGTTTAAATCTTTTCAAAATATCCAAAATTGAATAACTCAGTTCAGAACAAAAGTAACCCAAACCCAGCACCCTGGTTAGCATTTTCATCATCTTAACTACTTAAGTCCATGATTGCCAGCACAAATAGACCAAAGAGATCATTTAAAGCATGTTTTCTGTTTTTTTATAAAAAACTAGAGTTATAAAAATAATAGTAGCAAATAATTTGATAAAAAATCATCACACCGGGATGTAACTGCATGAAGCATGGACTGGCCATGAGACGTGTACAATATGGAGTGGCCAGCGGCATAGCAAATTTCAGGATATGAAAGAACTAGATGTCAAAGATTTTGGTTATGAAAATGATTTTCCGGCATGCAATTAAATTTAGAGGACCAATGTCAACGGAAATAACAGACATGACTGGTAGTAGTACAAATTTTACCTGGAATATCTCCACCTTAAATGAGAAATCGTCCAGAGCTTTCAAAGCTTGGTTTGTTACGTGGTTTTGCACGATAAATATCAACCCGGTCAAACTTTCTTTGCTAGTAATTAGACCAGCAATGAGCCGAATCCCACTAATTTTAACTATACCAGGCCCATAGAAAACAACCAGCATCTGCTAGGAAAAGAGTCATTCATCAAATTGCAGATCACGTTGATTAAAAAATAAAATCACTTCTGAAGACAAATGCCACAGCTATTAACATGGAAAAATTAGTATTTAGTACATAAATTACAAAATCCTTCAACAATGCTTTTTAAAAAGAAATAGCATGCCGTGTTTGATACTACAGCTTCATTACTAATAATCTAAATAAAGTTGCCATATGCTCAAATTTGATAACTTTAAAACTTCAACAAATACTTTAAAAGAAATAAAATCAATAAATCCCGCAAGATGCTGATATTGCCATTAAATGAGATAAAATATTATTGAATAAAGTTGATTTGTCCACGAGAATATGTTTCTCCAATTTGAGACAATCAAAGAAGTTTCTTGCCTCATCAAGAATTTTGATATGAGGAGATAAAGGACATAACCATTAACATCGCACATCAGCTTGGGAGGATTAAATCCAATTATCCTAGCTACAATAACCCAATCTATTTCAATTATAGTATTATAGAAGCTGATCACGTCTAGGGGCTGGAGGACGAACAGAAGACTGCAACCTCAACATTAAGTGTAAGGTTGATTTAGATTTCCAAAAGAATTAACTATATGCAGCATTGCTCACAGAGGTGAGCTCAAGAAGGGGGCTGGCCAGAGTTCTTAACGTCAACTTGTAGTGTTCATGTCTAGGATTCTAGGAAAAGCATGATAGTGGCAACTAACAAAGGATTCAATGGGAGCAAATATATAGAGCAGCACAACAACTCAAAACTCTAGCCTTGAGACACATTACGCCTAATTCATGCACATTTGTTACTGAACACTTATGAATTCAGCAAAAACAATTTATAGGTGGACAGAGAGAGATTATCACTGATTCTGCAAAAATTAAATACTCAACGAGTGAAGAAATACTAAGGAAAGATAAACTAGAATTAGTTGTAACCAAAGTCTGATAGCATTTTTGTAACTAGTAAGGGTGTAGGGGATTCTTTAATAGGGTGAGGAAATGCTACAAACCAATAAAAAAATGTATTGGAGGAGAACAAAAAAAAATGTGGTGGCAGGTGGTGGCGATGAAGGTATAATTTAGCTGAGATTATAAAAAGTGTGGTGACCAGAAAATTTTCAGAGTTGTAGAGAGAATTAGAGAGTTTGTTAGACTACCAAAAGATCTTAAATGACGAACTTGGACCTCTTTTTGTAGAAAGTGTGACAAAAATAACATGAGATCACACTGGTTGACTTCCACACGAATAGAGCTTGGTATGATAATGATGGAAATGGCACATGAGACCCTAACAGTCGGTTCCTGAAAAAACTTGTATACAAGAGTGAAAATAGGAAGATGTTTCGAAATATATAAGAACATTTTGAATAAATGATGCTTTGATAAATTTGGATGTAACTTCTAAATCAACATTTAACTATTCTTCACCTTTTCAAGGTAAATCTTTCTTAGAATAGTAGTATTCTTTGGTAAAGATATCCAATGATTCCATCAAAAAAGTGAGACATAAAACTTTTCTCTATTGGTAGGTTGGCTCCAAAATTGTGTAGAATTTTGTTTATTCACTTAAAAGTTCAAAACTTCTTTCAATAAAGCATCGAAGCGAAGGTGAAGAAATTCTATCATCATAGCTAAGCTAAGGTTTCTTAAATGATCTCTCCACAAGTGAAGCAAATAAAGCACCTTCTATCATGTAAAAGTAATTGTTTCACTTCTTTTACCTAATAACAGTAGTGTTGATCCTCCTTGCAGTCTTCACGAAAGAGAAAAAAGGAGGTAATGATAAATTTTGAAAATATATCTACAAATTTGTCAAACATTTCATTGATGCACACCTTAACCAATTCCTTCTCATCATTAATTGTTTTTAAATTTCTGGAATTTTTTTAACAATCCAGCACATCTTTTGACTTTTAATTTTCAACTTATAAATCAATGAAAGTATCTTTCTCTTGAGTGGGTAAGTTATTATCAAAGTACATCTTGCAAATTTGACTCCAAGACTCCAAAAAGTCATGAACAAGGTAGTTGTACTTGTATGTCTGATTCAAGGGTAGAATTAGAAATTTACAACTTCAAATCATCACTGAAAGAAGCTACTCCAAGACTTTCCATAAACTTCATAACACATTCACAAGCATCACTAGTCTTGTCACGCATATGTTTGAACTTCGGCCTAATATAGATTTTAGGATGGTTTAACAACTATAAAAGGAGGATAAGAGAACTTGTAATCAAATTAAGAAAGATTCAAATCATTATCGGCTTAACTAACTTTCAAAACACTTCCCTAATTGCCGCACCTTGTTTACTGGTTGCACGAACAACCATAATAGAATTACCAGAAATTAAGGTGTTGACCATGCTAGAATAATCTTAAAATTGCAAAGGAAATAGAACCAAAGTTTGTCAGACTGAGAAAACATCCCAGATGAATCATTAGGACTTCTAATTATAGTCGCACTAAGGAAAGAGGAAGAGTGAAGTTATCAGGATGTCATCCATGTTTGTGACATCAATCGTAGGTAAGTGAGAAAAAGATAGGAGTTAACAAATGTAATTGTATGAAATGGAAGCTATGTGGAGCACAAACTAAGAAGTGTTTTGATCACAAACAGATAAAGGCTAAATGATAGCACACTTAAGAGTGCATTGACTGTTCAACCGAAATGGAAATCATTTGTGTTCTAGGAAAAGGTTAAGAAGAATTTTAATAATTTCCATATTTGAATCTGAAAGTCGATAAACGGAGTAAAATTAAGAGTCCCTCCATTCTTCTAAAATTAACACCAGAGTTTTCATGTAGTTAGAACCTGTCTGTTAGCCACATTGCAGATCATCTTTATCACATGCTACTATAGTTGCTACAGTGTGAAGGGCATGGAGCATATTGCAATGCTAGTGCTAGTGCTAGGATTAGTTGCAGCCCAATGTGGCTACTGAATACAGAGAGGTCTCAGACCAAACAAAAAAAAAGTGCTAGGGCTAGGAAGCACTGCCACCACAAATTACTTATAGAGAACGAAGTTGCCAGTGTCACTACTAGAGAGGTGTTTGCAAGTAACATTGTTGTTAAGTAAGGTTACCTGCTTCTGCTATCTAACCAACATGCAATTGCTTAAAGATGTTAATAGCCAAAAACAAACATTTAGATAAGGACCAAATCAAAAGCATCGTTCCAATATTTTTTTTCCAGAAAACGAATATGACAGGGTTAAAAAATGATATCATCTAAATCCAAACTTTTGGAGGAGAAGTATATCAAACAATTTAAAGGAACATGCAATGACTAGATATCAAGGGCGTCCCTAGGCCAGGGCAATAGGGGCGCCCGCCCAGGGCCCCCACCCAAAAAAATTAGAAGTGTAGTTCTTAGTTTTTACGGGTGGATGAAAAAAAAAAACCCAGTGATAAAAACATATATATATATAGTTGGATAACTTTCGAAGGCCCCAATAACAAGTATTAAAAAAATTAAATCGTAATAGTATGCTCATATTAATAAATATTGGGGAGAAATCGGACCCTAATAATAAGTATTAAAAATAATTCAATTTTTAAGAGTATGCTCGTAATAACAAATATTAAAATTAATTTTTTTAATACTTATTATTAGGAATTTATTTTTTTCTACTATTTATTATTGAGCATACTCTTAAAATTTATTTTTTCAATATTTGTTATTATAGACGTACTCTTAAAATTTTATTTTTTTCAATGCTTGATATTATAGACATGTATTTAAATAGAGGTATGTAACCGTAACGAGAGATCATTATATGACGGTAAACACTATCCAAAATTCACAGTACCTGCAACCGTTATGTCTACAATATTATATGTTATTAAAAATTTTCACAACTAAGATACCCACAATGATAGAAATAACATTCGTTATGTCTGCAACATGATAAACGCAACATGACCGAATATACGATCGCAACTGCAATTTAAATCCCTAATTTAGGGACCAATTTTTAGGTTCGCTTTAGTGTCTCTAAAATCTAAAAAACAGCGCTGCTAGATACTCATGTAAAGAAACCAGCGACCAAAACATCAAGCAGAAAGGGGAAAAAAGATTACCCGCTTGGAAGGATCGCTTCTATGAGTAACAGAGAGTCTGAGACGATCAAAATCAGGGGTTTGGCCATGAATGGCGCGAAATTCTTGAAGAGAGAGGTCGATTTCAGAGCTGGGTACGGCATAGCCCCTGTCCCTGAGCATCTCCAGCACGGTTCTCCGGGAGAGGTAGTAGCGATGACTCTCGGTGCTGCCATCGTCCACCAACCCAGTCAAGCACTTTCCTAAGGCTTCCCCGTTTGACCCATCTCCTTCCATTTTTCGCTTTTACTTCACTCACTCTATGAGTTTAACACAACTCAACTGCGCCCTCGACTCTGACAAAAGTTTACTTTTTGTAGAGGTTTTTGTAGTCCTGGAGATGTCCGAGTTTGGGCTTATGGGTTTAAAATCTCTTATTCCAAGGTTCAAACTCAAATTAAAAATCCATAATATTTTAATACTGAAATTTGATTATACTATTAAAATATTAATTTTTTTTATATTATCATACGTGAACTATTATAATTTTATAATTAATTATTAAACAATCTTCTCTTTTTATACAACAAAACCTTGAATAGAATTTTTAAAATTTTAAAATAATTTCGAGTGAGCACATTTGATTGATTGGTTAAATTGTTCATTTTTATCCTCTCGTATTCATGTAGGTCATGTGTTCTAAACTCACTAGAAACATCCACTTCCTCCTCTCTAAAGTCTCCCCTCCCTCTCCTCTCATCCCCTCTAAATTGGATTAAGAATTAAGATTTGTAAAAAAAAAAATTAAAACAATCTCTCTTTCTTTTTGCAATAAGTGATTTAAAATACAAATGTTTTTTAATAAGTAAAAAATTAAAAATTATTTCACTCCAAAGATTTTTCCCATTTTTGTTAAATCAAAATCAATATAACATGAACTCAACAAGTGATCCCAGTAAAAAGAGGATGATGTTCATTCTAGAAGACTATGTTCAAATCGTTTTGTCTGTAAGGTGTGTATGCATTGTCAAAAGGTCAAAAATATGTATAAACAATACTAGCATGGCATATAAAAATAAGCATTCAAGCCACAACATTCAAACTATTAAACATAAATTACAAAATAAAAGTCATGGGAAAACATCATAAAACATAGTCTAGGTACATGAAATGCATGTGATGAAAAAACCCATAAATAACTACGCATTCGATAGGATTAGAATCAGAATTAGAATATGTCAAAAAAATTACGCATTCGGCGCAAAAGAGGAGGAGCCACCTCGTTGAGTTGAAGTAAACCGGTTGAAAAGGAGGGGCCACCACACTAGCTTTGCCTTCTTCGTCGTCACCTTCATCATGATCGGCCTTGTGCATCCACAAACCATTCTTAAATTTCCATCCTTCTTCTCTTTAAAGATTTCTATGGAATTTCTTAGAGGACTGGACATATAAAGAGAACAATCGATCTCTTGTTTACAGAAAATGTGACTAAGCACACATCCATAAACCAAAGATTCAACATGGTAGTGTTGGCATTAGAAATGGGTGGACAAGCTTGGAAAACAATCATTTTCTCTTAATTAATCGTATGGCTAGCTTTGAAGCAATGAAGCCATCAAATATCAAGATTGTATAAAGAGGAACATTTACATTTGGATGGTTGAAACGACCAAGAGATAAGAAGATGAAGGACTTGATTGTGGACATTAAGAAAAGGGCACAAGCTCACTCTCATTGTCAAGACGTGTATCGTCAAGACCAAGATGTTTGATGATAATGGAAGAGTCAAGAAAAAAGGTTTTACCCGTTATATAAGATTGAATGACGGTAGTATACCTTTCTGAAGAGTTGGTAATACAAATAGCATTAGAGTAAAAAGCTTTGAACGAGATTTTAATAAATTGTTGAACAATGGCGGATCCAGAAATATTTTTGAAGGTGGGCACACATATATTAACATTATGTTTGAATTCGGTTCGTTTATTATTTAATGAGTTTGGACTTTGTTCTTTTAGTTTTCGCTAACATGTTCATTTATATATGTTCACGAACATAAGCGATTAAGTGTAAAAAGTTAACAATATTTACAACGATGTAAATAAGTTTTCAATGCAAACATTAGTAAATAAAAAAACAATTGTGCAAATAACTTCTTCAGTCTGACTATATGGTGGATCAACCACTGTGGCTAATACATATATAATTTAAAGTTAGTTTAAAAAGAAGAAAACAATGTCATCTATTATAACTTACAGTGATAAACCTATATAACATATTCGTGATGTGGACAATTTTATGTAAACATTTGCTTACCCCTAATATCGTGGGGATTGAGTACAATCCTGCATAACAAATGGGTGAAAAGTATACCATTCACGCTAGTCATAAAAATACATTAGTGAATAAGAAATCTCCAAATTACAATTTGCAAAGCAATGTGCTATATAATATCTACAAGGCTACAATAAATTCGAAACAACCCAATTTATGCCTATTACCATCAATCAATAAAAAATAAGAAAAAAAACCAATGCATTTGTTAAATTGATTCAACGAAATTAGTATAAAGAATCATTAATTAATAAAGCCATATTTCTACATCTACTCTCAATTAATATAATCTCTAACTCAAAACCCAAAGTTACAAAAGATAAACATCAATTCAGTAAATATTTAATTACTCTATCCCTATTTGATATTTGTGTTGCTATAGTTGTAAAGAATATAATTTTGATGCCCTTTTCAGTGCCTCTGGTTATGCCCCAACACTAAAAACATAGGTTTAGGGGTTAAGGTTAGGGTTTGGGATTCGAGTTTAGGGAATTTACGAGTATGATGATATTTAGGGTTTATGGCTTAGGATTTAAAATTTAAAATTTAGGGTTAAGGTTTACAATTTAATTTTGCTTGTTGGGCATAGAAAGAGACACCGAAAAGGGGCAGATGATTTCTATCTAGTTGTAAGAGAAAGAACAAAAGGTCATGAACTCTTAAAATCTTGTAAATGAATCGAGCTCAAATAAATTATTTGTGGACTCCCAACAAGTATAAGTATACTTATTGACATCTTTAGTCTATTTTTTTAGTATATTTTATATGTGGGTAGACAAACAAAATTTTTGGGTGGGCACAAATAAAATTTTAAAAGGAAACAAATAAAATTTTAAAGTGGACACCATCAATAAAATAAATAACTAATAGAAAAAAGTTCAAATTTTAAGGTGAACACATGCATACTATAATGAATATCCGCCGCTGTTGTTGAACCTAATATTTTAATATAACAAATTTCGAACCCAACTGTGGGTTGAATTTTCGTGGAATAAATTTAAAAAATAGAAAAGTTGTTAGGTTGGGTTTGTGATTAGGGATGGGTATTTTATCCAATCCATACGGGTTTTGACCATACCCGGTCCGATTAGGTCAGATTTTTTAATAAAAAATCAGGTCAGGTCGGATTTTTATTAATGGTGAACTCGGGTCGGGTCGGGTCGAGTTGAGTTTGGATTTAGGGTAGAAAATATATGACTCGGCCTGAGACTAATTGTGTAATTCTCCCTTAAATTTTTTAGGGATATTTATAATATTACCCCCTCTTTATATATATTTTTTATAATTAGGTCCTTAAAATTAAATTTTATTTACAATTTAGTCCTTCAAATTATAATTTTTTATGATTAAGTCCCCTAAAATTATATTTTTACAAATAGGTCCCTAAAATTAATTTTTTCCTATAGATCGGGTCGGGTTGGGTTTAATATATTTATTTTTTGGTCGGGTCGAGCGCGGGTTTAGGGTATTTATTTTTGGGTCGGGTTTGGGTGGGCCAAAAACCCGACCTGACATGTGCTCATCCTTAGTTGTGATTGAACCGATACGTGGACGTTTGGGACATTTTTGTGTAAAACTTGTTTGGGGCCATTTGAAAACAAAGGTTTTGAAAGAAAATTTTCACAAGGAAATTTTGACAAATACCTAATGGGCACTAAGACACAAGGATAAGAAAAAATAGAATTTAAAGGACAAAGAACCTCCTACAAAATAAAATAATATATATATATATATATATATATTAGACAAGTGAGAGTGATGCAAGCCTCGCGGGTGGGGATTGAGTGGATACAAAGGTTATATCATGTCTTCCCTACCACTCATAGTAAGTCTATTTTTTCATCCCCGTCCCACAACTTGTAAAATCTATATCCATTCATTCCCAATTGATGCAACGTAGTGCGAGTCCTTGTAAAATCCACCCCACTAGCATCCCTATTAATATTCACTGATAAGAACCTAATTAATTTGTAAGTTGGTCCTCCAATGGGCCAAGAGTGACATAAATCTACACCAAAAGTTGTTGAGTCAATCACACAATCAAATATGGTCAAGAGGAGGTAAATTGGTCACTTAAAATTTGTGTACAAGCTTGAGCATGAAATAAAAATTTGACACAATTTAGAGTGATTCAACTTTCTAAATAAAGTTTACATCCGCTACCTTAGTTATCCACGCTAAGAGTTTCCCAAATTCATTAATTTGATCTACCTTTGAGAATAAGGTGTAACCTATTTCTACCAAAATCATAAAAATACACTCTTTCTCAAAGAGAAAAATAAAAATGAGCAAACTAAGAATAAATTATCATTGATTATAGTGTTTGTAATTTAAAGCTCTCACCAAAACACTTGAAATAAAATATACAATAAATTATATTAAGAATTCTTCCAATAAAGATGAAGAAATGTAGCTCAAATAACTCTAGATGATGATTAAACAAGTACAATTGGTCAGTTGGTCAAACTACTCATCTTTGTTCCCTCATATTTCCTTAGGTCATGGGTTTTAAACTCACTAGGAGCACCTCATTCCTTCCCCTAGTGTCCCCCTTTCCCTCCCCACTAGGTAAGATTAAGATTAGAATTAAGATTTGTCAAAAAAACTCTAGATGATGTGATTGAATCTTTTCTTTATATTCTCTTATGTTTGAATAATTTTTTGAAACTTACTTTTATAACCTAATTGATCTCTATATATTGGCTTGTTGGGGATTTGAGTAGAACGGTTGAAGGGACTATGGAGTTTTTTCTCAGTATCAGTACTCGTGAATTGGTAGTACTCAATGCATTAAATATACAATAAACGACATATGTCCAGGTAGTATAAAACTGGACATGCAGTAGAAAGCAAGAGGGATCTTTCATTCAAAGCATCATCACCACCCCAAAACAAGAGCGACAAGCAATCTTTGGCCCAAAAACGACCACCTTAACCACCATCGAGCTACCATCTTTGGTCATTGTTTATTTTGATCATCAATAATTGGTGCGATGAGCATGGACGAACATTTTACCCTCAGATTCATCAGTAAGTTCGAAGACCTTGGAGCATGGGTGGAGGCAACCAAGAACACCCAAAGGAAAGAACGACTGAGGTTTACACCTTGGCAGACCAACCAACAATTTTGATCGGCAAAAAAGTAACAGATAATGATGCCTTGAGGGGACAACCAACAATAATAGCTATTCAACAACTACAACAATTTAGCAAAAAATTTTACAGCAGTTTGGGGAGCAGTCTCCCTTGTGGTTTAGAGCAGGACAGTGCACACAACAGACAAGAGAGGCATCGTCGTCGAAAGGCGGTAACTAACAGTTTTTAGAAAGGTAGAAAAAGATGAAGAGCATGGAAGAAGCTTTACTGCTCTCAAAACAACAATTTGAGCAGCAATAAAAGTCTATACAAGAGTGGGTTGAGCAGCATAGAATCACGAAGAAATGAGTGAAAGGTTAATTAGGCAATTGGCCAAAAATGCTAGAAGTAAAACGGTTCAGGAGAAGCAGCTCCCCCAGTACGGTGCTACGGAATGGCGGCCTCGAGAACCGAAGAAGGACTATGAAGACTCAAAAGATATAAACTATAATCCCATGAAAGACGACGAGCAACAGGCGTTAAGGGTGAAGATGGAGCAACTAGAAAAGAATTTTCAAAGCATCCAGATCCTTTGGCAGGACAACCCTCATATGAACCCTCAAAGATACAAAAACAAGCCCCTATCTATAGACATGTTAGAGCATCATGTGCCTACATCCTTTAAGGTCCCTAAGCTAATGTACAACGGAAGAGGTGACCCTCAAGATCACCTATCCCATTTTTTAAATTACATAGATTTGTTCGACGCCGCTGATCAAGTTAAATGCCGAACATTTTCTATGACCCTTAAAGACTCAGCCCAAGTCTGTACCTCTAGCTACCAGTGAACTCTATTTCCAGTTTTGATCAGCTGGCAGAGCTGTTCATGAGCCGTTTCTGGAAAAACAAGGTATTAAAGAGATCGTCGACCTACCTCATGTCTGTCATCCGAAAGCTAGGCAAATCTTTACGCGAGTTTGTCCAGCGATTTCACACTGCAACCATGCAAATCAAAGAGGCCTCCAACAAGTTTATTATTTTAGCTTTCGTTAGTGGTACCTCCCACCAGTATCTCAAATATAATTTACTGGACCGACCGACAGCAACAATGTTAGAATTATACTAGAATGTTTAAACATACACTGAAAATAAGAAAGCGGATAGCATAAAAGCCATGGCACAAGGTTCGCAGCAGGAAACTTAGATATAGGACGATCACGGTCCTAGAAGCGGCATGCCCTCTCTTCATCAGGGAAGTGGTAGAGGGGGCCAATAGTTTTGCCATGAACCGCAATATATTCAGCATAATAGTCAATCACAGCGGTAAACACAAGAAGGCCAGCAGCGCGGGATACCCCAAGAAAGATTATCCACATTTAGAACTTATCACGAGTTAATCGAATCGCCTTCGCAGATACTACACTAGATTGAACAAATTGGAATCTTAAGGTTTTCGTTACCGATAAGATATAGTAAGTGCATGGAGCATTCTGGGAGAAAATATGAGTTTTAAAAAGCTTAGGGTCAGTATACGGATAATTGTATACATCTCAAGAATGCAATTGAGTCTACGGTTAAAATAGGGTAGTTAGAGAGGTTTTTGGTTTCTCGCTACAAAAAACTGAGGATAACATGAAGGCTCATCAGCCACGAACGTAGGACAACAAAAGAAATAATTAAGAAAATAGGGAACCATACACATGATAGTCGATGTAGATGAAAAATAGAACCAGTCAAGCTCCAAGCGCGGGCGCACATACAGAGGGGTAATGTCGGTCTCAGCAAGAATGATGAAAAAACTAAAATGTAGAGACCCACGAAGAGTCTCATTCTCAAAAAAAGAGGAGGATAGTATTCTCGACGAAGAAGGCAATGACCCCCTCATCATCTCAGCAGGGATAGTAAGGTTCACTGTGAAGAGAATTCTATAGTAGATACAGGTAGTGCGATAGAAGTATTGAGTTGGAACGCATTCAACCAAACAAGAATTCCAAATTCAAAATTAAAGCCCAGTGTATGGGTTTAGTAACCAACCCATCGAGGTGAAGAGATTCATTCAACTCCCAGTAAACATTGGGAAATGGGGTTAACAAGGTCACACGCAGATGGTCAATTTTTTAGTTATTAACCTGTCTACATTTAATGCCATATTCATGAGACCCTTAATAGAAAAATCAGAATGATGATAGCCCCCTTTTGCTCACAAGTTAAATTTTCTACACCTGCAGGAGAAGGTTTCATGCAAGCTGATTAAAATACAACAAGGCAGTGCCATATCTTCTCCTTACAGCTAGCACATGAGCAAGGAGGTTGAGATGACGCCACTAAGGAAGCTCTACCCTAGCAAAAAAGACCCGAGGTCAATATCTTGAGTTAAATCATAATGACCATTAGCAACCTAAACCTCGGAGAACAGTCGAACAACCAGAATAGAAAAGGCCGATGAAGTCTCCGTGTGACGGTAAAGCAAGTAAAAGGCATAGAAATATAGGATTCCCAAACCTTATAATATTTGGCACCTCACTCAAGGTCTGTTTCTCCACCTCCTATCTTTATTTTTCTTTTGATTTTCCCGTACATTTTAAGATATCATATGCCAATGTTATGAAGTTTTGTACATGTCGTACAAAGTGAACTTAAAAAAGTGCATGTTCCTTACAAGTCTCTCTAAAAGCGTGCATGGAGGAATCAGCTCAATGATCGCCTTTTCTAAAGTAAACGAGCTAAAAATAAACAAAGGGTCGTTTGAGCATCCGCCGCTTTTAAGAAGCGTGCATGAAGAAATTAGCTCAACGATCGCCGCTTCTAAAGCAAGCGAGCTAAAAATAAATGAAGGTTCGTCTGAGCGTTTGTCGCTTTTAAAAACATGCATGGAGAAATCAGCTCAACGATCACCGCTTTTCAAGCAAGCGAGAAGCAATGATACAAGCGCAGCATTATCATACTAAGACACAACACAAGATCACCATTAAGAGATACACAACCCATAGGAAAAAACACTCGCATACAATATCCCAAAAAAATAATCACAATAAGAAAATACAAATATGCAACTAAAAGCGTCATACATTATCATACGAAATAAGCAGACAGTCTAACCATTTAGAATTTAGTACAATACGTGAATATTTTAGTAAAACCAAATGATCGCAGTATTTCAAACATTGTAGTCATACAACCAAACAAAGCAAACTACTTAAAGATTATCCCAAGCAAACTTATTTAGAAAGGCCAGAGGTCGGTATAGCCAGCGTACATAAAGATGACAGACATCGCCCCTGGTCTCGCTCTAACTCTGCCTCGGCAGTCATTAGACGCAGACTATTTATTACCGCAATTTTTGACGCCAAATGCGTATCACATAGGGGTGTTCATTTTCGGATTCGGATAGGTAAAATAGCGATCCGTATCCGATCTAGAAAAAATTGAATATCTGAATATTTGGATATCGGATACTCGGATTGGATATCCGGTTATCTGAATATATAATTTAATTTAGGTATTTTTTGAATTTGATGGGCGTATCTATGAAAATTTTAGATTTTTGAATATAAAAATTAACAAGTTGTCAAATATAACAAGATTAACATCTATGAAAATTTTTATTTTTCGAATTTACGGATATAACAAGAATTAAATTACTAAATATTACAAGATTTATATCTATAAAAATTTAAATTTTCGGATATTTTAGATTTTCGGATAATCCGAAACTTGATATGTTGTGATCCGTATTCGATCGGAAAATAAAAAATCAGATCGGATATCTGATCCAAAAATAAAAATCGGATCGGATATTCGTATTTTCGAATCGGATTGACGGATAATCGGATCGGATACTTTTAAACACCCATACTATCACATTCACAGGTATAATACAACATGTATTCGCCACAACTCAATATGGTTCCAAACATCGATGGACAAAAGTGTCCAAAGAGCCTTGCTCTCAAGATATTCTAAATACAATGCTCGTCCGCATTCTTCACCACCAATGGCTACTCATAACCTTCTGAATTCTATTGGTTGTCGATATAAATAATACGGACACTAAATAACAGCGCCTGGATTTATAAAATATAATTTCTCCATGACTGGTTGACACAACATGCATGTTTGTTTTCTCTCTCTCCCTCAAAATGTCACAAGTAAAAGTTACACAGCAGAAAAAACACAAAGAAAGGGCAAGTTGCCCGTAAATTAACAACTTATGAAAACACAAATCTAAAGGGGCCCTATTTATACCAAAGGGTGGAAACACCAAGCTTTGATGTTTCAAATTTAAAAGGAAAAAACTACTAAGAAGAGCATTCAATTTCTAGATCCTTAATTCTTGAGTAAACAACTACAATAACGCAACCTCCATACTTCAAATCAAGAAATGCTCGAGTAGGCACATGAACCTATCTCGACCAATCAAAAACCTTCCCTGCTCATCATGATCTGCCTTGGATTGTCTAATCAACATCAAAGAACCAATAGACACCAAATACAATCCATAAATCCCAAGAAAAATATCTACAACCAAAACAACGTAGCCAATAAAATAATAAAACAGGCCAAATCAAATTCAGTAACAACAAGAATTTCGAACATCAAGTTAAGCAACCTCTACTGTGCGACTTATCTTGACCCGAATGATGATTTTCCATACAATAAAACATTGCAAATAATAATATACAAAACAAACACAACAACAATCAAGCATATCATAATCGGGGCAAAAAAACCCCAATCCGTGGTACGCTAAACAACAAAGTTACTTTCCACAAATTCTTTTTGAGGAATAAATATAAAAAAGAAAGAGAGTACAATAAATATCCACTTATATTAGAATGAATTTTTACTTGAAGCTCAAGTTGTGATAAGAATTATGATTATCTATATGGGCTGAAATTGTTTACACTATCATTCCCTCTGTAGCTCACAACTAAAGAAATTAAAAACTTCCTGATCAAGATCAAAAGAAAATACTACAATAATTTTTATATTGAAAGCAAGGTTTGTCTTTTGACTCTAAAAGATGAAAAATAACAACTCGCAACCTAAAAGTTTCACTTCTTGTATTGAGAAGTAAGGTTTCGCGATTCTTGTGAATCTAATTTAGTGAAATCTCATCCAGCAAAGCGTAAGAGTTAGTGAGATATGTTAATTTTGTATATTATTCCGCTGTAAATAAGTGATCTTATCATAGGTCCATTGCGATCTTAAAAATATATATAATAATATAAACAAAACCTTAGTCGCCACCTCAGTTAATGGGCATGAATCCCTCAATTCACAATATACTACACAACATGCGTTACTCTTAAAAGAAGCAAAACCCTTTACCCTAAAAAAATATACAATCATACAACAAAGATAGTTCGCTACTTTTGCATACAACATTGTAATTACCTAGGAGTTAAAAAAACCCTCCCAAAAATAAACTAACAACGTAAAAACACAGTTTGCTTTGAAAAAGCAATATCGTTCCATGAGAAACAAAACAAAACAAGTACAAAACTAGCAGCAACATTTCCAAAACAATTGAGAAATGATGATTGATATTAACACACAATTCAAGAAGGGAACAAAAGCCCACAAATTTCTTACTAACTAGGGGGCAAGAACCCATCCTAAAAATTATTATCAACATGCTAGTACAACACAAAATTGCAAATTCTGCGATCTAGATCCCTGCTTTAAACTTTAACTCCCAAAGTCTTCTTGGTTTTAGTCCAAAACACCTAATTTTGCAAAAAGGGTTGTATTACTTTGGCTTGAGCTGCATCTATTTATCACCATGGTACCCATCACCACAACTGACAAACGAAACAGCCACTTTGATAATAAAGGGGAACGGGATAACTTATTCAGATTATATTGCCAAAGTGGGCTTCTTAGTGTGGCAAGCAGAACATATTGAGATGACAAATGTCTCTCCCATCTTTGACTCTAAAAACATCTGTTCTGCACCAAATGGAGAACGGTTAAATCCAACACAAATCAACCGCCTTAACAATATGCCCCTGACTCGACTGCCTCCCTTCAGGGTAGCAACAAGCACCAACAAACAATGTATGTTGGCTCTTCTTATTACAAATGGCTAATCATAGCCTTCTAAATACTATTGATGATACAAATAACACAACTGCAACACTAGCGCTCCCCTAGGATCTATCAAATGAGGTTTTTGAAAACCACTTCTCCCCATGAACATATTTTTTCTCCTTCTAAAACGGTGCATGGAAAAGCCGTCAAAACAAAACCATATGAGGAACAAGCAAACCACTCGTAAGCTAGGTTATGAAGATACATACCAAAGGCACCCTATTTATAATAGGCAATGGGCATACCAAGCGACGACATTTCATATACCTATGTAGAGAGCCACCGATACCAATATTTAATTCTCTAGCCCTGAAATCCTAACTAAGTGACTAAAATCACGTAACTTCTAAAATTCCAATCAATAACTGTGGAGAGAGACGTATTTACTTGTTACGGTCAATCATGTACTTTCACTATCATCATAATCTGCCATGAACTATCTAAATTAACGCAAGTTAAGCCAATGAAGAATAAGAAAAAAGCCATGCACAGTATCTACCTTTTTAAAGAAATAAGCATCTGTCATATCCTATGCAATAGTCTATAACGTCAATCCTTTAAACTCATATCAAAGCCCATCACATACGCTAATATTCAAAAGAGCACGCCCTTTTTGGCCTAAGGAAAATATTATTACACATAGCATTGTAGAAACACTAATAGTATAACCAAAGCCTCCTAAGCGGTGAAAGCTAGCTCGCAGTATCAGCACAACCAACAATAGGAAAAACCTATCGTAAATAAAAGATTAAAAGTCTCTAACAAGCCAAATTAGATCAAAACAATAATAAAATAATGTACGCCAGATTATTCGAGCCATTCTAGTCCCTCATATAATTCAAGACACAATATAAAATTCAAATTCTATGAAAAGATAAAACAACAAAATAATGAGACATTTTAGGTTCCTTACCACAAAAGCCATTTCAGATATATTGTCCGCCATAGCAAAACGACATTAAGAATACATTCCAACCTGGGTAAAATAACCAAAATAACCCCCAAAATAAATATTTTCTTTATATAAAAAAGCAGATAAAGAAATAAAATGAACATTTATACACTCTCTACGGTAATCACCCAAGGCACTGCCACTATTTTTCCCATCTACAACATCGTCGCGAACATTCAAGAAAGACGACATAATCGGACCAAAGATGGAAGAGTCCACAATCTTTCTATCAGCAAAGCTTTCCCATGAAGGCTTACAAGGATTTCTCACATCGTATTCTACAGCTACTTCACAAATGGCGCCAAAATCCATACCCTTGATATCAAAAGGGCCTTGCAACAACTAAAAGCTAAGAATAACAGTATCTCGAGACTTTTCTATCACTCTAACCATAGAGGCGAAGGTTGTATCCGTAGCCGCCTTAATCTTCTCCGATATGACAACATTATGGGTAGCTTCCAACACCATAATTTCATTCTTGTGCGATTCTTTAAGCTATGCCAAATACCTAGTAAAATTCGTAAAGCTTTCGTCCATTGCGCTCTTTGTTCGCTCCAGTTTTTTTTAAGACCTCGAATTTTAGTCTTGAAAATCCCTTCTATAGTCTCAAGCAGCTTATCCTTAATCCTAAGAGCATGGGTAGTCTCCCTCTTTCTCTTGACAATCTCCTTTGTATACTTTTTGTGCAAGTCCTCTACCCGCGCCCAAACATTTGTCTCATATTTTCCAACAGCTCTTTTAATCGAGCAGTATACTTTTCTATTTGTGAGCGTAACCTCGTATTCTTCTCAAGCAGAGAGGTGTAACCTCTCACCTCGAACGCAGCTTAGTATTCTCCTCAAGGAAGACATTCGCATTCTTTTCCATGTTAAGTTGAACCTAACCTAATTCTTGAAGGAGACCCCAACCCCTCTCAACAATCCTCCTAATACTAGAACAAGGTGGACAAGCATCACGGCTACTCAAAGAGTATCTTTTAGAGCCGTAGGCCCTCATTCGCCTTGCCACACTTTCTCGTGCTACCTCTACAACATCTACTGGCACCCCAGCAAAGGAATTTTTGTCATTAGAGGAAATCTTTAGACAATGAGCAGTAGGAATTTTTACTAGCCCTTGTGAACCTAGCGAATCGCTACTAGCCACAATGAGAGTATCTGGCACTGTAATTCGATCTTTTATTCCATCACCAACAACCCGTAAAAAAGCCACTTCCCTTATAAAATAAGTAAAGGAGAGAAAGAGGCAAAGAGTCGGCGAATAATAATACATATATAAGTCAAAAAAGCTCACTTCACCTCAAGACCATAGTAAATCATTACTAGTATCTATTCTTCTCTTCGACCTACGTTCCAAATGCAGATAATATTTTTCCTCTGCCAATCTAGAGATACAAACGAGCTCAAAACCACACATTTCTTTTCCCTTTTACCATGATCAGAGCTGGATGTAATTGCATCAGCATAATCTTTTAGGGTAATAAAATAGATTCTTCACCAACCCTATCAGAAAGTGCACTTTCAACACAACCATGATGTTATCGAAAGCGAGAACAAGCGCCGATATATTCAATAAAGAAATACTCTGGCTCATTTTTGCTACCTAGAAGGATCCTAGCCAAACGCTCGTTCTTCTTTTCACCAAAAAGTCAAGCTTCTATGTAAGAAGGCACATTCGCCAGAGAACCCTCTGAAAACATATCCAAATCTTTTTTCCCCAACCATTAGGGCTCTTCTCTTTTAGGCAATGCAACCAAATACTTCTGAGGGTACATATCATTTCTAAAGAAAATAAAGGAATCACTCTCTAACATTTTGAGAAGCTTCAACTCAACGGGTGATAGTTTCTCATATCATGAAGTGTAACTCTATCCTCCGTTGGCCGACGCCATACAATCAAAAATGAAAAAAACCCAAACTTACACTTTACTTTAACAAACTTTGTCCTCTCTAAAAGACGGTCTTTAGAAAATAACCAGCAAAAAAAATAAATAGATAAAGTAAAACCCAACAAATACCAACTAGAATTTATTTATAAATAAGAGTTGTTTTTTCCTCTACACGTTCCTCTACTGAAGAGGTTCACCATGTGACGTTTTACATACAATAGTTTACCCTCAAAGAAAACTGACCAATCCATCAATAAATTCTATAATGTGGTATTTTAAGACCTCCACAGACTCTTTAGGTTTGCCAATGTCACTTTATAACCTTCTCTCACTTGGGGGCAATTTTAGTACCTATGAACACCTACCGCCACGTGTCAAAACTATAATGAGTAAGACCATGAACGGTGTAAGACAAAGAATATCTAGTGATGAGCGTCGCAGCATCTGCAAACTTTAACTCGTAGGACCACCTGCGAACTGTGTAAAACCTTTTACGATCTATAGCGAGCAAACGTGGCTACAAGTAGCATCGTGCCTCACTCGGTGAGTATGTGGCTACACATGTGCTCACTACAGATGTTGAGAGGAACCTAAGACATCAAGTCATAGCCCGTCCAATCAACGCGCCATGACAACCCTATCAAAACATCTGTCCAGTTAGTATAAAACTAGAGATACAGTAGAAAGCAAAATGGATCTTTTATTCAATGCATTATCACCACCCAAAAACAAGAGCAACAAACAAGCTCTAGCCTGGAACGACCATCTTAACCACTGTCGAGACACCAACTTTGTTCCTTGTTCATTTTGACCATCAATACATTTAAATAAAGTTTTATAATTATTTTAAATCCAAAATATAAATAGAGCTCCATACGATTTAAACATCGTATATCAAAATAAGTATAAATAGAGTTACAAACCAACTATAATGAGGTCTTACGGATACATAGCCCTACAACTAAAATCAAGGTATTGTACTCGAGTTGAAATCGGAGGTGAAAAGTCCTCGTCAATGTTCTCCTTCGGAGAGTGACATGTCAACCTACGTACAGAAAAACAAAGCATTCGTACGCTGAGCTAACAAAGCTCAGTGGTACATGTCTACTCTACAAAACTTCATGATACTCATAAAGGTAAGCATGCAAAGTAAGCATTGAGCATAAAGCATGAATAAGTAGGCAAATCATATATTTTCCCCCCAAGAGAAGCAACCCTGTTTAGCCTGGAACCACCTAGTCATCAGGCTAGCCATACGTGTACTCGGGATCACCTAGATATCGAGTACTTACCCTCGTTACATACCCAGAATCACCTAGCATCAGGTATGAATGAAATTATCTATCCAGGATCACCTAGGCATCGGATAGAGAAAATAATGCATACTCAGAATCACCTAGCCATCGAGTAGCGCGTGTCACTCAGGATCACCTAGACATCGAGTGTGCGAAGAAAAATGAATAATACATCAACACAAATACTCAGGTATCTGGATCTCATACCAAAACGGGGGTCATCATGGCACACAACAATATTACATAACCATACCTCCCTCTGGTTGCTATCCATAAATGAGCCACACAAGGAGATTACCGAGTTCTTAAGTTTTATGCTTGAGTATGGGGCAATTTTCTCAGTTTCTCAATTTTACAACTCATTTTAGGTCATTATGGGTCTATGGGATCGAACTATATAATTTTTCAACCTTTCGGGTGAAAACTGATATTTTTGGGCAGATTGCCTAATAGGTATCGATACCCAACAATACGTACCTATATGCCCCTCTAGGTATTGATACCCAATATGTGTGTACCGATATTTAGCCTTAAGAAGAAGGGGTTGATTGTTGACCTCGTACTTGTACACGGGGTCTATGTACCGATACCCACACGGTATCGGACGCCTTTACGCGTACCGATACTACTTTTCGTTATTGGAATTCCTAAGAGACCGTGGGTATTGATACGGCTCAAGCCTGTACCGATACTCCCTTCAAAATTTGCATGTGTTCATTTCCCGAATATAGGGTATCAATACGGCCTCTTGCGTATCGATACCGAAGCCCATAAATATCTTCTAAGACTGGGGAAATCACTTCCCAAGCCCCCAAATTGAACCCTTAACCCCTCAACTCAAATCTACATCTTATGAAAGATTATTAGGATGGTTTGCTACCATTTTTTGGGGTTTTAACACAAAACTCATATTTTTACCATTAACATCCTTAACCAAGCTTTTAATACCCAAAACTCAAACAATGCAAAGCAATCACATTTATGAGAATCATGAAACATGTTGGAGTTAGAAATGTACTAACCTTGCTCAAAATCTAGAAATTATTCACTCTCAAGCTCCACTTCACTTTTTCTCTTTGCCTTGGGTGTGGGATGGCTCCCCAACTTCCTTAGCTAAACAACAAGTGTAAAAATGAATTGTTACACTCTGAGCATCTTAGAAATGAGATTCAAATAAACTTACAATATGAATTTGTTCTAAAACACCCAACACTAAAAACCACCACCAAAACCCATATCTTCATCTTACCTCCATTGCCCACCATTCTTACATCAAAATGTAGATAGCGAGGTGGAGATTAACATATCTAAAACCCAAAATCTTGGATGGCAAGATTGAAGGAAAAGTTTAGACCTTTACCTTGAGTTCTCCAAAGAGTTCTTGCAAGGAAGAGAGAAATTTTGAAAAGTTGAAGATGAGTTATTAGGGTGATGTAATGGGCAGCTTTTGTCCAAAGGAGACAAAGAAATGGGCTGCCAAGGGTTGGAAAAATTACATCCCTAGTCCCTCATCTATCACTCCATGCCACACAAGGTCTAAACCAAGCCAAACATCAACCCTCAAAAGCCCAAATAGGTTATTACACACTCAAAACTCAAAGCCCAAGGCTCGGGTCAAAACTAACCCATTGACTCAAAAGTTCGGGTTTGATACAAAGTGAGTATCAATATTGATAAAAGAGTATTGATACTGAATAGTCAGCACCAGTACTAAAATGACATTTGACGTTTTAAAAAATTAATGCATTTGAGTATAGGTACTAAGAAGACAATGTCGATACTAAAGTGACTTTCAAAATTTAGAAAAATAAATTTGAAGCATTGAGCATCGATACTGTGAAGTCGATATCAATAATAGCATATCTTTCTGAATTATGAAAAATAAATTTCAAGCAATGACTATCGATACTAAGAAATCAGTACTCATACTAAAGTATCCTTCGATGGTTTAAAAAATAAAAATGTCAATGTTAGTAGAGGTACTCAATAGGCAATATCGGTACTCGTTATAAAAATTTTAAATTTTTTCTTAGTGTACCATTATTGTATGAACCTGTATCAGTATTGTTCATACAATATCAATACTCATAAATGCGATTTTAATGTATTTGAAAGCTTGAAGCATTTGTTAAAACTTAACTTGAATTAGAAAATATTTAAACAAGTCTTTTTGTTTAAAAACTTTAACAAATTTTGATTTGTAAGTCAGTTCGAAATATATCTTAAAATTCCATTTAGTCAAGGTAAATTTTCAAGTTAATTGTTAGATCAAATTCAATAATGAATTATTCAACTAAAACAATGTCAAAAAGATTCCAATATGAGATCTAACTGTTCGGATTTTTTTGAATAGTCAAAATGTGATTACAATGTAGTATTTGTTCATACATATTTTTGACCTTTTGAAAATGCACACACATTTTGTAGATAGACAGGGTGATTGAACTCGGGTCTCCTAGAATGAACATCTCTGTTCGGACTTATGATTTTATTTAATGTAAAATATTTGATATAAGTGTTATGTAAATCTCATTAATTATATAAATTGGTAATTTATTTATATAAGTCTCATTAATAATAAATATAACCTTTTAAAATGACACATATAATATAGAGAGAAAATCGTTGATGTACAACGAGTGGAGTGGTGGTTAGTGTTGATTTGTGGGTTACCGATCACGAATCACCCGTTTTAATGTGGACAGAGAGTCGCAATACGATAGTAACGGTGAAATGAAATAAAAATCTCTATTCTCTTATATCTTGGAGAGGAAAAGGAGAGAAGAAGAATTAATGGGACTCCTTTTTCTACGTTGAGTGATAGGTACTAACCAGAGGTACAGGACGACGACAAGAGATGTTAGGAGGGGCTTGCGACTCTTATCTTTCTTTTTCTTTTTTGTTTAATCACTAATATTCAATCTATTAAATAAATTAATCCAGATTGAGTACTGCAAAAACTCGTTATAGGGCGACATTCCCAACCCAATTTGTCCTATTCACAACATCAGAATTCGAACTCTGACCTTGCTTAAGGGGATCAACTGGTTGTTGGTACAACATACTCTTTATTAACTACTATGGACCGTTGAATGTAGAGGGTGTTAGAACTTGTCCATCAAAATCCTAACATTCAAAATAACCTGTTCAGAGGAGGGATATTTTGGAGCTATGATTTTTAGGGGTGTTCATAGTTAACCAGCATATTACAACGATTGACCATTAACACCCATTGATTCGAGAGCTCTATGGAAGGTCTGGTGGCATTTTCATAGCCATGCTTCTGGAAGAATAAGGATGCCGGTGCAATCTACAACAATCAGATTTTATAAGTCCAATCCTGTTTTTGTTGATATTTTGGTAATTGAAACGATTTTTGAATGGTTCGATTTTATTTAATTATACAAGTTAGGTCGATCCTTAATTCAAGGACATCTCAAAAACCATGCACGCATGATGGTTTTATTAATTTTTGTGACATGCAAATAAAGTAGTGGCTGAACCATCACTGCATGTGCACTTGCAAGCAAATTCCAGGGTGGTACTGGTGCCCTCGGTGCCAGGGCATTGTTCTTATGTAAAGGGTAGGACCAACCTACGTTCTGGCTGGCCGAACCACCCCCAAACAAATGAACCAAGAGCTGCCACATAGATTCATGATCATTTGGTTCAATTGTGGATAACGGTGTCATACAGACAAAGATAAAAAAAGTGAGATACTGAATTTTACGATCAATCGAAACCCAGGTCTTTTATTTCAACTTTCTCCAGTTTCTCGAGCGAAAACGATAAAACATTAGATTTAGAAACAATATAGTGGGTAACAGGGACACTTCCCATAAATGATGGGTTATTTATTGACCAGTCTTTTTCTTTGTGCCAATAAAAATGTGAAGTGCAATTTTATTCTCAAACGTATTTTGGTTATTTAAGTTTTAAAATGATCAATTTACTCACTAAAGTTCAGATATTGAACTTTTTCACTCCTCATTAACTTTTTGACGGCATTCATTTACCGGCGAATGGAGGAACTTTTCCAAGATCCGAACGGGAAGAAGCTTCATAGACACGAGGGAAGCAATATACTAAGAAACGGACTCCATCGAACAACGGAGAAGAGAGATCCGCGAAAGAGAAGCCTAAAGAATTTTTCTCGATTCATGGACTTCAGGGCACTTTCATGCGAAATGGAGGTCAGATTCAGACTCATGGGGAGAGACGAAGTGACTGTGGGATCGAACGACCACCATCTACGTTCAATGTCTAAAATTCAGTGACCAAAATATGTTTGAGAGTAAACTTCAGTGACAAAAACGTTCAATGTCTAAATTTCAATGAGTAAATTGAATGTTTTGAAACTTTAGTGACCAAAATAGGTTTGATAGTAAAGTTCAGTGATTGTTTACGTAATTTACCCCAACTTTAAATATTGGTAAGTTTTTTTATTGAGTTGAGAGGTTTTTCATTCCAAAAGTAAATACTAAAATTTGATCTCACATAAAATTAAATAATATGGACATCATTGACTATTCGGCCAATTAATGGATCTCATTGCTAATCTTTTACTTAACTGGTCCAATTATCATCTAATGACATGTAATTAAATTCTCTAGGCTTAAAATACAAAATTACCCCTTAACTAAATAAGTTTGGCCAAATTGACCTATGATATTTTTGGATCAAATTTGACAAGATTAATCAAATTAGCCCCTAAACTTTTTTTTTAACAACTTACGAGTTTATGTGCCACTTTGACACCAAAAAATTAAATGACTAATTTAACCAAACTTGTTAAGTTCATAGGTCAATTGACCCTAAAAAAAGTTTAAGACTCCATTTATCCAAATATACCAAAATCAAGGGCCAATTTGACTAAAGTTGCCTACTCCATCCCTTTTGTATTATAAGCCAATTGAATTTCTTCTATGTTTCATGAAAACTCTTTACAAAAATTAACTTATTTTTCTATTTTAATATGTAGAATTTGACTTTTGTATTTGTGAAAATTACGAAATTAATCCAATTTTTAAGAAAAAATTAATCCAATTATCGGTAAATATTTTTTAAAACTTTTATTTTACCTCCTAAAAAAGTAAAAGAAAATCCATCTTAAAATTTCACATTAATATATATTTATATGCAATTATAAATTAAATTAATTGATATTCTCAAAATATAAATTTTATACATACAACTTAAATTCTCATAAACATACATTTAAAACTTGTGAATTTAAACTTATTTTTTAGGCTTAAAGGTCAAATTAGCCCTCATAGTTAACTCACAAATAATCATTAAAACGGAGACATGTGGAACACTCTAGAAAGTGTCACATCATAAAATCGTAAAAATCATTAAAAATTCAAAAAAAAATTAAAAATATTTAAAATTATATAAAATTATAAAAAAATATTTAAAATCATAAAAAAAAATTATAATAAATATTTAAATATTTAAAATGAAATAATAATTTAAATTTATAAAAAAATTATTTAAAAATATATTTTATGGACTTCGATTATACATACAAATTGTAACAATAAGACATAAAACTGTAACGGTTATATATACAAACTATTTGCATAAAATTATAAAAAATAATTTTTCACAGACTTTGGTATTTGGTGTAACATGGAGAAACAAACTATTTGAAACCGTAAAAATTATATAAAAAAATTTACAAACTATGATTATACTGTATTTTTCACAGAATTCGATACAACATAAAAACTTCGTTAAAAAGAAATTTATCTCAATTGGATTTTTAATGATTTTGTATTTTCATATTTTCAAAATATATTTTTTATATATTTATAATTTTTTATATCTTATATTATAAAGAAATATAAATTTTATAAGTTTTATAATCTTTTTATATTTTTTAATTGATTTTTTTTATTTTTCGTTGATGGTTAATTTGACAAAGAAAACCTTTTTAATGTAAAAGCTTTAAAACCAATAAAAAATAATGATAAGATATAATTGATATATATACACACAAATTACTCTTTTTTCTTCAGTTTTTATTTTAATGTTATTTTTTATTCTTATTTAATAAATGGATAAACTATATGAATGACCACCTAATTATGAAGGATGTTCTAATTTGATCACAAAACTATTAATTTTGTCAATCAAGTCGCTTAACTATCTAAATGATGTCAATTAAGTCACATGTCATTAACATTTAGTCAAGAAGTTGACTATCAATTATACAAAATTGTTATAATTACACATTTAGTTCTCGACTTACATATTATATCAATTTGATCCTAATTTTAATTCAATACATGTAACCCTCCAATCAGACGATGACACGTGTTGTGAAACATATCACCATATGATTGAAGGATTATATTTTTAATTTATTTAATTTAATAAATTTTCATCTAATCAAATAATGACACGTGTCACTATCTAATTTAACGAAACATTTTAAATCCAAAATTGGCTACAACAAGAATCAAACCTAAGTTGAGTGAGAGAGGTGAAACAATTTCAACCACTAAACCAAATGCTTCTCTTCGTTAAAGGTTACATCAAAATATATTGTGTAGTCCCTTTTCATCTTTAAATGTCTCTATAATTGCACCATTTGTTGTCATTGTAACACTCCCTTCCCGTATTCGTACACCGAACATGAGTCGGAGATGTCACAATAAATTAAAAATTATTTTACCTTAAGAATCAGGACTATTTCAAAATTTCAATTAACTTATGGATAACAATAACATTAAAACTAAATTCTAACATAAAAACGCAGAAATTATACATAAATGAAATCATTACAAGGCAAGCCGGTTTTTATCTTTTAACAAATTAAACAGGTTATTTTGTACATGCCACTATTCACATATAAACCATGATGTCATAAGTACTGAAAATAACTTGTCAACTTTATGTCTTCACAAAAGATTTGATGCAACAGCTCTGTCCAATCCTACTCCGGTTTACCTACGCATATTACAGAAATACACGCTAAGTATAACTTACTAAGGCATAAATAAGTAACATATATAAAATCTTTATAATGCATGATACTTTCCAAAAACCTGATATTTATAAAAAAAAATACATCCTTCGTAATACCAGAATATAGCCCAAGGTAAACATTAAGTACTTTAAAAGTACTATTCTTTATTGTTTGCAGACACAATAAAGTGCCTATAACATATATGACACTTTAAAGTGCCGTTAACTTTATGATACATATTGAAGTGTCAATAACTTTATAATATTCTTCAAGTGTCATTAACTCGTAGAATGTCTTATATGGTTGATGGTGACTTTAAACCAACTAACCAACTTATACGGTTGATGGTGCCTTTAAACCAACTAACCAACTTATATGATTGGTGATGCTTTTAAATCACATAATCCATAATCGAGTAATATATTTTTACATTACCAAGGGCAACCTTAAAAACAATTCCTGCAATTAAGGGAAAATAACACAATATCCATACATACGTCACGTAAAACATTTTATATTGGAGCAGTTCATACCCCAATATGCTTTATAATATTCATGGTATACTGCCATAATCTGTAAATCATTAAAATAAAGTATCATGCTAAAAATATATATGCACTCACCTTAGCCTTGTAATGCCCCTTTTTACTATTCGATTAGTCTCGAACTTTTTCTTTTCCCGGTCTACTAGTACGACCTTGATCTTTATCGGTATCTAGATGAAGATAACATATATCATTTCAAAGCATATGTTTAGAACATACTCAATCTATATAAAATAATGGAAAGTAAATGAATAACTATCCATTATTTACAAAAATTGATCCGATAAAATTTTCATATTCGAACCTATATTTCTTAAACTATTCTTTAAATTTCCAACTTTACCCAAAATTTACATTTTAGTCCCTAAGGACACTTTAAGCCTCCAAACATCATTTTCAAGCCAAATCCTTACAATTCTCACCATTCACACTTTAGGACCCAAACTTTAAAAATTAACATAATGGTCCTTGAATTTTCCAAAATTCACAAAATGGTCCAAAAGTTAGAATAAACTTCAAAATCAACCTCTAATTCACTTAACTTGATTTTTCAACCCAATATTTTTCAAAAACAAGTTCAACAATCAAGTCCCTAAACTTTCCAAAATTTACAATTTGGTCCCTAATGCCAAATAATTAGGGATTTTCATTCCAAAACAATTATATCATCATATTTAACCATTCTTCCTTCATTAACACCTTAAAATTCCAAACTTAACTCAAACCCTAATTTTTTTCCATAAATGACATAATGGTCCTTCATTCAATTTTCAATATTCCAACTTCAACCAAGTATGAAAAATATCATTTCTAGTCCTTTCCAACATCAAAATAAATTTTGACATAATTCCCCCTAATTTTCTTCAAAATTTTGAATTGGTCCCTAGATTTCTCCAAATAGGGATTTTTCATTCTAACATCAAAATTGAACTTCCATCATCAATATAATGCTTCAAACATCATAATCTAACCATTTTCATCCTTATTTCACAAAACTCTAACAAATCCCTAAATTCAAGATTAGGGTTTATAACTTCCAACATGAAATTAACTTGATTCAAGCAAAATTACACCTTTATAACATGAATTTTAACATAACCAAGCTTAATCCTTTCTTTAATCATCAAACCCTATTTTCTCTCTCTTCAAGAATATAAACAATTCTTCATAACCCTATGTAAAATTGCTATCAATATGTAGAGAATGAAGAGAAGATCATTTTATCTAACTTAAGCAAAATCAAAATCTAACTAGAAATGATCAAAATAATCAAAATTTGGAAAAACAAACCTTGTTCTTTTCTTCTCCCAAGCTCACGGCAATATGGATGAAAATGGGATGGTTTTTATGGTCTTTTTTCCTTATTAATACACTTGTAAAGTGTATTTGAATATAAAATTCAAATAATGTCAAATTACTAATTTAGCCTCCAACTAAATCTTTAATTTCTAGTTTGCCATTCTAGTTCAATTCCAATCAGCCACTATTCATTTTCCATGTAACAATATCCAAAATTCCATTCATGTCCCCTTTAAGTGAAAATACCAAAATACCCTTTACTATTCAACTTTTCCACAAATTTGCCATTTCACCACCTATATAAAATACTGAATAGAATCGAATCTAAATCAATTAAAAATGATTCAAAACTTCAATTTCATGTTTATCGGGTCTTCCCAAGATTGCCTTCAAATTTCCATAACATTCCGAGCTCGACTGATCATCTGAATTCCATTTAAACTATAACCGTAATTTCCCAAAAATAGAAACATCAAATAAAACCATAATTTTTATATTCGATCCACACCCTTAGGTGATCTATTTATTTATAAAATAAAAATAATTATTGGGAAAATTACCATCTTGGTCCCGAAACTTTTCCTAACTTTTCACTTTAGCCACCAAACTTTGAATTTTTACGTTTTAGTCACTGAACTAAAACCACTAACTTTTAATTTCTTTCATTTTAGTCACTAAGCTAATATTGGGGTATTACGGTCATAAACTTGGATTTAAAACAAGGCCACACCTCAAAGAGAATTTACATGAGACTTCAATTTGATGCTTCCGGATTACCTCAAAACATTAAATTTTAAAAATGTCTCATCCAAACATGCTATAAATATTTTCGGCAAGGAGGGCAAGATGAGAGATTTCGACAAGATAACAAGGAGGGAGAGAGTTTGATTTCTTCTTCTTCTTTGCTTCTATTAGATTCATGGTTTGGGGATTATTCTTTGTATATCTTTTGAACCCAACCATGAACTAACTTGTTTGGTTGGGGTTATTGTGTTTTGTTGTTGTGAGAAACAATTGGATTTTGTTTAGGTAATAAGAGTTTGCACTTTCAATTCAAGGTTTACTCATTCTTGGTTCTTATTCTTGTTTGCGAGTGAATTGGGAGAGGATCTCGTAACTTCATCTATTTATCTAATATCGGGAGAGTTAGATTCAAGAAACGAATGAGTATGGTCTTTATTCAATCTATTGATGGTGAAGATTAATCAGGCTTAGGAATAAGTTAAGGATTTCAACGGCTAAGAGGAGCGCAAGATTGGTTGATGTTCACCCTTGATTCATGCAGGGATGTATTATCAAGGCATGCACAAGTAGCTAGAGTTTTGACTTAGGGATAAGAAGAAACCATTGAAGAACGCTCTACCGAACCTTGAATTACATGAAAAGAACTTAGAATTTTACTATGATGCTGAATTTTTTTTACACGGTTGTGGGTTGTTGATTCAAAGAAACTTAGTGAACTTAGGTTGCTTAAAATTTGGGTAAATTTAAAATTGAAAATTAAAAGTTAATTTCTTGCTAGAGGTGCCCAAAACTGGCTCTAGTAGTAAATACACTTTCTTGCTAGAGGTGCCCGAAACTGGCTCTAGTAGTTAATGCACATTAAAGAATCGCTAGAGGTGCCCGAAATTGGCTCTAGTCGACTAAAATAAAATGAGAAATTGCTTACTTTGCTAGAGGTGCCCGAAATTGGCTCTAGTGAAAATAAAAAAAAATGCCTCGGTACTTAAATTGATAAAAGCCTATTATTCACATAGAACCTTGAAAATCAACTTGTACACAACTACGCACACACATTGTCACGAGCATTATAGTTTGGTTCCGGGTAATTTTTGTGCTATCCGAAAAATTAAAAGGGTGATCATACTTTGTGACACGGTTCCGAGGTTTGAATTCAAGTTTGAAGCATGTCTATGATGATTAAAGTCTTGGCAGTTAATTGTTAGTTTGCATTGCTTGAGGACAAGCAATAGTTCGAGTTTGGGGGCGTGATAAGTGTTCAAAAGTACTATTTTTCTTACCCTTTTTACTCATATTATTGTTAGACTTAGGCTCATATTAGTTGCATAATTAGCCATTCATGCATTAATCCATGTTTCCTTCCATCATTGAGCTTGATTACATAACTTGGTGATTTTTGTGGGAAAAGATGTTGCTTTGGTGTATTTTTGTGTGTGTGCAGGATCACTTGCCAAAGCAAGGCTAGTGCTAGTTGCCAGGGCAATGCATGAAGGAGACGCCGAGCTAGTTGCCAGGGCAATGCATGAAGGAGACACCGAGCCAGTTGCCATGGCAATTGTAAACAAAGAGAAAATGCAATAGGGACGTCGAAATTAATGACTATACAAGCCCAAGATGACGTGGAGCAAAGCCCAAACCCAAAGGAATTTGATTTCCATGCAGAGATTAAAGAAGAATTAAATTCCAAGAAGATAGGAGAAGTTCTAGTAGGAATACAATTATAATAAAGAATTATATTCTTTAAAGATAATTTAATTCCAACTCAAACTCCTCCTCAAAGAAGGACTTTGGCCTAGCCCTATAAATAGCAAGGAGATTTCGACAATTCAAGAGAGAGCATTAGGGGAATTTCGACAACTCCATAGAGAGCAAGAGGAGAGGATTTTCGACAACTCCAAAGGGCAAGAAGGAAGAGATTTCGACAAGATAACAAGGAGGGAGAGAGTTCGATTTCTTCTTCTTCTTTGTTTCCATTAGATTCATGGTTTGGGGATTATTCTTTGTATATCTTTTGAACCCAACCATGAACTAACTTGTTTGGTTGGGGTTATTGTGTTTTGTTGTTGTGAGAAACAATTGGATTTTGTTTAGGTAATAAGAGTTTGCATTTTCAATTCAAGGTTTACTCATTCTTGGTTCTTATTCTTGTTTGCGAGTGAATTGGGAGAGGATCTCGTAACTTCATCTATTTATCTAATATCGGGAGAGTTAGATTCAAGAAACGAATGAGTATGGTCTTTATTCAATCTATTGATGGTGAAGATTAATCAGGCTTAGGAATAAGTTAAGGATTTCAACGGCTAAGAGGAGCGCAAGATTGGTTGTTGTTCACCCCGATTCACGCAGGATGTATTATCAAGGCATGCACAAGTAGCTAGAGTTTCGACTTAGGGATAAGAAGAAACCATTGAAGAACGCTCTGCCGAACCTTGAAGTTGCTGCCCAGACGCCCAAGTAGTTGCCCAGCTAGTCGCCCGAGGCAACCATCGATTAGTTGCCAAGGCAACCTCACAGTGCAAGTTGCCACGGCAACTCGAGTTTCCCTTGCACTCTTTTACCAAGACGGTCCAATCGGCTATCACACCTCAACTCACGATAACCTGGCCTCTCTCTCTTTTTCTTTCATCTATTCTTTTAGTTTATTGCTTTTACTTTTCTCGTTAATTAAAACCTCTATTATCAATTGTGTTTTTATTTTCGGTCACGAACTTAAGCAAAGTGGCCCAAACCAATCCTCGTGGAGGCGATACTCGATACTCATATCACTTTATTACTTGCGACGTGTATACTTGCACATTTGCGTAGCACTTATCACACGCAACAAGGTTTTGGCGCCGTTGCCGGAGATTGGCAATTGGTGTTAGTTGTTTTTGTTATTGCATTTTTTCTATTAGTTTTACTAACTTTTTTTTGTTTGTTTTATCAAAAAAAAATTTAGGTGCGCTACAAGTTAAGGAACATCAACATGTCGGGAAATAAAAGCCAATCTATTCGAGAGATGATGTTGGAAGATATGAATCAATCCAATCAAGAGTTCCTTGCACCCTTTGATGATTACCTATACCAACCGAGAAAAGCCCAAAGAACTTATACCGTGGAAAAATCTTGTGCTATGTGTGGAGAACATCATGTGTTTGAAAATTGCCCTCACATTTTTTGTGCATATAACTACATGGAGGACCATAGAGGGAACCAGCAGCAAAATTCTTCATGGTATTGTCAAAAAGCTCAAAAATTTTTTTACCATAACAATTTTGCCGCGACAACAGATATGCCATGGCAATGTAGTCCTTTTCAAGAGCATTCCAATTCCTTGGAAGAAACGTTACTAGCTTCCTTGGCTAGACTTGACGGATCAATTGAAGAGATTCGAGAACTATCAAAATCTATAGATACGAGGATAGCTCAGTGGGATGCAACCTTAGGGGATTCGGAAGATCAATTGGGGAGATCCACATATGTCATGGATAACATGCACCAACAATTCATTCCTAGGGATACTGACGTCCCAAGGCAAGAGGATAAGGAGCAATACAAAGAAATCTCTCTGATGTGTGAGGAACAACTAGAACCTCAAAGTCAAGAGGATGCCAATGAGAGAGACTGCCCAACACATGATGAGCTTGAACAACAAATTGCCTCGGCAATGATTGAGGAGCCTGAGCGAGCAATCCCGCGACAACACTCGATGAAGTGAGAACAATAATAATAATACAGCAAAATTCGAGGAACCTGATGCCCGTAAAGTTATAACGTTGATGTTGAAGCAGGAATGTGCAGATTGTTCTCATCTACAATTGCCACGGCAATTACACGACCACATGCAAGATCAACGAGATGATAATACTTTGCCAATGGAATATGAGCAGGTAATAGTTGAACCTTTTGAATTCTTTAAAAACTCACCTCGTCCATTGCGGGTATGTCTTGAGGAACCGAGGTTGGTAGATTTGAAGCCATCGAAATCTCTACCGATGGAGATGTTTGAGAGGCCAAAAGAAAAAGGTGTTTGGATTCATAAAGCTCTTGAGAAAATTGATTCTTCCCTTGACTTAAAGCAAAATTTGACAATCGATTGCCACGGCAATTGGCTTGAGCAAACAATTGCCCACGACAACAAAGGCTACATCCAACCATGATAGAAAGTCGACAAGAATGAGGTAATTGAATGGTTGAGAATGGATATAATTTTTCCTATTAATATATTTGTGCCTTCGGGAATAGTAGCAAGGTGGAGAGTATACATGGACTACAAGCGAACAAAGAAGAAAGACACCTCCACCATGGTAACATAAAAAGGGAGTAGTGGCAAGCACATTGGCCAAACTCTTTTTGGGCAATATTATCACCCGATGGAGGGTGCGGATGGACTATAAAAGTATCGAAAACGGCAACCTTCAACACCGCAACAACTCTTGATACGCACGCCTCGGCAACCATGGACGCCGCGACGCCTAGCAACCCCGACGCCTCGGCAACCATGGATGTGCATGCCTCGGCAACCCTCGACACCACGGCAAACTACGATACATTTATTTTTATTTTTATTTTTTGAACTATTTTGTTCTATTATTTTTGGTTATTTTTTCTCTTTATTTTTTAGGATATATTTTATTTTTCTTCATTATCTTTAGTTTCCAGGTTTTCTTTTCCACAACAAGACTCACAACCACCATGCTAAGGAAATTTTCACTGACTACTTGCCACAACAACAACAACAATGGCGGCGATGCCCGAGGCAACAACAATGGCTTTGAAACTTCCGATGCACATGCAAGTAAACCTGCATCGGCAAACATGGACCAAATCAAGGCAATGCTATTCACGCGGTACCAGCCACAAGCATTCAACCACTGACCGGAAATTAAATCAAGCAAACGGCACAAAGGAAACTCATCACTCGAGGTGACGACCTCTCTGACTAACTCATTTCATTTAGTTTCTTTTAAATTTTGTTTCACTTTTACATGCATTGAGGACAATGCTTCTCTCGAGTTTGGGGGGTGTTGGTTTCTAGTTAGTTTCATGTTTAGTTGCATTCATCTTTAGCAATCACATATAGGTTGCATATGTTACTTGCCATGCCTTTAATTTGATTTAATTGCTTAAGACTTGTTGAATATCCAATGATGAATTTTTTTCCACTGCACTTAATTGAAAGAACCTTTAATTTTAGGATTACATGAAAAGAACTTAGAATTTTACTATGATGCTGAATTTTTTTTACACGGTTGTGGGTTGTTGATTCAAAGAAACTTAGTGAACTTAGGTTGCTTAAAATTTGGGTAAATTTAAAATTGAAAATTAAAAGTTAATTTCTTGCTAGAGGTGCCCAAAACTGGCTCTAGTAGTAAATACACTTTCTTGCTAGAGGTGCCCGAAACTGGCTCTAGTAGTTAATGCACATTAAAGAATCGCTAGAGGTGCCCGAAATTGGCTCTAGTCGACTAAAATAAAATGAGAAATTGCTTACTTTGCTAGAGGTGCCCGAAATTGGCTCTAGTGAAAATATAAAAAAATGCATCGGTACTTAAATTGATAAAAGCCTATTATTCACATAGAATCTTGAAAATCAACTTGTACACAACTACGCACACACATTGTCACGAGCATTATAGTTTGGTTCCGGGTAATTTTTGTGCTATCCGAAAAATTAAAAGGGTGATCATACTTTGTGACACGGTTCCGAGGTTTGAATTCAAGTTTGAAGCATGTCTATGATGATTAAAGTCTTGGCAGTTAATTGTTAATTTGCATTGCTTGAGGACAAGCAATAGTTCGAGTTTGGGGGCGTGATAAGTGTTCAAAAGTACTATTTTTCTTACCCTTTTTACTCATATTATTGTTAGACTTAGGCTCATATTAGTTGCATAATTAGCCATTCATGCATTAATCCATGTTTCCTTCCATCATTGAGCTTGATTACATAACTTGGTGATTTTTGTGGGAAAAGATGTTGCTTTGGTGTATTTTTGTGTGTGTGCAGGATCACTTGCCAAAGCAAGGCTAGTGCTAGTTGCCAGGGCAATGCATGAAGGAGACGCCGAGCTAGTTGCCAGGGCAATGCATGAAGGAGACGCCGAGCCAGTTGCCATGGCAATTGTCGACAAAGAGAAAATGCAATAGGGACGTCGAAATTAATGACTATACAAGCCCAAGATGACGTGGAGCAAAGCCCAAACCCAAAGGAATTTGATTTCCATGCAGAGATTAAAGAAGAATTAAATTCCAAGAAGATAGGAGAAGTTCTAGTAGGAATACAATTATAATAAAGAATTATATTCTTTAAAGATAATTTAATTCCAACTCAAACTCCTCCTCAAAGAAGGACTTTGGCCTAACCCTATAAATAGCAAGGAGATTTCGACAATCCAAGAGAGAGCATTAGGGGAATTTCGACAACTCCATAGAGAGCAAGAGGAGAGGATTTTCGACAACTCCAAAGGGCAAGAAGGAAGAGATTTCGACAAGATAACAAGGAGGGAGAGAGTTCGATTTCTTCTTCTTCTTTGTTTCCATTAGATTCATGGTTTGGGGATTATTCTTTGTATATCTTTTGAACCCAACCATGAACTAACTTGTTTGGTTGGGGTTATTGTGTTTTGTTGTTGTGAGAAACAATTGGATTTTGTTTAGGTAATAAGAGTTTGCATTTTTAATTCAAGGTTTACTCATTCTTGGTTCTTATTCTTGTTTGCGAGTGAATTGGGAGAGGATCTCGTAACTTCATCTATTTATCTAATATCGGGAGAGTTAGATTCAAGAAACGAATGAGTATGGTCTTTATTCAATCTATTGATGGTGAAGATTAATCAGGCTTAGGAATAAGTTAAGGATTTCAACGGCTAAGAGGAGCGCAAGATTGGTTGTTGTTCACCCTTGATGATTCACGAGGATGTATTATCAAGGCATGCACAAGTAGCTAGAGTTTCGACTTAGGGATAAGAAGAAACCATTGAAGAACGCTCTGCCGAACCTTGAAGTTGCTGCCCAGACGCCCAAGTAGTTGCCCAGCTAGTCGCCCAGGCAACCATCGATTAGTTGCCAAGGCAACCCCGCTGTGCAAGTTGCCACGGCAACTGAGTTTCCCTTGCACTCTTTTACCAAGACGATCCAATCGGCTATCACACCTCAACTCACGATAACCTGGCCTATCTCTCTCTTTTTCTTTCATCTATTCTTTTAGTTTATTGCTTTTACTTTTCTCGTTAATTAAAACCTCTATTATCAATTGTGTTTTTATTTTCAGTGCAGTAACTTAAGCAAAGTGGCCCAAACCAATCCCTGTGGAGACGATACTCGATACTCATATCACTTTATTACTTGCGACGTGTATACTTGCACATTTGCATAGCACTTATCACACGCAACAGTGGTCACGTTAAACGTATTAAGTATCGATCCCACATAGATTGTTATAAAAGTTATTGACTATGATTGCAACTGTAAATACGAAATAACTAAAAGAAGTAATAAGAAGTATTTGTAATGATAATTGTTCGGAACAACAAACAAAGAAAAATGAAGGCGCAAGTGAATGATAATGGTGAAGGTGTAATACAATGTTGTGTGTCTCTCTCTATCCAAATGTTTACTTATGAAATACTTCAATAATCCATAACCTGCAATGTGACCACATTAAGCTGAACATACATTACTAATAGTGGATCTTCCTATTGGAAGCTTTCCCAAATTTTCTTGTATCTCTACCACGAGTAACCTAACCTCACTAGGCAATGGCAAGGAAAATCTCTCGATCTATCCATAATCTCTCGATATATCCACTAACTAATAATGTGATGATCTTACTCTCTCGAAATAAGATGCAAACCACAATATCTCATATCTTATCACTTGTTCACTCATTGCTTAAAAGTGGAAATAGAATAATATGAGCAACAATGGAGAAATTATAGATCAAATCATATAACATAAATGTATGTGTTTTCGCACTCATACAAATGTCAAAATAAATCTAAAGTTTAAACAATGTAAGGAGAGTAAATAACCTCTTAAAACAATTCCCTCTCTGCAAAGCACTTGAAATCGAGGTAAAAATGAATAAACGAACACGAACATGATATTAAAAATTTAAACGAGCACGAATCGAACATGAACACCTTTAAAAATAAACAAACGAAAACAAATGCAACCTTATTCATTCAAGTTCGGTTCATTTATACACTCAAGTCTGACGACTTGCCTCTTCCTCCTCCTATGCAAACTGGACTTGCTCGATCTGCGAGAGTTGCATGTAAGTATTAATTGTTTGGATTAGTATTTATGATTATAGTTTGGTGGCATAGTGATAGTTATGGATGTAGAGTTTTAAATTGTGGGTTCGATTCAGTTAGACCCAGTGCTAGACCTGAGCATGAGAGTCGTCCTTCACGTCGCTAAAGCTCTATCGTTGCAAGGTGTGTTTCTTATTCTGCTATACAAAATAATTTTATCATGTGGTGTTTGTTGCGCGTAATAAGTGCTACGAAATTGTGCAAGTATACACGTTGCAAGTTATAGTATAAAAGATATCGTCTCCACAGGGATTGGTGCCACTTCAAGAATCTAGTCTCTTGCACTGTAAAAAGTAAAAACACAAATAAAGGATTATAGGAGTTTAACTAATAACTAAACTAGAAAGCAATAAAGTAAAAGAAAAGATGAGATCAAATGAGAGAGAGATAGGCCAGGTTATCGTGAGTTGAGGTGTGATAGCCAATTGGATCGTCTTGGTAAAAGAGTGCACGGGCAACTCAGTTGCCGTGGCAACTTGCACAACGGGGTTGCCTTGGCAACTAATCGATGGTTGTCTGGGCGACTAGTTGGGCAACTACTTGGGCGTCTGGGCAGCAATCTTCAAGGTTCGGCAGAGCGTTCTTCAATGGTTTCTTCTTATCCCTAAGTCAAAACTCTAGCTATTTGTGTATGCCTTGAAAATTCATCCCTGCGTGAATCAAGGGTGAACAACAAACAATTTTGCGCTCCTCTTAGCCGTTGAAATCCTTAACTTATTCCTAAGCCGGATTAATCTTCACCATCAATAGATTGAATAAAGATCATATTCATTCGTTTCTTGAATCTAACTCTCCCGATATTAGATAAATAGATGAAATTATGAGATTCTCTCCCAATTCACTCGCAAACAAGAATAAGAACCAAGAATGAATAAACCTTGAATAGAAAAGTGCAAACTCTTATTACCTAAACAAAAACCAATAGTTTCTCACAACCCCAAAACACAATAACCATAGCCAAATAGATTTAGTTCATGGCTGGGTTCCAAAGAAACACAAGATAAATAATCCCTATCATGAACCCAATCGAACAAGAAAGAAAATGATGAAGAAGGAGGCTTGTCGAAATCCTCCTTGCCCTAGATGCTTGCCGAAAATTCTCTCATCTTGCCCTCCTTGGAGTTTTCGAAATTCTCCTCTCTTGCTCTCTCTTTGGAGTTTGACGATATGGCCTCTTATTTATAGGGCTAGGTCAAAGTCCTTCTTTGAGGAGGAAGTTAAGTTGGAATTAAATTATCTTTAAAGAATATAATTCTTTATTATAATTATATTCCTACTAGAATTTCTCCTATCTTCTTGGAATTTAATTCTTCTTTAATCTCTTCATGAAAATCAAATTCCTTTGGGATTGGGCTTTGCTCCACGTCATCTTGGGCTTGTCTAGTCATCAATTTCGACTACTATATCACCTTTGCTCTTGTCGACAATTGTCCTGGAAACTGGCTCGGCGTCTCCTTCATGTATTGCCCTGGCAACTAGCTCTAGCCTTGCTTTGGCAAATGATCCTGCACATACACACAAAACACACCAAAGCATCATCTTTTCCCACAAAAACTACCAAGTTATGTAATAAAGCTCAACGATAGAAGGAAACATGGATTAATGCATGAATGGCTAATTATGCAACTAATATGAGCCTAAGTCTAACAATAATATGAGTAAAAAGGGTAAGAAAAATAGTACTTTTGAACACTTATCACACCCTCAAACTCGAACTATTGCTTGTCCTCAAGCAATGCAAACTAACAATTACCTGCCAAGACTTCAATTTTCACAAACTTAGCTTTGAACTTGATTTCAATTCTCAGAACCGGGGCACAAAGTATGATTGGCTTTTCATTTTTCGGAAAACTTAGGAGTTACTAGGAATCAAACTATAATGCTTGTGAGTGTGTGCGGAGTTGTGTGCAAGTTTATTTTTCGGATTCTATGCAAACAAGAGGTTTTCAAATTACTTCATTGGGTTCTTTTTAACATGTTTTAACTAGAGCCAGTTTTGGGCACCTCTAGTGTTTTGTTTTTAGTTTTATTCGACTAGAGCCGATTTCGGGCACCTCTAGAAAAAAAAATTTAGCACATACTAGAGCCAGTTTCGGACACCTCTAGTGATCAATTTTTTTAGCACATGCTAGAGCCAATTTCGGGAACCTCTAGCATTCGTCCAATTTTTATTCTAATCCCCCAATTTGTTAATTATCAACCTAAGTTAACTAGAATTCCTTAAATCAATCAAACCACAGCAGTGTTTCATCAAATTTAGTATCATAGTAAAATAGCATCATAGTAAAATTCTAAGTTTTTCCATGGTTATCCTAGAATAAAAATTCTATCAATTAAGTGCATTGGAAAAGTCATCATCGGATATTCATCAAATCTAAGCAATTCTTGTTCCAACTAAAGGCATGGCAAGCAATTTATGTATCCTAAATGTAATACTTAAGATGAATGTAGCTAAACATGGTAACTACTAATAACAATCCCCCCAAACTCGAGTGAGGCATTGTCATCAATGCATGCATTAAAGAAAAATAAAAATAACGAAAAATAAAATGCATACGAGGACTCTCCGAGAGTTCATCATCGTAGATGATTAGTTTCCTTTTGGTCGGTGTCTTGATTCTCTTGCTTGAACGCGATGGTTGTTTTCTTGTTACCGGTGGTGGAATTGATCCTCGTACAGGGTTGTCCTTATTGTCCTCTTCATCAGTGTCATTGGCTTTTCGCTTGGAGGATTCAATTGATGCGGTCTTTGTTGGTGCAATGAAGGACTCGTCTGAATCTGAAAAATCAGAAAATGATTCCGTAGGAGTTGATTCGGGCATAGGTGCTTTACCTTTGGCTTTTGCAGTGGTTGTCGGGATGTCTTTAGCTTTGGTTGCCGTGGCATCTTCAGGGTTGGTTACCGGGGCAAGGATCTCGGCGGGAAAGATTGGGAACGGCACGCAATTGTCCGGGTACTTTTCTAGGATAACTTGGGTGATGGCATTGTTGTGCTCCTTCATGTACCGCATGAACATTAGTTGCCGGTCTTCAATTGGCCTTAGGTGGCTTGCCAATGGTTGCAAGAGTGCTTCAAAGTGTCCCGGTGTTGATGGCCGAGTTGCCCGGGCATTAGGTGCTTGGGCATTAGGGATTGTCGGGGCGGCAAGAGTTGCCGTGGCAATTGGAGGCCTTGAAGAATTTCCCGGTGCCTCTCCCATTAGCTTTCGGATTAGTGCTTGATTCCAACCGGACTTTGGTAGGGCCTTTTCATCGGTGGACTCACTTGGGACATGCATCTCCTTGTCGAGTTGCTTGGGAGTGATTTGATCAACGAAGGCTTGATGCTCGCCCCATGAGATGTTACCCGGTTCCGGTTGATGGCAAAAGATTTGCCACTTTTGATGTGCAATCCTCTCGAAGATGAATGGTTCAAGGCCGAAATCTTGATGAGAGTTGGAGTATTCAAAGTCTTGTTCTTCATGAATCTTCCGGCTTTCAAACTTGGATTAAAATCTTTCTTGGACCACCGGTGTAGCAAACTTCTTGTATCTTGGTTCTTTGGAGGAACTTGGATGAAATAAAAATTTAATCTTGGATGCCATAGATGATCTTGGTTGTGAGTTTTGTAAAAACAAAGAAAAGAAAAGAAACTAAAAAGTTGCAAGATAACAAGTAGGAATGGGTTTTATAGAAAATATAGGTGGTAAATTTGGTGGGTGGGATTAGAGGAAAACGAAAAAGGGTTTTGGTTTAGGGAAAGGGTGACGGCAATGGGGGGTTGATTTGGGTAAATTGAAGGCTTTATATAAGCCTTAGATTCAGCCCATTAGTTTCCTTGTTGAAGTTGTTTTCCTTCTTGGATTAAAATTCCTCTTTATCTTGAACTTTTTTCCTACAATTCAAAGACAAATCAAATAAGGATTAAAATTAAAGATAAACTAATGAAGAAAATAAATAAAAATGTGTAATGGAATTCTTAAACTTAAAAAGATAAATAAATAAAAAATCTATCCTAAAGAATAATAACAATCGGAAATAAAAAATAAGAAAATAATAATAATAATAAAAATAAAATATCAAAGGGAGAGCATGTTCATGCATCTCCTAAATTGACCACTTCTTTGTTACGTTCCACATGGGCACCATTGTAGTGCTTCAATCTTTGTCCATTAACTTTGAATTCATGGTTGTCAGAGATGGACTTGATTATCACAGCACCATGGGAGAATGGTTTGACGACTTCGAATGGTCCCGACCATCTTGATTTCAGCTTTCCCGGGAAAAGTTTTAGCCGAGAATTGAATAAGAGAACTAGTTGCCCTGGCATGAATTGTCGCGGCAATAGTTTCTTGTCATGCCATTGCTTTGTTTTCTCCTTGTAGATTCGTGCATTGTTATAGGCGAGTGCACGAAATTCTTCTATCTCATTGAGGTCCAACAAACGCTTTTGTCCAGCACTTTCCCAATCCATATTCACGGTCTTGATTGCCCAGTATGCCTTGTGTTCGATTTCCACCGGTAGATGGCATGACTTGCCATAGACAAGTCGGAAGGGGGACATACCTAATGGTGTTTTGAATGCAGTGCGATATGCCCAAAGCACGTCATCTAGTCTTAATGACCAATCCTTCCTAGAGGGATTTACAACTTTCTCGAGTATACCCTTCAATTCCTGGTTGGAAATTTCTGCTTGCCCGTTGGTTTGTGGGTGATATGCCGTGGCGATCTTGTGTGATATGCCGAAGCGTTGCAACATCATGGCAATTAGTCTGTTGTCAAAATGCTTGCCTTCGTCACTGATAATTACTCTCGGTATCCCAAACAGTGTAAATATGTTTTTCTGCAAGAATCGTTGCACGGTCTTGGAATTGTTGTTGGGAACTGCAGCTGCCTCAACCCATTTAGACACGTAGTCGACGACAAGTAGAATGTAGAGGTTGCCGAATGAAGATGGGAAAGGTCCCATAAAATCGATCCCCCATACATCGAACAATTCCACCTCGATGATGTTCTGGAGCGGCATCTCATGTCGTCTAGAGATATTGCCTGTCCTCTGGCAACAATCACATTGCTTGTAAAAGTCTTGGGTATCTTTGTACAATGTTGGCCAATACAAACCGGATTGCAAAACTTTGGCCGCGGTACGAGTTCCTCCAAAATGTCCTTCATAGGGTGAAGAATGGCATTACCAGAGTACATTCTGTTACTCTTCTTCAGGGACACATCGGCGTATAACCTGATCTGCACAGTGTTTAAACAAAAGAGGCTCGTCCCAAAAGTAATGCTTTGCATCATGGCGGAACCGCTTCTTCCCTTGGTGAGTAATTCCATAAGGTAAAATACCACAAACAAGGAAATTAACTAAATCCGCGTACCAGGGTATTGCTGAGGCATGTGTTGTCGTGGTGAATGCTCCCAAAATTGTCGAGGCGTGCGCGTCAAGGGCTGCTGCAGCATCGAGGGTTGCCGAGGCATGCTCGTCCATGGTTGCCGAGGCAACTAAAATTTGTTCATCTGGGAATGCATCGCATATCTCTAGATCCGCGTCCTCCTCCCTATTGCGCTCTAAACGTGATAAGTGATCGGCCACTTGATTTTCTGTTCCTTTCTTGTCCTTAATTTCAATATCAAATTCTTGTAAAAGTAATATCCAACGAATCAAACAAGGTTTGGCATCCTTTTTAGCAAATAGATATTTGATTGCCGAATTATCCGTATGAACAATTACCTTTGTACCAATCAAATAAGATCGGAACTTGTCAAATGCGAAAACTACAGCTAGTAATTCTTTCTTCGTTGTTGTGTAATTCACTTGAGCACTATTAAGAGTTTTACTAGCGTAGTATATCACATGGAAGGTCTTACCTGTGCGTTGGCCTAGGACTGCTCCTACCGCGAAATCACTTGTATCACACATGAGCTCAAAAGGTAGCGTCCAATCTGGTGGAACGACAATGGGTGCCGAGGCAAGTTTTTCCTTTAGGGTTTCGAATGCTTGGGTACAAGAATCATCAAAATCGAAGACTTTATCCTGTTCAAGAAAATTGCACAAGGGTTTAGTGATTTTAGAAAAATCATGAATGAACCTCCTGTAAAAACCTGCATGTCCAAGAAAACTTCGAATTCCTTTAACCGAACTTGGTGGGGGTAATCTCTCGATCACGTCCACCTTAGCTTTGTCTACTTCAATTCCCTTGGATGAAATCTTGTGGCCGAGCACTATTCCTTCATCTACCATAAAATGGCATTTCTCCTAATTGAGGACTAAATCAGTTTCTTCACATCTTGCCAACACCCTCTCTAAATTGCCGAGACAACTGTCGAAGTCATTACCAAAAACAGAAAAATCATCCATGAAGATCTCAAGGAAGACTTCGACCATGTCTGAAAAGAGTGCCATCATGCAGCTTTGAAGGTTGCTGGGGCGTTACACAATTCGAACGGCATCCTTCGGAAGGCATAAGTAGCGTATAGGCATGTGAAGGTTGTCTTTTCTTGATCTTTTGGTGCTATGGCAATTTGATTGTAACCTGAATAACCATCAAGAAAATAATAAAAGGGTTTACCTGCAAGACGGTCAAGCATTTGATCAATAAAGGGTAATGGGAAGTGGTCTTTCCTGGTGGCTTTGTTTAGCTTTCGATAATCAATGCAAACCCTCCAACCGGTCACAGTCCTGGTTGGGATGAGTTCATTGTTTTCATTACTTACCACTGTTATACCTCCCTTTTTCGGTACACATTGTACTGAACTTACCCATGTACTATCAGAGATAGGGTATATAATGCCGGCGTCAAGCCACTTGATGATTTCTTTCATTACAACCCCTTTCATGGCATGATTCAGTCTCTTCTGGGCCCCAATTGAAGGTTTGTGATCATCTTCCAATAAAATCTTGTGCATGCACATTGTCGGGCTAATTCCCTTCAAGTCGGCAATTATCCACCCTATTACCTTTTTGTGTAGCTTCAACATCTTGATCAGCTTCTTTTCCTGCTCAGGCTGTAACTTAGAAGAAATAATTCAGGCAATGTATTATTGGTTCCTAAGTATGCATATTTTAGTTGCTCTGGCAATTGTTTCAACTCAAGAATCGGTGGTTGTTCAATAGAGGGTTTTTTGAGTTTACCTTCCTTACCTGAGTAATCCAGTGGTTCAAAGTATGTACCTAGTCGATTGACTAGCCAATTTGCCTCTTCTTGTTGTTCCTCATCGACCGGTTCTTCATATTCCTCAGGTTCCTCTTGATCGGCAATGTAGTTGCCGAGGCAACTAAATTCCTCGTCGAAGTTAAACTCTGCCGTGGCATGAAGAAGTTGGTATTCTTCTGGATCATCGGCATGCCTTAGTGTTTGGAACACATTTAGTTTAACTTGCTGGTCATTCACCCTCATTGTGAGTTCTCCCTTTTCAACATCGATGATGGTTCTCCCTGTTGCTAGGAATGGTCTCCCGAGAATGATGGGTGCATGCTCATCTGCTTCACAATCCAAAACAATAAAGTCAGTGGGAAAATAAATTTATCAACTTTTACCAGTATGTCCTCGATTTTTCCCTCTGGATGCACATAGGATCTGTCGGCTAGCTGTAGCATAACTGTTGTAGGTCTTGCCTTCCCGATTCCTAGTTTTTGGAAAACCGATTTAAGCATTAAGTTTATGCTAGCCCCAAGGTCGCATAATGCTTTCCCGACATAGTGGTTTCCAATGGAACAGGGTATTGTGAAACTTTCGGGATCCTTCAACATGGGTGGCATACGATTGTGCAACATTGCCATGCATCCCTCTGTTGCGGCAACTGTTTCAAACTCTTCTAGCCTTGTTCTCTTGGACACAATGTCTTTGAGAAACTTGGCATAGTTCGGCATTTGTTCAATTGCTTCCACCAATGGCAAGTTGATGTGGACTTGCTTTAGGATATCGAGAAACTTCTTGAATTGATATTCTTGCTTTTTTCGCTTCAACCTTTGTGGGAATGGTGGTTGAAGTTGGATATCTTCGATCCTTTCATTGGTTTGGAATCTGATTGATGGCATTGTCGGGATAACTGGAGTTGTCGAGGCATTATCAATTGGGGTTGTCGAGGCATGCTTATCGCCAGTTGCTGAGGCATCTTTACCGTCGATTACCGAGGCATACTTATTGTCGATTGCCGCGGTAATTCCTGGTTCAGCATCTGAGGCTTTACCGCTAGGTTCGTCTTGATCTTTTTGTGGAGTTTTGTTTGATGAGCGGGTTTGAGCCTCTCTAAGTTGTTGGCCACTTCTAGTGGTGATTGCCTTACATTGCTCATGGCCAGTTCCTCTTGCGACTTCAGTATCGCTAGGTAAACCTCCTTGCAGTCTAGTATTCAGATTTTGAGCAAACTGTCCGACTTGATTTTCCAATGATTTGATTGCTGCCTCTTGGTTTTGCAATCTCATCTCGGTCCTGTTAATAAAAGAATCAGTTTTTTTTATGTAGTTACTATTCTCAGCCATATAAGATTCAATTTTCATCATAAAAGCATTTAGAGAATTTTCCAAATAACTAGATGTTGTCGGTTGTTGCTGCAGTAACTATTGCCGTGGCATATTCTGCTGGAATCCCGATGCTTGTGCATTCTGATTGTTCTGGTTTAGAGTATTGTTGGGATTACTCCATGAAAAAATCGGGTGCTTCTTCCAAGCTGGATTGTATGTATTGGACATCACATTGTTGTTCCGATTGTAATTCCCCACATAGAAGCTGGATTCCGGATTCTGCATACATTCAGAAGAATCATGGTTATCACCACATAACTCACAAAAAGAATCCATTACCTTGACCTCATGTGTGTTGTTTGGTTTTTGCATGTTCTGGACCATCTTGGTTAAAGTGGCCAATTGTGCCGAAATTGAATCTGATGATCCTAGTTCATGTATTGTGGCTTGGCGTCTAACTCATCCTCTTCTAGTAGAGGGAAATTGATAATCATTCTTGGCCAGCCTGTTTAAAATTTGCATTACTTCCTCCGGTGACTTATCTAAGAGTATGCCGTTTGCCGAGGCATCTAGCATTATCCTTGTTGGTGTATTCACGGCGTTGTAAAACATTGTTACTTGAGTCCACACCGGGAATCCGTGTATGGGGCATTTGTGTAGAAGTTCTCTATATCGCTCCCAAGCCTCGTACATGGATTCATCATTTGCCTGCCGAAAAGAAGTAATGTCGTTACGAAGCTTATCAGTCAAATTTGTAGGATTAAATCGAGCAAGGAAATCACGACAAAGATCGGTCCAAGATGCTATTGATCCGGCAGGAATGCTATTCAACCATGCTTTCGCCCTATCCCTCAGTGAATAGGGGAATAATCTTAATCGTAAGACATCGGGGGTGACTTCGTGTATTTTGAACGAGTTGCAAATCTCGAGGAAAGTTTTAAGATGTTGCCGTGCATCTTCAGTTGCTGAGCCGCCAAATTGACCAATTGTGTTGATCATATTAAACATTACCAATTTTAACTCAAAGTGGTCGGCTTCAATTTCAGATGCGACAACTCCTGGATTAAGTCCATCAAGATCTTCTTCAAGATAGTCTCGAATAGTTCTGTTTCGTGCAAGAATCACTCCTCTTCCTGTTAGAACATATTGATTCATATTGACGTCTTGATTAGCCATTGCTACTCTTATCCTTCGTCTAAGTCTTTGTAAGGTTCGTTCGATTTCTAGATCAAAGGGATATTCTGGTGTAGTCGGTCTCGCCCTGGTCATATACCAATGCAAAACCAAAGTTTGTTAGCCCCTTTGAATCTTAAACAAGAAAAGTAAAAAGAAAGTGCAAGAAAATAAAAACAAAGTCGCTATTGCCAATCCCCGGCAACGGCGCCAAAAACTTGTTGCGCGTAATAAGTGCTACGCAATTGTGCAAGTATACACGTTGCAAGTTATAGTATAAAAGATATCGTCTCCACAAGGATTGGTGCCACTTCAAGAATCTAGTCTCTTTAATCGTAAAAAGTAAAAACACAAATAAAGGATTATAGGAGTTTAACTAATAACTAAACTAGAAAGCAATAAAGTAAAAGAAAAGATGAGATCAAATGAGAGAGATAGGCCAGGTTATCGTGAGTTGAGGTGTGATAGCCAATTGGATCGTCTTGGTAAAAAGTGCACTGGCAACTCGGTTGTCGTGGCAACTTGCACAACGGGTTGCCTTGGCAACTAATCGATGGTTGCCTGGGCGACTAGTTGGGCAACTACTTGGGCGTCTGGGCAGCAATCTTCAAGGTTCGGCAGAGCGTTCTTCAATGGTTTCTTCTTATCCCTAAGTCGAAACTCTAGCTATTTGTGCATGCCTTGATAATACATCCCTGCGTGAATCAAGGGTGAACAACAACCAATTTTGCGGTCCTCTTAGCCGTTGAAATCCTTAACTTATTCCTAAGCCGGATTAATCTTCACCATCAATAGATTGAATAAAGATCATATTCATTCATTTCTTGAATCTAACTCTCCCGATATTAGATAAATAGATGAAATTACGAGATCCTCTCCCAATTCACTCGCAAACAAGAATAAGAACCAAGAATGAATAAACCTTGAATAGAAAAGTGCAAACTCTTATTACCTAAACAAAAACCAATAGTTTCTCACAACCACAAAACACAATAACCATAGCCAAATAGATTTAGTTTATAGTTGGGTTCCAAAGAAACACAAGATAAATAATCCCTAGCATGAACCCAATCGAACAAGAAAGAAAATGATGAAGAATGAGGCTTGTCGAAATCCTCCTTGCCCTAGATGCTTGTCGAAAATTCTCTCCTCTTGCCCTCCTTGGAGTTGTCGAAATTCCCCTCTCTTGCTCTCTCTTTGGAGTTTGACGATATGGCCTCTTATTTATAGGGTAGGTCAAAGTCCTTCTTTGAGGAGGAAGTTAAGTTGGAATTAAATTATCTTTAAAGAATATAATTCTTTATTATAATTATATTCCTACTAGAACTTCTCCTATCTTCTTGGAATTTAATTCTTCTTTAATCTCTTCATGGAAATCAAATTCCTTTGGGATTGGGCTTTGCTCCACGTCATCTTGGGCTTGTCTAGTCATCAATTTCGACTACCATATCACCTTTGCTCTTGTCGACAATTGCCCTGGCAACTGGCTCGGCGTCTCCTTCATGTATTGCCCTGGCATCTAGCTCTAGCCTTGCTTTGGCAAATGATCCTGCACATACACACAAAACACACCAAAGCAACATCTTTTCCCACAAAACTACCAAGTTATGTAATCAAGCTCAACGATGGAAGGAAACATGGATTAATGCATGAATGGCTAATTATGCAACTAATATGAGCCTAAGTCTAACAATAATATGAGTAAAAAGGGTAAGAAAAATAGTACTTTTGAACACTTATCAGTGTTGTTTTACAATGTATGTGTATTTTACATATGATGTGTTGTTGCACGAAGAATTTTGCATGCAATAAAATTTGAGATTGAGATTCATATATACAATGGATTGTGCGAAATGTGAACACAAATTATATTTACGGGATTGTGTTGAGACTTGGGAACTGTGATTTTCTATATTGTATGCATGGGTTGTGCTTGTACGGTGTAAGACGTGGTTTCACCTTAACTCGCTGATATGTACCACTTAGCGACTGGTGTGTTGTAACGAGTGGTTCTGAAGAACCTTTCTATTCTTTTGGCGTGATGTACCTGGGTGCATTGCATTTATAAAATTAAAATATATGTGTTATGAAATATCATTTGAGAATTTAAAGAATTTAGAGAAATTACTCTGATTTGTGATTATGGTTTTTCTTGTACTTTTTAAAACACACAAAGCTCTTTAGCTTACACTCATTTAGTTCCTGTTACACATTTACTTGGATGTTAGATGGTTTGGTACTCGAGAATCTCCCGCGTTTTCCGCTTTACTATCTTTCAGAACTTTTACTTGAACATTTTGATTTTTAAAGTTATTGAATGATATTATATTAAAAACTAAATTATTTTATTATGAACTACATTTAAAATATGTTTTGAGTTGTTTCCTTGAGATGAAATATCAAAATATCAATTATGATCTTCGGTATTCGATCATATCTTATAGGTCGGGTAAAGAGTTTACAATTGACGACACTCTAAATCAAAGAGGTTATCATTTACTTTGAATTGTTCCATCAGTTCCATGAAATGAGTAATTACAACATAAATGATTGAAAGGAATTCAGAGTTTAGAGATATGAAACTTATGATGTAGGAGTTGCTTTGTTTCTTGAAGATAAAAATGGAAAATTATCGATTGATTCTATATCACTTATTTCCAACCCTTTACCGCTTTTATCCAGACATGGGGACGAGGGTGGATTTTTATTTCACGTTCAAAACACGCCATTTCCAGAAAATGATTGATCTTTTCGCCATTGCAGTAAGGAAACCAAATAGTAGACAACAGTTCTCTGTTTCTAGCGGCAACTGTCATTGTTTGGGACAGTTTCATAGAGTTCCCGTACGACAAAACAGTTAAATGTTTGTTTTTTCCTATGTAATCTTCGGGTTTACTTAACATTCTCCCATAGTTTCATCCCACAATCTGATCAACTAAATCATCACACTGTTACTTTCTCTGCTACTTCCATTCCCACTTGTCTTTCATTTACATTTTCCTCAGGTAATTTGCATACATATTTTAGCTTAATTTGAGCAATGGTATATGATCTATTTCCTGTTTGAAATCAGATTCTAAAGCTAATGGAAGGGAAGCAGTATTCTCGGTGTCGAATTCAGACTTTCGAAGGTGTGGCAGATGATGCCAAGGTGGAAATGGCTAAGATCGAGCGGCCAGGAGACGGATATGCCGGAGTTGGCATACAAGAAAGGATGCATACCTCTGATGCAAAATTGGAATCTCCATGTGAGGAAACAACAAGCCAAACCAAGTCATCGAGTAACGGATTCTTGGTGGATAACGAGAGTACTGCTGCTGAGAGTTTTGATGAGATAGATTCTGTTTGTATAGGAGTTTCCAGCAATGATACAGACTTGTCTATCTTACATCCTAAACTTGCAGCCCCCTTCTGCTCAGATGATGTCCCAGATGGCTCAAATCCACCTATTAGTGGTAAAAATGAAAACACAACTATAATTTCTTAGTCCTAGAAGCCTAGATTTTCATGTTTCATCTCATTTACATTTCAAATTCATGTTAAAAGTGTGGCTATGGACACGAAAACAAAACTGGAATTCCCAACTTAGTTAAGCTGGTTTGTAATTATATTCTCATACAGGAGATGATCCAACAAGTCAGTCTCAGTTAGAGGATGAAGAATCAGAATCATGGACTTGGAACAAGTTACGGTTCGAGCCTACATTACCAATATGTCTAAAGGTAACACAATGATCCATATACCATATTTTGTTATCATCCATCAGACTATGGATAATCATTTCTCACTTGAATGCAGTTTGAAGATGTTACGTATAAGGTACCGGTTAAAGATGAAAAGAACTCGGAGACAAACAAGTACATACTTCATGGAATAACTGGCTTGGTACATCCAGGAGAGATTCTTGCTCTGATGGGACCATCCGGAGGGGGGAAAACAACTCTTCTGAATCTACTGAGTGGACGCGTGAAGTTTCACAGCGGTACCATCACCTACAATAATCAACCATATTCCAAATCACTGAAATGGAGGTGCATATACACCAATGCTGGTTTCAATATGTTACTGCATAACTATGTTATTGAATTCTAATTTAACTAGTACTCATCGATCGATGTGCATTGCAACAGGATTGGTTTTGTACTGCAAGATGATGTCGCCTTTCCTAATCTTACAGTCAAGGAAACTCTAACCTACTCAGCTCTGCTCCGTCTCCCGAATACCTTAACCGTGCAGAAGAAGAAGGAAAGGGCAACTAGTGTCATTAGCGAGCTAGGACTTGAAAGGTGCTTTCTTCAGTAATCTTTTTATATACACAGTTTTGTGACTCGAATTCGAATGTGATTAGCTATTAAAATGATAAATTTCGGGCCTTAGCAAAATAGTTTCAGCCATATATATGACAGTGTTGGTGGAATTGACTAATACAGTAGCAATAGCTTCATTAGACGGTCAAAAACAGTAGGCAATTTGTTTATTACCTGTATGTAACTATTTAGATTGTAGGGAAAGATACTGATTGCATTTTTTTTCAGGTGCCAAAATACAGTGATTGGTGGGACATTTTTTAGGGGAATTTCTGGAGGGGAAAGAAAAAGGGTCTGTATTGCCAATGAAATTCTTCTTAATCCATCACTTCTATTTTTAGATGAACCAACATCAGGTTTAGATTCGACTACCGCTCTTCAAATTGTTCAGATGTTAAGAAACATTGCTCGGGTACTTAAAATACTTGCTTTAGTTGGTGCCATGATTTGTAACATGTTTTAAGGTGTAACTAAATGCTTATTTTACTTGTGCTTTGTAGTCTGGCAAGACAGTGGTGACTACAATTCATCAGCCATCTAGTAGATTATTTAGTAAGTTCGACAAGCTGATTCTCTTGGGTAAAGGTAGCTCGTTGTACTTCGGCAAGGCCTCGGACGCCATGTTATACTTCTCTTCTATGGGCTGCACTCCACTCATAGCCATGAACCCTGCAGAATTTCTTATTGATTTGGCAAATGGGAACATAAAAGACAAGTCAGTTCCATCAGATTTGGAGGGTAGGTTTTTACTCAGAAACAAAAGTCTTGATATGAAACATGGAGATCCTTTCCAAGTTGATGTCTATGAGGTCAGCACTGAATGCCCGAAATGGAGTTCCATTTATATACCTTTCAACCATCTAGCTTACTCCAATCTTGAATTTTCTCTACTGTAGTATCTAGTAGAAGCCCATGCAGTGAAGGAAGCGAAGTCGGAGAAGATAAAGCTCATAAATCCCATACTGATGGATGCTGAACCTATGATGAGCACAAGGTCGAACTCAATGGAATGGGGAGCAACCTGGTGGGATCAGTTCTCGATTCTTTTCCGAAGGGGCCTTAAGGAAAGACGCCATGAATACTTCAGCTGCATGCGTGTAACGCAAGTTTTTTCAACTGCTATAATCACGGGTTTACTTTGGTGGCGCTCGGATGCTTCCTCTCCTAAGGGACTTCAGGATCAGGCAACTATCAGTTACATATGATGCTTATGTTGGTTCTGGTTTCTTAGTTACATCTCGTAATATATGTGCTTGATGTTATTATTAACAATGCTTGCAGGCAGGGCTGTTGTTCTTCATTTCAGTGTTTTGGGCATTCCTTCCTATGTTTACTGCCATTTTCACATTCCCTCGAGAGAGAATGATGCTGGCTAAGGAAAGATCAGTAGGAATGTATAGACTCAGTGCCTATTTGTTAGCCCGAATGACGAGTGATCTTCCTTTGGATCTCATGTTGCCTTTAGTGTTCCTTGTGGTTATCTATCTCATGGCAGGCTTGAAACCAACATTTACAGCATTTTCACTCACAGTGCTTACTGTTTTCTTAAGTGTTGTTGCTTCCCAGGTAAACCATTATAATCAAACATCAATTACTTTATGGATGCTGTAGTGACGAGTTCTTGTCCGAAAATCGCAGGGTCTTGGCCTTACTATAGGAGCAGCCTTCATGGATGTGAAAAAAGCCTCAACTTTAGCTTCTATTATAATAATGGCTTCCATGTTATCTGGTGGATTCTTTATCCAGGTTTGGTTCCTGGACTCAAGTTCGATAATGTTATTTCTTGCGTCGAAAGTAAGCGCAGGGATATTAAATTTACAATGCTTATCAGATTCTAAACTTTGATAGTTTTGGTCGCAGAAAGTTCCGGTATTTATGTCATGGGTACGATACATGTCATTTACGTATCATACATACAGGCTGCTACTCAAGATTCACTATGGCTGCTCAACCGGTTTGTGTGCGGAATCGGGTTCATCATGTAGGTCTCCTTTCAAAGGATTGAGACTTGATTGGGATGGCATGGAAGTCGGTATTATGATCGCAATGATCATCGGATATAGGCTACTAGCCTATGCATTCTTAAGGAGAATGAACTTAATGACAATACCTTAGTTTTTATGATTTGTAAACATCAGCTTGGTGAAGGCAATAAGTGGGAAGGGTGACTGTTAAATCCTTAATACGTTGAACTTGATGAGTTTCTCAAAAGCATCACTTTTTTTATTCACTGAACTATTATTAGCAACAAATTCTGATGAAAAATAAACACATGTATAATAGAAAACCTCAATCTTTATTGGAATATCTCCTATAACAGCACTGCCCAGTTCTCCAGGTATCTGAAATATGAGAGGATAGCTTAGTGAAATAGGATAGGAGAAATTGTATCATGGACCTTTCTTACTATTTATGTTATGGTCCCAACTAATATAAACTACTCATTTTATTGTTTTTCGATGTCATTAACTCATTCAAATAGTAACTTTTAAAAAGCTGTATTTTTTAAAATTTTGATATGAAAAGGCTTGAGTGAAGATTCATTCGATAAAAAAAATACATGAAAAAAAAAAAGGCTTGAGGGTATCATAAGTCCTAACTTTTGAAAAAAAAAATCAATTAAGCCTTTAAATTTTGTTCACCCAATTAAACTCTTATACTCCAAAATTTCATCAATTCACCTCTTTGACCAACGTTAATTGTAAATCTAACAGTTTTTTGGACCAGTTAGTGCAACGTGTCATGATACAGTATTATCATTTGACATTTTCAAAAAATTTTACTTTTATTTAAAAATTATTTAAAAATCTAAAAAAAGTATAAAAAGTATATTTTTTAAAATATTGTAAATGTTAAATGACAGAGCTGCAGTGAGTCACATAATAGTAATATCTCAAGAAAAAAATGTCAAAATTTTATGGTCAAAATCGGTCAAATAACTTAATTGATTAAATTTATTGATTCGAAGATTTAATTGGGTGCAAAAAATATTTAAAAGATTAATTAATTTTTTTTAAATTCAAGGGTTTAAAGCACTCTTAAACCAAAAAAATAAAATATTAAATAATTTATACTGGTTGAGACAATGACTGAAGTGAGGATGGTTCATAATATATTTTACCCGTGCCTAGCGTGCCAGCTTCAACATGCTTGCATATTGCAGTTTACACCATACGAATTTTCCCTTTCAAAATCAGTTTTATAAAATGGAAGTTTACATTGGGAGGAGTATAAATAAATAGAGTGTTCGATGAATTATTTTTTAATTATTCGTATAATTTTTGTTTATATTCGTTTATTTAGTTAAATAAATGAACATGAACAAAATTTAATGTTCATTTAATAAACAAATCTTTCGTTTATGTTTATAAACAAGCTCGTTTATCGGCTCATTGATAAGCTCATTTACCTGTTTCTCTTTTTTCTTTTATTTTTTTACATTTTAAATAATAGTGAAGTTATGGACTAAATTAAATACATGATTGAATTTTGGAGCTCAAGCTGTAAAGTCTGAGAAGCTTATGAGTAGTGGCATAGTTTCACCATTTTCTCCAATGAATATGTTCGTGAACATGAACATGTTCACAAACGTTAAACGAACATGTTGGCGAACATGTTCGCAAGTGCTTAACGAACGAACATGAATACATTCAAAAATAAATAAAAATACGAATATAAATATAACATTATTCGTTTAAGCTCGTTTCGTTTACACCCCTAACATCAAGGCTACTACGGATGAAAAGAAAACCATCTTATATAAAATGGATATTTGCATATGTATGTTTAGTTTTTACATCTTTAGTCTGCAACTATAAAGGATTTAATGTTCATGTATATATTCTTATCGACTTTTTTATCTAAATGATTGACATTATGTAGAACTTTGTGTATATGAGATTTATTGTTTTATTTTAAATTTTTGCATATATTTTAAAAGGGTAAAACTTTAATACACAGGCTTGTGTTTTACACAAGCCTGTATATTTACTCTATAAATCAAAATTAAACATGAACCCTAAAAAACTAAACCTCAAACCATAAACCCTAAATTCTAAACACTAACCTTAAATTCTAAACCCAACAACCCAAGCCCCTAAACTCTAAACCCTAAACTAAACCCCTAACCCCTAAAACTAAAAGGTCTGTGTAAACTAAAATTTAGACAGACTGTGTATTGAAATTTTTCTCATTTTAAAAAGTCTTGATTTTTGAATTTCATATGTTCTTAAATTATTTTTATTCTATATTAAAATTTAATATGTTTTTTTGTGTTAAAATTTTTGAGCTAAAATCTTAAATGAAATACTTTATCAAGGGAGAGTTAGTTTTTATGCTTTAAATTATTTATGTGCTTAAGCTCTTTATTTTAATTTTTTTAATTCAAATTTATACTCCGTTGTTATGTTGTACTAACATGTTTGAATTATTTTTTATATAACAAATTTCTCAAAAAGAAGGAAAGATTAAACATCTTTCAATAAATGTTCTTTTTCTAAATAATATTTTTAAGAGATAATTTGTCAAAAAATAATTTTTCAAAAAGTTTTGTTAACGAGAGAGAAATTGTTGAAGTTTGATTTGAAGTATACTCATATAAAAAATATTTGTAAAAATATTTTTAGACTTAATCAAATATTTTAAAGTCCACAAAGTTTGAAAAAAATTATTTAAAACTATTTTTTAACTTAGCTAATTTTTAAAAAAATAAGTATAATTATTTTTCACTTAAAATAATATTTTTCATATTTTAAGCAACAACGATTGATCCGTTATAGAAAAAGATTGATCTTCTAGTGAAAAAGAATGATCACTTGCGATAAATAATCGATCTTTTTCAACGGTTATAAATTTAGAAAAATGATCAATCACTTCTATAAAAAGTATTGATCTTTTGAATTATAAAAATTAAAATTTTTTGTAAGTAACGATTATTTTGCATCTTTAACGACTATAATTCATCTCAAACGGCCACAAAAAACTAGAAATGTAATTTGCATCGTATAAACACTATAAGGACACTTGAAGAATGTTACCACATCTACCTAAGTTTAAAGATCAAAAGAAAAGAGTTTAATTCTTCATTCTTTTTTTTTTGTGTATATTTGTCGAGTGATTTATTGTATATCTTTTATGTTTATTTTGTGAGCTAAAATTTTGTAAACACTCACATAGAAATGTATCTCTTGTTTTACACAAATTCAACCCTGTAAAAAGGAATGTTCTAGTTTAACCTTGAAAAAATAGAGAGGTTCTATTTTATACATTGTGAAAGATATGGAGATAGATTTTCTATAAAAGCCTTGAAAATATAATGGCGTAAAGGTTAAATCTTGTAATTGAAAGGTCTAATTCAAATTAGTGAATTGAATAATTATTTAGTGGTGGAAAGCTAAGGTAGTGGACCTAAACTTCATTTAGGAAGTTGAACCACTATAGATCAATCTTTTTAATTTTATTGCTTATATTTCCACAAAAATTATAAAAGTCAATTCACCCATTTTGACAGTTTTTAATTATCAATCGACAGGGGCAAGCGTCAATGGGGCTTAGTGGGAGCCTTCTCCCCATTTAAAAAAATGCTATATAATCTTTCAAAATTTTAAAAGTTTCAAATTGTCCCCTTTAAAAATTTAAAATTTTCTTATTATGGTTCAAAATTTTTGAATATTTTTAATTAAATACATTCTTAAATTTTTTAAAAGTTTTCATTAACTATCAACTTTTTGAAAAAGTTTAGTTAGACCCATTTTTATAAAAAGTTTAAATTAAATCTTTAAAATTTTAATTTATAAACCCAAACTTTTAAAAAAAATTAAGTAGGCGCCCTCAAATCTCACTACCAAGATCCACTATTATCAATCTAAGATAATAGAACTAATCATCGAGCTCATTCCAATAAATATATATAAAAAATATATATTAAAAACAATATACGAAAAAATGCTATGGTAATGCAACCTTCCTAAGTCCCCCAAAAAAAAAAAAAAAGCAAAAAGGGCATAAACTACGTCGTGGATTAATGTCATTCATCCAGACAGTGAGTAGTGAATAGGGTGGAAATAGGGTAGAAAATATTCGAAAATTATGAGGATTCAAATCGGTAAAAATAGAGAATAATTAAAATCTTCACACACGGGGACGAGAAAGAGGATGGGCGAAGTTTTATCACTGAAACTCAAATAGGGATGGGGCCGGGAATTGCTATATCCGAATCATGAGAATAATCAAACCGTAACCGTATAAATAACCATGGGGATTCTCCAACAAATATCCGCAAGGATCCTGATATTTTACAAAAATTTTTAAAATATATATATAATTATTTATCTATATACTCCTTATACATATCTTAATAAAAAAACCTAATTATATTATTATTACAATAATTTTCTCTCAAACCTAGCCACACTCAAATTTCTCAACATGTTTTTATTTTAGTATTTAGATATAAACTAAAACTCTTGTGTGAATCTTCTTCAACACAATACCCTTTCAATCTTCATCATTTTGTAATTGCTTTCAATCGAAGTATCTCAACTTTATATTTTAAATTGAATTAACCGTTTATTTTAGTTAGTAAAATAATAATTTTATTTAATTTTTAGGATAAGAATTGGGATTCTCCAAAAACAGAAGAGAATCAATGTAGGAAGGGTATGATGACGAAAAAATATAATACAAAATATTTAATGAGAATTCTTTAAAATCAAAATCGTAAGTATTAAAAATGAAGGGAAAATACAAAATTGTCCCCGCATCAGCCGATTCCCATCCACTAGTGAAAACGTTGAGTTCAATTCCAAAGCAAGTGACAAACATTAGCAAGAACACCAAGCTTTTGCGATGGAAGCGAGACTCTGTGCGTCCTTGGGTCTCTCTTCTCCCGACTCAAATCAGTTTCCCCGTCCGCCATTGAACCCCGACTTCCCTTCAATTTTCTCCCATTTCAGCCCTATCACATCGTCTCCTCAAAAACCCCTCAATCCTCCCCAACATCACCTCCCCTTCGCCTCAGCCCCCATTTCCGCCGATTCTCAATCGGATTCGTGGAAGCCCAAGTTCCAAATTCCCCTCCCCTTTGCCAATTTAACTGAATCCCGAAAATCCACATCGAGAAACACCCCCAAAGTCCAAGCCCTTATCAGTCTTCGAAAGAGCTCTAATCGGCGCTGGTGGTGGTGGGATTGCTGGTGCATTCACTTATGTCTGCCTTCTCCCACTTGATACCATCAAGACCAAAATGTAGACCAAGGGTGCTTCCCAGATTTATGCTAACACCTTCGATGCAATTGTCAAAACTTTCCAGGCCAATGGTATTCTAGGGTTCTACAGAGAAGTTTCAGCTGTTATTGTAGGTTCCACGGCTTCTTCTGCTGTTTACTTTGGGACATGTGAGTTTGGGAAGTCCATTTTGTCCAAATTGGATTACCCTGCTTTGCTCATTCCTCCAACTGCTGGTGCTATGGGAAATATTGTTTCATCAGCTATAATGGTGCCTAAGGAGTTGATTACTCAAAGAATGCAAGCCGGTTCGAAAGGGAGATCTTGTTGAGAATTTTAGAAAAAAGATGGGATTTTGGGTCTTTATGCTGGTTACTCAGCTACTTTGTTGAGGAATTTGCCTGCTGGCGTGTTAAGCTATTCCTCTTTTGAGTATTTAAAAGCTGCGGTTTTGAGATTGACAAAGCAGACTAATTTGGAGCCAATTCAGAGCGTTTGTTGTGGTGCTATGGCCGGAGCGATTTCAGCTTCTTTGACAACTCCTCTCGATGTGGTGAAAACAAGGTTGATGACTCAGGCTCTTGGGAATAAATTTTCTGCTGTTATGTATAGCGGGGTTAATGCGACGATGAAGCAGATTTTGAAGGAGGAAGGTTGGATTGGTTTAACTAGAGGACTGGGGCCTAGAGTTGTTCATAGTGCTTGTTTTTCAGCTTTGGGCTATTTTGCATTTTAGACTGCTAGGCTTGCAATTTTAGATCAGTATTTGAAGCACAAGGAGAAGGAGTTGTCCAAAATCGATGTTGCAAGGTCCTGAGTTACAGTTAGTTGATGATCATGCAAGCTGTTATCTCTCTACTTTGTTAAATTCGTTCTGTTGCCTTATAGAGTTGGTAAAACAAACTGATTTTTGGCATTACATTTTTCATATATTTCTTGGTTAAAGTTTCAGTTTTTTGTTATCAACTAATAATATATACCAATGTACGATGAGTTTGCTGAATGCACCGATGCATGAAGAGCCTTATTACTTCATAGTATCTCGGAATCAGTATGCTGAATGTTACCTTTTCTGGTTGTACTTCTAACCTTCGAGTTTGATACCATCTTTACTAGTCCGTGCACGATTGAAGTTTTCACATAAAGAACATCTAAAAACTTAACTTCAGTGATAGTTTTAAGTGTTTATGACTTCCAAGTTCACTAGCTAGTAAGATACAGTTTTCTTGTCATCTCTTGTTCTGTTTTTTAAGATCAATTTTTATGGCTTAGTGGCTTGTGATTATTTTTTAAATCTATTCAAGAATGATTGGTAGTGCTCGATTGAGTGTGATGTATTCTTTCCATTAAAAGCTAACCATAACTTCACAAGTTATGGTCCTTCTCCATCACTGTAAGGTTTTCTGGTCGGAACTTGGGTGTACATACATGCATCATATAGGTTTAAGATACATAATTGGCTATGGTTTGTAGTTATCTTTTGAGGAAAATGCAAATATTCAATATATCATCTTTCTTCCCTAATAAATTTCCCTGTCAAATTTTGCATGAAGACTGCTATCAGAATCAAGCAATTGTAACCTACACTTCTATGTTTTTGGTGTGGAATGTTAAATTATTTAGAATCAATCGAGGTACTTGTGAGAAAGGGGCCATGGTGGCCGGAGAAGATGAACGCCGGTGAACAATGAACAATAAAATATGAAAAGCTACAGTTTAACGATAGAATAAAAATAATATTTTCAACAGAGAACAATGTGTTTCTCTGTATTTTCTCTTATTCTTCTTAATCAAATGTGTATGAGATAAGCCTTTAAATAGGCTGATACAGAGTTTCAGTATAACTAAAATATATTTTTATCTATAATTTAAATAATATTTATCCCTAATTTAAATAAGACTTCTAGTAAATCTAAACTACTGACATAGAAATAAACTCTAATTACACATTAAATTAAACTCTAACACTTCTTGTCAACTTACACTCCCCTCAAGCTCTAACACTTCTTGGATAACTTACACTCCCCTCAAGCTGGTGTGCAAGTGTAGTAGAGCACCAGCTTGGATTTTGGATGTGATGCCCTACTCATATTTCTTTGCTGTTTTTTAGGGAAAAAATTCCCCTTTTTTGGGACCCATTGAGTTGAACAGCTAGGACATACTCATGCTATTCTTTGAACGACCATTGTTGAAAATTTGCAAACGATGTTGTTGGTTTCTGCATCCTTCTTGAGATGTCTACCAACTTTACTGTTGTTATTGGTTTTTGCACCCTCCTTAAATGTTTTCCAGCTTTCCTCTGTCAGTGATGCTCTTTTTTAGGTTTTTGCATATTCTGAGATGTCTTCTAGCTTTTTCTGTCATTCACGGGCTAAGTAGCTGCTTCCATTCAACAATGATCACATGAATCTACACTCCCCTCAAGCAGGTAGTTGCACAAACTAGAATTCCAGCTTGGATCTTTGATGTAGAATCCCTTAAAAAATATTATCTAGTTTTTAAGGCTAAACTAGAACCTCTTCTCCTATCTTTTATAATTGATGGCTGAGATAGAACCATATAGTTTTTAAGGCTAAACTATAACATTTCCCTATCTTTTACGATAGATGGCTAAGATAGAACCAAATAGTTTTTAAGGCTAAACTATAACATTTTCATATTTCTTTTTGATTGGCTAAGATAGAACCATTAAATAGAGAACAAAATAACAAAATTAAACGAGTAGAAATTTCACCATAGATGTAAGATTCCAACGAGAGAGAAGCCAAGGAACGAGCGTGGCCTAATGACAACAACGGAAAAAAAATGATATGCATCTAAAAAACTTAGACCGTCAATTTGATTCAGATCAGAGATGGCAGCAGTGGTGACGACATCAGTATCGTTGTTGGCTCATGATACCATGTGAGAAAGGGGCCATGGTGGCCGGAGAAGATGAACGCCAGTGAACAATGAACAATAAAATATAAAAGTTAGAATTTAACGATAGAATAAAAATAATATTTTCAACAGAGAACAATGTGTTTCTCTGTATTTTCTCGTATTCTTCTTAATCAAATGTGTATGAGATAAGCCTTTAAATAGGCTGATACAGAGTTTCAGTATAACTAAAATTATACTTTTATCTATAATTTAAATAATATTTATCCCTAATTTAAATAAGACTTCTAGTAAATCTAAACTACTGACATAGAAATAAACTCTAATTACACATTAAATTAAACTCTAACACTTCTTGTCAACTTACACTCCCCTCAAGCTCTAACACTTCTTGGATAACTTACAGTACTTGTTTATTTATAGAAATTTAATGTTTTCAAGCTTGAGCATATGTCCATTGCACAAGTTAGTTTATTTCTGTGTGAGTGGAGGCATGAACTATAAATGAAACAAAATTTCCCTGCTGCTGGTGGTAGTTATTATACTTTTATTTTATCCCTTTAGAAACTCTATGGATTTGGTTCTCTTTGCAAATATTTCCGCAATGTTGAATGATAAATGGGAGAAATGGCTTCTTGAAGTCTCCGTATGTGTTTAGCTTCCTTCATTGTTTGTTATGAACCAAATGGCTTTTACAGTTGCTGTTTATTGGATGCAGGTAAGTTAAATCTGAAACCCTTTGTTGGATGGTGATCGAATATGGGAACTGGAGAGAAAGCATGACCTGAACATACATGCTAGATAGCTTGTTCTGTATATGAGTAAAGCCTGCTTCTTTCAGTCAAGTAGAAGGTGATAGAAGCTGGTAATAACATACAATGTTGCTTCTCAAATATCATTATGTAGGTTCAAGGTGTTGAGTTTCTTTCTGGTATTCAGAAACAGGCCCTGTACACATGAATGAATCAATCTGTGCTTTGCTTGTTGGTTAATCTCTTAATATTTGGTTCGTATTATCTGTTGGGATAACCGTTGACAACACATTTGCATGTTTTGCTTTGTTGTTGAAGTCATTTTTGCACGTTAAGCAGTTTACGGAAACGTGAGGCACAATGTGTTAACTTCCCATGTTCCCAAAGTAATGGCCGTGAGTTAGTGGTTTTTTATGGGAAAAAGTAAAAACCACAATAAATACTCATCTAGCCTAAGGTCCCTAAGCACCAAAACCAAAAAGCATTTCATTTCATCTAAGTGAGGTTTCGTGTAGCCAAGTTCGATATATTTGACTGTGGTTCGAGGTATTTGATGGTGGCTCAACCTGTTTGACTGTGGTGAAACCACATCCCGATTTGGGCATACGATTAAGGAAATGGCTAGAGGTATTTATAATTCCGATCGTTCCACTGTGTTTATTCTCGTTTTATGCTTACATTGCTTTCTACCGAGCTTCTGCTGATGTTATGTGTGTTGGATACGGTATGTGTCAGACACGTTTTTGTAAAACAATTTCAAAAGTGTTATATTTCCATACACGAATATGCGTCCAACTCTGGTGGTGGATATGGATACTTGAAGTAAAATGACCAGTTAGATATACTTGCTGTATTGGGGCAGGAAATTGTTGTATTGGAACGTAGAATAGCATATGATGTAGGCTGTGGGATTCAAAGCAACAAGCAGATACTCTATGAGGTGCATAGCTGGTATGCTTTGCATCTTTCTTCCAATGAATTTCTTATATTTTCGAAACAAAATAAAATTTAAATTAACGGTAAGATCCTTCTATGCTATCCGTATGTTGTGATTGAATTGTATATGCGGATTGTTCGAATGATTGTTGATTAAGGATTATGGCTCCCTGATCACACACTGGTAGTTATAGTTCATTTTTTCAAGGAACATACGTTTATGCAAAATTTAGATAGAATATACGGTTGATTTATTACTTTCAAACATTTTGATTATTTTCACACACAAACTTTGTAAAACACCACCACATGGTAAAATCATTGTTCCATCAATTACTTTTTAATGAAAATTATTATAAACGTTTGATATATTTTTTGATAGAATATACATTTGATTTATTACTTCCAAACATTTTGATTATTTTTATCAAAACTAGTAAATAATACTAATTTTTATAAAATTTAGAGACTACAGCTGTTTTTTTAAGTTCAGTGCGGGATGCGCAGGTAAGAAAATCTAATTCAAAAGCCATGTAAATTTGATGGAAACATTTACTTCATACATAATTCTTTCATAATCAACATTGTGCCTAGAATGAACAAACCTTTTGAAAATGGTTAGATAAAAAGATTAAGCCGAGGTTGAGATGATGGGTATGAAAGAAACAAATAATGGATAAAAAAACAACACAATTGCAGATAATGAAAGCATTCCATTCCATTACACAAAAGTAAGTAATAAAACTGTTTATGCAAAAACTACAATGAGAAACTGCAAACACTTCAAAAACATTAATGTAGAACATATAAGAGAAAAATGATTTGATTTCCTACTCATAGGAACATCTACTCCTCTACTGCATCTTTGGTTTTCTTCTTCTTTTTCTTCTTTTCACTTTTATCATCTCCTGCACCATTAACAGCAGCAGCAGCAGCAGCCTCCTCGCTCTCTTTGCTCTTCTTCTTCTTCTCAGACTTCTCAGTATCCGGTGATGTAGTTTCAGACTTATCTTTGTTCTTCTTTTTCTTTTCCTTCTTGACCTTCTCTTCAGTTTCTGTGTCAACACCATCCTCTTTGTCCTTCTTGCTTTTCTTCTTTTTCTCTTTCTTCTCAACTTCAGCTTCATCTTCCTCAACTTTAGCTTTCTTAGCAACAACCTGAACAGGGCGATCGCTGCTTTCATCATGCTTGCGCTTATGCCCCTCTCCGGCTTCCATTTCCTTTTCCACCACTGCAGGCTCGGCAGAAGCTGCTTGGCTGGCTACCATAGAATCCCCACCAGTTGGCAAGGCAACATTTCTTAACCACTCTTTAGGAGTACTATCATTTGGCTTTCCATGCTTACTCAATTTGCCTTCTGCAATCAGTTTCTTCTTCATGGATGCAGTCGGTCCCAAGCCCCACTTCCTCGGGTAAGTATCCCTGTCCATGACTACTCTTTTAATCTTTGCCACCACACCATGATCACAAGTAGCCATTACCGCAGTCGTCATTTCAGCGATTCCCAGAGCAATTGCCTCTCCTTTAGTTGTCATCAACACAACTTCCTCCCCAACCTCGATGTCATTCTCGAACCTCAGTAATCCCGGAATCATCAACTTTGCGCCGTAACAAATAGCATTAACAGCAGAGTCCTTCACAACCAACCTCTTATAACTAGTCAAAAGAACTTCAAGAGGCATAATAACCCTCCTCAAATAAGTCTCATCTCTGTAATTATCGTAAACCCATTGAGCATCCATAACATCATGCATGGTCACCATATTATCTTTCTCGCCTAAAATCCCAGACCTAACCCTCCTAAGTTCCTGCATATGCCCACCAACCCCAAGAATCAATCCCAAATGAACACACATAGTCCTAACATAAGTACCAGCCTCGCAAGAAATCCAGAAAACAACCAAATGCTTATCAGCATCATACTCAAGAAGCTTACTTTCATAAATAGTTCTAATCCGAAGCTGTCTTTTAACGGCCGAAATCAACGGTGGCCTCTGAAAAACAGCCCCGGTTAAACTCTCAAGAGCCCTAGCAACCTTGGCCACATCGGGCACTTTGGAATGCAGACGGGCAACACAGACATACTCTTTTCCTGCACCCTGTTGGGATTTAACAAGCCGGGTAGCTCTATCTATACAGACGATGAGATTTCCGGTGACTTTGGGGTCCAAAGTTCCGCTATGCCCAGTCTTTTCGACGCGCAAAATGCGCTTAATCCAAGCAACGACTTCGTGAGAGGAGGGGTTAGAGGGTTTATCGAGGTTCAAGATGCCGTACCTGATATACTCAGCAAGGGGTCGCTTGAGGGGAGAGAAACCAGAGGGAAGCGGAGTATAGTGTCCGGTTCGGACGTTGAGGCGGTCGTAGTTTTTGAGTAGGATAGGCCACTGGGAAGTGTCGATGGAAGGCGTGGTGCTCTGGGGTTTGATCATGAAATCTTGGTCCGATTCTTTGGCTTCACCGTCGGGCCCGGTTTTTTTCTTGTGCTTCTTCTTTTCTGAACGAGACAGCTCAACCTCCGACATTTTTTTGTTAGGGTTTTTGAGTGGGATTTAGGGTTCAGAATGTGGTGGCCGGTGAGGAAGAAGAAAGGAAATGAAACATTTATATTCGTAGGGTTTTAGAGGTTTTACTGGTGGAGGCTGACATGGGCTTCGTTTAATTAGGGCTTCTCAGTCCTCCACCCTTTCTAATATTTAGGAGATTGGGCTTTTAATCTCATTTACTTTCTAGTAAATTAATAGAAAAGTTTTTATTTTTTAATTTTCTTAAATGGTCATCAAAAATAAGGCTTAAAGATGGTTAAAGCCTTTGAATTTTTAAAAAAATTAATTAAATTTATAAAATTTTTATACCTAATTAAATTTCCGAACCAACAACTTTAATCAATTTTGACCATCAATATTTGACGATACTTTTCTTGAGATATAATTGTTACATGACACACTATAGTTCTATCATTTGATATTTACAGATTTTTTGAAAACAACTTTTATAAATTTTTTAGAACTTTTATAAAGTAAATATTTTTTTTTGAAAATGTCAAGTTACAACATTGTAACACGACACGTTGCACCAACTAGTCAAAAAATTGTTAGATTTAATAGTCATCGTTGTTCAAAATGGTGAATTGATTGAATTTTCGAGTATAAAAGCTTAATTGAGTAAAAAAAATTCAAAGACTTATGATACTTTTAAGCCAAAAATAAATCAATATATATTTAATGTATTGTCATTAAACATCGTTACAGTATTTTAAAATTAAATTTATATAAAAAATAATAACGTTATACCATTATCTGGTTTATTAATGTTGTGTGTTGATTCATACGCAATCACGCTTATTTGGTGCAATAGATGTAAAAAAATGAGTGTTTTGTTAAATAAACTTCTGTATTAAAAAGATGAATGAAATATAGTTGTTACAAAGAGTTTAGTTATTGAAATTTGTGATATATATTAGTCTTGTTATCTTGTGTTTGGTAGAGACTAAAAGACAGGTGTTATGTATGAAATTTGTGATATATATTAGTCTAGTTTCATATATGTCGGTAAAAATGAAATGTTTTGACAAGCGCTATAGTTTTAGGGTTTAGGGATATAGTTTAGGGGTTTAAGCTAGGGTTTTAGGATTTATGATTTATAGTTAGAATTAGGGGTTAGATGTTAGGGTTAGGTTTTAGGGTAATATAGTTAGTGATTTAGGTTTTAACCTATAAACTCTAAATTCTAACTATACTCCTTAAATTCAAAACTCGTCAACTTAAACCCTTAAACAATAGACCCCAAACGAAATCTATAAACCCTAAAAGCAAGGTGCTTGTAGAAACAAAGTTTCAAGAAGCGCTTGTACATAGAATAATTACCTAAATTTACTATATTATTAATACTAATTTCAATTTTAATTATACCATATTTTATTTAATAAACAAATAAAATAAAATAAGTAGTTGAAGAACCGAAGAATTTCTCATGAGAACGAAAATAAATAAAGAGCTAATTACCGAAGCTAATATTCAATAAATGCAATTACAAATAAAATGTATATAAAATTTAGTTACTTCAACAACTATTGAAATATTCTTACAACTAAACTCAGTTCAATTTGTTCTAATAATTTACATCATTGATTGAGTAGACATTTTAGTAGCAAGTGGTTGCCTAAACAATATTCACCCCTTTGTAGGCTCAATTCCAAAAACTACTTCATAGGTATGAGTTTAACTCGCATAAACAAAACATAGTACAACTTATAACAAACATCGTGCCTTATTGACTTTGAGTGTTTGGGTTTGAGATATTTTAAGGATTTAAGGACTGTTTTATAAAATTTGGGAAATTTCATGAGTTTTTAAAAGTTAAAATTTTGGGGTAAAAATGTTGCTCCCTCCGGCCTACTAAATTTATCCCTTATTGACTTTTTAAAAGTCAATTTTTAAAAAAATTTAATCATGATTATTTTAAATATTTTAAATAATTAAACTTTATAAAATATATATCTTAAAACTACTCGATTGAAGGTTTTTAAAATATATTTTTTATATTTTATCAATAATATATTTTAAATAATAATGAGTCAAAGATTAAAAAAATGACAAAAAGTCAACAAGAGATAAATTTAATGAGACAGAGGGAGTATTTTAAGTTTTTTAAATAAAATAAACATGTCACGTGTCATGTTTTGATTGGTTAACGAATTTTCTTTTGACGGCAATTAACTGTCGAGCACCCAAAATTAACAAAATAAAACGTTATGCACATATTTGTACCAAAAAATTATTTAACCTTTTAGGCACCTAAAGTTAACCAGATGTATATTTTGAACACTTATTTTTTTTATTGAGCCTAAAAATTACATTTACAGTAATATACTTTAGGGTAATTATTTGATACATCGTCAATAGAAAGTTTTTTTTCACAAACGGGATTCTAAAGTTGCCACGTATCACTTGTAGGGACCTTAAACTTGTACCCCTAAATTCTAAACTTTAAACTAGGGTTGAGCAAAATCTGACTCGAAAAAACTAAAATTTTCGACTCGACTCGTTCTGACTCGCCTCAAAATTACATAAACTCAACTCTGTAATCACTCATTTTTGTCCGGGTTGTAAATATTATATAATAATAATTATATGTGTGTTAGTATTAATGCCTATATATATGAGTTTGTGCATGTATTAGTGTTAGTATATGCGTGTATGTATATGGTATATGAATACATGTATTAAAGTTTGTATATTGTGAATATGTATGCGTAATATGTGTGTTTGAATGTACGTGTGGTAATATGTGTGTACATATATTAGTGTAATTATATTATTGCATGTGATGTATGTGTGTAATTATATGCATATTGTTTATGTGATTGTATGTATATCGATGTATGTATGTGTTATAATATATTGTGCATGTATAATATATATGTTGCATATTATGTGTATTAATTAATGTTATTATTATTACTATTAATTGGTGTTAAATGGGTTATGATTAAGTATTAAAAAACAGATCAATTATAAACCCATTAATATTTATTATAAGTGCCCAAGTCTGATTTACATATTACAAAACCCCAAAAAAAATTAAATACATTAGGCCCAATCCAGCCCAAAACCCTTCAATAGCTAAAGACCCTAACCCTAATTCCCTTATTTTATGCGCAGCCGCGGGAGAATCGTTGGATCATATCCAGATCCAACGGTCGCGATTGAAGATCGATGACCTTCTATCTACTGCGCGTGAAGCCACTCGTCGTCCAGCTGTCTTCCACGCGCGCGTATGGAGCACGCCCAAGGCTCTTCAAATCCTCATACGCCACGTGTCGGTCTCTCAGCCATCTAATCTTCGAGCAATCCTAGCTGTTAGATCAGATCTGATCCAACGGTCAGGAATAATTCTGGCCAGGATAACCCTTTCATCTCCAACCACCCCTCCACGTGGCTGCTCCACCCGCTGCCGTCGTACACTTTCCCTCACCGGCCATACCAACCGGACATGCTAAAAATACCAAAAATGGAAAAAGTCAGATCCAACAGTAAAAACTACTTATTTAGCCTAATCTTGTAAGCAAAGAAATAAGAACAAAAGATGCATATATAGGAATGTAACCCAACCATATTGTACTCGGAGTGGTTCGAAGGAAAAAAAAGGGCAAGAGAAGAAGCCAAATTCGAAATAAAAAAAACAAAAAGAATTTTAGTGGTAATCTGTTCTATCCTTCTTTTTTCTTACATGCATATTCGAAAAGCAAAACAAATAATATATATATATATACTAAGAGTCGAATATTACCCTTGGCAACCGTCGATTTTCCCCTAGACCGGTGACAAGTCATTGGTTCATCGAGCCTAGCATGGTGAGTCGGTGAAAGGGAGGTTAAGGGTTTTGTTTTTAGTTTCATGGTTTAAAATAATAAAAAAATTGTTTTTGGGAGTCATTTTTTAGATCTAAAAAAGAGGGGCTAGATTTTATAATATGGAGGCCGGATTCGAGTTTTAAGGAGAAAGAGGAATCTTTTTGGTGATTTTAGGGTTTGTGGCTGCCGGTGACCAGTGGCGGCCGGTGCGGAGGTTCAGGGCCAGCTTCTGGGTTTTGCTTGAGTGCCGGATTAGAGAGCGTGAGGGTTTTTTTAGTTAAAAATTTTAAATGGGTAAAGGTCCAAATCTCAACCGGTAAGGTCTATTTACAGGCCATTTTATTTTAAAAATGGGAAAATTACAGCCTAGTCCCTCCACCCGTTTAGCTTTTTATTTTTGGCTTGCTGCAGGGTTTATTTACACTATCAGTCCCTCTGCGTTTTCAAAAAATTTCAATTTCATCCCTTAATTTAATGAAATCAATTTTGAAAGGGTAAAATTACCCCTCCAGTCCCTCGCCCCGATTGATTTTTCAAATCATCTCTGCCGCATGGGAAAATTGCACGAACGGTCCCCCTAAGCTTTACCCGCTTTTTAATTTAGCTAATAATTTGTTTTATTTTCTTTCAAGGGGAAAATCCCACTTTAGTCCTCCTTTCATTCACTGTTTTTTAATTGAGTCCCTTTCAGTCAGTTTTAAATTGTTTTTCTCTAGGGTTAATTTCCTTTTAGTCCCTGTTTTCTTAAATTTCATTTAATTCTAGCCTTTAATTTACATTTCGTTTAATTGCTTATATATTTAGCTTTATGTTTTATTGTCATATTCGTGTTTGCGTACCTATTTTGTGCGATACATCATATTCGCGGTTGTTTTATGTTTTTATATTTGTTTATATGTTGTATATATTTAATACGTGTTGCTAATGTTCTTTATATTTGATTATTAGTTTATTTTTTGTATTATGTTGTTTATATTTTAATATTGTGCATTATATTTATTTACTACATGTTATTATATTATATTATTCATGTAATTTATATCATATGTACATGCCTTTCTATATATTTGTGTATTTTAGTTTATCTACCGCACTTTAATCATTCATGTTTAATTTATCGCGCTTAGTTTAGGTCTTTAATCCCGGTATTCTAGTGGAAGTGTCATCCCGGTCTCCGAGTGTCATCTCCTTTGGTATCGTGGATCGAGGCAAAATTTTAATATTCGAAACATGTTTCTTGGAATTAATTATTAAATTAAATCGAATTTTTATTTTTATTCATAAATACGATACGGATCTATTTGGTACCAATTTTGGGCGCAACAGGGGTGCTAACCCTTCCTCGTGCGTAATCAACTCCCGAATCTAATTTGAATCTTTGGTTTTATTTTTGGTGTTCGGTCTACCTTATCAAAGTGACCGGTGACGATTTTATTTTTAACAATACAAGATTTTCTAAAAATTCTCCTTTTTAAATATTTTTCAATAAAAGTCGGAAATTTCCCGTACATGATTTTTATTATTTTTCGTAGCGGCCTTCGACGTCCAAAAATAGTCGCTACAGATTTGACTCGAAAAAATTTCAAATAAAGTTTGAGTTGTAAAATGGAAACTTGAATAAGTCAAAATTTTTAATAATCAATGGATTGATTTTTAAGCTCGAATCGAGTCCCTCAATTTTGTCTGATATATATACCAATATAAAAAATATGAAAAAATATATGTCACATATGAAAAAATATGATGAAATATATATGCATATCTTATATGATTAGAGAAAGTCCTTTAAATTAGAATCAAATTGTACTATAACATGATAAATAGTTACATTAAATTTGTATAGGAACTCAAAAACTTGACTCGAATTTTATAAATACGACTCGAATAAAAAAATTCAAATAAAGTATGAGCTGTAAAATATGACGCGTCGACTCTAATAACTCAAAATATTTTGACTCGACTCAATTGAATACTTATTTTTATTTTAAATTTATTTTCAAACCTTAAAAACGGAACGCAGGCATTAAAATTTAACTTTTGCACCCTAAAAACTACGAAAATAAATTTTCCACCATTGTCGCTTATACTTTCAAGTGACAAGGTATTCTAAACTAAATACAACCTTCCTAAGTCAACACCTCTCCCCCAAAAAGGAAAAAAGATATAAACGACGTGGCGGGATAATGTCATTCATCCAGACAGTGAGTAGTTAAACTTTGAATTCCAAAGCAGGAGACAAACATTACCAGGCAAGAACAATGAGTTTTTGCGATGGAAGCGAGACTCTGTGCGTCCTTGGGTCTCTCTTCTCCCGACTCAAATCAGTTTCCCCGTCCGCCATCGAATCCCGACTTCCCTTCAATTTTCTCCCATTTCAGCACTCTCAAATCGTCTCCTCAAAAACCCCTAAATCCTCCCCAACACCACCTCCCCTTCGCCTCAGCCTCCATTTCCGCCGATTCTCAATCGGATTCGTGGAAGCCCAAGTTCCAAATTCCCCTCCCCTTTGCCAATTTAACTGAATCCCGAAAACCCACATCGAGAAACACCTCCAAAGTCCAAGCCCTTATGAAAAACTTATCAGTCTTCGAAAGAGCTCTAATCGGCGCTGGTGGTGGTGGGATTGCTGGTGCATTCACTTATGTCTGGCTTCTCCCACTTGATACCATCAAGACCAAAATGCAGACCAAGGGTGCTTCCAATATTTATGCTAACACCTTCGATGCAATTGTCAAAACTTTCCAGGCCAATGGTATTCTAGGGTTCTACAGAGGAGTTTCAGCTGTTATTGTAGGTTCCACGCTTCTTCTGCTGTTTACTTTGGGACATGTGAGTTTGGGAAGCCCATTTTGTCCAAATTGGATTACCCTGCTTTGCTCATGCCTCCAACTGCTGGTGCTATGGGAAATATTGTTTCATCAACTATAATGGTTCCTAAGGAGTTGATTACTCAAAGAATGCAAGCCGGTGCGAAAGGGAGATCGTGGGAGGTCTTGTTGAGAATTTTAGAAAAAGATGGGACTTTGGGTCTTTATGCTGGTTACTCAGCTACTTTGTTGAGGAATTTGCCTGCTGGCGTGTTAAGCTATTCCTCTTTTGAGTATTTAAAAGCTGCGGTTTTGAGATTGACAAAGCAGACTAATTTGGAGCCAATTCAGAGCGTTTGTTGTGGTGCTATGGCCGGAGCGATTTCAGCTTCTTTGACAACTCCTCTCGATGTGGTGAAAACAAGGTTGATGACTCAGGCTCTTGGGAATAAAGTTGCTGCTGTTATGTATAGCGGGGTTAATGTGACGGTGAAGCAGATTTTGAAGGAGGAAGGTTGGATTGGTTTGACTAGAGGACTGGGGCCTAGAGTTGTTCATAGTGCTTGTTTTTCAGCATTGGGTTATTTTGCATTTGAGACTGCTAAGCTTGCAATTTTAGATCAGTATTTGAAGCACAAGGAGAAGGAGTTGTCCAAAATCGATGTTGCAAGGGCCTGAGTTACAGTTAGTTGATGATCATGCTAGCTGTTATCTCTCTACTTTTTTAAATTTTTTCTGTTGCCTTATAGAGTTGGTAAAACAAACTGATTTTTGGCATTACATTTTTCATATATTTCTTGGTTAAAGTTTCAGTTTTTTGTTATCAACTAATAATATATACCAATGTACGATGAGTTTGCTGAATGCACCGATGCATGAAGAGCCTTATTACTTCATAGTATCTCGGAATAAGTATGCTGAATGTTACCTTTTCTGGTTGTACTTCTAACCTTCGAGTTTGATACCATCTTTACTAGTCCGTGCACGATTGAAGTTTTCACATAAAGAACATCTAAAAACTTAACTTCAGTGATAGTTTTAAGTGTTTATGACTTCCAAGTTGACTAGCTAGTAATATACAGTTTTCTCGTCATCTCTTGTTCTGTTTTTAAGATCAATTTTTATGGCTTAGTGGCTTGTGATTATTTCGTAAATCTATTCAAGAATGATTGGTAGTGCTCGATTGAGTGTGATGTATTCTTTTCATTAAAAGCTAACCATAACTTCACAAGTTATGATCCATCTACATCACTGTAAAGTTTTCTGGTCTGAACTTGGGTGTAGATACATGCATCATATAGGTTTAAGATACATAATTGTCGATGGTTTGTAGTTATCTTTTGAGGAAAATGCAAATATTCAATATATCATCTTTCTTCCCTAATAAATTTCCCTGTCAAATTTGCATGAAGACTGCTATCAGAATCAAGCAACTGTAACCCACACTTCTATGTTTTTGGTGTGGAATGTTAAATTATTTAGAATCAGTCAAGGTACTTGTTTATTTATAGAAATTTAATGTTTTCAAGCTTGAGCGTATGTCCATTGCACAAGTTAGTTTATTTCTGTGTGAGTGGAGGCATGAACTATAAATGAAACAAAATTTCCCTGCTGCTGGTGGTAGATATTATACTTTTATTTTATCCCTTTAGAAACTCTATGGATTTGGTTCTCTTTGCAAATATTTCCGCAATGTTCCACTTGAATGATGAACGAGAGAAATGGCTTCTTGAAGTCTCGATATGAGTTTAGCTTCCTTCATTGTTTGTTATGAACCAAATGGCTTTTACAGTTGCTGTTTATTGGTTGCAGGTAAGTTAAATCTGAAACCCTTTCTTTGATGGATGGTGATCGAATATGGGAACTGGAGAGAAAGCATGACCTGAACATACATGCTAGATAACTTGTTCTGTATATGACTAAAGCCTGCTTCTTTCAGTCAAGTAGAAGGTGATAGAAGCTGGTAAATAACATACAATGTTACTTCTCAAATATCATTATGTAGGTTCAAGGTGTTGGGTGGCTTTCGGGTATTTAGAATTAAACACGCCCTGTACACATGAATGAATCAGTCTGTGCTTTGCTTTCTCCCAAGTGACCATTAGATTCGTCCCTGGGTATGCGGATTGTTTGATTGATTGTTGATTACGGATATTGGCTCTCTGATCACACACTGATAATTATAGTTGTCTGTGCTTTGCTTTGCTTCCTACACATTGATAAGTTGTCTGTGATAACTTTTGTGTGTTTCAAGATGACATTAGAATCAGCCACTTTAAACTCAAATCCAGTGGTTTCCGGTTCAAGATGACACTGGTTCTTACCCGATTCGTCATCTTCCTAAACTTGACACCGTAAAGCTGTCCGAGAATACTAATAATCTTACCCGGTTCATCTGTTTTTGTCCCCTGTTGTGCGTTCATTTCCTACACTTACCGTGACCCAACCTTCACTAATCATCCTCACCCTCAGTCATACCTTCCGACCGACCAAGAATTTTCACTCACAGTCATTTGGGAAAAGGTGGAACCTTGAAACTCTAAACGCCAAATTCTCAAATATCAGATCACTAATCCCTATACCCTTAAATCTCAACTCTTAATCCACAGTTCCACAAACCCAAAAACCCTAAACCTCAAATTCATAATCTCCAAGTCACTCGACCATCCTAAAACCATAATTCTCAAATCCATAAATCTTAATCCCCATTTCCTAAATTCCTTATCCAATGCTAGAAATTGGTTTCTCGGTCATCATTTCCTAAAGGCTTAAATAAAAAATATGTACTCAAAGTATGCCTTTTTTAAACTTTAGGTGTCTAAAGTATTTTTTTTTTGTAAAAATAAGTGCCCAAAGTTTCAAAAAGTTATAATTTTAAGTGTCTGACCGTTAATGAGTGTTAATTTTTTTAACCAATCAATGTTTTACATGTGCATATTTAATTTATTTTTTTTAAATTAAAAATTAAAAAACTTTCAGCTTTCCAAAAATCCCGAAATTTTGAAAACTTTACAAAATAGTCTCTAAATCCCTAAAATTATTCAAACCCCCAAATCGCCGCCAATTTCGCTGACAATCGTTGTCCCTGAGCACACCGGTTTGGCCGCCGGACCAAGGCGGTCATTTTCCCCAAAATAGAAAATTTTGGGTATTTTTATTTAAAAAAAGTAAAAAAAAAATGAATTAAAAATGCCATGTGTCAAGCATTGATTGGTTAAAAAAATTTAACACCCATTGACGGTCAGGCACCTAAAATTATAACTTTTGAAATTTTAGGCACCTATTTTTACAAAAAAAAATACTTTTAGGCACCTATTTTTCATTTAAGCCTTTCCTAAAACCATATTCTATGTTTGGTATTATCCAATTTTTTTAATTGTTAATCTTTGAACTGTACATTTTGAGTAGAAAAAATATTTTAGAAATTATTATAATAATGTTGTAACCCTTTTATTTTTTTTCTTATATTGCCCGAGTATTATAAATTGTCGATAATAAAGATATACAATTTGAGAATAAAGAGTTGGGATTTTATAATCACAGTAAATCAAATTGTGAAACTACTGAACAAGAACAATTTAAATTTAATGTTGATAATAGTAAACATACAGTATGGAAATTGATTTACGTGTAATATCAAATATATCAATTGATTGTATGAAAACAAATACTAAAAATTTGCTTTTTTTAATAATTAAAAATTACTTTTGTTCACTATATGTTTGATTTTTTTTACTTTCAAACATTTTGATTATGTTGTAATCCATTTTTATTCAGGCTTTTTAGCCCAAATTAAAATACACCAAGACCCATCAACCCATAACCCAAATTACATAATTTATGGCCCAATTGCCGTTGCCCAATTATCCAATTAAGACCCAAATAACCAACTAAACTTAAAATTACCTAAACTACCCCGTAACCCTAAATACCAAAAACCCTAACTCTCATTTGCACCTGCCGCCACCGCCCTTGAGACCCTCACGCGCGCCACTGCCACTCCACCACCGCCCAAAAAATTTGCCATCACGTGGCCACCGCCCAAATCACTCCTACAAAAACAAAAAGAAATTATCAGATTTGGAAAAGCAAAGTTCAAGTGGACAAGTTGTTATTTTATGCATAATTTTGGGTTATAAAAAATCTATTTGTTTCGAATGTAAGGGGATTTTTGGAGGAGGAAAAAATAGAGGGGATTGTTTGTGAAAATTTGGTCTCGGATTTAGATTCGGTGCGTCGAGGAGAGCCAAAAAATCACAACCTTTGAAGTCTTCGGACACCGGGGCGGCGCCAGCCACCACCAGCGACCGGCGATCCACGACGGCGCGGGTGACCGGAGACCACAGTACCGACAGGGAAGGGTGAGTGCTAGACAAAACTCTCTATCTTATTTTTAAATACCACACCCAAATTAAATTTTTTTGGGCCGAAAATATACATATAAACCCTTCAAAACAACATCGTTTTAGACGTCAAATATCATGCCCAAAACGGCGTCGTTTCGTGCTTTGACTCGAGGAGGTGACCCGACTCAGAGAGAATCCGCGTCTTTTTTAAAAATGGAGAAATATCATTTTTAGTCCCTCCGCATGAGATAATTACTCCCGCAATCCCTGAGGTTTTAAAATGTCTTTCAATTTAGTCACTAAATTCAATTTTATCAGGTTTTCAGTGGGTAAATTATCCTACCAGTCCTTCTACTCCATTTTTGTTATCTCCACAAGCCTTCCTTTTTATTTTCTTTCAATTTCCTCCATTCTTCAACTTTCCAGTTTCGATTTTTTTTTGCAATTTGGTCCTTTTTAATTATTATTATTATATTTATATATTATTATTATTATATATGTATATGTATGTTTTATTTTCCTACAACGTATTATATATATATATTGTATTTATATATGTATATTATTATTATCTTAATATTATATATACATGTATATTATATAGTATTTATATTATATGTACAGTACATTCATATATTATATAGTATACTTAATATGTACATAATGTTGTATAATGTATATTATATTTGTATGTAATGTATTTAATATATTATGCGTATAACATATAGCATATTTTCGTTTATAAAGTCTTCATTTTTGTATATTATTATCATTATTATTATTTTCACTATATATATTAAGTATATATATACTATTGTTTTTGTATTATATTACATATGTATATTATATTTGTATATAATATATGTAGTATATATTATGTGTATAACATACAGTATATTTTTGTTTGTAAAGTCTTCTTTTATTACTAGATCATTATTATTATTATTTACTTATTTATAGTGTAATACATATTATTGTATATTCGTATGTATGTATACATATATTTTATATTCATTCGTTTTAACCGGTTTTAAAAATAAACATTTTATTAGGGATTCTTGTGAAAAACGTACCTCGAACATAAGGGGTGCCACATTCCGTTAATCTCTATTACAAAACATCATTTTAAATTATAATTTTTAAAATAGGTTCCCTTCATTCGGAGTCTAACGAAAATTATGTACCGGGTGTAGGGGTGTAAATTCATTTCATACAAAGAAATATTCTTTTAAATATTTTAAGGGATCTCGAATTTTAGATTAAATTCGAATTCTTAATTTCCCTCATTTAGACAATGTGTAATCGACTTGGTACCAATTTTGGGCGTTGAGGGGTACTCACCCTTCCCCACACGTAACTGACTCTCGAACTTATTTCTTTGGTTTTCGCAGATCTAAACTCTTTATTTTAATAAAATGACGCAAAAATAAATTTTATTAAAATAGTCAAATTTTCAGGTGATCCAATCTCACCTAAATAAAAAAAGATTAATGGCGAATCCATTCAAAACCAATTTTTCGTAAGAACGCGTCAAGCTTTCCACCGAGGGCGGTTGTTACAGATTATTTTTATCAAATGTGAAAACTAGTAAATAATATTAAAATTTAGAGACCATAGCTGTTTTTTTTAAGTTCAGTGCGGGATGCGCAGGTAAGAAAATCTAATTCAAAAGCCATGTAAATTTGATGGAAACATTTACTTCATACATAATTCTTTCATAATCAACATTGTGCCTAGAATGAACAAACCTTTTGAAAATGGTTAGATAAAAAGATTAAGCCGAGGTTGAGATGATGGGTATGAAAGAAACAAATAATGGATAAAAAACAACACAATTGCAGATAATGAAAGCATTCCATTCCATTACACAAAAGTAAGTAATAAAACTGTTTATGCAAAAACTACAATGAGAAACTGCAAACACTTCAAAAACATTAATGTAGAACATATAAGAGAAAAATGATTTGATTTCCTACTCATAGGAACATCTACTCCTCTACTGCATCTTTGGTTTTCTTCTTCTTTTTCTTCTTTTCACTTTTATCATCTCCTGCACCATTAACAGCAGCAGCAGCAGCAGCCTCCTCGCTCTCTTTGCTCTTCTTCTTCTTCTTCTTCTCAGACTTCTCAGTATCTGGTGATGTAGTTTCAGACTTATCTTTGTTCTTCTTTTTCTTTTCCTTCTTGACCTTCTCTTCAGTTTCTGTGTCAACACCATCCTCTTTGTCCTTCTTGCTTTTCTTCTTTTTCTCTTTCTTCTCAACTTCAGCTTCATCTTCCTCAACTTTAGCTTTCTTAGCAACAACCTGAACAGGGCGATCGCTGCTTTCATCATGCTTGCGCTTATGCCCCTCTCCGGCTTCCATTTCCTTTTCCACCACTGCAGGCTCGGCAGAAGCTGCTTGGCTGGCTACCATAGAATCCCCACCAGTTGGCAAGGCAACATTTCTTAACCACTCTTTAGGAGTACTATCATTTGGCTTTCCATGCTTACTCAATTTGCCTTCTGCAATCAGTTTCTTCTTCATGGATGCGGTCGGTCCCAAGCCCCACTTCCTCGGGTAAGTATCCCTGTCCATGACTACTCTTTTAATCTTTGCCACCACACCATGATCACAAGTAGCCATTACCGCAGTCGTCATTTCAGCGATTCCCAGAGCAATTGCCTCTCCTTTAGTTGTCATCAACACAACTTCCTCCCCAACCTCGATGTCATTCTCGAACCTCAGTAATCCCGGAATCATCAACTTTGCGCCGTAACAAATAGCATTAACAGCAGAGTCCTTCACAACCAACCTCTTATAACTAGTCAAAAGAACTTCAAGAGGCATAATAACCCTCCTCAAATAAGTCTCATCTCTGTAATTATCGTAAACCCATTGAGCATCCATAACATCATGCATGGTCACCATATTATCTTTCTCGCCTAAAATCCCAGACCTAACCCTCCTAAGTTCCTGCATATGCCCACCAACCCCAAGAATCAATCCCAAATGAACACACATAGTCCTAACATAAGTACCAGCCTCGCAAGAAATCCAGAAAACAACCAAATGCTTATCAGCATCATACTCAAGAAGCTTACTTTCATAAATAGTTCTAATCCGAAGCTGTCTTTTAACGGCCGAAATCAACGGTGGCCTCTGAAAAACAGCCCCGGTTAAACTCTCAAGAGCCCTAGCAACCTTGGCCACATCGGGCACTTTGGAATGCAGACGGGCAACACAGACATACTCTTTTCCTGCACCCTGTTGGGATTTAACAAGCCGGGTAGCTCTATCTATACAGACGATGAGATTTCCGGTGACTTTGGGGTCCAAAGTTCCGCTATGCCCAGTCTTTTCGACGCGTTCCGGTGACTTTGGGGTCCAAAGTTCCGCTATGCCCAGTCTTTTCGACGCGCAAAATGCGCTTAATCCAAGCAACGACTTCGTGAGAGGAGGGGTTAGAGGGTTTATCGAGGTTCAAGATGCCGTACCTGATATACTCAGCAAGGGGTCGCTTGAGGGGAGAGAAACCAGAGGGAAGCGGAGTGTAGTGTCCGGTTCGGACGTTGAGGCGGTCGTAGTTTTTGAGAAGGAGAGGCCACTCGGAAGTGTCGATGGAAGGGGTGGTGCTCTGGGGTTTGATCATGAAATCTTGGTCCGATTCTTTGGCTTCACCGTCGGGCCCGGTTTTTTTCTTGTGCTTTTTCTTTTCTGAACGAGACAGCTCAACCTCCGACATTTTTTTGTTAGGGTTTTTGAGTGGGATTTAGGGTTCAGAATGTGGTGGCCGGTGAGGAAGAAGAAAGGAAATGAAACATTTATATTCGTAGGGTTTTAGAGGTTTTACTGGTGGAGACTGGGATGGGCTTAGGGCTTTCAGTCCTCCACTGCCATTTTAATATTTAGGAGATTGGGCTTTTAATCTAATTTGTTTTCTTCTAAATTAATAGAAAAGTTTTTATTTTTTAATATTTGTAAATAGTCATTAAAAATAAATTTATATTTAATGTATGGTCAGTAAACATCATTATATTATTTTAAAATTAATTTTTTAATATTTTGATATCATCATCTGATTTATTAATAATGTGCACTAAATCATACACAATCACGCCTCACTTGGTACAACAAATTGAAAAAGAAGTGTTGTGTTAAATAGCACTTCTGTGTTAAAAAGATGGATGGAAAATAATTGTTGCTATATCAAGATGTTTTGTTGTGAAAGTTGTGATATATATATCTTGTGTTTGGTACATGTTCAAAGACAAGTATTATATATCATATATGAATATATATGTATTAGTCTTGTTATCTCTTGCTCTGTCCTGATGGCGGAGCTTTGGACGGTTCATGATGAGTTTCGCCATGCTTGGACTCTTGGGTATCGAAGTATTTATTTGGAGGTTGAAAATATAACCATGGTTTAGATTCTTAACGATCAATCCTCGGTGTTACATGGTAGTGCATTGGTTCAGCGGCTTAAGGATTTCAAGGCTCAAGGTTGCGGATAAATTGGCTAGCATGTCCCGGGGCCTCCATTTAGGCTAGATTTTTCATCCTTCTCTACCCCCGTATGTGGAATCTTTGTTGGTTATTGACCATTCATGAGTAGGATGGTTTTCTTGATTTGTTTCTTTGTGGGTGTTACAATTTAGCACACGGCTTTTGTTGCTTAACTTTTGTACATATCACTATGTGTACTTTTTCCCCTCATTTAGGTTTAGGGAGTTTTTAACGAGGCATGTGATGATATTTTTCCTTTCAATCAAATATATATATATATATATATGATAAAAACTGAAACAAAGCAAAGCTTGTGCTAAAATGTGAAGATCATCGAGGATTGTTGTAACAACTTCTAGAGGAGGGTCAGGAAACAACAACTCCCCCACCGGTGCTTCTCGACTCAAACGAGCTAGACCATCAGCAATAGTAGTGCATGGATTAAAATCACCAACACATTTCCAGCAAGCGCGCCAGAATCGTGTTGTAAAATCTGAGAGACCTCCATATTATCTATTTTCACCTCCACTCTCCTGAATTTGAGCCTCCAAGCATGGTGCAAAGCATCATGGATGCCCCACAATTCGACAATCAGCACAGAGCAAGAGCCCAAACTTTGAGAAAAATGAAAATCCAATCACCATATTCATCCCATAACACCCATCCTGCAGCAACCACACATTCACTGGTGTTGACGGCCCCGGCCGCATTTGCCTTAATCCAGCCATGAGCTAGTTTTCGGCAATGATATTAGGCCTATAAACGAACCGAACGAGGGTGTGTTCATGTTCGTTTATTTAACTTTAACCGAATAAATGAACGAACATGAACATAAACGAACACAAAATTTCTTGTTCGTGTTCGTTCGTTAAGGAATGTAGCTTGTTCATGTTCGTTAAAATGATAAACGAACACAAACGAACATTAACGAAAATAAACGGACATAAATGAACACAAACGAACATATATAATGTGTTAAATATTTAATATTATGGGTTAGTTCGATTAATTTAGTAAATTAATCGATTTTAAACCGAATTAAACAATAATTGAAATTTGAAAAAACTCTTAATCATTAGTCGAAACCTAAAATTATCTAACAGATTAACCAATTTTGTTTTGGTTCGGTTGGTTAGTTCGGTTTAACTGAACAATGAACACCCCTAGCAGATAAGAAAGAAGTTTTTAACAAGTCATAAAATAAGACTTGTCAACTCGAATAACTTAAATTTTTTTAACTCAACTTGACTCGATCTAATGATCCCCTAGACATATGTGAATAAATTTAAATGAACATAAACGAACGGACATAAATGAACATAAACGAAGGAACATACACAAACGGATTATTGAACGGTCACGAACATAAATGAACGAATGAGCCATTTGTTTGTGTTTGTTCATTTAATTAAACGAACAAAAAAACTTGTCCATGTTTATTCGTTTAATAAATAAACAAACATAAACAAACTTTTCGCCGAACAGGTCACTAACGGTTCGATGAACGTTCGATTAGTTTACAACCTTAAATGAGATTGCACAGCATCCAGGTCACGAGCCGGGCATTGGCTACTTTTGAAGCATACACTATAATCATCAGCAAGGCAAAAGCAACTCTCTCATTCACTCGTTAAACATTTCAGTAGCAAGTTGTTGTTTAAACAATATCCACTCTTTGTAGGCTCAATTTTGGAAACTACTACTTCATTGGTGTAACGATCCAGATTTTGAAATTTATGGGTCGATTTACTCGATCCGTGAACTTTGGTTGTTGGGCTGAAGAGTTGAGCCTGTTTGGTTTGTAATAGAGCCTTAGTGGGCATGTTTTTTCATCTTTTTAGACTTGAGCTTGGTCTATAATGAGATGAGAAGGAAAATAAAGGGACTAAAGGGTAATTTACCCTATTTTAAAGGAAAATGATGTCTTTCTTTAAGTCTCCTGTAGGAATAAAGAGTGGTAAGATCACTTATGTCCCCTATTACTTTCCCACCTCTCTTTTTTTTTCTTTCACCATAAACCTCAAGACAAAGGTCTTGTCTTTGTCAATTTGAATAACAAATTCAGATTTGTTGTTGAGGGTAATATAATTTTCATCCAAATATCTACATATCAAGGTAAGATTCATGAAGAATGGTGAAAGATCAAGTTTATGTATTTTGTGGGAGTTTTGATGGAAAAGGGTTAAAGAGAAGATTTAATCTTGTTTTTCCAGTTTTGAGGTCATATTTAGTTACCCTTTCATCTCTTGCAAGGTTGTAATTTGATTTACAACTCTCTTATATAGTGAAGGATAAATGGGAGTCTTCCAAAGCTAGAGGAAAAAAGAAAGCTTAAAGATTTAGGGCAGCAAGGAATTTTCTTTCTAGTTAGAAGTAAGGTTAGTATACCTCTAACTCCTTTGTTTCTCGCACATCCTAATGATGGTGCCTTGTATGTTTATTTTGATGTTTATGGTTGTTTAGGGTGCATTTTGGGTGGGTGAGACCCTAAACTGGTATAACTCAGAATTTATGTTAATATTGCATAAAGGTAGTAGTAAACCATCCTAAATAAGTTCTATAAGATGTAGGATCGAATTAAGGGGTTGTTGGTTGTGATTTGGGGGCTTTGGGGATGATTTTTTGAGCCTAAGAAGCCTTTTCTAGGCTTTAGTACCGGTACGCGGGGAGCCTATATCGGTACCCTAGTGTTTTGGGTCAAAGAATATTGTTCGATTAAGATGAACTATTAGAGGACTATTGGCACGTTGTTCAACCATTACCGGTACGCCACTTAGGGAAATATCGGTACGGGTTGACCCGTACCGGTACGCAAAGGCTTGGAAAATTCTAGTGAGCCATTTTGGTACCAGTACCCAAGGGTACCGTACTGGTACCAACTGGTATTCTGCCCAAAAATGATAAGTTTGAGCTAAGGGGACTGAAAAGTTATGGAATGTGGTCTAATGGACTTCTAATGAGATAATTTGAATTGTAAAATGGAGAAATCGAGATTTAACTCCCCTATACGAGCATAATGTATAACAACTCGGTAAATCTAATTGGGTGACTTGTTAATAATAGAAACCATAGAGTTATGGTAATTGTAATGATGATGTGTGCTATATGTAGGGGTGTTCAAAACTACCAGACCCGAATGACCCAGCCCGACTATCCGACGACCCGAAAGGAAAAAATCAGGTATTTCACTAAAAAAATTATCTAAGTGGGCTGGGTACCGATCCTGGGATTTTGTTCGAGTAGTTGGGCCTAGGGGTGATAACGAGCCGAGCTCGAGCTTGGACAGGTGTAGCGACTATTTTTGGAGGCATCGAAGGCCGCCGGTACGAAAAATTAAAATCGTGTATGGAGAGGGATCCCCGCTTTTATTGGAAAATTTATTAAAAAGAGAGGATATTTAAAAAAATGTATTTTAAAAATGGAGTCGCCACCAGCCACTGTGGTAGACTGGACACCGTAAAAACAAAAACCATATATTTTCTGAAAAATTAGGTTCGGGAGTTAGTTACAAATGGGGAAGGCTTAGCACCCACACACCACCCAAAATTGGTATTAAATAGGTTTGTATCATATTTATAAAGAAAAATAAAATTTTGATTTAATTTAATAATTAACACCCGGAGACCAGGATGACACACCCACTAGAATACCAGGATAAAAGGCCTAAAACTATATGTGATAAAATATAAACATAAATAAATTAAAAATACATGAATTAATAAAATGTAAACAAATATTAAATAAAAAATAACTACAAGTAAATAAATACAATTAAAATAAAACATCCATTCGTATAAATATAATACATATAATAATTAATATTTGCTATACATTAATATACAAAAATCATGTGATATGTATAATATATATACATATAATATAAATTACATAAATAATATGATATGTAACATATAAATATAATACATAATATGCAATATTAGTTAGTATGGCATAATACATATATATAATAACATTAATATATATATATATATATTAACATACTTTCCATATATAAACATATATACAAGAAAAACAAAATAATCAAATAAAAACAATATTAGCAACATAATTCGAATATAAAACAACATTAAAAACATAAAAAATAGCACGTGTCAAACAAGTAAATAATATATACGAACAAAAACATAATAGAAACATAATAAATAAATAAGAATTAAATATATAAATAATTAACAAAAATATAAACTAAAGACTGAAATTAAATTAAATTTAAAGAACGGGGACTAAAAAGAAATTAACCCATAAGAAAACAATTTTAAATTAATAGAAAAGGACCTAATTGAAATATTGTAAAAAAGAAAGAGGATTAGATATGTAATTTGCCCTTAAAAGAAGATAAAACAAAATTAATGACTAAATTAAAAATCGATCTAAACATATAGGGACCATTTGTATAATTTACCCATGCGGAAGACCAATTTTGAAAAGCTAAAAAAGGCGGAGGGATTTATGAAGTAATTTACCCATTAAAAATCTGATTTAATTCAATTTGCGGACGAGAATGGAAATTTTTAAAAATAAAAGAGGACCGGGGAAGCAATTTATCCATGCAGATGCCCTAATTATGCAATTAGATTGGGGAGAAGGAATCGTTCCATGATTTTCCCATTTTAAAAAATTAAAAAGTCTATAAATAGACTCATCCGGCTCAAAAATCAACCTTTGGCCATTTGAAAATTTCACCCTAAAAATAAACCCCTCTCCTTTTAAAATTTTCTCTCAATCGATTATTCCCATATGGGATGAACCCAGAATTCGGCGAGCTTTCGCCATTTACTCTGCCGTCGGCCGCCGCTAGTCGATGCTGGCAAAACCTAAAAACACCCAAAAATAACCTTTTCAACCCAAACCCAAATTTAGTCCTATATTTTAGAAAAAAAACTCCATTTTTCATAGATCTAAGAAAACCATAAGTAAAATCCTAAAAAAAACTTTTACTTAGTGAACCAAAACCCTCTGTAGCGATGTTTTTTTCGCTAAAAAAATAAGGTTTTAAGGTATTTGGGGTCTTTTGGGTATTTTAAAAAATGTCTTCCATTAGGGTTTTAAAAAAATAGTATTATTTAAAAATTGAGTCGCCACCGACCACTAAGATAGGCCAAACACCATAAAAACCAAAGATTTTAAAAATGTCGGGTTTAGGAGTCGGTTACGAATGGGGAAGGATAAGCACCCCCCATCTTCCAAAATTGGTACTTTAATAATTACCGCTTTATTAATATTAAACTTTCCGGATTAAAGTGACGATTAAATTAAAATTTGGTTATAAGCGCGAGTAGATTTTAAAGGCCCTATTATTCGAGAGTAAACCGAAAGACCACAATCACTACGCTTGATACTGGCTACATTTACGCTCGAATAAAAGGACACCATTAAAAATTTATATTCGAATATGTACAAAACATAAAAAGCAGTAATGTGAAATATAAAAAAACCAATGTAATTCATATATACAAAAAAAACCATAATGCTACGTATATGTTAATGATACTATATAATATCATATATTATTTACAAAACATTAATATATATATAATATAGAAAATAAATACACGGTAATTAGAAGGAAAACAATGATTTAGGATAGGTCAAAATACCACATTTAATTATGTACAAAAATAGGCATTTAATGACTAAAAAGGAATAAAGCAAAACTTGAATAGCTAAAAAAAGAATAAGAAATATTTGCGGATTTTTTAGGAAATAATAATGATAATAATGAATTTTAAACGGTATTAAACTATATATATATATATATATAAAAACTATGCTATATATATAAGAACATAAAAGTAGTATATACACACACCATATCTATATAATATATACAAGCTACATCTATAATATAAGACCATATATATATACACGTAAACTACATATAGAGTATATAATGATACATATAACATGCTAAATACCAAGGAATATTAATATATATGTATATACATAGAAACAATCATACAAGAACAAATAAAAGAAATATTACAACAAAACCACGTATTAATCATATCAAAAATAAAGATATACATACATACCGTACATGTAGAAACAAATAAGAGAATAAAACAAATACGAATCATGATAAAACACATATTCATAGATGAGAAGAAGAAAAAAAATTAAACAACCACCAAAAATTAATCTAAACACATTCTAACAAGATATAGAAACATATGAACATAAAAATATATAAAAACGTAAGAACTAAAAACAAATAGAAGATTACTAATAAAACATCATTTCTGTTATATCATAAAAAAGTATTATACCACAAACATACACCAAAAAATAAATACCCAAACCTAAATATGGTAGTGAGCTCTCTCCCTTTATCTTTAAAATAATATGAAAGTCCTATTTTTTTCTTCAATTGCCGAGAGCTCCCATTTCTAATTGTGCTCTCATGGCCGGCTCTCCCTTTTTTTATTTGTTTTTTTGTGGTGTCATTTAAAATGGATGAGGGAAGGCGAATTATGGGAGGTGGCGTAGAGTGTGGGAATCATGCATAAGGGATGGGTGAAGCATGGGGTAAGGCATGAGGGGGGTAAGGCATGAGGGAGGCGAGGCATGAGTGGCAGGGCAGGGCATGAGGCGTCATGCCCCTATTTTTGCTATATATATTTTTTGGTTCAAATAGGGTAAAATGACTCGAATATAATTTGGGGCCCGGACAAAAAATGGGTATTACAATTGCCCCTCTTTGCTCATTGATGTATAACAGGAATAAAGCAAAGACAAAAAAGAATAACCATTTTTGTCCGGTTTGGCTGAACTTCTCCTCTTTTGGCGCGTGTCTTCTTTCTTCGGTAGATCTACTTTCTCTTTGACGTAGGTCTTCTTTTTTGACTTGATTGATCTACTTTGTCACTCTCGGGGAAGCAAAATCTTCAAAATAGGGGGTTGTCTGTTGGGGAAGCAAAATGAGTGTGACTCACTACATGAGCGATGATGAGCTAATACCTAAAGAACATTAGACCCAACTGCAACACTGACGAAGAGACAGAGTCTACAAAATTTGATCCCGCTGCAACACCGACGAAGAGGCAAGATCGATGGATGTAAGTTCTGATGTCTGATCCAGCTATAACTCTGGCGAAGAGGCAAGATCAGAAAACTGACAACTTCTTTCTTTTTTCTTTTTTTTTCGTCTCTCTATTTTTTTGCTTGCTTTTTTCTTTCTCTTTTTTCGTCTCTCTCTCTTTTAAATAAAGATAAATAGTTAAAAGTTAGTGAATTTTGACCAAACTACGACACTGACGAGGAGGCAAGGCCTGAAGATCTGATCCAGCTACGACTCTGGCGAAGAGGCAGGATCAGAAGGTTGTTCTTTTGTGTAATCAAGCTACGACTTCGACGAAGAGGCATGATCAAAATTTGGCAAATCTGGTTTAGCTACAACACCGCCGAAGAGGCAAAACCGATGGATGAAAATTCCGATATCTGATCTAGCTACAACTCTGAAGATGTAGTATCAGAAAATTGAAAACTTCTTCTTCTTCTTTTCATCCATTTTTTTCTTTTTTTTCTTCATTTTTACTCTTTTTTCATTTTTTCTTTTTTTCTTCTTTTTTTTTCTTTTTTTTAGATACAACATTGATAAAACTTGAAAGTTGGAAAATTTTGACCAAGCTACAACACCGACGAAGAGGCATGGTCTAAAGTTAGTAATGTTGATCCAGCTACAACACCGACGAAGAGGCAGGATCAAAAGTTAATGAATTTGGTCTAGCTACAACACAAACGAAGAGGCAAGACCGAACGCTAGTGAATTTGGTTAAGCTACAACACTGACGAAGAGGCATAACCTAAAGTTAAATTTGAACAAGTTACAACACCGACAAAGAGGCAAGGTGTGAAAATTTGATCCAGCTACGACTCTGACGAAGAGGCAAGATCGGAGTGGTTTTTATGTGATCAAGCTACGACTCTGACAAAGAGGCATGATCGAAATTTGGTAAATTTGATTAAGCTACATCACCGACGAAGAGACATAACCGAACGTCAATTAGGTTGGATCTATCCACACTATCAACGGAGGGATAAGATCGAATTTCAGCACTTGGACTCCACTAGACCATCAACGGAGAAGCAGAATCGGGTGACAACAATATGAATCCTACTACGCCATCAACGGAGGGGCATGACTGGATTTCAGCAACTTGGAATTAGCTTTACCATCAACGGAAAGGCTAGATCGAATATCAGTAACTTAGATCTTACTACACCATCAATAAAGGAGCATGATCGACGAATGACAACAACTTGATTTTTTCTTTTTGATTTATTTTTATTTTTATTTTGATTTTTTTTTTTTTTCTTCTTTCTCTCTCTATTTTTTAGCTACAACATTAATAAGTAGCTTAAAAGTCAATAAATTTAGACCCATCTACACTATCAACGGAGGGAAGAGAACATATAATAATGTGTATTCTACTACACCATCAACGGAGGAGCAGAACACTAACTGGAACCCTGCTACGCCATCAACGGAGAAGCGTGATTGAATAGCAGCAACTTGGACCCATCCACACCATCAACGGAGGGACAAGATCGGACGATAATTTGGATTATACCTCACCATCAACGGAGAAGCAGAGCATCAACTTGGACCCTACTACACCATCAACGGAGAAGTAGGATAGCAGCGATTTGGACCTAGCCACACCATCAATGGAGGGACAAGATCGAACGATAATTTGAATTCTACCTCACCATCAACAGAGAAGTAGAACATTAACTTGAACCCTACTACACCATCAACGAAGAAGCAGTATTGAATAGCAACAACTTGGACCCAGCCACACCATCAACAGAGGGACAAGATCGGACAATAATTTGGATTCTACCTCACCATCAACGGAGAAGCAGAACACCAACTAGAACCCTACTACACCATCAACGGAGGTGCATGATTGAATAGCAGTAACTTGGACCTAGCCACACCATCAACGGAGGGACCAGATCGGAAGGTAATTTGGATTCTACGACGCTATCAAAGGAGAAGCAGAACACCAACTTGAACCACACTACACCATCAACGGAGGAGCATGATTTGTTTTCAGCAACTTGGACCCAACCACACCATCAACATAGGGACAGAATCGGATAATTTGGCAACTTAAAACTAGCTTTACCATCAACGGAAGGGCTAGATCGAATAATTTGGATTCTATCTCGCCATCAATAGAGAAGCAGAACATCAACTTGAACCTCACTACACCATCAACGGAGGAGCAAAATCGGTGAATGATAACAACTTAATTTTTTTGTTTGTTTCCTATTTTTTTGGTTTTTTATTCCTTTTTTTACTTCTTTTTCTCATTCTCCTTTTTTTTTGCCTTTTTTTTTCTTTTTTTTTCTTTTTTTTTGACTTTTTTTAATTTTTTATTTGATTTTTTCAATTTTTTCGACCTACAACTATAAGGAGGATACAAGATCCGAAGAAAAATATTAGTCTAGTTGTACCATCAACGAAAAAATAAGACCTTGGCAAAAATTTGATCTGTTGCACCATCAACGAAGAAACGAGATTTTCAAAATTTGATCTGCTACATCATCAAAGGTGAAGCAAGATCTGGAAGAAAGGTTTGGATCAGTTTCGCCCTCAACAATGAATCAAGATCTTTAAAATGTTAGATCAGCTACACCACCGGCGGAGAGACAAGGCCTACAAAATGAGAAAACATTAATCAATAAATGTTCAAAAATCTTGCTGCTGGTACCTTTTATTTAGATGTTTCAGCATCCTCTTTTTATGTGTTCTTGGCCTCCTCCAAGACTGAGGTTGGCCGTCGTGATTGCCCCTCATGTTCAGTCTCCTTCGGGACCTGTTTATATGTACAAGCAAAAATGCATGAATGCAACTAATTTTATGCCTAAATGCATGTCTATATCCTAAATACATGGTGATTTTGGTGTATGCACTTAATCTAAATGTATGACGTACGCAAAAATGATTCAATGCAAGATGAATGCAACTAAATGCATGAATGTGACATGATTTTCTTTTCTGGCCCTAAAAGGGATACTTTTGACTCCTCACTGGTCCTGTCAGGATCTTGTTTTTTTCATGCGGCGGTGCCCTGACTTTGTCCTGGGTTCAATCACCTTTCTTTGAATTAGCTCTCATCTAGGAGTATGCCCCAAAATTTTGTTCGTTTTATGCCATCATCTAAGAATATTCTTGTAGCAAATTTGAAACCCTGGAGCACATTTTGTTCCACCCTAAGTTGGGTTCAAAAGTTGGTTCATGGCAGCTCATCATTTTTTTTTGGATCAGGTGAAGTTTTGCAGACTATGGTCGATGTAGACATTTCAGGGATGCAAAAGTTCGACTCGGCAACGAAGACTGGACTTTGGCAAAGAATGCCCCCAGACTAGGGCCTTGTTAGAGGCACACTGTTTGTAAAAGATGTGGAGGGTACGTGTGGACATGCCCCAAGATCAGGCTCTTCTAAAAGGTTCTGTAAGGTGCTAGGTTGACCAACTTTGTTGTATCTAATGAGGTAACCCGTGGACCGACTTTAAAATTTTTAAAATATATGCATGTATTAGATGTGAAAGTACTGATTCAAAAATGGTTCTCGTGGCTCAACTTCCGAACTCACGGGATTAATTTGCAACTTTGAATATTGCCTAGATATCTAGAGTTCTAGATTTTCTCCCGATAATAATTTTTCAAATTGAGAACCAATCGTGAATCAGCATTTCATGCTAGTAGAATACAAAAATTAAAATGTTACGATATGTCATGTATTTAATGCCAAAATGAACAGATATGATGTGATCACAAAATGGGTCAATTTGAAATTAAAATAATCAAATGAATAAATTAAAGTAAATGAAAGATTTCTGCTCGGGCAAACCACTTGAACCAACGCCCTCATGTCATGCAATTCTAATGCAACAAAAGTATGTGTAAAGTAAAAAATAAAATAAAACAAGAAAGAAATGAATTAGTACCGAATAAACTCAATAGATACATAAAAAGCGAAGTAGATAAGGCAACAAACAGAGCAATCCAATTTATCCCATCTAAAACACCTAAGTTATCTGCATGGCTCTAAAATAGTGGGCTTTCTATATTCTCTACATGTAGTTTTGGTGCTAAGAGGTACCCGAATTGTCCTTGTTGTCCCCTACTAAGAGTAGCAAGGCCCCCGGTCATCACCCATTATAGGCTCCTTTTAACTAGGTTCAACTCAGGGGGACCCATTCGCTTATACCAATACGAAGGAACGATATCCTCACGAAAGCATAAGGTACTCGAGCACCGAAGGTACTTGCTAGGCCCATACGGAGGAACGATATCCACACGAAAGCACTAGCGTTTTCCCTCACTTAAAAAGACGGGTTTATATGCCAAATTTTAAATGCGTTAAAATAAACGTGCAATTATAACCAAAAGTTAATTTAATAGTCACTTTAACCCAGAATTTCCAATATTAGTAAAATGATAATTATTTAAAAAGCTCGACTCTCTTTTATTTTTGAAAACCAAAAAAAAGTGTCCCCAGTGGAGTCACCATTTGAAGCGATCCTTTTTTTCGCTAAAAATGAGGTTTTAAGGTGTTTGAGGTCTTTTGGGTATTTTAAAAAATGTCTTCCATTGGGGTTTTAAAAAACCATATTATTTAAAAATGGACTCGCCACCGGCCACTAAGGTAGGCTGGGCACCATAAAAACCAGAGATTTTAAAAATGTCGGGTTCGGGAGTTAGTTACGAATGGGGAAGGATTAGAACCCCCACACCGCCCAAAATTGGTACTTTAATAATTACCGCTTTATTAATATTAAACTTTCCGAATTAAAGTGACGATTAAATTAAAATTTGGTTATAAGCGCGGGTAGATTTTAAAGGCCCTATTATTCGAGAGTAAACCGAAAGACCACCATCACTGTGCTTGATACTGGCCACGTTTACGCTCGAATAAAAGGACACCGCATTGACAATTTAAATTCGAATATGTATAAAACATAAAAAGCAGTAATGTGAAATATAAAAAAACCAATGTAATTCATATATACAAAAAAATACATAATGCTACGTATATGTTAATGGTACTATATAATATCATATATTATTTACAAAACATTAATATATATAATATAGAAAATAAATACACGGTAATTAGAAGGAAAACAATGATTTAGGATAGGTCAAAATACCACATTTAATTATGTACAAAAATAGGCATTTAATGACTAAAAAAGAATAAAGCAAAACTTGAATGGCTAAAAAAGGAATAAGAAAAATTTGCGGATTTTTTAGGAAATAATAATAATAATAATGAATTTTAAACCGTATTAAACTATATATATATATATATATATAAGAAACTATGCTATATATATAAGAACATAAAAGTAGTATATACACACACACCATATCTATATAATGTATACAAGCTACATCTATAATATAATACCCTATATATACACGTAAACTACATATAGAGTATATAATGATACATATAACATGCTAAATACCAAGGAATATTAATATATATGTATATACATAGAAACAATCATACAAGAACAAATAAAAGAAATATTACAACAAAACCACGTATTAATCATATCAAAAATAAAGATATACATACATACCGTACATGTAGAAACAAATAAGAGAATAAAACAAATACGAATCATGATAAAAACACATATTCATAGATGAGAAGAAGAAAAAATATTAAACAACCACCAAAAATTAATCTAAACACATTCTAACAAGATATAGAAACATATGAACATAAAAATATATAAAAACGTAAGAACTAAAAACAAATAGAAGATTACTAATAAAACATCATTTCTATTAGATCATAAAAAAAGATTATACCACAAACATACACCAAAAAATAAATACCCAAACTTAAATATGGTAATGAGCTCTCTCCCTTTGTCTTCAAAATAATATGAAAGTCCCTTTTTTTTCTTCAATTGCCGAGAGCTCCCCTTTCTAATTGTGCTCTCATGGCCAGCTCTCCCCCTTTTTCATTTGTTTTTTGTGGTGTCATTTAAAATGGATGAGGGAAGGGGAATTATGGGAGGTGGTGTGGAGTGTGGGAATCATGCATAAGGGATGGTGAAGCATGGGGTAAGGCATGGGGGAGGTGAGGCATGGGTGGCAGGGCAAGGTATGGGGCGGCATGCCCCTATTTTTGCTATATTTTTTTGGTTCAAATAGGGTAAATGACTATAATATAATTTGGGGCCATGACAAAAAATGGTATTACACCTTCACTTTTGAAATAATAAGTCCATTTGCCTTCACCGATTCACTTTATTCGATTTAAAATAGAGGGCTTGCCACCAGCACAGAAAGACCGACGGTCAAAGGGTAAACTCTTACCCTTTATTGTTTTTATTTTTTGTTATTTTATTTTTTTAGTTTCGAATCTACATGCAAAGATAAAAGAATGAAGAGATTACCACTGAAAGAGGATTTTTATTTCATTCCATTTTTTTTCTATGAGTACAAAAATGGTTGAATTACATTTATATGCCTGATTTCTTCTCTGGTTTAGTTTACAAAGTAAGCAAACATTAATTGATTTTGCTGTAGATGATGTTTGATCTGATATCCCTTTATTTTTTATTTTTTTGCATGTTCGGTTGGTGAGCCGGTAAGGAAGGATGTACGGCGACGCGAGAAATCTGATGGTGGTGCCACGTGGATGAGGCGGGAGATCTTCTTTCGATTGATCCGTTCTTAGCCGTTAGATCAGATTTGATCTAACGGCTGAGGATGATTGAGGACGGACGGTTGAGATCGCATCTGGAATCTGACATGGCATCCTTGGATCATGCCACGTGGCAAGGGGCAGGCAAAGGTCTCGCGCGTGCAGGCGGATAGCCCGCGCGTGTATCATACATGGTAACTGATGAGTCTTTAGGCTTCGATCATGGCCGTTGGATGTGGATCTGATCCAACGGCTCTCCTTTGGTCGCTGTAAAAAGAAAATAATATTAGGGTTTTATATTAGATATGTTTTAGGGTTTTTAATTAGATTGGGTCTGGGTTAGTCGACTTGAGCCTTGTATCCTATGTAATATATTTTTTTGGGTTTTATGTATAATTGGACTTGGACACTTTAAATAATATAATGGGTTTTTATATAATTTAATCTGTTTATATATATATATTAATATTAATAATAAAACTAATAATAATAAAACACATATATTAATATATATATATATACACATATTAATACATGCATACACACACATAATTAAACGCTCATATATTTAAGCAATGCACACATGCACATACATATACTACATGCAAGCATAGATACATATACATACACATATCATTAAACCACTAATAACACATACAATAGTAATGCATACACATAATAATCGAATACACATACATATACATACACACATAATAACAATGCATTCATGAATACACTTTAAACACACATCTAAATTATTGAAAACAATAATAATGACAACATATATATATATATATATATATATAACATTGATAAACATATTCATATACCACATACATACACACACTACTAACACTAATACATGCAAACAGACTCATACAGACGTTTAAATATACATATTACCACACGTACATCCAGGCATTGATACATACATACATACATACTAAAACATATATATAATAGTTACTATAATTAATATTACTATAATATTTACAGCCCGAACAAAATATGAGTGATTACAACAGGCTCGGCTCAGAAATAATATTATTGGGCTCAGTCTCAAGATTCGCCGAGCTCAAAATTATAGGCTCGAGCTTGGCTCGAAAACAATACTATTGAGCTCGGCTCGAAATGGGCAATGTTATTTTTTATAAAAGATGAGGCCTCGTTAAAAGCCCCTTTTATAACCAACACTGAAACAAAATTCAATATCGAGAAAGCGGAAAAAAGTGCCCAAAAATTAGATTAATCCAAATAACCTAGAAATATTCTTACAATACAAACACATAATCAAAGAAAATACAAAATGAAACAACAACCAAGGAACACGCCCAATTTATTTTAGTTAATTTGCTTTTAGTGGATTTTTCCATAATTTATTTTATTGTTTTTTTTTTGCTAAACAAATTACTTTTAGTGCATATGTAGTATATAATATATATATATAATTATTTCGAGCCTGTTCACGAGCTTTTCGAGCCGAGCTTGGGTCGGCTCAGCTTGTTAAGGTCTCAAGCCGAGCACGAGCCTGAATCGAGCTCACTCAAGCTGAGCTTTGACCGAACCGAGCCCGAGTATCTTGCGAGCTGGTCAGGCTCATTATCACTCCTAGTTGGCAAGGTCTGGGTCGAATTTTTTTGGTAATTGGGTACCCAACCCGATACTTTTAATATATTTGTTTTTTAGTTTTAAATTATATTTTTATTTTAGGTTCCTTAATATTTTTATCTATAACTAAATTTAAATCTCTAAATTATTTCTATGTTTGTATTATGTACTTTTAAGTTTTAAAATTTTCAAATATATTTTTATTAATTTGTTAATACAAGATTCGAAAGAAAAAATGAGATTAATATTTTTAATGTCTTTTGGTGATAAACTTTAATATATATATATATATTCAAATATTCATCTTAAAACTAACTTCAAATCACTAATTCTTGTGTTTGGATTATGTATTATGAACTTTTAAATTTTATGTGTTTACTATGTGATTTTTTAAAAAACTTTTAAATTAAAAAATAAATAAAAATGTGAACCAGGTACCAGTGACCCGATTTTTCGGGTACCCGAATAGCGGGTACCCGGTTAAAGCGAGCCGGGACACGGTCGACATATGTAATACCCGAAAGAATCGGGTACTCGAAAATTGGGTACCCGAGAATGAACAGACCTAGCTATATGGACCTTGGTTGGTCGAGTCACCTTTGTTTGATGGGATCCAAATACCCAGAGAGTGTGTTGCAACACCAAGAGTTTAAGACACTGAATGTACGTTTTCGAGGCTGTATGACACCGAGCCTGATGAGTGTAGAATATTGCATATTTTTAGTATGTTTTATTCTTCATTTTCTTGTTATATATATATATATACTCCTAATTATTTTGGGATTTATTTTGGTAGGAGCTTCATTGGACTATGTCAGCCCAAAACCAACAAATGAAGGCAAATTCTGGATATTCATTGGATACATTGGCACGAGTCATGGGCTCGACCTGAGGATGATGCAGTCCGAGCCTGAAGAGCAGTAGATTTTGGTGATCCAATCAGCAGCTTTTAGAAGGCAAATCAGCATATCCCAAAGTCGAAATTTAGAATTATCTAAAGGATAAATGCTTGAGAGATAAATACGAGATTATCCAGAAGATAAAGCAGAATTCATATGGAGCCACATGTTTCAAATTAATTATCTTTGTCTTTTATGATAAATCATTGGTATAAATTTAGTCCACTAGTTTAAAATATTTATCCCTTGTTTATCTTTTATTTAGGATTTTTAGCTATTTTACCTTGTTAGGATTCTCAAGTATAAATACCCCTAGGTTCAACCTTTGAACTCATATTGGAATTGTTTATTTCCTTGGTTATTTTATTAAAGTTCTACTTTTACCTTTATCTCTTTCCACTTAGCCTAAAGTTTTGCGATGGCTCAATTCTAATCGTGAGAATTGAGTTGCACTTCATAATTTCGGAAAGTATTCTTCAATTCTTTGAAAACTAGGAATGACAATCGGCCATTCTTTTAAAAGTTACTACATCTTTAACTCAAAAAGACGTCGTTGATTTGAATGGTGTTTTGACTTGCTATTTGGGAGACGAATCGGTTGGTCGTAATTTGGCTTCCTGTGAACAAACTTAGTGGCGGTCCGCTAAGGGGAATCAAGATCGAGTTCGATTATCATATAGATGTTATAACTCAAATTGGGCTCTTTCAGAATTTAAAGTTGTTTTGGTACTAACGGCGATAGGCGTGGTTAGACCAGCAAGAACCGAATTTCGGAGATAGACTTGGAAATCTCAGTTAACTAAAGAGAAGAGTTAGCTGCAGGGGTTGGGCCATGTTAACTGTAACCAACATACTATCCAGAAGGGAAAATTATTTTCGATGATCGATGGAGATTGAGACTAGCAAAGCCTGAGGCTAAACCATCACAATTGAATCATTTCTTACAATTTACTGTTTTTATTCATATTTTATTTTTACTTAGTTATTCTAAACCCCTTTTTTTATTTCACAGTTAAATCGAGGTTGAAACAAAGAAGCGACATTGGAATTTCCTTAGTCCCTGTGGATCGACCTACTTCTCTATTTCATTATTTAATTGAGAATAAGATTATTTTATTTGACAATTTCGGCACTTGTCAGATCCTCATTTGAAGATACTCGATGAGAGATTTCGAGTATGAGTGTACGTTCCCGAGACTGTGTGACATTGGGCCTCTCTAGGTTTATGGTATGATGCATATGTTTGCTTTGTGAGATTGATGCATCCATGGTTGATTGCTATGTGTTTAGGCGGCTAGAGGTAGCTCGTATGATTGATGTATATGCCTTGTCATCATCTCTAGCTACATGCTCATAATTATGATTTTGCATGAAGCATGGTAGAGTGAAAGTGTATCCACTGAGCTTCTTAGCTCATCGTTCGGAATTGTTATTTCCGTTCGCAAGTTAGTAGGTTTGGCACGTTGCATTGGAAGAGGAGCATCGATGTAGGATTTCAGCATCGCCTCTTCAAGAGTACATTACTTAGATTTATTTGGGCTGTGTATTTATACTATAATTTTGTATTGGAACTCGTATTTTAGATTTATATCGTTGAGTTGGATGCTTTTTATGATTGCATTTAAAATGGAGCTCCCTTGTAAACGTTTTTAAAATACTTATCTATATTTAAATATTTGAATCAAATGGATTTATAAAATTGAGTTGTTGTTTGAGATAAACTAGGTGAAAAATTTTATGGTTTCCGAGTTGAGCTTAAGGCCCACAGTAACATTCGAGTCCTACTTCCCACTCTGAAGTTTCACCATCACGTTCCAAAGAGTCGTAATACATTTCCTTGCGAATATAATTGTGCAACAAGTAACATGCAAGGATAATACGATTTTGTGTCCTAATGGGGTAAAATGAAGGATTCTTAAGTATACCCCACCTCATTTTTAAGAAGTTAAAAAAGATTATTTATTTGTGGTTAGTTGATAATCGCGTCATCACTCGTTTAGATGACATCATTGTCCCTAAAGAGGGCTAATAATCTTACACGCATCAATCAGGTAAATAACAATTTAACAAACATTCAGAAAGTTGCTTTTTAAAACAATAAAATCGACTTAAATGGTTTGAGGAAGCAAATTATTATCGTAATCTCAAGCACACATACTGGTAGACACTTTCAAACGATTCTTTCTACTCAAAATATATCGAATAACTCTTTCATCGGCAACCGACCATTTTTATCCAAATAAAACGTATGTAAATTGCATGTCAGAGGCACATACCCCTTAAGCATTAATAGTTATTTGCAATACCCGAATTTCGGTCTGATAATTTTTTGAGTTCGATGATCGAAAAATAATTTTTGACAATTAAAATATTATTTTGATTCATAGAACAAGTGTCTAAAGGACCAAACATAGTTCGATCAAAAGATGGTTTATTTGGAATTAAATTGGAAATCGATTTTGAAATTCATATAATGAATAGTAGGCGAGCGATGCAGAATATAATGAACAGATATGAGACGAGTAAAGTTTCAAATTCATTACTTACTCACTACTCACGATAAATATAATTTTTGATATCTATGCCCGCTCACTATCAATCAAACTTATATTTATATTTATCCTAATTAAAATAATACGATATAAAATCTACAAAACTATACTCGTATGTGTAGCGATGTCCTTTTTTCGCTTCTCATCGCTAAAAAGCGTGGTGGATTTTTGAAAGGTGTTTTTGAAAGGTGTTTGTGATTCTTTTGGATATAAAATATTTATTCCGTGGGTTTTTTTTAAAAAAAAACCGCATTTAAAAAAAATAGAGTCGCCACCGGCCACTTAGGTAGGCCGGACACCATAAAACCAGAGATTCATAAAGATTGGGTTCGGGAGTCGATTTACGGATGGGGAAGGATTAGCACCCCACACCGCCCAAAATTGGTACTTTAATAATTACCGCTTTATTAATATTGGATTTTCGGGTTAAAGTGACGATTATTTTAAAATTCGGTCATAATTGCGAATAAATTTTTAAGGGCCGTTATTATCAGGGTAAACGCCCAACCACTATCACTACGCCGATCATCGGCCGTTTTACGCTCGGATAAAAGGGCACCGCATTGACAATTTATATATCATATGCAATCTTAGTGGCAAAAATATAAAACATGGCAAAATATTTAAATGCAATAAATATTGACATAATGAATACTAATCTAACATAAATGAAATACACCATTAAAATACACATGTACATACCAAGCTTAATATCGGATAAAAGCAAACTTAACATGTCACAATAACAAGGTAGGAATAATTACATTATATAGGCGAACAAATATTTCAAAAAGACATATATGCTAGTAATAAAACATATTTCAACATATATAGAACAATATATTATACATAAAAGAAGACGCACTAACATGTAACCTAAAAGCCAAGAAAACATACAATACGTACAAAAATACAAAAAACATGGTTTTTTAGTCAAATAGAACATAACATGCTTTAATACGAATAACTTAGGATAAAAAGATACACAACTATCGTAAGCTTAATACACCTATACATTTAAACATAAAATACGAGGCATATACGAGGGATGTAAAATAAAACAATAGAATACATCAACATATACGACTATAATACGAACATGAGTATTTACAAAAAATAGGATGAAATGAAAGAAAAATAAAAGTCAAGTAATGTAAATTAAAGAACAATAATATGTAATTTAAGGACGAAAATGCAGACATGACCAAACTTGAGAGGACTGAAACCGTAATTAGACCAAGGGGCAGACCCGAAATGAAAAGTTCAAAAACGCGGGATGGTTAAAGGCGTAATTTTACCATTTGAAGTCTGATTCAGTGTAATTTAGGGACTAGATTGTAAGCTCTTGAAATATCAGGGGGACTGGGATTGTAATTATACCATGCGACGAGACAGAAACGAAAATATTGAAAACGCGGGGGGATTAAGTGTGTGATTTACCCATTTCAAAAAATAATAATAACTATAAAAGCCCTCTTTTTAGGCCGAAATCAAATTTTCAGTCATTTTGTTTCATTTTCAGTTTTATAACCCAAAACTAGTTCTTATTTTCTCTCAAATATCCCCCATGAAACCCAGAATCCGGCGGCCGGCCGCCGTGTTCTCCGCCGCCGGCCGCCGCTAACCGACGCCGGCGAGCCTCCAAAACACACCGAAATGACCCCCGTTTTACCTTCGACATGAATCCGTGGTTAGATTCAGAGGATACACCCCTATTTGCCCTAGATCTAGGAAATACGAAAAAAAAACACTTTTAACCAAAAACAAAACTACAAAAGGGCCTTCCCTTCCTCCGATTCACCATATCCGGCAGGGAAGCCGAAAGGCTTATCAGCGAGGAGGGGAGACCCCAAACGGTGTGTGATAGCGACCTCTAACTCTCTCTCTCTCTTTTTACTACATTATCTTTTTTGTATGCATGCGATAAAAGTAACAAGAAATGTACCACTGGACTTGCGTTGCCTCTTTTTGTATTTGAAAAAAACTTGTTACAATACACTCTCTGTTTTTTATTTTTGTTACAACTCTCCTCTGTTACAAAAGTCCCCGTTTCATATATATGCTTCTTTGTTTTGTACAAGTTGTATACTTGCTTTTTTGGATCTGGACCGACAACTTGTTGCTTGTTGTATTTGGCATGTTCGAGCACGGTGGTTGAATATCGGCATGGTGGCGGTATGGATGTTACTGCCCAATGACAGTGGCGTTCTCGGCCGTTAGATCGATCGATCTAACGGTCGAGATGGCTTGAAGGACGAACGGCTGGATGAAGCTTCGATTTGGTGAGGCGGCTCCGGATCTTGCCACGTGGAGCTCGCGATCGATGAGTCGAGCGCGTGGGGCTCGCGCGGCGTGGGATATTAAAGCGTCGCGCGTGGACCACACGCGCGTGGCACTCGAAGCGGTCCATACGTGTGGAACACGCGGTGGCAGATATTTTTGACTTCTTGGTTGGATCGTGGCCGTTGGATCAGATCTTGATCCAACGGCCCTGAACACCTGCACACATGATTGTAATTAGATAAGGTTTGGGCCAACGGGCCTTGTAACTATTTGTAATTGGACTTGGGTCGTAATTTATTTATTTAATATATATAATTTTTTGGATTTCATTTCATATCACCATAATAATATTAATAATAATATAATTATAACAACAATACACATACATGATACAAACATATACTTATACAAGTATAACATATTGGCATACGTATATATAATCCTACACATAATTAATATAACATCTATATACACTAAACAAATACGCTCGTACTCTAGATACATACGCGACATACATATATCATTAATATGTATACATATATAGCTTATAATATACATGCACACCATACCTTATATATATTAGTAATACTCATGCAAACAATAAACATATAATATAATAAATATACATGCAACACTAATATGTATTTACAGGTAAAAAATAAGTGATTACAGTATGTTATTTCTATACGAAACACATTATCACAAATATCATTACAACGGTAACACAAGCATGCTGCCGCCGTCTGACTCAGCTCGAGCTCACGCGTATTGCACTTGATTTTTTTAAGGAGCAAAAATGTATTATTTTAATAAAATAACCCCTACTTTCCGCGCAATTACATATAGATCCAGTGAAATTTTTTCAAGAGAGTAAAATTGAGAGAAAATAAAAACATATTTTTCAGATAAACACAGCAGCAGCCATGGCAGCTCGCAAGAGAGCTTCAGCACAGCCAAGCCCTCCTCAAACCCTAGAAACAACCACCAGCGGAGTCGGCCCGCCTATCCTTCCGCCTAAGAAAGCCTTAATCTTCAAATTCTGTCTTTTCTTTTCAATCCCATACTTTTACCTTCTTTACCAACACTACAAGATCGAGCAAGACCTCAGGAGATCTATCCTCATCAATGCGGCCCTTTGTGTCGCCGGCTTCTTCCTTACTCAGAGAATGATACCTGTTGCTTCTAGATATGTTTCCAAACGCGGTTTATTTGGATTTGATATTAACAAGAAGGGTACCCCTCAAGGCGATGTTAAAGTGTAAGTCCCGAAACCTTTTCCTTTTCCCTTATTGGAGAAATTTTGGGTTTCAATTGCCTTTGAATTTTGTTGATTAGGGTATGTTTTAATTTACAATTTTGATTGTATTAGCTAAATTGCGTTTGGATTTTTGTTCAAGATCATAAGCCGAGTGTACTGGCTAGATCTTTGTCTATATGTATAAAACATTACGTTGTTTGATAAATGTCTCTACTTTAACATATAATTGTCAACACAATGACTTCATGAAATGTATGAGTTAGATCCTCAATGGTGGTTTAGAGTTTTTTTTTATTAGAACCTTTGTTTGCTACTATTAATTTCTTTTTCTTTTATAATTCTGTTGGTAGTGTGTGTAAATGCTCTGATATTATTTGCTATCATGCTTTCGAATCATGAGCTGTAGCTTGGTTTTTCTTTTTCCATTCATGAAATTTATAAGAAAATAAAGGGGACACTCTTATTAGTTCGTAGTGAAGGTTGCTTCGGTTTTTGCAGGCCCGAGTCATTGGGAATCGTTGTGGGCATTGTTTTCTTGGTTTTAGCTATCTTGTTCCAGTATTTTAACTTCACGGCAGATTCAAATGTAAGTGTGACGTTTCATGCTGCTTTTTTGCATACTCTTCATTTTGCATTTGTACAGTTGTATTTTACAATATCGGCAAAATAGTTTTTGAAATAATTCAAACTCTAGCAAAAGATATTAGTGGTGGAACTTGTATGGAAGTGAAATTGGTGGCGGGTTGTAAAGGGCAGCAAGAGAATGAAAAATAAGAAAAAAGATAGTACATGGGAATTTTATTAGAATGTGTAAGAAAGACAAAATGGTTATAGGCTTATAGCATATATAAAATAGACTAAAAATCTGAACTCGTACTTTATTCCTTTTCACCAACTGACCTAGGTCATAGTAATATTTGTTCTCATTCTTGTATTTTTATTGGATTCCTGTCATATTCCTTCCTTAAATCGAACATGTATTTTAGTGAAGGCATGCTATTGAAGTTCTATAGACTGCTTCTATTAGATGGTGAAAAAAGGAAAAGGATATTGATATATTATTGTTATTTGTCATTCAAGTAGAGTTAGATGTAAAACATTACATGCATGGTTACAGTCATTCTAGAATGTGGTTTCACTTCTTTAAGTCTTTCGTCAATTGTTAAGGCCCTTAATTGAGTAGAACTCGGAGAAACTTTTATGTACCTGGCATCAAGTAGTCTGGGCTAAGGTTTAGTTAAGTTGAGTATGATATTTGGAACATTGAATTTTGAGATAACTCCACTTTCTTCTTAGAAACTTTTATTACTTTCTCTTTTCTCTTTTTTCTCTTTTTTCTGGTACTTAACATGTTCTGTTATTTCTCCAACTGTAAGGCAATAAAGATTTTGGTTTTTGTATCATAATTTTAGTGCGAGTTCTCGTTACATTAGGTTTGATGTTAGCTTATTCATGCAGAGGTTAATGTTTTATACGATTTAAGAGCAATCTGTTGGCTATTGTTTATTCAGTGGCTCGTTGAGTATAATGCAGCCTTAGCATCTATCTGCTTCATGATTTTACTTGGATTTGTAGATGATGTCCTGGATGTGCCTTGGAGAGTGTGAGTATATTCTAAGCCTTAAGGTTTTCATGTAGTCCACAAAAGCCTGTAAATTATTTGGAAGGATGTCTATTGCTTCTGAACTAATGATTAACAAGATCCTCACTCTCCTTTTGTGAAGAGCAGGAAACTATTACTACCGTCAATTGCTGCACTTCCATTGTTGATGGCCTATGCTGGACATACAACTGTCATCATTCCAAAGCCTCTTGTTTCATACGTTGGGCAAGAGGTGTTGGATCTAGGTATGGAACAGTACTAAGTTAATTTGGCAGTAAGAATAAGAGGCTTTTGTGATATTGATGGTGTTTATTCTGTTGGTCTCATTTTCTTGTGGTACAATCCCTTTTTTTAATTTCATCAACCTAACTCTAATAAAAACTATAATCTCAAAGTTCAGGCTACTGGCCATGCTGGGTCATCTTTGGCTCAAGCCATTTAGGGTTTTCACCTTTTCAGATTATTTCAATTGAGGCTCCTTTGGTGTTAAATCAGGGTGTCAAGTAGGGTTGTCCAAAGAGAGGGGACTTTCGGTTAGTCCCCTACCAAGGGACCCTTCCATTCATAGATTAAGCAGAGGAACTCTTCTGCAGTTAATTTTTGTGGTAAAAGTACGGCTGGGTAACAATGAAGTTCTAATGTTCTCTTTGGGTGGGGGTGGGGGGATTGGTGTGGCTCAATTAATGGTAATTGATGAGTTGAATATACCCTGGGATGATACATTATGAAACAAATTTGGTGTTGACCTGTGGTTTAATTATGAACCTAGCATCATCTAGCTGTTGATAAATGCAGAAAAAACAGAATTGAAGTTTCTGCTTAAAAGGAAAAAACATAATGCAGAAAAGAATGCAGAATTTTTCTGCTATTGCTCAATAATATTTTACATCTCTCGATACACACTTATATAGGCTCTAGGTCTTTTAGTACATTAAGAAGACCTTCTTAAGATAACTTCTAGTTCTAATCTACTAAGTTGATAGACTCTAACTACAATAAGGAGTCCTACTAAGGATAAAATCTAATCTATTAGGGAGATAAACTTTAAGTAGGATAATTACTACATTATTTACAAACTTTGAAATTTCTCTCGGATAACTCACTCCCCCAAGTGGAGAATATACATTGTATAGTCCCGGCTTGAATAAGAACTTATCAAAGAGAGCTTTTGGCGGGGCTTTCGTAAGGATGTGCGCCACTTGTTCTTCTGTAGGAACATAGGTTAAAAAGCTACTCCACTTGTAAGCTTTTTCGCAATAAAGTGTCTGTCGATCTCAACATGCTTGGTCTGTCATGTTGAATTGGATTTTCTGGCAATCAATTGTAGATTGGTTATCACAAAACACTTCAAACTTCTCGTTTTGAACCATGCCTAGCTCTTTTAGAAGCTTCATTAGTCGATTCCTTCACAAATTCCAAGAGCTAAAGCTCAGTATTCTCGCTTCTACGCACTACTCCTTGATACAACAGATTTGCTTTTTGCTCTTCCAAGTCACAAGATTACCCCACACAAAAGAACGGTAACCACTTGTTGACCTTCTATCAGTCAACTCACTTTTGGTGGAGTCTGAATAAACCTTGATTTGTTTTATCAAGGGTCTTTTTAAATATTAAACCATGTCCCGGTGTACCCTTTAGATACCTTAGTATCACGGTAGTCGCTTCCATATGCTCTTGTCTCGGATTTGTCTGTGTTTGGTGATGATATTCTGACAAAGGTTATATCGCCTGGTCGGGGATAGATAAATCAATTTTCCAACTAATCTCTGAAAAAGTCCCTTGTCGCCTTTGGACTAGACCCATCTTTGCTAAACTTTAGGCTGTGTCCATAGGAGTATCGGTTGGTTTCTGACCCAACATTCTCGTCTCTGTGAGTAAGTCAAGAACATACTTCCTTTGGTTGATTACTGGACCTTTGCTTGATCTAGCCACCTCCATGCCTAGGAAATATCTAAGCTTTCCTAGGTCCTTCATCTCGAATTCTTTATTCAAAAGAGATTTTAAGTGGCTTATTTCTTCTTCATCATCTCTCTGTCACAATAATGTCATCCACGTATACTATCAAAAGAACTTTTTTCTTTTTTGGGAGTTACCTTAGAAAACAAGGTATGATCTGCTAGAGATTGTTTGTATCCATTTTCGAATTACTCTAGCAAACCTATCAAACCGGGCTCTTGGTGATTGCTTTAACCCATAAAGTGATCTGTCCCGACTTGCAAACTTTCTCGCCTATTCTCTTGGACTCTAAACCAGGAGGAATCTTCATAAAAACTTCTTCTTCTAGTTTCCCATTAAGAAATGCATTCTTAATGTCAAGTTGATGAAGTTTCAGTCAATTAATGACCAAACTCAACAGGACTCGAGCGGTGTTCAACTTAGCAACCGGAGCAAAAGTTTCCTTATAGTCTATTCCAAAGGTCTGTGTAAAACCCTTGGCCACCAATCTTGCTTTGTACTGTGCACACTCCCATCCGAATTGTATTTGATAGCAAACACCCATTTGCATCCCCTTTGGTTTCTTGCCTTGTGGAAGATCGGTTATGGTCCAAGTGCCATTTTTTCTAGTCTTTGTAATCTCTCCTCAATGACTTTCTTCCACTTGGAGTCTCTTAAGGCTTCTTCAATAGTCTTGGGAATCTGTTCTTCATCTAGACAATTTGTAAAAGCTTTAAAAGAGGGCATCGATTGCTATAAGCAACATATCTCTGAATAGGATGCTTTGTACTTTGTCTTACCCCTTTCCTTTTAGCAATAGGCGGAATTTGAGGTTCAAGTAAATGAGGAGAAATTTCAACATCATTACCTCCTTTATCCTCACAGCGGTGGACTAAAGTCCAATTCTCTCGCAGTGTCGATTGCAACACAGTCTGGAATGGCTTTCTTTTTCGGTATATACCAGAATCGCTGGCTGGGCTGATTTTGAGCAGGTTGATTTAGGTGAATAATGAGGAGCGATAGGAGTAATATTAGGTGAAGTATGTAGAGGTGTAGTGTTAGAAACAGGGGTATCAGGTTTTAAAAATTCCGAGGCTTCACAAACGAAGGAGCTATAGGTAAAGAAGGTGAAAAAGAAGGAACATGATTTGTTAGGAGACTGAAATTATCCCAACACTCCCCGATTTTTTCAGTCTTAGGAAAATAAGGTACTGTTCAAAAAAAAGTGAGATCCAAAGAGACAAAAACTTACGAGAAGGAGGGTGATAACACATTTGTAGCCCTTCTTAAGTGAAGAATATCCAACTAAAAACACACTTTGCAAAGCCCTAGGATCTAGTTTGGAACTTGAAGGATTTGTGGATTTTAGAAACACAGTACACCCAAACGTCTTTAAGGGAAGATTAGATGACATAGGTTTAAAAGTAGGATAATTTTCCAAGAAAACATCTCTAGGAGTTCGAAATGCAAGACTTTGCTAGGCATTCTATTTATAAGATATGTAGCCGTTAATAAGGCTTCCCCCCCACAAATATTTTGGAACAGCATGGGTGAATAATAAGGCTCGGGTAACCTCTAATAAATGCCTATTTTTACGTTCAACAATCCCATTTTGTTGTGGGGTATCTACACAAGAACTAAGATGTATTATACCTTTAGTCAGAAAAAAAAAAAAATCTCCTAAGGCAAGTAGTGAAAAACTCTCCCCATTGTCGAGTGAAACATTTTTATTTTGCTATCAAACTGAGTAACCACCATTTCATAAAACCTTGCAAAAAATAGAAACAACGTCGATTTTTCTTTAAGAAGGTAGGTCCAAGTAAGTCTGCTATGGTCATCAATAAAAGTCACAAACCACCTACTCCCTGTAATATTCTTCACTCGAGAAGGACCCCAAACATCACTATGAATGAGTGTGAATGGTTTAGAGGGTTTATGAACAGATGGTAAATATAAAGATTTGGTTTGTTTTGCAAGTGGACAGATATGGCATTTAAAAGAATTTGGATCTTTATTAACAAACAAATCAGAAACATTTTTCTAAGATAGTGAAAATTGGGGTGACCTAACCGAAAATGCCATAACATTATAGTATCTAATCGTCCTAAAGAAGTAAAGCAAGAAGGAGAATTTGAAATAGAAGATGGATATTTTCCATGAAGGATATAAAGACCATGTTGCAAGCTAGCACTTTGCCAATTATTTTCCTCGAATCCGAAGGCTCGCAAAAAACATGTAGAATCGTAAACCTTAAGGAGCAGTTCAAGTCTTTAGAAATTTTGCTCAGCGATATCAAGTTGCATGCGAGGTCGGGGACAAATAACACATCCTTAAGGATCAAATTACCATCTAACGAAATAGAGCCCGTCCCTTTGATGGGAGATAGAGAACCATCTGCAGATTATAATGGAAGCTTGAGAAGAAGACTTTTAAAAACAGAGAATAAAGCCCTATTACAGTCATGTGGTGGAGGCCCCAGAATCAATAATCCAATTTCTTTGCAGATTGGGTAGAAACAAGAGCAATCGGCAAAAAAACATCTATATTACTGCGGTTTTCACCATAGCCAAATTTCGCCCCAACAATTAAACTTTGGTGCGGCGGCAAAGAGGGTATGATGGCTGGATATCTTGGATGCTGTAGGTTTCCATCTGCTGGTCGACCATGAATTTTCCAGCATTTATCCTTGGAATGATCGACCTCTTTGCAAAAAACACAGACGGTTTACCTCTCCTCATCATTGGAGAAGAAGAAATTGGAGTAACAGGCAGAGGGCATCGACTGAAAGCCGAAGAAATCGCCATTGAAATTTGCTATTAGGATCGTATTTTAGACTGATACCATGTTGATAAATGCAGAAAAACAGAATTGAAGTTTCTGCTTAAAAGGAAAAAACAGAATGCAGAAAAGAATGCAGAATTTTTCTGCTATTGCTCAATAATATTTTACATCTCTCGATACACACTTATATAGGCTCTAGGTCTTTTAGTACATTAAGAAGACCTTCTTAAGATAACTTCTAGTTCTAATCTACTAAGTTGATAGACTCTAACTACAATAAGGAGTCCTACTAAGGATAAAATCTAATCTATGAGGGAGATAAACTTTAAGTAGGATAATTACTACATTATTTACAAACACTGAAATTTCTCTCGGATAACTCATACTAGCTATGCCAGGCAATCAATCAGCATTGGTTGTTATCATTTGTGAACCGCAGCAAGGAAAGGATTCTGTTATTAGATAAAGTGTGCAGTAAGTCTCCCCCTGTATTTTCAGACAAATTTTATCAGTCTTTGAAGCAATGACACCCAAATTTTTACCATGTTAAAATTATATATCTATGTTCTCATACATATTGGAGGATATGTGAAGATATAAAGGATTGTGTTGGGATATGTCTTGGATATAGTTAACATTAACCTTTCTATCTGGGAAAGAAACAGGGGGCCAACAAGTTAACATTAATCTTTTTATGTGTGAAAAAACAGTGGGCCAAACATTACTATATATTTTTTTAATTTAGATTTTACAGTTCAATTCCGGCATAAATTTTCCTTATCTGTATTCTCTTTGCTTTCTCTCTCATCTTAAGTTACCTTTTCATGATCTATCCTTTTTGAACTGGTAATTTTTTTTCATCTTCAATTCTGGTTTCCTTTTTATTTTTATTTTGAGAAAAAAGAAAGGAAATCTGAATTTAATTTTGTGTATGGAGCACCAGTGAGCTAGCTGTTTATCCTTGCAAGGAACTCACAGTTGGGTTTGTTGTGGCAGGATGGGTGTATAAATTGTATATGGGGCTTTTGGCAGTATTCTGCACAAATTCCATTAATATTCATGCAGGTTTGAATGGCCTTGAAGTTGGGCAAACAGTTGTGATTGCATCAGCTGTAAGCATAAATGCTAATGATATTTTATGATTCTGGCATCATAGCAGTCTTTCATTTTGCAATTCACAGATTGTGATACATAACTTAATCCAAATTGGAGCATCTTCAGATCCTGAGTATAAACAAGCTCATGCTTTCTCCATTTATCTTGTGCAACCCTTACTAGCCACTTCCTTGGCTTTACTTTCCTACAACTGGTAATAATTCTGGCATTTTACATCCAGCTATCTGCAGCTGCTGCTACTTGGCTAATAAAGTTTTGCTAATGGCCTTTTAATTCTCTTGTGTTTTAGGTATCCTTCTTCAGTTTTTGTTGGGGATACATACACATACTTTGCTGGAATGACCATGGCTGTAGTTGGAATTCTGGGACATTATAGGTGTGTGTTCCTTGCAATGAGTTCCATTTTTGTGGTCTTTGGTCACATATTTCAGTACCTATATGCCCACATGTACAGTTGAACGTGTGCACCGGCCCTTCACACAAATGTCATGGCAATAAACTCAGTTCCTTCTGGGTTGGGGAAGTAATTTGTCTTGGATTCATGATAAAAAAAAGAGTGAAGCAGTAACCTTGCAAACCACTTTGAAGAGCATGTTTTAAGAAATATCCTTTATTTGTCTCTAATTGCATGTTGGTTTCTAGAATATCTATACACGTCAAAACAAAATTGATGATTTACCATTATCCTTTGTCATTTTGATAATTCAACACATGAATCGACTAAAAGTGGGTACATCTAAGTTCTAAGCTTCGTGCTGCCATCTGCTATTTTGCTGGACTTGCATGGCTTAATGTTCATTTTTATTATTTTTTTCTTACCATCAGCAAGCTTTAATGTAGAGGGGATATGCTTATAAATATTGATTAATTTTCTTTGTCATTTTGCGCTTTAAATTTCTTGTCCCAGTGAAACACTCTTGATTTTCTTTCTTCCTCAAGTGTTAAACTTCCTCTTGTCACTTCCTCAGGTTTGCCCTCTCTCTGTTTACTATTTAGAACTTGACTAAATAATATGCAAGATATCTAATTTGCATTTACATCAATATTTGCTTAGCTTTCTGGCTATGTGAAATGTCCCCGCCATCGTCTTCCAAGGTAACTCTTGATACCCATTATCATACTTGGATTGCACACATCAAAATTTTCTTGTCTCTTTTATCTTCAATGGCTTTTGTATCTCTAGGTTCAATCCTGATACCAGGCTACTTACTGGAACACGTGACGGGACACTCATAAACTTTTACCTGAGAATAGTTGGGCCAAAATCAGAAAAGTCACTCTGTATCCACCTCCTCTTTGTTCAGGTGAGTTCTCATGTTTGCATTCTGTCTTCACTTAGCCTGCATTTTGTTTCTTAATCTCCAAAGTAGTAGAGGAATCCGATTCTACCATCTTACTTACATATATGCTAGAGGTGGAAAGATATGGTGGAATTCTACCAGCCTAACAAATTTCAGTTTTGTATCATCCAATCCTAACAAATAGTTATCTATTTTCCGGTCACACTCCAAAGATAAACCGATTTAAACAAAATGCACTTCATAACATATAGTTTGTGATAAATACTAAATAGTTGTAGTTACCATGCATCATCCATTTGTTTACCTGTCGATAGGCCCTAGGATGCTGCTTCTGTTTCATGCTGAGATACTTCCTGGCTGGTTGGTACAAATAAGGTGACAACATTAAACAAGTGCAAAATGCTTTTTCTATACGGGTCTTGGGTGTAGAATCATTTACAGAGCACGGGAATATGTTTTCAGCTGAAACAAATGAGCTGATGTCTTGACAACATTATGATGAATGCGTCTTTTTACTTTCATGATTTTAATATTATACAATGTAAACTACTTCTATGGTTTATAGTTATATTTTAACCATTCATCTTTCAATTTATTTAATTATTTAAATAATATCAACGAAGTTGCTAACCATTTAAAATTAACAAAAATATTGACGTGATAGTTAAACAAATATATCAAATATAAAATAATGATTATTGTTAATAAATATATTTTAAATATAAAATAATATTAATATTACTGAATATATTTCAAATATAAAATCATATTTAATATTAATAAATATGTCAATGTATTTTAATATAATGATTAAAATAAGAATTTAGTATTATATATTACTATATTAATAGTTTATTGACTACATTCCTATTTAAAAAACAATTTCTATTCAAAAAAAAAAAGTTTATTGACTAAATTTTAAGATATATATAATATGTTGTCATCTTTAATTAAGTATTGGACTTGGTGTGGTGATATTTTTTTGAATAGTCTAAAGGTGATTATAAGGTAGTATTTGTTTATACATATTTTTAACCCTTTTAACAATGTATATACACTTTGTAAACAGAGCGATTTAAACCCTGTTTCCTAAGATGAACATTATCTTTTTTTACTAAGACACTTGTTGGGTTCGTGATAATTCATTTTTATATGCATTCAAATGAGATTCAAATTCTCCTCAAACGAAATTTTTCCTTTGATTTTCATAAAAAATTAATAAGAAATATTGTCAACTTCTAACTGAAAATCAGATATGGCTCCACCATGCACCCAATTTCTTCTTTAAATTTTCACCACCAATTCAACGATGATATATGCCATTGAAAGATTTAATTAAATTAAATTAAATTAAAACTAAATTAATAGGATAATTAAGTAATGATGATTAAATTTGAAGTTATGAATCTCATATTTGATATTTTGGTTTATATAAAATAATTGATTTATTGGGTGAAATGCAAACTCTCCTCTCTAAATTTTAGAAGCTCCCATATTTCAAACTTGGAAGCTCTCCAATGTCAATTAACGGTGATAATTGAGTTGAGCTGCTTATGAGCAGTTCGAACTTGATTCGGTCAACACTTGACTCGTATTGACTTGATTTAAACTTGAACTCGAATAGAGATCTTAATGAGTTGAGTTCAGTAAGGCTCAACTCAATTCGATAAGTTCGCAAGCAATTCGTTAATTTTTTATAATATGTTAGTTTGTTGTATTTGTGGATTGCTACTTTAGAGTTTAGATTTTGGAATTGCTTCATACACTATTTTGATATTTTTGTTAAATTTTAAATTTATGTTTATATTAAGCTCTATATAGTATTATTAGAATTTTATATATTAAAAAAAACAAGGCAAAAATTATGGTGAACTTAACGATCAACGATTTTTTAATGAGCATGAGTTAATAAAAATTTTATCGAACTTATCAAGTCGAGCCAAGCACGAATAAATTTTTTTAGTCGAACCGAACACTGCTCAGCTCGTGTAACCGAGTAGCTCAATAAGCACTCCTAAAGACAATCTTAGAAGCTCTCATAGTTAAAACTTGAGTTGCTCAATTCACGATGGAATATTTTCATGATTGTTTGTTATGATGGATAAATCTTTAAGCATGTCCCTTTAAAGAAACATTAAATTTAACGAGTTGATCAAGAAGATTTCAAGCATAAAGAGATAAAAAAAAAAAAAAAAAAGACTGTCTTTATTGTAATGTAGATTCCCCACGGCATTGGCTCAAGAAACATATAACAATGATGTTGATGTTCTTCATATGATGATGGACACATGTAGTGCCAATTATATAACTAATACAAGGATATACACAAAGTTTTTTTTTTTGAATTAACTGAAACGTTGTCGTTTGGTCTTTCATCAATAAGTCTTCTTTTTTCTCGTAATTGCTCTCTGATTCAGGCATAATTCCCCCATTTGTCTTGTCAATCCTTAATTTTGATTCTGAAAATCCTAAATTCTCAATCCCAGTATCCAGGGTTATATATATTAAATGTATTAATCAAAACATTTTGTCTTCACTTCATGTTCACTGAAATCAATTTACTTGACTTTTTTTATTGACGTTTGATTAAGATCATGAAATATGTAACTAGACATTTTGTAGGGTGATCGTCCAAGGTGATGCGTAATATATATTGCACTTTTTATTTCTATGTATTCCGGATAATGTTAGTTTATATATTTTTAGTTAAAAGGGTATTTTTGGTCTCGAGTTCGACTCAAAAAATCAATTCAGCCTCTCGCCGAACAACACACGCAATTAGGCCCATAATTCGTAAATTGCATCAAATTGACCTTTTGGCCAAAGTTGATCGTTACGGTATTGACGTGGCGGTTAACGATAATGACATGGCATCAAATTGACATGCAGGTGACGTCTCTTTAAATTTTTTAATATTTAAAATTTGAATTTCAATGAAAGCGCCACCTGTAGGTGGCGATTTCATTAAAGAGTGGCTATTGAGCCGGTAATCCCGCCAATTATTGTAGTATTAACTTGGGCAGCGGTAAAGGCGCGGTAGTTATGCCTATTTAAGTGAAGACGCCCCGAAATCTGCCTATAAATTGGAATGGCAGAACGAGTTGTGGAGAGGAAAATTTTGAGTGAGAGAGGTGGAGGTAAAAAATTTAGTGAGGGAGAGAAAGATTTAGGGAAAGAGTATTTGAGCTATTAAATTGGGTATGTAGTTTTTTAGTTAATGTATAAATTATTTGATTAGTAATGAATGATATATTTATTAATGTTATTAAATTTTTGTTGCATGAGGTGAAGAGATTTTAAGGGAAGCATTTGGAGCACATTTTTGTTGATTAGGTACTTATTTTTTAATTTATATAAATTAAATGTAGATATTATAGACATGTAAGATTTTATTTTAGGGTAATAATAATAATTAATTATAGAATTATAGGGTTTTAGGATAATAATAAAAAGTTGAGCATTGAATTAGAATTTTTATTAATGTAGCTATGTAGAGTTTAAATATTTTTTAGGGTATATTAAAATATTTATTGTTTTATAAATTATTTGATTTGCATATATATATATATTCTATTATTTTGAATTATTTTAATTTGTAGAATTTAAAAATAATGAATAAGCTAGAATGTTGCTAAATGTTTAGATAATTATATTCAAGAACAAAAAGTAGTCATTTATAGGTATATTCGAGAACAAAAATTAGTATAATTAAGGGAACCATATTCGAATAATTCTAGGTAGAATAACAAAAATTAGCATAATTAAGGGAACCATATTCGAATAATTCTAGGTATATTCGAGAACAAAATTAGTATAATTATGGGAACCATATTCGAATAATTCTAGGTAGAATAACAAAAATTAGCATAATTAAGGGAACCACATTCGAATAATTCTAGGTATATTCGAGAACAAAAATTAGTATAATTAAGGGAGCCATATTCGAATAATTCTAGGAAAATTAAGGGAAGAAATGAAGTCATATAAATATATAATTTGTTTATTCGAATAAAATAATAAATATTTTTTAGTTAAAGTAGTTGGTGTGCAGATAAATTTGAGATATGGCGTCTGATCAGTTATTGCAGTTGGACCATATGCACATTTCATCTTATATCGGCGTAAGTAATTCGTAACTTATTTATTTATCTTCGAGTAAGAAATGTATGTTAGTTGTACAATGTTATTAATTAAATTTAATTTGTTAAATGCAAGACGATCAACATTGCTTTCGTCGTCGAGGGACGATGACGGAGGAGCCATCTGCTCGCATTGTTCGTCACTTACAATAGGCGGGATTTTATAATGCGACATTTGTGCGTGACTATAAGGTGGTCCGGCATTGATAACTGTGTTGATTGAACGCTAGAGACCAGAGACCCACACGTTTCATTTTCCAGTCGGGGAGTGCACGATAACCCTGCAAGATGTAGCTTTACAGCTCGGTGTCCCCATAAATGGAAATGCGGTCGTAGGGCAGAATAACTACAACGTATATGCGATGTGCAACCAGTTCCTCGGGAAAATTCCTTTAGAAACCAACACAAAAGGGTTATGTGTGAAGGTAACCTGGTTGGAGAATGCATTCAGGGCAACCGAAGACTCAACCCGTGAAGAAGTTGCATGCACAACACGTGCTTATATCCTGCAGCTCATTGGTGGGGTATTGATGCTGGATAAATTCGGTAATCTTGTGCACGCACAGTATTTGCTACTGCTGGAAAAATTTCGCAAAGCTCGTTTGTATAGCTGGGGCTCTGCGATATTGGCGATCTTATACCATGAAATGTGCAAGGCTGTTATTGTTAGAAATGGGAACAAGATATCCGATATTAGTGGATGTCTTATTTTACTTTAGTCTTGGGCGTGGTATCGACTACCATATTTGACACATATAGTCAATAACCTAGTTGAGTTTCCACTTGCTGGAAGTAATACTAAAATAAAAATGTATAATATGTATTTTTTTATTAAAATTATTTCGAATTAGTAAATAAAAAATTTTATTTTTCGTGCTGGTGGCGACATAATTTGGGAAAAGTGGGGGTAGTGCAAAACAACGTTGTTGAAGTGAGACTGAAGATCGAATCTGAAGGGAAAATCATGTATTAAAGTTGGTTGAAAGTACAGTCTTGCATACCCAAATATTTGTTGATGTTAATATTAATTTTTTTGACAGTTCATTTGGACGTCGTACGACGATGCGGATGTATAGTCTTGTGTAACTCAATATGTGTGAGAGGATGCTACATTTTGGGGTACAATTGTACCGCTGATCCATTTTTTGGTGGTTGAGTTTTAGTGCGTTGATAGAGTCATGCGATAGTTCTGGTATCATCAACCCGTTTCTGGTCTTCCGATTGATCTCAAAGATATTCACACAAGAGAACAAAAAATTAGGTTTGATGATAACTGGAGGCGCAAGCAAGAAAGTTTCATTGCTCGTTGGAACAACCGAAACTTATATGTGCCAACTAATGTGACTCCACTCTAGAAAGATGATTTCCGTGACGATTCAGCCTACATGTAATGGATTTATAACAACAAAAAACCATTCATGACACCAATGGAAGTGAGTCAAAGATGGCATACAGAGCGTAGGTGCTCATATCAGCATGAAGCCGGTTCGTCTGCGCATATGGAAGACCTACAGCCGCCACCAATTAATCATGCGGAATGGTCGTCATGGAGTTCAAGTGTACCCTCAACGCATATAGGGGGAACATACGATTATGATGATCCATGGGATAGAGCACTGCAAAGATCCCAGATGTTTCATTCCCATTGCACTGGTGTTGGATCATCCGAAATGAGTGTGTTTCAACAACCACCTCCATACTTGCCTACTCCACCCTTTTCTACTCCGTTATGTGCTGAAGATATGCACGCGACACCACCTTCTATGCTGATTTTGGATGACCAGCCGGGGAAGACAAGCAGGCTTTGGAGGACCCCAAACGCCACGGAAGATGGCTCAACCCCCACAACGGTATGAGCAGACATCTTTCATGCATAGACAAGAGCTGCCAAGGAGGAGGAGAAGATAGAATATTTTTTTTATTTGGAATTTTCCTATTAATGTTTAAACTTTTATTTGGAATGATTGGAGTTGTTAATATTTGTCATATATATATATTATATGAGATTTATATTAATTGTTTAAACTTTTTTATATTTGCGATTTATATTAAAATTGTTTAAACTTTTTCTAATTTGAATTTATTTTGTTTTATTATTATGGAACAAACGCACTTAATTTAAAAATGTTATGTTACTTCCTTAATGAAAGTTTACAAACTCATTCAAAATTGATGTGACGGCCCAGCACGATAGTTGGGACGATTCAGATATTTATCTCTCGTGTGACAGACCACTCGGCAAAGTCCACAATGCCTATTTTGAACTCTCTCTCGATCATCTGGATCATCCATACAAGTATGAATGCGAGAGTAAGTCGGCCGACCCTTTAGCTTTCTTCTAAGACTAGGATTTGGTAACCATTCTTCGTATATTGGATATGTTGGCCAATATTCCTGATTTGGAATCGTCTTAAATATAGGCTTGTAGATATTTGCCATTGTTTCCAACCTAAAACAATCGTCCACCAATGTATATGGGTCTATACGGACATGCATGCATGTATGCGGCGATTGCGTGAGTGCACGTGTATCTATATGCCTGAAAACAGTCACAATCACACAAGCTCACATGCAAGTTTACTCAGAACAATTTGTGCTCGTTCAGGAGTACCAAGGCTTGGACATTAAATTCAGCATCGTTAGGGTCAAAGGAATCGACTCTCATGGCGGTTGTGTCATCTTAAAGTTTCCTCATACTCCTTTGGAGAGTTTTAGACCACTGTTGTCATGGTTTATGTGGTCCTGCGCGATTGAAGTCATGGTACATGAATATTGATCAATGAACCTTCTGACCTCCCACATCTTCTTTCATTTCATATACGAAACTCTTATCCTCCAATTACAATTGCTCTTATAATTCACGCACCTTACACAATATGTTCCGCTATCAGATTCAGCAACGCATGATTGCATATGACGTCTGACGCAGTACTCTTTAATTGCTAATTGAGCATCTTTTTTTATCAAATTGACCTCCAAGTTTCAACTCTCTGTCGGTTGAGGCTGAGGCTAAAGAATGACAAAATACGCGTGCCTCATATCCTTGATCCCGCATTGCAGCATGGTCCACCCCATACATGTGAACTGGAGGCACGTAAGCTGGAAGATTAGGTTCTAATTATTGCGGCTCCGGTTGAACATAACCCCAAACCAGCGGCTCATCAGCCAATCTATATCTAGCAGACGCTACTGCCCAAACATCTTCCTCAACATCAAGATTATGGCCTTGAGCAACAGCAGCGGTCCTAACAACATCAACATCATCAGCATCAAGTAACTCTACATCATCATCTTCTGCCACTGGTATAACATTTTCGTCGTCATCGCTGAAATCATCAACTATTTCGCCCCAACGACCATAAACGTTTTCGGTGTCACAATCTATCGTGATATTCGATCACACCAATGACTCTCTTAATTTACCAAAAACCTTACCCAAAACTCCTTAAACTTGAATTTTTTTGAAATGGACAACAAAAGAACAAAAATTCCCGGGCAGGTCTATATATATATATATCTAGGTACCGACGCCACCTGCAGATAACGTCTAAAGCTGAATATTACAAAATTAGCCTCACGACGCCATCTGCACATGGCGTTAAAGACTCATGTCGCCACCTGCAGATGGCGTCCTAAGAGGAATATTCCAGACTTGCACGCCATTTGCTTGTGGCGTCTTGTCGAGCCAACTTTATTCGGCTGACATGGCTGACCTATCTTTCACTGCAGCTGCTGATTCACGGCTCAAATTTCGTAATTTGGCTCAGGTGGCGTCTTGATTGAAATTTAAATTTTAAATAATAAAAAAATTAAAAAGACTGTAATTTTTACCGTAGATCCCCAATTTTTATTTCCCTTATTTTTAAACCTAAAGGCGTTATTTGCCCCCGTTAACATCTCTATATTTTTTTCTCAAACAAATTCAATCAATTAATTGAATTCCAATAGAATTTTGCACAGTTCTACCGAGAGTAAAATGAATATGTAATAAAATTTGGTCCCAAGGTTGGAGACTAGTGGTGCATGGGCAGATGTCACCTGTACGCACCGTATCTTCTATAATGTCGTCCCTTCTCTTTCATTGTCTCACGTCGTCCTTCATCCTTCTCTCTTTCCGAATTGCTTATATATTTATATACATTTCCCCTCTCTGCTAGGGTTACGGGCTTCTTATTTACGAGATTCTATTCCTCCATGCTCGTCGTGGAGTTAGGGTTTTGCTATTTGGGATTCTCTTCACTCTTTCTTCTTCATGGAATCGAGGCGCCAATCCAAGGACTCGTTGTCCTACTCCAGTCTCTTCAATCTTGAGGTCTGTTGCTTGCCTTTTCGATCTTTTTTGGTTTTTATATTTTTTTTGTTATTTCAATTTTTTTGGTGAATTTCGTTTCCTGCTTTTAGGTTAATTGTGCTTTCAATTAAATTTCTTCCTTTTTTATTTTTGGTTTATGTTGTAGCCTTTGATGAACTTCAAAGTTCCACAACCTGATGATGATTTTGATTATTACGGGAATAGCAGCCAGGATGAGAGCAGAGGTGGCGAAGGTAGGCTTTTTGTTTTTCAACTCGGAATTAAGGGCTCCTTTGGATTTTATCCTTCTAAATGCACCTCCTTTTTCCACTTTTCATTGGTTCTATTTATCCATGTAGGGAATTTTTGTGTTTAAAACAATTCGGACTAAAGATAATTTTTAACCAAGTGAATGTGCATTGTTCTGTAATGAGTTTTCAATAGGTGGAGCTACGCCGAACCATTGTAATGGAACTATGTCTCAGAAGGAATTGAGTTTGGCAAAGCGAAAGTGGAGGGGGACTTTCAATAGTGACGAGGAGGATGAGGATAATCAAGGCACTCATATTACGGAGGAGCGATATCGATCAATGCTTGGAGATCACATACAGAAGTACAAAAGGAGGTTCAAGGATATCTCTGTGAGTCCTGCTCCTTCTCGAATGGGTATTCCAACTCCAAGGAGCAATTTGGGTAGTTCAAAAACTAGGAAATTGGGGAATGATCAGCGATCAGGGTTCTATGATATGGAGACCACATCTGAATGGATGAATGATATTAGTTCTCAGAGGTTTGCAAACGAAGCAGATCTTGTGCCCAAGTATGATGTTGTTTGGTTTACTCTTTCCTTTGGTTGATACACAATATCGTATTGTGATACATCAATTATAAATTATTTCTTGGATTGCCATATTCATATTACTTATTGGCGTAATCGCCAATTCTTTTTAACTTCTGATCTGCAGAATCATGTATGAACCTGCTTATTTGGATATTGGGGACGGCATCACTTATAGGATTCCCCCAACCTATGATAAGCTGGCATTGTCATTGAACTTGCCAAGCTTTTTAGATATTCGGGTGGAGGAGTTTTACCTAAAGGGTACTTTAGATTTGGGGTCCTTAGCAATGATGATGGCTAGTGATAAAAGATTTGGATCCCGAAGCCGAGCAGGGATGGGAGAGCCATATCCTCAATATGAATCACTTCAGGCCAGATTGAAGGCTTTGGCAGCTTCAAACTCAACTCAAAACTTCAGTCTCAAGGTATCTGAGAGTGCATTGAATTCCTCCATTCCTGAGGGAGCTGCTGGAAATTTACAACGGTCTATTTTGTCAGAGGGTGGTGTATTACAGGTTTACTATGTTAAGGTTTTGGAGAAAGGAGACACATATGAGGTTAACTCATTTTAAGTTATGGTACTTTTCTTTTTATTTAATTTGTGATAATACTTGGATTTAACATCCTCTGCGACTGGCTGCAGATAATTGAACGAAGCTTACCAAAGAAACCTAAAGTGAAGAAAGACCCTTCTGTATTCGAGAGGGAGGAAATGGAGAAAATTGGAAAAGTTTGGGTTACCATTGTTAGAAGAGACATTCCAAAGCATCATAGGAATTTTACTAACTTTCACCGAAAGCAACTCATTGATTCAAAGAGATTTGCTGAAAACTGCCAGAGAGAGGTATGTTACTATGTGACCTCTAGATTACTGTAGGGCAGTAGGGCTTTTGTGATGTTCTCTCTTGAAGCTTTAGTGACTATCTAATTTCTTTTCCAGGTGAAATTTAAGGTGAGTAGATCTCTCAAATTTATGAGGGGTGCTGCATTTCGCACAAGGAAATTGGCTAGAGATATGCTGTTGTTCTGGAAGCGGGTTGACAAGGAGATGGTATCTTTCTTCTCCCTTTCTAAAGTTATGTGCTCTGTGAATGTGCTTTAACTTTAAAAATGGACATCATTTTGTTTGTTAATTGCATGCTTGGAATTTATTTTTGAAAGGATGACCTAGAGTATGCCTATTATTAGGAGTGGAAATATGGAAGGGCTTATTTGATAGTTCATTTTGATATACTAGATAATAGCAAGGGTGATTGGGTACTGTTTTCCGCACATTTTGTTGTACTAGTATTTATTGTCATGTGCCTTGCATGTCGGAACTCGTTTTATATAAACTAAAATATTTCTAAAGTCATAGTTACGACGTAGAACATTTGAACGTTGCTTTAGAATTATAATGAGTAAAAATGTCACTGTTCAGAAATGCACAAGTTTTTCAAAGTATGTAATTATTTTTATGTACATATTATAAATCATGGTTTAACTAACTTGGTAACCGAAACCAGTGTGGCGCCACTTTCTGCATATTATTGAATTTTTTTTATTGAACCTGCTGCTATGTAAATTCCTATCCTTAATAGGCAGAAGTGAGGAAAAGGGAGGAAAGAGAAGCTGCAGAAGCTTTAAGGCGTGAACAGGAGCTTCGAGAAGCAAAGAGGCAGCAGCAAAGGCTCAATTTTCTTATACAACAAACAGAACTTTATAGTCACTTTATGCAGAACAAGACAAATTCTCAGCATGCTGAAGTTTTGCCTGCAAAGGATGAAGCATCAAATGATGATGAAAAAGAAGATGATGGTGGACCTGACGGTGAAGAAGATCCAGAGGAGGCTGAACTGAAAAAGGAGGCACTAAGAGCCGCTCAAGATGCTGTATCTAAACAAAAAAAGCTGACCAGTGCTTTTGATACTGAATGTTTCAAGTTGCGTCAAGCTGCTGAAACTGAGGTGACTCTAGAGGATAGTTCTGTTGTAGGGTCCAGCAATATAGATCTGCATAACCCGTAAGTTCTATTTTGTGTTCAATATTTGGATAAAAATACAGTTGGAAGGGATCCTTTTCCTCTTAAATTTTTCTCATTTTCCCTTAATTTTTGTGCAGAATCACTATGCCTGTCACCTCAACAGTTCAAACACCGGAGATGTTTAAGGGTTCTCTCAAGGGATATCAGTTAAAGGGTCTTCAGTGGCTTGTTAATTGTTATGAGCAGGTTGTAAGGCAACCTCTAACTGAATAGCTTTTTAATAATTATCAAATGAAACACTTTGAACTTCCTTTTTATATGATTGTCTGATCGAAGGTCATATATTCTCTTTTAGGGTTTAAATGGTATTCTTGCCGATGAAATGGGCTTGGGGAAAACTATTCAGGCAATGGCGTTCTTGGCTCATTTAGCGGAGGTAATCACTATAAGTTGATGTTTTTGGTGCATAAATTTTTCTTTATCCCAACTAGGATTGGTGGTTTTATTCAGGAGAAAAATATATGGGGGCCTTTTCTTGTTGTTGCACCTGCTTCTGTCTTGAATAATTGGGCTGATGAGATTAGTCGCTTCTGTCCTGCCCTTAAAACTCTTCCATATTGGGGTGGGCTTCAGGAGCGGATGGTTCTTAGAAAAAACATCAATCCAAAGCGACTTTATCGAAGGTAGTCTACTTCTGTTTGCATTTTACAATTTACTTGAATGATATGAGAAACATAGTATGATGTTGCCTTAACTGCCAACACTGATTTGTTGAAATCTGAAGTTTGATGTCCCCAGTTCTTCTAAGTTGGAGAAGTTTCTTGAAAGTGATATATCAAGCAATATTACATCTTTTATTGTGATCAAATATCGTCCAAACTTTAGGTGATGTGGCTTTTACCATTCGGGCACCTTCCTTGTAGTTAGGGTTTATATGCTATTGGGCTGGGAATCTTCTACTGCTGAAAATTTTCATGCATCTGCCGGGTTATATATTATAGGGTTACATAAATTAGGGGAAAAAAGGAACAATGGAATGAAGATGCATTATTTGTATAAGGAAACTGAAAGTAACTTGAGAGATTCTGAACCCTAGTTAGTTCCTTTGAATTGAACCTAGTGTTGTTATGGCATGCACCTTAGTTCCAGATGAAAATAGCACCTTAGACCTTCTGAGTGAGGTGCATTTTGACTAGGTGCATGCCTAGTGCTCCTAGGCGCTCTTTTTTGTTAGGTAGTATGTGACCTGATTGAAACTCTCATTAATTTTAATTTATATATTTTTAGGTAACTATACCTTCACTAGTAAAAGAGGGGGTAATATCAAACTTTCTATTTCCCAAAATGTTTCTTTTATTTTTCTCAGCAAGAAAAAACTTCTATTAATGAAGATCAGGATTATAACCATGTCCCAATGTTTGATTATTCAACAAAAGGCATGTGACAGTAAGAAAATCATGCATAAAGAGTTTTTGCATGTTTTATAAGATAAATTGGACTTATTTCTAGAGTATATCACTGTAAATTATTTTTAAGTTTATTGTATAGACAAATAGATATTAGATACTCCAAAACATACTAATATAAATTGCACCTTCACTGAACCTCAATTTTTGTGACTTGTGCCTTTGGCAATATAAAAGGGTAAGTTCTAATGGCTGGAACACGTCCTGTGGCCTTGACTGTACTGATCTCACTTCAAGTCTGTTCTTGATACTTATGGAGTCAGAGTTCTTTTAAAAATGGATACTTATTAACTCTTTCTCTTGCATTCCTTGTATTGTTCATGTAAATTATTAATTATTTCTTTCTTGTCAGGGATGCTGGATTTCATATTCTGATTACTAGCTATCAACTGCTGGTGTCTGATGAGAAGTATTTTCGACGTTTGAAATGGCAATACATGGTATTAGATGAAGCACAGGCAATCAAGAGTTCAAGCAGGTTTTTACGTATACCTTCAAATTTGTTTGTTTTCTTAAATTTATGAGCTTTAAACCTTACTAATTATTTTCTATTTAGCAAATATTCCTCTGATGAGTGAGTTCTGTGTATAACATGTCTTGTTGCCTATCGGCAACTCACCCCATTGAATGCCACTTATTTGTTGTTTTTTGTTCAATTGGGTATTTGGAAGGCGGACATCTCTACTTATAGTGATATTGGTGTTAATTCTTTATTCTTTTTAATGCAATATAAATGTTATTCAGAATAGAATCAGAAGTATTTTTGTCTTGTGTTCATAGGTATGTAAATTTGAGTACTACTTGAACTCGATTTTAAATGTTTATAATAGATTTTTGTTGACGGTAGTGTATTGCTGTATCTGGTGTAACAGTATATTTCCACTACAGGTTTAAGCATCTTATATGTTCATTTACTGCAATACATGACTGCATCCAGTTGTTCAGTGGTTTTCCCTTTTTGCATTCTACTATATTAATCTTATATACTCTCAGTTTTATCTTATATATTCTGTTTGGATTGTGGCTTTGCAGTATAAGGTGGAAGACACTGCTTAGTTTCAACTGTCGTAACCGCTTGCTTCTGACTGGTACACCGATCCAGAATAACATGGCAGAACTATGGGCCCTTCTGCATTTCATCATGCCAACCTTATTTGACAGCCATGAACAGTTTAATGAATGGTTTTCTAAGGGGTATGTGTTCTTTATGCTACCTACTCCATTCTTTCACCATCTGACCAAAAATATTTTTCTTATTTATTGCATCTCTTTCTATATCATCAGAATTGAGAATCATGCTGAACATGGAGGTACTTTGAATGAGCATCAGCTTAACAGATTGGTGAGTATTTTTTTTCTTGCTAGATTTTCTGTGAGGATGAAGTTGTTGGACTTGTAAAGACTGCTTTTCTTGTATTTATTATGGTTTGATTCGTCTAAAGCCGAAACTGACATTCTTTTTTCCTTTTCAAAAGGAATGTATGGGTTTTAACCTATTGTGTTGATATTTCTTAATGGTATTCGTTTTAACTTTCTTGTTGGCAGCATGCAATTTTAAAGCCCTTTATGCTTCGGCGAGTAAAGAAAGATGTAATTTCTGAGCTGACTAGGAAAACAGAGATTATGGTTCACTGCAAGTTGAGTTCCCGGCAGCAAGCTTTTTATCAAGCTATTAAGAATAAGATATCTCTAGCTGAATTATTTGATAGCAGTCGTGGACATCTTAATGAAAAGAAAATTCTGAATTTGATGAATATTGTCATTCAGTTGAGGAAGGTAAGCTATAGGTTTCCTGTTTTAATTTCTTATCCTGGCTTCGTATGGTTTAGTAGAGAAAAAACAAGGATCTCTGTCCATTTTTTGTCTGAAGTTGTTTCTTTCTTTTTAGAAGTTTCAGATTGTTTTGCATATCTTTATGTAATGGTAGGTGTGTAACCATCCAGAGCTATTTGAAAGAAATGAAGGAAGCACATACTTCTATTTTGGAGAGATCCCAAATTCTCTTCTGCCTCCTCCCTTTGGGGAGTTGGAGGATATACTCTACGCCGGGAGTCATAATCCCATAACCTACAAGGTACTTCTGTTATACGGTCTATAGTTCTTTATACGGTCTATAGTTCTGATTGTATAAGTCTTTTTTGTTTTAGCATTTTACCATCAATACTACTTTTTCCCTTTTTTTTTTTTCATTCTTCAGATACCTAAACTTCTCCAACAAGAGGTTCTACAAAATTCTGAAACATTATGCTCGACAGTTGCTCATGGAGTTTACCGAGAAATGTTTTACAAATACTTCAATGTATTCTCCACGGGAAATGTTAATCAATCTATTTTCCCGCAAGAGAGTAGATCAAATGGGTTGTGTGTCAGAAGTGGGACATTTGGCTTCTCCCGTCTGATGGGTCTGTCTCCAGCAGAGGTTGCATTCTTAGGAACTGGTTCATTTTTGGAGAGACTCTTGTTGTCTATTTCAAGATGGGACAACCAAGTTTTAGATGGAAGTTTGGATGACCTAATGGAGGTATTGGAGGATGACTTCAATTCCAGTTACCTTGAGATGGGAGCGGTCAGAGCTGTTACAAGGATGTTGTTAATGCCATCAAGATCAGAGACCAATTCGCTTAGAAGAAGATTTGCAACTGGTCCAGGAAATGATCCATTTGAGGCCTTAGTTGTTTCTAATCAGGATAGGCTGCTATCCAATACTAAACTTCTTCATTCAACATACACATTCATCCCACGAACTAGAGCTCCTCCGGTATGTTCTACTTTTTATTTTATCCCTTTTTTTTACTATCATGAGGGACAGCTTAAGCTAGAATCAGATACATTATTCACTGTTAATATTTTCTCCTTTATAGATTGGTGCTCAATGCTCGGATAGAAATTTTGCTTACAGAATGACCGAAGAACTGCATAATCCATGGGTTAAAAGATTGTTGATTGGGTCTGCTCGGACGTCTGAGTATAATGGGCCTAGAATGCCAGATGGTCCTCATCATTTGATTCAAGAAATTGATTCTCAGTTACCAGTTGCACGACCTGCCCTCCAGCTTACATATAGGATATTTGGTTCTTGTCCCCCCATGCAAAGTTTTGACCATGCAAAGTTGCTAACAGTAAGAATATTTAGTGATCATTTTATAGTTGCTTTGTTTTGGTTTTGATATATATATATTATTGACAGTTTGATATGTTTCATTTTCTCCTTAGGATTCTGGCAAGCTTCAGACGCTTGATATATTATTGAAACGTCTCCGAGCAGAAAATCATCGTGTTCTATTGTTTGCACAAATGACAAAAATGTTGAATATTTTGGAGGTATTTTTACCTGTTTATTCTTAACCTTTATTTTATTTCCTTAGCTCGTCCGTTCTATACTAACTTTAGTTTGTAGATATAGTGCAAAATCATTTGGAGCTAGCTGCTAATCATGGTTATTGGGTGGATAGTTAGATTTGATATGTAATAAAACAAAAGCACTTAAAACACTCTTACACGTGTGTGTGCTATATTATATGTAATGCATATAAAGTGCAGTTGTAGAGTATGGCTGTTATCATTGCTTGTATGCTTTGGAGTTCCGAGTTCAAAATGGTTTTCTGATTCTCTGCATACAGAATTCAGATTTTATCGTAACTGCAACATCTTAATCTACAATAAGTCAATATCAGAATTGCATGTTGTTGATTGATTGCTTTATACTGGTGCATTACTTTGGGTTTTATCACTTGTCTGTATCTGCAAAATGTTGGTGCCGACTCTGTTTATTGTTGCAGGACTACATGAACTATAGAAAATATAGGTACCTGAGGCTTGATGGGTCTTCCACTATTATGGATCGCCGCGACATGGTCAGAGACTTTCAGCTGCGGTGAGTATTTCATTCACATCTGACTCTAAACAGGTTTCAGTGATTTTTCTTTTTGTTCATCTCCTGTTATGAAGCCATAAAAATAAAATATTTGCTTTGTTTTCTATTGCAGGAATGACATTTTTGTGTTCTTGCTGAGTACCAGAGCTGGCGGGTTGGGTATTAACTTGACTGCTGCTGACACTGTAATCTTTTATGAAAGTGACTGGAATCCAACCTTGGATTTGCAAGCCATGGACAGAGCTCACCGTTTAGGGCAGACAAAGGATGTAGGATTCTGCTTCTTGCCCCCTCTATTATAAATGCATGTGAATGACTTGCATTTCCGCATAGAACTTTCGGCTCATTTGGTTCTTTTTATGAAAATGTGTATTTATTTAAATTTCATACACTTTTTAATAGGTAATAGTGAGTTTAAGTTATTGAATTTATTTCTTTTAACCGTTTTACACAATCTTGCATGCATAGGTTACCGTCTACCGACTCATTTGTAAGGAAACAGTTGAGGAGAAGATTTTGCGGAGAGCAAGTCAGAAAAATACTGTGCAGCAGCTTGTCATGACAGGTGGCCATGTGCAGGGAGATCTCTTGGCTCCTGAGGATGTTGTATCTTTACTTCTGGATGATGTGCAGCTGGAGCAGAAATTAAGAGAAATTCCGCTTCAGGTTAGGTTTAGCTCTGATAGTGTACAGATTCTCCCCTTTTCTCTGCATGAAAAGAAATATAGAATTGCTTATGGGGCCTATACTGATTTTTTTATGTTTTATGCACCCTTAGGCTAAGGATAGACTAAAGAAAAAACAACCAACGAAGGGCATATGGTTAGATGCAGAAGGTGATGCATCTTTGGAGGACTTAGCATATACTGGAGCTCAGGCTACTGGGGCTGCTCCATCTCCAGATCTAGAAAAAGGCAAATCCAGTAATAAGAAGGTACTAAAGGTCATATAGATTCAAATTATGATCGAAGTAGCTGTCATTTCGTTTTACAAGAAATAATGAAGGTCTATATTAGAGAGATTCTGGGGTTATCCCAAATAAAATAATATGCAAAAGATGAAATGCTATTCCAGCACTCGTACTGTATTGTATAATCCTATTGGTTTGTTTCTTGTTATACTGGCTGCTGGAATGGATGATCTAATTATTTTTGGTTGATCCTTGAGGGCCCCTTTCTGACCATTGTAAAACATAGAAAAACTCGTGAAGGATGTTGTGTCTTGCTGCTTTTGGTGCTACTGACCATTTTGAGAATAGCCTATTTAGGCAACACATTATGTGTGTTAATAATTCCATTTATTTTCATTTTTGTGCAGAGGAAAAGTGCTTCTGATAGGCAAACATCTGCTAAGCAAAGGAATTCTCAGAAAACGAGTGAACCTTACATTGTGGAAAATGAGTTAGATGATGCCATTCAGGACGATGACATGCAATCACAGAGGCCCAAGAGGCCAAAGAAGAGTGTTAATGAAAACCTAGAACCAGCAACTACTGCTGCTTCACCTTCCGTGTAGGTTCAGTTTCCAGCTGGAAAAGAGTTTGGTCCCAGTGGTTTCAGGACTGAAAATGAGCATAACAACATGGCGCATAGTAAGTAATATATCAACGCAAGGTACATTTTAATTGCTGCAATTGCAACTCTAGCTGGATGTTATAGTAGTATGTCTGTACATATACTAATTTTTGGTGGGAGGGAGATTTGTTCTAGGTTAGTAGTTAATTACATTAGAAAATTTGTGATGTTGTAAGTAACCAGCCTGGGTGCAGTAAACGTTCATTTTACCAACAACAGACCCATAATATATTTCATGAGCACTCCAATTTGGGTCAATTAATGCCTAAACATGATGTTTCTGCTTCCCTTTAGACTCTGTAGTAATCCAACATGGTTCACAGGTTGCTCACTGCAAAATGTTTAAACAATGTCTTCTTCAAATCCAACCATCACCATTCCATTAACCCGGCCACCTTCAAATCCGACTGTATAAAAGGCTCTTTTAACACACCATAACCAAATAATTCCAGCTTGAGCTTCATTTGTGACACATAAAACTTAAATGTATTTGTCAGAGAGCTTTCAATTTGAGTTATAGGCAACATAACAAAGAACACAGGAAATTAACTTCACAAGGCAAGTTGTCATGCCAAATCCCATTGCTCAAATACCCAATAAAACCAATTCGTTTCACAATTTTTGATTGGGAGGTGAATTGAGTTGTAAGTTTCTCTGCGCTATAGCATTCAACATTTGCGACATCTACAATATTCACTCCAACGAAATTCCTATAACACAATTTCTCTATTTGCCCTAACGTAAATACGTAATCCTCAGTTCAGTGAAATTCTTGGTATTAGCACCTACAACATTAAAATCAAAATTCATAGGGATCCTTCACCTCAACAAGCTCATTAACAAATAGGTTTTTTCAAGTTTTCCACAAGTATCCATACTTCTAAGAAAAAAAAAAGGATTAATTGTGTTTCCAGTGTGCACAATTTTCAGGTATCTTTCATATTCTTATGCATTGTGTCACCTCTTCTTGAATGCAAACCCAATGGAATTGACTCCTATTCTTCGGTTTTTAAGCCAGAACTAGTTGTCCGACAGGGTAATCTCCTCTCTGATAAAGTAACTCGGAAGTTTGGACCGAATAACTTTTTTGATACTTTTGATTAATCTGAATTTGAGATCAAAAAGTTAGAATTTAAGAATTTTCCCAAACGACTCTATAAATAAATAAGCACGAATGATTTAATAAGTTAAACAAATAAAAGATTAAAAATAAATAAATAAATTAAATAAACAAAAAGAATACAATTAAAGACAAGTTGAATATGACGACGCCCATTTCTAATATCTTGTCTTAGATAAATGTGTGTCTAGATTAAAAACGTCTAACTCTCTAAGGAACTAATGTCCTTAGTAACCTAGACGATTAAGAACATCAAATATGCGCTGCTGCACAATTAGACACTTGCACTCCGAAATAAAAACAAGATGAAAATTTTGTACAAGAGAAAGTAACTCTCACAGAGAATTTTAAAAAAAATAATTGTTTTGATGTGAATTAAATGACAAATTGAATACAAATGTGAAGAACGTATTCATAAGTTACTAAAATCCTAAAAGCTAAAAAAATAACAAAGAATTATATTTGAACTAAACTATGAAATAAAATAAAATAAATATTAATTTAAAATTCCTAAGCTGAATTAAATAACAAAAAATCAATATAAATATTAAAAATTCGTAGTTAGGCGTATAGAATTTGTTGAATGTATCATCTCAATAAAATAGATGTATCTTAAATTTTCGATGTCCGATTGCCAAAACACTTTGCCGGCTACTCCCTCTTAAAGCTACTCCTCAGATTGCGCAGTGTGCAGTTGTTGCGTGCATCAATTGGGCCAAATTGACGGATACTGAAAACATTCGTACCATCGTCAGATGTTCCAGATGCGACTCAACTCCTAATTATCTCAAACGTCTCGAGTCCCCTTATTGTAAGACTCTATTATTTTAGTTAATAATTTAGAGTTTAAGATTTAGAGTTTAAGGTGCTAGAGTTTTATATTTAAGTTTTAAATTTTATAGAAGAGTTGTATAAAATTGTTTTACACAGCTTGTTGTCGTAACATTAATTTTACTCTCTACGAAAAATATTATTAAAAAATTGAGTTTATTTACGGCATCAAAAGATACGTCACCCGGAGACCGGGATGACGCTCCTAACAGAATACCGTAAAATTAAAAAAAATGAAAAATGGAAGGTGGGAAATATGAAAAAATGGGTAGAGTCGCGACCGGCCACTTTGGTAGGCCGGACACCATTAAAAGGTAACCAGAGATTCAAAACGTTTGGGTTCGGGAGTCGGTTACGTGTAGGGAAGGATTAACACTCTCACAACGTCTAAAATTGGTATCGCGCTGATTGAGTGTTGTCATTGCAAGAAAATAAAAATTTGAATCTTTAATTTAAAATTTTAATCCAAAAAAGCGGTCTAAGGAGAACATTCCTTACAAAAAATCGAGGAAGATGACACCTGAATAGGTCAAGACGTCACTTCATAGCCGGATTCCGAAATAAAGTGGAAAATATTCCCTTAAATTGGCCGAGTTTAAAGAAAAATATTCGAAATAAAATAACAAAAATGTGTCTAGGTATAATAATATATAATATACATATGTTTTATAATACTCATATATTATAAAGTAATAATAATAATAATGATAATAATAAATATAATAATGTACATACATTTAATATACTAAGTATAATGTAATATAATATAATAAATATACTAATGTATTATACTTTGATAAAAAATAATAATAATAATAAGCATATTAAAATATATATTATAATATGTATAATAATAATATATCATAAGATAATAAAAATAATATACATATATATAACATACATAATAAAATATATATACATAATATACTATACGTAGGAGATAAAAATATATATACATATATGTAATAATAATAATAATATGTAAAAGGTGACCAAATTGCAACAAATAGAAACTAAAAAAAGGATGGAAATACAAGATATTCAAAAGTTACAAGGACCAAAGCAGTGGTTTTACCATGGGCAGACAACTTTTAAAAAATGGGTTGGGAAGGGGGACTAAGTGTATAAATAGCCCATATATTTTACCTTAGTATATAAGTTAAAATTAAAACAAAAAACCAGGCTAAATCTCATTTGTTTTAGATTTAAAAAAAAAACTCTCTTCCCATATGCCGTCGGCCGAGCATGGCTGCCGGCTTCCCTGCACCGCCGCCTGCCGCCTCTGGTGGTCGGCCGACGAAAGAAGTATGCTTTCCAACTATCCTCGACGCACCGACGAAAAAAGAACTTCTAAACGAAAAGTTGAAAAATAAAAATAAAATTGTCTTATTATTTATCCCCTTTTCGAATGGTTTCTTTTATATATTTTTTTGTTCGAATAAAAATGGGAATAACACGAAAGCTTTTCTTATTTTCGAAACTCCCTCCTTTTTTGATCCGATTTTGAGGGTTTTTATACCCAAATTTTATAATAAATTTAGTTGAAAATAAAAACGCGTGGTTACGCGCGGTGTGATTGGATATTTGGGGGCTAAGTGTTAATTTAGGTATTGGATCTGTTTGGGTATTGGGTTAATTGATTAAAAAATGCCCAGATAAAACTTGTGTATCAAAATAAATATAAAAAAAAATAAAAATTATAGGGTTTAGGAGTTTAGTATGTAGGGCGTAGAATTTAAGGTTTATGGTTAGAATTTAAAATTTAGAGTTTAAGTTTTAGGGTACTAAGGATTTGAGATTTAAGTTTTAAATTTTATAAAAGAGTTTAGCGTAAATTTTTTATGTATTAAAATATAACTAACATGGGAGTTTTGGATTGGGATGCGGAATTGAATTGGGCAATCCAATGCGTCAAGGGTAAATTCCTGCTGGTGGTCATCCTTCGAATAACTTGGAACTTCCACATCTACTGTATACGGAGAGAGAAATGCGCGGCACTTTAGGGGTGCAAGTACACATATTATAGATTTGATTGAAAAAAATTGTTAGAATTAGATTACAAAATAGGTGTATAGACAAAAAAAATACTGTGAATTTGAGATTATATATAGATTAAAGGTTAGATTGACCTCTAATAGGGCCTATATACAGTGATAGCAGGTTCTTTTTGTCTATAATTTTTAGATTTTTTAAAAATATATATTTTAGTAAAATTATACATTTATTCTTATTTACAACATCATTTTTTTATATTTTAAAAATGGTTAAAGGAGTATTTTTGTATCGAGTTCGATCCAAATTAGCAATTTAGTCCTTTGCGCGAAAAGGCTGTCGATTAGGTCCTCCAGTTCACAAATTGCAGCTAATTAGCCCCTTGACCAACGTTGACTATTGCAATGCTGACGTGACAGTTAACGTTGATGATGTGGCAGTTACTATGCTTATGGGGTAGTTCATTGTGCTGACGTGCAGGTCCACGATGCTGATGTGGCAGTACACGCGTGATGACGACGTGTCAAATAGGCTGAATTAATTTTTTAACTAATTTTGAGGGCATAATTGATTTTTTTACCGAATTTAGGGGCATATTCATTTTAATTGAATGTTTGATAACTTATTTAATATTTAATGTAAAAAATAATAATTTAAGAAATTATTAAAATTTTAAAAATATTAAAACTAGATAAATAATTTGTTTAAATTTCAAGTTAGTTTAATCAATTTATTTAGTTTTTGAATAAAATTAGATAAATAATTTGGTTTTTCAAGTTGAAGTTTTAGCAATGAAATATATGAAAAATCAATTAACAAATTGACATAAATATCCTTTAAATCCTGATAAATTAAAAAAATCAGCAAAGTGAGAACTTACACAAAATATTAAAATATTATTCATATTTTTAAATTCATAATAGACAAAATATTTAAAAATTTATTGAAAATAAAAACTAATATAAAAATAAAAATATTAGTGATTAAAAATGATAAAATATAAATATAAAAATTAAATTTTTTTATAAAGTATTAAAATATTGAACACTTTCATTGAAAAAGTCTTCGACCTCGTCAGTCTGAGTATTATCATTCGTTAAACATATTTTCAGTGGAATCAATATTGTACTAAAGTAACAATAAAACTCAAATTTTCTTTCGCTTTTCTACGTCAAATTGATGCACATTAATATTTGATGTAGAAAAACGAAGGAAAATTTTGGTTTTTTACTACTTTAATACAAGGATGATTCCACTAAAAATATGTTCAAAGAATATTAGTAAGCTTAGCAGAGCCAAAAATAGTCGAAGACTTTTTTGATTGTTTATAAATATTTTTAATTTTAAGTTTTTATATTTATAAATTTTTTATATTTTTAATTTTACCTTTTTACTTAATTTTTAAAATTCATTACCGTGTTTGTATTTTTTAATATTTTATGAAAATCTAAAATTATTTAAAATTTATTATTTTTTAGCTTAAAGATTAAGTAAGTTATTGAACTTTAAATTAAAATTATTTATGCCCTTGAACTCGGTAAAAGAAATTAACTATGCCATCAAATTTGATTAAAAAAAATCAATTCAGCCCCTTGCCATGTCATCATCACATGTGTACTGCGACATCAGCATTGTGGACAGCCACGTCAGCACAATGGTCTGCTACGTTAGCACCGTTAACTGCCAACGTTAACACATTAACGATTAATGCTGGTCAATGGGCTAATTTGATGCAATTTACGAACTGGAGGACCTTATTGACTGCGTTTTCGCGCGAGGGGCTAAACTGCTAATTTGGGTCGAACTCGAGGGAGAAAATACCCTTTTAACCTTTAAAAATATTATGTAAAATAAGCATTCTATATACTTAAAAATATTTTTTGGCAATAATACCAAAACTTTTGTTTTAAACCGAACAATTCATTTGTATTCATCAAAAGTAATTTCTCATGGTACTTTTTAATACTCCTTCCGTCCCATTTATTTTGTTCATTGTTGACTTTTCACACAGTTTAAGGAAGAAAAAGTTTCTATAAGAATGTATAAGAAAGATGATGTAAAATAATTGAAACGATAATTTTATCCTTAAAAAGTTGAATTTTGTTTTGTTGGGAACTAAAAAATGATATAAAATGAAATGTGCCTTATAAAAGTTGATTTTTTTAATGAAATATTTTAAGTGAGACAATTTCAAAATACAAAAGAGACATATTGAATTGGACATATATAAATGTAAATTTAAATTCACATTTGACATGGTGGTGGTGGTGAAATAATTGAATTCACATTGTCCATGAAATAGGGGGGATTGACAAAGAAACTAGTGATGATACATGTTCAAGTTATAATCACATGAAAATGAATAAAAATCTGAGTTCCCTTTTTCAGTGTGTGTGGAACTCAAACTCAACAAGGCAAAATCTTTTACGAGTTTCCCTCATTATCTGGTTGTTTCATTGGAGGCTTTCAGAAATCCAATCAGCCAATCAGATTCCAGCAAACTCCATCCTCATAATCCCAACAGATAGATAAATTCTGCCTTTCTCTCTCCTTGCTGGTTTAGGTCATAATCTCAACCTCACAACCAGCCCCAATTGCAATCTCTCATTAAAAGTAAAACCCATTTTGCCACGTGTCTGTTCCTGCAACCACTAAACTCAAAGAAAGAACCTTTCTCAATTCTTAAAATCCCACAATCCACACAAAAAATATAAAACCAGAAAAGAGGAAGAAGAAGCTTGAGCTCATGCTCGAGCAGCAATAACCCAAAATTCCATACTTGTTTAAGGAATCTCTGCTCTCTGTATTTATTTATTTCTTTTCTGTTCTCTTTCTCTTCTTTGTAAACGAGAGTGCTTTGTTTTTAGTTTTGATTACCGAGAATGGCTTCTCTTGTTTCTTCACCATTCACTCTGCCAACTTCCAAGGCTGATCACCTTTCTTCTCTTTCTCAAAAACATTTTTTTCTTCACTCATTTCTTCCCAAGAAAGCAAACAACAACCCCAACTCGAAATATTCCTTGAAAGTAAAATGTGCAGCAATTGGCAATGGCCTTTTCACTCAAACAACACCAGAAGTTCGTAGAATCGTGCCCGAGAACAAAAACAATCTCCCCACTGTCAAGGTTGTCTATGTTGTCCTGGAAGCTCAGTACCAGTCTTCCCTTTCAAGTGCGGTCCAGTCCTTGAACCAAAACTCCAGCTTTGCTTCATTTGAAGTCGTTGGCTACTTGGTGGAGGAGCTTAGAGATGAAAATACTTATAAAACCTTCTGTAAAGATCTCCAAGACGCCAACATCTTTATTGGATCATTGATTTTCGTTGAGGAGCTTGCCCTGAAAGTGAAGGATGCAGTGGAGAAAGAAAGGGATAGGCTTGATGCTGTGTTGGTGTTCCCTTCAATGCCTGAAGTGATGAGGCTAAACAAGTTGGGTTCTTTTAGCATGTCACAGCTTGGTCAATCCAAGAGTCCATTTTTCCAGCTGTTCAAGAGAAAGAAGCAAGGAGCAGGCTTTGCTGACAGCATGTTGAAGCTGGTTAGGACATTGCCTAAGGTTTTGAAATACTTGCCTAGTGACAAGGCACAAGATGCTAGGCTTTACATATTGAGTCTCCAGTTTTGGCTCGGTGGTTCACCTGATAATCTGCAGAATTTCTTGAAAATGGTTTCTAGCTCTTATGTGCCTGCACTCAAAGGGACAAAGGTTGAATATTCTGATCCAGTTTTGTTCTTAGACAGTGGAATTTGGCACCCGCTGGCTCCTTGCATGTATGATGATGTCAAGGAGTATTTGAATTGGTATGGTACCAGGAGGGATGTTAATGAGAAGCTCAGGGGGGCCGATGCACCGGTAATTGGACTGGTTTTGCAAAGGAGTCACATTGTTACTGGTGATGAGAGCCACTATGTAGCTGTGATTATGGAGTTAGAGGCAAGAGGGGCCAAAGTGATACCGATTTTTGCCGGTGGACTGGATTTTTCTGGACCAGTTGAAAGGTTCTTGATCGATCCAGTTACCAAGAAACCAATGGTGAACTCAGTGGTGTCATTGACAGGCTTTGCTCTTGTTGGTGGACCAGCTAGGCAGGACCATCCAAGGGCCGTTGAGGCACTGATGAAGCTCGATGTTCCTTACATTGTTGCACTGCCTTTGGTTTTCCAAACAACCGAGGAGTGGCTAAACAGTACTTTGGGATTACATCCTATTCAAGTAGCTCTCCAAGTGGCCCTTCCTGAGCTTGATGGAGGCATGGAACCTATTGTTTTCGCAGGCCGTGACCCTAGAACAGGCAAGTGAAGTTACCCTTTTTGTTACTACTCTTATTTAACGTCTCATTTTGCCTTTTTTTTAGCTGTCCTTTGTATGATATTGGGATTCTGGCTCAAGTAAAAATTGCTTTCAGAGTTAAATAAAATGGTGCTTTGACTTTGATTTCAGGGAAATCACATGCTCTTCACAAGAGGGTGGAGCAGCTTTGCACAAGAGCTATCAAGTGGGCCGACTTGAAAAGGAAATCAAAGGTAACTGTTTTCCATGAGAGAAATCAAATAGCTTTTCAAGTCTTGAGTGCATATATATGTGTGTGTTTAATGACTAAGGATACAATGTCTATGTGGTCCACTTAAGATACTACTAATTCTTGATTCAAGTTTTCAGTCTTTAATCTAAAAGGGGTCTTCGATAATCTATAAATATGCATATAAATCTTCAATAGGTCATAATGCTTAGAATGTGTTTGATGTTGATAATGATGATTGAAACTAAAATATCCTGTTGCTAATGGTAGGATATTACTGTTGACTAGCACACATGCGCTCCTTTGGTTTCGTTCATTATGGTAATTGTATTTGTATGATCCCTGCAGACTGAGAAGAAGTTAGCAATCACTGTCTTCAGCTTCCCTCCCGACAAGGGAAATGTTGGCACTGCTGCCTACCTTAATGTTTTTGCTTCCATCTATTCGGTTTTAAAAGACCTTGAGAAAGATGGTTACAATGTTGAAGGCCTTCCAGAGACTGCGGAAGCTTTAATTGAAGATGTAATTCATGACAAGGAGGCACAATTTAACAGCCCAAATCTTAATGTTGCTTATAAAATGAGTGTCCGCGAATACCAGAACCTTACTCCTTATGCTCCTGCTTTGGAAGAAAACTGGGGTAAGCCTCCTGGAAATTTGAATTCTGATGGAGAGAATCTCTTGGTTTATGGAAAGCAGTATGGTAATGTCTTCATTGGAGTACAGCCTACTTTTGGTTACGAGGGGGATCCTATGCGGTTACTGTTCTCGAAATCAGCTAGCCCGCATCACGGTTTTGCGGCCTACTACTCCTTTGTTGAGAAGATCTTCAAAGCCGATGCTGTTCTTCATTTTGGTACTCATGGATCGCTTGAATTTATGCCCGGAAAGCAGGTGGGAATGAGTGATGTTTGTTACCCTGATAGTCTTATCGGGAACATTCCCAATATTTACTACTATGCTGCCAATAACCCCTCTGAAGCTACCATAGCTAAGCGACGTAGTTATGCTAATACTATTAGCTATCTGACTCCTCCAGCTGAAAATGCTGGGCTTTACAAGGGACTTAAGCAATTGAGTGAGCTGATCTCGTCATACCAGTCCCTTAAAGACTCAGGTCGTGGGCAACAAATAGTTAATTCGATCATCAGCACGGCCAGGCAATGCAATCTTGACAAGGATGTAAAGCTTCCAGAAGAGGGAAAGGAAATTTCAGCAAAAGAACGGGATCTTGTTGTTGGGAAAGTGTATTCCAAGATCATGGAGATTGAGTCCCGGCTACTACCCTGTGGGCTTCATGTTATTGGTGAGCCTCCATCTGCAATGGAAGCAGTTGCAACATTGGTGAACATTGCTGCATTAGACCGACCTGAAGATGGAATTTCTTCGCTGCCAGCCATATTAGCTGAGTCTGTTGGAAGAAACATAGAGGATGTGTACAAAGGAAGTGACAAAGGTATCTTGAAGGATGTAGAGCTTTTGCGGCAAATTACCGAGGCCTCACGTGGGGCAATTTCTTCCTTTGTGCAGAGAACCACCAACAAGAAGGGTCAAGTTGTTGACGTGTCTGATAAGTTAACATCGATCCTCGGGTTTGGTATCAATGAGCCCTGGGTTCAGCACTTATCAGACACAAAATTTTACCGTGCCGATAGGGAAAAGCTTAGGGTATTGTTTGAGTTCCTAGGGGTGTGTTTGAAGCTGATTGTTGCTGATAATGAGTTGGGGAGTCTAAAACAAGCATTAGAGGGAAAATACGTTGAACCTGGGCCTGGTGGCGATCCTATTCGAAATCCGAAAGTGTTGCCAACCGGAAAGAACATTCATGCATTGGATCCACAAGCTATTCCAACAACAGCTGCAATGCAGAGTGCAAAAATTGTGGTAGATAGGTTGGTTGAAAGACAAAAGGTTGACAATGGGGGGAAATATCCAGAGACAATTGCACTTGTATTATGGGGAACAGATAATATCAAAACTTACGGTGAGTCGCTCGCTCAGGTATTGTGGATGATTGGAGTAAGGCCAGTGGCTGATACATTTGGTCGAGTCAACAGAGTTGAACCAGTTAGCCTTGAAGAGCTTGGAAGACCCAGGATTGATGTTGTTGTTAACTGCTCTGGAGTTTTCAGAGATCTATTCATTAATCAGGTACCGGTCCTAGTGTGTTTAAAGTGGTTTCGGATATGCGTTTAGTAACTCATGATTGGATGTCATATTTTTCTTAGTATTCGTCGAGTCTTTTCTTACCATTTCGTGCTCTTATTTCGTATTTTGGCGGACAGATGAACCTCCTTGACCGAGCCGTGAAGATGGTAGCCGAATTAGATGAACCAGTGGAGCAGAACTATGTACGGAAGCACGCATTAGAGCAAGCCAAAGCCTTGGGTATCGAGGTTAGAGAAGCTGCAACAAGGGTCTTCTCCAACGCTTCAGGATCATACTCTTCCAATGTCAACCTTGCTGTTGAGAACTCCTCATGGAATGATGAGAAACAGCTCCAAGATATGTACTTGAGCAGGAAATCATTTGCTTTCGACTGTGATACCCCGGGTGCAGGCATGACCGAGAAAAGGAAAGTCTTCGAGATGGCCCTAAGCACAGCAGATGCCACATTCCAAAATCTTGATTCCTCTGAAATTTCACTCACCGATGTGAGTCACTACTTCGACTCCGATCCAACAAATCTAGTACAAAACCTAAGGAAGGATGGAAAGAAGCCGAGTGCATATATTGCAGACACTACCACCGCAAACGCCCAGGTATGCAACACAAAACTTTCCTATGAATGTTATAGGATTGTCACCTAGACGTGCCACTTTTTAAGCTGATTCGACAACTCTAACTACCGTTAATACGTCTCAAAAATCCTACTTTGCTGTAATTTAACAGGTTCGAACTCTGTCGGAAACTGTGCGACTAGATGCACGAACCAAGTTGTTGAACCCAAAGTGGTACGAAGGAATGATGTCCAGTGGATATGAAGGAGTTCGCGAAATCGAGAAGCGCCTTACTAATACCGTAGGGTGGAGTGCTACTTCGGGACAAGTGGACAACTGGGTGTACGAGGAGGCTAATTCGACTTTCATTCAAGATGAGAACATGTTGAACAGGCTGATGAGCACCAATCCGAACTCATTCAGGAAGTTGGTGCAGACATTCCTGGAGGCCAACGGACGTGGTTACTGGGAAACTTCGGAGGAGAATATCGAGAAGTTGAGGCAGTTGTATTCCGAAGTCGAAGACAAGATCGAAGGCATTGAGCGATGAAGTATAAACCGAAAAGGTTCGAAATTTGCAACTATTTGCTCACACTGATGACTTACTTGAGCCCCTCCCTTTTGAATGAGCCGAAACGCTCTTAAAAACTTATGGAATGTAATTTCGTTCATAAAAATAATAAAAACCCTTTTGCTGTGTGATTATCAATTTCACCATTTGCTGTCATTAGACATTGTTTTTCCATTCTACTTGCAAAAGCTACATGAAAAAAAAAGTAACAAAACCGCTAGCAATCTTTCTGTTGAAAGAGCATTTTTTTAGAAAGTGATCACAGGTTTCAGGATATGTGAAATGTTGAGATCTTTAAGGTCCCTAAACATTATGAAAAATGCCTATTTTCTCATTTTAAAACTTTAATTTGGTCCTCAAATTAAAGGGTAAAACCTTGAACCCTAATCTTGAGGTGCGACAAAAACACTTTTGACTGCTAGAAATTACCTGAGGTAGAAAGAAGTTAAGCCTATTAACAATGATGTGTGTTATGCATTTGTACACAACATTACAACATGATATAGGTTTCAAGTCCTTCATATGACTTAGATTCAAAGTTTATTTGGTCATTTGATCGAATAAAAAAATTTTTTGAGTTAGTCGAGTTGAAGAGTCATACTTTATAACTCAAACTTTATTTAAAAAATTTTGGAGTCGAGTTGTTCGAATTTATGTCCAAATTTAATTGTAAAAATTTATAATGTTATGGTATTAATTAGTTCAAATTTAGTAATTAGTAGATTAATTTTAAATTTCAAATAAAGTTTAAGTTATAAAATAAAAATTCCAATAACTCAACCCTGTTTTGCATTGCTTTACAAACCAACTTTTAGAGCCAAAAGCTAGTTTGAAACAAAAACAACGAAAAATATGTAGTTTTTCATGCCAAAAGTGTTTTTCTGTTTGGTTTGAAATTAAAGTGCTTTTCAAAAATTGAAATTTCTAATTTTTAGTTTTTTCAAAAACACTTTTAAGTAAAATTACTCATATTATCCTCGTTTATATCAATAATCATTTTATATTTTCAAAAAGAATGTCTAAAATAGACATTTTATCCACTTAAAATCACTTTCCAACCATATTTTTTAAAGTAGGCTTCAAACGTTTAAGCTTTAAAAAAAAGCATAAAGTCAAAAAATATCCCCTCAACGTTTAATGAATAGTCACTTTGGCCCATATTTTTTTTTTTGGAACTATTCAACCTTCAACGTTTTATTTTGGATCAAAATGGCCTCTCTGTGGATGAAAATTGTTAAAAAATTGACAGTAAATAGTTTGAAATGACTTGACAGAATGATAAGTCAGCAGAAAAAATTATTTTATATTTTATATATTTTATAAAATTATTTTTTAACTGATGTAATATTTTTTCAATTCAACACATTTGTTTATATGATGCTGCCATGTCAGCGTGCTCTGCCATATAGGTTTGTCACGTCATTTCAAGCCATTTACCTTCAGTTGACTGTCAGTTTTCATCCGCAAAGGGGTCATTTTGACCTAAAATAAAACGTTGAAGGTTGAATTGCTCCAAGAAAAAAGAATAGGAGCCAAAGTGGAATTTTATAGTTTTATGCCTTTAAAAAACATACATTATTTTATTGGTCTCAAAAATTAAGATTTTTTCCCATTTTTATACCAAAAAAAGTAATGGAGGAGTAATCAATTAATCATCATGCATCAATGTTGAAATAAACTTGGCAATGATTCTAATATAATTAATTTCATACTTCCACACTTTGCAACTTAAAACAGTCGTGATGAAGTTATTAGAAGCTACTATGACTCTAAACTCCAAAGACCCTCTTTCACACGCAAAACATCTCATAGCATTGGCGTTTTTGGACTAGGAGACGGGCAGAACCTTGACATCATCCACGACAGGCCCGCACATATGGCCATAATCATGCAACTTGGTGTGGTAGTAAGCACTGTAAAATGCAATCCTTGTCCTATCCGATGTTGCTCGAAACTCAAAACTTGCCGTCTTGAATCCCCCCTTTCCTTGAGATACGTACGGGGCTTTGAGACTTTCCTTGCCGGCGAAAGCTTCTACCATCATTGATCCATGACAATCGTTCTTGGCATCTCCGACGCTGAAACTGAGGATGTAGAGTTTGTCGGGAATTGTTCTGATAACTTGAGCAATGGCGCTCTCTATTCCGGCCACCATTTCGATGGCGAACAGCCCCGATGGAACCGAGAAGTGCTTCTTGTCGATGAATTTTACGGGCTTGAGGGATTCAATGATCCACGCAGGGAGGGGTGAAATGTTGTCTCGCTTGTACGGAGGCAGGAGGACCCCTGTTGAGTAGTTCTTGAAGGTATGGGGACCTGTCTCGAACCCACCGTTTTTAACCAGGTTTCCTGCTTTTACAGACGTGAAGTCAATTAGGTAAATTCGGATTTCGATATCCTTATCGCTTAGATGTTCTTATTCATGCACATAAATATCGAATATATCATACCGTAAAGTCTAGTTTTTCTGAAATCAACGACTAAAAAGGCAAATCCACAGGAAAACTTAAACCCAAAAAGCATAGTTAGGATAATCATATCGTTAGCATAATCATCTACTAATCTTATGCTAATATAATAAAAAGTTTGAAGCTATAATGTTACGAGAAATAGAAATCTTTTGCCTTTTTTGATGTATTTTCATGTCTCAATACTAAAAAAAAAAGATTTAGCCTTTTTAATTAAGGTTTAGAGTTATAATTTAGCAAATTAGGGGTAGAGTATATTTTTTAAAACTTAATTTTTTAGTGTTGGGGAATGGAAATGAGCACCAAAAAGGTGCATAAGATATTGGACAAAAATTATCTATCTTTTTTTGTGCCCCTTTCTATGCCCTAACATAAAAATTAAATTTTAAGCTCCAACCTTAAATCTTAAACCCTATACCCTACTCAAATTCCCTAAACTTTAACCATAAACTCTAACATTAAACTTATTACTATTGGTATCCGATCTATTGCTTGATTAATCCGAATCAAATATTACAGAGTCTGAGACAACTCTCTCAACCCAATTTATTCCACTAACAAATTTATAATTTGAACATTCAACTTACTTAAAAGACCTAATTACTCCCCAGATATTTAATTTTAGAAAAATAAATACTTACATTTTCTAATCAGCTAGATGTAGTAAACTTTAAAATAAGCGTTTTATTAGCACAGGGGACTCGTTAAAACATGCACCTACATTGTTATTATCACTCATAAAGGAGATACTCCTTGAAGGAAAAACTGCATCCAATTAGGTATGCACTAACTAATGTGATCCAACTATTTTCTACCCAAAATTAAAAAAGAAAAAAAAATTAATGGGTTGATTCAAGCGGTAAGCAGTTTTGTATTGCTTAAGCATGTCTCGACAAAATCATATATACGTTACGGGTTAGTTCGGCTTAATTAGAATAAAACCTTAGGAAATCGAGAATACAACAAAAATAAGAGAGAAGAAAGTCTAGGCGAGGACATTGGCTGCATTATATGTCGTTTAACGAAGTGTTATATTAAAGTTACAGATTTTGATTTTGTAAAATTTCTCTTTTGTCCAAGTTAGTGAAATCCATTCATGTTAATTTAACTAAAACCTGTATTTAAGCACCTCGCCAGTTGGCCAAGCTGCTATCTTTGTTCCATCATATTCCCTTAGTTCATGAGTTCTAAACCTACTAAGAGTACTCCCCTTCCTTCCTTCCCCTAGAGTCTTCTATTCCCCTCCACTCCACTGTAGGTAGAATTAGAATTAAATTTAGTATTTGTAAAAAGAAAAACAACTAAAGCATGTATTTTAGACCAAATGCAGATAAATTTATACGAATATAGAGAATGAAAAGAATCCTTGATCAAGTACCTTTTGTAATAGTTAGAGGAGGCATTTCTTTGATGGCAATGGCATCCAACAGAGGTCCACAAGTTGGATCTTCTTGAACCCCAAGGTTCTGGAATGTGACCCTCATTACTTTATCTGCTGCCTCGAAAGCAATAGCCATGGTGTCACCCCCATCAGTGCTGTAAAGGGTCTGAATAGAGATGTTCGCGGTCTGACCAGGCACCGAGATCCTCAGCACCTCATCTTGGGCGCAAGTCCTGGTGGCACCAAATGTGATGGAGTAGAGCAACCCAGGCTTCACATCCACATTCTGAGAGATTGAAGCCTCGTTGCCAAGCCTCACTGCATGTGCACCACGGGGAATGGGCAAGTAAAACCCACCGGGCTGAGGCCCCCCTGAGACGAACTCGACGAGGCCTTCGATTTCCCATCCCGGAAGCGAATACTTTCCCACGATCACTGTTTTGTTGAGGTTCTTTTCTTTAGGTGCTTGCTCGAAGTTGCCGTTATTCAAAAATCCTGAACAAAATAGATTGATCGTTAATCAAAGCTCATGTTAGGCAAAATGTTTGAAAGACAAAGAAACCAGGTGGGCTAGCAATGTTGAGTATTTACCGTCAAGTGATGGGGAAACGGGTGGCGTACGAGAGGCATTGCACAGAGAAAAAACCAGAGTAAAGCAAAGAGAGTGTAGCCAAGCTGCCATTGTTTTGATGCAGAGGAAAAGCTGGTTCCACACAAGTATAGAATAAAAGGAAAGCGCAAAACTCGCATTTAAAAGGGTTGCCAACATTTAATTTTTATACCTAAAAGTAGAGGAGGGAAGGAGCCATGTAAATCAACAAGACAGGCCATTAGGCCACAATTATGATTTCTTTGGTTTTAATCAATGCATACCATGTGGTTGCTTCCTACCACATTAATCACACATCTAACAATTTCAATTGCAATATGTGACTAACAGTGGTATCGTAGTGTTTTTTGTCTTTTAATTTTTAGTGGTTAAGATGCAGGCCTTTGAAGTATGGCCGTACAAAATGAAAGCAATAATCAATATCCTATCAACCTACAACAATTGTACAGTTAGCGGAATTGCATTTTGTTAAAGTTAATTTATTTTTTTTTATAAAAAAATACAATGAGGTTTCGATCCAACAGTTAATTCGAGAGCTTGTGATAACTTATTTTAGTGGAAGGACGCGCTATTTATTTACGTCTATTCGTTTGTAAGAGATTTAATTGCAAACTTTGATGGAGATCAAATGGATGTTCATGTATCTTTACTTGACGCAAGTAGAAGCTTGTTTACTTATATTTGCTTATATGAATCTCTTGCATTTTCGCACCGACTCAAGATATATTTAGGGTCGTATCTGGGCTTGGGTAGGAGGGGCAACCCGCCCAGGACCTAGAATTTTTATAGTGTATTATATTTATATAAAATATTTTTATATTAAATGTACGATCCAATTATTTTCAATATTTGTTATTAGGGGCCTAATTTTTTACTAATATTTATTATTATGGCCTAAATTTATTATTAGGGACATATTCTTATAATTTATTTATTTATCTAATACTTTTTATTAAGTGTCCAATCGTCCCAATATTTCTTATCCTGGACGTACTCTTAAAATTTATTTTTTTTTCTAATCCTTATTATTAAGGGCCTAATTTTTTAATTCTTGTTATTAGAGGATCAATTTATTTTCAATATTTGTTATTAGGGGCGTACTCTTAAAATTTAATTTTCTTTTCTAATATTTATTTGTTATTAAGAGTCCAATTTTTTCAATAATTGTAATTATGAAGCTACTCTTAATTTTTTTCAACATTTGTTATTAGGGACGATGATTTAAATAACAGTTCACAATCGTTATGCCCACAATAACATATGCTATTAAGAATTCACAATCACGATACTTATAGTGACCACAATATAATCCATTATGTTTGCAATTACGATAAACGCAACGCGACCGAAAACATGACTAACCGTAATTTAAATCCCTAATCATGAGCCCAATTTTTTGATTCGCCCTAAGACCACCAAAATCTCAGAAACGGGTCTGGTCACATACTTATTAGGTTCTATGTATTAACGAGCAGGAATTGTCGAAGTATTTGTGTGAATAGGTATAACTCATGGAATCGAAAAACTATCGAAATGAAAGAATTGATAATAACTATAAGTATATAATGAAACTGTTTTTTTTTTTTTTGTAATTCTTATGATACAATTGGAGCTTATAGGCATAAACAATAAATGATAAAATATACAAATGGTCACTAAATTATCCCTAAAACTACATAATGGTCATTAAATTTTAGTTTTTATTACAAAATAGTCACTAGATCATTAACTGTCATTAACCGGGAGACATGACAGTTAATAAATTTGTATAATAACATATTTAATCCTTAATATTTACATATTCAATCAATTTAAACATCAATGATGAGAGTTAAATTAGGAATAAATTGATTAAATGTGTCAATATGGAGGATTAAATGCTATATTATTCAAATTTTTGTAATTGTCATGCCACCAAATTAACTACAGTTAATGGCTCAGTGGCCATTTTGTAACAAAAACTAAAGTTTAATGCCCATAATATAACATTTGAAAGTTTGATGACTATTTTATATTTTTAAAGATAATTTAGTGATCATTTGTGTACCTTACCCAAAAATAAACTTATATAGTCATTTGTACCTCCGGTAGGGACTAGATCAATGCGCTATTGCTTCAAGAGAAGCTCCCATCAAAATTCACTATGAATATTTGGATACCTATTTTTGGCATAATATCAAAAAGCATAAAGTTAAAAATAACCCCCAACGTTTGATAGTTTGGTCACTTTAACACCTATCTTTTTTTGGTGCAAACAACTACCTAACGTTTCCTTTTTATGCAATTCTCACCCTCTTTGGATGGAAACCGTTAGTCAACGTTAACCGTTTAGTGCTGACATGACATGCTAACATTTCATGAGGGATGACATGGCACTGCCACATATAAAGTGACATGGCACTAGTGACACCTAAGAAAAATTTATTATTAAAGAAATGACACCAAACATGACACATGACATCTCCTAATGTTTTGAATTTTGGACAAACCAAGATGCTGCTGCTATGGATACTCAAACCCGAATTGCTGGGAAAGACAACTTTCCCCCAAACCACCAAGCCAAGGCATTCAATTGGTTTATGAAGGGGGAAAAACTTTTATATGTACTTTTCAAATTTCAAATTATTAATTAATTAAAGAATAAAACAAAACTAACGGTCATTCCTCTTCTTCCCCAAATTTCATGAACCCTAAAAGTTTTTCTCAAATCTTTTTCTCTTTCCTTTTCGTACGCCTCACATTTTAAAGATTCGAGCTCTAATTCTTCACATTTATCTTCCATTGCCTTGACAATTTCTTGAGAATTTAAATAACCTCTCAACATGAAGCCGGAATGAAGAATAATTCAAACAAGTACAAACACCTCTGCATCTTCGTGGGTTTCGTTTGAGGATTCCCTTTTGAAGACTAGAAGAAGGCATTGCAGGAGCTGTAGAGGCTTCAACTTTCCTTTCATGGTTTGCACATTTATCGGTAGATTTTATGTAGTCCTCTTCAGCTTCAAGAGGTAATCAATAAGATGTCAATTTAGCTTCTTCTCTTGGCAATAGACTAGAATCGGTAAGAGAGGTTGTGGACTATACCACATTTTTAAGCCTAGATTCTACCTTCTAACTCGTTTCTTATGCAAAAGGTTTAACAAGTAGTGTGGGTTCCTGCTATGAATCCATTATCAGTTACTTGCGTGGGAGAAGACCATGTTCTCTCTTGATTTATATTCTTTAATTAATTAATAATTTGAAATTCAAAAATCACATAAAAATGTTTTCCCTCGATATAAACTAATCGAGTGCCTTGGCCTAGTGGTTTACCCAGCAATATGGGTTTGAGTACCCATAGCAGCATTATTTTGATTTGTCCAAAAATTCAAAACACTAAGAGATGCCACGTGTCAAGTTTCTAGTGGGTGGGCGGTCATTTCTTTAATAATAAATTCTAAATAAATAATTTTTTTTAGGTGTCACCAATGTCACGTCATTTTATACGTGGTAGTGTCACGTCATCTCCCCACAACACATTAGCACGCCATGCTAGCTCCAAATGGTCAACATCTGTTGACTAACGGTTTTCATTCAATGAGGGTGAAAATTGCACGAAAAAAACGTTAGATAGTTGTTTGAACAAAAAAAAGAAGAATAGGTGTCAAAGTGACCAAACTGTCAAACGTTGGAGGTTAATTTTAGCAAAAAAATGCCCTTAATGTTTGACTGTATAGTCACTTTCGCCCCTCTTTCTTAAGTATTTTAACATTTAATGTTTTATTTTAGGCTAAAATATTTCTTCGTGGATGAAAATTGTTAGTCAATTAATGGTAATTGGCTTATAATGATGTGACAAACTTACATGGCAGTGCACATTGATATAACAGTGTCATCTAGACAAAGGTATTGTTGACTTGATAAAATAACACATCAATCAAAAATTATTTTTTTCTGCTGACGTGTTATTCTCTCAAGTAATTTTTAAGTTGTTTATCGTTAGTTGAGTAACAACGTTCATTCACGGAGGGGCCGCTTTGACCCAAAATGAATTGTTGAGGATTAGAGTGCTTAAAAAAAGAATAGGGACCAAAATGTCTATCCAATTATACGTCATGAGCTTTTTTAGAGATTTTAATTTGTTCGAGTTTAACATCGAGAGATGCCTAAAAAGTGTTACAATCAAAATATTTAAGCCAACTAACATAACTTTATTGTTTTAGACCAAAATATTACTTTTCAAACATATATGAACTAAAATGTTTCTTTCTATAGTAGAATAGTTAAAATAAACTTTTATTATAATATAAGAATTAAAATACCACTTTTTATAATTAAAATAACAAAAATAAACTTTTAAAAATAATACATGTACTAATAGATTTTAACATATTTAACACACTATAAACATATAAAAGGACGAACATAATATTTTAGAAAATTATTCAATACACATATTGTGCAGACATTAAATTATACAAACCCTTGCTTTTTAGTTGTTAAAGATTTAATTTAGGATACAGAGTTTAAGAGTTTAGTTTATAAAATTTAAAATTTAGGGTTTATAATTTACAGTTTTATACTTAAGTATTTATATTTTAATTTTTAAAGAGAACTTTTATGAATTTATACTCTCTTGTCCCGTTAAACTTGTTCTTTTGTGTTTTAAAATTGTTCCACTTAAATTATCCATTTAAAAAACTCATAAAACTTTTACTAGACACATTTTCTTTTCCATCTTTTTAAATTTCTCAACAAAATAAATTTTAACATTTTTAAAAATAAAATTGTTATTTTAATGATTTTACAGTAAATTTTTTATCCTAAAACTACATAAAATATCAACGAGTAACAATTTAAGGATGGAGAGAGTAGTATATAATTTTTTTACCCAACATAGATAAAAAGGTTAAACAACATCATTGGTCATTGAACTATTTTCATTTTCTTATTTTGATCATTAAATTATTTTTTGACAAAACCGTCATTAATATTATGTTTTTTCTCTTATTTTGGTCACTAATATTATCTTTTCCTATTTTGATCACTAATCTATTACTTCTTTCCTAGTTTTGTCACTAAACTATTAGTTTTTCCACGAGGTTTTTAGCGATGAGTGACTAAAATAAGAAAAAAATCGTAATATTAGTAATAGTTTCGCCAAAAATAAAAATTTAATGACCAAAATAAAAAATTAGAATAACTTAGTGATCAATGATGCTGTTTACTTTTTTTTTTATACTTTTAACACGTTCACTTCTCTAAATTTTCCCCCAAACTCCTTTCTTTCCTTCTTATTTTCTTTCTCTCTCTCCATCTCATTCTTTCTTTCTCCTCAATGTATCAACAGCAAGAAACAGGTCCTACAGTAAATTGCTAGTTGTTTGGTTGGTTTTAGGGTCTAAAACCAGAGACAATGGAAGGCTTGTATTTGCTACTGCTTAGTTTAAGCTGCTTTGATTCTGAATGCAATTTGAATCTCGGAAACCCAGTTCAATTCCAGCGATATCAAACTCAAATTCAGCGATAGTCGTGGAATCTCACATGTCTTACTCCACAAACTCAATGCCAAGTTCAATGAATTATTCTCTGCTTTGAATGACGTTTCCACCCACCCAGCTCATTCCCACTCTATCTTCCATGTCAATGTTGAAGCTGCCATTAAAGAACTAACTTTGCTATTGAGATGCTGCATTGTCGTTTTCAAACGGAGGGAATGCGGAACCTTGTAATAGTTTCGAAAATGAGGTTTTGCGCAAATGTATGTATGTCCATAATGGTGGCACTACTCTCCATGCTGAGCCCTTGGTTACTTCCATAACTTCCTTAAGTTCCATGGAACTTTGTAATCCATTTCATGCCATTTTATGTGCCGTGCTTGAGGTAATTTTGATTTTGGTTTCGAATTCTGAGATTGCATATGCTTTAATTCAAAATCCAATTATTCAATTGCTTGTAATGTTAGTGCCTTTTGCATATCACTAAAGTTCATTCAACTAGGTTTTATTTGTTATAAACCATCGAATTATACAAACAAATCGTTAGTTTTGGTGCAGGAAAACTCATAGGAAAAAGTTAGTAGCCTGGCTAGATAGATTCATAGAAAGTTTTTTATGCTTTTGGAGAGTGAAGTAATTATCCATAGGTCCTTATTTTTTTTATATTTTGCCATGTAGTGCTTTATTAAGCTGCTTTTTGGTTTAGCCAGGATATTAAAAAATGTTGTCAGCCTTGTGTTATTCTTTCGTCAATGATTGTTGGACATTACCCTGTTCTTGGTCTCTGCATTCGACTTGAATTTTTCCTCATAGATTGCTGATATTACTCTGCTATGCCTATGGCTTTACTTGTAGGTATTGGTATTTCTTCTATATATTTGTGCACTTTGTTCTCAAAAAATATGACAACTTTTCAAAGTAAATGATGGCATTGCTTTTTAGGTTTCTGAGTTTCATTCATGCCTTTTGAAGTGACTTTAGTCTCATCGTAGATGGTTTATGATAGTTAGGCTGCTGCCATGAGAAACTATTAGGATATACACTTAAGCAGGGAAAGAGGGGCATAATACTAAAAATGCCATATGTAGGTATTTGCAGACGAGCTTCTGATGCATGAATCAGCGAGGCAGTACCTTTTGCTTGTTGATTCTCTCTCTTGTGGGAATGAAGTTGTATTCATCCGTCACCTTGGCCATGGTAATATTGGGAGTGTGCTGGAGGTTATTTCTGCTCACTTTGTACTCTCCCTTTCTGTTGACCAAGCATTTGAGGATTTCCTCAATAGGTTACTTTGGCTTCCTAACAATAACTTCAGAGTTCCAGAAATGACTTTGACTACAGCCTTGTCATTGTTTCTTAACCCCATCATGTTGTCTGCGCCCAAAATGTTTCAGGCATACCTGATTTTATTGGTTTCCGAAGTCATTGGAATTAGCATGTCTTCTGAGCATTTGATTCCAAGCAGTGAAATAAGAGCATACCTATCGGCATTTGAAAGGTCGGATGCCTTGTACCACAGACAAATGTCCAATATGCACACGGAAGGCTACCCCATAGCAGGCAACGACTCTTTTGTGAAATCACATTTTTGTGCAATTTACAGTCAGATGGATTTCGAATCTTGTCTTTTGCCAGCTACGAAAGAGAAAATTTGTAATCTGATTGCTAAATCTGATAATTTATGGAATTCATATTTAAGAAATACTTTACTAAAAGAAAGGCCTGGGCTAGTTGCTGCCTCTGTTGCATACACATAAGAGACCCTTCATGTTGTTGAGGAATCCACTAGAGATGACATTCTATCAATCATAAGCTGTATGACACTCCGGGGTTCTTCTGATGATGTTGATGACACTATAATGCATAAAAAGGAAGATACTAGTCCTCAAGATATTTGTCTTCTTGCATCTATATTGAAGCTAATGAGTTCTGCTATGTTACAAGCTATAAGGATCCTAACACAAGGCAGAAATTCAGGGTCTTTGAAAGCATCGGAAAATGTAGCATTAAGTAAGGAGTACAATTTTTTGGTGGCTACTTTCAATTGTTTTCAGCAGTTTGGTATACGTTTACCAGTTCCGAGGCTCTTACATGACATGATGGAAATTCAGCCAACAAGGCATAAGAAGTCAAAATGGATGTTTTTCCATTTCTCAGGCTTGTTGTCACTAAGTTATGCTAGTGGGATTGATTTTCTGGTTAAGAACTGCATATTTACATTGGTAATACTGTTGAAATTATTTGTTTATGAAGCGGGTGATCTCCATGCATTTGGATCCTTATTAGACTCAAGAGTAAAATCTTCATCACAGAAATCTGGTGTTGAAGTCCGAAAATCCGAAACTTCCCATAATGCTCGAGAGGTAAGGTTTCATTTTCCTCTTTGTCATTTGTGTCAAGCTCATTAAGTCTTTGACTTATGAAAAATAATTGAGAATGATGACTCACGTTCTCGTGGATCGGAAATCTAGCCATGCTGTCGCTAAAAAATCTCAGAAAATTCGGACACTGTACTTGGGATAAGTGACATTTTTGAGTTCATCTTATTAAATGTGCTTTCACTGTACTTGGGGTAATTTGACATTTTTGCATGGACTATGGACTCGTGTTTTATTTTGAAGTATTCGTCTCCGACACATTTAAATACGGATATGGGATATGACCTTTTAAGGACCTTTCAAATATATTAAAAAGCTTGGAAAAATTCGAACATAGCCTTATCGAAAAATACCTGTATTAGGTACCTAACAGTATAGTCCGAGTAACATAGATTTAGAGCCCAGTATTGTCTATATTTTAAGAGGGGAAATCTCATTTTCTTTTTTCTTCATTGTTGCAGAACTAGATCTCAAAAAAGTTCTAAAAACGGAGCAGGAACCAGGAAGTTTAGAGAAAAACCATCTGCTGAATCATGTTGAATCAGCTCTCAGCATAGAAGAGAGTGCTGGGGAAACTTGGAATGGTGAGATTTTTCTCAGATGCGTTTTAGAAGACTCCAAGGACTCGTCTGCCATTGCGGATTTAGCCGACTTCATCGAGTGCAAGCAAGGAAAAGAATTAATTGTAAGAATATGCTCGGCAGTGCCGTCTCTGTGCCAGGATAATAGGGGCGTCCGTCAAGGGGCCAAGCTTAAAAAAATTAAAAATATATGTTTTAGTTCTTACGGATAGATAAAAAAATATAGTGATGAATATATATGTATAGTTAGATAAATTTTGAGGGCCTCAATAACAAGTATTAAAAAAATTAATTGTAAGAATATGCTCATATTAATAAATATTAGGGGAAAATCAGGCACCTAATAATAAATATTAAAAATAATTTAATTTTTAAGAGTATGTTCGTAATAATAAATATTAAAATTAATTTTTTTAATATTTATTATTAGGGGCTTATTTTTTCCCACTATTTATTATTATGAGCATGCTCTTAAAATTTATTTTTTCAATACTTGTTATTATAGACGTACTCATAAAATTTATTTTTTTCAATACTTGATATTATAGACATTTATTTAAATAGGTGTATGTAACCGCAACAGAGATCGTTATATAGCGGTGGAGACACCATCTAAAACCACAATACCTGTAACCGTTATGTCCACAATAGCATATGTTATGTAAATTTTTTTACAATTGCGATACTCACAGTGATAGAAATAAAATTTGTTATGTCTAAAACTGTGATAAACACAACATAATTTAATATACGATCGTAACCACAATTTAAATCTTTAATTTAAGGTCTAATTTTTAAATTCCTAAGGGCACTAAAACCTCATGAACGCCTTGACATCAAGCGAAAGAAAAGGAAAACAGCTTTTTAGAAGAAAGCATAGTTATACTTATGAAGAGAATGCCATGATTAAGCATTAAACTGCCGAGATATTTTTTCTTGACTTTTTGATGTAATGTGTTATTAAATTATTTTTTAAAATACAGTTACTCGTTGGGTTCGGTAATAATAAAAAAATATTTTTAATCTTTTAATAATGCGCATACACGCAATTTGAATTCGTGTTTTTTAAGATAAACATTATATATTTTTTCAGCGAGACACTTGTTAAGTTCGACAGTAATAAAATATTTATATCTCATTCAAATAAATATTAAATATTTGCAAATAGTACTATTAAATATTAAGTAATAATAAATAATTTAATTGATTTTTTTAATATTATTAAATAATATTATTTATTATTTAATCAAATTTAATGTGTAATTATAATATTATATATATTAAAATAAATATTTTATTTAAAACAAATATAAAATATTTAATTCTTCGTCGAACAAATAGTAAATATTAGTAAATAATTATTTATGCATGGAGTATGTAACCGTGATAAACAAATAGTAAATATTTAATTCTTCGTCGAACAAATAGTAAATATTAGTAAATAATATTAAGTTATAAATAAGGAGTAATATATAATAACAATACTATTATTTAAAATATAATTTAAAGTATATAATATATTCTTGTCATTTTTATTTAAAGACTTGTTTCAGCTTAGTGGTTAAGCTTGCCCCAATTTTCTTTTGGCTCAAAGGTCAAGTTCCCCTATTCTCTCTTTTCTTTCATTTATTCTTTTAACCCATTTATTTTCCTTGAATTATATGACGACACGTTTTATCATCTAATTAAAAGAAAACTTATTAAATTATTTTTAAATAAAAATAATATGTAAATAATGAATTTTTAATTTATTATTTTTTGAATTAAAATTAAATTGATTGATTTTGTAAATTTGAAGGACTACATGTACTATTATACAATTTTTTAAGTCATTATTTTAACAATATTTAACTAATCAATGATCATTTTATAACAAAAATTAAAATTTAATATTTATTATATAATTTTTAAAATTTTAATGATTATTTTATTTTATTTAAAATAGTTTAATGACTACTCATGTAATTTACCAAAAATAACTATCCAGTAAATTATACTAGAACCTCCCCTACCGTCGGATTAAATAAGATAATGTAGCCCTTGGATCTAAATGGTTATAAAATTAAACCTCCGTTTTCGAAGCAATTCTTACAAAATCTATTCTTCTGGCAGTTTCGTACCCTTAATTTCTGCTTCTCCTTGACCCGAGGCCCGGCCGCCCAGGTTTGTTCTACCGACCATCATAACGGTGTAAAACCCCCTTTTGTATTTATTTTAGATTTATGGGTTTGATTTCATATCTTTGATCGTGCTACCGTTTTCTTTGGAATCGTTTGATTCATTCTGTGTTTGTTATTAGGAAGAAAAAGAAATGATTGATTTCTTGGTTTTATATATGGATTCTGGAAAGGGTCTGCTTTTCTACGACTTGGATTTGCAAGGATCTGAGTCAGATTAGGTTGAAGAAGGCTAGAACATTAGTAATTTCGGGTCTGGTTGATTGATTTTGTGTTCTATAGGTTTCATTTTGAAAGTTTTGCTTTTCCTTTCGGGTTTCTAGTTTTGGTTTCTTTTAAAAAAATGGAAGCAGAAGACCTAGGGATTCCTAGGTAATTAGGGTTTTTTGGGCAGTTTTTAGTTTTTACTGCTTCTACTTTACTAGGAAACTTTGGATATTGATTTTATTTTCTGCAAAAAAATGTGGAAATTTGTGGGTGGGAGTCGGATTCACTGCTAGAAGTGATTGGATCATACAATGCGGAATATAAATACTCTATAAATTGTTTGATAATAAATTCTAGAAAGATCCTAGTCCGATAAGAGCCAACACTCCTAGTTCAACGAGGATTTCCATGAGTACTTTAAGTTGAAAACTTTCTAAGAGAGAGCCCCAAACGAGACTTTATTAGAAATTTTAGCAGAAAATAAATACTCTGTAACTTCAGCTTAAAGACACGTGGAACTATGATTCATTAGAGAAAAAAGCCTAAAAATAACTACCGAAATCTCCCTCTCCGAAATGATATATATATATTTTTTAATAATAATGCCTACTCAAGTTCCATTCCAAGCCATTCTTCATGAAGCTTGTGCCTAAAGAACCAATATAAATGGTAATAGAGGCTGCTGCTAGTGTGCTCCTTTGCGGGGTAACTCAACTTCTTTGCTAGGATCCAAATTAATTGGGTGTTTTTTTCTGAACAATGACTTGCTGGAATTAACAGGAAATTGATTGGAGGTTTTGTAGCACACCATATATAATAGAGTCCTCAGCCCTTTGTGCGCTTGAGTTATCTGTTTCATAAGTTAGAGATTGCTTGCAATATCTGTGTAATATGATATGTGGAATTAGATATAGAAGATTACATTTCATATGTTTAAGAAAGGTCTAGTTTTCATTCTTTAGAGTTGATCCCAATGGCTTTGTTTTTCTATCAGGTGTATTTCATAAGTTTGTTGATTCTATTTTTGGGGTGTGAAAACCCTTTATCAGTAGGTTATTTGCATAGAAACTTGGCTATGCCAGTCAATTGTTTGCTGCTACTTAAATTTAAGTCCAAATGCATTAAACTACGACTATAGAATTGGGTACTTATTGATCACTTTTATGAACTAATCTCTGGTGATTATCATGAAGTTATTTGTGACGATCTTTTGGGAGATCGCAGTTAGGATTTTGTGTTTTGCATTAGAAGAGGTCAGGTATTTGATTGAAAAGGAAGAGAAATAAAAAATGGAGGAGAGTATATAAGTTAAAATGCTAACTTTGAGACGATCTACTATTTGCTAATTTTGTTAGTAAATTTTTCCTATTTTTCTTTTGCAATATGTTTTTGTTACACACTACGCATGCAACTTTTGCTCATTATTTTCATGTCTTACTATTGCAGCTTGAAAATGGCAGCAAAATATATAATTGGTTCTGTTGCGGCATCGTTTGCCATTGCTTATGTAGCTGATAATCTTGTTGCTGATCAGAAGATTTTTGGAGGTAAGTTGCTGTAGATTTCTTGTTCTTGGCTATTTCAGGGGGGTTAATAATGGCTTTTCCTCTCCAACTCAGGGACTACACCTCACACCGTTTCAAACAAGGAATGGTGGGAAGAAACTGACAAGAAATTTCAGGCATGGCCACGCACTGCTGGTCCACCCGTGGTGATGAACCCCATCAGCCGCCAGAATTTCATTGTTAAGTCAGGATCTGAATCTTGAAGACCAAATGTTTGCTTCTCTTTCCTTTCACTGTGAAGAAATTGTGGTCTTTATTACTGTTTTATAGTTCGGAAATTTGTCTGTGCTTTTTCTCGATCCAGCCGGAGGACTGTTTGATGATGATGACTATTATACTAGATCTCAATAAATATCTGTGAAGAATTGCCAAACTGCTTTTTTTATATACATTTCCAGATTTCATGGACACCAAATAAAATTTGATGGTGTGAATTGTTTTTCTAACAGAAGGCTGATTATTCCCATGACAATGCCTACTATGTTGCAAGGCTATTCTTAAGTTTTTTCTTTTTAATTTCATGATTACAGTTTTGTTGCAGGCAGGAAGAAAGGTTTTGCAGCTTGACCAAATCCCACTCTAATGAATCTAAGTTCTGACATTAGAATAAATTAGATTGAGATAATTGTTCCAACCAATAAGTTGAGTACGCATTTGGACTCACAATTTTTTAGATGTAGTATTTAAAGTATAACCTTCCAAATCCTTAAATCAGGAGCAATTGTGTTTAAGCACAATCGAACTCACATCCTCATAAATGTTACAATATAATAATTATAATTTTTTTGATTTTGATATAATAAATAAAGGTAAAGTACTCTTAAATAAAAAAATTGCAATTATATATGGTTTTATGGTAATATTTATTACTATATTTTTAGCTATTAACAAAACTCATGCACATCTTACAAGTTATTTAAATTCGAGTCCTTTAAGAAGATTCAATGAGATTATTCAATGAAAATTTCTAAATATATAAACTCATTTTTTTTCTAGTGCTAGTCTGTATAATTTATGAAAAAAAGTATTTTCTAAAAGTATATTGACTTCCGAGCTTCATTTCAAAGAATGTGAGCAAAGTTTTGAAATTATGAAGAAAGTTTTTGTACTTCCATTTCAAAAAATTACAGTTTCACAGTTATCAAAAAAAAATTACAGTTTCAAAACTCTATAAAAAAGGTTCTGTACTTTGGTCTGTAATGATTATATTTTTATAACCGATACCAAGGGTTTCGATATTCCTTCAAAAGTTTTGATGCTTTAAATGCATAAGGTCGTCAAATACGAATCGAATTTGAACAAGATGTAAATATATGTGTGCCCACTTGAAAAATATTTATGAACCCGTCACTGTTTATATATAGTATAATCTTCTGAGACAAAAAAAAATCTATAAATAAAAAATTTGCCACGGTGATAATTCAAGGTTTTTCTAGTGCTCCTATACTAGATTGCATAGCTGTGATTCTATATTGTCACTTCATCAAACGGCTTTGATGCATCTTACAATATGATTCCTTCAGATTTCGTACAGACAAAATAAGATATTAACAAAATGAAAAAGGTTATTAATTCTTAGAATAGCATCATGCAACCAACAGATGTTAAAAGTTGTGGACCAACTTCCATTTCACTGCAACCAATTTCTTCAAGAACGGAAGCCAGCTCTATATAAGAGTAAGAAATTACTCAAACATTGGAGGACCAGACACTATGTTTTTATATAACAGAAACCAGTCAAGCTTGCCACCAGGGACTTAAATTGCGGTGACGGCAGCATTTTCAGTTGCGGACATAACGGGCAGTTATTTTTCGCAATAACGATTTCAGATAATGTCGCTACGGCTATATAGCGACCGTTATTGCGATAAGGGTTCGCTATTTGAATCTGCTTGCCACCCTATTTCTACTGAACTATACCTGAACAGTGGGGTCAGGTGAAGTTCCTACCAACAAAGTATCCAATAACTAGGAAAGTTTGAATGAGCTAAAATACAATTCATCTTGGGACTCTCAGTCTGTAACATTAACATGTGGTATCAGTAAGGACAAACTGGTTATATAAAATCTTTCACTTGGGCTGACATGGTTTGGACAAACTGGAACAAAAACACTGAGTTTATGAGCATCTACTTCAGTTTGGTTGTCATCGTAGCTATGGAAGCAAGGTTACCTGATCAATATGTACCGTATTCGAGGCACCGCTTACTGTGAAGCAACCGAGTCGGTATTCACATCGGTCGATCGAAACACTCATTCGTTGTCCTGGCTGTCATAACTATCATAGGTGTTATTGCAGGGATCATTGCTCGGCTGTGTGGTGGAAGGCATTTTGGTGGAAATGGGGAGAATGACATTGAAGGATAGATAGAAAAAAAGTGTACAAGTTGCATCGACGGTGGAGTCCCTCCGGCAGTTCAACCTCCCAAAGAGGAATCAAACCCGGCAACGGAAGACGAAAAGAAATGAAGATTCATACATAGATAAACAGATTGATGCAAATGTAAGTATGATTATTGATTAGTTCAGATTGTATGTGGTGACTGTAATTAAAGTTGTTGAATTGTTATTTTCTGAGATCAGACTTGGTGACATTTCAGATTCTGTCATAACTTCTAGACCGGGTTTAGGGTGTTATATGACTGGTTTAAGCATGCATTATTTTTCATCTCTCTTTTATGTATAACTTCACACTTGCATTATATATCCTACATCAGATAAACAGTCTGCCCTTTCTATTTCCAAATAAGATGTTTTATTGTTCTTTAAAATATAGCAGTAATTTACAAAGTCAGCCTACACTGTTGACTGTACTAAGAAACAATCTGTGCAACTTTGTATGTGAGTCCTTCAAGCAGTTGTAATCCCAGGTAAACCTGAACTTATCCTAGAAATAATCGGCAAATCATGAGACAACAAGCTCAAGAATGGAAGTGATTGTCTCACCCCTATCTGGAAACAAATAACCTAAGATTCTGTTATTGACATACATTTGTGTATAAAGTATGCAATATTCTACATGCGAAGACTGATCTCGTAATCGACATCCATTGCTCGCAAGCTTAACAGCACTGTGGAGAAATAGTTCCGTCTTCACTCAATTTGACATTGTTGCAGATAGCTTTGGCAGTTGCATATCCTTGTTCCTGTATGCTAACATTTTGCAGCAAAATTCCTTGGCAAGGATGAGTCTTACTGCAATCGAATTTTATTGCCACTTCAGAAGCACTAGTCCCTTCGATGTTCTTATACACCACATTTTTCACCAGAACTGCAGAGCTCTGCGCGGATTAAACAAATCCGATTCATTCAACATTAGAGCCAATAGTAGGTTAACACTTTGCATAAAAAAACACAAACATTAAGCATACTGTTCCACCACCTGTTCTTTGCATGGTTTATCTTGGTCACAGTAGTTTTGGTCTATGATTATGGGGTTGGACACATTAAACATTTCAATGTTTTGAAATATGATGTTGCTTGCACTTCCTGACCCTCCCTGGTAATCATTAATTATAAAAATTGTATGTTAATGCCATCAGAGTTATTACAGGATCTCGAATGCATGTCGCAGTAATTATTTTCGGTGCTGCACTTGCCTGCCATGTCTTGATCCTGACTCCATTTTTGGTTCCGAAAATCTTAGCTCCATCGACTGTCACACCAGAGACATAAGCCTTTGAATTTTTAGATCCTAAGCTCCCAATACTGACCTCCCCATCATCACAATCAAACATTGTAAATCATCAGTTTAGGCTTGACTTAATGGTTGAAAAAAAGGATTTAAGTTTGTAGGGTTAAAGACCTGATTCCATGACCAGGGCCACAAGTTATGTTCAAGGCTTGCACATTTTGGGAGTCACTTACAATGGAGATACAATCATCGCCTTCGGTTAAAAACAAAACACGATAGAATTCCGTTAATCAAACTTGTGGTGTAATGACAAAGGACATTAACCTTATTCATGTGATCAATATCATATTTGGAGACTAATATTTTTGTTCAAATCCTTTCGAATATTAGACGGATAGTCGAATTCTAATTGAACGTGTAGATTTGGTTAGTAAGTCGTATGCCATACCTGTACCTATGATGGAGTCTGTGATCCGTATGTTTTGAGTATGAGTGACATGAATTCCATCAGTGTTGGGACTTGTTTCTGGGGCTGTCACCGTAAGAGCAGAAGCTTGAACATTGTTGCATTTTTCGAAAGAAACATGGATTTGTTGTGCATCTTGGATGTTCAGATTTTGCACCATCAAGTTTTTGCTCTTGTTGAAGGTAAGAGCCTGAAACCACAGTTTTTATTTTACACCATGGAACTTGACATGACTCAACCTTTTGACTTCCTACTTAATTTAACTTCACATATTTCATTTTTTATATAAATAATTTGTTTCAACATATTATAAAAAAAAATTCCTTGCCTTTTTCTTAATATTTCTTGTAACTTTATAGCTACTCATTGATTAATATGGTAAACATCACCGTCACTAAACTATTCTCGCTTTTTTGTTCTGGTCATTAAACATTATCCATTTTTGTATTGGGGCACTTGTTGGGTTCTTACACTGATTAATATTTGTCTACAAAAATACTATTTATTACATGTTTTATATAAAACATGATGCAAACAATGATTCTCCTTAATTAGGATACACTAATACATGTATTTTTCTTAGAAACCCAGATGGAATCTGTTTTCATTTTTAAAAGTCAATTTAGTGATGGAAAAGCTCCTGAGCATGATTATTACATACAAAGATAGAAAGGAAATTTTAACCTACCGTTGGTGCATGTTGGCATGGCTGCAAAACAATAAAACAAAGCATTTGGTAAGAGAAAGGACGATCATGAAGAAAATACAGACAAATTAAATTGTGAGTGTCGGGTAAACTTACAAGATCTTTATTGATTTTGCAAGAGTTTTTCCACCATATCTCCCCATTACCATTAATATTCCCACCACCTTCGATTAACAAATTATCAACCTCGTCAAAGACAAGCCAGTGCCTCCTATCTTCCTTGTATTCAGACATATCATCAGATGCTTCAATGCTGCCGTATATCTACAGAAAATTTTGATCAGGCAATTAAGTCTGAAACTGTAGGTAAAGTCTGGAAAAAAATCCGAAGATAACAACGATACATTGAAACACAGAAGACAAGCCACACAGTATACCCAGGACTCGAACTAAAACCAACAAGAAAACGACTCCTCGTATGATAAATTAAATGGGGTTTTCATTTCAAGCTCACCCGGATTGTAAGATTGGACTTGCAGGGACCTGAAAATCTAATAGGCTTAAGATGATAGCACTTTCCTTGAGGCACCTCAAGCACAACCTCACCCTTGGAGGAACAAGCTTCTTCCCAAGCCTTCTCAAATGCCTGAAACACCATTCATGCATAAATCAAAGACCCTCGAAATCGAATACATCCATATATGTGGCATATTGTTAAAGTGTGTGTGATCTAATTCTAACCGGAGTGTCATCATCGGCATCACCGGTTGCTTCAAAGTGATCGACGTTAACAGTTTTAGTTGAAGGTGATGTAAGGCTAGGAAGTTGAGTGGTGTGTGAGATGAAATCCTTGGAGTTGCCATCTTGGATGGTGGTGAGGTAGGAAGGGTAAGCTAGTGGATCATATCCAGCAGATACAACGTCTTCAAAGCAATTATAAGGAGGAGGTGTGCCATCTTCCAAAGAGATGTAACGTGAGAATAAAGAGAAGAAGGTTATTATGACAAGTTTTGTAACATGTCGACCCATCCGTATCTTGTTTTGTAAGAGAAAAAGAAAAGAAAATATACTAATTTGATGAAAGGCAGGGGGAGAAATGGTATGGTTGTGAGTTAGTTTAATGATGAGATTCTATATTTATGGAGATTGCTTGGTGTCTTGGGGCAACACTCTTTGAGGTATGGTCAAGATATGAGAGATTGAGACGAAATAATCTCACTTTTGCCATCTCAAATATCCAATGTTTATAAATATTTAATAATAATAGTCGAGGGCGGAATTCAGTAATAGAGTTTGGGACTAATTTATTTTAAAAAAATCAAAGGTTTAAATTAATTTTCAAAAATTTTAAATGATTCATTTTGTATTTTTTAAAAAAAATTTGAGGTGTAACTAGAATTTTTAAATTGAGGGACTTAATGAGAACTTTCAAAAGTTACGGGAGAGTTTTGATTAAAAATATTCAAAAAATTAAAATTTAATATAAATTTTTAAAAAATTTGTGAGGTCAAATTAAAATTTTTAAAAACTTAACGAGTTAAATTCTAAATTTTCAAAACTTGAGAGGCCATAACTGATGACCCCACAAGTCTCCAACATGTTCTGGCACTGATAATAGTAATACCAAATATTTAATAATATTGATAATAAATATGGGATAAGGATACCCACCAATAAAATTGTGGCGTGTCATATGGGTTAAAAAGAGAAAAAAAATGTTAAAAAAACACTTGCCTCATATAAATATGAATCCCTTCCATTTAAATTATATCATGTAATTAAAAATATTGTTACATGATTTGAAACAGAAGGTCAACAAAAATGATAAATTATTTTTTTTATAAATTTTAATTTTAATTCTACCTAGAGAAAAATAAAGGAAAAACTTGAGAAAATAAAAGGGAAACTCTTGCTTTTATTAAAAAAATGGTTTGAAAAAGTACATTTTCATCTAAAAAGGACCTTGTTTTTTTATTACATATACAAATCGATATCTTCATACTCCAAAGTACTTTTTCGACAGTCAAAGCCTCTTATTTTTTTTAGAATAAAAGATGAGGCTGAAGTCGTTACATTAAGCTTTCTTCAATTGGACACAAGGGAAGCAGAGACATGTGGGCAATCAAGGGAGACATCATAATAGACGAAAAGAGTACCATTGAGTGTTGTGTTGGTCTTGGTCATGGTCATGAAATCGACAACCATGTTAACTTCTCGTCGCTCAAAAGAGAATTCAACCCACCATGCTCGCTCAACTAGAGCCACGATTGTTCTTACTAAGGCGAAAGAAGACGATGAACATCAGCATTGTAAGTTTGAACTACAAGGCGTTCAAAACCATAATCCCAAGCAATCTTCAGGCCTCTTATTTTAATTTTTGTGTTTAGATTAATACTTGTACTTTTCATCTCAAAAACACATTGTTCTTTGGCGTTATTGTACCAAAAGTACTTTTTGATGAATTTGGCAAACTTGACCCGAGACTCGAATCGATTTATTCGAACCGAGACCCGAAATTGACCCAAATATGATAAGCCAAACTTAATCCGAAATAAATTGAACCGAACTCAACTGACCCAAATTTTTTGTTGAACCGAAATGGACCGAACTGATTTTTAACCGAACCGAATAGACTCGAATCGATTTCACTCGAATCGAAAGTTGAACCAAACATCGACCCGAATTTAACCCGATAATTAAGGCAAAATGAATGAATAATTTATTTATACTATAACCATTATCTATTTTTAACAATATGATAAATAATAAAATGATGTATGTTTTATTATTTTTTTGTATTATACTATGAGAGTGACTGTTGCTCTTCTCAAAATTGTAGTATAATAATATTTTATGTCATTTTAAGTTTAAATACTAGTCAAATAAGTCCTTTGTCCTTACTAAATTTGAAATTTAAAAATTTACTAAATTCTTATCCATCTCAATATTTGATCTTAGCTTCATCCCTGTCGGTGAGTATTTTGTGGTTGCTACATTTACAAAAAAAAAAAAGTCAAAAGATTGCATTATAAAGGAAAAAATAGAGGACCAATTCATAACCAGAGGCGGGAGTTTGTTAACTTAGGGATTTTGAAACTTGAAAGGTAGATGAGAAAAAGGGACTTTAAGATTTTGTTGACTTAAGAATTTAGGTTTTGCGGAACTTTTAGAGTTTGGAAAATTAAATCTAAACAATAAAAGCATTAACTCTAATTTGCGAAACAAACAAAGAGGAAAAAGTAAGCGGAAAAATTAATACCCTAATTTGAAAAAAAAGAAGACACGTTTTTTTACAAGAATATATGACTAATTTTATATATAAAAATATATTTGACTGGATTCAAGGGTGTTAGAATTCTATCTGGTTAATTACTCCATCAATTCTTAAAATAATTGTTGTTTTAATAATGATTAAATAAAATTTTCTGCACATGTTACGTACAATATTGTCGGTTGAAAATTCTTTAAAAGTTTTAAAAATTTTATAAAAAAATTATAAAACTTATTAAAAGTATTTTTGAAACTTTAAAAATTCTTTAATAGTGTGTTATGTGACAATAATATCTCAAGAAAAAAAAGTCAAAATTGGTCAAATGAGTTAATTGATTCAATTTATTGATTTCAGTGGCTTAATTGAGTGAAAAAAAGTTCAAGAGCTTAATTGATTTTTTTTCAAAAGTTCAAAGACTTCAAACACCTTTATGCTTAATTTGTTATACCTTCGCCTTCAAATCTTCTACATTCTCCACCAACAAAATCTTATGCATCAATGAAGTCTTTGTGAATCATACCCAACTCAAACCGAATTGACCTGAAAATTTAAATGTTGACTCGATCCGAAACTGACCTGAACGACTCGATATTGACTCGAACTGAAAATGACCGATGCGATATTGACCCGACAAAAAAAACAATCCGATTTTGTCCCAATTCAATACTGGAACCAACCGGAACCGAATCTAAACCAAAAAATGACCCAAACTAAAATAATCCGAACCGAAACATATTCGAATGACCCGATTACCACCTCTAACTTTTGATAATTATTTGAATAGTAATGAAAGCAGAGGCAGATCGTCGTTAGGGCAGAGGGGGCACTAACTCCCAAAATTTTGAACAATTAATTTTTGGCCCTTCATTTTTTTGATAAATTTTAATTTGGTCTCTCCAAGAATTTTAAAATTCTCATTAAGTTTTTATTTCTTTTAATATTTTTAATTAAGTATTATTTTAAATTTTTCATTAAATTTCAAAATTTATGAAAATTTTATTTTATGCTTTTAAAATTTTTGAAAATTTTAAATATACTTCCGAAGCTTGTCTTACCAATATCTGTCCCTAAGTAAAAAATTTGGCTAAACTAAACAAAAATAAAACCGGACTCTAGTGGCAGAATATGGTGACAGATAGCTGCAAGAATGAGCAAAATACAAAAAAATGTAATAAAAAAAGAAGTTTAAGGGTGTTTGAAGCACTTGAACTTAAAAAAATCATTTAAGCCACTTATTTTTTATACCCAATTAAGTCCTTGAACCAATAAATTAAATTAATTAAGACATTTGAATAATTTTGACCATCAATTTTTGACATTTTTTTATTGAGATATTCTGTCATGTGACACTTACAGTTTTTTAGAAAACTTTTTTTATAAGTTTTTTTAATAAATTTTAAAGAATTTTTTAAATAAAATAAAAAAATCTAAAAATGTCAAGTGACAACACCGTAACATGACACATTGCACCAACTGATCCAATAAACTACTAGATTTAACCGTCAGCGTTGGTCAGCAAAATCAATTGATAAAATTTTGGAGTATAAAGTCTTAATTAAGTAAAAAAAATATTCAAAAACTTAATTAATTTATTTTCAAAAGTTCAAAAAGCTTGTACCCTTAAAACCAAAAAAATGTTAGTGCTTTACGTCGCATATTTAGGCCAATATTCTTACCAAATTACCTTGAGCTTCTCGTTCATTTATTTTTCTATATGAGTTTGTACCGTCTTCTTTTTTGGTCACGTTTCTTTCTGTTTTGTCTTATTGTTTCTCGGTGTTGTCCTGGTGGTTTAGAACTTCTATTTTATATGCATGCACTGCTTCTATGTTTGTTGATGCACCTTCTTATTCTTAATAAAATTGCATGGCTTAGCAACAAAAAAGTAGTGGCATAACCTATCAACTTTAGAGTATAATTTGAGGGGGCCTAATTAAAATTTTTAAAATTTTAGAGGTCTAACCAAAAGTTTTAAAAATTTAAGGGACTTAATGTGATTTTTTTTAATTTTTTAATTTTTAGAAAGTTTGATGATTTTTTTAAACAATTTTGAAAGAAGAATTAAAAATATTAAAAAAATTAATATTTTATGAAATTTTTTATAAATTTTGAGGGGATAATTTCAATTTTAAAAATAATTTAAGGACGTATTATAAATTTTTTAAAATTTTAGGGTGCCAAGTGTCACGGCCTTAGCCTTTAGTTCTCTTGGTCGCTAAGCCGTGCGACACTTGAAAAGGACTCTTCCCGATCAAGTCAGCATTTTCTCTCGATTGATCTGCTCAAAATAAGCAAGCAACACATTAGTCTCGCGCCACAAAACCATTCTTCAAGCCATGGTCGAAACCGTGGGGCATAGCGGATGCACACAGTCGACCCCCAGCTTCCCCGTAGGAAAGAAAAATGGTTTTTATTTTATTAGAAAAAAAAAGAAACATCGGGTTACATTAGAAAACTCACCCACACCATCGACTTGGGCGGTAGGGGCCGTCTCGATGGTGTGTAGGATACATATCTTTACCAGTGGATCAGCCCAAACTCTGCCGACTGTCCACCCCTACATATATGCGAAAAAAACATCATAGAAATGACCCGAGTAAACATTCTATTGTTTGAAATGATGACACTTTTTCCTAACTAAAGAAATAATTGAAAACAAAGACTCTTCTTCCTAAAACATTGATGTGCTTGAAAATGGGGCATGGTAGAAGTGACTCGGTTGTGGCCCCGGAACTCGGTTGTGACACCATGTGAGGGGATGGCTACAACATCCTCCCCCACCTAACTTGTCGATGCCCTCGTCGACTGAGCTGCAAGGAACTCCTCGATTTTCTGCTTGAACGCCTTTAGGTCATGATCTCTCTCCCAACTTGTCTCTTCGGCTCCGAGACCTTCTCACTTGACCAGGTACTCACGAACAAGCTTCTTCTTGGACACCGTAACAAACCTATCAGCAATGATCTCCTCAACTCGACGTTCTGATGGGGGTTTGGTACAGATGGGGCCCCGATCACTCTGTCCTCGGCTAACATCTGAGGGGCTCGCACGAAAAGGCTTCAAGTTGCTCACATGGAACACAGGGTGAACTTTCATCAATGAGGGCGGCTTGATCTTGTATGAGTTATTTCCAACTTTGGTCACAATCGGTACTGGTCCTTCATACTTTTGCACCAATCGCCGGTCTCTATTCCGTAAGAACCGTAACTGTTCTGCCATTAGCTTCACAAGCACTAGATCGCCAACTTTGAACTGCTGGTCCCTTCGGCCACGATCCGCCCACTTCTTCATATGTTTTGCAGCTTTCACTAGATAAGCCCGAGCAATCTCTGTATTTTGGCGCCACTCCTTTGAGAAATTAAAAGCTCGAGGACACTTTCCTTTGTATGACTCTAGAGTGGTGTGTGGGAAGCCGCTCTTGACGACTGTCACAATTTCAAAAGGGCTTTTATTAGTAGCAGAACTCTTTTGTGAATTAAAACAAAGTTGTTCCACATCCAACAAAGAAGGCCAATTTTTTTCTGGTTGCTTTGGATAAAATGCCTTAAGTACTCTTCTAACAACCCATTAAAGCGCTCTCGCTCCGCCCATCCGTGCAGGGATGATAACTTGATGACAAATTCAGTTTGGATCCCAACATCTTGAATAACTCTCTCCAGAAATTTCGGTGAACCGACAATCCCATCACTAACGATATCTTGTGGGACACCCCAATACTTTACCACATGTTTAAAGACTAACCGAGCTGTCTCCTCCCCGAAAAATATTTGGGGCAAGGGATAAATGTAGCATATTTTGAGAACCGATCCACCACCACAATGACAGCTCCAAGATCCCCACCCGAGGCAAGTTCACTATGAAGTCGAGTGAAATGCTCTCCCAAGGTCGTCTTTGGCATCGACAATGGCTCCAACAATCCTGCAGATCTTTTGTCGATCCACTTTGTGTCTTGCTGGCAAATAAGGCAAGTCTTGGTATAGTCCATAATATCATGTCGCATGTGCGGCCAATAATATCCTTGTTCCAACAGGCGAGCACGCGCCGCCAACCTTGGTGACCTGCCAGGAGTGTCATGGCATTCACGTAGTAGTTTCTGTCTAAGTTCTCCCGCTCTCGGGACATACATACGCGAACCTTTCGTCATTAGGATCTCATTCTCTACCTAAAAGGTCTTCGATTGACCACTTTCCACCATCCTCAATATTGCCATCATCTGCGGATCCTTTCCCATATTCTCCATTATGAGTTCCCGGATGTCATTCGTCACCCTACTAGCCGACATGGGAGCAATCAATCTAAGGGTTGCCGGATCGCCCTTCGACTCAACGCATCAGCTACGATTCTTCTTCCCAACTTTATGCTCAAAACTGAAATCAAACTCCGCTAAGCGCTTTTGCCATCTTGCTTGCCTTGCCGACAGTTTTGGTTGTGTCAGGATATGACTAGCAGCTGTGTTGTCTGTTTTAACAACAAACTTTGAGCCCAACAAATAATGCCTCCAAGCCCTGAGACAATGGATCACAGCTAGAAGTTCCTTTTTCCGAGTTGCATATCTCGTCTCGGCACCACTCAACTTCCGACTCTCAAAGGCCACGTGGTGACCACCCCGCATGAGTACTCCCCTATGGCAAAGTCGGATGCATCCGTTTCAACTTCCATTGGTTTCTCAATGTCTGGTAATACTAGGACTGGGTCGTTCATCACAACAGTTTTTAGTCCCTCAAAAGCATCTTGACACTCTTTAGACCAGACCCACTTCTCACATTTCTTTAACAAATTGGTAAGTATAGCTGTCCTCCGAGAGTAGCCTTCGACAAACCGTCTATAATAGTTAGCTAATCCCAAGAATGATCTGAGCTCACTGACACTCTTTGGAGTATGCCATTCTTGGATTGCCTTCACTTTTTCCTCATCCATTCGAACATGTCCCTGCCCAACGAGGTGTCCTAGGAACTTAATTTGAGTTTGGGTAAAAGCACATTTCAACCTTTTAACAAATAGCTGATTATCTCTGAGCCTCTGCAACACTAACCGCAAATGGTTTTCATGATCTGTCAAAGAAGAACTATATACCATTATATCATCAAAGTACATCACTACAAACTTGTCCAGAAAATCATGGAACACCTGGTTCATCAAGGTGCAAAAGGTTGCAGGCGCATTGGTTAGCCCAAATGGCATCACAAGAAACTCAAATGCCCCATATTGAGTAACACAAGTTGTCTTCGGTTCATCTCCCTCGGCCACTCTTACCTGATGATACCCCGATCGAAGATCCAGCTTTGTAAAATATTTTACGCCACTTAGCTGGTCGAACAAGTCCGCAACTAAGGGTATGGGATACTTGTTCCGGACAGTCACTTTGTTCAGGGCTCTATAGTCCACGCACAATCTCAGGCTTCCATCATGTTTCTTCTGGAACAACACGGGCACCCCAAATGGCGCTTTAGACGGTCGAATAAACCCAGCTTTTAACAGTTCATCGAGTTGTTTCCTCAATTCAGCTAATTCCAGAGGGGACATACGGTACGGGCATCTCGCAGGAGGTTTGGCACCGGGGACCAGTTCAATCTCATGATCCACCGTCCTTCGAGGAGGGATGCCTTCTGGCAACTGATCTGGCATGACATCTTTATAGTCCTCCAACACTCTCAGAATCCCATTTGGTACCCCTTCAAGGGTTGACTCCCCATGTAGAATAGGTAATATGACAAAAGAAGGTTCCTCATTCTTCACCCCTTTCTTAAATTGTATTACTGATAGCATCCTTCCGCTTCTTGGTAGAATGGTAGCGGGTACCACCCCCGGGCAATCCCCTAGAAACAATAGGCAGCTCGCAGCAGGGACGGGGATGGCCTGGGCTTTTGTCATAAAATCCAGTCCTAACACAACATCAAAATCGTCCAGTGAGATCCACGCTTCCCTCCCAGGACCCAAGCTTGGCCTTCACCCTCTTAACACTTCCACAAATTTCGGCGGCGGCAGAATTAAGTGCTTTCATCTCTCCCACATCTCTAGTAATTGTTAAACCGCATCTCTTGACTTCCTCAGGTGAGATAAAAGTATATGTTGCTCCCGTGTCAACAAGAGCCCTAGTCTTCTTCCCATTTATCACCAAGTCCACGTACACCAAGCCCTTTCCCGGTTCCTTCTTTATGTTGTCCAATTGCGATTGTAATGCACTCAGAAAACGGATGGACCCAATCCTGGCCAAATCGGTCTCACTATTCTCTGTAGGTGGGTTAGGGAGTGTGTCCTCAGGCCGTGAAAGTTCCAAAGCACTCAATGCACCCCTATATGGGCACTCAGCCACGCGATGAGGCCCCTTACATAGGAAGCATGCTAGGGGTAGCCTATTTGGTCCATTCCTCGGCGTAAAGCCACCATTCCCCCTATTCTGCACTGGCTCCTTGTTTGGAAGTCCTCTCCTGGCTCCCCAAGTTATCGGCCTCTCCCCTCTAGCCGTCTTACTCCAATTACCTGCATGGTTATTGCTCCCACTAGTTGGGGCCTTGCGTTTGTTTGAGCCATCACTGTAATCGTTAAGCCGCTCGGCAGCCGCCATGGCAGCGACTACATCCTGCACCCGTTGTCTTTGAATCTCAGTTCTAGCCCATGGCTTTAGGCCCTCAAGGAAAGCAAACATCTTGTCTTTCTCCGACATGTCCTTAATATCCAGCATCAATGCCGCAAACTCTCTCACATAATCACGAATAGTCCCAGTATGGGTCAAATCCCTCAACTTCTTCTGAGCATTATACTCCACATTCTCCGGAAAGAAGGTAGCTATTAATTCTCGTTTCAACTCGTCCCAACTTTTAATGGAACACACGCCATTTGTGAACTTGGACCTCCACCACAATTTGGCATCCCCTGACAAGTACATAGAAGCCATCGAGACCTTGTCTTCTTCTATAGAGGTGCGAGTAGCCCGAAAGTATTGTTCAATATCAAATAGGAAATTTTCAAGCTCTTTGGCATCCTTGTTCCCCTCATACCGCAGAGGCTCAGGGACCCTATTCCTCTGGCCCTTTTCCATGGTTACTGAATTTCCCACAACCACTTCAATCAAATTAATTTGAGCCTTAACCTCCTCTATCTCATACTTCAGAGTATTCATTGCCTCTTTTGTCTTATCAGTGAGGTGTTTCACCATGTGAGCCAACTCCTGATGAGAAACTTCAATTGCTCGAACTCGTTCACTGGTCACTACATGAGCCCTCAGGGCCGCTACCGCGGCTTCTAGCTTCTCATACCTATCGGGGTCTATGGTCCTACCCCCTTGTGCGGGCACTCTAGCGCCATGTTGCGCCGAAGTACCTGCGCCCGCTGGCACCTCAGTTCTCGGGACGACTCTTGGCCCCTGATGCTTACGCGTAGTCACCATCCTTAGGTTGACTCCTACCACACTAGTTCCTGCACAGGAAGAATAATAAGCACCACAATGCCTATTAATAACTCAGCACCACTGTGCTTTCCCACTAAAAAAAACTTGGCACCACTGTGCACAAGAAGCAAGAGAGCACCACTGTGCATCAAGAGGGAATAAGCACCACTGTGCTTTCCCAATAAAAAAAACTAGGCACCGCTGTGCACTAGCAACAAGGAAGCACCGCTGTGCTTGAATTAAAAAAATTGAGCACCACTGTGCCACAATTATTAAAAAGCACCTCTGTGCTATTGATTACGCACCTCTGTGCTTTTCACCACAATGAACAGGCAACACCACACCCGAAATTCAGTGCAACAACCTTACTCTGATACCACGTGTCACGGCCTTAGCCTTGAGTTCTCTCGGTCGCTAAGCCGTGCGGCACTTGAAAAGGACTCTTCCCAATCAAGTCAGTCTTTTCTCTCGATTGATCTGCTCAAAATAAGCAAGCAACACATTAGTCTCGCGCCACAAAACCATTCTTCAAGCCATGGTCGAAACCGTGGGGCATAGCGGATGCACACAGTCGACCCCCAGCTTCCCCGTAGGAAAGAAAAACGGTTTTTATTTTATTAGAAAAAAAAAGAAACATCGGGTTACATTAGAAAACTCACCCACACCATCGACTTGGGCGATAGGGGCCGCCTCGATGGTGTGTAGGATACATACCTTTACCAGTGGATCAGCCCAAACTCTGCCGACTGTCCACCCATACATATATGCGAAAAAAACATCATAGAAATGACCCGAGTAAACATTCTATTGTTTGAAATGAGGACACTTTTTCCTAACTAAAGAAATAATTGAAAACAAAGACTCGTCTTCCTAAAACATTGATGTGCTTGAAAATGGGGCATGGTAGAAGTGACTCGGTTGTGGCCCCGGAACTCGGTTGTGACACCATGTGAGGGGATGGCCACAACACCAAGCCCCTCCAGCTCTGTTGCGCATCCGCCCCTGGCTATTATTAGAGAAGGGTTTCCGTGGAGGAAAAGTTCGTCACTCAATCCGTCACTGCATACAAAAAGTGACAGATTTACAGCATTTGTGATAGATTTTACCGTCACTAAAGAATCATTTTCCAATAGTTTGTTCCATCAACCACTAACGACCTAAATGTTATTGTAGTCTAAATTATTTGAAATAGAATTGTGTATACGATTGAGGTTGGTTTGATTAGACTTAAATATGGACTAGGTGAATTTAGATTTTAAATTTTTTAGATCATTTCGATTGAGTCATTTCAGTCCACTTGGTTTGAGTCATTCGGGTTTTATAGCTCAAGTTTTTTGAGTTGGTTATCATTACTTTGAATTTGAATGAAGTTTCAAGATGTAGGCTGGCTTCCCTTGCTTGTTGAAACAAGCAGATGACGCGTATCAGTCGAGGATTGTTCAGCTCCTTGGTATAAAATCACAGGGTGTTGAGGTCATAGTTTGTTTGAGTGAAGGAGATGGCTTTTAAGTGGAATAGAAATCCTCCTCTTTTAGTCTCTTTATATCCCCATACTAAAAAATAAGATTTAAGAAATTAAGGGCAGTGTGTATTTTTTAAAGTTTATAATTTAAGATTTAAAGTTTAAAGTTATGACTTATAATTTAATTTTTTTATTAATGAGATAAAAAAAAGAAGCATCAAGATAGGCAGAGAATTTTTGTACTTTAAAGTGGATCATACATATATTATGCACATTGTCGAAGCTGCTTGTCATTATGTATGATGAATGCAAAAGACTTTTCTTTCCCCCAAATGATTGTACATGAAGAATAAGCAACCCATAGGCACTGATTTTCAGTTTATATTGGGAAACAAATCCAATGCCAGCACGTGGTTCTCGCAACCCTAAAGTTAAATTGTTTTTCATTGAAAAAAAAGGGTCTCATTTGATTGTTTTGGCGGACACTTTTTCTTGTCGAACGTGATGGTATGGGCAAAACATAACTTCCTTACCATTATGGCTAAGTTATGACAAATTTTTTTTAAAGAGAAAACGAGTCTCATCAAAAAAACCCTTTAATCCTAAATAGGGGAAAAAAGTGCCCTTCTATATTATTATTAAAGGTCTGAAAACAGTTACAAAATCAAAACAAGAATCCTAAACTGAAAACCATACGTACAATCACGAACCAAAGAAACAAACTATTACAAAGCTACCACTAATGTACCAAACTTACAAGCATAAACGTAAACATTAATCCGATACTCAAGTAAACTATGGGCCCTTGAGTTCCTTGCTTTGCTAATTCATGAGTTGCAACATATGATTCCTTCGTGAAGGTACTTCGCCACACTACTGGAAAGAGCTCAACCGCATCCCCCAAGTAAAATGTCAAATCCAGTCACAAAGGCACGCTCAGAGGCAGAAAAGAGTGCCCTTCTATAAGAAATTAGTTTTAGGATTTGGTCCGAGTTGAATGCATAACAAAACACGTGCATAGGTTTGTATCATGTTTATCTCATTTGTTAATGTAACATTGAGATGATGTTGTTGCATACGCATGTGGAAGGTGAATCAAAACACATCATGCCATGGTCCTTTAAATTCTTGGTGATAAGTACTACCAAATCAGAGTGAAATTCTATACATGCCACTAGTGGCGAATTTAGAAATTCAAGAATAAGGTCTAAAATATCTTTTTTTTCAAAATTGGCATGCAAATTTTTTCATCTTTATATAATAAATTACAATTTTTAAAGGAAGAAATTCACACTAATTTAAGTTTGTTTCAGAAAAAATGAAGCTGCAAATATTCTCCTGGAGAGCTGCATGCATCCGCCACTGAAGCAGACCATGCTCCCTTAGTTCTTACCGTGGGTAAATTTGCACCAATGTTCGAATTCTACCCTCCGAGCCCCTTCAAATATACATATGATTTTGTCAGTGATTTTAGTTTTCTCCAATTCTTAATATTTTTTAAAGAATAACTATGGGGAAAAACGTATGATTTTATAATGCATATACATCCCATTATTTTCTTCAATCTATAAAAAGTGTTTTTTTTTTCAAGAATAAAACTATTTCCTTCAAGAGCTTTGATCAACGTTGCCCTTAAGCAAATGCTTGGCACCTAGATTACATACTGGGATAGGGTGACAAATTTGATTAAGCATATCAAGTTCAGTGGGTTTTTGACTAAATAATTTAATATCTTCAATTAGTTATGGGGCCGCTAGGAATGTACCGAGGGGCTAGAGGGGCGGTCATCCCTTAAAAATTTAAAATTCGCATTTGATTTTTTTTTAAAAAAATTTATGTATTTTTTTATTGAAAACTTATTTTTACCCCGTAAAATTTCATAAGCTCGCCCCCTTAATATAAAATTATAAGTCCATCCCTGGATACTGTAATTGCATCATCAAGTAGAAATAGCTTCAAAAGTTGGCAATAATGAACACATTCGGCCGAATGAAGCAGATTAATTGTTTGCTTCAAATCTTATCCAATACCAAAATTATTATAATCCTTTTATAGCAAACGGTTTGGTTTTAAGCCAGAATGAACTTCATCTGAAATAACCCTACTCCATGAATAATTAATTGAATTAATCCCATCCTCTTACAACTTATCCATTCTCACTCCAATTTTAGATTGTTATACATCATATAGAGAGAGAGTTAGAATCCATAATTATTGGATGAGTGAAATGGATGGATGAGATGAAAAATTGAAAATAAAAAGATTTGATATAAAATATGAGTGTTTAATCTCATTCATTCATTTCACTCATCCAATGACCATAGAATAGTGTAAAACTAAATGAGTTTTATACCATGTAAGTGGAACTCATCTCATATATATATATATATATAACGATCAGAAACTTATGAACCCAACAAGTAGCCTTAGTGGAAAGAGGATGATGTTAATCTTAGGAGACTCGGGTTCAAACAGTTTTATCTGCAATGTGTATGACTTAACAAAATGTTAAGAAAAAGCATGAACATATACTACCTTATTAAAATAAGATTATTAAAAAAACACATAATTTTAGTCGGAGGAAAATAGTACATAAGTTAATATATATAAGGATAATTACATTATTTAAATTTATGACCATTGGATGAGTAAAATAGATCAATAAGATTTTAAACTTTTAAATTGATCCTTTAATTTTTTTTCATTTTCAACTTTTAATTTTATACATTCATTTTACTCATCCAACAGTCTCATTATTCTAGAGGTTTTTATTTTTCTTGTTTTTATATAAATAAGAGTCCACTCTATTTTTTTTTTTTTTTGAAATGTTGTGGTTTTCGTTTCCAGCCCATTTTATATTTTTAAACTAGTGATCTAGTTGTAGTGAATTTCCCCCCCAAAAATATGCCTATTCTATTTAGGTTTTAAAACGTAAAATCTAAATTCCTAAGCTTTTAAATTCAAACCCTAAATCTCAAATTTTAATCCTTAAATTCTAACTTTAAACCCTAATTCAAAATATTAAAAACTTAAATCCCTACTAAACTTCTAAACCCTATTAAACCTCTAACCCCTAAAATGAACTTACATGTATGAATTAAAATTTACATTGACGGTGCATCAAATATTTCTCTTATTTATATTTGTATATGTATAATTAGTTATGAATAAAAATATTTTAATTATTCAAATTCAATACGGACCGCCCCAAGATGAAAATATTCGACTTAGGAGAATAAGGCAATAGGGTTACTGTATAAGCCCACGGTGAATCCAAACCAGAAAAATGAGGTCCATTTACCTTCACTATCCGTTGGGTTTCATAGATATATATTTCCGGTACAACCCTTTTCCCGGCTTTCCATGAAAACCAAAACCAAAGCAGACATTGGATTCACGACCGAAGAAGAAAGCTGGAAGAAGAGAGAATTGTTCGTCTAATTGAACAATGCCCAAATACGCGCCTCATCCGACAAATCCACGCCCATGTTTTGACTCGCCTCCTTCCTATTTCCGCCCTCTCCTTCCTCCTCTCGAAAATAGTTGGTTTTTGTGCTCTTTCTCGCCATGGAGATATCAATCTTGCTCGCAAAGTTTTCTCTCAAACACCCAACCCAAATATTTTCTCTTGGAATTCCCTTATCCGGGGTTATTCTCTTATTGGAACCCAATCCAAGCTACCCTTCTCTTTATATAAAAATTTGGTCAGAAAAGGGAATCCTTCTGCTAATACATTTACCCTGGCTTTCGTGCTTAAGGCTTGCTCCAATATTTTGGCTTTCCAAGAGGGTCAGCAGGTTCATGCCCGTGTTTTACAATCCGGGTTTGGCTCGAACCAGTTTGTTCAAACGGGGTTGCTGAATCTTTATGCGAAATGCGAAGAGATTGAACTGGCGGAGAAAGTGTTCGGTGAAATTCCACAGAGAGGCTTGGTAGAATGGAGTTCGATGATAAGTGGCTATGCTACGATGGGATTGGTCAATGAGGCGTTTGGTGCGTTTCGTGAAATGCAAACGTTGAACGTTGTCCCTGATAAGGTGACGATGGTGAGTGTGATTTCAGCATGTGCTATGGCAGGGGCATTGGATATTGGTAGGTGGATCCATGCGTATATCGAGAAGCAGATGATTGAGACTGATATCATGCTTAGTACTGCGCTAGTTAACATGTATGCAAAGTGCGGATGCATTGAAAAGGCAAAAGAAATTTTCAAGGGAATGCCTGTAAAAGACCAGAAAGCTTGGAGTTCGATGATTGTTGGATTGGCAGCTCATGGCTTAGCAGAGGAGGCTTTGGAAGCGTTTTCTAGGATGGCCGAATCCAAGGTATGGACATAGATGTACAGGGTAAGCATCTTAGAGTTTAGACTCGTAAAACAATTGCATTCCAGAAGACAGTGTTGTTATGATCGTATGAATATATGCTCATGCTTGTATCAAGCTGGCTTGCTGTTTAGTAAGTAGTTTTGACTGAAAAATAAACAAGTTGGTGACTCTCACTGTCTATTTTCTTTTTCCAGGTTACACCTAGCCATGTTACCTTTATAGGCGTTTTGTCTGCTTGTGCCCATAGTGGACTAGTTTATGAGGGTAGGAGATATTGGTCAAGCATGATTGAATTAGGAATCGAACCATCACTAGAGCATTATGGTTGCATGGTTGATCTTCTTTGCCGAGCCAGCCTTGTTGATGAGGCTTGTAGTTTTGTTCAAACTATGCCTTACTCTCCAAATCCGGTAATTTGGCGAACATTACTCATTGGTTGCCAGAAGAATAAGATGTTGCATAAAGGTGAAATTGCGGGAGAGCAACTTCTTGCATTAGAACCATCAAATACAGAGAACTATATACTGCTGTCAAATTTCTATGCATCAGTTTCACAGTGGGAAAAGATGCGCCATGTGAGAAAGATGATGAAGGAAAAAGGCATGAAGGCAGTGCCTGGGTGTACCTCAATTGAAATTGATGGTCTTATTCATGAGTTTGTGATGGGAGACTGGTATCATCCTGAGGCAAAGGAGATAAGACAGGTTTTGAGGGTTATTTCCGAGCGAGTAACTAATTCTGGGCATGAACCACATGTATCTGATGTGCTGCACAATGTTTCTGATGAAGAGAAAGAAATTTACCTGTGTGAGCACAGTGAGAGGCTTGCTATTGCTTATGGACTTTTAAAGACGAAAGCACCTGCACCGATTAGAATAGTAAAGAATCTAAGAGTTTGTATCGATTGCCATGAAGTCACAAAGATCATCAGTAAAATTTATGAGCGTGAAATAATTGTTAGAGATCGAGTTCGGTTCCATAAGTTTGTTAATGGTACTTGCTCTTGCAAGGATTATTGGTGATTCTGCCCTTCTTTTCGTGGATGCCCTTACTGTTCTCAAATGCCTCAGGCTCAGGTACCTCACTGTAAACATAGTACATGCTCAGGGACTCTAAACTTGTTTGTCAGTAATGATTTGGTGAAGGAAAATAGAACTAGCTGTAAACAATTTTGTTTATTCAAGAATTGGATCTTGTGATTCCTGTGTTCAAGCATCGTAATATCTTGAAATTTCTCGAATCATCCAGTTAATTTTCGAGTTTTAGATCCTTTTCTAATTTAAGCTTTACATGAAAAATTCAACTCCAACCATTTGGAATGTGTACACTAGTCCATAGCACGTATTTGTCAAATGAGATTTTTGTTGTTTTACCTGTTTTTGTTTAAGGCCAATGGTGAACTTTTTAAAATCTTAATAAGGATCATATTTATACCTTTGCAAACAAGATCTTTGCGAAGAAATTGTAGGGGACAGAAGAGTTATATCTTAGTTCTAATGGTTAGACCTATCAATTTTAACTCGAATACGAACACGGAAATCCGATTCAATTAACTCAGATTCAAATCTGATTCCATCCGATTTTGTTCATAAACGTCAATAAATTTGAACTCAAAATTGAATAGAGACAGAAACGTGTTCCATCTCGAAATAAAATGAACCCAAAATGAATAGAACAAGTGTTCTAAACTAACTCGAACCCGAAATTACCATAACAAAAATGATCTGAACCCTTTCTTAATCCAAAATATAATTTATATGAAGCAAAAGGCACCACATCGAACATTTTAGCAAAATATAGGTACCACATTGGACATTTAAAAGTACATGCCCCATGTTGAAATTTTTGTCAAAGATGCATACCCCATTACACGTTTAAAAAGTCTGTATATTTTGTTAAAATATAGTACCAAATGTGATATTCCCCCTTCAAATCTAAAATGGTTAGCTATCCATTTGCTTCGAGATGAAAATCATGCAGAGGTAAAGAAATGGAGCCAAAGAATTGTCTAGGACAGAACATAAAAACCAAAGTTTGTCCAACTGCTTTGGCAGCAATCTTAATGAGTGAAAAGATTGTCAGTAGCAAAATTAACACCCAATTTCTTCAGTTTAATCACTCGAAATACCAAGATGATACCAACAAAGGCTAAACTCCATACATAGACTTGACTTAAGTAACAAAAATATAACTCACAAAAAGAGTTGCATCATTTATGATAAAGTTTGAGGTGAAAATTTTTAATGTGGAGGTAAAATATATTATCTCGGGAGGAGTCATTTTCGTGAAAATAGACCGTCACAAGTGATAAATCTATATCATTTTCGAGTTGAAGTGTTTGTTAGTGTATTTGATTTACAATGGCAAGAAGTTGACAATCGATTTAGTGAAGTAAGTAAAGAATTACTTGTTTGTATGTTTTGCTTTCATCACTCTAATCTGTTTTTCTCTTTAGACCAAATAGTAATTACGACGACTTGTCGAATAGTATCTTAGAGAACTTTCAGAAATTGAATTGATGTTTTTTTGAATATTCATTGGAGAAATTCATTATTGATATTCAAAGTGATGAGCCGAGTTTTAAATAGCGGACCACAACCGCTATAGCAGTTGTTATCTCGTGGTAGCATCGCCGGTTAAAATCACTATTGTCGAAAATAACAGTAGAAATCGAATTCACAATGATGACGGTGGATAACGGTCACAATTTAACGGGTAACAGTAGATCACGACAATAACGGGCTACTATTCTTGTTAACGAATGTAAAGGAATTAAGTCAAGTTCGAGGATCATTAAGCTCAACTCAAACTCGAAAAGCTCAAAGTTAAGTTCAACTCGACTAGAATCTCACATGCTTGAAATTATCAAACTCAAAATCAATTAAAATAAACTCAATTGAAACTCAAAATCAAACTCAATTGAAGCTCAAGTAAAAGTTAGACTACAAATGAAGGCCCAGTACCAAGCTACTATGATGGACCCTCACTTTAAAAAAATAAATTTAATATCGTGTGCACCAATGGCCCATGTACAAAATATAAAACTGAGAAAAACAAAGGCTACGCTTGATCTCAGCCAAAAAAGCCAAGAATGGTATGCCTTCCAAGTTCCAACGTCTAATCCCCCTTTTTATAGGTTGCTTCTATCCTTAAGCTTTATATAGGGATGAATAAATTTCCATTTTAGCCGTGTCACCTTTTAGTTTTATTATTTTGATTCTTGTTTTTCTCTTAATTTAGCGTGTAAAGTTTACTTTTCGTTTAACTTAGTTCTTTAATTTTAGTAATCTACTAATCTAAGCGTTAGAAAGTGTAGCGACCTCTTTTGAAATCGCTAAAAATTTAATAGTCTTTGCTTTTATTTTGATTTTTTTATTTTTAAATATTTTTGAAATTTGAGGAATTTTTGAAGATTCGGGGATTTTATCGTACTTTTGAAAATAAAAATGATGGAGTCGCCACCGTAATTTTAAATGAGGTAGATTGGGCACCGAAAATGAAACCAGAGATTCGATTGAAAGTGGGTTCGAGAGTCGGTTACGGATGGGGAAGGATTAGCATCCCCACTCGCCCAAAATTGGTACCAAAAATTAATTACCGCTTTTTAATATTGGATTTTTCAAATTAAAGTGACATTTAAATCAAAATTTGGTTATACGTGCGAGTAAATTTTAAGGGTCTGTTCATTCAAGAATAAACCGAAGAGCTACCATCACTGTGTTTGATACTAGTCACGTTTGTCCTCGAATAAAAAGACGACGCATTAACAGTTTATATCCGAGATGCATCATAAAAAATGACAGATATATACTAAACATGCTCGGGCAATTTAAAGTGCGTTGAAGTAGATATAAAGGCATAAATAAAAGCATGAAAATAAATTCGAACAACAATCTACCACACAAACAAAGGGTACAAATGCGATAAAAACACCAGGACATAATATGGTAAAAAAGTATGTATCTTTTAATAGTAAGAAATATCCGTATAATAGTAAAAAAATTAAAATATTTTATTGAATAATCATGTATCTATATGGTAAAAACATAATCATCTTATATAGAAACAAATTGAAACGAGTAAAAGAAAATTAAATCCAAAAAAACATGATACAAATAAAAAAAGGGAAATATGTACACTAGGAAAACACATTCAAATGGGCATAAACATATACAGAAAGGGAATATATATTATTATTAAAGGAAACGTACATTATAACCATCACTACACCGAACCATATACATGCATACATACCTCACTTACTTGGAAATAAAACTAATTAACAATGCAAGCTATCAAGTCATGTGTATTAAGGAAACAAATAAAACGTAAATTAAGGAAATGAAATAACCACAAAAGGAAGAGGGATCGAAAGGGAAAATATTCCAACAGTCTACAGACTAAATTAAAACGGACTCAAAATTAATGGGCTTGAAAAAGGGGAAACAATTGACCGAATTGAATAACGTTGAAAACATAAGGGATGGCGGAAAGGAATACTTAGGGGCGGATATCCTTAAAACGGTAATAAAACTATTTTTTATCTGAAATCGTACATATTATAAATACCAAAAAAATTACAAGAATCATTTTACCTCTCCTTCGAAAATGAATCAAAACCCTAGCCCCATTTCCTCTAAAATATTCTTCATAAAAACTCAAGTTCCGGCCGAGAACCACCATGCTGACCACTGTCAGCCGCCGCTTGTCGACACCAACGGCTTTAAAACTTACTAAAAAATACTCGTTTTTTCTTTTAAAACCACATATGACTCTGGTTTTTTAAAAAGAAACCCCGCCTATTATAGATCTAAAAAACCAAAACCCAAAAAACCAATTTTCTTTTGGAACCCTCTTTAACACTTAAAAACCTTATTTTTTTTAAAAAAATAAGTCTGGTTTGGGAAGCGGAGCAAAAAAAGACGAACATACAATAGTGTCGTTCATCGACGACACAACCTCAACCGCCTTGCATGGCGGCGGTCCAAGACCGACTCTTGTAATAAAACCCTACGACCCCTTTTTTTTGTTAACCTTTTAATTCTAAACAAGGACTGAAACCCTTTTTTTACCTCGAAAATGCCTGAAGTTTTTTTCTATTGATTTCTCCGTAAAACCCCGTTGGGGTTACATGTGGTTTTTAGTTTGGCTATATAGCCGAGTATTACACCGATATCGAAAAAAACTATTCCTATTGGTTGCCTAATTTTTTTGGCCGGATTTATCTGCCAATCTGCATATTGTTGGCTCTGTAACTGTATGTTGGCCTGTGAAATCTGTTCTAAAAATCTGATCTTTGTTTTTTGTGTTGTCTTGCATGTGATAGCCGTTTGGAGGAGGGGACCAACAGACGTGGCGATCTGAATGGCCACGAGAGAGAGAGATAAACGCGTGCGTGGTGCCAGGTGAAGAGTTGCGAGTGGGCGCGTGGGACGAGCCGGAGAGCCGTGCGTGGGCGCGTGAGGCTCTGGAAGCTTCTATTTTTTAATTCTGGCCGTTGAATCTAGGGCTAGATCCAATGATCCCTGTGCGATTGCGCATGGATAAAAGGGGCAATTAGGGTTTTTGTTAGCTAATTGTAATTAAGGTTTTTTTAGATATCGGGCCCTATTGGGCTAAAATGTAAATAATAATAATTTTTTTGAGTTATTAAATGTGCACTGGACTATTAAAACAAAAACTTGGGCTTTTATTATATTTTAATTATTCTTTTTTGTTTTCCTATTTAATAATAATCTTAACTAAAATGATAATATAATAATATTAATATAACAAAACCTATAATATAATATAAAATAACAATAGTATTATGATAATGTAATAATAATATAATACTACAATAATATAACATAGTTATAATATCGATAATATAAATCTAATGTAATTATAGAACTTAATAATAATAACAATAATAATGTAATAGATAATATGATATAATATAGTATAATGACAAAATAAGTAATAATAATAGTAATTAAAATCGAATGACAATAATAATAAAATAATTACAAAATAATAGTATAGTATTAATATACTAAGAGCATAATAACATAGTAGTAATAATAAGATAACAGTGATAATATAATATTAGCATCGGCAAAATAGCAAAAAGCCCATTATTAAAATTAAAATGAAATAAAATTAGACCCGGACAAAATTAGTGATTACAGAAAGCACTTTAAAAATCATTAGAAGTGACTTTAAATAATTACAGTTATAATTATTGTTTAATACAATAAGTTGTTCGAATTTTAAAAAAATTACGACCGCGACACTCGCAGTGACCGCAATAGCATTTGTTATCTCCGCAACCGCGATAAACGCAATGCAATTGAAAACGCGACCGCGAGTTATTTAAATCCCTGGTGATGAGAGATTTTGGGATGTGAAAAACTTAAATATTCTTTCCATCAAACTTGTTACAAAGAAGGATAATTTACGTTTTAGATCACTGTACTTAACACCCATTTAACAATGAAACATGGTACTTATTCAAGAGTCTACTTACTTTTGTAGTTAGTGTTGCTTCTTTCCATGGCAACGCCATGAACAAAATGAGCTTTTTCAACAATGACTACCGTAAAAATAAATTGTTTAATAGCATGAGAGATCAACTATTGGATGATTGTTCGATTACTTATGTAGCTAGTGTTGCCTCTTCTCATGACAATGTTGACGACAAAAAGAACTTTTTCAACAATATTTATCGTAAAAAATAAATTACTTAATAGCATGAGAGATCAACTATTGAATGACTGTTTAGCTTCTTTTATAAGAAAAGATTTATTTGTAGATATTAGCATGAATGTTATTGTAAGTCAATATCAAACTATGAAATTTTGTAGTGAGTAATTAGTCATTTTTATGTACTACTAATTTTTAATTTGAATTTTCTATGACTTTTAAATATAACTTTTGATGACACTCTTAACTTATATGTAATTGTATTTATTGACGTATGATGAACTAACAAATTTAAGTTTCTGGATAGATCCTTGTCTCCGTCTCATTCTACTGGGGTGAACCATTTGGAGTAACCAACTAGCTTTTAACCCAAAAAATCATATTATAAAAATCAGATTTCATTAACTGAAAAATGAAATGAGGCCAAAAATTAAATTAAATTAATTATATAAATGTTGGAGTTATTATTCTATGCACTGACAATAAAAAAAATGCACCACAAACATGCCTAATTTCACTTTAAATGTTGGAATTAAAATTTTTAACCCGAAAACTATAACTACTAAACCCTATTCTTAACTCTAAAACCTAAATATCAAATCTTAAAGTAAACCTCTAAACCCTAATTAAACACGATTATAATTTTTTCCATTACCGATGCATAAACTATTTTCTAAAATTTATTTAATTACAATGATTTTTTTGCCACTCATCTTGTATTTTTCCGTCCCCGAAATTTTTGTAGGATGTGAAGAAAAGTATAACAATATAAAATAGTCTTAATATACAAATAAGTGCTTAAATTATAATTTTTTTTAACTTTAGGGGTTTAAACTATTTTTGATAAAAATAGGTGTTTAAGATTTCATTTTGTAAGGTGTATGGTCATTAACTGCGATTAGTTTTATAAAAAGTTTAAATTTCTTAAAATTCACAATATAACCCCAAATTCAACCATTGTCATCGTCGATCACTACGTTGTCGTCCACTACTCTCGTCGGAAGACCCACATGATCGTTTTATCTCATTTTTTCATTATCGGAAAACAACGAACGAGATTCCGATCGTGCGGCAAAAGGAGGGAATTTCGTTCCGACGACAATGACGTGACGACTACAACAACGTTGATTGATTTGAAATTTAGATTATGATTTTTAGAATTTATGTCGTTTTGTGAAATGTGGTAAAGTTGAAGTTTTTTTAAAAAAGTTTAAGTTTTTTAAAAATAAAAATTAATTAAAATAAATTAAAAATAAAAATTATCATATGTGACATTTTAATTGATTAACATATTTTTTATTAATAAAAATATTACCAAAAGCCTTGTTAAAAAGTTTTTCTAAACTTAAATGGAAGAAAAAAATGCCTTTGATGGTATTTACAGAAATAGACGAGAAAGACTCGACAGAAACAACACCGCACAAAGCGAGATTAGTCCGAAAAATCTAACAGAAACAAATGTAAAATAGAACTAGACGGTTCAATAAATTCATAAAGACCGAAAGAAAACCTCCACGTGAAACGAGCAAAAGTATCCGCCACGTAATCACCCTCACGTGCAATAATCAATAACTTAACATCCCACTGCCTATCTAAAAGGTCCCAAATATACTGAACAAGGAATAGTCGGCTGTGAGGTGAAGCACTATCGTTTAGCACTTTAATTGCATTCGTACAATCAAATTCAATCTAAAGATGACTAATACCAAGTTCTCAAACAAGGGATGGTCGGCTCTACGTTAACATACTTTTTTAACAATGATTAACGACCAAACATATAGTAAATGTTAAACATCTACTTTTAATAGAAAAAATAGTTTGTATACTTATTTTTCTATTAAGCCTATAAAATACTCGCATAGAAGTCCAGAAAAGAAATCAAAGATGAACAGCAAAATTAGAGCCAGGCAGTCTCCAGTCGGGTGTTCATGTGTCTTACAACTTTCTTCAACCCAACTTCTTCTTCTTCATATTTATCTATTCATTTTTCAATCCTAACATTGTTCTGATTTGATATCTTCCTAACTCGCTCACACTTCTGCCTTAAAAACATCACAAAAGCTTAAGCAAAACCCTCTTCCCTCGTATTCTATTCAAATATTTATCCCTTTTGCAGTTACCATCTGCCTAAACAATATAAAGACTTTGATTATTTCCCCTTCTCAGGATTTTCTTTTGCTCTTATCGAAGGTGTGAACTTGTTGTCCAACCAATCTGTTTATAGCTCTGTTCAGCATCAAAACATTGATATTTTAAGGTGTTTTTGTGGAATATTGTTCTTTTTTTTCATTGTATTTGGGTTTGAAGACACGGGTTGTTTGAATTTTGACATAAAAACTAAACCTTGTTTCTCTCTCTCTTCTTGTTGCTGTTTTCCTGACTGTTTATACTTGTATGTTATACATTGTAATGTTAGATTTGAATCTGGGTTTTTATTTTGGGATTCTAATGTTGTACCTCTCCGAAGTTGGTTATTTTTTCCCTCTCTTTTCCCTTTATTTTTGTTCTTGTTTGACATGTAATTATATTGATTCTATGTAATAGACTTTATCTTTCTTTTCAGTGAACTGATTTACATAGTTTGATAGATCTGAGAAATATAAATTCTTTTGGTTTGATCTCTTTTATCTTTCCATGTGTATTGATCAGGAGAATCTAGTATTGGAGGCATTGGTTCTCCATGGTGAGCCATTAAACATCGATTTGTTTTTGTAATATAATTTCATTTAAATGGCAATCTAATTGAGTTTTTGTTAAGCTGTATGTATAAACAATAGTAATTTTATTGTGATTTATTTTGTTTTTGGTTTATAATCATCAGGGTGAAGCCCCAGCATTCTGTTTTGACAATCTTCTTCGGTTTCAAATCCAATGGCTTTGAGACCTCTGTCGACGTCGGTGACAAAACAGTATGATAATTTAATGCTTTTCTTTGTCACCGGTTGTTATCTCTTAGTTAATATGTTCAATCAGCTTTTTGACTTAGGATTTGTGTTTGTATCTCTTTGCAGTTTGTGATTGGTGGGGAAAACAATGATTCTACATCATATATTGGAGTTCAGATTTATGACAAATCTACAGGAAAATGGTTAGTTTTTGGCTAAAACAAGCTGATACAATTCTTTCTTCAGGGTGATTCCCACAGTTTCGGTTTAGAGTTACGAGTTAACTGTTTGTGGTATTATTTTCAGGGTGATTCCCACAGTTTTGGCAACAAAACCAAAGCCATGTAAAGGCCATTCAGCCATTCTTTTGAATGAAGATCGAATAATGATTATTATTATGGGTTCCACCCCAGATGACTGCATTTGGTTTCTTGAGGTTGGTATTTCGAAAACTAAGATCTTGAAGGGTTAAGATAAGATGAGCTTCGCATACTCTACAGTTAGAATAGATCATTTTTGTGGCATTTTGAAAATTATCTTAGTTATCTTGTTGCCTAAAAGTGCTTGTTCTGTTCGAATATTGATAGGTGGACACCAAGTATGTTAAGGAACAGAAAAAAGGTTTCGGGGACTGAAGTTGTTGCCTGGAGTAAGGGTGTGAGGTAATGCAGACAAGCCAGTTTTTATCAGTGGTCCTTCTGGAGTTGGTAAGGGGACATTAATAAACATGCTTATGAAGGAATTCCCTCCAAGTTTGGGTTCTCTGTCAGCCACACAATCCGTGCACCGAGGGGCAGTGAGAACAATAGCATTCATTACCATTTCACTGATCGAAGTGTAATGGAGAAAGATATAAAAGATGGGAAATTTGAGTTTGCTTCTGTACATGGGAATCTATATGGAGCCAGTATTGAAGCAGTTGAGGTAGTAGCAGACTATGGGAAGGTAAACTGTCCATTTTATGGTTCTTTTATTGATCTCCTTGCATACTGTTATGAGGGTTGTAGCAAAGGTATACTATTAGGGATGGACCGAGAGGGGGGCTGTCGCCCCCTGGAAATTTGAAATCCGTATATGATTTAGAAATTTTTTATGTATTTCTATTGAAAATCTATTTTCGCCCCCCTAAAATTTTATAAGTTCGCCCCCTAGAATTTTATAGGTTCGCCCTCTCTAACATAAAATCCTGTGTCCATCCATGTATACTATGTCACTTGTATATACTTGGTATTGGACTGAATGGTTCGGTATTGAATTTTGGATTTTTGGTTGTTTATTTTAGAAGAATATCAAGGGTTCTTGTCAGTGCAGCATTTTTCTTTAAATTACCTTTCTGCTCAATTGAAGTTATTTTATTTTATTTTGTAGTTTAAATATAGAGGTGCATTCTTGCCATTGATGTTCAAGGAGCAAGGTCTGTGAGGGCAAGTTGTCTTGACGCCATTTTCAATTTTTTCTGTCCACCTTCGATGACAGAGCTTGACGAGCGGCTCCGTGCAAGGTGAATCAGTACTGTCCATCTGATATTTATCACCATACTATCTTCCTGGTCTTGTTATAATTAGAATGCTGTAAATAGGGGGACTGAGACAGAGGAGCAAATCCTAAAGCGACTCCGGAATGCGGAAGCAGAAATTGAGCAAGGGAAATCATCTGGCATCTTTGATCACATACTATATAAAGATAATCTTGAGAAGTGTTATGAGAATCTTAAGGTGACTTCTCTTTCCCTTCAACCATAATATATGCATCGTAAGTTCTTTTGAAATACTTTTACAGAGGGTTAGTTTTCTTATATCATGATATGATGAATTCGGTTCAATATAGGAACTCCTAGGGCTAGATGGAAGTGCACCAACTAATCATAAGCCATGTAAGAAGGTTACCTTGCAACTACTATTTTCTCTATTGCAAATAGAAAGTAATTTATTGAAAATGTCATCCATCTCCCAAAGGGATTGATCTGCCTTTGAACCACACGGTGTCAAAATTCGATAACAAGATCCACATTAATTGTGAGACCCCAGAACTCGAGACGGCATCAAAGAACTTGTAAGTTTATCTTTGCTCTTTCCCCCTTTTTAATGCAAGATCATGACTTAGTTTGATCCTTCACTATGCATTAGTGGCTTATTCAGGATTTTACTTGATGTATCGTTGCTAAAAGGCGGGGCTCCTGGTCGGACGAGAGGACTAAATGCCTACGCCATAGATTCATTTTCGGATGGCTTAAATGAGAAACTGAGCTAACGACTGCAACCCTTTTGGTACTAACATGGTTTTAGCGTGTTTGTATTTGACAGTAAGGGGAAGCGCTACTTGTCTTGTAAGTTCATTGCATGAATTGGATGTTATGTTTTCACTCAATTCTTTGCTGGTTTTAACAGAATATTAAGTCAGTTAATAACAGCTAGGATTAGTTTATTAGTGCCAGCTAGGATTACTTAGGATTAGTGCTATTTTCTTTAAACCTTTTCTTTTTTTCCCTTTGTATATACAAGACTGTTTTAATTTTCCATTTAATAAAAAGTTTATCATTTTATTCCCCTCAAACCGTCTCTTGCAATTCCTCCAAAAATTTAGAAACCCTAGACTCTAACGTGGTATCAGAAGACGATGATTCTGTTTTCCGTTCATCAGAGTCTAATTGGGTTTGCAAGTCCGACGAGTATTATATCCATCCCAACGAGAATCATGCTCTCATCCTTACATCTAATCTTCTTCTGGGCAACAACTATCATAGCTGGGCGCGTTCGAAGAATATGTCGCTGGTCTCCAAAAACAAATTTCAGTTTGTTAATGGCTCAATCAAAGATCCTGGTGAAGGCGATTCGAAATACCAAGCATGGGTAAAGTGCAATAACTTGATGCTTTCCTGGCTTCAATGCGCAGTTCATCCTGACATCGCTCAGAGCATCATCTGGATTGACACCGCGTACGAGCTTTGGACAGATTTGTTTGATCGCTTCAATCAAGGCGATCTTGTTCGTTTATCAAACTTACAACAAGATTTCTATGGGTTTCAACAAGGTAATCTTTCCGTTACCTCTTTTCATACCCAGTTGAAAACTTTGTGGGATGAGATTTGTAACCTTCGGCCTTTATCATCTTGTACCTGTTTGGCCTTGCAATATCGAAAGCAAGATTTTGCTTTTCGATTTCTTAGGGGATTGAATGATAACTTTTGTAACACATTTGATCCGGATGTCATATTTGGGCCTCAAACTTAAAACCTGACCATCAAATTTTTAACCTAGTTTAGCCCAATCCACAATAAGCTTCTGAAACCCATTTTATTTCAATCCAAATAAATACAAGTAAAATTTGGAATGTATACAGTGGAGCTCATTTTAAAACTACATTATAAAACTTTTGACCCGATCATTTGAAAATTCGAATACAATTTACAATATACAATAGGTTCTTACGAATACATAACCTAAGAACTTAAATATTGTACTCTGAAGAGACGAGGCGCTAGAATCCTTCCCTGATGGTGCTCCTCCAAGAACGAGCCAAACCTACTAACCTGCGAAAGGAAACAACAATTCCGAACGCTGAGCTAACAAAGCTCAGTGGATACACCGCCACTCAACCATGCTTCATGCAAATCATAAATAAAGCAATGCAACATGAATTACATCATGTCAAGATAACAATGGTGCTACCATAACCGCCTAAACACATAGCATTATGAATGTATGATCACGCACACAGCTCATACAAGTACCTCATACGTTTACATAGCATCACACAGATAACACCAACAACATTAAGTGATGTCTGCGTCCACAAAGCATCGAAATCCTACACTTGAGTGAGGCTCGCGTCCACAAAGCATCGGGATCCTACACTACGAGTAAGGCCTGCGTCCACAAAGCATCGGGATCCTATACTCTGAGTAAGGCCCGCGTCCACAAAGCATCGGGATCCTACATCCATGCTCGGAATCTCTCATCAAGTATCTTCGAATGAGGCCCGCGTATACAAGGTATGGGGATCCTACATTCGGGAGTCTTCAAGGTGTTGCAACTCACTTTTAGGGTATACAAATCCTAACAACAAGGGATGACTCGACTATCTAGGCATCCTATCAGCACATAGCAAGGACCCTAGTCACCACACAACACTCAACCTCGACACAAGGGTCTTACCGCACACAGCTCTAACACACTTACTATCACCTTATGATTTCTATCAATTATTATACCACCCTATTGAACTTATCTATTTATTAGTATGTTATGAAGGTACACATTAGCCGTTCTCATTAAATTATCTTATTATTCAATAAGACTTAACCTTATAGGCGCCCCTTCCGCACACAGCAAGGGCCCAGATTACCATACAGCATCAATTGATTCACCTAGGATCCCTCTGGGTTACCACCTCACACAACTTACCCAAAATATAACGAGTCATTTCATTCATACACAGGGTTTAAATCTTCATTTCTCAGTTCTGATATTCATTTTACATCTTAACAGACCCAGGGCCCTTTGCCTCGAATTATAGAACCCCCAAACGCAACCTTGAAATTCTTGGGAATATTGCTCAGCGAATACTGATACTCCTATATGGGTATCGGTACGCCCCCTCTAGATACCAATACTTCTCTATGAGTACCGATACTCAATTTAGATTCGAAAGATTTGGTACAACAAGCCGTACCGTTACGCTAAACCCCCGTATCGATACTCACTAACGGTACTTATTCATCCCGTACCGATTTTAACCTGTATCGGTACCCTTACCCTCGCGTACCTGTACGCGGAGCCTTTCTCAAGCAAAGTAACAGTGCGTACCGATACACCCCAAGCATACCGATACACAAAGACGCTACTGAAATTCTAATCGACCAAGGGGTACCGATACACGGAAAGCCGTACTGATACACCCCTCACAACCTATCTCCCTTTTTACTAAGGTGTACCGATACTCTAACAGCCGTACCGGTACGCGAGCCCGAATTTTGAACTCTGGGTGCGAATTTCACCTTGAAATCCTACTTATATGGTTAAGCCCTAAATTAGTCCTACAAGTTATGGTAAAGATATTAGGTGGATTACTACCGATTTTAGACTATAGCAACTTCAATCCCATGATTTACTATTAAAAACCACTCAAGGTATAACCAAGCCAAAAACACCAATTCATGCATCAAAGCTTAATTTCATGATTTTCAGGAAACTATAAGAGTTAATAGTGTACTAACCTTGAATTAAAGCTGATGGAGAAGCTTTTAAGCATCTACTCCCGTTCTTCCTCTCCCAAACCCCTCTAAATCTTTTCTTGCGCCATTTCAAACCACATCTACCTTGAAATAAAGATTCGTTGATGCTAATCAAACTTCCCTCTTCAAGCAAAACGAGATTTCCCCCACAAATCTCAAAGATTCAACCTTTAGGTTTTGGTTTTTGGATGAGAGGTGAGTTTAGATGAATAAAGGAGACAAAGAAAAACACAATGAGATCATCCCCCTTCTTTTTTGCAGAGAAAAACATAACACCTCCCCATTTCCCATTATCAAATTATGAAATTACCATTTTATCCTCATGACATCTTCCTAACTCAAACCCAAACCATCAACACAAGCCCAACAACCAAGATCAAACTAAAAAGACTCTCAAGGGTCCAACATCACGGCCCAAACGCGAAGCCCACGCCTCGGGTCAACTCGACTCTTGGATCCAAAAATTTGGGTCGTTACAACTCTCCCCTCGTAAAAGAAAATTTTGTCCCCGAAATTTAGACAATGGAAGAAGAGCAACTGCCAAGGCTTCAGCCAACCTCTCGTTGACAATTGTCTATGTGACTCTTAGGTTTGCCACAAACCTTCCTAACCAAAACTCTCTACACAAATTCTCCACTTTCTACAAGCGTCCTCAACAAGACATTCCCAACGTCCAGAACAACACTCATATTAAACCTGGAGACGGATCAACCAACGATAATCTCAACAACATTATCAACCATCGGCACTCTGAACTCACTTCGGATGAGTCACAACTCGGTGAACGAACCTCTCTACCAACACTGGCATTTCTAAAATCTTGAACGCAACCCTTATCTGCGTCCATAATGCGACACTTCTTCAAGGTATACCACAGGGTACTTCCTCATATATAATCACCATAATCCACGTGTTCAGGAATAACAAACCCTATCAATCATGTTCTATCATTCATCTAACATGAAAATACAACATTCTTTCACAACTTGGTTAACTAATACAGAACTTAACACCTCTTTTACTTGAACCTACTACGACATAAATCAATGCAAATCCACGATCAAACGATTCTACTAGCCAAGCCACTTCGGTTCCAAATGAAAATTGTTACCACAACCAAGTTCTACTAGGGATCAAACCACCAAACTGTCCTCAAAGGTCCGAATACTCTTTTTCACTCCCAACCACTAAATTCTGACTAGCGTTGGTGCTAAAATTTTAGCAAATCCTTCAAGATTCCTAATGGTTCTCCCAACACAACTTACACAAGAATCCGATTGCATACAACTTTAACCAAAACCCACATTTCTATGAGTCATTCGGAACATCTTTACACTGTCACTATGCATGAAAACAATCCATCTCAAACCCAAATAAGTAGCCCTCTATTCATCGAACTTAAAATTATCTCGACGCATTCGTAAGTCCAAAACACTCTTCGACTTGCCCTTAGAGTTCAAACATCGCATCAAACCCCAAATTTTAACACTAATTCTCCTTAACCTTCAACTTACGAGACTAACATTCTGAACGATCTTACGGGAATCTCAAAACTCTTTAATATTAACAAAATCATCAGCCCTGAAAAACAAATACTAGCATTTCATTATTATACAATGACCTACAACAGCTAACATCACTATATCTCGCTATACCAACATAAGCACGTCCTAAGGTGAACCCCTTGGCGACATCGCCCGCACCCCTCCTCTACCAAGGAGTCCTCACACAAGAGGTTCGGTAGATGTCAGACCACAAGGTGATGAACACTTAATACCGAACTCAACGCATCCCTTATCATGGGTACTACTCCACGATCAAGAGGTTATCCCGCTCAACCCTCGAAGAGCACCTCAATAACCACTTACACGTCCACCGCTCTAAACTGCAGACTCTCACCCTTGCGTCAACTACGCGAACTAAGAACGTCTTGCAACCTACAAGGTCCTCTTCAACTAGCATCACATGAGCACAACACAAAAGCTAAAGAGATAGGATTTATTCACGCACAATACCGATAAACTGGTTCATTCTAAACCCCAACTTTGACATTCTTACTTGGAAAACAAGGCACCCCTCGCACTCACGTGACCAACCCGTACCAAGGGTAAGTCTAACAAGTCTATAGGGACTGTTACTCTAAACCATACACACCACCCACGGTAGAACCTTTACTTACCAACACTTGTCAATCCATTAATTTACTAAACCAATATCAACCTCGAGGAAACTTATTATAGAACCTGCTCAATAAAATCTCTGCCAAGGTAAGAACAAGAAATCAAACTGCTATTAAGAAATTGAAAACCACAATGGGATCGAATCATTTAACACGTTCTCGGTAACAAGCTTGCCATTTCTAGCATGGACAACACACTGTCTAACAAAAGCTCACGCGATGACTCTAACGGTAGATCTCACCTGACCTCCACCCTGATATTCTGACAACGACCCAACACCACCTCTCGAAGAACCCTGACTATGCCCAGACAAAGTTAACCCTAAGGACTAAACCGATAAATACTCATCCACGATTGGGTAGTCCTTTGACATGTGACCCGATGTCTGGCACTCATAACAAATTCCCCAAACAAGATACATACCTCAAGGTGATGTCAACAACAAGGCCCACGAACCGGTGGGAAAGACGCTAGGGTCGAACCATCAACACTCTCCATTATAGCAGAAATCGATAAGCCCCTACAAAACCCTCAATTAAGATTTCTGACCAACCCTCAGCTGATCTAAAGTAACTCTTTCTTTGATCCGCTCAAAGCACAAACCCTCCCCTCTTCAAGGCCTGAGAAGAATCTTATAATGTTCTGATTTCCCAAAAAACGGTTTACAGAATCCTCAACTGACTCAATGTTGGCTCTAAGGTCATTCGAGTGCTTCGTACTAACGACTAACTCAGAGAATATCCTAGGTAAAACTATTGTCTCGTGCATCAATATGTCAACTTTGAATCCACATCTAACCTCAACCACCTTTACTCTTCGATAGCAACAAACTTTGGGCATAACAGCTTAACCGTAGAAAAATCTTACTCATACCCAACACTGCTTGACACCTTAAACCGACTGCAAGAACTGATCTCTCATCTTCTTCATAAGAGCTTCACTGACATTCATTTTTCCTGACTCACCCAAGGAAACATCTCATGTTAAGAAAATAGGCTATGGTCCTAAATCTACGGCCTCTCACCATTCGTATGCTTTACCTTTAAGAAAAAGACGATATATTCAGGATTTCCTTAAGACTATTCCACATCATCTTCAGATCCCTCTAAGTGTTTCTTAACTATCAATTCTTGAGTATAGGATCCCGATACTTTGTGGACGCGGGCCCATGTCCACACTTGAGTGAGGCCCGCGTCCACAAAGCATCGGGATACTATGCTTAAGGGGATGAGGCCCGCGTCCACAAAGCATCGGGATCCTACATCCATGCTCAGAATCTCTCATCAAGTATCTTCGAATTAGGCCCGCGTCTACAAAGTATCGGGATCCTACATTCGAGAGTCTTCAAGGTATTGCAACACTCTTTTAGAGTATACAAATCCCAACAACAAGGGATGACACGACTATCTAGGCGTCTCATCAGCACATAGCAAGGACCCTAGTCACCACACAGCACTCAACCTCGACACAAGGATCTTACCGCACACAGCTCTAACACACTTACTATCACCTTATGGTTTCTATCAATTATTATACCACCATATTGAGCCTATCTATTTATTAGTATGTTATGAAGGTACACATTAGCCGTTCTCATTAAATTATATTATTATTCAATAATACTTAACCTTATAGGCGCCCCTTTCGCACACAGCAAGGGCCCAGATTACCATACAACATCAATTGATTCACCTAGGATCCCTATGGGTTACCACCTCACACAACTTACCCAAAATATAACGAGTCATTAGCCATTTCATTCATACACGGGGTTTAAATCTCCATTTTTCAGTTTTAATATTTATTTTACACCTTAACAGACCCAGGGCCCTTTGCCACGAATTATAGAACCCCGAACGCAACCTTAAAATTCTTGGGCAGATTAACCAGCGAGTATCGATACTCCTATATGGGTATCGGTACGGCCTCTCTAGGTACTGGTACTCCCCCACGAGTACCGATACTCAATTTAGATTCGAAAAATCTGGTACAACAAGTCGTACCGATACGCTAAACCCTCGTATCAATACTCAGTAACGGTACTTATCTATCCCGTACCGATTCCAACCCGTACAGGTACCCTTACCCTCGCGTACCGGTACGCGAAGCCTTCCTCAAGCAAAGTAACAGTGCGTATCGATACGCCCCAAATGTACCGATACACAAAGACGCTACTGAAATTCTAATCGACCAAGGGGTACCGATACACGAGAAGCCGTATCGATACGCCCCTCACAACCTGTCTCTTTTTTTTGCTAAGGCGTACTGATACTCTAACAGCCGTACCGGTACGCGAGCCCGAATTTTGAACTATGGGTGCGGATTTCACCTAGAAATCCTACTTAACCTATATGGTTAAGCCCCAGATTACTCCTACAAGTTATGGTGAAGGTAGATTACTACCGATTTTAGACTATAGCAACATCAATCCCATGATTTACCATTAACAACCACTCAAGGTTTAACCAAGCCAAAAACACCAATTCATGCATCAAAGCTTAATTTCATGATTTCCAGGAAACTATAGGAGTTAGTAGTGTACTAACCTTGAATTAAAGCTGATGAAGAAGCTTTTAAGCATCTACTCTCGTTCTTCATCTCCCAAACCCCTCTACACCTCTTCTTGCACCATTTCAAACCACATCTACCTTGAAATAAAGATCCGTTGATGCTGATCAAACTTCCCTCTTCGAGCAAAATGAGATTTCCCCCACAAATCTCAAAGATTCAACATTTAGGTTTTGGTTTTTGGATGGGAGGTGAGTTTAGATGAATGAAGGAGACAAAGAAAAGAACAATGAGATCACCCACTTCTCTTTTGCAGAGAAAAACATAACACCTCCCCCTTTTCCCATTATCAAATTATGAAATTTCCATTTTACCATCATGACATCTTCCTAACTCAAACCCAAACCATCAACACATGCCCAACAACCAAAACCAGGCCCAAAAAGACTCTCAAGGGCTCAACATCACAGCCCAAACGCGAAGCCCACGCCTCGGGTCAACTCGAGTCTTGGATCTAAAAATTCGGGTCGTTACAACTTTGCTGTTTAGAAATCCCAACTTTTGATGATGAAACCCTTTTCTGCCATAAACCAGATATTTGCCATTGTTGTTCAACATGAGAGAACCATTAATCCTGATAGTGATACTGTTTTGAATTCTGATTCGAATATTCTTATGGTTGATAGACATAGTGGGAAATTTAGGGATAAGCAAGATAATAGGTCTTTCTCTGCTAAGAAATTCTGTAACAATGGAAATAAGAAACCCTTGTGTATTCATCGTGGTCTTCTTGGACACACTGTTGACAAGTGTTATAGGAAACATGGGTTTTCTCCTGGGTATAAACATAGAACTCAACTTAATAAAACCCAACTTAGTAAAACCAATCAAGTTGGTTCTGACACTGATACTAGTGTGCAAAATTTCGTTGCCAAAGATCCTGTTCAATCTGTTTCTTTCACTAAAGAACAATATGATAGTATGCTGCGTATATTACAAGAAAGGAACAATCCCGAGCCTGTGCATCAATCTAAGGTGAACATGCTTGCTTCCACTTTGATTTCACACCAACCACTGATTCAGGTAATTTTTTAAACTGTTCCAGTATTATTTTAAATTGTTCCACTTCAAATCCTGTTACTCCTTGGATTGTTGATTCAGGTGCTACTGATCACATAGTTAATTCCTTAGTTTTCTTATAGATTTTAGAAGAGTTTACAATAAATTTGTTAAATTACCTAATGATAACATGGTGGAGGTTTTGCATATTGGGATTGTTCAACTTAATCTTAATCTTAATCTAAAACTGTTTAATGTTCTTCATATACCTTTGTTTCATTTTAATCTTGTTTCTGTTTCTCAACTTGCCAAATATAACATTTCTTTAATATTTACATCTGACTTGTGTTGTTTACAGGACACCAAGCTGAAGAAGATGATTGGTTCAGCTAGAGCTTGTGATGGTCTATATCAGCTTGAAGTTCAACATTTTGTTGTTTCTGCTATCTGTAATGTTTCTAGTTCTTCTTTAAATCTTTGGCACCTTAGACTAGGTCATCCATCTAAACAGAGGATGGAACATTTTGAGCTTTTGCATTCTGAAATACCTTCTGGTTTTTGTTCTCATTGTGATGTCTGTCATATGGCTAAACAGAAAAGATTACCTTTTTTCCTCTTAGTACATCTATTTCTGAATTTGTGTTTTATACATATAGATATATGCGGTCCTTTTCCCGTTAAGAGTATATATGGTCATTCTTACTTTTTAACCATTGTTGATGACAAAAGTAGGTTTACATGGATCTATCCTATGCAAAATAAGTCTGAGGTTAGGAGTTTAATTCCTGTTTTCTTTTAAATGATAGAGACTCAGTTTTCTAAAAAGATTAAATGTGTTCGAACTGATGATGCCAAAAAAATTGACATGAAAGTTTTTTTATTCTAAAGAAATAACACATCAACAATCTTGTGTTTATACTCCACGACAAAACAGTTTAGTAGAATGAAGCATCAACATTTACTTATTGTTGCTAGGACTTTAAGACTTTAAGCAAATTTACCTTTACATTTTTGGATTGATTGTATTCTGCATGCAACTTATCTAATTAATGTTACTCCAACACCAATTTTGAATAATATTACTCATTTTGAAATTTTGCATCAAAAGAAACCTAAACTTGGACATTTGAAAACTTTTGGTTGTCTCGCTTATGCATCTGTTTTGCCCAAATATGTGATTAAGTTGCATCATCGTGCTGCGAGGTGTGTTTTTATTGGCTTTCCTAAGCACATTAAAGGTTATAGGTTGTTTGATCTCAACAATCATAATGTCTTTATTTCTAGGGATGTTACCTTTTATGAAGATATTTTTCCTTTCCATCCTCCTAATTCTTCTGATAGACTTGTTTTACCTATATATGATAACAGTATCTTAATGAAAGATTTTTTTTGAAAAAAAAGATTATATTACTGTTTTGAATAATGTTCCTAAAAATTCAAAAACACCTAACAAACCAGTTTCTAATATAAATACAAAATTTGCTTTTGGTACTGTTTCTGGTTCTTTTAGTTCTTCAGACTTGGATTTTTCCATCTATACAAGCATCAATGCCTACTAATCCTCCAGCAGTATCAATCCATAATTCATCTGGAAATTTTGGTAATCATTCAGTCTCATCTGGTAATAATCCTATTGATGCACCTGTTGATACCACCTCCAGCAGCTTCCTCGATCAGAGGATTCTCCTTCACCTCCAGCAAGACCAGCTAGGAACAAGCAGCTTCCACAAAGGATCAAAGATTATCATGTTAATCTGCCAGGATCTAAGACTACCCCACATACTATTGCTTAGGTGTTTTCTTACCAGATTTTTTCTTCTACACACATGTCTTATATTAATAATGTGGAATTTTGATTGAACCTAGATCTTTTAAACAAGCTCTCTTACATGATTGTTGGAAAAATGCAATGATTGAATAAATTAATGCTTTAGAAAGAAATAATACTTGGACTCTGGTTTCTCTTCCACCTGGTAAACAGACTATAGGTTGTAAATGGGTATACAAAACTAAATTAAAGTCAGATGGAACCCTTGAAAGATATAAAGCTAGGTTAGTTGCTAAGGGTTATACTCAACAACCAGGAGTAGATTTTCCTTGACACTTTTAGTCCTGTTGCAAAAATGACTACAATTAGAACTTTACTGGCTCTGTCTGTTGCAAATAATTGGATTTTACAACTACTTGATATTAACAATGCCTTTCTTCATGAGTATTTACAGGAAAAGTTTTACATGGATTTACCTCCTGATTTTTCTACTCAGAATCCTAGTTTAGTATGTAAATTAAATATGAGCTTGTATGGTTTAAAACAAGCTAGTAGGAAGTGGAATGAGAGGCTAACTTCTGTTTTAATTCAGCAAGGTTTTAAGCAGGCTGATTCTGACACTTCTTTATTTATCAAAGGAGAAAGAAGTACCTTTATTGCCCTTGTTGTTTATGTGGATGACATAGTTCTTGCCAGTGCTAGTATGAATGAAATTGATTGCATAAAACATTATCTTCATGCTACTTTTCAAATAAAGGATTTAGGAAATTAAAATTTTTTCTTAGGGCTTGAGGTTGCTCGTTCTTCAAAAGGTATTAATCTTTATTAAAGAAAATACACTTTAGAGAATCTCTAAAACAGAAGGGGAATTGTTAAAAGATATTATTTCATACAAAAAATTAATAGATAAACTGCTTTATTTAACTAATACAAGGCCTGATATAGCATTTGCTGTTCAACAGCTTTCTCAGTTTATTTCTGCCCCTACAAATATTCATATGATAGCTGCACATAGAGTTTTTAGATATTTAAAAAGAACTCTTGGACATGGTTTATTTTTCCCTATTGACAATCAGCTTCAGCTTAATGCTTTCTCTGACTCGATTGAGCGTCTTGTCCAGATTCTAGGAGATCTACCACTGGCTTTTGTGTCTTTCTTGGGTCATCCTTGATTTCTTGGAAGTCAAAGAAGCAACAAACAATTTTCAGATCTTTCAGTGAAGCAGAGTATAGGGCATTGGCATGAGTATCTTGTGAAATACAATGGATTAAATTTTTACTTTCTGATTTGCATATTGACTTTGCTTCAACAAGTCTTTTTTTTATAATCTTTTTGCTATAAAAATTGCAAAAAATCCAGTACAACATAAAACGACCAAATACATTGAGATCGATTGTCACCTAATACGAGAAAAGCTTCAGAGAGGAATTATCACATTGTTGCCTGTTTTTAGCTCAAACCAGTTGGCAGATTGCTTCACCAAGGCTTTACCAGTCTCTGTTTTCTTAAGGTCTATCTCCAAGTTGGGCATTCAAAATCTTTATGCTCCAACTTGAGGGGAGCTAACAGAATATTAAGTTAACAATTAGGATTAGTTTATTAGTGCCAGCTAGGATTAGTTGTATTTTCTTTAAACATTTTCATTTTTTCCCTTTGTATATATAAGACTCTGTTTTAATTTTCCATTTAATAAAAAGTTTATTGTTTTATTCCCCTCAAGCCGTCTCTTGCAATTCCCCCGAAACTCAAAAACCCTAGACTCTAACAGGTTTAAGAACCATGTAGTATTTGAACAATTTCTATTCCCGCATGAGCAACGAGAGAGAGAGAGAGTTCGATATTTGTGCGGCGATCCAAAGTATATGATTATTTTTTGTTGCCTTCTCGGATCCTCGATACCTGACTTTGGTGGGTGAGTTTTCCAGCTTAAATTTTCCACATATAGCTTTGAACTCGAAATTTACTTAAGCAATATCAAGTTGTTTACCATTTTGACCAATCTCGTTGATAAAGTATATGTTCTTTGGTTTCACGTGTGTCCATAGAGTATATTTGCCTTTTATAAAGTTGTTATAACAATTGAAGTATCTGGGTGTGCGTCTCTGTGCCCAATTAAAAGAAGGGTAAAATACATTGGAGATTTAGTAAAATTACGATTGAGTCACTCAATTATTAAGTTACAATTGAATCACTGAATTAAAGTTTTAGTTACGATCGAGTCACTCCATCGTTAAAATATAAACAGACATCTAAAAAGGACCGAAATGAAAGATTCCTTAATGATAGTTAAATAAAATGAAAGTTTTTGATTTGGATGACCAAAGTGCAAGCAAACTAAAATTTTGGCGACCATGGGTGTAGTTTATTCATTTCGTTACCAATAAGGCAGTGACACATGGTACAATTTTAATGAAGTGTATTATTTATACAAGATATGACGTGGAAGCAGTGACTCGGACATCATTAATGGGTTAACGATTGAGTGACAAAAAAAAACATTCTTTAAAAACAATAACCGAAACGAAAACATTCCTTAACGATAATTACTAAAATGAAAGACATTCCAAAATATTTTCTTCATTTTATGAGCAATAAGGCAGTGACACATTGTACCAACTTATTGAAGTGTATTATCCATTTTTTTTTGCTTCTGCCTTCATTTCACCGTTGAGCATCTTTGTATGAAGTATAATCCAATCCAAAATGCTGCAGAAATATGCATGACAAATTGACACAAAACAGCGGATGGAAAAAAATGGCATATGCATGCCCACAAAGCCTCAGAATGTCATTGCTGCGAATGTTAGTCCTACTGTACAAAAATGGAAAAGAAAATGCCACTTTTTACATTACATTCCTATGTCCCGACTGAGCCTAACTCAGATGAGTCTTCCTCCTCCCTTGGTAATTTCCGGCAACTAAATGGCAGTGGAGGAGGATCAACAGGAAGGAAGCCTTCCAACACCTTCACTACCTCCCCCATTGAAGGTTTTACACGTTCATCCGCTTGAAGGCACCAAAAGGAAATCCTCAACAGGCGTTCGAGTTCCTCGGGATCGACTTCGTCCTCAAGTCTTTTATCTACTACATTCTCCGGATGGCCCTCGAACCATTCTTTATAAGCCCAATCAAACATATCATTTGCTTCTTTAACACCACTAACCAGGGTCAAAACCATCTTGCCAAAGTCCTCCACATCTTTCTGTGCCGAAGCCATATTGGAGGATGCCTCACCATAAAGCATTCCCAATCCAAATTCGTTCACTTTAGCCTCGAGGTTTTCATCAAGAACTACATTTTCACATTTCAAATCCCCATGGCATAAAAATTCTCGACACCCTGTGTGCAAGTAAAATATGGCTCGACCGACGCTTAAGCAAATTACCATTCTCTTTCTCCAAGTCAGTCTCTCAGCCAGTGTTGAATCTGCTATGTATTTCTCCACAGAGCCATTCTTGGCATATTCATAGACTAAATACCTTCGATCAAACTCGCAACAATAGCCTTCCAGCTTGACAAGACCTTTGTGATAAATGCTTCCAACCTTTGACAATGCAGCTCGAAATTTTCTTGCTTCAATGGTTGCTTCGAGCTCTTTGATTGCGACTGGCTGGTTGTCGGGTAAGGTACCCTTGAACATCTTTGGCCCAATTTGGTGTTTGAAATTCTCCGTAAGGTCCTTGATCTCGGTGAAGGATAACATGATTAAACATTTAGAACCAGGGCTGGAGTAAGCTAAAGAAGCAAGTCTCTTATAAGTGTTTCTTCTTTTATAAAGATAAAATCCCACCGCCAACTGAATCACAACAAACACAAAAATTGCGCCTGAGGCTGCTCCAACTAGACAAGGAGTGCAACTATTATAAGACTTCTTACGTGCTTGTGGCGGAGACTTCAACGGGAAGATGGGGTCCGCAGCTATGGGGTCCGAACACCTCTTAACAAAAGAGGTTGAACTAAGAGACGGATCTGAATAACCGCTAATGTACTGAGTTTTCATCATCCTGCATTTTGCACTGCCGTCATTTATGAAGGTTACAGCAGTACAACTCGAGTCACCGAGGCACATGCTTTTGCATTCATCTAAACTAGTTACGGAGATGGAATCATTGACAGGGTAAATTCCATAAAGAAACATATTGGCATGCGTAACCATAATCGACCCTGGTTTGCAATCATGCTGAGATGAAACCAAACATTTTGTATTAGAATGGCCCACATGATAGAACGGGCATATGCAAACAGGGGAACCAGATGCATTAAATGCGCAGATGCCTCGCTGGTCACAAGTTGCAAAGACATTACACTGATTCTCAACAGCTTGCCAAACCGATCTCCATGTTTGTGAAACACCCATCCATGAATATAACCGCAAATTACCATCCACATCCAGCCGAAGGAACCTAAACTTCACGGTGTCATTATGATCTTCTCCATACACAGACCATACAGGTTCAGAAGTTGGAGCCACAAGTTGCAGGCTCCCATAAGAAGTCAGAATAGCACTTAGATTCGATTGAGAAGGCCTTCCAATGCTCCAATAAATGACGCTGCTTTCCCACCTTAACTGTAGCTGACCGGAAACATTCATGTACAGGCTATATAAACTCGAAACATCATTTTGGCTCGCAGCTCTCAATGTTCTAAAGGGAGAAAGTCTCTGGCCGGGAAGAAGAGTATCGGTTGGATAATCGAAGCTTTGCCAAACCCCATGTTTCTTCTCGTTCAGTAAGATAAGATTTCCATCATCGCGAAGAAAAGCTCCCACAACAGATAAGTGGCTTGTTTTGCTGGACCACACTTCTGGACCCTGCAGGGCATCGAAAAGAACCAATTCTCCATTCATCTGAAGCTCCAAATAGGAATTGTTACTAACAGCAACATCACCTCCGGCAACCCAAACCATTGTGTGTCTATCAACAGGGATTGACTTTGAATTGAAACGAATGCCAACACTAAACTGGTTTGGCATATCAGGCAGGCTATAGAATCCGATTGCAAAATCACCATTAGAAGAAACCCATGAATTATTTTCTCGCACAGAAAGTTTTGATCCCAATGGTATTTCTGAAATCACAACCCCAAATAGAAAAGATCCAAGAGAGATGCACAGCAGGAGTGTAGAACCACAGAGAAATCTCTGCTGCCCAAGCATATTTGCATATGCCTTGGAAATCAAAATTAAATAAAAATCAGCACAGCGGCAACTGCAAAACAAACAAAAAAACAAAAAATGAAGTAATTAAGTCATTGAGCCTCATATGACATATATTTAAGCTAAAATAAAGTAGGAAAGTAGGCAAAATTCATGGTATTCAAGAGTCAAGACCAAGCATTATGCAGCTCATAGAAAAACTATAATTACAATCTTCAAAAATTGTGAACTAACCACAGTTATGGAACCAGATTTCAATGTTTATTAGGTAAAAAGACGTATATTTCAAAGGATTGGCAACAAAAAGCAAAGACCCATAGCTTAAAATGACTAAAAGAACCGAAATGACAATCATTCAAGAAAGGAAAGTGAGTATTTTTCAGAGTTTGGTACCTCAAGGATAAATGAAGAGCCACAAAATCAAGTAACCGGCGTAGAATAAAGCCTCAGGCATAAACCAGAAAAGAATCCGAGGCTGAACACTAACAGATTGGCCAAAGCAACAAGATTTGAGAAAGTGATTCAATGCATTAGAATATTAGAAAAAAAGTATTTATTTATGCATGAATGAACCATAAAAAATCTTCTTTTTTAAGTGATTTTGGTGAGCATGTCGAGCTAAGAAAACAATTGAAGCTTTTAGGCAAAAAATGGGACCCAAATTTAGGAGAAGTATTGGGAGAATGCAACCATTTTCAAACCAGAAGAGCTTATTAAAACAAGAATCAGAGCCACTCAAGTCAAAGTTGGCCTGGGTTGGTTGTGATTTGATTTTTTTGAGAAAGACAAACCAGAAACAGTAACAGTTTTTTTTTTTCTTTCAAATTGAAAAAGTAAACTTAAAGCTGCTTCTTTTTCTCTTTTCCTTGCTAAAACAAAAAGAACCCAGGAAAAATAAAACAAAGGGAGTTTATCTAAGAAAGGTGAGAGCATTAAATGGATATGTAGAACTGAAATGTGAAATGGAGAAGTGGGAATCTGCAGGGAGGAAGAAGGCAGCAGAATGTTAATTAATGAAGAGAAGAAAACAAGTGGAAATAAAAGGATAATAATGTGAACATATGACTGGTGTTGGGAAACTGGGTTTTGCCTTTCCCTTTTTATTATTTTTATTTGAAGTACTTAATACCTCCTTTTTTTTTTATCTAAGTATTTAAATGTTTGTCAAAAAACTATCCGAGTATTTAAAATATTTTTTATTAATATGAGTACATAAAATATTTTTTTGTCAAAAATATGTATTTAAAATATAATTTTTGGTTAAATAGGTACTTAAAATATTATATTTTTTATCTAAATTCTTAAGAGTTGACTTGTGGTATTGATTAAAAATAGTTTAAGTACTTATTTTGACAAAAAAATATACTTTAAGTACCTACTTTGACAAAAATACATTTTAAGTACTTAGATGAAAAATGTGGTATACTTTAGATATCTATTTTGACAAAAAAATATTTTAGGTATCTAAATAAAAAATTGGTTACTTTAGATACTTATTTGTGATATAAACCTTTTTATTTAAATTTTTTTTTTCTCTTGACAAAGAGTAATTTTTTTATTTTTAGGCACATAAAAATAATTTAGATTATGACCATGTTTGACAATTAGCGAAATTGCTGATAGCAGATTACATTAGCTGATAGCTGATTTGATTTGCAGATTGTATTAGTGGATTGTATAAAAGTGTTTAGTAAAATAAACTGATAACTGATAGTTGTTTTATTATTTAAACAAGCAAAATGACATATAAAGACATGATTATATTCGATACTTGTTTGAATAGTTTATTAGTTATCAATATTTTGTATCTATTAATATTAATTTAGATTATGAAAAATAATTTTTTAATATAAAATTACTAAGCATATTTGAAGGATTTATATATTAATTTTTTATTTATATAATATTTTTAATACAATTTAATTAATTATTAAATTTAAATACAAATATAAATGTGTGAGAATAAATGAAAAAAAAACAAAAAGTATTAGTTTACAAATGTTGCAATATAAATACGTGAGGGTAAAGAATTAAAATATAAAATGTTAAATTTAAGTTATTTGGATATTTTTATAATTGTTAAGGGTAAAAAAGTTTTTGTAACTCTTATGTCAAAACCTCTAATTTCAAAAAGCTCATATCAGCAGCTTTTTCAAAATTAGAGGTTTCATCCCAACCCGCTATTTACCAAACATCCATATTAGCATATTTGATTGATCAAACCTCTAATATTAGCTTAAATATCTAATTTTGGCTCAAACCACTATTTACCAAACATGGCCTGTAATTTATAAAAATATATTTATAACCTGAATTAAAATAATAAAATATTAATTATAACCTAAATTATAAAATGTTATAAGAATATTTATAAAAATAATAATTTAGGTTATAATAAATTATAATTATAAGAAAATATTTGTAACATTAATTAAAATAATAAAGATATATTAATTATAATATATATCAATATATTTATGCTTTTCATAGGGTTTAAACCAAGATCTCATTGAAGAGGTTCTTTTGCACCCACCATTGAGCCAAGATAGTCTTTTAATGAAAATTTGACAAAACACCATTTAAGTTAAATTAAAGTGAAAATGTTTGAAATTATAGAATGCATTGGGACCTGTTAAAAATAAACCAAATGCTCAACCACCAAGTCAAATTAAAAAAATTGATATTTTTTTACAAAAAATAATAGTTAGATTATACTTTGGTCGAAATTAATTACATTTATTTTAGAAAAAAGTCGAAAACAGACTGAATGTTCAGCAAACCGTTCGTGAATCGTTCGATGGGAGGTTTGTCTATGTTCGTTTATTTATTAAATGGACGAACATGAACAAGATTTTCTGTTCGTTTAATTAAATGAATGAACATGAACAAAGGGATCGTTCATTCATTTACGTTCGTTAACGTTCGTTAATCTGTTCGTTTATATTCCTTTAAATTTATTCACATATGTCCATTAATATTTATTGTTTTTCATAACAAAACTATTATATTTAAAAAATTAAAAACATAAGGGTAATATGAAATATAAAGAAAAAAATTAAACAGTACTCAATGTACGGGACTTCAGACTTCTTAAAAATTAAACAATACTCAATGTTTGTTTGTGCTCGTTTATCATTTTAACGAACGAACATAAACGAACAAGAACAAGTTACTTTCCTTAATGAACGAACACGAACAAGAAATTATGTTCGTTTAGTTGTTCATGTTCATTCATTTGTTCGGTTAAACTTAAATGAATGACATACTCTCATACGTGTTCGTTTGGTTCGTTTACAGGCCTAGAATAAAATATTAAATATAACATCAATCATAAAATATTATTAAAATATATTTATAATATCAATTATAATTTGAATTATAAAATATTATAAGAATATTTATAAAAATGGTAGTTCAGGTTATGCTTACTAATAATTTATAAAATAATATTTATAACATAAATTAAAATAATAATATATTAGTGATTATTGACATAATTTACATAAGAAAAATATTTTGATACACAAGCTTGTGTAAATTTTAGTTTACACAAGCCTTTTAATTTTAGGGATTAGGAATTTAGGTTAAAGTTTAGGGGTTTAGATTGCATGGGTAGAATTTAGATTTTAGGGTTTAGGTTTTAGGGTGTTAGAGTTAGGAATTAGGTTTTAGATTTTATAGTTTAAATATGAAGGGTTGTATTCATTTTTTCTTACGCAACTTTGTATCAAAATATAACCCTTTACCTAAACTTAAAAAATATATTATAATAATTTTTTAATAGAATAAATTGTTTTTATAAATATTATTTTAATATTTTATAATTAACTTATTATTATTATTATTATTTTAATTCATGCTACAAATATTTTCTTATAAGTTATTATTAATTATAACCTAAATTATTATTTTTATAAATATTCTGTTAACATTTTATAATTTAGGTTATAATTAATATATTATTATTTTAATTCATGTTATAAATATATTCTTATAAATCATAAAGTAAATTTTTTTATAAATATTCTTATAATGTTTTATAATTTATGTTATAATTAAAATTTACTACTTTATTGACCAAAATTTGTGACCAATTTCAATTTACAAGTCATATATTCAATACATTTAGAAATATAGTCGAAGGGGAATAAGTTTTTTTCGTAACATGAATGGCAAAAATTTGGAGATAAATAGATTATATACTCTTAATTAACAAAAAAAGCTAAATTAATAAGGAGGCCACCAAAACTTAATAAGGTTTAAACAGAAGGAAAAATATCTTGATGAACTGGAATATTGATAATAAGGTAGATATGTATGTTGAGATATTTGATTTTGATATAACTAAAAGAAAAGTATTTTTGGACTTAAACTAATTTGTAAAAATATTTCAAAAGTCCATAAACTTGAAAAATATGTTTGAAATATTTTCAAAGGGGTTTTGACGTGTTTTAAATGAGTTTAAATAGCCAAAGTGTCAAAAAAAAGCCATGAGTACCAGTATAGATTCACTCGTACCGATACCTAAAGTGCTTGTACTAGTGCAGATCTTCGAGTACCGATATGTTCCTTTGTCCCCAAGTTTTGGCAAATTCCAGTAGCTAAATTGAGTACTATTACAGCTTCAATCGTACCGACACCCTAAGGTGCATACCGATACACCTGTATCATGTACCGATACCCTTTGCATTAAATGCCCAATGGCTCTTTCTTCTTCACTTCTCTAGAAGTACATTTAATGCTGAAAATAAAGACTTCAACGGCTCCAAATCAACTCCAACGACCACAAACTCCTTAGAGTGTTTAAAAGACTCAATCAAGCAGCCATGCAACAAGAAGAAACCAACTACTAACATTCAATGTTAGAGAAATTGTTCTAGAGCTTATTTTTGTCATATTTCTTTGTAGAACACACTTGTGAGCTTAATTGTTATATTTGCTCAAGTGTTAGGTTTGGTGAATGCTTAAATTGCAAACATATTTGCCTTGTAAGGGTTTTCTTTGTTTGCTTATTTGTTTTCTCGAGTGCTTTTAGACTTTGGGGTATAAGTCTAGGTTTGTGAGGGTTATCTCCTTGATCTCGGAAAAAGAAACGACAAATTAGTGAGTTTGTTAAAAATTCTTAGTGTGGACAACTAAGGTAGTGGATGTAGACTTGGTTTAGAAGTCGAACCATTATAAATCATCGTGTCTAAATGTTTATTACTTAGCCATTCATCCACTCAAGCAAAAATTTAATTCACCCCCTTTTGACTATCTCGGTTGATTGAACGAGCCTCCCAACAATTGGTATCAGAGCTTCGTCTCTACATCGGATTATTATCCTAGAGTCGATCCTTGAAGTGTTCAACCTTTCTACATCAACCGGAGATCATGGCACAATTCATAGAAAAGCCTCCTCACTTCAACGGTGCGAACTACTCTTATTGGAAGAATAAGATAATGTTATTCATGAAGGCCAAATACTACTGTCTTTGGGATATCGTTCTTGATGGCCCGTTCGTTCCACAAAGAAGCAAGGCGGAATGAAGTGCGGAAGATCGTAAGAAGCTAGAGCTCAATACAAAGGCCTTGCACATTTTCTTTTGTGCACTTGGTCTGGAAGAATATTCAAAGGTCTCTTCTTGTGAAAATGCCAAAGAAGTATGGGAAAAGATTGAAGTCACTCATGAAGGAACCAATGAAGTAAAGGAGACCAGGTTGGTCTTCTCAACCTTGAGTACGAGAACTTCAAGATAAACTCAAAAGAAGACATCAAAGCTATGTCTGATCGATTCTCCACCATTATGAATAGACTCAAAGGCTATGGAGAAGTGATTTCGGAGGGCAAGCTTGTGAGGAAGTTGATTTACTCACTTCTCGATTCATGGGAATCCAAAAAGTTCGTCATCATAGAAGCAAAGAATTTGAATGAGCTCAAGCTTGATGAGCTTATGGGATATTTGCTAACCCATGAAATGATAACGTCGAATGGGGAGAAGAAGATAGTGGAGCAAGGAATTAAAGATTGGAATGTTGCTATTAAATCCTCCACAAGCCAACAAGAAGATTCAAGTGGAGAGGATAGTGAAGAAGAAGAGATAGTCAAGCTCTTCAAGAAGTTCACCCGATTCATGAAGCATGAAAAAGAAGAATCAAGACATGAATCGAGAATGAAGAGAAAATATCCTATTATATGCTTCGCATGCAAGAAGCCGGGGGTACACCAAGTATGATTGCCCTCTTTTCAATAAGAAGGGATCAAAGGAGAAGGCGTTTGTGGCTATATGGAGTGATGAAGAGGACTCCACCGATGATGTGGTAGCTAACCTATGTCTCATGGCCATCCAAGATGAAGAGGTAACTTCTAATTCGTCAAATTTAAATTCTTATACCTTCGATGAGTTACAAGATGCCTACGATGAGTTAGTTTTGGAGTTTAAAGCGTCATTTTTGAAAAACAATAAATTGGTTTCAAAATTAAAAATCGAAACTGAATTGCTTTCCAAAACTAATTTAGAACTAGAAAGCAAACTTGATCAAATGCAAGTTATTTTTAAAGAATTTGAAGTAAAAATTTTAAACTTGCAAAATTTGCTTTCTAAAGTTCAAGAAGATCATCAAAAGGAGTTAGATGATCTTAAAAATGAAAAAGTTTTGATTTACAAAAATCATAAAAGGGAAAATAGAGAATTCTCAAAAAATAATTTTGTAAAATTAAACTTTTATCAAAGACAATCTAGTTTCCCTAGATTTTTTAAAGGCAAGATGGTTAAGGACATTTGGGTCCCTAAGGGACTAATTTGTTCAAACAAAAGGGAAGACATTGAAAAATGGATTCCTAAGGGGGCTAAGTTATTTGGGACTAATTTTATTGGATCCAGAGCAATTTGGATACCAAAAATTATTTGATTATCTTTTGTAGGTGTGTTTGAGCTATTGGTGAAATTGAAATCTTGTAAGCTCACGACACACAAAAGAGGAATGACACTTGGAGAAGGAAGGCTTAACATCCTACCTTGGTTCAAGTGGTAAAATTTAATTTCATGTTGATCTAAGCATGTTTGTGTGACTCCATGTTGTGCTTTATTGCATATAGTTAGGGGGAGTCTCAATAACATGAGTTACATGTTTTTGGCCTATTGTGGTTGATTTATATCTATGGCCATTAACTTGTAATATTTGGTTGATTTTGGTAAAATCCATGCTTGATTTGTTTTAAATATGTTATATTAAAAAACATGTTGATTAAAATGTAGCTTATATATTTTTATTGCATATCTAATCTTCTTAAAGCCTTTGGATGCTTTTAGGATATGGTAGAAAGGCATTTAGAAGTGTTTTGCTGTATTTTCTGCCAAAATCGTATCGATACTGTATTGGTTTGGTACCGATATGGATGACTCTGTACCGATACGCATAGACAAAAAAGGGATAATTTTGTCTCCTTTTTGCCATACTTTGTGTGCATATTGTATATCTTGTTAAATAGCGTGTTTAATTGAATTTTATGTATTTATTTGATTTATTTATTTGAAATTCAATCTATTTTCTCTTAAATTGTTGGTCTAACAATCTACTTGATGCTTGAGTAAGGGGGGCCATTTTTTTAATTCTTTCATGTAAAATCTTTTGTCTATTTTCTCCATTGTTTTTTACACCAACAATTGGTACTTAATTTTCAAAGATTGGTTTTCTAACCTTTCAACACTTGGTGTTTTTGAACTTAATGTGATTTTAAACTTAGTTTTAAAATTATTTTTGATATAACAAAAGGGGAGAGATGTTTGAAAAATTCAATTTAAAAAGAAAATGGGGAATTTTAAATATTTTCAAAAATACTCTTTTTCTAAAAATAGAGTTTTTTACAAAAATAATTTTTCAAGTGGTTTCGTTATATCAAAAAGGGGAGATTGTTGAGATATTTGATTTTGATATAACTAAAAAAGAAAAATGTTTTGGACTTAAAATAATTTGAAAAAATATTTCAAAAGTCCATAAACTTGAAAAATATGTTTGAAAATGTTTTCAAAAAGGTTTTGACATGTTTTAAATGATTTTAAATAGCCAAAGTGTCAAAAAAAAGCCTTGAGTACGGTATAGATTCACCCGCATCGATACCTAAAGTGCTTGTACTAATGCAGATCTTCGAGTACCAATATGTTCCTTTGTCCCCAAGTTTTGGCAAATTCCAGTAGCTAAATTGAGTAATATTACAGCTTCAATCGCATCGACACCTTAAGGTGCATATCGATACACATGTATCATGTACCGATACCCTTTGTATTAAATGCCCAATGGCTTTCTTCTTTCTTCTACATGAGTATTGATATGCGCTCTAGAAGTACATTTAATGCTGAAAATAAAGATCTCAACGGCTCCAAATCAACCCTCAACGCTAGTAACGCCACAAACTCCTTAGAATGTTTAAAAGACTCAATCAAGCAGCCATGCAACAATAAGAAACCAACTACCAACATTCAATGTTAGAGAAATTGTTCTAAGCTTATTTTTGTCATATTTCTTTGTAGAACACACTTGTGAGCTTAATTGTTATATTTGCTCAAGTGTTAGTTTTTTGGTGAATGCTTAAATTGCAAACATATTTGCCTTGTAAAAGATTTTCTTTGTTTGCTTATTTGTTTTCTCTTTGTAAGAGAGTGCTTTTAGACTTTGGGGTATAAGTCTAGGTTTGTGAGGGTTATCTCCTTGATCTCGGAAAAAGAAACGACAAATTAGTGAGTTTGTTAAAAATCCTTAGTGTGGACAACTAAGGTAGTGGATGTAGACTTGGTTTAGAAGTCGAACCACTATAAATCATCGTGTCTAAATGTTTATTACTTAGCCATTCATCCACTCAAGCAAAAATTTAATTCACCCCCTTTTGACTATCTCGGTTGATTGAACGAGCCTCCCAACAATTGGTATCAGAGCTTCGTCTCTACATCAGATTATTATCCTAGAGTCGATCCTTGAAGTGTTCAACCTTTCTACATCAACCGGAGATCATGGCACAATTCATAGACAAGCCTCCTCACTTTAACGGTGCGAACTACTCTTATTGGAAGAATAAGATAATGTTCTTCATGAAGGCCAAAGACTACTGTCTTTGGGATATCGTTCTTGATGGCCCGTTCGTTCCACAAAGAAGCAAGGCGGAATGAAGTGCGGAAGATCGTAAGAAGCTAGAGCTCAATACAAAGGCCTTGCACATTTTCTTTTGTGCACTTGGTCTGGAAGAATATTCAAAGGTCTCTTCTTGTGAAAATGCCAAAGAAGTATGGGAAAAGCTTGAAGTCACTCATGAAGGAACCAATGAAGTAAAGGAGACCAGGTTGGTCTTCTCAACCTTGAGTACGAGAACTTCAAGATAAACTCAGAAGAAGACATCAAAGCTATGTCCGATCGATTCTCCACCATTATGAATAGACTCAAAGGCTATGGAGAAGTGATTTCAGAGGGCAAGCTTGTGAGGAAGTTGATTTACTCACTTCTCGATTCATGGGAATCCAAAAAGTTCGTCATCATAGAAGCAAAGAATTTGAATGAGCTCAAGCTTGATGAGCTTATGGGATCTTTGCTAACCCATGAAATGATAACGTCGAATGGGGATAAGAAGATAGTGGAGCAAGGAATTAAAGATTGGAATGTTGCTATTAAATTCTCCACAAGCCAACAAGAAGATTCAAGTGGAGAGGATAGTGAAGAAGAAGAGATAGTCAAGCTCTTCAAGAAGTTCACCCGATTCATGAAGCATGAAAAGGAAGAATCAAGACATGAATCGAGAATGAAGAGAAAATATCCTATTATATGCTTCGCATGCAAGAAGCCGGGGGTACACCAAGTATGATTGCCCTCTTTTCAATAAGAAGGGATCAAAGGAGAAGGCGTTTGTGGCTATATGGAGTGATGAAGAGGACTCCACCGATGATGTGGTAGCTAACCTATGTCTCATGGCCATCCAAGATGAAGAGGTAACTTCTAATTCGTCAAATTTAAATTCTTATACCTTCGATGAGTTACAAGATGCCTACGATGAGTTAGTTTTGGAGTTTAAAGCGTCATTTTTGAAAAACAATAAATTGGTTTCAAAATTAAAAATCGAAACTGAATTGCTTTCCAAAACTAATTTAGAACTAGAAAGCAAACTTGATCAAATGCAAGTTATTTTTAAAGAATTTGAAGTAAAAATTTTAAACTTGCAAAATTTGCTTTCTAAAGTTCAAGAAGATCATCAAAAGGAGTTAGATGATCTTAAAAATGAAAAAGTTTTGATTTACAAAAATCATAAAAGGGAAAATAGAGAATGCTCAAAAAATAATTTTGTAAAATTAAACTTTTATCAAGACAATCTAGTTTCCTAGATTTTTTAAAGGCAAGATGGTTAAGGACATTTGGGTCCCTAAGGGACTAATTTGTTCAAACAAAAGGGAAGACATTGAAAAATGGATTCCTAAGGGGGCTAAGTTATTTGGGACTAATTTTATTGGATCCAGAGCAATTTGGATACCAAAAATTATTTGATTATCTTTTGTAGGTGTGTTTGAGCTATTGGTGAAATTGAAATCTTGTAAGTTCACGACACACAAAAGAGAAATGACACTTGGAGAAGGAAGGCTTAACATCCTACCTTGGTTCAAGTGGTAAAATTTAATTTCATGAAATTGCTTGATCATGTTGTCCATGTTTATTTTTCATGTTGATCTAAGCATGTTTGTGTGACTCCATGTTGTGCTTTATTGCATATAGTTAGGGGGAGTCTCAATAACATGAGTTACATGTTTTTGGCCTATTGTGGTTGATTTATATCTATGGCCATTAACTTGTAATATTTGGTTGATTTTGGTAAAATCCATGCTTGATTTGTTTTAAATATGTTATATTAAAAAAACATGTAGATTAAAATGTAGCTTATATATTTTTATTGCATATCTAATCTTCTTAAAGCCTTTGGATGCTTTTAGGATATGGTAGAAAGACATTTAGAAGTGTTTTGCTGTATTTTCTGCCAAAATCATATCGATACTGTATTGGTTTGGTACCGATATGGATGACTCTGTACCGATACGCATAGACAAAAAAGGGATAATTTTGTCTCCTTTTTGCCATACTTTGTGTGCATATTGTATATCTTGTTAAATAGCGTGTTTAATTGAATTTTATGTATTTATTTGATTTATTTATTTGAAATTCAATCTATTTTCTCTTAAATTGTTGGTCTAACAATCTACTTGATGCTTGAGTAAGGGAGGCCATTTTTTTAATTCTTTCATGTAAAATCTTTTGTCTCTTTTCTCCATTGTTTTTTACACCAACAATTGGTACTTAATTTCAAAGATTGGTTTTCTAACCTTTCAACACTTGGTGTTTTTGAACTTAATGTGATTTTAAACTTAGTTTTAAAATTATTTTTGATATAACAAAAAGGGGAGAGATGTTTGAAAAATTCAATTTTAAAAAGAAAATGGGGAATTTTAAATATTTTCAAAAATACTCTTTTTCTAAAAATATTTTCCTAATGGGGAGTTTTTTACAAAAATAATTTTTCAAGTGGTTTCGTTATATCAAAAAGGGGGAGATTGTTGAGATATTTGATTTTGATATAACTAAAAGAAAAATGTTTTGGACTTAAAATAATTTGAAAAAATATTTCAAAAGTCCATAAACTTGAAAAATATGTTTGAAATGTTTTCAAAGAGTTTTTGACATGTTTTAAATGATTTTAAATAGCCAAAATGTCAAAAACAGGCCTTGAGTACTGGTACAGATTCACCCGTATCGATACCTAGAGTGCTCGTACCTGTACAGATCTTCGAGTACCAATACGTTCCTTTGTCCCCAAGTTTTGGCAAATTCCAGTAGCCAAATTGAGTAATGGTACAGCTTCAATCGTACTGACACCTTAGGGTGCGTATCGATACACATGTATCGTGTACCGATACCCTTTGTATTAAATGCCCAACGGTTCTTTCTTCTTTAAGGCAGGTATCGATACGCCTACATGAGTATTGATATGCGCTGCTCCAGAAGTGCATTTAATGCTGGAAATAAAGATCTCACCGACTCCAAATCAACCTCAACGCTAGTAACGGCCACAAACTCTTTAGAATGTTTAAAAGACTCAATCAAGCAGCCATGCAACAATAAGAAACCAACTACCAACATTCAATGTTGGCGAAATTGTTCTAATGCTTATTTTTGTCATATTTCTTTGTAGAACACACTTGTGAGCTTAATTGTTATATTTGCTCAAGTGTTAGATTTTGGGTGGGTGCTTAAATTGCAAACACATTTGCCTTGTAAAAGATTTTCTTTGTTTGCTTATTTGTTTTCTCTTTGTAAGAGAGTGCTTCTAGACTTTAGGGTATAAGTCTAGGTTTGTGAGGGTTATTTCATTGATCTCGGAAAAAGAAAAGACAAATTAGTGAATTTGTAGAAAATCCTTACTATGGATAGCTAAAGTAGTAGAGGTAGAATTGTTTTAAAAGTTGAACCACTATAAATCATCGTGTCTAAATTTTTATTACTTAGCCATTCATCTACTGAAGCAAAAATTCAATTTACCCCCTCTTGGCTACCTCAGTTGATTGAACGAGTCTCCCAACAGTGTATGAATAAAAAATTTCTTCCCCTTTTCGGTGTTCATATTTATGCCCCCACACTAAAAAATTAGTTTTAGGGTGTAGGGGTAAGGTTTAATGAATTAGGATTAGGGTGTGTTTTTAGGGTTTATGGTTTAGAATTTAGGGTTATGGCTTTGAATTTAATTTTTTTAGTGTTGGAGCATAGAAAGGGGCACCGAAAAGGGGCAGAGGTTTTTTCTTGATATGTATATTTGTAATGAGAGTTAATTATATATTTTTAAATATTTTGTAAAATATTGGGATCTTTGCAGATATTTTTTGGGGATCTCTGTTGTTATTTATACGGTTACGGTTTGGTTATCCCGCCGGTTCAAATATAACAATTCTCATCTCCATCACCATTTGAGCTTCAATGATAAAATTTCTCTCGTCCCCGTGAATGAAGATTTCGATTATTTTTCATTCCATTGGTTCGAATCCCTATGGTGTCCGGATGTTTCTCACCCAATTCCCAACCCTATTCTTAAGTTTGATTAATTTTAGTACAAACATCCCCTTGTTAGATATCATGTTAAGTACAGTAGATGATCCCCTGTTTCGGATTGAGATATTAAAAGAAAGTGCGCAATAGACAATTGAATAAAAATATAGTTCTGCAAATTTTATTTATGGCTTAATGACTCCATTGCCCCCTAACTATGCATTTTTCTCGAATTGTTAGGACTTTTTGCCCTTTTAATTAAAAATCGTGACCTTATATGCCCCCTCCGTTAACCTTCGTTAAAAAAATTCTAATGGGCTAATCAGAATCCACTACTTTCATTTTATTAACAAGGCTTAAGGGTTTAATAAGCCCTTAAACTTTTGCAAAAAATCAATTAAGCCCTCAAACTTTTTTTGCACCCAATTAGGCCCTCAAACTCAAGGAAAAAATCAATTAAGCCCCTAAACTTTTTTTGCACCCAATTAAGCCCTCAAACTCAAGAAAAAAAATCAATTTGGCCCTTTGACCAACGTTGACCGTTAAATTTAACGGGTTTTTTTAAAATCTACTCGGCATATGTCACAACAAGATAATGCACTTGACATTTCTAAGAATTTTTAAACTTTAATTTTAAAAAAATATATAAAATCCGAAAAAAATCTAAAAATTTTAAATATATAAAAATCCGAAAAAAAATCTAAAAATATATATATATTTTTCAGATTTTTATATATTTTTTAATTTATTTTTTATAATTGTATAATAATATTTAATTTTTTAATTTTTTTAAAATATTTTAATCTTTTGAAAAATTATTATTTATTATTTTTAAATAAATTTCAGAATTAAAAATATTTTTATATTTTTAAAATAAATTTCCAAAATTTTTAGATTTTTTTCTAGATTTTTATATATTTTTTAAAAATTAAAGTTTAAAAATTCCTAGAAATGACAAGTAACATTATCCTGTTGCGACACATGCCAAGAAGATTTAAAAAACATGCCAAATTGATCTTTTTTCTTGAGTTTGAGGGCTTAATTGGGTGCAAAAAAAGTTTAAGGGCTTAATTGATTTTTTTGCAAAAGTTTAAGGGCTTATTTAATAGTCAATGTTGGTCAAAGGGCCAAATTAAATTTTTTTCTTGAGTTTGAGGGCTTAATTGAGTGCAAAAAAGTTTAGGGGCTTAATTGATTTTTTTGCAAAAGTTTAAGGGCTTATTAACTATTAACAAAAAGTTAGCTGACTTAAATAAAATGGGTGAATTGCACATTACATATGCCAGATTTTATTTTGTGTTCATTTCAGTCCCTTATTTGAACTGTTCATCTTCTTCTTTCCCTCTTCTATGTTCAGGGTTTTGCGATTTATGTTGATTTCAATCCCTAAATTTCTTATTTCTTTTATCATAATCTTGTGTTCTAACTTGTCATTTGTTGGAAAATTCAATTTTTTCTGTGTTCATTAACTTTAGTCTTGCAGAATCAGAAGTGAAAACGGAGAAAGAACCACTAAAATCACTTGCAGTGGAACAAAAAACCTGAGAGTGAGAGATGAAACCTTAATTGAACGTGATTTAAGATTCCAGGAACCACCAAGAACTCAGTAACATTAGTACACCAGGGGACTAGCATACTCATTTTATATGTGATAAACATGTGCATCAGACTTAATAAACATAACTTGATTGTGTGTAAGTTTTGATGAGAATAAAAGTTTAAATTAAAGAAATATGGTTAAAAAAATATATAAAGATGTGAACCGGACATGGGGACTAATGGAAACTGATCTTATTGGTATACATACAGATGTTCCATAATTATATTGGTATACATACAGATGTTCCTGCACCAGACATGGGGACTAATGCACAGGTTAAACGGTCCTCACTTTTATGTTTCAATTTTTCATGCTTTCTTTCGGTTTGTAAATCACAGTTGTGTTTGAATTCCATTTATTTTGATTTGATAAATTTTTAAAATATGCTAAGAATAAATGTGTACAGACCATGGCATGGATTCTGGATGAATACTCAAAGTTTCAAGGACACTCACCAGCTGTTGTTACAGGGAAGCCTATAGTAAGTGCTAAAGACAGATTTAATGCCTTTAATGTTAGACAAACTTAGCAATAATTGGGCTGAATAACAAAACCTAGATATACTTATACTGGAAATCTTAGGATCTTGGTGGATCGCTAGGCAGGGAGGCTGCAACTGCAACTGAAGCTTTACTTGCTGAATACGGGAAGTCAATAAAGGGGATGACGTTTGTTATTTAGGTATAGTCAACATGGTTAAAATGTCCCTTTGAGGTGCTGCAAAACTTCCTTTTTTAATTATTACTCCACATTATTATTCAATCTTCATAGGGTTTTGGTAATGTGGGGTCTTGGGCATCAAGGCTCATACACGAGAAGGGCGGTAAGGTTATTGCGGTGAGTGATATAACCGGTGCTGTTACGAATCCAAAGGGAATCGACATACCAGAACTACTGGAAGTTTGAAAAGCTTCAGCGGTGGAGATTCCATGGATCCAAATGAAGTGCTTGTACATGAATGTGATGTTCTCATCCAAAAAATGTATGATCATTATATTTGTTTTGGGTTATTTTAATTTATCATACACAATAGAACAAAAAAAGGACAGTAAAAATATACGCAACATATGAAGTAGAAGGGAAATAAAGGAAAGGGGAATAAGAAAAAAATCAGTATGTATACCAATGAGTGGTAGCATTTTCCAACAAATGACAAGTTAGAACACAAGATTATGATAAAAGAAATAAGAAATTTAGGGATTGAAATCAATATAAATCGTAAAACCCAAAACATGGAACAGAGAAGAGGGAAAGAAAAAGATGAACAATTCAAATAAGGGACTAAAATGAACAAAAAATAAAATATGGCATACCTAATATGCAATTCACCCTTTTTATTTAAGTCAACTTTTTTTGTTAATAAAATGACACGTGGCGCGTTCTGATTGGCCCATGAAATTTTTTTAATGGAAGTTAACGGAGCGGGTATATGAGGTTACAATTTTTAGTTAAGAGGGCAAAATGTTTCGAAAAATGTTTTAGGAGTCAACTCAAAAAAATGCATAGTTTAGGAGGCAGTGGAGTCATTAAGCCTTTATTTATATATATAATGACAAACGACGACAACAGTTGTTTGATGGAGAGAGCTTTTTTTTGTTAATAAAATGACACGTGGCGCGTTCTGATTGACCCATGAAATTTTTTTAACGGAAGTTAACGGAGCGGGCATATGAGGTTACAATTTTTAGTTAAGAGGGCAAAATGTCTCAAAAAATGCTTTAGAAGTCAACTCGGAAAAAAATGCATAGTTTAAGAGGCAGTGGATTCATTAAGCCTTTATTTATATATATAATGACAAACGACGACAACAGTTGTTTGATGGAGAGAGCTTACTCGTTAATTAAATCCAATCCTTGATGATAGTTGATTAATTAACTAATTATGCTTGCTAATTGATCACTCGTTCAAACGCAGGGTATCCAAATAGGATTTGCCACGGAGCTCGCGGGAGTAAAAGTCTTTGAAGTAATCAGCAACGCCTATTCTCCTGAACAAGGGTGGAGTTTGTGCAGTAATCAGGCTTGGTGCTGGACCCATTTCTCCATCCAAACTCGGGCTGTAGAATGTGGCAACTGATACTCTTTCTTTATCTGAGTTCACGGTCGCACGATGCTCGACACTTCGGTAAATCCCTTTGGTTATTATCTGCAAGCTCAGAACACCAAATATTATTCATCTGCCGACTCTTGACCATGCAAATTTAGGGGTTTATTGCACTTGAAAACTAATTTTAGGGAAATAGGGGTGTTGGAGAATATTTAAGAATCTAAAGTAAATTTTACGGTAACTCGTGAAGTCACCACATCCGGAAGACAATTTTAAATATTTTATATTATTTTTTTCGATTCAACTGTTTGCTAATACAAAAGACAATATGAAAAATAGTTTTCAACCAAAGTTGCCTTTTAAAGGTGGCGACTTCACGAATTATTATAAAATTTACCGTAAATTCTCAAATATTCTTCAACATCACTGACTTTCCTAAAATTAGTTTCCAATTGCAATAAGCCCCTAAATTTGTCCTGACCATATAGAAATTAATAATTACCTCCATGCTGTCTCCGAGGTTGATGACAAAAGCATTTGGAAGTGGTTTGATGGGAACCCAAACTCCACTTTTCCTTATATGGAGACCTTGTATATCGTTCACCTGAGCTGATACAGACACGAGATTTTATGTTAGGAGACCAATTTATAAAATTTTAAAAGTATAAAAATAAATTTTTAATAAAAAATACATAAAAAAGATCTTAAATTATATACAAATTTTAATTTTAAGGAGAGACCGCCCCTCCAGCCTCCTTTCGGTCCATCCCTCACCTAGAGTAGAATGGTGAGGCCAACGGAATCAGAATGAGAGTTGAGACCGATTGCAAGCTCAGGCTGTGGACATGGGGGATAATAGTTCATCCTTATCCCTTGGTACCCTTCCTCAAACAACATTCTCATGTCATTAGGGTCCATCCCTAAAGCTTCTGCCATAAGGTCCAACAGTTTCATGGAAAGATGTTTCATTTCTACAGAATAAGCTTCCAACGTTTCTCTGCAATCATTTTTTTAAGACAACAAATTTAGCCCGCCAATATAAAAGATACTGTAAATTAATTGTACTTGACAAATGCAGATCAAAAGAACCTGAGGAAGAGTGGGAGATTGGGGAATAAGTGAGGTTTTCTCAAATAAGTTGGAAGGGTCATCATGTAGAACCCATCTCCCCAGTTAAGCTTCTGCTCTTCAGACACAACAAAGTCATGTCCAAATCCCTCTATTTCATCTGGTTTTTGCCAAAACTTCTCCTTCTCTTCCATTGGAAGATTGAACAACTCTTGGACTTCCGTCTTCATTTTTTCCACCAGTGAAGAGCTCACCCCATGGTTGATTAACTGCAACATGTACGGTTGCATCTTTAAAATCCAATACAGCTAACCGCTAGGAGAAAACAGAACATGTAAGAAACCCCATTCTTTGTTTGCATGATGTAACTGCTCCAGTTCTTGTCTGGAAAGTAACTTCTGCATATCAATAATCGGAACTTGTTGCGACGGATTTGTGTGAGATACGATGTGAGAGTCTTCACCGGTACGTACGTATCGAGGTGGAACTTGCTTCAATGGCTTCTTTGCTAGCTCTTGGACACAAGGCACCAAGAGTGAGCTCCCTCCCTAGTTTTGGTGCCTCTGATTTCATAGCTTTCAAGATGGCTTTGCTACCTCTATTCAAAACATCTAAATTTAAAGTAGATAAATTGAATAAAAATCATTCGTTCCTTTTTAGTGTCAGTATTTATATCTTTAACACTAAAAAATTAAATCCTACACTCTAACTATATTTTTTTATCTTAAACCCTAAATAATATATCCAAACTTTAAACTCTAAATTTATTTTTTAATATTAAAATACAAATAAAATATCAAAAAGAGATAGAAAATTTATATCCAAGTAAGGAGTTCTTTAAAAAAAAAGAAAAGAAAAAGGCAAATAGTGCCTAATAAATAAGCCTCTACAAATTTTGGTCGCTCAACAAACCAAAGATACGAATCTCAAATATAAATTATAAGATAAAAATAAAAGATATAAATATTATTTTGATTTGGGGTTTATTTGTGACAATGCATAACTTTGAAAATATATACGTACAAAGATAAAAAGTAAGCCTAGCCATCTGCTCTCTAAGGACTATTTAAATAAATAAAGTCCAAAGAACAAGACAATTTATTCCAACGAAAGATTGCAACATTGAAGACCAACCACAACTTTGGCTTGTAGGCTTTGACAATGCTAGTTATTTACTTTTCACCTTTACCCATTAAATTAAACAAAATAAAGAAAAAATTCACACTAATATACCCATTTAAAAAATATATATTTTTAAAGGGTGCAACGGTTCCCTAGGATAAGTAGAAACAATATTATGGCTTAAGAGTATAAAAAGTCCTTAAACTTTTAAGAAAAAAATCAGTTAGGTCCTTCAATTATTTTTACATTCAATTAAGCCTTTAAAATTTAAATTTTCGTCAATGTACCCTTTGACTAACGAAATCTGTTATTGACAGTTAATCCCCTTAAAAATGTTGACTTGTCTATTAAAATTGTCATATTACGTTCTTTTAAACTACCACATCATGCTGACATGATAAAAAAATCATTTAATAAAAAATATTACAATTAATTAATTGTTATTGTTTTATTTTATACCCAAAATCTTTCGATAAAAAACCTAACCCATTAATCCCAAATAAAAACCTAACCCATGAAAATAAAACACGAAAAACCGTATAAAACTTGGAGTAAATCTAATTATAAGCGATAAAGTTAGAGACGAAAGAATTATAATAAAGAATATGACTTTTCCGATGCTGAATCAAAGAGGAATGGAAATGATGACTACTGACACCGACGACGAAAGCAATATGAATAATAGATTGATGAATTTTATTTGGGATTAATAGGTTAGGTTTTTTTTTTAGACTAAATAATTAATTTAAATTTTAAGTTTTGTTAATTTTCGACAATTAATTATATATTGTAATAATTTTTATTAAATGATCTTTTTCTCATGTTAGCATGATGTGGCAATTTTAAAAAACGTGATGTGATAATTTTAACAGACAAGTCAATATTTTTAAATGAACTAACTGTAAATAACGGATTTTGTTAGTCAAAAGAGTACATTGATAAAAAATCAAAGTTTGAGGTTTAATTGAATGCAAAAATAGTTGAAGGGTCTGATTGATTTTTTTCTTAAAAGTTTGAGAGCTTTTTATACCGCCTAAAAAATATTTAAATGTTGTTTAAATTCTTGTCCAAAACAGTAAAAAAATCATTAATTTTTGCAGTGCAATCAAAAAAATTATATTGGAAAACGTCCGAATTCAAAAATATTTATCTAGAACATTCAGATCAACTTATAAATATAAGAGAGAAAATTTCTTTTTAATGTTTAAAATTCCCAAAAAAATTGTTGATTTTCTCAAAAGATAATATTGTGAAAAACATAACACAAAAAATCTAATAGAAAAAAAACATAACACAAAAAATTTATGTGAAAAACCTAAAAGAAAAAAATTCACGGGCAGATGAGGAGAAACTTTCACTATGTAAAAAAAGAGATTACAACCGAATGAATAAACTCTTAATTTTTTGTATCTATTTATGGAGATAAAAGACTTGCTTCCAAAGGAAACCTGCATAGAAAAAAATTCTACTCAAACTGGGTTTCCCATTCTTCATCACATATCCAAGAGAGAAGTAAAATTCCACAAGGATTTGAACAACCCAAACTAGAATTTGAGTCACAACTCTAACAATCTCCACCTTGGCAAAAAATTTTGTCCAACAAGAGCTCCACCTCTTCCACAAAAACCTTTTCAAAAGGGAGGTCATCAACAATGAACACCAATCAAGTCTAAGCAATGCTCAAACTTGATTGTAGTAGGAGACTTTTTATCGTATCCGCAGGATTGCCGTGAGTGCTGATCTTGTTCACAACAATGTCACCTCATGAAATGATATCACGAACAAAGTGATATCGTATATTAATGTGTTTTGTCCTCTCATAAAACATCTAATCCTTCATAAGAGAGATAGCACTTTGACTATCACAAAACAACAAACTAATCTGAAGATCTTCGCTAAGTTTACCATATAGTCCTTTTAACCAAATCGCTTTCTTGCAAGCTTCAGTAATCGCCATGTACTCGGCTTTAGTGGATGATAAAGCAATCTTGTATTGTAAGGTGGCTTTTCAACTAATGGTACAACATCCAGCAGTGAAGACATAACCTGTTAGAGAATTTTTCTATCGAAATCTCCAACAAAATTAGAATCGACGTACCCAATAACTCCGTCTTTATTTCTTCCAAACTGTAAGCAAGCATCACTAGTGTCTCGTAGGTACCTGAAAATCCATTGAACAACCCTCTAATGTTCTTTTCCAGGATCTGCCATGTATTCGCTCACTGGACTAATTGCATGTACTAAATTCGGATGTGTGCAAACCATAGCATACATGAGAGATCCCACCGCACTAGAATATAAAACTCGTCATATGTACTCAATCTCTTCATCTGATTTTAGAGATAAATCTGATATTAAACCATAACTCATCACTACTAACTACACATACATGAATCACTCAAAAGTAGCTTAACAAAACGAACACTCAGATTAACTAGACTCTTCCCAAAATAGTGGGATGGACCTATCGATTCCATCCTTGGCCAAATAGTTAGCTTTCACGTTTGCTCCTCGAGAGATATGCTGGAAACTACAAAACAATTCCCTGCTTAACCGCTTGCAAAACAAAATACCTTGCTCAAAAATAGACGGGACAGATACACACTTGCTAATCCAGTCCATCACTAGTCCACAATCGGATTCAATAACAAGAGAGAACGAATACGCACATCTTGAATTTTTCAGAATCAAACAGGCTTCCTTAACAGCTTTAAGTTCGGCACCTGTGGGGTCAGACATACCAATACATCTAGAAAATCGAATGAGAATTTTATTGAAAAAATGGCGTAAAATGCCACCTATTCTAGCAAGACCGAAGCTTCCTCTCACAGCCCCATCAACGTTGAATTTGAGTGTTCCACAAGCAGGGGGACACCAGGAATTCAACGAAGCAGATTGGAGAGATTTGCAACCAACACTAGACTTGTAAACCCCAACTGAGGGACAAAGAATAAAATACGAGGCCGAGGGGAAAGAAAAATGCCACTTCCTATGACACCACCAGCCTATTCTTAAGAGAACGGTTTCAAAAGTTGGTTTTCATCAAGAGATATGTCGTTAAGCATGATTTTATTCCTATACAACCACAATGTCCAAGATATATAAAAAAAAGCCAATTTCCATACCTCGACAGATGAGCGGGTAATTGGAGCATCAAACCAAAAATAGAGCCAGTCTTTCAGGTTCTCGGGGATAACTAAATACACCTTCCACATCTGACACCATCGCTGCCAAATTCTCCATGATATCGGGCAATGACAGAACAGATGCCTAACAGATTCAGCTGACTTCTTGCAGAATGAACATAATTTGGAAATCTGCAGATTAACTCCTCTCTTGATTAATTCAACATTGGTTGGAATCCTTTCATTCACCAATTTCCATACAAAAATTTTCACGTTGGGAGGGGCAAGGCCTGACCAAAGGAGATTTCAAAAGTTGTCAACAAAACCAGCCGAGTGAGCCCCCCTCTCACAATATAATTTAGAGTTGTACCACCCATTTGGATCGATAGACCATCTAATGCTATCTTTTTCAGAGGGGTTAGGATGGAATCTGTTGACAGTGTCCCAAAATAGATTAAAAGAGGATTGTTCCCACTCAAGTAAAACTCTGCGAAGTTGAATTTCCCAACAACAGAAACCATCACGCCAGACCCCAAAATCATACACCTTTCCATCCTTCCTGCAAGCTACATTGAAAATTTTGAGGAAGGTAGATTTCAATGGGCCAGTAGAGCACCAAACATCATTCCAAAAATCAATTTGAGATCCATTCCCCAAAACCAATATGATGTTTTAGCGAAGCAGTCCATTGTTTACGCAAGAAGAAGACACAATACTTCTCCAGATCCACGAAAAGCGACGAGTATTTCCAAGATAAGATAAAAAGGAATGGCACTCATTACCGTTTTTAGCATCAAGGACTTTTCTCCATAAACAAAATACCTCGCAACCATGCAGCCACACCCATTTATTGAGTAATGCTTCATTCTTCAATTTGATATCCACTAAACCAAGGCCACCATGTCTTTGGGTTTACAAATATCCTCTCATTTGATCCAATGAATGCTCTTCAAATCGTTAGCGCCCCACAAGAATCTGGAGATAATCTTCGTAATCTGATTACTTACTTAGGTAGGCATTTAAAGATGGACATGAAATAAACAGGTAGATTGGATGGCACAGATTTAATTAGTATAACCCGCCCAGCTTGGGATAATAAATTAGTTTTCCATTTAGAAAGATAAGATAAAATTTTCTCAATGATGGGATACCAAATAGCTGCAGAATTGCAAAGAACACCCAGTGGTAAGCCTAGATAATTGGTAGGGAGAGAAGCACTAGAACAATGGATTGTATTAGCCCAACTTTCAACGCAGGAATCTTCCAAATTAACGCCATAGAACATTGTCTTCTTAAGATTTAGGGAGAGACCCGAGCAAACTTCAAAAACACTCAGCACTTTTTTGATATTCTTGAGTTGCAGTTCACAAGCATTTGAGAAGATAATGAGGTCATCCTTGAACTGAAGGTGAGATATTGTGAGACCATTAGACCCCAAAGAGATGCCTTCAGACAAACCACAAGCCACTTCTTTGTATAAGAGAGCACTAAGTGCTTCGCCCGCTAAATTAAAAAGAAAAGGTGACAAAGGACAACCTTGTCTAAGATCTCTTTTGATTTTAAAAAATTCGGATGGAGAGCCGTTGACTAGACCCGAAATAGAAGCTGTGAAAAGACATAATTTGATCCATCTACACCACTTTATTCCGAAGCCCATTTTACGCATGACTAAGAAAAGAAAGCTCCAATCTACAGTGTCATATGCCTTTCGAAAGTCAACTTTAAGAACTAGCCCCTTTTGCTTTGATTTTCGAATGAAGTCAATCACTTCATTAGCCCCTTATAGGTCTATAATGCTCAATTAAATCCGGAGCATGCACTTTAGGAATTAGTGCGATAAAAGAATGATTAAAAGATATATTAGTTATCTTCCCACTGTGGAACTCCATGATGAAAGTCATAACAGAAGATTTCACACTTGGCCAGAACTTAAAAAAACTCCAAATTAAAGCCATCAGGACCGGGGCTTTAGTTCCATCCATAGACTTGATTACGCTCCATACTTCTTGCTCAGTAAAGGGCTCCTCCAGGTACGCTGCAGAAGATAGGCTAATCTGTTTGAAGTTGCAGTCCAACCTTTTGATCTCAAGAATTAGAACAGAATTGTTGACTTCCCGAAAATGGCTTGCAAACTCTTTTCTAATTTCAGCTTGATCTTTAGTAACAGAATTCCCTAGCTTTAAGGACGAAATGAAATTCACTCTAGATCGATGGGAAGCCTTTTGATGGAAATACTTGGTGTTCTTGTCCCCAGATTTGAACCATTTGAGACGAGATTTCTGAAGCCAGTCTTGTTCTTCCTCTCTATACCTCTTCCACAATAAGGGTCTAAGACTATGAATCTCGCTAATATGATTAGGGTTATTCGGAGAATTAAACTGCTCCTTTTCCAACGCACTAATTTTCTCTTCAATGGCAGAAATTGGTTCAGAGGCTTGTGCTCTAGCTGCAGACCAAGACTTAGAGGCAGACTTGACTGCTCGAATAATCTAAGTTGATTGAACACCATTGTTAGCATGACATTTGATTTTAAGAACTTCATTCCTAATCAAATTTTAGCTTAAAGGTAAAGATGGAATTTCTGAGAATTTTAAATTTCAGTTTATATTTTACTCCTATGATATTTTAAATTCAAAGCTCCACCCAGATAAAAATCCTAATCCGAAATCCAAAAATGTTAAACTTGGAAAGTTCCATGTATGTTTAAACGTGAAGATAAAATTATCAGAACTTAATTTATTAATTGACAAATTCAGATCGAGAACTGAACATTTTTATTATATTAATGATTTTCCTGGCTCAGTATACTTTATACACAGTGTTAGAATAGTTTAGTACGAACTATTTTATTATTAGTGACAAACTTTTCGTCCCAAATAACATAGAAAACGCCAAACACGGTTTTCTAAAGCGTGGAATTTCAAAGTCAAAGCATTTTTTTATCATGTAAAGAGAATAATAATGTCAGCGTCACCAATATTGAACATTGCTAAGGCTTAAGGCAACATCGCGGAAAAATAGTGACAAACGTAAAGCAATATCCTCTCTGCATTACTTGATGCCCCTATAAATTGAACAATGCTCAAGCTTCATCTGTCATCGCCCTTCCCTCTCTTGTCTACCTACAGCTTCTGTCTTAATAGTTAACTCTTTCTCTTGTCTTCAACAAATCTAAACTTCAGCCCTAGTTTCGAGATCGAATAGAGAAATGTCATTGGTAATAAGTAGAGCTTGTATTGTAGCGTTGGCTGATTTGCTTTTGAGCAGCGCTTGCCAAGCTCAACTTTCCTCTACATTTTACGACAGAACATGCCCGAATGCGCTTAGCACTATTCGCTCTGCCGTTAGGACTGCCATCGCACGAGAGCGGAGAATGGCTGCATCTCTAATCCGCCTTCATTTCCATGATTGCTTTGTTCAGGTACTTGTGTTAGTGTGTTTATACTATATAATATAACAAATTATATGCATTATATATCTTAATGGGATTGATGTTGCCTTCGTATATCAGGGATGTGATGCTTCGATCTTTCTTGTCGATGCCCCTTCAATCACGAGCGAACAGAATGCACTGCAAAACAAAGACTCTGCGAGAGGCTATGAAGTGATTGACAAGGCGAAATCCGATGTGGAGAAACATTCTCGCTGTTGCAGCTAGGGATGCTTCCGAATACGTAATTATATCGCATATGGAAAATATTGTATCATATTCATGTTATCACCCTTATAATTGACAAGCCTTGAACCAACTCAGGTCGGCGGCCCGTCTTGGACAGCAAAACTCGGAAGAAGAGATTCCACCACCGCGAGCATAAGTCTAGCTTCAAGTCAGCTTCCTCGTTTCACTGCCAGCCTCGAAAGCCTCATCGATCTGTTCGGAAGCAAGGGCCTCAGTGCAAGAGACATGGTTGCTCTATCTGGTTCTCATACCATAGGACAAGCTCAATGCGTTACATTTCGGTATAGGATATACAGCAATGCAAGCGGCATCGATGCCGGATTTGCCAGCACTCGAAGACGTCGTTGTCCGGCGAATCTCGGTAATGGGGACAGGCATCTGGAAGCAATGGATCTGGTTACCCCAAATTCATTTGACAACAACTACTTCAAGAACCTGATGCAGAAGAAGGGTCTTTTAGCGTCGGATCAAGTCCTGTTCAGCGGTGGTTCCACTGACGGCATAGTCTCGGAATACAGCAGGAACCCTTCCCTTTTCAAGTCTGATTTTGCGACCGCCATGGTCAGAATGGGAGATATCGAACCTCTAACAGGCTCAGCTGGGATAATAAGAAGGGTTTGCGGCCGCGTTAATTAACTTGTTCGATGGATGAATGGGTGCTTCTGTTTAATATTTTTTGTTTAACTCCTTCAAAGTTTTATATCACCATCAATTGTAGATGTTTGTTTCATTTATCTCTATTTATTTTGTTTACTTGATTCTTTTATGTGTGCCTTGAAAAAGTGAATTTAATTTGATTTGGAAGTAGTCATATAATTTTGTTATCGTAATTTATTTGTGATCTTTTCTATTAAATGATATTAGGTCTCTTGAATTTTTCTCTCTTCAACGCCGCAACCTTCCCTTCTTTGATTCCTTGGCCGAACAACTAATCTTAATACTAGTTATCGATCATTGGTATTCATTATTTTTTTATTCTTTTATATTATATTTTTCTACTATATTTTGACTCGAATTTTAATTGGTAATTAAGTTGGGTTTTATTGTAATTCTAGTAGTTGAAGATTACTTGGTAATTAGGATTTACTTTAATGAGTAAATATCTATTTTTTAGGTAGAAGATCTTATTGAATAAGGTATCTTGGTGACCAAGTAGTTGGGTCTATAAATATAGACTAGGTTTAACCTTTTGAATTATGAGAGAACAAGAGAATGAGAGAGAGAAGGAATTACTCTAGAGAGATGTAACCACTTTTAGGTTTTCTACAACTATTGTGCCTACGTTGTAAGGATGGGTATTGTAGGGATGTTAAGAAGAGTGCTTTGGCTCCACCAGGTCATGGGATTTGTACACCGGGTTTTGGGTTCTCTACATTGATAGTGGATTAATTTCTCTCGTCTGTGGAGGTAGGTTATGCTGAACCACGTTAAATCTTGTCTCTTATGCATGTCTTGGTCTATGTCGTTATCGCTTTGGTTATTTTGCCGCATAACAAATTCCTAACAAATGGTATCATGAGCTATTGTTCGAGCTGCGAGATTGTGAAGGAATTTTTGCTATGGATTTTGTGGTGCGATGTTGGAGACATGCTAGAGGAGTATTGCTGCAACGAGCTTTCAGTTGCAAGGGGAGTAATTCTCAAAATTCAACGGTGCTTCAATAGATACTATGTAAGAATTGGAGTTGTTGTAGACTTGGCGGCGGTGCTTTAACGGATATTTGGCTTACGTAAAAATTGAAGCTGTTGAAGACTTGAAGACCAATGCTCGAATAGAATTTGTGTCAAGGGGGAGATTTGTTATATTTTGACTCAAATTTTAATTGGTAATTAAGTTAGGTTTTATTGTAATTCTAGTGGTTGAAGATTACTTGGTAATTAGGATTTACTTTAATGAGTAAATATCTATTTTAGATAGAAGATCTTATTGAATAAAGTTTCTTGGTGACCAAGTAATTGAGTCTATAAATATAGACTATGTTTAACATTTTGAATTATGAGAGAACAAGAGAATGATAGAGGGGGGAATTACTCTGGAGAGATGTAACCACTTTTAGGTTCTCTACAACTATTGTGCCTACGCCGTAGAGATGTGTATTGTAGGGATGTTGGGAAGAGTGTTTTGGTTCCACCGGGTCATGGGATTTGTACACCGGGTTTTAGGATTACATGGGTTATCATGTATGTGTACTCTTCGGGTTCTCTACATTGATAGTGAATTGATTTCTCTCGTTCGTGGAGGTAGGCTATGCTGAACCACGTTAAATCTTGTCTCTTGTGCATGCCTTGGTCTATGTCGTTATCGCTTTGGTTATTTTTCCGCATACCAAATTCCTAACATTTTCAATTTTAATAAGAATCACTGCTCTTGTGGCATGCGTTTCTTCTGTCTTTGTGGCACGCTTTTCATTGGCTTTTGTGGTTCGTTTCATCTGTCGCTTGGCTTGATTTCAACATAACTTAGCGGTCGTTTGGTGCTCATATAGAGATCCTCATGACACTAGTTTTCTGATTTGATTCTGTCAGTGGTCATAGAAAAGATTAATCCTCACTCATTTGATGGTTTGTTAGCCGATGTAATCAGAACTGTGTAGCGCAACAATCTATCTGATAGTTTGGTTCGCTCATCACTCTTTTTTCATCCCGTAAAACATCTCGTTTAGCTAGAGACAAAGAGATTCATGAAGGTTTCTGAGTTTTGATGGTATGTTAATCTCCATGAAAGTGTTTGTTATTCTGTGCACATTTGTATGAGAATTTTAGTAGACAAATCCCCTTTTTCTCTTTTTTGATGCATTGTATTTGTCATATCTTTCATGATGTTTAATAAAATCCAGATGTCATTGTTAAAAAAATGATATTAGATCTTTTTTATAAGAAATGTGGCATTAATATAGGCCTTATTAAAAATTCCCCTAAACTTAATTGGAGGAAAATAGTACCCATATAATACTTATAGAAAGAAATCAACGGGCCAAAACCGAATAAAATAAACACAAACTAAACATCGAATAACGCCTAGAAAAACTTAAAAGTAACCGCAAATTTATGAGCCATAACTCATCCTCTAGGGTCCTCATGCAGGCGATGCCGGTCCCTCACAACAACACCAACAGGGTCCAAGCATCGCTTCTGTTTTTCACTAACCAAAGCCACTAAAGTCGGTGTCATGGCAAGAGAAGGGAAATTATGAATTTCTAAAATTGAAGAGAAAATGGGAGATATCGAGTCAGAAATTAAAGTGAAAAAAAGGGGAAAGTAACTTGGTAACTAAGACTGAGGTTATAGAGGAGAACGGTGTCGTTTACAAAAATAAAACCGCACAGCTGAAAGAATAGGATCAGACACAGCCAGTGGATCAGTTATCCTAGAAGAGATGGCCCAAGCATGATTGAAGAAGATTGAGCCCAAAACAATACAGTCATTGGAATAATAATTAACGATTATGTGTGTTTGTTTTTATTTGCCAACTCTGTCCAAGAATAATGTGCTGAGATAGCTAATATAACTAAGGATTGTACACTCATGAACGCTTTGTAAATTTTATCAATGAAATACAATTCTTTTTCCTACTCTTTTTATTCTCTATTCTCATTCTTTTTTATTCTAAATCTTCTTCTTCACAATCTAATCGTGACAATTGATAATTAGAGCCTACTTTGATCCAACGTCAAGCTGGGTAGAACAAGAAAAACTCAAAACATGAATGACGAAAATACTACTACGAAGTGGTGGGAAAAGCAGAACGCCATCTTGAAAAAGAGGCTGAATATCTTGAAAACGCAGTCTGCTGAAAACAAGTCATATCTGGAGAACATCCTGAGAGCAGTAACCAAAAAAGAGTATGAACCTGAATCAGGAAGTAAAAATGAGCATCAATCGATGAAAGGATAAGTAGTAGACAATACTCCCCAAAAAAATAAATGTAAAAAACCTGTTCAAGTAATTGTTGTGGAAGAAATTGGTAGATATGCTCCTAAGCCTAAAGAACCTGGATTACTTGCTGCTAAACCTCTGTTAAATACTATTGCTAGTTCATCTCAACAAAAAGTGACCTTTGGGACAGAAATGTTGACTGAGCCTAAATGAGTTTCAGCTAAAGATCTCCATATGCTTGATAAAATGAATCAACAGACTACTAATATGAATATTGGTGGACCTGGTTTCAGATCAAGAATAAAACTACAGTGTTTTGAAGGTGAAAAACCTAGAGAATGGGTCAAAAAGTGTCAGAAGTGCTTCACAAATACTGAAAAATACTTGAGGAACAAAAAGTGGAAATGACCACTATATATTTGGGAGGCCCCGCTTAGACATGGTTTGATGGATACATAATAAAAAAATATTAAGTTATTTGGCATGAATTTGCAGCTGACGTATGCCATAAATTCTGTGATAAAAGTTGTAATGATTTTATTGAGGAATTTAATAAATTGATCTAGAAAGGGTCTGTGGAGGAATATCAGAATAAGTTTGAGGAGATGCAACCCTACATTTCTATTACACAATGCATTCTTAGAGAAAGGATATTTTGTGTCCAATTTTGTAAGTGGACTCAAAGAAGAACCGAGGCATAAGGTTAAAGCACACTATTCTCAATCCTTAACTGAAGCCTATAGACAAGTTAAGCTTCATGAATTGTCACTGGAAGTTGAAAACATGATGCATAAGTACAGTGCTAGAGTTTTTACTCAGAGTGTTCCAACAAAAAGCTACAACTCAATTGTTACTCAGAAGGTGACTTCTCCCACTACAAAACAGACATTGATGGATTATAGGAGAGTCCATAATCTATGTTTCAAATGCGGGGAGAAGTTTGGACCTAGGCACTAATGTAAGGTGAAATAGTTGAACTCAATGGAAGGTCAGAAAATGTTGGGAGAGTTAGAAGAGCTGGAGGAAGAAACAGAGGTTGTTGATGAAAAACAAGTGGAAGGGGATCTAAAAATATCTATGAATGCCCTCATAGGTAGTGTTGGCTGTAGTACATTGAGGTTACAAGGTTAAAAGAAAGCCATTAAATATTTTAGTAGATAGAGGCAGTACCCACAATTTCATAACCTCTAAGTAGACTAAGGAAGGGATAGAGTTGGTGCAAACTCAACCCTTAACCAAAACAGTTGCCAATGGGGAAAAATTATATAACACAACCAAGAGTAATTTACTGAGTTAGAAAATGCAAGAACACAAGTTTGAGCATGACTTTAGAGTACTACAATTGGGGGACGGTGATATGATATTAGGTGTTGATTGGATGAAAACTTACAGTTCAGTGGCACTAGATTTTCATAAGATGACTTTAAAATTTTAGAAGAAAGGGCAAGAAATGGTTCTACAAGGGGGAAGACGAGTCACTTCTGTCAAATTAATTTTAAGAGAAAAATTCCAAAAATTAATTGACAAGGATCCAAAACTACTTGGTGAAATCTACTTGCTCAGTGCTGAAGCAGAAGAAATAGTCACTCCAGAATTGTTGAAGCCCTTATTGAGGAAATACTAAGTGGTATTTGAGGAACCAAAAGGGATGCCTCCCCACAGAAATTATGACCATGCCATAGTTCTGAAACCAGGATCACAACCTATTAATTTAAGACCATACAGGCTTTTTTCATCACCAAAAATCAAAAGTGGAGAGGCAAGTCAAAGAGATGTCATCCTCCATAATTCAAACTAGTAAGAGTCTTTTTGCATCCCCTTGCTTACTGGTTAAAAAGAAAGATAGAATTTGGAGGATGTGTGTAAATTACAAACAGTTGAATTCTATGACAGTGAAGATTAAGTTTCCCATACCTATATTGGAAAAGTTATTGGATAAACTTACAAGGTCTGTCTATTTTTCTAAAATTGATCTGAGATCAGGCTAAGGTATTGGCATACCAAAATCAATGAGGAAGACATAAAGAAGACTGCATTCAGGACACGCCAATGACATTTTGAGTTTAAGGTAATGCCCTTTGAACTTACAAATGCCCCTGCTACTTTTCAGTCCTTAATGAACAAACTATTTGAGCCATATTTAAGAAAATTTGTGATGGGTTTTTTGATGATATATTGGTGTATAGCCTTGACTTGAATACACATACGACATCTTAAATTGGTTTTTGAAGTATTGAAGCAAAATCAGTTATTTGCTAAAAGGAGCAAATGCTTCTTTGGTCAAAAAAAATTAAGTATTTGGGATACATAATCTCATTCCAAGGAGTGGCTACCGATGAGTCCAAAATTGAAGCTATGAGAAATTGGGCACTTGGGCTGACAGGGTATTATAGGAAGTTCATTATAGGTTATGGGGAGATTATTAGGTCTCTGACTAAACTTCTAAAGAAGTATAATTTTGTGTGGATTCTTGAAGCTAAGGAAGCATTTGATGAACTTAAGGCAGCCATGTGAAAGGCACTAGTACTAGCTTTGCCTAACTTCAATAAGACTTTTTGCTTGAAAACTGATGTCAGTCCTAAAGGCATTGGGGCTGTACTATCTCAGGAAGAACGGCCAGTTGCTTATTTGAGTAAGGCACTTGGACCCAGGCATACTGATCTATCAATCTATAAGAAGGGGTGTCTTGCTATTCTAATAGCAGTATCTAAGTGGAGACATTATCTTAAGGGTGGCCCTTTCATCATAAACAGTGATCATGAGCCTTTGAAACATTTGCTAGAACAGAAACCATCTACTACAATACAGAAAAGAGGATTGTCTAAGCTATTGGGGTTGGTTACACTATTTAGTACAAAAAAGAAGACAAATAAAGTGGCAAATGTTCTTTTTAGACAGTATGAATAGGCTTTTGAATTGATGCAATTAACTGCTACTTATATTATTTCATGTTGGGTTCAATAGATAAAGAAGAGTTATGAAGAGAATAATAGGGCCCAAAAATTGATTACTGCTTTGGTATTTGTTCGACTGTGTGAGTGCTTGGCAAAAGGGCAAAAATATATTAGAAATGTGTAATCACTCATTTTTATCTGATTTGTAAATATTGTGCTAATATATAATTAATATTATTGTTGCATGAGTGTTAGTAAGATAAAAATGTATAGGTGTGATATCTGTGAGTGCATATATATGTACGTATTAGTAATCATTTATATGTATGCTCGTATGTTACTGTTTGAATATTTGATTAATTTGCATGTATGCTGTGTGTATATATAAAGTATATATCTGCATGAGTTGGTGTGTGAGTATATATATTGGTATACGTATGTGTCCATATGTATACGTATGCATGCTTGTATGTCATTAAATGTTAGTGTTTTGCATGTACACGTATTGTATGTACGTGTGTGTGTGTTTGTATTATTATTAATATTATCATTATAAATGGACTAACTTAAAATGAAACCCATAAATTATAAACCCAAAAAAATAAATAATAATAATTAAGGTCCAGTCTTTATACAAATATAAGACCCAAGTACAAAATTAAGTTACAGGCCCAACCGGCCAAATCCAAATCCTATATCTGAAGGCCCTAAATTGTCTAACCCTAGTGTTTTCCCCTTGTGCAGCCAACCAGGAGCCGTTGGATCAAAATGTTGATCCAACGGCCACGATCAAAGGGGGAAGCTATCTAGCTGGCCGCGTGTATTACACGCCCGGACCGTTCGGCTGCCACGCGCGCGTTCGATCCACGCGCGGACTCTTCGATCTCCCACGCGTGCGTGAATCTCACGCGCCAGAACTCCTCGGCTGCTGAGCTCCACGTGTCACGATCTGGAGCCGTTCCACCCGTTCGAGGTTTCATCTGGACCGTGTATTCTTCAAGCTATCTCAACCGTTGGATCGAATCTGATCCAACAGTCGAGAACGCCTCTGGCCGAAGACATCTCCCCCACACCGCCACCGTGCTTCCACCATGCCGGCCTCCAACCACCGCGTTCAGGATTGCCAGATACATCAAAAATCACCAAAAAAAGAGGCTATGTCAGTATCATTTCAGATCTAAAAAAAGATGTATTTTACAATACTTGCTACCAAACCAAAAAAGAGGGATATATGTATGAAACAAGTAATTTGTAAGCCAGTCCAGTTGTAATCAGTTACAGAGAAAATAAAAAAAGAAGCACAAAGTTTCAGTGGTAACTCCTCTTTCTTTTCCTTACTCCATGGCATGCATGTAAAAAAATAATAAGAAGAGATAAAGAAAGGGAGAGGATCTTTACCCTAGTTGTCTGTGGGTCTCCCCTCGCCAGTAATAAGCCGCATCAGTTTCTCAAAAACTGAACAAGGTGAACTGAAAAGGGGGAGAGATCCCTTTCGGTCTCGTTTTAAAAAAAATGGTTTTCATCATCGTATTTTCTTAGATCTAGAAAAAATGGGAGTCTTTTCTGGGAATCTAAGTTGTGTTTTGAGTTTGGGTTGAAGCAAAGGTTATTTTTGTGGTTTTTTAGGTTCGCCGGCCGCCGACTAGTGGCGGCGGACGGCGGAGAGTCGCCGGTTTCTGGGTTCGTCAAGGGTTTGATGTTGGTTGTCTGAGAGAAAAATGAGAGAGTGGGGAAACGTTATATTAAGGTTAAAAAATGAGAAAAGGGGAGAGGGGAGGCCGGTTAAGGAAATTTATAAATAAACCTCTAATTAAAAATAGTCTAATTACATCATAAGTCATCTCGCGTTTTGGGTATTTTCGAAACGGTCTCGCCCCTTGGGGAAATTACGAACCTAATCCCCTTTATATTTCCAAGTCTTTTAATTTCGTCATGAAATCTATTTGAAATCCGTTTTCAAATGGGTAAATTACGCCCCAAGGATCTCCGCGTTTTTGAACTTTACATTTCGAGCTTGCCCCTTGGTCCAACTACAGATTTATTCCTTTTAGGTTATGTTTAATTTGCAATTTCGTCCCTAAATCTCACTTTATTACCTTTTAATTTATGTTTCTTATTTTCGTTTCTTTTCATTTCAGTCATGTTCCATATTTAAATATTCATGTTTATTTATTATGATCGTATATGTTGATGCATCCCTTTTGCATTCTCACATGTCTCTCGTACATGCTTCGTATTCTCATGTTTATATGTATATATGTGTTCAGTTTATGGTGATTATGTATTTTTATACGTTTGTTCAGTCATTCGTATCATAATGTTCTATTGATATTTTAGTTGACTCGTACACGACATGTTTTGTATTTTAGCATGTATTGTATGTTCTCTTTGCTTTTAGGTTACGCGTTAGTATGTTTTCTTTGTCATATATAATACCATATTTCTATTTTTCGTATGTACATTATGTCGCAAACTATGTGCTAGGTATTAGTTTCCCTATTAGTACGTTGTTTTGAGTTGTGAAAATTGAAATTATAATATATTTATGTTTTACATATGTTACAATGTGTTTTATTTTTAAATACGTATGTATTCTTGAAATATGTGTTTGTTCCCACATGTTTTATTCATGCTTTGTTATTGTGATGTGTTATGTTCGTGTTGTTTTTCATATTTATTTACTTTTGTGTCGCCCATTTTTTATTATTATTTACTTTGTCCTTTACTATGTCAATGCGAATGTATACTTCCAAGTTATTTCCTTAAGGTTGCATAATGGAATATAAATTGTCAATGCGGTACTCTTTTATCCGAGTGTAAACGGGGTCAGTATCAGGCGTAGTGATAGTGGTTGGGCGTTTACTCTCGGATAACGGGGCCTTTAAAATCTACTCGCACTTATAACCAAATCTTAACTTAATCGTCACTTTAATCCGGAAAGTTTAATATTAATAAAGCGGTAATTATTAAAGTACCAATTTTGGGCAGTGTGGGGTGCTAATCCTTCCCCATCCGTAACCGACTCCCGAACCCAATAGTTTTCAAATCTCTGGTTTTATGGTGTCCGGCCTACCTAAGTGGCCGGTGGCGACTCCAATTTCTAATATAACGCGTTTTTTCAAAACCCCCACGGATAAATATTTTTATATCCGAAAGACAACCAACACTTCGAAAACTCGTTTTTTTAGCGTGAGGGACATCACTACAGATGGCGACTCCGCTGGGGACTATTTTTTGTTTTTAACAAAATAAAGAGAGTCAAGCTTTTTCTAATAATTACCGCTTTAATAATATTAGAAGTTCCGGATTAAAGTGACTATTAAATTAATATTCGGTTGTAATTGCGCGTTTATTTTAATGTATTTAAAATTTGGCATATAAACCCATTTTTAAGTGGGGGGAAAATGCTAATGCTTTCGTGGAGATATCGTTCTCCCGTGTAGGCCTAGCAAGTACCTTCGGGGCTCGAGTACCTTATGCTTTCGTAAGGATATCGTTCATTCGTGCAGGCATAAGCGAATGGGTCCCCCTGAATTGAACCCGGTTGAAAGGAACCTATAATGGGTGATGATCGGGGGCCTTGCTACCCTTAGTAGGGGACAACAAGGACAATTCAGGTACCTCCTAGCACCAACACTGCATATAGAGAACATAGAAACCCACCCTATTAGAGCCATGCGGATAACCTTAGGTGTTTTAGATGGGTAAATAGGGTTGTTTTGTCTGTTTACCTTATTTAATTCGTATTTTTATTTATGTATTTATTAATTCTATCCGGCACTGACTTGTCTTCTTTTGCTATTTTTTCATGCATTATTACATTTGCATTACATAAAGGTACTGGATCAAGTGGTTTGCCCGATCAGAAAGTCTTTCATCATGGAAAAAAGGTGTCTTAGAAAAAAGGAGCTTAACTTGTCAGTTAGACATTGGTCAGAGGTCAACCAGAAGGCCCAAGGGGACAGTTTACTAAGTGAGCGCGTAATAGCAGGGTACACCTATGTGAGTCTTCAACAGAACAACTTAGGGGATCTTCAAAGTATCTGGGAAGGATGGGACCAGAGATCACAAGATAGGTTATGTGATAGTTATGGCGACATTGCACAGTTGATATACATTCGGGTCAACCAGCCCCTACTCCGAGCCATTTTCAGTTCTGGAATCCTGCCTTTTGTTGTTTCACCTTCAATGGACAGGACATGATGCCCACAGTAGAAGAATATATCGATTTACTTAATCAGAAAAATGTTCAAGAAGATTGGATTTACGCAAAACCTCCGAGGAACCAGAATTACACTTCAAAGCTCAAAACCTTTACCGGAATGAGTGACGATTGGGTTAATGGCTTGATCCGACTTCGAGGAGATAGCACATTATTTGCATGGGAAAACATTTGAGACATCCTACCTGCACATCCGGATGAGGAGAAAAGGATAGACATGCTTGCCTTTGGAATATATGGGTTGGTGATCTTTCCAAGAATTCTTGGATACATTGATGTAGCCATTCTAGATCTGTTTGAGCGTGTAAAACGGCGAGCAAACCCAGTACCAACAATTTTGGCCGAGACCTTTATTTCTTTAAATGCCAGTCGGAAGCACGAAGAAGGATGTTTTCGAGGATGTGCGCAACTGTTACAGGTATGGATTCAGAGCCACGTGTGGAAGACGCCGACGAGGGTCCTACTGGGGATATCCTTCCAAGGTTTTTCGCTTTTACAGGAATACTTAGCAAAAGAGTGGCGAGAGGACTTGAAAACAAGAAAATGGGCTAGTTTCTTCAGGAACATTCAAGACGAAGACATAGTATGGAGGGTCCCGTGGCTCGGTAGAGTTAATTACTTTTTATATAGTTGCGGTGATTTCAACTGTTGATGATGTTGGGACTGCATGGAGGGATTGCTTGTGTTCCGCTTTTAGTGTCCCGACAATTCGGATCACGACAGTTCATTCCTAATACCGCCGGGTTAAGCCGAACTGAATTTCTTTTCAAAGGGGAGTTCAAAGAAAAAGTTTAAACTATCATGAGGGCTTGGGACCATTGTTACCAGATCAGGTTGGATGGAGACACCGAGCACATGACCACCCCAGACTACGATCTTTGGAGACGTTTGAGGGTTAATGATGTGATTCCTGAATCCGATCAAGGACCAGTGGTGTCGCTTGAGGAGCTTACAAGGGTGGTACCATCTGAAGCCGATATCTTACGGAATGAACTCGAAGAAATTAAGAGGAAAATGGACACCCAACAGACTCAACATGTGAGTGAGCTCTATAAAGCAAGCTTAGAGGTCGACAAACGGGATGGGATTATTAGAAAGTTGAAGAAATTAAATGCGGATTTGAGCGACAAGAACGCTCTTTACCAAAAGGATACCCTTCTACTACAAGCGAAAATATAGATGGCCGGCCGAAGTCAGTTCATAGCTGTGGAAAAGGAAAGAATGAATGGTATCCATTTGGTGGAAGAAGAACGAGAAATCAGCAAGAGAGCGATCGAGAAGGAGATAGAAAGCTGCTGGTTGGCTATTGAGGAAGAAAGACAGTCCTCCTAGAAGGCCATTGACCAAGAAAAGGAAAGAACTAGGCAAGAAATTAGCAAAGGAAAACAAGCAGTCAACCACGAGAGAGAAAACGTCACCGCATGGAAAAGAAGGTCCATGAGTAGCCGGAATAGACTGTTAGAGATGTAAAAGTTGTACGACGACACTATCCAAAGTTTGGATCAAAGCCGAAGTCAGAATGTCGAGTTGAGAGAAAAGGTGGCAGAAGTAGAACACTCCTTTCGAACGTACTGTCAGAGGAATGGCTTCACTGAGCTACAAGAAAGAGAGCGCGAAGTAGGCATGTTACGAACCCGAATTAAGTCCCTTGAAGCAACTGTTGAAGATTATAAGGAAAGAATTAGTGTATTCGAAGAGGCTACAGCCGGAGGGAACACTTATTGGCAAAGGAGACCGCGTGACGCTGCCCGGATGGTACAGGATAGGGACCAATATTACGCAAACCTGATGGTGGACATACAGCGAGTCGCCAGGCATGTGAATGATTTGGCCATCGAGGCTGAAGCACTTCGACCCTTCGTAGTCCCAGAAATGGAAGAAGCTCCCAGGTTCATCAAGTTGCTCAGGGCAATTGGAAAATTAGGAGATAGAGCTAGGGCTTATCTATAGGGCTCTATATTGTAATTAGTACTCTTTTGTATTAAGGACCTTCATTTTGTAATATGAACTTTGTTGTAATCTAGACCCTTTAATTCCTGTGGAAGTAGTTCAAAAGGGTGATTACCAGCGGAATCAGTACCTTATCTGCATACATTCTTGCATTGCATCATGACATTCGCATCATTATACACGCATTTATTTTTCTTGCAACCATATTAATGTTATAAATATTGCGGCATTGTGAAAATAGAAGTTAACCCGCAATCATTCATCATCCATACCTTACCCGATTACAAAGTAAGCTCATGGAAGATAGGATAATCAGTCTAGAAAAGGGGAAAAGAGAGCTCGAGGCAAGGTTTGAAGAGGCTCAAAGAAGCCTCAGTGACCAGATTGCTCAGTCGCAAGCATCGATAGTATCAGACATAACCGCATTGTTGGCTAAGAGTCTTGGAAAGAGAGTTGAAAGAGAAACCGTTCAAGAACCAGAGAGTACCCCAGTTCACAATAAGGTTCAACCAGCTGCGCCGAATTCGACTAGAAGGGTGTATATCGACCCTACAGGAATATCGGCTAATCTTCAGGTAGGGGCATCTGAGACTCAACCCCTCGATACTGAAACACTCTATGAAGAGGAGGTGCTAGACCTGAATTTGGTCGAAATGATCAGGATAGAGGTAGAAAAAAAGTGGGAGGAAAGGTTTCACCTCATGGAGGAAAGATTTAAAACTTTACCAGCTATGGAAGAATCAGGAAATGATGCTAGTGACTTAAGTCTGCTATCCGACCTTGTCCTACCTCCAAAATTTAAAACGCCAGAGTTCGACAAATACGATGAAACCACGTGTCCTTCCACGCACATAACAATGTACTACCGGAAGATGGCGGCCTACCTTAAAGATGAGAAGCTACTGATTCACTGTTTCCAAGATAGCCTAACTGGAGCGGCGTTACGGTGGTACACCCAGTTGAGCAAGGTAAATGTCAAGACATGGAAAGATCTGTCAAGAGCATTCATTGAGTAATATAAACATGTAACAGATATGACCCCCAGTAGAATTATGTTGGAAAATATGGGGCAGAAGTCCAACGAAAGTCTACGACAATATGCTCAAAGGTGGCGGGAAGTGGCCGCCCAAATTCAGCCACCCCTCCCGGAACATGAAATTACGCCATTATTCGTTAATACTTTGAAAGGGGCACTTTTCGATCGCCTCATTAATAACACAACACAGAGTTTTGCTGATCTGATTAGGACTGGGGAGTCCCTTGAATTGGCAATTAAGAGTGGTAGAATTGATAGCGAGGAAGGATATCGAAAATACACCAAGAAGAATGAAGTAAACGCCACCAGCACTTACACCGCCCTGAAGAATTTTACAGTCTCAAAGCCACAAGCACCTGTGGGAAAAGCGCAAAACTCGAATCAAAGAGAGGAGAGAACCTCGAGAAAAGAGAAAGAGAGGAAAACTTTTACTCCCCTACCCGTTCCGTACTCGGAGCTTTACTTCCAGTTGTATGAAGCAGACCTGGTCCGTCCATATTACGTTACTCCTTTCAAACCGCCATTCCCGTCCTGGTATAACCCGAACGCGTATTGCGACTATCACGGCGGTGCCCCTGGATATCCCACCGAGAACTGCCTTGCCTTCAAAAAACTTGTGCAGAACTTAATTGATTCTGGGATACTGAAGTTTGAAGAACCAAGTGTAGCTACTAACCCGTTACCTAATCATGGGAACATAGGAGTAAATGTTATTGAAGAATGCTTTACCAGGAAGATTAAGGATGATGTGTCAGAAATCAAATCTCCTTTGCGGTGGGTATTTCAACAATTGTGCATGGCCCATGTGATCGACAAAGGCATGGTAATAAGGCAGAAGGGATGTGAAGTGTATTGCGAATTCCATTAGGACGAAGGGCATGACATCCAAAAGTGCGACGAGTTCAAGAGATTGGTACAACAATTGATGAATGAAAAACAAATAGAATTCTTCGAAGAGCCCATGGGAAAGAAGAGGTTGGACGTACATATGACGGATAGCCCCAACGCTAAATACGGGAGGGATAGACCTTTTATCATCTCCTCCAGGCCAGGGAGTGCAGGTGCCTCCCAAGGAGAAACCACTAAGATAAATCCTAAGATCACCATCTCAGCACCATCCCCGTTCCCATTCAAGGATATGCGGCAAACTCCCTGGAACTATGCTATAAATGTGACCACGCCAGAAAAGCCAGAATATAGTAAGGTAAAAGAGCCTACGCTAAAAGATGAACAAAGCAAGAGCGATATGAATGTCGGTGAGGTGGGCCATTTCACGAGAAGCGGCAGATGTTATTCCTCTGAGGCTTTGAGGGCAGCTGAAGCGGTCAAAGATAAGGGAAATAATACATCGGTTACCCCCACGCAGATATTCGGTGAAGAACCTCTTCCAAAGATAAATGAGCCGGTAACTTAGGCTCAGGCCAAAGAATTTCTGAAGTTCCTGAGACATAGCGAGTACATCGTAGTGGAACAACTACGAAAACAACCGGCTAGGATCACAGTGCTGGAGTTGCTCTTGAGTTCAGAAAGACACCGTGAGACACTATTAAAAGTACTAAATCAAACTTTTGTGCCCCATGACATTTCTGTGACAAAACTGGACAGGATAGTGGGGCATATCACCTATAACCATATAACGTTCAGTGATGACGAGATCCCCGAGGGAGGAATGGGGTCCACCAAACTCCTCAACATCATAACCCACTGCAAAGGGTATGTAGTACCTGGGGTGCTGATTGACAACGGGTCAGCACTGAACGTGTTGCCTATGGTGACCTTGCAGAAACTACTAATAGATTGTTCTCACCTAAAGCCCTGCTATAACTCCGTAAGAGCCTTTGACGGTACACAAAGAGGAAAAATGGGAAAAATTGAGGTGCCTCTATTGATCGGGCCGACTGAGTATGTGATTGATTTTGTGGTAATGGACATAAAACCATCTTACACCTGCTTATTGGGAAGGCCATGGATCCACTCCGCAGGAGTTGTCCCCTCATCATTACATCAAAAATTAAAATTCGTAGTCGAAGGCAAATTGGTCACAGTAGAGGCCGAACAGGAAATTGTTGCTTCAGTGACATCAGATGCCCCCTATATTCAAAATGACGAGGATGCTGCAGAATGCTCTTTTCGAGCATTAGAGCTAGTGAATGCCACATTCGTCACGGAGGGAAGTCGAATCCCCTATCACAGGTTATCTAATTGTACCAAGATGACCGTCGCAGAAACTTTGGGCTGAGGAGCCAAAGTAGGAAGAGGATTGGGGAAGAGATTACAAGGGAGCCTAAGAGCCAAAAGTATGATAACCAAGAAGGACCGTTTTGGGCTGGGTTACAAACCAAGTGTCCAACAGAGAAAAGAATAATACAAGAGAAAAGAAGAACAAAGAAAAGCCAGATTTAAAGGAGAAGACATTCCGTGGAGACCAATGTCATTCCCTAGTTTGAAAACCACTTTTGTCTCCGGAGGATTCTACCAACCAGGTCAAGAAGTTGAAGAGGCAATTAAGGAAAATGAAATACTCAACAAGGAGGAAATATTCAATGAATCACTTGAAGGGATGTACATCAAAATGATAGCTGGAAAGGGCCAAGTCAGCAAAATGTTGACCAACATCCGCCCCTGCCGTCTCGGGAAACACTTGATAACTGGAGCTGCATTGATCTACCTGTGGTTTTTAGGAATAGATCAGAGTAATGATCCGAATCAACCTTTTGTTTTTGCCCATAAACAATGGGGATCTCTTGTATAGGGCACCTATGTTAACTTTTTGTTGGAATGAAAATATCCTCCTTGTTTTCTTAAATGACAAACATTTCATTTATTTCATTCATGCATTCTTCATGTTCATTCACTTCATATAAAGCCATCATCTTCCTAATACAATTCATTCTCATCTAATGCAGGTCGCTCATGATTGACTGTATGAATAATACTGGATCCAATCCCGGAGTGAATTTTGAATGCCCCGAGATCTCAGAGGGAATTGAGGAAGAAGATGATGAGATAGAATGTGAGGTCCCGGTAGAGCTAAGGAGAATGGTGGCCAACGAAGAAAGGCAAATCATGCCCCACCAAGAAGAAACAGAAGTTGTAAACTTGGGGACTGAAAAAGAGAGAAAAGAAGTGAAAATAGGGACAATGTTTTCCTCGAAAACCAGGCACGAACTGATAACCCTACTCCAGGAATTTAAGGATGTTTTTGGCTGGACCTATCAAGATATGCCAGGATTGAATACTGACTTAGTGGTGCACAAACTGTCGACAAAGTCGGAGTGCAAACCAATACAGCAAAAACTTCGAAGAATGAGACCAGACATGTTGTTAAAGATCAGAGAAGAGGTAAAAAAACAGTTTGATGATGGTTTCTTGGAGGTAGCCAAATACCCCGAATGGGTTGCAAACATCGTACCAGTACCGAAGAAGAACGGGAAAGTCCGTATGTGTATAGATTATAGGGATCTAAACCGAGCCAGCCCTAAAGACAGCTTCCCCCTGCCACATATTGACACACTGGTTGACAACATTGCAGGACACTCATGGTTTTCATTCATGGACGGCTTTTCAGGGTACAACCAGATAAAGATGGACTCTAACGACATGGGGAAAACTACATTCATAACCATGTGGGGCACTTTTTGCTACCGGGTGATGCCTTTCGGACTCAAGAACGCAGGGGCAACTTACCAAAGAGCAATGGTGACTCTTTTCCATGACATGATGCACAAAGAAATAGAAGTATACGTGGACGACATGATCGCCAAGTCCCGAACAGAAGAGGAGCACCTACAGAACTTAAGAAAACTATTCCAAAGACTACGGAAATACCAGCTGAAGCTTAACCCTGTAAAGTGTACCTTCACTGTTACTTCTGGAAAACTCCTAGGGTTCATGGTAAGCAGAAGAGGGATTGAGATCAATCCAGATAAAGTGAAAGCCATACAAGATCTCTCACCACCCCACACTCAGAAGGAAGTTCGCGGTTTCCTGGGGAGGTTGAATTATATTTCTCGTTTCATTTCCCAATTAACCGATTGGTGTGACCCGATCTTTAGACTTCTTAGAAAGAATAATCCCGGTGCGTGGGATGAGGAATGTCAATGAGCCTTAGAAAAGATCAAAAGGTACCTGACAAATGCTCTGATTTTAGTCGCGCCAGTACCAGACCGACCATTAATCCTCTACTTGACAGTCTTTGAGAATTCAATGGGGTGTGTATTAGGGCAACACGATGAGTCAGGAAAAAGGGAGCAAGCCATATATTACCTAAGCAGAAAGTTCAATGATTGCGAAACGCGGTACCCGTCAGTTCAGAAGCTGTTTTGTGCTCTAGTTTGGGTTACCAAGCGGCTTAGGCAGTATATGTTGTACCATACTACTTGGTTGATATCCAAGCTAGACCCATTGAAGTTCTTAATGGAAGCGTCAGCACTAACGGGAAGAATGGCCCGCTGGCAGATGCTCTTATCCGAATTCGATATTGTATACATGGGCCAGAAAGCCGTAAAGGGGAGCACCGTAGCAGATTTCCTAGCTAGTCGCGCTTCGGACGAATATGAGGCGTTAAACTTTAATTTCTCGGATGAAGACTTGATGTGCATTACAACCGAGGAAGAGGTTTCAGATGATAACTCATGGAAGCATTACTCTGATGGAGCCTCTAACGCCCTCGGACATGGGATAGGAGCCGTGTTAATTTCCCCCGAGAATGTCTATTATCCCTTCACCAGCAGACTAGAATTCTAATGCACCAACAATATAGCTGAATACGAAGCCTTATGGGACTAAACTCAGCTATTGAAAGAAAGATTAAGGAACTTCGAGTATTCGAAGATTCATCCTTAGTGATTTACCAGTTGCGTGGGGAATGGGAAACCAGGGACCCGAAGTTAGTCAAATATTATGAATTGATTCAAGAGCTCACCAAGGAGTTCGAGAAGGTCAGCTTCAATTACCTTCCCCGAGAAGAAAATCAGATGGCAGACGCCTTGGCGACCCTGGCTTCCATGTTTAAAACAAACACTGGGGCAACAATGAAGCCCATTAAGATGCAGACGTTTGAAAGGCCTGCTCATTGTTGTAATGTGCAGGAAGAGATTGGTGGAAACCCATGGTACTATGACATCTTGCAATATGTCAAGCTTCAAAAGTATCCCGAAGGGGCAAATGACAATGACAGAAAAACACTCAGAAAAATGGCAACAGGATATGTCCTAGACGGGGAGATACTATATAAAAGAGGTCATGATCAGACATTGTTGAGATGTGTGGATGCCCGGGAGGCGAAGGAGATTTTAGCCGAGGTACACGACAGTCTATGTGGGACGCACGCCAACGGGCTGTCTATAGCCCAGAAAATTATGAGATATGGCTATTTCTGGTTGACCATGGAGGGAGATTGTATCGATTACGCCAGGAAATGCCACAAGTTCCAAATTTATGCTGACAAGATTCACGCTCCCCCATCACCTTTACACACCATGAATTCTCCGTGGCCTTTTGCAGTGTGGGGCATGGACGTTATCGGGCAGATTCACCCGAAGGCTTCCAACGGACACTATTTCATTTTGGTCGCTATAGACTATTTCACTAAATGGGTGGAGGCAACGTCTTATGCCAACATCACAAGTACTACAGTATGTAAATTCCTAAAGAAAGAGATTATTTGTCGATACGATTTTCCAGAAAGGGTCATCACCGACAACGCTTTCAATCTGAATAACAAAATGATGACGGACGTGTGCAATCAATTCAAGATAACACACCATAATTCCACAGTCTATCGTCCTTAAATGAATGGGGCAGTGGAAGCAGCAAACAAGAACATAAAGAAGATCATAGCGAAGACGACAGATACCTACAAGGATTGGCACGAAAAGCTGCCATTTGCCCTTTTCGCCTATAGGACGTCCATTCGCACATCAACAGGGGCAACACCCTACTCCTTGGTGTATGGTACCGAAGTAGTACTCCCCATTGAGGTAGAGATTTCGTCGCTCCGGGTCTTAAATGAAGTAAAATTGGAAGAATCCGAATGGGTGCAAGCCAGACTCGACCAGTTAAATCTAATTGAAGAAAAGAGACTAAATGCCATTTGCCATGGTCAAATGTACCAAAAACGGAAGATGCGGGCATACAACAAAAAGGTGCACCCAAGAGAGTTCAGAGAGGGGGATCTGGTGCTCAAGAAAATCCTCCCGATTCAGAAAGATTTTTGAGGAAAGTGGATGCCCAACTGGGAAGGGCCATACGTGGTAAAAAATGCCTTCTCAGGAGGAGCCCTAATCTTAACTGAAATGGATGGAGACGAGCTAAAAAGCCCTGTAAATTCTGATGCTGTTAAGAAATACTACGTTTGAAAAAAAACAAAAACAAAAAAAAAGAAAAAAAAGAAAAAAAAGAATAACAAAAATGGAGAGCTCAGGGCGAAAACCCGAAACAGGGCGTCTTGAAGCAAAGGAAGGACCCGAGTCGAAAACCCGTAAAGGGCGGCTCAGATAAATTGAGAGGTTGGATATCTGAAGAGAATGGTCATCCCCATGAACCCTGTGAAGAGGGAGCTTTAGGCAAAGATCCTACGCCGGTTGGCGGGATCATGTATCATTCATACTGAAGATAATGAGGGATCTTGTATTTCATGTTTAGCTTTTCCTCTTCCTCATGTGTGTCATAACTCTCTCAAAGTATCCCAAACCCTTAATCGTAATAAAATCGTGTTTTTGAGCATCCATTCCTTGCCTTCTTGTTAATATCATGCAAATAAGCTAACATAGGCTTATAATAAACAAGAGATTTCTTAGCATTACTGTGATCTAATCTTAAAGATGCAGGTGATTAGAAAACAATGTTAACTTTTTCCTCTAGCTCCCTACATAACGGCTGTTGACAGGGAAGGCAGAAGGCTTCAAGCACCAGGATAGGATGACCAATGGCGCACGCCCTGCTTGTTCAAGAGAAAGCATGCGAGATAACAAGAGAGATCTCACAGGTGAAAACCCGAAAGGGCATATTTTTAAAAAACAACAAAAAAGGAAGGAAAGAAAGGAAAAAGAAGAGAAAAAGAAAGAAAAAAACCTCTAAAGAGAAAACCTGAAAGGGTACTTTAGAACCCCAAATCAGAAATACAGAAAAAGAAAGGTTGGAATGGTTGAACCCGACAGTGAAATGGGGTATCGCCGCCAAAAAAGGGGAGAAAGCGAACAACGTAAAGTCGAGGTTGACTGAGGACTAAAGCAGGCCTACCAAGATATTGACACTCATGCATCATGAATAGTTAGACATCCCTAGGATTAGGAGCATGTCAATTCATTTGTTATAGCATTTTGTCTTATCTTAGACAGGTATCTATAGATTCAAAGAGACATCGGTAGCCATCCTGGTGTGAATCCCAAATATGAAGATGAAGGTTCTCTATACGAAAGGTCTATGTTTCCAAATGCCTGCAGCGAGAGGTTCTATATAGGAAGAATCGCCGCTCCAAGGTTCCAGAGCTGAGAGTTTTGTATAGGAAAGGCTCCCAGCTCCGGGGTGAAGACTAGCAGTTCTATATAGGAAGAGCTCACAGCCGAAAGATTTTACCCATGACACACAAGGTTTTATGTAGGGAGAACATGTTGCGTTAAAAGCGAAGAGTCCTATATAGGAAGGGCTCCAAGCTTTACTGTCTTAGAGTGATAGGTTTTATATAGGAAGAACTCATAGCTCCGAGATTTCAGAAGCTAAAAGTTCTATATAGGAAGGATTGGCGGCTCCCAGGTTTGAAGACTATCAGTTCTATACAGGAAGAACACCCAGTCAGAAGAACCCATCCGTGGTACAGAAGGTTTTATGTAGAAAAAACCAGCCGTGTTGAAGGCAAAAAGTTCTATATAGGAAGGACTCCAAGCCTTACCGTCTCAAGATGAAAAGTTCTATATAGGAGGGACTCATAACTTGAGGCTTCACAGCGAAGGGTTCCATATAGGAAGAGCTTGTAGCTCCAAGATCGGAGGGGGAAGAAGTTATATAGGAAGGACTTACGAGCCCGAAGATTCAGCCAAGGAAAAGCGGGGAGTTCCATAAGAGCACGTATTTCCAAAGCTACAAACAGGGAAGTCGGATAAAAATAAGTGCTTATGAATCTTTGCTTTGTTCCCATTCCACGAGAACAAGCAAAGAGGGGCAACTGTAATCACTCATTTTTATCTGATTTGTAAATATTGTGCTAATATATAATTAATATTATTGTTGCATGAGTGTTAGTAAGATAAAAATGTACAGGTGTGATATCTGTGAGTGCATATATATGTACGTATTAGTAATCATTTATATGTATGCTCGTATGTTACTGTTTGAATTTTTGATTAATTTGTATGTATGCTGTGTGTATATATAAAGTATATATCTGCATGAGTTGGTGTGTGAGTATATATATTGGTATACGTATGTGTCCGTATGTATACGTATGCATGCTTGTATGTCATTAAATGTTAGTGTTTTGCATGTACACGCTTGTATGTACGTGTGTGTGTTTGTATTATTATTAATATTATCATTATTAATGGACTAACTTAAAATGAAACCCATAAATTATAAACCCAAAAAAATAAATAATAATAATTAAGGTCCAGTCTTTATACAAATATAAGACCCAAGTACAAAATTAAGTTACAGGCCCAACCGGCCAAATCCAAATCCTATATCTGAAGGCCCTAAATTGTCTAACCCTAGTGTTTTCCCCTTGTGCAGCCAACCAGGAGCCGTTGGATCAAAATTTTGATCCAACGGCCACGATCAAATGGGGAAGCTATCCAGCTGGCCGCGTGTATTACATGCCCGAACCGTTCTGCTGCCACGCACATGTTCGATCCACGCGCGGACTCTTCGATCTCCCACGCGTGCATGAATCCTACGCGCCAGAACTCCTCGGCTGCTGAGCTCCACGTGTCACGATCTGGAGCCGTTCCACCCGTTTGAGGTTTTATCTGGACCGTGTAATCTTCAAGCTATCGCAGCCGTTGGATCGAATCTGATCCAACGGTCGAGAATGCCTCTGGCCGAAGACATCTCCCCCACACCGCCACCATGCTTCCACCATGTTGGCCTCCAACCACCGCGTTCAGGATTGTCAGATACATCAAAAATCACCAAAAAAAGAGGCTATGTCAGTATCATTTCAGATCTAAAAAAAGATGTATTTTACAGTACTTGCTACCAAACCAAAAAAGAGGGATATATGTATGAAACAAGTAATTTGTAAGCCAGTCCAGTTGTAATCAGTTACGGAGAAAATAAAAAAAGAAGCACAAAGTTTCAGTGGTAACTCCTCTTTCTTTTCCTTACTCCATGGCATGCATGTAAAAAATAATAAGAAGCGATAAAGAAAGGGAGAGGGGTGGAGAGGATCTTTACCCTAGTTGTCTGTGGGTCTCCTCTCGCCAGTAATAAGACGCATCAGTTTCTCAAAAACTGAACAAGGTGAACTGAAAAGGGGGAGAGATCCCTTTCGGTCTCGTTTAAAAAAAATGGTTTCCATCCTCGTATTTTCTTAGATCTAGAAAAAAAAAGGGGAGTCTTTTCTGGGAATCTAAGTTGTGTTTTGAGTTTGGGTTGAAGCGAAGGTTGTTTTTGTGGTTCGTCAAGGGTTTGATGTTGGTTGTCTGAGAGAAAAATGAGAGAGTGGGGAAACGTTATATTAAGGTTAAAAAAATGAGAAAAGGGGAGAGGGGAGGCCGGTTAAGGAAATTTATAAATAAACCTCTAATTAAAAATGGTCTAATTACATCATAAGTCATCCCGCAATTTGGGTATTTTCGAAACGGTCTCGCCCCTTGGGGAAATTACGAACCTAATCCCCTTTATATTTCTAAGCCTTTTAATTTCGTCCTGAAATCTATTCAAAATCCGTTTTCAAATGGGTAAATTACGCCCCAAGGATCTCCGCGTTTTTGAACTTTACATTTCGAGCTTGCCCCTTGGTCCAACTACAGATTTATTCCTTTTAGGTTCTATTTAATTTGCAATTTCGTCTCTAAATCGCACTTTATTACCTTTTAATTTCTGTTTCTTATTTTCATTTCTTTTCATTTCAGTCATGTTCCATATTTAAATATTCATGTTTATTTATTATGATCGTATATGTTGATGTATCCCTTTTCCATTCTCACATGTCTCTCGTACATGCTTCGTATTCTCATGTTTATATGTATATATGTGTTCAGTTTATGGTAATTATGTATTTTTATACGTTTGTTCAGTCATTCGTATCATAATGTTCTATTGATATTTTAGTTAACTCGTACACGACATGTTTTGTATTTTAGCATGTATTGTATGTTCTCTTTGCTTTTAGGTTACGCGTTAGTATGTTTTCTTTGTCATATATAATACCATGTTTCTATTTTTCGTATGTAGATTATGTCGCAAACTATGTGCTAGGTATTAGTTTCCCTATTAGTACGTTGTTCTGAGTTGTGAAAATTGAAATTATAATATATTTATGTTTTACATATATTACAATGTGTTTTATTTTTAAATACGTATAAATTCTTGAAATATGTGTTTGCTCCCACATGTTTTATTCATGCTTTGTTACTATGATGTGTTATGTTCGTGTTGTTTTTCATATTTATTTACTTTTGTGTCGCCCATTTTTTATTATTATTTATTTTGTCCTTTACTATGTCAATGCGAATGTATACTTCCAAGTTATTTCCTTAAGGTTGCATAATGGAATATAAATTGTCAATGCAGTACCCTTTTATCCGAGTGTAAACGGGGCCAGTATCAGGCGTAGTGATAGTGGTTGGGCGTTTACTCTCGGATAACGGGGCCTTTAAAATCTACTCGCACTTATAACTGAATCTTAACTTAATCGTCACTTTAATCCAGAAAGTTTAATATTAATAAAGCGGTAATTATTAAAGTACCAATTTTGGGCGGTGTGGGGGTGCTAATCCTTCTCCATCCGTAACCGACTCCCGAACCCAATAGTTTTCAAATCTCCGGTTTTATGGTGTCCGACCTACCTAAGTGGCCGGTGGTGACTCCAATTTCTAATATAACGCGTTTTTTCAAAACCCCCACGGATAAATATTTTTATATCCGAAAGACAACCAACACTTCAAAAACTCATTTTTTTAGCGTGAGGGACATCGCTACAAAATGTATGAAAACAGTGCCAAGACTAAATCTTTTGCGTGCAAGTCTACACGGTCGGCAAGTAATACAACAGTAAGCTGGTTATCGATCCCACAAGGATTGGCCAAGAGTTTGTTTGCCTTGCTTGTTTCTCGTCAAAGGGAATGTGTTGTTGATTTGAAGTGGGTTTTGAAAACAGTTTAAAAGAAAAAAATAAAAGGAAAACAACGTTGGCACAAGGAGATTTTAAATAAGTGATGAGCGTTGGCAAAGGATGCCTGTTTTTCACGCTTTTTATGCCAGCCTTTAATAATTTTCTACCTTTGATATTATTTGCCGAGCAGATTCCAAGTTGGCATTGCTTCTATCGATGACAATGCCCGAAATTAACCATGTAAAAACCCTTATATCGCTATAATCAAGTTTTTTCATAAATCAATTTGATTAAGACCCAATCTATACTCTTAAGGGGTAGACTTACCCCCAAAGTAAGTTCATCTACTTGAACATCTTTCGTCGAAGTATCTCTCCTTAGTATCTAGCAACTAATTGTTGTCCCCTAAGTCTGTTAAGATATTAAGGTGCAATAAGCATAATGTGCCAGTGGTCGCTTGGCACATAATTTAGAAGATTGTAAAACATGTCAGATAGGGAAAATAATGCTAAGGCATTTTTATTATTAAAAGGTAAACATGAAAACAACGTTCAAACGCAAATATCCCCAACCAACTGTAAAAGTTTAGTTTATGGTGGGGGTATCAAACCAAAAATCTTTATCGTTTTCTAATAACATCATTTAAAAATAAAAATAACTAGACAAATAGAATGGGCTAAAAGGGGGTCGGTCAATACAGTCCTTCAAGGTCCAGGCTCTCAGTCAAGCTGGTCGAACCACGTCTCCTTGGTGCAGCCTCTCCTCGATCATTGATGATTGGTGAATGTCGATTATGTGCTTGCTTGAGTTCTTTAAATAGACATGCAAGGATAACCTAGGATAATCCTTGAAAAATAAATTTTGAATGCTCAAGGGATAAGAGATGTGATCATCTTATCCTATATTTGAATTCTAGGGCTGGCATGATCAAGGTCCAACAACTACTTGGCGGGGCATCAAACTCTTTGCTGACAACCAGTGCTTCGGCAATTTTTGGTCCATCGCTGCCAACAGCAACTTGGCATTCTCTTTGGCATTCCTTCCTTTCTACGTTGTACTGCTCTGCCATGCCTGAAATAATGCCCACAAAGCAACCCTTCACACTAGCATAGCACAATTCCTAACTCCTTATGCAAATGCATGAATTTTAAGGCTAAATGCAACTAAATGTACTTAAAGGCAAGCAAAGACAATATGAAATAAGCATAAGATTTAGTACTTTTGAGGAGTTAACACACCCCCAAACCTAGCGCATTGCTTGTCCTCAAGTAATGCAAGTAAGCTAAAAGTAAAAATAGTGAAAATAGTACCTCGACAAAATTTAGGTCGGAATGTCAACACATGCTGGCAAACAGAATTTGGCTCTAGTTTTGTCCTCAGATATCTCAGTTCAGCAATGCCAATCGGATAAGCAAATTTAAGTACATCAATATAACTCTAGTCTAAGGGCATGAAGAGTGCACGATGTGTAGGCAATATGCATCATGTATCCTTTTAACTCCCTTAGCAAAACTTTACTACCCAAACTTAGAAATTCACACATTTTTTATTTATTTGTTTGTCAAGGGTTTATTTTAGCTTACATTAAATTAGGGTTCTTGTCATAACACTATTTAGCGTGAGTAATAAGAGGGAGCATACCACAAATCCCCATGTTAATCCAGACTACACCACTAAGCTAACCTATTACACTCATACCCTAAAGTTTTTGACTTGAGCACTAAGAGGGAGCAAACCACGAAGCCCGAAGTTGCTTATTATTTCTAAGGCAGAGGAGTGTTCTAAAATATTATTTGCCACTGGAAAAACATTCTTTCCTTATTTTTACTTTTACCCTGACATTGTTTTTTTCTCTCTTTTTTTATTTTCTTCTAAGTTTGGTTTCAAGAATCCTAAGTTTGTCTTGGGAACTAGATGCATACTACGTGTTAAATGAGACTTCAGTTTCCTTAACTAGAGATCAATTGCCAAGCATGCATGGCATTACTATTTTGCTGGCATAGGCAAACTAAAGATTAAATTTCTTCATCGGACAAACTATTCTAGAAAAATTTCAACTTGCCTAACAAAGTGTTAGCATATTTTAAAATTTGACAGAGGTAAAATTTTCTTTTCTTTTTTTGTGGTTCAATTTGCATGGCATTAATCTAGGTATGGCAACAGAAATGTAACCATGATGACATGGTATAAATGTGAGGCAACAGACACCCCCAAACCAAAGATGTGCACTGTTCTCAATGTATGAAAACAACATATATATACAAATAACAGAAAAATAAAATGCATGAACACGTGAAATGCGAAGGAATGAAATGCAAAGGAGTTTAAGAAGAAGATGACTCCCCTTCCGAGACTTCCTCTTGTATGATGCGGGTTTTTCTCTTGATAAATGTCCCACGATCAAGGGCCATTTTTTTTTTCTTTCATGCTTGGCTTTGAGGCAGCAGTGGAAGCTCTAACTTCCTTGACAATCTACACTGGGTCTAACGCGGCAAGCATGGCGACAGACGAGTCGGGGGTAGTAGGTATTGTGGCATGCTTCTTTTGAACTTCTTCTAAATCCGGTGGCATTTTTGACTTAACGAATTTAACTTGAACTGGCAAGACTAGGACGGTGGCATCTGAGTGTGTCGGGGTATGAATTGATCAGGGACTGGATGGCATGGCATCATCGCTGGCAAAGATTTCTGAAAAAATCTGGAAAGGCTGGCAGAAAGTCCGGGGATAATCTTTCAAAGGTTTCCCTGATGGCAACATCCCTGACATGAGTATACTGCCACAGTTTGACATTTTGCTCCTCAGCTCTCTCTAATTTTTGGAGAATTATCTCCTGGTGATGGTGGATCTGGGAGAGCAATGCCACGGAATCAGCTGGCATAGGAGTGTCAGGCTCTGCCTTCGGCGTTGATTCTTTTGCTTTCCTATTTCTTTTGTCCTTTGACTCGATGGTAGTGAGTTACCTCTATAGGGCCGACGTGATTGTGGTGCCCTTAATTTCTTAGCCTTTGTCTGAGTCAATCTTGGGCACACCATGCCTCATGAAATGTTAAAAATTAACAAAAGAATGAACAAACTGCCTTTAGGATTACCAGCACATTTATATGTCTCATCGATAATGATTCGGCCGACATTAATTTTTCGGCCAATAATGGTTGAGTGCAGTAGCGCTAGTCGTTCCTCCGACACCATTTTGTTTTGGGTGGTTAGCATTATATTTGCCTTTAAAAAGTGGTTCCACCATTTTGGTTAAGATTTCAGTGCCAGTCTCTTGACTGTTCGGTGTCTGTTGGCAGACTCAATCCATTTCGTGCATGGTTCGCACAGATCCGCCAGTAATTTCTTCCTCTTGGCAACAGTCATTGACTCGACATACTCCAGATGTTCCTCCTCGGCATCCCCTAATTTGAACATGGCATTGATATAACCCTCATCAAAACATTCGCATGTACCTCGAATCATCAAGAAAGGGTAATCCTTGGTGGTCAAGTGGGCATTAATTCCCGGATAATATTCGCAAAGACCTCTCCCTTTTGTTGGCAGAAGAGTTCCCACTTGTGCTTGTTTACGACCACCATAAAGTCTGGTGGAAATCCCATGGTTGGCTCATCTTTAAAGTCAAAGTGTTTCTCATAGCAAAATGATCTTGAGGCAAAGTTTGCTTCATATTTTTTGTGAATCTCTTCATTGAAAAAGATTTTTGAAGGGCGTGGATGATGAAGCCATGAAAACAAGATGAAAGCTTGATCGGTTTAGGAAAAAAAAGATGAAGAGAATGAATCTTGTGTTCTTTCGTGATAAAGAAAAACAAAAGAAAAGTGAATGGTCTTTAACTATTTGAACGGCTAGGGTAGGTTAAAAGTAAAAAGGTTGAGTATTTTAATGGGGATATTAAAGTGACCAATTTAAGATGGGATAATGATGGGTAATTGCGTGTATGGGAAAAAGAAAAAGGGTTTAAGCGATAAGGATGATGTGATAAGGGTTTAAGTGATGAGGTAGGTTTAAAAGAGTGGAGTGATAAGGATTTAGGTGATAAGGGTTTAAGTTGAATTTAAATTTCAACTTATCCAATTTGGGCGGCTAGGGTAAAGGTTCAAAGACTATTTTCACTTTCTCATGAGCTGACTTTTCACCGAGCTAGGGTAAATCTTTTTCTTCCAAATATGCAATCGCCGTATGCCAAACCCCTACCCTGACATGGTATTTGGCACACAGAATTCTCCTAATTTGCAATCGCCTCTTGACAGGTCCTTGTCTCGGCACTATGCCTGGCACACTAAATCTACACATTCTCAAAGAAAACCCTTCAAAGCATAAAAATCAAAATAAAAAGAAAATTTTAAAACTAATAAGAAAAAGAAAGAAATGAAAATTTCTGAAAAGAACATCTAACCTACTATGTACAAAAATTTCAAAACCTAATGATAATGTTAGGTACCTCTGCCAAGAGGATAACCTCTTTAGCATTCCTCGGATCACCTTCCAAATAGTGCTTTAATCGTTGACCGTTTACCTTGAAAATTTCTCCTGACTTCATATTTTTAATGACCACAGCACCATAGACATATGGCTTTACAACTTCAAAGGGGCCTAACCACCTTGACTTAAGCTTGCCTGGAAACAATTTAAGCATTGAGTTAAATAACAGAACATGTTGGCCTACCTTAAATTGTCTTGGCATTATCCTACTGTCATGCCAGCGTTTGGTAGAGTCTGGAATTTTCATAAGCTTGTGTTCTGAACTCTTCCAACTCATTTAGGTCTAGTAGTCTTTTTTCTCCACCAGCTCTCTATGCCATATCAAGATTCTTGATTGCTCAATATGTACGGTGCTCTATTTCCACCGGTAGGTGGTATGCTTTTCTAAAGACGAGTATGAATGGTGAAGTATCCAACGGAGTTTTAAAAGCTATCCTGTAAGCCCACAAGGAGTCATATAGTCTTAAGGACCAATCCTTCCTAGATGGATTTACAATCTTTTTAAGGATACTCTTAATCTCCTTATTTGAAATCTCGACTTGCCCATTTGTTTGGGGATGGTATGTCGTGGCAATCCTTTGCTGAATTCCATATCTGCACAAAACTTTAGAGATTGGATTGCATTCAAAATGGGTACCCTCATCATGAATAATCACTCTGGGGGCACCAAATCGAGTAAAAATGTGTTTGTGCAAGAACTTGACAACGACCTTAGCATCATTCGTTGGCAATCCAATAGCATCAACCCATTTTGAAACGTAGTCAACAGCCACGAGGATGTATAAGTTACCAAATGATGGAGGAAATAGACCTAAGTCTATCCATTATACATCAAATAAGTCCATATGCATGATGTTTTGGAATGGCAGTTGGTGTCTGCCAGAGATATTTCATGTCCGCTGGCATCGATCACATGTCTTGGCATAGTTATGGGCATCTTTGTATAGTGTAGACCAAAATAATCCTGACTGTAGCACCTTGGCAATAGTCTTCATTCCAGCAAAGTGACCTCCACACGGTGCGGCATGGCATAGTTGCAAAATATTGTGCTACTCATCCTCTGGCACAGACCGTCTTATCACTTGGTCGGTACACTGTTTGAACAATATTGGCTCATCCCAGTAATATTGCCTAACTTCTCCCATAAATATTTTTTTGGCATTGTATGCTAAATTTGGTGGCAGAATATTACTTACCAGGTAGTTGACTATGTCAGCATACCATGGCACAACATTGACTGCAAACAAATACTAATATGGAAATTCATCTCTTATGGCAGCATTCTTACCATTTTCAAGGTAATGCTCTAGATGTGCTAAGTGGTCAGCTATTAAGTTTTCACTGCCCTTCTTGTCTCGGATCTTGAGCTTAAATTCTTGTAGTAGAAGCGTCCATCAGATTAGTCTGGGCTTGGCATCCTTCTTTACCAAAAGGTACTTTAGTGTTGAATAATCTGTATACACCATAACTTTGTTACCAACTAAATAAGATATGAATTTATCAAAAGCGAATACAATTGCAAGAAATTCTTTCTCGGTTGTGGAATAATTCAGCTGAGCTCCATTTAGTGTCCGACTGGCATAGTAGATGGTATGAAAAACTTTGACATACCGATGTCCTAATACTGCTCGAACGACATAATCGCTGGCATCACACATAAGCTCGAATGGCTCATTCCAATCTGGTGCCACGACTATAGGGGGCATTAATGAATTTTTTCTTAAGTTCCTGAAATGCTATTAAACAATAATCATCAAATGCAAAAGTGGCATTGTGTTCCAAAAACAAGCATAAAGGTTTAGAAATTTTAGAAAAATCTTTAATGAAACGACGGTAAAAACCTGCATATCCCAAAAAACTTCTAATACCTTTTACACTTGTCGTTGTGACAATTGCTTGATTACCTCAATTTTTGCTTGGTCGACCTCCAATCCCTTCTTGGTTACCTTGTGCCCGAGAACGGTGCCTTCCTTCACCATGAAGTGGCATTTTTCCCAGTTTAACACTAGGTTTGTCTCAATGCATATCTTCAAGACTTGCTCTAAACTCTGAAGGCATTCATCAATGTTTTGCCAAACACTGAGAAATCATCCATGAATACTTCCAAAATTTATTCAATCATGTTAGAAAAAATAGACATCATGCAATGTTGAAATTTTTTCGGGGCTTTACACAACTCGAATGGCTTTCTTCTAAAGGCAAACGTCGTATATGGACATGTGAGCGTGGTCTTCTCTTGATCTTCTAGAGCTATGGCAATTTGGTTATATTCTGAATAACCATCTAGAAAATAGTAAAATGCCTTACCTGCCAGTCTGTCCAACATCTGATCAATGAAGGACAATGGAAAATGGTTTTTCTTGGTGGCATTGTTCAACTTCCTATAATCCATGCACACTCTCCATCTGGTAACGGTCTTAAAAGGAATTAACTCATTTTTGTTATTTTGAACCATGGTCATGCCACCTTTCTTTGGCACACATTACACCGGGCTGACCCACGAGCTGTCAGAAATAAGATAGATTATCTCGACATCTAGCCACTTGATAATCTCTTTCTTAACAACCTCTTTCATGCTCGGGTTAAATCTTTTCTGAACCTCAATGGCCTTCCCATGATATTCCTCTAAGATGATTTTGTGCATATAAATGGTTGGGCTTATTCCTCGAATATCAACCAAGGTTCATCCCAACGCTTGCTTGTAATTGCTTAGAACTTCCAGCAATCGTTCCTTCTGATCATTAGTGAGATCAACAACAATAATCACTAGCAAGGAGTTTACCTAAGTAAGCATACTTAAGATGGTCTAGCAGTGATTTGAGGGACATTTAGATATGCCTCATAACCTAAGATAATAAAGTCAGCTGGGAATATGAATTTATCTACCTTTACCAATACATCCTCAATCTTACCCTTGGGATGTACAAATGATTTGTCCTCCAACTGAAGTGTCACCGTAGTAGGCCTTGCTTCCTGAAAATAAACATTGGCATCAAATTGATGATGGCTCTCATGTCACACAATGCCTTACCCATTAATTTGTTGCCAATGGTACAGGGAATAGTAAAACTTCTTAGATCTTCCAACTTTGGTGGCAACCTATTGAGTATCATTGCACTGCATCTCTCAGTGAGAGCTACAATTTTTGAAATCACCCAGCTTCCTCGTTTTGGACAAGATGTCCATGAATTTGACATAGTTGGGCATTTGCTCGAGAGCTTCCACCAATGGTAACTTGATTTGCAATTGTTTAAGTACTTTCAAGAAGCGCTTAAATTGTCGATCATTCTTGTGCTTTTGTAGTCTTTGTGGAAACAGTAGAGGTGGATAAACATATGTTGGCTCTACCGGCTTTGTCAAAGTTCTGCTAACATCCGACTGAGGTCTAGCATCAGACTGTGTTCTGGCATTGCTTATGTCTGCTTCTTTCTTCTTTGGTTTATCTACTGGTAGTTTCTTCTTCTCCTGGCAACTATTTGGCTGCTTGACAGATATCTTAGCCTCGCATTGTTTGCCACTTCGTAGAGTCACAACTATTCATTGTTCATTATGGTTTTGCCTGGCATCCTCTGTATTGCTTGGCAAAGCTCCCTAGGGTCTATTGCTGAGTGTATTGGCAATCTGTCCAATTTGTACCTCTAAGTTTCGCATCGATGCTGCCAAACTCTAGACAGTTGCATCATTCTTCTCCATATATTCTGTCAAAATCCCCTAGTTGTTCCTTTGCCCTACATAAAAAATTGTGTGCCCTATGTGGCATTGCATTCTGGTTGACCCCTGGCATGACATTGTTCTGACGCTGGGCATTGTTGTTCTGCTGTTGGGCATTATATTGGCTGCTTCCTTGATTCCCCCAAGCTAAATTTGGGTGCTGATGCATCCTGCATTGTAAGTATTGGAATTTGGATTATAATTATGATTAAAATTGCCAATGAAATTTACTAACTCAGTGTTGGCAGGGCAATTTTTTGTGTGATGATCCTCTCCACATACTGTACAGAATGGGGTTAATGCCTTAACTTATTGGGTTTTATAACTCTTTTGCAAAGTTGTAACACCCCTTACCTGGTTTAGGAGTAAACCGACCAAGGAGTGTTAATCAAGCAAACAAGAATTCAAGCCATTTAAAACTTTTGAAACTCATCCCTATTAGATGAGTTACTTGTCTAGCAAGAAACCACAACTAGTAACTTTAACAAGCAACAACAACATGAACATGCTTCTCAAACATTATAGGTGACCACTTTTGATTAACCAACTTCATCCTACAATCAAGGATGCTTACTACATTTTTATTTTAAGCAATTAAGCATTGCATTTGATCGAGCATCTACATTAAGGCATATTCATTAGTAAATTCTCATGTCCAATATGCGCAGCTTTGTACCATTTCAAGACAATATTCAAACATGGTTTTGATGTCATACTCATGTCAAGTTAACCAAGCATGATCTTCTAGCATTTTACATTCAAGACAAGGATGCATATAATGTTGGTTACTAAACGTGGTCACATTTGCATTCATTCGAATTATATCACCATAAACATGCCTTCAAGCAAGCTTAACATCATCTAGAAAAACATAACTAACTTATCATGACCTTAATTACTTGAGCTAGAAACAACCTATCAACCAAAAGACAATTCGAATAGGGCATTCAAGAGTTAAGCACATAGTATCCCATTGTTAAGCACATTCGAATATAACTATATCATGTAAATCAAGTACCATTTCCCACATTCAAAATGTCAAGCATTAACGAACTAGTCTTTACAATCTTTTAAGATCAAGGTCATATATATATATATATACAACTTACAAACCAAGCAAAATGCATGATCTAGCTTAACTATGTACATATCTAGGTGCCACCAACTAGGAGTAATACAAAACAAGTGTGGATTCATACTTTACCTCTTTGAAGCACTTTTAACCTGTAGTTTGGGAAGAAAGAAAACAAGAGTGATAAGTACAAAAGTACTTAGTGAGGTAGCAACTATTACTAACCAACTTTCAAGATTTGTATCATTTAGTCAAGTATAAACCTAGCTAGGGTTTGTAACATGTGAAGTCAAGTCTAGCTTAAGGTTTTGAGCATTTCAAGTCAAGCATGTAGTCATGTAATCATGTATAGCTATTACCATTTATGCATATCATTTCAAGCACAATCACATACAATGAGAATCTTAAGCTCAAACCATCTATATCACAATTTGAATAACATATCAACAAGAGGATTGTTTTCAATTCAAGTTTAATCAAGTATCAAGTCAAGACAAGAAGCATCTTCAAGTATAACAATTCAAGTATAGTCACATCTCATTTCATGTATTTGTGAGAAACAGAGTTTTTCTCTGTGTTTTTCTTATTATTCATTAGTGAAAGAGAGTCTATTATATAGACTTTTACAGAGGTGTTTAACACCAAGTGGTTAACCTATAGGATAAGACTTTTATCCTTTACAAAGATCAAATTTAAAATTCAAACTACTAGTTAAGATAAAGTAAAGATAACATACAACTCCTACTCTATCTAAAACTCTTACAACACACGGTTATGCATACTAACTAACACTCCCCCTCAAACTGTGTATATGTTGTATATACCCAGTTTGGATGTGAACTCATCAAAAATAACTCTTGGAAGTGCCTTAGTAAAGATGTCACTATCCGCTTTCGGTAGGAATATAGTTTAGCTGTGCAATACCACCATTCACTTTCTCATAGATAAAGTGCCTATCTATTTCAATGTGTTTGGCTCTGTCATGTTGCTTTGGATTCTTAGCAATACTCATTGCTGATTGCTGTCACTATAGATCTCGAACTCAGTCTTTTCATCCAACTCTAGCTCTTTGAGAAGCCTCTTTATCCACATTCCTTCACATATTCCAAGAGCTAATGCTCTAAATTCTGCTGCCAAAGACTACTCCTTGACACCACAGCCTGCTTTTTGCTTCTCCAAGTAACCAAGTTGCCCCAAACATAAGCACAATATCCACTAACTGACCTTCTATCGGTGAGCTCTCCCGCTTGAGCTTGAATCCGTGTATACCTTCAACATTCATCTGGAATTTTCTTGAAAATTAGCCCAAAGACACCAGTGTGAATTTTAGGTACCTCGAGTTCTGTTAACTACCTCCAAATGTTCTTCTCGAGGATCACTCATGTGCTGGCTTATAACACTCACTGAGTAGGCAATGTCTGGCCTTGTTAGAGAAAGATAAATTAGTTTTCCAACTAACCGTTGATAGGATTCTTTGTCAACTGGATTACCAGCTTCCTCTTTGTTGAACTTCAACCCTGGGTCCATGGGTGTCTCGGCTGGCTTGCATCCAAGCATCCCAGTTTCTGTAAGAAGATCTAGGATGTACTTCCTTTGATTAATGACTAAACCTTCTCTTGACCTTCCTACTTCCATACCCAGAAAATACCTTAGACTCCCCAAGTCCTTTGTTTCAAATTCTTGGGCAAGAACAATCTTCAAATTCTCAATTTTTGTACTATTATCCCCTGTAATAATTATGTCATCAACATACACAATTAATAAGGTTATTTTACCGATTCTTTGCAACCTTTTCGAGCAGGTGTGATCGGCTGACTTTGTTTGAATCCACTCTTTACCATAGCCTTTGCAAACCTCTCAAACCAGGCCCTTGGAGATTGTTTAAGTCCATACAGTGATTTGTTGAGTTTGCACACTGTATTTCTAGCTGTTTTACCTTCTAGACCAGGTGGTATTTACATATATACTTCCTCCTCGAGACTCCCATTGAGAAAGGCATTTTTGATGTCTAGTTGGTGTAATTTCCAGTCCTTGTTTACAGCTATGGACAGTAAGATTCTAATAGTATTCAATTTAGCCACTGGTGCAAAGGTTTCTTGATAATCCACCCCATAGGATTGTGTAAAACCTTTAGCCACCAGCCTTGCCTTATACCTCTCAATGCTCCCATCTGAGTTGTACTTGATAGTGAAAACCCACTTGCATCCAACAGCCCTCTTTCCCTCTGGTAGATCTGTCAAACACCATGTCTCATTTTTCTCAAGTGCCCTTACTTCTTCCTCGACAACTTTCTTCCATTTGGGATTCTTCAAGGCCTCCTCTACTGTTTTAGGAATCTGCACACTGTTTAGGCTGGCTGTAAAGGCCTTAAAATTGGGTTGAAGTTTACCATAGGCAACAAATTTGTTAATTGGGTGCATAGTACATTTTCTTACTCCCTTTCTAATAGCAATAGGAAAGTCATCAAGGTCACTAGAATCTTGAGGAGGAATGTTACCTTCAATCTCGACAGTAGCAGGATTTAAGCCCGGTTCAGCAGCAACAGGACTTGAGTCTGGTTCTTGACAAGTGCTAGGCGGGTTATTTACTTCATTAGGGGCTCTTCTTCTCCTGGTATACACCTTAAATTGACTGCCTGTCGGCTGTGAATGCACGTAGTAGGGAAATTTGTGCTACTGACCCTAGGTCTTTGGAAGAGGTGTTGTACAAGGACTTGGTGATTTGTTGGTATGAGGAGAGTGCATTTCTGTCGGCATAGTATTTTCTGTTCTGATGGTTTCAGGATAGGATATGAAAGGAATGTCTGGTAGAGGAGAAATGATGGAAGGTGGAGGAACAAAGGGCTGAAATTCCTCATTTTCTCCCCCTGAAGTTCAGTCCCTGCAAAATATGGTTTATCCTCAAAGAAAGTGACATCAAAAGAGACATAGGTTTTGTAGAAATAGGAGTATAGCATTTGTAACCCTTTTGACTAGAAGAATATCCTATAAACACACACCTGATTGATTTAGGGTCCAACTTACTTCTATTTTTATCATGCACACGAACAAAAGCTGTGCAGCCAAATACCCTAAGAGGAAGAACAGATGAAAGTGGTTTAAAGTGAGGAAAATGTTTGAATAAGACTTCTGTTGGTACTGCAAAACCCAAGGTTTTATTGGGCATTATGTTGATAAGGTAGGTGGCAGTAAGTAAGGCTTCTCCCCATGTTTGAATCAGAGTGGCGCAGCGGAAGCGTTGTGGGCCCTAACCCACAGGTCCCAGGATCGGAACCTGGCTCTGATACCATGTGAGAAACAGAGTTTTTTCTCTGTGTTCTTTTTCTTATTATTCATTAGTGAAAGAGAGTCTATTATATAGACTTTTACAGAGGTGTTTAACACCAAGTGGTTAACCTATAGGATAAGACTTTTATCCTTTACAAAGATCAAATTTAAATTCAAACTACTAGTTAAGATAAAGTAAAGATAACATACAACTCCTGCTCTAACTAAAACTCTTACAACACACGGTTATGCATACTAACTAACATTACCATGTGAGAAACAGAGTTTTTTCTCTGTGTTCTTTTTCTTATTATTCATTAGTGAAAGAGTCTATTATATAGACTTTTACAGAGGTGTTTAACACCAAGTGGTTAACCAATAGGATAAGACTTTTATCCTTTACAAAGATCAAATTTAAATTCAAACTACTAGTTAAGATAAAGTAAAGATAACATACAACTCCTGCTCTAACTAAAACTCTTACAACACACGGTTATGCATTCTAACTAACACTCCCCCTCAAACTGTGTATATGTTGTATATACCCAGTTTGGATGTGAACTCATCAAAAATAACTCTTGGAAGTGCCTTAGTAAAGATGTGGCTATCCGCTTCTGGTAGGAATATAGTTTAGCTGTGCAATACCACCATTCACTTTCTCATAGATAAAGTGCCTATCTATTTCAATGTGTTTGGTTCTATCATGTTGCACTGGATTCTTAGCAATACTCATTTCTGATTGGCTGTCACTATAGATCTCGAACTCAGTCTTTTCATCCAACTCTAGATCTTTGAGAAGCCTCTTTATCCACATTCCTTCACATATTCCAAGAGCTAATGCTCTAAATTATGCCTCAAAGACTACTCCTTGACACCACACCGCTTTTTTTGCTTCTCCAAGTAACCAAGTTGCCCCAAACATAAGCACAATATCCACTAACTGACCTTCTATCGGTGAGCTCTCCCGCTTGACTTGAATCGTGTATACCTTCACTGCTCGTCTGGAATTTTCTTGAAAATTAGCCCAAGCACCAGTGTGAATTTTAGGTACCTCGCAGTTCGTTAATCGCGCCTCCAAATATTCTTCTCGAGGATCACTCATGTGCTGGCTTATAACACTCACTGAGTAGGCAATGTCTGGCCTTGTTAGAGAAAGATAAATTAGTTTTCCAACTAACCGTTGATAGGATTCTTTGTCAACTAGATTACCAGCTTCCTCTTTGTTGAACTTCAACCCTGGGTCCATAGGTGTCTCGGCTGGCTTGCATCCAAGCATCCTAGTTTCTGTAAGAAGATCTAGGATGTACTTTCTTTGATTGATGACTAAACCTTCTCTTGACCTTCCTACTTCCATACCCAGAAAATACCTTAGACTCCCCAAGTCCTTTGTTTCAAATTCTTGGGCAAGAACAATCTTCAAATTCTCAATTTCTGTACTATCATCCCCTGTAATAATTATGTCATCAACATACACAATTAATAAGGTTATTTTACCAGTTGATGCAACCTTTCTGAACAGGGTGTGATCAGCCTGACTTTGTTTGAATCCATTCTTTACCATAGCCTTTGCAAACCTCTCAAACCAGGCCCTTGGAGATTGTTTAAGTCCATACAGTGATTTGTTGAGTTTGCACATTGTATTTCTAGTTGTTTTACCTTCTAGACCATGTGGTATTTGCATATATACTTCCTCCTCGAGACTCCCATTGAGAAATGCATTTTTGATGTCTAGTTGGTGTAATTTCCAGTCCTTGTTTACAGCTATGGACAGTAAGATTCTAATAGTATTCAATTTAGCCACTGGTGCAAAGGTTTCTTGATAATCCACCCTATAGGATTGTGTAAAACCTTTAGCCACCAGCCTTGCCTTATACCTCTCAATGCTCCCATCTGAGTTGTACTTGATAGTGAAAACCCACTTGCATCCAACAAACCTCTTTCCCTCTGGTAGATCTGTCAAACACCATGTCTCATTTTTCTCAAGTGCCCTTACTTCTTCTTCGACAGCTTTCTTCCATTTGGGATTCTTCAAGGCCTCCTCCACTGTTATAGGAATCTGCACACTGTTTAGGCTGGCTGTAAAGGCCTTAAAATTGGGCTGAAGTTTACCATAGGCAACAAATTTGTTAATTGGGTGCATAGTACATTTTCTTACTCCCTTTCTAATAGCAATAGGAAAGTCATCAAGGTCACTAGAATCTTGAGGAGGAATGTTACCTTCAATCTGGACAGTAGCAAGATTTAAGCTCGGTTCAGCAGCAACAGGACTTGAGTCTGGTTCTTGACAAGTGCTAGGCTGGTTATTTACTTCATTAGGGGCTCTTCTTCTCCTGGTATACACCTTAAATTGACTGTCTGTCGGCTGTGAATGCACAGAAGTAGGGGAAATTTGTGCTACAGCCCTAGGTGCTGGAAGAGGTGTTGTACAAGGACTTGGTGATTTGTTGGTATGAGGAGAGTGCATTTCTGTCGGCATAGTATTTTCTGTTCTGGTGGTTTTAGGATATGATATGAAAGGAATGTCTGGTAGAGGAGAAATGATGGAATGTGGAGGAACAAAGGGCTGAAATTCCTCATTTTTCTCCCCTTGAAGTTCAGTCCCTGCAAAATATGGTTTATCCTCAAAGAAAGTGACATCAAAAGAGACATAGGTTTTTTTAGAAATAGGAGAATAACATTTGTAACCCTTTTGACTAGAGGAATATCCTATAAACACACACCTGATTGATTTAGGGTCCAACTTACTTCTATTTTATCATGCACATGAACAAAAGCTGTGCAGCCAAATACCCTAAGAGGAAGAACAGATGAAAGTGGTTTAAAGTGAGGAAAATGTTTGAATAAGACTTCTGTTGGTACTGCAAAACCCAAGGTTTTATTGGGCATTCTGTTGATAAGGTAGGTGGCAGTAAGTAAGGCTTCCCCCCCAAAGATATTTAGGTGCTTTGGCTGAAAAAAGAAGAGACCTCGTAACCTCTAGTAGATGTCTGTTTTTTCTTTCGGCAACACCATTTTGTTGTGGAGTATTGACACAGGAAGTAAGATGGAAAATGCCTTTTTCCCGAAAATAACACCCAAGAGATTGACTAAGCTATTCACTCCCATTATCACTCCTCACAACCTTAATACGTTTGTCAAACTGATTTTCAATCATTTGATAGAAAGTTTTGAAAATTGACGCAACTTCTGCCTTTTCCCTCATTAAGAAAGTCCAAGTAGTCCTAGAATAGTCATCAATAAAGGTAATAAACCACCTAGACCCAGACAAGCTTTTTACCTTAGATGGACCCCAAATATCACTGTGGATTATAAAAAAAGGAGATGTGGGTGTAAATGAGGAAGGAGCATATGTTTGCCTAGTATGTTTAGCAATTTGACATACTTCACAATTAAAAGAATGAGGCTTTTTATTGCTAAATAACTTGGGAAACAATTTTGAAAGATACACAAAATTTGGATGTCCTAGCCTAAGATGCCACAACATAATATCATCAGGGTTACTTAAAGAAGAAGATAAAGTCTTAAAACAACGTGAAACTGAAGAAATCAAAGGTGGTAATTCATCAAGGATATAGAGACCATTGGATAGCCTAACACTGCCAATCACCTTCTTCGAGCCCTGTTCCTGAAATACACACCCATTAATTCCAAAGTGAGCATCACATTTAGTATCTTGAACTAACTTACTAACTGATAACAAGTTGTAGGCAAGATTAGGAACATATAGCACATGAGGCAAAACCAGTTTATCACCCACTTGAATAGTGCCACTTCCTTTTACTTGGGACAGAGACCCATCTGCAACCTTGATGGAGGTTTTAGAGTTGCAATGGTTAAAGAAACGAAATAGCTGAAGGCTTCCCCCCAAAAAACTGTTGAAGGTAATTGTTCCCATTTAGTTTGTAGGATGTGATTGGGGAAAGAGAGGCATCTGAGATCTGAAATTCATATGCACGAGAGTTATTTTGGGAACTAATTTCTGATGTGGTGGTTTCGAAAAAAGCCATGGAAATTAAGCAAAGGAGAAAACGAGAGAGATAGGATCGGCTCCTAAACTGATACCATGTGAGAAACAGAGTTTTTTCTCTGTATTCTTTTTCTTATTATTCATTAGTGAAAGAGTGTCTATTATATAGACTTTTACAGAGGTGTTTAACACCAAGTGGTTAACCTATATGATAAGACTTTTATCCTTTACAAAGATCAAATTTAAAATTCAAACTACTAGTTAAGATAAAGTAAAGATAACATACAACTCCTACTCTATCTAAAACTCTTACAACACACGGTTATGCATACTAACTAACAGTATTCATTCGAGTATCATGTAAACAAGCCAATTCAAGTATCATCAAGTAATATTTAAGCTTTATGCTATTTTTCTTTCTTGCTTAATTTACTTTAGATTAGGCCTTGGTACTTAGAATGTTCATCTTTATTAAAACATTCCATTAAGTGCATATATATACATAAGCAAAACAGTCCATGGTGACTTTTAATTTGTTCAAATCTGTCCATTATACATGTTTACACACAATTACAAGTAGAACAATCTATAGCATCATTACTCTAAAGTAGATGTCATATCACGTACACACCTTTTAATTAATTGAGTTTACAAGTCTAGTCAGCAATTATATAACATGTATTTACACTTAATAGACATGTCTAACAAGCATCAATTATCTACACAAGAGCATACATAAAGCATGTATTTGCACACAACATATGCATATACAATCACAAAGGCATTCAAATTATTGCATGTGCACAAGAAACATATACTTGAACGTGTATATTCATATATATATTTTCTCACGGGCATTCGAGTTAAGATATACATGTGCACAAGTCACTTTCAAAGCATGTTCGTATATATATTTATATGCAATCGGACATAACATATGATAAACATAGGTTTCTTCTCTCATAAGTAATTAATTTAATTCGGTAGTTTAGGCGTAATCCATGTGTTGACTATAGAATTGCTTTAGGAATCAAATCAAATATCATTCGTGAACTAATTACTTCAATAGCAACCAATCGAATAGCATAATCCAATTATTAGATCAAGTTTCATGAAATCAAGTAATTCTATTCAAGGTTTGTAGCATCCGAATTAAGCATGAAATCATATAGCCATGTAGCTAGACAATATTTGGCAATTATTCATACCATAATTCAAAAGCAACAAGCAAGGAATCTAGTATCAACCAAGTTGGTCATGACATATTTCATTATCTCTTTCTAGTAGTATGATAAACAATGGACATGGATCACAGTTCAAGTTTACATGCCAAGAATCAAGTATTTTCAAGTAGCAAGCATTTCAAGTAGCAAGCATTTCAAGTGACAAGTAGCAAACATTTCAAGTGGCAAGCATTTCAAGTATTTCAAGAATTCATGTCAAGTGATTCAAGTGTTCCAGATTTCTTGTCAAGTCATTTAAGTATTTCAAGATACAATTCAAGTATTCAAGATTTTCTTTTGAATTTCTTATTCAATTTCTCAATAAGGTTCATATCTCTTTTAACATGTTTGCCTTGGATCACAATTGGCCATGAATAATATTGGTCCGTGTTTGAACATAAAGGTCCAAGAGATATTTACCTCAAAGCACATAGCAATGGCTAATATCGGAAACATGTCAATCCTATACTTCTCACTATCCAATCAACTGTCGCCAATCTCCGTACAACTCCCACATTACCTCTAACTATAGTCAATAACATATTACATGTAATGGGGCGTACCCCTGAGCCGTGGCTCTAGTCCCAAGTATACCATGCATCATACCATTGTATCCAAGGACTTCCATTGTAGGCAATTTAAGTATTTTTAATCTTTAAACTTTTATTAGAAGGGTATTCTTATACTTTAAAGCTTGTTGTTGTTTCTTATGTTTTATGCTTTCATGTTCAAGTTGAGACAATTCGTATTCGAGAATTACATTCAAGCAAGTTATAGCAATATCATGCTTAGCCCTTAGGCTAGTTGAGCCTTAGCTCTTCAATTACTTTTCATGTTTTCAAGTGTTTCATGTTCAAGGCAAGACAATTCATGTTCAAGGATCATATTCAAGCAAGTTATATCAAGGTCAAGCTTAGCCCTTAGGCCAATTGAGTCTTAACTCATCATTTTGCAAATTTAACTTGTTATTCAAGTAACATTTTACATATGTCATCTTAGGCATCAAGCAAGGTCTTTATTTCATGACTTAATTCATGTTATCAAGTATTTTCATCATAGAAATCCATACAAGCAAACATTCGATGGTTCACACCCAAGGTATCAAGAAATCAAACATTTACATCAATAGAGCACTATCAAGCAAGCAATCGAATACAAGCTTAGCTTACTCAATTCAAGTCATTTAACATGTACAAACATTATGCATACTTCACAAGCCAAACTTAACCACATTACATTTCAAGTCTACCATTCAAAACATATTTGCAAGTAGTATACAACGAATCAAGTAAGATCAAAATCCAATTCCAGTAAACATTTGAAAGGATCACAACCAAGGCAAGAAATCAAGCATTTGATTATACTTTCTTTTAATCGATTTATCAAGATCCATGTCACTATTATTCACAATTTTAGCTTAAACCCTTCTTCCCCTTTTATTCATATTCAAGTTAAATTAAGTTCATTATCATGGCATATCAATAGCAAGAAGGTAGTCATGAATATTTGGTTAGGACCTAAGTCCTAACCCTATTGTAAACTACACTCACAATACTCCAAGCTTAGCCTAGTCTTGGATCCAAACTCCTTTGTGTTTGCCACTAGCTTGGCTACTCTTTTCTTCCTCCACAAGATTTACTCCTTGCTCTAACAATTCATACAATTAAATCAAGGTCAAGATAAGGTACATTCATCTCTTTAAAACAAGACAGCAATACACATAATTCATTCATTTCAAAACATCAAGGCTGCTGCTGCCAGGCAGCTTGTGCACTGTTTACTAAAACATACATAACTTTCATTCCGTACGTCAGAATTTCAATTGGTTTACACCGTTGGAAAGCTAACTTAATTTTATTTTTAACCATACAGGCTTTCCATTTTAGTTCTTTGCCAATTAATACAGTTTTTATCTTAAAGACAGATTAATTGCATTACTGGACAGTTTGCACTGTCTCTAGATTTTCATTTCTAAAATCCATTTTACAATCCAAAATTCCATTTTGTTTGTTTCTAATGAAAATAGACATATTATGGTTCCATTCATATAAATTTCAGCCCTTAATTCAATTCATATAATTTATAGTGAATTTTCAAAGTTGCTGCCCAGAACAGAGTTTTTTGGGCAGATTTCACTAGGCTTGATTTTAGCTTCATTATTCACCTAGATGATACTTCTAGCATGTTAATTCAACTTATATACATACTCATACAAGTCTAGGTCAGTTCAATTCACCTATTAATGTGATTAAAACAGGGCATTATAGTACTATGTTTGAATTAATCCATTTTATTCAATCAAACAAACAATTCACCTATCAACATTGAGCATATACAACACTCGAACATATATACTCTCAACCAATCCTAATGCTTAATTTAAGGTCCCCAATAAATTAGGCTAATCAAATGATCCCTACCACAAGTATATGTATATAACAGTCCAAGATATATATATATATATATATAGTGTACATATATGTGTGTATAAAAACAGTTCCAAGGATTACCAAAAATACTCATCTCAACGTCATGATTTAGCCTCTTCTAATTCACAAAAATAGCCCTCACTAGTTTTATACTAACAAGCAATATAATTTCAACTAGGCTCTCAATTCGATTACCTCATTTAACTATGCTACATTCGAATGATTCATGCAAATACATAGTAATACACATCACATATGGAGATTCCTAATTTGATCTTTAATTGAACCTTAAATTTTAAGAAATGAAGTTAATCTTCTCACCTCTTTCTCAAGAATGCCAATCGGAACTCAACTCCTAGACTAGCTAAGCCTTCTTCCTTAACCGTCTATTGAAACCAAATTCATTCTCCATCCAGCTTTTGAAATTTCTCTCCATCTCTCATTTTATCAACCATTTTCGGTTGATTTAGGAAAGGTAAAGATAGTGGGAGCATTTGGCCGAACCTCCCCTTCATGTGTCCTCTCTCCCTCAAGACATGTGTACAAGTCATTTGTCATAATTTCTTTAGCATGCAAACTTCACCTTCCTTATAGATTTTGGTTTAGTCCTTTCAAGATTGGTTAGACACATTTCCTTAGTTTTCAAAATGGTCCTAAATTTCTTATTTATCTATTTTAATAATATCTTTAAATCAATTTAAACAATGAACAATTTAGCAACGTACTTCTAAGCCCCGATTTGGGGTATTACGAAAGTACTCACCATGCTAATAAGATTGGAAATCTCAGCGTGGATGGATGTGAGCTCATCTATTTGTAATTTCCCACCAGTTTTAGTGTCGGTCCTAAGTTTGGCAGTAGGATATTCAAAATTGTTGATTGAAATCCTCTCAAGGATGCCAACTGCCTCTGAATAGTTTTTGTCAAGCAGTGAGCCATTTGCCGATGCATCAACAGCTGCTATGGTTTGTGCATTAAGTCCATTGTAGAAGGTCTTCATTTGGGTCTATTTCGAGAATCTATGTATGGGGTATCTCATCAACAGATCTTTGTATCTCTCCAGACATCATATAGCGTCTCATAATCAGCCTGCATAAATGTGATGATCTCACCCCTCAACATGGCTGTGAGTTTAGGTGGTTGGAATCGTAACAAAAAATTTTTGGCATAGATCTCCCCATAAGGTGACAGAACCATGTGGCAAAAAACTTAGCCACGCTTTTGCTCTATCTCTCAAGGAGAATGTAAATAGTTTCAGCTTCACTGTGTCCTCTGATACTCCAGGCTGATGAAATAGCTGGCAAACCTTCATGAATTGCTTCAAGTGTTGCCTCGGATCTCATGTAAGTGCTCTATCAAATTTTCCTACATTCAAAAGAATTTGTATCATTACCGGTTTAAGTTCAAAATTAAGTGTATTTACCTCGGGACCAATTAGTGCTGGCATCAAATTGTCAATGTTTGGTGCCGAATGTTCTCTAATAGGTCTCTCTTCCTCCATATTAACAGTTGGGGCAACAGGAGCTGGTGGTATTCCATTGTTATTGGGTGGATTTTCATCATTGTTTAACACACCATTTTCTTCATTGCCTTGTTGAGTCATCTCTTGAATCTTTTTATTTAACCTTCGCAGGGTTCTTTCGACTTCTAGATTGTATATCCAATCTTCCACCATATGGTGGTTTCTGGTCATACACCGATCAAAACAAAGAAATAAAATAAAGAAAAAATAAAAAGAAGACAAGTAAAAATTTAAAAACAACAAACTCTGTTGTAATCCCCGACAGCGGTGTCAAAAACTTGTTAGACTATGTGAGTGCTTGGCAAAAGGGTGGAAAATTTATTGGAAATATATGAAAACAGTGCCAAGACTAAGTCTTTTGCGTGCAAGTATACACGGTCAGCAAGTAATACAACAGTAAGCTGGTTATCGATCCCACAAGGATTGGCCAAGAGTTTGTTTGTCTTGCTTGTTTACTCGTCAAAGGGAAAATGTAGTTAATTTGAAGTGGGTTTTGAAAACAGTTTAAAAGAAAAGAAATAAAAGAAAAACAGGTTGACACAATGAGAGTTTAAATGAGTGATGAGCGTTGGAAATGAATGCCTGTTTTCACGTTTTTCATGCCATCCTTTAATATTCTGCCTTAGTATTATTTGCCGAGCAGATTCAAAGTTGGCATTACCTCTGTCGATGGCAATGCCCGAAATTAACCATGTAAAAACCCTTATATCTCTATAATGAAGTTTTTCATAAATCAATTTGATTAAGTCTCAATCTATACTCCTAAAGGGTAGACTCACTCCCAAAGTAAGTTTATCTACTTGAGCATCTTCCTTCGAAGCATCTCTCCTTAGTATCTAGCAACTAATCGTTGCCCCCTAAGTTTGTTAAGATATTAAGGTGCAATAAGCATATTTTGTCTGCGGTCGCTTGGCACAGAATTTAGAAGACTGTAAAACATGTCAGATAGGGAAAACAATGTCAATGCATTTTTTATTATTAAAAACTAAACATGAAATAGCGTTCAAACGCAAACATCCCCTACAAACTATAAAATTTTAGTTCATGGTTGGGGCATCAAACCAAAAACCTTCATCGTTTTCTAACAACATCATCATTTAAAAATAAAAATAACTAGACAAAGAGAATAGGCTAGAAGGGGGTCGGTCGATGCAGTCCTTCAAGGTCCAGGCTCTCGGTCAAGCTGGTCGAACCACGTCTCCTTGGTGCAACCTCTCCAAGCCGATCATTGATGATTGGTGAATGTCGATTATGTGCTTGCTTGAGTTTTTTAAATAGGCATGCAAGGATAACCTAGGATAAGCCTTGAAAATTGAATTTTGAATGCTCAAGGGATAAGGGATGTGATCATTTTATCCTATATTTGAATCCTAGGGCTGATGTCATCAAGGTCCAACAGCTACTTGGCCGGGCATCAAACTCCTCTTCGCTGCCAACCGGTGCTTCAGTAATTTTTGGTCTATCGCTGCCAAAAGCAACTCGGCATTCTCCCTGGAATTCCTTCCTTTCTACACTACACTGCTCTGTCATGCCTGCAATAATGCCAACAAAGCAACCCTTCACACTGGCATAGCACAATTTCTAACTCCTTATGCAAATGCATGAATTTTAAGGCCAAATGCAACTAAATGTAGTTAAAGGCAAGTAAAGACGATGTGAAATAAACATAAGATTTAGTACTTTTAAGGAGTTAACAATATTGAAGAAAGAGAATATGGCAGATTGGTCTTTTTCCAAAGGTATCCTCAGGTTTAAGAAAAGAGTCTATGTTGGAGATCAGGGTGCTTTGAGATAACAAATTGTCCATGAACTACATGATTCTCCCTAATGGGGTCGTTTAGGAATTCAGGCTACATATATAAGAATCATACCCTATTTATATTGGTCAGGACTGTTGACAAAGGTCAAAAATTATGTCCAACAATATAAGGTGTGTCAAAGAACAAAATTTGAACATGTTCCTAAACATGGACTACTTTAATCATTGCCCATCCCACAACAAGCATGAGAGGTGATAACAATGGACTTTATAGAATGACTGTCACCTTCTCTAAAGTACAGTTGCATTTTGGTTATAATGGACAAGTTTACTAAATATGGCCACTTTTTGCCCTTAGCTCATCCCTACATTGCTATTGAAATGGCGAGAACTTATTTGGACCATGTGTATAAATTACATGGTCAGCCTAAAGTAGCATCTCTAATAGAGATAAAATCTTCACCAGCATGTTTTGGAAAGAGTTTATAAGACAGTTGGGGACAACTACTTTCTTTAGCACTGCTTACCATCTTAAAATGGATGGACAAACAGAAAGATTGAACCAATGCTTGGAGTAATATTTAAGAAGTATATGTTTCCTTAAACCAAGCAATTAGGCTAAACTATTACCCCAGACAGAATGGTGGTACAACTGATTAGTGCTTAAATTATGCATTATTCTATCTCTAATTACTCCTTGATTGATTGTTTTAAGTTGCTAATGTGGGCATTTTTGTTCATTTTCCATGCAGGACAGTAGATTACAGGAATGTTGCTTAAACTACTGAAATTGTGCAATTTTTGATTTTCTGGATTCATGGATGGATTAGTGGGCATGAATCTGGGCATGAAAGTCTGACTGAACGCCACGTCAGCAGCAACGATAGCTTATCATCTGCATATCAGATAACTTATCAGCCGAATTTTAAATTCAAACTTTGTTTTTACTTTTAAGGTTTTATAAAATTCTTTCTTTTCTTTAGTTCTTGCTTTAAGCTTTTTATTTATATTTCTTTTATAATGCTAAGTATGATTTTTACCATAATCATACTTAGCTAAATTCTCCATAGTCAAGGGCTAAAGCAATGGCTCAATTCCAACGTGAGGATTGAAAAGCACTTAAACAATTTCGGGTATCTCTCTTAGTTTTCTAAACTTAATTTCAAAATCAAAATAATTTCAAAACCAAAAGTTGACGTTGGTCAAGATGTTGTTTTGGTTAAATGTGTGGGAGGAAGGATCGGCTATTGAAGCACATTCAACTTCTTGGGAACACACTTTGCAAAATTGTTTGCTAAGAGGAAACTGAGATCGGAATCAGTTATTATTGAAACAACGTAGTCCGAGTCGGCTTACTTATACATTTTTGATCTACAACATTGTTGTTGATTATATCAATTTCCAAAATCGATATCAAAGATGGCACTTGGGTATTCGGTATACAAGGCACAGTCACAAGGATTGATCCTTGTAGGCGAGTAACCGACATGAACCCTGAAGTGAAAAATCCTTATTCCAATGATCCGAGGAAACTGAGTCAAAGCAAAAGCCCGAGGCTAATCTTTACCATATTGAATCCACTTCTTAATCTTCTTTACAATCTCTTATTTTTTGTACTCAATTCCACAAATCCCCACCATATTTAAATATTATTCAACTCTCTTCTCGGCTTACCGATTGAACAAACATAAATCAAGAAGTTCTCTTAGTCCCTGTAGGATCGACCCTTACTTTTCTTTTACTACGTTTGAATTCCTTTATTTATTATTTGCGAATAAGGAATTATTTTGACGCGAAAACGACGAGTGTCAACAACACCAACTATCACAACACTGGAAATCACTCCATTTGAAGCATTATATGGATATAAGCCTCCTATTATAGAGTAGGGAAAAGAGACAGTAGTGCAAATAGTGTAAGAAGTACTATCAGAGACACAACAGCTACAGAAACTACTCAGTGAACAACTAACTAAGGCTCAAAATCGAATAAAATAGTACGTAGATAAGAAGTGCTCAGAAAGGAAATTTCAAGTTGGGGATGAGGTTTACCTGAAGCTACAGCCTTACAAGCAAACATCCTTAGCCCTCCGAAAGAATTTGAAGCTCTCAGCCAGATATTTTGGTCCCTATAAGGTTTTGCAGAGAATTGGGTTAGTTGCATACAAATTGCTTCTACCGGCACATTCACAAATTCACCACCTCTATAGATCCTCTAAAATTGAGCAGTGATGGACAACTGAAGATTTATCTTGATGTGGTCCTCGACAAACGAATGGTGAAGCGTCACAACAAGACTATTACCCAATTTTTGTTTCAATGGTCGAACCTTGGTGCTAAAAATGCCACATGGAAAGATTTCACTGTGTTGAAATCCCAATTTCCTGATTTTGATCCTTGGGGTCAAGGATCATCTGAAGCGGAGAGAATTGTCATGGCAAGAGAATGAAAATTAGGATTTTCTGAAATTGAAGAGAAAAAGGGAGATATCGAGTCTGAAATTGAAGTGAAGAAATGGGAAAGTAAATTGGTAACTAAGACTGAGGTTATTGAGGAGAACGGTGTCGTTTACAAAATTGAAGCAGCACGTGACTTATGTGGAGCTGAAAGAACCGGATCAGACACAGTCAGTGAATCAGTTATCCTGGAAAAGATGGCCCAAGCATGATTGTAGAAGATTGAGCCCAAAACAGTCCAGTCATTGGAATAAGAATTAACGATTATGTGTATTTGTTTTTATTTGTCAGCTGTCCAAAAATAATCTGTTTAGCTAGCTAATATAGCCAAGGATTGTACTCATGAACGTTATGCAAAATTTATCAATGAAATAAATTCTCTTTCCTACTTTAAAAATTATCTCTTTCTATTCTCATTCTCTTCTATTCTAAATCTTCTTCTTCATGATCCAATCGTGACAGCCGACGAAAAAATTAAGAATTTCAAAGATATCATAAGTCTATCTCGGCACATCGCAGTTAGCTGGTCCGCAACACCATTCTACTCTCGTCAAACGTGTCAAACCTTAGAGCTTTAATTCATATGCGAGGAGTGGAAACGGGTGTAATTACATAGATAGTTGCATTATTTAATTTTATAATTAGAATATGAAAAATATTTTGATACAATAGATGTTTAAAATTTATACAAGTTCATAAATTTTAGAGTTTATGAATCTATTTTGGGTTTAAGGGTTTAAAATTTATCGTATAACATTTAAAGTTTAGAATTTAAAATTTTAGTGTTTAAGATGTATGATTTAAATAAACCGATTGTAATTGTCATAAAACTCTAAACTTGAGTTCATAAAAAACATAATTCGAAATTCGATAAATAAATCAGTTGGTTTTTAATTATTCAACATGACGAGGCGTTGATGTCATTTGTTAGAACCAAAACATAACTTAATATTAAATCTAACCCATGATCTGTCATGTCAAATCATTAAGAACAATAAACTAGAAGCGTACCTGAATCAATTGATAAGCTAAAATCCTTAAATTTTAAAATCTTAAATCTCTGATTTAGATTTTCCAAGAAGATATAAACTTTCATGAGAGAAGAACATGTTAAATAACCATTATCTCTTAATATAAATTGATTATTACATCACTTTTTAAGTATTTATTTAATACTTCATAATATCATTATACATTATAAACATGTGTTCACAGTTATGGATTTTATTCTAATAATAATTTTTATGCACAAGTCAAACCAAGAATGTGCCAAATTGCCAACAAATTGTTCACTTACTTCACGACATTGCCATTGTTAGACATTTGAAGAAACTTGTCAGAAGGGTCAATCCTTGACCATATTGGTATATTTTTTAAAGTTAAATGAGATATTATTTTAAAGAATTATTTTTCGATTTAATTTAAAATGGATTTGGATATAATTATTTTATTTTTTATATATTTATATTTAGTATGATTTTATATTACTGTAACCGAGTGTGTGTTTTTTCCTTGAAAGGGAATGGAAAAATTCGAATAACAAGTCCAAAATAAATGAAAGAAAGAGTACTGGAAATCCTAGTAAATTAGAAAACAGAAAAGATAGGTGTCCAACCCAACTTCCTATTAATTTATGGTAAAAAACACTGGTCACTTAATTATAGGTTTAGTAATAAAGATATCACTCAATTAAAATTTTGTGATAAACAAGTTATTCCATCATTAAAATTAAAATAAGAGTTTGGTATAATAACAAATTTAGTCCCCCGAAACACATGCATTATATTAATTTGTTTTTAATTAGAAATAATTTAATAAACTTAACCCTTCATAATTAAAAAATTCGACACTGCATCATACTGACACACCCTCCAACTACTTACCACACTCCATGCTATTGTTCATAAGTCTGGTAATCAATAGATATGATAGTTTGACAAACATAGTCACTTCACTACTCGACAACTGGTAGACTAATAAAATTTACTCATTACGACCTTAATGTGTCTAGTAGACACAATTAATAGAATATACTCATTATCACTTCACTAATGGAATTTTTATATACGAAGGGCTAAGTTTATTAAATTATTTCAAATTATGACCAAATTAATAGAATGCATAAGTTTTAGGGGCTAAAGTTGTTATTATACCAAGTCTTTATTTCAATTTTAATGACAAAGTGACTTGGTTGTCACAAAATTTTAATTGAGTGACTTATTTGTTCCTAAACATATAATACTAAATTGTTACTTTTAAAAGAAAAGTGACTTATTTGTTCTTATACCTATAATTGAGTGACTCAATTATTACTTTTGAAAGAAGAGTAGCTTGTTTGTTACTAAAACTATAACTAAGTGATATCTTGTGTAATTTATCCACTAATTTATTTGCTTGAATTGGGAAAACCACTTTTTAAATGTATGTATGTATGTATGTATGTATGTATGTCTCTTCTTCATAATATTTTATATTTTCAGTACGTCATTTTCTATTATTCTATTTCTACACACACTTTCACAACGTTATTAATAAATCCATATTTTACTAGCAAGTATTCGTAGAATCAATTCTCACGATTATAAACAGGGAAAAGATTTACCATAATCTTCTCTTTCTTATAAATTATAATCTAAAATCTCACTGCAAACCCTCATTTTCTGCAAATCTCGGGCGACTCAGTGCTTGTGGTGTTCCATGGCGATTGCAGCGGCAGCTGTCATCGTCCCATTGGGCCTTCTTTTCTTCATCTCCGGCCTTGCTGTCAATCTAATTCAGGTTCTTTTTTTATAGATTTGCTTTTGTTCTAACTTCTTTGGTGATCCGCTTCATGTTTTGATTCGATTTACTGGATTCTTTTTTATTTGATTCTTCAGCTGGGATTATTAATAAGCTTGCATGTAATCCGGGTTTTGAATCTACTTTACTTCTTAGCTAATAAAATTTAGTAAAAATTAAATATGAATCTTTAGGTTTCATCTTTTGTTACCGTGTTTACTTGCCTTATCTCACGGATGCCATTCGATTCTATAAATGAGACTAAAAGTCTAAGAGTCCACTTATGTTGCCTTTTTTCCTGTATAAATCAGAATTTTTCTTTGTTAGACGAAGTTGGTTCAATTTGATTGGTTGGCTGATGTGTAAATGTTGTTCTTTTCTTTTAATCTTGTTGTTGGTGACCATTTTTTATGTTATGCAATGTGATTTCTTTTTCCTTTTCCAGGCAGTATGCTTTGTTCTCATTCGACCACTGTCCAAGAACACATATAGAAAGATCAATAGGGTGTTGGCAGAGTTGTTGTGGCTGCAACTAGTTTGGCTGGTTGATTGGTGGGCAGGAGTTAAGGTGTTAATGAGCTCCTTTATTTCGTTGTTTAAAATCTTATGTTTTTTAATCACTCAATATATCCACTTTTTTGGGCATTTTTGAAAATGAATGGTCTAATGCTGAAACCCTTTATGAGATATTGTAGATACTGAAACCATTTATGATATGTAAGTTTATGGATCAAATGGTTTCCTTCATTTTCCTACTATACTTGCAAACAGTAGGTGTCAAAAGTAATCTTATTTCTAAGTAATAAGATATAGAATCCATGCCAAGATTTTTACTACTTTCTTTGCGACTCTGAGTGTGGCTATATATATATATTTTTTTTCAATAAATACGAATGAAAAATTTGCTATCTCAAAGTGTTGAAGTTTTCATGCTTGCAGTGACTGATAATTCCACCTGCTAGTAGTATTTAGTTGGTTGAAAGCCTGCTGTCCAACTAGTGTATTTGATGTCCATAGGCTTAAAGATTACGCAATTTTTAGCTCAATCTCAATAATTATGCAAATATGACTTGAACTATTATGAAGTTTTGTTTACTTGAAGGGCTGATAGATGTTCCTGGATATTGTTTGAGCCATTGAGGTGTTAATTATTGGCTGTTAGTGATCCCAATTCTATCAATACTGAAAAAATTGGTATTTTGAACGTTACCTTAAGTAGTCTCATAAAAATGAGCTTTTGATCTTTGAAACATCTTTTCTGCAGATTAAAGTGTTTGCGGATCGTGAAAGCTTCAATTTAATGGGTAACGCCATTCTCCTTTTTTCTAGGAAATTTGTTCGATAATTTGTATTGTTCTATCCTAAACTTCTTTGTCTTCAAATGGTGTACTTATCATCTTTTTTTATTTATTTCCAGGTAAGGAACATGCCCTTGTCATATGCAATCACAGAAGTGATATCGATTGGCTAGTTGGATGGGTTTTAGCACAGGTCTGTAATTATATTATTCCAATTCCAATAGTTTCCAGTACTGTTTGGTTGAGGTTTGCATTAAATTTTTTTCATTGCACTGTTAGGAAATTTTCTATTTGGCATTCTAACTTCATGATCTTTTGTCCCTTAAAGTGCTGTCCGGCTAAGATACAATTGAATTTGTTTTTGGCAGCGATCAGGTTGTCTTGGCAGTGCATTAGCTGTAATGAAGAAATCATCAAAATTCCTGCCAGTATGTGTTGGTATCATACTTTTGAACTTTCAAATTTGAACAGCGAAATTGTTTTCGTGATGAATTCTTTATTTTCAGCTGATATTTACACATCCTCAATTTTGATTGGTAATAGCTGGTGCCCATCCTGTGTACATGTTTTTCCATACATATGTGCATACAGACCTCCACTGCACATGTTCATGTGTGTAAATTTTTTAGATATGATTAGCTAAGTCAGTAATTATGCTAATCTGCAGTAAGTAAACATGCTATTTCTTTAATAAAAAATAGAATAGAAAATTAAGATGACTGATGAGGCACTCTGGTCCGGATTCCTTAGATTTTTTTAATTGTCACATTAGCTTCTGCTGTTACACTGCAGTCGGGTTGGTCTTTTGAAAATCTTTTATTCTTGGTTAGAGTTCAAAATTTGTCCTGTGTCTAAGGAGTGATGGTCTTAATATTTTTCATGAAGTTAGTCGGCATGATTCAGAAGCAGTTCTCCTGTTGAAGTAGTAGTCTTTCTTTTATATGAACTACTGCATCATGAAACAAATGCTATTATGTGCCTGGTACAGCTAAGTTTGCATTTCATAGTGAAAGCTAAGTGTCAGTCTTTCTCATGGTAGTTGGTGTAATGTAGTTATTGAAGTCAACTATTTTTTGCCTTCCTTCCCCTCTGGGCATCCCACTATGTGATGTTTTCGCTGCATACTTCCGATTTTAATTTTTTGAATTTATTTATCGGAGAAGCAAACAAGATTATATCTTTGTGTACTTGTGAAGAATGTTAATAAGTTACTGTCTGATATGTTCAGGTCATAGGTTGGTCAATGTGGTTTTCTGAGTATCTGTTTTTGGAACGAAGCTGGGCCAAGGATGAAAGGACGTTAAAGGTAAAAGGTCGCTTTCAAATTTGGATGCACATGTGTCAAAATTACATGTTATATTGCTTTATTTACTTGTATGTTTGTTCATGCTTGTTTTTAAACTACCCTTATTGATCTCATTCAGATCTTTTGGAAATTATATTTGTAGGAAGGTCTTCAACGTTTAAAGGACTTCCCACAACCATTTTGGTTGGCACTTTTTGTAGAAGGAACACGCTTTACACAAGCAAAGCTTCTAGCAGCTCAAGAATATGCAACCTCACAAGGATTGCCTATACCTAGAAATGTTTTGATTCCTCGTACAAAGGTCGGATTCTTGCTGCTCTTATTTTCCTCAAATCATCGTTACCTATTATCTAGGTACTTTTTTATTTCATTTTATTTTTTATGGATATGTAAAAAATAAATCTGTATTTTAATTGAAAGATTACAATACTTTAAATAGGCTAAGTAGCCAAATTCTAATAGGACTCTTCTATTATATATTCTCTCTAAAAATAGTTTACAAAGATATCTAAGACTTGTCTTTCTTATTAAGACGAGACTCCTAAACAGATACGACTGGCTTTTGGACTAAGTGTTAATTTTCTCATCTGTGATGCTGAAGTTTGTTATTAGTGTTAATTTTCTCATTTGTGATGCTGAAGTTTGTTATTTTTCTCATGGCCTTACTGGTTGTAATTCTATATGAAAGCGTATGTCTGATAACATGATCTCTGTTGCTCCAGGGTTTTGTTTCAGCGGTAAGTCATATGCGTTCATTTGTTCCAGCTGTTTATGATATGACAGTGGCAATTCCTAAAAGCTCAACCTCACCTACAATGCTTAGGCTTTTCAAGGGGCAATCTTCAGTGGTAATTTTAATTTCAAGCTAACTGTGTAATGCAAGTTTAATATCTTTGCATAATTATGTACGTGTCCATATGAATGTTAGCACTGCTCTGATTTTGTTTCATATTGATATGTCCTTCTAGTTTTTGCTCTACATCTCCTTAAGGCTAGAAGATTTTGCTTCTAAATTCAACTTGATGGTGAAATTTATTTTCCATTTAAAGGCATAACATGCTGTCAAATGTCTCTAATGAATCAAAGACAACGTGAAGTAAATGAGCAGGCTTCAGAACCTGTTAATCTTTTCTCCACTTCAGAATTTCATGGTGTCAAAGCCAAAAGTTTGTTGGTCATTGGTACAATAAGAATCATTAACTACTGTTGCTTCCAGGTGCATGTACACGTCAAGCGGCATCTTATGAAGGAACTGCCTGAAACGGACGAGGCAGTTGCACAATGGTGTAAAGATCTGTTTTTGGAGAAAGTGAGTACTATTCATCTCGTGTTGTAGCATGGTGCTGTTCTAGGTGGCCTTGTTTGCTCGTTTGAAATATTCTTGTGATTGAAAGGAAAATAAGTATTGCAGTCACTTCAAAAAAAGTTGTGTATCTTTTTCCTCTTTTGTATAACGTTTAAGAATGTTTGTTCTTGTGCGTGCAGTAGTTTCAGACTTGTTGATTTTGTTTCTGTTTGATTTCTCATTTAGGACAAGCTGTTGGACAAACATGTAGCTGAGGACACTTTTAGTGACCAACCGTTACAGGATATTGGTCGGCCCGTTAAACCTCTTTTGGTGAGATTCTTTATGAAAAATTAACCAATCTTCTTTTTGATTTTATTCAAATACTGTTGTTATTTCTCTTGTTTTCCAGTGTTTGTAGTTGCTTCTGGAACCAAGTATGATAATCATATTGTTGTTCTTGGATCAGGTTGTTTCTTCTTGGGCATGTCTCGTGGCTTATGGAGCTCTAAAATTTCTGCTATGGTCTTCACTTTTATCCTCATGGAAAGGGATTGCGGTGTCAACAGTTGCCTTAGCCATTGTTACCATTCTCATGCAAATCATGATTCTGTTCTCTCAGTCTGAGCGTTCAATTCCTGCTAAGGTTGAACCGAAGAACAATGGTGAGAGTTCAGATGCAAGACAAGACAAGCAGCAGTAGGTTGAAGATATCCACAGGGAAGTACATTTGCTGCCATATTGTCATAAACGTAAAATGTGTATTCTCTGTATTACTTTCACTTAGGAATCAATATACTTTCGTTTTAGACGGACTTACAAGCATGTCTTTTAGTAATCATCAGGATTCGAGTGAAATAGGCTTGTATGCATATTATCAATTCTTTGGTTTGCTGCTAAATGAGGGTTTGTTTGCAAAGATAGTGCACTTAAAATGGCAGTCATTTTAAGTATTTTTTTTCTCTCGTTTGACTCAAACCAAATGATTATGAAATGAGTCTGCAAATCACCTTTTAACTCCCTTTTTTTCCCATGCAATATTGGGTGTTGCTTATATTTTTCTGTACATCTCAAATGTTGTTCAGGTAATATTATATATGGATAATTAAAGGCTTGTTCGTATTCGTTTTTGTTAATACATGTGCGGGTCATCAATTCGAATCAACTACGTGATTGTATTCAAGTTCTTAAAACATGGTTAATTTTTCATTTTCTTGATAATATTCAGGTATGTTTTATGATTTATATTTGAGGTTTTGTCGACTATTCTAACAGTGTGACACGGTTCTCATGATATCTAGTTGCATAAACTAATGATGGTTGTCTCGCTTCGGTTCGATACAAATCTCGTCTCCGTGATCTCTAACCTCCACTAGCAGTACAAATCGCACCAGTTGCGACTCTATAACCACCATATCTATCCTAACTTCGACCTCTCGAATGTCTGTACTAAACCTTGACTAGAATAACCTTGAGTAGATCTATGAAGTATGACCTCTACCACAAGTGCTCGTAATACTTTCTGAGCTAACTACCGACAAATATCTAAACACAATAGAAATAAAGTTCTAAAAATTAGGAACGATATCGGAGTCTCAGAATCTTGTAAAAATAAATTATGCATGCATTTTTTTATTAAAATGGGTTACACAGTCCGAGAATTCGAACATAACTCTAGTATCATTAAATGTAACATCCTTAAACTTGGCCTAAATATTACGGCTGAATCTTGAGGGTCACATTAGTCATAGGAGTGACCTCAAAGTTAATGTAGCGATAACAAAAATGAATATAAATACACAAAATAATAAATATAGTTGCAAAACAATTTAATAATAATAATCTAAAATCCCATTATTTATATATCATGCAAAATCCAGAAAATAATAAATAGATATTAAATGTTTATTACGAAAGTATGTGGAAAGCCTGAGACTCGATCCATTGATGTGTTCCTAATCTCTTGAATGATCTGAAAGGGGGAGACAAAAAGGTGAACAGTATGGTTAAAATGTGTAAACATTAATCATAATATTTAAACAGATAATACGTTATCATAAAATCGTTAGAACGAACATTAATCAAATGTTATTGTTCAAAAAATAAACATTAATCAAATGTTACAGTCACATATACAAGCTATGCAATACCTTAAGGCAAATGTCATGCCTAACCGAGCTAGTAAGCCTAGCTACCCAGTCCACCGCTAAACCCAAATCAGTACGAGTCCCTATGACACGGATCCAATACTACACTCCAAATCAGTTTCCAGTTGAGCTATCAGTAATGTGGATGAACCACCAGTAACTTCCGTTGTCAACAATCTCAGTCCCAATGCAACAATACAAATTGATATACGATACAATGTATGAAACAAATCAGAAACATTGTTATATGCAGTGGGGTCAATTGACCCCACTTGATTTGTTGTGGTATAAGATTTTTGAATAGTTAAATATGATTTTTAAGTAGTATAAAAATTTTCATAGAAAATGTTAGAATTAACTCACTTGATTCGTGGAGTATGGGGTCAACAATATTTATATTGTAGTGGTATGAAAATCTTCATATCTCATACTCTACTTTGACCCCACTATATAAAAATCTTGGCTATGACACTGGTTATACAAATACAACGTGAATAACAATAATAGTGGCATGTCTCAATAATCTCGATGATAGTTTCAATGATCAAGCTTTTATAGTAATATTCATACGATATCAACAGATCAAGCAACATCGATCAACCACAAAGTCTAAAGCACGCATCACAATCAACCGTGTTAATCAAACAGTCCTAGACATGTAGTTTACTTGGTATATTCAAACAAACAAATGCAACACGGTAAAGACACGCACCTAATATGTGCCTCGAACTAAATTCACCGAGTAAGAGCTTCTTCGCAAACTGTGGTACCTTGCATGGTGTAATCTGAATAAAATAGTACTTTTCAAATTTTCATAGAATTTATAGAAATCTCTATAAACTTATAAAAAATTCAAATTAATCTCGTGTTTCAGATTTTAAGAACTAACCAACCTGATTCATCTAAACTAACTTCTAGTCCCGGACCTGGAGTGTGACAAGAAGAAAGGAATAGAGATAAAGAAGGATAATGATGGAGAGAAGGGGGCGAAAACGGAGGTGGTCAGAGCCATCATTAGTAGAAGAAGGTAGCTGAAACAATGTTGATAGTGCGAGTTAAAAGAGATGTTGATAGAATTTATAGAAAAAAATTAAAAATTTACTATTTTTTAACGTTTCACGTCAGTAAACTAACTGAAATTAACGGCTCATTAATCAAAATATAATTAATCGATAATATAAGAAAGTGAAACATAATTTTTCTAATTTCGGTGATAAAAATAAGACAGACAAAAACAAAAGTAACCTTGAGTATAGTTTACCCGGTAAAAACTATACAATCAAGTTAATTGCTGAGTGCGGACTTATATTTTCTTTTTGTTATTTTTTTTATTCTTAATATATTATAAGGAAACATGATAGTCTATGGAACTCTTTTATTCCTCTTAGAATAATTATATTTTATTTATTCCACTTAGATTGTATGGTAGTTACACATACAGGAACAGATAATATGTTAGAATATTTCAGTCAAAATCAACCATTTTAAGTTTTAACGTATGGTTAATAATTAGAATATATCATGCACTGATAATTAAAATATATTTGGACCTAAACAAGAATAATTTTAGATGGATCCCACACATGAAATAACTTATTAGAACCCACCCTAACAATGCCCGACCATCACGATAACTAGAATGCATCTATGCTTCGATCAAAATAAATCTAGACATGGTCAAGATAAATTAAAATAAAATAAAACTTAGAGAAAAAAAACTCATATAATTTATATAAATGAATTCAAATCTTGAATATAAAAAATTTCAATCCTCGACTTTAAGTTGAAATCTTCTACCCTTTTATTGTGCTCCTATTTATATCCCACACTAAAAATTAGGTTTAGAGTTTATGGTTTAAGGTTAGAGTTTAGGATTAGGGTGTAGAGAATTGAGTGTGGAGTGCATTTTTTAGGGTTTAGAGTTTAGGATTTAGAATTCAAGGTTAGGGCTTAAAATTTAATTTTCTTAATGTTGAGGCATGAAAAGTGACACTAAAAAGGCATAGTATTTTTGTTCCTCAACTTTACCCATGACATCATAGCTAATTAATTATGAATAATTATAACATGTATTGGCGGTAGGGGTGATACTAAGTCGAGCTGAACCCGAGCCATGACAGACTCGACTCAGCTAAAAAATAGTGCTAGTGAGCTCGGCTCCAGCTCGAAGTGGATAGTTTGAGCTCGGCTCGTGGCTCTTCTAAATGACCGAGCCGAACTTGAGTAGCTTGCAAGCTGGTCATGCTCATTTTCACCCCTAATTGGCGGTGAAAACTTTTTGTTTCCACAAGTGCCTTAGATTTAGAGTTTAGGGGTTTATATGTAGGAGTTTAGAATTTAGGGTTTATAGGTTTAAACCTAAATCTCTAACACATTATCTAAACCCTAAACCTAAACCCTGAATTCTAGCAACAACTCCTAAATTTTAAACACATACATCTAAAACCTTAAGCCCTAAACTAAATTTCTAAACCCTAAAACCAAGACACTCGTAGAAAAAGAAGTTTCCATCACCACTGCATGAAATATTTTCCCATTAATTATTTATATCCTACATGGAAATAACTATTTTTTCTATATTTAACATTTTTATGAATAGAAATCACATGCCCCTATTTGGGTCCTTTTTATGTCTCATATTAAAAAATTAGATTTAGAGTTTAGGGTTTAGAAAATTAAGGGTAGAATGTATTTTTTAGGGTTTAGGATTTAAAATTTAAGGTTAAGACTTAAAATTTATTTTTTTAGTGTTGAGCATGGAAAAAGCATTGAAGAGGGGTAGTGGATTTTTATCCTATTTTTACCCGTGGTTTGTTGATAACTATATATTTATATTTCTCTTTTGATTACTTTAATAATTTAATTAAGTACTGTATTAACTATATTTATCCATGTCCTACATGGAAATAACTATTTTTTTTTCTGTATTCAACATTTGTATAAACATAAATCTTTTGCCTATTTTCGGTGTTCCTTTTAATTTTTTTTGCTAAAAAACTAAATTTAGAATTTAAGATTAAAATTTAAAAAATTAAGAATATCGTACAATTTTTTAGATTTAAAATTTATAATTTATAATTTAAAATTAAAATTTATTTTTTAATATTGAGCACTAAAAAGGCGAGGATTTTTGTCCCATTTTTACCGGTGGTTTGGTGATAACTATATTTCTCTTTTGATTGCTTTAATAATTTAATTAAGCACAGTATTAACTATATGCTCCACCATTCACACCACCTTGTAGTCTCTTCCCTTCTCTCTCTTCCTTTCTCCTTTTCTATCTAATATCAATAAAGGTCTCAAACTGTTGTTAATTTCAATCCCTTGAAACACAGCTTTGTACTTATAGTTTTGTTTCAACCATGGCTGACTACCCTTACTCCAATTTCTTCTCGAGCTGGATCTTCAACCCTCTTCAACCTTACCCTTCCCCAAACCCTCCCCTTCCTCAACGAAAACCTAATTCCTTCACCCAAAACTTGTTCATGAGAAATGGAACCAACAACAATAATAACCCATTTTTTCACTACCAAACTAGCTGCTCATCATCACCTGCTTCCCCACCTGTCAGACAAGAGTTGTCACTATTGAGCTTGAGTCCCACAAGGCAAGAGAAAGAAGAGGATGAAGAAGCACCGGATCAAGATCAGGAGGTGCAGTATTTCTGCACTGTCAAGGATGTAGACAGGATGAGCAAAGGGAAAGAGTATGAAGATGCAACTGTTACTGTTGCACTGCATATAGGGTTACCAAGCCCTAGTGCTTCTGAGTTGGCTTCAGTGTTATCATTATCTGACAAAGATGGGGATGGCGGTGGTGGTGATGATTCTGGGTGCCCAGTTAACACTCTGAAAAAGGGACAATATTGGATCCCAACCCCTTCTCAGATCCTTATTGGCCCTACACAGTTCTCTTGTCCTGTCTGCTCCAAGACCTTCAATAGATACAACAACCTGCAAGTAAGCAATTTTGTGTAACTTCAATTATTGAATAGTGAATAGTCTCCTTTATTTCCCTTCCTCCTTCTGTCCTCTTCTCTCTTCTTTCGGATCCTTTTTTTTAAATGAAAAAATATACATGGGACTCTTTTATTTTTTTATGATTTCTTGCCTGATAGGAATTTTAAGGCTTTTTTTTTCCTCCTTCGCCGTGCTTGGATTTGAAAGAAGAAATAAAAGCAGATATATCCGATGGTGTTTTCTTTTTCTTTTGTTTTAATACATTTTGTATACGTGTATGATATATGATATGTGCGTCTTCTTCTTCTTCTGTCGGTGTGTTTTTGCATGGATTGTATGATCTGTGGTTTGAAGAAATCGTGTGATCGAAACTGAGTCAGAGATCCGTACCTTGTTTTCCTTGATAGAACAACACAAGAAATGTTCCCCGTGCCTTTGCTACTTTGAAGTTCGTACAGCTGAGCTGAACATTTTGCATTTTTTTCTGCACTTGAATGCTATTAACATAGCAAGAAATTCATTTGTTTTTGAAAACTTCAGTACTTCATAAGAAGGGATTATGGACATGATGAAAATCTATCCCATACGTGGAACACCATTTCTCCATAGACACCAGAAAATTGTATTGAGGTTTCACTATTGTTGTTTTTCTTTCTACGCATTTCTTATTTGTCGAAATTCTTGCAGATGCATATGTGGGGACACGGATCTCAGTATAGGAAAGGGCCTGAATCACTGAAGGGAACGCAACCGACAGCAATGCTGAGGCTTCCATGTTACTGTTGTGCACCGGGGTGCAGAAACAACGTTGACCATCCGACAGCAAAGCCACTCAAAGATTTTAGAACTCTGCAAACACATTACAAGCGGAAGCACGGGATCAAGCCGTTTATGTGCAGAAAATGTGACAAAGCATTTGCTGTGCGAGGAGACTGGAGAACACATGAGAAGAACTGTGGGAAACTCTGGTACTGCATTTGCGGCTCCGATTTCAAGCACAAGAGATCTCTTAAAGACCACATCAAGGCTTTTGGCACTGGTCATGCAGCTTGTGGCATCAATGGCTTGGAAGATGACGACCATGCATCTGAAGTGGAACAAGATATTGAGTCCATGCAATGAGGAATGATTGGAAAAGGTTAATGAATGGGATGGCTAATTAATCCTTTAATTATTAAGCTCCGAGTAAGAACAATATATATATATATATAAGCAACCTTTTTCCTTTTACTTGTTTTGGTTTCCTTAGTATCCAACTGTGAAGGCTAAGTTTTTGTACATCCATTTCCCTTTGAAACTGATGCCTTTTTCAGTTAGATTGCAGTGTGAGTATGAATCTTCCTCAGCATGGCATGTTGAATAATCAATCTCATACTGCTTATAATATATTGATCAGAAAATGATTAGGTTTTAGCAGAGCAAGAGGTAGAAAACTAAAATTATGATATGGGAATGGGATGATAGATCCGATAGGACAGGATGGCATAGGACCAATAATACTAGTACAACTAGTTCCTGTAAGATATGGGAATGGGATGATTGTTGCAATAGAGAGTATATGTAAGAGACCAAGCTATTATAATAGTACCACAACTAGATAACGATATGGGCATGGGATTGTTGTTGCACTAGAAAAGATAGGTGTATGGGTGCAATAATAGTGCTACAACTAGTTTATATAAGATGGTAATAATAGTGTTACACATTGAATTAGAGACATTATTACAGTATTAGAGGAAATCAACAGCACTACATGTAGACTTAAGTGGAATTCAACAGCAATGCATGCCGACTTTATTTATAGAAACTTATTTGATTACATGTCACTATTGATTATTGTATTAATTTGATAACTTTATCTTCGATAAAGATATAATCTATGAAACATACAACTTCAACAAATATTATTTGCAAATAACATTATTCTAGCAATTTACGTAATTTTCTTTTAAGCAACATTTTAATTATGAAGCTTACGAATAAATAAAAAATATATTTATGGTAGATGAAAGTGGGAAGATCTTGTTGTCAGCTTTGTTTAGAGTGAGAAAAGCATGGGCAAAAGGGTTAAGTCAGCCAAGCTGTGGTGGGTGGGGAAATCAGCAGCACACACACACAGATGCACCCTACAGTGCACACACGGCCCTCATCTCTGACGGCCAAACTGTAGCATGAAACGATATCTCAATCAGTGTTTGACCTTCTCTCTCAAGAATTCAGACCTGCAAATTGCTGTTATTGTAAATGAATGTATACGCATGTTGTCTAACAGGCACAGCAATAATGATAACGAAGACTACTATGGGGGAGGGGAGACAAAATTTAGTGAGTTTCCCTTTCTGATCTCTATACAAATTGTTTGTATAACAATTAGCAAGCTCTAAGTTTTTTATTTGTTCGAAAATTTAAAAAGTTAACTTTTGATAATATTTAAAGTTAATTTTTTTTTTATTTTTTTGATAAATATTAAAATTTATTTTGTAAGTATCGATATTTATTTAAAAAATTTAAAATGTTATAAAAAAATAAATATCAATACTTATAAAATAAACATTAATATTTGTTAAAAATATGAAAATTCAACTTAAAATATTATAAAAAAATTTAACATTTTAAATTTTTTAAAAAAAATTTAAAACTCATCATCATTTAACTGTTTCTTAATTCTGCTGTACCTCATACCTATGTAGCCCTCCATGAAAGAAACAGCACAAAGTTTAACAGGCTTGAAAATTCCTCAGTGAACTGTTCTGGATCACACTGCAGATCCACCTACAGTATTAAATTATACCGAAATCAGAATACGGTTTGCCTTTATTGCCATTTATTAACTTACCCTTTTGCTGGGAACACAAACTATACGAAAAATTAACAGCCAACTAGCCAAGCACAATTCTTAAATATCTTTGAATTTTTTTAGCACTATCTTGAAGAAAAAGATTATTATTATTCTCTTTTCTTCCCCTAACAGTTGGACTCATCCTTTACTGCTTAAAATCCCTAGGCAGTAGGCACCCGCTTTTAATGTATTTCTCGGGCTTAAATTAAAAAACAGTCTTTAAATTATGTTTTTTTTTAATTTTTAACTCTTAAACTATAATTTAGGTAAAATAAGACCTTAAATTATTATTTTTGATCATTTTAAGTTTTTAAATTATTTTTTTGTCAAAATAAGTATCTAAACTATATCATTTTTCTTTTTTTAGTCCTTAAAACTTTTAATTGGTCAAAAAATATTTATGTTGTGTCAACATCTTATTAGTTGAAATAATTTTATTTTGACTTAAATAACTATCGGACTTAAAATAACTAAAAATAATAGTTTAAGGACTTATTTTACTTAAATCTTAATTTAAAGACTTAAAATAGTCAAAAACAATAATTTAAAAGCTTATTATATCTAAATTATAATTTAAAAATTAAAAAAAATAATTTGAGAGTTATTTTTTAGTTTAAGCTTATTTCTCCATTATCTAAGTTGTCTTTTCAGCATTACTAATTTATACGGCACATTTTCCCGTGAGCTTGTCAAGGAGACCAGACATCCCACAATATCTATATAAAATAATTTTTATTTTTCTTGTATTCATATTCAAACACACAAACGAGACAGCCTTGTCTCCCTGAGCTCTAATCCCTACATTTTTCTCTGCAAATTCTTATTTAATAGGCAATAGGCACACCCATCTCTCAATATCTTAGAAATGCTTAATAGTCAAGAAGAAATATCTAAATTATATTTTTTTTCTTGCTTAAAGTATTTTTCAATCTAAATAAATTTTTAGCATTTTCATTATTTTTTTGCTTAATAAATGAAATTTTATTATAGGGTAAAGAACCCAAGATCTAGATTTCATTTATAATGGATGGAATCAAAATATTTTTGGGACTATTTGGGATTTTTTGAGAATTTTAAAATATTTTTGAAAATTTTAAATTTTTTAAAATATAAAAGAAAATAAAATAAAGAACTCCAACGTTTGTGTCCCCACATGTCTTATTTTTATTGTTTAGCGCAATTTTTTAAACGAGTCGTTAATGAGGAAAAGGTACCTAAAATAGTATCGGTAAAAACACTAGTTGCTATTTGGGCTGAAAAAATATTTTTTATAAATTTTTTTTAAATATAAAAGAAAATAAAATAAAAAAATATATATAATTTAGGAATTTTTTACTATTAAGCCAATCTTAGAAATATATTTATTTTATTTGAATTTTTATTTTTCTTGTATTTACGACGAGGTAAAAATACCCGGTTTTCTTATATAATTGAAGTCCATGAAACTTTTCAGATCTGCATCATTTTTAACCAGTCCTTGCTGCATTTTTTCATGAGGAAGTGCTGATGAATTATTTTGTTTAAAGTTAAAACTTCATTATTTCGTTTGCTATCACAAAAGACAAATTTAAATATCATTACTATTAGACAATTATGGCACACATTTAACTATTTCAATACTTACTTTACCTAAAGCAAAAATAAAGTTACTTTTTAAAATTATAGTTAGAGTTATTGTATTAGTACGAATTCGTTCTTAAATTTAAGGTTTCTTTACCTTCAAGTAATTATCTTTTTAAATAGATAATAGAGCTTAGGGTTGCTATTAAGTCTTTGGAGCCTTGTGAACCCTTAGAAGCCATGCATACTTACATATCTCTTGTAATATTCGACATTATAGTAAATTTTTTTTCTCTGTCAAATATTTTTTAGGGTTTTCACGTAAAATCGTATGTCTTTTTTTTGTACGATAGATTTACTATCATTATCATTTTTTATATTATTTTTTCAAATTTTCTTTTATTTTTAATTCAAAAAATAATTAAACTTTTATTACTATAATAATTTCTATATTCACTTTAATTTAAGGGTAAAGTTCACAAATTGTCACTAAACTTTGATCAATTATTTAATTTGGTAATCAAACTTTCAACTGCTTCAATGTTATTATTAAACTTTTAGTTTTGTTTCTATTTGGCCATTGACCCGTTAACAAAAGCTAAAAGGATGATGTGGCTATTAAATATTTTGTATAATAACACATTTAGTCCTTCACATTTATACATTCAAACGATTTAGTCCAAATTCGACATAAATAATAAATTTAACCCCATTATTTCAATTGACCCTATTTTTAGTTAGAAATAATTTAATAGAGTATTTTATTTTGATCCCTCAGTTATAACTAATGTTATCTTGTCCCTCCCAATCCCAACCATAGTCAATCCATCCTTTATGATTAATGGTTTAAAATGATATAATTAATAGTTTAAACATTCATACGGAAGATTCAGAACTGCTAAACGTGACTGCCAACACTTGGTCCATCATCAATGCATGAATTCTTCTGTTTTATTTCAAACACCTGACATTTATAATAGTTATAGTTATGTTTCCAGTTCAATCAGCCTTCCAAGCTATAGAAAATGCTCTGATGCTACTACAAATCATCCAGTAGTGAATCCACACGCTCCTTATTGGAATCACCTTAGTTCAAATTCACACATGCTTTTACTAATGCAACAGGGTTCTAGTCCAATTTTGCTGTTCCAATAAGAAATTACATAGGAAGCATTGCATAAAATGGAGCATCATCCCTCATAAAAGATACAGCCAACAAATCTGTTTACAAAACCTGTTGTACTTGCAGGTATCATAATATATTATATTCTACCAGCAGACAAAACATGGCAAATGGCACATTAGCACATTTTAGACCAGCAAAAGTCTCAACCCTCCAGCTCATTGGAAATAAGGAAATTACATGCAAATTTCAAGCAAGACGCCAATTAATACATGAGATGAAAGAGAAGAAACAGAAACAAGTAAACAACAAAAAATGAACAACTTCTAAGATAACACGCACCTTGTAAGTAACAATTTAAAAGATCAAACTTTGTACCACAATTGAAACATAAGAGCCTCTATGTAACAATTTTGAAAACAAAAACCGGAGAATAAAACCAATCTTTATTTCTTGATCTGAAACTAAACTTTTGCCTACAATTATAGAATGCTTGAACAATGAAATTCAGAAATACATAACTAATGATCCATTCTTTATGAAATTTTAAAGGATGGATTGGGTATGGTTGAGACTTAGGAGGGACAAGATAACATTAGTTATAATTGAGGGATCAAAATAAAATATTAAATCATCTCTAACTAAATATAGGGTCAAATTGAAATAATGAGGGTTAAATTTATTATTTATTTCAAATTACGACTAAATTGTTTGAATGTGTAAACGTGGAAGACTAAATGTGTTATTATACAAAATATTTTAACAGCCACATCACTCTTTTAACTGTTGTTAACGAGTCAATGGCCAAATTGAAACAAAACTAAAAGTTTAATAGTAATATTGAAGAAATTGAAAGTTTGGTTACCAAATTAAATAATTGATCAAAATTTAGTGACCATTTGTGAACTTTACCCTTAAATTAAAGTGAATATAGGAATTATTATAGTAATAAAAATTTAATTATTTTTGGAATTAAAAATAAAAGAAAATCTAAAAAAGTAATATAAAAATTATTTTTTAAGATTTTATTCTAAAATGGGTAATAACATTTGTGGTCCCTAGGATTTCAAAACTATTTTTTTGATTGGAAAGTATGGTTTTTTATTAGCAAGCAAGCCATACAAAAATCCATACGTGCCTCATTAAAACCCCCTAAGTCTAGTTGGAGGAAAAGAGTACACATAAGAGTTAGCATATACAGAAAATCGACCACGACACGAGGCGAAAACACAAGACTAAAGCAACATCGAGATCTCGCATGCGCTTGAAACCACTCTACCCTATTGGCACCCTTTTTCTCCAACGCGTCAGCAACACAATTGGCTTCCCTATAAACATGGTGAAACTCCACACAACCTAAATCTATACATAACTCATCAATTTGCCGAAACCAGGCCCATAAACACCAAGGTCGCCTTTGTTAAAACCAAACCATAATAGATATAAAATCTAAACCCAGGATCTATCATGTCAAATCATCAAGAACAATAAACTGAATGCGAAAGCATACCTGAATTAATCGATAAATTGCAAACCTTGAATCTTGATGTTGAAAACCCAAATCTTTGGTATTGATCTTCCAAGAATATAGGTTATCTCTTGATGTAAAACTTTTATGGTCTGATAAAAAAAATGAGGAGGTCATTTTCTATCATTCTATTATTATCCTTATTTTCTTGAAGAAATACAAAATAGTAATCCAGAATAGTATTTCTCCTTCCTCTATTGGATATCTTTAATGACACTTGTTTTTGAGGTTGTTGAGTTTGTTCTTCTTAAAATAATTACCTTATCTTGAATGAGAGTTTTTCAACATTGTCTTGTTGAGGTTCTAGATTCACTTCTTGATCAATGATAGGTGTGAAACCTAAACATTGTCAAAAGTGATAGTAGGAATTAAATTATAATCCAATTTCTCCTCAAAAGCAATGTATCTAACCTTATTTCTCCCTCCAAACTCAACATCCTAAAAAAAGTTATAAATATTTCCTTAAAATAATCTTAATTGTGGGATCATAAAATTTACAGCCCATGGATCACTCAAAATAACCAAAGTAGTTGCTCACTTTTGAAGTTTAATTACTTCACATGTGTCCTAACTTGTTACAAAAGAAATCAACCATTTGTAACTTATTGTTATTTCTTTTGAGTTGGACCTTAGCAACTTTATTCTAATATTTTTTATTACCATTATTCTTAAAGACACTAACTAAATAAGCACTGACCAAATGATTATTTTACACTTATAATGCTTCAACCTTTCTTCCTCTTGAATACAATGAGAAATGAGCCCAAATAGAGTTTATTTCCCCCTTTGACAATTGTAACTTGAATTGGTTAAACTGTATAGGAAGCGGTGCCAAAACCATAAGAACAAACAATTGTTAGAAAGTTCGATCTTATGTGCCTTAAATTTTGAAGCGATATTAAACATTTTCATAATGTACTCCCTCACATTTCCTTGACCCTATACTTTATAGACATCAAAAAAGGCATAAGTGATGTCATCTTAACCTTAAAGTTTTGAGTAAAACATTTCTTAATTTTGTCAAGGAAGCCCTTAATATGAGTAATCTCTTTAGATTTTTTTTACTCCTAAAGACTTATAGAATGTTATTCATTATAATCATTAGACTCGTGCGATTTGAACAATCTCACCTCTCAAAATCCCTTTTATGGGTGCTTACCGCGGTGAAAGGTGCAAGTTATTCTTCCCTTAGTGCAAAGTCTATGTTCATACAACCAAATACTATATGTAAGTGTCTTTTCTATTCCTTGAAACTAGTTTCACTAAACATGAGTGTAGAATGTATTTAACAGATATTGTGACAACAAAGATAAATTACCTAAATATAGAACAAAAATAAGTAAATAGAATACAAACAAGCTCACATAAATATTCATAAGTAAACAAATAAATTCAAAATAATGGCTAGTTCCCCTCAAGATACCAAGCACATCATTAATATCAAGTATTTGGACAGTAATATTAACTGTAAGATGTACTCTTGTTGTAGCAGTCAAACATTGACAATAAACTATGTCAAACAATAGATTAATCTTTGGACTAACGTATTGCTTACATAAAATACCTTATAATTGTCACACATTTATCGCCACAGTTGTCGTTGTAATTCTGCCAAATATTAACTTTCCTTTAGGCCAATTAATAAACGCATGAATTACAAAAACTCATAATTATCTTAATATTTTAAATAAACTAATCTACACAAAAGCGGTCACTTTGGTGACATTATGTTTCAGTTAATCCATTAAAATATTAGACATCCGAAGCCAAAATATGAATTTAATTGATTCAAAATATTTGTCTTAATTTTATCTTTCAATCAAATTAAAAGATAACCAAAATAATAATAAATTTGAATAAACCTCATATCAAGATACCGGACACTCCATTAATATTTTATCTTTGAACAAAATATTAACTTGCAAGTGATATCTTGGTACAGTAATCAAATATTGATAATAAGTACATATCAAACAGAAATCTTCTTTTGGGCCGATTTATTGCTCACATATAAAACTGAATAATTATCACATATTTATTACAACAGTTGCACATGTAATAATGTTAATTATTAACCTTCCTTTGGGCCGATTAATACTAACATAATCCAACTTACATGCACAAAACCTTCTATGTATTAAAATAAAATAATTTCTACAATAGAGGTCACTTTGGTGACTTAATGCTTCAATTAATTTATATCAAAATATATAATATAAATACACTGGTATTCAACTTTAAAATTTTATAATAGTCAAAGCTAAAATTTTCTGATAACACTTAAGTTTCCAAAATAACCCAAAATAATGTTGTTTAAATGGGGCTATCAGAAATAAAAAAACACAATCTTTGACCGTTTCCCAAAAATTCCTTAAACATGCATTTACCAAAATCAAAGTCGAATTCAAAGCATTCAATCTTTAAAAAGCCAAAATCAAAAGTATCATTCAAATGAGTAATTCATATAACTTAACGATCAAAATTAAAATTCTGGATCAAACCGAAGCGAATATGAATTCCATAAGATTAATGGCATGCTTTCCTAAACCAAAACCAATTATATATGCCAAACATAAACACGGTGCGACTCAAATGAAACTAATCACATGTTATAACTTGTACAATCAATCCAATCTAAATCTATATTTCACAATAATAATGTTACTTTGGAGTCAATAACCGAATAAACTTGAGATCTAAATTAAACTATGGACATCAAACATGTGTCGCATAGACTTGTTGTAATTGTAAAAGGAGTCTTTGATACGTACGAGTATGTACAAGCATAAATCATAATTAATCCGAACATGAATATGATCAACAAATTGCAATATTAGTAGCACCATGAAACTTCATTTAATTCAAACTCACGTGTATTCGAATCTTAATCCTTAATACATATCAAATGCCAAAATCATAGACATGTATAAATCAATTGTACTAAATCATAATATATGCATCGTCATCTTAATAGATTTTTACCCCATATGTTTTCCAGGATCAAAAAACAAATATATATATATATATGTGTGTGTTCAATCTTGTAAGGCATAAATAAAGATGACAATACCAAATATTTAACTTGAATCTGGAGCAGTTTTAACCTAATTTGTCTTTAACTACTAAATAAACTTTACTATGTACATTAATCAATGTCATAAGTTTTGGGAAATAAAATTAAAAAAAATAACCAGTAGTTTAAAGTAGAAGCCAATATAGCTCAATAAAAAAGTGATTGGCGGTGCAATCATCAACAGAACACACAAATCCCTCACCTTTATTATTATTTATGAAATCAATAATAAATAAAGATCAAAACCAGAAACAATCCCATATTATTTAAATCCTTATATGTATTCTATTTGATCTAATGTGAAATAACCAGAGAAAATATATGATGCCAAGCTTCAAGTAGAGTCCAAAACACAAAAACAAAAATGTCCATCAAACCATACGGCAAGATCCACAAAAATTAAACCTAAACTTTTTAGCATCGATCTTTAATCCAAACACCAAATTAAAAATATTAAATTCATAAAATCTTAAGAACGAATCAAATTAAAAAATAAATCAATTGGTTCTTAATGATTCAACATGACGAGTCTCTGATGCCACTTGTTAGAACCAAACCATAATAGATATAAAATCTAAACTCATGATCTATCATGTCAAATCATCAAGAACAATAAACTGAATGCGGAAGCGTACCTGAATTAATCGATAAATTGAAAACCTTGAATCTTGATGTTGAAAACCCAAATCTTTGGTATTGATCTTCCAAGAATATAGGTTATCTCTTGATGTAAAACTCTCTAAGGGGAAGGAGAGAAAAACAAGTTAACCTATTTCTTGGGGACCACTACCTCTTTATATAGTTGAATTAATAAATCAATTATTAAATATTTACAACTCTGCCCCTCATTGAATTATAAATACATCTTATGGTATTTACAACTTTTATTTCCATGACACTTTAATACCTATGACACGACTAACATAATTGGTCAATTAATTTTTGTGTCATACTTTATAATAGCATCATACATTTTATATATGTGCCCACAATTGTGGATTTTAATCCAACAACCTTTGTCAATGAAAAACCCAAGAAATTGCATTCAAAGAATCCGATTCCACTACAATCACGAAGCCAAGGTTCCATCGAGAACGCGACAAAAAGGGAAGAGCATGAGCTAAGGCACCCACCTCCGCCTCAGCTATATCCATGTAACCCAAGGGTCCGAAAAGATTACAAGAATCTGTCCAGAATGATCTTGCAAAACACCCCCACATCTAGCATGTCACCTTTCGACGTACACCGATCCATCCACATTCAGTTTAAGAGACCCCTGCAGAGGCACTTCCCATTAGACCCCTTGTCGAAGATTAAACTTCGATGACACACCCACGACCTTCCATAGGCAAGACCACCAGTCCTCATCCAACAAAATAGACGATTCAATAGAAGCTGAAAGCCAATGAAAAGTCCTAGTACGTATCAGAAAGAACACATCTCCCTTTGTGTAGTCTTTGTCATTGAAGACCTTATCATTTCTAGCCAGCCATAGCAACCAAAGTACCGTTGAGCATCCCGCTAACCACCGATGTTGAATCTCCCCTAAAAAGAAGCCTTGAAGGCATTGATGCAAAAAGTCCTCAATGTTTCAGGCAATACCAGATCCAAAGTCCACCATTGTAAAAACAAGAACCAAATCCTCCAAACAAAAGGACAAGAGAAGAGAATATGATCCAACTCATCCACACCCTCAACACACCACACACAATGTGTAGCTGAATCCTCAATTTGATGTCCCTTTTCCTGTAGAAACCAAAAATGTAACACTCTTTTCCCTTATCCATCATTGAATACGAGACAGAGATGTCACAAAACATTTGTAAAACCATCTATATTTATAAAAATTTATTTTAAAAAGATTATAAACCTTTATTTACAAATATTTAATAAGTTTAAAAAAATCTTCAAATCAGGTTTAATTTCAACTTATCAAAATTCAACTTTTATAATTTACTCTTTATTTAAAATTCAAATCTAAATAAATTAATCTTGTAAAGCATTTTAAAAATTTATAAATTTTGTTAAAAGATATCTTCAAATCATGTTATTGATTTTAATGTTTTATGCTCCTTACTCTAAACTTATCAATTTAATAAGTAATTACTTATATAATAATTTAGTCAAATGCAATTTGACATAAATATTAATGTAAATAAATAATATTGCATATGATCATTGTACCATGTCATTCTCGTTAACATAAATAAATATGTAACAACACATATGAATATCAAAGTGATAAGATTATATCTTACCAATTACCGTTGCTATTTTCATCCGTAAGCTTTCAATACTTACCAATCCCTTTTTCATTTCTATCTGCAAGCTTTCAAGCTTATCATTCTGTTTCTTTGATTCATTTCAATTTACTTAGCCCAAGGTATCAAATTAAGAGATTCTATATAATGAGTCACCCCCTATACTTACTTGAGTATAGTGTATTATTGCACTCTACCGGGAGTGCGTAGCACCGAAGTGCTTCGGTATACTTACTAGAGTATACCATTAATGAAATTTGCACTTTACTTGAAGTGCTTATAATGAATTTGCACTTTACCTAAAGTGTTTAGAATATTTATACAGCTGTTTATGACTCTATGGATATCCAATTATACCTTCGAATCTCTATATCATATATTGGGCTTTATATCATTAATCTATTTCATTAATGGCAACATATATCAATATATATATCAACATTGGTCAGTTCATACCAGAAATAACATTTTAATTTCATCAATGTAAGTAATCAAATGATCAATGCATTTTATTTCTCAAATCTTGACATATTCATATCATATCAATCATATATTCAATGACATAAATATCAATGTATTATGATATGCATGCAATTGCACTCACTAGGGCCATTTATTTGTATGCCTCACTAAGTCCTCTTTAATCTTTTTCTTCATTACATCTCGAACCTCTCTTGATTCAAACTTGAACTTCATAAATCAAATAAATGAAATATTTGTTCGATCCCAATCTAACAATATCTTAGACATATTGTCCAATATAATTGTTCGAATATAAAAATTTTCAAACGTTTTCCTTTCTTTCTTGTATTGTTTAAAAACTCATTATGGTCCTTAGTGACCAATTTGAACTTCTATTAACCCCATTCAAGTTAACTAATCAACCTTAGATACAAAGTGTATCAATTCTCATTTTCTGGCAGTTTGCAGTACCTTCAAAGAAATATTTCTATAAAATAATCTACAATTCAAAATTCGACTCCGTTTGTTCTGAAAGAAACTAGATTTGATAAGATTTTCACCCCATATAAATTAATATTCTAAATTCATTTTTTACGATTTATGGCAAATTTTCAAAGTCAGTTATAGTGCTGAAATTTGGAACAGACTGGTGTTTTGTTTTCTGACCTTTGGTCACTTAAAAATTCATATCTTTTGACTCAAAACTCAAAATCAGTTTTCGTTTTTTGGAAACAAAACTAAACGAACAAATCTTTACATCGGTATAAAATTCACCATCTAACCATTTTTTTAGAATTTATGGTGAATTTTCAAAGTTACTGCCATAAACCAGTTTTTCTACATAGCTTCCATAAACAACTTCAACTTTTATACTAACTTCTCCTTACTTCTCTACTTTTCAATTTAGTCCAATTACTTGCTTTAAACCACCATCTTATGACCTTCTTCACCAAATAATAATTCACAATAATTCTCCTTAATTTTCCTTCTTTACCGAAATAGTCACTAAAATGCAAAGATAAGGATTCAAGCTTCTTAACTTTGCAAATTAGTCCTCAATTCAACATTACTACCTTAATTCCATCATTAAAACTAAAAATCAGATTTAGCCCCCATAAAAAACTTCAATTTCGATTTGGTCACTTAACTTTGACAATTTATCAAAATGGTCACTAATTCAATTCAACATCAATTTAGCATTCTAACTTTATTTTCTTGTCTCTAACATCATTAATAACATAAATACACTCCAAATTCTAAAAATTAAGATTTGGTCTTTCAACTTTTCAATTTTCCGAAATGATCCCTACACAATTTAACTTAGGGTTTTGCTTCCAAACAACAATTCAAGCTTACTAGATCATTAACTCATCATCACAACCCTAAATTAAACTTGTATCCATAAACCCTAATCTTCTCCATATAAACTAAAATATGTAGGGTTTAAATTTCAACTCAATTACATGATTTTAACATCACACAAGCTTGATTCCAACTTGAATTAAATCATAAAATTCCAAAATCCCCAATTTGGTTTATAAACCCTAATTTCTTCCTCATGAAAATTCTCATCAATTAAGAATGTATTCCATGAAATATTTATATCAAAAGATAGAGTTTGAAGAGTAGAACAACTTTGTAGTTGAAAAGATTACCTAAAAATTGAGTTTCGGGGCTTGAATCGAACTTGGAAATATTTTCTCTTTTTTCTTTCTTCACCCACGATTTTGGAGAGTATTTTGCTGATAATTCCAGCATATTTCACGTATTTAAGACACTTGTGTAATTAAAAATGAATTAAAAATTCATTCAAATAGGGAAATTACCAAATTGCCCTTTTATCCAATTGTTGAGATTGATTTTATCATCAATCAAGGGACAAGATTAAATCTTCAATTTCCTTCTTCCAAAATTGCCCTTTATAACTTTCAAATACTTCAAAATTGTCATCCTTGCCAAATGACCAATTTGTCTTCCAACTAGTCGTTATTTACTAGTTTGTTTCCAAATTGCCATTCCATTAAAACCTAAGTAAATCTAGTTAGAATTCAACCAACCATAATAAAATATTCATAAACATTTTATGAATTTTCCATAGCTTTTGGATTAGTCACTCCATTTTTCCATTCGATCCAATATACCGATAATTAACCTCTTTACTCGGGATTAAACTATAGGATTCATCTTGAATCGAACTAAAAATATTATTAGCACTTATAATGGAATTTTATAACCTTCCTCTATCTTATGATGAAATCTCATAATTATTCGATTTAATTCGGATATCCAAATTTCATTTAAACTTTGACTGTAATTTCCCAATAATATAAACATCGGATCCAACCAAAATCTTCACATTTGATCCACACCCTTCGGCAATCTATTTATTTATGAAATAAAAACCCTTAAATTTTAGGGAATTACAACTTTAGTCCCTAAACTTTTCCAAAGTTTATACTTTAACCATAAAATTTTCAAAATTTATATTTTGGTCACTAACTTTTTAAACTTCAAATACCATTCCTATTTTCCTTGGAATTCAACCAAACTTTAAGAATACCTTATTCAATTCACTATCTATCACATGAGACCTTTAAACCTTAGAAATTTCCTTTTCAAAACCCATAATTAAAGAAATCCTAACTTTTGCACTTTTGTCATTTTAGTCACTAAGTTAGCTTTTAAACTATTTTATTAGTACTAAATGACCCTTAATCAACTTAATAAATTTTGGGGTATCACAATTCTCTTCCCCTTAAGAAAATTCATCCTCGTTTTTCAACATATACTTGATTCAAAAGGCGAGGAAACTGCTTTCTCATATATTCTCCTAATCTTTTTCAAGTCGTTTCCTTGACTTAATGATTTTTTCAAAGAACTTGGACAAGAAAGTTTACCTTGTTTCTCAGTTCTTTGACTCCATATGCAAGGATCTTTATCGGTTCTTCCTCATACATTAAATCCGGCTGAATCTCTATTTTCATTGGGATAATGACATGCAAGAGATCCAATCAATACTCCTTGAGCATCGATACATTATGAATCTTGTTCTTTTCCAAAGGTAAAACTAGATTATAAGCTACCAGAGCAACTATTTTCCCAATTTCTTATGGTTCAATAATTATTGGACTTAACTTTCTTTTTGTCTAAACCATAACACCTTTCAAGGTGAAACTTTTAAGGAATACTTTATCCTTAACTTTATATCAAATATCTTTTCTTTCAGATTCATAGATAGTTTACATTATTTAAGATATAGATTCTTCCGTGATAATACAAATATCTATTAAACTTAACTTCAAAGTCTTCGGTTTCACCTTTTTTTCTACCTGTTTAAACCTTGACAAATATTTCTCACCTTTTCTCTAAATATCTTTTATTCGGTCCAATGAAATAGAATTTATTATTTTTTTAACGTGGTAATCAAAGTACCATCTTCTTTTAACCCCAATCTCGTATCCATAGCTCTTAAATCAGCAAAAAGTCTTTCGACTGAGGGCGTCAGTTACCACATTATCTTTTCCTGGATGATAGTCAATGACCACATCATAATCTTTAAGAAGCTCGATCCAACTTCTTTGCCTCAGGTTTAACTCCTTTTTAATCAACATATACTTTAAACTTTTATAATCTACTTAAACATAGCACCGTTCACTATATAAATAATGACGCCATATCTGTAAAGTAAATATAGACATTGCCAGCTCCAAATCATGAGTAGGATAATTTCTCTTATGTATCTTAAGTTGTCTCAAGCATAGACCACTACTTTTCATTCTAGCATAATTACACATCTCAAACTATTATGAGGAACATCGTTATAAACCACATTATCTCTTCTCGATTCTGGTTGTACTGGTACCAGAGCTTCTATTAAGATCTTCTTTAATGTCTGGAAGTTTTCTTGGCGTTTATTTGTCCAACTGAATGTCATTTCTTTCCTCAATAGCTTGATCAGTGAGGAGGCAATTATTGAGAAAATTTTTACAACTTTTGAGAATAACCAACAAATCCCAAGAAATTTCGAACCTCGAAAACTTTCTTCAGAGGTTTCCATCCAACTATAGTTTGTGTTTTCTTGGGATCTACTCTTATCCCCTCTGCTGAAATCACATAACCACTAAAACAACTTTCAACAACCAAAATTCACACTTTAACTGCTTATTATATGGCTTCCTTTCTCAGAAGATCTGAAGAACAATTCGAATATGGACATTTTGTCATTCTTTTACCTTCAAATAGACCAAAATATCCTCAATGGACATTAATTGGTCCAAGTAAGGTTGAAATACTCGATTTATCGGGTTTATTAATGCTGCGGAAGCATTTGTCAAACCAGCTGGCACTATCACGAACTCATTTATCCATATCGAGTTCTAAAAACTATCTTTAGAACATCTTCTTCCTTGGTCTTTAACTAACGATACTTCAATCGAAGATTGGTTTCAGAAAACATAGATGCACCTTTTAACTGATCAATAAGATCACCATTCCTCGAAAGAGGATATTTATTCTTCACTGTCACCTTATTTAGCTGATAGAAATCTATACTTAATCACATAGATCAATCTTTCTTTTTCTCAAATACATTGGTGCACCCCAAGTTGACACACTTGGCTTTATAAAACCTCGACCTAACATTTCTTGCAACTGTACCTTTAACTCTCGAAGTCTGTTCGAAGTCATTTTATACGGGGCCATTAATTTAGGCGCAATGTCTGGTAACATCTTTATTTTGAATTTCACCTCTCAATCTAGAGGTAATTCCGGGTAATCCATCTGGGAATACATTTGGATATTTTCAAACAGTTGAGTTATTTTCCAATTTAACTTCAACAGCCCATGTATCCACTACATTTACTAAGGAAACCGGCGACATTATATAAACAATTTTCTTAATAAAATTGAAATTACATTGGAGAAGAGATTTGCCCTTTCACCAACTACTACTATTTTTATACCTTCCGTGTTTTTCAATACTAATCGTTTTATGCGACAATTCACCATGACATGATAGGAAGATAACCAATTTATGCCCAAAAATCATCTTGAACTCCTCGAAAGATAATTTTATTAAGTTTATAGGGAACTCCATTCTTTATATTTTATCGAGCAAATCTCACATGTTCAACTTACCCTTACATTACAACCCAATAAATTTGTCACCGCTATATTACTTGAAATGGGTTCTAAGAGGATATCTCATTCACCACTCAACTTCATACTTATATACGAATGTGTAAAGCTAGGACCCATCAACATCAATACAGGTTTATCCAAAAAGATGAGATGTATCTTCTATGATTTTTGGATCATCCCAATCTTTATCAGTCCTGATGTTATAAACTCGGACTGATATGTGCAATCCTGGCTATGAAGCAAATTCAGATGGTTTTCAAATCTAGCTTAAATCTCGGAGCAACAAGACAGCTCCATCCAATTCCTCTGCATCCAAGCATTGAAATACGTCCAGTGTAATCCTTAGGTTATTCAGTTATAAATCAACAATCATTGAACCATCATCTGCTTCTCCTTTCAATTCAGATGTTCTCGAACTTTTCAGTTCCTTAATCCGGCATAGGCACTCCTTGTTGTACCAATGCCCTTTTCTTGTTCCGATTTATCCGAAGGGTCATCATTAACCTTATTATTACTACTCTTGATTCCTTCCAAAGCATCCAATTTACTAGTTTATCACACTTTCTTGACTCCATTATTTCTTATAATTCCTCCCCAAATTACATTAGTAAGGAGCGACATCAATCGGATCATAAAAACATCATATCAGTAACATTGATATCCTAGTGGCATGTATACTCTTTTTAACATAAAACCACTTCCATTTAGGACGACAATTAGCTAAACATGTAGCTCTGATACTAATAAATGTAACATCAATTTCCCGTATCCATCATTAAATACGAGACAAAGATGTCACAAAACATTTGTAAAACCATCTATATTTATAATTCGGTAAAAAATTTGTTTCTTAAAAAATATTATAATTTGTCTTTATTTACAAATCTAATTAATCTCGTAAAGTTTAAAATTTATATTTTCGTCTTCAAATTAGGTTTAATTTCGGGCATCAACTTATCAATTTAATTCAACTTTATATAATTAGTGAAAGCGCTAAAAACTTGATTTAAAATCCATCCAGATTCCAAATAAATTACAAATTCTATCAGAGCATGCATAACATTTTAATATACATGCCAACTAGTAAATATCAAATAGTGTCAAAAGATATCTTACTGATACTGATGTACCTGTTATTGATTGATGATGTCCGTTTATGCTCCTTACTCTAACCATTTCTTCTTTCCTACGTGTGAAAAGTCACACGCTAAGTAATTACTTAAGGGGCAATAATTCATAGTCAAATGCAATTTGACATAAATATTAATGTAAATAAATAATAATGCATATGATCATTGTACCATGTCATGCTCGTTAACATAAATAAATTTGTAACAACATATATGAATATCAAAGTGATAAGATTAGATCTTACCAATTATCGTTGATATTTTCATCCGTAAGCTTTCAATACTTACCAATACCTTTTTCATTTCTATCTGCAAGCTTTCAAGGTTATCATTCTGTTTCTTTGATTCATTTCAATTTACTTAGCCCAAGGTATCGAATTAAGAAATTCTATATACACGAGTCACCCTCTATACTTACTTGAGTATAGTGTATTATTGCACTCTACCGGGAGTGCTTAGCACCGAAGTGCTTCGGTATACTTACTGGAGTATACCATTAATGAAACTTGCACTTTACCTGAAGTGCTTAGAATAAATTTGCACTTTACCTGAAGTGTTTAGAATATTTATACAGCTGTTTATGACTCTATGGATATCCAACTATACCTTCGAATCTCTATATCATACATTGGGCTTTATATCATCAATCTATTTCATCAATGACAACATATATCAATATATATATATATCAACATTGGGCAGTTCATACCCGAAATAACATTTTAATTTCATCAATGTAAGTAATCAAATGATAATGCATTTTATTTCTCAAATCTTGACATATTCATATTATATCAATCATATATTCAATAACATAAATATCAATGTATTATGATATGCATGCAATTGCACTCACATGGGTCATTTATTTGTATGCCTCACTAAGTCCTCTTTAATCTTTTTCTTCATTATATCTCGAACATCTCTTGATTCGAACTTGAACTTCATAAATCAAATAAATGAAATATTTGTTAGATCCCAATCTAACAATATCTTAGACATATTGTCCAATATAATTATTCGAATATAAAAATTTCCAAACGTTTTCCTTTCTTCCTTGTATTGTTCAAAAACTCATTATTGTCCTTAGTGACCAATTTGAACTTCCATTAACCCCTTTCAAGTTTACTAATCAACCTTAGATACAAAGTGTATCAATTCTCATTTTCTGGCAGTTTGCAGTACCTTCAAAGAAATATTTCTATAAAATAATCTACAACTCAGAATTCGACTCCATTTGTTCTGAAAGAAACTAGATTTGATAAGCTTTTCACCCATATAAATTAATATTCTAAATTCATCTTGTACGATTTATGGCGAATTTTCAAAGTCAGTTATAGCGTTGAAATTCGAAACATACTGGTGTTCTGTTTTCTGACCTTTCGTCACTTAAAATTTTTCTTTTGACTCGAAACTCGAAATCAGTTTTCGTTTGTTGGAAATGAAACTAGACGAACAAATATTTACATCGATATAAAATTCACCATCTAACCATTTTTGTAGAATTTATGGTGAATTTTCAAAGTTACTGCCATAAACCAGTTTTTCTACAAAGCTTCCATAAACAACTTCAACTTTTATACTAACTTTTCCTTACTTATCTAATTTTCAATTTAGTCCAATTACTTGCTTTAAACCACCATCTCATGACCTTCTTCATCAAATAATTATTCACAATAATTCTCCTTAATTTTTCTTTCTTTTTTACCGAAATAGTCATTAAAATGCAAAGATAAAGATTCAAGCTTCTTAACTTTGCAAATTAGTCCTCAATTCAACATTACTACCTTAATTCCATCATTACAACTAAAAATCAGATTTAGCTCCCATACAAAACTTCAATTTCGATTTGGTCACTTAACTTTGACAATTTATCAAAATGGTCACGAATTCAATTCAACATCAATTTAGCATTCTAACTTCATTTTATTGTCTCTAACATCATTAATAACATAAATACACTCCAAATTCTAAAAATTCAGATTTGGTCTTTCAACTTTTCAATTTTCCGAAATGGTCCCTACACAATTTAACTTAGGGTTTTGCTTCCAAACAACAATTCAAACTTACTAGATCATTAACGCAACATCACAACCCTAAATTAAACTTGTATCCATAAACCCTAATCTTCTCCATATAAACTAAAATATGTAGGGTTTAAATTCCAACTCAATTACATGATTTTAACATCACACAAGCTTGATTCCAGCTTGAATTAAATCATAAAATTCCAAAACCCCCAATTTGGTTCATAAAACCTAATTTCTTCCTCATGAAAATTCTCATCAATTAAGCATGTATTCCATGAAATATTTACATCAAAAGATAGAGTTTGAAGAGTAGAACAACTTTATAGTTGAAAAGATTACCTGAAAATCGAGTTTCGGGGCTTGAATCGAACTTGAAAATATTTTCTCTTTTTTCTTTCTTCACCCACGGTTTTGGAGAGTATTTTTCTGATAACTCCATCATATTTCATGTATTTAAGACACTTGTGTCATTAAAAATGAATTAAAATTCATTCAAATAGGGAAATTACCAAATTGCCCTTTTATCCAATTGTTGATATTGATTTTATCATCAATCAAGGGCCAAGATTAAATCTTCAATTTCCTTCTTCCAAAATTTCCCTTTGTAACTTTCAAATACTTCAAAATTGCCTTCCTTGCCAAATGACCAATTTGTCTTCCAACTAGTCGTTATTCACTAGTTTGTTTCCAAATTGCCATTCCATTAAAACCTAACTAAATCTAGTTAGAATTCAACCAACTATAATAAAATATTCATAAAATAACATTTTATGAATTTTCCATAGCTTTTGGATCAGTCTCTCGATTTTTCTATTTGATCTGATATATCGATAATTAACCTCTTTACTCGGGATTAAACTGTAGGATTCATCTTGAATCGAACTAAAAATATTATTAGCACTTATAATGGACTTTTATAACCTTCCTCTATCTTATGATGAAATCTCATAATTATTCGATTTAATTCGGATATCTAAATTTCATTTAAACTTTGATTGTAATTTCCCAATAATAGAAACATCGGATCCAACCAAAATCTTCACATTCGATCCACACCCTTAGACAATCTATTTATTTATGAAATAAAAACCCTTAACTTTTAGGGAATTACAACTTTAGTCCCCAAACTTTTCCAAAGTTTATACTTTAACCATAAAATTTTCAAAATTTATATTTTGGTCACTAACTTTTTAAACTTCAAATACCATTCATATTTTCCTTGGAATTCAACCAAACTTTAAGAATACCTTATTCAATTCACTATCTATCACATGAGACCTTTAAACCTTAGAAATTTTCTTTTCAAAACCCATAATTAGAGAAATCCTAACTTTTGCACTTTTGTCATTTTAGTCACTAAATTAGCTTTTAAGCTATTTTCTTAGTACTAAATGACCCTTAATCAATTTAATAAATTTTGAGGTATTATGGAAAAGTTGGAATATGACGTCTCATTACAAACCATAGGAAGCATTGTACTTTCGGCGGCACTGCCATGTTCCAAATGAAAACCGGATCAACACAAACAGATGTAAGGCCGAAGGAATTCATGACATACATCAACCGTTTAACATTAAAGGACCCGGCAATTTCTGCTGCCAAATCAACCAATCCAGTACTCCAAGCGACAAGCAAAAAGGTGATACCAAAGCTTGGAGCTCCTTCAATTGAATTATCTCGAAGGAGCGCGGATCACGAGCGCGGATCACGAGCAAAGAATTCCGCCCAATTACTCTAATTAAATCCACACCGAAAACAATAGTCCTTCACCCACGCCATCTTGTTCGTTGCTATACGAAAAAGGCGAGGAAAAACCTGCACAAGCGACACCTCCAAGCACCATCTATTTAAAAGGCCAGAAGTAGGGGTGAGCGTTCGATCGGGTCGAGTCGAGACAAAAAATTTTGAGTTATTCGAGTTGACGCGTCATATTTTATAACTCAAACTTTATTTAAAATTTTTCCGATTCGAGTCGAGTCGAGTTTTCGAGTTCCTATAAAAATTTAATTGTAATTATTTATCATGTTATAGTACGATTTGATTCCAATTTAAATCGTTTTCTCTAATCATATAAGATATGTATATATATATATATATTTCTTCATATTTTTCATATGTTGCAATATTTCTTCACATTTTTCATATGTTGCAATATATATAATAAAAAATTGAAGGACTCGTCTCGAACTTAAAAATAAATCCATTAATTACTAAAAATTTCGAGTTATTCAAGTTTCTATTTTACAACTCAAACTTTATTTGAAATTTTTTCGAGTCGAGTCGAGTTTATAAAATTTCGAGTCGAGTCATGACGAGTCGAGTATTTTCGCCTCGAGTCGAGTTATTCAGTTTTTTCGAGTCGGGTTTTGCTCACCCCTAGTTAGAAAAGAATACAAGAACCATCTCCCAAAAACCACGAGAAATTATCTACTCCCATGAACCGGCCCACTTTACAATTTTCCTGAACCGAGACAATGCTGTAATAACTCATTTTTATCTAGTCTCTAAGTATCATATTAATATATTAGTGCATGATTACATATATATGTGTGCGTGTATATGTTATTAATAGTACATATATGATATATGTGTGAATGTATGCATGGTGCATATATTTATGTTGTGTATTATGTACCTATTAATATGTGTGTGATATGGTTATATTTATGTTATAGGTATCATATAATATATGTTGGTATATGTGCATTTATGAGTATGTTTATATATGTTTGCATGTATATATTATTAATGTCCTTGTTATTATTGAATGTATGCGAATGAGTGTTGCATGAATTGTATGTATTATTATTAAGTGTATTTATGTGTGAATGTATTTCATTACAATCGTATTTATGTGTACGTAAGTATGTATGTGTATGCATTTACTATTATATTAATATATTATTATTAATATATATATGTACAAATCTGAAAATAAAAAGCCAATTAAATTAAGTGTCCAGATTATTACAAAACCCAAAAATACATTACAAGGCCCGATCGACCCAAACCCAAAACCCTAACAGAACCCTAATACCTATCAGATATCTAACCCTAATTATTTTGTCTTTTGCGCGACCAACAGAGCCGTTGGATCAAAATGTTGATCCAACGACCACGATCAAAGGGGAAGTTATCTAGCTGGCGGCGCGTGAATGGATCCCGGATGACACGCGGACCTCGATCTCAAATCTGCGTGAATCCCATGTCACGATCGGAGCTCCCACCTTTCGAGGTTTCATCGGACCGTGTATTCTTCAAGTTATCTCAACCGTTGGATCGAATCTGATCCAACGGTCGAGAACGCCTCTGGCCGAAGACATCTCCCCCACACCGCCATCATGCTTCCACCATGTCGGCCTTCAACCACCGCGTTTAGGATTACGGATATATCAAAAAAAATCACAAAAAAGAGGGATGTCGTGTATCATTTCGATTTTAAAAAATGTATTTTCTGAAGATTTGTTACCAAACCGAAAAGGAGGGATATATGTATGAAACAAGTAATTTGTAAGGCAGTCCAGTTGTAATCAGTTACAAAAAATAAAAAAAAGGAAGCACAAAGTTTCAGTGGTAACTCCTCTTTCTTTTCCTTACTCCATAGCATGCATGTGTAAAAAAATATAATAAGAAGCGAAAAAGAAAGGGAGAGGAGTGGATATGATCTTTACCTTGGTTGTCTGTGGGTCTCCCCTCGCCAGTAATAAGCCGCATCAGTTTCTCAAGAACTGAACAAGGTGAACTGAAAAGGGGAGAGATCCCTTTCGGTCTCGTTTTAAAAAAAATGGTTTTCATCCTTGCATTTTCTTAGATCTAGAAAAAAAAGAGTCATTTTTGGCAATCTAAGTAGAGTTTTGAGAGAAAAATGAGAGAGAATGGGGAATGTTATCTCAGGGTTAAAAAAATGAGTTATATCGGGGCTAAAAAATGGGAGAGGGAGGCGGTTAGGGAGATTTATAATTAAATCTCCAATTAAAATTGGTCTAATTACATCATAAGTCATCCCGCGTTTTGGGTATTTTCGAAACGGTCTCGCCCCTTGGGAAAATTATGAACCTAGTCCCCTTTATACTTCCAAGTCTTTTAATTTCGTCCTGAAATCTATCCGATATCCGTTTTCAAATGGAAAAGTTATGCCCCAAGGATCTCGCGTTTTTGAACTTTGCATTTGAGCTTGCCCCTTGGTCCAACTACTGATTTAGTCCTTTTAGGTTACATTTTAATTTGCAATTGCGTCCCTAAATCGCACTTTATTACCTTTTAATTTATGTTTCTTATGTTTGTTTCTTTTCATTTCATCTGTTCCATATTTAAATATTCATGTTTCGTTTATTATGATCTTATATGTTGATGTAGCCTTTTGCCTTCTCACATGTCTCTATTTTATTTTCATGTTTATATATATATATCATGTTTATGTGTATGTGTGTGTGTTGATTTATGGTGATTATGTATTTTTATGTGTTTGTTCGGTCATTTCGTATCACACATATTCGATTGATATTTTAGTTGGCTCATTACACAACATGTTTTGTATTTTAGCATGTATTGTATGTTCTCTTTGCTTTTAGGTTACGTGTTAGTATATTTTCTTTGTCATGTATAATACCATGTTCTACATATGTTACAATGTGTTTTATTTTTAATATGTATGTCTTCTTGAAATATGTGTTTTTGTTCCCACATGTATTTATTCATACCTTGTTATTGTGATATGTTAAATTTGTTTTCATTTACGAGTAAGATTAATATGTATGTTTTAGATTAGTATTTTATTTATGTTAGATTAGTATTCTATTATGTTAATATTTATTGTATTTAAATTATTTTCCATGTTTTATATTTTGCTCACTAAGTTTGCATAATGGAATATATAATGTCAATGCGGTGCCCTTTTATCCAAGCGTAAGCGGGGCGATGATCGAGCGTAGTGATAGTGGTTGAGCGTTTACTCTCGGATAACGGGCCTTTAAAATTTATTCGCAATTATAACCGAATTTTAAACTAATCATCACTTTAACCCAGAAAATACAATATTAATAAAGCGGTAATTATTAAAGTACCAATTTTGGGCGGTGTGGGGGTGCTAATCCTTCCCCATCCGTAACCGACTCCCGAACTCAAAGTTTTTGAATCTCTGGTTTTATGGTGTCCGGCCTACCTCAGTGGCCGGTGGCGACTCCCTTTCTTTAAATAAAATACGATATTTTCAAAACCCCACAGATAAATATTTTTATATCCGAAAGACAATCAACACTTCGAAAACTCGTTTTTTAGCGAAACATCCATCGCTACAGATGGCGACTCCGCTGGGGAAATTATTTGTTTTTCGAAAACAAGAAGAGAGACAAGCTTTTTAAATAATTACCGCTTTATTAATATTAGAAATTCTGGGTTAAAGTGGCTATTAAATTAACATTCGGTTATAATTGCGCGTTTATTTTAACGCATTTAAAATATGACATATAAACCTGTTTTTTTAAGTGGGGGGAAAACGCTAATGCTTTCGTGGAGATATCGTTCTCCCGTATGGGCCTAGAAAGTACCTTCGGGGCTCAAGTACCTTATGCTTTCATAAGGATATCGTTCATTAAATGCGGGCATAGCGAATGGGTCCCCCTGAATTGAACCCGGTTGAAATGAGCCTATAATGGGTGATGATCGGGGGCCTTGCTACTCTTAGTAGGGGACAACAATGACAATTCGGGTACCTCCTAGAACCAAGACTGCATGTAGAGAATACATAGAAACCTACCCGTTTAGAGCCATGTGGATAACCTTAGGTTTTAGACGGGATAAATAGGGTTGTTTTATGTGTTTATTCTGTTTAATTTGTCCGTTTATTTATATATTTATTAATTTTATCTGGTACCAACTTGTTTTCTTTTTCGCTTTTGTTTTTTCATACATCATACATTTGCATCACATAAAGGTACTGGATCAAGTGGTTTGCCCGATCAGAAAGTCTTTCACCATGGAAAAAAGGTGTGTTAGGAAAGAAGAGCTTAATTTGTCAGTCAGACATTGGTTAGAGGTCAACTAGAAAGCCCAAGGGGATAGTTCGCCGAACGAACGCGTAATAGCAGGGTACACCTATGTGAGTCTCCAACATAACAACTTATGGGATCTTCAAAGCATTTGGGAAAGATGGGACCGAAGACTACATGACTTGTTCCGCAATAGTTATGGCGACATTGCAAAACTGTTATATGTTCGGGTTAACCAGCCCCTGCTCCGAGCTATTTTTTGATTACGGAATCCCCGCTTTTTTCGCTTCACCTTCAATGGGCAGGACATGATGCCCTCTGAGTAGAAAAATACATTGTTTTACTTAACCAGAAGAACATTCAGGAAGATTGGATCTACGCGAAGCCTCCGAGGAATCAAAATTACACTTCGAAGCTCAAAACCTTTGCAGGAATGAGTGACGATTGGGTTAATGGCCTGATTCAGCTCCGAGGAGGCAGTACAATTTTTGCATGGGAAAGTATTCGGGATATCATACCTACACATCCATACGAGGCGAAGAAGATAGACCTATTCGCCTTAGGAATATATGGTTTGGTGATCTTTCCGATAGTACTTGGGAACATTGACATAGCCATTCTGGACTTGTTTAAGCGTATGACACGGAGAGCAAACCCAGTACCAGCAATCTTGGCCGAGACCTTCATTTCTTTAAATGCTAGTCGGAAGCATGAAGAATGACATTTTTCGAGGATGTGCACAATTTATTACGGTGTGTGGATTGAGTCACATGTGGAAGACGCGCCGACGAGGGGTCCCTTTGGGATATCCTTCCAAGGTTTTTCGCCTTTACGGGAATATTTAGCAAAAGAGTGGCGAGAAGACTTGAAAACAAAAAAATGGTCTAGTTTCTTCAGGAACATTCAAGACGAAGACATAGCATGGAGGGTCCCATGGCTCGGCAAAGTTAATTACTTTTTATACAGTTACGGTGATTTCAACTGGCTAATGATGTTGGGATTGCACGGAGGGATTGCTTGTGCTCCGCTTTTGGTGTACCGACATTTCGGATCACGACAGTTCACTCCCAGTACTGCCGGGTTAAGCCGAATTGAATTTCTTTTCAAATGGGAGTTCAAAGGGAAAGTTCAGACTATCATGAGGGCTTGGGACCATTATTACCGGATCAGGGTGGAAGGAGACACCGAGCACATGACCATCCCAGACTATGATCTTTGGAGACGTTTGAGGGTTAATAATGTGATTCTTGAATCTAATCAAGGACCAGCGGTGTCGCTTGAGGAGCTTACAAGGTTGGTACCGTCTGAAACTGATATCTTATGGAATGAACTTGAAGAAATTAAAAGGAAAATGGACACCCGACAGACTCAACATGCGAGTGAGCTCTATAAAGCAAGTTTAGAGGTCGACGAACGGGATGGGATCATTAGACAGTTGAAGAAATTAAATGCAAATTTGAACGATAAGAACGCTCTTTACCAAAAGGATACCCTTCTACTGCAAGCGAAAATACATAAAGTCGGCCGAAGTCAGTTCATAGCCGTGGAAAAAGAAAGAAAGAATGGTATCCATTTGGTGGAAGAAGAACGAGAAATCAGCAAGAGAGTGATAGAGAAGGAGATAGAAAGCTGCCGGTTGGCTATTGAGGAAGAGAGACAGTCCTCCAAGAAGGCCATTGACCAAGAAAATGGAAGAATTAGGCAAGAAATTAGCAAAGGAAAACAAGCAGTCAATCACGAGAGAGAAAACGTCGCCGTATGGAAAAGAAGGTCCATGAGTAGCCGGAATAGACTGTTAGAGATGCAAAAGTTGTACGACGAAACTATCCAAAGTCTGGATCAAAGCCGAAGTCAGAATGTCGAATTGAGAGAAAAGGTGGCAGAAGTAGAACTCTCCTTTCAAACGTACCGCCAGAGGAATGGCTTCACTGAGCTACAAGAAATAGAACGTGAAGTAGGCATGTTACGAACCCGAATTAAGTCCCTTGAAGCAACTGTTGAAGATTATAAGGAAAGAATTAGTGTATTCGAAGAGGCTACAGCAGGAGGGAACACTTATTGGCAAAGGAGACTGCGTGACGCTGCCCAGATCGTACAGGATAGGGACCAATATTACGCAAACCTGATGGTGGACATACAACGAGTCGCCATGCATGTGAATAATTTGGCCATGGAGGCTAAAACACTCCGACCTTTCGTAGTCCCTAAAATGGAAGAAGCTCCCAGGTTCATCAAGTTGCTCAAGGCAATTGGAAAATTAGGAGATAGAGCTAGGGCTTATCTATAGGGCTCTGTGTTGTAATTAGTACTCTTTTGTATTATGGATCTTCATTTTGTAATATGAACTCTGTTGTAATCTAGACCCTTTAATTCCCGTGGAAGTAGTTCAAAAGGGTGATTACTAGCGGAATCAGTACCTTATCTGCATACATTCTTGCATTACATCATGATATTCGCATCATTATACATGCATTTATTTTTCTTGCAACCATATTAATGTTATGAATATTATGGCAGTGTGAAAAAGAAGTTAACCCACAATCATTCATCATCCATACTTTACCCGATTACAAAGCAAGCTCATGGAAGACAAGATAATCAGTCTAGAAAAGGGGCAAAGAGAGCTCGAAGCAAGGTTTGAAAAGGCTCAAAGAAGCCTCATGACAGATTGCTCGATCGCAAGCATCGATAGTATCCGACATAACCGCATTATTGGCTAAAAGTCTTGGAAAGAGAGTTGAAGGAAAAACTGTTCAAGAACCAGAGGGTACCCCAGTTCACAATAAGGTTCAACCAGCTGCGCAAAATCCGACTAGAAGGGTGTATATCGACCCTACATGAATGTCAGCTAATCTTCAGGTAGGGGCATCTGAGACTCAACCCTTCGACACTGAAACACTCTATGAAGAGGAGGTGCCAGACCTGAATTTGGTCGAAAGGATCAGGACAGAGGTAGAAAAAAAGTGGGAGGAAAGGTTTCGCCTCATTGAGGAAAAATTTAAAACTTTACAAGCTATGGAAGAATCAGGAAATGACGCTAGTGACTTGAGTCTGGTATCCGACCTTGTCCTACTGCCAAAATTTAAAACGCCAGAGTTCGACAAATACGATGGAACCACGTGTCATTCGCGCACATAACAATGTACTTTGGAAGATGGCAGCCTACCTTAAGGATGAGAAGCTCTTGATTCATCTTGTTTCCAAGACAGCCCTAGCGGAGCGGCGTTACGGTGGTACACCCAGTTGAGCAAGGTAAATGTCAAGACATGGAAAGATCTGTCAAGAGCATTCATTGAGCAATATAAACATGTACAGATATGATTTGGTAGAATTATGTTGGAAAATATGGGGCAGAAGTCCAACGAAAGTCTACGACAATATGCTCAAAGGTGGTGGGAAGTAGCCGCCCAAATTCAGCCACCCCTCCCGGAACATGAAATTATGCCATTATTCGTTAATACTTTGAAGGGGGCACTTTTGGATTGCCTCATTAATAATACAACACAGAGTTTTGCTGATCTAATTAGGACTGGGGAGACCCTTGAATTGGCAATTAAGAGTGGTAGAATTGATAGCGGGGAAGGATCTCGGAAATATAGCAAGAAGAATGAAGTAAACGCCACCAGCACTTACACCACCCCGAAGAATTTTACAGTCTCACAGCCACAAGCACATGTGGGAAAAGCACAAAACTTGAATCAAAGAGAATAGAGAACCTCCAGAAAAGAAAAAGAGAGGAAAACTTTTACTCCCCTACCCGTTCCGTACTCGGAGCTTTACTCCCAGTTGTATGAAGCAGACCTGGTCCGTCCATATTACGCTACTCTTTTCAAACCGCCATTCCCGTCTTGGTATAACCCGAACGCGCATTGCGACTATCACGGCGGTGCCCCTGTACATCCCACCGAGAACTGCCTTGCCTTCAAAAAACTTGTGCAGAACTTAATTGATTCTGGGATATTGAAGTTTGAAGAACCAAGTGTAGCTACTAACCCGTTACCTAATCATGGGAACAGAGGAGTAAATGTTATTGAAGAATTCTTTACCAGAAAGATTAAGGATGATGTATCAGAAATCAAATCTCCTTTGTTGTGGGTATTTCAACAATTATGCATGGCCCATGTGATTGACAAGGGCATGGTAATAAGGCAGAAGGGATGTGAAGTGTATTGCGAATTCCATCAGGACGAAGGGCATGACATCCAAAAGTGCAACGAGTTCAAGAGATTGGTACAACAATTGATGAATGAAAAGCAAATAGAATTCTTCGAAGAGCCCACGAGAAAGAAGGGGTCGGACGTACATATGACGAATAGCCCCAACGTTAAATACGGGAGGGATAGACCTTTTATCATCTCCTCCAGGCCAGGGAATGAAGGTGCCTCCCAAGGAGAAACCACTAAGATAAATCCCAAGATCATCATTTCATCACCATCCCCGTTCCCATTCAAGGATATGCGACAAACTCCCTGGAACTATGCTATAAATGTGACCATGCCAGAAAAGCCAGAATATGGTCAGGTAAAAGAGCCTACGCTAAAAGACGAACAAAGCAAGAGTGATGTGAATGTCGGTGAGGTGGGCCATTTCACGAGGAGCGGCATATGTTATTCCTCTGAGGCTTTGAGGGCAGCTGGAACCGGTCAAAGATAAGGGAAAGAATACATTGGTTAGCCCCACGCAGATATTCGTTGAAGAACCTCTCCCAAAGATGAATGAGCCAGTAACTGAGGCTCAGGCCAAAAATTTTTTGAAGTTCCTGAGACATAGCGAGTACAGCGTAGTGGAACAACTACGAAAGCAACCGGCTAGGATCACAGTGCTGGAGTTGCTCTTGAGTTCAAAAAGACACCGTGAGGCACTATTAAAAGTACTAAATCAAACTTTTGTGCCCCAGGATATTTTTGTGACAAAACTGGACAGGATAGTGGGGCATATCACTGCCTATAATCATATAACATTCAGTGATGACGAGATCCCCGAGGGAGGAATGGGGTCCACCAAAGCCCTTAACATCACAACCCACTGCAAATGGTATGTAGTACCTGGGGTACTGATTGACAACGGGTCAACATTGAACGTGTTGCCTATGGTGACCTTGCAAAAACTACCAATAGATGGTTCTCACCTAAAGCCCTGCCATAACTCCGTAAGAGCCTTTGACGGTACACAAAGAGGAACAATGGGAAAAATTGAGGTGCCTCTATTGATCGGGCTGGTGAGTATGTGATTGATTTTGTGGTAATGGACATAAAAAAACCATCTTACAGTTTGCTTATTAGGAAGGCCATGGATCCACTCCGCAGAGTTGTCCCCTTATCATTGCATTAGAAATTAAAATTTGTAGTCGAAGGCAAATTGGTCACAGAGAGGCGAGCAGAAATTGTTGCGGTGACATCGGATGCCCCTATATTCAAAATAATGAGAATGCTGCAGAATGCTCTTTTCGAGCATTAGAGCTAGTGAATGCCACATTCGTCGCGGAGGGAAGTCGGATCCCTTATCCCAGGTTATCTAATTATACCAAGATGACCGTCGCAGAAACTTTGGGCCCAGGAGCCAAAGTAAGAAGAGGGTTGGGGAAGAGATTACAAGGGAGCCTAAGAGCCAAAAGTATGATAACCAAGAAGGACCGTTTTGGGTTGGGTTACAAACCAAGTGTCCAACAGAGAAAAGAGGAATACAAGAGAAAAGAAGAGCAAAGAAAAGCCAGATTTAAAGGAGAAGACATTCCGTGGAGACCATTGTCCATCCCTAGTTTGAAAACTACTTTTGTCTCTGGAGGATTCTACCAACCAGGTCAAGAATTTGAAGAGGTAATTAAGGAAAATGACGTACTCAATAAGGAGGAGATATTCAATGAATCACTTGAAGGGATGTACATCAACATGATAGCTAGAAAGGGCCAAGTCAGCAAAATGTTGACCAACATCCGCCCCTGCCGTCCCGGGGAAACACTTGATAACTGGAGCTGCATTGATCTACCTGTGGTTTTTAGGAATATATCAGAGTAATGCTCCGAATCAACCTTTTGTTTTTGCCCATAAACAATGGAGATCTCTTGTATAGGGCACCTATGTTAACTTTTTATTGGAATGAAAATATCCTCTCCGTTTTCCTAAATGACAAACATTTCATTTATTTCATTCATGCATTCTTCATGTTCATTCACTTCATATAAAGCCATCATCTTCCCAATACAATTCATTCTCATTTAATGCAGGTCGCTGATGATTGACTGTGTGAATGATACCAGATCCAATCCCAGAGTGAATTTTGAATGCCCCGAGATCTCAGAGGGAATTGAGGAAGAAGATGATGAGATAAAATGTGAGGTCCCGGTAGAGCTGAGGAGAATGGTGGCCAAAGAAGAAAGGCAAATCATGCCACACCAAGAAGAAACAGAAGTTGTAAACTTGGGGACTGAAGAAGAGAGAAAAAAAGTGAAAATAGGGACGACGTTTTCCTCGAAAACCAGGCACGAACTGATAACCCTACTCCAGGAATTTAAGGATGTTTTCGCTTGGACCTATCAAGATATGCCAGGATTGAATACTGACATAGTGGTGCACAAATTGCCAACAAAGCCAGAGTGCAAACCAATACAGCAAAAACTTAGGAGAATGAGACCAAACATGTTGTTAAAGATCAGAGAAGAGGTAAAAAAACAGTTTGACGCTGGTTTCTTGGAGGTATCCAAATACCCTAAATGGGTTGCAAACATCATACCAGTACCAAAGAAGGACAAGAAAGTTTGTATGTGTGTAGATTATAGGGATCTAAACTGAGCTAGCCCTAAAGACAACTTCCCCTACCACATATTGACACGCTGGTTGACAACACCGCGGGACATTCATAGTTTTCATTCATGGACGGCTTTTCAGGGTACAACCAGATAAAGATGGACTCTAATTACATGGATAAAACTACATTCATAACCATGTGGGGCACGTTTTGCTACCGGGTGATGCCTTTTGGGCTCAAGAATGCAGGGGCAACTTACCAAAAAGCAATGGTGACTCTTTTTCATGACATGATGCACAAAGAAATAGAAGTATACGTGGACGACATGATCGCCAAGTCCCGAACAGAGGAGGAGCACCTACAGAACTTAAGAAAACTATTCCAAAGACTACGGAAATACCAGCTGAGGCTTAACCCTGCCAAGTGTACCGTCGTCGTTACTTCTGGAAAACTCTTAGGGTTCGTGGTAAGTAGAAGAGGGATTGAGATTGATCCAGATAAAGTGAAAGCCATCCAGGATCTCTCACTACCCCATACTCAGAAGGAAGTTCGCGGTTTCCTGGGGAGGTTGAATTATATCTCTCGTTTCATTTCCCAATTAACCGATCGGTGTAACCCGATCTTCAGACTTCTTAGAAAGAATAATCCCGGTGTATGGGATGAGAAATATCAAGGAGCCCTAGAAAAGATCAAAAGGTACCTGACAAATGCTCCGATTTTAGTCGCACCAGTACCAGATCGGCCATTAATCCTCTACCTGACAGTCTTTGAGAATTCGATGGGATGTGTATTGGGGCAACACGATGAGTCAGAAAAAGGGAGCAAGCCATCTATTACCTAAGCAGAAAGTTCAATGATTGCGAAACGCGATACCCGCCAGTTCAGAAGCTGTGTTATGCTCTAGTTTGGGCTACCAAGCGGCTTAGGCAGTATATGCTGTACCATACTACTTGGTTGATATCCAAGCTAGACCCATTGAAGTTCTTAATGGAAGCGCCAGCACTAACGGGAAGGATGACCCATTGGCAGATACTCTTATCCGAATTCGATATTTTATACGTGAGCTAGAAAGCCGTAAAGGGAAGTGCCGTAGCAGATTTCCTAGCTAGTCGCGCTTCGGACGACTATAAGGCGTTGAACTTTAATTTCCCGGATGAAGACTTGATGTGCATTACAACCGAGGAAGAGGTTTCAGATGATAAATCATGGGAGCTTTACTTTGATGGAGCCTCTAACGCCCTTGGACATGGGATAGGAGCCGTGCTAATTTCCCCTGAGAATGTCTATTATCCCTTCACCAGCAGACTAGAATTCTTCTGCACCAACAATATAGCTGAATACGAAGCCTGCGTTATGGGACTAAACTCAGCTATTGAAAGAAAGATTAAGGAACTTCGAGTATTCAGAGATTCATCTTTAGTGATTTACCAGTTGCGTGGGGAATGAGAAACTAGGGACCCGAAGTTGGTCAAATATTATGAATTGATTCAAGAGCTCACCAAGGAGTTCAAAAAGGTCAGCTTCAATTACCTTCCCCGAGAAGAAAATCAGATGGCAGACGCCTTGGCAACCTTGGCTGCAATGTTTAAAACAAACACTGGGACAGAAATGAGGCCTATTAATATGCAGACGTTTGAAAGGCCTGCTCATTGTTATAATGTGCAGGAAGAGATTGATGGAAACCCATGGCACTATTACATCTTGCAATATGTCAAGCTTCAAAAGTATCCCGAAGGGGCAAATGACAATGATAGAAAAACACTCAGAAAAATGGCAACAGGATATGTCCTAGATGGGGAGATCCTATATAAAAGAGGTCATGATCAGACATTATTGAGATGTGTGGATGCCCGGGAGGCAAAGGAGATTTTAGCCGAGGTACACGACGGTCTCTGTGGGACGCACGCCAACGGGTTGTCTATAGCCCGAAAAATTATGAGATATAGCTATTTCTGGTTGACCATGGAGGGAGATTGTATCGATTATGCCAGGAAATGCCACAAGTGCCAAATTTATGCTGACAAGATTCACGCTCCCCCATTGCCTTTATAAACCATGAATTCTCCGTGGCCTTTTGTAGCGTGGGGCATAGACGTCATCGGGCAGATTCACCCGAAGGCTTCCAACGGACACCGTTTCATTTTGGTCGCTATAGACTATTTCACTAAATGGGTGGAGGCAGCATCTTACGCCAACATCACAAGGACTACAGTATGTAAATTCCTAAAGAAGGAGATTATTTGTCGATACAGTTTGCCAGAAAGGGTCGTCACCGACAACGCTTCCAATCTGAATAACAAAATGATGACTGACGTGTGCAATCAATTCAAGATAACACACCATAATTCCACAGTCTATCGTCCTAAAATGAATGGGGAAGTGGAAGCAGTAAAGAAGAACATAAAGAAGATCATAGCGAAGGGATTGGCACGAGAAGCTATCATTTGCCCTTTTCGCCTATAGGACGTCCATTCGCACATCAACAGGGGCAACACCTTATTCGTTGGTGTATGGCACCGAAGCAGTACTCCCCATTGAGGTAGAGATTATGTCGCTCTGGGTCTTAAATGAAGTAAAATTGGAAGAATCCGAATGGGTGCAAGCCAGGCTTGACCAGCTAAATCTCATTGAAGAAAAGAGACTAAAGGCCATTGCCATGGTCAAATGTACCAAAAACGGATGATGCGGGCATACAACAAAAAGGTGCGCCCAAGAGAGTTTAGAGAAGAGGATCTGGTGCTCAAGAAAATCCTCCCGATTCAGAAAGATTCTCGAGGAAAGTGGATGCCCAACTGGGAAGGGCCATACGTGGTAAAAAAGGCTTTCTTAGGAGGAGCCCTAATCTTAACTGAAATGGATGGAGATGAACTGAAAAGCCCTGTAAATTTCGATGCTGTTAAGAAATACTACGTTTGAAAACAAAGAAGAAAAAGAAGAACAAAAATGGAGAGCTCAGGGCGAAAACCCGAAACAGGGCGTCTTGAAGCAAAGGAAGGACCTGAGTCGAAAACCCATAAAGGGCGGCTCGGATAAATTGAGAGGTTGGATATCCGAAGAGAAGGGTCATCCCCATGAACCCTATAAAGATGGAGCTTCAGGTAAAAGATCCTACGCCGGTTGACAGGATCATGTATCATTTATACCAAAGATAATGAGGGATCTTGTATTTCATATTTAGCTTTTCCTCTTCCTCATGTGTGTCATAACTCTCTCAAAGTATCCCAAACCCTTAATCGTAATAAAATCATGTTTTTGAGTATCCATTCCTTGCCTTCTTGTTAATATCATGCAGATAAGCTAACATAGGCTTATGATAAACAAGAGATTTCTGAGCATTATTGTGATCTAATCTTAAAGATGCAGGAGATTAGAAAATGATGTTAACTTTGCCCTCTAGCTCCCTACATAACGGCTGTTGACAGGGAAGGCAGAAGGCTTCAAGCACCAGGATAGGATGGCCAATGGCGCACACCCTGCTTGTTCAAGAGAAAGCATGCGAGATAACAAGAGAGATCTCCCAGGTGAAAACAAGGAAGGGCACCCCTTTAAAAAAATGAAAAAAACAAACAAAAAAAGGAAGGAAAGAAATAAAGAAAAAAGAAGAAAAAAGAAAAAAAAACTCTCTAAAGCGAAAACCTGAAAGGGCACTTTAGAACCCCAAGTCAGAAATTCAGAAAAAGAAAGGTTGGAATGGTTAAACCCGACAGTGAAATGGGGTATCACCGCCAAAAAGGGAAGAAAGTGAACAACGTAAAGTCGAGGTTGACTGAGGACTAAAGCAAGCCCACCAAGATATTGACACTCATGCATCATGAATAGTTAGACATCTCTAGGATTAGGAGCATGTCAATTCATTTGTCATAGCATTTTGTCTTATCTTAGACATGTATCTGTAGATTCAAAGAGACATCGGTAGCCATCTTGGTGTGAATCCCAAATGTGAAGATGAAGGTTCTATATACGAAAGGCCTATGTTTCCAAGCGTCTGCAGAGAGAGGTTCTATATAGGAAGAATCCGCCGCTCCAGGGTTCCAAGAGCTAAGAGTTTTGTATAGGAAGGACTCGCAACTCCGGGGTGAAGATTAGTAGTTCTATATAGGAAGAACACCCAGCCGAAAGAATTCACCCATGACATACAAGGTTTTATGTAGGGAGAACCTGTTGCGTTAAAAGCGAAGAGTCCTATATAGGAAGGACTCCGAGCTTTACTGTCTTAGAGTGAGAGGTTTTATATAGGAAGAACTCATAGCTCCGAGATTTAGAAAGCTAAAAGTTCTATATAGGAAGGATTGACGGCTCTCAGGTTTGAAGACTATCAGTTCTATACAGGAAGAACTCCCAGTCAGAAGAACCCTTCCGTGGTACAGAAGGTTTTATGTAGAAAAAAACCAGCCGCGTTGGAGGCAAAAAGTTCTATATAGGAAAGACTCCAAGCCTTACCGTCTCAAGATGAAAAATTCTATATAGGAAGGACTCATAACTTGAGGCTTCACAGCGAAGGGTTCCATATAGGAAGAGCCTGTAGCTCCAAGATCGGAGGGGGAAGAAGTTATATAGAAAGGACTTACGAGCCCGAAGATTCAGCCGAGGAAAAGCGAAGAGTTCCAAAAGAGCACGTGTTTCCAAAGCTACAAATAGGGAAGTCAGATAAAAATGAGTGCTTATGAATCTTTGCTTTGTTCCTATTCCACGAGAACAAGAAAAGAGGGGCAACTGTAATCACTCATTTTTATCTAGTCTCTAAGTATCATATTAATATATTAGTGCATGAATACATATATATGTGTGCGTGTATATGTTATTAATATTACATATATGATATATGTGTGATGTGTGAATGTATGCATGGTGCATATATTTATGTTGTGTATTATGTACCTATTAATATGTGTGTGATATGGTTATATTTATGTTATAGGTATCATATGATATATATTGGTATATACGCATTTATGAGTATGTTTATATATGTTTGCATGTATATATTATTAATGTCCTTGTTATTATTGAATGTATACGAATGAGTGTTGCGTGAATTGTATGTATTATTATTAAGTGTATTTATGTGTGAATGTATTTCATTACAATCGTATGTATGTATACGTAAGTATGTATGTGTATGCATTTACTATTATATTAATATATTATTATTAATATATATATGTACAAATCTGAAAATAAAAACCCAATTAAATTAAGTGTCCATATTATTACAAAACCCAAAAATACATTACAAGGCCCGATCGGCCCAAACCCAAAACCCTAACAGAACCCTAATACCTATCAAATATCTAACCCTAATTATTTTATCTTTGCGCAGCCAACCAGGAGCCGTAGGATCAAAATGTTGATCCAACAGCCACGATCAAAGAGGGAAGTTATCCAGCTGGCCACGTGTATTACACGCCCGGACCGTTCGGATGCCACGCGCGGACCCTTCGATCTCCCACGCGTGCGTGAATCCCACGCGCCATAACTCCTCGACTGCTGAGCTCCACGTGTCACGATCTGGAGCCGTTCCACCGATCAAGGTTTCATCTGGACCGTGCATTCTTCAAGCTATCCCAACCGTTAGATCAAATATGATCCAACGGTCGAGAACGCCTCTGACCGAAGACATCTCATCCACACCGCCACCATGCCGGCCTCCAACCACCGCGTTCAGGATAAGCAGATATATCAAAAATCACCAAAAAAGAGGCGATGTCAGTATCATTTCGTATCTAAAAAAATGTATTTTACAGTACTTGCTACCAAACCGAAAAAGAGGGATATATGTATGAAACAAGTAATTTGTAAGGTAATCCAGTTCAGTTGCAAAAAAATAAAAAAAGGAAGCACAAAGTTTCAGTGGTAACTCTTCTTTCTTTTCCTTACTCCATAGCATGCATGTGTAAAAAAAAATAAGAGGCGAAAAAGAAAATGAGAGGAGTGGATAGGATCTTTACCTTGGTTGTCGGTGGGTCTCCCCTCGTCAGTAATAAGCCGCATCAGTTTCTCAAGAACTGAACAAGGTGAACTGAAGAAGGGAGAGATCCCTTTCGGTCTCGTTTTAAAAAAATGGTTTTCATCCTTGTATTTTCTTAGATCTAGAAAAAAAGAGAGTCTTTTTTGGGAATCTAAGTTGAGTTTTGAGTTCGGGTTGAAGCGAAGGTTGTTTTTGTGGTTTTTTTAGGTTCGCCAAGGGTTTGAGTTTGGATATTTGAGAGAAAAATGAGAGAGAATGGGGAGTGTTATATCAGGGCTAAAAAAAGAGAAAAGGGGAGAGGGGAGGCCGGTTAGGGAGATTTATAATTAAATCTCCAATTAAAATTGGTCTAATTACATCATAAGTCATCCCGCGTTTTGGGTATTTTCGAAACGGTCTCGCCCCTTGGGAAAATTACGAACCTAGTCCCCTTTATATTTCCAAGTCTTTTAATTCCGTCCTGAAATCTATCCGATATCCGTTTTCAAATGGAAAAATTACGCCCCAAGGATCTCCGCGTTTTTGAACTTTGCATTTCGAGCTTGCCCCTTGGTCCAACTCTAGATTTAGTCCTTTTAGGTTTCATTTAATTTGCAATTGCATCCCTAAATCGCACTTTATTACCTTTTAATTTCTGTTTCTTATGTTTGTTTCTTTTCATTTCAGTCATGTTCCATATTTAAATATTCATGTTCGTTTATTATGATCGTATATGTTGATGTAGCCTTTTTGCCTTCTCACATGTCTCTCGTACATGCTTCGTATTTTCATGTTTATATGTATATATGTGTTCAGTTTATGGTGATTATGTATTTTTATGCGTTTGTTCGGTCATTCGTATCACACATATTCGATTGGTATTTTAGTTGGCTCGTACACAACATGTTTTGTATTTTAGCATGTATTGTATGTTCTCTTTGCTTTTAGGTTACGTGTTAGTATATTTTCTTTGTCATGTATAATACCATGTTCTACATATGTTACAATGTGTTTTATTTTTAATACGTATGTCTTCTTGAAATATGTGTTTTTGTCCCCACATGTATTTATTCATGCCTTGTTATTGTGATATGTTAAATTTGTTTTTATTTACGAGTAAGATTAATATGTATGTATGTATGTATGTATGTTTTAGATTAGTATTTTATTTATGTTAGATTAGTATTCTATTATGTTAATATTTATTGTATTTAAATTATTTGCCATGTTTTATATTTTGCTCACTAAGTTTGCATAATGGAATATATAATGTCAATGCGGTGCCCTTTTATCCGAGCGTAAACGGGGCCAGTGTCAGGCGTAGTGATAGTGGTTGGGCGTTTTCTCTCGGATAACGGGGCCTTTAAAATTTAGTCGCAATTATAACCGAATTTTAAACTAATCGTCGCTTTAACCCGTAAAATCCAATATTAATAAAGCGGTAATTATTAAAGTACCAATTTTGGCCGGTGTGGGGGTGCTAATCCTTCCCCATCCGTAACCGACTCCCGAACTCAAAGTTTTTGAATATCTGGTTTTATGGTGTCCGGCCTACCTCAGTGGCCGGTGGCGACTCCCTTTCTTTAAATAAAATACGATATTGCCACGCCAAATCGTCGACATCCTCGACTTACGTCTAGTATTAAACCGCCACCCCATTGCTTACTTTGATCCATATAGTTTTTGAATGCTAGGAGAGATTCCTCAAGTTGTAGGTATTTTGCATTTAGGTAGCTGTGTTTACTATAATATAGAGCAAGCAACAAACTTGATGAACAAGATTGGGAGATCCATCATAATCTGAGAAAACACAATCAGAAAGGGATATAAATGAAAATGGTATTTCAACGTTTTCCCTTTTTTTTTTTTTGCCAGAAGTGGAGTCAAGAATTTATTCGAAGGATATTATTTTTTAAATAGTATTAAAGATGAGTCAAATATCTATAACGGTATATCATTTGTATTTTTAAATTTTTTATATATAAATTATACAGGAAATTTTTTAAAAAAATTTTAGGATGTAATCAGATATTGCAAGTCTCCATGCAGCTCCACCCAATGCTTTCTCCTCACTAAGCTCAAGATATAAAATGTAAATCTGACGTTGGTCCATGCCAATCAAATCAAAATGAATCTAGAGTTTTAACTTTCTTTATGCTATGTTTGGTAAGAGTGTTGTTTATTCCTCGTTTTTTTTTTATATATAAATAGTTAGTTTTATTAAAAAAAAATATCTAAGTTATACCTAAACGTAAATTAAACACATAATTTAGACAATTTTTAAATAACCACTAACAAAAGAAATTAGCCACTTTAGATTATACCATACAATGAAAAGATTAAAAACTCAATCAAAATACTCGAACAAAAGATAGATACGAATATATCCAACAGCATCGACAAACGAACCTCAAAATGGATCAAACTACTAAAATATCACCGACAACCGTAAATTAGAGCCGAGAGTCGTGAGAAAACCATCCACAAACGCAAACTATGTATCCAAATCCAATCTGAGGGTCCAAAGTAGGGAAGATCAACAGGATAACCAAATAAGCGTCATCTTGATAAGTCGAGACGATTTCAAATCCAATCTTAAAGAAAATAAAAATACAAAAATATTCAAACGATCGTCAATAAAAATAAAAAAACGTGTTAAATGGCAAAGATAGATTTGTCACAAGACAGAAAAAGTATGCTGCAAAAGCAAAGTTTATTTTTAATAAAAAAGAAAATTAAAGATATAATGTAATTGTGCAAAGAAAACAAATCGATAATCAGTATTAAAGCTGGTGTCGCCGCCGTCAACCAAACAAGATAAAAAAAAGTTAAGCTAGAGAAAAAAATTGTGTTTTAAAAACCCTAGCAGCTAATTGTTATTCCTCGTATTTTTTTGAATAGATTAATTTCATTTGATTTTTACTCGTACTTCTCTTTAAAATTCATGTTATAATTAAACTTTTACTTATGTTAATACTTGACTAATAAATGTAACATTAAAATACTGTATTTTAATCAGCCAAGTAAATTTGTTAAAAAAAAAATCAGCCAAGTAAATCAAAGGGTCTAGTTTGCAGAGAAGATGATAAAACCTCGTTAAGGAGCAAATCCAAAGGTTGAGGGCGAGAGAAAACACATTTTTATTATGGAAAATTATCCTATACAAAGGCGGCATAATTTTTTTCACGTACGAACTTAATTTAAGATTAAAATTTAAAATTAAAATCTCTAACCCTATATAATAAACCTTAAATCTTAAATTTTAACTATAAACCCTAAACACAATCTTTTTATTATTATTTAGTTAAAATTAGTCTTTAAAATATAATAATAATGCATTCAATCAAAAGAAATTAATTCTTATGATGCATGTACTAATCTTTTATAATTTGGTTATGGTGATGAATATCATTTAATGCAATGTCGCTAGAACCTAGGGGAGACTTGCCACTTCAAGGTTTGGGAAAATTTAATTTATATCCCTCAAATATTTTAGAAATTTTAATTAGCCTCCTTCAAATTTGTATTTACATTTCTCCAATATTTTAAAAATTTTGATTAGCCCCCCTCAAATTTGTTAGAATTTTTCATTAAGTCTTAATTTTTTTATTATTTTTAATTAAGTTCCCTAAATTGTTAAAAATTTCATTAACACTCCCAATTTTTTGAAAATTTTAATTAGATCCTCATTTTTAAAAAAAATTCTCATTAAAACCTCAAAATTTTAAATTTTTTTGATTAAACCCCCAAACTATCGCACCAAGATCCGCCCCTGTTCACCCCCACCCCACCCCAAGAAGGGACACTATATTTTAAGAATACATGACCTAATTTCTCAAATAAATGCATGGCATAGTTGTTGATGGGCGAGTCGAATTGAAATAGTAATAGTTTTTTATATATATAACTATTAGGATCTTATCAGACCATTTATGTTATAACTCTTATTAATCTAATCAGACCAGATTGCAAGGCCTGAATAAATGCTTTAGGGTATATCATTACTAAATTGTAAGATAATTTTACAATATTTCTTCTTATTAATAAAAGAGGGAGCTTTTGTTTTTAAAGAGCACTTTCACCATCTTCCTAGAAGGATCCTATTATCCCTGGGATGGATTTGCAAATCAAAAAGGAGAAAGTGGAAAGGTGAAAAAGAAAGAAGAGACTTTTTTCTTTTTATTGCAGTATGGTATGAAGAAAAGCAAATGTTGGATGCCAGTGTGAGTAAAAGAAAATGTAAAGTGGTTCAAAACTTCTTTTCCATAAAAATACCTACAAGAAGCAAAGAACTTGTATAATTTCCATACCCTGTGGCAAAAGGTTTAAAACACAAATCACTCCTTCAACTTAGTAAGTTTGGTGTATGATTTTAATCAGGCACACAACTTAAGTATGATGTATAATTTTATCTAATCTAATAAAAGCGTACATTGCTGAGTAAAAAAAAAAAACTTAGTAAGTTTGGTCAAGTTGTCCTTCAAACCATTTTTCTTGTTAAATTGATTCTTGAATATGGTAAATTTGATCAAGTTGACCCCGAACTTTGAAAGTGTAACACAATATGACCTCTAAAATTAACATGATACTTTTGAAAATGGAGTTTAAAACCCTCGTCCTCTATTGATAATGTCACCCGCCTTAATGGTCCATGTCAATAAAGTGACGTTAATCAAGGGCCATTTTGTGTCATGTTTTCAAAGTTTAGGGGACATTTTTATCAAACTTGCCAAGTTCATGAGACAATTTGATTGAAAAAGTTTAGGAGTCAATTGAATCAAATTTATCAAGTTTAGGGACCAATTTAAAAGAAAAATTCAAGGAACAACTTGACCAAAATCGTCAAGTTCACAAGTGATTTGTGTTTTTTAAATAAATGGCATGTGTTAATGATAGGGAACACTATCCTATACAGGTGAAACTACAAGATTTGCAACTACATATCTGTAGCGATGTCTTTTTCTGATACTTCTCATCGCTAAATAAAAACGATTGTTTTTCGAAGGATTTTTGAAAGGTGTTTGTGACTCTTTTGGATATAAAATATTTATTCCGTGGGGGTTTTAAAGAAACCGTATTTTTGAAAAATGGAGTCGCCACCGGCCACTTAGGTAGACCGGACACCATAAAACCAGAGATTCAAAAAGACAGGGTTCGGGAGTCGGTTACGGATGGGGAAGGATTAGCACCCCCACACCGCCCAAAAATTGGTACTTTAATAATTACCGCTTTATTAATATTGGATTTTCCGGATTATAGTGACGATTATTTTAAAATTCGGTCCTAATTGCGAATAAATTTTAAGGGTCCCGTTATCCGAGAGTAAACGCCCAACCACTATCACTACGCCGATCATCGCCCCGTTTTTTTCGGATAAAAGGACACCGCATTAACAATTATATATCATATGCAATCTTAGTGGTAAAAATATAAAACATGGCAAAATATTTAAATGCAATAAATATTGACATAATGTAATACTAATTTAACATAAATGATATACTAGACTAAAACATGCATATAAACATATTAATCTAACTCATAAATAAAAACATATCTAGCATAAAAAAATACTAATATTCATAAATATTAATCTAACATAAAAACAAATTCATAAAATACTATCCTAAAACATACATACATAAATATTAATCTGACTCATAAATAAAAACATATCTAACATAAATAAAATATTAATATAAAACACAAATTTAAAACATATTAAATATTAATCTAAAACATAAACATAAAAAATAAGACTACAATTTTAAAATAACTAATACTTCATTAATTTATAAAAATTACAACATAAAGAAAAAAAGAAAAATATACCTAATTAGATGTCCGAATGACGAACCCTGACCGGACCCCACCGAGATCTACCACGACCTCTCCAAAAATATTAACTAGATCGGACCTAAAATAGGACCCCGATCGAACCGGTTAGGACCGAGGATATTACCCGGTCCCGGCTAGCCGAATTGGGCTGCCCCGATTCAAATTGCCGCGTGCAATTTTCCAATTGCAATTGCAATTTTCAATTTGCTTGCTGCAATTGCTTCTTTGCCTCCCTCAATTCCCCGCTGCAATCCTCTATTTATAGGGGATTGGGGGAGGCATGTGGGTGACGTGGACCACCCTAAACCACTCCCTTTTTTTTTGCTTTTTTTTTTGCTTTTTTTTATTTATTTTTTTTATTATTATTTATATATATTATTACAACAATACTAAAAATATTAAAAACCCGCATACAAAAATGAGTGATTACAGATTTGCCCTTCTTTGCTTGTTCTTGTGAAACGAGGACAAAGCAAAGATCAAAAGCACTCATTTTATCGGACTTCCTGTTTGTAGCCTTGGAAAACGAATTCTTTTGGACATCTCCGCTCTTCCTTGGTGAATCTTCTGCTCGTAAGTTCTTCCTATATGAGCTTCGTCACCTTCCGATCTTGGAGTTTTATCAGACTTCCTGTTTGGTTTGTAGCCTTGGAAAAGCGAATTCTTTTGGACATCTCCGCTCTTCCTTGGCTGAATCTTGGCTCGTAAGTTCTTCCTATATAAAGCTTCGTCACCTTTCGATCTTGGAGTTTTATCGACTTCCCTGTTTGGTCTGTAGCCTTGGAAAAGCGAATTTTTTGGACATCTCCGCTCTTCCTTGGTTGAATTTTCAAGCTCGTAAGTTCTTCCTATATAGAACTTCATCACCTTCCGATCTTGGAGCTATGACTCTTTTTCGACCACAGTAACCCTTCGCTCTCATTCTTATCGGACTTCCCTGTTTGTAGCTTTGGAAAAACGAAATTTTTGGACATCTCCGCTCTTCCTTGGCTGAATCTTCAGGCTTGTAAGTTCTTCCTATATAGAGCTTCGTCACCTTCCGACCTTGGAGCTACAGGCTCTTTTCGACTACGTAACCCTTCGCTCTCATTGTAGCTTTGGAAAAACGAATTCTTTTGGACATCTCCGTTCTTCCTTGGCTGAATCTTCGTGCATGTAAGTTCTTCCTATATAGAACTCTTGACGTCTGGAGTCTCGAGTTGCAGGTTCTTTTCGACACATAACCCTTCACCCTAAGACAATGAAGCTCTGAGTCTTTCCTATATAAGACTCTTTGCTTTTGACACAACAGTTTCCTATATAACCCCGTGTCATAAGTGAATTGCTTTGACCGAGAGTTCTTCCTATATAGAATGCGAGTCTTCACCTTGGAGCCATCAGTTCCTCCTATATAGAACTTTTTTGGCGTCTGGAATCTGAGAGCTACTGTGTTCTTTTCGACACGTAACCCTTCGCCCTAAGACAATGGAGCTCTGAGTCTTTCCTATATAAGACTCTTTGCTTTTCGACACAACAGTTTCCTATATAACCCTGTGTCATAAGTGAATTGCTTTGACTAGGAGTTCTTCCTATATAGAATCTGCGAAGTCTTCACCTTGTAGCCACAGTTCCTCCTATATAGAACTTTTTGGCGTCTGGAATCTCAGAGCTAATGGTTCTTTTCGACACGTAACCCTTCGCCTAAGACAATGGAGCTCTGAGTCTTTCCTATATAAGACTCTTTGCTTTCGACACAACAAAGCTTCCTATATAACCTTGTGTCAAGGGTGAATTTCTTTGACCGGGAGTTCTTCCTATATAGAATCTGCGAGTCTTCACCCCCGAGCTGTCGGGTTCCTCCTATATAGAACTTTTTGGCGCTCGAATCTCAGAGCTATGTGTTCTTTTCGACCACGTAACCCTTCGCCCCTAAGACAATGGAGCTCTGAGTCTTTCCTATATAAGACTCTTTGCTTTCGACACCACGGGTTTCCTATATAACTCGTGTCAAGGGTGAATTTCTTTGACCGGGAGTTCTTCCTATATAGAATCATGAAGTCTTCACCTCGAGCTGCTATCCTTCCTATATAGAACTTTCAGCTTCCAAGCCTCGGAGAGAGAGGGTTCTTCCTATATAGAACCTCTCCGTGGCTTGAAAACATGTGCCTTTATGTAAAAACATTGTCTCCTCATTTGGGATTCACATCGTGATGACCCTTGATGTCTCTTTGGATCTGCAAATACCGAGATGAAAACAAAATGCTATGACAAATGAATGAATTGACATGCTCCTAATCCTAGTGATGTCGACTATTCATAATGCATGAGCTTCAATATCATGGTGGGTTTGTTTTGGTCCTTTTGACGCTCGCTTTCTCCTTTCTTACGGGCATCGATACCCCGCTTTCACCGCCAAGTTCAACCATCTCGACCTTTCTTTTTCCTCCAATTATGATTTGGAATCTTAAAGCGCCCTTTCGGGTTTTCACTTTAAAGAGATTTTTTTTCGAGATAGTATTTCTTTGGCATCAGAATTTATGGGATTTTTCAGCTCGTCCCCGTCCATTTCATTAGGATCGGGCTCCTCCCGAGAAGGCCTTTTTATGATGTATGGTCCTTCCCGGTTGGGCATCCATTTTCCTCGAGAATCTTTCGGATAGGGAGGATTCTTTTGAGTACCAGATCCCCTTCTTTGAATTCTCTTGGCGCACATTTTTGTTAAGCTTTGCACCATCCACTTTTGGTACATCCGACCATGACAAATGGCTTTTAGTCTTTTTCGTCAATGAGATTTAGTTGGTCGAGTCCGCCTGTACCCATTTAGCTTCTTCCGTTTTACTTCGTTTAAGACCCGAGGGACGGAATCTCTACCTCAATTGGGAATACGCCGGTACCATACACCAAGGAGTAAGGCGCGTTGCCCGTTGATGTGCGGATGGACGTTCTATAGGCGAAAAGGGCAAAAGGCAACTTCTCATGCCAATCCTTGTAGGTATCCGTAGTCTTCGCTATGATTTTCTTTATATTTTTGTTTGTCGCTTTCCAACGCTCCATTCATTTTAGGACGATAGATCGTGGAATTATGGTGTGTTATTTTGAATTGAGTGCACACGCCCTTTATCATTTTGTTGTTCAGATTGGAAGCATTGTCGGTGATGATCCTCTCGCAATCCGTACGACAAATAATTTCCTTCTTTAAGAACTTACAAACCGTAGTCCTGGTGATATTGGCATAAGACGCTGCCTCTACCCACTTAGTGAGTAGTCTATGGCGACCAAAATGAAACGATGCCTATTGGAAGCTTTCGGATGGATCCGCCCGATAACGCCCATGCCCCACGCGAAAGGCCACAGAGAATTCATGGTGTGTAGAGGCGATGTGGGTGCATGAATTTTGTCGGCCAGAATTTGACATTTGTGGTATTTCTGGCGTAATCGATGCAATCTCCCTCCATGGTCAACCGTAAATAACCGTATCTCATAATTTTTCGGGCTATAGACAACCCGTTGGCGTCGTTCCACAGATCCCCGTCATGTACTTCGGCTAAGATTTCCTTCGCCTCCCGGGCATCCACACATCTCAAAGAATGTTTGATCATGACTTTTCCTATATAGGATCTCCTCATCTAGGACATATTTCGTTGCCATTTTTTTTCGAGCGCTTTTCTGTCATTGTCATTTGCCCTTCGGATACTTTTTCAAGCTTGACATATTGCAGGATATCATAGTACCATGGATTTCGTCAATCTCTTCCTCGCACATTACAACAATGAGCAGGCTTTTCAAACGTCGCATCTCAATGGGTCTCATTTTCGCCGGTGTTTGTTTTAAACATGGGACGCCAAGGTTGCCAATGCATCCGCCATCCGATTTTCTTCTCGGGGCAGGTAATTGAAGTGACCTTTTCGAACTCTTTGACGAGCTCTTGGATTAATTCGTGATATTTGACCAACTTCGGGTCTCTGGTTCCTACTCCCCGCGCAATTGGTAAATGACTAAGGACGAATCTCCGAACACTCAAGTTCCTTAACCTTTCTCTCGATGGCTGAGTTTAGTCCCATGATGCAAGCTTCGTATTCAGCTATATTGTTTGTGCAGAAGAATTCCAATCTGGCTGATGAAAGGATAATAGACGCCCTCGGATGAAATTAGCACGCCCCTATCCCATGTCCGGGCGTTGGAGGCTCCATCAAGTAAAGTTTCCATGACTTATCATCATCCAAATCTTCTTCTTGGTTGTAATGCACATCAAGTCTTCGTCCGGGAAACTAAAGTTCAATGTCTCATAGTCATCCGAAGCACGACTAGCTAGGAAATCCGCTACGGCACTCCCCTTTACGCTTTTCGATTAACATATACGATGTCGAATTTGGATAAGAGCATCTGCCATCGGGCCATCCTTCCCGTTAGCGCCGGCGCTTCCATTAGGAACTTTAATGGGTTTAGCTTGGATATCAACCAGGTAGTATGGTACAACGTGTACGCTCGAGCCGCTTGGTAGCCCAAACTAGAGCACAACACAGCTTCAGACCGGCGGGTACCGTGTTTCGCAATCATTGAATTTCCGCTTAGGTAGTAGATGGCCTGCTCCTTTTTCTTGACTCATCGTGTTGCCCCAAAGACACATCCCATTGAATTCTCAAAGATCGTTTAGTGGTCGACTGTGCAATCGTGCGACTAAAATTGGAGCATTTGTCAGGTACTTTTTTGTGCGAAAGGCTTTCTTGTCTTTAGAGTTATCACCCGCCATCATAAATGATCGTCTGGTTCTTATATTATTCTTATATGAACCCTTGTCATCTTCTTGGCTTGGCGTTGCCCCATTCAACCACGGGCTCCATCGCTTTAAATTTTCTAGCCCATCCTATAGAGCCTTGATCTATTTCTAGTCACTGGGTGAGCCAAGATGCTTCCATCCCTTGAACTCTTCCTTGATTTTCGCAAAGATTTTGATGGGAACTAACTTTCGGTCCCTATGCTTTAAATCTCATCATCATTCATTTTTAAAGTAAAGTAAAAGGCAATTTACTTGTGTATATTTCAAAAAATAATGATTGTTTGAAAAGATAACAGTCATTTCGAAAATCACAACTTGGACATTTTGAAAACATTGTTTGGAACAAATGGTAAACATCATAACTTTGGGAGAAAATGTCAAACCTTCTAAAACATGTTTGCCCCCGAAATATCAAACACCATAGCGCATCTGTTTCAAGTTGTTGTGAGACCAACTCTAATGAAGCGCATATTTAGAAGATCTTGACCATTGTGGAGATATATGCCAATGCATAGTTTCTTCTGGTCTAATAGGCATTTGAGAGGAACAACCCTACCTAGTTTCTACCCCGTTTAAGGTGGCTCTCTTAATCTCATTATCTCACCATGCCCCATCCTTCCCTCATTTGGGTGTCGATCAAGCACTTCGAAGTTTGACGTTCCTTGAAGAAAAGTTAACCCTTATAAGCGGAATGAAATCTGAAGACATTCTCATTCAACTTGGATTTTTATGGATGACCAGAATGGTCTTTGGGGCTTGTAATGTAGGCCTTTGGTTTATGGTTAAGTGAAACAGTATTTTTGTACTTGTGTAACTTGGATATGCCCATTATTCCTCTTTTTTTTTATCACTCTAGATTGCCCGTTTTCGGGTTTTCACCCTAGAGTTCACTTCCTTTCTTTTTCTTGTATCTTTGCCTTGCATTACGGCTATATATCGATGTTTTTTTTGTCCAAGAATGTTTGATCCTCCGTAACTCCTCGTAACTAAGATTTCTTGAAGGACTACGAATACATTTTCGGGAATTCTTGTGATTGGCACGCCTGAGATGAAATGTTATTTTGCTTGCTTTTTTTTCTCTTTTTTTCTTTTTCACTTTTTCTCTTGGATCGCTCTAGACGCCCATTTTTGGGTTTTCACCCTAGAGGTCACTTCCTTCTTTTGTACCTTCGGATCAATGTATTTTGGCTGGATATTGATGCCCAGCGTGGCTCGTAGACTACTCTTTTCTTCATTTTCAGGATCACTCTAGACTGCCCATTTTTGGGTTTTCACTCTAGAGGTCATTTCCTTTTCAAAATTGGCGATCTTGGGCCGACTTGTCTTGACTTGGCTTCAATTCGAGCTTCTATACTAATTTTCAAAACTGATGTTTACTTGAAATGTGGATTCCTTCTCGTCTCTTGCTCATAGTTGAAGTCTCGTTCTTGTGTTGTTTGATCTGTGTGTGAAGCATAGACCGTATTCTTTCTTTCTTTCTTTTTCTTCTTTTTTAATTTATTTCACTCGGGTTTTTAGCATTGAATCTCTTTCTTCTTATTCGAGTCTATGAATGTATCCTCGAATCAACACGAATCTATATTGGTATTGATGCGATCTTCCGCTCGGATTTAATTGCCTCTCCGCAGCTCTTCCGATATTTACTCGATCCGGATTGCTTGACCTTCCGATTACCATTTATCTTCTTTTGGTTTTTCATTTGGACATATCCATGTTTCAACCACTTTCTTCCGATGATTTTTCTCGATCTTCGTACCCAACTGTATGGTCTCATCGTGTCTTACGGTAAAGTAAAAGAACACCATTCGTTGACATATTCACAAATGTCCCGAGAATGCCTTCGGGGGTAGAGGTTTAGGGTCAACTTTTTCGTTTCAAGGATCTTAAACGACAAGTGCCCGAGAAGATAAATTCTTAAAATGGGAATTGCCCATTGTCTAAACACTCGCTTTTGTTCCTCTGTTGGCCTAAGTAAACTAGCAGATACTCACATTTACAAAGATATCACCACAACATTCAATCTCTTCTAAATATATGCGACTTAGAGTTGATCTTTGGATCCAAGCAAATATCTTTGTTGCATTCAAAATTCGAGGACTGGTATAGAAATGATATATACATATGTCCATTCAAAAATGTGTGTATATGCATATGGGAAAACTACCCCATAAAAATGAAATGTTTAAAGAATCAAGAATGTAAATATGTTTTTCTAAATGGAAATGTGATTTTTAATTCTAATAAACAATGATTTTTTTGTTGAGAATTTCTTTGTGAAATGATGAGAAAACCGTAGGGACCTTTGGATTATCTCTGTGGTGCTAACTCATTCTCGCCCCTTCTAAGGTAGTGTAGGCTTGCCTCTTCTCTTGTTTTTCCATCGCTGGATGACTATCTTGTCACGACTCCTTTATCGACCAGCCTTCTTAATTTTTTAACGACCCCAAATTTCTTAGTATCATGCCCCAGTGCCTCAATGTTTTGAAAGTGATACACATTTATCTCTCTGTTTCCTTTTGCTCCTAGGCAGGTCCGGGTCTTTAAACTAAGGTCCCGAGTGCATGTTTGTTTCTCGCTCTGATGTCATTAAGTCCTCAAAGCTGACCTTCATTTTCTCGAGCATATTATTAAAGAATAAATATAAAAGATGGCATAGAAGTCAATTTCCTCTTCATCTACGGGTTGCACTTGGGTCACTAAACACAGATACCTCAAAGCACATTCCTTGAATCTTTCATCAGGTTTCATCTTCGTACCCTAGAGATACCGACGACTTAGTGCTAGGTCCAAAGCACATCATATCACGGTAGGTCCTGCTAGACTGTCGGGAAGTAGTGGATCGGTAATTTTTAATGCATCCTCCATCTTTTTGCAGAATATGGCGCGTGAATCTTGAGGCATCTTGTTCCATCATCATGTGCAAATCGAGAATTTTTGGAATTCAAGGAACGACCAACCCAGGTTCAAACAGAGTTTTCTTGCATTAAAGACATCAAACTTCTTGTTTTCTCTTTTTTCCTCGAGCCCATCTTTTAACTGCTCGGATCTGGATTTTTGAGTGTCTTCAATTCATGATAAAACTCTAATTGTTCTTTGGATTACCCCTCAAAAATTTTATGCAAGGTGTAAAATATATCATGATTGTACAATGTAATGCAATGCAATGTAATGTAATGCAATGCAATGCATGAATGCAAATGCGGTGTTGATTCTCGAACAGTCCTTAAAAGACTTTCAATCAGTAGAAAAATGTCTGGTTGCAAGAAACTAATAATGAATTACAGGTGACAGTTAGCTTCCTTCTGGAGATCTTGACTTCGGGAAGCAAAACATGTGCTCCATGTCCCGACGTCGTCTTCAGGATGATGGATGACTTCGTCTTCTTTTCTTATTCTATTTTATGGACTTGTGACGTCATGATCTTTATTTTTGTGGCTTCTAAAAATGACATCAACAAGTGCAGGCATAATGCAGATAAGATCTTTTTTGGGTGCAAACGAATAATACATCTAAACAGGGATGGATTCTATCGGTCCTAAGGGAGTACTTTAAAAAAAATTAGGGTTTAAATTAAAATTCTCAAAGATCATTTGGTTTAAAAATTTCCCTATTTTTATTATCAAAAATTTTAACTTACTTAAAAATGAAACTTTTAGGTTTCTTTTTGTTATTATTATTCTTCTGAAAGTTTTATGAAAGAAGAAGTTTCAAAGCAAAATAATAATATTTTTATTTTTTCTTTTTTTTTGAGTTAAATTAAAATCTGAGAATTTAAAAATGGTCAAATGTGAAGATTTAAAATTGGGGTTCTCGCGGTCCCGATTGAATCTTTTCAGATCGCGACGTGCCTTATTGTCGCACTGCCTTCTTTTTTCGCGATTGGTCTTTGCTCGGCCTAACTTGATAATCGTAATATTATCGTTCCCGCAAAGCAGATTTTTCTATTTTGAAAGCCTTTTAATGAACTGTTCTTGAATCAACACTATGTCATGATATGCAACATGAATGCAAATAAAGGCGTTGATTCCATTGGTAATCACCCTTTCGAACGACTTTCATGGGAATTAAAGGGTCCAGATTACAAAAAGATCCATATTACAAAAGGAGTCCCTATTACAAAAAGAGTCTATTACAAAGTCTTAATTACAAAATAAAATTCTACACATAAACTCTAGCTCTACCTCCTACCTCCTCGATGACTCCGAGCAACTTGATAAACCTTGGTGCTTCTTCCATGTCCGGGGTTATGAAAGGTCGGAGAGTCGTGGCTTTTGTAGCTAAGTCATTCACACACCTTGTAGCTCGTTGTATGTCCACCATTAGGTCTCGTGTGTATACTTTTGCACTACACGCTGCTCGCAAATTGTTACGCCGGATCTGTTGAGTAATCTCTCGACCGATGTCACGCGATCGGATCGATCTTTGTCCTTCCTAAGACACCTTTTTCCATGATGAAAGATTTTCTAATCGGGCAAACCACTTGAATCAACGCTCTATGTAATGTGGATGCAATGATAATGCAACAAAAATATGTGTAAAAATAAAATAAAACACAAAAAGAAATGAGTTAGTATCGGATAAAAATAATAAATACATAAATAAAAGGACAAATTAAATAAGGTAAATAAACAAAACGACCTATTTATCTAGTCCAAAACACCTAAGGTTATCCGCATGGCTCTAACAGGGGTGGGTTTCTATGTTCTCTACATGCAGTGTTGGTGCTAGGAGGTACCCGAATTGTCTTTCTGTTGTCCCTACTAAGGGTAGCAAGGCCCCGATCATCACCCATTATAGGCTCTTTTCAACCGGGTTCAATCTGGGGACCCATTCGCTTATGCCTGCACGAAGGAACGATATCCTTACGAAAGCATAAGGTACTCGAGCCCCAAGGTACTTGCTAGGCCCATACGGGAGAACGATATCTCCACGAAAGCATTAGCGTTTTCCCCCCACTTAAAAAAGACGGGTTTATATGCCATATTTTAAATGCGTTAAAATAAACGCGCAATTATGACTGAATGTTAATTTAATAGTTACTTTAATCCGGAATTTCCAATATTAGTAAAGCGGTAATTATTTTAAAAGCTTGACTCTCATTTGTTTTTGAAAAACAAAAATGTCCCCAGCGGAGTCGCCATCTGTAGTGATGTCCCTTTTCATTTTCATCGCTAAAAATAAAAACGATTGTTTTTCGAAGGATTTTTGAAAGGTGTTTGTGACTCTTTTGGATATAAAATATTTATTCCGTGGGGGTTTTAAAGAAACCGTATTTTTGAAAAATGGAGTCGCCACCGCCACTTAGGTAGATCGGACACCATAAAACCGAGATTCAAAAAAGATGTGGTTCGGGAGTTTGATTACGGATGGGGAAGGATTAGCACCCCACACCGCCCAAAAATTGGTACTTTAATAATTACCGCTTTATTAATATTGGATTTTCCGGATTATAGTGACGATTATTTTAAAATTCGGTCCTAATTGCGAATAAATTTTAGGGTCCCGTTATCCGAGAGTAAACGCCAACCACTATCACTACGCCGACATCGCCCCGTTTACGCTCGGATAAAAGGACACCGCATTAACAATTATATATCATATGCAATCTTAGTGGTAAAATATAAAACATGGCAAAATATTTAAATGCAATAAATATTGACATAATGTAATACTAATTTAACATAAATGATATACTAGACTAAAACATGCATATAAACATATTAATCTAACTCATAAATAAAAACATATCTAGCATAAAAAAATACTAATATTCATAAATATTAATATTAATCTAACATAAAAACAAATTCATAAAATACTATCCTAAAACATACATACATAAATATTAATCTGACTCATAAATAAAAACATATCTAACATAAATAAAATATTAATATAAAACACAAATTTAAAACATATTAAATATTAATCTAAAACATAAACATAAAAAATAAGACTACAATTTTAAAATAACTAATACTTCATTAATTTATAAAAATTACAACATAAAGAAAAAAAAGAAAAATATACCTAATTAGATGTCCGAATGACGAACCCTGACCGGACCCCACCGAGATCTACCACGACCTCTCCAAAAATATTAACTAGATCGGACCTAAAATAGGACCCCGATCGAACCGGTTAGGACCGAGGATATTACCCCGGTCCTGGGCTAGCCGAATTGGCCTGCCCCGATTCAAATTGCCGCGTGCAATTTTCCAATTGCAATTGCAATTTTCAATTTGCTTGCTGCAATTGCTTCTTTGCCTCCCTCAATTCCCCGCTGCAATCCTCTATTTATAGGGGATTGGGGGAGGCATGTGGGTGACGTGGACCACCCTAAACCACTCCTTTTTTTTTGCTTTTTTTTGCTTTTTTTATTTATTTTTTTATTATTATTTATATATATTATTACAACAATACTAAAAATATTAAAAACCCGTACAAAAATGAGTAATTACAATATCAAAACATAAAATTACAAGAGGCTTTATACATTAACATCCCCTTCAAGCTGAACTGTAGGACTGAAAAGCTACTTGACCCAATGTTCCGGTAACGATGTCGACAATTTGATATGAACTTCTGATGAAACAAATGCGAATCAATCCAAGTTTAATTTGGCTCCGAATGAAATGATAATCATTCTCGACATGTTCAGTTCTAGCATGAAAAGTCATATTTGGAAAATAAGTAAATTGTAATGACATTGTAACACCACACGGTTGCGGTCGACGATGAAATATAATCAAGCTCGGAGAAGAGTTGCATGCCACATGATTTCAACTGTGGTATTTGCAAGTGCTTTGTATTCACTTTCAATGGAGGACCTAGCAACTGTGGGCTGTTTTTCGGAGGACCATGAAAACAAAATCAGGCCCAATCTTAAGTATTCTGAGTTAACAGTTAGTGTTTCTTGTTATATTCAATATATTAGTTAGGGAAATAACCGGTTGATTTAGTGGGATGAGACACTAGATTTCTTGAACAAAGTCAAGGTTAGAATCCTGACATTGTAAATGAAAAAAAAAAGTTGGGAGAGTAGCCCTTATAATGAGTCTTTGTAAAAACCGATCTAGATTAGTTGGCTAGTGGGTCGAAAACCAATGGTTAAATAAAAAAAAATACTTAGTTAGGGAGACTGTTGGGTTGTTTCAGAGTAGTTGGGCCGTTCCAAATCAGTTACGGAATAGCATATATATGATGCCCTCTTATTGGTTTTAATACATAACTTTAAATTATACTCTTGATCCAATAAACAAAGTCTGATGTTCTTTCTATTGATTGATATGTGTTTGGCTAGTTCTAGCCGTCTTGTTCTTGTCGTTACTCTTCCGATCTTCTTGTCGTCGTTCAAGGTTAATTGATGATCGCAGGCACCGATCGTCATGATATCAGACGGCCGGTTAAGGTAATCAGTAGTGGTAAAATAATTTTTCCCTCTTAATTGTACTTTCTACTTTTTTGAAGTAAGAAATCTTAAAAAAGAAGGATAAATTTACGGTACATTTACTCACCCACTGTGCTCACCGATTTTCACCGGATATCCATTTCCCATGTCGGAACCTGCCGCAACTTGTGTCAACACAGAACCACATCCTAAACTATGGTTTCCATGTAACATGGATTTGCTTACTATATTGTAATATTAGTAATCTATACAAAGACTTGCTTCATCGTTATGTAATGAAACATTGAAATTCAAAACGCCATTACACAATATATTCAAGTGTTTGATACTTGGTATTCAGTAGGGACTCTCGACTCATAAACTAAATAACTTCCACATTTGCCTACAATCATATCCTTCCTTTCCTGTTGAATTCCTCAACTTGAGCTAGGTCCATTTTTACAGACAAAACATGATACCATATGAACAAATCCAAAGTCTTCTCAGCAATCAACTCACATCCAATATGCATAATTGATTATGCTCACATGTATGACCTCTGTATGTGTAGAAATAACATCTAAAATCCAGGGAGTTCCATTCAAATAAACAGAATCAACTCCAGAGGATTACTACCAAAAAACTCAGATCATACACACCTGAAATATAGTGTGAAAGAGAAAAAAGTAATGGGGGTCAGAGAAAGAGGGTATCAAGGAAGGTGGACATTGTCTGGTGTCGAGTAATATATACTTCCCCCACAGGATAAAGTGACTCAGACGGAATCCGTCCATGGTCTCAAGCAAGCAGAGGTCTCAACTCAATGACAACCACAGTGAGAATTGATATTGACAATAACAAGTAAAACCTTGCCTGCGTGGCAAAAACATGAAGGAAATACACTGATTGCAGGTTCATACTTAATGAACACTAAAAAAGCGCAAAACAGGTTGTGGACTTCCCTGCTACTTTAATATTTGACATCACAAATACCACTTAATCAATCAGAACTCCAGAAAAAATCCCCCTCCATCCGCTGAAAATAAAAGGGTACTATATATATATATATTAATACAAGTGTACTGTATTTTTTAAATATACTATATATATACGCATTATAGGGCGCAAGAATGCCAAAAAAGGTGGGGTAATCATCCTATCCACTGTAATAGACTAGCAATGGCGCTGCAAATGAATCTGCAACTTTCTAAACAAAATGCAAGATGATTTTAGCCATAAACATGCAACTTATCCGTAGGACTTATTGGGAAAAAAAATAATGGATCTATGTACAAGCCAGTAAGCCACAATGCAACACAATAAATCAACATCAGCCCTGCTTCCATATTCTCTGTGGCAAGTCTATCAAGGAAGACAGTCTTCAGTCTTTCCCTCAAACAGACTTACAAGTTACAACCATGGCAGTGACTACTATCAACTATCAGACAAAAGATGCATAAAGTTTTACAAACAGATGGTCGATAAGTAAATGATTTAGTCCAAAAATATGAACCTAGCCAAATGGCAAGGTCCTTTGGCAGCGATGAGAAAGAAGTTTGAGTCACTTAGACTCATCTTTACTAAATAAACAGTGTTACAGCAGACGGACAATGTGGAAAAGAAACTAAAATCTTGAGAAGAACAAGTTGGATTCAAGAATATGTAGCTGATAAGCACCATCCCTGCTCTAAGATCCTTAATCCTAATTTCATCGATCAATGCAGTGCTTCACTCTGCAAACTGAATTCCAATACTTACATGAAGTTCATGAACTATTACATGCTCAACGCTAATACACATGTCTTTACAAATAACAATACCATGAATTATTCTTGTTTTGCACCTTTCTGAGATAAGAACCAATCACAAAAACACAAAGAAAGCAACTTGCACACTGTCTCAATCAATCTGCCAAACAGAAACATCTCAACATATATGCCCTGAAGTGGTTAGTATTCAACTCAGCCTTAGTTTCAGTAATGATATCAGTCGTTAGTGGTCAATCTACCAAACAGAAACATCTTAACATCTCCACAGGCTTAACACAACTGGAACATGGGTTATTCTTCCCCTAAACAACTGATGTTTTCCCAGAACATACCGAAACAACTAAAAAAGGAATGTTTCTAAGATGTTCCCTTTTTCTAAGGATACCATAAAAATGGATTGGCATATCGATAGGGAGCCAATAAACCACAGTTTATTTTCAATTTCTTTTGGACATCACACAATGGTTAAGCAAATGAAACTCATAATACATCAAAATTCGTAAGTAAATATTAGATATGATCACAAATAAGTCAACGACTTTCATCATCATCAAAACCATAAATCCAACTAAAAACAACAACCAAAAAAACCCTTCAACAGAGCTCATTTTTTATTAGAACTACACACTTTATCAACAACAGAAAATATCAAAAGAGTTTGGACAGATCTGTACCCAGCAGACCCAGATTGAAGTTTAGGCAGAAAACATCCCAGTCAGAAGAAGAGGAGGATTCAGCGGCGAGTTTTTCGAGGGCTTTTTGGTGTGCCCAAGTCTCGATAGTAAGATCGGGCTTGGCATTGAGGCCGACACCAAGGATGACGATGGTGAGGAAGCTTGTGACGTAGCAAGGCAACTCCCAATCCTCCCATTTGCGGGATTGGCCGGGAGGTGGCGGGGTCCGGTTGAAGAGGTAACCATTGGGCCGGTCCTGGTGACCCGGAGAAGACCACCGGCTTGGACCGGCGTGGGAAGAGAAGGTGCGGGGGAAGAGGCGTTGGCGTAGCAGGTTGACGAAGGCCATCGTAATGTTGGCTGAATCTGACAATCAGTTCAGAGAAAGAGCGGAGCTGGGGAAGGGATTTTGTTGGGCTTTGTAGAGGAAGAAAAGAGCCTCCCTCTACACGACGTCGTTTTACGTTTGGGCTCTCATGAGCTACCACTCAAGGCCCGTGGAAAGCGGCCCAATATTATCCGGGTTTCGTATACTATAATTCATATAAAATTATTTTTGACTTGATCGAATGCTTTGGGTAGCACATAAATTCATTATTCACCCAAGTTTGAATCTCTTTGATGTCATTTCACAAATAAAATAAGTTATAATAAAAATTTGTTGACTTGTAACATAAAAATTGAACTTAGTTTAGTGGCCCGGTGTTAAACTTTTCACCAATCAAAATCAAGACCAAATTAAAATGATTCGTAAATATTGAGGATTAAATTTATTAATTTATAAAAAGATTAGGACTAAATTGATTTAGTAACTAAATATACAATTATCGGTGACTTATTCAAAATAGAACTACCTCTATAGGTAGTTTACCCAAATATCTATTGCCATTTGCCAATGCCGTCTCTATATTTGCACTGCAAAGAATAGTCATCGTTTTAGAGATGATCTCCACATTACCTGACTTAGAAAAAGGGTGTTTGCATGCTTACTCTTCTCTGCTTCATCCTGTACAACAGTTCGCTCAGTCTTGCTTTGGTTTTGAATCTGATGACCTCTTTAATGCTTCAAATCATCTTAGGTTTTCTTCTGGTGAACTATCAGTTGGTCAAAACTGTTTCCGGTTTTAAAAACTTCAGACATCACCAGTAGTCTCCACAGGAACAAACTCCCTTCGAAATATGGTGGAACCGGTTCTTGTCCCTCAAGTACACTTCTCTCATATAGATCTTGGAAACAAACTTGGCAAAGTTATGACAATCGACGCAAATCCGGAGGTTTTTAATCACACGGAGCGGGGTTCTATCGGAGGTTGAAATCAACCCAAAAGTCGATGCCAATTTCTCAATGTGGCCTAGGAGTATCTTCTCCTTCTGCTCTTCATCCACGTCGTGTAAAACACAACTTAGATCAGGAACATAGCCGGTTTCCTTGAATTTGATTGATAACTCTTTCAGCTTTGCAAACACCTCTTCTCTTCTTGGATGCGAAAGATCACTTGCATGGAAGGAATGAAGGGTTTGGTCAAGCTCAATCCAACTTCTTCCGGGATCTTTCTTTACAGCTTTCTTCATCATCAAATCTCTCACCATTCTAACATCTTCCCATCTCCCAGCAGAAGCGTATAGATTAGATAGAATAACATAGTTTCCAGCATTCTCGGGCTCGATTTCTAGCAGACGACGGCCTACAAATTCTCCAATTTCAATATTTGAGTGAACCCTACAAGCCCCGAGAAGTGAACCCCATAGAGCAGCAATTGGTTCAAAAGGCATTTTTTTAATAAATTCAAAAGCCTCTTCAACTCTACCAGCACGACCGATCAAATCCACAACACACCCGTAGCCATCTTTCCCACTCACCATTTCATCAAAAAATTTCAATCCCACATCTTCCACCCCTCCATGGCTGCAACCAGACAAAACACCCAACAGAGTGACACTGTCGGGTTTTATTTTATTTTCATTTCTTATCAATTTGTAAAGCTCCACAACCTCTCTTCCCATCCCATGTTTGCTGTACCCTACAAGCATTGCATTCCATGAAACGACAGTTCTCTCAGGAATGTTATCAAATATCCGTCTCGAGTAGATGAGGTTCCCACACTTTGAGTACATATCGATCAAAGAATTCTGAAGTACCACATAGAAGGGAAGAATACCTCGCAGTACATGGCTGTGAACTTGCTTACCAAGATCTAATGCTGCAAGCCCAGATAATGCAGTAAGAACACTAGCATAAGTAACATAATTTGAAGTCATTCCTTCTAAATTCAATCTTCGGAATAGTTCTAACGCCTCTGCATCTAACCCTAATTGAGCATACCCTGAAAGTATGGCAGTGCATGAAACAACATCCCTTTCCGGCAGGCTTTCAAAAACCTCTCTAGCTTCATGAATTCTACCAGCTTTGGCATACATGTCAAGGAGTGAACTCCCAACAAATATTTGGGTGTCAAGAGTTCTCTTGATTATGAGGGAGTGAATTTGCCTTCCCAGCTCAAAACCAAAACTACTCGTACAAGAAGAAAGTACAGTGGCGAAAGTAAATTCATTCGGTTCTGTAACTGCAACAAGAAACCAAATCAAAACACAAAATAAGTGCCAATCCATTTTAATGCCTGGCAATTGAAAAAGGTTAAACTTTGCCGCATAATGGAAATACAAATTCATCAATAAAAAAGCAGCCTCAAGTCAAACTCTAAACCATCAGGTCATCTTGGCATACATTCTAAAGTATTAGAATATAGAAACAATTCTAAATCATGAACATAAAGAAAGGAAAATGGCATTCAATTGGACCCAAATGTGGCAAAAATTTATAGAAACATGTTAAACTATAAATACCTGATCTTAACATCTGTACAAAAAGACCCAACAAGCAAACCCCCTTTGAGAGTAAGCAGAAATCATAGCAGTCCAAGAAACCACATTCTTCTCAGGCATTTCATCGAGCACATTCCTTGCCTCCCTCAAATGATCACATTTACCATAAAAAATGATAAGCCGGTTCCTAAGGTAAACAGGTGGTAAATATCGTGTTTTGATCATATGGGCATGGACCCTTTGGCCCTCTCTAAATGCCCTTATCTTCATACAAGCGTTTAACAACGTATCGTAGCCTTCAAACTTCATTTCAAGGCCTTGAGCCGCCATTTCTATCAAAGCTTCTTTCAGTTGACCATTGGAGCATAAGGTAGTTAAAAGAATTTGTGGGTCTAGCGGGAAGGTAGTGAGAGTTAGCTGGTGAGTGGTAAAGGAGTTGAAGAAAGATGAAAGTGATGCATTTTTGGGGTAATAACGGAAGATGCACTTCATTTTCTCTAGTAACTTCATCTTCCAAAATTATACCTTGCTCACTCAATTGCACCGACCAAGGGTAAAACGAACAGTCAAAATCGTTTGCCACTGTATTATGCTCTACTTACCATAATATTTTGAGACGTGATCAAACAATCTTTATGCTATCTTTTTGACGGTACCAACAAAACAGCGTTAGTTTAGTCTATATTTACAATAATATTAGAGTTAACTACACCACATACCACTCAATCATGACCACTTACTTAAAAATGTCATCAAACTTTAAAAAAGGGCAAATGTAACACTAAAATTTAGTTTTTGATTCGAAAATATCACTCCACTGTTAACTCTTAACGTCCCGTTAAGTCAAAATAACGTCGTTTTACTGAATGAAAAATATTAAAATCATTCGCTTTGAGAGATGTGAACTCAAGTCCTTCAAATACAAAGGCTAAACCTTAACCACTAAAATAACATGACATTATATAATATTTTACCACAAATTATATATATCTCAAACAACATGAGATTAATTAAAATTATTTTACGAAATAAATAATACTATAAATAATATTAATATATAAAAATATAAAATATATCAATATATATATAAATAAAAGTGTATTATTTTTATATATTATATAAAAACCCAAAATATTCATAAAAATAATATATATTTATATTATAAAAAATATATAAAACCTTAAATCTCAAACCTCAAACCTTAGGGTTTGGGGTTTAGGATTTTTATATATTATTTATAATTTAAATATATTATTTTTATAAATATTTTTAATTTTTCTAATATATAAATATATATTATAAATAATATAAAAATAATATATTTTTATTTTATATATTGATATATATATGTAAATAATATATTTTATATTATTTATATAATAATATTATTTATAGTATTATTTTTTCATAAAATAATTTTGTTGAGCGAAAAGGATGGATTTATATAATTTAAATAAAAATATTATTTTATATATTATTTATAATATAAATATATTATTTTTAAAAACCCAAAATATTTATAAAAATAATATATAAAAGGAAAAAAAAATGGTTTCTGTTTCTCTCTTGGGTCTTATACTTGGTTACAAAAACAGGTTAATTTCCTCATTAAACCCTCCATCCCATAATATTTACCTGTGTTAACCCTTTCGCGTCTATAAATCACTTACCAGGCTCTTGTAGCTTTTACCAGATTTATAATTTTGTCCATATTTTCTAATTACGCCAATTTTTGAGGGGTTAATCCTCGATTTAATCCTTAAAAGTTTTGATTTGTTTTAACTTGGTCCGTTTTCCAGTGTTAAAATGCTCTTTTTAGTCCCTCCCCTTTTGTTTTAAAATCAATTTTAGCCTTTCAAATTCTGTTTTGTCTTAATTTTGGCCCCATGTTTCGTTTCTATTTATTTTCGGTCCCTTTTTATATATATTAATTACATCTTATATTATATTTATGTTAGTTATATATTATTATATGTGGTTATGTATTATTATATTTTATATTATAGTTTACTGAATATATTATATTATATATTATGTATATATATCCTATAGTTTATATTTTATATCATAGTATTGTTATATCACATTTACTATATTATTTATATTTATATTTATTGTTCATTTAATTTGTGTTCAAATCGGCCTTACGGTAATCCGCAACAAGGACGATCCGTATTATTATGATCCGTTTAGTGTAGCCAACTAACATCTAACATTTATTTTTTGCATCTAACATTTAATTTTTGCATCTAACTTTTATTTTCCCGTATTCATTTTCTGCAATTTAAATTACGTAATTTAATTTCTCGCATTTATTTTACGTATTTTATGTTTTGTTCGATCCGTTCCTTTTTTTCAGACAATTTAATTTCTGCATTTATATTTATGTTTTAATCTCATATATATTCTTTTGCTTTGCTTATTTTGTTGCATTCGACTTATTAATTTGATAATGTGGTGCCCCTTTTATTCGGGAGTAAACGTGGCTAGTACCAGACGTGGTGGTAGTGATCTTTTTGTTTACTCTCGAATAATAGGGCCCTTAAAATTCACTTGCACGTATAACCAAATTTCAATTTAATCGCCACTTTAATCCGAAAAATTTAATATTAACAAAGTGGTAATTATTTTTTTCTTTTGGTGTCAATTTTGGGCGGTGTGGGGTGCCAAAACCTTCCCCATCCGTAACCGACTCCCCGAATCCGTTTTCAAGCGTATCTCTAGTTTTTATGGTTTCCGACCTACCTAAGTGGCCGGTGGCGACTCCAAGTTTCATTATTTTTATAAAAATGAAGACAAATTTTTAAAGGACTTCCCATCTAATACCCAAAATTTGCTAAGTTGTTTAAGAGTCATTTAGTACTAAGATAAGGGCTTAAAAGCTAAGTTAGTGACTAAAATGAAAAAAAAATAAAAGTTAGGATTTCTTTAATTATGGATTCTAGGAAAGGAATTTCTGAGAATTTAGAGTACCGTGTGATAGAGGATAAACAAATTAGGGTACTCACAAAGTTTGGTAATAATCCAAGGAAAAATTGGAATGAGAATTAAAGGTTAAATTTTAGTGACCAAAATGATAAGTTTCCAAAACTTGTATGGTACAAGTCGAAATATGAAAAGTTGAAGAACCAAAATTGTAATTTCCCAAAAGTTATGTGTTTTATTCCATAAATAGATAGAGCACCTATTGGTGTGGACCGAATATGGAATTACTAGTTTGATCCGATATTTTAAATATTGGGAAATCACAGTTAAATTTTAAGTAGAATTCGGGTACCCGGATCGAACTGCAAAGTTAAGCGTGCTCAGGCTATAGTAGCACTAGGATGGGTGACCTATTGGGAAGATCCCATGTCAGTACTTTAGATTGATAAAAAAGGAATCAGTCTGAGTTAATATTATTCATATGGATAGCCGATTAAGAAATATTAAGAGAAATTATACCCGATAAAGATTTCGGGTAATTATCGGTATATTCGGCCTGAGTCAAAATTTTATGTTTGACTTCATAAATATGGAATATTTTCAGATATGGAAATAAGGAATTTTTAGAATTTATTTGATAGCCCGGTGAAAGGGAAATCGCAATAGAAGTAGTAAGTGAATATCGGGAAATCGGATCGAATCGAAATTTCAGAGGCTGTTCCATAAATCACAAAAAATTCCTAAATATAATTTTATGAATAAATTATTAATTGGTTGATTGTGACCTAACTAGAATAGTTGGATTTTTACAAAATGGCAAAATTAGTGATTTAAGTGACTAGTTTTGGTAATTTGGTCACAATGTCAATTTTGAAATACTTTGAAAGTATCATGGGCAAAATGGTAATTTCCCATGTGAAATCATTACTCTAGTTTGGTTAGAGTTGAATGGAATTTGGTTGGAATTGAACTAGAATGGCAACTTGTAAATTACGATTCAGTTGGAGGTTAATTTTGGAATAAGGACTAACTTGAATAAAAAATTCAATTTATTAATTCCATGTGGTATAAATTAAAAACAAAATGTTCATCTTATTCCCCTCCAATTCGAAATACAAGAGAAAAATAGGGGAAAATACACAATTTTCTCCAAGCATTTTGAAGGCTCCTGAACAAGATTCAAGGTATGTTTTTGGTAGAAAATTGATCTATTTTCGATTCTCTTTCATTTGATAGTAATTTTATCAAGAGTTATGAAGATTTGATTATGTTCTTGAAGAGAGAGAAAATAGGGTTCCATGTTCCATGTTTAGATTGAAGCTTGACCTATACAAATCTAGTGTTGTAGAGATGAAATCAAGCTTAGATTGTGATTAATTTCATGTTAAAGGTTAAAAACCCTAACCCTGGAATTTGGGATTTTATTTAGGGTTTTGAAATTGATGATGAAAATGAAAGATTGATGATATTAAAAGCCTAATTTTGATGTTAGAATGAAAAATCCTCAACTAGTCCTTTAAGTGACCATTTCGGCATACATGGGGAATTTTGGAGAAATATTGTGAAAATTATTCTATTGATGGATTTGAAGAGATTATGAACTTATAAGCTTGATTATGGCATTAGGACCAAAAAAAGTCCTTGAAAAGCTTAGACACCCAATTTGCCATATAGGAATAAGTTGGGGTTTTAAGTGTTAATTTTTGGAAATGAAGAATATATGTTGGAAAAATTATTTTGAGTATATTAGAATGTTGTTTGAATGAAAAACAACATTGGAAATGTTTAGTGACCAATTAGGCCAAGGGTTAAAATAGAAGGGAAAATTTGAGAAAAATTGTAAAAATGTTGGATTGAATAATTAGTACAAGTTTGCAAACTTTTGGGTGGAATTAATGACTAAAATGTAACTTTAAAAAAGGTTTGTGTATTGAAGGGCATTGAGTAAAAGTTAATGGAAAATGTTAGAATTATGGAGTGATTGTGATTCGGGCTTGAATAAATTGCAAAAGTTGCATAATGGTCATTAGGGACCAAAATAGACTTTCGGCTACTAAGGGAGAAAAAGAAAATTTTTAGAAAAATTTTGTATTCGAATAATTATAATAGTATTTTATAGTTAAGCACTATTAGATTAAAAATCTAACATGAATATTGTTATATATATTCAAATGGTACTATATAGCTATTGATGAGGCTAAGGGTACCAGATCAGAAGAAAACAAGGAAAAAGTATCGAAATAGCTTAGTGAGGCTAATATCATGCATGGCCCATGTGAGTGCATTTTTGCTTATTTATTATATATGTGATATGAGTGATTGCATTATATGTATTTATGACATGTTGATAAATAGGACAACTTGCGATGAATCGGCATTGGTATAAATAAAAATGTATGATGGCTTATTTATGCAAATAACATGAAATATTAAAGGGCATATTGATACAATGATTGTAGCATAATGATTTACTCAAGGTAAATCTAATTTTAGATATTTGGATATGAATTGTCCATTAACGAATTATGGATAACAATATTGAAAGATTGGATATTAAATATGAAAATATTATATTGTTATGCCCAAGTACTAGTGTGAAAGTCTTTGGTATAATTAGATATCCATAGAGTTATAGCAGCTGCAATCCAGCACTACGGTGCGATCCAGACACTTCGGTGTTGATATCAGACGCTACGACATTACAGTCACTTTGGTGATGATTAGACACTACGGTGTCGACTAGTACAAAATGATGCTATAATGAGGAGCAAAGAGCGCCCTCGAGTACGTACTTACTAGCAGACGCAACGGCGTTGCAGACGCAACGGTGTTGCAGACACTACGATGTCGTTATGATGACTCGTATACCATAGGTTCACATGAAATTGCATGATAATCTTTGGTATAGTTGGATATCCATAGGGTCTTAGCAGCTGCGTCATAGCACTACGGTGTGAGATAGACTCTTCGGGGTCGAGATAGACTCTACGGAGTCGGTTCAAACACTACAGTGTTACATAGCACAAAATGTGCGAGTATGAGGAGCAAAGGGCGTCCTCGAGTACGTACTCATCTCATTCGTTTCGGCGATGCAGACGTTACGACGTCATAGACACTACGGTGTCGTGATAACTCGCGTACCATAGCATCACATGATTTTGTATTTTGGGCTATAAATTTGAAATGCATTTATGTAGGTAGTTAAACTAAAAAGCTTATCGTACATAAGACTGGTAAGACGGATCAAATTTTATGATTTGAATATTATATTGGTTTAATGAACTATACATGTAAGGTAGTTCTATGCATGATAAAATGATATCAACTGCAATTGGGACACGCTTGCCATTATGTATAAACTATATTGCATTGTTATATGACATAGGAAAGACTTGAAATTTACATTGGACCATAAGATTTTACAGTACAATATATAACTTTACAGTTCAAAATTATTACAGTACAAATTTCTTCCATGATTATTCATGCATTACAGATTTATTACAGTACATGTTCATTACATGGGTATCATGCTTTACCAAATATCATGCTTAATACAGCTATTTACATTATTATGTTTATGCATCACTAAGTTATACTTAGCGTGTGCTTTGTATCACACGTAGGTACCTCGGACTAGATAGCAGAGGATGAGCTACACATCGTTGGATCAAGTTAGCTTGCATTATCAGTAAGTATCACCACAACCTAGTCTAGTAGGCATGTATAGATATTAAATAAGTGGCTATTTTGTATGTTCTAGAAATATGACTTAGTTTGAGGAATTAAGAATATTAGAAAAGATGCTTCAAACGATTTTAAACTTAGTTGGTTGTTTATCGCGTAGTGATTTTAAAATCAAGAAAAGGGTCTAGGCAACACACATAGTTTTCACCCTGAATTATATTTTCTTTTTAATAACTGCTTAAAGTATTTTATAAACCAATTTAGGGTCGAAACTAGGTGACTCTAGATAGATTTGTAATTTAGTAGAAACAAGAAAGGGCCAACCACTGGACTAGATAAGCAAGAATACTATAAAAATTTTACAAGTCTGAAAATCAATGTAAATCAGTTAGTAACATCTTTAGTGTGTATTCGAATATCGAATATACGTTGAGGGTGTTACATCCCCATTTTCCAAATATTTTCTCAAAATGAAAGGAAAACTACTTCACCCCTTTTTAGCGATCCCGATTTTGAAAAAATGTCACTACACTAGCCAATCATTTCCTCTAATTTACCATAGTCAAAAATCGACGAGAGGCGCATCATCCGAACAATGATTTCACATTTATTATTCAATGTTCGACTGTCACATAGTTTGTCGGTTGCCAACGATGGTAGGTTGGGGGAAATGGTCTATTGAGTCCGACGACAAAAAGGGTGGGCTCGGCGGCGGCCAAAATTAATAATATGTTTGTATTTTATTTATTAATACTAATACTAATAATAATATCAATAATAATAATAATAAATACTAAAACCGAAAATAAATAATAAACTGATAATAAGTTAATAATAATATTCGAACAAAACTCGGACAAAATTAATGATTACAGCCTTTACTTGGGCATCAAACCACTTTTCTTACACACAAAATTGTCCTAAATTAATTGGAACAAATAAGGAAAAACCTAAATTTAACTTTGATTACAAATAATCAATAAATTAATTGAAAATTAATAATAAAGTCAAATTCCCGAATTGGACCCGTATCTTGAGCTCTCGGTGTCCGATTGAGGTTTTTCAAGATGCGTTGGAAAGGTAACTGAAAGACGGTCGATTCTTAAGAAGACATCCTAACCCAAAAACTCGGATCCTATCGAAAATTTGCCGTGAGTCCACAATGAGAATTCCTTGCGCATTACTTGACTTTCCATACTTGTTGGACATGATTTCTTGTAATATTCTCATATCTGATGTGATTAGGATCTTGTGTGATCTGCAAGAATAACTAAAATATATTAATAATAATATAAAAAATGAAATAATAAAAAATAAAATAGGCCGGATAAAAACACGTGACTACATTGATTCATTTAAAAAACACATCTAAAAATATTTTATTGTAAACTGCAATCTTGAGAACGACATTTGTTATAATAGCCCCATTGATGGGGGGAAACAAATGTTCCTTGTATTGTAGATGGAAGATTTAGGTGTGAAGACTGTATTTGTTGCAAAGAAATCACTGAGACATGAGCCGATTGCTTTTGCAGATGATCAGGCCACAGAAAATTTGTTACGATTCTAAGGCCAATCCCATTGCTACATCTTGAAAATTGTGAATTTGTAATACTCTTGTATATTTGACTGCTATAACTTATTGAAATGACATGGTTTTCCATGTTGGCTATCATTATTGAAGGCTTGAAATTAAAAGTTTAAAATCGTTTATGATAAAGATATATACATAAATTTGTATTATTTATCACAAAGTTGTTGGCTTAGTGGCAAAGGCAAACCACTTTCTCCAATACTACCTAGGTTTGAATTTCCCATAAACTAAGTTGTTTTTGTATTTATTTTCTTTATTCAATTGGTGACATATGTCACCATCTAATTAAATAATTATTTTATTTTATTAAATTAAAATTAAATTGATATAATTGTGTAATTATATTAATTTTATAATTAAATGGTTATTTGTATAATTTACCTTACTTTATTTAAACACGTTTTTTTATTTGAATATAACACATTTTTTTAGCTTCACACACGTAGTACATACTAATATTTTATTTTTCAAAACATTCATATGAGAAGTCGCATAATGAGGGGATTATTTTATTGTTTAAACAACCACCTTGAATCATTCCATTAGAGAGAGAGAGAGAAAACATGTCGAAAGAGTACAAAATGTGGTGAAAAGCCAGCATTACCCCTGAACGAATCAAAGCATCCTATAGGGTAAAATATCAAGATAAGTACACGGATGTTAACAGTTGAACGAATTATTCGTGAATCATTTATATGATATTGGTCGTTTAAACCGGTTCATTTATGATCACGGAAAAATAAAAAGAAATTGGTTTGAAATGACGACACATTTATCCAACCCCCAACAAGGGGGACCCACTTTCACTGTACTCCAAACAGGTACAGAGAAGAAAAGGGAAGCCCAGATTCATTAGATCCCAAAGGCAAAAAAAAGAAGAAGCAAAAGCATATACTGGCAGGCTCTCGCTTTCTTCTTATTATCCTATTCCTTGGAAGTAATTGATTTTGGTTGGATCATCAACTTTAGTTGATGTAATGCAATTCAGTTGGGATTTCTTTCTTCCTTCTTAAATGCTGCAATTCTGATTTCTCATTCTCATTCTCATTCTTCAGGAAGCCATGTTCAAGGGTAGGTCGAAATTAAATATTAGACTTTTGATGTTATTTTCGGTTGGTTTTTTAGTTGTTTTTGCAAGTATCGATACTTATAAAATAAGTATTGATGTTTAATTTGGGATAAAATATCAAAACTTACTAAATAAGTATCGATACTTACAGAAAAAACTCAACCAAAAATATTATCAAAATGTCTAATATTTTTAGTTTGAGGATAAAATTTCAAAATCTACCGTCTTTTAATCGCAGGTAGATAGTGGAGAAATGGGTATAGCATTAAATTGCGATATGCCTAAGGCTGTTGTTGCTACCACATCGTAACGTTTTTTAAGGTCTGTCCTGTCGCATTGTAAGCTCAACGTTCCAATGAAGGAACTGTAAAACAATTTTTTTTGTTCCAAAACCTTCTTCTCGTAACCTCACAACATGTCACATATTATTGCCAACGCTTCACATCACCACAATAAACATAAAAATGATCCGAATTTAAATCTCCATAAATAAAATATTAAAATGTACTTAAATTTAATAAAATACACCTTTTAGTTTTCAAAATAAAAGGGATTTTTGTGGTAGAACTGTAAAGGAGGATGTCATGATTCATTTTGCAAGTTCATTATAAAATAAAGTCTAAATACAAATGATAATGAAATTAGTGAATCAAAAAGGTTATATTTTTTAACGAAATTTTATTTATATTATTTTTTAACAAAATCCAAACTATGGGTTATCCGATTACAATTTACCATATCTAATATTTTCAATTAATCAAGATTTTATCTTATAATGCTCAACAATATGATGATTTTTTCATATGGAATGAAAAATGATCAAAATCTACTTATTGTTTCTTCAGTGCCTTAGATCCTCCACGCCATTCATTTTGGTGGTGAATTATCAGAAGTAGAGTTTTTATATTTGTATGCATGTATTTTTTTTAAGTTAATGTAAACTAAAATTGCAGTGTTGAAATATGGCACTATTTAATATTTATGTACTTTTTAGTATACTTTTATTTACATGTTATTCATTAAAATTACGGTTATAATGTTAATATAATTTATATTTTTAATAGTTTTTTATCTATAAATTAAATAAAACACATAAAATAATGTATTAATATTAGAATATTAAAATATGACTGCAAAATGTACATATAAATAATATTTTAGAAAAGTTGTAAAATTTTAAAACAAAATATAAAAAATATTAATTTTAAATAATGTTTCCAATCAAGAATCTGAATCGACACCGCGACAAAAAATTCTAAATTAATTTAATACTATAGCCGTACGTTAGACTCACCCATATTCAAGGGCAGGCATTACTTATTTTTACATTTATATTTAAAATGCATAATAATATTTCAAAATAAATATATTGAGTTACATTGAAATGGACGTTTCCCGTGGCATATATTTTCTTGAAGGTTGGTCTGTTATTGCTTATGTGAGCCAATAAATTAAATGGTAGTATATATTTTATTTTAAAAAAATAAAATCTTAAATTTTATCTGATTGGATTTTAAATTTAATCGAGTCACAGTCGGATGATGAAGTAAGAGTGTAACAGAAGAGAATGGTGAATTGGGGGAATCCAATGTAATGTTAAAGGTACGTGGAAGATGAAAAAGAAAACCAGTGGGGGGGCTATTTAGTTTTAACAGCAAAATTTGACCGTAGGTGAGTGGAGAAATGGGTCTTGGAATCCTCTGGATATGCCCTCACCCATGTAGGCTACGGGCAGTGGGGACCTTCTCTTTTCTTTACTGTCTCTATATGCCCTCACTCCTTTACAGCCTGTAAACTTGATTTCTTTTTTCTTTTTGTTGCTTGCCTTCTTCTCATGCTACTTATTGTTTCTTCTTCTCGCATATGGACTCGGGTTTCGGGTTCGTGAGCCGCGGGTTGCCCCGCAGTTTTGCTGTTTTTTTTTTTTTTCTTAACCGAACTATAAAATACAAAATATTTTTCTTCTCACTCTATGTAACTCTATTCTTTTTTTCTCTGGAAAACCCAGCGCTGTTAACTACCGTCAGCAACCGCGTTGTACCCATTAGCCGCCGCCTTCCAAGGCCAACTCTACAACTTATGCTCGGAACTTAAAATCCGGCCTCCGAATACCTTTGGATCATCTGTAACTTTCAGTATGTTTTTATCTCCCACTACACTTTCTCTTCACCGTATCTTTTTAAGAAAACCTCAAATCGAAAATCTAAACATTTCCTTTCTTTTGGTGCTTTTTTTTCTTACTTTGCTGGTGATTCTGATACTTTTTTCGGTTGCGTGTGTGTTTTCACCTCAGCGGTTTGTTTTTATAGTTGTGCAAGGGTGGATGTAAGTAGTAACTGATGATTGCTGTGTTGTTTTGGGTACACATATGGATAGGAGTGTTGGTTATGGAGGACGAGACCAGATCCATGATTTAGGATGGTTGTTTCTAGCCTGTTAGTTAAGAGTGAAAAAACAAGTTAGGCATCTACAGATTTTTTTTTCATTTTCTTAGTAACCAAACAGGGATTAGTTGTAGTCGTACCTTTTTTTAAAGTTTTAACATCTCACGGTAGTTAGACCTAAACCTCATTTTCATGCGTTTTTTTGCTATTTTTTAGGTATCAAATTTGGTAGATCTGAAAGTTTGAAAGGGGTCTATATTTACGATTCTAACTCTAAAAACTGTGCAAGGATCGTGAACAGTCCTTGTCTACCATAGTTTTCTTCTGTTACTGGATTTTGAATTTTTATTTTTAATCCATTGTCGTTTTGAGTTCATATAATTTAATGGATGTAACTTCATTTTTAATATTTGGTGTTGCTTTAAATGTTTTTGGATGCTTGGATATTCTCTTCTTTTTTATTGCCTATTTTTTCGATTCCCAAGCATGTAGAGAAACTCAGTTTTTCTCCCCTTTTATGAATGGCTATTTTGTTCGGATCTTTTAGGTTCTCAGAAAACATTTAATTATTGAACTGATTTTCCCTTATATTGCTATTCAACAGTTAATTTTGAACATCTTTCCTTATTTTTTTGGGATATGTAGTTAACTATTGAACTTCATTTCTAGGTTTTTCTTGGGTCTCTTTCTTTGTTTCCAAAGATGATGCCCCGTCCCCCACCCGAAGATTTTGCCCTCAAAGAGACCAAGCCCCACCTTGGTGGTGGGAAGGTCAGTGGCGACAAGCTTACGAGCACGTATGACTTGGTAGAGCAGATGCAATACTTGTATGTTCGGGTTGTCAAGGCGAAGGATTTGCCAGGGAAAGATGTTACAGGTAGTTGTGATCCTTATGTTGAGGTTAAGCTTGGAAACTACTTGGGCAAAACTCGCTTTTTTGAGAAAAAGTCGAACCCTGAGTGGAATCAGGTGTTTGCTTTTTCGAAAGATAGACTTCAGGCGTCATTGCTTGAGGTTACAGTTAAAGACAAGGATGTTGTGAAGGATGACTTCATTGGGAAGGTTTTCTTTGATCTCAATGAGATACCGAAAAGGGTTCCGCCTGATAGTCCACTTGCACCACAGTGGTATAGATTGGAGGATAGGCAGGGAAATAAGGTTAAGGGAGAGTTGATGTTGGCTGTTTGGATGGGAACTCAAGCTGATGAAGCATTTCCAGAAGCTTGGCATTCTGATGCTGCTTTTGTTAGTGGTGCTGATGGTCTCGCAAATATGCGATCAAAAGTATATCTCTCTCCGAAGCTTTGGTATTTGAGGGTCAATGTAATTGAGGCTCAGGACTTGCAACCAGGTGATAAGGGTCGGTATCCTGAAGTTTTTGTGAAGGTTGTCTTGGGAAATCAGGCTTTAAGGACTAGGATTTCTCAGGTAAGGGGCATTAATCCAATGTGGAATGAAGATCTAATGTTTGTGGCTGCAGAACCTTTTGAGGAGCCTCTAATTTTGAGTGTAGAAGACAGGGTTGCTCCTAATAAGGATGAAGTTTTGGGGAAGTGTGCGATTCCTTTACAATATGTAGATAGGAGGCTTGATCATAAAACTGTGAATAGTCGATGGTATAATCTTGAGAAGCATGTTATTATAGAAGGAGAGAAGAAAAAAGAAATCAAGTTTGCCAGCAGAATTCATATGAGGATTTGTTTGGAAGGTGGTTATCATGTTCTGGATGAGTCAACCCATTACAGTAGTGATCTTAGGCCAACAGCAAAGCAGTTGTGGAAGTCTAGCATTGGGGTTCTGGAATTGGGTATTCTTAATGCACATGGCCTAATGCCAATGAAGACAAAAGATGGGCGGGGGACAACTGATGCTTATTGTGTTGCAAAATATGGCCAAAAATGGGTACGGACAAGGACGATCATCGATAGCTTTGCACCCAAGTGGAATGAGCAGTATACGTGGGAGGTTTTTGATCCTTGCACTGTTATAACTATTGGGGCGTTTGATAATTGCCATTTGCATGGGGGAGACAAGGCTGGAGGAGCAAAGGATGCTAAGATCGGGAAGGTGAGAATTCGACTCTCCACTCTTGAAACTGATCGGGTTTACACTCACTCGTATCCGCTTCTGGTGCTACATCCAAATGGGGTCAAGAAGATGGGTGAAATTCACTTGGCTGTGAGGTTCTCTTGTTCTTCCTTGATTAATATGATGCATATGTACTCACATCCTCTCTTGCCAAAAATGCATTACCTTCATCCATTGACTGTTAGCCAGCTTGATAGCTTGAGGCACCAGGCCACACAGATTGTGTCAATGAGGCTAGGACGAGCTGAGCCACCATTGAGAAAAGGAGGTGGTGGAGTATATGCTAGATGTTGGTTCTCACATGTGGAGTATGAGAAGAAGCAAGGCTAATTTTTTCAGAATTATGAATGTATTGGGTGGGTTAATTGCTGTTGGAAAATGGTTTGATCAGATCTGTAATTGGAAAAACCCAATTACAACAGTATTGATTCACATCTTGTTTATCATACTGGTCCTCTATCCTGAGCTTATTTTGCCAACAATTTTCCTCTACCTGTTCTTGATTGGAGTATGGTACTATAGATGGCGGCCAAGGCATCCTCCTCACATGGACACACGCCTTTCTCATGCAGATTCTGCACATCCTGATGAACTGGATGAAGAGTTTGACACATTTCCAACTTCCCGGCCATCTGATATTGTCAGGATGAGATATGATCGGTTGAGAAGTATTGCTGGGAGAATTCAGACAGTGGTTGGTGATTTAGCTACACAGGGTGAGAGGCTGCAATCTCTTTTAAGCTGGAGAGACCCAAGAGCCACTGCTTTGTTCGTGATTTTCTGTCTAGTTGCTGCTATCGTTTTGTACGTCACACCTTTCCAGGTTGTGGCACTTCTAGCTGGAATTTACATCTTGAGACATCCAAGGTTTCGTCATAAGCTTCCTTCGGTGCCTCTCAATTTCTTCAGGAGGTTGCCTGCGAGAACTGATTCCATGCTATGAACAAGACTGATTTCACATGCAGTGTCCCCGAGGTGGTATGGGAAAAAAAGGGATAGAGAAACAAATAAAGCTTGTTTCTTCTTTATGTTAAACAACAGGTGTTGGGTTCTGGTATGATGTTTAACCTTCCCCCGAGGGCAGTAGATTTTGTGGATTTATGTTATATCTACATGGTTTCTGTTTTAAAACCGAGTTTATCGAGATTAATCAATGTTCATTGTAATTTTTTATGTTGTGATTGAAATTTAACCGATGCTGAATCTTCGGTGCTTAGAGTATACCCTATCGACCCCAGGCAGCATGTGAACCTTAAATCTTCGGTTAATCTATTATGAATGTAGTTTAGAACCAGCCATTGATTATTGCATATGAAGTATCACTTGCTTGTTTGGTATGGTTGCTGGAAAACTAGATAAACTGCATATTTATTTATTGTATTTTGGTCTTGTGATATAGCAATTTATTTATGTTTGGTGTATCTATACCATTGGCTAATATGGTTGTAGATATGGACGTACTCCTTCAAATATACACCAGTGTTTAGAGTACATCTTATTGGGTGCATACTTATTTTGAGTTTCGGGTAACATATGGGATAGGGAAGGGACAAGGCGATTGCCCCTCCTGTATTCCGTTTCTCTCGTTCATTAGTACTAAACTTGGTTTCTTTCATGTTAGATCAATTTGAAAAGGTCAATGCAAAAGGGCGTAAGTGGTTGATTCTGGGAATAAAATTGGTCAAAAGTTTAACGTCAAGATAATGAACTTGTAAAACACGGCCGTGTTTATTTATCTATCTTTAGTAAGTGATTCACTAATTATGTTTATTTATCTATCTTTAGTAAGTGATTCACTAATTATGTAAACTTGTTGTTACAGGTCCAGAATTTAATTGAAAGATTGTGTCTACATACATACATGAATAATTATGACTAATTTAATTGAATGTAGAAATATGATGGACTAAATTTACCATTATACAGTTTTTTATTGTCACGTCACCCTCTTAAAGGTTCAGTGACTATTTTGTAATAAAAATAAAAATTTAATGATCATTTTGTAACAATTAAAAATTAAGTGACCAAAATGAACATTTTACTTCAGGTGGGCAAAATTCGACTCGAAAAAACTGAATTGTTCTATTCATCTCGATGTGAAAAATACTATACTCGACTCTAAAAAATTTCAAATAAAATTTAATTTATTAAATGGAAATTCGAATAACTTAAAATTTTTAGTAATTAGTGGATCAAGCTTCAAGTTTGAGTCAAACCTCTCAATTGTGCGTTCTTTTGAGAAAGATCATCTATACCTTGGTGAGGCTGCACAAATAATTATTCGAAATGTAAACTATGAAATGTGAGTGTGTGGTTTTTCTTGGTTTTGATCTTCTTTTGAATGAACAACAGAATTAATGCTTTTTTGTTGATTGATGCACTTTGTTGATTAGTTTTTGTAAAATGTAAAGCCCATATCAGAAAAGCAGGTGCAAAAGATTCAACAACTGGCCGAACTTGAACGCAAGGAAGCAGATATAAAAAGAATTGCTGCTGCATCAGCTGCTAAATATGCTGAGCCTTGCCAAGAGCTTGGTTTGCAGGTTATTATATTTATTGATGGCTGCAACTTGGTCTGATTTATGTTCGTTTTTTGCTACCAATGCATTAAAGTGACAATCATTTCACATTACAGGGAAAAAATGTCAGGCTTGAACTCTTAGAGACACCGAACTCACTTCCAAGTACGTTTAGCAGGATTCCAGAAGTCATTGGTGGTGATTCTGTTTCACGGGGGATCGAGTATTATTCTAATTTTGTTAGAGATGCTCATACAGAAAAGACAATCATCAAAATTTGATCATGCTTGTTTGTTTTGCTGTTTTTAGTTTGTCCGTCTGGTCTGCATTGGAAGTTGACTTTTGAGAGTTATATAATGTTGCTGCTTACAAACTGATTTGCAGAAATCTTCACTTGCTGTCTTGCTGAGTTTAAAAGACGTTCGTGAAAATCCTCCATCTTTGAATGTTTCTGCAGATTCTGAGACCCTTGATTTAGAAAATACTCACAATGAAATAAACCTCGCGAGGGGAGATATAGATGTCAATGCAGATGCTATTGATTGGGATATATCTGTTGACAGTGCTCAAATAGATTGGGATATTGGCACTTTGGAAGAAACAGATGATGGTGGTAATGGTTTGGGCCCATATGAAATAGTTAATGCCAGTGAGATCTTGCAGAATTCTTCACCAAGTGAAGTAGCTGAATCTGATAAAACCCCACTAGTTAAAACAGAAAACGCACCTGAAATTTCTGTGTCAGATATATCCTGGTACATTAGTGTTGAAACACCACAAGTTGATGTGATTGATGATTTCAGCTTACCAAATACACAATTGGAAAACCAGACGTATGCTCCAAATTCCTTACCTCTTACCCAGAGAACCAGGGAGGAGAGGAGCCAACTTTTGGAGACTGAATACAGAAACAAGATTCTGGATGATTTATATGAGGTATATATATACTAATTAATCTTTATAGGAATACCTGGTTGGCTAATATTGCTGTAAAATTTGTTTATATTTTTGCTAATGTCTTATTCAAAGAAAAGGGTTCATTAATAACCAAGTCTATGTAATTAGGATTGATGCATAATGACTTGATTATTTGTCTTTAGATCAAAGCATATTTCTCGTTCAGAGCTTTATGTTTGGTTTAATGTTGTGTTATCAGATGAAGGCATTTTTGAATCAGCGATTGGTGGACTTGAGGAATGAAGACACGCTGCCCTTGCAAAATCAAGTCCAAGCAGTTGCTACCTTGGTGCTGCAGCAGTATACAGCTGATGCCATCGAGAAGATGGCCTCTGATGTTTCATTAGCGATTTCACTGCTAACAAATAGAAAAACACGGGATTTAATCATGATTCTCAACTCTAAAAGGTGCGTCTCAACAACTAAATTTATGTTCATATGTTTTCCTTTCTTCTCTGAAGAAGTTTTAAATTGCTAATCTGTTGAGGTTTCCACTCAATGGTTTGATCAAAACGTATGGAGATTCAGAATTCACTCTCTTCTTCATGGCCAAAGCAAGTAAGTTTTCTTTCCATATTGTCGCTCTGTTTGGCCGAGTGACTCGCATATTGTCAAGTTGAATATAAATTAAATTTTATGCTAAGAAAAAAAGAGGGGGGACAATTCGACTGCAGGAATCTGCTCTTGCAGAAACCAGGGAACTGAAGAAACAATGTGAAAGTACACTTTCATCGGTATTTGATGGAAGACCCGTTAATCTAATTGGAGAGATCAATGCCTTGTTGAATAGCGGTATCAGCACACTTATAAGGCGTAAATGTAGTCGAGCCTAAGCGGTACTATATTCAAGTTCGATTAGGCTAAGTGATCTGAGATAAACAACAAATTATTCAAATTTGTAACCATATCAGATTCTAGGGGACAACATACGCTAATAACTGTTTTCATCAAGTTTCCTGAGTGGTAAATATGAATTACATATCTGCAATACCTGAATGCATAGGGACACAATGTCTGCAAAACCGGATAGAAACCTGGCAGGAAATGTTCTTCTAATGCCAGGATCAACCATCTGTAGCAAAGACTCATTATCATGAAGACGGAATGAAGCCCACTCCACCAAAGACTGTTCATCTCGAGGTTTTGAACTGTGTTGAAGCATCAACAAAGAGATGAAAGAAAAATAAATCAAAGAGTTGCCTTGCCTAAGAAAGTAACAACAAGGATATCGGATATAGCGCCTATCCGACGGTCTTCTTGCTGTTAATAACTCCAAAAGCAACACTCCAAAGGCGTATACATCACTCTTTGTGTTATCACTCCCTCGTTGCCGGTGTTCAGGTGCAATGTAACCAGTGTTCGGGATAGCAATTTCAGAAGCCTGTAAATCACATTTGTAGAGGAATTCAAGTTTTTTCATCTTGTATGCATACAATTTTAAGCCAACTGCATGCAGAAACACTCCGTTCTCATGGATTGATGTTATGATTTTATCACCCCGTGAACAGTTTGATACAATTTACCTTCCTGCTTGTCCTTTCAGCATATTGACCCAGGTTCTTTGTCAGCAAATGCAAGTGTACTTGTAAAATTTAAGCTAAATCCAGTAAAAAAGAATGGAATGGTTGCTCTTACTATCAAGTTACTGTTTCCATGAACCCCATCCAATTATTCCTTGAAGTTCTTACCTTAGTTTTCGCATAATTGCTTGTAAGCGGTCTTAGAATTGCTAAACCACAGTCACATACGCGAGGCCTAAGTTCGTCGTCTAGCAAGATGTTGGCGGCCTTTAGGTTGCTATGAGAAGCTGGCGGTGAGAATGAAGAGTGCAAATAGCTGAAAACATCATAATTATTGAAACCATCAAAAACAAGGGAAAATCATGTTAGGATTCATTAACAAAGATGCCTTAAATAAGCAGACCATATATAACCCTATCTTCATGATAGTAAAGTGTATGGTTCGATTTTCTCGATAAATATTAAATCCTGCAGCCACTGAATTTGAAGAAAATAAATTCTTGTGAATCATATGGAATACTTACTTTAAAGCCCGAGCAATACCAAGAGCAATACGAAGACGTAACCCCCAGGACAGTGGCTTGAAGACTTCATTGTGCAAAGCATCCTCAAGAGACAAGTTTCTCACATATTCATATACTACAAGATGCTGATCATGTTCTACACAGTAGCCAATAAGTCTTATGATATTGGGGTGCCTAAGTTGTGATGCCATCTGAATGACATCCATAAATTTCTCTTCTTCATCGAACGACAATGATGCCATGTTGATGACTTTCACAGCAAAAGCCTTAAAAAAGAAAAGAACAGTATTGCAGTAAAACATTGAATAAACCTTGTATAGAATTTTGTTGTAACTTGAACATAACAGAAAACCCTATAGCAAGTAACATACTTACTTGGCCAACAGGAAACTCAGCTTTGTAAACAGGACCAAGAGACCCTTCTCCGAGAAGGTTTTCTTCACTAAAGCTGTTGGTAGCTAATTGAAGCTCTGCCACTATATACTCTTTTGAATTCATAGAAAATTTGTGTTCTCCTGCGTAGCTTTTTCTTCTAGCCGTGTTCTCAGTATTGGTCATATGAACAGAGGGGTTTCGCGTTGGGACCGGATTGAATGGACTGCTGATATTGAAGACTGGTGGGCTTGCGGTTTGTGCAGCGGTGGAAAAGTCTATATGCATATGGGGACGAAGGAGAAAAGGTTTAGGTATAACTAATAAATGAGATAGGTACAACTGATTTCCCTACATCTCATCAATGCCAAAAAGTGGAGTTCTCACCAATACTTGGACTGATTATATGAGAATGATGCGTGCTATCGCTGCTGTCCAAGCTTTCTAGTTTTTTTGCATTAGATCTCTTAATGTGGATTGCAAAGAATACCACGGCACAGATTGCCACTAGAGCTGCCCCAACAACCACAGAAGATATTCCTAGGAGGCTTAGCTTTTTCTTCTTTCTTTCACTTGTTTCAGGGGAGGAGTAGTCCACCATAGCACTCTGCTGAGATGATGGTGGGCTACTAATATTTTGCTCATGTGGAGCACTGTCCAAAGGGAAATTCCAGGGAGGGTACATGGCCGCTGTGTTGAATCTATTACCCCAAAACCTGTTAAGAAGTAATAGAATAAAATGGTTATAGTATAATTTGTTAGCTTGAGATTGCATTACTCATCATAAATTTTGAATCGACTGAAACTGCCTTGGAATTCTGCCACTAAAATGATTGCCTTCAAGGTTCCTGAGAAATATGAGTAACTAGTAAAATATCAAAATTAGCCGCAAAATGTAGCGGAAACCAGTCCTCCTACACGTACAGGTAATTTGGTGGAAGCTCAGCCAAATATATCACTGATCCAGTGAAGTTGTTATTTTCCAAGAACATGTACGGAGACCAAAGAAACATATGGTAACATGCCTGTATAATGGCTGAAAGAAGAAGGGGCATTCAAGTTCAACAACAACAAAAAAAGGTTAAGCTGGCATATAACTCACAGTTCGGTAATATTAGTCAGTGATCCAAAAGATTTTGGTAGATCTCCGGTGAACATATTGTTCGATAGATCCCTATCATGATAGGTTAAGATTTTATATTAGCCATCATTTGAGTTTGAATTACCTGGAGGTGTGGAAACTAGTAACAAATTGGAATATAAAAGAAGACATTAGACAGGTAGAAAACAGAAAACAACAGGTGGAAAAAGAATACACTGTTTTCAGACTCTGCAATCTAGTAAACACATCGCCAATAGGTCCAGACAAAAGGTTGTGGCTTAGATTCCTGAAAAGAAAAGAAAAGGAAAAAATCATAATTACATCAATGAAGCCATATAATTAGGTCGTCAGGGTAAAAGCAGCTTACAAATGCCTTAGATTTGTCAAGAAAGATAACGAGTGTGGTATGTTTTTTATGAACCTGTTGCACACCATATTTATGTAATCATCAAATGATAATGAGAAAAGAATTAAAAGATTTTTGGGGGTTAAAATCTAATTGAGATATAAAAAATTCATCAAATAATGAACCAAAACTATAGAGATCAAGCATCTTACACATGAGTGACATTGGGTGGTAAGCCATAAGGAATTTCACCTTCAATATTATTGGAGCTTACATCCCTAGCAGATATAAAACCAGTTCAAAGAGTTTAATGCCTCAGAACATGCTACTCCGGTTACATTTTCTGAAGTAAAAGTTACTCACAGATGCCTCAGGTTATGGAGATTATCAAGTTGGCCTATATACCCACTGAGATTTAGTTGTGGAGTTTTCCTGCAAAAGGGTATGGATAACAGTTTATTTAGGCCGTACAAAATAAACATTAGTAGAGTGCATGATTTATTTATGATAAACATCATTACAGGTGTGTCACAGAAGACCCAGAACATGCTACTCCGGTCCAGACATCTCCACACGGATCCCCGCCATCAAGTTTCCACCCTTTTAGCTGGGATGTGGAGTTCAGGGCCTTGAACATACCATTTAAAGCTATGACTGAAAAAGGCCAAATGGCAATATACAGGTAAAAACAGATTAGTAATGCTTTGCTATCGGCATAGGATTATCACTGAAAAGATAACTAAAGCGAAGAGCGCATAATCGTTGACCACAAATGGCACAAGGTTTATGAACAACAATATTTCAGTTCCGTAAAATCAAGTTAATTTGATCACATCCTTAGCAAAAAGAAATATGAAAGCTTTCTTTATCAATGTATTGTAGACATAAAAAAAGCCCAAATCTTCAGATTTTCTTTTCCAATTTTTTGTAGTTTTCATCTCCTAACAGTATTAAGGCTATGATGCAGTGCAGAAGTTATGCACTCATAACCGACCATTTTTAGTGGATTTAAGCATGATAGTTTAGTCATCAGATAAATTAATAGATAATTACCAGAAAATTATCTACTTTTTCTCACCTAATTTCGATCCTACTTTGATTTTTCTTGTCCACAAAGGCAATTAAATAACTAATAATGTACCAGGCAGCTAGAAGGTAAACAGTAATAAAAACCCTACAGAAAATATACATGAAAAAGAAATCATTAAGAAAGTTGAGAGGGAAAAAAAGATTGGAATGCTATTACCATCAAGTTTATCCGTAGTAGCCTTAGATTCTGGAAACAAAGTCGCCGAGAAAACAACCACAGTGAAATACAAACACAACAGCTCTTTGTACATTTTCGTCGCAAATCTTTGCTTTTCCTGTGATCGAGAAAAGAAAAAAAAAAGAAAGAACAGACGAAAATAATAGGTAATGATAATAAAGAAAAAACAGATTCCAAGAAGGTTTCCAAATTCCAAGAGAAAAAACGATAGAAAAACAAAAAATGCTTTAATGTTTCTTAAATCAGACCAAGCTTGTGAGATTTTGGATTTGGTGGAAACTGGAAAGTTTAACCAAGTGTCTTGAATTTTCCTTCGTTTTCTCGGAAACCAAACAGAGTAATACCAAGAATCATGAACAAACTTGAGAAGTGTTTTGACTTGACATTCAACGAAGTAGAGTGCGGGGTATATACAAAGGGACCCACGTCAGCAAAAGCCGTTAAGGTTGTTTAAGGAATAAGTGCCACGTCAACAAGTTCGTTTCGGGTCCGGAAATAACCAATTTCTTTACCCGGATCAAGTTTCAACCCGTTTAGAGGTTGCAAAAGCCCATACTTTTTAACGGAACTTTCTTCTCTGTTTCTGAAAGAAGGGTGAAAATGGCGGAAGAAGATTATATGGGAGATTTATCTCATTTTCTTCCTCCTGAAACATCTAACTCTTCGAAATTATCTCTCAAAAAGGTTTTGCTTTCTTTTCTTTTTTAATACCAATTTTGTTTCTCTTTTAGAATTTGCCAATTAAGCCTCTGAATTACGTTTCCTCTGTTAGTTCTTGCTTCTTAAGCAATTGATGTAAGTATGGCTTTTCTTTTCCTTTTTTGGCCAAGCAAAAATAATTTTTTTATCGTAGCTTGTTAAGGAAGAACTTGAACAAACCCTATTTTCTTTTTGAGATTTGGGGGGTTTTCCCCCAATTTGTTTCTCTTTTATTGGTCTTTGCTAACGTAACACTAATAGCTTGTTTCTCCAACAAAATAGATTTAATCTTCACAACAAACCCTATTTTCCCATTTTTCACTTCTTGCCTCTTTATCAATTGTGTGAAACTGTGTTCTGTTAATAAAATCTTATATATTGTGCATTTTAAGAAATGGAATTTGAAATACCTCTCTCATTGCTGAAGTTTGTGGCAACTGCTATGGTGTATACGATTATTATATTTATAGTAATTCACTGCAGATTCCTCCTAATACCAATCCTTTGAGTTCCTAACCATCAAAGAAAATGTTGATCTGGCAAGAACAGCTTAGGCTTGAAAGAGAGAGAAAGCAGCTAGAAGAGGATGAACGGACCTTAGCAAAAATAGATGCTCCAATTCCTCAATCTAACATTGGTTTCAAGTTGTTAAAGCAAATGGGTTACACCCCAGGCTCAGCACTTGGAAAGGAGGGCTCAGGTCGAGCTGGGCCAGTGGGGCTTGACATTCGGAGGTCTCGAGCTGGGATTGGACGGGATGACCCACTTAAGGAGAAGAGAAAAAGAGAGGAGATTGAGTTTGAGAGAAAAAGGAAGAATGAGGAGGCTTTGATGGAAGAATTTGGTTCCTGGCAAAAGTCACAGTGGCGGAGTCGGAGAGTTGTTGTAAATTACAAGAAGGCAAAGGCTGCTCATGATCAACTTGAGAATTAAGAAATTGTTGTGCCAAAAAAGAATGAAGAAGAAGAGGGGGGACAAGTTGAAGAGGAAGAGGAAGAAGTAACAGAAGAGGTATGTGATCTTGCATATATGTTTATGTACACACAGTATACTGTCGTACCAACTTATTTTAGACCAACTTTGCATATTTTATTAATGCATATGTTACATAAACTTATATATTGGTTTATATTTGCCCCACTTCCTTGTGTTGCATTTATCTAGTTTTAGTCGATTTTCCAGCTGCCCTGACCTTACAAATTTCATGTTTTATCAACATGAATACTTCAACTTAAGTGGATTGTGAATAACAGAGTTTAAAATGTTCTTAGTGAGGAATAATTCAGATTAAGCATCTTGTTGATGATTTTATGCCGGCTTAGTTATTTGACTGCTTTATGCTAGCTAACATGCAAACTAAGTTGGCATTTACAGCTATGGCTTTTATGCATGAAACGTTTTTTTAGTAGTTTAAACATTGTTGCTGAATTCAAACACATGTTCATCACTGATATACATGTCTAATAATGCCTCATAATCATATTCGACCTAGACACAAGTGGACGAACTACATTTTAACTGCTATAATCTGATATGCAGTGGATCGATGCCTGTGAAACCCATTTATGGGTCTAAGTCAGAACTAGTAACTTGAATTTAAGCTTTTGAAGGCCTAGGTTTATGTCTGAAAAGTAGCTGCGTAAGTGGTATCAGCTTGCAGCATTAGAATATGCACGCTCGACATAGGTTCACATGCCTTCAATTGTGGTTATAAGTGTGTGATTTTACCGAGGACATGAAGCATTTGAGTTGAGGAGAATTTGACTCCATATCTGACATTGGTTAAGAATACTCATATCTAAGTATTCAAATATATTATTCTTTTAATTTCAACATTTTAGGCCCGTGCTATAATCCTAAAAGTAGGTGACCTAGTGGTCCTTGGGGCTATGGTGTTAGAATAAAGTATTGTTAAGCAAAAATAGAGTTTGATTGTATGGTAAACCGCGTGCATGCTCTTGCTAAGGAATGATATTACATCATTTCCTTAACTTAAATACGTGGACCAAGAAAAAAAAGTATGTTCTTATGGAATGCAGTTCGAAGTCTTAAGTTGGATTAAATCTAATGGACTGTAGTATTCTTGCACTGTTGTTCTACTTTTCCTGAAAGGACAGTAGTTACTACCAGAACTTTAGCTGTGTTCCCATTTGAGATATTAATTGCTTATCAACTGTTCAAAAAGTAAGGGTCCGTTTGGTTCTAGAGAATGGAGTCCATTTTCATTTTCTAATGGAAAACGGTGAAAAAACGTGTTTGATTGAAAAATTAGAAAATGGTTTTTAGATAATAAAAACAAAAATAAGTGAAAACTTGAAAACATAAAAAAGATGTTTTCATTGAAAAAGTTTTAGTAAAGTGGAAAATATGAAAATAAGGGTTTTTTAATTTTAATTTCATTTTAACCCGGGTTCGAATCCTTCTAATGCCATTTTTTAAAATTTTGGTTTATTTACTTATATTTTATTTATTATTATACTAATATTTTTTAACTATATTTTATTTTAATTATTTAATAATTATTTTTTTATTTCTATTTTGAAAAGTTAGATACCAAGCACATTTTCACTATTTTCAATTTTGAAAACAAGTTTTCATCCCTATTAACCAAGCACGTTTTCTAATTTTTAGAAACTGATAATGAAAATTGTTTTCTAAAAATAGAAAATGAAGTTATATCCATGGGATGGGTAGGTTCTGAGACAAAAGTCAATGTTTGTGAACTAAAGATCAACAAACCTGGCTAGATATTCCTTGTTGTTTAACTGGGAGAGAATTTAATTTGCAGGATTTGCAAGATATATTGATGAAATTGAGAGTGGAATATCAGTACTGCCCCTTCTGTGGATTTCAAGTAAGTTGGATTTCCTCTCAAAAGTTTTACTGCTCTAAAGCTTTGCATTTGGTTGTTTATGTTTGGAACTTCAAATTTTAGCTGAACCATATTCCAAAATCCTGAATTCCTGAGTGGTTTATGCTTTAAACTTCCGTTTGTTTCAGTATGAATCGATGGAAGCACTTTTGTCCAGCTGCCCTGGGACCAATGAAGATGACCACTAGAGTGGACCGAGAAATTTGTGTTTTAGCTGAGTCATAATGAAGGCAACACTCTGAGATGCTTGAGCTTGCTGCTGATAGAGTTTGTGGAAGCAGGTAATTTTCCGCGTGCTGGTTGCTTTTTAAAGTCAACATGAGCCAAAAGCTGGGATATCAATGGATCAGTTAAACAGGGACTACAAACAGAGGATATTTGAAGCACTGCGTATCAATCTTCATGTTCATTAAGGAATAGAGAGTAGGAATGGAATTGTTGAAAGACATGAAATCTATGCTTTTTCATCACACTTGAGTTGTAAGAATTCAAGAGGAAATTAATTAACATCTTCCGTCATAGTAGAATAGAAATGCATTGTTTACTACACTACACTGTTTGAGGCAGCAGCAAGCAGGATAAAAGAAAGCATGGATTTTCATCAATGAGGAGTAACATATTCAGTCAAAACGTGCATATGGTAGCTGCATATAAATTAGATCATATGAACAAATGCATTGTGCACTTCTAGTTGGTGAATCATCCAAATTTGGCTAGTCGGTTTGAGAATAACATTCTGCAACTATATATGATTTTCTTTAAGGGTTTTGAAGGATTGGGTGTTGAATGAAAAAATAATCTCATGATACCAAATAGGAGTGCCAAGGTTGTATCCTTTTCACCATAAAGATATTCTAAGAAGACATAAAATAGTGGGTAAATATTATACAATTCTTATTGGGTTTGTTTTGATCACCCAATTATTATTTTTTTTTGTATTTTGATCACTAATGTTATATTTTTATTCTATTTTAATCACGGGACATTAAAGGTACGGAGATAGTAATTTAACATAATATAATAACAGTTTTAGTCTTTAAAACTTGTACTCTCTGAGAATGAAGAGTATGACGTGTATGTGGCACGAGATAGTACCCTAGCCTCATGGCTATTATAGAACATAATCCTGCAGTTTTTCTCGTGTCAATCGACTGCAACAACAATGAGTTTGCACTATAAACTCAAGTCGGTGAAGAAGGGGACCTAAGCATGTGTCACAAGTTAAGGAAATATGTGATGCTCTAGTTGTTTGTGGGAGAGATGGAGTAGATCACAACAGTTCTGAATGGCTTACCAATATAATATATACCTTTTATTACAATTATAACTGCAAGTCGCACTCGATGGAGTCATTTTCGAACTGGTGGACGCAGAGACACAACAAATAAGCTTCGAACAAGCAGTTTCACTTCTTGCAAGTGTGAGTATAACTCAGGCATTTGTCACCAAAATCGATGTCAACTATGAAACTCGACCGAGCAATCATAAACCATATCGATAGTATGGTGATCGAGGAGGCAGAGGAAGATTCAATGAATTATGTGGTAAAAATGGGCATGCTGGTATGGGTTTGATCAAACCTTTCCAGGGGTTACAGGCAACATCTCTAGAGATGAGTCTACTACTGCTAAAATATTAAAAATATATATAGATATATTTTAATTCAATTATCCATACTAATAAAATCAATGAATCTCGAATTCAAAGAGACAGCTTGAAGCTTAAGAAAGATTGAATCAAATACTATGCCTTTTAAAACTGGTTTCTGTTGGACTAGTTTTAGAAAGAAATTCATCATATCTTGAGGAAGATGAAATCAAATAATAAACAATAACTAAACTATGCCTCTAATTCTACTTCTTTATTTACATCACCTAACTCTATCCCATCTCATTTCCTAATTCAAGCCAAGGAAACACTCTAACTGCTAAATAAACATTCAGAACTTTAGAGTTGGAAAAATTAAAAGCTTGGGAAAAAAAACAAAAAGCAAAAATCTATGAATCCTTCAAGTCAGGGTTGAGAGATGATAAGACTGCTAATTCTGGGTAGGGTTTGGGACACTGGGTGGCGCTTTCCTCAGACTTGGCTCCACAGCTTTCTTGGGCTCTTGCACGGCTGATGATCCTGATCCTGATCCGTTACGGGTAGCAAATGAAGCCACAGATGACAGTAGCTTCCTAAAAATACTCATCTGATTTGTTTCTCTATGGCCGAGACAGCAGCAGATGAGGATGTGAAGTAGAATGAACGCCACCAAAGCAGTCGAATTTATGGAACTCATCTTCATCACAATGGAGGTTCAGTGAAACAAAATCAAAGAGAGTGAATGAGAAATCATCAAGCATTTCTCAAAGGATCTAAAACATGTTTATAAGGGCAGCCATGCATGCGTGTTCTTTTGCACGTGGTTTGTCACAACCCCACTACCTATAACATAAATTGTAATATTTATTCTTTTGAATTTAATTATATTATATATAGCTAAACATTGATGATTGATTTTATGTTTCCTAGATGGAAATGGATGCCCTCTGTTTGTTTTCTACAAAAACTATATGAAAAATCAGACATTAGTTCTATCATTGATATTTTAGGTTCATATATATGTAGGTTTTCGTCCATCTCTTTATGCAGATTCTTGTTAAGTTAGATTATGTTAAAATTTAAGCTTAAATGAAAATCAGCCCTTAAACTGTATTTTTTTGTTTTTAGTCTTTAAACTATTTTTTTGGTCAAAACTAGTAGCACCTAACTATTATTTTTTTTGTCACTTTAAGTCCTTAAACTATTTTTTGGTCAAAATAAGTACATAAACTATACTATTTTTTGCTTTTAGTCCTTAAATTATCTATTGGTAAAAAAACTTTGTGATGTGTCAACATGGTCGAAATAATTTTTTTTGACTTAAATAAAACTACCGGACTTAAAGTGATCAGAAATAATAGTTTAAATACTTATTTGGACAAAAAATAGTTTAAAAGCTAAAAACAAATAAAGTATATAGTTTAGGAGTTGATTTTTCATTTAAGCCTAAAATCTAAGTGGTTCAACTTTCAATCTAGTTGTACTTCAATATTAATTTTTAAATATGTTTAAATCTAATTTTTCATCGGTATCTTATTCAAAAATTATATTTAAATATGTATATACTTTAAAAATATATATTTTCAGAAATAAAACATTTTTGATGATTTCTGAAGATGCTTTATATACATTTGATGATATTATTTTGTACTCTTTTTTATTGTTCTTCATAAAATATCTTTCACTCCCATTTCACCTTGAAGTTGCCAAGTGCCAAGCATGTGATATGCAGAGTTTGACTACATATTATATTACAGTTCCTTTACGTTTTTTCTGGCTACATCTGCATATCCTGGATTAAACTATCATAATCATGTGACGGGGCACGTGAATCACAATCGAGTATCTCCTCTTCATTTTCCTAATACAAAGCTTTTCTGTTCTCTCGCACCGGAAACATTTACTGTCAGGGATGAATCGAGGGGTTTAAAGAGAGCGATTATCTTTTTAAATTTATTTATAATTTAAATTTTTTTATTAAAAATTTATTTTTATCTCTTAACCTAAGATCATGTATCGGTCTTTATTTACAATTAATCATCATCCACCTTTACACCATTTATTGTTTTTTAAAATTTGCAGCTCTTTTCTCTAACGTGTATATATGTGTCATTTCTGTCACTAATGAGAATGGATTAGAAAAAATAACATGTGAAAGGGAAAGGCCTTTAAACTAGACACACCTGGCTTGTCAGCGCCGTGTTAACAATCCACGCACATGACATTAACCATCATCTTTGTCTTTTTCCTCTTCTTTTTAGGGTTTTTGCACTACAATAATTGAACAAGATTAAGAGAGATAATGTAAATCTTGAATACGCCCGGTATTAATTCACCTACAATTGAAGTTAAAGGACAAATGATAATCCCGTAATATGTATTGTTATGAGTTGAATGAGACGGTGTCGGTGATGGTGGATTTTCAGGCGTTTATCCAGGATGGTTTGGGTGGAGAATTGCGGTTTATGAAGGTAAAGAAGAAGAGAGATGAGTCCGGATGACCATTATGTGGAGTTCCGTTTGAGAAAGTTGATTTTTTTTTTTCGTATATATACTGAGAGGTCTGAAAACCGTGTCAAGTCTAGTCTCTCATAGGATATAATTGATGGGGTAAAGTAGTTATGCTTGTCAGATGATAGGCTTAGCTGGTGGTAGGGGAGTTCAATTGGTTAACCGAACTAGCTAAAATTTATTAACCAGATTTTTTCTTTAATCGTTGACCAAACCGGTTTTTTTAAAATTTTTAACTGAACCAAATAAAGTTTGATTAATTTGGTTGATTTTTGAATTAACCGACATTTGTTATAAGTTTTTGGGTAAAGTACACAAATGATCACTAAACTATTATAAAATAATCTTTTTAGTCATTGAACTTTCAAAAGTTATAAAACAATCATTAAACTTATCGAACTATTACAAAATGGTTATTGCATATTATAGACAATTGATAAATTTTGAAAAGTTTAATGACCATTTTGTAATAATTCAATGAATTTAATAATCATTTTGTGCTAATTTGATAAAGTTTAAAGACCCCGTTATAACATATCTAAAAATTTAATGATCATTTTATAACTTTTAAAAATTCAGAGACCAAATATATATCTTAAATATATTTAATATATAATAATTTCAGTTAATTAACAAATAACAGAAGTTTAAAAATCTTAATCGTTGATTGATCATACTTGAAATTAACCGTCAGTTAATTCAATTAAAATCAAATAATGCTCACCCCTAGCTGGTGGGTCAATGGACTTGACGTCTGTCTTGTTGAGGTCAATATATCTTTGGGATGAGGTTGCTTTGAAGGTTTTGGGTGAATCCTACTCCAGAGGTCCCCTTGCGGTAGGGGTGTCAACTGGGTGGGGCGAGTGGGAAGGGTGCTCTCCCCACATCATTCTCCGTCAAGGATTTTCATCTGTATCCTTGTGCATGACCTGCTGCAAAATCAAAATATAAAATCATCCTTGTCCCGCAACCTGCAAAACTAAAACCATCTCCGCCCCACCACCAACGTAGGTCCCGAGACCCACCTAATCCCTCATTTACCCACTTCATATAATATATTTCTAAGTATTTGTTGAATAAATATAAAATAAATTTGTTACAAAAAAATATGAAATATCAGTCATTTGAACTCCCACCACATATGCAACATTATTTCAACTATCGTCTAAAAAGAAGACTTAACGACAACAATAAAGAAAAAAATCAAGAAACCTAAATATTATATATGTATATATATATTCAACTTTCTATAAATATCCAAGACAAGAAAAAATTATTCTATAGACCTTTCCTATCATCTTATCTATGATTCTTACCCAATAAAATGAATACTTTTCTCCCAATCATATTTTTTATGAATTAAAATTTTATTGGTAGTTATGAATAAAAATTAAAGGATATTAGATGGTAACAATGGAATTGAAAAGAATTTAAAGGTTTGTATTGATTTTAAATCTTATTACAATTATGGATTTCGAATTTTATAGCCGCGTGATAATCATAGAATGATAGAGAAAAAGAAGATTTGACATGTGAAGATCGAGGAATAGAGGATGGGGTAAAGAAGATGATGATGAGTTGGAAATTTTAATTCATAACAAAATATGATGCGAAAAAAAAAGTGACATGAATTTATTTTATTGGGTAGGGATTATAGAGAAGGTGGTGGGAAGGAACCATAGAATAATTTTTTCAATAGAAGCCAATATAAATTATTTTAAATTTGACTCATTCAAAACTGATATTTTTAAAAATATTTGTATATTTAGTTTGATCGATCTCAAACTCAATTATATATATTGAACTTTTCATAAATATCCCAATATAAGTTAATATGAATTGGCTTAGATGTTACTATGATCCAAACTGATATTTTTTAAAATATTTATATATTTGATCTGATCAAAAAATAACATGTTATAAGATCTGTTGGGCGGGTGGGGATGTTGTGGTCGGGAGGGGATGATGCGAGGCGAGTGAGATGGGGATGGTACAAAGTTATAATATTCACGCATGTCCCACCACCTACAACGAATTTAATTTTTATCTCCATCCTCACCGCACGACTTGCGAAATATTTAACCATCCATGCCCAATTGGATACGAAGTGAGGTGAATCCTAGCAAAATCCGCCCCACTGACATCCCTACCTTGCGGGTGTCCATTTGTAACATCCCAAAATCTGGGTTAAGAGTTTCAGATAAGATAGTAAAGATTCGGGTTAGATTTAAACAATAAGATTAATTTCGATATTTTTAGAAAGTATAATAACATTATTTTAATTATACCCATAAGAAAAAATAATTTCTAAGGTTAGTATGTGGTTTTATTAAATAGTAATTTAATAAGCATTGCTCTAATTGAGTCAATTGATTTCAAATAAAAATTTTAGTGACCTTATTGTAAAAGAAAAGGAAATTTTTAAAAGGAATGTAAAATACGACTCTTTTTACCCGACAGATACCTTTCATAGAGCAAGAGCTCTTCATTTTTCCATCTCCAATTCTTTTTTCTTTGATTTTTCAAACAACAAATAAATTTTCATAGATCCAATTTCATTTCTTAATCAAAATATTTCTTAAATTTCTTCCTAAACATAAGGATTTCTCTACTTTTATCTTCACTATTTTCTTTCAAAATTCAAGCATGGAATAGAGGATTTCTTCTCCAATTCGTTTTTCACTCAAGCAGGGAATTATTTTATATTCTAAATTTCATCTTTGATTTATGATTTAAGATTAAAACGGAAAGTTCAATGCCCGTAAGTTTTAAAGCTTGCTAACGGTGAGATCTTAAAATCTATGCTAAACCTAAGTTTTATATCGTGTTATGATAATTTCTTATAGTACATTAAGATTCTAAATCTGATTTTTAATAGAAATGGTGAGTAGAATTTATGATTTCAAAAGATTAGGGTTTCTTTAGGAAGTTAAGTTATTGTTATTAAAGGTTGAATAAGAGTATTTGGTGTTGAAATAAGGTTACAACTTTGGTTAATAGATAAATTTTAGAAAGAGGATTACAGTGTGGAGTTGTTGCTGTGATTTTGTATTATTATTGACATTAAAATGTGTTATAAGGAGGTTATGGAAGATTCTGATAGTTATTTTAGGCCAAAATGTTCCCTCCATAAATGAAAACTATTAGTCATCTAACGATAAATGACTTGAAATCATGTGACAAACTTACATGGCAGTACACACTGACATAGTAGTCTCATACAGACAAATGTGTTGACTTGACAAAATGACACATCATTTAAAAAATAATTTTATAAAATTATATAAAATATAAAATTATTTTTTTCTGTTAATGTGTCATTCTGTCAAGTCATTTCAAAACAGAAAAATGTGTTAACTTGACAGAATGAAACATCAGTTAAAAAATAAATTTATATAAAATATATATTTTTTTGTCGGCATGTCATTACGTCAAGTCATTTCAAGCTATTTATCGTTAGTTGACTAACAATTTTCAACCACGAATGGGTTATTTTGACTCAAAATAAAACGGTTAAGGGTTAAAAAAAAAGAAAGCAAAAGTGACTATCTTCACAAAAATTGGGGGCTTCTTTTTGACATCATTCCTACCAAGTGAGGTATGAAAGTTTGATTGTGATACAGTGGCATAAAAATGCATAACTCATTTTAACCCTCTAAATCTAACCTAGAAAAAAAATGTCAAATTTTAAAAGTTATAATTAAAAACTTGACCCTAAAAAATCAATTCAAATTATAGTATAATCATGAAATGTTTAGTTCATCAAAACTAAAACATTGAAATAATAACCGAAAGTTTAATAATGTAATCCGAATAAAATTAATTAATACATGCAAAAAATATATTCCAAGTAAATAATAATAATTCTCAAATCTGAAATTACATTATAGTCTAAAATTGTTTTTTAATTTAATTTACAGTAAATATGACTAAAGATTCACTTGGTAAAAATATGACATAAAAAATATTGAGATGAGTGATTTTTATTAGTTGGCCCCATGGATGACGTAATCCGTGATATAATTTTTTATACGAAAAAGAAAACTCTATTCTTATAAAAAAAAATAATCTATGTACCTAACAGCCAATATTTGAAGGGCTCACACTCGGTACTATACTTGTGCGTTTCTTAATATTTACCAACATTATGCTTTCTTTCCAAAATCCTAAATCACAAAAATCTTAAAAATCAGATAAAATCTGCACTGCATTACTTTTACTCTTCTCCATCTACGCTGGCCCTGCATCATGTAAGCCGCCATAATTTCTTAATAAAAGATTCATTATTATTTATGAGCAATTAATTTTTTATTTTTAGTGTTTTTCCAGTTGTACTCTGATTCCTTTCTCCTCTCAAGCTTTGATTGTTTTCTTGGTAATATAAATGAGAATATTTAAGATTGAAAAGTTTTTTGTTAAGTAAAAGAGAAGAGATAATAATTTGGATGATGCTTATATGTAGCAGTGTCGGTGAATTGAGGTTGTGACTGATCTGGGCCCGTTCTGAATATGAAGTTAGGGTTTGTTTGAATTAAACTTTGAGAATGCTTTAATCAGACAAAGTTCCGTTAGTTGATTTTATCTCGATCAATATCTGGGTTTCTTTTGCTGTATTAATCAATCAGCTGAAAACCACAAAAATGAATTACTAAATATTTAACCGATATTAGTGAAATCCATCTATTTGTTTTTACCTGGATGTTGCTTTATATTTCGGCTGTAATTTCAGAACCATCTCATTTCTATTGCCTTCACTAATGCGAAGTGTTTCTTGTAATAAAACCATGTTGACAGTTCATGCTGTTTCTTATATTCTTATTGTCTGTGTTTTGATGATGTTTCTAATGCTTAGGACTGACGATTTATAATTCTCCGAGAGCTGGTAGATACATTCATCGATTTTGGAGTGCAAGCACGCTATCCATTGCTGGTATCTGTGCAGTTGGCCATCCTGTAAGTTCCCCTAGTATGAAGGAAATCAAAGTAAAAGATGCTTCTTCTGTGTGTACTATTGTACCTGATACAGAGCCTGGTATCCGGCAACCTGTGTTTGTAAGCGAGGACCATAGGCGTTCATCTATAAGTGTGAAATCTACCCCTGAAATAGAAAAGAAATATGTCTATCGAGTTTATGATGCTATTGCTCCCCATTTTAGTTCAACCCGTTTTGCTAAGTGGCCAAAGGTTGCTGCTTTCTTGGAATCTTTACCTACTGGCTCTTTTATCTTAGATGCAGGATGCGGAAATGGGAAATATCTGGATTTAAATTCTAGCTGCTATTTTATTGGATGTGACATAAGTCCATCCCTTATCAAAATTTGCGCTGATAAAGGGCATGAAGTTTTGGTTGCAGATGCTGTTAATCTTCCTTACAGAACTAATTTTGGTGATGCAGCGATCTCTATTGCTGTTTTACATCACTTAAGTACAGAAAGTAGGAGAAAGAAAGCTATTGAAGAATTAGTGCGAGTTGTCAAAAAGGGTGGCCTAGTTCTAATAACTGTTTGGGCTGTTGAACAAGAGGATAAGTCATTACTTACTAAATGGACTCCGCTTGCTGAAAAGTATGTAGAAGATTGGATAGGACCGGCTAGTCCTCGTGTTCGTGGCCCTTCATCCCTGACTTTAGAAAGCATTCCTGAAACTGAGGAAAATGGTTTGGGTGGGTACCCAAAAGATTCTAGGGAGAGTTTAACCGGGAATATGCTACAGTCAACGTGTTCAACCTCCCAAAATGAAGATGATTCATTGGTTTCTAAAGATGGAAGGAGTCAGCAGGAATATTTTGTCCCCTGGCACTTACTTTATCACCGTGCTGAAGTTAGTGGTGCCTCTGCCAGTGCTCTTGCAAATGGTTTGGCAAAGAAAGATGATAAGAAGGGTGCTGTAGTGTACAACAGATATTACCATGTGCTTGGTGAGGGCGAGCTTGAGAGGTATGTAAAACTTTTACCTATCTAATTGGCATTTTCAGTACACGTTTTTTTAATGTCTGTTTAATGGATCATGTTTGGGGTTCATGACTGCCCTCTCAACAATGTCGTGTCTAAGGTTCGAATTGAGCTCTCTCTTTGGAGTGCAATGGGCCTTTCCATTGCATCCAACACTTGTTGGTACATTACACTTTGTTTTAGTAAATTAACTGGACATGATATCAGAACATAGTAGTTGGTGTAAATGTTATTTTTGCTTATAGGGGATGGAAATGGCTTACAACAGTCGATATAATTGCCTTGGGAACTCATGACCAAGGGTTCTCTTCTAATTTATTTTACACGAATTTGTGCAGGCTGGTATCGGAATTGGATAATGCTGTGATCGTTGACAAGTTTTATGACAAATCAAACTGGTGTGTCATTCTTGAGAAAACATTACAAGGATGAAGAATTGCATTGCTCCAACATATCAAAGTGGAACTAGCATCAAAGAAAATCAGTTATTACTTTTCATTGGCGGGAGTTTCTCACGCTCCATGATTAAAAGGTTGCTGGCTAAGAATACTTCATCTTTTAAAGAGTAACAGAGTTGCGTGACCAATGTGGCTGAAATGGATTGCTCAATCATTTTCCGCGTATACGTGTTGCTAATATTTCTAGGGGGTATTTATGTCTCTCCGAACTGAGGAAAACTTGGTGAATTATTCTGTTTCAAGGTTTTGGATTTTGTGAGTTTATGGTTCAATATCGGATGGAGATTGCCCTGCTAGAAATTCATTAAAACTAGAAATCAACCCGGTATGATGCAATTGTTTCCCTTTTTTGGTAATATATATGTTTGTCCTCTCAACTAGGGGTGTTCAAAAATATTTGATCTAACTGATCCGATTTGATTATCCGTTGATCCGATCTGAAAATACGGATATCCGATCAGATTTTTATTTTTCGGATCGAATACGGATCATAATATTTCAAATTTTGGATTATTTAAAAATTCAAAATACCTGAGAATTCAAATATTTATAGACATAAATCTTGTTATATTTAGTAAGGCATAAACTCAAAAATAACCTTTAAAGTTTGACTTTTAGTCACTTTAACACATTTTTTTGTGTGCAAATAATCATCTAACGTTTTATTTTTGTATAATTTTACCCTCGTTGGATAAAAATCGTCAGTCAATAAGCGGTCAACTCTCTTCGATGATGTGGCATGACCACATGTATAGAGATGCTGACGTGGCATCAACTATATTTTTTAAAAAATAATTATTTTTAAATTTTTATTAATTTTTAACTAATATGATGATTACATGTGACATTATCTGATTGGTTCAATGTCAAAAAATAAAATTTGAGATTTAAAACGGGTGAGAATTGAACCTAGGCTTGGTGGTTAGGGCCAAGCTAAGCCACTAACTTGTTAATTCTCTACCAAATATTTTATTTATCACATTCAAATAAAATAAATATAATCCCACATTAAACCCTACAATTTAAACTTTATTTTTATTTCATTTAACCCTTTAGAATCTGTTAAATATTGGATGTTTATAGTATACATTGATTGTCTAAGAAATGTTAATGGGGTGTGTTTTGGTTGCAGGAAATCTGAACAGACATGGACAGTAGCTTCTGCAACTGTCGAAGATGGTCATGCGTGGAGAAAATACGAACAGGAGTTGATTCTGAACACCCGAAGTAATTCATTTCTGCAACTCGTTCCAATAATAAATCTTATGAAAGGAAATCAAAAGGAAGCTAATTGACTAGCCCAAATTGCCATGAAATAGGGGTTACTTTAGGTGCACTCGTAAATACGATCAGGGTTCTAAGGCCACGAAACAAGTCAAGAGAATGGACGATGGTTCCCAAATGTATTAGATCACTTATATTGGAACCCATACGTGCAGACCGGACTCATTCAAGGCTCCCCAAATCATCAAAGATTCTTACAAGATGGTCACCCCATCTAACACTACAGTCATAAAGCAAGAAACTAAGAAAGAGACGACGACGGCAACAACGACGATCACAAGTGATTTTACGAACATGGATTCTGTCATAATGCGAAAGAAGATAATAAAATGGAAACGAAAATGAAGTTTAAATTGCAGGGTTTAGTGTGGGATTAAATTTATTTTGTTTGGATGTGCTAAATAAAATATTTGGTAAAGAATCAACAAGTTATTGGTTTAGCTTGGTGGTTAGGTGTTATGCCTGTCAACCATCAAGCTTGGGGTTGATTCCCACTAGTTTTGAATTTTAATTTTTATTTTTTTCCTTTGACTTTAAACCAACCCGGTGATGCCAAGTGTCTTTATCTAATTAGTTAAAAATTGATATAAAATAAATATAAAAAATAATTAATTTATTTCAAAACAATTATTGATGTCACACCAGCATCTCCGTACATGTGGCCATGCTACGTCATCGAAGAAAGTTGACCATTAATTGACTGACAATTTTCATCCAACGAGGGTGGAAATTGCACGAAAATAAAATATTAGGTGGTTGTTTGCACCATAAAAAATAATAGGTGCTAAAGTGACCTTTTGACCAAAAGGTCAAACGTTGGGGGTTATTTTTGACTTTAAGCCATTTAGTAATTTAATGTTTGTTATATTTGAAAAATCAAAAAATCAAACTTTTTATAGGTGTTAATCTTGTTATATTTGACAATTTGATGATTTTTATAATCGAAAATTTAAAATTATTATAGATACATCTCCCAAGAATGAGGTTTCCAAGGCTTAAACTTGCGTCATCTCCTTGAAAGTGCAATGTGTCTTACCAATACACCTAACATTTGTTGATGATACAATTGTTTCCTTTGACCTATATATGCATACATTATAAACGAGAATGTTATATATAATTTAAGGTAAATTACACCAGATATCTCTAAATTATTGATGATGACTTGTTTTCACATTTTAATTTTTAATTAATTTAATTTTAACATTAAATTTTATTTTTTGACTTGTCTATGCCACTCTCGCTACCTCTCTTCTTATTCTCTAAGCCACGATGTTAGACTTTGACTCTCGCGTTGCTCCGCAAATCGCTCTTTTCCGCGCCCAAATCAACAACAAAATGTTCAAGCAATCTCTCAAACAAAATCCCCTTTCACTCAACAATCTCTCGCCGATACGTTTAATGATCTTCCTTTCCTTCTTCGCAGATTCAACCATGATTCTCTTTGCATTCTCGAATCAGTTCTCGCCTCCAGCGACGTTGAATCGTGTTTTTCAACTACGATCGACCTTAAAACAGTTCATCAAAAAATCTAAATCTCTCTCCGCTATTCGCTATATTGTAGCCAAACATGTGGATCAACAGCTCTGAACTCTCCAATTCTTTGTTCAAGCCTTTGCTATCATCGGTGATATCGAGGTTACAGAAATTCTTGAATTTCTTTGATTGCGCTATTGTTTTTGTTTAATCCATTATTTTCTCGTCACTGAATTCTTTTCTTCTTCTTAATTTTAAGTTTTCATTCGTACGGTTCAGTGTTGTTTAGCTTTGAGGTACGAGGCTCTGGTTCTTCGCGAACATAAGTCTCAAATCCAACAATGGTTGCAAGTTTCACCTGCGGAATGGCTTAATTTTGCGAAACAATCACTAGAGATTTGCTTTTATGCTATTGCTGCCAAGGTATTTGTTGATTGGTAAAGTGAACAAGTGTTATATATGATGGTCCGATGATGGTCTGGGTAGTGTCTATGATCGTCTATCCTTGGTTTTTTCTTTCTGAGTGTCCTTGTAGTCTCCCCCAGAATGGTCTTCTTCCTTATTGCATGCGTTGCCATCATCAGTGATCACGTGTGTTGTCACGCGATCGCTGGATATCCTTTGTGCGATACCGTTCACGATCTTGCTCGTTCGCCGTGGGCGATCGCACGTATCATTATGTATTCATTGGGCGTCCTTTGCCTAACTATGCTCGCAGGCTACGAGGTCTTACATGTGGCGATAGATATTTATAGGTACTAACAATTTTCCCAGGTGAGGTAATGTTATAAAGTGACTTTAGCGAACCCGATACTCGAATAATGGTCTTTCCCAAGCAACTAGTTTTGTGGCTCATAAAACGTCATATTTATTACTATTATTATTATTATTATTTATTTTTATATAAAACGTATCAAAGAAGTTTTGGTTCGTGAGTACATACTTAGCTTCCTCCGGTCCTAAACATCGCAATAGTGGATTTCTCGTAGTACATACTTAGCTTCCTTCAGTCCCAAACATCGCAATAGTGGTTATGTAAACCCTCTCTTATATATAACATCGTTGACAACAGCGTATTGGGCAACTCTTCGTATTATTTTGAGTCGTTGGGTCCTATCTTCAGGCAACACCCCTATTTTGATATACGCCGCAATTGGAGTCATCCAAGTATTATCTGTATCGAGCTGACACACATGGCTCTCTTTTGCAAAAGAAGGATACTCTTTATATTCCATTAGGATTCTTCCCCTTCTTTAAATCTCGAGCGTTGTTGCCAACCTTGCTAAAGCATTCGCTCTAGCGTTATCTCCTTGAGGTATTTGTGTTATGCGGCATTGACTAAACTATGCTAACAGTCATGTATTATGGAAGATTAGTCCCACAATATTCTATTATATGTAAAATAAAATGTTCACAAACAATATGATATGTAAGAGTATATGTTTTTATTGTAACCTTTCACCTTCTGATAGTATTTGAAGAGTGTTTCGTCGTGGACCTCATATTCGCCTGATAATTGTTTAGCCACTAATTGGGAGTCGATAAATATTTGTAGTGCACTCATTTTAAGTTTGGCTGCAAGTTCTAATCTTGCTACTAGAGCTTCATACTCTGCTACATTATTGGATAGAGCAAACGCAAAGCTGAGCACATACTACCATTCTTCCTTTGTGTTGGGTGCACTTAACAACACACCTGCTTCTGCCCTACTAACAGCCACTGACCCATCAACGTGCAACGTCTAAGGTTGGGTACTCTTAATCTACTTCTCCTCGGTCTAAGAGGGTTGTTGTTGTATTTCCTGAGCCCCTCTATCGACATTCATGCTTTTAGCAAGTGAAATTGTTGTTTGACCTGCAAATGTACACTTCCCAACAAAGTCGACCAATACCTGAGCTTTGATCTCTTTCTGCGATCAATATTCAACCCCAAATTCACTAAGCTCTATACCCCATTTTAGCATTTGCCCCTAAACATCTACATTTTCTAAAATTTCTTTGAAAGGTTGGTATGTCAAAACAATTACTTGATGTGCTTGAAAGTAATGGCAGAGCTTTCTGCGATCAATATTCAACCCCAAATTCACTGCTCTCGTATACCTCTTTGCTGCTTGCAGGACTTTACTGATGTAATAAACTGGTCTTTGAAAACCTCTTCCTATCAGACCAATACTGCTACTACAGTTTTATCGGTGGCTTCTAAATACATGAGTAAGACTTCTCTCTCTTTAGGCACTGCCAGCATAGGGGAACTAACCAAATATCTCTTCAATTGGTCAAATACTTCCCGACAGTCTTTTGTCCATTGAAAATGACATTTCAAAGCTTTAAAGAAAGGAATGAACTTATCTGATAATTTGGACACAAATCTATTCAATGCAACCACTTTGCCATTGAGCTTCTAAATATCTCTAATGTTTGTCGGGGGTGCCATATCTAAGACTGCCTTTATCTTTTTCTGGATTTGCCTCGATGCCCCTCTCTGAGATTAAAAAACCCAAAAACTTTCATACCGATACCACAAAGGCATACTTTTCAAGATTCAAGCGCATCTTATACAAGCGTAGAATATCAAAGACCTCTTGTAGGTCAACCAAATGTTGCTCAAAAGAGGTACTATTGGTCAACATATCATCCACATAAATTTTCATATTTTTTCCTCTCTGATGTCAAAAAATCTTGTTAACCAATCTCTGGCATGTTTTCCCCGTATTCTTTAATCCGAACGGCATCACCTTATAGCAATACAGGACGTCCTCTACAACGAAATGTATTTTTTCTTTATCTTTCTTTGCCATTGTGATTTGTTTGTAACAAAAAAAGTCCATAAAGCTTTATTTGCCAATGTGATTTGGTTGTAACCATAAAAAACGTCCATGAAGCTCATAAACTTATGCCTCGAAGAGGCATCCACTAACCTTTCGATTGATGGCTACGGGAAACTATCTTTGGAACATGCTTTGTTGAGATCTGTGAAGTCTACGCATATTCACCATTTTCCGTTAGACTTCTTCACCATAACTACATTTGCTAGCCATTACGGGTACCTGACTTTTTCGACAAAATCTGCCATAATTAACTTTTTTGTTTCCTGCCTAGTGGCTTGCACCTTTTCCTCAGAGAACTTTCTTCTTTTTTTGAATAGGTTTCACTGTTGGATCAATACGCAAAGAATGCTCAATAACACTCGGGTTTATCCTAGGCATGTCTACAACCAACCATTCAAAAACATCAGCATTGTCTCGCAATAACCTTATCAACCTTCTTTTACTCTGCTTGTCCAACCCTGCCACAATTTTGGTAAGCTTTTCAAGCTCATCCGGGTAAAAATCTACCATTTCCATTGCATCTACCGGTTTTAGTTTTACAAACTTTTCATTTTCCCTAAGATCTAGGATCTTAAGAGACATCACGAATTTATTCAAGATATTAACCTCAAGGCCTCTCTACTGCGACGAGACTTCTCCACTAGAATGCTCATGGCTCATGTGCTTTTGGGCTAACTGGAGTGAGAGGATATGACACTCCTTGCTATCTTTTGATCAGCCTACATAAAACCTTCCCCTAAGGGTATGGAGAACTTGACTAGTAGACAAAAAATGGTTACCATCATTTTGGTTTTTCTCATCAGGGGTCTCCCAAAGATAGTGTCAAACACGGATGGATTATCGATGACTAGAAAAATTAGCCATTTGCGTGACCTTATTATCACCATCTCCTATAATTATGGGGAGTTAGATGGAGCCCTTTACCTCAATAGGTTGATTTATAAACCCATATACTGGGTTCACTGGCTTTAATTCTAAACTTGGAATTCCCATTTGCTTTGAATGCACTCCAGCCAATCACTTCTACAACATTTTCCGTATCAACCAAAATTCTTTTTATCGTAAAGCCTACTATTACAGTTGTAACAACGATGGGATCATTGCTTTCTTCATCCAAAATATTATCCTTTCCCTTATCTGAAAATGAGATTTGCCATTAGTCTTTATACTTTGGCCTTTTCATTATTCCCGCTGAAATTGACATTATTCCTTGCATATGCATCTTGCGCTTGGAGCTCGACTGGTTCCACCTCTCATTTGCTCCAATTATCATATGTATAATACCTATATTACCATGATTATTTCTCATGTTATCTTGCGGTCTCGACTGTTGAGCCTCCCTATCGTATTTGACTTATTTGTAATGGGGAACTATAATTCTTTCTAATTTCCCATTCTCACCACAGACTCAATTGCGTTCTTCAAATGTACACAGTCATCTGTAGAGTGACCTTGGGTTTTGTAAAACTCGCACCTTTGTCCGAAATACTCTCTGTGCTTGCTTTGCCTCAATGGCAACAGCGGTCTCAAAATTCCATTGTACTCAATCTGGTGTAATATATACGAAGACGACTTTGTTAACTCATGATAAGTTTTGTACATAGATAACCTCTCTTGAGTCAACTCTCGTTGCTCATCATCTTGTGTGTACCGCTGCGACTGACCATTATTTTAAATATATTACGACCCACGACGATGTTGCTAGTTCTCTCTGCCAACTTCTTAATGAAGAGGGAGCCTACTGCGTTTGGGAACACGATCATCTTGCCCTTCACCCACATGCTGCGAATCGTGCTCCATAGCCCTCATTTTGTTCACCTCCTCATTTTTAGTGTATGGATGAACCTTCTCATATAACTCTGATAGTGTCGTTGACGGTCGATCCAGCAAATTATACTTAAGATGTTGATGTGAAGTGCCATTGATGAAAGCAAATATGACAAACTCATTGGAAGCGTCCTTGGTTTGCACAGTTGTGACTTGAAATTGATGGACCAAATCTCACAGAAATTCACCTGGCCTCTGGATGATAGACATGAGATATGCTGGTGATCTTTTTAATACCTTGTTTGCTAGAAAACGACTCATAAATAGATCGGCTAGCCGATCAAAGTTAGAAATTAAATTCGTCAGGAGCTAGAGATACCAAGCTTGAGTAGAATCCTTTAGAGTCATTAAGAATGTCCGACATTTAACTTGATAGAAAGCACCAAATAAATCTATATGGTTTAAAAAGTGCGATATGTGTTCTTGAGGGTCGTCCTTCCCATTGTACATTAGCTTTGTAACCTTGAAAGATGTAGATACATGATGTTCTAGAATACTTACAAACAAGGGTTTGTTTTTGTACCTTTGAGAATTCCGAGAAAGATCGTCTTGTCAAAAATTTTGGATGCTTTGAAAATTATTCTCTAATTGCTCCATCTTTGCCCTTAGTGCATGCCGTTCACCGTCTTCTACAGGACTATAGTTTATATCATTTGAATCTTCATAATCCTTCTCCAGCTCTTGAGGCTGTTGCCCTTGAGTTTCTTGTTGAGGAAAGATCTACTCCTCTTGAACTGTTTTATCTCTATTCTTTCTGGATAATTACCTGATTAGTCTTTCGTTTTTCTCTTCTATGATTCTATGTCGTTAAGCCTGGTCTTGCATGAACTTTTGTTGCTGCTCATATTATTGTTTTGAAAACAACAAAGATTCTTCCATGCTCTTTATTCTTTCCTACATTTCTAGAAATTATTGGTTGTTGCCTTCTACGGTGATGCCCCATTGTGTGTTGTGCACCTTTTCCTGCTACAAACTATGGGGGGTTGGTCCCAAAACTATTATCGAAAATTCTGTTGAAACTATTGTAACTACTGCATGGTCACTACAATCGACTGATCCGTCAAGTTATCATCCTCTACCGCTTTTTCTCATGGGTTGCTTGAGTTATCTCCACCCATCTTAAAAACCTTCAGACCTACTGAAAAATCTGAAGATCACATACTCGCTCCATAACCCCCTCGACCCGGCCTAGTCGCAAGACCGAACCGAGCGAGCTACATTAGGTTCACTGAAGTAAACCGAGAAGAAAAACTTGGAAAATGCAACCATTTTTTTCTTTTATCTTATCTAGAGACATAAATATTAACCTACATGTACATACTGATCATAGGTGTAAACTCAACTCAATCGGGCATCGAATTGATATCCAATTGATCATATTTGCAAGATAGGGACCAAAATGTAATTTTGCAAATCTATAAGGGTTTACTTATAATTTGCTTTACCAATTTTCCATTAGTCATGTTACAAGAACACATGCCAAATTTTAACTTAAAACGAGTATCCGAACTCATCCGATTGCATATATAACACCCATGGACCAAAATGTGAATTCCACTATTTCAAAGGGCCAATTTCGTAATTAATATTACCAATCCTCAATTAAACCAATTACATGCATACTGGTGAAATTTCATGTCAAAATGATCATTCAAACTCATTTAATTGCAAGTATATCAATCAAGGACTAAAACGGGAGAAAACATAAACCTTAAAACATAATTTTAACTAACTTAAACACTGACCGTATTGATACGCAATCAAGTGTATCGATACTCCTGAGTATTCTAAAAAACTCCAGATTCTAGTAGCTCAAAACTGTATCGATACGCCTCCTCGAGTATCGATATGCTATGCTTAAAACCGTAGACCTGTATCGATACAATCACCCGTGTACCGATACGCTAAGCCTGAGATGCGCTTACCCGTATAAATACGGGCACCCGTGTATCGATACGCTAACCCTGAGATGCGCTTACCCGTATAAATACGGGCACCCGTGTATCGATACGCTAACCCTGAGATGTGCTTACTCGTATCGATACGGGAACCCGTGTACCGATACGTTGTGCTTGGAAATATTTACCTGTATCGATACGGGCACACGCGTATCGATACGCCCTAACCTGTAATGTCAAAATTTGCTGGTTTTTAACCTTGTTTTGGGATTCTAACACTTAAGCATGCTTCAAACAATCAAGTAACATCATCATAGATCGTTTACCATCAACTACCATGGATCAATCATCAAGTAATGATCAACATGCTTCAAAGGTAGCTATAGGCATGCTTCTTAATACACAAGCAACCAAAACATGAACCATATGCAAATCCAACAAACCAAACTTATCACAAGACCAAAGCCACAATGTAAACTTGCTCAAACAGATAGGTAACCACTCAAACCCTCCCAACAACATTTAAACCACATTGCCTTTATTACTACTTAAAACTCAACATACTTTGGTAATTAAAGTCTTGGAATTTCTTCCTTGCTTGCTAGGCCACTTGCACTCAATCAATCTGCATTGATGATAAAAGAGAGCGTAAGCAATCATTGCTTAGTGAGGAACACTCGAACATGAAACATCATCCAATGCAATGTAGAACCATTTTAAACCATCATGCCATTCTTTCAAAACATGCACTTAATCTTTATAAAATCAACATATTAAACTATATGCAACATATATCATGGATTCCACAGTATAATCCCATATGCAATTCCCTCTACTTAAGCTTTCCCAAGCATAACATCCCATATGCAAAGCTTAAGAAGTATAACACGTATAAATCATGTCATTCAAACCAATCCATCAACATGATACAATTTAAAATATTATATTGGCTTTCAAGTGATCCATTTCAATATTCATCCTTTCCATAAATCATTTTTAACATCGGATACACGGATTTCCCAAGAGATTTCGCAATCTCTTACAGCTCAATGGCATAGAGTTGTGCAACACATGCACCACCTCTACACTACCAAGGCTAATCCTCCAACTTGGAGTACACACATTTGACGCATCAACCTCTATAGCTCATGGCTGGAGTAAAAGCCATCTAAGTGTTACAACAACATTGAGGTTTACATGATCGGAGTAAGTACCTCCCGTACTACCTCTACAACCACGGACGACTTATTATAGTGCACTTTAAATACTATGGCCGGCCAATTATATCCGATAACATTTCCAATTCATCACTTTCCAACATAATACACTTTTATAAATATACCTCACTGTTTTCATATGCATTATTCAAATCATTTCATTGTGCATTAAACCATGCATAAGCCATGTTTGTAAACATTCTTTAAAATCATGCATTACTTTCCAAATGCATCTAACATCATTTCATATCAATTCACAGCATTAAAACATGTTCATTTTATGCATAAAACATGAGGTAAACAATCATTTAACAAGTGCATTCATAAATCATTTGCCAACCGAAATCGAGAGAGAAATCCACTTACTTCCGAGTCTTAGACCAACGCATCAAGCCTAGTCTAGACTCCCATTAACCCTTTTCAAATCTTTGAAAAGCCATTCTTATCCGTTCCACTCACTGACAAAGCAACGCCTTCCTTGCCGATGTCAAATTAGGCTTCCGACGACTCCTTAATCCTAAGGTTCACTTTCGGATTATCTTCCCCTGTTTCAAACTCATCACAACAGAGGATCCAACGCATTATAATGCATCCAAACTCCCAGCAACCAACAATTAACATTTATCCAACTATAATCCTCCACAACACCCTATCCTAACAATTGAAAACATCATCAATTCATCTCTAACCTCAACCCAGCCATTAACTACGAATCTCAAACTTCAAATTACATCAAATAACATCAAATCAACAACTCAACCAAACCTCTTACCCCTAGCAACAATATTCAACCACAACATCTCCAAAATTTCTTAACTATCAACCCAACAAATTAGAGATTCTTTAGATTTCGGGATTCTATCATCAAAACTCACTTCATTAACATTTTGAACATCAAAATCAAGTTATAAATCAATCCATAACCCATAAAAAACAGATCAACTACGAATTTCCTCAATTTCTATCATAAATCATGAATTAAACCATAAATTCGAGTTTAATTAATCAAAGCCCAATGGAAATCATATAACATGGATCAAGAACTTAGGAATTTCAATAAAGAACCTTTCATTAGAGGAGAATAATGAATCTTTACCTCCAATGTTGATTTCTCCCCTCAATTGCTTTATAAACCATAAAAATCAAGGTAGAAACAGTTAGTATTTGATGTTAAAGCTTTAGAAATCAATTGGAAATCAAAAACTCTTTGAAATCCTAATTTTACCTGAAGAAATTGAAGCTTTAAATGTGTTTGGCTGGAGAGAATTTGAGAGAAAGAAATTACAAAGTTAGTTACGTGAAGTTCTTTTAAAAAGCTTAATTGTATTTAATTAATTCTCTTCACTATTTATACCTCTTAAAAACTTAATTAAAATAGTTAATTAAAAGGAGAAATATGATGAAACCCTTTTGGATTATTAGCTCCTTAAAGATTCAAAGTTTTGACCCATTTTCAAAACAATCACAAAAACAGTTTTGCAAACTTTGCGTTTTGGTCACTAACTCAAAATGTCCCATTTTCGGATTTCTTTTTCCAAAATTGTTTTCACCAAAATCATTTATATAGTTAATAAAGATTTTAGACTATTTTTCTATGTTTTTATCCCCTATAAAAAAATATTTAATCCAATTTAAATCCCGAATCCGACTCGAATCTCTAATCCCAGTCCACTAGACCGACTAAACCATCCCAAAACTCCTAGGCCCAAAACCGGGGCGGCGTTACACTCTCCACGCTCACCACACCAATTGTTGACTGATAAAGTGAACAAGGGTTGAAGATGGTGGTCCGATAATGGTCTGGGTGGTGTCTATGATCGTCTCTCCTTGCTTTTTGCTTTTTGAATGCCCTTGTAGTCTCCCTCAGAATGGTCTTCTTACTTATTGCATGTCCTTTTATATCACTCGGACATGTATCAAGACTAGGTTATCGTGGCATAGTGATTGGACTGGCTATGACTTGACGTCTTAAGTTTGCATTGTCATCCACAGCCGTTCGCGGTCTTGCTCGTTCGCCACAGGTTGCGGAGGTACTAGACGATTCATGGGCGATCACGCGCATCATTATGTATTCGTTTGGGCGTCCTTTGCCTAACTATACTCGCAGGCTATGTGGACTTGACACGTGGCGGTGGGTATTTGTAGGTACTAACAGTATTTTACAAATTCATGTTCTCATCTTCGCCGTATTTGAGGTTCAACCTCTCATTTCGTTATATTATTACGACAATATTTGGTATGAAAATTGTGCGACTAATTTGATTGTGGATTCTATAGGCCTGTGATTATGCATTATCATGCCTTCAGAGGAATGAAATTGCACGATCCAAAACAGATGAATCGTATGAAAATTCGCAGCTTACAGAAAGAATAAGCAAACTCAAGAATTGTGCTCTAACATTGGCATCTTCCCGCTCTGGTATCTCTCACTATATTTTATTGTTTCATGTTAAATCTTCAAACGTCAACAACACAATTCGTTATATGCAAATATTTGGTCTCGAATTGATGTTCCCAAACAGATACTATCGAAAAGTATGTAAATACTTTATTCCTACATGTGTGTCACGTGAAAAATGATTTAAGCATATTTCACAGTTCAGGCGCAGACATCAGAATACTTGAGTGAGAAATGCAAAGCACAGCCTCCAATTCGTAAGACACCGCCATGTGCTGCCAGCACTGAACAGAAATGGCATCAAAAAGCGCAATGACCGCAAATTGAATGTAAGCCAGAGGGTGCAGCTCAGCGGTAGTGAACCTGTGTAAACAGCACAATCAAGGCTTCTGCATCCAATTCCCCTTCTCCAAGCACAATGAGTAAACATTGAAGTCCTCTCTTCATGCTGTTAATTTTACTCTTAGATTAACATGTTTGAAGTTGTATGAAAAATAAGCTCATTTATGATATTATTTAAAAAAAATATTAACCATGGGATTAGGTGAGATAGTACAAGTCTCTTTTACCTTAACTAGTGGACGGCGTTCGATCCTTGCCGTGGACATAAAACAATTTTACAATTTGTGGTTACCCTTTGTATAACTAAAAAGAACCTGAAATGATTAGTTACTGCACTTGTTCTGGTGGATATATTGAAAACCAAAATAAATTAGAAAATTGCTAAGCCTTGTCGGCTTTACTATGGAACATTTAATACTGAATGTAAAAAGGGCCAGTTAATTCAAGTCAGCAAGTTAGGAAAAAAATGTTAATACTTTTTAAGATTAATATTAGAATTAATTGAATAATTGCACTACACGTCCATAAATTATAACTCTCATTTTTAATCCATTTTAAATTTAATCCTCAAATTATTACTCTCGTCTAAATTTATTCCCCAAAATTTTAAACGTACCTATTTCATCTCAAACAATGACTCTCATTTTAAACTGGTCCCAAACTTTTGAGCATTTCAATTTTATCATCAAATTATCGGTATATGCTAATCATATCTCATGTTAATAAACTTGTTAAAATATTTATTAATTGTCATATAAATATTGGATGTGTTTTATGTAGTAATATTGTTAAGAATTTGGTATGCGGCAAAATAACCAAAACGATAACGACATAGATCAAGACGTGCACAGGAGACAAGATTTAACGTGGTTCCGCATAGTCTACCTCCCCGGACGAGAGAAACGAACAACCCACTAATAACGTAGAGAACCCGAAGAGTACAAATACATGATAACCCCTGTAATCTCAAAACCCGGTGTACAAATCCCATGACCCAGTGGAACCAAAACACTATTCCCAACATCCCTACAATACCCATCTCTACAACGTAGGCGCAATAATTGTAGAGATCCTAAAAGTGATTACATCTCTCCAGAGTAATTCCTCCTCTCTCTCATTCTCTTGTTGTCTCATAATTCAAAATGTTAAACCTAGTTTATATTTATAGACCCAAATACTTGGTCACCAAAAAACCTTATTCAATTAGATCTCTACCTAAAATAGATATTTACACATTAAAATAAATCCTAATTACCAAGTAATCTTCAACCACTAAAATTACAGTAAAACCCAACTTAATTACCAATTAAAATTTGAGTTAAAATATAACAATTATGATGTGACATAAATATTAATTAATGTTGTATCACGCCCCTGAAACCATAAAGTAGGGATGTATTTAACGATATTCATCCCATCCCCTTCCATTACCGTCGCTGTTGTATATAGATGTTGAAGGACACTTATTTGAATCCGTTAGTTGGACTTTGAAGATTTTGAACGGTAGTGGATAGAAACACCCAATAGTCAATGCTAGTACCAAGGTTAGAAAAAATGGGTGGTATGGTTTTCACTTTTGACCTCAATTTGGAACCAAACGCCGATGGATTCTGTAAATTTTAAAGTCGCTGCCAATGAAATTAAGGGAGGGACTAATTTGCATCTTACAAAACAAGTTGGATAGCGTGTTTGTATGTTGGGTTGATCGAACAAATTTCTCTACTCTTTTTTGTATTTCTATATATTATAATACTAAAAAACTAAACCCTAATTCTAATTTTTAACCATAAATTTTAAAATACAAAATCCTACATTCTAAATCATAAACTCTAATTTTAAACTTTAATTCTAAACCTTAAATCTATTTATTTTAGTGTTGAAACATGTGTAAGAATATCCAAAGAGGTAAAAAAAAATTCGTTCGTGTTGATCATGTGCGTAATTACTGTTTTCTCATTTCCATCGTTGTCTTCATATGGATCAGATATTTACACATGGTTTGCATTGGAAATCAAACTTCACGCTGTTCAAGCAATTGAAAAATTTCAGGTCATTTGCATTGTCAAAGATTGCTACTAATCTCCACCGTCTTTTAGAATATTGAAGGGTGCTTCAATTCAAGAACCGAATCTTCCAAATCACCACCTTCAATTAAGGTCTGCATCGGAGCTTGCATGTTTATAAAAATTGTGGACAGGTGTCTGTTTTTCTTTTTCTTTCTTTCATAAAATATTACCGTAAAAGATGGTTTTACAAGGGACCATCTAGACTTGGATGGAGCATATGAGTTTTCCTCCTTTGCCTAGTGCTTGTTTAGGGACTGGGGGTTTGAAACTTGGAGGTGAATACACGCTTTTATGAGGTAAATAAATCAATAAAAGAAGTTAGTCTCAAATTGTATACATGGTTCCTTATTATAATATATACAGATCCACTAATTAACCTATTGGCTAAGAATACTCATATTATCTCATTTTGTATGAATTCGAATCTCGACATGGGAGTGTAATTTTTCTATTTAATCAATATATATATGTGTAGCTTAATTTTTTCTTTCAAATAGTGTAAATCCATTCTAAGAACATAAATATTACAAGCAAATACGTGATCAAAATGGACATCATAACAAGTACAAATTCAAAATTTTCACAAATGACATTATTTAGGGGTTTAGGGTTTAAATTTAGGTTAGGGGTTTAGATGATAGTATTTAAAATTTAAGGTTCATGGTTAAAATTATTTTTAAGTTTTGAGGTTAGAATTTTAGAGTTTTAGGGTTAAAATTTTAGGTTTTGACTTGAAAATAGACATATTTGTATAAACTTTTTTGCACTGACAGTGTATCAAACAATCACCCTTGAAAAATTATACAATTATTTGAAGGAATTCATACAAAAATTAGATTCAAAAGTAAAATTACACATTTCATAAAGTTATATAAAAATGATTTTTTTTCAAAAAACACATAATATAAGTATCTTGTATAAAAATTTACCAGGAAATTATAAGACATAGGCCTGGTTTATAAGACAGGGTTCATATTCCATGACAAGTAGGGAAAACGAAGTGTTTTTGCTTAGTTGGAAGTGACGATAGGAGAGAGCTTGGGATCATGTGGAAGGCATTTAATGCACAACAGTTCTAGACAGGTCTTAGGGTTTCTCCTACAATTTTAATTATTCTTAAACTTCAGCTTCATGTCGGATCTCATTAATTGCTTCTCGGTTTATGCCTAATTTGTGCTGTTATTTTCTGTTGATGATGAGGTGATCATAATTAGAAATATAATATTCCATCAATTGTCACCGGACACTTTCATACAAATATATATAATCCTGTGGGTTTTCGTGATGTATTTAAATGATTAAGTTAAATGATTAATCATTCGCGTTTTATTAATCTATATTAGAGGTGGACGATGACCATAAAATTTAAAGCTGCTCCATGCAAGCTCAATGATCGTACCCTCGATCATTGATAAAATAGAAAAGACTATTATCATCTAGCCTAAACTTTGTAGTTATATAATCATGTTTTTAATACAATGTTTTAAACAGAAAATATTCTATGCACCAGTGGTGTGGAAAACTAATTTTCTACGAGCATTTAGTTTTTAGTTTTTAGAGTTTAGGGTTTAGTGTTAATGTTTATAGTTATGTTTTAAAGTTTAGGAGTAGATTTTAGGCATAATGTCAAAAAATGCCCCTAACGTTTGACTGAATAGTCATTTTAACCTTTATTCTTTTTTGAAGCAATTTAGCTCTCAACGTTTTATTTTGGGTCAAAATGGCTCATCCGCGGATGAAAATTGTTAGTTAACTAACAATAAATGACGTGACAAACCTACATGGCAGTGCACACCGTGATAGCAATGTCATATAGGCAAATATGTTGACTTTACAAAATGACACATCAGTCAAAAAATAATTTTAGAAAATTGTATAAAATATAAAATATTTTTTCTTCCAACGTGTCATTCTGTCGAGTCATATTAAGTCGTTTATCGTTGGTTGACTAACATTTTTTATTCACAGAAAGGTCATTTTGACCGTAAATGAAACGTTGAGGGCTAAATTGCTTCAAAAAATAGAATATGGGCTAAAGTGACTGTACTGTCAAACGTTAAGAGCATTTATGACATTATGCCTAAATTTTATTGTTTAAAGTATATAGTCTAGAATTTAAAGATTAGGGTTTAGAGCTCAGGGATATGTGACAGCTTTAGAAGCTCGTTTGTTGAAAAAAAATTATTCGCTAGTGGTGCATCAATTAATTACCTATTTAAAATACTTTTAATTTACCCAAACTTTTAAATTAAGAAAAATACATTTGAGCCACTAAAATCCATAGCCTTTTAAAAATACCAAACAAACTAAAATCCACTCAACATATATAACATGTTTAAGTAGTTTAAAGCAAGACAAGTTCTATCTATCTATCTATCTATCTATCTATCTATCTATCTATCTATCTATCTATCTATCTATCTATCTATCTATCTATCTATCTATCTATCTATCTATCTATCTATCCCCATTAGTGTCAATCGTTTTCTCTTCGTATATACCATCAATAACTTCTTATTGTTAGTCATTGATTTTAGGTTACATTTAGTTTATTGAAAGTAGATTGTTTTTTATAATAAGGTTATCAAAATATATAATTACTTAACACATTGTTAAGTATATAAAATCATCTTATTCGATTTAATTGACATGAATATAAGATTTTTTGTTCAATAATGAGATGTAAAATTATATAAAAGCATTTTACTTAATTGTCCTTTATTATAAGAGCGGAAAAGGTTACAATACTATGAAAGTTAACTATAAAAGTATAGAGAAAAAAACTAAAACAATGACAATAATAATAATTTAATTTTTTAAAATTTCTCAATTAATAAATAATTAATAATGTAAAAATCATTTATAATAGTTAATTAATTAAACATTAAGATAACACAATTCACAAAATGTAATGTAAAAAATGTTAAGTTTTTCAACTAATAATGTTAAAATTTATCGAGACCCAACCAATGGTTATAGTGAAAAGATCCAAGTTCAAGCATCTGTATATATAAGGTGTGTTTGTCTTATTAAATGGTCAAAAAAATATGAATAGATATTACCATATACTCATACCAATATATTTTAAAAAAATTATCTTTATCACATGAATTCATGGGTTGTAAAGATATGAGTTTGTATGTAAACTCGAACTTTTTTTTACTTAAATGTCAGAATCAAAATTGTCTTTAACAAAACATTCAAGAAATTGCAAATGGCATACACGATAACATCAAAATGAATTAATTATTACATTTTAATTCGGTAGAAACTAAAAAAATGAAAGCAACTCTACTAATAAGTAAATGCGAAGCTGTTAGGAATTTGGTATGCGGCAAAATAACCAAAGCGACAACGACATAGATCAATACATGCACAGGAGACAAGATTTAACGTGGTTCAGCATAGCCTACATCCACGGACGAGAGAAACGAACAATCCACTAATAACATAGAGAACCCAAAGAGTACAAATACATGATAACCCATGTAATCCCAGAACTCGGTGTACAAATCCCATGACCCAGTGGAACCAAAACACTCTTCCCAACATCTCTACAATACTCATCTCTACAACGTAGGCACAATAGTTGTAGAGAACCTAAAAGTGGTTACATCTCTCCAGAGTAATTCCCCCTCTCTCATTCTCTTATTCTCTCATAATTCACCCAAATACTTGGTCACCAAGAAACCTTATTCATTAAGATCTCATACCCAAAATAGATATTTACTCATTAAAGTAAATCATAATTACCAAGTAATCTTCAACCACTAGAATTACAATAAAACCCAACTTAATTACCAATTAGAATTTGAATCAAAATATAACAAATCTCCCATTGACATAAATTCTATTAGAGAATTGATCTTCAAGTCTTCAACAGCTTCAATTTTTATGTAAGCCAAATATCTGTTGAAGCATCACCGCCAAGTCTTCAACAACTCCAATTCTTACGTAGTATCCGTTGCAGCACTGTTGAATTTTGAGAATTACCCCATGCAACTGAAAGCTCGTTGCAGCAATACTCTTCTAGCATGTCTCTAACATCGCACCGCAAAATCCACAGCAAAAATTTCTCCACAATCGCACAGCTCGAACAATAGCTCTATATCAGTTGTTAGGAATTTGGTATGCGAAAAAATAACCAAAGCGATAACGACATAGACCAACACATGCACAGGAGACAAGATTTAACGTGGTTCAGCATAACCTACCTCTACGAACGAGATAAATCAATCCACTATCAACGTAGAGAATCCGAATAATACAAATACATGATAACCCATGTAATCCCAAAACCCAGAGTTCAAATCCCATGACCCGGTGGAACCAAAACACTCTTCCCAACATCCCTACAATACCCATCTCTGCAACGTAGGCACAATAGTTGTAGATAACCTAAAAGTGGTTACATCTTTCCAGAGTAATTCTCCCTCTCTTGTTCTCTCATTCTCTCATAATCCAAAAGGTTAAACCTAGTCTATATTTATAGACCCAAATACTTGGTCACCAAGAAACCTTATTTAATAAGATCTCTACCTAAAATAGATATTCACTCATTAAAGTAAATCCTAATTACCAAGTAATTTTCAACCACTAGAATTATAATAAAACCCAACTTAATTATCGATTAGAATTTGAGTCAAAATATAACAAATCTCCCCTTGACACAAATTCTATTCGAGCATTGGTCTTGTAACCCCCTAAACCGACCAAGAAGGAAGGGCAAAATTTAGGAAGTCACCTTTGAAAACTTTGCCCTCAAGAAACCAATTTATTTAAAACAAATCATTTAACTTTTCTATAAAAGATACTTTATAAGTTCGTTAACATCCATCAAAACATTAAATCCAAAAGTATAATAAAATATTCAGTTTAATAATAAAAACATGCATACTGAAAATATCCTCAAATCCCAAATAGTCTCTAGTCTAAAAAACAACCCAAATATGATAAAAATATAATAATAATAATTTAAAATTTGTGATCCCGTACTGATGAAGAAATAAAATTGAATGCGCCAGAGGCCCTTCGAGTACCAGGTCGCCTAGGGTCAGGAATCAGAAAGATAAGCTATAAGGGAGTGAGCTATTAAGCCAAGTGTGTCTCTAAGTGAAACAAACATAAACACAGTTTCACAAAAATAACACAAGGTAAAAATATGTCATTATAAAACACAGTGTATGAGATGATACTAATAAATAGTCACACTACCCAACTACTAACGCCAATCACAGTGGTGGCAGAGCCAACCGGTCACAGTGGAGGTAGTTCCCTTGAAACCCTCACCCCTTATTTCTTCAATCACAGTGTGGTCAAACCACATCTTCCTCCGTACAACCCATCCCATGCATGATAAAATAATATTTATGATCACATTGTTAACACAGTTGTATTGTACTAAAATACGAGGAACACAGCTCGAAAGTTCTGATAATCTCATAAAACACAGTTCACAGTATGCATAGCATCTCAAATCTCAGTGAAATCTCAAAACAGAAAATAGTCATGCAAAGTTTATAAAACGTTTCACAGAAAATATCACAGACAAAGAACACATCTCTAGCGGCCAAAGTTCTAATGTCGATGCTGACGCCTCCCACGGTCTGAACTAGCGCTAGGTCTAGCTGAGTCAGAACTTACGAGGTAGAGTTCTAAGTTAAATTCACATTCTATCGAAATTATTACTATGCCACCTAATTGAACGATGCTAAGAACTCATATGTATCTCTCGCAAAAGATGCAGAAGGAGGAGGAGGTGGTGGTAAAACGTCGTCCTCAGAATCGATGTCGTCTAAAACACATTAGTAAATCTCATTAGATCTCATACACAACTCCTTAGATTTCTTAAAAAAAGATTACAATTAACAAATCTATCAATTCGGGTTCGAATTAGACGAAACGGGCTACAAAAACATATTTAGGTTGTTGAGAAATATCAAGACCAAATTGGTTGAAAAGTCAACGGTCACTTTGACCGGTCTAGTCAATGCTGACATCATCGCTTTGATCAACAGTGACATCATAACCATTGTCAACGCTGACGTCACTGCCCTTGGTCAACACTGACGTCATCACTTGGTCAAGCTGTTGTCATCGTTTTGTTAACGGGTCAGGTCTTTTAAGGACTGTCGGTTCGATCGACCAGTTCATTCACTGACTCGGTTCACTACGCGGTTCGGTCCAACTATCTCTTCACAGCCCGACTCTCACTTAGCCCTCTTACTCCAAGCCCTCCTAATTGGGCTTATCCAACACGGCCCAACTCACAACCCCCAAAACCTACATACAGCCCAACCAAGGCAAACCCACCCGGCTTAACCCAAACTTACCCTAACCTACACATTTCCCCCTTGTACAACTGCAACTAGGGTTTACAATCTCATGCCGGCGGTAACAATGCACAAGAAGGCCCTCAGTGTAGCACGACGATCAGCGATGACGCAAAGAATCGAACGGTTCCCTAATACCTTCAGTCAAAACCAGACGATGAGAAGAGAAGAGTGGTCATGGTTGGTTCGCGTGGACGGGAGAGGAACGGTGTGAACCACGAGCGGTGATAACCCTCTCGCCAGAGGTTCACCAGATATGCGAGAGATAGAGAGGGTTTTGAATACGAGAGTTTTGGGAGAAGGGTGAGGGTTCGGGTGACTGAGGATGAATGAATGCAAACGAACCTTTAGGGTTTAGAAATAGGTTTTAAATTCCCAAGAGATAAGGGGCAAATTACAGGGAATGTCCCCCACATTTAGCCCGCTTCTTAAAAAAAATACAAGGTTCAAAAGTTACTCGATTGGGTCATTGAAATTGGTTTAATTCAACTCAATCCCTAATTTAAATAATTAAGGTTTCAGATTCTAAATTCCTTAAAGTTTAGGGTTTTGAATTAGGGATTTCCAATATAAAATTAGGGTTTCTAATTTAATTTTGAGGGTGTTACAACTCTCTCACCCTTAAAAGAAATTTCATCCTCAAAATTTAACACTTAGCGATAAATTCCTAAAACTAACAGGTGCGCACACATACTTCTTCATTTTAAATTCTTCACCTATTAAGATTAAAATAAGAACTGAAAATATCATAACGTTACCTGCTATATCCTCAAACTCCTCATCATCATAATTACCACGAGCTCCGGTTGCATAAATTTAACCTAGTCACCTAACCTCAAATTTAGCTGATTTAACACCCTGAGAAGGTATATCTCTACTATCAGTACCAGAAGCAGCTGGCCTACTTTGCTCTCTACCTCTAGGGGGTGGCCGAACTGACACATGTGTCTAACTCTGCATGACCAAACCAGTATGTGATCGTAGGCAATCATTAAGGAAATGATCAAGAGAACCACATCTGAAACAAGCTTCGTTCTTCTTTCTACACTCCCCGTCATGCCATTTCTTATAATAAGTACACTGGGGCACAAAATAAGAACCTGTCGATCCATCGATACTGTTTGTCGGAACTGCCAAAATGACTGATCTCGCTCTCTGGCTGCCCTGCTGATCAGATTCCTCCTAGCTCTCTTGCTAGTAAATCTACTAAACCTTGTTGTACACTCAGAGCTGGTTGCTTCTTAATCATATCCATCTCTTGCACTATTTGACTTTGGGCAAGTGTCTTCATCCTCTCTACTGTCTTAGCTCGATCCACCAACTCACCAAATAGCTTGTCTTTAAACGGAGCCATTTTCTCTCGAATTGGAAAATGTAGGCCCTTAAGAAACTCCCTACATCTATCTTTCTCTGTGTCCACCAACTCAGGTGCATACCGAGACAACCCTACGAACCGAATCTCATATGAATATACTGTCATGCCCTCCTGCTTAATGTCTATGAATGCCTGACGACGATCAGCTAAATACTGCTCACCCACGTACCGATTCTGAAATGCCTGACGAAAAGTATCCCATGACATCTGATCAGCTGACTTTAATCTCTGCTCAGTCTTCCACCAACGTTGTGCTTCACCAAGCAACAGTGAAACAACAACTCTCAATTTCTTGTTAGCAGGATATTCTATCTCCTCAAAAGCCTCTCAAGTCCTCCATCCATAACTCAGCATCCGATGGGTGTTCATTAGACACACCCAAAAATACCCTCATCCCAGCACTCAAGAATACCGTAGAGATAGGCTTCCTCGAATTCTCTGACTAGTCACGAAAGTACCGCAACAGCTTCCGATTAACAGTAGCACTATCCAACTCCACAATCTCACTGTCATCTGAATCCAGCAAGTCTTCATCATGTGGCTGCTGATCATGAGAATCACCATCACCATATTGCTGGCTCACAGTCTATTGTCCCGTAGGTGGCTGGGTCCCTACCGAATTCTGCATCTCCTCCTGATCGTCTGTATGATCAACAACATGAGACGGTTTATTAGCGACAGTTGTTGTATGGCCTCGGCCTTGACCTCAGCTTGGACCTCTAACTGAAGCGAGTCTAACACTCCTACGGGGTGGCATAGTCGCTATCTACAAGAATAAGAACGTAGAGATTAGAACTGGTACCGGGGTCTCAAAATTTTTAAAACACTTTAAATTAATAATTAGGTAATCGATTATTTAGAAAATTTCCCATTTACCCCAAAACTTTTATTATGCATGCAAAAATAATTTTCAGTTTAAAATTTCTTGTGAGCCTCACAATTCGAGGGTTAAACTTAGCTCTGATACCACTAAATATAACCCCCTAAACCCGGCCAAGAAGGAATGGCCGAATTTAGGAAGTCACCTTTGAAAACTTTCCCCTCAAGAAACCAATTTATTTAAAACAAATCATTTAACTTTTCTATAAAAGATACTTTATAAGTTCGTTAACATCCATTTAAACATTAAATCCAAAAGTATAATAAAATATTTAGTTTAATAATAAAAACATGCATACTGAAAATATCATCAAATCCCAAATAGACTCTAGTCCAAAATACAACCTAAATCTGATAAAAATATAATAATAATAATTTAAAATTTGTGAGCCCGTACTGATGTAGAAATAAAACTGAATACGCAAGAGGCCCTCGAGTACCAGGTCGCCTAGGGTCAGGAATCTGAAAGATAAGCTATAAGGGAGTGAGCTATTAAGCCAGTGTGTCTCTAAATGCAACAAACATAAAACACAGTTTCACAAAAATAACACAAGGTAAAAACATGTCATTATAAAACACAATGTATGAGATGATACTAATAAATAGTCACACTACCCAACTACTAACGCCAATCACAGTGGAGGTAGTTCCCCTCACCCTCACCCCTTATTTCTCCAATCACAGTGTGGTCAAACCACTTCTTCCTCCGTACAACCCATCCCATGCATGATAAAATAATGTTTATGATCACATTGTTAACACAATTGTATTGTACTAAAATACGAGGAACACACCTCGAAAGTTCTGATAATCTCATAAAACACAGTTCAAGTATGTATAGCATCTCAAATCTCAGTGAAATATCAACACAAAAAATAGTCATGCAAAGTTTGTAAAACATTTCACAAAATATAGCAAAGACATAGAACACACCTCTAGCGGCCAAAGCTCTAATATCGATGTTGACGCCTCCTACGGTCTGAACTAGCTAGGTCTAGCCGAGTCAGAACCTACGAGGTAGAGTTCTAAGTTAAATTCACATTCTATCGAAATTATTACTATACCACCTAACTGAACGATGCTAAGAACTCACGTGTATCTCTCGCAAAAGATGTAGGAGCAGGCTGAACAGGAGGAGGAGGTGATGGTGGTAAAACATCATCCTCGGAATCAATGTCATCTGAAACACATAAGTAAATCTCATTAGATCTCATACACAACTCCTTATATTACTTAAAAAAGATTACAATTAACAAATCTATCAATTCAGGTTCGAATTAGATGAAACGGGCTACAAAATAGATTCAGGACGTCAAAAAATGTCAAGATCAAGTTGGTTGAAAAAGTCAACCGTCAACGGTCAGCGTTGACTTTGACCGGTCAAGTCAACGCTGACGTTATCGCTTTGGTCAACGCGAACGTCATCACTATTGTCAACACTGATGTCACTGTCCTTGGTCAATGCTGATGTCATCACTTGGTCAACGCTGACGTCAGCGCTTTGTCAACGGGTCGGGTCAGTTAACGGGTTGGGTCGGGTCTTCCAAGGACTACCAGTTCGATTTGATCGACTGGTTTATTCAATGACTCGTTTCACTATATAGTCTGATCCAGCTATCTCTTCACAGCCCGGCTCTCACTTAGCCCTCTTACTCCAGGCCCTCCCAATTGGGCTTATCCATCACAGCCCCTCGAACCCACACATAGCCCAACCAAGGCAAACCCACCCGGCTTAACCCAAACTCACCCTAACCACACATTTCCCCCTTGCACAACTGCAACTAGGGTTTACAATCACGTGCAGGCGGCAACAAGGCACAAGAAGGCCCGCAGTGCAGTACGGCGATCAACGACGACGCAAAGAACTGAACGGTTCCCTAATACCTTTAGTCAAAATCAGACGGTGAGAAGAGGAGAATAGTCGTGTTTGGTTCACATGGACGGGAGGGGAACGGTGTGAACCACGAGAAGTGATAACCCTCTCGCTGGAGGTTCATCGGAGATGCAAGAGACATAGGGGGTTTTGAATACGGGAGTTTTGGGAGAAGGGTGAGGGTTCGGGCGATTAAGGAGGAATAAATGCAAATGGGCCTTTAAGGTTTAGGAATGGGTTTTAAATTCCCAAGAGATAAGGGGCAAATTACAGGGAAGGTCCCCCACATTTAGCCCGCTTCTTAAAAAAACACAAGATTCAAAAGTTACTCGATTGGGTCACTAAAATTGGTTTAATTCAACTCAATCCCCAATTTAAATAATTAGGGTTTCAGATTCCAAATTCCCAAATTCTAGGGTTTTGAATTAGGGACTTCCAATATAAAATTAGGGTTTCTAATTTAATTTTGATGGTGTTACAGGTCTTCAAGTCTTCAATAGCTTTAATTTTTACGCAAGCCAAATATCTGTTGAAACATGGCCGCCAAGTCTTCAACAACTCCAATTCTTACGCAGTATCCGTTGAAGCACCGTTGAATTTTGAGAATTACTCCCCCTGCAACTGAAAGCTCATTGCAGCAATACTCCTTTGGCATGTCTCCAACATCGCACCGCAAAATCCGCAGCAAAAATTCCTCCACAATCGCAACAAAAATTCCTCCAAAATCCGCATCAATACTTCTCTGGCATGTCTCCAAAAATTCCTCCATTTGTTAGGAATTTGTTATGCGACAAAATAACCAAAGCAATAACGACATAGACCAAGACATGCATAAGGGACAAGATTTAACGTGGTTCAGCATAGCCTACCTCCACGGACGAGAGAAATGAACAATCCACCAATAACGTAGAGAACCTGAAGAGTACAAATACATGATAACCCATGTAATCCCAAAACCCGGTGTTCAAATCCTATGACCCGGTGGAACCAAAACACTATTCCCAACATCCCTACAATACCCATCTCTGCAACGTAGGCACAATAGTTGTAGATAACCTAAAAGTGGTTACATCTTTCCATAGTAATTCCCCCTCTCTTGTTCTCTCATTCTCTCATAATTCAAAAGGTTAAACCCAGTCTGTATTTATAGACCCAAATACTTGGTCACCAAGAAACCTTATTTAATAAGATCTCTACCTAAAATAGATATTTACTCATTAAAGTAAATCCTAATTACCAAGTAATCTTCAACCACTAGAATTACAATAAAATCCAACTTAATTACCAATTAGAATTTGAGTCAAAATATAACAGAAGCAAAAATCTCATGTCCCTTTTCAGTGTCTTTTTATGCCTAACACTAGAAAATTAAATTTTAAGTCATAATCCTAAATTTTAAATCCTAACTCTTAAACCTTAAAAATACACTCTACCCCTTATTCTCTAAACCCTAATCATAAGCTCAAACCATAAATATTAACCTTAAATCTCAAACCTAATTTCTTAATATGGGGCATAAATAAAGATATTTTAAAAGACAAATAATTTATACTCGTAAATGAGCTACATTTGACAAATAAGAAAATGAGTTATAAATGTTTGAAGGATAATGGCTTAGAACTTAGAAGTAACATTCCTTTAATCTTACGTTACATAAAGAAATGGTATTAAGATTCCTTCCTATGTTATCAACAATCTCTAGAGTATAAGTTCAAAAGTTCTCAGTTGACACCTTTATTTTTCTTTTAGATTGTGGGTTCAAGATTTGATCTTCATTTTAAACATAAAACAATTTTAAAACATGTGACCAATGTCTACTTTCTATATAGGCCAACAAAATATAAAAGATTGGTCATTAGACTTGTTTGGGAAACCAAAAAATAAAAATAGATAAATAATTTGACAAGTCAACTCAGGAAACCAGTTTCTATATAAACAAACTCGAATAAGAAATGTTTATGTTGGTATATGATACTCATGAATAGAATATTTAAGTTCTTAAGTAAGCTGTGAAACGTTAATTAATGGCGTGCATGTGAATACACGCCAACAAACATTCATATTCAGTCCATTTCTCATAGTCTTGATCCGGTTTATGATGTAACTTCTTTTCAAGTTTACAGCTTGGAAGAGTTGATTTTTCACATGATCTTTTCGAACCAATTCTTACTCCATATTAGCTAACCCTAATAATTAATCAGTCACCCCAGAAATTATTAATCAATTAATTTGTTCACAGCCTGTCACTTAAATCTTATACTCCCTCCATCTTACTAATTATGTCACATGTTAACTGCTCACGAAGTTCTAGAAAAAAATTGTATGGTATAAAATAATTGAAATGGCAAGTTTGCTATTAGAAAGTTAGCTTTTGTTTTGTTGGAAAATTAAAAAAATGATAGAAAAGTAAATTTATGTTAAAAAAGTTGTTAAAATTTTTAAAGTGACAATTTAAGCGAGATAATTTTAAAATAGAAAAGTGATAATTTTACTGGGATAAAGTGAGTAATTATTTGAAAATACACCTAATTTCTATTAATTTTGTTGGTTCAAGTATAAAAATTATGAGAAAAACTTTAATGCACGGTCTATGTAAATTAAAGTTTACACATATTTGTCAAATTTAAGGGTTAAGAGTTTAGTTTAAAATTTAGGTTGTACGGTTTAGAATTTAAAATTTAGAGTTAGAATTTACGGTTTAACATTTAAAATTTAGAGTGTTAAGTTAAGATTTTAGGTTTTAAATTTTAAAAATAATTATATAAAAAATTATACAAATTATATATCAAAATATAAGCCAAAAATTATACGAGTCAAACAACAGGAACGTGGGAACTACACAAGTGTATGAACAAAAAAAAAACTACACAAGTGCAGCTGCATGGATGACAACCTATCACGCGCAGAGGCGGGGTCTGGTCAACTCACAACCGTTGGTTCCCCATAAGGTATGAACTGACTTCACTACCCTCCATAATATTATGAAAATTTGTGCTGAACAAGGACGTAGGTGTAAACTACAATATACCAGTTTGTTTAGTTATTTATAGAATACTAATTAGCCGCCCTTATCCCAAATACTTTAAAATTTTAAATCACGAAACATGTGGATTCATCCACATTACCCCATTATAAATACCCAGTTTAATCTCCCTTCTCTTCAAAACTTTGTCAAAGTTTCTTCCAATCCTTCACTTGTACATAAAGAAAAGGGTACTGCTTTGTTTTGCCAGTTGATCAGATCAGCTGATAATGGGGGGCTCATCGCCATGCGCGTCTTGTAAACTGCTGAGGCGTCGGTGCGCAAAGGACTGCATCTTTGCACCTTACTTCCCTTCCGATGACCCGCACAAGTTCGCCATTGTTCACAAAGTATTCGGTGCAAGCAATGTCAGCAAAATGTTGCAGGTTTCTCCTCTCTTGTTCTAACCATGCACGTCTGGAGAATCGGTGTTGTTTTGCTTTGTTTGAATTAATGTGTTTTTTATTGTAAATCTTACATATAGGAGCTGTCGATTCAGCAGAGAGCAGATGCCGTGAGTAGCTTAGTTTATGAAGCGAATGCAAGAGTGAGGGACCCGGTGTATGGATGCGTAGGGGCCATATCCTACCTTCAAAACCAAGTGTCGCAGTTGCAGATGCAGCTTGCGGTGGCTCAGACGGAGATGCTTTGCATTCAGATGCAGCAGGAATCGGTGTTGCCGACTCAGATACAGCCAGCCGACGACAACAAGTCCTTCCTTTTACCCACTGATCATAACCTCGATAGCATCTCCCAATACCTCAACTTCACTTCTTCTACCAATGTAATCCAAGACCCAGCAGCTCTCAAGAGACAGTCTCTTTGGACTTAAAATACTAGTAGCTCCTTTTGCCTTTCTCAAATTACACCATTTTTTTCTATATATATATTCCTGAGTTCGAGAAAGGGAACATCATTTATGATCCATGGCATGTGACGTACCAAGATATTAGGGTTTTGATTTTATAAAGCTCCTCTTCCTAGACAAAGTTGCCATAACTAATGACCGGTTATTACTGCACCTCTCGAGTGGGTTTGGTTTTGGGTTTTAAATTTTTGAATGTTTAGATCATTTCAAATTTTGTTTATTTAAATTCAAGGCTCGAAGTCTCTAGAGCCGAATGCTAGGTTCAGATTATTCTAAGTTCTGCTCACTTTATATTCAAATCTTATTGAATTCATATTGATCGAATCGTATTTGAAGTTAGTTGAACTCTGTCTAAAGACTAGTTAATTCTCTCTAGTGATTGACCTGATGTGAGCAAGGTGGGTAAACTACTGCTACTAGAATAAAGATTGAAATTAGAGTAGATATAGTATTAGATTCCAGGATGGAGTATGTGGCAAGTTTAGAGGAGCTCTACTTATGGGGAAAATCTTGTCTTGTTTCAATTAAGTTGGAGTTCAACCAAAAGAACAGAAAAACAAGAGTCATAATGAAAAGGAAAAAGCTGGTTCAAGTTTCCCGTTTAGCTCAGTCGGTAGAACGCAAAGCTCTTAACCTTGTGGTCGTGGGTTCGAGCCCCACGGTGCGCGATCCATTTTTTCCATCTTCACTTGTTTGTAATGTTTTATGAATTCTACGTTGAGTTTGATTCCCTACCGAAGTCCAAGCCATGGTCAATGCAGAGCACAGCAGACCTGAATAAACCAGAATTTGATCATCTCTACCACCAATCGAATCTTCTTCCATAAAACCTAACTATTCACACAGCCAACTTTGATTAGTCTTCGATTTTTGAAACTTCTAAAAGAAACCATAAAAAAGTATTTATAATATATAAATATGAATTTGTTATCAATATTTATCTATGTGGATGCTATTTGATGAAGGTATTGTGCACACTTTAATATTAGAAATAAAATACAAATCTCCCTCTTTCTTATTTCTTTTGTTCTTATTATTGTTCTTCATTATTTTATTCACAACACGTTATCAGCACGATCTCGCTCAACAATTGTTGCTTTTGTTGATGATTCTCGAAAAGAATTTCAATACGATATTGGTGACTACATTCACTGTATATTCAACTAAGCTTAGAATTTTCAGCTCAAACCAAGTGAATTTAGTGACTTTCACAAGGCGTACACGGTACATGGCACTCATGTTTTCCAAAATCCTTTCTGGTGAGATTTTTTTTATCACGCATGTTTATAGTGTTCAACTTGTGGTTATATATTTATTATTTAATATTTATTTATTTGTTACTTAATATTTATTTGGTAAGAGTTGATATTTTTAACCGTGTTTTGAGTTTTACATGATATATTTAAATGGCTTGGAAAGAGACATGACATGAAGTGATTATGAGGAGATGTATTGGTCATTTGCTATATTTTCATTGCCTCAAGAAGAAAATCAATATTGGTAAATTCTAATTTTTTTTATTCTTTAAACTACAATTTTAAAGTGCGATAAATTATGGTGATTTTGAATCTACAAGAAAATTGTTATAAAGTCTATATTTGCTCGAAAGCAATGATTATTCCACGTCGATAGACTTGAGTATAGACTTCTCCCAAGTTCAAGTTACGAAAATTCGTCTTGATCCAAAAATTTTGTGGGAGGCATTTCCTAAAGTGAATGCTAGCATGATGTTTATTCCATGTGATTATTGGATCTGTTTCATTCCCTGAAGTAAATGCAAACATGATAAATCACTATTCAGTTACTGATATAACTGAAGTTATGCAGTCAGAGTATCAATGATGAGGATATGTTAATAAAAACATACTTTTGTTTTTCATGCAAATAATGTTGTCTCGTAGACAAAATATCGTGAAAAAGGTTTTAAAAGCCCACTAGCTCCACTCCATTCCCTGAAGTGAATGTGAGATTATATAATAATAAAGGTCAAATTAGTAATGGTGGTCGCGATTGATGCCATGAACATAAACATGAATAATATGATTATTTTAAGAATACTTATACGCATCAAAAGTGAGGTTATAAGGATGTTAAGAGTGATAAAGGTCATTCTGAGAAAGTGAAATTTATTTATTATCAATGTGATTTTACAAATCATTGAATGATTGAAGGAACGAAAATAGAAGTAAATTTTGTTTGCAAAAATGACGAAGATGATATTGGTCTAACTTACTTGAACATTGTTGATTTTCTTATAACCCTTGAAGGAAAAAAATGTCTTCTAATTATTCTCATAACCTTGAAGAGAATTACTGATCTTTTAATTTACATCGCTTTATGTTTATTTACTTTACTCATTAATTATTTACGTTTTATATTTATATATATTATGACATTTATTTATTTTGTTTAACATGATTACTTATCAAATACAATATATGGTGGCGATTTATGTTTAGCAGAAGCATAAAAAATATTTTCCCATTTAAATGCAAGGGAAAAATATGAGTACTATATCTTAAAGTGCTAAAAATATTAATGCTCCAAAAAAGCAACGAGTTCTTGAGAGAAAGCACATTATGAAAAGTGAATATTGTAATAATTACCAGTAATGGTAATAATATCGTCACCACCAGAAGTGGAAATTTTACGAGAACAATAAGGGTTCTCAAAATAATCCTTCAAAAATTATACATAACGTATGTTATCAATTGGCATATGAAATAAGCCATTGTGGATAAAGTTCTGGTAACGGAAAAATCAGTTGAAAGCTCTAAAAGCGCTACATATTGATACCAAAAGAATAATTTTCATTGAAAGCTTCGGAAGAGTTAAATATATTCCTACTCAAAGAAACAATTTTTGTAGAAATGTTTTGTACTAGACATGTACAAGTGAGATTGAATCACATGTTATGGTAAACCAGAAGTTTACAAATTCAAAAATTTATATACATATATACAGTTGGCATAATCGGTTAGACCATCCTGATCAATAATGATGCGGCAATTATTGAGATTTACATGCACATATACTAAAAGAACCTGAAGTTCTTGCGGTGCATGTTCTCAAAGGAATTGATTAAATTCCACTTACTAAAAGAACCTGAAGTTCTTGTGTTATTTGTTCTAAGAATAATTAATTAAGATCCCACTTACCAAAAGAACTTAAAGTTCTTGTACTAAAGTTGAGATTGCATGTCTTGCATCTCTGAATAAAATATGGGCCCATTTATCCACAAAATGTGGAAAGTTTTTATATGATTTTAGTAGATACATCTATATATGTTTTTATCAACTTACAACCAGAAGTTTGTGAGATTAATTAGAAAAAAATTCAGATTATGCAATTAGACTATTCGTCTTGCAAAAGCTAGTGGGTTTATATTTTAGGCTATATCAATTGAAATAACTGTTATAAAGCCTATTGATTATGAAAAATACGATTTAGCAAAATTTTAATTGGATGCCTCCTATTTAAAGCTCAACTATGAGAATAAAACATTTATTATCTATATAGTAGTTTACATATAGCAGCACTTATACGCATCAAGCCAATGAGTTATAATAAACTCCCCGTTATGAATGGTTTTTTGGTTAAAAGTCATACATTTCCCATTTTATAATTTTTTGTGTGATATATAGTTGAATTGCTCCACCACAAAGCACAAAATGGGTAAATAAAATGGTTGAGAATATATATTGAGTATGAGCCTCCTTTTATGTTTAAATTCTTAAACATTAATTGTAGAATCATTTATGAGATGATTTTTCTCAACATCAGAGGGGGAGAATAATCAGCTGGATAAAGAAGAAAAATGAATTATCATTATCTAGATCCTCGCATATGAACCAAAAGGTCATAAGATAATCATGTTATTATATGTCAACTGCCAGACGTATTTATTGACCTAATGAGAGTAATCAAATCTCATATATTGGCTAAAATGCTCTAAATTTGAATTACATGTTAGAGTTAGTAGATGTAAATCATGCCTAAAGCATGATAGTTGAAACTAGTTACAATGATCAAAATTCTCGTAAATGGAAAGTAATATAAGATGGTCATATATTGGAGGCGGTGCTCCTAGAGAGACCTAAGACATAACTAATAATAGAACTCTAGAAGAGTTTCAGGTACCTAAAATAAAGATTGAAAAGAGATCTCGATGAGTTATGTCACTACGAGAATGGAACCAGAAAAGAAAAGTTATCGACAATAAGTTTACATAACACACTTCTATAAAATTAAAGAAAGAAAACGAGGAACTTGTATAGAAATCTATAGATGTTAAAATGATTGACCAACATGGAAAGACGCTTTGAACTTCCAAATGTGAAGTTTTTGGAACAGTAGTCCAAACACCTAAAGGTGTAATTCAAGTAGGGTACAAATAAATAGTTGTGAGATATAAATATGACCCGAATTATGATTTTATGAAGAATTTTAATTACTTCATGGTGGATGCAATTACTTTGGTAGTTTTGAAACATTTTATATGCGTCTAATTATTTTGTGGATCCCTATTTATCCTTAAAGGATTTAAAATGCTAGAAGTATTTGAAAATTTCCGAGGAAATTTATTTAGACATGTCTCATTGAATATTTATATTTTGATGCATTTGGTAGAAACGCCTTAGTGAGTAGTTTTTGAGAAAATACTATAAGAATGATTATATTTCCTTATGAATTTTATAAAGGTGTTTGGATCAAGATTCATTATGATAATTTGAATATAACTCCTGAAGTGCTTCAAATTATAAACTCTTGAAGAGCTTTCAAAGCATTGATTATTTAATGAAAGTATTTGAGAAAAAGAATATTGAGATCAAGTTTTGTCTCAACTTGAAGATCGAGTACTTAAATATGAATTTTTGTATATGAATAGATACATTGTTGAAAGAATCTTAACGAGATTCAATATGAATAAAGCATATCCATTGAGTACCCTAATAATTATAAGATTATTGGATGTGAATAAAGATAATTATATCTTTTCTTGGTCTGGAACCATCATATCTTAGTTGGTCCAGAAGCACCAAATTTTAGTTGCTCTATAAAAATACAAAGTGTACAAGATCATTTTAGATCTTTAAACTTGATATGTCTTCAAATCATGTAATTGTCATACAAAAGACAAGACAATAATGTGTTTGGCTAAGACCATTAACCCAACATATCCAGAAGATATGTGATTTATTTTCACAAGATATGATGCAAAGCTATCTTGTACAAAGATAATGCAAATTTTTTATATCCCAAACGAAAGGTGGATACATCAAAGATGATAAAATGAAACATATTACTCCAAAGTTTCATCCCTCGCGATCTTCAGAAAAATAGTATTCAAGATTGAATTATGAAGATTCAAAGATCTTATGTGATGTTTTCATGAGGGGGAGTAAATATGCGTTGTACTCTTTTCCCTTAATTGAGGTTTTATCCCAATGAATTTTCCTAGTAAGGTTTTTAATGAGGCAACATGTTATGTGTATCAAAGATGCGTGTATCTTTTTTCCTTCACTAAAGAAATTTTTCCCACTGGTTTTTATCTTACTAAGGTTTTAACGAGGCACGTTATCTTTATAGACATCCAATGGAGAGTGTTATGAATATTTATATATGTGGATGTCTATCATGATAAGTGTTGCGTGTTTTAGAGTGCAACGCAAATGGTGCAAGTATACACATCGCAAGTAATAGTATAGTAAAGATATCGTCTCCACAGAGATTGGTTTGGGCCACTTTGCTTAAGTTACTGCATTGTAAGAGATAGATTGAATAATGATGAATAATAAGTAAAATGAACTAAGTAAACAAAAATAAAGGATAAAGTAATTGAATAAGAGAGAGTAGGTCGAGTTATCGTGAGTCGTGGAGTGATTGTTGAATGGACCTTCGTGGTAATTGATTGCTAGAGTCGCTCAATCGTTCCGTCAATTGTCTCTAGTCGGATTGCTTGGGCAATTCTGCGATTGCTTGGGCAATTGGGAATGGAGCGATTGCCTGGGCAATTGGGCGACAACCTTCAAAATTCGGCGAAGCGTTCTTCAATGGTTTCTCATTATCCCTAACTCAAAACACTGTTAATTATACATGCCTTGATAATATATCCCTGCGTGAACCAAGGGTAGACAATAAACGATCTTACGCTCCTTTTAGCTGTTAAAATCCACAACTTATCCCTAAGTCAGATTAGTCTTCACATTCGATTGATTGTATAAAAACCATGCTTATTCGTTTCTTGAATCTATCTCTCCCGATATTAGATAAATGGATGAATTCATGAGCTCCTCTCCCAATTCACTCGCAATCAAATATAAGAAACAAGAATGAACAAACTTTAAATTCAATTGCAATCAAGGACCTAAACAATCTAAACGTTTATCAAAACCACAAACCCTAAATAACCCAAGCCAATTTACATCAATTCATGGTTGAGTTCAAAAGACATACAAAGAATAATCCCCAATCATGAATCGAGTAGAAATAATGAAGAAAAAAGAAGAAGATGCGTGTTGCTTTCTCTCGAACTTGACTCTTCTCTTCCCTCTCTTTGGTGCTTGCGGCTATATCCCTTTTTAGGGGATGATTAGGTCAAGATCTTTGTTGATGATGAGGAGTTTAATTTGGAATTAAATTGAATAAAAGAAATAATAAATCTCTTTTATCTTTTTCCTTAAAAACTCCTCACAAATCTGAATTTGAATCTTCATTAAATGTTGTGTATAAATCCAAATCTTTGGGATTTATCCCTAATTTTCGTGTCTGTCCAAATAGGGCCGATTTGTCCCGAATTGCCAAGGCAATTAGTTTGGCATGTTCTTCAGAAATTCTCCTCAATTGCCACAACAATTTCCTACTTACTTCGGTAATTCCTATCCTGCATAAAATAACGCACAAAGCAGGGATTTTTCTATGAAAAACAACAAAAGTGTAATACCAAGCTCGTAATGACGGAAACTAGGAAATTATGCATAAATGCCTAACAATGCAACTAAAATGTGCCTAAGTCTAACAATAATATGAGTAAAAGGGCAATAAAAATAATACTTTTGAAAACTCATCACACCCCCAAACTCGAATTATTGCTTGTCCTCAAGTAATGCAAAACTAACAATTACCTGCCAAGACTTTGACCATCAAGAATTTTCTTCATACCTAACTTCAATCCTCAGAACTGTGGCACAAAGTATGATTACCCTTCATTTTTTTGGATAGCACATGAATTACTCTGAACCAAACTATAATGCTCGTGACAATGTGTGTGTGGAGTTGTGTACAAGTTGATTATCAAGATTCCATGTGAACAATAGGTTTTTATCAAATTAATTACTAGGGCATTTAATTTTTTATTTTTACTAGAGCCAATTTCGGGCATCTCTAGTGATTCTTTAATGTGTAACAACTAGAGCCGATTTCAGGCACCTCTAGTGATTCTTAACTAGAGCCGGTTTTGATCACCTCTAGCAAGAAATTTTTAATTTCAATTTACCCAATTTTTAAGCAACCTATGTTCACTAAGTCTCCCTTAATCAACAAGACACAAATGTGTCAATTTATATTCAGCATCATAGTGAAATTCTAAGTTCTTTCAATGCAAATCCTAAAATTAAAAGTTCTTTCAATTAAGTGCAGTGACAAAAAAATTATCATTAGATATCCAACAAGTGTAGGCAAATTAAATCCAATCAAAGGAATGACAAGTAATATATGCAACCTATACGAAACAACTAGATGAATGTAACTAAAGATGAAACTAAATAAAAACAAATACCCCACAAACTCGAGAGAAGCATTGTCATCAATGCGTTCAAGTAAAAAAATTAAAATGCAAATGAGTTAGTCAGAAAGGTCGTCACCTTGAATGATGAGTTTTCTTCGAGCCGTTTGCTTGATTCTTTTTTTTCGGTTCGCGATTGTTGAGTGCGTGTGGCTGGTGGTGCGGCTTGAACCCTTACTTCTGCAACCTCGTCGCTTGTTGTATTCTCTTGATCAGCCCCTTCAATGATCAAAGCTTTACGCTTCGTCTTTGGTGGTGCAGCCGGTGGCGATGTCACTTTATCATGTGCAGTAGTTGTCGCGGCATCCTCAGTTGTCGGGGCAAGTAGTTCGGAAGGAATACCGGGAAAGGCACGGTGCTATCAGGGTACTTCTCCAAAATCACTTGAGTGATGGTTGTGTTGTGGTCCTTCATGTACTGCATGAATAGCAATTGACGAGCCTCTATTTGCTCTAATCGATGGGATAGTGGCGGAGCATCTCTTCGATTTGATTCATGTTCATCGAGGTAGGTTCGCTTGCCTGGGCATCAGGACTTGCTGAGGCATCAGGAATTGCCGAGGCATTTTTGGTTGCCTAGGCAATTGTCGAAGCATGGGATTTCTTTGGTAGCTTTGGTTCTCTCGTCGATTCCTCGCCCATGATTCGTAAAGTATGTGTTGATGGCAGTGACATCAACAAGAATCGCTCTACCTCGCACATAAACACAAGGGTTATTCGGATTAAAAATATAATAATAAAACTCCCTTAGCCATGAGATGTATCCCGGTTATAAATTACCTCTCAATGAGTGGAGACATGAATCGTCGGCAAGAAGACTCGAGTGCTTGGGACGAACTTACTACGGGCATGGTTTTTTTAGGTTCTTATGGGTTCTTGATTAGAAAAACTAAGTAAATAAGAAAGGAACAACTTAAGAGTTCAAGAGGGGAATGAAGTAAGGAAACTCCTTATCCCTTGAAACTCTCATCTTAAAAAAATAAAAATAAAAGGATAAAACAAAAATAAAAATATAGATAAAAAGAAAGGTTGAGAGGGTCGTTTCTGATACTTCTTATAGTCCATCTGCACCCTCCGCCGGGTGACAATATTGCCCAAAAGAGTTGGGTCAATGTGCTCACAACTACTCCCCTTTGTGTTACCATGGTGGAGGTGTTTTTCTTTCGTGTTCCCTTGTAGTACATGCATGCCTTCCACCATGCTACTATTCTTGAAGGCATTAATATATCATTAGAAAAAATTATATCAACATCCAACCATTTAATTACCTCATTCTCGTTGAATTCTATCACGGTTGGATGTAGCCTTTGTTGTCATGGCAATTGTTGCTCCAGCCAATTGTCGTGGCAATCCTTTGCCAAAATTCTATGTAAATCAAGTGAAGGTACATCTTTCTTGAAGTCTTCAAGCATCCACCCACCGTTTTCTTTAGGCTTCTCAAACATCTCCATTAGTAGAGATTTTGGCGCAGCACTAATATCAGATGGAATCACCATAGATAGAATGTCATCTTCCAAACAATCTACCCTTTTTTGATTGCTTCAAATCTACCAGTGTTGGTTCATCAAGAGCTACATGTAATGGAGGTAGTGATATTTTAAAGAATTCAAAAGGTTCAACCATTACCTTCTCATATTCCATTAACGAAGTATCACCATATTGTTGACCGAACATGTAGTCATGCAATTGCCGTGGCAATTGTGGGTAAGAGTAATTCATAGATTTATGCTTTAGCATCAACGTTGTTATAATATTCTAGGAATCAGACTCCTCAGAATTTGTTGTGGTATTACTCTTCTCAGTCTTACTGAATGTTGTCGTGGCATCGCTCTGTTTAGGCTTCTCAACCTTTACCGTGGCAATTGGTTTGTTAGGCTCATCAAATGTTGGGCAACCTTTCTCATCAACATGTTCTCGACTTGGAGGTTCAAGTTGTTCCCCACACATCAATGATCTCTCTTTGTATTGCTCATTCTCATCTTGCCTTAAGATTTCAGTATCCCTAGAAATTGATTGTTGGGGTATGTTATCCATGGCATATGTGGATCTCCTCAATTGATCTTCTAAATCCCTCAAGGATGCATCCAACTTAACTATCCTCGCATCCATAGACTTTGATAGCTCTCGAATCTCTTCAATTGATCTATCAAGTCTAGCCAAAGAAGCTAGCAACATTTCCTCCAAGGAATTGGAATGCTCTTGAAAATGACTATGCTGCCTTGGCATATCTGTTGCAGCAGCAAAACTATTATGGTAAAAAAATTGAGCATTTTGATTGTTGCGCGTAATAAGTGCTACGCAATTGTGCAAGTATACACGTCGCAAGTAATAAAGTGATATGATAAGTATCGAGTACCGTCTCCACTGGGATTGGTTTGGGCCACTTTGCCTTAGTTATCGCACTGTAAAAGTAAAAACACAATTGATAATTGTAGGAGTTCTAACTAACTAATAAAATAAAATAGCAAGTAAATAAAATAAAGATGTAATCAAATAATAGGGAATAGGCCAAGTTATAGTGAGTTGAGGTGTGATAGCCGATTGGATCGTCTTGGTAAAAGAGTGCAAGGGCAACTCAGTTGCCGTGGCAACTTACGCAGTGGGGTTACCTTGGCAACTAATCGACAGTTGCTGGGCAACTCGCTAGGCAACTGTATGGGCGGCTGGGCAGCAGCTTCAAGGTTCGGCGGAGCGTTCTTCAATGGTTTCTTCTTATCCCTAAGTTGAAACTCTAGCTATTTGTGCATGCCTTGATAATACATCCCTGCGTGAATCAAGGGTGAACAACAACCAATCTTGCGCTCCTCTTAGCCATTGAAATCCTTAATTTATTCCTAAGTCGGATTAATCTTCACCATCAATAGATTGAATAAAGACCATACTCATTCGTTTCTTGAATCTAACTCTCCCGATAATAGATAAATAGATGAAGTTACGAGATCCTCTCCCAATTCGCTCGCAAACAAGAATAAAAACCAAGAATGAGTAAACCATGAATTGAAAGTACAAACTCTTATTACCTAAACAAAATCCAATTGTTTCTCACAACCACAAAACACAATAACCCCAACCAATCAAGTTAGTTCATGGTTGGGTTCAAAAGATATACAAAGAATAATCTCCAAACCATGAATCTAATGGAAGCAAAGAAAAAGAAATCGATCAGCCCCTTACTCTCCTCTCTCAATTGAACTCTCCCCCTTTGCCCCTCTCTCTTGTCGAAACTCTCTCTTCTTGCCCGCATCTCTTTGTCAAAATTTCTCTCTCTTGTCAAAATATCTCCCTTCTTACCCTCTTTGAGTTTGACGGCTTGGTCTCCTTTAAATAGGAGATGGCTAGGTCAAAATCCTTTTTGAGGATGAAATTAAGTTGGAATTAAATACTTTTAAAGAATATAATTATTTATTATATTTAAATTCCTTCTAGAATTTCTCCTATCTTTTTGGGATTTAATTTCTCTTTGACCTTTTCATGAAAATCAAACTCCTTTGGGATTTAACTTTGCTCCACGTCATCTTGGGCTTATCTAGTCATTAATTTCGACTATCATATCATCTTATCCCTTATCGAAAATTGCCCTGGCAACTAGCTCGGCATCTCCTTCATGCATTACCCTGGCAACTGCGTCGGCATCTCCTTCATGCACTGCCCTGGCAACTGGTTCCAGCCTCGTTTAGGCAAGTGATTCTGCACACACACATAAGCACACCAAAGCAACATCTTTTTCCACAAAAATCACCAAGTTATGTAATCAAGCTCAACGGTGGAAAGAAACATGAATTAATGCATAAATGACTAATTATGCAACTAATATGAGGCTAAGTCTAACAATAATATGAGTAAAATGGGTAATAAAAATAGTACTTTTGATTACTTATCACACCCCCAAACTCGAACTATTGCTTGTCCTCAAGCAATGCAAACTAACAATTACCTACCAAGACTTTAATCATCAAAGATATGCTTTAAACTTGAATTCAAACCTCGGAACCGCGGCACAAAGTATGATCACCTTTTAATTTTTTGAATAGCACAAAAATTACCCAGAATCGAACTATAATGCTCGTGACAATGTATGTGCATAGTTGTGTACAAGTTGATTTTTAAGATTCTATGTGAACAATAGGCTTTTATCAATTTAATTACCGAGGCATTTATTTTTATTTTCACTAGAGCCAATTTCGGGCACCTCTAGAAAAGTAAGCAATTTCTTATTTTATTTTAGTCGACTAGAGCCAATTCCGGGCACCTCTAGCGATTCTTTAATGTGCATTAACTATTAGAGCCAGTTTCGGGCACCTCTAGCAAGAAATTAACTTTTAATTTTCAATTTTAAATTTACCCAAATTTTAAGCAACCTAAGTTCACTAAGTTTCTTTCAATCAACAAGCCACAACTGTGTAAAAAAATTCAGCATCATAGCAAAATTCTAAGTTCTTTTCATGCAATCCTAAAATTAAAGGTTCTTTCAATTAAGTGTAGTGGCAAAAATTCATCATTGGATATTCAACAAGTCTTAAGCAATTAAATCCAATCAAAAGCATGGCAAGTAACATTTGCAACATATATGTGATTGCTAAAGATGAATGCAACTAAACATGAAACTAACTAGAAACCAACACCTCCCCCAAACTCGAGAGAAGCATTTTCCTCAATGCATGTAAAAGTGAAACAAAATTTAAAAGAAACTAAATGAAATGAGTTAGTCGGAGAGGTCGTCACCTTGAGTGATAAGTTTCCTTCGTGCCGTTTGCTTGATTCATTTTTCGGTCGATGGTTGAATGCTTGTGGCTGGTACCGCGTGAATAGCATTGCTTTGATTTGATCCATGTTTGCCGAGGCAAGTTCACTTGCTTGGGCATCAGTAGTTGTCGGGGCGGTTACCGGGGCATCTTCTGTTGCGGTTGCCGTGGCAAGTAGTCGGCAGTGAATTTCCTTACCATGGTGGTTGTGAATCTTGTTTTGGAAAAGAAAAGAAAACAAAAAACCTGGAAACTAAAGATAATAAAGAAAAATAAAATAAAATATTTCCTAAAAATTCCAAAAATAAATAAAAAATAACCGAAAATAAAATAAAGTTCCAAAAAATTAAAAACAAAAATTAAAGATTCTTAGAAATAGCATTTTTCATGCATCTTCTAATGTTACTGCATATCTGAGAAAACTTGAGGAGGGTCATTTCCGATACTTCTTATAGTCCATCCGCACCCTCCATCGGGTGACAATATTGCCCAAAAAGAGTTTGGCCAATGTGCTTGCCACTACTCCCTTTTGCGCTACCATGGTGGAGATGTCTTTCTTTCGTGTTCCCTTGTAGTCCATGCACATCTTCCACCTTGATACTGTTCCTGAAGGCATGAATTTATTATTAGGAAAAATTATATCAACATCCAACCATTTAATTACCTCATTCTCGTCGGGCTCCATCATGGTTGGATGTAGCCTTCGTTGTCGTGACAATTGCTGCTCTAGACAATTGTCGTGGCAATCAGTTGCCAAAATTTTCTGTAAGTCAAGGGAAGAACCAATTTTCTAAAAAGCTTTACGAATCCAAACACCTTTTTCTTTTGGCCTCTCAAACATCTCCATCAGTAGAGATTTCGATGGCTTCAAATCTACCAACATCGGTTCCTCAAGACATACATGCAATGGACGAGGTGAGTTTTTAAAGAATTCAAAAGGTTCAACCATTACCTGCTCATATTCCATTGGCAAAGTATTATCATCTCGTTGATCTTGCATGTGGTCGTGCAATTGCCGTGGCAACTGTAGATGAGAGCAATCTACAGATTCCTGCTTCAACATCAACGTTGTAACCTTCTGGGCATCAGATTCCTCAGAATTTGCTGCAGTATTGTTGTTCTTAGCTTCACTGAGTGTTGTCGCGGCATTGCTCTGTTTAGGCTCCTCAATCATTGTTGAGGCAATTTGTTGCTCAGGCTCATCATGTGTTGGGTATTCTTTCTCATCAACATATTCTCGACTTTGAGGTTTTAGTTGTTCCTCACACATCGGAGAGCTTTCCTTGCATTATTCCTTGTCCTCTTGCCTTGGGACTTCAGTATCCCTAGGAATGAATCGTTGGTGCATGTTATCCATGACATATGTGGATCTCCTCAATTAATCTTCTGAATCCCCCAAGGTTGCATCCCACTGAGCTATCCTCGTATCCATAGACTTTGATAGCTCTCGAATCTCTTCAATTGATCCATCAAGTCTAGCCAAGGAAGCTAGCAACGTTTCCTCCAAGGAATTGGAATGCTCTTGAAAAGGACATGAAGAATTTTGCTGCTGGTTCCCTTTATGGTCCTCCATGTAGTCATATGCAAATTTTTAAACACATGATGTTCTCCACACATAGCACAAGATTTTTCCACGGTATAGGCTCTTTGGGATTTTCTCGGTTGGTATAGGTAATCATCAAAGGGTGCAAGAAACTCTTGATTGGATTGATTCATATCTTCCAACATCAACTCTCGAATAGATCATCTTTTATTTCCCGATATGTTGATGTCCCTTAACTTGTAGCGCACCTAATTTTTTTTATAAAACAAACAAAAAGAAAATTTAGTAAAACTAATAGAAAAAATGCAATAACAAAAACAACTAACACCAATTGCCAATCCCCGACAACAGCGCCAAAAACGTGTTGCGCGTAATAAGTGTTACGCAATTGTGCAAGTATACACGTCGCAAGTAATAAAATAATATGATAAGTATCGAGTATCGTCTCCACAGGGATTGGTTTGGGCCACTTTGCCTTAGTTATCGCACTGTAAAAGTAAAAACACAATTGATAATTGTAGGAGTTCTAACTAACTAATAAAATAAAAGAGCAAGTAAATAAAATAAAGTTGTAATCAAATAAGAGAGAATAGGCTAGGTTATCGTGAGTTGAGGTGTGATAGTCGATTGGATCGTCTTGGTAAAAGAGTGCAAGGGCAACTCAGTTGCCGTGGCAACTTGCGCAGCGGGGTTGCCTTGGCAACTAATCGACGGTTGCCTGGGCAACTGGCTAGGCAACTATTTGGGCGGCTGGGCAGCAGCTTCAAGGTTCGGCGGAGCATTCTTCAATGGTTTCTTCTTATCCCTAAGTCGAAACTCTAGCTATTTGTGCATGCCTTGATAATACATCCATGCGTGAATCAAGGGTGAAAAACAACCAATCTTGCGCTCATCTTAGCCGTTGAAATCCTTAACTTATTCCTAAGCCGGATTAATCTTCACCATCAATAGATTGAATAAAGACCATACTCATTCGTTTCTTGAATCTAACTCTCCCGATATTATATAAATAGATGAAGTTACGAGATCCTCTCCCAATTCGCTCTCAAACAAGAATAAAAACCAAGAATGGGTAAACCTTGAATTGAAAGTGCAAACTCTTATTACCTAAACAAAATCCAATTGTTTCTCACAACCACAAAACACAATAACCCCAACCAATCAAGTTAGTTCATGGTTGGGTTCAAAATATATACAAAGAATAATCCCCAAACCATGAATCTAATGGAAGCAAAGAAGAAGAAGAAGAAGAAATCGCTCTGCCCCTTGCTCTCCTCTCTCAATTGAACTCTCCCCCTTTGCCTCTCTCTCTTGTCGAAACTCTCTCTTCTTGCCCTCTTCTCTTTGTCAAAATTTCTCTCATCTCTCTCTCTTGTCGAAATATCTCCCTTCTTGCCCTCTTTGAGTTTGACGGCTTGGTCTCCTTTAAATAGGAGATGGCTAGGTCAAAATCTTTTTTGAGGATGAAGTTAAGTTGGAATTAAATACTTTTAAAGAATATAATTCTTTATTATATTTAAATTCTTTCTAGATCTTCTCATATCTTTCGGGGATTTAATTTCTCTTTGACCTTTTCATGGAAATCAAACTCCTTTGGGATTTAACTTCGCTCCATGTCATCTTGTGCTTATCTAGTCATCAATTTCGACTACCATATCATCTTATCCCTTATCGAAAATTGCCCTGGCAACTAGCTCGACATCTCCTTCATGCATTGCCCTGGCAACTGCGTCGGCATCTCCTTCATGCACTGCCCTGGCAACTGGTTCTAGCCTTGTTTAGGCAAGTGATTCTGCACACACACAAAAGCACACCAAAGCAGCATATTTTTCCACAAAAATCACCAAGTTATGTAATCAAGCTCAACGGTGGAAAGAAACATGAATTAATGCATGAATGACTAATATGCAACTAATATAAGCCTAAGTCTAACAATAATATGAGTAAAAAGGGTAATAAAAATAGTACTTTTGAACATTTATCATTGATCATACCATGAAGGATTTTGCTGATGGTTCCAACTATGGTCCTCCATGTAGCCATATGCACCAGGATTTTGAGGGCAATTTTCAAACACATGATGCTCTCCACAACAAGCGCAAGAGTTTTCCACGATATAGGCTCTTTGGGATATTCTCGGTTGGTATAGGTAATCATCAGTGAGTGTAACAAATTCTTGATTGGATTGATTCATATGTTCCCACATCAACTCTCTAATAGATCGACTTTTATTTCCCCACATGTTGATGTCCCTTAACTTTATAGCGTGCCTGAATTTTTTTTTTGATAAATCAAACAAAAAGAAAAGTTAGTAAAAAATAATAAGAAAAATGCAATAACAAAAACAACTAACACCAATTGTGAATCCCCGGCAACGGAGCCAAAAACTTGTTGCGTGTTTGGGGTGCAACGCAAACGGTGCAAGTATACATGTCGCAAGTAATAGTATAGCAAAGATATCATCTCCACAGAGATTGGTTTGGGCCACTTTGCTTAAGTTACTGCGTTGTAAGAGATAGGTTGAATGGTGATGAATAATAAGTAAAATGAACTAAGTAAACAGAAATAAAGGATAAAGTAATCGAATAAGAGAGAGTAGGTCGGGTTATCGTAAGTCATGGAGTGATAGTTGAATGGACCGTCATGGTAATTGATCGCTAGAGTCGTTCAATCATTCCGCCAATTGGCTCTAGTCGGATTGCATGGGCAACTCTGCGATTGCTTGGGCAATTGGGCATAGAGTGATTGCCTGGGCAATTGGGCGACAACCTTCAAAGTTCGGCGAAGCGATCTTCAATGGTTTCTCGTTATCCCTAACTTGAAACACTATTAATTGTGCATGCCTTAATAATACATCCCTGCTTGAACCAAGGGTGGACAATAACCGATATTGCACTCCTTTTAGCCGTTGAAATATGCAACTTATCCCTAATTCGGATTAGTCTTCACCATCATTGATTGTATAGAAACCATGCTCATTCGTTTCTTGAATCTAACCCTCCCGATATTAGATAAATGGATGAATTCATGAGCTCCTCTCCCAATTCACTCGCAATCAAATATAAGAACCAAGAATAAACAAACTTTGAATTCAATTGCAATCAAGAACCTAAACAATCTAAACGTTTATCAAAACCACAAACCCTAAATAACCTAAGCCAATTTACATCAATTCATGGCTGGGTTCAAAAGATATACAAAGAATAATCCTCAATCATGAATCAAATGGAAACAATGAAGAAAAAGAAGAATATGCGTGCTGCGGCTATGTCCCTTTTATAGGGGATGATTAGGTCAAGATCTTTGTTGACGAGGAAGAGTTTAATTTGGAATTAAATTGAATAAAAGAAATAATAAATCTCTTTTATATTTTTCCTTAAAAACTCCTCATAAATCTGAATTTAAATCTTCATTAAATGTTGTGTATAAATCCAAATCTTTGGGATTTCCCCCTAATTTTCGTGCTTATCCAAACAGGGCAGATTTGTCCCGAATTGCCAAGGCAATTAGTTTGGTATGTCCTTCAAAAATTCTCCTCAATTGCCATGGCAATTTTCTACTTGCTTCGGCAATTTCCTACTTGCTTCGGCAATTTCCTACTTGCTTCATAAAATAACGCACAAAGCAGCGATTTTTCCACGAAAAACAACAAAAGTGTAATACCAAGCTCGTAACGACAGAAACTAGGAAATTATGCATAAATGCCTAACAATGCAACTAAAATGTGCCTAAGTCTAACAATAATATGAGTAAAAAGGGCAATAAAATAGTACTTTTGAACACTCATCAATAAGTTTGATTTACTTTATCAGTAGAAATATTATCTTCGTTAATTAGAGTTTCATGTATTATGTACTTCTTATGCCTATAAATAGATGATTTGATGAAGGCAATGTACACACTTTAATGTTAAGAATAAAATACAAATTTGTTCTTATTATTGTTCTTCATTATTTTATTCACAACATAATTCATTTATATCCATCGTAAAATTATTAGTTTTACACCATTTATATTCAATCTTATACTTAGTGAAACAAATGTATCCGAAAACTATGCATCCAATGATCGAACATATTCAGTTTTCATTACTATGTATATTAAGCTTTAAACATATATTAGAAAAGTTTATATAATAACACTTGTTTAAAATTTAAAATTTTAACCCTAAGCTCCTAAACCCTAAATCATAAACTTTAATCGTGACTTTTAAATTTTAATTATGCAACCTAAACCTCTAAACCTTAAACTCTAAATTAAATTATAATCCCTAAATTTTTATTACGCTTGTGTATCAATATTTTTATTAGAATCTGAACGTAAATGATATTTTATTATCAAATAGTTACTGATTAATTGTCGTAAATGTTATATAAACTTATTGCGTAAATTCTTATTCATTTTGCCGAATAGTATTCTTTCATTCTCACGGATGTCATTGTCATTGCCATTGCTATTGTCATATTCTCGTTTTTTTAATAGTCTTAAACTGCGATGGATCTAAAAATTCAAGAAAATGGTTTAAAATAATTTTTTTAAATGGGTATGCAGATTTTTCAATTTTTTTTTCTTCCATACACCAAATTAATTTTTTAAGGAAAAAATTAACACTAGATTAAATTCTCCCCTCCCCAAATGGGGTGGAGTTACTCTCCTCCAAGCCTCTATACATCCGCTATTGGTCTTAAGTGATTACAAGGTAATATATGTTCATATTTTTCTCAACCCTTTGATAAGACACATTTCTAACAAAGTTAATTGAACTCGAGTCTTCTAAGATGAATATCATCCTCTTTTCTACTGGGACTACTTGTTAGGTTCCATATTCTAATTCATTGTTTTTAAAAAAGATTAATTTATTAATTTTAAATCAAGTCATAATTTTACAATTTTTCATAGTCAAAGAATCTAATGAAAGAAATATACTATAATTAAGAGACTATTTGTGTTGTTTATCTTATTTTATATTAATAGTGTACATCCATCTACAACATTTGTTGCAATATCATTAAAATCCAGTAATGAAATAATCCTGCAGAATTTCAGCAGACACTCGTAATACTACTCCAGTCTCCACAACAGCATTTAGTGGTGGATTCAGAAATATTTTTAAAGATGAACACACGTAACATATTAAAATTTTAGGATGAGCACAACACATTAAAATTAAAAAATTTATAAAACTAATTTATAAAATTAATTTATAAAAATTAAAATCAATTATATAAAATTTAAAAAGTTGAAAGTGAAATCATGCCCACCCTAGCATAACTTTGCATCCGCCGCTGACAGCACTCATGCAAGTTGTATGTATTTCCAAGGTTACTTGAAAAGCTGAAGCAGTAGCTTTATTACGGGTTGAACTCCAAGCTGTGGGCCCAATGAGCTATCCGGTCAAAGTTATTACACGATGTTGTCCACCAATTCCTAAAAAAGACCACATCTTTTATTCAATTGCTCTGCTTTGATAAAAACGTCGCAGTTTTAAAAATAAAACCCAAATTCTTCGAGCCCTAACGCAACTTGTCTTCATCTCTGACTTTTTTTCCTTCTATTTTCGCCTCTCTTCAAAATTCTAATGTGTAATTCAGTTTCGACAGGATATTTAGACGGAAGTTGGACTGCAAATATCTGTTTGGAAAGAATTTGATTTTTTTTTTAGTTTTTACTATTGGTTTAATGCTAAAACAGGGCTCTAAATATTCATTTATCGTGCTTGATGTGACCATTTTCTTCATTCAACGCTCCAACGACTATTTGAGAAGCATTTTTGCACGCAACCTTAATCTTTTTATTTAAAAGAATTAAACCGAGAATTCAATGATGGTTGAGTGGCAAGCCATATGCATGTGCATTCGATTAATTCGGCTGGTGGCTGAATCGAATTAACCAATTTTTTTCTCTTTAGTTGTTAACCGAACCGAATAAATTTTGGTTAATTTACTTGATTTTTGTATTAGCCAAAATTTGTTTAAGTTTTTTGGGGAAAATACACAAATTGTCACTAAACTATGCTAAGATGATTTTTTGAGTCACTGAACTTTCAAAGTTGCAAAACAACCATTAAACTTATCGAACTATTACAAAATGGTCATTGCACGTTATAAATTATTGATAAATTTTGAAAAGTTTAATAATCATTTTGTAATAATTCAATAAATTTAATGATCATTTTATGCTAATTTGGTAAAGTTTAATGACAATTTTATAACATATCAAAAAATTTATTGATCATTTTATAACTATTAAAAGTTCAATGGCCATATATATAATATTAATATACAATAATTTTGGTTAATTAACCGATTTCGAATTGAATTAACCAATAATTAAAGTTTTTTTTTAAATAATCATTAACTAATCATATCTAAAATTAAATGGGCGATTAACCGAAAAACAACTTTAATTTTAATTTAACCGGTTAATTTGATTAAAACTAAATAATGCTGACCCGACCAGCCTGGTTCACTCATCCCTTTCCTCGCCGGTGCTTAGGATCGAGTATCATTATGGCACTACTCTCGTGGGGATTTGGGTGATTCATCGCGTTTAATTGTTAGGTCTGTTTTAAATTAAATTATATTAATTTTATGATCAAATAAATTGACAGATGAATATTTTTTTCATAGAAATTTTAGTTTTGGTGACAATTTTTTTAAAATAATACTTTAATGAGTGATATCAGTATTTTATAAATAGTAAACTTAATAGAAGTGAATAAAAAATTTAACTGTTATAAATAAGGGTGTTTAAATCCGGTATCCGAAGTATCGGGTATCCGGATCTTCGGGTAGTTCAAACATCGGCCCGTGTCTCGGCCCGGGTGTTGCAGATACACAGAAATTTGAGTATTCGAGTACCCGAATATAAACAAATATATTTTTTAATATAAAAATATTTTATTAATTTAATATATAATATAAAAATATATATTTATTAGTTTAATATAAAAATATGTATTTTTTAAATATAAAAATATAAAAAATAAAGATTTTTTATTAGTTTAATATAAATATATATGTTAAATATAAAAAAATAAATATTAATTTTAAATATATCTGGGTACCCGGGATAACCCGGTACCCGAAAATTCTAAATATTTTAACCCGGGTCCGACTCGGGAAATAGCGGGCCGGGTACCCGACCCGAGCAAAAAAAATCGGGTAAATACTCGGTTATTTATTTTCGGATAATCGAATAATCGGATCGGGTCGGTCGAGTATTTTTGAACACCTATTTATAATAAAAATGATTTATCTATTTTAACGATCAAAATATCTTAAAAGTGAATATTTTTATTTTTTCCCCCACTATTTACCGATTTTTGAAAAAAAATAAAAAATGCTTTTTATTGAGGGCCTGTCATTCTGATTCTAGATCTCTCTGTATTTGCTTCACAACTAACAATGAATTCCATGTCCACCTCTCCAATCGATCTATGAATGATGAGTAAATTCCCCAATATTCAGATCGGTTTCTTACCTATGCGCCCAAAAAATATGCAGAGAGTAACAATGGCAGTGGCAGCGACTCCGATACCAATCACGATGATGAGCCTGAATACTACCAGCCTATCTCAGCGGTGGATGATGATGACGATGCGGATCAAGAAGATTTCGATGATCAAGTTAATTCAGATGAACACCACCATCGTGTATGCAATATTGTGAAGAAAATGGACCCCTAATATTTAATTTTAAGAGTATGTCTCTAATAAGTGTATTAGAAAAAATATGGTCTTCAATAACAAGTATTGAGGGAAAAAATAAATTTTAAGAGTGAGTCCCTAAAAAGAAATGTTAGAAAAAAATAGGCCTTTAATAACAAGTATTGAAAAAAAATTAGGCCCCTAATAATGAATACTGGAAAAATTGAACCTTAATAACAAATTTTGAAAACAATTGAGGTCCAAAATAACAAGTATTGAAAAAATAGACCATTAAATACAAATATTGAAAAAAAATTAAAACACTAATAACAAGTGTTAAAAAAATTAAACCCTTAATAACAAGTACTATAAAAATTGGATTCTTATAATAAATATTGGAAGAATTGAATTTTAAAAATATACATTTAATAATAAGTACTAAAAAATTAGACCCTAATACTAAATACTAAAAAAAAGGGGCCATGGGTGGGCGCCCCTCCTACCCATGCCCAAGGTCGACCCCGAATATAAGGTCAATAGGATATCTATTGATTTCAGTCGGGTCGATTTTACACCCTTATATGACTTTATAAAATCTACATGCCATGTCGACTAAAATCATAAAAAGCACATGGCGTGATGACTAAGTGAGAAAATGACATAACAACCTATCACGTGTGATTTTTTCTCTCAATATCAACATGCTATATGTGCTTCTCTCTCCTAGTCAGCATGTTGTTAATTTTTTAATGGTAGGACATTAAAATAAAAACGAAACGTTAAATACCGTTTTGCCAAAAACATAATTATGATATTAAAACAGTAACGCGAAAATAGGTGTGATACTATTTATGTAGTTAATCCTATAAAAAACGAAAGCAAAGGAGGAAATATTAGAAAGATATTTCAGCAACCAAAAAAAAAAGAAATTATTACATAGTCCCGACCCACCACGTCATCCATAGTCTCATCCAATGAGATTCATTCATCTAATGACATGTAAGAAAGAGGTGAAGATTCACCTTGAAAAAAATAAGATGAAAAATATGACATGTAAGAAAGAGGTGAAGATTCACCTTGAAAAAAATAAGATGAAAAATTATTATTAAATGGTACCATGAATGACGTGGTAATCCAATCCCGTCTAATAATTTTTTAAAAAGAAAAAATTAAAAAAGAAAGAAAATGTTATAAAAAAATCTAGTCTTTTTTTATGACACTATGCTCTAATATTATTAAAAAAAATGTTGTAACATAATCTCATAGAGTAAAAATCTTGATCCAAAGATCAAGTTGTAACTTGCTGACAAAACATACACAACAATCCACCATCAACAGCCAGTTTGCAATATGGCCGGTCATAACTGCACGAAATTTCAACTATCATTTTGCTGCTCGAATACTCCTACACCTTCATTCCTTATGACGATATCAGATAACTCGAGTAGCCACATCTAATGACCCCCTCAAGCACCAATGTTCTCAAGCTCAGCACTTTTATCCATTCTCTTCACAATGCCAGCTATGACCTGATACATGACCCAAACAAACTCGAAACTATGAGAAACTGAAAGAGCCTAGAGACAGAAGATGCTTGTGCTAAAGCGGTCAATAAGATTTTTACCTTTCCAGGCCCCAACTCGTAACTCTTTTCCAGCCCTTTGGTCAGCAAAGTTTTCACTGTTGTTTCCCATTGAACGGGAGAGGTCACCTGCAATTCCATCCACACGCTTAAACGCTGTTCCTATCCTGTGGGGAGAGGGGAAAAAAGTACTAAGCAGCTTACTTGACGTGCCAGTATCTTCTTTATTGTCTCGGGATCAGCATGTGGCTCAGCATCAACATTTGATATAACAGGTATTCTTGGGGTTCTAATCTGGGTTGCTGCCAATGCAGCCTCCAATCTTGAGACTGCAGGATTCATGAAACTAGTGTGAAAAGCACCCGCAACAGCTAAACGCACCTGTGAAAGGGGAAATTTTCCCCACAACAAAAGAAAACTAAGAATTTACGATTAATCAAGGTAAACTCAAAAGGATCGCATTTTTAGATAGAAAATGAAAAGGAGAAATACCGTCATCCGAGCCTTGAACGACTTTGCTTTAGCTTCCACTGCTTCTATTCCTTTGAGACCCCCAGATACTGCATAATTTCCCTGCCAAAATCGGTGCATATATGGTCTTCTAATGGGCATAATACCAAGCACAATTCATTCTATCAACAAGACATATAAATGAATTTTATATTCTTACAGGACACAGGTAATTAGCAATCTGAACTTTATCAGCTACATCAACTTCTTGATTGGCAGCATCACATAATTGCTGAACCTTCTCTGAATCAAGTCCTATGATACTGACCATAGCACTCTTAGCAGCATCTGCGGCTTCCTAAAGGCACCAACAGGAATCATAAAATTGTCCACATTACAAGGCACTATCAGACAGAAACAGATCATTACCTGCATTGCTTCTCCTCTTAGTTTGACAAGCTTAAGTCCATCCTCAAAGCTTTAGTACATGAAATCATATTCACAGGGGAAAGAACATCAATCATATTTTTCTTCAAGTTTTACAAACTAACTCAAACAGTAGTAGATGGGTGATGGAACTTCTATATGCTTTAAACATGGAAATACATCTTTGGATGATTTAATTAGTCATTATGGTGCAGATAAACAAGGATTATGAAGTATCGAGTATAAAGCTCAAGATAATATTTCGATAACTGGTATTGAAAACACTCACCTAAAGGCCCCGGCAAATGCAAGTGCAGTATATTCCCCCAAGCTGAGGCCACATGTAACATCAACAGAATCAATAATCTGCTGGCCTCCTTCGCGGGCACGAAGCAGCTCCACAGCAGCTAGACTTGTGACATAGATAGCAGGCTGCAAAGATGAAGAGTGACACTAAATTATTGCTCCCTCTTGACAGAATAAATAGTAGTAGCACAACATTGGCAACACAACCTCGTTGTAAGGGGGGAAGTAAATAAGCAATGCAAAGTACCTGGCTTAAGACAGTTGAATCTAACTTTTCCTTTGGACCATTGATGCAAACACCTAGAAGATCAAAACTGCAAGCAGATGGAACATAGTTAAACTATAAACACAATTTTAAAATAAGGGGATAGCAAATTTAAGTCAAATTATACTTTCGTCATCGTACTATATTCAATTTGAGGATTTAGTCTTTACACTTAATTTGACATAATTTGATCCTCTTACTATTAATAATATTTTGATTTAGTTCAAATCACAAACACCTTTAAAAGATTCCTTTCGCTGGCTGATTTGGAAGAAAAATGGAAATTCAAAATTGGAATTCCTTAGATAAAGGTGAAATTATGGTTATCGAAGTATTTATTTTCCACTAATTTATCATTCAAAATCGAATCTAGCTCAGTCATGAATTGGACGATTTTTAAATTCTTTTAACCTTGTTAGTGATTTGGACTAAACCATATCATTGACAATAGTATGAGGACTAAATTATCACAAATTAAAGTATAAGAACTAAATCGCAAGTTGAGTAAAACCATAATTTGACAATCAAATTTCTGCGTACCCTAATATATTATTTGCCTTCTTATACAATTCTGCAGCAGCTGGCACATTCTGCGCTTCTTTTCCCATTCCAACTGCTTGAGCGCCCTGAAATTTTAATTTTAGACATCGGAACTAATATGAAACAGATTCATCCAGGTAAAAGCCAAAAAAAAAGTAAAAGCTTTTAACATGGGAACAAACAGATTTAGCTATAGCTCAAAGTTGTAGAGAATTGATGGAATGAAGAACAAACCTGGTCGGGAAAGAGGAAGGCGGAGGTGGGCTTGTAATCAGCGAACAAGGCATCATCGACGACAGTTTGGGATCCAACGGAGACGCTCATGAAAACCCTAGACCGAGAGGGGTTGGTGAGGCGGAAGCATCGAGAAGGGAGAGGTCCATTGGAGCGGAGCGGAGCGGAGCGAAGAAAGGGGAGAAGGGAGAGCGAGAGAGGCAGCGGACATTGTGAAGAGAGAATGGGAATTAGCGGAAGGAGCAAGGCTCAGACTGTGCATGCCAACTGTTTGATTTTTGTTCTATGTTATATAAGCTAAAAGCTTTGTTATTGTTAATGTTGATTGTTGGCGGAGATCACAATGGTAGAGACACAGGTTGGAGTCTTGGAGATTAGGTTGAAAAAACAAACTGCCCATCTGCCACTGCCTACACACCAACAACAAAATTACTACCAAAGCAAAACTATCTATTAATAAAATTTAGGGTAAAATTCACACAAAAAAAATCACTTAATTTTGTTAAAAAAAATAAAATAATAATTAAACTTTTAAATATTATAAAATAACAATTAAATTTTATGTTTTGTAATAAAATAATAACTTGACCGTTAAAAAATGTTAAATAGAGTAACGTTGTAATCACGAAATTTGAATAATAACACCTTATATACTTATGAATTCAATCAATTTAGTCTTATTTCAAATAAAAACACATAATCCCAATACTCTTATGAAATTTCATCACCTATTTCACATGATTTTCTTTTGATTTCCAGCTCAGGTTAATTTGGATCTTGTCGTTTTCATTGCCCACTCTGCAAGATTATTTATTTTCTTTCCCTAGAGATAATCTGAATTTAAAATTCTCTAAAAGATTCGTCGGTTAAACATTCCGGTCCGTGATCGACCTTAAATCGTTGGACACGAGACGAGGTAGACTGTTTCTTTATCTTTGTTTTTGTTTGCGTAAGAGGAAAGCGTGGGTGTTTGGATTGATGGGAAGAAAATAGAAAATGAATGCGAATTGCAATGGGTTCGGGAGTGCCAGTGCAGCGACGGCGACTGCTTATAAAAGGAGACGTCATCGACATGAGACTAGAAGAAATCAATATAGTTCAACTGTCGTCAAGCGAATCAAAGCTCACGTTCCTCTCATAATTTTACTGTTTAAAGATTTCTTTGTATGTATGAATCCCCATTCCTCACGCCGACCATGAGCATTGAGTTGAAGGTGAATTCCAAGTGGATAAAAGGGTCACCAAAGATGGTTTTTGAAGCTGTGGAGAATAGTAGAATCTGAGGTGGAATTTGCAACTGTGACTGTGAAAGAAAAGAGAAAAAAAATAGAGAAATGTCATCACAAATATAATGATGTCTTTTTAGAAGGTACGAAATTTAATAAAATCCATTTTCATCTCATACTAATGGTAAAATATATTCTAGATCACACAGTGTTTGAACTAAAATTATTATTATTTTAATTTAATGACATGTTTAATAAAATTTTAATCAAATTATTTATTTTGAAAATTACTTATTAGTGAGATGAAATGTATTTACCATATACTAATCTTACAGCAATTTATAAATTTAACCGAGGCCTAAAATTAGCAAGCTTGGGGTGGAGGAAAGTCTAGACCCACCAAGTCTTGATAGTTCGGCCACTTACACTACATTTTATCTTACAACCAATTTCCACGTCGCCAAATCTATCATCAAAGAACATCCAGCTTCATGGATAGAATATATTGATCTGCTTTGCTCGAAATTCAACCAATCCGATATTAGACAATATACATGAGTTCAAATCCACATGCTTATTCATTTGTGTCGAACAAAATTATGGGCCAATGGCCTAGCGATTCCATCAGCATTCAACAAAAGCCATTTTCCACCATACAAGTTGAAAGAGAAAAAAGAAGACATTATTTAGCCACATGCAATTCAATTTCATAATTGAAGCACTACCTTGTGACTAACCACCAAACTTTAATTGCTCTTCCGATATGAAAAAAGAATAAAAATTAAGGAGAAAAGAAAGCCATAGGTCATAGTTGTAGACCCCATCAACAGTTTGAGGTGTAACGCAAGGCGTAAAAAGGCTACAGAGCTATCAAGCCAAGCCCCAAGAAGATATAAGGGTTTGGTAAATAACTTTTTAAAGAGTTTTTAGTTTATTTTGACACAAATAGATGATTGGTAGTTAATTTTTATTTTTATTTTTAGCGTTTAGTAAACACTTTTTTTAAAAAAGTAGATTGTGCAAAATAAACTAAAAGAGAAAACGCTGAAAAATCCAACGAATCAGAAGAGCTTATTTGTAAGATAAGATGTTAAATTGTGTACTTGACTATGTTATTTCCACATTTACACCATGGCCATAAAATATAATCTAATGAAATAGCCTCCATTTTAATCCACTTGAATCTCTTATCACAGTATTTGTAAATATTAAATTTAAAAAATATTCATATTTTCAAAAATATCCACTACTTTTCTTAAAGAATTTTTTAATTCTTTGTCAAAACCATTCTATACGAATAATTTCACCCCCAATAAAGATCAAAATATTATAAAACATAAATGTACTTAACAACTAAATGTATCATACTTTTATTTGTCATTTTATCCATATCAGCTATCGACTAAGTTTTACTAAATATTTTTACATAAAATAATTAGTCAAATTAATTTCTAAAGCAATTAATAAAATAAGTTAATCAAATTAATTACCGTTATTAACTACCAATAAGTCGCTTACCAAATATCCCATAAATTAAAAAAAAAAAAACGCATAGAGATTGCCGCGCGTTAACCTCCGAGGACATTAATACCAGTCCCCTACCATCATTTCATCGCTTTTCTTACATTTTTCGATCCTACCTCAAAAAACATTAGACAAAAATTGTCCATGTTAAATCTTTCTTGCCACATTTATGTACTCGGATTTCATTATGTATTCACCAACAGCAGGGGCGGAACTACACTTAGAGTAGGAGAAATACTGTCTAAATTTTTTAGTATAATAATATTTTAAATCTTTTTTAATTTAAATATTAATTCATTGGTTCTTAGTCCCTCTTAATCGAGGAGTCAATCAGGGAAAGGTTTGTCGTAGATGACAAAGTAATAGTTCAAAATTGATAAAAAGTTGGGAGTTCGAAGTTTTTTTATATGGATATTTTCCTTTTATCCATGATGAGTATTCGATCAAGTCAAATCGAGTTAAAAAATTAAGTTAGACGAGTTGACGAGTCTTATTTTATGATTCAAACATAATTAATTTTTTTTCAAGTCAAGTTTATGAAATTCGAGTTGAACCGAGTTTAGTTGTTTAATTTTTCTTCAAATTTAAATGTAATTACTTATAATATTATGATGCATATTGATTCTAATTTAAATGACTTTTCCTAATCATATAAGATATACATGCATATTTTTTTATATTCCCTTTTTAAGTGTAATGTTTTTAATAAATCAAATATTTTCTAAAATTATAAAACATATTCATATTGTTAATTTTATAGGAGCTTTTGAGGACACAATATTGATGGTTGTATGAATGGGTTAAACAATGGAAAGAAAGAATTTAAAAAAATAGAAAGACCAAATTGAATAAAATGCAAAGTTGAGGGGACTAAATTGTAAAAAGAATAAATGTATTATTAAAAATACGAATTAAATTTACATAGATATTTTATAGTGTTAATGGGGCATGTTGTTCAAATTTGGTGAAAATGGACTTAAATGGAGGAGGAATTGAATAAATGAATAAATCATACAAAGTTGAATGATTAAATTAAAAGAAAAAAATTTAAAAAGATGAATTGTAGATCTGCGTGTATTATATAGTGGTTTAGAAGCACGTGGTTCAAATTTAGTTAAAGTAAACTTAAAATGAAGGATGAAGTTGATACACAAGAAAAACAATGACTAAATCGTAAAGTAGTAAAATTTATTTTTTCTGATTTTTAGTTGAAAAATATGAATTTGACTCAAAATCGAAAACCGACTCGCTTATTAACTTGATTCAAATAACTCAAAATTTTAAAAAAAATTCTTAATTAATTTTATTCTCCCTACTTTTATAAATTAAAGACCCAAATGAATTAATTTTGAAATTAATGCTTAAAATAAGTTTGATTTCAATCGAGGGCGTATTTGACACTAATGAAATTTAAGTTTTCATTAATCATGTCGATCTAGATTTCTGAACATGGATGCTTCTGGAAACTTATGGATATGTAAATCACACTCAAGAACAAGCTAATTACCCATGACAACAGAATTTGAGTTAGATTATACTTGAATTCAACAGATATTTCAAAAACTGATTTTTTAACATTTAATTTATTATTTCTTTTTATGTGATTATCCAATAGAGAAAGAACGTTATAATACATCGTCCAAAAAATAATTTATTTTGTATTTTTAAATTTTAACCTATTACGAAAAATTATTATCAACTTTAATAAAATGAATAAAAATTAATTTTAAATAACATACATATACATATTTATACCTACATGTTGAATTTGAGATTTTAACTTATTACCACTTAATACTAAGAAGTTTGTGACAATCGATTACGATTTCCCAAAATCATTATGTATAAGAAAAAGATAATTATTTATTTTTAAAAAATAATTTTAATTTTAATTTTAATTTAGAATAAAAATTAATAAATTGTATAAAATGAGATGAATTAAAAGATTTTGACTTATGGCCACCTAATATTAGAAAAACTGTGACAGCTAATTAAGACAAAGAATTCAACAATAATTAGAAGACAATATGCTCAAGATTTAAACGAATTAAAGTATTTTTCAGATTTGAAATTGCTCAAAATCCTATTAGGGTATCTTTCTCTTAAAAGACAATATGCTTTGCAAATGTTACAAGATACATGCTCTCTTGCCAAGAAACCTGCTGATTTACCTATCATATCTTTCCACAAACTTAGTATACATGAAGGAGATCTATTAGAAGATCTTCAGTTGTATAGTAGGTTGGTTTGTCGTTTGTTTTATCTTGCACATACCAGACCCAACATGAAATCTTGTAAAGTGGAGGTAGTGTTTTTTGAGTTTGTTGAAACATCTTATCCTCTTTCTGTTTCCCCACTGCAACATGAAATCTTCACAAAAGCTCTTCATTTTCCTGCATTTCATTTCATGTTGCTCAAGGTGGGTCTTCTTAACATCCATCAGACTCCATCTTGAGGGAGGGGGCTATTAGAGTAAGTTAAGCTACTTATTTATCAAACTAAGTAATCTGGATAAGTTAGACAATTAACATTATTGTATATAAAGTCTAGCTATTCTAATTATATCGATTGACCAAGTTGTTCATCTTTGTTTTCTAATATTTCTTTAGGTCATGGGTTTTAGATCAATCCGGAACACTCTTATTCCTTCACTAGAGTCCCCCTTTCTCATTCCCTCTAGGTAAGATTAGGATTAGATTTAAGATTTGTCAAAAAAAGTCACATTCACCATTCTTTGGTTGTTATACATATTAAATGTCGGAGTTCGATGACAAAAAATAGCTCTTAATGCAATGTCGTCATATTCAAAAGAAGACTTCAACTATCATTATGTCGTTGAGTTTTCTTTTTTATTTTATTCTTTGATTGAGTTTTTTGGTGAACTTAGTCCCCAAAATTCTCTCTTTAATTGGTTACATTGTTAAGGTTGTACTTTCTTTTATTTCAATAAAATTCAGTATCAATGTAACTCCCGTGGCCGTACACTAATCACGAGTCAGAAATGTCACAACTTTTTAAAACAGTCTTTTAATAAAAAACCGGGGTAATTTAAAAAAATTTGGAAACTTCCCAGTGGTCACCCATCTTGAAATTTCCTTAGCTCAAGCACGCTTAACTTTAATCAATTCAGAAATAAAATATTAACTCTAGATCCGATAATAAAACTTTTTACATAAATAATACAGTCATATTAAGACAAATCATTTTATTAAAATGAATCTAATTAATATTATTCGGATCTAGCCTCTTATAGGATATTTCAAATCAGGTCATATAATAATTAAATTGTAAACATACTTACCGTCTATAAAAGATTTATAAAATATTTACTAACCTAGTTAAGACACTTTAATAAAATAGACCGGTTTATATAGTACATGCCACTATTAAACATATAAATAAAAAATACGAATTTGATGATTACCGAAATACCTGTCGATTATCTTCTATACATAATGATGATGCAAAAGTTGTCATCTACTAATCCCGATCACTTGCGTGTATAACATAAATACACGCTGAGTATATCTCAGTGAGGCATAAGATGAGTGACATATAATACACTAATGCATGATAATTTATAAAACATGATAGTCATTAAATTACATATTCAGTAATGCAGGAATTTATGTACTATAAAGTCATGTAATAATTCTGTACTGTAAAATCATGTACCTGTACTGCAAAGTCATATATCTGTATTGTATAATTATACAATTATCATGTGAAATCATATAACCCAAAGGTAAATATCAAGAGACTAGTAAACGAGTCGTGTACTCCTAGAGTACTAGCCACTCCCCTTAGGGACGAGACGACGATAACGAGCTAGTAGCAACCCTTAGGTGCAAACGGTAGACACAATTAAGTGTCGAGCAGTAGACATATATAAATGCCAACTATAGACACACAAGGTGTCAGCGTAGCTACTAGACTCTTATAGTATACCACAATACTGCCATTCTTAATATTATACTACCAAGGGCAAACATTTAAAATAATTCCTGCAAAATGGCAAGTAATCCAAATACAATTCATACTCTTACATGTTCTATAACTTTCATGGTACACATGTCATTTGAAAACTGTATGAAATAAATCATTATCTATATATCATGCTATAAAACATGTGTGATCATAAAAGTACCACAATCCTTAAATCAGTAAAATAAAGTATCATACCAAAAACATGTCATGCTTTATAAAAATCATTACCTTTTTGGTCGACTTATCTCAACATTTAAAAACATGTATGCACTCACCTTAGCCTTGTAATGATGTTGTCTTTACTATTCAATATCACTCCCGATCTTTTTCTTTTCCTTTTCTACGGATATGACCTCGATTTATATCGGAATCTACATTAATATAACATATACCATTTCAGGTATATGTTAGCATGTCACATCCTGAAAACTGGCCTAGTCAAAAGTAGCTTCCGGTGATCGGAAATTTTAAATCTGATGTGTTAAACGTTGTAATAATTGACCTTTGTACCCCTCTTTTGTTTAATGAAGTTACATTTTGGTCCTATTTGATTGAATGAACTTTTTTGCACGAAATTCAAGCCAAAATTGCAAATTCTGGGCTAGGCGCATCGATACGGTCATGTCAGTATCGATACACTTCAACTGCCAAAAACTAACTTACATGTTTTAGCTTGGGCGTATAGGTACGACCACGAGCGTATCGGTACGGGTCCCGTGCTTTGAATCTGTTCGAAGTCAAAATTGAAAGAGAAGTAAGCAAGGTGCTTAATCACCTCTTAGCTTGCCTCCTCACATGATTTGCTTCAAAAAAAAGGGTGGTATGCAGCCATCATTTGCCTTGAAATGTCAAAGGGGATGTGAAATGATGGAAATAATTAAATAAGCTTACCCTTGCGTGGAGGAAAGCATTCTATTGGATCATTGGGAGGTGAACAATGATTTCCCCAAACAATAGATACAATTAATAGAAGCTTTCATTCTTTTCAATTTGTAAACCTCCCGCAAATCAAAATTCATCTTTGTTCTTCACTAAAGCAAACACCACCACCATCATCTTCTACCTTGAGCTAAGAAAGCACCTCGGTGCAATCTTTCACCTTCATTCAAGTTTAATATACTGTTGGAAAGCCCTAACCACGGTGAGTAAATCCCCTCATTCAATTTGACGATTCAACCTTTTGTTGGGATTTAATTCTGAAAGTAGGTTTCCAAAATTCAAAGGGAAGCCTATGTTTTAGAATGATGACTATGTTAATTCCATGTCGTCCTTAAACTTTGGTGAGTTCGAATTATGTTCTAAATTCTCGAATCAAATTCTAATATAGCCCTATTCTATGCTAGCTCAAACATTGGAGAATAATCCCTTGTCACTTCTAAAGAAAGCTAGGCACAACAAATTTTGATCCAAGAACCTCGTATTTAAGGTGAGTGTAGTCGTGTCAAGGGATAGGATAGGTGCCATCCCGATGCATTTGATTTGTGATTATTATGTTTGTGTGCATTTTGCTAAAGGCTCAAATAGAGAAAGCTTGTGTGGATGCTAATGGTAAGTATGGTAAGTTCAAAAGCGTTATTTGAATATGTCATATATGTGAAAGTTTGTTATGAACATGATATGATATAATATATAAAGCCTGAAATGTTAAGTTATGCTATGAAATATAGAGCTAAGGCTCAATTCCGATTCCGATACGTTATGGCCTACGGGCATAAAGGTAAGAAAATTTACGAAATATGTGTAACCTTGGACATTGTGGGTTTTAGATACAATTGGCATGCCATAGGGTTAATTGAGCTCGTATAAGTAAGGGTGGACTACGGTCCGGGGCTACAGCCTATATGCGGGGGAAATAATGATGGATTGTGTAAGAGACTTATCCGGTGCTACGGCTCAAGGCTATAGCCTATTTTTCGATATATGTGTTGGTGTAAAAGGGAATCCATGTGTCCATTTGTTACTATGTCCAAGGGATTAATATGTGTTACACCTTGCTATGATTATGTGAAAGTACGATAAATGAATTAAGCATGAGACTCATGAGATTAATAGTTTAAGTATGATAACATGTTGTTCATGATCATAACATGTCATTCATGTCGTTGAATTGCTTTACGTTTGTTATGACTACCTCACTATGCTATATAAGCCTAACATACATGTGTCTCATGTATTTTAGGACCTTGAGATCTTCCGAGCTGCGATCGTGTAATCTCCTGGTTGCAAGTCACTTCCGCAAGCTATATGTATGTTTACTTTTGTTTCCGAACTCCTAGTAAGGTGGCATAAGATCTGTCGAAATAGCCTATTTTGGTATGTTTGTATATGTCTAAAAGAGCCTAGATAATACATGTGATGAACGACATGTTTTAAAGTGGTAGAATAAGTTAATATGGTTGTTAAGGCCCTAACTGGTAAAATCTTAGTAAATGGATTCGAAATGCTCTAAAATTTGATATGAGATTAGAGTTACTATTTTTAAGGTTGTTGGTAAAGTTTGATAAAATTTGAACAACGTTTAGTTGGGTAAATCGAATAAAAACCAATAAAAATTTGTTATCACAGGTCAGGACATACCGATACGGGTGATGGCATATCGATACGGCTAGGCATAATTGAGCTTAAGTAAACATGGTGTTTCGATACGGTTAGAGCGTATCGGTACGCAAATTGGTCACTGGAATTTGGTTGGAAAAATGGTATCGATACGATCTTAGGGCGTATCGATACAGGGTTAACGCAGTCAAGGCGTATCGATACGGACTTAGCTGTGTATTGGTACAGGTTGAAATACGTGGATCTGGAAATCAAAATTTGCTTAGCGTATCGATACAGTACGGTGTTAGTTAATTCTGTTAAAAAGAATAAAATGAAATTTTGGGCAGTTTACATAATGGTCACTAAAGTTATAGAGTCAAATTGATTAGGTAAACGATATCCGATAGTAATGAAACTTCACGGAATATTAATTGGTTAGTTTAATTACAAGTTGTTAATAAAGAAATTGGATTAGGATCGCTAATTTGCAAATTTTACAATTTAGCCCCTTTTAATCTAAAAAGTTTAAAATTGACCCAAATTCTAACTAGACTAGTAACGAATAAGTTCGATAAGTCTTAAACAGGATTGTTAGGATATTCCGAGTAAGTTCTTAGCTCTAATTCTACCTTTGAAATCCAAATTAGTCTACCGATAACGCTTACAGACCCAGTTCTCTACCAGACCGGAAAGGGGTGTTACAGTTGTGGTATCAGATCCTAAGTTTAGTCGATTCTAGGACTAAATTGAAGCTCGTTACGAGTCTGTATGTACTTATTCCACCTAGGAGTTATTTGTTTAGTTAATTCTGTGACTTGCAGCTTACACGATCTAATCTTTATGCACAAATTAGATCTGAACATGTAAGCGCATGCTGATAGCCGAACTGTGAAAGAACCCCATCCGGACTCCTCATCGACTCAAGGGGATAACTTGAGGCCCGAGACCCAGCCTGAACGTGTGGGATAGAATCACCCACCTCAACCTTCGCCAATGCCACCTGCTCAGCAGGAGTATCTAATGTTCATGGCTGACATGATTAAGCAAGTGGTTGTGTCACTCCGACAAGAACCACTACCTCAGCCTGCTGAAGCACCTCTGCTTGTATCAAGAGCTCCTATTGACAAACTCAAGCATTATCTGGTTTATACCTTCACCAGTCGGGACCTAGATAATTCCGACATCGTAGAATACTGGCTGGAAGATACTCTAAAAGTGCTGAATAAATAGATAAAGCCCTGAGAAGCACAAGTTAGAATGTGCCTTGGCTTCGATCACTGAAGAAGTACAAAGTTGGTGGGACACGGTGACGCTCATCGTGTCTGAACACCGGATTAAGTGGGACTTCTTTCTTCAGGAGTTCTGTAAGAAATATGTCAGTGACCACTATATCGCTGAGAGGCGTAAGAAATTCCTCTACCTAAAATAAAGGGGAGACCAGTGGAACAATACATCCATGACTTCTGCAAGTACACGAGGTTTGGTATTGAGATCATCCGAGCAGAAAAGGAAAAATTTTGAATGTTCATTGACGCCCTCTGTGATGAATTACCTTCTCTCTTTGTTGCTCTGGATATAGAGGACTTTCAGACTCTTGTCAACCGAGCCATTTCTACTGAAGCCTCTCAGAAGGCCTCTGAAAGAAGGAAAAAGAATCAAGCCCGATCCGATAAGACATTTCAAGATGACTCTAAGCCTCATATGCCACAAAAGAAAGGTAGACAATAAGACCAGAAGTCTTCCACTTATCAGCAGATGCCATGATCTGGCTATGTGCCACAATTCCAGTCTGCAGGAACATTTATTGCTCGTACAGCTTCAGTGGATAGTACGAGTGGTTTCGCAAAGGACTCTCAGATTCCCCTGTGTAATTTCTGTCAGAAGAAGCACCCAGGGCAGTGTCGTAGACAATCGAGATCCTACTATCTTTGTGGCAAGTCTAGCTACTTTATCGGACAGTGTCCACAGAACCCTCATGCTCCTACCTCCGTAGCTTCTTAGAATAACCCTAGCAAGGAAAGAGGAGCAAAGCAAGTGCAATCTGAATTGGCAGGGAGGTCTCGTAACACCAATACCACTTCGGCTGGACGTGATCCTCAGACTTCGGCCCAGATGAATCATGTACGAGATCGAGAGCAGGAGGATGACCCTGATGTGATTGCATGTATGGTAGAATTATGTTCTGATCATGTTTATGCTTTAATAGATCTGGGCTCTACGCACTCTTTCATTAGTGAATCGTTGATTACCAAGTATGCTTTAGAATCTGAACCTGTTGTATCTGAGATAGTTGTCTCTAATCCACTAGGGGATAGTGTGATTATTCGATGGTTTGTAAAGCTTGTCCTTTGAGGATCCAAGGGATCTCGTTTTCGGCCAATTTGATGGCATTGCCCTTTCGAGAATTCAATCTCATCCTAGGCCTAGATTGGTTAGCCGAACACCAAGCCTGGGTAGATTATTCCAAGAAAAAATTGTATTTTCGTGGACTCGGTAAGGAAGGCATAACCCTAATAAAATCTGAGCTTGAGCCTAATGCGACTCTGATGTGTGCCATAAAGACCAAAGAAGATCCAAGACTCGAAGATGTACCTGCGGTAAAAGAGTTTTTCGATGTGTTTCTCGATGAGCTTCCCAGATTCCCTCCCACCCATGAAGTAAAATTCGGGATCGAATAGCAATCAGGAACTACTCCAACCTCTATTACTCTGTATAGAATGGCTCTAGTGGAACTAAGAAAGTTAAAGACCCAAATCCAAGAACTTTTGGATAAAGGATTCGTTCAATCAAGTTTCTTACCTTGGGGAGCACCGATTTTGTTCGTAAAGAAAAATGATGGATCGATGCGCTTATGCATCGACTATCGTCAGTTAAACAAGGTGATAATCAAGAACAAGTATCTATTGCGGAGTATCGATGATCTTTCTGATCAATTGAAAGATGCCTCTGTCTTCTAAAAAATTAATCTCTGATCTGGATACTATCAAATGTTGGTGAAGGAGTCTGATATTCCAAAGACTGCTTTTTGAACCATATGTGGCCATTATGAATTTCTAGTGATGCCTTTTGGGCTCACAAATGCACCTGCAGCCTTCATGGATTTGACGAACCGTGTGTTTCAGCCCTATCTTGATAAATTTGTGGTTGTCTTCGTAGATGACATTTTGATATATTCTAAGAATTCGGCTTCTCATAAAGAACATCTCGAATTGTGCTTCAGACTTTCTGAGAAAAGCAATTATATGCCAAGTTTAGTATATGTGAATTTTGGCTATCCGACGTATCCTTTCTGGGCCATGTGATTTCTTTTGCAGCAATCCAAGTTGACCCAAAGAATATTCAAGCAATCCTTGATTGGATTCCTCTGAAGAATATTGGGAAAGTTCGTAGTTTTCTGGGCCTTGCGGGCTACTATCGTAGATTTGTTAAGGGGTTCTCACTGATTGCTGCACCCTTAATAAAGCTTCTCCGTAAAGAAACTCCCTTTATATGGACAGTGGATCAGTAAAGGGGTTTTGATCAGCTTAAACAGGTCCTCACTCATGCTCCCGTATTGGTGCAACCCGAGTCGGGTAAAGACTTCACTGTGTAAAGTGATGCATCCCACCTGGGCTTAGGCTTTGTGTTAATGCAAGAAGGCAAAGTCGTAGCTTATGCTTCACAATAACTCAAACCTCACGAGTTAAATTATCTGACCCATAATTTGGAGTTAGCTGCAGTTGTGTTTGCTTTGAAGATTTGGCGGCTCTTTCTGTACGGTGAGAAGTGTTATTTGTACACTGATCACAAGAGCCTTAAGTACCTCCTGACTCAGAAAGAATTGAATCTCCGTCAGCGTAGGTGGATAGAGCTTTTGAAAGACTACGACTTGGTTATTGATTACCATCCCGGTAAAGCCAATGTCGTGGCCGACGATCTTAGTCGAAAACCTACTCCCTCTCCGAGATGTTTGAATGCTCACGTTCGGCTCAAGAAACATGACAAAATATTGGCTGAATTGAGAGTTCAATCGACCATTGTATCTCAAATTAAAACACTCTAGGAATCCAATGAGGAGTTGCAATCTCTTATTGTCAATATCAAAGATAACACAGATCCTGACTTTGCTATGAATTTCGAATTGTTGTTGTGTTTCCACAACCGTATTTGTGTACCCGACGATGATGATCTTTGAGAACAAATTCTGAGTGAAGCTCATTATAGTTCTTTCTCTATACATCCAAGAGCTGTTAAAATGTATAAAGATTTGAAAGAACTGTATTGATGGTCTGGTATAAAAAGGGAGATCATTGACTTCGTGGCTAGGTGTTTGACTTGCCAACGAGTCAAAATCGAACACAAGGTACCTATTGGACTTCTGCAGCCTATCGAGCTTCTACAGTGGAAATGAGAGCGTATTACGATGGACTTCGTAAGTGGTTTGCCAATGACTCCGAAGAAAAATAATGTTATCTGGGTCATTTTAGACCGATTCACCAAATCTGCTCATTTTCTTTCGGTGAGAGTGGATTTCAGTTTGCCTAAGCTCGCAGAGTTATACATCCGTGAAATCATCCGTTTACATGGAGTTCTAGTATCTATTATCTCCGATCGTGACCCTCATTTTGCTTCCCAATTTTGGAATACCCTACAAGGGGCTTTGGGAACACGAGTGCACCTAAGCACTGCATTCCATCTTCAAACTTATGGCCAATCTGAAAAGGTTATACAAATTCTGGAAGATATGCTCCGAGACAGTGTTATCAATTTCAGAAATACGTGGGAGAAATCCCTACCCTTAGTTGAGGTCGCATACAACAATAGTTACCAAGCTTCAATCCAAATGGCTCCTTATGAGGCTTTCTATGGAAGGAGATGTAGAACTCCTCTCTGTTGGACCGAGCTTGGTGAAGTCAAGGTGCTAGGTCTTGACTTACTTCGGGAAATTGAAGAAATGACAACTATTATTCGTGATCGGCTTAAAGCTGCATTCGACCGATATAAGTCCTATGCTGATCTAAAAGAAGGGACATTCAGTACGAGGTTGGTGAAAGGGTCTTTCTCAAAGTATCTTCGTGGAAGAAGATCATTTGTTTCGGCAAAAAGGGGAAGCTAAGTCTTCGTTTCATTGGCCCAATCAAGGTGATCGAAAGAGTTGGACCTATTTCTTACCGATTAGCTCTCATTGAAGAGTTAAGTCGGATCTATAACGTCTTTCATGTGTCTATGCTACGCAAGTACCGGTCCGATCCTTCCCACGTAATCGAGCCAAAATTCATAGAGATCCAATCCAATCTAACGTACAATGAGGAACATGTGCTGATCCTCGCACGAGAAGTTAAGAGACTTCGTAACAAGTCTATGCCCTTAGTAAAGGTTATGTGGAGAAGTCATTCCATTGAGGAAGCGGCGTGGGAACCTGAAGAGACAATGCGGAAGCAGTATCCTCATCTCTTTGTCTGAAGTGAAAGTGTTGTCACATCTCGAAAACCGTCCTAGTTGGAAGTAGATTCCGGTGATTGAAAATTTTGAATCTGATGTGTTAAATGTTGTAATAATTGACCTTGGTACCCCTCTTGTTTAATGAAGTTACATTTTGGTCCTATTTGATTAAATGAACGTCCTTGCATGAAATTCAAGCCAAAAAATGCAAATTCTGGGCTAGGTGTATCGATACGGTCATGCCAATATTGATACGGTTCAACTGCCAATAACTAACTTACCTATTTTAGCCTGAGCGTATCGGTACGGCCACGAGTGTACCAGTACGGGTCCCCTGCTTTGAATCTATTCGAAGTTAAAATTGAAAGGGAAGTAAGCAAGGTGCTTACTCACCTCTTAGCTTGACTCCCCGCGTGATTTGCTTCAAAAAAAGGGGTGGTATGCAGCCATCATTTGCCTTGAAATGTCAAAGGGGGTGTGAAATGATGGAAATAATTAAATAAGCTTACCCTTGTGTGGAGGAAAACATTATATTGGATCCTTTGGAGGTGAACAATGATTTCCCCAAACAATAGATACAATCAATAGAAGCTTTCATTATTTTCAATTTGTAAACCTCCCGGCAAACCAAAATTCATCATTATTCTTCACTAAAGCAAGCACCACCATCTTCATCTTCTACCTTGAGCTAAGCAAGCAACTCGGTGTAATCTTTCACCTTCATTCGAGTTTAATATACTGTTGGAAAGCCTTAACTACGGTGAGTAAAACCCCGCATTCAATTTGAAGATTCTACCTTTCGTTGGGATTTAATTTCGAAAGTAGGTTTCCAAAATTCAAAGGGAAGCCCATATTTTAGAATGATGACTATATTAATTCCATGTCATCCTTAAGCTTCGGTGAGTTCGAATTATGTTCCAAATTCCCGAATCAAATTCTAATATAGCTATATTTTGTGCTAGCTCAAACATTAGAGAATGATCCCTTATCACCTCCAAAGGAAGTTACGCACAACAGAATTGTGATCCGAGAACCTCGTAGTTAAAGTGAGTATAGTCGTGTCACGTGATAGGCTAGGTGCCATCCCGATGCATTTGATTTGTGATTATGATGTTTGTGTGCATTTTGCTAAAGGCTCAAATAGAGCAAGCTTGTGTGGATGCTAATGGTAAGCATGGTATGTTCAAAAGCGTTATTTGAATATGTCATATATGTGAAAGTTTGATATGAACATGATATGTTATAATATATAAAGCCTAAAATGTTAAGTTATGTTATGAAATATGGAGCTACGGCTCAATTCCGATTCCCATACGTTATGGCCTACGGGTATAAAGGTAAGAAAAATTATGAAATATGTGTAACCTTGGACATTGTGGGTTTTGGATACAATTGGCATGCCATAGGGTTAATTGAGCTCGTATAAGTAAGGGTGGACTACGGTCCAAGGCTACGGCCTATATGTGGAGGAAATAAGGATGGATTGTGTATGGGGCTTATCCGGAGCTACATCTCAAGGCTACGGCCTATTTTCCGATATATATGTTGGTGTAATGAGAAATCTGTGTATCTATTTGTTACTATGTCCAAGGGATTGATATGTGTTACACATTGCTATGATATATATGTTGTTCATGATCATAACATGCCATTCATGTCGTTTAATTACTATACGTTTGTTATGACTACCTCACTAGGCTATATAAGCCTAACATACGTGTGTCTTATGCATTTTAGGACCTTGAGATCTTCCGAGTTACGATCATGTAATCTCCCGGTTACAAGTCACTTCCGCAAGTTATATGTATGTTTACTTTTGTTTCCGAACTCCTAGTAAGGTGGCATAAGATCTAAACGTGTCGAAATGACCTATTTTGGTATGTTTGTATATGTCTAAAAGAGCCTAGATAATGCATGTGATGAATAGTATGTTTTAAAGTGGTAGAATAGGTCAATATGGTTGTTAAGGCCCTAACTGGTAAAATCGTAGTAAATGGATTAGAAATGCTCTAAAATTTGATAAGCGATTAGAGTTACTGTTTTTAAGGTTGTTGGTAAAGTTTGATAAAATTTGAACAATGTTTGGTTGGGCAAATCGAATAAAAACTAGTAAAAATCTGTCATCATAGGTCAGGGTGTACCGATATGGGTGATGGCGTATCGATACGGCCAGGCATTATCAGGCTTAAGTAAACAGGGTGTATCGATACAGTTAGAGCGTATCGGTACGAAAATTGGTCACTAGAATCTGGTTGGAAAAATGGTATCGATACGGTCTTAGGGCATATCGATGCGGGGTCAACACAATCAACGCGTATCGATACGGGCTTAGCTGTGTATCGGTACGAGTTGAAATCCTTGAATCTGGAAATCAAAATTTGGCTTTGCGTATCGATACGGTTATAAATGGGTATCAATATGGTGTTAGTTAATTCTGTTAAAAAGATTAAAATGAAATTTTGGGCAGTTTACAGAATGGTCACTAAAGTCATAGAGTCAAATTGATTAGATAAACGATATCCGATAGTAACGAAACTTCACGGAATATTAATTGGTTAGTTTAATTACAAGCTGGTAATAAAGAAATTGGATTAGGATCACTAATTTGCAAAATATACAATGTAGACCGTTTTAGTCTAAAAAGTTTAAAAATTGATCCAAATTCTGACTAGACTAGTAATGAATAAGTTCGATAAGTCTTAAATAGGATTTTTAAGATATTCCGAGTAAGTTCCCAGCTCTAATTCCGTATTCGAACTCTGAGTTCGTCTACCGGTAATGTTTACCGACCCGGTTCTCTACCAGACCACGAAGGGGGTGTTACATAGTACATATTCATTCCATATACAATAATGGAAAGTAAATAAAATAACCATCCATTATATAGAAAATTGATCCGATAAAACTTTTTATATTTGAATTGCAAATTCTCATATTTTTCTTTAAATCTCTAACTTATCCCAAAATATCTATTTTAGTCCCTAAGAACTTTTTTAAACTTCCAGCCAAAATTTTTGTGTCTAGTCCTTACATTTCTCATCCTTTACACTATAGGACCCAAACTTTAAAAATTTGCACTTTGGTCCCTAAAGTAGTCGAATACTCAATTTAACCCAAAAATGTTGATTTAAACTTCAAAATCAACATTTAAATCACTAGACTTAATGTTCCAACATAATATTCCTCAAATACAAGCTTAACAATCAAATCCCTAAAATTTACAAACTTTACATTTTGGTCCTTAATGCAATTTAATTAGGGATTTTCATTTTAGTCACCTTGTATCAACATATAAAATCATTCTCATCATTTTCATCATCAAAATAATTTTTTTGCAATAATTTCCCCTAAATTCTTCAAAATTGCCGAATGGTCCCTAAACCATTTTTCATAGGATTTTCATCATTTCCAACATAGAAACAATGTCACAACTTCATTTTCATCCCTAATTCAAACACCTAACCAATTTTCCCCAAATTTTAGGGTTAGGGTTTATGTCTTCAGCATGAAATTAAACATAATCCAAGCTTAATTTCATCAAAACAACATTGAATTCATGTAATCCATGTCCTAATTTGAATTTAGCACTTCAATTCCCTAATTCTTTCCCATAAATAAATCAAGTAGTTCTTCACAACACCATGCAATATTACTACCAAAATGTAGAGTATTGAATGTAGAACAAATTATTCTAAAGGATCATACCTTGAATATAACTTTAAACCTTCCAAATCAAGCTTGAAAAATAATGTTTTCTTCTTCCCTTTTGTTCTTCTCTACTCACGGCATGTTGGAAGCTTAATGAACAAATTTTTGTTCATTTTCTTCTTGTTTTGCCACTTGTAAAATTTAAATGAATATTAAATTTATTTAAATGGTGAAATTATCAATTAACCTTTATATCCAATGGCTAATTTAATCCTATCAAAAATCAAGGGTCAATATTAAATCCATGTAGATTTCATCTTCCAAAAATGCCCTCAATATTTCAAAATTTCCATCCTTGCCAATTAACCAATTTGTCATCCAACTAGTCTTTATTTACTAGTTTATTTCAAAATTGCCATTTTGTAAAATTCTAACTAAATCTAGTTAGAATCAAACAAAATACAATAAAATATTTATAAAATAATATTTTATGAATTTTCCTTGTCTTTTGGATCAGTCTCTCAAGATTTCCATTTGATCCAATATATCAATAAATAATCCTTTACTCAGAAATAAACTGTAGGATTCATCTTGAATCAAACTAAAAATATTTCCAACACTTAGAAATGACTTTTATAACCTTTCTATATCACATGGTAAAATTTCAAAATTTTCCAGTTCGATCCGGGTATCCGAATTCTACTTAAACTTTAACTGCGATTTTCCCAATAATCAAAATATCAGATCGAATCAATAATTCCACATTCCATTCACATCCTTAGATTCTCTGTTTATTTATGAAATAAAAACTCCTAACTTTTAAGTAGTTACAACTTTGGTCCTTTAACTTTTCATTTTTCGACTTGTACCATACAAGTTTTGAAAACTTGTCATTTTGATCACTAAACTTTAACCTTGAATTCCCATTCCAATTTTTCTTGGATTTTTACCAAATTTTGCGAGTAATCTATTTTATTCGCTCTCTATCATGTGACACCTTAAAATCTCGGAATTTTCTTTTCTACAGTCCATAATTGAGAAAATCCTAACTTTTGCATTTTTGTCATTTTAGTCACTAAGTAAGCTTTTAAGCAATTATCTTAGCACTAAATGATCTTTAAACAATACAGTAAATTTTGGGCCATTACAGTTCAATATTAATAAAATGAGCACGCATAACAATTTTAATTAGCGTAAAATTATGGAGGTTTCACATCAATGTAATATTCGATGTATAAAATAAATAAAATAAAATGCCAATAAATAAATAGATGTTGAGATTAAATATAGAGAAAAACTTCAATACACAGCCTGTGTAAACTTTAGTTTGCACAGACCTTTTAGTTTTAAGGGTTAGAGGTTTAGTTCAAGGTTTAGAGTTTAGGGGATTGGGTTGTAGAGTTTAGAATTTAAGGTTGGTGTTTAGAATTTAGGATTTAGGGTTTGGGGTTTAGTTTTTTAGAGTTTAAGTTTAATTTTGATTTATAGTAGAAATAGGCATGTGTATCAAATTTAAACCCATAAATATATTACTATTTTATTCATTTCTTTTTTTATTCGTTACTTTTCAATACATTAATCATTATCATATATATATATATATATATGAGATTTATTTATAAATAATTTTAATCACATTTTTAAATAATAATAAGTAGTAATTAAATTTGTATAAACTATTGTTCGTTCCATTAAAATTATCCTTTGTTGATTTTTTATACCTTTTAAATTTTAACTATAGTTATTTTAAATGATTAAAATTTTAAATATATATTTAATAATTTTAAAACATAATTTTTAATATTTATATTAAATAAGGATTTAAAATTTAAAATTTTAAATAAAAATAATAAAACAATTTTCTTGGATAAATAAAAATTTTATTCATCTAAGGACCGCAACTATACACCTCACCAAAGGGAAGACCGAAAAAAAGAGGCTTGCCCAATACAAACAATTCAAACCTTCCCTAACAAAGTTCCCATTCTTTAGCTATACAGTTATCAAAACAAAATCTATTACAATCCAAAAATCTCTCTCTAATATCGTGTTTAATAAGAGAAAAAAATGGCAGTGTCCATCCTTTGCTTTTTTCCATGAAGTCTCTCATTCCTTTCTTGCCAGAAGTAGTAGTTAAAATCACACCAAGCCAAAAAGAAGAATAGTAGCACGCAAAGACATCCATTTTCCATGCTTTTACGCCCAATCAAAAACCTCAAGCCAAGAGCTGTGAGCCAACTGAAATTCGCAAGCTTTCAAAACTAGTAACAACACCTGCCTTGAATAACAACACCCCCAAATATATGATTCCGTGTTTCTAAATTAGCATTACAAAGAGAGCAAACAAGATCAACTTGGCAGCCCCATCTTATCATCTTGTTTTTGGTTGGCAATCTATCCAACACAACGAGCCAAGAAAGGAAGGATTGTCGAGGGATGAAGAGCTTACCCCAAACAATCCAAGACCAAGGAACCTTCTCTTGTTTGTGTCTAATAACTTCCCACACCTTCTTAGCTTTGAAATCTCCCTGCAACCCAACAAACCAAGGCCAAATTATCTCTAAGCTTTAAAATTTTCTTTCATGCCCAACTGTGGTGAATCTTCACTTGAACATTCAAAATAGAACTTCATTTCAGCAAATATTTGTGTACTCATGCTATCCAAAGGGAACTAGACTGAGCAAACAAAAGCTAAGGCATCTCATTATGCACGCATGATTTTAAGTAGAAATATCCCTCACTCCTAGCTCTCCTTCATTTTTTGGGTGACAAATAAGTTCCCAGCTCACACGGACTCATCGAGTATTACTATCAGCTCCCTTCCAGAGAAAGGCACTGCAAATATGTGATACCTTCTTTAATACCTTCGAAAGCATAATAAATAGTTTACACCAAAAATTATGTATGCTAAATGTTATATTTTGACTCAAATTCTAATTGGTAATTAAGTTAGGTTTTATTGTAATTCTAGTGGATGAAGATTACTTGGTAATTAGGATTTACTTTAATGAGTAAATATATATTTTAGGTAGAGATCTTATTGAATAAGGTTTCTTGGTGACCAAGTATTTGGGTCCATAAATAAAGACTAGGTTTAACCTTTTGAATTACGAGAGATATGAGAAAATGAGAGAACAAGAGATGAGCAATTACTCTGGAGATATGTAACCACTTTTAGGTTCTCTACAACTATTGTGCCTACGTTGTAGAGATGAATATTTTCGGGATGTTGGGAAGAGTGTTTTGGTTTCATCGGGTCATGGGATTTGTACATCGGGTTTTGGGATTACATGGGTTATCATGTATTTGTACTCTTCGGGTTCTCTATGTTGATAGTGGATTGATTTCTCTCGTCCGTGGAGGTAGGCTATGCTGAACCACGTTAAATCTTGTCTTATGTGCATGTCTTAGTCTATGTCGTTATCGCTTTGGTTATTTTGTTGCATACCATATTCCTAACAAATGGTATCACGAGCTATGGTTCGAGCTGCGCGATTATGGAAGAATTTTTGCTATGGATTTTGCGGTGCGATATTGGAGACATGCCAGATGAGTATTGCTGCAACGAGCTTTCAGTTGCAGGGGGAGTAATTCTCCAAATTCAACGGTGCTTCAACGGATACTGCGTAAGAATTGGAGTTGTTTAAGACTTGGCGGTGGTGCTTCAACGGATATTTGGCTTACTTAAAAACTGAAGCTGTTGAAGACTTGAAGACTAATGCTCGAATAGAATTTGTGTCAAAGGGGAGATTTGTTATATTTTGACTCGAATTGGTTGAAAATTACTTGGTAATTAGGATTTACTTTAATGAGTAAATATCTATTTTAGGTAGAGATCTTATTGAATAAGGTTTCTTGGTGACCAAGTATTTGGGTCTATAAATATAGACTAGGTTTAACCTTTTGAATTATGAGAGAACAAGAGAGGGAGAATTACTCTGAAGAGATGTAACCACTTTTAGGTTCTCTACAACTATTGTGCCTACGTTGTAGAGATGAATATTGTAAGAATGTTGAGAATAGTGTTTTGGTTTCACCGGGTCATGGGATTTGTACACCGGGTTTTGGGATTACATGGGTTATCATGTATTTGTACTCTTCGGGTTCTCTACGTTATTAGTGGATTGTTCGTTTCTCTCATCCGTAGAGGTAGGCTATGCTGAACCACGTTAAATCTTGCCTCCTATGCATGTCTTGGTCTATGTCGTTATCACTTTGGTTATTTTGCCGCATACCAAATTCCTAACAAATGGTATCATGAGCTATGGTTCGAGCTCTTGTGAAGGAATTTTTGTTGTGGATTTTACGATACGATATTGGAGACATGCCAAAGGAGTATTGCTGCAACGAGCTTTCAGTTGCAGGGGTAGTAATTCTCAAAATTCAACGGTGCTTCAACGGATACTACGTAAGAATTGGAGTTGTTGAAGACTTGGCGGCGCTGCTTCAACGGATATTTGGCTTACGTAAAAATTGAAGCTGACGAAGACTTGAAGACTAATGCTCGAATAGAATTTGTGTCAAGTGGGAGATTTGTTATATTTTGACTTCTAATTGGTAATTAAGTTGGGTTTTATTGTAATTCTAGTAGTTGAAGATTACTTGGTAATTAGGATTTACTTTAATGAGTAAATATCTATTTTAGGTAGGAGATCTTATTGAATAAGGTTTCTTGGTGACCAAGTATTTGGGTCTATAAATATAGACTAGGTTTAACCTTTTGAATTATGATATATATGAGAGAATGAGAGAATGAGAGAACAAGAGATGAGGAATTACTCTGGAAAGATGTAACCACTTTTAGGTTCTCTACAACTATTGTGCCTACGTTGTAGAGATTAATATTGTAGTGATGCTGGGAAGAGTGTTTTGGTTCTACCGGGTCATGGGATTTGTACACTGGGTTTTGGGATTACATGGGTTATCATGTATTTGTACTCTTCGGGTTCTCTACGTTGATAATGGATTGATTTCTCTCGTCCGTGGAGGTTGGCTATGATGAACCACGTTAAATTTTATTTCATATGCATGTCTTGGTCTATGTCGTTATCACTTTGGTTATTTTGCCGCATACCAAATTCCTAACACTAATAAGTACAGCCTAAATCAACTGCAATCGATCTACAAACGAAAATATTTCGAAGGCTAACTTTCTGACTGCTTATGATTTTTTTTCACTAATTTAGCACTGACAGCCACAGATAAATTCCTAGTAACAAGGGGCACACTCAAATACCGAACATGCAATATTTTAGTTCTAAAATCAAATTGGCTCACCATCATTTTCAAAACATCACCATTACCCCAACATGAAAAATCTCACATTCTAAAACATTAATCTGCAAGCTTGAGAACCTGTATAAAACCTTCAACACCCTTTTAACTCTCATAACAGAATCTACAATTTCTTTAGTAAAGACCAACAGGTCATCCGGAAAAGTATAAATGGGTAAGTTGAATCCTTTTGCACTTCAGATGGTAATAAAAAACATCAGACTGTCCAACCTTGTTCAACAAGCAAGACAACACATTCTTCAATAAAATAAAAAATAATAGGGGGATAATGAATCCCCTTGCCTAACACCTTTAACCCCATCAAAATAAACCACTAAACTTATTCAAGTTTATGAATAACTTTGAATGCATAACACATGCTTCAATTATAGAATTTTACGGCATAGTAGATCATATTACAGGGAAACCTATAACTCTAAGTGTAACCCCCTACACCGACCTATGCGGAAGACACGGCATAGTAGATCATATTTGCCTTTTTAAAACCTTTCTTATATCGATTATAGAATTTTTTTTGGACTTTTCAGGAATTTAGCCATAATTTCAAGTTTAATAAAATGACCATGAGTGAAAATGGATAATAGTAATCGTCAAAATAGAAATATTGAAGTATCGCCAAGCAATAAAAGTTAACAAAACAACCCAACCAAAATAAGTTATACATCCTAAATAAATGGCACATGTCACCCTGGTAATAAATGGTGGATAAGAAACATTACAATATAGTAGAATCCAATGTGCCAATCCTCCAAGTGTCGGGTACCAGGCGGCCTAACAACAATCTGAAATGAGAAGTTTAGAAGTGAGCTATAGAGCTCAGTGTGCTCCCAAAAGTGCAACAAGAAAAACATTTTCAATACATCAAGTATGCATAAAAGTATCATCATAAAAAGGGCAACCAAAGGTATACATACAACCTATCTACCCTCCAACCGTACACTAATATGAAGCTCCCCACTGAGCTACATCCGTAAGGACTTACCCTAAGCCTGATGGCATTAGGAGCCACCCCAAGGGGATACCTTAAGTCTGTAAGGATTTACTCGGGCCAAAGCCGCGACACCTATCCAAAGGGGTACCTTGAGCTCGTAAGGATTTACTTGGGCCGTAGCCACGACACCTACCCAAGGGATACCTTGAGCCCGTAAGGATTTACTCGAGCCGTAGCCACGACACCTACCCAAGGGGATACCTTGAGCCCGTAATGATTTACCAGCTTGATCAAGGCTGCACCTGCATACACTCCATATAATATCCCGTATGTGTCCCCATGTATCATGTCCATGTCATTAACATCATATCATGATCAACCATATTGCATGTCATATTTATGTTAACCCTATCTGTATGATGCATGTTGCATGTCATATGAAGTCATAACAAACATGTTATAATCATGGTAACTTTTTTTACGCCTACTTATAAAAATAATTATTTCGGATTTAAAATCGTATATAGCACATAAAAGGGAACACACCTCAAAAAGTGGCGTCTGAGCGATCTAAAGTCCACCAACGTCTCGCTCAACAGTGTGGGAACGAGTAATAATAGAGTCTCGCAACTGGACTGACCGGGACGAGCTGGGTTGTCTGCTGCACAATCAGGAGAATCTCGATAACAACCACAAAATATCCTTAATTAGACCTCCCATAAACCATTAATAATTATCAACAAGTTGACTTATTACAAATAACGATGCTTGCATTTCGGGTTTGATTTTTGGAGGCCTTAGGGTTGAAATTTCATAGAATGGGCTTCAAAAACAGGTTCAGGACGTCAAAAATATAAAATATGACCCTTTCGAAAAAGTTGAATTTTTTGTCAAAAGTCAACGCTGACGTGGCAGTCAACGATGACATGGCAGCTAACTTGGCATGCCTACGTGGCATGCTGACGTAGTGGTCAGCGGTCAACGGTTGACTTGGGTCAGGTCAATTATTCGGGTTGGACCGATTGAATCTCAGGTTAATGGGTCAGGTCGGTTATGGATCAGGTTTAACGGTTTGGGTCGACTGGTTTGGGCTATATCCTGCCTGGGCTCGAACCGGTTTGAACCACTGGACCTAGGTCAGCTCAACCGGTTTGGCCTAATATAATAGACCGGCCCACTCTCTCGTTCTAGACTCCGATCACCGGAGACTTACCGAAAAACGCTCCGACGACCTATAATGACGTTGATCTCGACCTAAAAACGAAGCTTATCTCATTACTAAACCAACCAAACCATCTACACTAATAACAAGTCAGAAACAGAACGGAAATGACCTATAAGGTCACGGCTTTATCGAAAAATAGCGCAACTCCGATGAAGGCTCTCCCGGCGGCTAAACGATAATCGGTGACTACGGTTATGCTCGTCTTGAGGAGCAGAACATGATGGGACCTTGATCGTCGGCTAAAGAGGACGGACGGTGGCCGAATCGACAATGGTAGCCTTTAGGGTTCTACCGAACCTTCTCACTGTTCCCTGCGACGAACGACAACCGGTGGATGCGCGTGGATGGAGGGGAAACGCTCTGGAGAAGAAGGCGGTTCTCCTGGTGTCGACGGTAAGTCTCGCGGCGCGGCGGTGAGGGACGAAGCACGGTGATCAGACGAAAATTGGGGAGAGATCGAGAGATGAGAGAGAGAAAGGTTGTAATAAAAGCTAGAATAAATGTGGTATGGGTTTGGTTGGTATATTAAATACCAGATTTCTTTAGCCAGAATTACTCAAATGATATATGTTGTAATCCCATATCAGAAATGGGGCTTAGCCCAATGGTTAACACACAGCTTAGGGTGGGTAAAATCTTGGGTTTGAGCCTCCTCGCCCCCGAAACCCTTTTTTTTAGTGTTACACTAAGAACTTGAATAAAATTCCAATTAATAGAGTCAAAGACATTCCTCAAGTCAATTTTTAATGCACACCTAAGTGAAATAAGCTTTCTCCCATATCCATTCACAATTTGTGGGGCAAGAAGAACATTCTCAATAGTATCCATCCCTGTGAGAAAAATACACTAAGTCTGTAAAACTAAGAAAGGCAGCCATTGCTTCATTTAATTTGTAAGAATCTTGAAAATACACTTATAAATGGTATTACAACAAGATATGGGCCTAAAATCTGTAACCTATATAAGAGCCACCACCTTAGGGACGAGTAATAGCTGTAGAATTAAAAGCAGCAAGTAAATTCTCAGTTGAAAAGTAATACTAAATCCTTTTTAGGACATCGCCACCCACAATTTCCCACGCAACCTGAAAAAAATTAGCAGTATACTCATCTGACCCCAGAACCTTATTTTCATTCATAGAAAATAAAACATCTTTGATCTCTTTCTGAGTAATAGGAGCAATCAGGCTAGCACACATATCAGCTGTCAATTCCACACCTAAAATATCCCTCAACAAGGCATCCGACTTTTACCTAGGCAACAGTACCAAGAGAACTCGAAAAGAATTGAATCAACTCCTTCGAAATATCATTATAATTCTCTAAGCGAGTCCCCTGACCATCATGGAGAATAGTGATTGTATTTGCCTTCTGTCTAGCAGCAATTTGCCTAAAAAATGTAGGGATTTTTTATCAGCTTCTTTAATGTATTGAATACTAAATTTTTGTTTTAAAAATTATTCCTCAGCCTTTTGAAGGTCACGCAACTCAGCAGCAACATCTCTATCCCTCACAATATTCTCAACAGTAGAATTATCCATCAAATCCCTTTGCAAGTTATTAGACTCAACTTACTCTGTGAACTCCCTATTTAAATTATCTTTATAAACCCTTTTATTCAGTTGCTTCAGGAGTTCCTTCAATCTCTTAAGCTTATAAAAAAGACAATGTAACGGGTTCCCACTCATAGGCGGCTTCCAAGATTTCTCAACAATTCCTAGAAACTCAGGATGCTCTGTCTAAAAACTAAAAAATTTATACTTCCTCTGTCCCACTCAATATGTTTCTTTTGTGTTTTGAAATTGTCTCACTTAAAATGTTTCATTGAAAAAATCAACAACTTTTATAAGGTACATTTTCCTTTATACTCTTTTTTTAGTTTCCCAACAAAACAAAATTTAACTTTTCAAGGATAAAATTGTCGTTTTAATTATTTTACATCATATTTCTTACACATTCTTACACAAACTTTTTCTTTCTAAAACTGTGTGAAAAGCCAATAATGGACAAAATAAATGGGACGGAGGGAGTATGATTTAGGAGGCTTGAATAAAGCAGATTTCAACACCAGATGATAAGGATTGTGATCAAAACACCCAGAGCCAAAAATCCCACCGATTTGGATAAAAACAATTTTAATAGAAAAAAGTTAAAAAATATTGAATAGGAATTTGACTAAAAATAAGGGTTTTATTGTTTGAATATTTTTTTGGGATATTAATTGAAAATTCACCCTCTTTAAAGGAGAATTTATAACAATATAGTTGGGGTTTTTTTTATTTCTAAAAATATGGTTTCCTTCAAAATATTTCCCACAATATTGTAAACACTGTTCAAATCAGTAAACCAAGGTATTTCAATCCTTCTTGAATAGTATTTTATAAAAAAATAATAAAAAAATCGAACAAAAGGCGGACTGCCCTCCCCCTTTGAACAGTGAATTGTTACACGTGGCATGCTAGGAAGGCATCACACACTGTTCAAAGGCGGACTGCCCACCCCCCGTCTTTGAACAGTAACGGGATGGGGTGCAGGGTGCAGGCTCGGGCAGGGTGGCAGGCATGGGCTGACATGCATGCAGGTAACATGATATGATGAAGTAGTGGTGTAGGTGCAGGTGCAGGTGTAGGGTGGTAAGATATTTTTTTAAATTGTTATATTACTTCTAAATTATATAGGGGTAGTGTAATTTCTTTATTTAAAACCTATTAGTGAATATTAAATTTTGTGTAGGGGTAAGTAAGGGAAAATTTGTAGTTGTTTTTATTTAAATATGTTATGTTGATGTTGAAGGTAATTTGTTAGAAAAAAATTGAGTAAAATTTTGAGTAACGGGAGAAGAAGAAAGTTGTGGGGAAAATATTGTAAGTCAGTTTGAAATTTTGATTTTTTTATCCGTATAAGTTTGATGTTGTTTGAAATTTAATTGTTATGTTAGAATGAACGATGAAAGTTTTATTTTTGTTTAGGATTATAGTAGTGCGAAAAAATTGTAATTATTATTTTTGAGAAATTAGAATAGTTTTTTAAAGTGTATTCGAAATACTTCTGTAAATAAGTGGTATGTTCTAAAATTATTGTTATTTGTAGTTTAAAATTAGGTTTAGTGACATTGTAGTTGTCCATTTTGATTTGTGTATTATTGTTGAAAATATTTTTTCCCGAATATGCAGAGAAAATGAGCAACAACAGCGTTATGGCGAATGTTCATTACAATGGACAAATGATGAAAACTGATGTCGGTATTGTATTTGAATGTGAAAAACTTAGGAACATGAGATTTAAAAAAGATATCACGCTTCGAGTATTGAAGGAGAAGATATCGGAGAAAATTATAGCTCAAATTCATGGTTTGCGATATCGGTGGCTATGTGACAATCCAATCAGATATTCCGCAATAGCTCTCGAAGATAATACAGATGTAGAAATAATGATCGCAGAGCATGAATCTATGGATATTCAGAATGTTGAGTTGTTTACTGAGGCGCGTGATATTCTTGGCCCATCCAGAAATGTAGTTGGGGAAACTAGTCAAATGGGTTTCGGTAATGAATTTGAAATGTCCGGAGACAGTTTTGTTGCAATGTTGGCAACTAGGATATCTAGTGGATTTAATCAAGGTAGGTCGTCGATATATGTAGCATCACATGGGCTGACTTTTGATCCGATTGTTGATGCCAATGTTGAGAACCTACGAGGTCGATGCGGAGAATCACTTGAAGATTCCAGTGAAGATGAAGATATTAGGGATCCTGATTTGTTCCCCGATGATGTTGGTGAAGCCCCTAATTTTGGTGTTAGAGAATTTGTTCTGACCGGGGGCGACATTATATTCTATGATCCTCCTGCTCCCATGAACTCAGTGGATTTCAATGCGATGAGGACACCGCAATTCCCATATATGCCCTAATTAACTTCGAGTTGGCATGGTGAATTATTTATTGGGCTTCAATTTTATGAAAAAAATCAAGCTACATTGGCAATTAAAGAGTATAGCATCATGTAGCATGTGTACTACGTGGTTACGGAATCTACCCCGAGGACTTTCTTTGCGAAGTGTGTGAAATATGGATAAGGGTGCAATTGGAAGATTTGAGTGTCGTATGGTAAGAAGATAGATCGTTGGGAGGTCACAAAGTACAACGGCGATCACACGTGTTTACGAACGTCCATCGACCAGGACCACACCAAATTGGACTCGAATGTAATAAGCCATTACGTGATGAAGTTGGTTGAAGCGAATCCAAGGGTTCATGTTTCAGCAATTCAGGCAACCATTGCGCAACAATTTGAATATCAAGTAAAATACAAGAAGGGGTGGCTTGCAAGGGAGAAGGTATTACATTTGGTGTACGGTGATTACGATAAATCGTACAATGAGCTACCGAATTTATTGGTAGCAATGACCCGTTTCATCCCAGGTACCGTCGTGAGGTATGAAACAAAGAATGCATACGACCGACAAGGCCAACTGGTTGAAGGTACAAAAGTTTTTCATCGACTATTTTAGGCATTCAAGCCATGCATTGAAGGCTTTCCACATTGTAAACGTATGATCCAAGTCGATGGCACGTGGTTGTATGGGAGATACTCTCACATACTGTTGATTGCCGTTGTGCAAGATGGTGAGAGCAATTTCATTCCGATTGCATTCACAATTGTTGAAGGGGAGACGAGGAAAGCTTGGAATTTCTTTTTGACCAATTTACGTGACCATGTTGTCCTACAAGATGGGGTCTGCATCATATCTGATCGAGGGATAGGTATCAAAGTAGCAATTAATCGAGAGGAAAGTCGTTGGACACCTCCGCATGCATACCCTGCATATTGTGTTCGTCATACCAGTAACAACAGCTATGAGCAATTCAAAAATCCATACCTTCGCAGTGAGATTTTAAGCATGGGTAAGTACCATTTTTTCAAACTTTTTTACATATGCCCATCCAATTATGTGATTTGATTTTCTAGACGCTAGCAACATATATTATGGCACAGGATATCAACTGGTACGACCATAATTTGAGAGGAAGATGGCGAATTTACAGAAATACAGCGAGCGTGTTTGGAGTTGGGCGAACAATATCGAGAGGGAAAGATGGGCCCAATCGTATAACGAAGGTGGTAGACGATACGAGCAAATGACAACCAACCTTGTGGAGTGCATAAACGGAGTACTAAAATGATCACGTCATCTCCCAATAGCAAGCTTGGTGAAAGAGACGTATTATCGGTTGGCTAAGGTTTGGTTCGTTAAAGTGAAGCATATTGAGGCCTTGATAAATAGGGGCAACGTTATGCTCCGGATATTGTGACAAAAATGCAGAATAATATTAAGAATGCAACATTGCTGACCGTTCACGCATTCGACCGAAATAATCAGACTTTCGATGTTGTTGGTTCTAGACGCAACAATGAAGTAGCCCACTCAAATGTATTTTGAGTCGATTTTAGACGTACATGGTGTGCTTGTGGCCAGTTCCAGGGGTAGCTATATCCATGTGCTCGTGTAGTTGCAGTATGTATGTATATGTGGTTGACCCATACAGCTATGTTGACCAATGCTTCGATCTCGAATGGATGGTCAATATTTACAGAATTGAGTTCCCACCGATCGCGAATGCAAAGTATTGGCTGTCAGTGGAGCATGAAAATGGTTACCGGACCCTGCACTATGTAGAACTCCAAATGGCCGACCTAGATCGACTCGCATCTATACCAGTATGGATCTCCATCACAGAAAGAATGGACAACGAAATAGATGTACGATATGTAGGACTGAAGGCCATTCAAAATCAAACTGTCCAAATCAACCCAGATATGTGCCTATGCCTCAGTGATTTATTATGAACCCAGATTTTTCAAATTCATGATAATTATTAGTTTTATATATATTAAACTATATAATAAAACTGTCCAAATGAACCCAGATTTTTCAAATTCATGATAATTATTAGTTTTATATATATTAAACTGAATAATAAAAACATAACATAGTGAAAATAAAAACAATAAAATTCAAATTCAAACCCAAATTCCTCTAATGTATTACACAAAAATACATAAAATCATTTTTTCTTCTGCATCATCTTACGTAATTTCTGACAATGAGCGGATATGGTCAAAAAATAAGTGTGTTTTTCTTCCTATTACGTTGTTGCCTCTGTTCTGCCTCAGGATCCTTTTCAGCATCCTCTTCAGCATCTTCTTCAGCATCCTCTTGAACATTCTCTTCAGTGATGCTCACCTCCTCAATCGTCGAGGGCATAGGAGGCGGTGTTGTGAACATGTCCACGTAACCGCTCTGCCCTCCCATAATCTCTGGTGAATTCAGGAAATTTTGTATTTCCTGAAAATCCATACACTGTCCAAAGGTCGAGTAACGAGGTAACTGTATCTTTAACAGTCTATTCCGGCTACTCATGGACTTTCATTTCCATACGGCGATGTTTTCTCTCTCATGATGGGCAGCTTGTTTTCCCTTGTTGATTTATTGCCTGAGTCTTTCCTTTTCTTGGTCAATGGCCTTCTTGGAGGACCGTTTTTCTTCCTCCATAGCCGACCGACAGCTTTCTATCTCCTTCTCGATCGCTCTCTTGCTGATTTCTCGTTCTTCTTCCACCAAACGGATACCATTCATTCTTTCTCTTTCCACAGCTATGAATTGACTCCGGCCGGCCTTCTGTATTTTGCTTGTAGTAGAAGGGCATCTTTTTGATAAAGAGCGTTCTTGTCGCTCAAATTCGCATTTAATTTCTTCAATTGCCTAATGATCCCGTCCCGTTCGTCAACCTCTAAGCTTGCCTTATAGAGCTCGCTCGCATGTTGAGTCTGTTGGATGTCTATTTTCCTTTTAATTTCTTCGAGTTCATTCCGTAAGATGCCAGTTTCAAAAAGTACCACCCTTGTAAGCTCCTCGAGCGACACTGCTGGTCCTTGATCAGATTCAAGAATCACATTATTAACCCTCAAACATCTCCAAAGATCGTAGTCTGGGGTAGTCATGTGCTCGGTATCTCCTTCCACCCTGATCCGATAACAATGGCCCCAGGCCCTCATGATGGTCTGAATTTTTCCTTTGAACTCCCCTTTGAAAAGAAATTCAGTTTGGCTTAACCTTGCGGTATTGGGAATGAACTGTCGCGATCCGAACTGTCGAGACACCAAAAGCGGAGCACAGGCGATCCCTCCGTGCAATCCCAACATCATCAGCCAATTGAAATCACCATAACTATATAGAAAGTAATTAACTTTACCGAGCCATGAGACCCTCCATGCTATGTCTTCGTCTTGAATGTTCCTGAAGAAACTAGTCCACATTTTTGTTTTCAAGTCCTCTCGCCATTCTTTTGCTAAGTACTCCCGTAAAGGCGAAAAACCTTGGAAGGATATCCCCGGCAGGACCCTCGTCGGTGTCTTCCACATGTGACTCTGAATCCATACCTGTAACAGCTGTGCACATCCTCAAAAACGTCCTTCTTAATGCTTCCGGCTAGCATTTAAGGAAATGAAGGTCTCGGCCAAGATTGCTGGTACTGGGTTTACTTTCCGTTTCACACGCTCAAACAAGTCCAGAATGGCTATGTCAATGTTCCCAAGTACTCTTGGGAAGATCACCAAGCCATATATTCTTAAGGCGAATAGGTCCATCTTCTTTGCCTCGTCTGGATGTGTCGGTATGATGTCCCAATACCTTCCCATGCAAAGACTGTATTGTCTCCTCGGAGCTGAAGCATGCCATTAACCCAATCGTCACTCATTCCTGCAAAGGTTTTGAGCTTCGCAGTGTAATTCTGATTCCTCGGAGGTTTCGCGTAGATCCAATCTTCCTGAATGTTCTTCCGGTTAAGTAAAGCAGTGTATTCTTCTACTGTAGGCATCATGTCCTGCCCATTGAAGGTGAAGCAGCAAAAGGCCAGATTCCAGAACTGGACAATAGCTCGGAGCAGGGGCTGGTTAACCCGAACATATAACAGTTGTGCAATGTCGCCATAACTATCGCAGAATAAGTCTTGTACTCTTCGGTCCCATCTTTCTCAAATGATTTGAAGATCCATAAGTTGTTCTGTTGGAGACTCACATAGGTGTACCCTGCTATTACGCGTTCGTTCGGCGAACTGTCCCCTTGGGTTTTCTGGTTGACCTCTGACCAATGTCTGACTGACAAATTAAGCTATTCTTTCCTAAGACACCTTTTTCCATGGTGAAAGACTTTCTGATCGGGCAAACCACTTGATCCAGTACCTTTATGTGATGCAAATGTATGATGTATGAAAAAAAAACAAAAGCGAAAAAGGAAACCAGTTAGTACCAGATAAAATTAATAAATATATAAATAAAAGGACAAAATTAAACATAATAAACACACAAAACAACCTTATTTATCCCGTCTAAAACCTAAGGTTATCTGCATGGCTCTAAATGGGTAGGTTTATATGTATTCTCTACATGCAGTCTTGGTTCTAAGAGGTACCCGAATTGTTCTTGCTGTCCTCTACTAAGAGTAGCAAGGCCCCCGATCATCACTCATTATAGGCTCCTTTCAACCGAGTTCAATTCAGGGGGATCCATTCGCTTATGCTCGTATGAAGGAACAATATCCTTACGAAAGCATAAGGTACTCGAGCCCCGAAGGTACTTGCTAGGCCTATACGGGAGAACGATATCTCCACGAAAGCATTAGCTTTTTCCCCCACTTAAAAAATGGGTTTATATGTCATATTTTAAATGCGTTAAAATAAACTCGCAATTATAACCGAATGTTAATTTAATAGTCACTTTAGCCCGGAATTTTTAATATTAATAAAGCGGTAATTATTTTAAAAAGCTTGACTCTCTTCTTGTTTTCAAAAAACAAAAAATTAAGTCCCCAAGGAGTCGCCATCTGTAGCGATGTCCTTTTTCGCTAAAAAAACTGATGCTTTTGAAGTGTTTGTGGTTTTTCAGATATAAAATGTTTATTCCGTGGGGTTTTAAAAAAACCACATTTTATTTAAAAATTGAGTCGCCACCGGCCACTTAGGTAGGCCGGACACCATAAAACCAGAGATTTAAAAACTGTTGGGTTCGGGAGTCGGTTACGGATGGGGAAGAATTAGCACCCCCACACCGCCCAAAATTGGTACTTTAATAATTACCGTTTTATTAATGTTAGATTTTCCGGATTAAAGTGACGATTAGTTTAAAATTCGGTTATAATTGCGAATAAATTTTAAAGGCCCCGTTATCCGAGGGTAAACGGCCAACCACTATCACTACGCCTGATACTGGCCCCGTTTACGCTCGGATAAAAGGGCACCGCATTGACAATTTATATTCCATTATGCAAACATAACCAAAACAAATTATAACAGACAAATATTCACTTTAACATGGTACTAAAAACCTAAAACATGGATATCATAATATTAGATGAAAATGAAATACATGAGCAACAAAACATATCATATCGGGTAAAAAAACAGAGCAACAACATAAACCCCAAAAACTTCCAAAAAATAAATAATTGATTACAACATGCTTGAACACATAAAGAAAACAACAATGCAAGATATATATGACATACATATAATATGGCACGGTACTAATAAATCCAAGAAAAAACGAACATGTATTTAGAATTCGACACATGATGTAACCTACATACATATAATCAAAACATGACATTATATGACAAAATAAAACACGCTAATATGTAGCCTAAAAACAAGACAGGGCATAGAAGTTCATGTTAACATACAAAGACATGTTACATGCAAAGAAACTAAGACAACACCTAAAATATACATATACAGGTACGATGAACAAATGAATTAAAGCACAACAAGGCATGATATCACCAACTAAATTTCGTATCATAAAAGAACATAGAAACATGATAAAACAATATCAACATGCCCAGAACATTACGAAAGTTAAATGGCACAATTACTTGAAACACTGAAAATGACTAAAATAAAATAAATGGAAAACAAACGGGCAGAAACAACAAGATAAAAGAATACATTTTAGGATTCAATTATAAACCGAGTTAAACTTAAAGGGACTAAAATTGTAAAAAACCCATGCGGCAAGCTCGAAATGGAAAGTTTGAAAACGCGGAGTGACTGATGAGGTAATTTCACCATTTAAAAAAACTGATTCAGTTTAATCTGGGGGTTGGATTGCAAGATTTCGAAATATGAGGAGGACCAGAGTTGTAAATATCCCCTACAGCGAGACAAAAATGAAAATATTGAAAACGCGGGGGGATTTATTACAGAATTTCACCATTTCACAAAATAAAAACACCTATAAAATCCTTTTCTTCGGCCCAGACTCAAACTTTTCACCATTTTTCTTTCAAACCCGGTTTTATAATAACCAGACCTTTCATTTTTCTCTCAACCCTCCCCTGAACCTATGAAGAACCTAGAAACCGGCGACCAACCGTCGTCCTCTCCGCCGCCTGCCACCGCTAGCCGGCGCCGGCGAGCCCCCAAAAAACACCAAAATGAACCTTACTTCAACCTAAACTCGAATCCGAACTTGGATTTGGAGAAAAAACCCCTCTTTGTCCTACATCTAAGAAAATAAAAAGCGAAAACCGTATATATTTTTTTATCGAGATCGAAGGAATATCTTCCCCTTTTAGCCAGCTCACCAGATTAAGGCTTGTTGCCGGTAGAGGAACTGACCACCGAAGGTAAAACCTCACACTCCTTTTCCTTTGTTGTTTTTAGAATACATACATGCATGCAACATTCAAGATGGATGGATACCTTTGTATGATCTCTATAAGTTTGAGAAAAGAACGGAAGGATGAGACTTGTTTGTATTTCTGAAAAAGTGGGTTACAACTGAACTATATTTTTTTCATTTTTTTAGTTACATATATCTCTCTGCCTTTTCTGTTTTCTTAGACTAGTGCATAAGATATCTCTTTTTCTGATCTGATTTTCTGATGCCTTTCTGTGTTTGCGTCTTTGGCATGTCCGGCCATACTTGGTAGTTGGTACGGCCAGCATGGGGAGCGGCGTGGTGGAAGTGACCGTTTGGATGAGCAGATTGGTGTCTCGGGAGGTGAGGCGATTATTATTGCCAGAATCGTTCCTATCCGTTGGATCAGATCTGATCCAACGGCTAGGACTGCTCGATGATCAGATGGCTGAGATGAGGCCTCGGAACTGATGTATTGGTCTGGGATCGCGCCACGTAGCCTGAGGAAGATAGCCGGCCTTGCACGTCTCACACGCGCGAGTGGGGAATCCAACAGCCCGCGTGTGGACTTCACGTGGTAGATTAGGGGTCTTTATGCTTCAATCGTGGTCGTTGGATCCAGATCTGATCCAACGGCTTTCGTGTAACTGCACATGATAAAGAGAGCATTAATATTTGATACGGGCTAGGTTTTTTTTTAGGGTGTGGGCTTGTTTGGCCGAATGGGCCATGCATAATCAAGCTTGGGTTTTGTAATTAAGGGTTGAATATCCATGTTGGGTTTTAATATACTTTTTATCTTATTTTAATTTCAGCCCAATAGCATTAATAATAATAGTAATAATAATACTATACGCATATACACATATAATACATACAAATTGATATACACCTGCAAACACCCACCCGTATGCACACATACACGCATACTACTTAATATATTCATGCAAACATTAATATATGTAACACATTAACATAATATACCAACATACATGCATATATACTCCTACCCATGATTTACGTACATATTAATCACACTTATGGTAATGAATACATAATATAATACGTATACATACAATGATAATATATTAACTAATAAACTAAAGTAGATTAACATAATACTTTATACACCAGATAAAAAATGAGTGATTACAACATCCATACAAAACTTTTCTAAATTAAAATACATATCTTATACTTACAAAATATATTCTTCTTCTCAAACATAAGAGAAATTTAGAGACTATTTCTATCAAAAAAATTTATAGAAAGAAAATAAAATATTAAATTAAAAGGGCGTGAAGAAAAATAAAATCTTCAATTGAACATGACCTTCAATTGTCTTAGAATCATGTCTCCATCCAACTATACGTACATGTAGTGATGTAGGAGGGGTGATAGACATAATTAATCTTGCAAATCTGTTTTGCTAATAGTTCTGATTACGTCGAAAAATAACTATAAAAGAGGTTTACCCATACTAGATCGTTGACCTTTCCTGATCAAGGACGTGCATCATGATGATAGTTATACGAATGTAAAACTATGACAAATGAGGTAGATATGGATCGTGCCACAAGACAGAAAAAATCGTGCCACAAAAACAGACGAAATAAACACATTAGGATTAAACCGAAGGAGAAATTCAAGACAAAAGAAATTCTTGATTGAAAACTAAAAATAAAAATAAGAAAGACTACCAACGGTCAGAAATCAGCACAAAAATAGTGCGGCCAACGACAGTGAAAAAAAAGCTTAAGGAGTTAGTTTGTCCTTAAAGTAAACTCAAATTAATAATTTGCTCGTATTTTTTAATTGCATCACTTTTACCTCTAAGTAATTTAATTGCATCTGTTTTGCTCTTGAAATAACTTAATCTTGGTGATTTGAGTTTAATTCAGAGGCAAAATTGATATAATTAAATTATTTCGAGAGAAAAATTAATACAATTAATTAATTTTAAAAGTTAAATCTATGTAATTAAAAAATAAGGACAACATTAATGATTTTAGTTTGTTTACAAACTTACTCCTTAAACTATTTTTTTAAAGAGAATGGCGGCAGAGATGAATATAATAAAGTTAAAATATAAATTAATCAACAATTCAACACTTAATTTAAGATTTTTCAATAAAATTTGTATTTAAGAGTTCATTTGGAAAAATTCTTTAGTGAAACGAAAGATGAGATGTTGGTTTACATTTGCCGACTGCAATGGGATTATTAACTTGTGATGATTTCATTGAAGAATGAGAGTGAGGGATTCCATAATAGTAATGTCACAACTCACTAATGATTATATAAATTTTGTAAATTTAAAGTTGGTTCGATAAATTTAAAACTCAAAAATTGATCCAATTCAAAATTTTGTTAGTATAGTTTTTTTATGGTGCGATATCAATCGAAAATGTTATAAAATACGAAATATAAATCTAAAAATATTACACTTTTTTATAACATTTTAGGTTGGTGTCTCGCGACAGAATCTATATTTAGAGACAAATTTTGATACTTATAAAAAATTAAAATGTTTTCAGAAGCGATAAGTATCGATTTTTAAAGTTAAATTTTAATACTTAACCACTAACCTAAAATATTATCAAAAAATATAATATTTTTAATATTATATATTATATTTTATAATATTTTTAATTAGTATCGACAAAAACATGCCTTACTATGCCTAACGTTATACTCGTCCCAAGAAAATAGTGCACATGTGAAATCATTCAAGTTCATGTTTGCAGTAGAATACATCTAGAAAAAGGTTTGGGCATGACATGATTGATTATGGTGTCATTTCTTATTAATTAAGATATGCTTTAAATGGCAATTAAAAAGGAAGATATTTTGATAAGCCCAAATACCAAATTAATTAATCCAATAGAATATTAAGGGGGTCGTACGGGAATGACATGACATGGCAACTTTTTTCCTAATAAAAAAGTAAGAGAAATTAGGGTTTGCCCCCCGGCAGAGCTGCAATAGTGGTAGAAAATGGAAAACGTGTTTTGTTTTTTTAATTTGGGGTCAGCGGGTCATCATCTTTCATCCAGTAAGATCCTTTAGTCGACAACCTAATGACCCTAATGCTGTAATGCATAACGCAGTCGGCAAGAAGACTCAATCCATAGTTTTCTCTGTCTCTCTTTATTTAAACAAAATTCACGCTCTTATCAAATGGCAGCTGATAAGTGTTCAAAAATATTACTTTTTTTACTTTTTTTACTCATATTATTGTTAGACTTAGGCTTATATTAGTTGTATAATTAGCCATTCATGCATTAATCCATGTTTCCTTCCATCGTTGAGCTTGATTACATAACTTAGTAGTTTTTGTGGGAAAAAAATGTTGTTTTGGTGTGTTTTGTGTGTATGTGCAGGATCACTTGCCAAAGCAAGGCTAGAGCTAGTTGCCAGGGCAATGCATGAAAGAGATGTCGAGCTAGTTGCCAGGGCAATGTATGAAGGAGACGCCGAGCCAGTTGCCAGGACAGTTGTCGACAAAGAATAAGGTGATATGGTAGTCGAAATTGATGACTAGACAAGCCCAAGATGACGTGGAGCAAAGCTAAATCTCAAAGGAGTTTGATTTCTATGAAGAGATTAAAGAAGAATTAAATTCCAAGAATATAGGAGAAGTTCTAGAAGGAATATAATTATAATAAAGAATTATATTCTTTAAAGATAACTTAATTCCAACTTAACTTCCTCCTCAAAGAAGGACTTTGACCTAGCCCTATAAATTAGAGGTCATGCTGTCAACTCCAAGAGGAAAAAGAGGAGAGAATTTTCGACAAGTATCTAGGGCAAGGAGGATTTCGACAAGCTTCACCCTTCATCTTTTTATTTCTTGTTCAATTAGGTTCATGCTAGGGATTCTTTATCTTGTGTTTCTTTGGAACCTAGCCATGAACTAAATCTATTTGGCTAAGGTTATTGTGTCTTGTGGTTGTGAGAAACTATTGGATTTTGTTTAGGTAATAAGAGTTTGCACTTTTCTATTCAAGGTTTATTCATTCTTGGTTCTTATTCTTGTTTGCGAGTGAATTGGGAGAGGATCTCGTAACTTCATCTATTTATCTAATATCGGGAGAGTTAGATTCAAGAAACGAATGAATATGATCTTTATTCAATCTATTGATGGTGAAGATTAATCCGACTTAGGAATAAGTTAAGGATTTCAACGGTTAAGAGGAGCGCAAGATTGGTTGTTGTTCACCCTTGATTCACGCAAGGATTATTATCAAGGCATGCACAAGTCGCTAGAGTTTCGACTCAGGGATAAGAAGAAACCATTGAAGAACGCTCTGCCGAACCTTGAAGGTTGCTGCCCAGACGCCCAAGTAGTTGCCCAACTAGTCGCCCAGGCAACCATCGATTAGTTGCCAAGGTAACCCCGTTGTGCAAGTTGCCACGACAACTGAGTTGCCCGTGCACTCTTTTACCAAGACGATCCAATCGGCTATCACACATCAACTCACAATAACCTGACCTATCTCTCTCATTTAATTACATCGCCTTTTACTTATTTGCTTTCTAGATTAGTTATTAGTTAAAACTCCTATAATCTTCTATTTGTGTTTTCTTTTACTTTTTACAGTGCAAGAGACTAGATTCTTGAAGTGGCACCAATCCCTGTGGAGACGATATCTTTTATACTATAACTTGCAACGTGTATACTTGCACAATTGCGTAGCACTTATTACGCGCAACAGCAGCCAAGCCGGTAAAAAAGAGTGTAAAAACTGCCCCTCCACCGTAGTTAAAAAAGATTGTTAAATTCATGGTCCAATAGAAGGCGAGTCATGCCCCCCACGTCCTCTCTCCCCCTCTCTCTTATAAATACTGCCATCCGCCATGTGAGCTAAGAGTACAAGTTCACAGTTTTTTTTTAATGGAGTTTGGAGCCGAGTGTGGGAGAACCTGTAAAGCTCAAGGTGTTTTTCTTCTTCTTTTCTCTCTCAAATAAAATATATATGGCGCTATCTATCCTGAATTTCATGGGTTCTTCCTGCTATACATGTAATCTGGTGCTGTTTCAGCGGTAATATTATCCCCATCTTTGGTTAGTTTCTTAATTATCCTTCCTCTTTAGGTTGATTATATTTTGGTTAACTTTGTCAATTTTCTCTTCCTTTCGAGTTTTGCATTCAGCGTCAGAACTACATGCACATTGGGAGGGTTGTTGCCCCTGCCCCAAAAGAAATTTTATTTTCCTTTAAGTTATACACTAAATTTAAAATTTTAATTATAAAATTTAATAATTTTTCTCATCGAGTTAGAATTCTAGCTTCGTCCTGTTTGCATTATAAGCAGCAGGTGTTTCCGTGCTTTATGGGAAAAGGGCAAAGGATCTTTTTGGAATCCTCTCTGCAAAGTAAAAGCTGATGATTTTCCAAAACTAGGGTTGATCTTTCCAATGTATTTTCTGAGGATTTTTGTATCCTACTGCAAACCAGCGATGATCTAGGGAGGTAGAGGAAACAGTCACTTCTAAAAGTTTTAAAATTTATATATAATTAAAAAAAGTTATATATTTTCGATTTTTTTTTATCAGTGGCGGAGTCACATATAATTTAAGAGGGTCACCTCCACTTAATTTGTTGTGGTATAGGATTTTTAAAGAGTTACATGAGGTTTTTAAGGAGTTAATGTATTATTTTTTATGAAAATATTAAAATTGACCCCACTTAATTTGTTTGGGTATGAGATAATAATATTTATATTGTAGAAGTATGAGAATCTTCGAATTTCAAAGTTTATTTCGACCTCATTATATGATAACTTTACTCCGCCACTGATTTTTATTGTTATGGGCAAACTAAAGTTTTACAAAAGTTGAATTCAGCTTTTGGCAAACTAATATTTGGAGTTAAAATAATAGACAAACTAAGATTAGGAGACTAAAATTTTGAGTATTTTTAGTTGTTTTTAAAATTTAGATGAAAAAACTGGTTTAACCCTCTAAACGCAACAAAAAAAATCTTTCCTAATGTTTGTTAACAAGTGCAAGTTTCACAAACAATGATGAAATGAAAGGAGTGATGAAACGCCATAAACTGTGGGAGAGGTGGGTGTCTCTGTTGAACCACATTCTCCACCTTGTTTAAATAATACTCCATGCACAATGAGGATTGACTACACGAGGTTTGGTTCTTTCTTTTGTTCCCCATTTCTTTTATAACTCGAATGAATTCATCCCAACCCTACACTTGTCCATTAATGGCAAACCACATGATTCTATAATATCAATTCGGAATTTCCTGTCCCCCAACATCTAATTGGTATCCTCGTGTATTCTATAATCTAGAGTATTCTTTTCGATTTTTAATTTCAATTATATTTAATTCAATCCAACCGAATTTGATTTTATCCCTAAAAATAATAATTCGAATACACTAATCCAGGACGATCCAAACTAAAATATCATTCGATCCAGAATTGCCCAAATTTAAAATGGTTTGAATTTTAAAATAATCTAACCTTAAACGTTTTGACCTGAAATAATCAAAACGTTTTGCCTAAAAATAATCTAAAATAATCTTGATATTGTGGCAGGGGTATTTTGGTACAATATTTAAGTCAAAATTCCCTTTTTTGAAGGTGGTATCTAGAAAACTTTTACTCTATATCTCAATAAACTTTTTTTTTAAGTTGACACTTAAAAATTTTTGCTCCCATTTTGACATTCAAACTTTAATTTTATTCACTATTTTTATTAATATATTTAATCTTAAAATTTATGTATTCTATTAATTTGGTCATGACCCGAAATAATTAAATAAATTTAATCTTTTATATTTAAAATATTTATCAATTTAGTCATTTTATGATATTTTCAAATCAAAAAGTCTAGCGGATTAAAACAAGAATGAGATAAGTGCATTCTACCATGAAACAACATCAAACAACCACTGAATTTTTTTATACCATGAAAGTGATATAACATTTATAAGAGAAGAAAAAAAATAAAGAGAAGAACAAAGAGTAAATTGATAGGATTTTAAATATAAATGGTTAAATGTGTTGAATTATTTTGAATTAGGACCAAATTAATAGAATATATAAGTTTTGGTACCAACATGAGAGAAAGTGTCTAGTTCAAGTACCAACTTGGGAGCAAAAATTCTTTAAGTACCAATTTGAGAGAAGATGCATAATTCATGTACTAATTTGGGAGCAAAATTTCTTTAGGTACCACTTGAGAGAATGTGTAGTTCAAGCACCAACTGTATATTTAAGGCATAGCAAAACTCTATAAATTTATTTAAATTCGACTTAATTTTTGAGACCAAAAATTTTAAATCGAGTTAATTTGAGTTTTAAACTTGAGTTATATTTTGATACACAGTTCGTGTAATTTTTTTTTACAAAACCTTCTTTAAAATCTAAAACATAAAATCCTAACCCTAACACCCTAAATTCTAAACTATAATCCCTAAACTATTACCATAAATCTTAAATTCTAAACAATAAACCTAAATCTCTAACCCTACATCTGAAAAAACTTTAGTTTATCAAAGTTTTTTCTTAAAACAACTTTTTAAAGTTAATATAGGGTTGGTTCCATGTACATATCATTTTGATTTCAAGTCATTTGTGATTTACCAATTGATTTTTTTTGGGTTGAAACATTTTGAGTTGAGATGTTATCATTTAAGTTTGACAACCAGCCTTGATCAGAGTATACAGATTTGTTTATCAATTTCAAGCACACATACATTCAAGGCTAAAGGGATACTTTTGTCTCTGAATTCGACCTAAAATACTATTTTCGCTCCTCGTTGAAAAGTACATCTAATATGGCTTTTTAGTCCGCGAAATCAATCAAATTGACCCTTTAACCGACGTTGACCGTTACAGTACTAACGTGACAGTTAACGATGTGTGACGGTCCACGATGCTAACGTGGCAGTACACGTGGGATGATGACTTGACAGAGTGGCTGAATTAATTATTTTAATCAAATTCGATGGCGTAATTGATTTTTTTACGGAATTTAGGGCATAACTAATTTTAATTGAAAGTTCAATAACTTACGTAATCTTTAAGCCAAAAATTAAAATATATTAATATTTAATTAATATTTAAATATTTATAAAATATTAAAAACTAAAAACACTATAATAAATTAAAAATTAAGTAAAAACATTAAAATTAAAAATATCAAAAAGTTATAAATATAAAAAATAAAATTTAAAAATATTTATAAACCATCAAAAGTCTTTACTGTTTCTCATTATGCTAAGCGAACTAATGTTCCTTGAACATATTTTTAATTGAAACATCAATTTGTATAAGTTCAACTCGAAAAACCAAATTATTTATGAAGTTTTATTCAAAAACTAAATAAAACCGATAAAATTAACTTAAAATTTAAACAAATTATTTATTCGGTTTTAATATTTTTAAAATTTTAATAATTTCATAAATTCTTATTTTTAACTAAATATTAAATAAGTTATAGAACTTTTAATTAAAATCAATTATGCCCCTAAACTCGATAAAAAATTAATTATGCCATCGAATTCAGTTAAAATAATCATTTCAACCCCTTTTTACATGTCATCATCTCACGTGTACTATCATATCAACATTGTAAACCGCCACGTTAGCATCATGGACCGTCACGTCATCACCGTTAACTAACACAACAACACTGTAACGGTCAATGTTTGTCAAAAGATCAATTTAATTGATTTCGTAGACCGAAAGATCATATTAGGTATGTTATTTGACGAATGATAAAATTAATTTTTTGGGTCGAACTCATAGGCAAAAGTACTCATTTAGCCTACATTCAATAACATGCCGGAGGCATTGGACTGATTCCGCAAAACAGGACTCTGTAGGGAACAAATGGTGGCTTTAATTGAGCCCATTAAAGGGGGAGAAACGATCGTAAATGTGAAATTCTAGTGGAGTTTTCAGCCCAATATCCTTTACTAGCCTCCCCTGCTGATTCTAAACCCGATCCAATTGAATACGATATCATTTTCAGAATTTGCCACCACCCGCCGCTCTCTCTTTCACGGCCGCCGACCTCTTCTGTCCTTCTCGGAGCCACCGTCCTCCTCTTAGTTCCCTCTTTGGCCACTACTTGTCCTCCGGTATATTTATCCTCTCTCTCTCTGATTTCTGATTTCTTTATCCTAAATAAAATTGCTCGCCTTCTGATTTCTTTTGCAGCTATGGATGATGACAATTCGAACGCCTTGCGGAGAATGTCGACCCGTACTCGTAAAGTGGCTACTAAAATGGCTGCAGCACTCGGCAGTTCCGATAATCGAACCCAGGTCTTTTTCCCTTTTAAATTTAGATATCTGTTGTATTTTAAATTTTTGCTGTGAAATATTGGAAATTAATTGGTTGGGGTTTGATGTTGTGTGGGGAGAAAAAGGCAGCTTTGGCCCGTCTTGAAGCTTTGGAGAATGATAACGCTGGGATTGAAACAGTTGAAATGAACGACGACGATGAAGCTTCTCTTGATGAAGATGATCAAGGTTCGTGGTTTCCTTCTTTATTTGTGTAGAAGTTTTATGGGAATATGTATTTTTTTTATTAGGAAAAAGGGTATTTGGTCATCTGAAATGGTATACAAAAGGGTATGAATCATTTGAATGAGGATGCTAATTATATTTTGATAATTGTCTCACCTAGTGAAATAGTAAATGTAAAACCTGTGTTTTGTTAGTTGAAATTTCTTAGCCTATGCATCTGTTTTCTGAGGTTGGTTTTATTCAGAGCCTTATGGATATTGAAGTTCATACTCTATAGATATACTAGCTCTGCTTAAGTGTGTGTTTCACTATAGGTTATACCATGAAAGTCTTCCTCTTAAAAGGATGTTGCATCAGATGTTATAGCATTACCGATCTTCACGTATTTGATTTTTTTTAATGATAAATCAGATTTGTCGATGTACAAAGAAGTAGGCAAGCCTGCTACTAAGTGAATTGCATATAGCAGTTTTACTAAACCTGTAAGATAAACCAACTTACTGAACAGACATGTCATCTTCCAATCCTCATTCCCCAATTCTATGCAATCTTCCCATTAATTCTGCCCCCTCCGATCTTACTAACTCCACGAGGTGTATGTCTGTTGAGTTCTTGATTGTGTTATGAAGTGCTGAAATAATTTTATATCGGATGCTGTGAAGTCTACTATTTCTTCGTCTAGACGCAGTAAAGATAGGCACTCTATGTTAATGGAAGAATTACTGCAAGTCTGCAAGCAGAGCCTTCTTGTTGAACTGATTTAGTTCAGCTAACCAATCCCTGCCCTGCCTCTTAGTACCCCATAGTTGAAGGACTTTTTGTCAAACCGATGTGGTAAAATCAGAATAATCCCGTCTTCGATTTTTTCTGTCTTGGTTTTGTTTATGTATTTTTTCCTTTTGCCAATTTCGATGATTCTTTACAGTGAGAATGTGAGATTGGACTATTAAAAGAATACGACTATTAAACATTTGAAATTTCAAAGTATTTGGGATTTAATATGTTTCCTACCTTCATGACCTGCTTTATTCCACCAAACAATTATTTGAAGTTGATGAGGAAATGTAACTATCTTTGAAATTTCTCTTCTAATGTTAGGTTTGGGAAGCTGTTTTAATATTGTCTGAACATTGGGGGTTACCTTGTTTTTCTTGTTTTCAAGCTTTGTTATTTATTTTTCAACTTCTACTTCCAGCGTACATGCAAAAGAGATCCAAGGGCACAAAACGTAAAACCCGACAGGCAAAAGCACTTGAAAATGCTAGGAAGGCTCCCAGATCATTTCTTGAGCTCTTACACGAGGTAAAAGGGTAATGATGTTTCAAATTATCTGATGTTAGCTCAGTTTACCGAACTAACTAATTCCTATTTTTGAAGGCAAACCTCGAGTCCTTGCCTCCTCATGTTCCATCCTATCTGAGGGCAGCAGTGGGGCCTCCAAGCTCTACCTCCCGCCGGCATTTTTGCAGTGTTTGTGGCTTTAGTGCAAGATATACATGCGTGACTTGTAGTATGCGCTTTTGTTCGTGCCGATGCCAAAACATACATAATGATACTCGATGCATGAAGTTTGTTGCGTGAGTGACGTTGCAGAAACCAAAAGAAATTTGTTAAAATTAGAATTCATCAAATGGAAAAAAAAATATTCTGTACCACATGTAGTATTAAGAAATTTAGGGGTTGTGGTACTGTTTCTTTGTAGGGTTTGTGAAGGAAGGGCAATAGAGAGACGAGGAAGAAACCATTGAATTCTGTTTAAAATGATTCTCTTTTGTTCTCATATCTCAACGTGCTCAAAGCAGACTTTCTTTCAAAGCTTAGCACGCCCGGTACACCGTGTTGTCAAAATTGGACTGACGTATTCAAATGATTTAATGAGTATTTGGATGGGTAAAATTTTGATACACAAGCTGTGTAAAATTAATTTTATACAAGCATGTGTATTTATACTATAAAAATTTAAATCTTAAATTCTTAACCCTAAAAACTAAACCTTAAACTTTAAACCTATGCACTAAATTCTAAACATTGGTCTTAAATTTTAAACCATACAATTTAAACCCTAAATTAAAACCCTTAGATAGGGTCAGTTTGAAATTGTTTTTGAGAAAAGTATTTGAAATATGTTTTTGGAGTGTTTCGTATAAAATTTGAGTGTTTGAGATTGATATTAAAATTTATTTTTATGTAAATAAAATGTTTATGGGAGATATTGATTCTGACATATAAAATAATTAATAATATAAACGAGAATAAATAAATATTTTTGTTAAAATTGTTTTCGATGATGTTAAAAGTTTGAAATTCAATTTTTGAAAAATGTATTTTTTATTTTAAAAATTACATGTTTTAATTATTTTTAAAGTTAAAAATACTTTTGAAAAGTAACATAAAATAAAGTTTTTAGTCTAATGTTTTTTCTAATTAAAAAAAATAAAGAACCAGTTTAAATAGATAAAATTAAAAAATTGATAATCGGAAAAACTAAAAAATTATATTTTTTTATAAAATGGACTTTATATTACCAACGAGATTGGTACAAGTGGTAAGCAACTTGGTATTACTTAAGTAAGTATCGAATTTGAGGCCTTGTGTATGCAGGAAATTTCTCTAAGAGACTCGCCTACCAAATTTCTCTAAGTGTTCAACACGGGTTGGTTCGGATTAATCAGAGTAAAGCTATGAGGAACTGGTAGAGCAACAAAAAGAATGACATTATATTATGTTTTTGATTCTTTTTATTATTTTTTTTGAAATTTTCATTATTTTCTTAATATTATTACATTTTTAATTTTTAGTTTTGTCATAGTGATGGAACCGATTTAACAAGTTGTATCTCTGGTTCAACTTTCTTAATGCAGGACATCATTCTGACGATGGACAATGCGTATATGCTACCAGAGGATATAAATTCTGTGATATACAAGTCTAACTTGTTGAAGAATTATCAACCGCCATCTCATTAGGACATCATTTGGTGATTAGTACAATCATCTTGCAGAAGTGATTGATCTGTCTTCTGTCTGTTGTTATTGTCAGAAGGGAAGATGCTTCGGGATGACAACGAAATGACTGCTTTTTCATGGTTTACATTGTATAAGAAGAAGAAGAAGAAGAAGAAGAAGAGACTTTGCGAGTTGAGAACATCTGTAATTTTATTAGACAGTAAATTTTCTAAAACCAGACATAAGAAAACAACCATGAAACTTGTACTACTAATCCTTGTTCTTAGGAATTAGGAACACAACATTGATCATGCCAACTAAAATATTCTTCAGGGCATACAGCGTTAACACAAACAAAGCTATAAAATGCTTGGAACCAATTCCAGGTAATAATTCTTCAAGGACTCGAGGAGCGTGTAATGCTTGATGCTTAACATCGGGGAAGATCGAGGGGCGGAGGCTGCACCGTCTGCAATTTCCCGACTCCATTCTCGACTAGGAGAGCTGTGGCCAAACCCCAAGGGAGATGACTGTCTAGATGACAATGAAGCAGCCAGATTCCTGTTTTGGACCAGTTCAATAAATGACAAGCATCAACATATGGAAGCTGTTTAATTTTGACTTGGAGGAATGTACTTGGTATTATTATTTATGTTTGGCATGTTACCTGGATTGTCAGCCTCGAACCGGATGGCAACCCATCCACCGGGAGGTGTTCCAATGGTATTTCTCTCTGGCGGATTGATAAGGTTGAATTTGGCGGATCGTTTTTGGGGTCAAAGTTACCGAAACCACTTCCGACAACATAGAATTGGTAGCCGTGAAGATGCATAGGATGATCTTCGACTGTTACAATACTCGTATCCTGGAAGACTATTTGTACCTTGGAACCATACTTTAGTTTAAAGAGCTTTGTTGCCTTAACAGGTTGCCAGAGGCCCCGGGGCACATTGCCCGAATAATCGAATTGAATGGGAGGAAAAGGCGGAAAGTCTGTGGTGAAGATACCGGGCTGACCTTGGTAGTAGGCCTGCATTAAGGAGTTCCTTTTGGGAAATACGAAGGAGACATTGTTGATGCTGGCAGCAAATCGAGTTCCATTGGGGCCTTGGCATCGACGGCTATTAGGATTTGTGCAGTTGATTAGTCCTAAACCCACTGTGAAAAACAAGCTCTCATCTATCTCAAGGGGAACTTTGGCCTTGGAAAGACTCCTTAGCTGTGCAGTGAATGCATTCGCAGTGGCCGTGTCGTTGAACCCCGGTAGCTGAGGGAAGATTGGTTTTAAAGATTGTCCTTTCTTTGCACTGAATGGAGCAGATATGTATTCAAGGATTGCAGTCGTGGTGGTATTGTCAAAGGGCGCATTGGCAGTGTTGTAGGCATGTGCTGCCATGTAGTAACGAGCCGGAGTCTGATCTGCGGTAAGAAGGACATCAGTTGTCTGGCCAGGAGCTATCATTATGACATTCGTCGCGAATGGCTTGGTGTAGGCAGAATCAACAGCAACAACAATTAGTTTGTGGTTAGCCACACCAAAAAACATCTCTTGATTCAGTGCAGAGTTGATGATCCTCAAGAGAATCGTCTCGCCCACCTCCACGGGAAATATAGCAGTTTCTGCATTTATAATTGATCAGTTACCGTAACATCTCCTACACCGATGCTCCTCTTTTGAGTTAAAAGGTTTGAGCATACCTTTGCTAGAGCATCTGTATAAATCCCCTGGTTGACCATTAATTGTCAATGCATCTGATACATTAGGAGCAGCTCCAGTGAAAAGTGCCAGCCTTAGAACATCCATTGGATTCCTATCCCACCATTCTCCTGTTTGTCATCATTATCAAAGTCCATTTGAGTTATGATATTTATGTGTGTGCGCGCACGCGCACGTTAAAGGATTGAATACAAAGTGTTACCAAGAAGAATAGGAATTTCTCTCTTTGGCATAGGGAAGGGGTATGGAGAACCCAACTTAGGATATATGATGAGAGCTCCATAAACTGTGGCTCTAAGCCATCTGCTATGAGCATGCCACCACAAAGTCCCCTCCTGGTTTTGGATTGTAAATTGGTATGTGTAAGACTGCTCTGGTCGAATAGGACACTGCGTCACGAACTCAGGTCCATCGGCCCATGGATTCCGCAGTTGTCGCACTCCATGCCTGATTAATGGAATGTCAGAAAATGATACAAACAATGGTATAGTTGTATTGTATAGTTTGCTTATAAAGATTACCAGTGGAGGGTGACATTGTATTTGGCTCTGTTTATAGCTTTGATCACCAGAGTATCGCCGTCTAGCACTTCCAACGTTGGCCCCGGGAACTGCCCGTTCACCGTAATCGTACTATGAGTTCTACACAGCCTCTTCACTGGTTTTGCTTCAATCTGTTTCCACACACACAAAAAAGGGCAAATTTTCAACAAGAAGGTAGTGTTATCATACTCGATCGAAATTATGTTACGAAGAAGTCATACAACAAATTCATGGAAGTGAACCGCTGCATCTGCAAAGGATTCTAGGAAAGCGAAGAGTAAAAGAATGGCAAAGAATAATTTGTGATACTCCATGGCTCTCATTTAGCCTTTTTGAGAGTTCAAGGACTGATCTGTGAGCTTGGTCTTCATGGAGAGCAGCTATTTATACTGTGGAAAATGCGGGAAAGGACAATAATTATATATATATGGTTTTGCAAAATTAGGTTTCAAGTCAAGCGGAGAACTTGAAAAGTTTAAAAGCATAAAGAGGATTTGGTGCACCCACTGTTGGACAAATATCAATCAACAAAGGGAGATTCTTCAAATGAGACTACTTGTACTCTTTCCCAGTGTTGTCATCAGAATATACTTGGACCGAGTTTTATACTTTTGCTTACAGAAATTGCATGCACTTTATATGTATTACATGGTGAAGATGTTGTCCGAGTTATTATCTCTTGTTTAGTTATTATTATTATTAGAGTTAATCGCATCACACGTCCCTAAACTATGACTCTCATTCTAAATTAGTCCCTAAACTTTTAAAAGTTCTAATTTTATCCTCAAATTATGACTTTCATTCTAAATTGGTCCCCAAACATTTGAATGTTCCACTTTCATCCCCAAACTATGACCCTCATTCTAAATTGGTCTCCAAACTTTTTGAATATTTCAATTTCATCCTCAAATTATCATTTATATCACATCATGTTATTATATAATACACATCAGTGTTTCAGGACAATTAACGATTTTTATAATTGTTTTATTAACATAAGATATGATTGGTATATACTGATAATTTGATGATGAAATTAGAATGTTCAAAGAGTTTGAGGACCAATTTAGAATAAGAGTCATAGTTTGAGGATAAAACTAAAATGCTCATGAATTTAGAATAAATAATACAATTTGAGAATGAAATTAGAATGTTTAAAACTTTAGGGACCATTTAAAATAAGTGTTATAGTTCGGGAACATGTGGTGCAATTAACTTTAACAAATAAGTCGGTTGTTAGCTCAACAATTTCCAAGCATATGATGTGGACCAATCGTTTTTCTACCTGACCCATCAATAGGTAGCATAGGACAGCTAGAATGAGGCTGAATTTTCGTTTGGATTTTGCAGAGGGAGCTCAAATTTTGATTTTGGTTCTCTGCTACGTTCAAGTTTAGAATTTAGTCCTTACGTTTTGTTTTGGTATACTTTGATTGTCTACTTTTATAATGCCATAAGTTAGTTTAAGTAGTTGATATCGTTAACTTTTGGTTAAATGCAGATGTGAACGAATTCCTTTATTAAAAAGAACTTACAATAAAAAAACATGTCAACATTATGAGTTGAATGATGTGTTTTTTGCGGGGGAAATTATATCAACATTTTGACTGAAATAGTTGACTATTTGGACCGACAAATGACATTAAAATTTGAAGTACAAGAATTAGTAACAACTAATTGGTCTGATAGGATGAGGCACTAAATCTTTAAGTAATTTGTTCAAATCTAGAGATTGTAAACAGAGCCAATTGGGTTGAATAGTATAATCACCGGAGGGAGTTTGAATAAGATAAAACTAATGCAGAAGAGAGAAACAAATCGTATCTGGTTTTTCTTCAATAATGAATAGCATTAGGTGCTTAATATTGAAATGAAGCAGGTTTTGAAACAATAAGATGGATGGTGGTACCTAAAAGGCTAAAACTTGAAGTGGGTAGCCTGTCTACTTACTTTACTATAACTGGTGTTTTATACAAATCATCATATATGAATCCCAGATGTTGAGGTTTGAGTTTTTATTCGACGTTAATAATTTTTTTGGAGATTTCAAAACAAAAAGAAAACAAAAATGAACGAAATAACATAACAGAAAAAACAACAAAAACATAAATAGAACCAGAAGCATGGCCGTCTTGGAGGAGAGCAACATGAGCTGTCGTTTAGGGCATCACCTTTTACCTTCACAGTAGTCGTGGATTTAAAAATTAAAAAATGAGATCTAAAATAATCTTTTCTCAAATAGATACGCTGGTTTTCATTTTTTTTCATCTACACACTAAACTATTTTTTTAGAAAAATGAGCTCAATTCAATACTTGTTATTAGGAGTCTACTCTTAAAATTCATTTTTACAAATATTTGTTATTATGGCCCAAATTTCCCCAATACTTACGTTAGAAGTCTAATTTTTTCAATAATTATTATTAGGGCCCTAATTTTTTTCAATATTTATAATTAGGGGCTCAATTTTTTTTCCAATATTTGTTATTAGGGCTCTACTCTTAAAATTTATTTTTCCAATATTTGTTATTAGGTTCAATTTTTTCCCTAATACTTGTTATTAGGGGCCTAACTTTTTTCAATATTTGATTTTTCCAATACATGTTATTAGAGAGCTATTTTTTTCTTCTAATAATTGTTATTAGATGCTCAATTTTTTCTCAATACTTGTTATTAGGGGCATGTTTTTTTTTAAAAAATATTTGTTATTAGAGATTCATTTTTTTAATACTTAATATTAGAGACTTACTTTTAAAATTTATTTATTTTTAATACTTATTATTAGGAGGTTAATTTTTAAGTTCGCCCTAAAACCAGTAAAATCTCAGAAATGACTGATCATATATATATATATATACATACATGTTTTAGTATTTATGGAACGGGATGGAGTGTTAATAACAGATCAGTGGTGTTGGTCTTTGTATGTAACAGGCTGCCGTCATGGCATTGACAGCAGAAACCAATGGCAATGCTCCTCTCTCTATTCCTTTTATTCCTTTTCTACCAACTTTTATTCCTAATGGAATAGCGTGACCAACCCCTCTTATACATTCCAAACGATGTATTCTTTTAAATTATTTATTAGAGTAAACTACTCAGGTGACCACCGAACTATTTAGGCGTATTTATTTTAATCATTAAACTAGATAACTCATCAATTAGACCACCAAACTTATTAAATGGTCACATTTTGATCACCGCCGTTAAAAAACTATCGAAGGGGTGATGTGGCAGTTAATGGAAATTTATAAAATTACATATTTGGTCTTAATTTTAATTTAATTAAATAAAATTAACTAATCAACCAGATGACGACACATGTCACCATTTGATTGGACATAATCAAATGAAGCTAACTCTATTTATATGATATGAGACGATAGCATATTTTATTAAACGGTTGCTTTGTTGGTGAAAATTATAGAGAATAAGAGGAACAAATGAGATTCGAACTAGGACCTAGAGCTTCTTATTCCTCAAACATATGCCATCAAGAAACTTTATACCAGAAAAAAAAAAAAAAAAAAAAAAACTCCATTCTTAATCTATTATATATTATATTAAAAAATGGTTGTTATATATTATGTTAAAAAATCAAAATTAAAAATTAGATTAAGTGGTTTTTATTAAATATATTTTAATATATATTTATGAATTAAAATATTTAATAAAAAGTAAAATTATCAATTAAATTAAAGAACTCGATTCAATATTATATACATGAAATTATTAAAATAAACGTGAGAAAGAAAAAATATTTAATTTAATTTAAAAATATACAAATCTTAAATCTATTTTTATTTTAAATCTTGCTTTAACCATTCTTTAAATATATTTAAAATATATTTATATTTAAATCAATTATTTGAATAAATTAAGTGATTTGTGTGATTTTACATATCTTAAATGACTTAGGTTCAACTTCCTTCAGTCTCACAATCATTTTTACTTTTTTTATTCCTTAGCATTTACTGCATTATAGGATATATATAGAATGGTGCAACCCATTTCACTAAGGGTAGGTTGGCGCAGTGGTTAAACCTTTGGTGTTTCTCCTGGAGGTCTTGGGTTTAATACATGTTGTAACACCCTTAACGTATACTCGTAGACCGAATATACACTAAAGATGTTACAAAGTTGTTAAGAAAACTTGACTTGAATTTTTTTTTAGAGTTTAACCCTTTTCGGTTTTGAATTGAAATCTACATCAGCCTATGGCAGCTAGTTTCGACCCTGAATTATTTTTAAAAAAATTATAGAAATGTTATTGAAATAAAAATATTATTCAGGATGAAAATTAGGTACCCTTTCTAGACTCTTTCTTGATTTTAAAATTATTATGTGATTAGGGTTAAACAATATTTAACTATGTCATAAATCATAATCATTTGTAGTAACCCATATTCTAAATCCATACATTCATAATAGTACGTAAACACATTATAAACTCAAGTTTACAAAACAGCTATATTTTAAACTTACACACATACGAGTACATGCCCACTAGACATCAAAATTATAATTTGAAATGTACATACCGTGAACTACTATTATAACTTGATTTAATAAAATAATGCTCCTTCTCGCTACTTTACTTCGGAGAACCTATGTGTGAAATAAACACACGCTAAGTATGAACTTAGTGAGGCATAATTTTATTTAACAAATATAAAGTAAGATAATACTTATCATATGATATCATATCAAGTTCTCTACCTAAGATAGGATAGTACTATCAAGGTTTCCATAGTCACTAGATATTAATGTGCATATCACAAATTTCTAACTCAATCATGGTTCCAATACTCTATCACCATCAAGTAATTTATATGTATAGCATAGATCATATATATAGTATTTTTCGTATACATAACATAATTCACATTCATGACATGGTTCATATACGTAACATGATTCATATTCATGGCATGATCCATTTACATAATATGATTCTCATACGTGGCATATTTTATTTGCATCACATGATTTTCATACGTGGCATGATTCATAGCGTAATATCATTTGTATACATGCCATGATTTAATTACATAACATATTTCATATACGTGATATGATTCATTTATCATTGCCCAAAGTACACTATATGAGACCGAGGTACGCGAGTCATCTTTAAATGACACCGTAGTGTCAAACATAACGTGAAGATGAGTACGTACTCGGGGACGCTCTTTGCTCCCCATAAACATAAAGCACCTCGACAGTGCACTCGTGCACAGTGGGCGTAGATCCCCAGGGCGCACGTGACATATTCATTTTGTCACAAAACATATAACATAACGTGAATAATGCAGCTGCTAGGGACTCTATGGCATGCCAACTATACCATGGACTCTCATACATAATACTTGGGCATTTTCTTTTATTATCAATACTTTATCATGATCAATCATATAAATAATTATTCATGTCACATCCTTCATCATACATACATATATATTCATAGCAACATAGATCAACATACATACATATCATGTAACACTGTTTATAGTTAAGGTTGACTATTCGATAGTCTTCCTAGCAAACGACTTTAATTAATTGCAAGACTGTTACTGATGAAGTCAAAACTACCAATTTCTGCATGGGGACATGCCATTTTACATGCAGCATCACTGATTCGCATCAGGCCAGTAAGTTATCATAATTTCTCACCATTACAAATGGTTTTTGGTTAGGAACCAAATATTTACCATCTTAGATTTTTTGGATGTGCGGTATATGATCCGATTGCTCCACCACAATGCACAAAGATGGGTCTTCAAACGAGGTTGAGAATATATGCCAGATTTGAACCCCTCGATAATTAAATATCTTAAGCTTTTGATGGGGAATTTATTTATGGCTCGATTTGCCGACTGTCATTTTAATGAGTCAGTTTTCCTAATATTAGAGGAGAAAATAAACAGCTGGGAAAAGAAATAAGTTGGAATAAATTATCGTTATCTCATTTTGATCCACATACGTGAACTAGAAGTTTAAAGGATAATTCATTTGCAAAACTTAGCAAATCAATTGCCATACTCTTTTGTTGACCCTAAAAGAGTGAGTAAGTCACATATACCAGCTGTGAATGCTCTGATTAAAATTGATGTCCTAGAATGACAAACTCTAGTTGCCAATGAGTCAAACGCACACCTGAAGCGTGGTAGACCAGTGGGTTCTAAAGATAAATTTTCTCGAAAAAAAATGAGATATATCTTGTGATGGTTTATTGAAAAATCAACAAATTATAAAAGTTCACGAGAAGAGATTAAAAGGTCTCCAGAAGAGACATTAGACACGACTCATGTACCTGATAATGATGAGATCTCAATAAACTATGTCATGTCTGGTAACAAGTGGAACCGAAATAAAATCAACGTCGATAATACTTTTGCATGCAATATAGCACTAGAGATTATGGATGATAATGTGGATCATGAACCATTGTCAATTGGATAATGTAAGCAATGAGATTATTAGCCAAAATAGAAAGAGGCTATTGAATCGGAACTAAAATCTCTTTCAAAAAGAGAAGTATTCAGACCTGTAGTCCGTACACCGGAAGGTGCAAAACCTATAGGGTATAAATGGGTCTCTGTGAGAAAGAGATATGAAAAAGGGGAAATTGCGAGATATAAAGCTCGATGGGTTGCACAAGGATTCTCATAAAGACCTGGAATCGATTATGAAGAAACATACTCCTGGGGTGGATGCGACCACTTTTAGATTTTTGATTAGTTTGGCAATAAAAGAGAGACTTATTTTCCGATTAATAGATGTTGTTACAACCTATTTGTATGAGCCTCTTGATAATAATCTTTACATGAAACTTTCGGAAGGATTTAAACTTTCTAAAGTAGTTAATTCAAGTTCTCGGGAATATTATTCAATTAAATTAAATAGATCCCTTTATGGATTAAAATAATCTGGGCGCATGTGGTATAATCGCCTCAATGAATACTTATTAGCGGAAGGCTATAAGAATGATCCAATTTCCCCTTGCATTTTATTAAGAGGTTTAGCACCGGATTTGTCATTATTGCTCTATATGTTGATGATTTGAATATCATTGAGACTCATGAATAGATCTCCTTGACAATTGAATATCTAAAGAAAGAATTTGAAATGAAAGATCTTGGAAAAATAAGATTTTACCTTAGATTGCATATTAAGCACCTAAAGGATGGAATCTTTGTGCATCAATCAACATACATAAAAAATACTAAAGAGGTTTTACATGCATAACGTACATCCGTTGAGCATCCCTATGGTTTTTAGGTCACTTGATGTTAACAAAGATCTATTTCGTCCTCGAGAAAAGGATGAAGATATTCTTGGTCTAGAAGTGTTATACTTAAATGCTATTGGTTCATTGATGTATCTTTTTAGTCACACACGACTCGACATATCATTTGCTGTTAATTTGTTGGCAAGAATTAGCTTATGTCCAACCCGAAGACATTGGAATAGGGTTAAACACGTATTTCATTATCTTCAAGGTACGAAAAACATGGGATTATTTTTCCCTAATCTATCCAAAACAAAACTGGTTGGTTTTACGGATGTAGGGTAATTATCTGATCCTCATAATGCTCGATCACAGACTGGTTATATATTTACATATGGTGGTACATCAATTTCTTGGCGTTCAATAAAATAAATAATTACTGCCATTTCCTCTAATCATGCTGAGATTTTGGCCATCTATGAGGCTAGTCGTGAATGTGTGTGGCTAAGGTCTGGAACCCATCATATTCGAGAGAATTGTGATTTACACTCTAGAAAAGTAGCTCCGATAGTTTTATATGAGGATAATACAACATGCATCTTTTAACTTAAAGAAGGATACTTAAAGGGTGATAGAACAAAACACATCTCACCAAAATTCTTCTTCACTCAAGATCTACAAAAGAATAGAGACATTGATGTCCAACAAATTTGTTCTTGTGATAATTTAGCAGATCTATTTACTAAGGCACTCCATACTGCACTGTTTTAGAAGGTAATTTACAACATCAGATTGCGTCGGGCCAAAGATCTTATGTGATGTTTTCATGAGGGGGAGTAAATACGCGTTGCACTATTTTTCCCTTAACCGAGGTTTTGTCCCAATGGGTTTTCCTGGTAAGGTTTTTAATGAGGCAATATGTTATGCGTATCAAAGATATGTGTACCCTTTTCCTTCACTAAAGAATTTTTTCCCACTGGATTTTTATCTTAGTAAGGTTTTAACGAGACACAATATCTTCATAAACATCCAATGGGGAGTGTTATAAATATTTATCTATGTGGATGTATATCATGATAAGAACTTTATCAATGAGATTTGATTTACTTTATCATTAGAGATATTATCTTCATTAATTAGAGTTTAATGCATTATGTACTTCTTATGCCTATAAATAGATGATTTGATGAAGACATTGTTGACACTTAAATATTCAGAATAAATATAGATCTCATTCTTTCTCTCATCTCAGTGTTCCTTTATTTCTGTTATTGTTCTTCATTATTTTATTCAGAATATATCATAATTAAATATTATTAATTTAATTTTTAGAATAATTTAGTACCATTTTTTAAAATAAATTATTATTTATTTAATTTTTTATTTTAAAAAAGTTTAAAAAAATTAAATCTAGTTTCATTTTTAATTTTAATAGAGATAAGACTAAATATTAAATTAGTTAAAACTATAACATTTTTTCAATTTAACTGAGTGATTACATATTTGAATCTTCATCTAAAGGGTCTTGTGTTTAAATCCCTCACCTAACTTTATCATTTTATTTTGTGTTATTCGTAACTTAATTTGAGGTGCCTCATCTAAAGGGGCTTGTGTTTAAATCCCTCATCTAAATGGTCACGTGAAGGGGTCTTACGTGATAATCTTGGACGGTGAAAATTTGGGTTCACGAAATTTATTAAAGTGTGTTCCATTGTGGAGGGTGAGCTTTGGGGTGCCTATGTCAGGTTAATGTGTGTGTGGGAGCAGAGTTATCTGCATGTTATACTTGAGATGGATAGTTTGGATGCACTATGGATTTTGCAAATTGGATCGACATGGATGTTGTTTTCTAGTATTACACCTGGAGGAGCTTCGACAGCGGCAATGAATTGTTCGCATTCTGCATGTGCGTTGTTAAGAGAATAGAGTGACCGATGCTTTGTCCAAGGTGATATCGTCGGGGTTAGAGGTGATACATTTTCATTCTCCTCCGTCGGATTTAGTTGACTTTCTTGTTGTGGATTCGGGCATTGGTATTGTGCCTAATGGTTAATGTTGTTGTTGCTATAGGTGGCTTATGGTTTGACTTGTTTTGTTTTTGTTAGGTATTATCAGTGTATTATTTTTCTTCGATTAAGTTTAGAATTTTTTAATGAGACATTAATGATACCATTTAAGTAACACTCTTTTTATATAAAAAAGAGGACAAGGGTTTGAAACTTAGCGCCACTTCATTTTCTTTTGATTTTTTTATTTAATCGCATGCCAACATATGATTGGTTAATTAAAATTAAATAAAAATAAAAGTGTAGAAGAGAAAAAAATGGTAAAAAAATATTAAAAAGATCAACGTTAGTATCAACAAGTGTGGATGCATTGATAAAGTACATTACACTCCCAAAAAGAGAACACGTGTTCAAGCATTAAGAAAGATAGTTTTAGACTTCAAAAATGAACAATAACACGAATATACATATTAAAAAAAATCAACGTATCACTATTTTATCAGAAAATAGTACATTACCAGGCCGAAACTATCCAAAAACTACCCGAAGTCCCAAGCAAAAGTCCAAATCCTAAAATAGGCCCAGCAACGCACTTCATTCATCATTGTAAGTTAATCGTTTCAATTAAAAACAAAAAAAAAATATCCTTACGGTTTCTGTTTCAGTTTTTTTTCACGTTTTCCCATGCTCCGATGCACCCAACCCCACGTGCCACGCGCTGCTCATTAAGTTCGCTCTTCCCTACCGTCTTCATCATCTTCTTCACCTCACGCATAGGCCCCCTCTGCGATTTGCGGACTCCTGCTAGAGTTGACACGCGCCCCCATACATGAACCATCGGAATCATCGATGACCCTAGCTCATTTCATTCAAGCTCTTCTAATTTAATTCTTCTTCTTCTTAGTTTGATTTTACTGGGAAAGTTTTGATTCGAATTGTTAAAGATGATGGGCTCTGAGAACACTGGTTTCGAGGAAGCTCACCTCTTCGCTTCCCCTGAAGAGATGGAAAACCTCGTTCTCGACGACCCACTCACCACTAACCACACCAACAATAACAACTCCTACTCCAGTTTCCGGAGCGCCAACTCATCAATCTCCGAATCCACGCGCCACCCACTTTCCCCGCCGGTGCTCTCAAATCCTGCCGACTCCGATCCCTTGCTCTCCCCTCCGGTCTATAGAAGTCCTAACGCATCTGATAGCAACTCCTACATCGAGCCTCCTTCCTACGCTGACGTCATCTTCAGTCCTTTCGATGACAACTCTGCCAACGAAATCAACCGCGTCGATTCCGCGTCTCATGATCCCGAATCTTCCTTTTCACTCTCCAGATCCTCATCGTCCAGCTCTGATTACATCAAAATCACGGTTTCTAACCCTAAAAAAGAGCAAGAGACCGCGAATTCACTTGTGCCCGGAGGTAATGCTTATTACACTTATCTAATTACCACGAGAACCAACATTCCAGATTTCGGATCCTCCGAATTTAGTGTCAGGAGAAGGTTTAGAGATGTGGTCACATTGTCGGATCGGTTAGCCGAAGCTTACCGTGGGTATTTTATTCCGCCGAGGCCGGATAAAAATGTGGTTGAATCTCAGGTGATGCAGAAGCAAGAATTTGTGGAGCAAAGAAGGGTTGCATTGGAGAAGTATTTGAGGAGGCTTGCGGAGCATCCGGTCATTAGACTAAGTGATGAATTGAAGGTGTTTTTGCAGGTTGAAGGCAGACTTCCCTTGTCTTTGAGCACCGATGTGGCTTCACGGATGCTTGACGGTGCTGTGAAATTACCTAAGCAGTTGTTCGGGGAAAGTACTGCGGTGGTGGCACCGCATGAGGTTGTACAGCCTGCGAAAGGTGGGAGGGATTTGTTGCGTTTGTTTAAGGAATTGAGACAATCTGTTGCAAATGATTGGGGTGGTTCTAAACCACCTGTGGTGGAGGAGGATAAGGTGTTTATGGAGAAGAAAGAGCGGATTCATGATCTTGAGCAACAAATCAGCAATGCTTCTCAGCAGGTAATGTTATTGTTCTTTTAGGAGTTTGAAATGCACATTTGAATCTTGTGGGATGAAGTTCTTGATCATGGTTTTGTTTTTGGATCTTGTTAATTTTCTTTTAGGCCGAGGCTCTTGTTAAAGCTCAGCAAGACATGGGAGAGACAATGGGAGAATTAGGATTGGCGTTTATTAAGCTGACAAAGTTTGAGAATGAGGAGGCTATGTACAATTCTCAGAGAGTGCGGGCTGCTAACATGAAATGTTTAGCGACTGCTGCAGTCAAAGCTAGCAGATTTTATCGAGAATTGAATGCGCAGACTGTCAAGCATTTGGTGATGCGCAATAAACTTTTCCTCATTTTATTCTTTGAACTTAAACATGACATTTAGATATCCACGAGGATTCATTTGGTGGAATAATATAGTTTTTGTACAAGGATGTGTGTTTACAATAAACTAAATCTTTAGTAATCAGTAAATTTGGATATGACAACTTTAACTGTCCGAAGCTATGTTGAATGGATGGCTTGTTGATTGCCTAGAAGATAATTACTGTTGTTAGTACATGCATTAATTTAAGGAATTATTGCTGGCAATTTCCATTTCTGTTGAGATTTCTTTATTTCAACTGAATTCCAATAATTTATAATGTACTTTGTTTTTTGTCCATTTCAGGATACACTTCATGAATATCTTGGGATTATGTTAGCTGTGCATGGTGCATTTGCGGATCGATCAAGTGCTTTATTGACGGTTCAAACTCTCCTTTCAGAACTATCAACACTCCATTCAAGGGCTGAAAAACTTGAAGCTGCGTCATCAAAAATATTTGGTGGCGACAAATCTAGGAATCACAAGATAGAGGAACTGAAAGAGACTATACGGGTTACTGAAGACTCTAAAAATGTTGCCATAAGAGAATATGAGCGGATCAAGGTATATAATTTTCATAATGTCCTTTTTATCTTAATCTGAAGATAACCTTTTTCTGCTTTGTTGTTGATGTGCTAATTTTTCTTGTGGTCATGCCATGATCATGAATATATCCTTTGTACATTGCATGTTTGAGTCAATGCTAGATATCCATGAAATTGTTTGTGATAAAGTTAGTTCACGCCTAATTTGTTTAGTGTTCCCTATATGATCATGAATATATCCTTTGTACATTGCATGTTTGAGTCAATGCTAGATATCCATGAATGTTGAGGCATATCTATTCTACACTTTAGCTATTATTAGACTGTAGCTCTTGTCCATTCATATCATATATGTTTTCCCTACTGCTTGGGCTATTTTAGTAGTCGGCTCTTATTAATATTTCCTTCCGTTCGTGCGTGTATGATGCTATGGTAATAATCCTGCTTACTTTTCAAAAGAACTTAGAAAAGTTATCTTCTTTGCTTTATTATGGAGCCAAATGGGGAATGATATCTAGTATGCAGATGAATAAGAAATGTATAAAAATATTTCCGTAATTATAATAGTAATATTAATTACATTGCAGCTCTTAGGTTGCCCACCTTTATTAAATCTCAAGTAAAGCTATTAAAGCAGGATGTAAAAGAGCAGCTGAAGATGTGATAGGCAATGTTGACAAGGGTGCAAGGTGCACTCCAGGCACTAGAACTGTTATATTGCCTGATCTAATTTTTCTACAAAACATGCAATCTTTTTGTCGGTCAATATGCATTTTTTTTCCTTATGGAGAGTTTGATACCACCCTATTCTTACTTGTAAGGTACATCTAATAAAGAAAGTGAACTAAAAGAAACAAAAGAAAACATCAATGAGGCAGGCTTTTTTATGCTTATTGCTTTACAAAAGTCGTGCTTGGGTGCGCCAGGCAAGCACTTGTTCAAATACGCCTCACCTGAAAGGGTGTGAGTGCTCCTTGGTGCACACCTTGACAACACTGATGATAGGATTAACTTAAAGGGATAATGGTATATCTAGTGACACATCCCTCACTTCAAGTTCTTTCTCTCTCCTGCTTCATGTGGTACATTGAAAGAAAGAGGGGTGCAACAATGCACCCTGGTTCCTCTGTTTTACTCTGATTCTCATTTCACTCTCCGTTGTGTCAGACAAACATATAATACCGGGTCCTTTTATTGTGGATTTGTAGGCACTTACATGGTGTGGTTTATATTTGCATTTTCTAGTACAGGGTCTGCATTTTCACGGTTATCTTTGTTTTCTAAGATTGTTTCATGATGATGTAACTGCAGGAAAATAACAGGTGTGAACTTGAAAGGCTTGACAAAGAAAGACGTGTTGACTTCTTGAACATGTTGAAGGGGTTCGTTGTAAATCAGGTAATTTTAGTTTCTTGTTTTCCATTCCATGATGATGATCTTGTTGTGCAAACGAAGCTATAATTAAATTTGTTTGAGGATTCTATGTACATTTCTTTTCTTAAACTTGTTTAAATGAAACTGCCCTATTCTGTACCCTCAAATTTATAGGGTAAAACTTGTGTTAGCTGACCAAGCCTATTGGTGCTTGGCTTGACATATAAACCAAACAGTTGATTTGCTTTTAGGTATACTTGTTCAGTTTCAGTACCCTAGTAAAAGGTGGCTGCATATTTCTTCATGGTGTCTTAGTGACCATGCCGCCCCTTCCTCTTTTCTTCTCTCTTTTCCACCTTTTACAAGAGGTCCTTGTGGATTGTGTTTGATTTCATTATTAAACTGCAACGTGAACCAATTTAGTTGTCCTTGTTTCTACTGCTACATTACATGGATATATAAGAGGCTATTACCAGTGTATGCCGCCTACTTCCCCATCCAGTTTAGCTTGATTTGTCCTCTTTCGTTGTGTCCCACCCTAAAAAATGGCTTGTTAGAGGGGTACTGATTCTGGTTTGCGGGTTAAGGCTGCTTGTCTATAGTGTGGGTAATTCAGTTTCTGTAGTTAAATTATCGTAAGGTACTTATGGAATTGGAAAGAAGAAAAAAGGAAAGAAAAAGGAAATTGCTGCTATCTAGTCGTAGCTCACATATATTTGTGAAAATGTAACAGGTGGGATATGCTGAGAAAATTTCAGATGTGTGGACAAAGGTTGCGGAGGAGACGAGTGGATATGCAAGAGATAGCTGATGAATGTTTGGATGTATATTCACTTCTTTTTTAATTTTTTTTGGTCTTATACTTTTTTATTATTGTCGGTTTTGGAGACAGTTTTAATAAGAACATAATAGTAATAATAATAATGAAGAAAACGGAGGGAGTACTTTGGTTAGTTTATAATGTTTTCAATTTGACTGTTTAGATTAGAGTAAAAAATTTTAGTGTTCTAATTTGTATGTGTGAGAAAGGTTGTTGAACGACTGCCAAACCTGCACTTCAGTTTGTTTTTTTTTAACATAAACCTGCACTTAAGTTGATGTTATTTTGCGTTGTCTGTGAGGTAATATTATATCATTCTTTGCATCTTTATATATATGTTCCTGCAGGTAATGGATTTGAAGATGATATGATCTCCTTGTTTGTTTCTATGTTTATACTGCATGCTATAGTTATATAAGTATCATTTATAAATACATGAAAAATTGTTTGCCTTCATCTGTGTCCATTAGGTCGATCAAGACACTGTTTATTTGGGTTGGTTTATATTTAAAAAAATTTAGGTCATTTTTGTTCGAGTCAATTTCTGATTTGGGTCATTTTGGGTTTTTGATTAATTTCGATTCAAGGTTTGGTTTATTATGTTGGTTCATTAAGGTTCATATTAGTTTTGGTTATTTTCAGGTATGAATCATTTTGGGTTTGTATAATGGAGTTTTAGTTGGGTGTGTGTGAGTAGTTTATTTTTCATGACCAAACCCAAGTTGGGTTAAGTTGATTGAGTTTGAGAGAATGTGTTATGAGATCATCATTGGATGTTTCTTTGGCTGATGTTTTTCCCTTTTCAAACACGTGGCAAGTTTTGTTATTTGATCCCCCCCCCCAAAAAAAAAAAAAAATCTAGCCAATTGCTTAAAGAAGAGCTAGTGTTCGAAGTTCTAATTTACAGTTTAAACTAATTGTTTAGGCTGAGGAAAAAAAAACTAATTGTTGAGTGGACAACTAAACAAAGTCCATTTCATATAAATGTTTACACATTAGTTCTTCATTTCATATAAATTTTACTTATTTGCATACTTGTGTTGAGTTGGTATTGTTTTTTTACTTGTTTTAAAAATTGTATATCAATTCATTTCACGTTTTATGTTCTTATAGTAATATAAGTTCATATCCTAATGGATTTAAAATTTGATATTTAGTCAATTTTTAGAGCATGTGGTTAAAAACTCAGGTTGGCACCTTCCTTTTTTCTTAGGTTGTCGGTTCAATGCGCATTATGAATAACCTAGTTTGAACTTAATGGTTGAAAAGTTTAAAATCTAGAATATGTTAAATTCAAAAATACTTTAAGAGTTCAAATTTACTACTAAATAAGCATGTAATAAATTTATAGATTTAAGAAATAATCATAAATATTTACATCAAAGTTTGAAAACTAAATTGTCAAACAGTACTTGAAATTTTTTTGAATTATAATATCTACCGTTCGTTAACATAATATTCTTCTGTTAATTAAGGAAAATTTTAAAACGATGAAACATACCATTACATATTATTAATTTATTTTATTAATTTTTAAATAAATATTAAATTTTTTAAAAAACTTGACATGCAACTGACTTTATTTGAAAAAAAAAGGAAGAAAAGGCTAATTATTATGAATAGAAATCTTCTCCTCCTTTATTGTGCCCCTACTTATGTTTTCATACTAAAAATTAAGTTTAGGGTTTATGATTTAGAGTTTAAGGTTAGGATTAGGGATAGTGAATTGGGTGTATAGTGTGTTTTTAGGGTTTAAGGTTTAGAGTTTAGGATTTAATATTTAGAGTTACACCTTAGAATTTAAATTTTTAGTGTTGGGCTTGAAAAGGGGCAGAAATTTTTTTCAATTGTTATAATTTAATTTTTATTAATACAAATTAACTTTTTTAATTCTCGAAAAATACAAAATATTTTGGAAATTTGCAATCAAATATTTAATGGGTAAACTACCTAGCAAGTCACTGATTTTTTCTGGAATTCTCAACTAGCATTTAATTTATTGGAATACATTTTAAGGTAGTCACCATAAAGTCATAAAAAATTATAAAAAATAACGAACGGCTCGCGAATTTATCTAGTCAAGTTGGGCATCAACTCAACTCGTTAAGATCTCGAGTCGATATCAAATTCGAGTCAAGCCAACTCAATTCAAACATTAACTGAGTTTTGACCGAATCAAACTCGAGTTATTTGCGAGCTCCTCAACTCAATTAGCACCCTTAGCTGCTATTAACAAGGCACCGGTAATGGGTGTCGCTACCCCTAGCACAAGTGATCAACCCACACTGTCATTCTTTATGCATGACATATTCGGTGGCTCAACTCCATCAACAAGGGTCGTGAGCGGGATCATTCCCAGTACCCCCAAATCTAAGGAATCCCTTTCTCCAAGAAAAAACGCAGGGGCATCATCAATGGCAAAACACTCCCAATTCTCACACAAGAATTGACGAACATGAATTAGGGTCTTCCATAATCGGTAAAGCACAAGAATTTTATCTGCCAAGTTCAATGGATGATAGCAGTCATACAATGGCATTCACTGCTATGTTCCATGACAAAGATGATCCGATAAAGACGATGCCATCAATTTCTTTGGGCTGCACCGTACAGCTACGGTCGAGTCTCCTATAGCTATAGTCCCAAAATTATGCAAATGCACAAGGGTTTGCCGTTGTTGAGACCCTCCACCACACGAATCAGTAGACCACTGATGATATCGACACGCTTTTGCAGTTTAGTGGTTAATTACGAGTTGAGTCTCTAAAATTTTAATATTTATTTAAAGTTATTAAAAAATTAATAGTGTATACTGGTGTGTAGCATTAATGATGTATAACGGTATGTGTTGTTCTGTTTTAAACTCTTTCGATTAAGAATTGATTAAACTGATTTAAACACTCCTGTTGGGATTGGGTAGTACTGAATCTTAAATAATGCAATTTAACAATTTTCTTTTACATCATTAGGCTTGTGCTGTCTCATGTAAAAGTTATAGGGTTTATCGGCAAGCTGATGTAAATTAAATATTATTCTTTGTTCAATTTAATAATATATAAGTATATGTAAGTTTATCTACATATAAAATTAGACTATATTATTACTTTATAATCGAATTAAAATACTGAAAAAGAAAATTAATTAAAACTCCAAGGCAATTTACTTTTACATTTTTTTGATGCAAAAGGTACTACTACATGCTTCGTTAAAAAAAATCCTCTAAATCTAAGTGGAAAAAAAAAGTACATATGACAGTAGTTACCTAGACACCAAATAAACTAAAAAAAATCAACGAAGCCAAACAACTAAACAAACATAAAACGATAAGGACCTGAAGCTTCTAAAAACATAAATCGCCATTTATCCGATGTAGTAAAGAGCTAGGCGGGCTAGTGAAATAAACCACGTCCAAATTATCTGACGTCGCGAGTTTAGCAAGACCACCCGCAACCACATTACTTTCTCTTGGAACGTGATTCAATCGAATAACCCAACTACGCTTGCTTAAATCTAACAGATGCCACATGATAGATCACCGCCCAACCGACTTCACATCATGCCGAAGGATTCGCAATGCATCTAAACTGTCAACCTCGAGAATAACATGGCGGAAACCGCGTTCCCATGCCTCCAAAAGACCCAAATAAGCACCCCAAAGCTCTGCTTCCAACGCAGAACAAATGCCAATAAACTTTGTGTAACCAAATACCCAATTCCCAGAGTGATCTCGCGCAACTCCTCCACAAGACGCGAACCCGTTCAAAGATCGCCTCGCTCCGTCCAAGTTTATTTTAATCCACCCCTCATCCGGCAGTAGCCACTACCCACGCGGCGCATCACCAGCTGTGGCCTGCTGCTGCCTTTGTCCACAAACAGGGATAGCACGCGTCGATAGGTCCACAAGGTTTCGGCTCCAATCAATCACCGAGCTATCAACTTCAAGCAGTGAGTCAAAAACGATGGCGTTACGTGTGAGCCATATATTCCACACTATCGCACCAAATAATAAATCTCAATCTCGGTGCTCCACAGTGAAATGCTCTGCCTGTGTTAAATTCTGCACAATCCAATCCTTCATATTTAGCACCAAGAATTCCTGAAAGGCCTCTGGTTTAATTAGCCGCGCCCAAATTTACCGAGCCAAAGGGCATTGCCGTAACACACGATCAATATCTTCAACAAAATGGCCACAACATGGACAACTACTATCAGAGGAATAATGTCGACGCACTCTTTCGGCATTCGTCATTAACTTGTTGCAACAAACTAACCACAGGAAAATCTTAAATTTCTGTAGGCCTCGGAACCGAGAATCACCTTCCAAGATTTATCCACTACCTCCGATCCAATACCACGACGAATTTGGTAAGCCGAACGCACCGTAAATCTGCCATCAGGTTCACCCGACCAGGCCAAAACGTCCTCAGGAAACCATGGCTGTGGGGCTTTGACTGCGGCAATGTGCAACAAAACCTCATTAGGGAGCAATTGTTGCAGCAACTCCCATTGCATTCCCCACTGTCATTGACCATATCGGCAACTGTAGGATTGCCCAATATATTTAAATCAGTAGGGGGACACATATCGAACCAATGGGCCAAGGTTTCGAATCCATTCCTTATTCTAAAAATCCACACCCACGACATTCCCTATATTCCAGTGCAAATTAGAACGAACATCATGCCATACGAGACTCAAGCCTTTCCAAAGACTTGAGCAACAACTACGATTTAAAGAAGCCGACACTTAATCCATACACTTATACTTCCAACGCAAGAAACGAACCTACAACGCATCTTCTCGAGTAACCAACTGAAAAGCCAATTTCATCAAGAAAGCCGCATTCTGTAAATCAATTCTCCGAAAACCAAGACCACCACAATCTATAGGCTGACAAATCTCACTCCATTTAACCAAATGAACACCTTCTTGCTCAGAAATAATTCCCCAAATGAAACGTCGAATTAACCTCTCAATTTCCACACAAGTTTTCTGCGACAGCACAGCCGATTGCATGGTATAAGAAGAAATTATCGCCAAAACTGATTTGTCCAACGTTATTCACCCCGCTAGTGATAAAGTCTTGGCTTTCCAACGACTAAGCTTCCGTTGCATATTCTCCAAGAGATAAGCATACGCGGCATGAGAGACACGACGGTGTAGTAAAGGTACAACCAAACATTTTCCCAAATTCATAACCTCCTTAAACCCAAAACCAAAAGTAATCAGCGATCGAACATTCGTCGGTACATTCTTGGAATAGAAAATAGTTGTCTTTGCATTGCTTACACGATGTCCAGAAGCTCTACAAAAACTATGCGACACCCACCTAATAACCTCTATTTGATCAGGTGTGGCTTCCGCAAATAAAAGCATGTCATCCGAAAAAAAGATGAGATATCCAGGGACCAGCTTTACAAGTCGCAAACGATTTCCACAACCCCTATTACTCTCCACCTGAATGGCCTGGGCAAGTTTCTCCATACATAACACAAAAATGTATGGGGACAAAGGATCACCCTGACGGATACCGCGAGAAGTGACGAACGACTCGGCCAACGTTCTATTCCACAAAAATTGCATCAAAACGGTCGAAATACACTGCATAATCAGTCTTTTAAGAATATCTGGTATACCCAAATCAGTAAGAGTATCCTCAATAAAACTCCATTCCAATATGTCGTACACCTTCTCCAAGTTAATCTTTAAGGCCGCCCAACCTTTTTCCCGGTCTTTCCATCACCGTATGAATGATGTCTTGATCAATTATTATGTTATCCGTAATAGATCACCCAGGAACAAAGCTCGTCTGATTGTCCGAAATCCATGACGGCAAGAACGGTTTCAAACGATCCACAATAATCTTAGAGACAATTTTATAGGGCACAGTACACAAACCTATAGGCCAAAACTGAGTAAGAAACTCTGGTAGGGGTGAGCGTTCGATCGAGTCGAGTAAAAAAATTTCGAGTTAATCGAGTTGACGCATCATATTTTACAACTCAAACTTTATTTGAAATTTTTTCAGTTCGAGTCGAGTTTAAGAAATTCGAGTCGAGTTTTCGAGTTTCTATAAAATTTAATTATAATTATTTATCATGTTATAGTACGGTTTGATTCCAATTTAAATGACTTTCTCTAATCATATAAGGCATGCATATTTATATATATATATTTTCATATGTTGTAATATTTCTTCATATTTTTATATATCGGTATATATATATCATAAAAAATTGAGGGAATCGTCTCGAGCTTAAAAATAAATCCACTAATTATTAAAAAATTTGAGTTATTCGAATTTCTATTTTACAACTCAAACTTTATTTGAATTTTTTTCGAGTCGAGTCGAGTTTATGAAATTTCGAGTCGAGTCAAGATGAGTCGAGTATTTTTGCCTCGAGTCGAGTTGAATTATTTGATTTTTTCGAGTTGATTCGAGTTTTACTCACCCCTAAACTCTGCTATAGCCACTTTAGGTAACAAAACTAGCATAGCTCGGTTAATTTGTGGAGGCACCTCACCGGTATCAAAGATTTGCCTCACAAAAGCACAAACCGAGGGCCATACTGTATCTTAATTTCGTTGGAAGAACCCGACGTTCAAGCCATCTACTCCAGGTGCTTTCGAGGCCCCAATATCAAACACCGCTTGCCGAATCTTTTCGTCCGTAACTGAAAATGAAGTATTTCCTAATGCAAGCCCGTCAACAGGGGGATATAATCCCTTAATATCATACCGTTCACTCGGAAAAAAGCCCACTATTGAACAGATCACGAAAAAACTGCACGACAGCCCCCTGCATCGTGTTGTGGCCATCCCCTCACATGGTGTCACAACCGAGTCACTTCTACCATGCCCCATTTTCAAGCACATCAATGTTTTAGGAAGAAGAGTCTTTGTTTTCAATTATTTCTTTAGTTAGGAAAAAGTGTCATCGTTTCAAACAATAGAATGTTTAATCGGGTCATTTCTATTATGTTTTTTTCGCATATATGTAGGGGGTGGACAGTCGGCAGAGTTTGGGCTGATCCACTGGTAAAGGTATGTATCCTACACACCATCGAGGCGGCCCCTACCGCCCAAGCCGATGGTGTGGGTGAGTTTTCTAATGTAACCGATGTTTCTTTTTTTCTAATAAAATAAAAACCGTTCTTTTTTCCTACGGGGAAGCTGGGGGTCGACTGTGTGCATCCGCTATGCCCCACAGTTTCGACCATGGCTTGAAGAATGGTTTTGTGGCGCGAGACTAATGTGTTGCTTGCTTATTTTGAGCAGATCAATCGAGAGAAAAGGCTGACTTGATCGGGAAGAGTCCTTTTCAAGTGCCGCGACGGCTTAGCGACCGAAAGTGAACTAAAGGCTAAGGTCGTGACACGTGGTATCCGAGCCAGGTTGTTGCACTCAATTCGGGTGGTGTTGTGTTCATTGCGGTGTTCACAGAGGTGTAATCAATAGCACAGAGGTGCTTTTTAATTGTGGCACAGTGGTGCTCAATTTTTTTTATTCAAGCACAGCGGTGCCTAGTTTTTTATTGGGAAAGCACAGTGGTGCTTATTCCCTCTTGATGCATGCAGTGGTGCTCTCTTGCTTCTTGTGCAGTGGTGTCGAGTTTTTTTCTTGAGTGGGAAAGCACGGTGGTGCTTACTCCCTCTTGAAGCACTGAGTGGTGCTGAGTTATTAATAGGCATTGTGGTGCTTATTATTCTTCATGTGCAGGAACTAGTGTGGTGGGAGTCAACCCAAGGATGGTGACTACGCGTAAGCATCAGGGCCAAGAGCCCCCCGAGAAGGCGAGGTGCCGGCGGAGCGCGGTACTTCGGCGCAACATGGCGCTAGAGTGCCTGCACAATGGGGTAGGACCATAGACCCCGATAGGTATGAGGAGCTAGAAGCCGCGTGGGCATACGAGGGCTCATGTGGTGACCGATGAAACGAGTTCGAGCAATTGAAGTTTCTCATCGGAGTTGGCTCACATGGTGAAACACCTCACCGATGAGACAAAGGAGGCAATGAGTACTCAAGTATGAGATAGAGGAGCTTAAGGCTCAAATTAATTTGATTGAAGTGGTTGTGGGAAATTTAGTGACCATGGAAAGGGGGCAGGAGGAATAGGGTCCCCGAGCCTCGTGGTATGGGGAACAGGGGATGCCAAAGAGCTTGAAAATTTCCTATTTGATATTGAACAATACTTTCGGGCTACTCGCACCTCTATAGAAGAAGACAAGGTCTCGATGGCTTCTATGTACTTGTCAGGGGATGCCAAATTGTGGTGGAGGTCCAAGTTCACAAATGACGTGTGTTCCATTAAAAGTTGGGACGAGTTGAAACAAGAATTAATAGCTACCTTCTTTCCGGAGAATGTGGAGTATAATGCTCGGAAGAAGTTGAGGGATTTGACCCATACTGAGACTATTCGTGATTATGCGAGAGAGTTTGCGGCATTGATGCTGGATATTAAGGACATGTCGGAGAAAGACAAGATGTTTGCTTTCCTTGAGGGCCTAAAGACATGGGCTAGAACTGAGATTCAAAGACAACAGGTGCAGGATGTAGTCCCTGCCATGGCCACTGCCGAGCGGCTTAACGATTACAATGATGGCTCAAACAAACGCAAGGCCCCAACTAGTGGGAGCAATAACCATGCAGGTAATGGGAGTAAGATGGCTAGAGGGGAGATGCCGATAACTTGGGGAGCCGGGAGAGGTCTTCCAAACAAGGAGCCAGTGCAGAATTAGGGGAATGATGGCTTTACGCCGAGGAATGGGCCAAATAGGCTACCCCTAGTATGCTTCTTGTGTAAGGGGCCTCATCACGTGGCTGAGTGCCCACATAGGGGTGCATTGAGTGCTTTGGAACTTTCACGGCCTGGGGACACACTCCCTAACCCACCTACAGATAATAGTGAAACCGATTTGGCCAGGATTGGTCTATTCGTTTTCTGAGTGCATTACAATCGCAATTGGACAACATAAAGAAAGAACCGGGAAAGGGCTTGATGTACGTGGACTTGGTGATAAATGGGAAGGCGACTAGGGCTCTTTTTGACACGGGAACAACAGATACTTTTATCTCACCTGAGGAAGTCAAGAGATGCGGTTTAACAATTACTAGAGATGTGGGACAGATGAAAGCAGTTAATTCTACCGCCGAAATTTGTGGAAGTGTTAAGAGGGTGAAGGCTAAGCTTGGGTCCTGGGAGGGAAGCGTGGATCTCACTGTTTCCCCTATGGACGATTTTGATGTTGTGTTGGGACTGGATTTTATGACAAAAGCCCAGGCCATCCCGTCCCTGCTGCGAGTTGCCTATTGTTTCTAGGGGATTGCCCGGGGGTGGTACCCGCTACCATTCTACCAAGAAGCGAAAAGATGCTGTCAGCAATACAATTTAAGAAAGGGGTGAAGAAGGGGGAACCTTCTTTTGTCATATTACCTATCCTACATGGGGAGTCAACCCTTGAAGGGGTACCAAATGGGATTTTGAGAGTGTTGGAGGACTATAAAGATGTCATGCCAGATCAGTTGCCAGAAGGGCTCCCTCCTCGAAGGACGATGGATCATGAGTTTGAACTGGTCCCCGGTGCCAAACCTCCTGCGAGATGCCCGTACCGTATGTCCCCTCTGGAATTAGCTGAATTGAGGAAACAACTCGATAAACTGTTAAAAGCTGGGTTTATTCGACCGTCTAAAGCGCCATTTGGGGCGCCCGTATTGTTCCAGAAGAAACATGATGGGAGCCTGAGATTGTGTGTGGACTATAGAGCCCTGAACAAAATGACTGTCCGGAACAAGTATCTCATCCCCTTAGTTGCGGACTTGTTCGACCAGCTAAGTGGCGCGAAATATTTTACAAAGCTGGATCTTCGATCGGGGTATCATCAGGTAAGAGTGGCCGAGGGAGATGAACCGAAGACAACTTGTGTTACTCGATATGGGGCATTTGAGTTTCTTGTGATGCCATTTGGGCTAACCAATGCGCCTGCAACCTTTTGCACCTTGATGAACCGAGTGTTCCATGATTTTCTGGACAAGTTTGTGGTGATATACTTGGATGATATAATGGTATATAGTTCCTCTTTGACAGATCATGAAAACCATATGCGGTTAGTGTTGCAGAGACTCAGAGATAATCAGCTATTTGTTAAAATGGAGAAATGTGCTTTTGCCCAAACTCAAATTAAGTTCCTATGACACCTCGTTGGGCAGGGACATGTTCGAATGGATGAGGAAAAAGTGAAGGCAATCCAAGAATGGCTGACTCCAAAGAGTGTCAGTGAGCTCAGATCATTCTTGGAATTAGCTAACTATTATAGACGGTTTGTCGAAGGCTACTCACGGAGGACAAGTATACTTACCAATTTGTTAAAGAAAGGTGAGAAGTGGACCTGGTCTAAAAAGTGTCAAGATGCTTTTGAGGGACTAAAAACTGTTGTGATGAACGACCAGATCCTAGTATTACGGACATTGAGAAACCAATGGAAGTTGAAACTGATGCATCTGACTTTGCCATAGGGGGAGTACTCATGCAGGGTGGTCAACCTGTGGCCTTTGAGAGTCGGAAGTTGAGTGGTGCCGAGACGAGATATGCAACTCAGGAAAAGGAACTTCTAGCTGTGATCCATTGTCTCAGGGCTTGGAGGCATTATTTGTTGGGCTCAAAGTTTGTTGTTAAAACAGACAACACACTGCTAGTCATATCCCCGACACAACCAAAACTATCGGCAAGGCAAGCAAGATGGCAAGAGCGCTTAGCGGAGTTTGATTTCAGTTTTGAGCATAAAGTCGGGAAGAAGAATCAGGTAGCTGATGCGTTGAGTCGAAGGGCCGATCCGCAACCCTTAGATTAATTGCTCCTATGTCGCTAGTAGGGTGACGAATGACATTCGGGAACTCATAATAGAGAATATGGGAAAAGATCCGCAGATGATGGCAATAATGAGGATGGTGGAAAGTGGCCAATCAAAGACCTTTTGGGTAGAGAATGAGATCCTAATGACGAAAGGTCCGCGTATGTATGTCCCGAGAGCAGGAGAACTTAGACGAAACTACTACGCGAATGCCATGACACTCCCGGGCAGGTCACCAAGGTTGGCGGCGTACTCGCCCCTGTTGGAACTAGGATATTATTGGCGCACATGCGACAGGATATTATGGACTATACCAAGACTTGCCTTATTTGCCAGCAAGACAAAGTGGATCGACAAAAAGATGCGCAGATTATTTGGAGCCATTGTCGTGCCAAGACGACCTTGGGAGAGCATTTCACTCGACTTCATAGTGAACTTGCCTCGGGTGGGGGATCTTGGAGCTGTCATTGTGGTGGTGGATCGGTTCTCAAAATATGCTACATTTATCCCTGCCCCCAAATATTGTTCGGCGGAGGAGACAGCTCGATTAGTCTTTAAACATGTTGTAAAGTATTGGGGTGTCCCACAAGATATCGTTAGTGACAGGGATGGTCGGTTCACTGGAAATTTCTGGAGAGAGTTATTCAAGATGTTGGGATCCAAACTGAATTTGTCATCAAGTTATCATCCCCATACGGATGGGCAGACGGAGCGCTTTAATGGGTTGTTAGAAGAGTACTTAAGGCATTTTATCCAGGCCAACCAGAAAAATTGGCATTCTTTGTTGGTTGTGGCACAACTTTGTTTTAATTCACAAAAGAGTTCTGCTACTAATAAAAGACCCTTTGAAATTGTGACAGGTCAGCAGCCGCGGCTTCCACACACCACTCTAGAGTCATACAAAGGAAAGTGTCCCCGAGCTTTTAATTTCTCAAAGGAGTGGCGCCAAAATACAGAGATTGCTCGGGCTTATCTAGTGAAAGCTGCAAAACATATGAAGAAGTGGGCAGATCGTGGCCGAAGGGACCAGCAGTTCAAAGTTGGCGATCTAGTACTTGTGAAGCTAATGGCAGAACAGTTGCGGTTCTTACGGAATAGAGATCGGCGATTGGTGCGAAAGTATGAAGGACCAGTACCGATTGTGGCCAAAGTTGGAAATAACTCATACAAGATCAAGCCGCCCTCATGGATGAAAGTTCACCATGTGTTCCATGTGAGCAACTTGAAGCCTTTTCATGCGAGCCCCTCAGATGTTAGCCGAGGACAGAGTGATCGGGGCCCCATCTGTACCAAACCCCCATCAGAACGTCGAGTTGAGGAGATCCTTGCTGATAGGTTTGTTATGGTGTCCAAGAAGAAGCCTGTTCGTGAGTACCTGGTCAAGTGGGAAGGTCTCGGAGCCGAAGAGACAAGTTGGGAGAGAGATCATGACCTAAAGGCGTTCAAGCAGAAAATCGAGGAGTTCCTTGCAGCTCAGTCAACGAGGGCGTCGACAAGTTAGGTGGGAGAGGATGTTGTGGCCATCCCCTCACATGGTGTCACAACCGAGTCACTTCTACCATGCCCCATTTTCAAGCACATCAATGTTTTAGGAAGAAGAGTCTTTGTTTTCAATTATTTCTTTAGTTAGGAAAAAGTGTCCTCGTTTCAAACAATAGAATGTTTACTCGGGTCATTTCTATTATGTTTTTTTTTGCATATATGTAGGGGGTGGACAGTCGGCAGAGTTTGGGTTGATCCACTGGTAAATGTATGTATCCTACACACCATCGAGGCGGCCCCTACCGCCCAAGTCGATGGTGTGGGTGAGTTTTCTAATGTAACCGATGTTTCTTTTTTTTCTAATAAAATAAAAACCGTTCTTTTTTCCTACGGGGAAGCTGGGGGTCGACTGTGTGCATCCGCTATGCCCTACGGTTTCGACCATGGCTTGAAGAATGGTTTTGTGGCGCGAGACTAATGTGTTGCTTGCTTATTTTGAGCAGATCAATCGAGAGAAAAAGCTGACTTGATCGGGAAGAGTCATTTTCAAGTGTCGCACGGCTTAGCGACCGAGTGAACTAAAGGCTAAGGCCGTGACACATCGCACTCTGATCGGTGCACCACTCGTCCGAGCCAAGCTTCAATGTTGAGACCTTATTAGCCCTTCTTCGAGCCATGACCGAAGCATGATGAAATCTAGTGTTTCGATCACCATTGACGATCCAATCACTACAAGCTTTTGAACGCCAAAAATTCTCCTTCTGCTCCATCACAGTTTCAAGCTCGGCTCGTAGCCCCTTTTCCAAAGCTACCAAAGAAACCGAGTGACGAACAGTAAGTGCACGATCAATACCCCGAAGCCTTGCTCGAAGTCTCATCTTCATTTGCTGATATGTCCAAACACATCAATATTCCAAACAGTGGCCGCCTTTTGAAAATTAGAAATATTATCCACTAAAGGCAAACCATCCGCCCAAGTAAGCGTGAGCAAAACTCGACTCGACTCGAAAAAATTGAATAACTCGACTCGAGGTGAAAATACTCGACTCGTCTTGACTCGACTCGAAATTTTATAAACTCGACTAAAAAAAAGTTCAAATAAAGTTTGTGTTGTAAAATAGAAACTCGAATAATTCGATTTTTTTGTAATTAATGGATTTATTTTTAAGTTCGAGATGAGTCCCTCAATTTTTTATTATATATACTGTTGAGTTTGATTGAGCTCGAATTCCTTCAACCGAATTGCTTGCCAAGTGGTGGAGAAATCGATTTTTGGGTGTATGTGGTGGAAGCAAAAATATAGACAATGGACACAAGGATTTATAGTGGTTCAAGCTTCTAACAAGCTCCACATCCACTACTTTAGCTTCCCACTAAGGATTTCCCAAATCTTCTAAGATTTATTCCCCTTTTAACAAGGCTTAGGATGCAACCTTTACAACCTAGACTCAATTACCAAGTCTAGCATCCAAAGCTTACAACCCAAGCTTTGGGAACAAAAAAAATAAAGCAAACAAAGAATCCTTTCTACAAGGTAAATGTTTGCACTCTTTTAAGCACTCACCCAAACCTAAACACTTGAGCAAATATAACAATTAAGGCTCACAAGTGTTGTCTATACAAAAAATATGAATTAAAAGCCCTAAGACAATTTTGGCATCATAATGTTGTTGACAATGGAAGCATTAGTTGTTGTTGAAGCTTGAAGGGTCCTTAAATACTCCCAATTGAGTTTCTAGCCGTTGGAGACCGTTGGGATTGAATTGGAGCCGTCGAGACTTATTTTTCCCGCAATAAATATAGTTCTGCAGCTTTCCGTATCGGTATGCGGGTAGGCGTATCGGTACGGGAATTAGCCGTTATGCTCATCCTGGTTATGCGTATTAGTACGCCTTGGTCCGTTTCGGTACGCCGTATCGGAACGCCAGGGTCCGTATCGGTACGACCTGCAATTCAAATAGCCGTTGAGGTGGTTAAAAACTGGATCGGTACGCCACGTGGCGTATCGAAACGATCCACTCCGTAGCGGTACGCCTAGGGGCGTATCGGTACGGTTTTTTGTTACTAGAAAAATATTGTAGCTGAAACCCTTGGACCGTATCGATACGGGGTATACCGTATTGGTACGCCTGTGTTGAAAACGTTAATTTGGCTACTTTAAAACATTTAAAATATTTCCAAAACCTCTCAAAAACTTCTCAAACTTATTTTCAAGTTGTTTGAACTTAAAACCATTTTTGAACCCTTTTCAAATTAGTCCAAAACTATTTTTCAATTATTATATCAAAACATAAATCTTAACATATACCGATATATAAAAATATGAAGAAATATTGCAACATATAAAAAAATATGAAGATATATATGTACGCATATGTTATATGATTAGAGAAAGTGATTTAAATTGAAATCAAACGTACTATAACATGATAAATAATTACAATTAAATTTTTATAGGAACTCGAAAACTCGACTCGAATTTCTTAAACTCGACTCGAATCGAAAAATTCAAATAAAGTTTGAGTTGTAAAATATGACGCATCAACTCGAATAATTCGAATTTTTTTTACTCGACTCGATAGAACGCTCACCTTACGCCCAAGTAGAGTTCAACAAATCTCGAAAAAGAAGATGATCATTCCAGGCATCCATATACCGAAATGGCCGATTTGGAGTATTAGCCACCTCAGAGGCAAGCCGAAGAACAATCGGGCAATGATCAGAACCAAGGCGATCTAAATGATGAACCGAAGCCTGAGAAAACCCAGAAAACCATGCAGCATTCCCAACATAGCGATCAAGACGTTGATAAAACGACCACGTGACCAAGTAAACGGAAGGCCAGAGAACCCAAGATCAAAAACTTAAACGCATCTTGTATAAATTAGTCATAGCATGTGCACAGATAATACTAATTCCTACATATAAATAATCTTAGGACGCATGGCTTATTTATAAGAAAAACATTTTGATATGTAAGTTTGTGTAAACTTTAGTTCACACAAGTATTTTAATTTTGGGATTTAAAGAATTTAGGTTAGATTTTAGGATTTAGATTGTATGGTGTATAATATAGGGTTTAGGTTATAGGATTTAGGGGTTAGGATTACAGATTTAAATTTTAGATTTTATAATTTAAATATGAAAAGTTGTATAATTCCTTTTACACAACTTGTGTATCAAAATATAAGTTATTTATATTATCGACCACGATACGTCTCGAAGCAAACAGTTTTTAGTCACTTTCATAGTTTCGTTATTCTTAGAATCACTGCCAAATGGCATCTTAATTTAATTACACGTACAAGCAAGGCACCTACATATATGACAAAATACCAAATTAATTTCAAATATTAATTTAAATAATTATAAATTTAGTGTTTAAGTTTAAAAATTGATTGTAAACTACATATTGTCATCTCGATAAATTATAAATAAATACAGTTTTTTTAACAATTACAACTAAATTTTATTAAAAAAAATAGAAGACCTTATAAATATATTGCATCTAAAAAAGAGAAAAACGAGGACTATGTCACAACTCATACAAAAATAAAATATATAAATTAAAGGTGCAAAGAAAAATTAACTCTTATCTTGAGATTGTCGTACATTGTTCAAAGTACCCAGAAATCTTCATGAATTTCCTTTGTCTCTATCCAAATGAGATGTTTTACGAAGTGAAATCTTGAGATTGTCGTACATTGTCAAAGAACCCAGAAAACTTCATGAATCTCCTTTGTCTCTATTCAAAGAAAATGTTTTACGAGGTAAAAAATAAGTGATGAGCGAATCAAATTATCAGACAGATTGTTATGCTACACAGTTCTAATTACGTCGACAAACAAACACCAAAGGAGATCAAACTTTCTATAACCACCGACAAACCCGAATAAAAAACCAAACAATATAAGAATCTTTGTACAAGCACCACACCTACTCTCTTGTATAGTTGTATGCGTATAATATATGTATGTACACATTTAGGAGTAGGAGCAGGACGGTTTTGTAATTTTGAATAATGATTGAAATACAATCAGTGCATATGGGTACGGTTGGTGGTGTATATATAAAGAAAAGATCGACGAGGAATTTTGAAAAGTTGAGAGATTGGTAAGTAAGAGATGGGGAATAGTTTACGGTGTTGTTTGGCTTGTGTTCTTCCTGTGGAGCTCTAGACCTCATCCGTATAGTCCATTTGAACGGCCACGTTGAGGAAATCACGCGTTCGGTCACCGCCGGTGAGATCCTCCACGCCAACCCTAATCATGTGTTGAGCAAACCCAGTTCCCAAGGCGTTGTGCGTAAAATCCTGATCCTCTCTCCTGAATCCCACCTCAAAAGAGGCGGCATTTACTTTTTGATACCAGCTGATGAGAAGAAAAAGAGGCATGTAATAGTACGCCATAAAAATTCAGTCAGCAAGAGCAAAAAATGCGACCATAATCACGTTGTTTCGGATTTCCGTCGTCATTACTTATCAAGTGCCGGTATTTCAGAAATGAAACATTCCGGCCGCAGTCGCAGAGGTCATCGGAACGGTCGTGAACGAGTATGGCAGTCTTATCTCACAAGCATCGCCGAAGACTAACAATTCTTTTCTCCGGTGACGGGATCTTATCACAGATCTCCATTGTGTGAATATAATTCCCTTTTGTTTATTGGGTCTGCGTGGCAGATTCGGAATTCCAGCATTTGCTTGATGATGGAAACATCTATGACACATACATATGATATAATCATTGGAGAGAAATATTTGTACCCATGTATTTTGTATTTACAACACCTCAAATCTAACACTTTTGTTTGATTTTATTTGAAATAACTGTAATAAACATTCAATTAAGTTTAATTTATTTAGTTCCGATAATCATATATGATATATATTAAACGGCAAGTTTACTTTTCTATTAGTCTTTTGCATATAGTCAAGGAGAGAACCGAGATTTGAAGTAGAGGGCAAAATATAAATGTTTGAAAATAGAGGGACAAATTTATATATAATCTATTTTTTAAAAAGAAGTTATATAAGAACAAAGATAAAGAAAATACTCTTCTCCGCCCTATATAGTTTCGTCCATACATATAGTATTGCAACAAGTATGATGGGCATAATTAGTTAAGAACACATTACTTGTTTAGTCATTTTGTTAATTTGAATATTTATAATTTTCTGGCATAACATATATTATTAAACTTTAATTCTAAACCTTAAAAAATACACTCTATCCCTAATTCTTTAAATCTTAACCTTAACCTTAAACACTAATACTAAACTTTAATTCTAAATCTAATGTTTTAGTGTGGGGCATAAATAAAGACACTAAAAAAGATAATGAATTTCTATTCATAATAGACTAACTTGAAAGAAGAGAATGAGTTTTGATTAGTTGCACGTCGGGAATATATATTATTAAAGCTCACTAGTTGGATAAGATATGATTATCACATTAGCTTTAACTTATTGGAAAATCCAAAAACTTGATAAATAATTAAATAACCACATGATCTCTATTATATTTATATACGCTACGATACAATGGTGCATATATATAATAGCAAAATCAAGCTGGCAAATCCCTGTATAATGCAGTCATCACATGGGAAAATATTGAACAAAATTTGCACTTCCCTTTCTCTTCTCAAACCTCTACTCTTTTATAATTTAACTGTTCTGGACGACTTCCCTTGGTTTTATTTTCAACGATCATATATTTCCCTTTCCTCTACTATATAAATATTTCTACTTTAACATGTCCAACTTCATGATGGTTGCTTGATTAGTAAAAAAACGTTTATATTATGTTGAGATCCCATAATCGAGCCTTGTGCAACCTTGGTAACCAAGGCTCAGTCTCACCAATTCCCGAGGAAGAACTAGGCAGATTTTATCTGTATTAAAAATTTGGCTTAACTGATAGAAAATTGTCTAAATTATACATTTTTTTAAGTTAGGTGCATGAACTGTTTTTCGGGTCAAATAAATGTTTAATGTTCATTTCATTACTCAAATAAAGTTTTTTCATTACGACTATTAAAATATTTCCGATATTTAATCAGAACATGACATGTAGCTTATTTTTGTTATTTTCTTTAACTTTTAAAAAAATAAAAAAATCATTAATTTTTTAAAAAAACCCAAAAATCTTTAAGTTCTTTAAAAAATCCAAAACCCTAACCCTAGACCCTTAAATTCCTCCCTCCGACCACCGATTCAACCGTCACCGGCCACCATTGCCTTCGTCGGACCCCCACAACTGAAAACCCCATCATCATATCGTCAAAAACCGACGAATAAATTGTCGATTGCACTGTCGACGAACATCCAACAATGAAGAAAAGGTTTTGACCAACGGCTAAAGGGTAGGGATGCGAACGGTTGATTTATGCAACGCATGGGCGGTGAACGGTGAATCACCGACATGTGGGGATGCTAAACAGTGAGAGAGACGTGATTTGAGGGTTTGATTGAAAGAAATTAAAACTTTGGATTTTTAAAGAAATTCAGAAAGTAAAAAAACAGGCCTCATGTCATATTCTGATTGGATGACGAAATTTTTTTAACAGCCGTTGACGAAAAAACTTTATTTGAGTAACAGAATGAAATATTAGGCACATAACATATTTAGCCCGAAAAATAGTTTGTGCATCTAACTGAAAAACGAGTATAATTTGAACACTTATTTTACGGTTAAGCATAAAATTTTTAACTTCCATATATATAATTATCGAATGCTGTTATAAATTCAACTTTTAAGCGGATGTAAATTTAACTTTTAAAATTCTCAAGAATAAATTTTGTAGTTTTCATATTTATTGTATCATGATATTTGAAGTTCATATTTTTGTAATTTATAATGATTAAAGCCTTTTAAATAAAAGTTCTGTACAAGCTTATTATATAACATAGGCAATGAAAAGATTATTCTCTCCTCTCATTTTGTGTTATATATTTCTCTATTGTTCTTAAGTTCTAACAATTTTGCGACACGTTATAAATATGATCTTGTTTAATAATTGGTGATTTTTTATGAAAATTTTAATTTAATATTGATGAATATATGTACTACCTATTTAATTTAGATTGAGAAGTTTGATATTTTTTTATTTATTTATTATATATAATGATATTAACATAAGTGATGGTTTTTGTTTCATATTTATTTATTCAAAAGTTATAATTCTTATTGAGATTTTTTTTTCAAAATTGTTTCATAAATCAATTATTTCATGTTGCATAATACTGCAACCACATTAAATATTGTTACGTAAAATTATATTATTCGCAACAAGTGTTAAATGTTGTCGTGGATTTTATTTTTAGGTAATTGCAATGACAACATTTATCATTATAAATTTTAAATTTTATACGTAATAACAAAATAAATTGTTTATTAAATATTATAATAAAAACAATGACTTGAAAATGTATTTAATTTCATAGTTGTTAAGCATAATTAATTTTTAATCAAATATATAACGACAAAATCAGTTTTCATAATGACAAAATAAGTTGTAGTTAAATGTTGTAATCTGAGCAACTTGTTATATGATTTAATGTTATTGTTATATTTTTTGGTATAATACATGCTCATTTTATGAAAAATGTTCAAAATTCGCGTCTCATTATCTTAATAATGTCTTTTTTAAAGTTTAAACATAAGTTCTCTCCTTGAGAGATTAATGTGCCTTGTCATCGCACGCAACACTTGTTGATAATGTCAAACTAATTTTTCTATTTATTAATTGCAACAAAAAATTTATTTATTGTAAAATTTTAATGATAATCATGTATAGTAGGCGTGTATCAATTATATGTATAATATGAAAATAATAGGCAATACTTTTGTTGATGTTTTGTCTTATGTTTGAGACATTTGTTGTTATTTTACATGTATTAGTCAAGATTATGTATATAATTTAATTTGTTATTTTGTTTAAAATACCAATATCTTTCAAGAATAATAAAATTGAAAATTTTAAAATGAGTTCAAAATTAATTCAAAGAATCTCTGCATTTATGGCACGCGTTCCTTCTGCCCTTGTGGCACGTTTTCTCTTTGTTTTTTTGTGGTTCGTTTTATTTATCGTTTTGACATGATTTCAGCATACCTTAGCAGTCATTTGATGCTCGTACAAAGATCTTCACGGCATTAATCTCTGATTGTGATTCTGTCGGTGGTCATAGAAAGATAGATCCTCAATCGGTTGATGGTTGTTTGCCGATGTAATCAGATTTGAATAGCGGAGCAATCTGCCTGATAGTTTGGTTTGCTCACAACTCCTTTTTTATCCTGTAAAGCGTCTCGTTTGGATAGAGACAAAAATATTCAGAAAGGCTTTTAGATTTTGACTATATGCTAAATATCTATGGAAGTATTTACTTTTCTTTGTACTTTTGAGTTTTTGTATGAGATTTTGGCAGACTAATCCCCATTATGCGTTGTATTTGTAATATTTTTTTATAATTTTTTAATAAAATTCAGTTACCACCGTCAAAAAAATAATTTGGAGAATGAGCATTTATATATATAATGACACTGTTAATTAATAAGTGTTATACAAAATGATTAATCCCGGTATTAAAGGGATGAATTCTTTTATTATAAATTTTTTACAAATCATTATGAATACGAAAAGTGGATCGGCTTCTTTATTCAAAGGATCAATCCATTTAGAAATGACTAAGAGCATCTTTTAACCAAATGAATTGGTTTTATATTAAACGGATAATGAACAAACCAATATCAATATATGCCCATTTTTTAGCCAAACTCCACGTGCGTTACCTCTCCGTATATATTTGCGTTAACATACTTTGGTTTATAATGTCCAAAAGCAATGGTAAAATTGTATATAAGTCCTTCTATAAATATTTGGAGTTATTTATTATAGATTTTTTAAATTTAAATTTTTAAATAATTTTATAATAAATAATATTGAATTCTGTCATGATTTGATAAAAAGAAACGAAGAATGTTATTAGGACTTGGGAGGTTGAATTTGAGTGTTAGGGCCAAGTAGAAAATAAAAGAAGAATAATGAGGGCAAAATGGGAATCTAGTCTAACATTCTCGTGTGAACGCCTTTCGTCTTTAGGGTGTCCAAATGGCGTATTTGTGAGTAGTCGATTCAGTTGAATCAAATTCAAAAGGTTCAGTTAGTTGAATTGATGGGTCAGATTTTATTATTTAATTTTTATTTAAACTTTTTAAGTTTTTTTGACACATCAACCAGCAGCTTTATTGATAAGCAAAAGTATAACCAGAACATAACGTAATATAGGTTGTAAAACATCCAAAAAATAAAAAAGAAAACATAAAATATAAAAAGAAAATATAAGTGTTGCACCAGTCAAATTATACACTTCCTCTTTGTACCAAAAAAATCTCTACAGTCCATTGTAGGAAGGTCTCTGGAGAGTTGTCAAAACACGAACTAGATGAAATCCCCAAAATCAGTAACCATCTTTCACTCATATTCTCAAAAATGACGATATGCTATAGATTACATCGGCAAACAACCCAAAATGGGATCAAACTTTACATTACCTCCGACAACACGAATCATAAATAAGCGTTGTAGGGATCATCGTACGAACACCAAAAATCCACAAAAATAAACATAGAAACGTGCCATAAGGTAGAGACGTGTCATAAAAGCAGAGAAAACGTGCCATATAGACAGAAAAAAGTACAACAAGATGTGAGAAGAAAAAGAAAAAAAATAACCAAAATGAAATAGAAAAAAATACGAAATGTGAATCACTTACGGTCGGCAACCAGCACAAGACTGATGTCGTCGTCTATTAAGCAAAGAAAAAAAAGATGAAGAAGAATGCGCCTATGGTTTGATGCGGCTAGAATTTTTTTAAATGCTCTAAAATTTTTATTCAAATTTAATTATAAATATATACTCTAACGTTACACTAGTAATTGATTACAATTCAAACAACTTTATATAATCATATACAATATACATATATTTCTTCATTTTTTGATTAAATAAAGAGGTATTACATTCCCACACTGAGGCTCGAACCCACAAGATGAGACAATATAAGTATCCTTAGCCATTAGGCCAATTAGTAGATCTCATATTTCTTCATATTTTTACACAATTGTGAAAAAGATTTGTTATGTTATTTAATAACTCAAATATCATCTAAATTATATAATAAATTTATAATACATTTTTTAAAGAAGAGATTTTCAGGGGAAAATATTGATGAGAGTATAAAGGAGTAAAAGAATTGATGGAAAGAAAGAATTTATAAATAGTTGAATTAGATTATTAAATTGAATAAAATATAAATTTGAGAGAATAAATTGCAAAAATATAAATTTGTTTTCCAAAAATGTAATTGAAGTTACATATATATTCTACAATTGTAGAGGAGCATGTGGTTCAATGGTCAAAAAAATTTAAAATGAAAGATGAATCACAAAAATAAGGAAATCATGCAGAGTTAAGGGACTCGATTTAAACTAAAAAACTGATCCATTAATTACTAAAAAGTTTGAGTTATTTGAGTTGACGAGTCCTATTTTATTATTCAAATTTTATTTGAAAATTTAATTTGAGTTGAGTCGTGTTTATAAAATTTGCATCGAGTAAAAAATTAATTTTTTTTGAGTTAAAATAAGTTTTACTCACTTGTACTGTTATTTTATTATCATAATGTTAAAAGTATTTTTAACGTTTGATTGAATGAATAATTTGATTTATATTTTTAAGTATTTTAACCTTTACCGTTTCAAATGTCCTTAAATTGGTTCATTTTAGATAAAATTTAGTAGTTAACTAACAACCAACTATTGTTGCTGCTTGACACATCACATATGCATAATTGCTTATATGATATAATGTCACGTCAATAAATAATTAAATTAATTAATTAATATTTTCTAATAAAATTTGTTACGCGGTTAATAAAAAATAATACAACTATTTTGTCAAAGAGGGAATTCAAACCTAGGATCCTTGTAAGGAGGCCCAACACATAGTCATTAAATCAAGTTGGATGGTTGTTACATAATTGGCATAAATAATATTTATGTTAAACTGTAGTTAAAATTGATTACATTTATTTTATGAAAGATATTAATTATAAAATATTATAAAAATATATTTATATATTAATTAAAATAAATAGCCGCGTGGATGTTGATGTTGATGTTATTGTTTGTTGTTATTAGGCGAGTGAGGCCCAAACCCACCTGGCCACTTCTTACTCCAATGCATACAAAAAGAGCGAAACTTCTGTTGAGTGATTTTCCTAATCTGCCCTTTCTCGAATGTCCACATTCATTCGGCACGGAACCATCCCATCTGTACTCTGTCTCTATTGCAAGTTTGACCTTGCCCAACAATCCTCCTTTTTGACCCACTCAAACCTTCGCTGATGTAACTGATGACGATTCAACAACTAATTAACTATCATATCATGACGTACCAATTTTAGTAGAGGGAAACCCTCCATATAATTTGAATATTTTTTTAATATATTAAGTATAAATATTTTAGAGATAAAATTATTTAAGCTCAATTTTTTAAATAAATATAACCAATTATTATATTAATCGCTTCATTTTATCATTAAATATAAATTCATAGACGAACGAAGAAATGTATGAAAATGTGATTGGGGGAATATACAACAAACAAACTGAATGCAATTAATTAAATAAATCTGACCTTATTCTTGTGTTTTTCTTGACTCTCTTCTTCCCAAAACCTTCCAATTTCAGTATAGCAATGACTCGATGAACGCTTCATCTCTTGGTTCTTCCTTGGTTCTGGAGAACATATTGTTTCCATCATGTTGCTGATTCATCAGAGACCCTCCGGTGGAGTTCCCGAATCCTGAGAACCCCAAGTTCCTGCTGCCCTGCAACATCTCCAGCATTAAGGGATACTCGCCTTCGGCCGCCGATGCCCTCAAACCGCGAAGAGGGTTGTTGCTCATGGGATTGTTAGAGTGGTGGTTGTTAACAGGTGATGGCCTTATTGTCATTCCCCCATTGTTGATGTTGTTGTCGGGTAAAGGTCTATTGACCGAATGGTTGCCGCTTCCGCGAGCTGCCGGGACATCGTGGTTGTGCTTCCCTTCATAGGTTGTGATCACTGCTCTAAGATCATGTGAGGCTCGCTCCACATGCTTTCTCACCGGACATCCTGGATGTGTGCACTTGTAGTAGCTCCTGTAAGCATTTCAGTTAGAACACCAAAACCAATAAACCAACAGCCAGGGAGAGAACCCACTTTGTAAGGCATAAAAACACAAAGACATCGTATAGATGTTAACAGCTTAATGAAGCTAAATTACCTTGGATTTGGATTCCCCTTGACCACTTTTTGCCCATATTTTCTCCATCTATATCCATCATCCAAAATATCAATGTCACTGGCTGTCTGAACCACAACTCTCGGTTCCCTCACAGTTCGACTCCCGGGTGCTGAAATTCCTTCATTTTCACCTTCGCCTCTCCTGGAAACAAGTGATCTCAATGTTAGTTCAGCAGAAACAGGAAATAATATTTACAGTAACCAAGAAGGCAAGAATTTGCTAAACAAAACACACCATCTTTTGGCCTCCGGTTCATCTTCATCGAACTCATCTCCTCCGGATTTAGTCTTCTGGGAACCCTCGAAATCATTATCCCCAACTGATATAGAGGAATTCTCAGGTGTTGCAACAGAATCCATGTGTCCACTTCCATAAGTTATAAGTGAACGATCGTGAATCTCAGAGCTAGCGGCACTCGAAGTGGGAATAGCAACGGAAGACGAAGACGCCGATGATCGCCTAGTGGACTGAGGCTTAGGATGGTTATGGCTACCTTTGTAAACTATCTCAGTTATCTGACCTTCCAAGGACCGCTCAACTTTCTTCTTTGTTGGGCAATTGGGGTACGTGCACTTGTAATAACTTCTTGGATTCTCGCTTCCTTTCACTTGCTTTTGCCCATATTTCCTCCAATTGTATCCATCATCGGATTTTCGGTTCCCTCTGATCGACTGAGATTGCTGCTGGTAATTCCCGTAATCTGATTGGAAGCTTCGAATGTTGGCAATCTCAGGGGAGAAGCTCTGCATCTGATTGTACTCGGATTTTACCATGTCGTTTTCCTTGGCGGATTCTTTGAAACTCCAAGCTTGCTGTTGTGCCTGAAACAATAAATTCAATGAAAACTGTTCTTTTTTTAATATGATCAAGGGACTAGAATTGCTTTGAAAAATGATCACATACAGTTTGAATCGTGTTGGTTGACGATTGAAACATGGTTGAAGAAGAGGTGGCTGGTCTTGGCTGAGTTTGGAAAGAGAAATCGTAGTTATTTTCTTCCCGCTTGACAATTTGCTGGTCATTTCCAGAACTGGGTTTCCAATTGAAGAAAGCTTGAGTTGGAAATGTTCCGGTTGTAGGAGATGGCAGAATCTGTACGTAAAACAAAAAATATATAAGAAACACCTTAAAAAATCAATCAGAAAAAGGACAAGCTTTGTAAAATCTAAAAGAAAAAACATGAAAGTTTCATTTCTGATGTAAAAATACTCACGTTAGAAGCATTCAACAAAACAGGAGAGTCCAAAAGCTCAGCCGGGCTGAGTCCAGGTGGGATAGCGAAGTAAGAAGAAGGAGACACGGCAGGAGGAGAGATAGGCAGTGAAGGAGGAGGAAGAGACTTAAACTTGGGGACACCGGAGCCGGTTCTCTCGGCAATCCGATCGTACAAGGACAAGCCGCCTCCACGCTTTGCGGCGGTGGAAGAAGGGTTATCGTCGTCGGCGGTGCCGGAAGCGAGGAGATCGGAGAAAGAGGTAGTCCTGAAGGGATGGGAGGAGAAACTAAAGGCGTTTTGAGGGTGGGAATCGGCGGAGGTGGAATAAGAAGAAGCCATTAACAGGAGAAGGGAAAGTTATGTGAAGAGCGGGGTGGGGACTGATATATGGCGGGGGGAGGAAGAGAAGATGGCCACGACTCACGTATCGGACAAGGCACTTTCATTTTCTTTTCTTAATTTTAATTACTAATATTTTTTGGGAAGTTTCTAGGAAGTTTAATGGCAAGTTTGACCGTTGAAAACAGAGTGAGATTCGCCTTTGGAGGCTTCGCTTTGTTTTGGTCAAAGCTCGTGGGTTTTTGAGGGGATGGCTGCTCACTGTTTACAATTTATGTGACCCAACTTTGTACCTAATCTGTTACTTTCATTAAACTAAGCTCCCTATTTCCCCTTCACCTGCCAACTAATTACCATAATCACATGTGTGAAAAAAATTCGATCCGATCTAAAAATTTAAATATTTAACCCATTTTTTACTTTTTAGATAATTTAAAAATACATATAATGATTCTACATTCGAATCAGATATCCTAACATTCGAAAATTCAAAACTTTTATGTACATGAATCTTGTTATATTTGGATTTTTTTACATATTATATATAAAAATTTAAAATTTTCATTGATACAAATCTTGTTATATTCAATAATTTATTTATTGTTATATTCAAAAACCTAAAATTTTCATGTATATGGCCGCTAAATTCAAAAATAAATATTTAAATCAAGCCATAAATTCGGATATTTGGATATCCAAAAATTCGATATTGAAAAAATCGAATATCTTATTTTTTCGAATAGAATACGGATCATCAATTTTCTGACCCAATCCAAAATCCGAAATACACACCCCTAACCATAATGCTTATGAGGAAAAAGTTGTCCTAAATTTGTGTTAATTCAATTTCTAGATAATTATTTTTAAAAATTAGTTTTACTCATAATTGTTTCGTTAAAGTATTTAGTTTTCTCACTTTACACCTTAAATCAATTTTCTCGGTTTGTCCTTTAAATTATCGTTTTTATTTTATTTTGTCAAAAATATTATCAACATCTAATAATAGTGTCTCGCGTTCTTTTTTATTGTTTTCTATTTTAAAATAAATTGAAAAAATAATAAAATGTAAAATAAAAAAATGCACTACTCCATTTAAAAAAAATCCTAGAATAAACCTTAAAACTAACGGTGGTATATACTTTTTTTTTATTTAGACACAAATTGTAACAATGAGATAAGAATAAAAAATGACCATTAAAAGACATTATACTGAAATTGCATATAATACAATTTTTAAATTTAGAGAAAAATTTATAATTTTATTAATAAAATAATATTTTTATTTTTAAAGTTATTCATGTAATTAATTATTATTATTTTAACCCTAACCTCTAAACTATAAATTTTAACCCTAAACCTTAAATTCTATCCACTACCAATAAATTCTAAACTCCTACACATAAACTCATAAACCCTACACTTTAAAATAAATCCTTAAACCCTAAAACTAAGGCGCTTGTAGAAACTAAAAGTTTCCGCCATAGTGTATTGAATATAAATTCTTTGAACAAACTCTTTTGTTTCACTCGTACCTGAAAACTCTTACAAGATTTTTACTCCATATAATCTTTTAGTTGTGTAACGGAAGAAACACACATTTCATTTAAATTGAAAACTTTCTGATACTTGCCTACTGAGTTACCACGCAAGTCAAAAGCGTGTTATGTCAAATGCGTGATTTATAGGGTGTGCCTTTATCGTACGTGACAGAAATATATATCATTCTGATAAATAATTTTTAGTGAAAGTTATTTTGGTAGATAATTTAAAAAATTGTACACTATTTCATTTTGGATTTATATGCCTAAGTTAACAAATAATTATAAAAATTATCATAAAATACATCTAAAATGCTAAACGAACTACTATATCAACATCGTTTTAAAAAATTTAACATTATTAGTCTAAAAACAACACTTTTTTTTAAAAGGTTGAGGTCGAATTGAACTAAAAATGTAGGTTTAGATTAACTAAATATATAAAGGATAAATTATACATATGACCACTTAATTATAGGGGTGGTGTTAATGTGACCACTATACTTTCAATTTTGTTAATAAGACCACTTAACTATTTAAGTAGTATCAATTAAGCTACTTGTCGTTAAAATCTAACGGAGTTGATGACGTGATAGTTAATAACAATTGTATAATTAAACATTTAGTCCTGTAATTTACATATTATATTAATTTAGTCCATAATTTTAATTAAATTTAATAAATTTAATCTTCTAATTAGTTGATGACACGTGTCACAGTCTAATTGGTTAATATTATTATTTATTAATTTATTTTTAATAAAATTTTCAGCCAACCACACAGTGACACTTATCATTGTCTGATTAAACAAAAACGTTCAAAGCCAAAGCATGTCATTGCTTCTCACGGACTTTGAACCCAAGATGTGTAGGAAGAAATGCCAACGCCCAAGTCATTGAGACAAACCTACTTTAAAAGGTAAGATTTACAAATTATTTTATTAAAGGCTAACTTATGGGAGAAAATTAAACAAGTAAAAATAAAGTTTAGATGAGAGAAAATTTTATATATTAAATTATTATATACTTAATAATATTATTAATATACTAACAGTTTAATATAATATTTTAGATATGAAACTACTAATATATTTCATAAACTATTCAGTAATAGTTTAATAATATTATATAATATATTTTATTAAAAATATATTGCTAATATATTATTATTAAAATATTATATCTATTGGAATATTATGTTAATATTTTATTGATATACTAATAGTGTAATAATATTATATTAATGTTTTATAAAACATATTAATAGTTTAATATAATATTATTAAATTATTTCGGCTAAACTATAAAATAAGTGCCCAAACTATGTCTTTTTTTTGTAATAAGTGCCTAGAGTATTTTTTGTTTGAAATAGGTGCCTAAACTATTTTTTTACTGAAATAGGTGCATAAACTTTCATTTTTGTCTTGTTTTAAAGTCAATTTTGACACCTACTTGGGCACCTATTTCAACAAAAAATGAGAGTTTAGACACCTATTTCAGCAAAAAAATACTTTAGGCACTTATTTCAGCCAAAAATGAAATTTTAGGCACCTATTTCAGCCAAGAAATACTTTAGGCACCTATTGCAAAAAAGAAGCATAGTTTGAGCACTTATTTTGTAGTTAAGCCAATTATTTCTAAATATTTTATTAAATATATTATTAGTAGTTTCATATCTAAAATATTATATTAAATTATTAGTATATTAATAATATTATTAAATATATAATAATTTAATATATAAAATTTTCTCTCTTCTAAACTTTATTTTACTTGTTTAATTTTCTCCCATAAGTTAGCTTTTAATAAAATAATTTGTAAACTGTATCACGTAAAGTAAGTTTGGCTCAATAGTTTGGGCGTTGCCATTTCTTCCTACACATCCTGTCTTCAAAGGCATAATCAGACGTGACACGTGTTACTATTTGATTGAATAAAATTTTTATTAAAAATAAATTAATAAAAATAATAATAATAAAATCAACTAATCAGACAGTGATACGTGTCATCATCTGATTAGAAGTTTAAAATTATTAAATTTAATTAATATTATGGTTTAAATTGATATAATATGTAAATAACAGAGATTAAATGTGTAATTATACAAATTTTTATTAACTGTCACATCATTATCTCTGTTAGGTTTTAACGGCAAGTGACTTGATTGATACCACATAAATAATTAAGCGATCTTATTAACAAAATTAAAAATATAGTGACTATATCGACCCCACCCCTATAATTAAGTGGTCATTTGAGTAGTTTACCCATATATAAACATTGAAAACTAAATTCATCTAATACTTATTATATTTTTTTTCGATTATAACTTTTTTACGGAATAACTTATGTAAAATATTGAAATATAATTCTCAGCCTTTTTCCGATAAACAGTTGGTGTGTTTAAGAGGGGGAAAACACTTTCTCATTTTTACTTTCCCTTGTTTGAATAAACAGATTTATATAAAATGAAAGAAAGTCGTCCTTCCTATTTCCTATCCATCCAATGCTTGTTCTAGAATAGATGAACACCAACGTGTTCAACATTCAAGATCAACTTTGTGACATATGACCATCATCAATACAAGGAATGTAGAATCTAATTTCTTGCTTCTCCTCCAAACTTTTGTCTGCTGCTCCCTCAGATTCTTACATCATATATATGTGCCCTACCAAGTCAATTCAGTTTAACTAAATTCTGGATTATGTATAAAAGCTTTCTTTCATTACTCGGAGACCATTTGACTGAGCCTACACCTATACCAACACCGATCGACTTCATTTTACCAGCCTGGCTAACACACCCCAAGCTCAGGGCCGGCCAGACACCTCTTCAACCAATTTCTGCCTCTCAAAAGTTGATGCAAACAGAAATGCCGACTTCGTGATAAACAACTCATTTTCACATCCAGTTGAAAATAAGTAACATCAAATCAGCCGATTTTCCATCCACGACTATGGGACTTCACTGCTGCTTCTTCCGAAATGCAGCTTCCATCCCTTGGGATCCATTTCCTTCTGTCAAATCATACGTGAGAAATTTTACTTTTATCAATCATCATGTTTGTAGTGCAAAAACCATTTTAAGATGCTCTACAAACTTCAAGGTAATCTGAGTTAGAGGAGGGTTCTTCCCTGGCTTGTCAAAAACATGCAGGGAAACTATAGCCTACATGTCAATTTTAATAATCCCAAGTTCTGAAACTCATAAATATAAGTACAGTATATGAGAAGTTATATAGCTGAATGAGGCAGAACTGCAAGTGCCAAAACTAGAATACAAGGAAAGCACAGCTTATCTTCCCCTAACATGCTGAAAATATGCCAAAAGTTTAATGAAAAAACAAGGGGACTGAACTGCAATTCCATGCTTATCTATCCTTTTAAAAAGGATTATAAAATGATGTTAACGGACAGAAAAAAAAAATCAGGAAAGCTGGTGGTTTCTCTGGACATGACCTTTATATTCCCAGAGCAAACTACATGTCCTCTTTTGTAAGTTCAAATTCTGGAAAATTATGCTTCTTTTAGAAGTGAATAAACACTTACCTGAAATGTTTTGTCCCTCCAGTGAAAGACACATCCATGGGCTTCCATGTACCCAAGAATGGATTGAGAAAGTAATGGTCTAAAGGATGCATGGAGTTTCACTTTTGTTAAGGCTCGGCATGCCAACAGGGCAGCTGCCAGGCCATTTGGAGTCAAACCGGCCAAGTGCAAGATTGTCATGTTTTGGAGGCGACTGAGACTAGCTAGTGCCACAAGCCCAACATCCGTAACAGAACAATATGACAAGTTTATCTGCAATGCAAGGAAGTGAACAACACTATTAGTTTCAACATTACACCATAATGTTCCAATCTAAAAGAATAAGAATTTGAGAATGTAGAATACCTGTAATCACTCATTTTTATCCGGTGTATGTGTTAACCCGTGTTAGTTTAATAATTAATATGTTATTATTGCATGTATACATATAGTATTGTTAGGTGTTCATTACGTACGACTAATGTGCATGTGGCATGTGTGTCGTATGTGTTTGCATGTTACATATGCCTTGATTGCTTGTGTGCGTACAATGTGTATATTTATAATAGTTATACGTGATCAAATACATATATTTGTATTAAGTACTTGAGTGTATGTGTTATGTATATGAGTGTGTGTATATGTATTATTTAGTCGTTATTAGTATTGCATGCATTATATAAAGTATGTAGGTATATTACGTACGATCGTTCTGATGTATTCGTTTGTATGTGCATATATTAAGTTATAAGTTTAATTATCATTATCATTATTATTATTGTTATTGGGCTATATGTAGTGCATAAATATGAAAACAAATTATATAAGACCCAAATATTACTTAAATGTCCAAGTCCATTACATAAATTAAAACCTAAAATTAAATGTTACAAAGCGCCCAAACCCAAATCCCATATCTGAAAACCTTAAATGTCTAACCCTAATATTTTCCTTCTGCGCAGCCAACCAGGAGCCGTTGGATCAAACCTTGATCCAACGGTCACAATTGAAAGGAGAGAACCCTCCAACTGGCGCGTGTGGCACACTCCTGAGGCTGCTGGACTTCCACGCGCGCGTGGCGTGCACGCGCTGACTCCTCGGGTTCCTCAGGTACCACGTGGCGTCATCTCGCGAGATTTCCCACTCCAAGATTAGATCAGGGCCCTCCGTGCTGCAAAGTGTCCTAGTCGTTGGATCAAATGTGATCCAACGGCCGAGGACAAGTCTGGCTGAAAGACATCTCCATCATGCCTCCACCTTACCAACCACCATGCCAGGGATATCACCAAAAACGCAAAAAATCAGATATGTCAGTTACCAAATCAGACAAGGAAATATATGTATTTTTATATTTTGCTTCTACAAAAAAAAACGCTCAGAGAACGCAATATATGTAAAAAACCAACTCAAAAGTTGAAAAAAATAAGTTACCACTTTTCGGAAATAACAAAGAAAAACTCTTGAAATTCTAGGGTAATCCTCCCCTTTCTTTTTTCTTACTTTCTCATGCATGCATAAACAAAAATGGTAAAAAACAACAACAACAAAGCTTTATACCTGAATCGGTTTGTGTCTCGCTGGTGACAAGCCTTGAAAGGGTGAGCCGTGTTTTTTTCAAAATGATAGTGAAGGCTCTATTTTTTCTTTTTTGGGTTTCTAAATAAAGAGGGTTTTTTGGGTTTTTTTTGGTTGAACCACTGCGGTCAGGGATGGCTGGAGGTGGCTTTGCGGTTGTACCTCGCCGGAGACCATTCGAACAGGGTGGCCAGAAGAAGATTTGGTCTTGGGAGGATGTGTCTTTCTAAAAATAATAGAGAGAAAATGAGGGCATTTTATGTTAAGGGTAAAAAAAATTGCAAAATATTGAATTTCGTCCAGATTAGGGTTTTTTTATAGAGTTTTAATTTGTTTAAAATGGTCCAATTACTTACGTGTTTTGGGAATTTTCACAACGGTCTTGCCCCTTGGTAATATTACATCCCTGGTCCTTTTTTTTTCTTAAACCTTTCAATTTGGTCCCGTAATTAAATTGAACTAGTTTTTTAAAAGGTGAAATTGCACACATAGTCATTCCGCGTTTTGCTATTTTACACTTCAAGCTTGCCGCATGGATTTATTACCCAATGGGTCCTTCAGAGTCTAATTCATTTTTTATTTTAATCCATAATTACGTCTTTGGTTTATTTAAATTCTGTCTCCTTTTTTTTGTTTCTACTTCGTTTTAATCTCTCTGTTTTTATGTCTCTTGTTTTTTTTATTTATTTGTTTTTTAGTATGTTACGTTGCACCTCATGTTTACATATGTTTCATATATTTCATGTTTATTTTTATTTTATTGTGTGTTATACCCCTTTTTATGTTTTAATTAGTTTGTTCATATCGTATATGCCTTTTTATGTTGTGCTTAGTTTAAGTTTCATATCATGTTGGTATGCTAGCTTTTATGTTCTTTTATAGGTTAGGTTATATATTAATTTGTGGCCCGATCAATCGTGTTATTTATGTTTCATATCTTGTTTTTTTATGTATATGAGTTGTCTTCGTCATGTTTATTTACATATGTCTTCTTCTATGTGCATTATTGTATTAGTAAGTTTAGTTTTATTTGGCCTCGATAATTGAGTGTTAGTTTTTATGTGTACCTTGCTTTTTAGGTCATATATCAGTCATGCTTTGTTTTGAATAATGCCATGTTTTTTATGTGTAAATGGTGTCACATGTTTAATATGTAGTTAGTCTTTTGTGTTAACTTGTATATTATGTTTTGCTTCCTCTTGCATTATAAGTTGCATATTAGTGTGATATGTTTGGTCACATATTAAAGTCATGATTTTTACTTTAAGTTGTGTCATGTGTCAAGTATTGTTTTTTGGAAACATGTCGCTTAGATTTATTTAGTTTAATATCATGTCACATATATGACATGCATTTGTGGCATTTACGATTTTATAGGCTCAAGCATGTTAGGATTAATTAATTTAGTCTTGAAAGTATGTTTTTTAGTTTGTGCCCATACTTTGTTGTTATTATGATATGTTAGGTTTTATGTCCATGTGTTAAATTATTTTTTATTTATTTTGTAATATTCATATTTTATGTTTTAATATTATGTCAATGTAAATTGTATGTTTTATATTTTGCTTTTTAAGGTTGCATAATGGAATATAAGTTGTCAATGTGGTGACCTTTTATCCGAGCGTAAACGGGGCCAATATCAGGCTTGGTGATGGTGGTTGGGCGTTTACTCTCAGATAACTGGGCTTTTAAAATTTACTCGCACTTATAACCCAAATTTTAATTTAATCGTCACTTTAATCCGGAAAATTTAATATTAATAAAGCGGTAATTATTAAAGTACCAATTTTGGGCGGTGTGGGATGCTAATCCTTCCCCATCCGTAACCGACTCTCGAACCCAACATTTTTAAAATCTTTGGTTTTACGCTGTCCGGTCTACCTAAGTGGTCGCTGGTGACTCCATTTCTTAATAAAACTCGATTTTTCTAAAACCCCACAAAATAAACATTTTAATGCCCGTAAGACCCCCCAAATACCTCGAAACCTGTTTTTTATACATGAAAGGGACATTGCTACAATACCTGATTCAGATTTTGGGAAAATTGAGCGAGCAGAAGCATTTCGTTATCATGAGTGTTGAAGCACTTTTTTATGTCGAGCACTGTAAGTTGCTTACATCCAACAGCAATGGCTGACAAGCCAGTTGAAGAGACACCAAGGTGTAATCACTCATTTTTATCTGATTTGTAAATATTGTGTTAATACATAATTAATATTATTGTTGCATGTTACATATGTACATGCATGAGCGTTAGTAAGATATAAAAAATATATGTGCTTGATATCTGTGAGTGCATGTATGTTATATATATTATGTATGTGTACGTATTAGTAATTATTTACATGTATGATCATATGTTACATGTTTGAATATTTGATTAATTTGCATGTATACTGTGTGTATATAATGTGTATATCTGCATTAGTTATGTATGTAAGTATATATATGCTAGTATACGTATGTGTGTCCGTATGTATATGTATGCATGCTTATATATCATTAAATGTTTGTGATTTTCATGTACACGTATTGTATGTGCGTGTGTGTATATGTTTGTATTATTGTTATTATTATTATTATTAATATTATCATTAATGTTATTATTAATGGACTAACTTAAAATGAAACCCATAAATTATAAACCCAAAAAAATAATAATTAAGGTCTAGTCCTCATACAAATGTAAGACCCAAGTATATTTACATGGCCCATCTCGGACAAGCCCAAACCCCAACCTAATTAACTAAACCCTAGAACCAAGTCTGATGACTTTTCTTTCTTGTAGTCGCACTCATCTTGGTCGTTGGATCAAATATGGATCCAACGGTCCAGATCAATCCAAGGTGATCATCCATCTACCGCGCGTGAAGACCACTCGCCGTCCAGTTGTCTGCCACGCGCACGTGTGGAGCATGCGAGACTCTTCAGACCAGTAGGCGCCACGTATTATCGATCCAGGCCGTCCAAACCCCAAGCAATCCTAGCCGTTGGATTAGATCTGATCTAACGGCTAGAAATGGATCTGACCGAACGACCACCACCACTATGCCGCCGTACCAACCACTAAGCATGGCCGAGCATCACAAAAAACACAAAGAAATATGGATCTGTCAGTACCAAACCAAACATAATATATTATGTATTTTATTTCTACCAAACAAAAAAAGATGAGGATATGTATCAAACTCAATCTGTAATCGGGACCAGTTTTTCCAGTTCAAAAAAATACAAAACCAAAAAAAAGAAGAACACAAAAAGTTCTCAGTGGTAATTCATTCTTTCATTTTTATTTCTTGCATGCTAGTATTCGAAAGAAAAATAATAATAAAGGGTTGTAAGTATACATTCGCCGTCGCGTCGGTCATTTGCCGGTGACAAGCTGTCATTTTTTTAACCAAATACGGTGAACCGGCAAAGATCTCGACCTTTAGTTTCTTTTAAGAATGAAGTTTTTAGGGGTTTTTTGATTCGAACATGTTGGAAAATGGTGGTTGTCTTAGTTTTTTTAAAATCTAGGGTGGAGGTTTTGGAGGGTTTGTTGACGGTCGGTGGTGATAGGCGGTGGTCGGACCACCGCCGGCTTCTAGAAATCAGGGCGGCCGTTGGGGTTTCTGGAAAACCTAAGGGTTTGGGTTAGAGAGTTTTTAGTTTTGGAACCAGAGTAAAATAGGGTCAATATTATCGGTAAAAAATGGATAAAGGCCGAAATTGGTTCAGATAGGGTTGATTTATAGCCGTTTTTGTTCTTTAAAATGGTTAATTTCGAGTCTAATCCCCCCGCGTTCTTGTATTTTACATTTTGAGTCTCCCTTTTGGTATAATCACAACCTCAATCCCTCTTGGTTTTTAAAATCGTTCAATTTAGCCACCAAATTAAATCAAACCCATTTTCAACTGGTAAAATTACGCCTCAAGCCATCCCGCGTTTTCGAATCTTGCATTTTGAGTTTGCCCCTTGGGCATTTTATATCATTGGTCCTCTCAAGTTTCATCCAGTTTGTAATCTTACCCTAGACTTGTTTTTATTGCTTTCGATTTTGATTCTCTGTTTAACTTCTGTTTATTTTAGTCCCTTTGGTAAATTTTAATTATTTATGTTATCCGATTATTACGTTTTTAGCGTGTTTACTTTTTAGTATGTTTTCTTTTATGAATATTATTTCGTACTACATGTATCTATGTTTTACAACGTGTTTTTTTGATATCATGCCTTTGCGTTATAATTTAGTTTGTTTGTATGCATGCCTACTTTATATGTTTAGTTTAATTTGTGTATCATGTATGTATGTTAACATGCTCTTTGTTTGTTTCGTTTATTTATGATGTCACGTTTTTTCCGTGTTTTAATTCTTTTGCTCATCGTATATGTTTATTTTAGGTGTTGTCTTAGTTTCTTAGCATGTAGCAAGTTTGTAAATGCTAATAAATTTCCATATCCTTGTTGTTTTCTTTTAGGTTACATGTTAGTGTGTTTTTTTATGATGTTTTTTTATTTTAATGTGTGCATAATTGGTCATATGTTAAGTTTTAATGTGTTACCATGACATTAGTGTTTTATTAATTAAGCATGTTTAGTTTGGTCGTTTATCATGTCTATGTGTGTCTTAGTATGTATTATTTTGTTTTGCATTTTAGGCCATATGTCAAAATGGGTGTTGTTTGTCAACTATAAATGTCATGTCGTATTTTATTTTAAATTGTGTTGTATGTCAAGTCGTGTTTTTTAAAAGCATGTTGCTTAGATTTATTTAGTTTAACATCATATTACGTATGTCATGCATATGTAATAGTTATCAATGTGTCTAAGCATGTTAAAATTAGTTTTGTTTTGGGAGCATGATCTTTTATTTGTTTTTGTCAGGACATGTTACATTGCTTTGTCCATGCGTTAATTTATTTTTATTTATTTTGTAATATTCATATTTTATGTTTTAATATCATGTCAATGTAAATTGTATGTTTTATATTTTGCTTTTTAAGGTTGCATAATGGAATATAAGTTGTCAATGCGGTGCCCTTTTATCCGAGCATAAACGAGGCCAGTATCAGGCGTAGTGATAGTGGTTGGGCGTTTACTCTCGGATAACGGGGCTTTTAAAATTTACTCGCACTTATAACCAAATTTTAATTTAATCGTCACTTTAATCCAGAAAATTTAATATTAATAAAGCGGTAATTATTAAAGTACCAATTTTGGGCGGTGTGAGGGTGCTAATCCTTCCCTATCTGTAACCGACTCTTGAACCCAACATTTTTAAAATCTCTAGTTTTACGGTGTCCGGTCTACCTAAGTGGCCGATGGCGACTCTATTTCTTAATAAAACTTGATTTTTCTAAAACCCCACGGAATAAATATTTTGATGCCCGTAAAACCCCCAAAACACCTTAAAATCCTATTTTTTTAGCGAACGTAAAGAGGGATACCACTATAGATGGCGACTCCGTTGGGGACCATTTTTGTTTTTCAAAAACAAAATAAGAGTCAAGCTTTTTAAATAATTACTGCTTTACTAATATCATAAATTCGGTTATAATTGCACATTTATTTTAACGCGCTTAAAATTTGGCATATAAACCCATCCTTTTTAAGTGGGGGGAACACTAATGCTTTTGTGAGGATATTGTTCCTCCGTATGGGCCTAGCAAGTACCTTCGGGGGCTCGAGTACCATATGCTTTCGTAAGTATATCGTTCCTTCGTATGGGCATAAGCGAATGGGTCCCCCTGAATTGAACCCGATTGAGAGGAGCCTATAATGGGTGATGACCGGGGGCCTTGCTACTCTTAGTATGGGACATCAAGGACAATTCGGGTACCTCCTAGCACCAAAACTGCATGTAGAGAATATAGAAAGCCCACCATTTAGAGCCATGTGGATAATCTAGGTGTTATAGAAGGGATGTAAATAGGGTTGTTTTTGTGTTTACATTATTTAATTTGCTTTTTTTGTTTATGTATTTATTTATTTTAACCGACACTGACTTGATTTATTTTTTGTTTTTGTTTTGTTTTTGCATATATCATCGTATTCGCATTACATAGGGTATTGATTCCTGAACGGTTTTTCCCATAATAGAGATTGTTCATGATGGACCAAGGGTTCTTTGACCCGACGACAGGGGGTTCGATTCCAGAGTTCCATCATGAGGCTAGATTAGGGACAATAGAAGAAGGATCGTTCAGAGACTTCAGGTCAGATTCGGCAAGCAGTGTTAGTTTTACTAACGGCAAGCAGTGTCAGTTAAAAAAGTAAACGGCCGAGATGATGAACCAGATAAATGCTATGACGAAAAATAAACAGCCTGTCGAACTTAGAGAAGAATCGATCAAGGATCAGAATGCAGAACAGAATGTTCAAAATTTCAAGATAGACAACACCGTTAAATACGACAAGTCGAATCCTTTTGTGATCAATCTCAAGAAACAAACAGGTGGCGTGTCTAGGGCAGATACCCGAGAAACAGAGGCAAGACTAGGAGAAGCCCGAGAATCAAATGACGTAAAGAGGCATTGTCCTATACCTATGAGATACACCGAGCTGCTTCTGTTGCTCATTGAAAGGAATCTTATCATACCGGTGAAGTCTGTACCAAAGAGACCTCCTTATCCGAAAGGTTACAATAGTCGTATCTGGTGCAGCTACCACATAGGGGGTTCGGGTCATCACACTGAGAACTGTAGAGCCCTGAAGAACAGAGTTCAAGATCTTATCAAGATGGGTGTTTTGGGTTTTGAAGACGGGCAACCCCGATTCTACAATGAGCCAGCCATTGCCCGAGGGGCAAAGGCGAAAAAGGGTCAATACCCAGTCCAAGGTTTGGGTGACACAGAAGTTGGTCACTTAAGTGGGGCAAATTCAAGAGTCGAAAGTAAAAGTATCTCAGAAGACGAACTTGCATGCTCAAGCATGATAGGTATAATCCGAGTAAAATATCGAAGAATATACAAGACAAGTACCAGAAGTTGCACTTTGAATTCAAGAATGCTGGTCTGGGTGACACCTCTGAGGAATGGGTTTATGGCATGATTCAGCTGAAGAACGAGTTGGAACGTTGGAAGCAAAAATGCAAGACTACTAAAAATAAAGCCAAATCATTGTCACAGAACCTGAAAGAAGCTAAGAGCCAAGCGACATCCTCCAAGGTGAGTTGGAAAGTAGTATGGCTATGGATGAGATCCTGAAATCAAGTCTGCAGCAGAAAGGAGATGAATCTCAAGCCTTTCAAATGGAAAATGCAGCACTCAAAGAACATAAAGAATGGCTCAAGAGTTCTTTACGTACCAGCGAGATTCGTGCTGAAGCGTAAAAGCAGGCTGAGTATGAAAGTTTCAAAGAAGTAATTGTCAAGCTACAAAAGGTCGACCAGAAAATACAGGAGAAAGACCAAGACATAAAGATTGTTATGACTCAAGCGCAACAAGAGGCCCAACATGTAGCAGATTTAGCCGACGCAGCAGCGCCGATAAGCCAGAATATGGATCTAGCGTTGGACCGCGAAGGAAAGCTGATGAGGCTATTGAGTGAGGTTAAGAAATTAGGCACTAGAGCTCACCGCTATTTGTAAAATTCTAATACCCGATATAATGAAAGCTTTTGGTCTAAATGAAAAATGTTCTATTAGGATAAATCACTTGCAGAATCAATACCTTATTGTATTCATGCATTGCATTTGCATTACATTCTTTGCATTGTTTAATGATTTTATCATTGCATGGCACTTCATCATTTAATTTCTAGGGTTCGATGGCAGAACTAGTTGAGCAAATGGAACGAACTAAGGAGTTGAGGCTTGACCTGCTAGAAGAAAGAATCAGGAATGATCTAAAATAGAAAGAAAAAATAGATGTATTCGGTACGAGGGAACTATGCCTAGTCCCTGATTTGGTCATTCTTTCGGATTTCAAGATTCCCAAATTTGTGCAGTATGACAGAACTAGCTGCCCAAAGGTTCACTTGATCATGTTTTGCAGAAAAATGGAGGGTTACATGAAGAATGAAGATTTGTTGATGCACTACTTCCACGATAGCCTGACGGGACCTGCGGTAGTATGGTATAACCGTTTGAGCAAAAACCAAGTTTGGTATTGGGGTGACCTTGCTAATGCCTTCTTGAGTCAGTACAAATATGTTTTAGACCTAGCGCCCTGTTTCAGTTTTTTCAGAACAAGAAAATGAGACCAAATGAAAGCTTCAAGGAGTATGCACTAAGGTGGCGATGTTTGGCAACCCAAGTTCAGCCTTCGATAGCAGAAGAAGAGTTGACTCCCCTGTTCCATGCAATGCTTCCCTCTCTTTTCTTCGATATGATGTTGGAGAGATCAAAAATTAGATTTGAGGATTTTATGACGATTGAAGAGAGGATAGAGTACGCAATCTAAGGAGGAAAATTAGGTTCTAAGTCCAAGGATTGAACTAAAGAAAAGTCAGATGAAGACAAAGAAGTAAATGAGTTTCACCTCCAAAGTTCTCGCAGCCGTAAAAGAAGAAGACTAACTGACACTTTGGGGGCATCAGGGAAAATTTCTTGGACGGGTGCAAATTTGGAAGTGTTCGGAGTATCCATCTCAAACATATGGCCTCATTTGGTAGAAGGTCGCCATCTTGCTCCCAGACCGATGAAGATTACATCTGATCTATCGGCGCACAGCTTCGACTCGAGTAGCACATATGAATTCCACATGAGGGCACTGGGGCATCCCACCAGAAAGTGTAGACCTTTACTGGAGGAGATCAAAAAGCTGATCAATGATGGGACCTTGACACAAAAACTGATCCAGTAGTGGAAAACCAAAGATGAGGGCAAGTTTGCATAGTGCTAAGAAAGCCAGAGATGTCTCCGCATTAGAAGAATTTCTTGAAATAATACAAGGGACCACATTTGCTACCTGTGGCCCATATGTGGTATAGATCTTTTGTAAATGGGCATGTGTCATGTTTGTTGATTTTCATTCCAATGAAGAACCCATTTTGCTTAACATACAATGTTCTTGAAAGCATATAGATGTGTATCTTTTCTTGTCGTTGTAGGACACTGGATATCAATTGCAAGATGTGATATTAGTTGGATGTTGTGGTAGCGATGAGGTGTGATCTCCCCAACAGACTCTGGTCAGCAAAACAAGACTACTACTCTTTCGATGACGTTCAAGGACGAAAAAGCTTCAAATGTTAACCACATAGAGTTTCTTGAAATTGAAACTCTAAGCGCAATCTTCTATGCACTAAAGAGTTAACAATCAAAACAGGACACATGTGTGTGGAATAAAAAAATAACAATATTAGGTGGATTAAATAAAAAGCACTCATATGTTTGAAACCTGGTAATAGGCTTGTTCGGATAAGAGTGTGGAAATTTTGGGGCATTCTGCTGAAGCAATAAATAAGGTTGCAATACACCATACAAGTCAAGAAACCTTAGCTTCATGAGTGATAGTAATATTTTCAAATCGTGACTATGCCGAGTAACTTGGGGTAATGTTGTTTGCTCCATCGTTGTCCTCAAGACAAAGGACTGTGACGAGTTGATTTCCTCAATAATAATAATAAACGCAAAAAAAGAAAAAGAAAAAAGAAGAAGAAAAAGAAAAATAAAAAGAAGAAAAAATAAAAAAAATAAAAAAAGCATAAGTCTAATTAAAAACACACACACACCTAGAACTTTATTCTTAGAGTGATATTTATGTGCTCGAATGGTCAAACAAGTCCACCCTTTTTAGGACAGAGCAAACAATGAGAATTGAGAAAGAGTAGTATTCTGCAATGACACGGTAATCATAAGGATAAACCGAGTCATCGGGGAAGACTTCACAACCTTGAATCGCCGTAACATTCGGAATCCCTATGGATCCAAGCTATGCTTAAAATGATGGCTGAACGGTTGAATCTAAGACGCTCTTTCACTTGATATCCAGAGCTCCTATTCTGTTGTTATGCTAAAATGTTAATTTCAAGGTCTTGTATGTTAATCTAAATGGCACTCTTCAGTGGAATGCTAATCAACAAATTGACAATTTAAAACAACAAAGATTTCTATGAATTGTTATAGAGATAAGATCCAGAACACGAGGTCACAGATATTATTGGGCACCTAACCAGAGAAACGACCTCAATATATAAGATGAAGATGATGACAAGAATATATGTGTCGGATGGCTCAAGAGCAGAAAGCGGGTTTCAACTATGATGCCTTGGTTGGTTCAAGAAAATGAAGAACTAACTGGGACGAGAATGAGGTCGCAAAATACAGGGGAAGGTAAGATATAAACATTGATTCTCCAAAGAGTTAGGGCATAGGAATCGAGAGATGGTTTCTGTCAAGAAGCAGCACGAAGATTGAATTTAGAAATTAAGTTCAGAGCATCGAAGCATTTTGCTCATCCCGATGATGAAACTGACAAATACTCTAAATGTTAGGTCAAAGAATTAGAAGATAGTTGAACTCATAATTGAGTGGGGGCAAGGCAGAACATGACGAATGGTAAGAATCCCTACACAAGAATGATATAGAGATTAGAATGAGCTTATTCCTGAAGTGGTAAAGACCCCGAAAAAGAAAAACAGTTACTTGTGCAAGAGAACAAGAGTGGGTATTCAATTGATAAAGGAAAGATTGATGAAAATGAAGATCAAAACTGAGCATATTGTAAAAAAGAGAAAAGAAATAGAGAAATCCAGAGAATGACTTTTCAGGTATAGTTTTTTTAAAACATATTTAAAAAAGAGGGGGAGGAAAGAGGAAAAGAAAAAGATAAAGAAAGAAAGAGAGAGAAAAAAGAAAGAAGAAAAAAGAGAGAAAGGAAAAAAATAGAAAAAATAAAAGAGAGAAAAAGAGAGAGAAGAAGAAGAAGAAGAAGAAGAAAAAGAAGAAAACATTACATTGCATGCATCATACAGATAGAGGCATGTCATTATTTTCGCTTGTTTTAGACAGGTATGTGAAGAATTATCAAAAGAGTTTTAAGAAGTAAATTTTATTGAAGAAAGATGAGGTAGCCATATCAGTGTGAGGCCAGATGACGATAGCCATTGTAGCGTGAAGCCATATGATAAGTCCTTCAGGCCATCAGTAAGTCCTTTGGGCATGATGATAAGTCCTTCGGCCCATCGGTAAGTCTTTCGAGCATGGTGATAAGTCCTTCGGGCCATCAATAAGTCCTTCGGGCATGATGAGGCAGCCATAGTAGCGTGAGGCCAGATGACGGTAGCCATAGTAGCGTGAAGCCAGATGATATGTCCTTCGGGCTATTAGTAAGACCTTCGAGAATGATGTTAAGACCTTCAGGCCACTAGTAAGTCTTTCGAGCTTGGTGATAAGTCTTTCGGGCATGATGCGACAGCCATAGTAGCGTGAGGCCAGATGATGGTAGCCTTAGTAGCATGAATCCAGAAAGATCTATAGCCATGTTGGCGTGAATCCCAGAAAATTCGAAGATAAAGGTTCCATATAGAAAGGACTCGTAGCTCCAAGATCAGAAGATGAAGAAGTTCTATATAGGAAGAACTTACGAGCCTAAAGATTCGGTCGAGGAAAAGCGGAGAGTTCTAGAAGAACACGCGATTTCGAAGCCACAAACAGGGAAGTCAGATAAAAATGAGTGGTTTTGGTCTTTGCTTTGTTCTCGTTTCACAAGAACAAGCAAAGAATGGTAACTGTAATCCCTCATTTTTATCTGATTTGTAAATATTGTGTTAATATATAATTAAAATTATTGTTGCATGTTACGCATGTACATGCATGAAAGTTAGTAAGATATAAAAAATATACGTGTGTGATATCTGTGAGTGCATGTATGTTATATATATATATTATGTATGTGTACGTATTAGTAATTATTTATATGTATGCTCGTATGTTACATGTTTGAATATTTGATTAATTTGCATGTATGCTGTGTGTATATATAATGTGTATATCTGCATTAGTTATGTGTGTGAGTATATATATGCTGGTATATGTATGTGTGTCCGTATGTATAGGTATGAATGCTTGTATGTCATTAAATGTTTGTGATTTGCATGTACACATATTGTATGTGCGTGTGTGCATATGTTTGTATTATTATTATTATTATTATTATTATCATTAATGTTATTATTAATGGACTAACTTAAAATGAAACACATAAATTATAAACCTAAAAAATAATAATTAAGGTCCAGTTTTTATACAAATGTAAGACCCAAGTATATTTACATGGCCCATCTCGGCCAAGCCCAAACCCCAACCTAATTAACTAAACCCTAGAACCAAGTATGATGACTTTTTTTTTCTTACAATCGCACTCATCTTGGCTGTTGGATCAAATATAGATCCAACGGTCCAGATCAATCCAAGGTGATCATCCATCTGCCGCGCGTGAAGACCACTCGCCGTCCAATTGTTTGTCACACGCGCTTGTGGAGCACACGCGAGACTCTTCAGACCACTAGGCGCCACGTGTTATCGATCCAGACCGTCCAAACCCCAAGCAATCCTAGCCGTTGGATCAGATCTGATCTAACGGCCAGAAATGGATCTAACTGAACGACCACCTCCACCATGCCGCCGTACCAACCACCAAGCATGACCGAGCATCACAAAAAACACAAAGAAATATGGATCTGTCAGTACCAAACCAAACCAAACCTAATATATTATGTATTTTATTTCTACCAAACAAAAATATGAGGATATGTATCGAACTCAATCTATAATCAGGACCAGTTTTTCCAGTTCAAAAAAATACAAAAACAAAAAAAAGAACACAAAAAGTTCTCAGTGGTAATTCCTTATTTCATTTTTATTTCTTGCATGCTAGTATTCGAAAGAAAAAATAATAATAAAAGGTTGTAAGTATACCTTCATTGTCGCATTGGTCGTTTGCCAGTGACAAGCTGTCATTTTTTTAACCAAATACGGTGAACCGGCAAAAATCTCGGCCTTTAGTTTCTTTTAAAAAGTAAGTTTTTAGGGGGTTTTTTGGTTCGAATATGTTGGAAAGGGGTGGTTATCTTAGTTTTTTTGAAATATAGGGTGGAGGTTTTAGAGGGTTTGTTGACGGTCGGTGGTGATAGGCGGTGGCCGGAGTAGCCGGACCACCGCCGACTTCTAGAAATCAAGGCGGCCGTTGGGGGTTTTTGGAAAACCTAAGGGTTTTGGTTAGAGAGTTTTTAGTTTTGGAACCAGAGGAAAATAGGGTCAATATTATAGGTAAAAAATGGATAAAGGCTGAAATTGGTTTAGATAGGGTTGATTTATAGCCGTTTTGGTTCTTTAAAATGGTTAAATTCGAGTCTAATCCCCCCGTGTTCTTGTATTTTACACTTTGAGTCTCCCCCTACTTCAATGTGCTTCGTTCTGTCATGTTGAACCGGATTATGTGCAATGTTCATGGCAGATTTGTTATCACAATACAGCTTTATTGACCCTTCCTACTTAACCGTTAAACCCTTCAAAATGATTTTCAGCCACAATAATTCACAAACTCCAAGTGCCATTGACCTAAATTCAGCTTCTACACTGGATCTAGCCACCGTATTCTATTTTTTGCTCCTCCAATTCACAAGATTTCCTCATAGGAAAGTGCAGCAACCTGATATTGATCTTCTATCATCTATAGACCCTGCATAATCTGCATTATTATATGCTTCCAAAGTCAGTTTTTCTCTCTTTTTGAATAAAATTCCTCTGCCTGGTGTACCCTTTAAGTACTGTAGGATTTGATTCACAACCCTTAGATGTGATCCTTTAGGGTTGTGCATAAATTGACTTACAACACCAATTGCACATGCGATATCTGGTCTCGTATATGACAAATAGATAAGTCTTCCCACGAGCCTCTGATAGGAGCTCCTGTCAACTGCTGCATCCTCTAGTGTATCTCCAAGTCTGTGATTCACTTCTATAGGCGTTTCTGCTAGTTTGCATCCTAATTTTCCAGTCTCTGTTAGCAAATGTATGACATATTTTTGCTGAGATATAAATATCCTTTCTCGAGAATTTAATACCGAGAAAGTACTTCAGTCTGCCAAGCTCTTTGACTTCAAATTCCCTTACTAAGCACTTCTTTAAATTATCCATTCCTTCCAAATCATCCCATGTAACTATAATGTCATTTACATAGACTAGTAAGGCAGTTACTCCCCCTGAAGGTGAGTGTTTCAAAAACAAAGTATGATCGCCTTGACTCTGTCTATATCACTGTTTGAGCATTACTTTGGTAAACCTCCCAAACCAGGCTCTTGGGGACTGTTTTAGTCCATATAGTGCCTTCTTTAGCCAGCACACTACATGTCCAGCATTTGAACTGAATCCATGTGGGACATCCATATATACTTCCTCTTCGAGATCTCTATGTAAGAATGCGTTCTTAATGTCAAACTGTTGTAATTTCCATCCTCAATTGGCAGCCAATGACAAAAGTTCTCTCATAGTGTTCGTCTTTGCAACATGAGCAAACGTCTCAAGGTAGTCTATCCCATAAGTTTAAGGGTACCCCTTAGCCACCAATCTTGCTTTGTACCTCTCTAAATAACCATCTGACTTGTACTTTACTGTAAACACCCATCTATATCCCAATGCTTTCTTCTTTTTTGGTAGTTTCACCAAGTCGCATGTCTTGTTCTTCTCAAGTGCTTCCATTTCAACCTACATTGCATTTTTCCAATTCTCATCTTCTAATGCCTCAGATACATTTTTGGGAATGGAAATGGAATTTAGACTAGTAAGGAAGGTTTTGTGGTTATGGGACAAGTTTTTGTAAGACATGAATAGGTATAAAGGGTGTTTTGTGCATGTTCTAGTTCCTTTTCTAATTGCAAGTGGAAAGTCAAAATCTCTTTGATCAGAATTTTCAGTGGTATTATTTTGAATGGAAATAGGTTCAGTAATTACCTCGGGTTTATAGAAAAAGAGGATGATTGAGCCTGCACTGGTGCCTTCCTCTTTGAATAAACCAGAGAATGACAAGTAGTGTCCTGAATCCCTTGCTGAGTTTTAGGTGTTTTTGGCTCAATCACCTCGGGTTGTATGGAAGTAGGCTGGACTGGATCATGCTGTTGGGCTGGCTAGTTGGCATGGAGCTGATGTGTAGTTGGATGGTTATTAGAAGCATTTGTTGGGGCTGAAAGGAGGTGTTGTGTAGTTGGATGGTTATTAGAAGCATTTGCTGGAAAATCAAGGAGAAAAAAAAACCTATCCTTATCTTCTCTGAATGAAACTCCCCCTAAAGATAAGGACGATTAAAGTAGTTTTCTTCTTCTGTAAAAGTTACATCAGCAGAAACAAAGTGTTTTCTTGTGGGAGGAAGGTAGCATTTGTACCCTTTTTGAGTGGAAGAATAGCCAACAAAGACGTATTTTATTGCCCTTGGATTAAGTTTCCCCCTATTTTGAGAATGAACATGGACAAATGTAACACAGCCAAATATTTCGGGGTTAAGATTGTTTGAGGTATTGAAATTAGGGAAAATTTTGTTAGAACTTGTATAGGGCTTTGAGACTCAAGGATCTTGGTAGGTAGTCTGTTTATCATATAGGTAGCAGTTAAGACAACCTCCCCCCAATAGTGTTTAGGAACATTTTTCTGGAACAAAAAAAGGCCCTTGTGATGGCAAGAATATGGCCATTCTTTCTTTTAGCTATACCGTACACAGAAAGACTCATGTATGATGCCTTTTTGTTAGGCTCGATGAATCAACCAAAATTGCTTGCCAAGAGGTGGAGAAGATGCTAATGGGTGATTTTTGTGGGAAACAAAAAGATAGAAAATTAACACAAGAATTTTAGAGTGGATCGGCTTTCTAAACAAAGCCTACATCCACTACCTTAGCTTCCAACTAAGGATTTCCCAAATCCACTAAGATTTCTTCCCCTTTTACAAGGCTTAGGAGGCAACCTTTACAACCTAGACTCAATTACCAAGCCTAGCATCCAAAGCTTACAACCCAAGCTTTGGGAAACCTCTCTAACAAGAGAAAATAAAGCAAACAATAAATTCCTCTCTTAGGTATGTGTTTGCACTCTTGTTCTCACCCAAAATCCTAATACACTTGAGCATACATAAACATTTTGGCTCACAAGTGTAGTCTATACGAAGAATGGGAATTTAAGCACAAATGACTTAATTACAATCATAGATATGTTGGCATGTTGATTATTAGTTGTTCTGGGTGCTTGAAGGGTCCTTTTATACTCCCAAATAAGTTCTTAGCTGTTGGATATCGTTGAGGATGATTTAGAGCCGTTAGAGACTTTATTTCCCATAGTAAATGCAGTTCTAGAGACAGTCGTATTGGTACACGGGGTAGCCGTATCGGTACGCCTTCTTTAAAAACTAGCTGTTATGCTCGCCCAGCCTTGGTGTATCGATACACCTTTGGAGTGTATTGATATGGTGTATCAGTACGCTATAGTCTGTATTGATACGATGTATCGGTACGCTGTATGAAAATAGCCGTTGGGGATTTTAAAACTAACTGTTGGGGATTTGAAAACATAGGGTATCGGTACGCGTATAGGCGTATCGGTACGACCCTAACCGTATCAATACGCTGAGGAGCGTATCGGTACGGGGTTTTGGTTCTGAAAATTTTCTGTATCTAAAAACCTAAAGTGTATCAATACAAGGTGGAACTGTATCGATACGGTAGTGCTGAAAAGTTGAGTTTGGCTACTTCCAAAACCTTTTGAAAATACCTCAAACTTATTTTCAAGTTGTTTGGACTTAAGAACATTTTTCAAATCTTTTCAATTAGTCCAAAACTAGTTTTTAATTATTATATCAAAATAAATATTCTAACATTTTTCTCAGAAATAAGGTGAGGGGACTTGATTGAAGTAATCTTTGGCATTATCGGACCTAAACCTCTTTATTTCAGCCCCAAATTGTGTTTTAATCATGTTGTAAAAGGTTTGGAAAGTAGAGCTCACATCAGATTTCTATTTTAGGAGGAATATCCAAGTCACTCGGATACAATCATCAATGAAGGAGACAAACCATCGAGCCCCAAATATGTTGGAAATAGTAGATGGCCCCCAAACATCACTATGAATAAGAGAAAAAAGATTGGAGGTTCTTTTATTGCTCATTGGAAAATATGCGCGTTCATGTTTTGCAAGTTCACAGATATCGCAATGAAAGTGTTCAACATTTAAATATTTAAACAGAGAGGGAAACATAATCTTTAGAACACTAAAAGATGGATGACCAAAACGGAAATGATGGAGCCATATGTGGTCTTTATTGGTTTTAGATTCTGAGAGAAAGGATAATGGTGGGGAATTCAGAGCATTAACTTGTCCATCGGGGTCTTCAAGATAGTATAGGCCATTTATTTCTTTAGCATGTCCAATCATCCTCCTTGTACCATGTTCTTGAAAAATACATCGAGTAGGATAGAAGAGTACATTGTAGTTAGTGTCTTTGGTGATTTTTTGGATGTAAATAAGATTATTAAATAATTTTGGTACATGAAGAACATTTTTACGGTGTGTGTTTTACTTACAACAATATCCCCTGACCAGCCACTGTAATTATAGATCCATATGCAATTGTTATTTTTCTATTACTAGGACAAGGTGTATAGGTGTTAAATTTGTGAGAGGAGTTTGTCATGTGGTCTGTAGCCCCTGAGTCTGTTACCCAAGAGCTTTGGTTGAGTATACTCGAGGCTTTAGAGTTTTGAGAAGAGGATATACCTGAGAATGCTGAGTACAAGTACCTGTTGAAGAAGGCTTCTCCATTGACCCTAGCTGATTTTTTAATTTCTCAATTTTTTCTCTGTTGAATTCAACAAGTGGTTCTTGATGGTTTTCTCCAGGTAGTTGTTTTGTCGTATAAGCTCGTCCTTGCCCATTTGGTTGTCTACCTGTTTTTTGAAAAATTCTTATTTGCTGTATGTGGTTTCCCATGGAGTTTCCAGCACTTTTCATTAGTGTGACGAAGTTTCTTGCAATAGGTGCACCATAAGGAGTCCCTGTTGGTTGGTCTTGTATGTTCTGTCTGTCTGCGTTCTTCATTACTCGACTGTTTCAGGCCAGATCTCTCAGTTACAGCTCTTGTGACCAAGGCTGAACTTTCTACTTGATTACTTTCAATCACAACCCCTCTTTTTCCTTCCTCAGCACGAACAATTGCAATTACTTCATTTAGTGAGGGCATATCCTCTTTCCAAGTATTTGGACTTTTACTACATCAAAATCAACATTTAGTCCAACAAGAAAGTCATAGATTAGTTCTTTTTCGACAATCCTTTTTAGGAGTGCTGCGTCTTCACTGCATCTCATCTGAATGCACTGCTAGTGATCCATTTCTTGTCAAAGACTCTACAGCAGGTTGGAATACTCTGTGATCGATTTGCTTCCCTGCTTGGCAGATGAAATCTTAGTCTTGATTTCATAGATTTTGGCAGCATCTCTGACTTGTGAATAAGTCTGCTTCACAGTTTCTCATATTTCTTGGGTTGTGTTGAGGAACATGCATGCATCACTAATTTCTGGCATCATGGAGTTCCATAACCAAGACATAACCATTGAATCTTGTTCATCCCACGCATCAAACTCAGGGTCCTTTTCTTTAGGTCCAGTTCCAAGTAGGTGACTCAACTTTCCTCTCCCTTTTAAGAATGTACGAACCAGTTGAGACCACTTTAGGTAATTCTTTCCATTTAATCTGTAGGCTGCTTGGATGTTCTGCAGATCACTTATTGGGTTTGAGTGGTTCCCTTCATTCGCTAAGACTTGTGAAGTAACCCAGTGTTGCTAGTTTCAACGCCTTCAGCCATGTTGTTGTTGGATTAACACAACACTTTTGAGAGAGGGCATTGGGAAAGATAAGAAGCTGCCAAAAAAGAAATGAAAGATCCCAGAAATAAGCTAAAAAGTTCTGATACCATGTTAAAAATGGTTGAACTCGATTAATTTTTCATAGAAAAGTTAACATTGGTATATATACAAGCAGTAGACTTAACTTAGGAAACTTCTAAACTAAGAAACTATCTGATTCTAGGGATGTTGACCCAAAACTAAAGCCTTAAAGTTAGGGATTATAGATACTAAGATATTTACAATATTTCTTAATTAATATACACAATCTTCCTAATTTAGGAAGGAAGCTGATTTCTGACAATGGTCAAGTTAAAACCTTCGTCATCAATTTCATTATCTGTGGCGTCCAGCTCTTCTAAAAATGGGCAACGTTCTCCAATCAAAACAAAGGCTTCCTTTGGAACCAAACTACAAGATTCCATCCTGAGAGAAGTAAGGCAGGTGCATGAACTTGTTGTGCTGTCTATAGAGGTATATGTTATTTTACGGCAGCATGTGATGTCTAGTTCCTCAGATCTTTTTGTGACTGGACAAGGAAAGAGAGACCGTCATCTGTCAGTCCTAAGCATTTACTGAAGCTCAGTTCCTTGAAAGAAGCATCCAAACTTGCCATGGCTTTGATCCCAGACCAAGTAATAATACAACCATCTAACTTAATTGATTGCAGCTTTGAATAAGTAAGAAGGCATTTTGCTAGATCAGAAGTAACCTGCAACATCATCAGAGATACATAAGCAGCGAGCCAAATGATTAATATATAACTAATACGGAATTACCTTAAGGATTTTTTGACTTACAGAAGAGCCATATGCCAATATGATCTGCTGTAGCTGTTCAGCACCATTTATCAGAGATGACAAGCCCGTGTAACATTTTGGCAGTTTGACAAATTAAGCATCCGTAAAATCTCCAATTTGGAAAAAACAATCACTTACACGATTCTAGTAAAAGAAGACTTATTTATAGTACCGGCTGAACTCCCAGCGGTTCTTTCCATAGTTATATCCGCTAGTAATAATCTTAGGCGGCTTCAACAGCCTACCATTTCCAAAATAACAAAAAGGAAAACATACCTTTAGTGACTTGCAACTTTGCTCGAGTGTTGAAAGTCCATCATCATCAATGCCATGGCATCAGGGATGGACCGGGGTGGAGGCCCCCTAAAAATTTGAAATTCCTATTCGATTTAGAAATTTTTTAAAATTTTTCTATATATTTTCTATTGAAAATATATTTTCGCCCCCCTTAATTTTTATAAGTTTGCCCCCTAAAAATTTATAAGATCGCCCCCTAACCTAAAGTCTTGCGTCCGTCCCTGCATGGCATCCCTCTAGAATGAGATCTTCAAGATGTTGGAGTCGAATAACAGATTTAAGGCACTTCTCTGTGATCTGTGGTAAAAAAATCATACAAGTTATCATTATAACTTCTCATCTAATTGTGCATTCTCTAACCAAGAATCAAGAAAAAAAAGAATACAGCCATCTTGTATCAAAATAAATAGAAGAGTAGATTCCAAGAGCCATAACATACATGAGAAATGATCAATTACGTATGGTCAATGGTGAATCATGTTCTACAGCAATACATCGCTACCGCTAACAAGTGCAATTACATCTAGGATTGCTACGGGAACTTATGTCAATATCCGTGTAAGAAAATAACGTTTCTCTTTCTTTTTTCTCCTTTAAATAACAAATTCACTTTAGATTGAAAGGGGAAGCTAAGAAAACTTGTAGGAACATTTTCATCTCAATAAAGGTGTTTCAGCTTATCCAAAAAGGTGTATGCTTTCTACATGATGCAAATTCTACAGGTGATTGGTCAACAATGACCAATCTCAACTACCATTTGCTCAACTAATGCCGATTATTAGGAAACGACGAATTATGCATAACTATCCATAAATAACAATGCCATAACTGGTCCATGGAAACTAATAGACTCAGCAACTCATCAGAAATCGAGAAATCAACCAAAACTGAGTAGCATAAAGGAGTTAATCAACAAAAATAATAACAACATATAATGGGAATAATACATTATTCACTATTCAACCGATCATTCACCTAGTAGTAGGAGCAGGACGGACCTAGGAGATGCTGAAGGCGGCCGTAATCCCTGGAAATTTCAAGTTCCTTTATATTTTATATATTTCTGATACAGCTTCATGATAATTTAATCTTTTACATGAAATTTTGGGTTAATTGAATAAAATAGGAGGCCCAACTATAGCCTATAAATTCACACACTTGACAGAGTTGATATTGATTGTTCCACTTTGTGGATGCCGCAAAAAACTTCATTTTCTTTTCCTTCCCACAGCTGAGTTTAAAAGGAAATTAAAATTACCGGCAAATAAGACAGATCCAAACTCCGAATCTGTTTGCACTTGAGAGCAATCAACTGCACACCCAAATCACCAACACGCAAGCACCACTTCAAGGAAAGGGACTTTAACTTTCTACAGCCAACAGCTATACAGCCGATCCCCATATTGGTAATCAACTTGCACCTCGCTAGACTCAACCTCTCCAAATTCTTTGCCTCTGCAATCGCGGAGGCCGCCAAGTCAGTCAACTGCGTGGCGTTGCACAAATCAACCTCAACAAGAGCCGAACAATTAATAAACAAGCTGGATAGCCCGGCATTGGTGAAAAACCTTGATCTGGACAGGTTTATTGACCGCAGAGTAGGTTTCCAGGTTGAGGATATGACGTTTAAGGTGGCATCATCGACGCGCGGACAGAGAGAGAGATCGAGGTGGAAAACAAAAGGGTAGCGATGAAATGTTCTGGGGAGGAGGTCGGCGCGAAGAGTCTATGAAGTAGAAGGATTTGCAGGTGAGGGAGAAGGATTTTGTGGCGAAAGGGTCGTGGTGAAGGTGGAGGAGGATTTTGAATACAATCTCTTCCGTTAAGACATCAAAGGGGTTTGATGAGGAATGGTGGTGGGGCTGTTTTCTGTTGCTCTGGGTTTTCATGGAAGTTTTTGCGAGGGAAAAAGAGAGGGGGGGCTTCGGTGTATCTGCATCTGCATCTGCTGCATCTGAGAAGAAGAAGAAGAAGAAGAAGAAGAAGATGCGCAATGGCAGAATTACTGTACTAGCCTTCAGAGCATTTCTCAAATATCTCGACTGACCAAATGACCCTTGCCATTTGCATTACACCTATAGATTGTAGATTCAATTTACTGATTATGCCAGCCTTGTAGAATCATTTCTTCTCATTGTATTTTCTGACTAATTCTATTGCATTTTGGAAGTGATATTTGATGTCAACTTATAACCTTATCATTATAAAGATTATTAAGAGAAAGGAAGAATTTAATTTATTAATGAAAGAGATTCGTCTCATTTGGGGAAAAGGGGGTAAAGCTGGATACAGGAGGAAGAGATGTATAATGCATCTGGGGAAGGGGTTAGACGGATTCAGTTTCAAGTGCACATCTTTTGCACTTCTAATGCATTTTGGTACGGCTTATATCTGATTTGAACTCTCCGTCCCCCGTTCCGGCGTAATACTATTAAAAAAGTAAAAGCCTTGCTTGTATCGATGAATGCCACGTTTCAATCTGAGTACAACAACGTACTCCTAACCCATCCCGCTTGGTCAAACATCATCCCCTTTCGTTTTCACTTTCTTTTATTTTTAGAACCGAGATAGTAGGATTATTATCAACAAGAGCCACCCCCATCCCTTTAAGCATTCCTATAGGGGGAAAGGAAAATAATTAGAGTTAATGCCTTCGATGGGCGGCAACACCTACCACACCTAGCCAGCTTTCAACTTTCATCCACCTGTCCAGTTAACAACTATGAATCATATCATATCATATCCTGATCATGTATGTATGTATGTGTGAGCCATAATAATAGAACCGGAGATAATATTTTTAACTATCCAACCAACATACTTGCAGGAATTCCCAAACTTACAACAAAATGCAATCTCTGGTCATATAATCATCTAGCTTGGTTCACTGTTTTGAAAAACAAAATATATGAGAACACGGCCTGCCGGAATTAGTTTCTTCCAGATCTACATGCCCATGGCAATATGGTATACCAAGTTATACCAAGGCGAGAAAAAAAAGACAGGTTACTTCTTAGCAAATGTGATAGCCATGGGATATTGAGGAGCGATTTTGAAACCCTGGAGGTTCTGCATTGCTGTGGAAGACTGATCTTCATCTTCATACTCCACAAATGCAATACCTGGCTTTGCTTCAATCATTCGGACTTCCCTGAACCCAGGGTACTGTTTGAAAAGCAGCTGCAGCATCATGCTTGTTGTCTCATGAGGTAAATTCTGTATGAAGAGAATATTGTTCGGTGCAGCCTGCTATTGAGCATTCACGTTTCCATGATGGAAAGGAGCCTGCGCATAATCACATAAAGAGTTTTTCCATATAGAATGTTAGCAAACTCAATCTCTCTTGGTAAAAAAGCGGCCCAAAAAGAAGGGTAAAGGCATATCTTAGTACTATCTAAGCACCGCAATCAAAATACATGAGCTGTAATTCCCATGAGGAAGAGAGACAGGAAGCAACGATCAAATCAAAAGTAGTTCATAAAATTACCTTTGAACCACCATTAAACCTGTGCCATTTGGCATTGCAGATTGATGTGCCTCCTCCGCACGACATTTCCTTTCAGCTGAAAATTTCATAGTGCATCAAAGAATGTCATCAAATTATACAGCAGTTACAATAAACCAAAACAAACGTAGTTTAACTATTGGATGCAAAATAATAAGGAAACCAGAGGGGCAAAATTTCAAGTTCTCAGCCCCAAGAAAGCAACTCTATATTGGCTGCTTGTCATTTGTGTTCCTATGCAAATTTAGCATTTTTTACAAACAGCAAATCCAAAAGTCAAAACATCTGGCACCAGAAAAGCACCATTAAAAAATAACCCAATGATTCAATGAAGACATTTATCCCCCACAAAAATTAACACAAGTGCTATGAAAATTTCGTAGAAGGAAATTGTATTCTCCTGCCCCCTTGCAAAAGAAATTGGAGGTCATACAGAAATGCGATTTTTTTTTAATTTAAGAAAACATCCAAATTCTAACTGAAAAACGTACAATGAATTTAGAAACTATCTTCTGTTACTCCTGTTTTTCTTACGATAAAGAAGGCAGATTAGGGATGAAAATATTTGGTCTAAATATGAATTTCATCCTTCTACTTTGCAAAAACTGAAAAGCTAACCCCTCTACTTCAATTTGCAAAATTTGATCCTCAATCTTTAAAAAATTTAAAAGTTGGTCCAATTGGGTAACGCTGTTAAACTTTACCATTAAATTGCTAACCTGAAAATCAACATTTCAGCAATTTATATATGAGGAATTAGCAAAAATCAACAGTTCAACATTTAAATGCAACAAAAATTAGAAAAATTCAACAGTTAAAGTCCACGTGGGACTAACTTCTCAGCCTTCATAAAGTACAAAAACCAAATTTTGACAAATAGAAGAATAGGGCTAACTTCTCAGTTTTCATAAAGTAGAGGGATGAAATTCATAATTAGCCATATATGCATAACTGCAATAATTACAGTTACACATAACATAATGAAATTCAAGTCACTAAGGACCATGCATTATGCATATGGAAAATTTTAAAGAGCTAAAAGGTGAAGCAGACACCTTTTTCTTCTTGCTTCTTCTTTTCTCTGGGAACAAAGCTTCCATCATTTTGGGCAATACAATCTGATTTTGTCTTCGCATATTGTATCCGCTGCACCAAATCAATCATACACACAATCAAACCTAAGAATCATATTAGCAGCTAAAATCACATAAATTAAGCCCGGAACACAATCTTATTGCAATCACAAGTGATGCCTAGACAATGAAGGAAGTTTTGTTCAAGCAGCCATCCCCATGAATTTATGAACATGGGGAGGTAGCAATAGTTTTAATTGCAAATGGTGCTATTGATAGGTAGAAAACTCTTCCTTGGTGCCGAAGGAACAATAGCCCTAATTTATAATAAAAAATTAAATGGCTCCTAATATTTCAGTAAAAAGGATTCACAGGATAATTTTTAGGTGGTTCAATCATAGTAACTCCAGAGGAACCGATCGTAAAATTACACCATGGAGAGTAATATAGTATTTGAATAACGTGAAACATAAAATTCTCCGTAAATAATAGAATAACTACAACAACATTAGCACATATAAGATTTCACTCAGTCAGAGATAGAAACCCCAAATCAAATGCAGCACAAACATCATTGAAGTTAAAAGAGACATTGTTCACTTTGATTTTGATTTTTGAAGCAATCAATGCCGCAACAAATTAAGGTACTCACCATAGGTTTATCATAAAATGGGAAATTTTGCATTTGACGGAAAGCATTACTAGCAGCCGTCAACTCATCAAACACAACCCATGCTTGTCCACGAAGCTTGGGCGTCTTCAAGGCAACAACATCCAAAATCCTTCCATATTGAGAAAATAAACAATAAAGGGATCTCTTTAATTCTGAAAAAAGAGAGAAGAATTTGTTAATGGAAATCAATCTCAGTTCAAAGTCCAACAGCTTAAGCACCAGTTGGATATTTGTAAAACTTTTTAACATTTCCTAGTAAAAACTAAAAAGGGCACCGTTAGGGTTACAAACTTAAACCCTCCAATTAGGGAAAACAACTTTTTCCCCCTTTTATAATGTCGTTATACCCTAGAAAGAATAAAAACTACTTGGAGCAAGATCCAATAGAGAGATAAGCAATTCTGGTTAGTGAAATTTAAATTCCCCTCGTTTTCTCATCAACCAAACACAAAACGAGAGAGAGAGAAGCGTAGGCAGATAGTGGTACCTTCGTTTTTGATCTTCTCGTCGAGGTTCTTGATGTAAACAGTTTGATTTGGAGGTATATCCGCTGTTAGCATTTTCGCTGGATTTTCCCAAATCTCTCAAACCAACCAAAGTTTTGAATACCTTAAGGAGGAGGAAGACGAAGGAGGGAGTTAAGTTAGGAGTGTTAAGCCATTGGGCTGCAGAAGATTTTATTGGGCTTTCGATGTTTCTTTGGTTTTGTAACCCACTTCTATTAGGGTTTGGATCTGTTACTCCATAATAAGCAATATCAACCATCTCTTACTTAGGTCTTGTTTTACCTTGCTTTTTAAACCAATTTTTGAAGCTAAAAATTTGATTGAAACTAAAAATAATAAAAAATATATATAATTACTTAGGCTAAAAATATTTTTCAGCTTAATTTAAAAAGTACTTTTCAAAAGTCGAAATTTTTAACTTTTAGCTTTTTTAAAAGCACTTTTAAGTAAAATCACTCATATATCTTCATTTATATCACTATTTTTTTTATATTTTCAAAAAGAATGTCTAAAATTAATATTTTATTTACATAAAAACACTTTTGACAGTAATATCAAACACTATTTTAAATCAAACAATCAAAAAATATTTTTAAAAATTACTTTCCCACCGTATTTTTCAAAAAACAATGTTAAGCTGGCCCTTAGGCTTCTTTTGCTATTGATGTGAGTAAACTGGCGTTAGTTGCAACGGGCGTTTGAGTAAAAGTTAAAAAAATTCAGCTATAAGAAAATAAACATTCAGGTATTAAATCCAGGTTAGTAAACGCTTGTTCAGGCCAAATCTAGAGCTGTTTGGCACTAAAATCACGGCTGCAACAGATTTGGGATTGCAAAATCAACAAAAACGAAGCCTTATTTATGGTGGAATTTTTATAATTCTATTTATTAGTAGAATTGACATTTTACAGATTTCAAAACTAAAAAAAAAAAAAATCACTATAAATGTACCCGAATAAACTTTTTTATCATACATTCAAGAAAAAATATGCTTAAAATAAATTAAATTAAATATTTACAAAGAAAAAATAATCATTAATTATAGATTAGTGGTAAAAAATATAAATAAAAAAACATTATTATACTTCATAAATTTTGAATCATAATATACTCATTTTTTTTAAAATCGGCCTACCACATATCCAATAAATCATTAAACATTTTAAAACCCTAAATCTTTATCCATCTCTGCAATCATTTATCGCGCTCTAGCAACAGTTTCCTTTCGGTTTGACTATATTGTTGATACTTTGACTATACCCTTTAACTCATTTTAGGATTTTATGCCCATCAAACCCACAAACATACTTGATATACATTTGTTTTGTAGGGTTGATTTTATAAAGGAGGGAGGTTGCATTCAACCTGAATCCAAAGTTTGTCTATAAATATATAGTTGTTTATGATTAAAACCTACTAATAGAAAACTTGTAGCATGTCGTTTAAGTTTTATACTCTCAAGATTACATCATGGTCGATCGCGTTGCATGATTGCGAACAGATGACGACACTACAATAAAAAAAAAAAAGGTCATATCCCACATCAAAACCCTGTGATTTCCTACTACGGTCTATAGCAGTTGAAATATGGAGACAATGGTACTATTATATATCATATATGATGAACTCGGATCTTCTAAAAACTATATGTTACGGTGAAAACAGAAGCACCAGCCAGCTTGATTCAGTAAACGTACAAAACCTGTATGAGAAATGCCAACTAAAGTTATCAGGATGTACAAATGAAATCATAGAACAAAATGGAATACAGTAACAGATAAAAGAAAAGCCTCATTACCAAAGCACATTGCACTATTAAAAACTATACTGAATAGCTACATTCAATAAAAAAAATCTAATCACTCCAATTGTGCTGAGACTGAGTTCTTGAGGAGAAGATCGCCTGCATGTGTGTGTCGTGTGGATAATTGAGAGAGAGAGAGAGAGAGCTTGCCTGTCATTACATGTACAACCCCCTCAGCCTCCGGTCGGAACCAACATCTAGGCTATATTTCGTCATTGCACACCAGATAACATGACCCAAGGCCTTATGCTTACTTCTTTGGAAATGAACGTATCAGGGAAGCAAAAGTGCCAAGAAAAAAAACATAACTCAAAATTGATTTCCAGGTTAGAACGGAGACTGGCATAAGGGGCACGAAGATTTGTGAGAAGTTGAGAACCACTTGTAGAGGCATGCTGCATGAAATTTGTGCTTGCAGGTCTTGCAAGCAAGACGAGGAAGGCTGTGGTTCACAGTGTGGATAACACTGTAACATATAGGGCACTCTTCGACACCTTCAAATTCCTTGTCGAAATTACGCTTCCATACTCGTATGGCTTCAGCTAAAGCTCCATTCTGCATTACAAATGAAACGCATCTCACAAAATGGGAGGGAAAATACTAAGGATGAAATAGAATGCAAATAAAATATTAGCTAGTACCTGATTACGAACAAACATCATCATGGACATTAACCACTTCCTCTGCTTCACTTCACTTATCCCTAGGCTCCTCATACAATCAACATCTACAGGCCGTAGTGGATAAGATGCAGGAAGACGAATAATTAGATCCATTCCTGTCTCATCTTTTGTATAGGTAGCCACAACCTCATTTGCTGATTTGCTTACACTTACTGAGAAGTTCTCATCAGCAAAATTTGCTGTCTTTATCTGCATAGCAGAAGAAAATTTTCAAAACTAAGTTCGGTACAGAATTGAACCTGATCAATTTTCTTTTCCATCTCTCCCTCTTCCGGTTCAGGTCAAGTGTTGAAAAAAAATTCATACAAAAGTGCTTCAGAAAGCAAGTCAGTCAGGAAAAGATAAACTTCAATTCAGCACTCGTAAGTGGTTGTCTACAAGTCAGTTTCCATCTTGTAAAAGTAGAAGGACGTTAAAGCATGCATTTGTCATTTGAGAACAATTGATCTAGTAAATAGTAATTCCAACATCATAAAATTGTCCAGATAATTCACTAAAAAAACTTAAAATTCAATGAGCGCTAGCGACTTGGTAATTTTTTTAACAATTACTTTGAAAATTAGAAATAGAGATATTTTAGACAAAGATGCACACCAGGGACAGCTCATTTGCAACCAGAGAAGGACTGCACCATGTTCTAGTAAAAGATTCGATCATTGATGAAGTAGAACGGTCACGTAAATCACTAAACCATCCCCATACATAAGCAGGAAGCAAACGAAGCATAAGGCCGTATATTCCTCCAGAAAATGCAGCCATTTTCAGATGTTCAATAGGCCAAAGTGATTCCACAGAAAACAATAATGACCCTGTTGTGATGGAGCGTTTGGCTGCAGTTGCAGCTTCTGATAGAACACTAGGAAGATCCCCATCTTTCTTCTTTTGAAAATGCGTTAAAGATAAGTCGGAAAGCAGATGCTGGAAAAGGCAATCTAGTATCATTGGATTAGCAGAATTTTGAATATATTGTACCAGCCTCTCCCTTGAAGACGATAATGAAGGTAATGATGACAAATGGGATAGCAACAAAGCCCAAGCAAGGAATAGATGTACCTGCAGATATGATTAATAATATATCATTATATCATATGGAAAAAATTTCATTGAAATTCAGGAGGTAAAGTAAATATACCCGCTGCTCTGCCACCAAATCCATATCAAGAACATCATAAGGTAATTTCTCAATTATGTAAGATAATTCTTTAGTCACATGAGCATTCTCTTCTGGTGAAAGATCGAGATGAACTGACTCCTGGGCATTTGAATCAACATCCGAGCAAAGTGTAATTCCTTCACCAAAGACAGCCAACTTAGAAACAGGTTCTGTTGACAAAACAGCATAGGCAGCAAGCTGCAAAGATGGTAGTGGTCTGGAAGTAAAGAGGATGGCATACAAAGCGCAAATAGGCCCTTTGCTTAGTCCCCAGAGTTCGATTGATTTGACAGCTTCATCTCTAGTATGTGGAGGAGATTTCAAGACACATGAAGCAACTGATTCCCAGAAAGACCGATGATAAAATCGAGAAGCTGATATAATAGATGCAGCCTCAAATGAACAAGAACCAGCAATTGCCTCCGCAATACCAGTGGAAAAGAACATGCGGAGAATGCTTTCTAGAATCTGGTTTTTAATAGGATCCCACCTTTCTGTTCTCAAGGGGTTTAAATTATCTGCGTCTTCTGTTGGTTGGATTTCCAAAAGGCCATAAAGGAAAGAAAATGAGACGAGGGAGTTTTTATTGATATTTATAAGAGAATGGTCAGAAATTAACACACTTTCTTCAAGTTTTTTATGAATAAGATCGAAGTTATCAGAAGAAGAGTGTTCAGTGACTGCATCATTCACATTTTCAGCAACTTCCTCCATCATCAACACTGCTGATTCAATCCAGCCTCTTAGGTGGGAAAATAGACACTCCCAATCTTCTTCATCAAATTCTCTCCAGCAATAACCAAGAGAAATAACCATTAGCCTTGACAGCAAAATTTGTACCACTGGCAACTGATTAGCATCAATTGATCTACCACTTTCATGCCTCTGCTCCCGAAATAAATTCAGTAAGAGAAGTCTCTCTTCATGATCAATGTTTCTATCCAGTTTCATTATTTCAGCACCTCCCACAGCCCTTAAAGGATAACATGAGAAGACCAAGTGGAACCATTCTTCCATATCTATTAACCCCCCCCCCCCAAAAAAAAAAAAGTCAGACAGGACACAACTTAAGGTAAAAGTAACATATTTCAACCAAATCATGCAGATATACAAGGGGAGTGGATGAGGTCCACCAACATGCACATGCAACCAAATAAAATGATCAAGACCTATTTAATAGAAGCAAGTTCTTATAATAAGCTTGTCTTTGTGCAAGTTGCAAATCACATGCGCCAAAGGGACAAAAGATACTATTTCAGATACCATTATGACAAGAACAATTGGTCTTATGCCATAAAATTAACTTCAGAAATAAATGATATAAAGGGTATGCATACCTTGTCCAGTTTGCCATGTGACCAAAGGCGGGAATTGTAGAATCCTCTGGATCCAGCTTTTGACAGTATCCTGTATCTGATTTTCATAAAGTGGATCAGGCTTACCGTCATTAGTACATTCACTGGACCTGATACTTCTTTGACATAAGGTTGGTACAAGAACACTTAAAATAGAAGGAAGTATCCTCAAACAATTTGAGTTTACTGTTTCACCTATCAAGAGTTTATCTACAGAAAGCTGAAACAGAACCATGGCCATTTCTGGACCCCAAATATTTTCTTTTAACAAGGTGAAAAGGAACGATACAAGAGCTCTCAGAAAGGGCTCTTGAATATCCTCCATATCTTCACCTAAAGTAGGCCATGCCTGAAGTGAACTCTGTGAGCAGTTTTCACCATGAACGAGAGCACCATCAAATAAAATGCTGAAAATGGTATCCAAGATGCTTCCATAAGAAGAATAATCTCTACTCTCAGCAAATGAGACTAGTTGAGGTAAGAAAGAGGTTGCAGCACTTCCTTCTGGCCATTTCCATGTGCATAGTATTTCAGCAGCAACCCAAGCTCGAGAAGTAACCTCAGTATTTGTTGAAGCCTTGGTTGATAATGGTAAAGTGTCCAAGCCATCACAAGCAATGACTTTATGAAACCCAAGTTTATAGATAAGTTTATCAATTAAAGAAATGAACTTGTAGTTTCCATATGCCTGCATCCAACAAACACTTGCAATTTGTTAGTTGTTGAGTTCAACCTTGCTGTGGAGACTGCAGATACTTGAAGAAAATTGCAAATTGTATGCATTCAGTAAACCACTCATACAAACTAAGCACACAGTAAAAACATCAAGTATATGATTATGAAATACTGTGTCACTAAAGTTTCATTTAAAGCAGTGTACTAATTTTCTACAGTTTTTTTAGTTGCTCCCCTAGTTCCTCAGGGTTTTGGAGTAATCCGGACTAATTTTCTACAGAACACTTAAACAGTAGAACATCCAAAAAAAGACATTGAATAGCAAAAGCAAGGCACTTTCAAACTATCCTACTACAGTTAAATTGTTACCATGATTTTAAAGGGATGATTGCATCATAAAAGGGGAAATTAATGACATCTTAACATGTGTGTGTGCATAAAAAGGGCATCTAGTGACTCACACTCTCATAGATTCTTTCATTAGCCGGTCCTTCCATTGAATTCAAGTCAGGTGTGATCCACCAAGGCCACATATCACCTTTGCTTAGAAGATGATCCAACAGATTCTGTTCCTCGTACTGATCCTCACAAAGACGCTCAAGCACATCTATGATCATCATGCAGCACAAAGACACAAATTTGTTGTTGTCTAGTTTATCTTCCTTGAAGATGGAAAATCTAATAGTGCAAATCAAGATAGTCTTAATTCCTTGCCTCTCATCTTTACTGAAGCTTTTCCACAAATTGCTTATCTTGGATAGATAACCATGCGCTGATTCACAAATATCCATGCGTGCCTTAATCGTTTTCTTTGACTCATCATCTAGAGCATCCTCTCTTGCTCCAGTCATCCTATACTCCCAGTCAATAATAAACACCGCAGCTGAAATACTTGAAACCATGCCACTTTCCTCATCAAGTGCACTTAAGCAAAAGAAACTGCCCTCAATTATTTCAAGAGCAAAACGAGCCATATCGACCACATTTGCAGGATTCTTACTATCTAACCCAAGGCAATTCTTTTCAGGATCAAACAAAGCACCAGCCTGCTTAACAGAACAGAAAGGTGAATCCATAATAAAAGAAACTAGCTTTCTCAAAACCTCCTTGAATATCAGGGCCATTGACTTCCTGGAGACGAATGAATCTAGATTGCCTTTGGTTGCACCCCCAAGAACAGAACTACAGATGGTAAAAACAACAACTCAAAGCACAGAAATATAAATGCTTAGATCAGCAAAATGCTTATGGACTCAATGTGAGACACTTCTCCACATTTATCAAATAATTAGCCTATTCTTTTTCCATGTTTGAGCTAGAATTTTAGGTCCCCCAACATCATTAATTTTGTTTCAAGGGAATTCAAGAAAGCAAATAACTGCTAAAATTTTCCAAGAAATATGACAGGTCATGTCAGTCACTGACAGATGCATGGTATGGAATGATGTACTATGAACAATAATGCATACGGGTTGTCCTTAAGGAATCATTTTACTAGTAGTATTCTACAAAGTTTTTTTTTGGTCAACAGTATAGCACTAACTTAACAGTCTTCTTGGTAAATATTGATACTTGCTCACCAGTTCCGGAAATTCAAATTGCAGAGGACAAAACATGTCATGCTTTTGCATTTACATACCATAAAAACTGTGCATCAGAAGTTCCAAAGGGAGGAACAGAAGAGGCAACAGAAACAGCGGTTGCTTCAAGAAGCTCATGATGCCAATGATCTGGGAGGGAACCTAGCGGATGAAAAGAATCTTCTCCCACTTTCCTTTTCCTAATCTCATTTCTCGCCTTCTCAAAAAGCATTGCCAACACTGCAAAGTGATTCGAGTCCGTGGAGCCTGAGCTAATCTTAAAATTTACCAAGTGAAGGGCATATGTGATAATAGCATGCCCCTGCTTGGAGGAACATTCATCATCAAGCAATGCAAGTAACAGATCTAGTCGAGCACTGGTAGTACAATCATGTCCACACAAACACCAAGGAAGAAAAGTTTCCTTGTAAACTTGAAGAAAATACTCCAGCTTCATTTCACTGTCCTTGTCACAGGGAGGACCACAGAAAGGTGCATTGCTGCTGGAAAAAACCACTTGGAGTACCTTTCGAGCTCCAAATATCGAAACTGAAGTAGACAATAGCCTCAAACCATCTGCTGAATCCTGTCGTGGAAGAAAATCCAAATGTGAATGTTCAAACTAAAGCATGTATAGATAAGAGATGATGCAATAAGCACAAAACAAGATGCTCTGTTCCTTCAACTTCACAATTAGAAGACAGACAATTATCATGAAAGAGGTGAAGGACAGCAGCAGGGCAGGACAAATGAGACTCCAGGCAGGTTTCCCAGCTACACTAAAATTGTTCTAGTCATTCGACTTTCTGATGAAACCACACTTGTCATTTAAATTTTCACATTTATATTCAGAAACGAAACATAGAGATGTAATAAAGACACTCTGTTTTAGGGAGTCCAGGGTACCGGCGAACCAGGAACTGATTTCTCATCCAGATAACAATGACATTTTTAAAAAAATAAAGATACTTCAGAGGCCAAAGACACAAGGAGGTAAACAAAAAGTCCTTAAGTTTCAATCGCCCAAGAACACCATATAAAGCAATTTGCCTTTAGTACGATTACAACCAGCAGCAGCAATAAGTTAATAGTTTTTTATAAACAATAACATAAATAGCACATGTAAGCATAATTGAGAAATTTATATCTGCCAAACATCAAGTGTTCATGCAATGGTAACTTACAAGTGATCTGACCAACGAGAAACACTTGGCCAACATTGGTCCGACTAAAAGCAGCAAAGGCCAAGATTCACCCTTTTGCTTTGCATGTAGATCCACTAAGAAAAGAAAATTTATAATTGGCTCTATATTCAATGTTGGCTGTTCTGTGGTCACTTTTTTCTGAAGCAAACCCTCACAAGATTCCTGAAACGCCACACAAAAGATAGAGAGAAGGTCCTCTTCCAGTGAAAAAATGTCAGAAAGAATTTCAACAATGCACTTCCCCAACTCCTGAAGATAACTTATTGAATACTTGATATTCTGCATTCCTGTTGTCTTCCCATGAAGTGACTGGTCACTATCCTGGTCTTTTGAGTTCACAGATGACAGGTAATCTTGCCACAGAAGCTTTACAAGAATATCATTATTAAGGGTGATCCGAAAATGAGAGATGGAATCGACACTATCACAAAATCTGGTAAGTTTAAAAAATATTAGTTAGCATTCCAAATAAAATAATGATATTATTTTTCAAATAAAATAAATGATATAAGTGGTAAGAATTGAGAGCATCTGATCCACTATACAAAAAGGACCGCAAAGAAAAAACTCCAATAACTCATACCTAGAAGCATTACGTAATCCCCAAAAGAAACACTCTCTAAATGCCCTGAAAAATGCTATTCGATCCACGTTCGGAGAATGAACTGGATTCCTTCCAGCCCATAGGTTATGGAAAAAATCAAGAAAAAATTTGTTTCCAGAAAATGCTTTAGAAGGAATAGTATCCAAGAATAGAACCAGTGCTGGATAAGAAGCTTGCTGAGATCCAAAGCATCCATTCCTAATAAAAGACCAGAAGCGGTTAAATACAGATTTCTGAACATTTAATGTAGTCCAACTGTTGGGAAATCTCTTTGAAAATAGCAATACTGCATCCCACATTGAAGAATGACAAGCAGGATCTTTTTCCTGGAAAGCACCAAGAACTGCTGTAGCAATAGTTTTCATATTTCCTTCATCAAAAGCCTGAGGAATGTTTTTCATGAAACTTCTTAAGACTGTGTATGTAGCTGACCGAACAGCAGGGCTTTGAGACTTCAAAAACTCTAGAAAATATTTATGAGCAGAGAAAAGCTTTTCTGCAAAAGAAATTGCAGTCGTCTTAGCCTTAGAAGCATGTTTCGGTTCAGCAGATATATTTTCAAAACCAGGTCTTTCTATTTGCACAGAGACCAAAACATCAAGAAGTGTGGCCAAAGCCAGCAATGAAGAAGATATCACCTGAAATTAAACAGAAAAGAGGAAAATTACAAAACATTTCAGGAAGATGAAGAAACCCAAGCGACAATATAAAAGGTTTGCTAATGCTTGTACTCCTCAAGTAGTGAGCATATATCAAACATTGTACATATTTATGCTCAAAAAACACATAAAAGCATTAGCATGAACTGTACATGTAATTTCCTATCAAGAAATGAATTCTAAATGTAATTTTGATACCCTCATAAGAGCATTTATGCACAAATAAACATATATTGTGCATGTTCTGTTAGATATCCCCAAGGATTGGAGAGTATGGAAGTCATTAAGAAAAATTAAGCAACTCCATTTTCCACTCGGTAGCCCCAAAAACCCATATAGTTATAGATGCCAATCAGCCAAGAACAAAATGAACAGAAAAAATTTAGCAGAAAAATAACCAAAAAACAGCTTTGTCTGACAACCATCCAAGGCATACCTGCTGGTGCATCTCTTGCAACTCATCCAAGGCAACGACTTTGTCTGACAAAGTTTGTGGAGTAAGCTTCAAATTTTCTTCCAAATACATAAAAACCTCATTTGTGCATAAGATTAAAGCATCTAATCTCTTTTCCTGAGCAGGAAAGGCGGCCTGTTGTTTTACAACCAAATGATTAAATAAAGAAAACCAACTGTTCAAAGCCCACCGCATCCTAGCATATTCAAATGTTCATAAGTCACAACTACACTACATTCATGATGCATAGGCTAGTAGTTTATATGATGCCAAGAAGACTGAACCTTCATAAAACATGAATTTGATTCAAACCTGCAATGAACGTTGAGCAGCTTGGGAAACTTCAGAACTTGGATCAAATTGAGAGAACCACCATGGTCCCATCAAAGACTTCAAGTGCGGCGCCAAATCTCTTCTGAGAAACATAGCAACAACCAAGTTTTTGTTACATAAAAGAACAGACAAAGGATCCTACAAAAGAAATGTTAAGGAAAATAACAGTTCCTTTTTCTTTGTTCTGTCATCTTCCTTAAGTGACACCTCTTCTGACTCAATAGGCATGATATTTCAAAATAAATAACATGTTTATCACTGTATCAATTTGTTTTATTGTTTGAGGTTGTATTTGTTTCTAAAATATCTAACAAAAGACATTCACACAATTAGCACCACTAAGACCAAATTTTTATGTCTTTCAGCATTCATTGGGTCAAGCTTTTCATAATTAAACCTTAATATAATTCACCACATTGTATCCATTAAGTTGTCAACTTGTCATACACAGGAAGGAAAGAAAGCAACATTCAATAAGCGGGGGGGAAGAAGTTCAAACCCGACAGCAGTGACAAGATTAGTCATTGTTTCATGAGTAGCTCGCCGAACCTCTCGATTATAGTCCAGCAGTAGCTTCTTGTATTCAAATGCCTGTATGAGGGAGAGCATAGCAGTACTTTAACATATTAAACAAAGCCTAAGGCTTGAAAAACTGAAGTTTACATTACAACATTTGCATCAATGGGTATTATTTTGGTTTAAATGTTTTTCAATTACCATCCAAAAGGGGTTAAACAATCAATCGGTCTTTTAAGTTTAACATCAGAGTTTCATGTTCTTGTGAGTTTTGAGATAACATTCAGTGTAATTTTTTTTCATTTATAATATTTTAGACTTCAGTATCTACTAACCAATTTCAGAAACATTTTCATGTAGACCTCTTTGTTCTTTGTTTTTCTCCTCATGAAGGTGAAGTTGTTCAAAAATTTCACCATGCTAGAACTAGGAAATTAAAATGCCCAGGGTTTTGAGTGCATTTCTCTTTCTATGTCAAAATCTTTCTTTCTCTAGGCATTGTTTTTCCCAACTACCTTTTTATAGACTACTCTAGTATTTAATTCATATAACAGCAACTCAGTTGATGTGTCAACAATGACCAGTAAAAAGAAAAGAATTAAATCTTACCCATTGTGGAATGATCGGTACTATTTGCTTTCCAGACTTTTGCTTGAGCAGAGCAGACAGAGATGCCAGAGCTTTAAGCTGTTAATGAACAAGAAGCTGGTCACTACATGTAAATTGAAGGGGTTATTAGTTCTAACTTAACAGAAAAAGGATTTTCCTTGATCATGAAGATACACTCAATTGATTACTAAATGAAAAAGGTGATCATATTAATCAAGCTTGGGGCTAAAGCTGAAAATCCAATAACCTAAAAACTAAGACATGTCAAGTGTAACCTGCAAAAAGTTTACAGAGTTCATCGCAATTCGCAGATACTAAAGAAAATGTTACTACCTTGGTAGTAGGATCCTTCCTTGCCAGCCTTTTTAAGTGTTGTGCTACTTCACTATCTATATCCTGCAGTTGCAAACGATTCATCAAATTGGAAGAATCAATTGCTGCTAACTTTATTAAGATACAAAACTTTTCGCCGTAAAGAGGAATTGAATACCAAAAGAGGATTGGGATCTTCGGTGGAGAGAGTGGAATCCAGCCGAGAGCTACCGACGTAACCGCCAAATCCCACCGCTGCTGCAGCCGAACTCGATGGCAATAGAGAAGCCGCAAGACTGCAAGCCAACAGCCGTAAAGGTAAAAGAATTTAGCATATAGGTTAAAGAAAAAAGAATTAATTTGTTAATAAATAGCGAAATTTATCTATTGAAATAGAAAAGTAGAGAAAAATGAAGGCAAAACCTGCTGCTTGAAGGCCGTGCCTTGCTCCTGGCTCCGTCACCCTTCTGTCTCCCCATTATTGTGTACTTGGATTGAAAACGACACCGTCGGGCAGACCTGAGAAGGTCTTGGTTCGCTAGCTGGGAAGAAGAAGAAGAAATAGAAGCTAGGTATTGCCTTTTGGTAAAATCAAATTTTGTCTTTGCCTAATACGGATACGGTCACGGGAAGGTTATATTAATATTTAGGGTAAATTAATTGAATTACATATGAATATTTTTAAGTTAAACTTTTTTAACTTTAATCTTTTAGTTTTTAAATATATTTTTTATAAATTTTAGTTAATTAAAATATCTAAATAAATTATAATCAAAATTAAAAAATTTTGACCAAAAAATATCACAATTTTAGTAGAACGGAGGGAATAACTTAATTATGAGGAGGTTTTAATTTGATTATTAATAATTACAGTTAATTATTTTATGAACCGGCAGTAAAAATAAAAAGTTTCAACAATAGTTCTATTTTTAGGGTTTATAAATTAAATTTAGGGTTCAAAGGTTTAGAAATTAAGGATTGTTGTTAGAATTTAGGGGTTTATACGTTAAAACATGAATCCCTAACATATAACCCTAAAACTCAAAGCCTAATCACTAAACCCTAAATTTTAGTAATGAGCCATAAATTGTCAACCACTAAACCTAAAACCCTTAAACCTTAAATTAAATCTAAAAATTCTAAAACTAAGGCACTTATAAAAACTTTTTTCGTCGCCAGTACATAAAATATTTTCTCTAACTTAATTATGGGTAGGTTTTAATTTGATCACTAATTTATTAATTTAATCAATTAAATCACTTAACTATTTAAATGATAGGTTTAAGTGATAATTTGATCCTTATAAGAGTCCCAAATCAACTATTATATATATATTTTTTAATTTCATCAAGTTAAATTTATTATAGTTCGTTCACAATGTATTATATACATGTTAGACGGAGTAAGATTCTGCAAGCTTTGTAGTTAATACCAAATTCATGCATATGTATCTGATGTAACCGTAAATTTTAGATTAGTCCAATATGGTCCCTCAAATTTTATAAATTTTCATATTAATATGAACATACTCAATAAAACCTAACCCCAAATTCGGAATGTGACACAACCAATGATATTTGACCCATTGATTAACTAATAAAAATCAATTATTGCAGAGGTCTAATATGGTGGTGACCCTCTTAACACAATTTATTCAATTCAAAATGTCAAGATTCAAAGCTCGAATGTCGTTTAAAAAACCTAATCTTTAATACCGTTAGGCCGACTTAAAGTTAATTTGGATTACACAAACGATAAGTTGGTATCTGGTTATAATGTTTAATATTATAGTACACGATGTAAAAGGAAGGGTAATTTACATTACATATCATTGAACTTAAATTCAACTTAAAAATTTATTTTGTCTTCGAAGTGTTTCTCTTTTTTTTCCTTCAAGTGTGGCGTTTCCAACGACAACATCAGTGCTATTGTCATGCTTTTTCTTTGATTGTTTTCTTTTATTTTTAGTTCCACACAAAAATCTCTTATGTTTGGGATTTTTTTACATATCTTATTACGTTTGTTTATTTGTCTTTATGGTACGATTTTTATTTTTTTTGTAGTATAATTTTCGTTTATCTTCTTAGTAGTTTGGCATTCATGTAGTGACCAACACAACGCACCCTCTGATCAAAGAAGATCATTGGTTTAATATAATTAGATTCTTTTTTTGATAATTTGTTGATACAATCATAATCATTAGCAGAACAAATTAGTTTTCCATTACTATATCTATATAACGAGTAATTTGAATAAAAATGAGAAGATTTTGATAATAGTTGCTTGATTTTTATGGAAGAAAAAAGACGTATTCCATAGATTTGTTTCTTTTTCTTAATTCCTTTTGATTTTATATGTTTTTGTTTTTTTTTTCATGAATTTTTTTCTGTGAATGTGGTCTCCAAGCTTCTCTTTATAATTAAGGTGTGTCTTATTTTAATGAAATTCAATTTCTTGTTAAAAAATGGATTATAAATCTTTAATCTCATAAAATTATATTGTTCAACTTTAATTTTTTTTAACAAATTAAGTCTACTTCACATAATTTTTATAGAGTAATTTTTGATACACACGTGTACAAAAATTATACAAATCTGCATATTTATTCTTTAAAAAGTAAAATTTAAATTTTTAATTCTAATTCTAAACCCTGCAAATTAAACTCTAAACTAAATTTCTAACCCTAAAAAAATAGTCTTATGTGTGGAATAATTTCCTTCTTTTATATGTTAACAAATTAATATCTAATTAACATTTTATATAAATTTCTTAAATTTTTCTCACACTAAATCACTAGAGAGGTAACTTTCCAATTATGACTGGTCATTGCCTATGCTATTGTTGTGTCTTTGAAGAGTATATCTTATTTGAGGCTTGTATACATTGTATGATGATGGCTTGGGACTGGACTTGGTTGATGTTGGGTGAAGATGAGTAGTTTAGTTGGTTGGACAAGTATGTGAGTTAGAAGTCTGTGGCCAGTCTTTGATTATTCTGTTTTTATGGGTCGTGTCGTTTTCATAATAGTGTTATTTTGTTTTGTATTTGATTATTTTGTGTATTATTTTTCTTCGACTAGGTTTAATGAGACATGATAATCGTGCACTTGTATGATTTTTTCGTAGATTATAAAATCATACTTATTGATAAAAAAATTTGTAAAAAGTGAAATTATAATTAATTGAATCAGTTTCTTGAACATTTCTAAATCATTCTTTATCACTTTCTATCAATCCATTGAAGTTCTTCGAGGAATATCGAGATACTGATAGCTTTTGTATCCAGAATAAGTAAAAGTATGGTTTTCAAATTTTCAAATTGAAGTTTTCCTCTCGAAAGTTGAAACCAAATTGCAGCATGGTTAATCGAAAATCGATTCGAGGTGTTTGGACTGTTTATAATTCACAAATTTACGAACCGTAGTTACCTAAATTGAATCAAAATTAATTTTTTATTTAATTTATAATTATTTTTATAATGTAAAAGTAAGTATTTTATAGTTAAAATACTATATATACATTATTCATTATTATTTTTAACTAAAATTTAAGTTTTTAATAAATATTTATGAAAAACACTTTAAAACTTTACTTTAAAGGTCATAAAATAAAGCTATTTTATCAAATAAAATACAAAATTTTAAAAACCAACGTTAATATGGATCAAACAAAAATTGAAGTTAATCGAACCGGAAATCAATAGTTACTAAAATAATTTACCGAATTAAACTAAAATCGAACCGTATACACTCCTAAATATCACAAATCTATCACAGTATTGACAATGTTAAACAAATAAAATACTAACAATTGAAATACGTATATGAGATATGGTGTTTGGTAGTATAAACTGGCACAAAACCAAAGTTACAACAGCAGCTTAGGCTCATTAGGTAGTTTTCGAAAATTAGTAATCATAATCTAGTTTTTTTGATAAATTACATGTCTATATTCGGGATTTGTGGCTATTCTTCTCAACAAATGTCTTCTTCAAGGTTCGAACTTAAATTTTTTCCTTGAGATAATAATATGTTTTGCCCTTGCACCTAACATTTATTGGTTAATAATAATCTAGTTGATAGGGGTGAAAAATGAGATAGACAGGTTTTAAGAAATTGATTCAATTTATTTGAAATTATGGTTTTTTAAAGAATAGTAATAATCTAGTTTGATAGGATAGAAATACTTCAGAAATTGATTCAAATTTCGAGAACCGCATATTGTAGTGGATTAGCGCGTTTGACTTCGGATTAGAAGGTCGTGGGTTCAACTCTCAATGTGAGTTTATTTAATTATTTTTAACTCCAATTTTATTATGAATTTATTTTTACACAATTGAAAATTTGATTTGCTAATAATTTAGTGCAATAAAAATCTAAACATTCAGCGTAAATCAAATAATTAACGGGTCACTTTTATATCATAGTATCTTCCCCTTTCTAATGTGAGATTAATTTGATAAAATTAAAGATTTATAATTTATTTAAAAATTAAAATTAAGTTCAATAATTTATAATATAAAATATGTAAAAAAAATATAAGTCCGAATCAATCAATTGTCGGGACAATGTAGTAGTGAACTTCATATTATCTTAAACCACTAAATAACAATATTGCTATAACTAAAAATCTAACTCATATACTATTGATCCTAATATGAGAATGCACCGATTAAAGAAGTTGAAAAGAAAGAATATGATGGTTGATGTTGATTTTAGTTTGTTCATCCTATGTAGATTTGGGGTGGAGAGCCACAGATAATATGGTGTTCGGAGTAGAGAAGACGGAATGAGGAAGAGAGGGGTACGACCCTCTTAGTTTAGTCTTGTCCAGATGTATCATGTCTGTTGTCAGACTTATCTCTTATTGGGTGTGTAAATATTTATAGTCCCTCAGTACTGTTGATAATTGGACAGTATCAAACTCTGTTACAGACTATAGACGAATTGACAGAGATAGACTCAATCTCTGAGTTTTAGACTTTGAGTGTGGTTGCTGTAGAATATGACAGTATCTATTCTCAAAATAACTCGAATCTCCGATAACACTTCAATCCCCGAAAGGACCTATCTCCGAAAGAGTTGTTGTCGTGAGATACTTTCGGAGTTTGTCAAATATGTAGTAACGCTGATAGTGGTGTGGAATGAGGCTTTCTTCGGGTACCATTAATTCACTCGAGGAACAGGCTTCAACCAAAGCCCTACGACTCACCAAGGTGTGGGGCGGGATAGTCTAAGCCACCTTCACTTGTTATCAAAGTCAACTGCAATGCAGCTCCAATCCGAGATGGCTGATATTACCGCTATCGCTAGGAACAGCAACAGAAAAAATCGTTGACGGAATCGACTCACTAGTGTGCATTTTGACAACACCAGTGGCTAAAGCTCTTGCTTTAAGGCTAGGTTCCAATCTTAAAGCTGCAAAAGGAGTTCCATACCAAATATTTTTTTTATAATATACATGTCCATCTTAAGACTCATGTTCAGAGCGCGAGGCTGCCCTTCCAACAATATCGTCTCTAAGGTTTGACCTTGCGTCCTCTCCTTGAGAGTGCAATGTGTCTTACCAATGCACCCAATACTTCTTCTAACAAAGAAATAGCTGCTGAGCTTTGGGTTTTTCAGTAGTGTCACTCTGTTTGAGTCATTTTCTAACTTGATACAGATATGGGGAATTTATCCAGAACTCGAAATTTCTTGGGACCACTAAACAAGAATATTACCACAAGTGCAACAACCAAAGAAGGATCCACTGAGCCGGGAAAAATGGTCACTCGAAATTTACTTCTTCCAACATATATCTGCCCTAGTTTGTGCATAAGACTGGTCTGCATTTTGTGAAAGCATTGAATTAGATGCAAAAATGTGCAGCACAAGCACAACAAAGAAAGTACGCAAAAAAAAAAAAACCTATAGTGTATGAACCAGGAAACATATATAAGAGTATAAGACAACGACGAACAGATTTAATCATCTAACTTCTAAGGACTACCTTCTAATCGAACAAAGTAAGAAACAAAATAATAAAAATAAAGTCATTTGGATGAATTTGCATAGATTGAGAAACTAACATGATGTGGGGGGAGAGAGAAGAGAGGATTTTCCCCCGGAATCAAGGAGAATGGCCTTGTCGAGTTTGGAACATTGACGGGATTTACTCATGTCAACCCATCAATATTCAATAGCCATCAACTTTAGCTCCGACACTAACAAACATGTTATTAGAGCATAAATACCCACACAAAAACACTAGAAGGGGAGACTTTTGGCATCCCAGAGGACCCAGACCATAGTTCACCATCTGTTGGAAAAAATGTGATAATTTGGTAACTTTGAGACATTTTTTATGGATAAAGGTAGAGATTCGAACGATGAACATATTGGTTTATATTCTACTCCATGAGACATTTACAATGGTATCTCATGTGCTCGAAATAATCGGGTGATAAATGAGAAATTGATGTTCAAAGTAGGGATATAGAGAATTGAATAAGGAAGTAAAAAACTATGTCCCACATTGGTGGGATAAAAAGCTTAGGATGTGTTTATATACATTTACCCACTTTATAATCATTGAATGGTTTAAATGGAAATTGTGCTTAGTGTGTAGGAGTGTGTGAATCAATCCCATTTGGGGTTTGGGTGTATGTTAGCGATGTGAATGTTTGGACTAGTTGAGCTTTTTGTTGGTCTGCGAATATTTTACTCATTTTAAATTATTTTTTTCCTTATAAATGACATATCTTTTTGAATATTTCGAAATTTAAAGGGATGTTTTTGGCTTTCTTAAATACGAATATTAAAAAGGTAGTGACTGCAATTCACGAAAATATATCTGTTTAATATGGTAGTAATTGACAAATTCCGAATTAAATCAGACAAAGGGTCAATGACCATTAATTCAGAATATATTTTCTCCATATTTTCCTTCATCCACTCCCCTATAAATACCAAGCCTTTTTCTTCGGTTTTAAAAGCACAACTGAAAAAGCTTTTCTTCCTCTCTAGTATTTTCGGTGATAGGAAAATGCAAGGATTTTGTTCGTGATCCCTTTAGACGTGCTACTGTCAAAGATCATTTGTTGTTGTATCTTGGGAGACCAACGATCAACGGACTCAAGCACTCCAGAGTGGTCGAAATCTATCTTAAGGAAACTGCGTAGCTGCAGGCCTCAACACGTTTCCTAATGTTTGTCATTTCCAATTGGTTTGGTTTTAAATATTTTGTATTTATTTGTTATGTTCGATTAATAATAATAACCGTATTCGATTTTACTGTTTATTATTTATTCTTGGATTAACGCTTTGTTAACAATCTTAAGACAAATTTGTTTTTGAGTCTTAATCCAAGAGTGAACAGATTGAATAATCGATAGTGTTGCATGCTTCCAATCCAATTCTTCGACCACGGCATCAACCAAGTGTGTGGCTCATACCTGGTCCTTTATCAACCCTATGCATTTTCGCGTAACCAAAAAGGAAAATTTTCATTGAAGGAAAAGTTTCTGGTTTAAGGTAAATCTTTAATCACAAGATTATTAAGGCAACCAATTTTATTACCTTACAATGTTCTAGCCCTTTAATATGTATTATTAAATATGACATTAATTTTCCCCCTTCGTACTAATAATTTTCTTTTGAGAAATTTTAAGTGACGAACAAGATTCTTACGCAAAATCTTTAGCAATTTTGGAAACTGAGATCTCGTAAATAATTCGTTTTAGGATTTAATTCTTGCAGTTTTGACGAGTTTACGTGATCTTTCGTTCAAAATCAAATTTGTTGTGGACAAATCTATTTAAACAGAAATTGTCATCAAAAGTAACATCGGTTACTGATTCAGAATTTTAATTCTGGTGGATAACAAAATCGAAATAATCAAGAATTAATTCTGGTTATTACAAAATTACTGCTAATTCTGGGAAACACTCTTAAACGAATAATTGGAAATCCTTTTAAAAGTGCATGTCTAGGATTGATTTCTTAAAAGACTTGGTACTTAAGCGTGCCTAGTGCACCTCCTCTCTTTCAAGCTAACCTACCTGGTGCATTGTTCATTATTGAGATTTCTCGTATACCATGTGAACATTATGACTATAAGTCATAATAGAGGTACATCAAAAAGGTTCTACAAAACTGACAACCTTAATATTGCTGTGAAAGAAACTTCCAAGCAAGTATCCAATATGGATGTATGTGTTGTGATTTCTAAAATTAACATAGTTATCTCAAATCCAAGAGAAGGGTGGCTTGATACTGGCACCACACGTCACATATGTAGTGACAAAGACTCATTCGTTGAGTTGGTTCCCAATAAGAACGAGGAGAAGCTTTACATAGCCAATGATGCAACTTCCAAGATCAAGGGAAAGGGAATTGTAGTTTTGAATATGACTTTGGGCAAAGAACTAAAGCTTCAAAATGTGTTGTATGTACCTTACATACCAAAGAACCTTGTTTCTAGGACCATCCTAAGTATGCATGGCTTTAGGATGGTGTTTGAATCTCAGAAGTTGACTTTGTCAAAAGGAGGAATATTTGTGGGAAAAGGGTATGTATTGAATAATACGTGGAAACTCAATATTATCTATGTAAAAGCTAAAACAATGAATAAGAAAATTGTTTCTTCTTTTGTTTATATGCTTGAGTCATATAATTTATGGCACGGTAGGCTCGGACATGTTAATTATGATACCTTGCGTAGGTTGATTAATTTGGAGCATATTCCCTCATTTTATATTGATTATAATCATAAATGTGAAACATGCGTTGAAGCAAAATTAACAAGGTCTTCGTTTCAAACAATTGAAAGAAGTACTAAACCACTTGATTTAATACATAGCGATGTTTGTGATTTGAAATTTGTTCAAACTATAGGAGGAAATAAATTATTTATTACCTTCATCGACAATAGCACAAAGTATTGTTATGTGTATTTGCTTAAGAGCAAAGATGAAACTATAGAAAAAGGATAAGACACCATATGAGTTGTGGAAAGGTCGAAAACCTTCCTACAAACACTTGAAAATGTAGGGGTGTCTTGCCAAGGTAATGACCCCATTACCAAAACAAATGAAAACAAGTCCCAAAATTTTGGATTGTATTTTCATTGGCTATGCCGAACATAGCAATGCTTATCGGTTTCTTGTGTATAAATCAAAGAATCCTGAGATTCACAAGAACACGATAATAGAATCAAAGAATGCATCATTGTTTGAGAATGTATTCCCTTATAAATCTAGGGAGGTTGATCAAAGTTCAATAAAACAAACTTTGGATGAAATTAGTCCAAATGATCAACAAGAGACTGAAATTAAAATAAAGCCAAGAAGGAGCAAACGAGCAAGGGTGGAAAAAACTTTTGGAAATGATTTCCTAACCTTTATGCTAGAGGCTGAAACTCTAACATATTGTGATGTTATATGCTCCTCTGAAGACACCTTATGGAAGGAAGCCATTAAGAGTGAAATTAATTCCATCTTCCAAAACCATACATGGGAATTAGTGGACCTTCCTTCTGAAATTAAACGACTAAATTCAAAATAGATTTTTAAACCACTAAATTCAAAATAGATTTTCAAATAGAAAATGAAAGCAGTTGGAACAATTGATAAGTACAAGGCAAGGTTGGTAATAAAAGGATACCGACCAAAGGTATGCCTTGATTACTTTGATACATTTTCCCTTGTATCAAGAATAACATCCATAAGGATTATACTCACAATTGTTGCTTTGCGAAATCTAGAAGTAATCAAATGGATGTTAAAACAGCTTTCCTAAATAGAGATCTTGATGAAGAAATTTACATGAAAAACCTGAGGGTCATGTAGTTTTAGGTCAAGAAAGGAAAGTATGCAGATTGGTGAAGTCTTTGTATGGAATTAAACAAGCACCAAAACAATGGCATAAGAAGTTCAATAGTGTCATGATGACAAACGGCTTCAGGATAAACGGGTGTGATAAATGTATATATGTTAAAACTATAGATATTGGATATGACATCCTATGTTTGTACGTTGATGACATGCTCATTGTTGAAAGCAACAATAAAATGGTAAAACGTACCAAAAACATGTTAAATTCGAGATTTGACATGAAAGATATGGGATTGGCCAATACGATTTTGGGCATCCAAAGTAAAAGGTCAACAGAAGGTCTCATATTAAATCAGTCACACTATGTGGACAAGATTCTCGAGAAATTTAACAAGGATGATTCTAGAATAGTCGTAATTCTATTAGATCCTTGTTCACATGTGTCTAAGAATCAAGGGGAAAGTATATACCAAGTGGAATATACAAGACTCATAGGCAGCTTAATGTATCTCATGAGTTGTACTAGACTAGATATCGTTTTTACAGTGAGCAGTCTAAGCAGATTCACAAGCAATTCAAGGAAAAATCACTAGAAAGCAATTGTGAGGATATTGAGATATCTAAGATATACTCGAGACTACGGATTGCATTATTCCAGAGACCCTGTTGTCTTAGAAAGATACTCTGATGCCAGTTGGATATTTGATATTCAAGATAGCAAAGGTACAAGTGGATATGTATTGACTTTAGGAGGAATGGATGTATCATGAAAATCCTCAAGACAAACTATTATAACCAGATCCACAATAGAATCTGAGTTTGTTGCTCTGGAAAAATCCAGAGAAAAACCGAATGGCTTCAGCAATTTCTTGAGGATATTCTTGAATGGCCAAAACCTGTGCCCACAATATGCATATACTGTGACAACCAAGCAACGATTGTTAGGGCACATAATTTTATGTACAACGGTACACATACGCCGTTGACATAATATCATTAACAACTAATCTCAAATGAAGTTATCTTTATTGATTATGTGAGATCAAATGATAACATTGCAGATCCACTAACCAAAGGGTTAAACCGAGATCAAGTTGAAAAAACATCTAAAAGAATGAGACTAAAGCCTAGAGAAAATAAAGGTGTTATGTGAAGAAAAACCCTACCTAGCTGACTAGAGATCCCAAGATCCAGGTTTAAAGGGACAACCTAATCACATAGACCTGTTCGGTCACTGCGGGGGTACCTATCCCCGTGTCTGTTCCTATGATGTAAACAGTGAAAATATGAGATAGGCTAAGCAAAAGCTTTTAATGACCATTGTGCTTCGGTGAGCCGAGCAACATAAGTCACATATGTGAGAGTGAGTGAAATGAGGCCATTTCAAGGAGACTACTAGGCATAGTTCTTTCAAACTCTTGCAGAACCAGACGATGTCCACGGCCATATGGACATAACCATGAGAACTAATACTCTTGTCAGAGAAGTAGTTATGTGAAGTATATCATCATTTAAACAAATGGCTGAACAGTTCAAGGACATCACGTCTACTGGTTAGCCAATAAAGTAAATATACTTTCACAATGGAAGGTTCAAAGGAGGAAACCTACCTATCCTATGCAACTATCGATTGTAGAACCTATCACCACATCGAGTCAAAATGTTTTTGAAAAAAAATCAATTTCATTTATGTGGGGGATTGTTGGAAAAATACGATAATTTGGTAACTTTGAGACATTTTTTCTATGGGTAAAGGAAGAGATTCAAATTATGAACGTATTGTTTCATATTCCACTCCATGAGACATTTACAACGGTATCTCATGTGCTCGAAATAATCGGATGATGAATGAGAAATTGATATTCAAAGTAGGGATCTTAAGAATTGAATAAGAAAGTAAAAAAACCTTGTCCCACGTTGATGGGATATGTTTATATACACTTACCCACTTTGTAGTCATTGAATGACTCGGATGGAAATTGTACCTCACTCACAGGGGGTGTGAATCAATCTCATTCGGGTTAGGGCGCACCCGCACGACGTGGGCGACGCGAATGTCAGGATCGGTCGGGCCCTTCGTGGACCTGCAAATATTTTACCCACTTCGAATTATTTTTTCCTTATAAATGGCATATCTTTTTGAAAATTCCAAAATTTAAAGGGATATTTTTGGCTTCCTTAAATACGAATATTAAAAAGGTAGTGGATTCAATTCACGAAAATATATCTGTTTAATATGGTAGTAATTGACAAATTCTGAATTAAATCGGACAGAGGGTCAATGACCATTAATTCAGAATATATTTTTTTCCATATTTTCCTCCTCCACCCCCTATAAATACCGAGTCTTTTCTTTAGTTTTAAAAACACAACTGAAAAGGCTTTTTCTTCCTCTCTAATACTTTCGGTGATAGGCAAACGCAAAGATTTTGTTCGCGATCTCTTCAGTCGTGCTATTGTCGAAGATCATTTGTTGTTGTATCTTGGGAGACCGACGATCAACGAACTCAAGCACTCTAGAGTAGTCGAAATCTGTCTTAAGGAAACTGCGTAGCTGCAGGCCACAACGTGTTTCCTACTGTTTGTCGTTTCCAATCGGTTTGATTTTAAATATTTTGTATTTATTTGTTCTGTTCGATTAATAATAATAATCGTATTCGATTTTACTGTTTATTATTTATTCTTAGATTAACGTTTTGCTAACACTATCTTCTCCAACCTTTATTTTCTCACATCTCTTCAAATGATCATCTATCACGACTCTCCGCCTAAATTAAAAAGGGTAAACCACCTAAAACCACCACCATCTCATATTGGCCATCAACAATTGGTGCAATGAGCATGAAACATTTATGACGGAAAGAATCATATGTGATGAATCTCCAAAAACAATCATCCCAGAAATAATCAGTCCAACTTTTTATTTATATCTCAAAATCCTTCCAGCGGGATAGAGACTAAAATAAACTTTTAGATATAGTATAAGGAATAATATATTTTTCTTTTTACGATAAAGAAACTAAAACGAACTTTTTAAGTATGGTACAAAAACTTCTAAGATACTTTAACTATATTTACCTAAATTATAATTTTATTATTGTTTTATCCAATGTGCATTGGACCATAGAACACTGTTTCTGATATAAAGATTGCGAAGTTTGCAATTGTGAGTTGACCTATTAATCACAAGCGTTTGAGCAAGGGCGCATCGAAAAGGGCATGTAAAGGGCTCACCCCCTTGTTTAAAATAAAAAAAATATATTTTGAAAATTAATTATTCAATTTTAGATTATTTAACACATTTATAATTTTATATAGTTTCTTAACACTTTTGCCTCTGAGTTTGAGCTGCTCGAGCTCAACAATCAATAATGACGAGCTGAATTTGATTTTTTTTTTTTTTGGGAGCTGAACATGTATAGCTTGTGACATGTGAGCACATTCATGTTTGCTTCGGTGGCACCACCGGGCTTGCTATTTAGTTGGTCTGCATTGCTCCACCATGCTCGTGGTGGTCCTTTTACATGTATGGTCCTGTCCTTGGGTGAAGCAAGTGTCTTGCTCTACATGATTGGTGTCACAACCTTGCTTAGCTACTCTTTGTTTTATTCAGGCTATACTATGATTTTTGTCCTACAATTTTGTCTATGTTTATGTTTGGCCATTCAAATTTAAAAATGTTTAATTTTATCACTCAACTTTTGAATTTCATTTTTTGTCGGCCGTTAAGTGACTAAGGCCATTTAATTTTTTTGGATAAGTTTATGCAAGAAGCCTTTGAAACTTTGTCGTCAAACCCATGTATCAAGCTCCCTTTGATTCACCGGTATCGAAGTATTTTCTTTTAACTCTGAATGGTGAGAAAGTTGAGAAGGAAGAGAAAAGTAATATATCTTAATTTCACGATGATCAGACGGTCCAAGATAAGGTCAAAGCTTTAATTTGAGTTTTGTCAATTTTATAAAAAGTCAATCTGAAAAAGAAAAAAAATGGGAGAAAGGAAAACATTTTGGCACTAATTACGTCACAAATAATGGCTGACGATGGATAAAGTTGTTGAAAAAGAAAAAGAAGAGTAAAATATTAGATTAATTTTGTAACTAAAAGTGTCCAAAATGCAACGTTTTGTTATTATCGTTTTACAATTAACAGTTGGGTGACCAAAAATCACGGTTAGAAATTTGATGGTAAAATAAAAAACAAAATTGGGTGATCAAAACAGAAACAAAGACAAAGTTGAGCGACTAAATGTATAGTTTACCCTTTTATTTATAAGAAAATAATGCAGTTCCATAGTAAAATTATCCATGAGCAAAATGAAGAGCTGCCATCCATTAGTATCCAGTTTTGAAGCCTCTGTAGGATTGATAATGATTGCATAGGCTCGACCCACTCACTATGCACTAGTCGACTCCACTCCATGATGCCCAAGTGCCAACTGACAAGCATTTTTGTACAGCTGAATATTTTAGGATTACTTACAATTTAGAAACATACACTGTTATCCACTATAAAAGATAATCGTTATGAACACGTACATAAAAATAGATATAGTAATGGTGATTTGTTGACAAATTTGTATTACTACAATTCAACCATAATTTACTTACGGTGATTGTGAATGTCTATAAATATTTAGCCTGAGAATAAAATCGAGATAGATCAATAAGATAACATAATAAACACAATTAAACATACGACGTCAAATTTAATCCTTAAAAGAAAAAAAAGTGTCACAATAGCATAAAAATAAAGTAACTAATTAAAATAATTTCATATTGGGAGGTAAACAGTGACCACAAAACTTAAAGCTACTCTATAAAAGATCGAGGGTCGAACCCTCGATCAGTAATTAAGATAGAGGATATCTTATCATCTCACCTAAACCTCGTGGTTATTATATTAAAGACATAATGCCAAAATAAATACCTCTAACGTTTGATTGAATAATCATTTTGCTCCATATTTTTTTCTTGAAGCAGCGTTTCATTTTAGGCCAAAATGACCATTCCGCGGATGAAAATTATTAGTCAACTAACGGTAAATAGCTTGAAATGACATGTCAAACCTACGTGATAGTGCACGCTAATAAAGTAGTATCATATAGACAAAGGTGGTGACTTGATAAAATGACAAATAAGTCAAAAAATAATTTTATAAAATCATATAAAATATAAAATTATTTTTTTGCTGATGTATAATTATGTCAAATCATTTCAAGCTATTTATCGTTAATTGACTAGCAATTTTCATTCATGGATGGGTCATTTTGACCCAAAATAAAACGTTAGTGGTTGAATTACTTTCAAAAAATAATAGAGGCCGAAGTGACTATCCAAGAAAAATGTTAAGAACGTTTTTTGACATTATGATTATTTTAAACAACTTTTAACTATCAAATCTAATCTTATATAAATGTATAACTTTTTTATTTTATTACTCAAGTTTTTATTATAAAAAATAAGAATTAAATTTGTTTAATATTTTCATTATTAAAAAACAAATCTTTCTCTCCATTTATTAAACATATCTTTTGTCTTTTTAAAAAAATAGAAACAAAGAGGAATCTAAATTTTCAAATAAAATAAAATTCTAAACTACATTTACCATCCGTAATCTCAATCAACTTGGAAAGATGATCACATTATCAGTGTTTTTGTTATGAGACTGCTCTTTTGAAGTAAGGATGTCTCATCACCCACCGATTATTTATACTGTGTAAAATTTATCGACTAAATGTTTAAGCGTTAGGATTCACTTATACTGTGTAAAATTTATTTTTTTTATATTTCTTTAGACCGTTAGATGATGATAATTAATGGCTAAAATATTTTTCTTATATTTTTTTTCTTTTCAAGTGATAATATTCATATTTTTTACTGTTAATCTTATTTATCCATTTATCTTTATCTAACGGTCTAAAAGATGTGTAAAACTTTTAAGTTTTATATAGTATACTTGTATCATATCTCAACGTTTAAACATGTTAGATATTTTTCCCGGAAACTTCCTTTTCAACTGGAGCAATGCAAGATAGGAAGAAACAGGTTTTTCCAAGGGATCATTATTGTTTGCAAAACTCAAGCTCAGATTCTCTTTTCCACTCACTGTAAAAAAAACAGTTTTCAACGACTTCGTTTTATTCATTTGTTTAGGGTGGGTAATTTCATTTGATTTCGACACTACAGCAAAAAAATAAAATTTTAACGGCGTTTTTAAGCGCTGTTATAAACACTAGCGCCGCGAGAAGTGCCGCTGAATCGAGCGCTAGAACAAATAGCGGCGTTTGTGAACAAAAATCGCCACAAAAGGTCGATATCTATAGTGGCGTTTGATATTTAAAATGCAGGTATATATTTTGGGATATATCGGCTTTTTTTGTAAAATGCCGTTTACCTTATCTTTAGTGGCTTCTTTTCCAAAAGGACACTATATGTTAGTGACTTTTAGTGGCGCTTTTAATGACAAACGTCGCAATATCCTGACTTTTAGTTTTATTTTACAATAGCCTAACTTTTAGTGGCGTTTTGTTTTTCAAACGCCGCTAATATTGATTGTAAGGGAAATAAAATTATAATAAAAATTAATTTTTACTTGTTTCTATTTCGTCAAAAAATATAAATTAAAGATACAAAATATTTATTAAATAAAATATTTATTTCATCCAAAAATTTATTGTCACAATTAACTTAAAATATTTGTTAAACAAAATATTTATTTCATTACAAAAAGTACAATTTGTCTCAATTTAATCCCATCTACATATTTCATTCCTAAGCCTCTCTTCCCCAATCCACTACCTCTCGGTCACCACTACCGCCAACTACCATCCCGAATCCCTATACCAAAAAAGTTAAATACTAGAAGTTAGTAGCCATTTCAGAATATATGTCTATATTACTCGTACTCATAAACAAAATATATGTCTATATTACTCATACTCATAAACAAAATTGGACATACACCTATGTCAAATTCTCTGATCAGAGAATATCTGAATGTTGAAACTAGAAATCAATGGTTGTGTTTAGTGTATTATTACCCGGCGATATTGCAAACAAAAGATTATAACTGATAAAATCCTTCATTCCATATTATTCAACTTTGAAGACTAAAGAGAATATCTCAAACATAACAAAAACACGATCAACTAATGCAGAGTAATATATTCATCAATTTCAACTCTAGATTATCACCAATTAAAGCTTCCTAATATTAACTACGAATTTGAAGGGAAAATGGAAAAGAAACAAAAAATAGTTAATTTTACCTCTAGATTATCACCAATTAAACTTTCCTACCATAATTTTAAACACAAAAAAACAGAATGCATGATGCATACAAAGATAAAATGAGATGAAAATGAAATTACCTTTAGTGCTGCCTGGACTGACAAACTTTGAGTTTCTATGACATGTATCCTTCTCTATCTCCACAGGAGGATAGCTTGACACAAGAGGACCATTCCCCCCAATGTCAACATCCTCACCAGCCTGTTCATTCCCTGGAAATTCAAAAGACAAACAGAAAACCAATCAAAAAGGAAAATGAACTCTGCTATGAAGTCTACTCATAAAAAAATTGGACATACATCTATGTCAAATTCTCTGATAAGAATCCCAATAAAACAACCTGGATTTTAGAATCTGAGAGTTGGGTTTATTAGGAGCGCGAGCTCCGAGCGTGGGCCTTATTGATGGGCTAGTTGCCTTGTTGGGCTTGAGGAAAGTTATGGGCTTGTGTTGGGTATTGAGTTTTGAGTAAAAAGATAAGTCTAAGAGGTAGTTAAGTAATTTGTCTTTTGGTGGGGAAAGCGAGGGAGCAAAGTTTTAATTCTTGGCAGCCATGTGTAAGAGATGAGATCACCTTGTCCATGCCAACTTTTCCCCAACCACCCTTCCATCCATCTTCCTCTCACAAACAAGTTAAAGGTCAAATCTTGAGGTTTTTGAGTGGAAATCTAGTTTTGAGCAAGGAGGAAAGATTGTTCAGCATCAAATGATCTTTTTTTATATAAGCATTGCTATGAATGGTGATGCAAGAGGTTTTGTTGGGGTTTGAAGAGGAAGAGCAAGAATGAGTCTTTGAAGGCTTCTTCATTAGCTTTAATCCAAGGTTAGTACACTACTAACTCCTATAGTTTCATGCAACTCATAAAAATAGGCTTTGATACATGATTTTGGTGTTTTTGGCTTTGATATACCTTGGTTGATCTCTAATGATAACTTGTGAAATTGGTGTTATTAAGGTCTAAAATTCGTAGTAACTCACCTAATAACTTCACCATAACTTGTATGAGTGACTTGGGGCTTAACCATATAGGTTAAGTGGGATTTTTGGGTGAAATCCGAACCCAAACTTTGAAATTTTGGGCTCACGTATCGGTACTGGGTGTCCAATATCGGTACGCATATAAAATAAAGGGGACGAGTTGTGAGGGACGTATCGATACTACTAGATGCGTATTGGTACCCCTTGCTTGATAAGAATTCCAGTAGCATTTTTGCGTATCGGTACGCTAGGGGCGTATCGGTACTACTATTCTATTGCCTGAGGAAAGCTTTCGCATATCGATACACAAAGATTGGGGTATTGATACAGGTGATGATCGGTACGAGGTGGTTTACGTAACGATACGGAGGTGAGCGTATCAGTACGGCTTGTCGTACTAAATCTTTCGAACCTAAATTGAGTATAGGTACTCGTAGGGGAGTATCGATACCTAGAGAGACGTATGGATACCCATGTAGGAGTATCGGTACTCTTTGGGCAATTTGCCCAAAAAATTCGAGTTTACGTTTGAGGGTTCTATAATTCGAACTAAAAGGGGCTATGAGGTCTCCTAAGGTGTAAAACGAAGATCAAAGCTGAAAAACTGATGTTTAAACATCGTAGGTGAATTAATGGCTAATAAATTGGTAATTGTTGGGTGAATTACTTGTGATAGTAACCCATGAAGATCCTTGGTGGATCGATTGATGCTGCATGGTAATTAGGGCCCTTGTTGTGCGCTGAAGGGGTGCCTATATAGTTGGTTCACCTTGAATAATAAGATAAACAAACGAAAGTGGTTAATGTGTACCTTCATAACAAATTAATGAATAGATAAGTTTAATGGGGTGGCTTAATAATAGATAGAAACCATAAGGTGATGGTAAATATGTTAGAGTTGTGTGCGGTATGATATTTGTGTCGATGTTGTGTGCTGCGTGAAGGTAGGATCCTTGTTGTGTGCTGATGGGACACCTACTTAGTTGAGTCATCCCTTGTTATTGGGATTTGGATACCCATAGAAGTGTGTTGCAACACCTTGAAGACTTTTGAATGTAGGATCCCGATGATGTGTGGACGCGAGTCTTATTCGAAGATGCTCGATGAGAGATTCCGAGCATGGATGTAGGATCCCGATGCTGTGTGGAAGTGTGCCTCATCCCTATGAGTGTAGGATTTCGATGCTGTGTGGACGCATGCCTCGCTCGGAGTGTAGGATCCCGATACTGTGTGGATGCGGGCGTCACTCCAGGGTTATGGTATGACTTGTGTGCTTTCGGTCGGGCGATCTAGCGAGATCCCGAGTATGATTGGGCCTTGTGGGCCATGTATGATTTTTGTTATGTTGAGAGCATGTGTTTAGGCGACTAGTGGTAGCGTCATCGTTATCTTGCCATGATATTATTCATGTTGCATTGCTTTATTTATGATTTGCATAAAGCATGGTTGAGTGGCGATGTAACCACTGAGTTTTGTTAGCTCGGCATTCGGATTCGTTGTTTTCGTTCACGGGTTAGTAGGTTTGGCACGTTCTTAGATGAGCACCATCAGTGAAGGATTCTATTGCTTCGTCTCTTCAAAGTACAATACTTAGGTCTTTGGGTTATGTATTCGTAGGAACATATTGTACATTGTAAATTGTATTTGGATTTTCAAACGATCGAGTCAAAGGTTTATAATGTAATTTTAAAATGAGCTCCGTTTTATATATTTCAAATATTACTTATACTTTATTGGTTTTAAATATAATGGGTTTTAAAATTGATTGTGAATTGGGCTAAACTAGGTTATAAATTTTATAATTGGGTTTCACGGCTTGAGGCCCAAATGTGATATCCGGGTCGAGGGTATTACACCCAATAACATAGGTTTCAGAATATTTGAATGTCAAATTGGACAAGGTGAAGAGTGACTAAGAGAGGGGACACTTCTTACCATCTACAAGGAAGATATTCACTTTTCAGAATTACACTAAAAAGTTAAATTAGACCCAACATCTTTAACTGACATATGAAAAAGCTAAAGCCATCTGCAGTGCATTTCTCTTCTATAATTAGTTTATTCCTCAGCGAACGCTTTTCCTTTTCTATGAAAGAGATTGTTTGAACACTTTGCAACAGAGACATTTGATTTCGAGATTCATTGGTCTAGTAACTAAAGATACTTATATTGTCTCATCTTATATGAGTTCGAATCCTGACATGAGAATATAATACCTCTCTATTTAATAAAAAAAATGTTCATTTGATTTCGTAGAAGCTTGATTGCTGCAATGCATTTGGTGAAATGTTTGGTAAAGTGAAAACCTTGTAATTAGCTGTTAGTGCAAAACTTGGATAAGAATATGTTTCCACTAATGAAGTCGGTTCACAATAATTTAAAACACACTGGCATGGTATCATACAACAAAACACAAATTCATCAACTTAAAAAAAAAGCATATATAGTAAGGCTAGATCAGTAGACCAGTTGAATTAATCGCCGGCAACCTTGTTACCATGCTTGAGAGCATCCATTTCTTCCCTGAATTTGGCAATAGCAACCCTGGGCAAGGAAACCAACACCCTAGCACCGCCTTTCATCGATTGGTCTAGTTTACAAGGAGGTAATAAAAGAACCAAATCCACGTACCCGAACATGTTCCACGGCAGTGGTATCATGTTTACACTACCTTTCCAACCAAAATCCACATCTTCCAATAGTCCCAACCGTCTCCAATCGGTTATGACCATGGTTGCACCGGCGGCCGCTTCAAACTTCATATTTAGTTCTCTCAGCTTCTCGTTAATGCTCATCAGGTTCCAGATATAGTCATTCTCAGAAGCAAGCTTTTTGCTCTCCTTGATTTGTTTCACAGCTTTCGAGAGCGGTCCTTGATCGAGGTCCTTCCCGGTCATGGCCGTGTTTGCCGAGGTAAAAGCATTCCCGTAGTATCCTTCAGGCAACGGTGGTTTCACGGTGCGTCGTATCCCTACGGCCATGCCGAGCATTGTGTGTTTATTTGGATTTAGTTTCAATGCTCTGAACCTTGCTCTCCATATGTAAGCTGAAAGGACCTCGAGACTGGTTACACTCTCATCTTTGCTTTCGTTGATCAGATTCATTTTCAGTGTTTTAATACTCTCTTCGGTCACATAAAAACAATCATGGACTAGGTCACTTGTCGGCAGATAGGGCGAAGCTGCCGACAAGTCCTGATCAACAATCGATCGAGGGATTTCCTCAATTGGTTTCGCTTCTAATAGTTGCCTCTCCCACACGGGTTTAACCGAGGGCTCGTTCTTTCCGCTTGCGAGCTCGGTCAATGCTTGAAAGAACTGAGCAGCACCGAAACCATCACAAACCGAGTGCGATAAGCTCAAAGCAACCGTGAACCCTCCGCATACGAACTTCGTCACCTGCATGACGAGAGGGTGATAATAGCCATCGTCAGATTCGGATACAAAATCCAAGGCGAATTCTTTCCCGGTTTGAACATCTATGCCATCCAAGTGGTTCAACGACGAGAGCTTCCAATCGGCCGTCGCTACCAAGAACGGCACGCTGTCGTCGGCATTGCAAGCGATTCGAAGTTTTCCGTCGGTCTCCCTCTTCATCTTCCCTGCTAAGGGATAGTAAAAAACCAAGAGCTTGGAGAGTGCTTCCTGGATTATGGAAGCTGGATCCTTGGGTTCAACATCGAAATCGGCATTGGCTTGATACGCGAAAACAGTATGGCATATGATCTCAAGGTTGCGATCATTGTCGATGGTGGAGAGAGAAAGAACCTGTGAGAGCGTAGGTTTGAAGGGTTTAACAAACACGATATCTTTTCTATCGACTGAGAACATGATGGTGCTGTGGGTTGCCATTGAAGTTGCAGAGAATCAAAGTCTAAAAGATGAGTCTTAGTAATGGAAGTGGAAGTGCCCCATTATATATATATAGAAAATTTATGTATGGACTTATGACTTATCCATTCAATCCAATATTGCAAAATCATTATTACATGGTCTCAACTCATTTTTATTATTATTAAATAAAAAGTATTTACATTAGCAAAAATAAATGTCAGTAGTTGAATTCATACAAAATGAGACAATATAAACATTTTTGGTCACTATACTAAAGTAGATCTTAGATCCCAAATCACTTTTTTTTATAGTAATATGACCCTCTAATTTAGTAATTTAGATTATATTTTATAAAAATTTATTATGTAAATAGTTTTTTCAATAATTAATTAATTTAAATCAAATATTATAAAAGTTTATTGTACAAATTATCATCACACTTCAATTTGTTTTGAACAAAAATCTTATGCCCTTTTAGTGTCTCTTTCTATTTCCCTAACACTAAAAAGCTAAACCCTAGACTCTAACCTTAATTTTTAGATCTTAAACCCTAAACCCTAAAAATTAAACCATGTATCTTAAACTTTAAAACCTAACCCCAAATTCTATTTTTTAATGTGTGACATAGATAAAGGACTTGTTTGGCAATAAGCGGATAGTCGATAGTTGATAGCAGATTACATTAGCTGGTAGTTGATAGCTGATTATATTTGTTGATTTGACTAGCGGATTGTATTAGCTGATTGTATAAAAGTGTTTGGTACAATTAACTGATAGCTTATAGTTGTTTTATTATTTAAATAAGTAAAATGACACATAAGGACATGATTATATTTGATACTTATTTGAATAATTTATTAGTTATCAATATTTTGTATCTATTAATATTAACTAGATTATAAAAAATAATTTTTTAATATAACATTACTAAGCATATTTGAAGTATATATATATATATATTAATTTATTATTTATATAATTATTTTTAATACAATTTAATTAATTATTAAATTTAAATAAAAATATAAACGTGACAATAAAAAAATATATAAAAAATATTAATTTACAAGTGTCACAATGTAACTACGTGAAGGTGAAGAATTAAAACAAAAAAGATTAAATTTAAATTATTTGGAGATTTTTTATCATTGTTGAGAGTAAAAGGGTTTTTATAACTATTATGTCAAAACCTCTAATTTCAAAAGGCTCCTATTACCAGTTTTTTCAAAAATAGAGGTTTTACCCCAATCTGTTATTTCAATCCGCTATTTACCAAACATCTAAATTAACGGATTTGACTGATCAAGCCTCTAATATTAACTTAAACATTTAATTTTAGCTCAGACCGCTACTTACCAAGCAAGCAGGGTCAAAGATAAACGATTTTTACTCATTTGTTTTATGTCCTAACTCACTCCTACATTGATATAGATAATTCAATAAATTGGGTTGGACTTCGATGACTTTATTTTTAGAAGCAAAACAAGCAACATGCGGAAAAGGCAGAGAAACCGCGTCTAAGAATTGTGGAGTACTGAATCATCACCAAGCTCCAATATTGACAAAGGACAATTCCTAAGATTGAAAACAAATAACATAGAAAAATTAAAGAAAAAGCATTCCATTTATGGGAGAGTTGAAAATTTTACAAGCAGAATTAAATAGATGATGGTAAATAAGTTTTCAATTTTTTTTAAAAAAGTTCTTATCATTTTTTTATTTAATTGAACTTCAACCATAAAATTTAACTGAATAGATCTTTTAACCGATGTTGATCGTTGATTTTATTGTCATGACATCATCAAATTTGTTTAACGTGACAATCCATGTAAATTATCTTATATGTCACATTAAAAGTAACTAAGAAAACCTCTCTTTTTTTTTTCAAAATATCAAGTAAGTCATCCGACGAATAAATTTGATCCCTCAACTTTCAATACTTCAGTTTGACCTTTTTTATTTTTACTGAAATTCTCACTTTGACCTTTTTTATTTTTTCAGTTAGTTTGACCCCTCAACTTTTAATACTTCAGTTTTTTTTTTTAATGAAATTTTGGGTTTTTAATTTTTCTTTTGCATTTTAATGATTTTATTTGGATTTTCTATTTCTTTTTAGAAATGTCAATGTTTTTTTATTTTCTTTTTATATGTGACATCATAATTTTTTTAGCAAAAAACTTCAAGAGGCTATGTGATAACGAAGTTAAAAGTTGAGGGACTAAACTGATCGAAAAATAATAACAAGAATTGAAGTGGGAATTTCACTGTAGTGCAATGGTCATTTAATTATTAAGCCACTATTTTTACATTATTTTTGTTTGTGTTTTAAATTTTAGGGTAAACTACCTATTTGGTAATCCACCTATCCTCGTTCTTTTTTTGGCCATCTAACTTTTTTTTTTTGCAAAATGATGTATAACGTTACTACGTCTTGTTTCTATTTTGATACCTCTGCTGTTAACAACTAACGACAAAGCTGACATGACCTTATTATTATTATTATTATTATTATTATTATTATTATTATTATTATTATTATTATTATTATCTCTCCTCATAAAAAATGACATGTTAGCTTTGTCATTAATTTTTAACAGTGGAGTATCAAAATAAAAACAAAATATAACATTATGTATCATTTTATCGTAAAAGCTGTTGGGTGATAAAAAAAAATATAAGAATAAGTAAGATACCAAATAGCTAGTTTCTCCTAAATTTTTATTCAGGGTTGGCGGCAGACCATTTTGAGTGGAGTATGAGGAGATGTGGTTGGAAAAGATTTGATATGCCCACTATTCACACTATGTATGTTTGGTAAGGAATTGTCATGGATTCACCTAATTAATTGTAATTTACCATATGATTAGGAATATATTGGTTAATTTATTAAGCTACCAGCAAGAGGCTGCCGAAAATCCATGTTTCACCCTCTTTTCCACTCCATTAATATTCTATTTGTTGGTTCTTGATTCATTGGATTAAGCTTGTTCAATAATGTTTTTCTTAAAGGATTTTATTTAATTTTATATAAAATGAAATAGTAGGTAACTTTATCCATGGTTTGTATAAAGCTTGATCAACGTCTTCTTTTAATGGCAAAATAGTAAACATATTTTTCTAAGTCACCGTTCTGCAATATTTGTAAAAGGGTTTTTGGGTTAAAACTAATGTAGTATATGTAATTTTCCGGGTCAAACGTGCTTTTTAGTTTGATTTAAAAAGTACATTTCAAAAGCTGAAATTTTTAGCTTTTTCAAATACACTTTTGAGCAAAATTATACATTTATCATAGTTTATATCACCAATTCTTTTATATTTTCAAAAAAGAATAGGGTACATTCCACAATTGCTCACTGAACTTTATTAAATTATTCAATTTGGTAACTAAACTTTCAATTGTTTCAATGTTACCATTAAACTTTTAGTTTTGCTCCAATTTGACTATTGAACGGTTAATGGGCGTTAAAAAGGTGACTTGACAGTTAACAAACTTTGTATAATAACACATTTAGTCTTCCACTTTTGCACACTCAAACAATTTAGTGCTAATTTGAAAAAAAAAGATGATAAATTTAACCCGTATTATTTACGCGTTGTTTCAATTAGACCATATTTTTAATTAAAAATAATTTAATCATGAACCCTAAATCCTAAACTCAAAACCATAAACCTTTAAACCCTTTAAACTCAAAACCTTGTTGATCTAAATGTGTAGAACAAAATTTTGTTATTAAACCATGTTGATCTAACCCTAAACCCCGTGTATAATAACAAAATTTGTATAACCCCTTCAGCCTAGCGGTCGCTTGGTTTTGAACAAGAACATTGACAACTTGTTTGCTAAAAAGTGAAAGCTTGCATTTTGCCCTGCCATTGTGGTTCCTGGAATCTACTACTCAGATGATAAGTTGCTCCAGACTCGCATCTTCTCCTAGTCGGATGATAAGTTCGTGGAATCTACAACATGAATTTTAAGGCATGCTAGAGTTCTGATCGGATGTTGTGGTGCTGTTTCTCAGATAAATTACTTTCCTTCAAGGTACGATCTTGTTCGTCATGCTGAGAAGTTCCCTATCCATCATGTTCTTACTAGAAGGTGTGAGAAGGTCAATTCCTGCACTTTCTTGTGTCTTATTTTCAAAATAATGTTTGTAATTTCAACTAAGTTTAACAATGTTGTTCATGTTTGTTCAAGTGTGTGCCTCTAATGTAAGTTTGGTTTTGTGCAGACCCATTCAACAAATTTGACTGTTAAATTTTGACATGAAAATTGCTAAAGTAACTTTGAAAAGATTAATTAATTCCCAACCTTCTTGTAAGCAAATATCAAACCATCATTGCCATATCTTTTGTTTGTGAGAGTAATGTACTTACCAAGTCTTTGTGGTCACAGTGCATCATTGTGAAGGAGAACAACTTCAAACAGCCGCTCCTGGGCACCTCTGCTATTTATAAACTAAAATAAATATATACGGCTTTCGATCTCAATTTCCTTTTCTTTCCCCTGCTTTGTCTTGCTGCAACCAGGTAAGAACGGTTCATATGCTGCTGGGTTGATCTACGCGTAACTCATGAAAACCGCAGCATATGGATCTCGTACCGGTCTCAAGTAAAACATTAAATTATTTAGATGTACAAATATAATGTGTTATTATATAATTTGTGTTAATTTTCACTCACTTTTTTGACGTTTGAAAACCGCTCAGTGGCCAAATTGGAGCAAAACTAAAAGTTTAATGGTAACATTGAATCAATTGAAAGTTTGATTACAAAATTGAATAATTTAACAAAGTTCAGTGACCATTTATGAACTTTACCCAAAAGAATATTTAAAATAAATATTTTATCTATTTAAAAACACTTTTTGATTCAATTTTAAATCATACAATTCGGAAACACTTTCTAAAAAATTTTCTCACCGTATTTTTCAAAAGCAATACCAAATAGGCTTGTAAATGAACCGAACGAACACGAACCAGGGTGTGTTCATGTTCGTTCGTTTAACTTTAACCGAACAAATGAACGGACACGAACATAAACGAACACAAAGTTTCTTGTTCGTGTTCGTTTGTTAAGGAATGTAGCTTGTTCGTGTTTGTTCATGTTCGTTCGTTAAAATGATAAACGAACATAAACGAACACAAACGAACATATATAATATGTTAAATATTTAATATTTTGGTTTAGTTCGATTAATTCAGTTAATTAGCCAATTGTAAACCGAATTAATCGATAATTGAAATTTGAAAAAACTCTTAATCATTAGTCGAAACCTAAAATTATCTAACTGATTAACCAATTTTGTTTTGATTCGGCCAGTTAATTCGATTTAACCGAACAATGAACACCCCTAGGCGATAAGAAGAAAGTTTTTAACGAGTCATAAAATAAGACTTGTCAACTCGAATAACTCGAAATTTTTTTACTAGACTCGATCTAATGCTCACCCCTAGACATTTGTGAATAAATTTAAACAAACATAAACGAACGATCATAAAAGAACATAAACGAACGAACGAATTACCGAACACGATCATAAAAGAACATAAACGAACGAACGAATTACCGAACGTTCACGAACATAAATGAACGAACGCGCCCTTTGTTCATATTCGTTCATTTAATTAAATGAACAAAAAATCTTGTTCATTTTCTTTCATTTAATAAATAAACGAATATAAACAAACTTCTCGCCGAACGATTCACGAACGGTTCGCTAAACTTTCGGTTCGTTTACAGCCCTAATACCAAACTAAGAAGATGATGAATTATGTAAGCATGGCCTCTCCTTGGTATCGTACCTTTATTACTAGATTACATTAAACCATACGATAAAAAATCATACATGAAGTCAACAATTTGATTGGAGTTCGGTGTTGACACATTTAATTCTAGAATCAAATTCTGACAATGACATATTTCTATGTTAATATATATAACGTGCTCAGGGTGAAAAAAAGAAGGGTGATTGAATGTTAAGGTAGTTTGCCTGCTGCAACTGCAAGCTAAGCAGAGCATCAAACAAATTGTTGCGTATGAATTCGGCTTCAGCTAAACCATGATATGAAGAGTTGAGAGTTACATTCAAATCACACAGCAGAATTATGACGTATATTCGTGATTTGTGATGCAAAAATGAGAAAGCAAAGCATAAATTTTGATCTGAAATGACACTAAAGTGCCGACTTCTAAAATAAGCCACACCAGGGGAGATTGCTGAGTTGAGCTTCTATAATATTAATATGCTATGGACCATGTTTTTCTGTAAATAAACAATTCTTTCACCGCAAAATGAGAACTTAAGATTTCAGGAGTCTCCAAGAAACACCCGAACTATGATATTAACGATACACATCCCTCTAAGGTGAGGTCTTTTGGATCTGATTATGAACAGAGTCTAACATAAAACAAGATAATCTGTGATCTAACATGATCACCAAACAAATGACTCTACTTGCCAACAATGTCCAGATTTCATCTGTAAGATCATCTCCAATCTTCACCATCAGGATCGTAATCACTATTACCAGGGCCGAGATAATCGGTATCATCACCATGGAAAGCATCACAAGAATCAACTTCATAGAGCTCTTCATCATAGCCTCCTAGGCTCCCAACTTCTGAAGACTTGATACTGCTAGAGGATCTACTTTCATATTCCTCCTCCTCCTCGTCAGATATTTCATCAGGATAATCATTTCTTGGATTATCTTCAGCTGCAAACACCAATATGAGTATACAAGTCATACAAGCATCCCCAGAATTTGGTGATAGACTAGACTCTAAAGATTACCATTTGAATCTTCACTATCATATTCTGACTCATATGGCACATCATAGAAATCCTCATCATCCACTGTCACCCTGCAAGATCATGCATTAGTTTCAATGTGTGTGTATGTGAGAGAGAGGTTAAAGAACAGCGTAATATAATACTCACAGTGGGAATGGATTTGAAACCATATCCTCATCTACATCCAGGTCATCCTTCACAGTGTAGTAGTCATACACATATTGTTCTGCATGTTAAATAGAAAAGGAAATAACACATTGGATGGTCTCGAGAACATAAACCAAATATCAGCCACACTGATGTATTAAAGAGGACACAAATAATACTAATTCTCTAATGAAAAACCACTGAAATCAGCTGCCTAAAAAACCATATATGAATTTGAAAGATCAAAAGGCCTTGAACTAAAGTTGAAAACATTAGCAGCTGAAAGGCCAAATATATTGCAGTAAATAGTGGTTCTTTATAAAAAAGCAAATTTACAATACACAACCTTTTCCAAAAACGTATTCTCGCATATCAGATTCAATTTCAGCAACAGCTGCAGGGATAAACTCTTTCAAGAGAGGCAAATAACTCGAAAAAAGCTTTTGATCTTCCAAGGATCTCTCTCTGCAGTAAAAATCAAGGTAACTTAATCTGTTTCACAATAATTCTTTAACATACAAGTTAAATAAATTTTAAGACGATCTTACTCAATCTGAATGCTATTAGACTTTTCCTCAACATCTACACGAACAACATCATAGAAATGGCACATTTCATCAACTGCCTCTTTTTTACCTCTTCTGCTCCTCCATATTTGTTCAAAACGAGCAGTTTTTGCAATTGCCTAAGACAACAGACTCCATAAAACTACAGGAATATGGAAGTAAAATCAAAAAGCAAATCCTTTTCATATATCACAAGATAGCTCCAATTTAAAATTGTACTTAATGAAGACAAACTTCTGAAGATTGTTCGGATTCTCCAGATTTCGGATTAAAACAATAACATAAACAAGTTTCTACAAGGAAAAGAGTAAGTCTAAGCAAACTTGAGCAGTTTGGTTCTCTTATCAACACTAGTTTTCAAATTTTCACTTTAATCTTACAAAAAGCATGCATTTCCAGTTATCTATGCCAATGGACTTGAGAGCTTTCTGACGCTCCAATTTAAAATTGTACTTAATGAAGACAAACTTCTGAAGATTGTTAGGATTCTCCATATTTCGGATTAAAACAATAACATAAACAAGTTTCTACAAGGAAAAGAGTAAGTCTAAGCAAACTTGAGCAGTTTGGTTCTCTTATCAACACTAGTTTTCAAATTTTCACTTTAATCTTACAAAAAGCATTCATTTCCAGTTATCTATGCCAATGGAGTTGAGAGCTTTCTGACAAAATAGCAAGAACTATAATACAGGTACTTCAACAATTTTACCCTCTTGTGCCATAAATTTATCACTAGAGTCGAGGTTATGGCATCAAACCATAGTTTCTTAAGGCAAAGACTGTAAAACTGCTCCATCATATGAAGCCATTCCAAACCCCTTCGCAACATTCATATTAGAAAAATATTAAAGCAAGACATAGCGAAAAGAGCAAATTGTTCCACTTAGTTTGTTACACGATATAAAGCATTCCACATACACTAGTAAATGTGCTCAATTGGTATTCTGTTATCAATATAATAATTGTATAAGATGGAAAAGAAATCAACAAAGATAAGATGATAGTGAAGGACATAAAGACTGGAGTTTACAAGAAGGCATTATTTCATACTTTGACACATTTCATAAATCTAGCTTTTAACAGTATATTGAAATGTAGACAAAGCAACAAATGCAATCAAATACACAAAATCAGAACAAAAATGTGAACAGATGAAAGCCTTAAGATGAACACTTAAAGAAAAAATTCTCAAAGATCCACGATAAACATAGCAAGGATATAGAAAGAAACAATGATGATGACTATCTTTTAAAACTGAATCAGGATATCGTTGCAAACATTTACAGGGAAGTGCTAGACACTAAATTACCTCTTGCTTTTGGATGGATTTTGATAGCTGCTCTTGCCGCTGCAGACATTAAGATCAAAATGGCAAAACATTAGGGTACATAAAGGGAAGACAACAATCACCAGCAGTTCAAGAAGCAACCATGATTGTGTTGCTTAAAACAAAAAGGAATGATAGATTACATAATCAGTTTTCTGAGGGCGCATTCCTTCCCGACTCTTTGTTTTACCATCAGCAGCATCAGCCGAATTCATCTGTAAAAGAAACCCACAATTAGAGCTTTGTCGCAAAAGCTATACAGAAGTACATGACAAGAAATTAATGAACAAATGCCTTCAAGAAGCAGACTCTAACAAAAGCAAAGGATAAAGATAAATACTTAAATAGTACGTGTATTAACAGCATTTGATCATTACTTACTATAAAAGATTGCACAATATCAACCGTAGCCCGAGAGCTTACAACTGTATCGACATGCTGCACAAATACTTTCTTACTCTTCAACTCTTCTAATACAGAACACCACCATCGCGTCAGTTTTAGAAAATTTCTGAATTATGGAACATGCAAATTAAGAATGACCGTTGAATTGAATTAAAAAGAAGCTACACCAGTAAATCCTATATATTAAAAAAGGAAACCTTTTTGGGGCGATTCAGATATCGATAGATTCTGAAAATCAGAAAAGGGGCGCTTCAAAGGTCTCTCATTGATTTCCAGCCCTGCAAAATCAGAACGAGTATTCCTTAAATTTTGAAATTTGCATTTTTAATTTATATTGGCAGCAAAAGAAAGCACAAAGAGGGTAAGATAAAAGACAGAATGAAAAGAAAGAACATACAGAAAGCATCGAGACGAGACTGAGAGACTTTGCGCTTAACCCTAACAATCACAGGCTTATCGGCTGTCGATTGGGGCGTCGCTGAAGAGCTTTCGCCGTTACTCGCCATGAAGCTTGGTTGGTTGCAAATAGGTTGTTAGGGTTTTAGTTTTTTTGGAGGAATGTTAAGGTTTTAGCTTCGTTTGGGAGAAAAAGGGTTGAGGGGAATCTTCTTTTTTTCTTGAAAGGTTGAGGGGAATCTTCTGCTTGTACAGAATCGGGTGAGAAAAGGAATTTTTTTTTGGCATAATTCAATTCTGCTCCATTTTTACGTCATTATCGATTAGATTGAAATTCAATTATTAATTAGAGATAAATATAAAATGGGATACCGATACAAATGCTCATGTACTTTATCAAAATTTCTAATGTAGTGTCTATAATTTTTAATGTTCAATGTACCTTTTTATCTTTTTTTGAGATTAACACCGATAATTGATGGTGTGGTATGAACACGTAGCACTCTATTATGTTATCACGTGACACTTTATTATGCCACCACATATAATTTTTAATTCAAAAGTTTAAAAGTGTTTTAGAAGAATTTAATATTTTCGTATTTTATTTCTTTTCTTCAAGTTCTTCACTCTGTTTCTTTTATTTCTTCTATGAATCGTAAACACTTATTTTTTTATTTTTTTAACTCTACTGTCGTCGTTACCACACACTCTTCGACCTTTTCGTCCGGATTGCCAAAATATTTAAAAGTAATTAATGTGCAATTAGAAGTAATTATTGTGATGGGAGTGCATAGGGTGTTTACAGCATTACATGTGTTCAGGAAATCATAATATTCATCCATACATATACATGCATATATAAATACATATGTGTCAACAATCTCTACCGTAAGTGATTAAAGCTCTCGGTTAACACACTTTTCATTTTCTTAGGTTGTGGGTTCAAAACCCATCCGGAGCAAATATAGATAGACATGTGGCGGTCTCGAACTCATCAGACCTCTCAACAACGTCACCTTTTTTTGATTGATTCCTTCTAGTCGAATTATCCAAATTTACACCACAAATGAATAGTTTTTGTTTTAAGGGGGGAAATTGATTAAGCTTACAAAGCTATTTGCAGATGTGGGAAATATACGAAATAATAAATGAGTGATGAATTAATTACCTTCAGCTTTGTATCTCATTTGGGTCGTGGTTAAAATAATGAGAAAAAGAAAGAAAATAAAGCAAGGCCTCTGGCGAAGTATGAAATGGTCACCGTAAACCATTTTTTGTTTTGATGGAAAAAACAATGGAAGAAGATAAACTAAATAGGGGGAACAAGTAGTAGAACTAAGAATACTAAAGCTGCATGAAAGAAATTGACATTGGAATTCAAAATTTAAATTTATCATCTGTTAATTTATAATCCCAAATCTAAAACTGAAGCAAAAGAAATCCCAAATTTAAAATCTTTTGTTACATATTGCTAGGGATGGCATTTCACCACGACCCGATGGGTTTTGACCCGGCCCGGTCCGATTGGGTCGGGTATTTTTGTAAAAAAAATGAGTTCGGGTTTAGGGTACAAAAAATTTGACTCGACCCGACCGGGATTAATAGTGTAATTTTTTCTTAAAATTTTTAGGAATATTTGTAATAATATCCTATCTTTATATATATTTTTTATAATTAGGTCCATAAAATTATTTTTTATCTACAATTTAGTCCTTAAAATATTATTTTTTATAATTAAGTCTCCTAAAATTATTTTTTTTACAATTAGGTCCCTATAAATTTAATTTTTTTCTATAGGTCGGGTTGGGGTCATGTTTAGAGCATTTATTTTCGGGTCGGTTCGGAGTTTTTTTTATTGAATGAGGTCGGGTCAGGTCAAGTTCGGTTTTAGGGTTATTATTTTCGGGTCGGGTTTAGGTGGGCTAAAAACTCGATCCTACCCGACTCGTGCCCATCCCTACATATTCCCCTATTCAAATAATGCAAAAAGTTCAAACATAAAATATAGAAAATAACTATGGGTCTATACCGAAAATAATTATTAATCTCAAAATTTCTAAGAAAAAACCATAGTAAAAAAAAATTCTATGCCGAGCAAGGCTAGAAAGTTCAGTTGAGGATGATCGAGATGGAAAGCATTGAAGACGCCAGACGAAAAGATCAAAGAGTACATGGTAGTTGACAAAAATTGGGGACGACGACAATGGTAGGTAATAATGTTCAGAATTTATGAACGAAATAGAAAAAACAGAGAAAAAAATAAAAATAAAAACAAAAATTTAATTTATTTTTATGTTATTTCTTTATCTGTATTGTTTTTTTCTACCTTGAAAATAAAAAGGTTAAATTATTTTAAATTCTATTAATTTTGAGTATTTTTTTTTATGAAAAGTATCAGTGGCAACATAAGAGAGTGCCACGTGTCTATGTCAGATAATCAAATAACAGTATTAGTTACGGGAAAAATTTCAAAAGACGAAAGTAAAATATAAGGGGCATATTGAACATTTAAAAATTATAGGCACCACATTAAATTTTTTGACAAAGTATGGGGACATTTGTGCTATTATCCCTATAATCACAGTAAAGTTGATCAAATATATAATATAATATGGGATAAAACTATGATACATGTGCTGTGTAAAATTAATTTTACATAAGTGTATTTACACTATAAAAACCTAAATCCTAAATTTCTAACTCTAACCCTAAAAAATTAAACCCTAAATCTTAAACACATAAATTAAATTCTAAACACTAACATTGAATTCTTCCTATAACCTAAACCCCTAAACCTCAAACCCTAAATTAAATTTCTAACCCCTAAAACTAAAAGACACATGTTACACGACTTGTGTATCAAAATATTTGACTTAAAAAAATATATCATTTCATTCGACTCAACTAACTTATTATTTGTTTTATTTACTTGCCTTTTTTTGAATAGTACATATTTTTACTTATTATTTTGTCGTAAACTTTACCTTAACCTAGAATTAATCAGACATTCATCGACCCACAACACCCATAAGGTGAAGACACAGTAGAGCCGAGGGCTTGGAATTTTATCTTTAAGCTCTTATCTGTCTCATCTCCCTACCCTTCTTCCTCCATTCCCTTAAACCCTACACCCTGAAAGCCGCCGAGGGAACCCATGAATCCCTCTCTCCTCCTTTCCCCCCCTTCCTCCTCTCAACCTCGCCCCCTTCTCTTCTTCCCTCTCTCCCCTAGTCCCCTCCCCTACACACGACGCCGTTTCAGGGTCTCTCTCCCCCGCAACTCCCTCTCCACCAACGACCAATCCCCTCCCCCCACTTCCTCACCGGAAGCAGAAAAACCCAACATTTTCGGAGGTCCCAAGGAGCTTACTGGCATCCAACCCTTGGTTCAGAATTTGTCACCGCCCGTCAGACTAGCCACTTCTGCTCTCATCCTCGCTGGGGCTCTAGCCGCTGGCTACGGCCTCGGCCTTCGCTTCGGTGGCAACCGGAATGCTGCCTTCGGTGGAGCAGCCATTCTCGGCGCGGCTGGTGGAGCCGCTGCCTATGCGGTGAACGCTGCTGTTCCGGAAGTTGCGGCTGTTACTTTGCATAATTATGTAGCTGCCTGTGATGGACCCGAGGCCATCAAGATAGAGGATATTGAAAATATTGCCAAAAAGCACGTTTTTTGAATCTTACCCAATAATTATTGTGATTAAGTTGAAAAGATAATGCAAGTCTTTTTTGTTTTCGCCAATCTCACCGTTAACGATTATGCAAGCTTTTTTTTCAATGTTTAAAATAATTCAGATACGGAGTGAGCAAGCAGGATGAGGCATTTGACATGGAGCTTTGTGATATCTACACTCGGTACATTTAATACTATTTAATCAGTTATCTTCTTTTTATGGACAAAGGATTTCCTTGCAAGGTTTGGTTCTTAATCTTTAATGGTTACAGGTTTGTATCGTCTGTATTGCCCCCTGGAGGTGAAAATCTTAGAGGCGATGAGGTTGAAACCATAATTAGTTTCAAAAATGCGTTAGGCATTGATGACCCTGATGCAGCTTCCGTGCATATGGAGGTAATCTTGTGATGTTCAATCTATGTATATGTTTGTGTTCACTGAATATTTCAAAATTGTTTATTTTATCTTGCTTGCTAGATTGGTAGGCAAATCTTTAGGTTTAGGCTCGAGGCAGAAGATCGTGATGGTGATTTAGAGCAGCGGCGGGTCAGTCACTTGTTATTCTAAGCTTTGTAAATTATGAATTTAGGAGGATGTAATGGAGCTTGACCACTTTTAATTTCTTTCCAGTGCAGGCATTTCAGAAGCTAATTTATGTTTCAACTCTAGTTTTTGGAGATGCATCATCTTTTCTTTTACCTTGGAAGCGTGTTTTTAAGGTCACGGATTCCCAGGTAATTATCGGTTATCACCATTATTTTTCCGGATTCCATTGCTCGTATTTTGTTATACTCTCCCAATATTAATTTTTTTCTATTGATTTTTTGGCATCACGAATGCCACTCTGCCAGTTCAACTTTTGAAAATCTGATGATAAATTCATACTTTTCATAAAACTTAATAATAACCCCATGTATGCATTTTATGCCACCAGGTTGAGATTGCTATCCGTGATAATGCCAAGCAATTGTATGCTTCCAAGTTAGCTTCAGTTGGAAGAGGTAACACATGGATGTTCTTTCTGTGTTGTATTTTATATTGACCATTTTAGAATTTAAGGTGGTTGTTTGATTACCAAATAATACTGTTAATGTTAATATAGTTTGAAATATTTATTTTCAGATATTGATGAGAAACTGCTTGTCTCCCTTAGAGAAGCACAGCTGAAATACAAACTTTCCGATGAGGTAAATTCTTCACAAATTTTTTGCATTGGTGTTATTGGTTCTTGATATAGTAGTTCTCCTATTTGTAGCTTGCTAAGGATCTGTTGATCGAGCACAAAAGAAAGCTAGTCGAGGAAAATATTTTTGTGGCACTGCAAGGACTGAAGTCTAGGGGAAGAACTGTGTACGATTATCAATACCTAGACTCAATGCAGTTTATTTCTTTTCAACCAGAAAGTTTTCCTTAATGACGATGCTTAAATGTCTTCATGTACTTCTGCATTGGCTTTGGTGTTGAATGTTCTGTCATTAATTGTAAAAAGTTTTAAAATTTTACTTTGGTACCGTTAGCTCAACTAATGAAATAAGGTTTTCAGTGGGGGAGTCAAAAAAGCCGTGGAAGAGCTTGACAAGATATTGTCATTCAATGATTTGCTTATCTCTTTGAGTAAACATCCGGATGCTGATCGTTATGCCCGTGGGCTTGGTCCTGTCTCTCTAGTTGGTATGCTCCCTGGTCCTTTGACTGATTAGATGCAGACTATTTAGACCTTGCTGTTTGTACTGCATTCTTTTTTAAAGAAATATATATTTAGGCATATAATAAAATTGAGTCAACTGTGTGAAATTCTGTCTGCCTTTGTTTAAAATGGGTGAGAAAACCTGTTTTTTTCTTGAAGTTGTATTTATAATTAATGTTTATGATAACTATGGTTTGAACATCCCTAATCCAAAACCATTAACTAGCATTATTTGTGACTGTCTCAGGTGGTGAGTATGATAGTGACAGGAAGATGGACGACTTGAAGCTTCTTTACAGAGCTTATGTAACAGATTCTTTGTCTGGTGGTCGCATGGAAAATCATAAGGTGATTGAATTCATTCTTTCTATATTCTTGTTCAGTTTGCTCATGGTGGGTCTTAATAGCTTAGAGGTTCGATGAACATCCAAATTCTTTTATATAGCAGTTGTTACCTTTTCTGAAGCATTATGTCTAAATTTTGTTTTAAACTAATCCTATTGGCGGAAACACTCACTCCTGCAGAAAAATTCTTATACGATTCAACCAGTGTAGTTTTGTTTTTCCCCAACTTATCTTATTGATAGCAGAAGATTGAATACGTGTAATGTTGCCTAATGAAAATGATCCATATTATGTTATGAAAAAGAATATCAAGCTGGTTTTTCTTGGATAGTGGTGTAAAGGAGGCTGGAAGAGTAAACTGTAAACCTGCATAGTTATTTTGTGTTAACTGTCAAGTAGTTGGCGCTTGTGCTGGTATTGTCCTATGTGTGCACGTTCAAGTGTAAATTCTATAAGCTTTTTTTTTTACCATAGTTGTAGAACTGGTATGGTTATTGTTTTTTTAACTTCGACACTTTCTGAGTTTTTGGTAGTATGGAAAAGATGAAGGTTCCGGTAAAGTTTAAAATATCCAGTATATTACTCTGAATTATTTGTTTCTCATTCTCATAGAACATGGAAGTAAAACACTGTTAAGATCTATCTATAGTATATTTTTTCATTCTCCTGCTATTGATCTGGTCGCTTCCGTTTAATCTTCTCCATTCCCACCTCGTCACAAAACCTAAGAGCATTGAACTTAGGAGGCTTCTCTTATTGCCCTTACATAACTGTTAATTTTATGGGAACTCAGTCTCGTCTCCTTTTTGTTGATTCAACTTATGAATCGTGAATGCACGTAAACTCTAAACTTATTAGTGCATAAACTAGCTGATAAAGTTCAACTGTTTTCTCAACAGTAACAGGGAGAAGTTGTTTCATCAATTAAAACCATTTCTTATAGCATTCCGTTTTTCTATATTCTTTGTCTTGGTTTACTAGGTTTTGCCGCATTATCTTTGTAATCCATTGCACATTGTCTTTTAGTTGCCTAATACTTGTTTCTTTTGTTGTTTGTGTTCAAACTTTAGCTTACTGCATTGAACCAACTGAGGAACATACTTGGTTTGGGTAATAAAGAAGCAGAAGCTATCATACTTGATGTCACGTCAAAAGTATATCAGAAACGACTTTCACAGGCTTTTCAGAGTGGTGACCTAGAGATGGCAGATAGCAAGGCTGCTTTCCTCCAAAATCTTTGTGAAGAATTGCACTTTGATCCACAAAAGGCTAGTGAGATCCATGAAGGTATTAGAAGCAGGGTTGGGAAAAAGAAAAGGCTGAAACTTTTTGTCTTCCCTATTAGGGTATTTTTTTTTCTGTTTTCAACCTTAGAATATTATTTGGAGTTCTGAAATGTCTATTTTGTTTCAAGAAATCTACCGGAAAAAGCTTCAACAATGTGTAGCTGATGGGGAGCTGGATGATAGTGATGTTGCTGCGTTGCTGAAGGTGCGAGTCATGCTCTGCATTCCTCAGCAAACTGTTGATGCAGCTCACTCTGATATCTGTGGCAGTTTGTTTGAGAAGGTAAAATTGTATTTCCTCGGCCTATATATTCATTATTATAATACTAATTTCCCAGAATTTGGCCTGAACTATTATTTCTTTGCTTTATGTTCTACCCTTGAAAATGGAATAAATACATGCTCTGACTTAGTATTGCACTAGCATCTCATCAGATGAACTGTATCTCTAGTCGTGGAGGTTGGATGAAAACTGGAACTATTGGTGCATCAGCACATCTGTAATCATTACGCCTCAGTAAAATATTTGAAGTCTTTATGACTGTCATTTTGATATGGAAAACTGGGAAAAATGAAAAATCTCACATGGATTATTGGAACCAAAACATGTGGTTAGTCTTATTGCTGACCCCTATTTTCTTCTTTCAATTATGAACTATTGCTTCAGGCTGTGAAAGATGCTATTTCTTCTGGTGTTGATGGCTATGATGCTGATGTCAAGGATGCTGTGAGGAAAGCTGCACATGGTTTGCGATTAACTAGAGAAGTAGCTATGTCAATTGCCAGCAAGGCTGTGAGTACACACTATGATTATTTTGTGTCAATGGTTATTTTCATTATTTTAAATTTCAGCTTTAAGTTTGTCATCTTTCTCTCTGCCTGAAATCATCATATATGTGCTCAGGTACGTAAGGTTTTCTTGAATTATGTGAAACGGTCTCGATCAGCTGATAATCGTACAGAGTCTGCAAAAGAACTTAAGAAGATGATTGCTTTTAACACCTTGGTTGTCTCGGAACTGGTGGCAGACATCAAAGGGGAATCATCTGATGCTCCACCAGAAGAACCTGTTAAAGAGGAAGTAAAACAAGATGATGAGGAGGATGAATGGGAATCCCTTCAGACACTTAGGAAAATAAGACCTAACAAGGAACTTATGGAAAAGTTGGGCAAGCCAGGCCAAACAGAGATAACACTCAAAGATGACCTCTCCGAAAGAGACCGTATGGACCTCTACAAGACATACTTGCTATATTGTCTGACAGGAGAAGTTACAAGGATTCCTTTTGGTGCTCAAATAACGACAAAGAAGAATGATTCAGAGTATGTTCTACTAAACCAGCTTGGTGGGATCCTTGGGTTGACAAGTGAGGAGACTGTGGGGGTCCATCGAAGTTTGGCGGAGCAGGCTTTTAGGCAACAAGCAGAGGTGATTTTAGCTGATGGACAGTTAACAAAGTCTAGGATTGAGCAGCTCAACGAGTTGCAGAAGAGTGTTGGCTTGCCTGGAGAATATGCACAAAAAATAATAAAGAGCATAACAACTACCAAAATGGCAGCTGCCATTGAAACAGCTATTGGTCAAGGGAGACTCAACATTACGCAGATAAGGGAACTTAAGGAAGCAGGTGTTGATTTAGACAACATGATCTCAGAGAGCTTGCGAGAAAACCTCTTCAAGAAAACTGTAGACGAGTTTTTCTCATCAGGCACCGGAGAGTTTGATGAGGAAGAAGTCTATGAGAAGATCCCAGCAGATCTCAAGGTTAATCCTCAGAAGGCAAAAGGGGTTGTTCACGATCTTGCACGGACTAGGTTGTCCAATTCACTTATTCAAGCTGTGGCACTACTACGGCAGAGAAATCGAGCAGGAGTGGTAAGGAACCATGAAGCTTGGTTTCTGTACTATAGTTTTTGTTGTCAACATACTTGCATTTGTAATAAGGTCAATTAATGCCTATATTACAAGTGCTTTGTTGCTGGTTTTGTAGGTTTCCTCACTTAATGACTTGCTAGCTTGTGACAAGGCCGTGCCGTCGGAGCCGTTATCATGGGAGGTTCCAGAGGAGGCAGCTGATCTTTTTGGCGTATATGCACGAAGTAATCCCGATCCTGAAAAGTTGTCCCGTTTGCAATATCTGCTCGACATAAGTGATTCAGTTGCGGAAGCTGCCAAAGAGATGGGGGAGGGAGCAGCATCAGTCGCAGCAGAGGAAGACAAGTTCGTGTTTTGAATGTTTGCATGAAATGTAGAGAGCGTTTTGTTTAGGAAGCTCATTTTTGAAGGCCTTTTATGTTATTGAAGTTGAAGAGTGGTAGGATTAGTGATAAAGGTGCTTGATCTTGGTTGCTTCTTTTTTCTCTCTTTCCAATGTTTTTCTTGACACTTATTATTTGTACCGAGTGGGGAGAAAGGTATTTCCAAAAAAAAAAAAACAATACTCTCTTAATTTATTATAACAATAATAAGCTCAACAAGATGATTTTGTGACTTCTGTCAATCCCCCCAAATCTTTAAACACGTTTGAACTCTTGTCCTAATTGTACAATAACAATGGTATTAAACCAATCTAAGACTTACTCGGCGGTATTTAATTTAGTTTAATTATTTAAACACTGGAAATTTTCACAAGCATCCTAAACTAAGATTTAGGTATAGAGTTTTAGAATTTAGGGATAGTGGTTAAAATTTAAGGTTTAGGGTTATAATTCAAGGTTTGTAAGTTAAAACTTAAATTCTAATCACTATCCATAAATTATAAACCCTTATACCGTAAATTAAGACCCTAAATCCTAAAACTAAGACTTGTGAAAATTTTCAGACTATTGAATATAAATCCTTTAATTTATTATATTTATGAAGGATTTACAACTGGAGGTGTCATAGTTTTAGGGACTTAGTTTAGTGTGTAGGGGTTTAGAATTTAGGGGCAATGGTTAAAATTTAGGGTTTAGAGGTTAGGGTTTAGGTTTTAGTATAATATGTTGAGGATTTAGGTTCTAATCTATAAACCCTAAACCCTAAATTCTAAACTACTAAATCTAAACCCCTAAATCATACACCATAAAAGGTTTGTAAAAACTTTTAGTTTCTTATTTTTCACCGGTCGGATGACATGTATCACTGTAAAAAAATATGAAATTATTTTATAATCAAAATTAGGACCAAATAAAAAATAATTTGTAAATAGTAAGGGTTAAATTTATTGAATTAGAATTAAATTGAGTTGAGTATATAAATATGAAATTATATAAATTGATTTACTGTTGCATTAATATTTCTATTCACTTTTAATGATAAATGGCTTGATAAATAGTATTAAATAATTGAACGATGTTTGTTAGAAAACAAATTTGATCAAGTAGAATTCAATTGGCGCCTGCCTGCGTGCAAAGTGAGCAATTCTTTAGCAATGAATATAAAAGTGCTTAAAATAATTGTTTCATATATAATTCCTCCAAACATAATGCAAACATTTAGGCAGAAGAAGCACCAAGAATAAAAGCAAAATTTGTTAGCATTTTTGGCAGTACTTTCCAGTATTATCCACATAAGCCATAAATTATGTAGCTTTACATGTATGGTTGAGGTCACCACATAAGTTAATTTACAAAAACAGACTACTATTAAACTTTATTCCTAAAAAAGAGGGAATTCTGGGGGAGAGGTGAAAATAACCGGACCGGCCTGATCCCGGAGCTGGGGGGAATTCTGGTGTGGTGGTAGATGAGGATAACACGCGCCCACGCGTATGTGGAAGGTGCGTTGGGTTCATTTCCATCTCGGTTCGCTTTTCTTGCCTTAAGTGAACTGCATTAACAGTAACAGTATTCTATTCGGACTTCACCAAATTTCCGTACCTACTTATTTGGGCCCATCCAAAATACTTATTAGCCAATAAATTCATTTTTAAATTATCAAACGAATTAAATAATTATGCAATTATTTCGGATGAAGATGAGTTCTCGCTAAATTCAAATCCCATTAAACTCTAAATTTCTAAAAATTCCAACTGTATCGGTTCAAACGAGGATACTGAGTTTTTTTTTCATCCCTATTGACCGGTGACCATCTCAATCGACTAAGAACGCTTATCTAGCGACTCATCGCAAGTTGAGGAGTGGTCGATTCGTGTTCGTTAAAAATTTTGTTGTTTGGCTCGACTCGTTGCTCGTTACGCTTATTGAATTTTTGCTCGACTCGTGCTCCTTAAAAAATCTTGTTGCTCGACTCAACTCTTTGCTCGTTAAGCTCACCAAAACTTTTACGTTGTTTTTTAAATATAGGTAAAATATAGTAATACTATTAAAGCTTAATATAAACACATAAATTTAGAAAAAACGCGAAAACTGAGGAGATAATTAAATGAACCTATCATGACCGAGTTAGAGATGAAGTCGATATTCGAGTGTGAGACTTTTTGGTTTCTCAATAATCTTCGATAAACAACAAAAGAGAGAGGGCTGAAGGCCTTAGGGATTTCAATGTTTTGACATTCAATCATATTTTTTTATATGAGAACCGTAGACTTTTCTCATTTTTTATTTTTATACATAAAATAATAATAAAAGAAAAAGTTGTAATGAAAAAAGGAAAGATTAATTATCATAATTTAATTTCTTATTAATATAAATTAACTTTTTGAGTTCTCGGAAAATACAAAACGTTTTGGAATATTTTATTGACAAATTACTAGTAAGTCACTGAATTTTTTTAGAGTTCTCAACTAGCATTTAAACTTCTTAGAACATAATATTTTTTAAGGTTGCCACCAAAAAATCATGAAAAAATTATAAAAAATAACAAGCTGCTCGCGAACTTATCTCTACTTGTCAAGATCTCGATTCGAACTCAAATTCGAGTCGGATTTAAACTGAATCGAGCTCAAACTGTTTGTAAGCTGTTCAACTCAATTAACACCTCTACAATCGACAGAAGTTAATGGTATATATATAATATAGGGACAAAAAGGGCAACAATAATTTAGTTGTTTGAATTTATAAAGAAAATATACACAACCTGTAAATCATTGTGCTTAAAAAACAACCGGTTGAACTCAACAAGTGGTCTAATAAAAAAGCGGATGATGTTCGTTCTAAGAGACCCGAGTTTAATTACGATGTATGTAAAAATGTGTGAATGTCAAAGGTTAAAAATATTTATGAAAAAAGATTACCTTGTAATTGTTGGATTTGTATTGCTAGGAATAAAATATTCATTAATTTCAAAAAAGGAATTCATTAATTTGCATCAAAATTCACACACGATATTGTCCCTTTTTGGAACATCACATCACACATTATCATGCAAATTGATTAAGCATGAATTTTATTTTGGTAGAATACTTTTTCTTTCTTTTTCTTGGATTAATAACGAGCGGAAAGTAGAGTTTTTTCTTAGTAGCTTCCCTTCCTCCCCCGACGCTATAAATAGTTAATTCGGCCTCCTGCAGTTCTTCCTGATTTCACCATTAGATCCGGTGAGTGGCGTAATATCTCCCATCTTTATCATTGCAGTAACAAAGTCCGAATAAAATGTCTTCACCTTGCTGCTGTATGTTTTAACCAACGAATCCGTGGATCCGCCATTGAAGAGTATCTGGTCCGAGTGGAGCAAACCCTTTTTGTTTAAGAGGTTTTTGAAGTATTCCAAGTCAAAAGAACTCGGGGTTTTCACGTCTAGTGGTGCAAGTTTGTTGTCCCCCGAGCCGCTGGTTCTCGGGCAGCTACTCTGCCTTGCCTTGGCGAATGAGCCATCGATGTTGGTTTCGTTGTATATCCTATCTCTAAAGAGCACGCACCTTGCCTTCCCGATTGTGTGAGCCCCTGCCGCAGCACGCATGAACATGAACCAATTTAACTAACAAGTAAATCTCAGGAGACGACGATAGATTTTTAGAGATAAAAAGAATATTGTACCAGATAATGCAACCATATCCTTGGCGGAAAGGCCTCGTGCTTGGAATCTATTGATGAGTTGGCTGAGGGTGGCAGTCGGAGGTGGGATGACACCGCTATTTGCAGCCGATAAGCTGGTAGTCTTTGAGTCCCTTCTTCCGAGCTTAACATGCCAGTCGGGCCCTCCCAGCTTTACAACCGAGTCCCGAGCTGCAATGGCTAAGATATCAGCACAGGAGACTACACCGGGACAAGCTTTCTCCACCTTGGCCTTAATAGCATCGACGACCTCGAATCCTCTCACGGAATTGTTATTCGGAGCCGCGGTTTTCTCCCCCGTGAAAGAAGAAGTGTCGTCGAGGAGTATTGACCCATCACAACCCTGTCATAAATCAGCACATGTAGTTGTTGAGTCCACGAATAGAATTTCGTTTGGGTTATGCATGCATGGTTTGAAAGGTATTTAGATCGGCAGCCGATGCTTACTAACTAACAAAGTGAAACGAATTTAACTAAGATTTTGGATAATTTCCTTTTCATTGACCATACCAAATAAGATATATGGGGTTGAACTTTTCTACGTGAAACTCCATTATTAAATTGATCATGATGTATGCATGTGCATGTGCATGTGTATAACAGGGATAGGGTTAAAAACAGAGTAAATTACATTGACAAAACAGTCATGGAAGAACAAGCGGACGAGTGAAGCACCCATGCGGGGCTCTTTCGACACCGCTGATCCGACTACCGACTTGACCGTAGACAAGACCTTCGGACATGATTTCGAGTAGAAATTCGTGGAGAGCTGAGCAAACGTACTGCTCCCCAAGATCGAAACCACCACGACAAACATGTACATGACACTAAACGAAGAAGCAGCAGCAGCCATTCTGTTATATTCGACAAACTATAAACTGCAGAGGATGGTGGTAGCATAAGCCATCGGGGGTAATATATATAGAGGCGTCCGGCACAGTGACACCGGCAGGTCACCTAATCTTTAAGACTAAGCCATGCACGACTTGGTATTTGCCTTTGGATGTCGAGAAATTAACAAGTTTGGTTGGTGCAGATAATATAGCCATAAGAAGCATATTACTAATAATTAATTTCATGACAGGAACTGATCAAAGAGTTGGTGTGGAACGTCTGATTTTTCAAACACATTGGGGTCCATGATTCCTAAACGCCTTTAAATATTCTCTTTTGTTATAGACGACAAACCATGCACGACTTAGAATACAAAACTACATCTACAAGCTACATGATGTAGGCCTTAGAGGGCATTGAATTCGATTCATCCACTCACTATTTTCAAAGATTTTCAACCTTAGTTAATCAATTGTTTATTGATGCTGCAAATAAGCTGGGTCCGTTATTTAGGGGTAAATTATATAAATCGTCACTGAATTTTACTTTTAAATTTATTTTGGTCACTGAATTTTACTTTTAAATTTATTTTAGTCACTGAAGTTTTAAAACGTTCAATTTATTCATTGGACTTTTTTTTTCATTCCTTCATTAACTTTTTGACGATGTCTATTTACCGACGAACGAAAGAACTTCTCTAAGATTCAAACGGTGAAAAATTTCATCGGCACAAGAGAAGCAACATATTAAAAAACGGGCTCTACCGATGACGGAGGAGGGAGATTAACAAAAGAGAAATCAGAAGGTTCTTTTTTGCTAATTTATAAACTTCGGATCATTTTTCGGCAAAATTGAGGTCGAATTAAGACTCAAGGAGTCGAGACAAAGGGACTGATGAAATTTGAGACCGACCACCATCTATGACTGTTTAGAGTTTAATTAACAAAAAAACGTTTAATGTCTAAACTTTAATGACAAAAAAATGTTCAGTATCTAAATTTTAGTGAGTAAATTGAACGTTTTAAAATTTTAATGACTAAAATATATTTAAAAATAAAATTCTGCGATGATTTACAGAATTTACTCTTAATTTATACTTTAGCCCCAACATTCAACTCCCCCTCACACTAGTACTATTTCTGATTGATTTCACTGTTCACCATCGTATTCTGCTTACCAAACTAAAACCTAATCTAATTAATGAGCCGACAGCTTCTTACTTTTTCAATAATTCATCCCGGAATCGATCTAGAGGGGTTGGAAGAAGCAGTCGTCTCTTAAAAATTTAATTTTTTTTATATAATTAATTTTTTTTAATTTTTATGTATTTCTTATTAAAAAATTATTTTCGCTCCCCTAAAATTTTATAAATTTATCCCTTCTAAAATTTTATAAATTTACTTTTTTAACATAAAATTTTATATCAGTCTTGAATTCAACTAGTCATCACAATTTAATAGTCAATAATTAGAATTTGTTATATTATCTATAGCAGTGCCAATGAAGACAAACTTTTCTGGCCGATTTCTCTTTACTAAGTATTATTATTACATATTTGTTTGGAGTGACGTTGTCCTGTCAAAGACGTGAGCTGATTTACTGTTTATTTAATTAATTATATTTGGGCAGTTTGCGTTTAAAAAGGAAACCAAAGACCTTTTTGATTTGTATATTTTTATTTATTTAATAAGAAAATAGATGATATTTATTTTAAAAAATATCAGTTTAAATTATTTTTTTATAAAGTGTATACATATTATTAAAGAGTTAAAAATATCTATTGACATATATTATCTTATAATTATCTTTAGACAATTAAAAAATATAGCTCTTATTTTAAATTAATTTTTAAAATTTTAAGTATTTCAATTTCATTCTTAACTTATGACTTTCATTCTAAATTAATTCTCAAACTTTTGAATGTTCTAGTTTCATCCTCAAACTATAACACTCAATCTAAATTGAGTCCAAACTTTTGAACGTTTCAATTTTAGTATCAATTTATTACTTATGTCACATCATATTATTGCATAATATTCATCAGTGCTCACATGACAATTAACAATTTAGAATATTTTTATTAACACAAAATATGATTAGTATATACAGATAATTTGGAGATAAAATTAAAATAATATAGACCAATTTAAAATGAGAGTCATAATTTAAAGATAGAATTTGAATGTTTAAAAGTGTAGAGACTAATTTAAAACTAAAGTCGTAATGTGAGGATGAAATTAAAACATTTAAAAATTTAAAAATCAACTAAAATAAGTGTCATAATTTTAAAACATGTGCTACAATTAACTATTGTCTTTTTTCTTCTTGTTGGTCCAGTTGATGTGACAAAATCCTAACTAATTCAAACGTAACAAAATGCAAGTTAAATTTTTAATGGCGTATGCCATAAGTCCAGGTTGATTGGTATTGTCAAATAAATTTATTTTCTTGTTCACTTTCTTATCCAATACAAATATACACGTATCAGGTAAATTACGTAAATCATCATTGAATTTTATTCTTAAATCTCTTTTAGTTATTAAAATTTTAAAACGTTTAAATTATTCACTAAAGTTTAGACATTGAACATTTTTGTCACTGAAGTTTAGACATTGAACATTTATCACTTTTAAATCCCAAACAGTCATAGATGGTGGTCGTTCGATCTCATGTTCCACCAATCACTTCACCTCGGCCTTCGAGTATGAATTCGATCTCTATTTTGTCGAAAAGTGCTCTGAAGTTTACGAATCGGCAAATTTTTTTTTGGTTTCTCTCTCGTCGATCTCCCTCCTCCACCGTCGGATGGATCTTATTTCTCAGGATGTTGCTTCTCTCGTGCCAATGAAGTTTTCTACCGTTCAAATTTTAGAAAAGTTCTTTCGTTTTCCGTTAAATGGACATCGTAAAAAAATTAAGAGATAATTGACCAAAAGCTTTTAATGTCTAAAATTCAATGAATAAATTAAATGCTTTAAAATTTTAGTGACAAAAATAGATTTGAGAGTAAAATTTAGTGATGATTTACAAAATTTACCCTTAAAAAATATTGCCTTCTTTTCTTATAAAAATCTATTTAATTTTCTAATTATAAAAAATCTAGCTCTGTCACGTGAAAGAATGCTGCACTTTTGTTTACGCTTGCGTATTATTATTTTCTTGTATATTATTATTTTCTTCCGACTTTTAAACTGTCCTACTCCAGCTTAATTCCATGCCAAGTTCTCTAATGAATTTGTAAGCTACACCTATCATCCTGTAGAAGAGAGGTTTAAGTATGAGTTCTTAGTCTAAAACACTACATCAAAAATGAGTATTCAGTCTAAAATAGATCACAATCGGAACGGGTGAATAAAACTCGACTCGATTCGAAAAAAATTTCAAATAAAGTTTGAATTGTAAAATGGAAATTCGAATAACTCGAATTTTTTTAGTAATTAGTGGATTTATTTTTAAGTTCGAGTCGAGTACCTTAATTTTTCCTAATATATATATGCCGATATAAAAAAATGAAGAAATATATGCCACATATGAAAATATATAAAGAAATATATATGCATATTTTATATGATTAGAGAAAGTTGTTTAAATTGGAATCAAACCGTACTATAACATGATAAATAATTACAATTAAATTTATATAGAAACTCGAAAACTCGACTCGAATTTCATAAACTCGACTCAAATAAAAAAAATTTAAACAAAATTTAAGTTTTAAAATATGACGCGTCAACTCGAAATTTTTTTACTCGACTCGAATTGAACGCTCACCCCTAACCATTGGTCCAGAGGTGAATACATTACATATACTATAAAATATTTATTGTCATGACGAAGTAGGCTGACATTAATTGCTAAACGTCTCGGTCTGCATCAGTGGAATTTCAAAAATGGCTGTCTGAAAGGAAATGTTCTACTACCTAATTATATATTTGTTTTTCTCCCCAGAGGTAACGTATAATTATCATCATAATACTAATTAGATAATGTAGTGACATAGACATTTACCTCAATTTTGAGCTTCAGATTCTTTTTTTTTGAACAATTGAGCTTCAGATTCATAAATACAATCAACTTCCCGGTGAAATATTCAATGGTGAAAGTAGCTGACCGGCTAGCATGCAGAATAAAATAGGAGTCACGGACCGGCCAGAAGAAGCAGCCAGAACAACCAGAGGAAGGGCGCATGCATGTGATAAAAAGACCCACTGGTATATAGGGGTTCGGATAAGAGATGTAAAGCCAAGAACGCCACAAGTGGCATGGCGGGGAGCGAAAACATAAGAGGCAGAAAGTCCGGATGAAGGATGTAAAGAGGCCTCATAGTCCTCCCGCTGGAAGAAAGAAAGTGATCCCTTTCGATGAAATTCGAAGTTGTAAAGCTTTGAATTTCATCCGCTGCTCCCGTAACCTCCCTGATGGCTTGAGGAGCGATCAAGGTTGGCGCCCGATGCAAAGTTGCAGACCATTTAGCAGCTATGTGTAACGACCATGCCGTCTAGGCCCGATCGGCACACCGTGCGGCACTTGAAAAGGGACCCAACCTAGACAAGTCAGCCTTCAACAAGCCCTTTATCCAAGGACTCAACTCGGAAGCGTCGTCTCATGATCCATCAGGCAACATGCGCGTCGAATATCGTATCCCGCGGGGCCTAGCGAATGCTAGCGGCCAACCCCTGACTCTCGCGACGAGCGCGATATGGGGCCCTGTGGCCCCAAACCGTCCCTAAGAGATCCTCCTAGAGAGACATCGTGCCATCCGCTTGGCTCCAATGCCCGCACACCTAAGCCCTACGTGGGCCTAGGAGAAGGTCACTTACACCAAGGCAGCTCGGCTGCTAGCGCTTGGCGAGGAGGATGGTGGAGACCCAACACCAGACCACTTCCCCCTAAAGAGCTAAATAAACTTACCAAGTATGACGCGAGTAGACGTTGCGCTTCGTCCCAAACGAGGACACTTTCTGAACAGGGCCTTCATCGCCTTCCCAAAGCATCATAACTTGCATCCTTGACTTGGTCGCTCTTTAGGCATTGCTCATATCATCGCTCGGTCCGCCTTTGCTCGGTCCCGAACAGGCTTGTCAAGGCAGGATCGTAATACAATAAGAGACAGCCTTGACATTCTCCCACACTTCCTATTATCGATGTCCTCATCGATACTGACACTCATTCTTCATCACTTGATGAGTTGATTTAGACATCGAAGGCAGTTCCTCTTGGATCTATGCTTGACTTAATACGCTTCTCTAGTCACATCATCTGAACATTCAAGCAGATAACTCAAGCCTCGATCCTGGGTTCTTTTGATTCCCTTATGACCCAGTTTTGCTCCTTCAAGGTCAAGAGCTAGATTCATGCTCCCACACTTTTACTCTGATTGTGGCTCGAGCGAAACACTTGTAGCAAATCATTGACTCAACTAACGCATGCCTTGTAGTGTCTTTGAGTCTCACGAACTAGCCATAGACCTACAAAACAAAAATAGCATACCTGCCGCCCATATGCAAGAGAACTAAGACCCGCCACACAATGGTTTGCTCTTTGGCACTAAGCTCATTTGCCAATTGTGTCCCACCGAATAGTGAGATCTTCAAGCAATGAATGCGTCACCATCTGACCAATATCCAAACGGGCAGGTGCAAGTTCACCTTGCACTTAATTGCTTAATGATGTAAAATGATCTTTGGTTACCAACACGATACAAGCGTGTACTTGTCTCTTTGTCTTTCTTTATATGGCCTATACTATAAGACATACAAGCACATACATTAGTGATAACCTATTCACACAAGTCTCGAACGATACCTGGTTGGTAAATATTGCCTTACGCATTCACCATTTGCCAAGTGAATGCACATCTATTCCACTCGAACAACCTTGCTCTCATGAACTCATGCATCTTGGCTTTCCAACGGCTAATAACACTTTTCCCACAGCCTCTACGGTTATCCAACGTAATGAATAACTTGTCTCGCTTCTCTCTCTACATCATCTTGTCGACGTCCTCGTCGACTGAACAAAAGAATTCCTTCGCTAGTTAGAGGTACCATTGTAACCTGCAAAGACTAACTTTTCATTGGCCAAGTGATGCACTATTGTGCCACAAGCCCAACCACATTCTTCTTTTCAACACAACAAGCGCCTATGCGCTAAACATAAATGAGCCCCATGAAGGGTTACTTTCCACGTGACATCCTGTTAGGATAATCATTTTTGGTTAACGACAGACACCTCTGTGCACTGTTTGCAATATGATTTCCAGGCATGCATCAACGATTCACAAGTAGTCGACTTCTCAATACTAAGGTAACCATAGTGATTAACGTCAGACACCTCTTGTGTACTGATTTCACTATGACGACCGAGCTAAGACTTCAAGACATATTGAGTGCCTCGGCACAAAACAACCATAGTGTGTAACGTCAGTCACCTCCGTAAACTGATGACACTATGTTTGAACTCGTTGCACCACCTCGTGTGATAAACTATAAGTGCCTCTCGCACTGAAACAACCATGGTGGTTAGCGTCACTCACCTCCGTGTACTGATCTCACCAGGTCCAACTCGATAGCACCTCTGTGCAACAAGAAATAAGTGCCTCTTACACTGAAACAACCATGGTGGTTAGCGTCAGTCACCTCTGTGTACTGATCCCACCATGTCCAACTCGATAACACCTCTGTGCAACAAGAAATGAGTGCCTCTTGCACTGAAGCAACCATGGTGGTTAACGTCAGTCACCTCCGTGTACTGATCCCACCAGGTCCAACTCGATAGCACCTCTGTGCAACAAGAAATAAGTGCCTCTTGCACTGAAACAACCATGGTGGTTAACGTCGGTCACCTCCGTGTCTCGATCCTACCAGGTCCAACTCGTTAGCACCTCTGTGCAATATAAAGATCGAGCACCACATATGCCCGATTGCTATAGTGGTTACCGGCGAGACACCTACTCGCGGCGCTGGCTCCACTATAAAACTCACATGCACCTCTCGTGCCACAAATTCTGGCCCGAGCACCAGCTTGTGCTAAAGGAATGGCGCCACTGCGCGGAGATAATAAGCAAGCACCTCTGTGCCCGAGACAATAGTCAGGCACCTCCGTGCACTAACCAACCCTCAACTTGTTCAACATTATTGACTCGCCCAACCCACTCCTATTACGAGGGCGCTTGGTGTGGGGCCCAGTTTCCCTACCCGCCTACCTCAATCGCCAAGGCTCTTGGCGCGCAGGTCACCGCCTACCTACTCCACTCGTATGAGTGCTTGGTACAGAGTCAACCACACGGAGACACCATCCTTGACAAAGTACACAATCAACACGGCTTAAAAGCCTCGTTCGATACCAACTATCCACGGCCATCTTTGTCTAGGCCCGATCGGCACACCGTGCGGCACTTGAAAAGGGACCCAACCTAGACAAGTCAGCCTTCAACAAGCCCTTTATCCAAGGACTCAACTCGGAAGCGTCGTCTCATGATCCATCAGGCAACATGCGCGTCGAATATCGTATCGCGCGGGGCCTAGCGAATGCTAGCGGCCAACCACGACTCTCGCGACGAAGCGCGCGATGGGGCCCTGTGGGCCCCAAACCGTCCCCTAAGAGATCCTCCTAGAGAGACATCGTGCCATCCGCTTGGCTCCAATGCCCGCACACCTAAGCCCTACGTGGGCCTAGGAGAAGGTCACTTACACCAAGGCAGCTCGGCTGCTAGCGCTTGGCGAGGAGGATGGTGGAGACCCAACACCAGACCACTTCCCCCTAAAGAGCTAAATAAACTTACCAAGTATGACGTGAGTAGACGTTGCTTCGTCCCAAACGAGGACACTTTCTGAACAGGGCCTTCATCGCCTTCCCAAAGCATCATAACTTGCATCCTTGACTTGGTCGCTCTTTAGGCATTGCTCATATCATCGCTCGGTCCCGAACAGGCTTGTCAAGGCAGGATCGTAATACAATAAGAGACAGCCTTGACATTCTCTCACACTTCCTATAATCGATGTCCTCATCGATACTGACACTCATTCTTCATCACTTGATGAGTTGATTTAGACATCGAAGGCAGTTCCTCTTGGATCTATGCTTGACTTAATACGTTTCTCTAGTCACATCATCTGAACATTCAAGCAGATAACTCAAGCCTCGATCCTGGGTTCTTTTGATTCCCTTATGACCCAGTTTTGCTCCTTCAAGGTCAAGAGCTAGATTCATGCTCCCACACTTTTACTCTGATTGTGGCTCGAGCGAAACACTTGTAGCAAATCATTGACTCAACTAACGCATGCCTTGTAGTGTATTTGAGTCTCACGAACTAGCCATAGACCTACAAAACAAAAATAGCATACCTTCCGCCCATATGCAAGAGAACTAAGACCCGCCACACAATGGTTTGCTCTTTGGCACTAAGCTCATTTGCCAATTGTGTCCCCATCGAATAGTGAGATCTTCAAGCAATGAATGCGTCACCATCCGCCAATATCCAAATGGGCAGGTGCAAGTTCACCTTGCACTTAATTGCTTAATTATGTAAAATGATCTTTGGTTACCAACACGATACAAGTGTGTACTTGTCTCTTTGTCTTTCTTTATATGGCCTGTACTATAAGACATACAAGCACATACATTAGTGATAACTTATTCACACAAGTCTCGAACGATACCTGGTTGGTAAATATTGCCTTACGCATTCACCATTTGCCAAGTGAATGTACATCTATTCCCACTCGAACAACCTTGCTCTCATGAACTCATGCATCTTGGCTTTCCAAAGGCTAATAACACTTTTCCCACAGCCTCTACGGTTATCCAACGTAACGAATAACTTGTCTCGCTTCTCTCTCTGCATCATCTTGTCGACGTCCTCGTCGACTGAACAAAAGAATTCCTTCGCTAGTTAGAGGTACCATTGTAACCTGCAAAGACTAACTTTTCATTGGCCAAGTGATGCACTATTGTGCCACAAGCCCAACCACATTCTTCTTTTCAACACAACAAGCGCCTATGCGCTAAACATAAATGAGCCCCATGAAGGGTTACTTTCCACGTGACATCCTGTTAGGATAATCATTTTTGGTTAACGATGGCACCCTCGTGCCTTCGTTTGCAATATGATTTCCAGGCATGCATCAACGATTCACAAGTAGTCGACTTCTCAATACTAAAGTAACCATAGTGATTAACGTCAGACACCTCTTGTGTACTGATTTCACTATGACGACCGAGCTAAGACTTCAAGACATATTGAGTGCCTCGGCACAAAACAACCATAGTGTGTAACGTCAGTCACCTCCGTAAACTGATGACACTATGTTTGAACTCGTTTGCACCTCTGTGTGATAAACTATAAGTGCCTCTCGCACTGAAACAACCATGGTGGTTAGCGTCACTCACCTCCGTGTACTGATCTCACCAGGTCCAACTCGATAGCACCTCTGTGCAACAAGAAATAAGTGCCTCTTACACTGAAACAACCATGGTGGTTAGCGTCAGTCACCTCCGTGTACTGATCCCACCAGGTCCAACTCGTTAGCACCTCTGTGCAATATAAAGATCGAGCACCACATATGCTTCGATTGCTATAGTGGTTACCGACAGACACCTCTGTGCGCTGGCTCCACTATAAAACTCACATGCACCTCTGTGCCACAAATTCACAACTGAGCACCACTGTGCTAAAGGAATGAGCGCCACTGCGCGGAGATAATAAGCAAGCACCTCTGTGCCCGAGACAATAGTCAGGCACCTCCGTGCACTAACCAACCCTCAACTTGTTCAACATTATTGACTCGCCCAACCCACTCCTATTACGAGGGCGCTTGGTGTGGGGCCCAGTTTCCCTACCCTGCCTACCTCAACTGCCAAGGCTCTTGGCGCAGGGTCAGCCTGCCCTACCTACTCCACTCGTATGAGTGCTTGGTACAGAGTCAACCACCTGGAGACACCATCCTTGACAAAGTACACAACTGAACCTGGCTTAAAAGCCTCGTTCTGATACCAACTGTCACGGCCATGCTGTCTAGGCCCGATCGGCACACCGTGCGGCACTTGAAAAGGGACCCAACCTAGACAAGTCAGCCTTCAACAAGCCCTTTATCCAAGGACTCAACTCGGAAGCGTCGTCTCATGATCCATCAGGCAACATGCGCGTCGAATATCGTATCGCGCGGGGCCTAGCGAATGCTAGCGGCCAACCCCTGACTCTCGCGACGAGCGCGATATGGGGCCCTGTGGCCCCAAACCGTCCCTAAGAGATCCTCCTAGAGAGACATCGTGCCATCCGCTTGGCTCCAATGCCCGCACACCTAAGCCCTACGTGGGCCTAGGAGAAGGTCACTTACACCAAGGCAGCTCGGCTGCTAGCGCTTGGCGAGGAGGATGGTGGAGACCCAACACCAGACCACTTCCCCCTAAAGAGCTAAATAAACTTACCAAGTATGACGTGAGTAGACGTTGCTTCGTCCCAAACGAGGACACTTTCTGAACAGGGCCTTCATCGCCTTCCCAAAGCATCATAACTTGCATCCTTGACTTGGTCGCTCTTTAGGCATTGCTCATATCATCGCTCGGTCCCGAACAGGCTTGTCAAGGCAGGATCGTAATACAATAAGAGACAGCCTTGACATTCTCTCACACTTCCTATAATCGATGTCCTCATCGATACTGACACTCATTCTTCATCACTTGATGAGTTGATTTAGACATCGGCGGTTCCTCTTGGATCTATGCTTGACTTAATACGTTTCTCTAGTCACATCATCTGAACATTCAAGCAGATAACTCAAGCCTCGATCCTGGGTTCTTTTGATTCCCTTATGACCCAGTTTTGCTCCTTCAAGGTCAAGAGCTAGATTCATGCTCCCACACTTTTACTCTGATTGTGGCTCGAGCGAAACACTTGTAGCAAATCATTGACTCAACTAACGCATGCCTTGTAGTGTATTTGAGTCTCACGAACTAGCCATAGACCTACAAAACAAAAATAGCATACCTTCCGCCCATATGCAAGAGAACTAAGACCCGCCACACAATGGTTTGCTCTTTGGCACTAAGCTCATTCGCCAATTGTGTCCCACCGAATAGTGAGATCTTCAAGCAATGAATGCGTCACCATCTGGCCAATATCCAAATGGACAGGTGCAAGTTCACCTTGTACTTAATTGCTTAATTATGTAAAATGATCTTTGGTTACCAACACGATACAAGTGTGTACTTGTCTCTTTGTCTTTCTTTATATGGCCTGTACTATAAGACATACAAGCACATACATTAGTGATAACTTATTCACACAAGTCTCGAACGATACCTGGTTGGTAAATATTGCCTTACGCATTCACCATTTGCCAAGTGAATGTACATCTATTCCCACTCGAACAACCTTGCTCTCATGAACTCATGCATCTTGGCTTTCCAAAGGCTAATAACACTTTTCCCACAGCCTCTACGGTTATCCAACGTAACGAATAACTTGTCTCGCTTCTCTCTCTGCATCATCTTGTCGACGTCCTCGTCGACTGAACAAAAGAATTCCTTCGCTAGTTAGAGGTACCATTGTAACCTGCAAAGACTAACTTTTCATTGACCAAGTGATGCACTATTGTGCCACAAGCCCAACCACATTCTTCTTTTCAACACAACAAGCGCCTCTGCGCTAAACATAAATGAGCCCCATGAAGGGTTACTTTCCACGTGACATCCTGTTAGGATAATCATTTTTGGTTAACGACAGGCACCTCTGTGCACTGTTTGCAATATGATTTCCAGGCATGCATCAACGATTCACAAGTAGTCGACTTCTCAATACTAAAGTAACCATAGTGATTAACGTCAGACACCTCTTGTGTACTGATTTCACTATGACGATCGAGCTAAGACTTCAAGACATATTGAGTGCCTCGGCATAAAACAACCATAGTGTGTAACGTCAGTCACCTCCGTAAACTGATGACACTATGTTTGAACTCGTTTGCACCTCTGTGCGATAAACTATAAGTGCCTCTCGCACTGAAACAACCATGGTGGTTAGCGTCACTCACCTCCTTGTACTGATCCCACCAGATCCAACTCGGTAGCACCTCTGTGCAACAAGAAATAAGTGCCTCTTACACTGAAACAACCATGGTGGTTAGCGTCAGTCACCTCCGTGTACTGATCCCACCATGTCCAACTCGATAACACCTCTGTGCAACAAGAAATGAGTGCCTCTTGCACTGAAGCAACCATGGTGGTTAACGCCAGTCACCTCCGTGTACTGATCCCACCAGGTCCAACTCGATAGCACCTCTGTGCAACAAGAAATAAGTGCCTCTTGCACTGAAACAACCATGGTGGTTAACGTCAGTCACCTCCGTGTACTGATCCCACCAGGTCCAACTCGTTAGCACCTCTGTGCAATATAAAGATCGAGCACCACATATGCTTCGATCGCTATAGTGGTTACCGACAGACACCTCTGTGCGCTGGCTCCACTATAAAACTCACATGCACCTCTGTGCCACAAATTCACAACTGAGTACCACTGTGCTAAAGGAATGAGCGCCACTGCGTGGAGATAATAAGCAAGCACCTATGTGCCCGAGACAATAGTCAGGCACCTCCGTGCACTAACCAACCCTCAACTTGTTCAACATTATTGACTCGCCCAACCTACTCCTATTACGAGGGAGCTTGGTGTGGGGCCCAGTTTCCCTACCCTGCCTACCTCAACTGCCAAGGCTCTTGGCGCAGGGTCAGCCTGCCCTACCTACTCCACTCGTATGAGTGCTTGGTACAGAGTGAACCGCCTGGGGACACCATCCTTGCCAAAGTACACAACTGAACCTGGCTTAAAAGCCTCGCTCTGATACCAACTGTCACGACCATGCCGTCTAGGCCCGATCGGCACACCGTGCGGCACTTGAAAAGGGACCCAACCTAGACAAGTCAGCCTTCAACAAGCCTTTTATCCAAGGACTCAACTCGGAAGCGTCGTCTCATGATCCATCAGGCAACATGCGCGTCGAATATCGTATCCCGCAGGGCCTAGCGAATGCTAGCGACCAACCCCTGACTCTCGCGATATGGGGCCCTGTGGCCCCAAACCGTCCCTAAGAGATCCTCCTAGAGAGACATCGTGCCATCCGCTTGGCTCCAATGCCCGCACACCTAAGCCCTACGTGGGCCTAGGAGAAGGTCACTTACACCAAGGCAGCTCGGCTGCTAGCGCTTGGCGAGGAGGATGGTGGAGACCCAACACCAGACCACTTCCCCCTAAAGAGCTAAATAAACTTACCAAGTATGATGCGATTAGACGTTGCTTCGTCCCAAACGAGGACACTTTCTGAACAGGGCCTTCATCGCCTTCCCAAAGCATCATAACTTGCATCCTTGACTTGGTCGCTCATTAGGCATTGCTCATATCATCGCTCGGTCCACCTTTGCTCGGTCCCGAACAGACTTGTCAAGGCAGGATCGTAATACAATAAGAGACAGCCTTGATACTATGCACGATAGCTAGGACACAAACTTGTCACAAATCAGAGACGCACCAAACATGCGTAGGTATGATCTAACTTATATTGTTCAATATGCACTTCGTTTTTATCTTTCGTCATTTTGCACATTCTATGACACACTATATGTGACTATTTCGATTAATGAAAATATCATTTATATTAATATTTTTATTCAGTCTCCAGTTCTCACCAAAGATGAAAGGCTCGTTAACCACTCCTGAAACGATCGCCGCTTCCAAAGCAAGAGAGCTAAAAACAAAGCGTCCGCCGCTTTTAAGAAACGTGCATAGAGGAATAAGCTCAACAATCATTGCTTTCAAAGCAAGCAAGATAAAAATAAACAAAGAGCCGCTTGAGCGTCTACTATTTTTAAGAAGCGTGCATAAAAGAATCAGCTCAACAATCGCCGCTTCTAAAGCAAGCGAGCTAAAAATAAATAAAAGGTCGTCTGAGCGTTCGCCGCTTTTAAGAAGCGTGCATAGAGGAATTAGCTCAACGATCGCCGCTTCCAATGCAAGTGAGCTAAAAATAAACAAAAGGTCGTCTAAGTGTCCGCTGCTTTTAATAAACATGTATAGAGGAATCAGCTCAACGATTGCCGCTTCCAAAGCAAGCTATCTAAAAATAAAAAAAGGTTGTCTGAGCGTCCGCCGTTTTTAAGAAACGTGCATAAAGGAATTGGATCAACGATCGCTGTTTCCAAAGCAAGCGAGCTAAAAATAAACAAAGGGTCGTCTGAGTGTCCGCCGCTTTTAAGAAGTGTGCATAGAAGAATCAGCTTAACGATCGCCGTTTCCAAAGCAAGCAAGCTAAAAATAAACAAAGGGTTGCTGAGCGTCCGTCACTTTTAAGAAGCGTGCATAGAGGAATCAACTCAACGATCACCGCTTCTAAAATAAGAGAGCTAAAAATAAACAAAGGGTCGTCTGAGCGTCCGCAGCTTTGAAAAAGCGTGCATAGAGGAATCAGCTCAACGATCGCTGCTTCTAAAGCAAGTGAGCTAAAAATAAACAGATGGTCATCTGAGCGTCCTCCGCTTTTAAGAAGCGTGCATAGAGGAATAAGCTCAATGATCGTCGCTTTCAAAGCGAGCAGGCAAGCAGAGCATAAAATAGTAGCACACGGGTTGAAAATAGCGCAGGCATCAAGCCGCTCCAATAAATATTGCTCATCCAAATAGAACCATAGTATTGACACGCAAGTATAACGAGTGCGCAAATATGAACAACAACAACCAAGACTACCTCACTCGAGGGGTAAAAAAAATATGTGAACATACAAGAAATCATAATTCTTCTCATGATACGGACCTTATTAGATCTTGAAAACCACAAGTACACTAAAATCGAACAAAAGTCCTCAATCAAAAAGTATGATATGGAATCGTAAAATTTTCATTAAGAACGGACCCTATTTATAGCCATCACCAAAGTGAGCCTTAAACGAATAAATTAATTCGAGTGCAAAATGCTTCTCATGGAGACCTCTTTTCGTTGAGAAACAGAAAATCAACGCAATCAAACCAGCCTATTCTTAATTTCAGCAGAACATCCTCAGGCCCCATGCATCTCTTCTCGAAGTGTTGTCTTAATGTATTTATACGACCAATGAGTGCCAAAAGAATACCCGGGACAATGGATATTGCGCTAAAAAAAGAATACATAGGAGGCAATAATCTACCAAACTCCAGAAAGTAACGCAAATATATAATCCGCCTTGAGAAAGTGATGTCGTTCCATGAGAAATAACATAAAGTGAGTCCCCAGCGAACTAATTACAACAGGGGCAAGGGTTTGCCACCTGCTTATTTGGCAAAATTGCAAGCATTAAAGGTTTATATTTATCACAAAATGAAAAAAAAATAAATACAATACAAACATAATTTCAATAAGTAAAGTGCGATCCCATAAAAATGACCATTTGTATAATCTACTCTAAAGAGAAAATCATATTCCTGAATAATGATACGTGAATAGGAGCATTGTAATTAAGAATTATCCCACCAAAAATACATATAAGGGAAATTAGGGCATCCTTAAAAATTCTTTCTAAGCGAATTTTGACCAGATAGAATCATGAATTAGCAACAACTCCCACTGATTGAGATAAAAATGGGATTCTTAATATAACAGGCAAAGTACATAGAGACGACAAGCATCTCCCTCAATTCCGCTTCAACTTTGCCTTAACAAGTCATCCAGTGTGAATTGTTTAACATCAAAGTCGTCACCACCACAAACAACCAGCTCGACCTTATATATGCGAAGAAAGCGGTTAATCCTATCACATTCCCAGGTACAACACTATGACCTGCATTTGCTGCGTCTCAACGTAGTTCTAAACACCAACAAGTAGTAGCCATTAGACAAATATTGAGAGCATCGTTTCCCAAATACTCTGTCTCTTGGTGTTCATCCTTACAAAAGGCCAATGGTCTTTCAAATACTATTATCTGCCAATATGAATAACACGAGTTCCAAACAACCCCCATGATCTATAAAGCACAAATTCTATACGTCGCCCGTCACTACAAACATGCTTGCTTCCCCTTTTCTCGAAACGAGACAAACAAAGTTGTACAAAAGGACTACAAAAGAAAAAGTAAAACACTCCTAAAGTTGACTTACTAAAATATAAACCTAAAAGAGTCCTATTTATAGTAAAAGATGAGAATACCAAGCCATGACATTTTGAATTTAAATATGGAAAACTGTCAAGATCCGCATTCAATTCCCAGATCTTAAAATCTTGAGCAAGTAGCCAAAATCACGCAACCTCCAAAATTTTAATCAATAAACGCACGGGTAGGCGCACACGCATATCCATCGCCAATAAAAAAAACTTCCTCTTCCATCTCAACCTACTCTGAATTGTCTGAATCAACACAAAGAACCACTAGATATTAAGCACGAAAAACTAATTTGACAAGGAATAAACAAATAAACATTGCACAATATCCCACTTTTTACAGTGATAAACACTTATCTTATCTCACCCAACTATCCACAACCCTGATCACTTCAACCAATATCAAAGCTCTTCATATACACCAGAATCCAAAAGAATGCAAGAATAGCAAGATTCTTATTTTTACCAGTTCAAAGACATTACTATTAAACACATTATTATGGGGACGTTAATAGTAGCACCCAGATCTCCCAGATAACACAAACTTGGTTGATGGATGAGAAGAGTCAGCAATAGAAAAACGACATAACAAAAGAGGGAGACTAGTAATTTTAGACAAGCCAGATTGAACCACGACAAGCTGCGAACAAATTGAACACAAAAATAGTTATACACCCCTACTGTAATCGCCCAAAACATCGCAACATCCTCAAACTAAGGCACAATGCATGGTCTCCATTAAGAGATACGCGACTCATAGAAAAAACACTCACATACAATACCTTAAGAAAGTAATAACGATAACAAATACAAAATGAGAGCAAAACGTCGTACATTATCATACGAAATAAGCGGAAAGTATAACCATTAAAATTAATACAATACATGAATAATTTAGTGAAACCAATTGATCACAGCATTACAAATACTGATAGAAACGAGCTTTTTTGTGTAAACAAAATAAACAAACACTGTGATTATACAACCAAACAAGGGGAGAACCATTTATAGATTTTTGTGGGCAAACTTAGTTTAGGGAAGGCCGGAGGTCGGCAGTAAGTCCCACTATTGAGATAAAAGCTGATTCTCTAAGGAATTTAGCAAAGCGCACGGAAATGACAGATATTGAATGCATGAGATGGAAAGAGGCAAACACTTGTTCTCTTTGTTGTTTCAAAGCCAACAAACTCCCTAGCAGCTACAGATAATTGGCGGCAATAAACAAACAATAGTATTTAGAAAATCTTGATAGAAAGGTTTTCCATGTACTTTGCATGTCGATGTTCATCTCTACAAATGGCCACTCATAGCCTTTTGAATCCTATTATCTGTCGATACAAATAACACAGACATTGAATAACCCTACCCAGATCTACAAAATGGAGTTTCTACACACCGTTGAACACAATAAACATGTTTGTCTTCTCTAACTCCCCTCAAGATCACATGACCAAAGTCATACAACAAAAAACCATAAAAGAGAGAGTAAACCACTCCCAAATCAACTTATGAAAACACAACCCTAAGGGCGCTCTATTTATAGAAAATGATAAAAACACAAAGCTTTCACTTTCCAAATTCCAATATGAACGACTGTTAGATGAGCATTCAATTCCTAGATCTACAAATCTTGAAAAAATAGCCTACAATACGCAACCCCCAAACTTCCAATCAAAAAATGTATGAATAGTCCCATACACCTGCCAAGGCCAATTAAAACTCTCTGTTTTCATCATGATCTGTCTTGGATTGTCTAAGTCACCATGAAGCCAACACGCATCAAACATACTAAACAAATATCAAGAAGCGTAATTATAGCCAAAAATAATGCAACTAATGAAATAACAAGGCATACTAAAATGAATTATGCTAAATGGCCAATACAACCAAAGACTACAAGTAATACGATAGCAGCCAAGTATAACGACAACCAGAAAACCTATACAAAAGAGGGCACAAACCCCATAAGAGCATCACAATCCAAACAATGGAATTACTTTCGTAAATCCATTCCCACAAGAAGGGCAAAGCTCTTTTTCAATATCAAATAGCTACCAAAATACGAAGCTAAACACTGCAATCTACAAAAGAAACCACAACATTAATAGTTTCCGCCTATATAATTGATGTCACAACTAAAGAAATCAAAATCTCCCTTATCCAGATCCAAAGAAAATACTAAAATAATTATGTTATTAACACAAAGTTTTACCCTTTGACTAAAATAACTCCACTTACTTTGTATTTAGTAAAGCCTATTGACTACGCATCATCATACTGCAAATAAGCGATCTTACCGTGGGTCTATCACAATCTTAACATTATACAATAGTAAAAACAACAACCCCAGCTACTATCTTAAGCAGAGGGCATAACCCCCAATTCGCAATAGGCTACACGGTACGCACAACTCTTAAAAGAAGCAAAATCACTTTACCCTAAAGAAAATGTGAGCATGCCGCAAAAGATAGTTTGTCATTTCTGCGTGTTACAAACCTTTAATATTGGAAGTAAGTACACAACAAATTATTACATGGTCCCGGCTCACCACGTCATCCATGGTCCCATCCAATGAGATTCATTCATTTAATGACATGTAGGAAAGAGGTGAAGATTCACCTTAAAAAATGAGATGGAAAATTATTATTGGATGGGACCATGGATGACGTGGTGAGCCAGGTCCATCTAATAATTTTTTGTAAGTACACACAATAAAATTCCTTGCGTGACTATTTGAGTAGATCTACTACAAAGTTAATTACGAGTATATTTAAAAGAAAGAGGCAATGAAAATCCAGTCTTACCACATATGCCATTTACTAAAAAATGACAAATATATTAATATAATATTTTATTACCTAGAAGTAAAAGTCCTCTAACAATAACAAAAGCACAACCCGTTTCAAGAAGGCGATATCATTCCATGAAGAACAAAGCAAAACAAACTCCTACAAGAAGCCAACTATTCACACATAACAAGGGCAACGTGCGAATCAAACAATACAGACATTTAGCGGCTCCCAAATATATAGCTCATAAATACGCAAATAAGTTACTTGCATATCAATACGTGGAAAATACATATTAATACAATAGCAATCCAAACCACCTCGCCCATGGGGCAAGATAGATACACGAAATCACACATATAAAAAACCACAAAAACAGTAGCAACATTTCCAAATCAACAAAGAAACACTAATCATCACTATCACAAGATTTAAAAGGGAACAAAAACTCACAAATCTCTTATTAATTAGGAGCAAGAGCCCACCCCAAAAATTAACATGCCATGAACAACACAAAATCATGAACATACAAAAATTCCATACATATAAAAAGTCTGCGATCTAGGTCCCTACTTTAATCTTAACTATCAAGGTATTCTTGATATCTTAGTGTGGCTAGTGGAACACATAAAGATGACAAGCATCCTCTCCCCCAACTCCGCCCTGCCCTGCCACAAAGGGCTAATCGTAGTTTTTTGAATACTATTACCTAGTGATACAAATAACCAAAACTGCAACATTAGCACTCCCCCAGGATCTATCAAACATGGCTCCTAAAAACTACTTCTCACCATAAAAAATATTTTATTTTTCTCCTTTCAAAATGGCACAAGAAAAAAATCATAAAAGCAAAATCACATGAGAAAGGAGCAAGCCACTCCTAAGCTAGGTTATAAAGATGCATACTTCGAGGCGCCCTATTTATAGTAGGTAATGGGCATAAAAAGCGATGACGTTTCATATACCTATAAGGAGAGACACCAATACCAACATTTAAATCCCCATATAACCAAAATCACACGACTTTCAAAATTATAATTAAAAACTACACAGCACATCTGCTTGTCAGTGCCAATCAGATACTTTTTCTTTCATCACAATTCGATTTGAATTGTCTAAATCGCCGCAAACTGAGTAAATAAGGAATAAGGAAAAAGCCAAACACAATATCCACTTTCTTAAAGCAACAAACATATGTCTTATCCTACTCAACAACATAACAAAAAAACACTATCGCAAATAAAAGATAAGAAGTCTCTAACAAGCCAAATTAGATCACAACAATAATAAAATTGCGCACGCCAGCTTATTCAAGTCCTTCCAGTCTTTCTTATAATTCGAGTTACAACATGAAATTTAACTCCCATGAAGAGATAAAAGAACAAGACAATGGAACTTTTTCGGTTCTTTACCACAAAAGCCATTTCAAATATACCGTCCGCCATAGCAAAATAACGTCAAAATACATTCCAACCTAGGTAAAAAATAGTGGGCTATTTTCAAAAACGAGTCAAGCGTTTTCTACCCATTTATCTTGCAAGCTTGCAAATCTCATAAACATATATATATATATTGCCATTTTAAAGAAAGAGAAATACACTGCGAACATAAAAAATATAAGCATAATTTGACCTTCATAATTTGTTCACCAAAGGAAAGATGACATGTTATTTAACTATAAATGAACCATTGTTTACCGTCACAAGGAGATACACACAAATATTTAATTATTCATCAAAGAACCACAACTCCAAGGTTGCGAGTATACAAAATTGTTTCGCGACCCACAATCCCACTTCAGTTTCAAGGTTCGCAAAAGTTACTTTATAACCTTCCCTCACTGGGGGCAATTGTTGGTACCTACGAATATTTACTGCCACGTGTTAAGACCATACATCCCTCGACGAATGAACAAGACTATGAACAGTATAACATAAAGGACATCCGGCAATCGACGAAGCAACACATGTGATCGCTGCGGACCACAAGGCGTGAGGTCGCCCGCAAATCGTGCGACACCCTTCGCAACCTATGGCAACTAGCAAGACTACAAACAACATTACATCCAGCGATCACGTACGTAGTCACGTGATCGCTATGGATGACAGAGCGAACCTGAGACGCGATGATACACGTGATCCACACCGACACTGAGTCACGCCGACTCACTAAAACACTTGTCCCCCTTGATTGACATGTGCCTTACTTCATCTAACCCCTTTATAAGGGGCCATGCACCCCGAAATAGAGGCCAGACTCCTCATAACACACACATAAGCTCCCATAACTAAAATCCGAGCTCTTCAAGCTCCATGAGAACTCTTCATTCTGGGCACCACGACCACAAGAGAAACAAGAGCCACACACGAACCCCGACCCAAAACAACCATTCCGGCCATCATCGTACCACCATCTTCGGTCCCTGACCATTTTGACTGTCAACAATTATAATGTGCATTTTTATACATATAGGGATTCACTAATCACTTATATTTGTATAAAATTACAGTAGCTTTATACACTTCAATAAGTTTTTGAATGGTTAATATTCTAACAACGTAAACATTAAATTTATTAATATAATTGTATTTTTCATGAATGTAAATTTTAAATCAATAAGATAACATTAGCATTTTGTTGATCCATAATATTGTTCTTATTGATATATATTTGACTGTTGATTTTTTTATACAAATCAAATAGTTAGATGTTATAACTATACTTAAAACTTGAAATATATGATCAATATGAATGAATCATGAAATATAAGGTTCGAATTGATAAATATTAATCGTAAAAAATGTTATTGAACTGAGTAAACACTTTTCTAAAAAAACACTGGTTTGCACTAATGTAAAACTAGAGTGATTTTATGGACTTCAAAAACATTTTATACGGCTAATATTTTAAGAATATGATTACTGAGGGTATTAATATAATTTTTTTTCTTTTGATCATAGTTAATTGTTGAAGTATTTCCTTGCTTGTTTTTGGATATGCAGTGGGATACTACTGGCCAAGAACGTTTTCTTTTTTCTTTTAGCTCAACAAACAAAATTTTATTAATAAATGGGCAATTAACTAGTATTACATAACAAAGAAAAAACAACAGGACTACCACCATGCTTTGAATAAAACTTCCTTTTGCATTCCGAATTTAACCTAGAAGTCTGCCATTTTATTGCTTTTCCTCGGAGCACACTGGAAATGGTTTTGTCGAATTCTTGCAATAATATGATCAATCTTTTAAAAATTTTGTCACCATCACCGAGATCTTTGAAGAGAGTTCGGGATTCAGTTCAACGTTACTTTCGAGTCCGATTCAACAATTAGACATGATTTTTGTTGATTTGTTAAGTGAACAATAGCTGTAGATGGTAGTAGGACGGTGGTTTTGGTGATTGTTCAAGGTGATTCTAGTGAACTTTGATTTGGTTTTCTGGTGAAGGTGTCTCACCGTGCTTTACTATTTGTTGAATGGCTATTTATAATGATTTAGACATGTGTCGATTGAGAGTTGTCGTAATATTGTGATTGGACATATTAAAAAATGATGTTCTAATTTAATGTCATTAAATGAGACAATATGTGCCAACACGTGATCGTTCGTAAGGTAAGAATTCGCAGGTCGTGAATCATCCGTAGGGTATGTTCGTAAGCTATGAGTGGTCTACACTGGCCGCCCGCAAGGTAGGAGTTCGCATGTACCAACAATTTTCCAATCCAATCAGCTTGGATAAAAACCTCCAGAGCCCCGAGAATAGCCTTTATCTCTCCATAGGCCAAGAACGTTTTCAGTATGTCATTGTCCAGGTAAGATCAGATTCAAAACAAATTTAAAATTGAAATTTTGGGACGGAGTGGGTGAAACACCACTATTCGAAATAGATTAAGGTTGAATCGATACTCTTATTTCTAGATTCGAGACCGAGACAGTCAAAAATTAAATTCACTCTATTCCATGCCGTTACCGTTCTAAGTAGGGATGAGTATTTTACCTGATCCGATCAGGTCGTATTGTTTTTAAGTGAGTTGAGTTCGGGTGAAAAATATCTGACTCGGAATACTAGTATATTTTTATGTATATTTGTAATAATGTCATCTTTATATTTTTATAATTAGGTCTTCAAATAAATTTTTTTATTTATAACTTGGTCTCTATAACTTTTATTTTTACAATTAGACTCTTAAAATTAAACTATTACAATTAAATCCCTAAAATTATTGTTTTCTATCATTTGATCCCTAAAATTGATTTTTTATAGATCGGATCGAGTTCATGTTGAGTTATATAATTTTCGGGTTGGATCAAGTTGAGTTTAGAACAATTATTTTTAAGTCAAGTTCGAATATACTAAAAACCCGATCCGTGCCCATCCCTAATTTTAAGATCAGAATCATGACTTTTTCCCATATATCCTGCTTCGTTAAAAATATAAATTTAAAATTAATTATCAACTGAATAATATAGAAATTCCTTAGATAGAGCTGGTTAGCTGTGGGTTGTTTAGATGTCTGACTAATCCTGCATGCCTACCGATTCCGTAAGTACTTATATTTTTGGGTAAAGTATACAAATGGTCACTAAACTATACCAAAAAATACAAAGCGGTCACTAAACTTTTAAAAGTTACATAGTGGGTGTTAAACTTTAGTTTTTATTACAAAATGGTCACTGAGCCGTTAACTGTCGTTAATTGAATGAATCGTCTGTTACGAAAATTTTAATAGTAACACATTTAATCATCCATAATTACACATTCAATTAATTTAGTCCTAATTTAACCCTCATTATTGAGTCTAAATTGATTGAATGTGTAAATATTGAGGGTAAAATGTGTTGTTATACAATTTTTCATAACTGTCATGTCACTCAATTAACAAAAATTACCGGCTCACTGAACATTTTATAACAAAAACTAAAGTTTAATGCCCATTATATAAGTTTTGAAAGTTTAGTGACCATTTTGTATTTTTGGGATAGTTTAATGACCATATGTGTACTTTACCCTATATATTGCGTAAGTAATACATTATATATCTTTATTTTCGTTTTTTGTTGTTGTTGAGTAATCAATCTTTATCATTATTTCTTGCTGACCCCTGCCCTTAATTCAAGGCTTCTTGGATTTTATATATGCATGAACTAGTCTTAAGAGATATAATTATCCATAGCAGTTAATTATTTTACACGTTTAATGAAATAAAAAAAATTGTTAGAAGTGTGTTTAAGCTGTTTTCATTACAAAAGTCAAATATAACACACGAAAATTTCTCCAACCGGCTTAACGAGTTTATTTACTCCACTATCAATATATAAAATCACTTTCTTAAACCTTGTTCCCACTCCAATATATGTTTTCAACCAGTTTTGTTGAGATCTATTCTGATTTCTTATGGACAAGTCTTCGAAGTTTGGTTCACCATTTGCCTTGTAAAAAATATTTTATATATCTTAAAACATGATTTCGAATCTCACCGTTGTCGAATTGTGATTTTCCTCAACAACCACCTTTTCTAGTACAATTGCTATTTTTCTCCTCCGGCGACAACTGTCGTTCATTTCCTGATCAAGAATTTATGTTTTTATTAGTATGTCCTAGAGTCTTTTATGCATGCGTTAAGTTAAATAGTTTGGTATCGCTTAAGTAGGTCTCGAGTTCGAGGTCTTGTGTATGCTGAAAATTTTTGTTGGGAGATTCACCCATCATAGTCAAGTGTGCGAAGTGTGTCGTTCCAGATTAGTCAGGGTAAAGCTCTGGAGAATCGGGAGGGCAACAAAAAAAACTTATTTTGATTTTTAAAAAATATATATTTTTTAAATTTTGAGTTATTCGAGTCAAGTTATTTAATTTATCTAAGTCAACTTAAATCAATGATTCTTTTTTTGACTTCGAGTTAAGATTTTTTCAACTTAAAAAATTGAAAAACTGAATTTTATTGTTTTACGATTTAGTCTATGTTTTCATTATTTTCAATTTCTCCTTCGAAGTCCATTTTGACCAAATTTGAACCACATCCTTCTAAATAGTGGACGTGGATTTTGAATGTCCGAGTTTGCAGAAAAAGGAAGAAATTATGAGAATGGTTCTAGATAGTAATTGATGACAAAACTATCAATTTTTTGTTATAAGGGGTTAAAAAAAAAAAAAAATACTATAAGAGTATTGGGAGTTTGTTGTTAGGTCTGGAAATTTTGAGGACAATATTTCTTGAATGGGAGTTGTTGTCACAACCCAAAACTAGGGCAAAAAGTTTTGGTTTTTGAATTGTGGACCAGATTGAATTTTCTTAAAATTTTGGGTCAATTTCAAGAACACTAGAATATTGTTGGACTATACGTATAAATTTCTCCATTTAACTTTTGAAACAAAAATTAAAGCAAAATATCCTTGAGGGAATCGAGCCCTTAAACTATCTCCCAGCTGCCTATACCCTAAATTATACCTTATGTTTGCTTTTAGCCATTAAAATATTTTTTGGTAAAAATAAGTCCCTAAAGTATCATTTGTGGTCACTTTAAGTTCGATGGCTATCTAAGTAAAATTGACCAATAAGATGTAGACACATCACAAAGATTTTTTGACCAATAGATAGTTTAGGGACAAAAAGGAAAAATGACATAATTTGGGTACTTATTTTAACCAAAAATTAGTTTAGGGACTTAAAGTGACTAGAAATGATAGTTTAAGGACTTATTTTGACCAAAAAATAAATTAAGGACAAAAAACAAATGTAAGACATAGTTTAAGGGCTATTTTTTCATTTAAGCATTCTAAAATTACTATTGAATTTTGTGTCAGGGATTGGAGATGGTGGTCCAATGATCGTCGTGATGGTTGTTCTGGGTCGGGGTTCGTGTGTGGCTCTTGTTTCTCTTGTGGTCGTGGTGCCCAGAACGAAGAGTTCTTATGGAGCTTGAAGAGATCGGGTTTTGGTTATGGGATCTTATGTGTGTGTTATGGGGAGTCTGGCCTCTATTTGGGGGGTGCATGACCCCTTATAAAGGGGTTAGATGAAGCGAGGCACGTTTTAATCGAGGGGAACATGTGTTTTAGAGAGTCGCTGTGACTCGGTGTCGGTGTGGATCACGTGTATCGTTACGTCTCAGGTTTGCTTTATCATCCGTAGCGATCACGTGGGTAGTCATATGATCGCTGGATGTAATGTTGCTTGTAGTCTTGCTAGTTCGCCACAGGTTGTGAAGGGTGTCGGACGATTCACGGGTGACCTCACGCATTGTGGTCTACAGCGATCACATGCGTTACTTCGTCGATCGCCGAATGTCCTTTATGTTATACTGTTCATAGTCTTGTTTATTCGCCGCGGGCCATCTGGTCTTGACACTTGACGGTAAATATTCGTAGGTACCAACAATTTCCCTCGGGTGAGGGAATGTTATAAAGTGACCTTTGCAAACCTGAAAACTGAAGTGGGATTTGGGTCGCGAAACAATTTTGTATACTCGCAACCTTGGAGTTTTGGTTCTTTGATGAATAATTAAATATTCGTGTGTATCTCCTTATGACTATAGACACTGGTTCATTTATTTTTAAATAACATGTCGTCTTTATTTTGGTGAATAAATTATAGAGGTCGAATTATGCTTATATTTTTTTATGTTCACAGTGTATTTCTCGTTCTTTAAAATGGCGGTAGATATATGTTTCTGAGATTTCAAGCTTGCAAGATAAATAGGTAGCAAACGCTTGTCCCGTTTCGAAAATAGACCACTATTTTTACCTAGGCTAGAATGTATTCTGACATTATTTTGTTATGTCGAACAATATATTTAAAGTGACTTTTATGGAAAAGAACCGAAAAAGTCTCATTGTCTTATTCTTTTATCTCTTCACGAGAGTTAAATTTCATGTTGCAACTCGAATTATAAGAAGGACTAGAAGGACTTGAATAATCTAGCGTGCAAAATTTTATTATTGTTATGATCTGATTTGGCTTGTTAGAGACTTCTCATCTTTTATTTGTGTTAGTGTTTTTTTGGTCATGCTGCTCGTTGCGTGTTGTGGTGTACTATAAATGATACGTAATCAGTGCAAGTATACACACCGAACAAGTAATAATAGTGATAAGTAAGATCATCTCTACATGGATTGGAGGTAATTTAAGTTAGGTTTAAGCACTCAAACATAAAGATGAGATATTGAATGAAAGAGTTGATATAAGCAGATGAAAGAAATGCTGTAGCAAAAACTATATTAAAAACTGGGATAAAAAGGTAAGACTGCGAACGTCCTTACATGTATGAAAACTCTCAAATGTGATAACAGGCCAGGTTTATCAAGGAATTCTATGTCTAGTTCTCATGAATGACTAGCACTTTCCAGCTTATAATATGCTCGACAGAGCTTACGCATGTATTTCTAAACTATCTCTAGCAAGAAACTGACAGTAAGAATGCTACAACAATACCTCTCAGCGTGAACCCTAGCAAGCTACTATCCTTGAAGTACTACTCCTTTTAGTCGTTGAAACTCTATCCTTATATCTAAGGTGAGTTAGGGTTTTTCCTCTCAGCATCAAACCCTATTGTCCACGTAGATCTAAGCTTAGCTCTCTCGACCATTAAACATCAAACAAAGGTAACGACTAACTCTTGAAAGCTCTTACAAACCCAAGTCAATAAAACAGTGAACAAAGCATATATGAAAATGGAAATAGCAAAAGCATTCATTCAAACAAGAAACATAATCATCCACAATAAACCCAAGCCACTTAAAGTTAAAACATGGTTGGGCAAATATCATCCAAATTCATCTGTTTAATACAACCCATTTCAGAAAAGTATGGAAATGTAAGGAGCAATTAAGTGTAAAGAAAAACTCCCAAGCCACCGTGGACTGCCGTGAACCGCCTTAAGCTTGCCTCTTCTCTCAAAGGCCAGTAAGATCATCCCTTGGAGCTTTAACAATGGAGGACACCAAGATGAAGGAGAAGGAGGGCAACTGCCTTTTGCTTCTCTCTTTCTTAGCTTACCAACACCTTTTTCCAGCTCTTCTTTAAATATGGGTGTCCTATCCTTTATACAGTGGGGGTTACTAGGGTTTTGTGCTCTTAAATCCTTGTGTACCCTATAGAATATTCCCTTCACATGTGTGGGGGCTGTAAAATATCTTCTTTCTTTGTCTTTTTGTAAGCCCAGAAATGCCGCAACAAATTTTCCTTTCCCAGTAACGCTCCTTAACTTACCTGCACATCACCACACCAAAACAAACCTTTCCAAAAGCAGCATCAATTTCACAAACATATAAAAACAACCAAGCAAACACAACCATATGCAACTATATGAATTAAATGCAATAATATGCAATGAAACGAGCTTAAAACCAACCAATAAGCTAAGTAAAAAGGCATGAAATGTATACTTTTTACAAGGTTATCACACCCCCAAACTTAAGCTATTGCTTGCCCTCAAGCAATGAGTAGAGAAAAACAGAGAGAATGATATGGCAAAGATAAGCTCAAGACAATGCAAAGATAAGCTCAAGACAATGCTATGGCAAAATTTTAGTCCTCAGAAAATATGGGCTTCAACACGCTAGACAGTTTTGAGATTTTATGAACTTTTCCTTAGGACAAGATCCTTTGCTTGTGTGTGCGTAATTGCATCCAATCTATGCTTAACAGAGTTAGAAAAATTCTAGGCAAGTTTTCTATTATACCCTAGTATTTGTTAATCAATTAAGCACAAGCTTTCTCCCATATTCTAACCTTTTTTTTGTACTGCTACGAGGGGAGTCAGCTCATCACAACTACCGTCCTTAACTCTAGATGAATATGGTGCAAACATTTTATCCTCGAGCTAGTAAGTAGAGTAATCCCGTGACTACTTTCATTCACTCATTTGCTGTTGCTGCCATTTATTTAAACGCAGTATCTAGGCAAACAACACAAAGAGGAATGTCCCTCTACAGTTATGTCGAAGCATTTATTCACAACTCAACACATGCTATAAACAAAAGGGAGTCTAATAAAGCCTTTAATGCTTTCATTTATCATTCAAGTTCATTAAGATCATTCATACTAAGGCATGCAAGAGTTTTTTCATAAAAAAATTTCTAGCAATCTCAAGCATAGAGAGCATGCAATCGTGTAACAAATAAATCGCAAGCATCAAGCCCTAAAGTAGGTTCCATCAATCCCAATAGTCATGTACATTCAAATAGTCCACAACCACAAAAATTAAATACTCATCATCGGACATCCTTAATTTATTCATAAAAACTATCTTTAAGATAAACAAAATGCCATAGCAAAAACTTGTTCCTAACTACAAATGCAAATGCTTAACTATGAACACTAACACCCCCAAACTTGAAGAATGTAGTGTCTTCAATGCATGAAAACCAACTAACTGAAACTAAACTATATGCAATGGAAGGTACCTCACTACGATCCTACTTTGGTGTTGCGGTCTTGGAGGCCTTGTGCTTGACACGCTTCTTCTTAAGTACAACAATGGCTTCGTCTTCCTTATCTGGTCTTGGTGATGCTTCTTGCTCATCCTGGTTGTCCTGGTCATGCAGGTCATCCCATGTGTCACTCCCCTTAGTACGAGTGTTCCAAAGAAGACCGTCTGTTCGCTTTTGATGATGTCGTGTTCGTGCTGCGATATCTGGAGTCAGAGTAGGGGCAAGAGTGTTATCAGCCATTTCCTTATCTTCACTCTCAATAGTGACTGGATTATCTGCTGGGTTTTTAGGTGGCGGGGCTTCTATTGGGGCTTTTTCTTTGCTCGGCCTCATCGGGTGAAGACTTGCTATGGTGTCAGCAGGTGCTAGCTCTTGTGTAACTGGCTCTGATTAGGTAGGGGTTGAACGCATAGCATGGGTTCTCTTGGGCATATGAGGTGTGCGTTGAGTAGTTAACAGGGCTTTTGGGAAGGGAGAAAAATCATTGGTCATGTGCGGCAGCACCTCATTAAAATAGGAGTTCATCACACCATCCCTTTCCTTGACATACTTGAAAAAAGTATGTAAGTTGCAACACATCTCCTCTATATCTTCCTTCATGCGTCTCGTGGAGGCTACCAAAGAAGCTCTCCTCGCTGCAGTAACTGTTTTCGCTCTACCCTCAACAGTCTCGGCCGGGGCATCTTCATCAAATCCTTTCAGCCCTGGGATATGGTTAGGGGTTAACCCTTGCTTTTCTTTGTGTATCTCATCCTCATCATCTTCATAAACTTTCTTCTTTCGGCTAATGGTCGTAATCAGGTTGGGGAAGATCAGAGGGCTAGACTTCTTCTTCAAGCACGCATACACCTCGTCAACGATTATCTTTCTCACATCTATCGGCCGTGCATTTAGAATAGATTGCAGGAGAAACAACCTATTTAGGGCCACAGTTGAGTGATGGGAGGTGGGTATCAAACGGGTCCTGATGTAGTGGTTCCACAATTTGGCATGGGGCTTCAAACGCCGCCTTTCCACAGTCTAGCTGGTTGGATCCAACTCTGTTCTGCTAAAGAATAAGTCCTCCAAGACTTCCTTGGTCTTCTAGGCATCGACGACTTTAGCAAAAGAGGTATGCTGATCGATAACATTCTTCAGCCCATAAAATGTGTTTATCGCCACAGCGGTAAAATTGATTTGGTCCCCTCGCACGTATACATTAGGCGGTGTAGGGCTTGTTAGATGAGCATAGAACTCCCCCACCAGTAGGACAAAGATGTTGCCCGGATGCTTGATGAATGATTCCCAACCTTGCTTGGTGATAACCTTCATTACCTCTGCGTTGAAGCCTTCTTCACCTTCAGAAGGAAAAGTTAATCCTTGTTCGGGGAAGATTTTTCTTTATTTGATTTGTTGGAAGCGAAGCTTAGCCACTTCATCAAGAAATTTATTGATTTCAATGAGCGGCTGGGCTAGTGCGCTACTAGAGGTGCCGATTACGTTGTTGTAGCGAACCATGGTTGAAGAAAGGGGCAAGAATTTTTTTAAGGGCGATTAGGTTTTAGGGGTGAAGTCTGGGTTGAAGGAGATAAAGAAAGAGATGGTTTTAGGAAAGATAAGGAAGTAAAGTAAAAAAAAAATATGAAGAAGGAAGTGTGTTTAATGGGAAAGAAACTGACAACAGTGATTGGAGAGAGAAGGTGGATGCGACGGTTATAACATGGGGAAGAGAGAGGATGTGATGGGGAGTTAATGTAAAGTAAAAAGTAGGAGAGAGAATCTGAAAAGTGTAATGATGGGTAGGGTTTTAAAAATTAAATAGGTATAAAATCCCCCATTTTCGTCCTTTTAATGCTGCCCAAAAACCTTGGAAAAGTTTGGTCCTTTTCAACTTCCCTCAATAAGGTAAGGAAAAAAATCCTAACCCTAATTGGAAAGATACTACTTCCTTAAACCAAACCCTTGCATGACACCTGTAGCTTTAGGAGGCGATCTGACATAGGGTGATAAAGACAAAATAAAAGCATATCATAAAATAAAGAACTAAAGGACAAAGAAGTAAAAGATAAACCTAATTATTTATAAACATAGGAAATATAAAAATGCTATAGCAAAATAGAAAGAGTGGGGTTTCAAACTCTCATGCATCTTGAAGAAGTATGGAGTGCTTTTCACGCAAGATCAGAGCTCTAGTATAGACCTTCAGTCTTTGGCTGTTGACCTTGAAGATGGTGTCATCGCATGGTTCTTGATGTCCACAGCACCATGAGGATAGACCTTGTGCACTTGGAAAGGGCCTGACCATCGTGACTTGAGTTTGTGAGGGAAAAACTTAAGCCTAGAGTTGTAGAGGAGAACTTGTAGCCTTCTAAAAAATGCCTTGGTGAAAGATGCTTGTCGTGCCACTTCTTCGTTTTCTCATTGTACAAACGTTCATTCTCATAAGCTTAGGCTCTAAATTCTTCCATCTCATTCAGCTCTAACAGCCTTCTTTCTCCAGCTAGTTAGGTGTCCATGTTGAGCTTTATAATGTCCCAATAAGCCTTGTGTTCTAGCTCGACAGGAAGGTGGCATGCTTTGCCATAGATAATCTTGAATGGGGACATTCCCAAATGAGTTTTGAAAGCTGTGTGATAAGCCCATAAGGCTTCATCAAGATTTGGGGACCAGTCTTTCTTTTTGGGGTTGACCATTTTCTCTAATATTTGCTTTATCTCTCGATTGGAAACTTCAGCTTGGCCATTGGTCTAGGGTGATATGCTGTAGCAATTTTATGTCTTACTCCATACCTTTGTAATGCTTTGGCAATAAGATTGTTGCCGAAGTGGGTTCCCTCATCGCTTATAATGGCTCTTGAGGCTCCAAATCTTGTAAAGATGTTCTTGTGAAGGAACTTCAAAACTGTCTTATAGTCATTCTTCGGTGTAGTTATTGCCTCAACCTATTTTGACACATAATCCACGGCTAACAAGATGTAGAGATCTTCAAATGATGAGGGGAATGGTCCCATGAAGTCAATTCCCTATACATCAAAGAGCTCCACCTCCAAGATGTTTTACAATGGCATTTCATGCCTTTGAGATATATTTCCTGTCCTTTGGCATCTTTCACAAGCCTTTCAAAATTCATCTGCATCCTTGAAGAGTGTGAGCTAATAGAATTCGACTTGTAGGACCTTCGTAGCAGTTCTAGCTCCGCCAAAATGGCCTATACATAAGGATGGATGGCAATGGAATAAGATATCTTTTTGCTCCTCTTCCGGGACATATCTTCGAATCATTTGGTCCGTACATTGCTTGAATAAATAAGGTTTGTCCCAATAGTAGACCACACACCATGTCTGAATTTTTTTCTTCACTGGCTATTCAAATCAGGAGGCAAAATACCACCAACGAGAAAGTTAACAATATCAGTATACCACGAAATTGCCACAACAAATAATATTTTCTCATCGGGAAATTCCTCTTTAATTTCTAGTTTATTATTATGTTCACCCTTGTTCTCTAGCCTAGAAAGATGATCAACAACTTAATTTTCAGCGCCCTTTCTTTCCCTAACCTCTAAGTTAAATTCTTGCAAGAGAAGTATCCACCTAATAAGTCTAGGTTTAACATCGTTTTTAGCCACTAAGTACTTAATAGCTGAATGATAAGTATGTACAATGACTTTAGTGCCTATCAAGTATGCTCTAAACTTATCAAATGCAAACACAACAACCAACAATTCTTTCTCAATGGTTGTGTAATTGATTTGTACATCATTTAAAGTGTGGCTAGCATAATAAATAACATGAAAGATCTTACCTCGGCGTTGCTCGAGTGTTGCCCCCACTGCATAGTCACTTGCATCACACATGAGCTCGAATGGTGATGTCTAATCCCGGAGAATAACGATAGGTGCTGAGATAAGCCTCTCCTTAAGTTCCTTGAATATGCTGTAGCAATCATCATCAAACACAAAGGGCTGGTTTTGCTGTAGCAAAGTGCACAATGGCTTGGAGATCTTGGAGAAGTCTTTTTATGAACCTCCTATAGAAACCTGCATGGCCTAAGAAACTCCAAATGCCCTTCACGGTGGTGGAAGAGGGTAGCTTCTCGACCACTTCAACCTTTGCTTTGTCTACCTCTATTCCTTTTTGCGAGATCTTATGGCCTAAAATAGTTCACTCGGCCACCATAAAATGGCTCTTCTCCCAATTAAGCACTAAGTCTGCTTCTTCACATCGCTTAAGCACCTTTTATAAATTACCCAAACATGACTCAAAGTCATCTCTGAAGACTGAGAAATCGTCCATAAAAATCTCCAAAAACTCTTCAACCATGTTCGAGAAAATGGCTAACATGCATTTTTGAAAAGTAGCTGGAGCATTGCAAAGACCAAAGGGCATCCTCCTAAAGGAATAAGTACCATAGGTTCATGTGAAGGTTGTCTTCTCTTGATCCTCTGGCTAATCTGGTTGTACCCTGAGTATCCATCGAGGAAACAATAAAAAGATTTGCCCGCCAATCGATCCAACATTTGATTGATGAATGAGAGGGGAAAATGGTCCTTATTGGTTGCCCTGTTAAGCTTCTAATAGTCCATGCAAATCTTCCATCCCGTGACGGTTCTTGTCGGTAAGAGTTCATTGTCATCATTGCTTACCACGGTCATGCCTCTCTTGTTCGGTACATATTGTACCGGGCTAGCCCACAAACTATTAGAAATCAGATAACTAATTCCAGCATCGAGCCACTTGATTATTTCCTTTATCACCATCTTCTTCATGACTGGATTAAGCCTTCTTTGGGGTTCAACAGAATTGTTGTGGAATTCGTCAAGCAGAATTTTATGCATACAAATAGTAGGGCTTATACCCTTCAAGTCAGCCATAGTCCAACCTAAAGCTTTTTTATGTTGAGCTAACACATTTATCAAGCTATGCTCTTGGTCAGGTTTAAGACTAGAGGAAATTATCACAGGCAAAGTTTCATTGTAACCCAAATAAGCATATTTAAGGTGTGATGGTAAGGGCTTGAATTCTAACTTGGGTGCATGCTCAAGTGAGGGTTTTAGAGGAATAAATTTAGCAGAATCTAAAGGTTCGAATCGCGTACCTGGTCTAGCTATGAGTAAGCTAGATTGCTGCACCTCTATTGGCAGCTCCTCGAGCTCTACATTTTTATCTTCATTGAGCATCAAATAAGCCTTAACCTATGAAAAATTGCTACAACAAAATTTTGTAGCTTCCTCTTTTTCTATAGAATCCATGTCCTGAAGACATTGACACTCTTCTGAATCATCCACATATTTAAGGGCGTTAAAGACATTTATGGTCACCCTCTGATTAGCCACTTTCATGGTTAATTTAACCTTTTCATAGTCGATCAAAATTTGGCCGGTGGCTAGGAATAGTCACCCCAAAATAATGGGTGCATTATCACCGGCTTCGCAATCGAGAATGAGAAAGTCAACTAGAAAGATAAATTTGTCCACCTTTACCACAACATCTTCGATCCTTCCTTTGGGACAAACACGGGATCAGTCTGCCTATTGCAAAATCACAGTGGTAGGCCTTGCATTTCCCATACCAAGCTTCATAAAGACTGACTTGGGCATTAGATTCACACTAGATCCAAGAGTGCATAAAGCTCTCCTCGCATAATTATTGCCCATCAACATAGAATGATAAAGCTGCCCGGATCCTTCCTTTTAGGGGGCAATTTGCTCAACCCATAATAACACTCTTTTGCTGCAGCAACAATCTCATACTTCTCAACCTTCATTTTCTTTGTGACAATATCCTTGAGAAACTTTGCATAAGTGGGCATTTGATCAATGACCTCCGAAAATGGGAAATTGATGTACAACTTGTCAAGTATATCTACAAATTTCTGGAACTGAAGATCTCCCGTTTGCTTCTTCAATCTTTGAGGGAAGGGTGGTGGGGGTCTGACTTCTTCCTCTACTGGTGGAGGTTTATCTTTTGCTGTAGCGATATTCTGTCTTCCATCAGTAGGGTCACTTATCAAGCCTTCATTCTTATCCTGTTCAGGAGTTGAATCCTCTTGCAACGTAGGTTCTTCATGCACAGTTTTGGGGCTAGAATCATCCACTTTTCCCTCAAACTTATCATCTTTTTTAAGTTGGGTGTCACTCCTTAAAGTGAGTCCACTAAATTGCTCTTTACCATTAGTTTTAATGACTTTAGTATCACTAGGTAGACTGCCCTGAGGTCGAACATGTAGAGCTTGCGCAATTTGACCTACTTGAGTTTCCAAAGCCCTCAATGATGAACTTCTGTAGTAATGCTCCTTGGCTCTTGATAGTGTAATCACTCATTTTTACCTGTAAATACATATTAGTATTGCATGTATATTTATTATATTATATGTTTATTGTTTGCATGAGTATTACTAATATATATAAGGTATGGTGTGCATGTATATTATAAGCTATGTATGTATACGTATTAATGGTGTATGAGCGTATTTGTTTAATGTGTGTAGAGGTTATGTTAATTATGTGTATGATTATATATATATATGTTAGTATGTTACATTAATGTTTGCATGTGTATTCGTATGTTACACTTATATGGGTGTGCACGTGTACGTGTGTAACGTCGTATTATTATTATTATCATTATTATTATTATTATTATTATTATTATTATTGGACTAATGTAAAATAAAATCTAAAATATAAAACCCAAATAAACATGAAGTCCAAGTCCAATTACAAGTCCAATTACAAGGCCCGTTTGGCCCAAATTTGAATCCCATTTAATTACAATGTGCAGGTAACTGTGGGCCGTTGGATCAAGATCTGATCCAACGGCCACGATGCAACCGAGGTCAAAAATATCGCCAGCGCGTGTTCCACACGTATGGACCGTTCGAGTGCGCGCGCGCGTGTGGTCCACGCACGGACGCTTTTAATATCCCGCGCGCGTAAGATCCACAGCGTTCGACTCCTCGATCGCGCGAGCTCCACGTGGCGAAAATCGAAGCCGTCTCATCAAATCGAGGCTTCATCGGCCGATCGTTCTTCAAGCCATCTCGACCGTTAGATCGATCTGATCTAACGGCCCAAAAACGTGTCTGGCCATTGGCGAATCGACCACACCGCCACCGCGCCGATATTCAGTCCGATCGCGCGTCAGATTATGCCAAAGACAACAAGCAAAGTGTCAGTTCAGATCTGAAAAAAGGAAGATGCAACTTGCAACCAAAAAACAGAGGCAATAATATATATGAAACGGGGCTTTTGTAACGGGGAGATTAGCGAAAAAGATTAGCGAAAAAAAAGAGAGAACAAGGGTAGTAACAAAAAAACAGAGATCTTGTAATACAAAAAACCCTGAAAGTTGTAAACATCGAAGATAATCAAAACGCTTGATCCAGTGGTAATTTTTTTGTCTTTTTTTTCTTACCTGTTTTCTTTACATGCATATGCGAAAGATTAACAAAAAAAAAGAAATAAAAGAGGAGAGTAGTCTTACCGAGTCGTTTGTGGGTCTTCCCTCCCTCGGTGATAAGCCTTTCGGCTTCTACAAGCCAGATCTGGTGAACTAAAGGGAGGAGAAGACCCTTTGTATTTGTGTTTTGGTCTAAAAAAATATTTTTTTGAGGTTCGTATTTCCTAGATCTACGACAAATAGGGCGTATCCTCTGAATCCAACCACGGATTCATGTTGAGGACGAAAAAAAGGTTATTTTGGTGTATTTTGGGAGCCTACCGGCGCCGGTTAGCGGTGGCCGGCGACGGAGAATACGGCGGCCGGCCGCCAGATTCTGGGTTTCGCAAGAACATTTGAGAGAAAATGAAGAACGGTTTGGGTTATGAAAACCGAAAAATGAAACAAAGAAGGGGAAAATGGGTCTCGGTCTAAAAATAGGCTTTTTATAGTTATTATTATTTTTGAAATGGGTAAATTACACACTTAATCCCACCGCGTTTTCAACATTTTCATTTTTGTCTTGCCGCATGGTATAATCACAATCCCAGTCCCCCTGATGTTTCAAAAGGTTACAATTTCGTCCCTAAATTACACCGAATCAGTTTCTGAATGGTAAAATTACGCCTTTAACCATCCCGCGTTTTTGAATTTTTCACTTTGGGTCCGCCCTTGGTCTAATTACTGATTCGGGTCCTTTTAGGTTTTGTTTGTTTCACAATTTCGTCCCCCGAATTACATATTATTGTTCTTTAATTTCGCCATGACTTTTGTTTTTCTTTCATTTCATCTGTATTCTTTGTAAATACTAATGTTCGTATTATAATCGTATATGTTGATGTATTCTATTATTTTATTTTATTTTATGTCACTCGTATATGACTCGTATTCTATGTTTACATATATATGTGTATTAAGATTATAATGGTCATGCGTCTTTTATCCGGTTATTCATATTAAGCATGTTATGTTTTAATTGATTCGTACATGGTATATTTTATATTTTATATGTGAGTGCTTTCTTATTTTTTATGGCTACATGTTAGTATATTTACCCTTTTTATACGATATGTTGACCCGTATATGTTGAAATATGTTTTATTACTAGTATGGATTTTTTTAATATCTGTTCGTCTACATATACTTATTCCTGCCTTGTTATTTTGACATATTATAGTTGTTTTTATCTATTATTTAGAATAATATGTATATGCATGTTTTAGTCTAGAATATCATCTATGTTAGATTAATATTCTGTTATGACAATATTTACTACATTTAAACATTTTACCATGTTTTATATTTTTGCCATTAAGATTGCATATCGAGATATAAATTGTTAATGCGGTGTCCTTTTATCCGAGCGTAAACGGGGCCAGTATCAAGCGTAGTGATAGTGGTTGGGCGTTTATTCTCGGGTAACGGGACCCTTAAAATACATTCGCAATTATGACCGAAATTTAAAATAATTGTCACTCTAATCCGGAAAATCCAATATTAATAAAGCGGTAATTATTAAAGTACCAATTTTGGGCGGTGTGGGGTGCTAATCCTTCCCCATCCGTGAATCGACTCCCAAACCCCGTCTTTTTGAATCTACGGTTTTGTGGTGTCGAGCCTACCTAAGTGGCGGTGGCGACTCCATTTTTTATGAGGTTTTTTTTGTAAACCCCACGGAATAAATATTTTATATCCAAACACCTTTCAAAAACATCCTTCGAAAAAGCCATATTTTTATTTTAGCGATAGATAAAAAAAGACATTCATTCATGAGATGGCGACTCATTGAGGACATTTTTTTCGAAAAAAAAACAAATGAGAGTCAAGCTTTTAAAATAATTACCGCTTTACCAATATTGGAAATTCCGGATTAAAGTGACTATTAAATTAACATTCGGTCATAATTGCGCGTTTATTTTAACGCATTTAAAATATGGCATATATAAACCCGTCTTTTTAAGTGGGGAAAACGCTAATGCTTTTCGTGGAGATATCGTTCTCCCGTATGGGCCTAGCAAGTACCTTCGGGCTCTCAGTATCTTATGCTTTCGTAAGGATATCGTTCCTTCGTACGGGCATAAGCGAATGGGTCCCCCTGAATTGAACTCGGTTGAAAGGAGCCTATAATGGGTGATGATCGGGGGCCTTGCTACTCTTAGTAGAGGACAGCGAGGACAATTCGGGTACCTCTTAGAACCAAAACTGCATGTAGAGAACACATAGAAACCCACCTTGTTAGAGCCATGCGGATAACCTAGATGTCTTAGATAGAATGTAAATAGGATTATCTTGTTTGTTTATCGCATTTAATTTGCCCTTTTATTATGTACTTATCATTTTTGTCCGGTACTGACTTCTGTTCTTTTGCTTTGTTTTTGCATACCATTGCATTCGCATTAGACAGGGCATTGATTCCCGAGTGATTTATCCCATAATAGAAGATTGTTCATGATGGACCAAAGGTTCTTTGACCTGAAGGAAGGGGATCCAATTCCAAAGTTCCATCTCAAGACTAGGACAGTGACAGCCAAAGAAGAACCATTCAAGGACACCAGAACAGATTCGGTAAACAGCGTCAATCCTGGTGACAAACAAGACGAAATACAAGAACTAAAGAAGCAGATGTCCGAGATGATAGACCGGATGAATGCCATGATGAAAGGCAAGCAGCATGTCGAACTCAGAAAAGATTCGGTCGGGGAGCAGAATGTGGAACAAAATGGTCAGAATGTCAAAATAGATAATACCATTAAATATGACAAATCGAATCCCTTTGTAATCAATCTCAAGAAGCAGACAAATAGCACATCTGGGGAAGATACCCAGGGAACAGAGGCAAAACCAGGGGAAGTTCGAGAATCTAATGACATCAGAAGACATTATCCTATACCCATGAGATACATCGAGTTACTTCCGTTGCTTGTCGAAAGGAACCTTATCATACCAATGAAGTCTGTACCAAGAAAACCTCCTTATCCGAAAGATTACAACAGGCGTGTCCGGTGCAGCTACCACATAGGCGATTCGAGTCATCACACTGAAAATTGTAGGGCCTGAAGGACAGAGTTCGAGATCTTATCAGAATAGGAATTTTGGATTTTGAAGACGGACAACCCCGATTCTTCAGCCAGCCAGCCGTTGCCCGAGGGGCAAAGTCAAAGGAAGGTCAATACCGAGCCCAAGGTTCGGATAACACAGAAGTGGGTCACTCAAGCGGGATAAAGTTAAGAGTCAAGAATAAAAGTGTCTCAGAAGATGAATTCGCACACAAGCGCGACCAGCTCGAGCATGAGAGGCATAATCTGAGCATGAAATTAAAGAGCGTACAAGACGAGTACCAGAAGCTGCACTTTGAATTCAAGAGTTTTGGTCTGGGTGACACCGCGGAAGAGTGGGTCAATGGTATGATTCAGCTGAGGAACGGTTCAGAACGCTGGAAGCAGAAATGCAAAAATAGTAAGAATAAAATCATATCATTATCAAAGAATTTGGAAGAAGTGAAGGCCAACGCGACTTTCTCCAAAATGAGTTGGAAAGATCGGCCATGGAAGATATCCGAAATCAAGTCCGCACCGAGAAAGGAATGAATCACAAGCCTTTCAAATGGAAAACACAAGACTCAAAGAGCAGATAGTGGGGCTCAAAAGCGCTTTACGTACCGGTGAGATCCGTCTTTGGGGCAATGACCGTTAAGCTACAAAAGGTCGAGCAAACAATACGGGAGAAAGACCGGGACATGAAGATGGTTACGACTCAAGCGACAAGTAGCTGAACAGATAGCGATTTAGCCGATGCAAGTGAGCACCAATAAGCGAATATGGATCGGCATTGGACCGCGAAGGAAAAGCGGCGGGACTATTGAATGAGGTCAAGACATTAGGTGCTAGGGCTCACCGATATCTGTAAAACCCTAATACCGGATGTAATGAAACCTTTTGGTCTGAATGAAAGATATCCTATAGGGACAAATCATTTGCGGAATCAATGCTTTATTGCATTCATACATTGCATTTGCATCACATTTTTTTGTATTGTTTTATCATCGCATGGCACTTCATCATTTAATACATGGGGTTCGATGGCAGAATTAATCGGAAAATGGAACGAATTGAAGAGTCGAGGCTTGACCAGTTAGAAGAAAAAATCGAGAAAGAGCTTAAGAAGAAAGAGAAGATAAATGTCTTCAATACGAGGGAACTCTGCCTAGTCCCTGATTTGGTCATTCCTCCAGATTTCAAGATTCCCGAATTTGCGCAGTATGACGGAACCAGCTGCCCGAAGATTCACTTAACCATGTTTTGTAGAAAAATGGAAGGATACATGAAGAACGAAGAATTGTTGATCCACCATTTCTATGATAGCCTGACGGGACCAGCAGCAGTGTGGTATAACCGTTTGAACAGAAATCAAGTTAGGGCATGGGGTGACCTCGCTAATGCCTTCTTGGATCAATACAAATATGCTTTAGATTTAGCACCCTGTCGACAGTTTCTTCAGAATGAGAAAATGAGGCCAAATGAAAGCTTCAGAGAATATGCATTAAGGTGGCGATGTCTGGCGACCCAAGTCCAGCCCCCTATAGCGGAAGAAGAGTTGACTCCCCTATTTCATGCAACGCTTCCCTCTCCCTTCTTCGATGTGATGTTGGAGAAATCAAGAAACAAATTCGAAGATTTCATGAAGATTGGAGAAAGGATAGAATATGCAATCAAAGAAGGAAAATTGGGGTCTAAGTCTAAGGACCGAATCAAAGATAAGATAGATAAGGATGGAGACATAAATGAGTGTTATCTCCAGGGTTTGCGTGGCCGTAAAAGAAGGAGACAGACTGACAAATCGGGGTCATCAAGGAAAATCCCTCGGACGAGCGCAAATTTGGAAGTGTTTGGAATATCTATCTCAGACATTTGGCCTCATCTGGTAGAGGGTCACTATCTTGTTCCTAGGCCGATGAAGAGTGCACCTGATCTGTATGCCCATAGTTTTGACTCGAGTAGCACATGTGAATTCCATATGGGGGCACCGGGGCATCCCACCAGAAAATGTAGACCTTTACTGGATGAAATCAAGAAGCTGGTCAATGATGGAACCCTGACACAAGAGCTGGTCAATGATGGAACCCTGACACAATGATGGTCAATCAAGCAATGGAAAACCAAGGATGAGAAGCAAATCTACATAGTGCTGAAGAAGCCATAGACGTCTCTACATTAAAATACCTTCCTGAAGTAATGCAGGGGATCAACTCTATGTAGCCCCCATGTGGCAAAGATCTTTTGTGATGGGGCATGTTTGTTGATTTTTATCTTCAATAAAGAACTCATTTCGCTTAACATATAATGTTTTTGAAAGCGCATAGATATTTTCTCGTCGTTGTAGGACACTGGATATCAATTGCAAGATGTGACATTAGATAGATGTCGTGACAATGATGATGTGTGATCTTCCCCACCAGACTCTGGTCAGCAAAGCGAGATTATTACTCTTTCGATGATATTCAAGGATGAAAAAGCTCTAAATGTCAACCATGTAGAGTTGCTTGAAATTGAAACTCTAGGCATAATCTTCTAGGTAGTAAAGAAGAAACAAAACAAAAAAGAAGAGAAAAAGAGAAGAAAGAAAAAAGAAATGAAAATGAGAAAATAATAATAAAAAGTACTCCTATGTTCGAAACCTGGTAATAGGTTTGTTCGGATAAGAGTATGGAAATTTTGGGGCACTCCGCTAAAGCGATAGGGTGGAGATATATCATCCAATTCAAAAAAACCTTAGCTTCATGAGTGATGGTAATATTTTCAAATCGTGACTATGCCGAGTAACTTGGGGCAGTGTTGTTTGCTCCATCGTTGTCTTCAAGACAAAGGACTGTGACGAATTGATTTCCTAAAAAAATAATGAAAAAAACGAAAAAAAAAAAAAAAAAAAAAAAAGAAAAAAAACAAAACAAAAAATGAAAAAATGATAGGCGATATCATGGGAAAAATTAAGACTCGCACCACCCAGAATTTTATTCCTAGAGTAATATTTTTGCGCTCAAGTGATTATACAAGCCTACCTTTTTGAGGGCGGAGTAAATAATGAGAATTGAGAAAGAGTAGTACTCTGCAGCAACGCGGTAATCATGAAGATGAACCGAGTCACCAGGGAAGACCTCACATCTTTGAATTATCAAGTGGTTGAATCTAAGCCACTCTTGCACATGATATCCAGAGCTCCTATGCTGTGTTTTCAAAATCTTGTATGTTAATCTAAATGATACCCTTCAGTGGAACTCCAATCACAAATTGACAAGTTAATGCAACAAAAATTTCCATGTATTACTTCAGGGGTAAGATCCAGAACACAAGGAGGTGGATACTATTGAAGCCCCTAACCAGAAAGGACCTCACAATGCATAACAGAGGTATAAGTGTCAGACAGCTCAAGAACAAGAAGCGAATTCCAACCACGATGCCTTGTTTGGTTCAAGAAAATGAAGGACGAAACATGGCAAGAATGAGCTTACAAAGTGAGGGGACGATAAAAAGTAAACATTGAGTCTCCAAAGAATTAAAGCACAGAGATCGATGAATGGTGTCCGTCAAGAGGCAACAAGAAGATTGAGGTTAAGAAGCATTTCGCTCACCACGATGACGAAATTAACAAATACTCAGAATATTGGGTCAAAAGAACTAGAAGGTAGCCGAGCACGATCGAATGGGGCAATACAGAACAGAAAGAATAGTAAGAATCTCTGCACACGCATGATATAATGTTTGTTAGTGAAGCAGACATAAACCCCGAAGAAGAAATGTGGGTGCTCGTGCAAACGAACAAGAGCAGATTCCCATTGAGCAAAATTTGACAGAAATGAAGATCAAAATTGAGCATACCGCAAAAGGAAAGGAAATAGAGAAATCAGAAGAATGACTTTTCAGGACATAAGATTAACAAAGAAAAAAGAAAAAGAGGAGAAAGAAATCATAACATTACATGCATCATATAGATAGGGGCATGTCAATTTTGCTTGTTCCTAAACAGGTATTTGAAGAATTATCGAATAATTTACCAAAGTCCATAAAACAACAGCCATGTCATTGTCGTGATCCAGATATTAAATCCTTCGGGTCATCGGTAAGTCCCGGGCACGATGTTAAATCCCGGGTCATCGGTAAGTCTTTCGGCGTGGTGTTAAATCCCGGGTCATCGAGTAAGTCATTCGGGCATGATGTGGCAGCATATCGGCGTGAGTCCCCATAAAACAACAGACCATGTCGGCGTCGGATCCAAATATTAAATCCTTCGGGTCATCGGTAAGTCCGCCGGGCACGATGTTAAATCCTTCGGGTCATTAGTAAGTCTTTCGGCGTGGTGTTAAATCCGGGTCACCGGTAAGTCCGCCGGGCATGATGTGGCGGCATATCGGCGTGAGTCCCCATAAAACAACAGCCATGTCGGCGTCGGATCCAAATATTAAATCCCCGGGTCATCGGTAAGTCCGCCGGGCACGATGTTAAATCCGCCGGGTCATCGGTAAGTCTTTCGGCGTGGTGTTAAATCCTTGGTCATCGGTAAGTCGCCGGGCATAATGTGGCAGCATATCAGCGTGAGTCCCCATAAAACAAATGACCATGTCGGCGTCGATCCAGATATTAAATCCTTCGGGTCATCGGTAAGTCCTTCGAGCACGATGTTAAATCCTTCGGGTCATCGGTAAGTCTTTCGGCGTGGTGTTAAATCCTTCGGGTCACCAGTAAGTCCTTCGGGCATGATGTGGCAGCATATTAGCGTGAGTCCCCATAAAACAACAGCCATGTCGGCGTCAGATCCAAATATTAAATCCTTCGGGTCATCGGTAAGTCCGCCGGGCACGATGTTAAATCCTTCGGTCATCGGTAAGTCTTTCGGCGTGGTGTTAAATCCTTGGTCATCGGTAAGTCCGCCGGGCATGATGTGGCAGCATATCCGCGTGAGTCCCCATAAAACAACAGCCATGTCGGCGTCAGATCCAGATATTAAATCCTTCGGGTCATCGGTAAGTCCTTCGGGCACGGTGTTAAGTCATTTGGGCCATCAGTAAGTCTTTCGAGCGTGGTGTTAAATCCTTTGGGTCATCAGTAAGTCCTTCGGGCATGATGCGGCAGTCTTAGTAGCGTAGGTCCAAAATGGCAACAGCCTAAAAAAAAAAAGGAACCTGCATTTTCAAGCCCTAGTGAAAGGTTCCATAAAGAGAAAACCCTAAATCTAAAATCTCAAAAAGAACTCCCAGTCGGAAAAATTCATCAGCGACGCAAAAGGTTTTATATAGGAGAAACCAGCGTTGAAGGCGAAGAGTTCTATATAGGAAGGACTCCAAGCTTTACAGTCTCGAAGTGAAGGGTTCTATATAGGAAGAGCTTGTAGCTCCAAGATCGGAAGGTAACGAAGCTCTATATAGGAAGAACTTTCGAGCCTAAAGATTCAGCCAAGGAAGAGCGGAAATATCCAAAAGAACACGTTTTTCCAAAGCTACAAACAGGGAAGTCTGATAAAAATGAGTGCTTATGAATCTTTGCTTTGTTTCCCATTTCATGAGAACAAGCAAAGAGGGGCAACTGTAATCACTCATTTTTACCTATAAATACATATTAGTATTGCATGTATATTTATTATATTATATGTTTATTGTTTGCATGAGTATTACTAATATATATAAGGTATGGTGTGCATGTATATTATAAGCTATGTATGTATACTTATTAATGGTGTATGAGCGTATTTGTTTAATGTGTGTAGAGGTTATGTTAATTATGTGTATGATTATATATATATGTTAGTATGTTACATTAATGTTTGCATGTGTATTCGTATGTTACACTTATATGGGTGTGCACGTGTACGTGTGTAACGTCGTATTATTATTATTATCATTATTATTATTATTATTATTATTATTATTGGACTAATGTAAAATAGAATCTAAAATATAAAACCCAAATAAACATGAAGTCCAAGTCCAATTACAAGTCCAATTACAAGGCCCGTTTGGCCCAAATCTGAATCCCATTTAATTACAATGTGCAGGTAACTGTGGGCCGTTGGATCAAGATCTGATCCAACGGCCACGATGCAACCGAGGTCAAAAATATCTGCCAGGCGCGTGTTCCACATGTATGGACCGTTCGAGTGCCACGCGCGCGTGTGGTCCACGCGCGGACGCTTTAATATCCCACGCGCGCGTAAGATCCACGCGTTCTGACTCCTCGACTGCGGAGCTCCACGTGGCGAAATCTGAAGCCGTCTCATCAAATCGAGGCTTCATCCAGGCCGATCGTTCTTCAAGCCATCTCGACCGTTAGATCAGATCTGATCTAACGGCCGAAAACATGTCTGGCCGCTGGCAGAATGACCACACCGCCACCGCGTCGATATTCAGTCCCCGCGTTCAGATTATGCCAAAGACAACAAGCAAAGTGTCAGTTCAGATCTGAAAAAAGGAAGATGCAACTTGCAACCAAAAAATAGAGGCAATAATATATATGAAACGGGGCTTTTGTAACGGAGAGATTAGCGAAAAAAAAGAGAGAACAAGGGTAGTAACAAAAAAACAGAGATCTTGTAATACAAAAAACCCTGAAAGTTGTAAACATCGAAGATCATCAAAAGGCAGTCCAGTGGTAAATTTTTGTCTCTTTTTTTCTTACCTGTTTTCTTTACATGCATATGCGAAAGATTAACAAAAAAAAAACAGAAATAAAAGAGGAGAGTAGTCTTACCGAGTCGTTTGTGGGTCTTCCCTCCCTCGGTGATAAGCCTTTCGGCTTCTACAAGCCAGATCTGGTGAACTAAAGGGAGGAGAAGACCCTTTGTATTTGTGTTTTGGTCTAAAAAATATTTTTTTTGAGGTTCGTATTTCCTAGATCTACGACAAATAGGGGTGTATCCTCTGAATCCAACCACAGATTCATGTTGAGGACGAAAAGAAGGTTATTTTGGTGTATTTTGGGAGCCTACCGGCGCCGGTTAGCGGCGGCCGGCGGCGGAGAATACGGCGACTGGCCGCCGAATTCTGGGTTTCGCAAGAACATTTGAGAGAAAATGAAGAACGGTTTGGGTTATGAAAACTGAAAAATGAAACAAAGAAGGGGAAAATGGGTCTCGGTCTAAAAATAGGCTTTTTATAGTTATTATTATTTTTGAAATGGGTAAATTACACACTTAATCCCACCACGTTTTCAACATTTTCATTTTTGTCTTGCTGCATGGTATAATCACAATCCCAGTCCCCCTGATGTTTCAAAAGGTTACAATTTCGTCCCTAAATTACACCGAATCAGTTTCTGAATGGTAAAATTACGCCTTTAACCATCCCGCGTTTTTGAATTTTTCACTTTGGGTCTGCCCCTTGGTCTAATTACAGTTCGGGTCCTTTTAGGTTTTGTTTGTTTCGCAATTTCGTCCCCGAATTACATATTATTTTTCTTTAATTTCGCTTTGACTTTTGTTTTTCTTTCATTTGATCCTGTATTCTTTGTAAATACTAATGTTCGTATTATAATCGTATATGTTGATGTATTCTATTATTTTATTTTATTTTATGTCACTCGTATATGACTCGTATTCTATGTTTACATATATATGTGTATTAAGATTATAATGGTCATGCGTCTTTTATCCGGTTATTCATATTAAGCATGTTATGTTTTAATTGATTCGTACATGGTATATTTTATATTTTATATGTGTGTGCTTTCTTATTTTTTAGGGCTACATGTTAGTATATTTACCCTTTTTATACGATATGTTGACCCGTATATGTTGAAATATGTTTTATTACTAGTATGCATTTTTTTAATATCTGTTCGTCTACATATACTTATTCCTGCCTTGTTATTTTGACATATTATAGTTGTTTTTATCTATTATTTAGAATAATATGTATATGCATGTTTTAGTCTAGAATATCATCTATGTTAGATTAATATTATGTTATGACAATATTTACTACATTTAAACATTTTACCATGTTTTATATTTTTGCCATTAAGATTGCATATCGAGATATAAATTGTTAATGCGGTGTCCTTTTATCCGAGCGTAAACGGGGCCAGTATCAAGCGTAGTGATAGTGGTTGGGCGTTTATTCTCGGGTAACGGGACCCTTAAAATACATTCTCAATTATGACCGAAATTTAAAATAATCGTCACTCTAATCCGGAAAATCCAATATTAATAAAGCGGTAATTATTAAAGTACCAATTTTGGGCGGTGTGGGGGTGTTAATCCTTCCCTATCCGTAACCGACTCCCGAACCCTGTCTTTTTGAATCTCTGGTTTTGTGGTGTCCGGCCTACCTAAGTGGCCGGTGGCGACTCCATTTTTTATGAGGTTTTTTTTTTGTAAACCCCACGGAATAAATATTTTATATCCAAACACCTTTCAAAAACATCCTTCGAAAAAGCCATATTTTTATTTTAGCGATAGATAAAAAAGACATTCGCTACAGATAGATGCAACATGATCTTGAAATAAAGCTTTCGTAGTCGTCATAAAGTCTTGGAAAGTGGCTTCCAAAGAATTACTGTTCGATGAAGATACTGAACCCTTGTTTTTTTGCCATGGCATATTTTGTTGAAAACCTGTGGGTTCAGTCAGATTTATTACCGATTCGAGCTGCCGGTATTGTTGATTCCTTGATTCCCTCAAGAAAAATTAGGATACTGACTCCATCATGTGTTATAAGTATTTGAATAGGGGTTGTTTTTGTTCCTATTGAAGTTCCCCACGTAGTTGGTAGACTCGTGGTTTTCGGGGCACTCGCTCACATGATGATTTCCATCACAACGAACACAAGTAGTAACTACCTTTATTTCCTTCACCTCATTAGGACGTTAGAGATTCTTCAACATATTCGTAATGGCTAACAATTGAGCTAAAACAGATTCATTGGCATCAAGCTCATGTGTCCCATAAGTTTTTCTCCCCATTCCAAGTCTTGAAGTAGGAAATTGGTAATCATTGTTTGCCATCCTATCAAGGATATCAAATACCTCTATAGGTGACTTTTCCAGTAAAGCTTCATTTGCTGAAGCATCTAGCATCATCCTCGTAGGAGCATTGACACCATTGTAGAACATCACACCTTGTGTCGAATCGTGAAAACCATGATTCGTACATTTAAGAAGTAGTCCTTTATATCGATCCCAACACTTGTACATCGACTCGTCATCAGCTTGACGAAAGGAAGCAATATCATTCCTTAGTTGGGTGTTAATGTTGGGTGGATTATACCGCAGTGAAAAGCTCTTGCACAAATCTGTCCATGACTCTATAGAACCAGCGGGCACTCCACTCAACCATGCTCGTGCTCGATCACGCAATGAATAAGGAAATAACTTGAGCTTCAACACATCTTCATGCACACCTTGTTGTCTAAAGGAATCACAAACTTCCAAGAATGCACGAATGTGTTGTCTTGCATCTTCATGAGGCGATCCACCAAATTGCCCAATGGAGTTCAACATGTTGAACATCACCAGATTAAGTTCGAAGTGGGCTGCCTGAATCTTGGAAGTTACAATCCCAGGGTTGAGATCATCCAAAATAGGATTTAAATGGTCTCTAATAGCACGTGGGCGAGCTATGATTCCACGATTTGCTACAGCATTAGGATCCTCAACTAGTTGACCTCCTTGATTTTGAAATCCGTCCATGGCTCTTCGAGCTCTTTGTAAATGTCTTCTTTGTCAAAAAATACAATTCAAATTCAGGAACGAAATGTGATAATGGTTCTTTAGGTCTTTCTCGGTTCATGCAATAGCACAACACGTAAAAGAAAGTAAACAAAAACAACAAATAAAGCTATACAAAAAGAAACAAAATGGTGCAAAAACAAAATTCAAAATAACCAGTTGCCAATCCCCGACAATGACGCCAAAAACTTGTTGCATGTTGTGGTGTACTGTAAATGATACACAATCGCTGCAAGTATATGTATCGAACAGGTAATAATAGTGATAAGTAAGATCGTCTCCACAAGGATTGGAGGTAATTCAAGTTAGGTTTAAGCACTCAAACATAAAGATGAGATATTGAATGAAAGAGTTGATATGAACATATGAAAGAAATGTTGTAGCAAAAATATATTAAAAACTGAGATAAAAAGGTAAGACTACGAAAGTTCTCACGCGCGTAGAAACTCTCAAATGGGATGATAGGCCGGGTTTATCAGGGAATCCTATGCCTAGTTCTCTTGAATGACTAGCACTTTCCAGCTTATAAGATGCTTGACAGAGCTTACACATGTGTTTCTAACCTATCTCTAGCAAGAAAATGATAGTAAGAATGCTACAGCAATACCTCTCAGCGTGAACCCTACCAAGCTACTATCCTTAAAGTACTAATCTTTTTAGTTATTGAAACTCTATCCTTATCTCTAAGGTGAGTTAGGTGTTTGCCTCTCAGCATCAAACCCCATTGTTCACGTAGATCTAAGCTTAACTCTCTCAACCATTAAGTATCAAACAAAGGTAACGACTAACTCTCAAAAGCTCTTACAAACCTAAGTCAATAAAACAATGAACAAAGCATATATGAAACTGGAAATAGCTAAAGCATTCATTCAAATAAGAAACATAATTATCCACAATAAACCCAAGCCACTTAAAGTTAGTTCATGGCTGGGCAAATATCATCCAAATTCATTCGTTTAATACAACACATTTTAGAAAAGTATGGAAATGTAAAGAGCAACTAAGAGTAAAGAAAAACTCCCAAGCCGTCGTAGACTGCCGTAAACTGCCTTAAGCTTGCTACTTCTCTCAAAGGCCAGCAAGATAACCCCTTAGAGCTTCAACAATGGAGGACACCAAGATGAAAGAGAAGGAGGGCAGCTGCCTTTTGCTTCTATCTTTCTTAGCTCACCCAACACTTTTTTCCATCTCTCCTTTAAATGTGGGTGTCATATCCTTTATATAGTGGGGGTTTCTAGGGTTTTGTGCCCATAATTCTTTGTGTACCCTATGCAATATTCCCTTCATATATATGGCACAACTGGTTGGTGGAATCACATATAGGGGCTGTAAAATATCTTATTTCTTTGTCTTTTTGTACGCCCAAAAATGTCACAACAAATTTTTCTTTCCCAACAACGCTCCTTAACTCACCTGCATATCACCACACCAAAACAAACCTTTCCAAAAGCAGCACCAATTTCATAAACATATAAAAAAACCAAGCAAACACCACCATATGCAACCATATGAATTAAATGCAACAATATGCAATGAAATTAGCTTAAAACCAACCAATAAGCTAAGTAAAAAGGCATAAAATGTATACTTTTTACAAGGTTATCACTGCTGCATAGGATAAGACATATGCTTGTTACTTTAAGAAGGTGGATACTGTCTGTGGCTTTTCCCTTATTCCTAATTGGCTTAGTTTATGATGATTTAGACAATTCAAGTCAGACTGTGATGAAAGAGAAAGTATCTGATTAGCAGTGACAAGCAGATGAGCCGCTCTACGTAGTTTTTAATTATAATTTTAAAAGTTGCATGATTTTGGTTATTTACGTGAGATTTTGGGGTATGGGGATTTAAATGTTGGTATTGGTGTCTCTCCTTATAGGTATATGAAACACCATTGCTTGGTATGCCCATTACCTACTATAAATAGGGCACCTCTGAGTATGCATCTTCATAACCTAGCTTAGGAGTGGTCTGCTCATTTCTCATGTGGTTTTGCTTTTACGGTTTTTTCTTGTGCCGTTTTGGAAGGAGGACAAAAATATATTTATGGTGAGAAGTAGTTTTCAGGAACCACATTTGATAGATCCGGGAAGTGCTAATGTTGCAATTTTGGTTATTTGTATCACCAGGCAATAGTATTCAAAAAATTACGTTATCCCTTTGTGGTGGGGCATGGCGGAGTTGGGGGAGGGAGATGCTTGCCATCTTTATGTGTTATGCTAGCCGCATTAAGATATCAAGGATACCTTGATAGTTAAGATTAAAGTAGGGACCTAGATCGCAGACTTTTTATATGTCCAAAATTTTTGTATGTTAGTGATTTTGTGTTGTTTGTGGCTTGTTGATTTTCTTGGGTGGGTCATTGCCCCTTAAATAATAAGATATTTGTAGATTTTTATTCCCTTTTAAATCTTGTGCTAGTGATGATTAGTGTTTCTTACTTGATTTGGAAATGTTGCTACTATTTTTTGTGGGGTTTTTTGGTATGTGTACGTTCGTGTATCTATCTTGCCCCATGGGCGAGGTGGTTTGGATTGCTATTGTATTAATATGTATTTTCTATGTATTGGTATGCAAGTAATATATTTGCGTATTTATGATCTATAAATTTGGGAGCCGCTAGATGTCTATACTGTTTTGATTTGCACATTGCCCTTGTTATGTGCGAATAGTTGGCTTCTTGTGGGAGTTTGTTTTGCTTTGTTCCTCATGGAATGATATTGCCTTCTTGGAACGGGTTATGCTTTTGTTATTGTTAGAGGGCTTTTACTTCTACGTAATAAAATATAATATTAATATGTTCGTCATTTTTGAGTAAATGGCATGCGTGTTGAGACTGGATTTTCTTTGCCTCTTTGTTTTAAATACACTTGTAATTAACTTTGTAGTAGATCTACTCGAATGGTAATTGTTAAGTGTTCAAAAGTACTATTTTTATTACCCTTTTCATTCATATTATTGCTAGACTTAGGCTCATATTAGTTGCATTATTAGCCATTCATGCATGTTTGCATTATTTCATTGGTGGACAAGCTTGATATAATATTTTGAGTAATTTTGTGGAAAAAGATACTGCTTTGGTGTGTTTTGTGTGTGTGTGTGTGCAGAATCACTTGCCAAAGCAAGGCTGGAACCAGTTGCCAGGGTAATGCATGAAGGAGATGCCGAGCTACTTGTAGGGCAATGCATGAAGGAGATGCCGAGCTAGTTGCCAGAGCAATTTTCGATAAGGGATAGGATGATATGGTGGACAAGCTTGATATAATATTTTGCGTAATTTTGTGGAAAAAGATATTGCTTTGGTGTGTTTTGTGTGTGTGTGCAGAATCACTTGCCAAAGCAAGGCTGGAACCAGTTGCAAGGGTAATGCATGAAGGAGATGCCGAGCTAGTTGTAGGCAATGCATGAAGGAGATGCCGAGCTAGTTGCCAGAGCAATTTTCGATAAGGGATAGGATGATATGGTGTCGAAATTGATGACTAGATAAGCTCAAGATGACGTGGAGCAAAGTTAAATCCCAAAGGAGTTTGGTTTCCATGAAAAGGTTAAAGAGGAATTAAATCCCAAGAAGATAAGAGAAGTTCTAGAAGGAATTTAAATATAATAAAGAATTATATTCTTTAAAGATATTTAATTCCAACTTAACTTCTTCCTCAAAAAAAGACTTTGACCTAGCCCTATAAATTGAGGACCAAGCCGTCAACTCCAAAGGGAGAGAGGGGAGAAATTTCGACAAGAGAAGGAGGGAGATTTCGATAAGAGCAAGGATAGATTTCGACAAGGCTTCAACCATTCTTCATCTTTTTCTTTCTTGTTCAATTAGGTTTATGTTAGGAATTTTTGTTTTGTGTTTCTTTGGAACCTAGCCATGAACTAAATCTATTTGGCTAAGGTTATTGTGTTTTGTGGTTGTGAGAAACAATTGGATTTTGTTTAGGTAATAAGAGTTTGAACTTTCAATTCAAGGTTTACTCATCCTTAATTTTTATTATTGTTTGCAAGTGAATTGGGAGAGGATCTCGTAACTTCATCTATTTATCTAATATCGGGAGTTAGATTCAAGAAACGAATGAGTATGGTCTTTATTCAATCTCTTGATGGTGAAGATTAATCCGGCTTAGGAATAAGTTAAGGATTTCAACGGCTAAGAGGAACGCAAGATTGGTTGTTGTTCACCCTTGATTCACGCAGGATATATTGTCAAGGCATGCACAATTAGCTAGAGTTTCGACTTAGGGATAAGAAGAAACCATTGAAGAACGCTCCACCAAACCTTGAAGTTGCTGCCCAGCTGCCCAAGTAGTTGCCCAGGCAACTGTCGATTAGTTACCAAGGCAACCCTGCTGTGCAAGTTGCCACGGCAACTGAGTTGCCCTTGCACTCTTTTACCAAGACGATCCAATCGGCTAATACACCTCAACTCACGATAACCTGGCCTATTCTCTCCCATTTGATTACATATTCTTTTACTTATTTGCTTTCTAGTTTAGTTGTTAGTTAAAACTCCTACAATCTTCTACTTGTGTTCTTTTACTTTTTACAGTGCAAGAGATTAGATTCTTGAAGTGGCACCAATTCATGTGGAGACGATATCTTTTATACTATAGCTTGCGACGTGTATACTTGCGGAGCACTTATTACGCGCAAAAAGTTTTTGGCACCATTACCGGGGATTGGCAATAGCAACTTTGTTTTTATTTTCTTGCACTTTTTATTTTTCTTGTTTAAGATTCAAAAGGCTAACAAATTTTGGTTTTACATTGGTATATGACCAGGGCGAGACCAATTACACCAGAATATCCCTTTGATCCAGAAATCAAACGAACCTTGCAAAGACTCAGACAAAGGTTAAGAGTAGCAATGGCTAATCAAGACGGCAATATGAATCAAGATGTTCCAGCAGGAGGAGGAGTGATTCTTGCACGAAACAGAACTATTCGAGACTATCTTGAAGAAGATCTTGAAGGACTGAATCCAGGAGTGGTCACACCTGAAATTGAAGCCGACCACTTTGAATTGAAACCGGTGATGTTTAATATGATCAACACAAATGGTCAATTTGGCGGCTCAGCAACTGAAGATGCACGACAACATCTTAAATCTTTCCTTGAGATTTGCAATTCATTCAAAATACAAGGAGTCACCCCCGATGTTTTACGACTAAGATTATTCCCCTATTCACTAAGGGATAGGGCGAAAGCATGGTTGAATAGTATTCCTGCCGGATCAATAGGATCTTGGACCGATCTTTGTCATGATTTCCTTGCTCGATTTAATCCTACAAATTTGACTGATAAGATTCGTAACGAAATTACTTCTTTTTGGCAGGCAGATGATGAATCCATGTACGAGGCTTGGGAGCGATATAGAGAACTTCTACACAAATGCCCTTACACGGATTCCCAGTGTGGACACAAGTAACAATGTTTTACAACGCTGTGAATACACCAACAAGGATGATGCTAGATACCTCGGCAAACGACATACTCCTAGATAAGTCACCGGAGGAAGCAATGCAAATTCTAAATAGGCTTGCCAAGAATGATTATCAATTCCCATCTGCTAGAAGAGGAGGAGTTAGACGCCAAGCCACAATACATGAACTGGGATCATCAGACTCAATTTCGGCATAATTGGCTACTCTAACCAAGATGGTTCACAACATGCAGAAACCAAACAACACACAGGAGGTCAGGGTAATGGATTTCTTTTGTGAGTTATGTGCTGGTAACTATGATTCTTCTGAATGTATGCAGAATCCAGAATCCATCTTTTATGTGGGGAATTACAACAAGAACAACAATGTGATGTCCAATACATACAATCCAGCTTGGAAGAAGCACCCAAATTTTTCATGGAGTAATCCTAACAATGCTCTAAACTAGAACAATCAGAATGCACAAGCACCGGGATTCCAGTAGAATATGCCATGGCAACAGTTGCTGCAGCAACAACCGACAACATCTAGTTCTTTGGAAAATTCTCTCAATGCTTTTATGTTGAAAACTGAATCTTATATGAATGAGAATAGTAACTTCATAAAAGAACTGATGCTTTTATTAACAGGACCGAGATGAGATTGCAAAACCAAGAGGCGGCAATCAAATCATTGGAAAATCAAGTCGGACAATTTGCTCAAAACCTGAATACTAGACCGCAAGGAGGTTTACCTAGCGATACTGAAGTCGCAATAGGAACTGGCCATGAGCAATGTAAGGTGATCACCACTAGAAGCAGCCAACAACTTAAAGAGGCTCAAGCTCACTCATCAAACAAAACTCCACAAAAAAAACAAGACGAACTCAGCGGCATAGCCTCAGATGTTGAACCAGGAATTGCCGCGGCAACCAGCGATAAGCATGCCTCGACAACCAGCGATAGGCACGCCACGATAACCCCAGTTAACGATGCCTCGGCAACTCCAGTTGCCCCAACAATGCCATCAATTAGGTTCCAGACCAATGAAAGGATCGAAGATATCTGACTTCCACCACCGTTCCCACAAAGGTTGAAGCGACAAAAGCAAGAATATCAATTCAAGAAGTTTCTTGATATCCTAAAGAAAGTCCACATCAACTTGCCATTGGTTGAAGCAATTGAACAAATGCCGAACTATGCCAAGTTTCTTAAAGACATTGTGTCCAAGAGAACAAGGCTAGGAGAGTTTGAAACAGTTGCCGCAACAGAGGGATGCATGGCCATGTTGCACAATCGCATGCCACCCAAGTTGAAGGATCCCAGAAGTTTCACAATACCATGTTCCATTGGAAGCCACTATGTGGGGAAAGCATTATGTGACCTTGGAGCCAGCGTAAACTTGATGCCTAAATCGGTTTTCCAGAAACAAGGAATTGGGAAGGCAAGACCTACAACAGTTATGCTACAGCTAGCCGACAGATCCTATGTGCATCTAGAGGGAAAAATCGAAGACATACTGGTAAAAGTTGATAAATTTATTTTTCTCGCTGACTTTATTGTTTTGGATTGTGAAGCAAATGAACATGCACCTATCATTCTTAGGAGACCCTTTCTAGCAACATGGAGAACCTTGATCGATGTTGAAAAGGGAGAACTTACAATGAGGGTGAATAACCAGAAAGTTAAACTAAATATGTTCCAAACACTAAGGCATGCCGATGATCCGGAAGAATGCCAACTTCTTCATGCCACGACAGAGTTTAACTTCGACGAGGAATTTAGTTACCTCAGCAACTACATTGCCGGTCAAGAGGAACCTGGGGAGTATAAAGAACCGATCGATGAGGAACAATAAGAAGAGGTAAATTGGTTAGTTGTTCGACCAGATACATACTTTGAACCACTGGATTACTCAGGTAAGGAAAGTAAACTCGAAAAGCCTTCCATTGAACAACCACCGATTCTTGAGTTGAAACAATTGCCAGGACAACTAAAATATGCTTACTTGGGAACCGATAATACATTGCCTGTAATTATTTCCTCTAAGTTACAGCCTGAGTAGGAAAAGAAGCTGATCAAAATGTTGATGCTACACAAGAAGGCAATAGGGTGGACAATTGCCGACTTGAAGGAAATTAGCCCGACAGTCTGCATGCACAAGATTTTGTTGGAAGATGATCACAAACCTTCGATTAAGGCCCATAGGAGACTGAATCATGCCATGAAAGGGGTTGTAATGAAAAAAATCATCAAGTGGCTTGACACCGGCATCATATACCCTATCTCTGATAGTACATGGGTAAGTCCGGTACAATGTGTACCGAAAAAGGGAGGTATAAGTAATGAAAACAATGAACTCATTCCAACCAGGACTGTGACCGGTTGGAGGGTTTGTATGGATTATCGAAAGCTAAATAAAGTCACTAGGAAAGATCACTTCCCATTACCCTTTATTGATCAAATGCTTGACCGTCTTGCAGGTAAACCCTTTTATTGTTTCCTTGATGGTTATTCAGGTTACAATCAAATTGCCATAGCACCAGAAGATCAAGAAAAAACAACCTTCACATGCCCATACGATACTTATACTTTCTGAAGAATGCCGTTTGGATTGTGTAATGCCCCAGCAACCTTCCAAAGATGCATGATAGTACTCTTTTCAGACATGGTCGAAGACATTCTTGAGATCTTCATGGATGATTTTTCCATTTTTGGTAATGACTTCGACAGTTGCCTTGGCAATTTAGAGAATGTGTTGGCAAGATGTGAAGAAACCGATTTAGTCCTTCAAAAGTACTATTTTTATTACCCTTTTTATTCATATTATTGCTAGACTTAGGCTCATATTAGTTGCATTATTAGCCATTCATGCATGTTTGCATTGTTGCCTTGGTGGACAAGCTTGATTTCATATTTTGCTTAATTTTGTGGAAAAAGATACTACTTTGGTGTGTTTTGTGTGTGTGCGCAGAATCACTTGCCAAAGCAAGGCTGGAACCAGTTGCCAGGGCAATGCATGAAGGAGATGCCGAGCTTGCTGCCAGGGCAATGCTTGAAGAAGATGCCGAGCTAGTTGCTAGGGCAATTTTCGATAAGGGATAAGATGATATAGTAGTCGAGATTAATGACTAGATAAACCCAAGATGACATGGAGCAAAGTTAAATCCCAAAGGAGTTTGATTTCCATAAAGAGGTTAAAGAGAAATTAAATCCCAAGAAGATAGGAGAAGTTCTAGAAGGAATTTAAATATTATAAAGAATTATATTCTTTAAAGATATTTAATTCCAACTTAACTTCTTCCTCAAAAAAAGACTTTGACCTAGCCCTATAAATTGAGGACCAAGCCGTCAACTCCAAAGGGAGAGAGGGGAGAAATTTTGACAAGAGAATGAGGGAGATTTCGACAAGAGCAAGGAGAGATTTCGACAAGGCTTCAAACCATTCTTCATCTTTTTCTTTCTTGTTCAATTAGGTTTATGTTAGGAATTCTTTGTTTTGTGTTTCTTTGGAACCTAGCCATGAACTAAATCTATTTGGCTAAGGTTATTGTGTTTTGTGGTTGTGAGAAACAATTGGATTTTGTTTAGGTAATAAGAGTTTGCATTTTCAATTCAAGGTTTACTCATTCTTGGTTTTTATTCTTGTTTGCGAGTGAATTGGGAGAGGATCTCGTAACTTCATCTATTTATCTAATATCGGGAGAGTTAGATCAAGAAACAAATGAGTATGGTCTTTATTCAATCTCTTGATGGTGAAGATTAATCCGGCTTAGGAATAAGTTAAGGATTTCAACGGTTAAGAGGAGCGCATGATTGGTTGTTGTTCACCCTTGATTCACGCAGGAATGTATTGTCAAGGCATGCACAATTAGCTAGAGTCTCGACTTAGGGATAAGAAGAAACCATTGAAGAACGCTCCACCAAACCGTGAAGTTGCTGCCCAGCCGCCCAAGTAGTTGCCCAGGCAACCGTCGATTAGTTGCCAAGGCAACCCCGCTGTGCAAGTTGCCATGGCAACTGAGTTGCCCTTGCACTCTTTTACCAAGACGATCCAATCGGCTATCACACCTCAACTCACGATAACCTGGCCTATTCTCTCTCATTTGATTGCATCTTCTTTTACTTATTTGCTTTCTAGTTTAGTTGTTAGTTAAAACTCCTACAATCTGTAGCGATGTCCGTTTCGCTAAAAAATGTATTTTTATTTATTGTTTTGTTTTAAAAAATGTCTTCCATGGGATTTTGTAAAAATCGTATTTTATTTTGAAAATGGATTCGCCACCGGCCACTTAGGTAGGCCGGACACCAGAAAACCAGAAAATTGAAAACTTGTTGGGTTCAGGAGTCGGTTACGATGGGGAAGGATTAGCACCCCTACACCGCCCAAAATTGGTACTTTAATAATTACCGCTTTATTAATATTAAACTTTCTAGATTAAAGTGACGATTAATTTAAAATTGGTTATAAGTGCAAATAGACTTTGAAGGCCCCGTTATCCGAGAGTAAACGCCCAACCACTATCACTACGCCTGATACTGGCCCTGTTTATGCTCGGATAAAAGGGCACCGCATTGACAATTTATATCTCGATATGCAATCTTAGAGAAATAATTCGGAAACATACATTTGCATTGACATGATAAAGGACAAAACAAATAATGAAAAACATGGATATCACTAAATTAAACAAATATGATAAAAACACGAACATAGCAGATCATAATAATAATAATAACGTGGCATGAATAAAAAATATGTGGGAAGTAAGAAACACATACTTCAAGAATACATACATATTAAAAAATAAAAACACAATGTAACATATGCATGACATAGATGTATTATGATGTTAATTTCAAACAACATGCTAACAAAGAAACTAATACCTAGTGCATAACATATGACATAATTTGCATGTACAAATAAATAAAAACATTTCATTATAAATGACTAAAAAACACACTAGCATGTAACCTAAAAACATAAAACTCATACTAACATATACAAACACCATGAAAACCAGACTAAAGTATGATATAAAAATGAATATGGACAAAAGATAAAAAGAAAACAACACATCCAAAACATAAGTAGACACGATAAAACATGGCATATATGAATACAACGAGTAAAAGAACATGCTAAAAACAAATAATAACACAAATAAGCAATAAATATTTTGAACACAAAATAGGGACTGAAACGCTAAGAAATAAAATAGAAAGGCAGAAATTAAAAGGAAATAAAACTTGATTTAAGGACATAATTACAAGCCTAATGAAACTTAAAAGGACCAGACATGTAATTGAACAAAGGGGCGAGCTCGGAGTGAAAATTTGAAAAACGCGGTGGGACTGGGAGGTAATTTCACCATTTAAAAACTGATTTTAGTTTATTTGAGGACCAAATTGAAATATTTTCAAAAATGAGGGGGACTGGGGTTGCAAATATCCCATGCGGCAAGAAAGAAATGAAAATCTCAAGAACGTGGGGGGATTTACGACGTTATTTACCCATTTTTTATTTCCCCCTCTATAAAACCGATAATCGGCCCCCTCTTTCCTTATTTTCTCTTTTTTTAGCTAAAGTGAGAGAGCTCTCAAGTTCTATATTTTTACAGGAAACAATCCCCCCCCAAAATCTAAAACCCTTCAACGTCGCCGTGCTTAGGCGGTCTCATGCGAGGCTCGGCCTTAACGGTCGCCTCGAGCCTTCCCAGACCAGCACTTCAGGCCACCCAGACCACTCATTCGAACAAAAAAAACCCCTCTGAACACACTCCCTTTTACCTGAAACCTTTGTTTTAAAAACAAAATAAACCCTCACTGAAACGGCTTACCCCCGAGGGTTCATCTCCGGCAAGATTCGAACTGACTCAGGTAAAGAAATTTTTTTTTCTTTCTGCTATATAGTTCTTGATTTACACATGCATGAGAAAAGAAAAAGAGGATTACCCTGAAACGTTTTTTTGTATTTCTGGAAAGACTGGTCATTTGATAACCTTTTGTTCTTACAACTTTTCATACATATATCCTACTCTGATCGTTTGGTAAAAGGTACTATAAAAATATATATATATTTTGGATTTGAAATGATACTGACATAGCCTTTGTTTCTTGTGTTTTCTGATGCATTTGAGTACGGTGTTTGAGGCTGATGGTGCGGAAGAGGCATGGTAGAGGTGATCCCTTGGCAGACGCATCCCTGGCCGTTGGATCAAATATGATCCAACGGTTAGGGTTTTCTGAAGTTTGAACGGCTTGGATGAAAGCTTGAACGGGCGGGGCTGCACCAGATCGCGACACGTGGCACGCGGTGATCTGAAAGGCCAGTGCGTGCTCCCCACAAACGCGTGGAAGTCAGCTGGATGGCGATTGGGCTTACGCGTGGCAGATGAGTGGTCTTCATGCTTCAACCTTGGCCGTTGGACCTAGATCTGATCCAATGGCCCTCGTGCAGCCGCGCAAGATAAAAAGGGGCATTAGGGCTCTATTATCTAATGTGGGTTAGGGTTTTTAGGATGTGGGTTAGGGTTTGGGCTGAATTAGGCCCAATGTAAATATTAATTTTGGGTTTCATGTAATTTGGACTTGGACTAATTTGGGTTTTAATATACTTTTTATCTTATTTTAATTTCAGCCCAATAGCACTAATAATAATAGTAATAATAACAGTAGTAATAATAATACTATACGCATACACACATATAATATATGTACATACAAATTAATATACACATGCAAGCATCCATACATATGCATACATACACGCATATTAATATATACATGCAAACGTTAATATATGTAACACATTAATATAATATACAATCATACATGCATATATACTCATACACACATGGTTTACGTACACATTAATCACACGTATAGTAATGAACATATAATAATACATATACATGCAACAATAATATATTAATTATTAAACTAATGTAAATTAACGCGATGTTTATACACCAGATAAAAATGGGTGATTACAGTTGCCCCTCTTTGCTTGTTCTTGTGGAACAAGAACAAAGAAAAGATTATAATCACCCATTTTTATCCGACTTCCCTGCCTGTGGCTTTGGAATCACGTGTTTTTCTGGAACTCTCTACTTTTCCTCAGCTGAATCTTCAGGCTCGTAAGTTCTTCCTATATAGAACTTCTTCACCTTCCGATCTTGGAACTACAGGTCCCTCCTATATAGAACCTTTCGTTCTGGAGCCTTGAGTTACGAGTCCCTCCTATATAGGACTTTTCACTCTGAGACGGTATAGCTCAGAGTCCTTCCTATATGAAACTCTTCGCATTCAACGCAGATTTTTCCTATATAAAATCTTCTGCGTCACAGATGGATTTTTCGACTAGGAGTTCTTCCTATATAGAACTTCTAGTCTTCAAACCCTGAAATCGCAAGCCCTTCATATACAAAAATTTTAGCTTCTGATCTTAGAACTACAGGTCCCTCCTATATAGAACCTTTTGTTCTGGAGTCTTGAGTTACGAGTCCTTTCCATATAGAACTTTTCACTCTGAGACGGTAGAGCCTAGAGTCCTTCCTATATAGAACTCATCGCCTTCTACGCGGATTTTTCCTATATAAAATCTTATGCGTCACAGATGGATTTTTTTACTGAGAGTTCTTCCTATATAGAGCTTCTAGTCTTCAAACCCTGAAACCGCAAGTCCTTCATATACATAACTTTTAGCTTCTAAAATCTCGGAGCTGTAGGTTCTTCCTACATAGAAACTCTCACTCTAAGACAGTAAAGCTCGGAGTCCTTCCTATATAGGACTCTTCGCCTCTAACACAATGGGTTTTCCCTATATAAAACCTTCTGTGTCATGGGTGAATTCCTTTGGCAGGGAGTTCTTCCTATATAGAACTGCTAGTCTTCACCCTGGAGCCGCAAGTCCTTCCTATATAGAACTTTCAGCTCCGGAAGCCTCAGAGCGACAGATTCTTCCTATATAGAACCCCTCGCTGCGGACACTTGAAAATATAGGCCCTTCCTATATAGAACCTTTGTCTTCACATTTGGGATTCATGTCAAAACGGCTACCGATATGGCCTTATGCTATCTAGACTGCCATTATCTCTGGACTCACGCTACTAAGGTTGCCCATTCTTCTTTAAATTTGCAGATACCTGTCTAGAATAGACAAAATGCTATGACAAATGAGTTAGTATGCTCCTAATCCTAGGGATGTCTAACTATACATGATGCATGAGTGTCAATATCTTGGTGTGCTTGCTTCGACCATCAATCAATCTCGACTCTCCACTGCTTACTTTCTCCTTTTTTCTTCTTCAAGTGGCGATACCCCATTTCACTATCGGGTTCAACCATTCTAACCTTTCTTTTCTGAATTTCTAGTTCGGGGTTCTAAAGTGCCCTTTTAGGTTTTCACTTTAGAGGTTTTTTGTTGTTTTTTTTATTTTGTTTTGTTTTTTTTTCGTTTTTTCTTTTTTTTGAGGTGCCCTTCCAGGTTTTCACCTGGGAGATCGCTCTTGTTATCTCGAATGCTTTCTTTAAACAAGCAGGGTATGTGACATTGGTCATCTTGCCCTGGTGCTCGAAGCCTTCTACTCGTCCCGCTTCAACATACATCATGTAGGAAGCTGGAGGGAAAGGTTAATATTTTTTTCTAATCACCTGCATCTTCAACATTAGATCATAGTAATGCTCAGAAATCTCTTGTTTATCATAAGCCTATGTTAGCTTATTTGCATGATGTTTATGGAAAATAATAAGAAGACAAGAAACAGGAGCTCAAAAATGTGCTTTTATTACGATTAAGGATTTGGAACAATTTTGAGATGGTCATGACAAACATGAGGAAAAGGGAAAAGCAAAACATGAAATGCAAAACCTCCAAGTATCCACAGTATGAATGATGCGTGATCCCGTCAACCAGAGTAGAATTTTTGCTTGGAACTTCTTCTTCTGGTGCTCGTGGGGACGACTCTTCTTGCCGTAGGTCCAACCTCAAAATTTATCTGAGTCACCCTTTATGGGTTTTCAACTCGAATCCTTTATTTGCTTCAAGACGCCCTTTTTCGGGTTTTCTCCTTGAGCTCTCCATTTTTTGTTTTTGTTTTGTTTTGGAATGCCTTTTCGGGTTTTCGCTCCACCTCTCTTTTTTTTTTCAAACATAGTATTTCTTAATTGCGTCAGAATTTACAGGATTTTTCAACTCGTCTCCATCCATTTCGGTTAAGATTAATGCTCCTCCTAAAAAGGCCTTCTTGACAACGTATGGCCCTTCCCAATTGGGCATCCACTTTCCCTAAGAATCCTTCTGAATCGGGAGGATCCTCTTAAGTACCTTTTGATCTTCTCCAGGGCTTCTTGATATTCCTCATCCCAGAAACCTGGATTATTCTTTCTAAGTAGTCTGAAGACTAGGTCACACCTATCCGTTAATTGGGAGATGAAACGGGAGATGTAATTTAGCCTCCCCAGGAAACCTTGAACTTCCTTCTGAGTATGGGGCGGTAGGAGATCCTTGATGGCTTTCACCCTATCTGGATCAATTTCAATCTGTTTTCTGCTTACTATAAACCCCAAGAGTTTTCCAGATGTAACGACAAAGGTGCATTTGGCAGGGTTAAGCTTCAGCTTGTATTTCTGCAGTCTTTGGAATAGTTTTCTCAAGTTTTGTAGGTGCTCTTCTTCTGTTCAGGACTTAGCGATCATATCATCCACGTATACCTCCATTTCTTTGTGCATCATATCGTGTAAAAGAGTCACCATCACTCTTTGATAAGTCGCCCCTGCATTCTTGAGTCCGAAAGGCATCACCTTGTAACAAAAAATGTCCCACATGGTCACGAATGTGGTTTTCTCCATGTCGTCCGAGTCTATCTTTATCTGGTTGTACCCCGAGAAGCCGTCCATGAATGAGAACCATGAGTGTTCCGTAGTGTTATCAACCAGAGTGTCAATATGTGGTAGAGGGAAGTTGTCTTTAGGGCTAGCTCGGTTGAGATCCCTATAATCTACACACATACGGACCTTCCCATCCTTCTTCGGTACTGGTACAATGTTTGCAACCCATTCAGGGTACTTGGCCACTTCCAAGAAGCCAGCATCAAACTGCTTTTTCACCTCTTCTCTGATCTTTAACAATATGTCTGGTCTCATTCTCCCGAGTTTTTACTGTATTGGTTTGTATTCTGGCTTCGTCGGTAGTTCGTGTACCACTATGTCAGTATTATAACCCGACATAGCTTGATAAGTCCAGGCAAAAACATCATTGAACTCCTAGAGTAGGGCTATCAGTTCGCGCCTAGTTTTCGAGGAAAATGTAGTCCCGATCTTTACTTCTTTTCTCTCTTCTTTAGTCCCCAAGTTTACAATTTCTGTTTCTTCTTGATGGGGCATGATTTGCCTATCTTCGTTGGCCATCATCCTCATCAGCTCTGTAGGGACCTTGCATTCTATCTCATCATCCCCTTCTTCAATTCCCGCTGAGATCTCGGGGCATTCAAAATCTACTTCGGGATTGGATTCAACATCATTCATACGGTTAATTATGGGAGACCTGCATTAAATGAGAACAGATGTATTGGGAAGAGAATGGTTTTATATGAGGTGAATGAATATGAATAAATAATGAATGAATGAGATGAGATGTTTGCCATTTGAGAAAACGGGGAAGATATCTTTTCATTTCAAACAAAAAGTTAACATAGGTGCCCTATACAAAAGATCCCATTGTTTATGGGCAAAAACAAAAAAGGTTGATTCAGAGCATTACTCTGATCTAGTCCTAAAAACCACAGGTAAATCAACGTGGCTCCAATTATCAAGAGTCTCCATGGGGCGGCAGGGGCGGATGCTGGTCAACATACTGCTGTCATGGTCATTCCCAGCTATCATGTTGATGGACATCCCCTCGAGTGATTCACTAAACATTTCTTTCTCATTGAGTATGTCATTTTCCTTAATTGCATCTTCGACCTCCTGTCCTAGTCGGCTGAATCCTCTAGAGACAAAAGTATTTCTCAAGCGAGGGAAAGACATTGGTCTCCATGGAACGTCCTCTCCCTTAAATCTGGCTCTTCTCTGTTCTTCTTTCCTCTTGTACTCTTCTTTTCTCTGCTAGATACTTGGTTTGTAACCTAGCCCGAAACGATCTTTCTTGGTTATTACACTCCTAGCTCGTAGGCTCCCTTGCAATCTTCTCTCTAGCCCTCTTCTTGCTCTGGCTCCTTGGCCCAGAGTTTCAGCAACGGTCATCTTGGTGCAATTAGATAACCTAGGGCAGAAGATCCGATTAACTTCCGCGACGAATGTGGCGTTTCACCAGCTCTAACGCTCAAAAAGAGCATTTTGTAGCATCATCATCATTTTGAATGTAGGGAGCATCTGATGTCACCGAAGCAATGATCTCTTGCTCAGCCTACACTGTGACCAACTTGCATTCGATCACGAATTTTAATTTCTGATGCAGTGATGAAGGGACGGCTCTTGTAGAGTGGATCTATGGCCTTTCCAATAAGCAGCTATAGGATGGTTCTTTGTCCATCACCACGAAGTTGATCACGTACTCAGTTGCTCCAATCAATAGAGACACCTCAATCTTTCCAAGTGTTCCTCTTTGTGTGCCGTCGAAAGCTCTCACGGAGTTATGACATGACTTTAGGTGAGAATCATCGATTGGTAGCTTTTGTAGAGTCACCATAGGTAGTACGTTCAGTGCCGACCCGTTGTCAATCAATACCCCTGGTAACACATACCCCTTGCAGTGGGTTGTGATGTTGAGAGCCTTGGTGGACCCCATTCCTCCTTTAGGGATCTCGTCATCACTAAATGTTATATGGTTATAGGCGGAGATATGCCCCACTATCCTGTCCAACTTTGATACAGAAATGTCCTAGGGTACAAAATTATGGTTTAACACTTTTAGGAGTGCCTCACGGTGTTTTTCTGAACTCAGGAACAACTCTAGCACTGTAATCCTTCCGATTGCTTTCGTAGTTGTTCCACTACGCTGTATTCACTATGTCTCATGAATTTAAGAAATTCTTTAGCTTGAGCCTCAGTTACTGGTTCATTTATCTTTGAGGGTGGTTCCTCACCGAATATCTGCGCGGGGGTAACCGATGTATCATTTCCTTTATCTTTGGCAACTTCAGCAGCCTTCAAGGTTTCTGAGGAGTAACATCTGTCGCTCCTCGTGAAGTGGCCTACCTTACCGACATTCTCATCACGCTTGGCTTGCTCATTTTTTGGTGTAGGCTCTTCTTCAACTTTTTGTTCTTTTACTTCACCAGATTCTAGCTTTTCTGGTAGGGTCACATTCACAGCATAGTTCTAGGGATTTTTTCGCGTATCCTTGAATGAGAATAGGGATGGTGCTGAGATGTTGATCTTGGGAGTCACCTTAGTAGCTTCTTCTGGGGAGGAACATGCACCCTCTGGCCTGGAGGAGATGACAAAAGGTCTGTCTCTTCTGTATTTAATGTTGGGGCTGTCCATCATATGTACGTCTGACCCCTTCCTTCCTGTAGGCTCTTCGAAGAACTCTATTTGCTTGTCATTCATCAATTGCTGCACCAATCTCTTAAATTCGTCGCACTGTTGGATGTCGTATCCTCCGTCCTAATGGAATTCACAGTACACTCCACATCCCTTCTGCACTACTATCATGCCCCTGTCGATCAAATGGGCCATGCACAATTGCTGAAATCTCCACCGCAAAGGAGACTTGATTTCTGACACATTCTCCTTAACCTTCCTGGTAGAGTACTCCTCAATAGCATTCACTCCCCGGTTCCCGTGATTAGGCAATAGGTTAGCAGCTACACTTGGTTCTTCAAACTTCAGTATCCCAGAATTGATTAGACTCTGCACAAACTTCTTAAAAGTAAGGCAGTTCTCTGTAGGATGACTAGGGGCACCATCATGATAATCGCAATGCGTGTTTGGGTCATACCAGGATGGGAATGGCGGTTTGAACAGAGTAACATAGTATGGACAGAGCAAATCCGCTTTGTACAACTGAGAGTAAAGCTCAAAGTACGAAATGGGTAATGGAGTAAAAGTTTGCCTCTCTTTCTCCTTTCTCGAGGTTCTCTCTTCTCTTTGGTTCGAGTTTTGTGCTTTCCCAATAGACGCCTGTGGCTGTGAGATTGTGAAATTCTTTGGGGCGGTATAAGTATTGGCGGTGTTCACCTCATTGTTCTTGTTGTACTTCCGAGAACTTTCCCCGCTATCAATCCTACCGCTCTTGATTGCCAATTCAAGGGACTCCCCGGTCCTAATTAAATTGGCAAAACTCTGAGTTGTGTTATTAATGAGGCGATCAAACAGTGTCCCCTCCAGCGTATTAACAAATAAATGTGTGATTTCATGTTCGGGGATGGGTAGCTGAATCTGGGTGGCCACTTCTCGCCACCTCTAGGCATATTGTCGCAGAATTTCGTTGGATTTCTGCCCCATATTTTCTAGCATAATTCAGCTGGGCATCATGTCCGTCACGTGCTTGTATTGCTCGATGAATGCTCTTGAAAGATCTTTCCAGGCTTTAATGTTTACTCGGCTCAACTGGGTACACCACCGCAGCGCCGCCCTAGTCAGGCTGTCCTGGAAACAATGAATTAAAAGTTTCTCATCCTTGAGGTAGACCCCCATCTTCCGGTAATACATTGTCACGTGTGCAGAAGGACACGTGATTCTATCGTATTTGTTGAACTCCGGTGTTTTAAATTTTGATGGCAGGACAAGGTCGGATACCAGACTTAAGTAACTGGCATCGCTTCCCGATTCTTCTATAGTTTGCAGGGCTTTAAATCTTTCTTCAATGAGGCGAAACCTCCCATCCCATTTCTTTTCTACCTCTGTCCTAATCCTTTCGACCAAGTTCAGGTCTGGCACCTCCTCCTCGTAGAGTGCATCTGTGTCGATGGGTTGATTCTCAAATGCCCCTACCTGAAGATTAGTAGACATCCCAGCAGGGTCAATATATACCCTTCTGGCCAGATTTGGCGTAGCCGATTGAACCTTACTGTGAGCTGGGGTACCTTCCGATTCTTGAACGACTTCACCTTCGACTTTTTTTTCGAGGCTCTTAGCCAACAACAAAGTTATGTCGGGCACTATCGACGCTTGTGACTGAGCAATCTGGTAACTGAGGCTTCTCTAGGCCTCATCAAATCTTGCTTCCAGATCTCCCTATCCTTTCTCTACACTGATTATCCTGTCTTCCATGAGCTTGTTATGTAGTCGGGTAAGGTATGGATGATGAATGATTGCGGCTTAACTTCTATTTTCACACTGCCACAATATTTACAATATTAATACGATTGCAAAGAAAATAAATGCATGTATAATGATGCAAGTGATGCAATGCAGGAATGTATGCAAATAAAGGTACTGATTCCGCTGGTAATCACCCTTTTGAACTACTTACACGGGAATTAAAGGATCTAGATTACAATAGAGTTCATATTACAAAAGGAGGGTTCCTAATACAAAAGAGTCCTAATTACAACACGGAGTCCTACAGATAAGCCCTAGCTCTATCCCCTAACTTTCCGATAGCTCTGAGCAGCTTTATGAACCTGGGTGCTTCTTCCATGCCTGCGGCTACGAAAGGTCGGAGAGCTTCAGCAGCTAAGTCACTCACATGCCTTGCGACTCGTTGTATGTCCACCATTAGGTTCGCGTAATATTGGTCTCTATCCTGCACCATCTGGGTAGCATCACGTAGTCTTCTTCGCCAATAATTGTCTCCTCCGGCTGCAGCCTCTTCGAATACTCTGATTCTTTCCCTATAATCCTGAACAGTTGTTTAAAGCGACTCAATTCGGGCTCGCAACATGCCAGCCTCATGCTCCATTTCTTGTAGTTCGATGAAGCCATTCCTCTAACGGTAAGTTTGAAAGGAATGTTCTAATCCCGCCAACCTTCCCTCTAACTCGACATTCTGACTTTGGCTCTGATTCAGGCTTTGGATGGTGTCGTCGTACAATCTTTGCATCTCTAACAGTCTATTCCTGCTACCCATGGACATTTTTTTCCAAGCGGCGGTGTTCTCTCTTTTGTAGCTGACTGCTTGTTTTCCTTTGCTGATCTCTTACCTAGTTCTTTCCTTCTCTTGATCGATGGCCTCCTTGAAAGACCGCATTTCCTCCTCGGTAGTTAACCTGTAGCTTTCTATCTATTTCTCGATCGCTCTCTTGCCGATCTCTCGTTCTTCTTCCACCAAACAGATACCATTCATCCTTTCCTTTTCCACAGCTATGAACTGACTTCGGCTGGCCTTTTGTACTTTTTCTTGGAGTAGGAGGGTATCCTTATGGTAAAGAGCGTTCATCTCACTCAAATCCACATTCAATTTCTTCAATTGCCTAATGATCCTGTCCCACTCGTCGACCTCTAAACTCACTTTATAAAGCTCACCCGCATGCTGAGTCTGTTGGGCTTCCATCTTCCTCTTGATTTCTTCGAGTTCATTTCGTAAAATATCAGCTTTAGACGGTACTACTCTTGTAAGCTCTTTAAGTGACACAACTGGTCCCTGATCGGGTTTTGGAATCCTATCATTAATCCTCAAACGCCTCCAAAGATCATATTCTGGGGTGGTCATACGCTCGGTGTCTCCTTCCACTCTGATCCAGTAACAATGGTCCCAGGCCCTCATGATAGTCTGAACTCTTTCCTTGAACTCACCTTTGAAAGGAAATTCACTTTGGCTCAATCCGGCGGTATTGGGAACAAACTGTCATGATTCAAACTGTCGTGATTCGAACTATCAGGACACCAGAAGTGGAGCACAAGCAATCCCGCCATGCAGCCCAACATCATCAACCAGTCATAATCACCGCAACTGTACAAGAAGTAATTAACTCTACCGAGCCACGAAACCCTCCATACTACGTCTTCATCTTGAATGTTCCTGAAGAAACTAGACCATTTATTTGTCTTCAAGTTTTCTCGCCACTCTTTTGCTAAGTACTCCTGTAAGGGCGGAAAGCCTTGAAAGGATATCCCCGGTAGGACCCTCGTCGGTGTCTTCCACATGTGGCTCTGAATCCAAACCTGTAGCAGCTGTGCACATCCTAAAAAATGTCATTCTTCATGCTTTCGACTGGCATTTAAAGAAATAAAGGTCTCGGCCAAGATCGCTGGTACTGGGTTCACCCTCCGTTTCATACGCTCAAACAGATCTAGAATGACCACATCAATGTTTCCAAGAGTTCTCGGAAAGATTACCAAACCATATATTCCTAAGGCAAATAGGTCTATATTCTTCCCCTCGTCTGGATGTGCGGGTATGATGTCTCGAATACTCTCTCATGCAAAGACTGTACTGTCTCTTCGAAGTCGAATCAGGCCATTAACCCAATCGTCACTCATCCCGGCAAAGGTTTTGAGCTTCAAAGTGTAATTCTGATTCCTCGGAGGTTTTGCATAGAGATCCAATCTTCCTGAACGTTCTTCTGATTAAGTAAGGCAGTGTACTCTTCTACTGTAGGCATCATGTCTTGTCCATTGAAGGTGAAGCAGCAAAAAACAAGATTTCAGAACTGAAAAACAGCTCAGAGTAAGGGCTGGTTGACTCGAACATATAATAGTTATGCAATGTCGCCATAACTATCACATAACATATCTTGTAGTCTTTGGTCCCATCCTTCCCAGATGCTTTGAAGATCCCTTAAGTCGTTCTTCTAAAGACTTTCCTAAGATACCTTTTTTCTATGGTGAAAGACTTTCTGATTGACCTCTGACCAATGTCTGACTGACAAGTTAAGCTTTTCTTTCCTAAGATACCTTTTTTCTATGGTGAAAGACTTTCTGATTGGGTAAACCACTTGATCCAGTACCTTTATGTAATGCAAATGCAATAATGTATGCAACAAAAGCAAAAGAGAAAACAAGTCAGTACCAGATAAAAAAATAAATACATAAACAAAATGACAAATTAAATAAGGTAAACAAACAAAACAACCTTATTTATCCCGTCTAAAACACCTAAGGTTATCCGTATGGCTCTAAAAGGGTGGGTTTCTATATGTTCTTTACATGCAGTGTTGGTGCTAAGAGGTACCCGAATTGTCCTTGCTGTTCTCTACTAAGAGTAGCAAGGCCCCCGATCATCACCCATTATAGGCTCCTTTCAATCGGGTTCAATTCAGGGGGGCCCATTCGCTTATGCCTGCACGAAGGAACGATATCCTTACGAAAACATAAGGTACTCAAGCCCCGAAGGTACTTGCTAGGCCTACATGGGAGAACGATATCTACACGAAAGCATTAGCGTTTTCCCACACTTAAAAAATGGGTTTATATGCCATATTTTAAATGCGTCAAAATAAACGCGCACTTATAACCGAATGTTAGTTTAATAGTCACTTTGATCCGGAATTTCTAATATTAGTAAAGCGGTAATTATTTAAAAAGCTTGACTCACTTTATTTTGTTTGAAAAGCAAAAAAAACGTCCCCAGCGGAGTCACCATCTGTAGCGATGTCCGTTTCGCTAAAAAACGTATTTTTATTTATTATTTTGTTTTAAAAAATGTCTTCCGTGGCATTTTGTAAAAACCATATTTTATTTTGAAAATGGAGTCCCCACCGGCCACTTAGGTAGGCCGGACACCATAAAACCAGATATTTGAAAACTTGTTGGGTCCGGTAGTCGGTTACGGATGGGGAAGGATTAGCACCCCCACAACGCCCAAAATTGGTACTTTAATAATTACCGCTTTATTAATATTACTTTTCGGATTAGAGTGATGATTAATTTAAAATTGGTTATAAGTGCGAATAGATTTTGAAGGCCCCGTTATTCGAGAGTAAACGCCCAACCACTATCACTACGCCTGATACTGGCCCTATTTATGCTCGGATAAAAAGGCACCGCATTGACAATTTATATCTCGATATGCAATCTTAGAGAAATAATTCAGAAACATACATTTGCATTGACATGATAAAGGACAAAATAAATAATAAAAAATATGGATATCACTAAATTAAACAAATATGATAAAAAAATACGAACATAGCAGATCATAATATTAATAATAACGGGGCATGAATAAAAACATGTGGGAAGTAAGAAACACATACTTCAAGAATACATACATATTAAAAAATAAAAACACAATGTAACATATGCATGACATAGATGTATTATGATGTTAATTTCAAACAACATGCTAACAAAGAAACTAATAACTAGTGCATAACATATGACATGATTTGCATGCACAAATAAATAAAAAACATGTCATTATACATGACTAAAAAACACACTAACATGCAACCTAAAAACATAAAACCCATACTAACATATACAAACACCATGAAAACCAGACTAAAGTATGATATAAAAATGAATATGGACAAAAGATAAAAATAAAAAACGCATCCAAAACATAAGTAGACACGGTAAAACATGGCATATATGAATACAACGAGTAATAGAACATGCTAAAAACACAAATAAGCAATGAATATTTAGAACACAAAATAGGGACTAAAACGGTAAGAAATAAAATAGAAAGACGGAAATTAAAAGGAAATAGAACTTGGTTTAAGGACTTAATTACAAGCCTAATGAAACTTAAAAGGACTAGACATGTAATTGAACCAAGGGGCGAGCTCGGAGTGAAAATTTCAAAAACACGGTGGGACTGGGGAGGTAATTTCGCCATTTAAAAATTGATTTCAGTTTATTTCAGGACCAAATTGAAATATTTTCAAAAAAGAGGGGGACTGGGGTTACAAATATCCCATGCAGCAATACAGAAATGAAAATATCAAGAACGCGGGGGGATTTATGACGTTATTTACCCATTTTTTATTTCCCCCTCTATAAAACCGATAACCGGTCCCCTCTTTCCTTCTTTTCTCATTTTTTAGCTAAAGAGAAAGAGCTCTCAAGTTCTCTGTTTTTCCAGGAAACAATCCCCCCCAAAATCTAAAACCCTTCAACGCCGCCGTGCTCAGGCGGTCTCAGGCAAGGCTCGGCCTTAACGGCTGCCTCGAGCCTTCCCAGACCAGCACTTCAGGCCACCCAGACCACTCATTTGAACCAAAAAACCCCTCTGAACACACTCCCCTTTTACCAGAAACCTTTGTTTTAAAAACAAAATAAACCCTCACTAAAACGGCTTACCCCCGAGGGTTCATCTTCGGCAAGATTCGAACTGACTCAGGTAAAGAAAATTTTCTTTTTATTTTTCTGCTATATCGTTCGTGATTTACACATGCATGAGAAAAGAAAAAGGGGATTACCTTGAAACTTTTTTTGTATTTGTGGAAAGACTTGTCACTTGATAACTTTTGTTCTTACAACTTTTCATACATATATCCTACTCTGATCGTTTGGTAGAAAGTACTATAAAAATACATATATATTTTTTTGGATTTGAAATGATACTGACATAGCCTTTGTTTCTTGTGTTTTCTGATGCATCTGAGTACGGTGGTTGGGGCTGGTGGTGCAGCAGAGGCATGGTGGAGGTGATCCCTTGGCAGGCGCATCCATGGCCGTTAGATTAGATCTGATCCAACGACTAGGGTTTTCTGAAGTTTGGACGGCTTGGATGAAAGCTTGAGCGGCGGGACTGCACCAGATCGCGACACGTGGCACACAGTGATCTGAAAGGCTAGTGCGTGCTCCCTATGCGCGCGTGGAAGTCAGCTAAATGGCGAGTGGGCTTACGCGTGGCAGATGAGTGGTCTTCATGCTTCAACCGTGGCTGTTGGATCTAGATCTGATCCAACGGCCCTTGTGCAGCTGCGCAAGATAAAAGGGGGGCATTAGGGCTCCATTATCTGATGTGGGTTAGGGTTTTTAGGATGAGGGTTAGGGTTTGGGCCAGATTGGGCCCAATGTAAATATTAATTTTGGGTTTCATGTAATTTGGACTTGGACTAATTTAGGTTTTAATATACTTTTTATCTTATTTTAATTTCAGCCCAATAGCACTAATAATAATAGTAATAATAACAGTAGTAATAATAATGCTATACGCGTACACACATATAATATATGTACATACAAATTTATATACACATGCAAACATCCACACGTATGCATACATACACGCATATTAATATATACATGCAAACGTTAATATATGTAACACATTAATATAATATACAATCATACATACATATATACTCATACACACATGGTTTACGTACACATTAATCACACGTATAGTAATAAACATATAATAATACGTATACATGCAACAATAATAGATTAATTATTAAACTAATATAAATTAACGTGATGTTTATACACCGGATAAAAATGGTGATTACACAATCTTCTACTTGTGTTCTTTTACTTTTTACAGTGTAAGAGATTAGATTCTTGAAGTGGCACCAATCCTTGTGGAGACGATATCTTTTATACTATAACTTGTGACGTGTACACTTGCACAATTGCGGAGCACTTATTATGCGCAACAGTAACGCAAGAAATTTCGTTGTTTGTACTTACTTCCAATATTAAAGGTCTATAACACGCAGAAGTGTTGAACTATCTTTTGCGGCATGCTCATATTTTCTTTAGTGTAAAGGGATTTTGCTTCTTTTACGAGTCATGTGTACCATGTAGCCTATTGCAAATTGGGGGGTTATGCCCCCTGCTCGAGATAGCGGCTGGAGTTGTTGGTTCTACTATTGTATAATTTCAAGATCGTGATAGACCTATGGTAAGATTGCTTATTTACATTATGATGATATGCGTAGTCTAGGCCTTACTAAATACAAAGTAGTTGAAATTGTTTTAGTCAAAGGGTAAAACTTTGTGTTAATAGTATAATTATTTTAGTATTTTTTTGGATATGGATAAGGAAGATTTTGATTTCTTCAGTTGTGACATCAATTATATAGGCGGAAACTGTTAATGTTAAGGTTTCCTTTGTAGTTCGTGGTGTTTAGCTTCATATTTTGGTAGCTATTTGATGTCGAAAAAGAGTTTTGCCCTTCTTGTAGGAATCGATTTGCGAAAGTAATTCCACTGTTTGGCTTGCGATGCTCTTATGGGGTTTGTGCCCCTTTTGTATGGGTTTTCTGGTTGTCGTTGTACTTGACTGTTGTCGTATTACTTGTAGTCTTTGGTTGTATTGGCCATTTAGCATAATTCATTTTAGTATTTCTTGTTATTTCATTAGTTGCATTGTTTTCTGGATAAAATTACGCTTCTTGATATTCGTGTAGTATGTTTGATGTGTGTTAGCTTCATGGTGACTTAGACAATTCGAGGCAGATCACAATGAAAACAGAGAGTTTTGATTGGCCTTGGCAGGTGTATGGGACTATTCATACATTTTTATTGGAAGTTTGAGGGTTGAGTATTGTAGGTCTGGGAATTGAATTCTCATCTAGCAGCCGTTCATATTGGAATTTGGAAAGTGAAAGCTTTACGTTTTTATACTTTGCTATAGATAGGGCTCCCTTAGGGTTGCATTTTCATAAGTTTATATGCGAGTGGTATAGTCTCCCTTTTGTGGTTTTTTGTTGTATGACTTCGATCGTATGATCTTGAGGGGAGTTAGAAAGGACAAACATGTTTATTGTGTTGAACGGTATGCCAAAACTCTTTTTCTTTAGATCCGGGCAGGGTTATTTAGTGTCTGTGTTATTTGTATCGACCGACAATAGGATTCAAAAGGCTACGAATGGCTATTTGTATAGATAAACATCGATATATAGAGTACTTAAAAAACCTCTTTCTCAAGATTTTCCAAATACTATTGTTTGTTTATTGCCGCCAATTGTCTGTCAGCTGTTGGGGAGTTTGTTGACTTTGAAACAACAAAGAGAACATGTGTCTGCCTCTTTCCATCTCATGCATTCAATATCTATCATTTTTGTGCGCTCTGCTAACTTCCTTAAAGAATATGCTTTTATCTCAACAGTGGGACTTACTGCTGACCTTTGACCTTCCCTAAACTAAGTTTGCCCACAAGAATCTATAAATGGTTCTCCCATTGTTAAATTAGTTTTTCGTGCTTAATATCTGTTGGTTCTTTGTGTTGATTCAGACAATTTAGAGCAGGCTGAGATGGAAGAGGAACTTTTTTTATTGGCGGTGATAAGCGAGTGCGCCTACCCTACCCGTGCGTTTATTGATTAGAAATTTGGAGGTTGCGTGATTTTGGCTACTTGCTCAAGATTTTAGGATCTCGGAATTGAATGCGGATCTTGACAGTTTTCCATATTTAAATTTGAAATGTCAGGGCATGGTTGTTAAGTGTCTAAAAGTACTATTTTATTCACCCTTTTTATTCATATTATTGCTAGACTTAGGCTCATATTAGTTGCATTATTAGCCATTCATGCATGTTTGCATTGTTTCCTTGGTGAACAAGCTTGATTTCATATTTTGCTTAATTTTGTGGAAAAAGATACTGCTTTGGTGTGTTTTTGTGTGTGCAGAATCAGTTGCCAAAGCAAGGCTGGAACCAGTTTCCAGGGCAATACAAGAAGGAGATGCCGACGCAGTTGCCAGGGCAGTGCATGAAGGAGATGCCGACGCAGTTTCCAGGGTAATGCATGAAGGAGATGCTGAGCTAGTTGCGAGGGCAATTGTTGATAAGGGATAAGATGATATGGCAGTCGAAATTGATGACTAGATAAGCCCAAGATGACGTGGAGCAAAGTTAAATCCCAAAGGAGTTTTATTTCCATGAAGAGGCCAAAGAGAAATTAAATCCCAAAAAGATAAGAGAATATCTAGAAGGAATTTAAATATAATAAAGAATTATATTCTTTTAAAGTATTTAATTCCAACTTAACTTCCTCCTCAAGAAGGACTTTGACCTAGCCATCTCCTATTTAAAGGAGACCAAGCCGTCAAACTCAAAGAGAGGGCAAGAGGGAGAGTTCGATTGAAGATGAGAGTTTCCAAAGAGGGCTGATCGATTTCTTCTTCTTCTTCTTTGCTTCTATTCGATTCATGTTGGGGATTATTCTTTGTATATCTTTCGAAACCCGGCCATGAATTGATGTGCATTGGCTTGGGTTATTTTGGGTTTGTGGTTGTGAGAACGATTGGATTTTGTTTAAGTAATTGAGTTTACACTTTTAATTCAAGGTTTGCTCATTCTTGGTTTTATTCTTGTTTGCGAGTGAATTGGGAGAGGATCTCGTAACTTAATCTATTTATCTAATATCGGGAGAGTTAGATTCAAGAAACGAATGAGCATGGTCCTTATTCAATCAATTGATGGTGAAGACTAATCCGGCTTAGGAATAAGTTTAGGATTTCAACGGCTAAGAGGAGCGCAAGATTGGTTGTTGTTCACCCTTGATTCACGCAGGGATGTATTGTCAAGGCATGCGCAATTAGCTAGAGTTTCAACTTAGGGATAAGAAGAAACCATTGAAGAATGCTCTACCAAACCTTGAAGTTGCTGCCCAGTCGCCCAAGCAGTTGCCCAGCCAGTTGCCCAGGCAACCGTTCGATTAGTTGCCAAGGCAACCCAGCTGCTCAAGTTGCCACGGCAACCTAGTTGCCATTGCACTCTTTTACCAAGACGATCCAATCGGCTATCACTCCTCAAATCACGATAACCTGGCCTATTCCCTCTCGTATTTGATTTCATCTATTCTTTTAGTTTATTGCTCTTAGTTTACTCGTTAGTTAGAACCTCTATTATCAATTGTGTTTTTATTTTCATGGTGTAGTAACTTAAGCAAAGTGGCCCAAACCAATCCCTATGGAGACAATACTCGATACTCGTATCACTTTATTACTTACGACGTGTATACTTGCACCGTTTGCATAGCACTTATTACGTGTAACAAGTTTTTGGCGCCGTTGCCGGGGATTGGCAATTGGTGTTAGTTGTTTTTGTTATTGCATTTTTCTTATTAGTTCTACTAACGTTTCTTTTTGTTTGGTTTATCAAAAAAAATCAGGTGCGCTACAAGTTAAGGGACATCAACATGTCGGGAAATAAAATCCGATCTATTCGAGAGTTGATGATGGAATATAAGAATCAATCCACTCAAGAATTTCTTACACCCTTCGATGATTACCTATACCAACCGAGAAAAGCCCAAAAAGCCTATCCCGTAGAAAACTCTTGTGCTATGTGTGGAGAACATCATGTGTTTGAAAATTGCCCTCACATTTTCAGTGCATATGGCTACATGGAGGACCATAGATGGAACCAACAACAAAATCCTTCATGGTATGATCAAAAAGCTCAAATTTGTTTTTATCATGACAATTTTGTCCCAGCAATAGATATGCCATGGAAATATAGTCCTTTCCAAGAGCATTCAAATTCCTTGGAGGAAACATTGCTAGCTTCCTTGGCTAGACTTGATGGATCAATTGAAAAGATTCGAGAGCTATCAAAGTCCATGGATACGAGGATAGCTCAATGGGATGCAACCTTGGGGGATTTAGAAGATCAATTGAGGATATCCACATATGCATTGGATAACATGCACCAACATTCCATTCCTGGGGATACTGACGTCCCAAGGCAAGAGGATAAAGAGAAATGCAAAGAGAGGTCCCTGATGTTTGGGGAACAACTAGAACTTCCAAGTCAAGAGGATGCCAATGAGAGAGATTGCCCAACACATGATGATCCTGAGCAACAAATTGCCTCGACAATGATTGAGGAGCCTGAACAAAGCAATGCTGCGACAACACTCAATGAAGCTGAGAATAGCAATACTACAACAAATTTTGAGGAACCTGATGCCTAGAATGTTACAACGTTGATGTTGAAGCAGGAATCTGTAGATTGCTTTCATCCACCTTTGCCACGGCAATTGCACGACCACATGCAAGATCAACGAGATGATAATACTTTGCCGATGGAATATGAGCAGGTAATGGTTGAACCTTTCAAATTCTTTAAAAACTCACCTCGTCCATTGCAGGTATGTCTTGAGAAACCGATGTTGATAGATTTGAAGCCATCGAAATCTCTACATATGGAGATGTTTGAGAGGCCAAAAGAAAAAGGTGTTTGGATTCGTAAAGCTTTTCAAAAAATTGGTTATTCCCTTGACTTACAGCAAATTTTGGCAACTGATTGCCACGGCAATTGGCTAGAGCAGCAATTGCCACGACAACGAAGGCTATATCCAACAATGATGGAGCCCGACGAGAATGAGGTAATTAAATGGTTGGATGTTGATATAATTTTTCCTAATAATTTATTCATGCCTTTAGGAACAGTAGCAAGGTGGAAGATGTGCATGGACTACAAGGGAACACGAAAGAAAGACACCTCCACCATGGTAACACAAAGGGGAGTAGCTGCGAGCACATTGCCCCAATTCTTTTTGGGCAATATTGTCACTCGATGGAGGGTGCGGATGGACTATATGCAGTAACATTAGAAGATGCATGAAAATGCTCTTTCCAAGAATCTTTAATTTTTGTTTTTAATTTTTTGGAACTTTATTTTATTTTCGGTTATTTTTTTCTTTATTTATTTTTGGAATTTTTAGGAGATATTTTATTTTTTTGTCTTCATTATCTTTAGTTTTTAGGTTTTCTTTGTTTTGTTTTCTTTTCCACAACAAGACTCGCAACCACCATGCTAAGGAAATTCACTGCCGACTACTTGCCACAGCAACCACAACAGAGGATGCCCCGGCAACTACCTTAGCAGTTGCCACGGAAATAGAAACTGGCGATGCCTAAGCAACAACAATAGCTTCAAAACTACTGATGCCCAGGCAAGTGAACCTGCCTCGGAAAACATGGATCAAATCAAAGAAATGTTGTTCACGCGGTACCAGCCATAAGCATTCAACCACCAACTGGAAAATGAATCAAGCAAATGGCACGAAGGAAACTTATCACTCGAGGTGACAACCTCTCTGACTAACTCATTTCATTTAGTTTCTTTTAAATTTTGTTTCACTTTTACATGCATTGAGGATAATGCTTCTCTCGAGTTTGGGGGGTGTTGGTTTCTAGTTAGTTTCATGTTTAGTTGCATTCATCTTTAGCAATCAATATAGGTTGTATATGTTACTTGGCATGCCTTTGATTGGATTTAATTGCTTAAAACTTGTTGAATATCCAATAATGAATTTTTGCCACTGCACTTAATTGAAAGAACCTTTAATTTTAGGATTGCATGAAAAGAACATAGAATTTTACTATGACGCTGAATTTTTTTACACGGTTGTGGCTTGTTGATTGAAAGAAACTTAGTGAACTTAGGTTTCTTAAAATTTGGGTAAATTTGAAAATTAAAAGTTAATTTCTTACTAGAGGTTCCCAAAACTAGCTCTAGTAGTTAATGCACATTAAATAATCGCTAGAGGTACCCAAAATTGGCTCTAGTCGACTAAAATAAAATGAGAAATTGCTTACTAGAGGTGCCCTAAATTGGCTCTAGTGAAAATAAAAATAAATGCCCCGATAATTAAATTGATAAAAGCCTATTGTTCACATAGAATCTTGAAAATCAACTTGTACACAACTACGCACACACTTGTCACGAGCATTATAGTTTGATTCCGGGTAATTTTTGTGCTATCTGAAAAATTAAAAGGTGATCATACTTTGTGCCACGGTTTCGAGGTTTGAATTCAAGTTTGAAGCATGTCTTTGATGATTAAAGTCTTGGCAGGTAATTGTTAGTTTGCATTGCTTGAGGACAAGCAATAGTTTGAGTTTGGGGGTGTGTAAGTGTCTAAAAGTACTATTTTATTTACCCTTTTTATTCATATTATTGCTAGACTTAGGCTCATATTAGTTGCATTATTAGCCATTCATGCATGTTTGCATTGTTTCCTTGGTGAACAAGCTTGATTTCATATTTTGCTTAATTTTGTGGAAAAAGATATTGCTTTGGTGTGTTTTTGTGTATGCAGAATCAGTTGCCAAAGCAAGGCTAGAACCAGTTGCCAGGGCAATACAAGAAGGAGATGTCGACGCAGTTGCCAGGGTAGTGCATGAAGGAGATGCCGACACAGTTGCCAGGGCAATGCATGAATGAGATGCCGAGCTAGTTGCCAGGGTAATTTTCGATAAGGGATAAGATGATATGGCAGTTGAAATTGATGACTAGATAAGCCCAAGATGACGTGGAGCAAAGTTAAATCCCAAAGGAGTTTGATTTCCATGAAGAGGTTAAAGAGAATTAAATCCCAAAAAGATAGGAGAAGATCTAGAAGGAATTTAAATATAATAAAGAATTATATTCTTTTAAAGTATTTAATTCCAACTTAACTTTCTCCTCAAGAAGGACTTTGACCTAGCCATCTCCTATTTAAAGGAGACCAAGCCGTCAAACTCAAAGAGAGGGCAAGGGGGAGAGTTCGATTGAAGAGAAGAGTTTCCAAAGAGGGTTGATCGATTTCTTATTCTTCTTCTTTGCTTCCATTCGATTCATGTTAGGGATTATATCTTTTGAAACCCGGCCATGAATTGATGTAAATTGGCTTGGGTTATTTTGGGTTTGTGGTTGTGAGAACGATTGGATTTTGTTTAAGTAATTGAGTTTACACTTTTAATTCAAGGTTTTTATTCTTGTTTGCGAGTGAATTGGGAGATGATCTCGTAACTTCATCTATTTATCTAATATCAGGAGAGTTGGATTCAAGAAACGAATGAGCATGGTCCTTATTCAATCAATTGATGGTGAAGACTAATCTGGCTTAGGAATAAGTTTAGGATTTCAACGGCTAAGAGGAGCGCAAGATTGGTTGTTGTTCACCCTTGATTCACGCGGGGATGTATTGTCAAGGCATACACAATTAGCTAGAGTTTCAACTTAGGGATAACAAGAAACCATTGAAGAACGCTCTGTCGAACCTTGAAGTTGCTGCCCAGTGACCCAAGCAGTTGTCCAGGCAACCGTTCGATTAGTTGCCAAGGCAACCCAGTTGCTCAAGTTGCCACGGCAACCGAGTTGCTATTGCACTCTTTTACCAAGACGATCCAATCGACTATCACTCCTCAACTCACAATAACCTGGTCTATTCCCTTTCTTATTTGATTTCATCTATTCTTTTAGTTTATTGCTCTTAGTTTACTCGTTAATTAGAACCTTTATTATCAATTGTGTTTTTATTTTCACAGTGCAGTAACTTAAGCAAAGTGGCCCAAACCAATACATGTGGAGATGGTACTCGATACTCGTATCACTTTATTACTTGCGACGTGTATACTTGCACCGTTTGCGTAGCACTTATTACGCGCAACAATGGTGTTCTCATCTTTTACTATAAATATGACCCCCTTAGGTTTATATTTTAGTAAGTCAACTTTAGGAGTGTTTTACTTTTTCTTTTGTGGTCCTTTTGTAAAAATTTGTTTGTCCCGTTCTGAGAAGAGGGGAAGCAAGCATGTTTATAGTGATGGGCGACATGTAGAATTTGTGCTTTATAGATCCCGAGGGATTGTTTGGCACTCGTGTTATTCGTATCGGTAGATAATGGTATTAGGAAGGCCATTATCCATTTGTAGGGATGAACACCAACAGACAGAGTATTTGGGAAACGTTGCTCTCAACATTTGTCTAATGGCTACTATTTATTGGTGTTTGAAACTATGTTGAGGCGCGGCAAATGCAGGTTATAGTGTTGTACCTGGGAATGTGATAGGATTTACCGCTCTTTTCGCATATATATGGTCGAGGTGGTTGTTTGTGGTGGCGACGATTGTGATGTTAAGCAGTTCACACCAGATGACTTGTTAAGGTGGAGTTGAAGCAGAATTGGGGGAGATGTCTGTCGTCTCTATGTACTTTGCTTGCTATATTAAGAATCCCATTTTTATCTCAATTAGTGAGAGTTTTTAATGATTCATGATTCTCTCTAGGCAAAATTCGCTTAGAAATAATTTTTAAGGATGCACCTATTTCCCTTATATGTATTTTTGGTGGGATAATTCTGAATTACGATGCTCCTATTCACGTATCTGTATTCGGGAATATGATTGTCTTTTTATAGTAGATTATACAAATGGTCCTTTTTATAAGATCGCACATTGCTTATTGGGATTATGTTTGTATCCTAGTGCTCGTACTGTACTTATTATTTTTTCAGTTTGTGATAAATATAAACCTTTAATGCTTGCAATTTTGCCAAATAAGCAGGCGGCAAACCCTTTCCCCTGTTGTAATTAGTTCGCTAGGGGACTCACTTTGTGTTATTTCTTATAGAAGGACATCACTTTCTCAGGGCGGATTATATATTTGCGTTACTAATTAAAGTTGGGTGGATTCTTGCCTCTTAGGTATTCTTTTTTTAGCACAATATCCATTGTCCCATGTATTCTTTTGGCACTCATTGGCCATATAAATGCATTAAAACAACACTTTAGAAGAGATGCATGGGGCCGGAGGACATTATGCTGAAATTAAGACAACACTTTGGAAGATATGCATGTCAATATCTTCATGTCCTTGATCTTGACCGAACATCTTATACACTATATAAAAGAAAGAAAGAAGATCGTATTAGCTGTAAGTCACAAATACTGTACAGAAATAACTAATAGGTGGCATATGCAATGCAAACAATACAGTAAGCCTTGGTTTAGTCCTAGAATCGACTAAACTCTAGCTCTGATACCACAAATATAACACCCACTTATAGGTCTAGTAGGGAACCGGGTCGGAGATGTAACCGGTGACCAACATCAGGAACAGTGCAGTGAAAATCGATACAATATAAACAATGATCCAGTCAATGTATGTCATTGTTGTCATATTCTAACGAACATAGTCATAAGATATTCGAATAATTAATCAATTTGCTAATAGGGGTCAAAATGTAATAAATTCAATGTTCAAGGACTAAACTGTAAAACTTAGTAAATTGAGGTCCTTATCAGAAATTAACAATGTCAATGTTAAATTAAAGTCATATCAGACATGCATGACAAATTTCACTGAATTTTTTAGTCCTGGAACATACTCAATTAAACATACTAATATTAAAGATTGTTTTATAAAATTTATGAAAATAGTTCAAGCCAATAGCAGAATTACCTACCTCAGTATTGGTACTCGAGAGGTCGTACTGATATGCATGGCCGTTAATACCATTGGAATTAAAGGCGAGTATCGATATGAGTTGAATCGTATCGATACGCTATGCATGACTCAAATTCTAGTAATGTTTTTATATACCGATAAGAAATTATCAGTATCGATACGTGATTTATATGCATTTGGGGATTGGTACAGTCCCCCTCTGTACTGGTACCCATTTCATTTTACAAATTCTAGTGACAAAAATGTGTACCTATACGGCTAGGCCAATATCGATACACCTTTGTAATTTGGTCCAATAATGCATACGCATACCGAAACGCTCTCTCCCGTATCGGTACGCCCTGACTTGTAATTCTGCAATTTGTTGGTTTATGTACTATTTACCTAACCAAAATGCATCCAATGGCTTCTTTATCAATATGAATGGTCTCCAAATAGTTTTATGACCCATATTTCATGTCCATATCTCATTTTAACCTTTTTAGCATAATATGAGCTAATGGACCATATTTTGACCATTTATGAAACCTTAGTAAGCATGCTCAACCTAAAATATACCATGTGTGCATACTTTAAGCTTTCATACTTAAAAACATATCCAAAATGCCAACCAAACATATTATGACCATATGCCATCATTTTAGGAGTTTAAGGGGTATATGTACATTACAAAATAAGGGCTCGGAGGTGACTTGCAGCCGGCTATCCACGATCCACTACACGGAACTTTAGAAACCTGAAAATGTATGCAGTGAACTATGTTAGGCTTACATAGCCTAGTGAGGTAGTCAACAATAAACCATTAGGTAATGCAATGCATAACAATAGTATCAATGTCATGCTTTTCATATTCAAGCTTTGTATACAACTCAATAAACATGCTAAGATCAATGTATTCCATATATGTAACATGTTTAATAATTATATCCCTTAGATTATAATATCAAATGGATACGCGAATTCCACCAACATCGCCAAGTCAATGAATGGTCAATCCCGCTGACATCGCCAAAGACCAATAACTCAATCATCCCTCCAACATCGCCAATAAGGGTCTTAGCCCAAGGACCGTAGTCCACCCCTACGTGAACTTAATGAATTCTATTGGCATGTGTAGACACTAAATTTTGTCCGAGTTTAAATTAAAATGCTCGAAATAAGATCAATCCACATCACCCTTTTAATACCCAAAACCTTATACCCTAAGCCCAAAATTACATGGTCCATTATATATGATTTTACATAATAAAAAAAATAAAAAAAAGAAATAAAAATCTCAACTCCTTTTCTCATTAAGGTTTTACTCCGATTGGATGGATGAATACCTCAATCTTATTGGAGGAATAACTACTTAGTGAGTAAGGTCTTGAACCTTATTGGTTCTATTTTATGGGATAAAAAATAAATATTAACTATATATATAATATAACCACCCTAAAAAAACACCCACGGCTGCATTGATTTTTTCCCAAGATTCCCCATTCTTTTTTCAATCTCCACCGCACTGCCCAAATTGATTTCCCCCAACCCTCTTCCCCTATTCACGGCAATCAATTCATTTTCCCCAACTTCATTACCCCATTTTTTAGCTACATTCTATCATCACAATACCATTGTTTCCCCAAAATCCCTCCAATATACCACTCGGCCATGCTTTTCCTCACCCGAACAATTTTGCCATTCGAATCACCAACTTTTAAATCAAGCTTTTTAACCCCGACAACAACGATTTGTGGATTGATCGATCGAGAATGTATTTGGGATTTGGTATTTTCCTCCCTTATTTATTTATTTATTTATTGTGTAACCTTTCTTATGGTTGAATGAAAATGTGAGATTTGTTGATGATCTTCTTTATTTATTTAAGCTTTTTCTTATGTTTGTTTTGTTTAATTTATTTGTTCGTGTTATATATTTTATTTTGTTTGTTGTATGTGTTTTAATTTATTATTTGTTTGTATGTGCTTTAGGATAGTTTAGCTTTTTAGAATTTATTTTAGTTAATTTAAAACATGTTCTTGGCTTATTGGGGTATGTGTTTAAATTAATTAAAATGAATTTCGTTTAGGTTTTTAGGTTGGTTAAGGCCTTAGTTAGTTTAGGGTTTAATTTAATCTAATTAATTTAAATTATGTGCTTGGCTTATTGGGACATAATTTTAAATTAATTAAATTAAATTTAGGTTTTAGTTTAGTTTAGGGTTTAATTTAATTTAATTAATTTAAATTATGAGCTCGGCTTATTGGTGCATAATTTCTAAATTAATTAAATTAAATTTAGGATTAGGTTTTTGGGAGCCTTTAGTTAGATTTAAGGTTTGAATTAATTTAATTTAATTTAATTTATCCTTGGCTTATTGGGATAAATGTTAAATTCATTAAATTAGTTGAACATCTCTTAATCTCCTTTAGGATAAAATTGATATTTGACTTCAACGAAAATTTAATAAAATCATAATTAATTAATTAATTCGATTTGTTTTAAATAGAATCTTTGGCTTATTGAGATACTAGTTTAAAATTGATTGAATTAATTATTATGATTCAAGATCATCAATAAATTATTAGGATTTTCTAGTTTTTTAGGAATTAATTAATTTAGGGTTAATATTAGACTAACCTAATTAATAATTAGATCACTAATTAAATTTTTATAATTTGGGCCTTTTTAGGTTAGGACTTTAGTGGGCCTAGGGTTTTATTTTATGCCTTTCTATGCCACGCTTTTTAATTGTCATTCATATGACTTTAATATTTTAATGGACATGTATATGGCTAATTAATTTAACTTATAAAAATGAGGTAGTTATTAATTCTGATATTTGTATCGTAACAGTCCTGGCTCAATGGATCTTTACCAAATATTCGAATTAATTATTACTGTCTAAAGGTAAATATAATTTCATATTAAAATCCTGACAAGACATAACATCATTTTTAACTGATTGTATCATGCATAAAGGTGGTGAACAAAGTTCGAGCCATAAATTAACACGACAGTCGGGCTTATTTGATTTCGGTTTAATCTATGGTCCGAGGTATCGTCACCCTTATTAATTAAATGTTCTATTAATTCGAATTCACCAATTTGATAAAAGCCCGTCTAATTAAAGTCTATATTCAATCGCGAACAATTTAATTAAAGTCAATTTAAATTTTGATAATTTCCATCAATGAAAGGCAATATATATTTTGGTACTGATTTCCGGGCGCGATGGGAGATGCTAATCCATCCCCACGCATAACCAACTCCCGAACTCGTTTTTGAACGAATCTCTGGTTTCATGGTGTCTTGCTACCTTAGTGGCCGGTGGCGACTCCAAGTTTTTTTTTCTTTCAAAAACACGATTTTTAAGGGACTTCCCCACTTTTCCAAATATTTTTCCAAAAAAACAAAAGGAAACCTATTACTCCTTTTTAGCGATCTCGTTCAAAACTTTAAATTTTTTAATTTCAAAAAGGTCGCTACAGTTGGCCACTCTGCTAGGGAGAATTTTGTTTTTTTTATAAAACAAAAAAAAGAGTTAGACCAAGGAAATATATGTTACTTTTAATGATGGAAATTTTGAAATTTAAATCGACTTTAACTAATTTGTTCTTTTTTGAAGATGTTTCTCTAATTCGACGGGCTTTGATAATTGGTGGTTTTGAATTAATTGCTCATTTAATTTCTAAGGAATCACCGACATGTGTTGCATCATGATCATCAAGCTCTATACTCGAGCTTTGTCCCTTGAGTGGGAGTGAAACGCCACATACCCATATGAGTAGCCCTTCACGGGTCGGTAATTCACTTCCGAAATCAACGCCTTTTGACACGTGAGCAGCCCTCCACACCATTAGGTCGTGCGTTCCCTCGAATCGAATCCAATTTGCAAGCCTGTAATGGGCCAGAATTAGGGCTCTTTTCATCTTAGTAGGTGACAAGATAGGTTTGGGTATCCCTTTTAGAACCAAACACATGCGTGAGAATCTAAGAAGCCCACCCCGATTAGAGCCATGTGGACAACCATAGTGAGCTACAGTTCATATGGTTAGGTTTTCATTGGTTACTTCGCTTCGCTCCTTTTTCATTTAATTAATTTATTTGTTCTGTCCATTACTAACCTGTTTTCTTTTGTTTTCTTTATTTTTATCTTGTCATACCATAAAGAAAAAATATTGATTTGGAAATAGTCTAAAATTAAAAGCTTGATTAATGGGAGATTTGGTACATAACAACGATGCGAAGAATTTTGAGGAATTCCCACAAAAGAGAGATTGGCCAAAGGGTAGATCCAAGGAACGAGAAACCGAGGTTCAGAAGCTCAAGGACCAAGTTGCAAGCCGCAAAGGGGCAATCTAAGAATATCAGATACCGATGATGAAATGACTCTGAGATGCTGCTTAGAATATTCAGGGGCAAGGACAAGAGACGACAAATTTGATGGTTCAAGTACGAGGAATTACCCAATGGCTCCAGTTCCTAGCACAAGATGCTATCGAACTTCAGGAATACGCCAAAGAAGAGCCAGAAAAAGAACAAAGGTCGTCTTGGTGTGGGTCGTATGTCTAGCGGTTTTCTTTCATTATTGTAATGGAACGATATCTCCATTAATACAAGTTGTGTAACGAGGATATTTGCCAAATTAGTGTTCTTCATTGTATTTATGTATGTTTACATTATATCGCATTTATCTGTAAAAATTATAAGATTACTGAAATTAATTACAAGATTTCATGCATAAGAATTTTGGTGCTTCATTTGTGCATATTCATGGCATATTCATTTGAAGTGTTGATTCGAGAATAGTTCAAAATTGGAGGCTTTTGTAATGGAAGAAAGAGTTCATATCATCGAGAAAGAGTCCCGAGGCCCGAGACCAATCAAGAAGTGAGACGAGGACTAGTCTAGATCAATATTATATGATAGCCCTCTTTTTCGTTGAAATGGGACTCAATCTTCATTACAAAAAGTTATTCAACAAGAATGTTCGTCGATCAATACTTTTTACATTCATCTATACATTATCAATTGTTTTTCCTCACTCATTCTAGGGTAAGTGCATCACATTGGCATTCAATAAATTCGTAAGTGCCTCATACATTAATTTGCACTACAATTGCATCATTCACTAATTTCATTCATTTGCACAATAGTTGCATCACATTGGCTAATCTCATTCATTTTCCCGATAGTTGCATCATACAAGCATTCAACAACGACCTCATTCATTTGCACTACAATCACATTCACTTGCATTGTAGTTTCATCACATCATCTCAACATGCTAGTTGCTTGCATCAACATCTTCACGTTAACATCACATCTAGACATACATTTCCCCATTCATCATCACGTCGGTTTGAAATAAAAAATTCGTCATGTTCGACAAGGATGATGCCTCGACTGGCAAAAAAAGAGACAAGCTTCATGACCCATATTTGCACTTCAAACAAGTGTAAGTAATTCCACATTGGGGGCACCCGAGCACTCCCCTCGGTAAGTTTACATTCAAAAACAAAGAAGGTCTGAATGCGGTGTCTGCCTTTTGTAATGGCCTATTGCCACACATTCAAAGTTTCAATAAAAATATGCAATCTATTTTCAAATCTCTTCATTTTGTAAATATATTTTCTCATTGGGTCCCCGTATATCAATTGCGCAAGGAAATTTGACTTTGACCCGAAGGTTAATTCCAAGTAGCCTATGCCTAGTTGAAATCCTAAGTTGTGGAGATTATGAGCAGGTGACATGCATTTCACCTTAAGGACCACACATAATAACAAATTGGTACAATTTAATGCTAAAGTCTTCGAAAAGCATTTCAATGTTCAAAGCCTGGTAATAGGCGTTTTCAAAACAAGACAAATTGACTTAACTTTCAAAGCCTGGTAATAGGCCTTATTCAAAGAGCATTCAAATCTTCAAAGCCTAGTAATAGGCATTTTTCAAGATTAATCAAAAAGCACTCCAATGTTCGAAACCTGGTAATAAGCATTTTTCAGATAAGAGTGTGGAATCTTTGGGGCACTCCGCTAAAGCCTATTCCAATCAAAACTCTTCACTTTATGAGTGATGGTAATATGTTCAAAGTCATGACAATTCCTAGTAGCTCGGGAATTTATTGTTTGCTCCATCATTTATTTTGAGCCAAAGGAATGTGATGAATTGAATTCCCCAAACAAAAACAAGATAAAATTGGTTAAATATCGAAGTAGACTTAAAATGCACTTCACATCTTCAAACATCAATTCAGCTTTTGAGGTCTTCTAGACACAAGATTTGCTTGGGGTAATCCTCAGTAAGCTATTGTCAGTGTTGTTCGTGCACTTGATATTCGGGGCATTCAATGTAGCCTAATATATTTACAATTTAAAAAGAAAATCCAGTTTTCTCAATAAGCATCTCACATTGAAATTTGAACATGTGTTTTCTGATAAAGATTTCAAAATTTTGCTAGCAACAAAAGTGCAAGAGTGGCCAATAAGTTTTTTGGGGCAATAAGATGCCCAATCGGTTTAATGGCAAAAGATATCTCCAACTAACCAATTGAGCAAAATACACTTGGAAAGGCTAGGCCCGAGTGTGAGATGGGGTATTCCAGCTGTATTGGAGTCGCATTAAAGAAACAAGACACGAATTTCCTAATCAATTTCCTTGAAAAATAGGACTCGCCCAAGTGGTCCTCAATTCATTCATTCATTCATTCATATGTAGTTGACGTCCGTATGTTAGGAGCATGCTAACTCATACCATCATAACATTTTGTTTATTTTAAACAGGTATTTGAAGGTTGATAAAAGACTTAATCTACAGCTTCACGAGAGGAGAAACAGATCTCAGCAAAGAATCAAGAGTCCTTTAACTTGCGTGATTACAATTTCTAAAAGTCTTCCAATCTTCGGTTATTTGAGAGTGACGAGCATCCTTTTATGCCAAGACGATCCAAAGTTGGGGCATTCAGTCGAGGTATTCTAGTAGTCTCTAAGTGAGACAACATTTTTATGAGGTATTTCAGTAGTCTTAAAGCAAGGTATCATTTCATATTAAAACACAAATTTCTCAATTCTATCATTTCTCAAGGATGTTTTCTTAAAACAAATTTCTCAATTCTATCATTTCTCAAGGATATTTTTTTAAAACAAATTTCTCAATTCTATCATTTCTCAAGGATGTTTTCTCGAAACAAATTTTTTAATTCGATCCTTTCTCGAGGATGTTTTCCTTAAAGCACATAATTTCTTAACTTGATCCTTTTCTCAAGGATGTTTCAAATAGCTCAGAGATTTCAGGTGAGAAGTTTCAAACTCGCAACACTAGGATTTCGGGAAGAGGAAGGGCGAACAACTCTATATAGGAGGAACTCGCAGCTCGGAATCTTCGGACAGGAAGTGGGACAAAATTTGTATCTTTAGTCTTTGCTCTATTCCCGTTTCACATCAATAAGCAAAGAAGGGCAGCTGTAGACACTAAATTTTGTCCAAGTTTAAATTAAAATGCTCGAAATAAGATCAATCCACATACCCTTTTAATACTAAAACCTTATACCCTAAGCCCAAAATTACATGGCTCATTATATATGATTTTACATAAAAAAAATAAAAAAATAAAAATCTCAACTACTTCCTCATTAAGGTTTTACTCCCATTGGATGGATGGATGCCTCAATCTTATTGGAGGAACAACTACTTAGTAAGGTCTTGAACCTTATTGATTCTATTTTATGGGATAAAAATATAAATAAATATTAACTATATATATAATATAACCACCCTAAAAAACACCCATGGCAGCATTGATTTTTTTCCCAATATTCCCCATTCTTTTTTCAATCTCCACCGCACTGCCCAAATTGATTTCCCCCAACCCTCTTCCACTATTCACGGCAATCAATTCATTTTCCCCAACTTCATTACCCCATTTTTTAGCTACATTCTCCCATCAGAATACTATTGTTTCCCCAGAATCCCTCCAGTATACCACTCGGCCATGATTTTCCTTCACCCGAATCATTTTCTCATTCGAATCACCAACTTTTAAATCAAGCCTTTCAACCCGACAACAACGATTTGTGGATTGATCCGTCGAGCATATATTTGGGTTTTGGTATTTTCTTCCCTTATTTATTTAATGTGTAACCTTTCTTATGGTTGAATGAAAATGTGAGATTTGTTGATGATCTTCTTTATTTATTTAAGTTTTTTTCTTATATGTGTTTTGTTTAATCTATTTGTTCGTGTTATATGTTTCATTTTGTTTGTTGTATGTATTTTAATTTATTATTTGTTTGTATGTGTTTTAGGATAGTTTAGCTTTTTAGAATTTGTTAGTTAATTTCAAACATGTTCTTGGCTTATTGGGGTATGTGTTTAAATTAATTAAAATAAATTTAGTTTAGGTTTTTAGGTTGGTTGAGGCCTTAGTTAGTTTAGGGTTTAATTTAATCTAATTAATTTAAATTATGTGCTGGGCTTATTGGGGTATAATTTTAAATTAATTAAATTAAATTTAGGTTTTAGTTTAGTTTAGGGTTTAATTTAATTTGATTAATTTAAATTATGGGTCTGGCTTATTAGGGCATAATTTCTAAATTAATTAAATTAAACTTAGGATTAGGTTTTTGGGAGCTTTTAGTTAGATTTAAGGTTCGAATTAATTTAATTAATCTAAATTTATCTTTGGCTTATTGGGATAAATGTTAAATTCATTAAATTAGTTGAACATCTCTTAATCACCTATAGGATAAAATTGATATTTGAATTCAACAAAGATTTAATAAAATCATAATTAATTAATTCGATTCGTTTTAAATATAATCTTTGGCTTATTGGGATACTGGTTTAAAATTGATCGAATTAATTATTATGATTCAAGATCATCAACAAATTATTAGGATTTTCTAGTTTTTTAGGAATTAATTAATTTAGGGTTAATATTAGACTAACCTAGTTAATAATTAGATCACTAATTGAATTTTTATAATTTGGGCCTTTTTAGGTTAGGACTTTAGTGGGCCTAAGGTTTTATTTTATGCCTTTCTACGTCATGCATTTTAATTGTCATTCATATGACTTTAATATTTTAATTGACATGCATATAGCTAATTAATTTAACTTATGAAAAGGAGGTAGTTATTAATTCTGATATTTGTGTTGTAACAGTCCTAGCTCAATGAATGTTGACCAAATATTCGAGTTAATTCTTACCATCTAAAGGTAACTATAATTTTAGATTAAAATCCTGACACATAATATAATTTTTAACTGATTGAATCATGCATAAAGGTGATGAACGAAATTCGAACCATAAATTAACACGGTAGTTGGGCTTATTCGATGTCGGTTTAATCTATGGTCTGAGGTATCGTCACCCTTATTAATTAAATGTTCTATTAATTCGAATTCACCAATTTGATAAAAGCTCATGTAATTAAAATCTATATTCAATCGCGAACAATTTAATTAAAGTCAATTTAAATTTCGATAATTTCCATCAATTAAAGGCAACATATTAATCCTTCCCCACGCGTAACCAACTCCGACCCGTTTTTGAACGAATCTATGGTTTCATGGTGTCTGGCCTACCTTAGTGGCTGGTGGCGACTCCAAGTTTCTTTTTTCAAAAACACGATTTTTAAGGGACTTCCCCACTTTTCCAAATTTTTTTCCAAAAAAAAAACAAAATGAAGCCTATTACTCTTTTTTAGCGATCTCGTTCGAAACTTTAAATTTTGAATTTCAAAAAGGTCGCTACAGCATGCCAATTGTATCCAATATATACTTGTATCCAAGGTTCGGTGTATATGTAAATGATGTTAACAATGGTCAATACTTACCTTGTTCAATAATTCCAATGTACAATATTCAACACTTGTATCAATAAACAATGTTCAATGCTATCGAATCAATGACAATGGAAATGCTATATTGCAATTCAATTATAAATCAATGTATCAATGAACTCAAGCTTACCGAAGCTTGCCAATTTGGTGAACAATACTTACCACAAAGATAGACAATGCAAAGAGATGGCACCTAGCCAATCCCATGACACAACTACACTCACCAATGATTCTGAAGCTATTGAGGCTCTTGGATCACAATCCCTTTGCTAGGAGGCTTGATAGGTGTCAGTAAATCTTCTCCACCAATAGATTGAGCTATATAGAAAACATGGAAATCTCATCAACAATCATTTCTATGAATTATATAGTCAATAACTAATTCCATAGCTATTTCTAACTATGGAAACACAACATGTAAACTTGAGAATTCATGAGAATTAGTTAGGGTTTCTCTATGTGTAATTCTATGATTTCTCCATGAATTTACCATGGAAATCAATAAAGAATCATTGGGTTTTACCTTGCTTGTGATAAAGATTGAGTTTGTCTAAGGAAATTAAAGAAAACACCAAGCTTTCTTCAAGCTCTAATAGTGGTGCTTGCTTGGAGGAAGATGAATGGAGGTGCTAGCTTAGATTGGTCACTTGATGGCTAAGGCTTTTGTCATCTTTCATCCTATATCTTTTGTTTAATTTTTTTCTATAGTTATTAGGAAGCCTTTGTATGAAGCAATTTCTTCTCCTTATCCCACGTATAGGATGATTAATCCTTTCAGGGGGTTAATCACTTAAATAGTCCTCCAACTTTTTACTTTTTGCACTTGACCACCTAAGACTCAATCCTTCCATTTTAGTCACTATACAATGTCTCTTAAGCTTTTAATCTTTTCAATGTAGTCCAATGTCAATAACAATATCAAATTACTCATCAATACATGTGGAATTTAACCACATGGTCGATGGTCAATGATCATTTGACTCACTGGAATTTAAATTTCCAGTAACTGGAATCCTGTTTTCAACTAGACCGACTTTTGGGGTGTTACAACTCTCCCCCTTAAAAAATTTATCCTCAAATTTTACCTGAAGGAAGCAAATAAAGATACTGCTTCTTCATAGTTTCTTTAGGCTCCCAAGTAGCTTCTTCAACTTTGTGACTCCTCCAAAGTACTTTTACCAATGGAACTGTCTTGTTCCGAAGTCTTTTAACTTCTCGAGCCAATATCTATATAGGTTCTTCCCCATAGGATAGGTTGGGTTAGATTTCTACTGACTCTATTTTGATGATATGCAATGGATTTGAACAATATTTCTAGAGCATCGATACATGGAAGACATCATGGATTTTACTGAGCTCCAGTGGCAATGCTAGGCGGTAGGCTACATGACCTATCTTCTTAGTGACTCTGAAAGGGCCAATAAATCGAAGACTAGTCATTTCTTACCAAAACAAAGGATTTTCTTGCATAGGGCGACTTTAAATAATGCTTTCTCTCCAACAGAATACTGTATATCTCTTCTTCTGAGGTCAACATAAGACTTTTTGCCTGTCAAAGGATGTTTTAAGTCTATCATGAATAATGGCAACATTTTTTTTGATTTCCCGGAGTAATTCTAGTCCTAACGCTTTACCCTCACCAACTTTCGACCAACAAAATGGCGTTTTAAATTTCATTCTATATAATGCTTCAAAAGGAGCCATTTTAATCAATGCTTGATAACTATTGTTATAAGCAAATTTAATTAGGGGTATGATTTTTTCCAAGATCCTTCGAAGTTAATAACACATCCTCAAAGGTTGGGTTCAATTAGGGGTATAGATTTTAGTCTACAAGGAAGAATTCAATATTGGAAATGTGTATCTACAACATTAACTAAGGTTGGGTTCAATGATTACCTAAATCGCCCTTTCTGATTGTCTATCAGTTTGAGGGTGGAATGCAGTGCTAAGCTTTACTTTATTTCCCATAGCTTCTTGTAGGGCTTTCTAGAATCGTGAAGCGAATCATGGGTCACGATCGGAGATGATAAATTTAGGTACACCATGCAATCAAAAGACCTTCTTAATGTACAGCTCTACAAGTTTAGGAAGGCCAAAGTCCATTCTTACCGGTATAAAATGGACTAATTTAGTGAATCAGTCAACTATGACCTAGATGGCATTATTCTTCCTAGGGGCCCATGGTAGTCCACTCACAAAATCCATAGTAATATGTTCCCTCTTCCATTGAGGTAATTCGATAGGTTGGAAAAGTCCTATAGGTACACGATATTCAACTTTGACTCGTTGATAGGTCAAACACTTGGAAACATAGTCAATACTGGCTTGTTTGATTCTAGGACACCAATAGAGTTCTTGGAGGTCTGTGTACATATTTACTGACATCGGGTGGATAGAAAATAGATTACTATAAGCTTCTTTGAGAATATATGTCTTGAAGAGTTCATTATCCGGTATACAAACTCAACCACGAAAACACAAAAGGCCTTCAAAATTAACTGAAAAGTCAAGATTGGAACCATTCTGCAGTTTAGAGACAATGGCTTAGAGTTTTTGATCTTGTTCTTGAAGTTCTTTAATCCTTGATACAATAGTAGACTGAACTTGCAGTTCAGCTATAAACTTATAGTTTTGTTTGAGTCTGAAGTGAGCATTAATAGCACATGTAGATACAATCCAAAATTTATTTGTGAGCTCAGTAATTGCTTAACTAAGATTCAATGACTATGATTAGAGGTTTAACATACAATGGTTAGTGGCTGAGTGCATCAACGACAATATTAGCCTTGCCTAGGTGATAATCTATGACTTGATCATAATCCTTCAAAAGTTTCATCCATCTTCTTTATCAGAGATTTAACTCTTTCTGAGTTAGGAGGTATTTCAAGCTTTTATGATTAATGTATAGGTAGCATTTATCTTCATAGAGATAATGCCTCTAGATTTTCAATGCAAAGACAACTACGGACAACTCCAAATCATGAGTGGGATAGTTCTATTCATGTGGCTTGAGTTGATTAGAAGCATAAGCAATGACTTGGCCTTCTTGCATGAGAACGCATTACAGCCCTAAATGTGATGCATAACTATATACAGTAAAGACTTTACCAGACTCAGGTTAGGTTAGGATGGGAGCGTAAGTCAATACTTTCTTTAATTGGTTGAAGCTTCGTTGTTGTTTCTTGGTCCATTCAAATGGAGTTTCTTTTTGGAGTAATATAGTCAATGGTGCTACTAATATAGAAAATCCTTTTACAAATATTCTATAGTAGTCAGTAAGACCGAGAAAGCTTCTATACTCACCAACATTTTTTGGAGGTCCCCACTTTACAATAGCTTGAATTTTATTTGTATCAACTTTAATTCTCGTCAATGATACAATATGTTCCAAAAAGGAAACTTCGAATAGCCAAAATTTACACTTGCTAGAATTAGCATACAATTGCTTATCTCGCAAGGTTTGAAGCACAACGAAGGTGTTCCCGATGTCCAGCTTCATCTTTAGAGTAGATCAATATGTCATCGATGAATACTACTACAAACTTATCGAATTAATGTCTAAAAACTTGATTCATGAGATCCATAAACGCAACAGGGGCATTTGTTAACCCAAAGGGCATCACTAGAAATAATGACCATAACTTGTTCTAAAGTCAGTTTTGGGTACATCACAGTCTTTAACTTTTATTTGATAATACCACGATCAGAGATCGATCTTAGAAAACACAGTTGCATCTTTCAACTGATCAAACAAATCATCTATCCTCGAAAAATGATATTTATTCTTGATGGTAAGTTTATTTAGTTACTGGTAGTCAATGCACAAACGCATAGAGCCATCATTTTTCTTAAAAAAAGTATCGGAGCTCGCCAGGGTGAGAAACTTGGTCAGATGAAACCCTTGTCCTTTAACTCTTGAATTTGAGTCTTCAACTCCTTGAGTTCAACCACAGCCATTCTATATGGTGCAATGGAGACTGAGGTTACTCCAGGTTGCACTTCTATCCCAAATTCTACTTTACGGGTCGGTGGTAAATGTGGAAGTTCATCGGGATAAACATCCAAAAATTCATTTACAATATTAATATTTTTCAGCTTTAGTTTATTCTTCGTCTCACTCACAGTGGCATATATCAATGATTTCCTTCTTCCATGTGTAGTATCCATCAATGTAATGCTCTTTTTACCGAGTCTATGTAGATAGAGCTTCTTCTTAGAGCAATCTACCAAGGCTTGGTGCTCACCAAGCCAATCAAGCCCAAATATCAAATCAAACTCATGAAAAGGTAAGTTCATCAAATTGGCCGAGAATGGAATCTTTTGAATCAATAAGGGACAATTCTTACAAACTAGATTGATAGACACGCTATCACCTAGGGGATTCGTAGCTATGATTTCTGATGTAGTTGGTTCAAGATTCAATTCAAGGGTTTCAATCATTGCAATACTAATAAAAGACTAAGTTGACCATAAATCAATCAAAGCATAATCTGGATGTGAAAATAATTCAACAATATCTGCAATAACATCAGGGTCATTCTCCTCCTCCCTACTCCTCACGTGATACACCTAGGCAAATGTAATATCCCAAATTTTGGCTAGTGACTAAATTATAAATTTTGAAAGTTTAGAGGGTTAAAGTATAAACCTTGGAAAAGTTGGGGACTAAAGTGTAAATTTCCCCAACAAGTAATTTATTCAGTAGAAGAGTGAATCGGATCGAAATAAGTACCTTGATATCGGTTTTAAGAATTAAGATGCAGAAAATGGTACCAAATTTGGATCAAATGAAATTATTAAGCGTGTTTAGGCCAGGGAAATACAAAGATGGGTGACTTTTCAGAAGGTCCTATAAAAGTGTTTCTTATCGATATTTTGGACTCAGTAAAAGTAGAAAATATTCGTATGGATTTCAAATAAAGTATTTCTACGAGAAACCTTATGTTATGAAGATTTTCAATAATTATCAGAATAATAGACTGAGTTAAGAAAATTCAGTCTAAGTCTTTATGAAAGGAAATTTTTAAGGTTTAAAAGTATCATGTGATAGATAGTGAGTTGTATTGGGTTCTTTCAAAGTTGGTAAAAATCTGAGGATAATTGAAATGGGAATTGAAGTTCAGTGACCAAAATGAAAATTTTGAAAGTTTTGTGGCCAAAGTATAAACTTTGGGAAAGTTCAGGGACCAAAGTGCAATTTCCAAAAGTTATGTAAGTTAACCCCGTAAATGAATAGTTCACCCCCAAGAGTGACACTTTCGTGTTACCCGGATTTTTCGTACGGAGCTTATATTAATGGTTATAAAGCTTTAAAGTTAGTAGGAAGAAAATTTGGAAATCGTATTGAGTGAAATTCGAATATTTAGATCGAATAAATGCCATAAATAAAATATAAGATATTTTGGGACATGGTCGGTTGGATTGGAACCAATTTGGTTCAATTTTAATGGAATGGCAATTTTCAAGACTTGTTGTAAACAAAGACTAATTGGAGGGCAAATTGGACATTTGCCATGGATGGCATTTTTGAAATATTTTGAAACTTTAAGGAAACTTTGAAAGGACAATTACACATGGATTTGATCTTGGCCATTGAGTTTTGATGAGATTAAATCTTGGCCCTTCGATGAAAAGGGCATTTTAGTAATTTCACTATTTAAATGAATTTAAAATTTATTTATGTAAGACAAGTGGCCAAATTGGATGAAAATAAAAAGATGAAGGCCATTCTTCATCTTCAAATTTCGAAATATGAGGGGGAGAAAGAATGAAAAATGGAGAAAAATTTTCCAAGTTCGATTCAAGCCCCGAAACTCGATTTTCAGCCGAACACGAATCAAAGAGGATTCAAGATACTATAAAGGAAAAGATCGAGTAGAATTTAGTGAGGCATACTATTACATGGCCCAGGTGGGTGCATTCTACTTACTATGTTTATGAAATGAGAAAGACTGGTGATAAGTCATTCTCGATTTTTAAAAGAAAATGATTTGAATTATTATTAAATGATTTTCAAATGCTTTATGAATGATTTTTGGGTATGAACTACCCAATGTATATTTTTACATATTGAAGTGATTATCTTGATCCATTGATATCATCGAAAATGAATGAAATGTTCATAGTAGTAAATTATTTGAAAGCCTATTGTATAATTATTGAGAGTCTTGGTATATTGGCATGCCAAAGAGGTAGAGTATATTAATATGATATTACTGTCAAGTACAGTAATGAGACAGTGAGATGTGTTCTACGGCTATGACCTATTGGTTAATACTGTTGTTAAGTTACGGCAGTGATATAGTGAGTTGTGTTCTACAACAATGACCTATTATTATTAGTGATGTCGTTAAGTTATGGTAGTGTTTACAGTGTTACACTGACATTGATACATTGGTATTGATACATTGATAACAATACATCGATACATTGATTTATAAATGGCACAACTAAATAGTTGTTGTCGGGCACATGTGCATACTCATCATTGACTCGCATACTATGTATTCTCATCCATATTACATTGGGCTATATTGAAATTGAAAGTACAATGAATCGTATTGATATAACCTGTATTGTATATATATATGAATATATGAGATGTTGATTTTTACAGGTTACATGACAGAGGAACGACTTTGATAAGTCATTCTATATGATTATATGTTATATTCAGTATTTTATTTATTATGCAATTTTTATTAAAATTAAAGTGCTTTACTTTGATTTATAAGTTTTGCCTCACTAAGTTCGTACTTAGCGTGTGTTTGTTTCATACGTAGATTAAGATGGAGGATTTGAAGAGGAGTCGAGCATGCTGATCAAGCTTCAATCTGCAAAACATCAGTAAGATATTCTAGCTTATTATAATCTCTAGTGGGCATGTAATTATTTAAGTGCTAGTAGAGTATGATGTATTAAACTAGACTAAATGATAGATAAGTAATCAGTTTTGATGATGAATTGTATATGGATAAAGCAAAAATAAGGCATTATCATTGTAACAGAATAAAGCTAAGGTAGAAAGGATAATTACTTTGCTAATAAGAATAATCGGTAATCGCGTAAAGATTTTAAAGTCAAGAAAGGGCCTATATAGCGAATCTAGTTTTCACCCTGAATTGAACGATTGTTTTTAATAATTGCCAAATATATTTTAAAATAATTAGTTCAAGGTTGAAACTAGCTAACTGCACATAGGTTGTATTTTCAAGAAAATCGAGAAAGGGTTAGATTTACAAACTAAAATTTGTAAATACTTGTACAAATAAATTTATAAGTCGGGATTTCTTTAAACGACTCTGTAACATCTTTAATGTATATTCGATTTACGAGTATACGTTAAGGCTGTTACAGCAGAGGCCTTAGATTTTTGCCTATTCAATTCACCTGTAGGGCTATGAGTGTTCCCAAAAGCTCTCGATGAAGTCTGTGCGGTACCTTGCCCCTGAGTAACTGGGCATGTGACACAATAGTAGCCAGTGTAAGTAGGTGCCTTCGTAGAATTCAGTGGACAATCTCTAATGAAATGGCCTTGTTCTCTACAATAATAACATGCTCCAGCTTGTTTACGGCATTGACCAGCCGAATACTTTCTCTGACAATAAGTGCATACAAAATACTTAGATTTTCGGCCCAATCCACTGATGCTTTCAACAGAAGTTGTCCTCGAAGCAGAATAAACCATACTTTGAGGTTTTGCAATATAATCGGACCCAAAAGATTGTTGCAATAAATATTACCTAGATCCTTGATATCTTGCCTTCTTCGAAGGTAAAAAAGGATAAGATTTATCCCGGGACCTATTGCCAGATCGTGCTAACCCTCTAAACCTTTTAGCATTTTGAGTGGCTTCAGTAAAAATGACACGGTTGACCAAGTTTTGGAAATTAGGGATTCTCAGAGCAGTAAACATAGGGCGTAGTTCATCATACTGTCTGTCAATGAACATACGACACTTCTCTTCTTCAGTCTTTATATATCCAGTCCTATATTTACAGTACTTGTAGAAATCATGTATGTCCTATTTAAAGGACCTTCCACCCTACTTTAGATGTAGAAATATCCTTCTTCTTTTGGTTAGGTAACACTCATTGATGTACTTTTTACGAAATTCTTTCAAAAAGAAATCTCAAGTAACAATATTTTCAGGAATGTTGAGTGTGGTAGTCTCCCACTAATGTTGAGCTTTATCAGCAATCAAAGCCAATGCATATTCGAGCTTATGTTCATTTTAACATTGGAGTTGGTTATTCATCATTTTCAAAAGTATTGTTTAGCCAATACTCAACTATCTCAGGATTGTCATTGTCCCTACCAATAAAGGTATAGGCCCGATATTAAGCCAACTTATCAATAGGGGCTCAAGGAGTCGATAAAGTAGCCACAGAAGGCTAAACCACTTGTTCAGGCCTCATAGAGACCATGAACTGTTTAAACATCTCTTCCATGCTCGTAAAGTATTCTTGCTGGGCAGGATGTATCAATGGTGGTTTTGATGGGTTATTTTATGCTTTTTGATGAGTCAGAGGGTCATCTCTCCTAATTTCCCCTCTATGAGTGGAGGTTTCGGTAGTATGGTCAATATCCTTATGTCCTTGATCTTGACCGGACATCTTATACACTATATAAAAGAAAGAAAGAAGATTGTGTCAGCTGTAGGTCACAAAGATTATACATAAATAACTCCTAGGTGGCATACGAATGCAAACAATACAATAAGCCTTGGTTTAGTCCTAGAATCGACCAAACTCTAGCTCCGATACCACAAATATAACACCCCATCATAGGTCTGGTAGGGAACCAGGTCAAAGATGTAACTGGTGACCAACATCGAGAACGTGCAATGAAAATCGATGTGATATAAACAATGATCCAGTCAATGTATGCCATTATTTTCATATTCTAACAAACATAGTGTTGTGTGTTGTGGTGTACTATAAGTGATACACAATCGGTTCAAGTATACACATCGAACAAGTAATAATAGTGATAAGTAGGATCGTCTCCACAAGGGTTGGGGAAATTAAGTCAGGTTTAAGCACTCAAACATATAGATAAGATATTGAATAAAAGAGTTGATATGAGCAGTTGAAAGAAATTTTGTAGCAAAAACTATATTAAAAACTAGGATGAAAAGGTAAGACTATGAACGCCCTCACACGTGCAGAAACTCTCAAATAGGATGAAATGCCGGGTTTATCAAGGAATCATATGCCAAGTTCTCATGAATGACTAACACTTTCCAGCTTATAAGATGCTTGACAGAGCTTACGCATGTGTTTCTAAACTATCTCTAGCAAGAAACTGACAGCAAGAATGCTACGACAATACCTCTCAGCATGAACCCTAGCAAGCTACTATCCTTAAAGTACTACTCCTTTTTAGTCATTTAAACTATATCCTTATCTCTAAGGCGAGTTAGGGTTTTGCCTCTCAGCATCAAACCCCATTGTCCACGTAGATCTAAGCTTAACTCTCTCAACCATATAGCATCAAACAAACATAACGGCTAACTCTCGAAAGCTCTTATAAACCCAAGTCAATAAAATAGTGAACAAAACATATATAAAACTGTAAATAGCTAAAGCATTCATTCAAACAAGAAACATAATCATCCGCAATAAACCCAAGCCACTTAAAGTTAGTTCATGGCTGGGCAAATAACATCCAAAATTATTCGTTTAAAACAACCCATCCAGAAAATATGTAAAAGCGAAGAGCAACTAAGAGTAAAGGAAACTCTCAAGCCACCGTGGACTGCCGTGAACCACTCTAAGCTTGATGCTTCTCTTAAAGGCCAGCAAGATCGTCCCTTAGAGCTTCAGCAATAGAGGACACCAAGATGAAGGAGAAAAAGGGCAGCTGCCTTTTACTTCTCTCTTTCTTATCTCATATAGCACTCTTTCCCAGCTTCCTTTAAATGTGGGTGTCCTATCCTTTATATAGTAGGGACTCCTAGGGTTTTGTGCCCTTTATTCCTTGTGTACCCTAGGGAATATTCCCTTTACATGTGTGGCACAGCTGGCTGGTGAAATCACGTGTGGGGCTATAAAACATCTTCTTTCTTTGTTTTTTGTGCGCCCAGAAATGCCGTCTAAAATGTTGCAGCATATTTTTCTTTCCCAGCAACGCTCCTTAACCCACCTGTACATCACCACACCAAAACAACCCTTTCTCTCAAACAACACCAATTTCACAAATATGTAAAAACAACTAAGCAAACACCACCAACTGCAATTATATGAGCTAAATGTATCTATATGCAATGAAATGAGCTTAAAAACCAAACAATAACCTAAGTAAAAAGGTATGAAATGTATACTTTTTACAAGGTTAACACACCCCTAAACTTAAGCTATTGCTTCTCCTCAAGCAACAAGTAGAGAAAAACAGAGAAAATACTATGGCAAGGTTCAGATCAAGACAGTGCTATGGCATAAATTTTAGTCTCTAGAAAACATGGGCTTCAACAAGCTAGACAGTTTTGAGATTTTAAGAACTTTTCCTTAGGACAAGATCTTTTGTTAGTGTGTGCATAATTACATCCAATCTATGCTTAACAGAGTTAGAAAAATTTTAGAGAAGTTCTCTATTATACCCTAGTATTTGTTAATCAATTAAACTCGCGTTTACTCCCATATTCTAACATTTTTTGAACTACTTCGAGGGGAGTCAGCTCATCACAACTATCGTCCTTAACTCTAGATGAATATGGAGCAAACATTTCATCCTCGAGCTAGTAAATAGAGTCATCCCGTGACTATTTTCATTCACTCATTTGCTGTTGCTGCCATTTATTTACACGCAGTATCCAAGCAAACAACACAAAGATGAGTGTCTCTCTACAGTTATGTTGAAGTATTTATTCATAATTCACCATATAGAGTAAACAAAAAGGGAGTCTAACAAAGCCTTTAATGCTTTCATTTATCATTCAAAATCATTAAGATCATTCATACTAAGGCATGCAAGAGTTCTTTCATAAAATTTTTCTAACAATCTTAAGCATAGAGAACATGCAATCGTGTAACAAATAAGTCGCAAAGCATCAAACCCTAAAGTCAGTTCTACCAATCTCAATAGTCATGTACATTTAAACAATCCATTGCCACAAAAATTAAATACTCATCATTGGACATCCTTAATTTATTCGTAAAACTGTCTTTAAGCTAAACAAAATGCTATAGCAAAAACTGTTCATAACTACAAATATAAATGACTAACTATGAACACTACCTACCTCAAACTTGAAGAAGGCATTGTCCTCAATGCATGAAAACTAACTAAAACTAAACTAAATGCAATGCAAGGTACCTTGACTAACTCTACTTTGATGGTGGTAGGGTTGTCTTGTGCGCCATATAGTTGACGTGTCTCTTCTTTAGTGCTGAGGTGTTGTAATTTGTTGTGGCATTGTGGTAGGAGGGACATCATCATTCATCTCATCCTTCGTACTAGCATCGAATGGTCTTCTTCCTTAGTAGGTTCTGTATCCATGGGGCTTTACCCTTATCCACATGTTTGGGAGCATGTTTTGCTAAACAAAACTAATGTTAAAATTAAATAATAAAGAAATAAAGAAAAAAACAAACAAACAAAACAAAACAAAACAAAAATTGCTATAGCAGAATTTAGAGAGGGTTGAAGGGATAAAAACTCTCAAACATCCTAAATTGATGTTGCAATTTTGTCACATTCGATTAAAGCACCAGTATAGACCAAAATGCCCTACACATATAACAGTTCCACCTTCAATATATTTTGCATGGGCATTTCGTTTCTTCCGTATATGTTCGCCATCTCTTGGCATCTATCGCAAGATTTATAGAAATCTTGGGTATCCTTGAATAGTGTGGGCCAATAGAACTCAGGTTGTAAGACCTTTGCAGCAGTCTTCTCGCCTCCAAAGTGTTCTCCACATAAAGCTGAATGGCAGTGGAATATGATCTTTTTTTGCTCTTATTTGGGGACGCATCTTCTAATCATTTGGTCAGTACATTCTTTGAAAAGGTACGGGTCATCCCAATGATAGTAAGGAACATCGTACATGAACTTTTTATTTCCCTGGCTATTCAAATTAGGAGGGAAAATACCACTAACAAGAAAATTGACAATGTCAACATACCACGGAGTTACCGCAACAAATAATAATTTCTCATCAAGGAATTCTTTCTTAATCTCTATTTCATTCCTTAGTTCTTTCATAATTTCTAGCCTAGAAAGATGACCAACTACTTTGTTTTCAGTGCCTTTTAAATCAGTAATAGTCCAACCTAAAGCCTTTTTATGTTAAGCTAAAATATGAATCAAACTACTCTCTTGCTCAGGCTTAAGATTACCAGCATTAATCACAGGAAAAGTCTCATTGGACCCCAAATAAGCATGCTTAAGGTATGAAGGTAAGGGCTTTAGTTCTAAAGTGGGTGGGTGCTCAAATGAGGGTTTAGGGGAACTAAATTTAGGAAAATCTAAGAGTTCAAATTGCATACCTAGTCTAGCTATGAGTAAGCTAGATTGTTGCAGCTCCTGGATATTCCTTGAGCTCATCGTTGTCTTCTTCGTCAAGCTTCAGGTAACCATCGTTGTGCAAAAAATTACTACGGCAAAACTCTACAGTTTCTTTTTCCATCATAGATTCTACATCTTGAAACGATTGACACACTCTAGAATCATCAGCATATTTGAGAGTGTTGAAGACATTGATAGTTACCCTTTGGTCATCCACTCTTACTGGTGAGGGGTTATCTTTTGTTGTGCCAATATTTTGCCTGACATCATTGGGTCCACTCATCGAACCCTTACCCTTGCTCTCTATCGAAGGTCAGTCCTCTTGCAACTGAGATTCTTCATGCACAATCTCGTGGTTGGGTTCTCTGAGTGTCTCCCTCTCAAACTTAGCTTCTTTGGTGATCTAGGTGCCACTTCTTAAAGTTAATACACTACATTGCTCCTTGCCTTGAGCTTTAGTGACTTTAGTATCACTTGGTAGACTGCCTTGTGGGTGTGCATGTAAAGCTTGTGCGATTTGTCCTACTTGGGTTTCCAAAGCTCTCAAAGACGAACTATGACTTTGTAATAAGGCTCCTTGGCTCTTGATAGATGCAGCATGGTCTTAAAATAAAGCCTTCGTAGTCGTCTTAAAGTCTTGGAAAGTAGATTCCAAATAATTGTTGTTTAATGAAGATGTTGAACCCTTGTTGTTATTATGCCATGGCATATTTTGTTGAAAACCTGGGGGTTCAGTCAGATTTTGTTATCCATTTGAGCTGGTGGGATTGTTTGTGCCTTGATTCCCCCAAGAATGATTAGGATGTTGACGCCATCCTGGGTTATAAGTGTTCGAATAGGGGTTATGGTTGTTCCTATTGAAGTTCCCCACGTAGTTAGTAGACTCATAGTTTTCGGGGCACTCGCTTACATGATGATTTCCATCACAACGAACACAAGCAGTTGCTACCTTCACTTTCTTCACCTCATTAGGGCGTTGGAGATTCTTCAACATATTTGTAATGGCTGACAATTGAGATGAAACAGATTCATTAGCATCAAGCTCACGTGTCCCATGAGTTTTTCTCCCCTTTTCAAGTCTTGAAGTAGGGAATTGGTAATCAATGTTTGCTATCCTATCAAGGATATCAAATGCTTCTTCGAGTGACTTGTCCAGTAAAGTACCATTTTCTGAAGCATCCAGTATCATTCTCGTTGGAGTATTTACACCATGGTAGAACATGGCAACTTGCATCCAATCGTGGAATCCGTGGTTCGTACACTTACGTAAGAGTCCCTTGTATCTATCCCAACACTCATTTATCGACTCATCATCAGCTTGACGAAAGAAAGCAATGTCATTCCTCAGTTGACTATTCATATTGGGTGGATTATACCGCAGCAAAAAGCTCTTGCGTAGGTCTGTCTATGACTTCATCAAGCCAAAAGGTACTCCACTAAGCCACGCCCTTGCTCGATCTTTCAATGAGTATGGGAATAACTTTAATTTCAGCACATCCTCATGCACACCTTGCTTTCGAAAAGAGTCACACACCTCTAAGAAAACACGTATATGCCGCCTTGCTTCTTTATGAGGCAAATTACCAAATTGTCCAATAAAGTTCAACATGTTGAACATCACCGGTTTAAGTTTGAAGTGGGCTGCCTGAATCTCGGGAGCTACAATCCCAGGGTTGAGATCATCCAAGATAGGAGTTAAATGGTCTCTAATAGCACGTGGGCGAGCTATAACTCCACGATTTGCTGCAGCATTAGGATCATGCAGATTCTTAGCTGGTTGACCTCCTTGGTTGAACTTTGTACATGGCTCTTTGAGCTTTTTGTATACGTCTTCTTTGATGAAAAAGGTATTCGATTTTAGGAACTATAGGCACTAACGGTTCTTCAGGTCTTCCTCGGGTCATGCAACAGCACATCACCTGAAAAATGTAAACACAAACAGCAAATAAATCTATACAAAAAGAAATAATAAAATGGTGCAAAAACTAAACTTAAAATCACCAATGGCCAATCCCCGGCAACGGTGCCAAAAAATTGTTGCGTGTTGTGGTATACTATAAATGATACGCAATCGGTGCAAGTATACACATCGAACAAGTAATAATAGTGATAAGTAGGATCGTCTCCACAGAGATTGAGGGTAAATTAAGTCAGGTTTAAGCACTCAAACATAAATATGAGATATTGAATGAAAGAGTTGATATGAGCAGTTGAAAGAAATGATGTAGCAAAAACTATATTAAAATTTGGGATGAAAATGTAAGACTATGATCGCCCTCACACGTGTAGAAACTCTCAAATGGGATGACAGGCCAGGTTTATCAAGGAATCATATGCCAAGTTCTCATGAATGACTAACACTTTTCAGCCTATAAGATGCTCGACAGAGCTTACGCATGTGTTTCTAAACTATCTCTAGCAAGAATGCTACGGCAGTACCTCTCAGCGTGAAACCTAGCAAGCTACTATCCATGAAGTACTACTACTTTTAGTCGTTGAAATTCTATCCTTATCTCTAAGGTGAGTTAGGGTTTTGCCTCTCAGCATCAAACTCCATTGTCCACGTAGATCTAAGCTTAACTCTCTCAACCATTAAGCATCAAACAAAGGTAACGGGTAACTTTCGAAAGCTCTTATAAACCCAAGTCAATAAAACAGTGAACAAAGCATATATAAAACTGGAAATAGCTAAAGCATTCATTCAAACAAGAAACATAATCATCCACAATAAACCCAAGCCACTTAGAGTTAGTTCATGGCTGGGCAAATAACATCTAAAATCATTCATTTAAAACAACCCATCCAGAAAAATATGTAAAAGCGAAGAGCAACTAAGAGTAAAGGAAACTCCCAAGCCATCGTGGACTGCCGTGAACCACTCTAAGCTTGCTGGTTCTCTCAAAGGACAGCAAGATCATCCCTTGAAGCTTCAAGAATAGAGGACACCAAGATGAAGGAGAAGAAGGGCAGCCACATTTTGCTTCTCTCTTTCTTATCTCATAAAGCACACTTTCCTAGATTTCTTTAAATGTGGGTGTCCTATCCTTGATATAGTGAGGGCTCTTAGGGTTTTGTGCCATATATTCCTTGTGTACCCTAGGGAATATTCCCTTCACATGTGTTGTACAACTGGCTGGTGGAATCACGTATGGGGGCTATAAAATATCTTCTTCTTTTGTCTTTTTGTACGCCCAAAAATGTCGTCCAAAATGCTACAGCATATTTTCCTTTCCCAACAATGCTCCTTAACTCACCTGCACATCACCACACCAAAGAAACCCTTTCTCTCAAGCAGCGCCAATTTCACAAATATGTAAAAACAACTAAACAAACACCACCAACAACAATTATATGAGCTAAATGCATCTATATGCAATGAAATGAGCTTAAAAACCAAACAATAACCTAAGTAAAAAGGTATGAAATGTATACTTTTTACAAGGTTAACACATAGTCATAAGGTATTCGAATAATTAACCAAATTGTTAATAGGGGTCAAAATGTAATCAATTTGATGTTTAGGGACTAAACTATAAAACTTAGTAAATTAAGGTCCTTATAAGAAATTAACAATGTCAATGTTAAATTGAAGTCATACCAGACATGCATGCCAAATTTCACTGAATTTTTGAGGTCTGCAACATACTCAATTAACCATACTAATATTAAGGACTGTTTTATAAAATTTATGAAAATAGTTCAAGCCAATAGTAGAATTACCTAAATTTGTATCGGTACTCAAGAGGTCGTACCGATACGCCCGGCTGTTAATACCGTTGGAATTAAAGGCGAGTATTGATATGTATGACTCAAATTCTAGTAATGTTTTTCCATACTGATACGAAACTATCAGTATCGATACGTGATTTATATACATTTAGGGATCGGTATAGTCCCCCTCCGTACTAGTAACCAGTTTATTTTGCAAATTCTAGTGACAAAAATGCTACCAATACGGCTAGGCCAGTATTGATAAGCCTTTGTAATTTGGTCCAATAATGCATACCCGTACCGATACGCTCCCACCTGTATTGGTACGCCCTGACCTATAATTTTGCAATTTGCTGATTTATGTACCATTTACCTAACCAAAATGCATCCAATGACTTCCTAATCAATATCAATGGTCTCCAAACAGTTTTATGACCCATGTTTCATGTCCATGTCTCATTTTAAACTTTTTAGCATCATATGAGCTAATGGAGCATATTTTGACCATTTATGAAACCTTAGTAAGCATTATCAACCCAAAATAAACCATGTGTGCATAATTTAAGCTTACATACTCAAAAAAATATCCAAAATTCCAACCAAACATATTATGACCATATGTCACCATTCTAGTTCAAGGGGTATATGTACATTACAAAATAAGGGCTCGGAGGTGACTTGCAACTGGCTATCCACGATCCACTACACGGAGCTTTAGAAACCTAGAAATTTATGCTATGAACTATGTTTGTAACTCCTTTAACCTGGTCTGGCCGAAATCGAGCCAAAAGGGCTATATTAGGTTTGCCGAAGCAAACCCGAACTAATAACCTAAACAGGGTCCATTTTTTTCTTTTATCTTATCTAAATGCATTGATTTAGATCCCAAAATGAACATGTAACAGATGATACGATAACATTACGATCAGATTACAATAGGGTTTAACTGCTCAAACATGCGTTTTGGGGACCAAAATGTAATTTCCATAAATTATAAGGACTTAACCAAATTCCAGGTTACCAATTCTTCATTAATCAGGTTTCATGCTCACATGTTAAATTCCAGCTCAAAATAATCATCCGAACTCATATAATTGAATACATAACATTCATAGACTAAAACGCACAATTTCAAACTTCAACAGGCAGAAAACTAAAGAAACACCACTGCGTATCGATATGGACAGGATCGTATCAATACGGCCTAAATAAAAAAATAGCTTTGCATACCGATACTGTCAACCTCGTATTGGTACGGTGTATAAGACAAACTCGTACTGATACGGTGCCACCCATACTGATCCTTTAAGAAGTATTTTCAAAACTCCAATTCCAGTGGCAAAGGAGCGTACCAATATGGGGGCTAAGCGTACCAATACCCTTTGTATAATTTCACAGCTCTGAGCCTCACCAGACCTCGCGTACCGAAACCAGGGTACCTGTACCGGTACGCAAAGGCTTGTAATAACCTCTATGTCCAACGTATGACACTTTGGCTCACTCTAAACATGTCCAAACCTTACATAGACATCATACATCATCAAAGGCATACTTATCACAACTATTCAAGCATGTAAGAACACTCATCATGCAAAACTTGAATCAACAAAATGTATATAGGCATGCCTCCTACTCAAACACGCAAAACATGGTTTTAAGCCATTCACAAGCATATAAATCCTCATACAAGTCCAAAAGAACCTTTAAAACTTGCACAAATAGGGATTTTACCAAAACAACCCTCACAATCATCAATTAACCACATTGCCTTTATTACTACAAGTCTATTGCAAAACCATACTTGAAAATGAGTAAGTCCTTGGAATCCCCCTTTGCTTGCTCGCTGCCTCCAACGTTTAATTCTCTGCATTGATGGGAAAAGAGAGTGTAAGCACACAAGTCTTAGTGAGTAGTGCTCTAAAACAAACCACCATCAATGCATTTATAACCTGTTATTCAAACCACTTTGAAACCTCATTTAAAACATCATTCAAAGTATCATGCCTTACAAAAACTATGCACTTAATATTTCCAAAACAAGCATATTAAACCATGTGCAACATGTATCATGGATCCAACAGGAAAATCCCATTTGCTATACTCTATTTAAGTTTTCCCATGCATAACAACCCATATGCAAGTCTTAAAGAGTAAAACATGTATAAATCAACATTATACAACTTAATTCATCACATGATACATCACCAATTATATTGTTTTACAAGTGATCATCAACCAAGTTCCACTTTACAAAATATTACATTGGATACACAGATTCACAAGTGTCACCTCAACACTTCATACAATCTCAACCAAAATTCAAGGTACAATCACAACCCAATTATCGGTTAGATGTATAATCCACTAACGGGAGTTTTCGGTACCATATAACCCCACAACCCTTAGGGTACTTAGATAGAGATTTCGATACACATAAAGCCCTCAACATCCAAGGTGACTTTTTATAGTGCACTATCAATCCTATGGTCGGCCAACTATATTCGATAACATTTTAAACCATATCACTTGCCAATATAATTCATTTTAACCATGTACCTCACTATTTTTATAAGCATCAATAAAACCATTTACAATGCATCAACCATGCATTAACAAGTATATCACAATACTTCATGAACCATTTTCCAAATGCATTCATTATCATTATATGATCAAAAACATTATAAAACATACTTTAAGCCATGCATAAACAGTAGGTACCATGTAATTCAAAAACAAGTACATAAAACCAATTTTGCCAACCGAAAACAAGGGAGATTCTCTTCATACTTACTTTTGAGTTTAAAACAGCGTTTCAAGCTTAATTTAAACTCTCAAAACAACCTTTAAACCAATTCCACTTTCTCACTCACCAACTACGCAAAACTTTGATCGCCGGTGCGAATCCAAGCCTCTAAGGCTTTCGAAACCTCACCTCAAGCTTGAGGATCAACCTCCCCTATTTTAACCACGCAAAAACAGAGGATTCAATGCATCAAAATGCATTCAACATCCCAGCAACATCAATTCACACAAATCCTCATCATACACTAACTAATTTCCCTCCACAACAACTGAAAACAACATCAAACCCAGCCAAAACTTTAAGGTTTGATCTATCAATTATCATCAATTAACATCCCAAAACACATATACAACATCCTTATACCTCCAGCATTCATTGAACCTCCACAACTCCTCAAAAACTCATAACTAACAACCTAGAAAATTAGAGATTCACCTAGTTTCGAGATTCCAATGTTAAAACCAACTTATTAACATTACAAAGCATCGAGATCATGTTCTAATCCAATCAAGAACATAGCAAAACAGATCCAATACGAAAATCAATCAATCTCACCAATTAAACCTTGATTTAACCAATTCTCCATAATTAAATCGTTAAAACTCATTAGAAAACGTTTATAAAGGATCAATAACTTGAGAATTTTAGTAAAGAACCATTCATTAGAGGAGAAGAATGAAGTTCACCTCTAATGTTGACTTTCCCCCTTAATTTGATTGATTTATATGAGAAAACAATATTAAAACAATAAGGTTTTGATAGGTAATCATAGGAAACTCATTTGAAATCAAAAGATTGAAGAAATCAACATGTTACATGAAGATTTTGAAGAACAAAAGAGTGTTTGGCTCGAAAGATTTTGAGAGAAAATCTTTTAGAGAAATGTTAGTTATGTATAGTTTGCTTTTAGAAATTAATTATAAAATTAATTCTCCAAGCCTAATTATACCCTTTTAAAACCTTTTTAAAATAGCCAATTAAGGAGAAAAGTCTGATATTAGAATTTGGCCAAATAGCTCCTTAAAGATTCTAAGTTTTGACCCTTTTCCAAAACAGTCACTAAAAACAATTTTAAAACTTTACATTTTGGTGACTGACCCAAAATGTCACTTTTCAAAATTCTATTTTCCAAAATTGATTTTACCAAACAATCTACATATTAAATAATAATTTTAGGATATTTTCCATATTTTTAACTCTTTTAAAATATTTATTTCAAATTAATCCCGAAAACATCTCGAATCCTCTAATTCGGTCCCCCGGACCGTCTAATCGACCTTGTTAACAACTAGGCCCAAAACATGGGAGTTACAAAAATTATTTTTTAGGAAGTTCGAAGGTTGAATTAATTTTTATGCAATATTTTAAAAATTAAGAAATTAAAATTTTAAAATATTATAAAATATAAGAAAAAATTATTACAACATATTGAAAAATATATAAAAAATATTGAAAATTTACTATTAAAATTTAAAAAAATTAAGTAAACTTAGTAAAATTAAAAATTGCAAAATATACAAAGTGATAAATTGTTAATAAATAAAAATATATGTATAAAATATTAAAGTTATTAAAAAAATATTGAAAAAATGTATTGTTGTGTTTTAGATTTTGTATTGTGATAGTGAAGCTGACAAATTAGCTAAGGAAAGTATTTGTTAAACGTGTAATCTACTCTAAAGTGGCTTGATATTTCACGCTTCTTTCAATGAAGTGACAACTCGAATGCTTTTTGTATAATTCTTGAATGCTTCAATGTCTTAATTTGCTGAATCCATATGGTGTTTCTCATGGTCTTTGACTTTTACTATGATGCAATAACTTCGTACATCGCCAATGCTTATAACAGTTTTGATATATGGATGTATTGTTTTATTTTAATCTATTTCTTATTGCAGTTTTATGTCATGGCTTGGTCATGATCTTTTTTCCTGTATTGAAAGTTATTTGAGTGAGAAATCGTGTTGCTGATCATTTCTCAAGGGATTAATTGTCAAGCTAGTTAAGTGCATGTCCAATTGTTTTACTTGTTCTGTGCTTATGATCGTCTGAGATTCTGTTTGTGTTATGATTTGTTATAATGCTTGTGTTATACAAAATACCTTCCTTACCTAGTTATCAGCTTCACACTTATTGTCATGCTAGATAATTGCAAACCTACAAAATCTAACACAACAATATAAATATTTTTTATTTTTTAAAATCTCTTTTTGAATTTCTATTTTTTCTAATGTCATTTTTATTATAATTTTAATACTTTATAAATGTTTTTAAATTTTAATAATTTGTAATTTTTCATTTTATAGATTTTAATATGTTTTTTAATTTTATTTTCACTTATTTTTTAAAAAAATTAATAATATTTTATTTTGAATACTTTAAAATTTTAATTTCTTAATTTTTACACATACAGAAAAATCAATTAAGTCCTCAAACTTTCTAAAAAATCAATTTTGCCCGCGAACTCCCTAAAAAATCAATTTTGCCCTCGAACTCTTAAAAAATATCAAATATTTCTCCTCTGTCACATCACCATTTACATGTGGGTTGCCACATCAACATGCCCTCTTATGAGATTTTGGTGGCTTAAGGGCGAACCTAAAAATTAGGCCCCTAATAACAAGTATTTAAAAAGATTTGGGCCTAATATCAAGTATTGGAAAAAAAATTAAATTATAAGAGTATGTCCCTAATAACAAGTATTTTAAAAAAATAGACCTCTAATAACAAGTATTTTGAAAAAAAAGAATTTGAAGAGTAAACCTCTAGTAACAAATATTGAAAAAAATTGGGCCCTCTAATAACAAGTATTGAAAAAATTGAGCCCCTAATAACAAATATTGAAAAAAAATAGACCCATAATAATAAGTATTGAAAAATAGATTTTAAGAGTAGACCATTAATAACAAGTATTGAAAAAAATTAGACCCTAATAATAGAGAAATTATATCATGGGTCATTCTCGCCACGTCATCCATGGGTCATTTCACAGTCACCGAGAAAATAGATCAAAGCAACGATCTTCGCCTTCGTGAAAAACATCTTCCTCCTTTATTTGATTTCCTGCAAAATAAACAAAAAAATCAGTTTATATACACACATAAAATCGAAATAAAATAAACTGAAATGAAAAAGCAAATCGAAAAGAAAAGTGGTGCTAGCCGAGGTGGTTCTAAGAGAGATAACAGAGTTGAAGAGGGTTTGGAACGGGTAGCGTAGATCTAAATCGGTGAAGAAAGGGTTAGATCCTGTCGGATCGAAGTAAATCTAGGGTTTTAGTTCGAAAAAGAGAAAACTTTAATTTTAAGAAACAACGGTTGAAAATCATCTCGCGACGGCCGAAAATCAATTTATGACCGTTGAAGTAAGTAGAAGGATGGTCATAATATTTAGGTGGCGGGCGGAGTTTGAGTTATGGTGGTCGGAGAGGTTTAGGAGGTGGCCGAGGAAATCTGAACGGCGGAAAAAACGGCAGCCAGTGGTGGTGTTCATCATGTTCTTCATGAAAATGAAGAACACTTGATGAACACAAAGCAAAAGCCTGCTTTTTTTATCGATTTGGGTGGTTCATTCTAGGCAATTTAGTGTTTTTGAATAGAGAATTGAGAGAGGTTCAGGTTAGAGAGAGAGAAAGTTCTTAAAAAATGAAGGAAGAATGCCACATTTTGCCCTGATATAGGTATTTAAACCCAGGTCAAAATGTGTTGATTTGAACTCGGGTCAAAAGGGATCTGGCCGTTTTGAATTGGGTCGCGCCCTTTTGTTCGGATCCTCTTGATTTTTGTCTTCAATTTTAAATGTATTCAATTTGATCCCTTTTTAAATAAAATTGAAAATTCAAGTTTCAATTTATTTAATTTAGTCCCTATTGTTTTCTTTAAGTTTCAACTTGTTTAATTTAGTCCCTTTCAGCTTTAATCATTTAATTTAAATGCAATTTAAATGCTTATTAATTGATGCATGATTTTATTAAGGCGTGTAGTATTATTTGGGTGGCTTAAACAATTAGTTTTATCTGAATAGAGCCTTAGTATATCTGTATATGTTCTTTTAATTAGGGTATTAATAATTTAAATAGGGATATAGATAATTTAGTAAATTGATAATGTTGTTTAGGAAATTTGGGAATTTCAATTTGAATGGTGTTCACATGTAATTAGATGTTATTCAACATAAATTCTCAAATTAAATAAACAATATTTATTAAAACCCTAGAAAATACTAAATAACTTAGATAAATAATAAAGAGCCTTTATAGGATTAATTACTTTAAATATTGTAGTGATATTAATTAATAGAAGAATATTATCTATAATTTTAGAATTCAATTAGCAATGATATCCTAAAGAAATTGGGTATTATTCCATGTGGATTGTGGAATTAAAAATTATTCATAGATTAAAAAGTTCATAAATTAATTAGAGTCTTTTTAGGTTATGACCTAAAATGAATTTCCATAATTAATTGCATACATAAAAAAAACTTTTTAGAAATAAAATACATGTTAGGAATATAAAAGACGATGCCCTGATCGTATAGGGGCATTTTCAATTTTATATTCGAAATAAAATGTATTTTGCTGTAAAATGAACATTTTCATTTTAAATATAAACACAATTAATAATTAATGCGAATCATTATTTTAAAATGCCAAAATGACGCAAAAATAAAAGGTACCGGTTTAGGGCGTTTGTGGGGTGCTAACCCTTCCCCACACGTAATCGACTTTCGAACCCCAATTTTAAAAATTTGTGGTTGTTTTATGGTGTCCATGATCGGTGATGACTCCATTTTCATAAAAATCAGATTTAAAAGAAACCCCAACTTCAAAAATTAATCGTCCAAGCTATTTCAAAAAATAGTTTCGACAGCTTGGCGACACCGCTGAGGACCTCGTGATCCAGGCCTTAATTAATTTTGTGCTGCACTTTGGCATTAAAAAATAATAATTCAAATTTAATTTCTTCATTAATTTCTAATTGTGTTTATAGAAAAAAAATGAAAATATGCACTTTCTTTGGGTGATTTGGTGATTATAACTTTCATTCATGCATAAACCGTATACCCAAGTTTTGTTCTTTAAGTGGAAGCGAGACATTTTTTTACGTGGGGTTTTTCACCTCCGTGTAGGAATTTTGCCTTTCTTATGGATACCAACCTTATATTTCATGGGGTCTTCACCTCCGTATGGTATAAGGGAATATATACCTCCGAATCGATATCTTATCATCTTAGTAGACGATAATGAAAATTCGGGTACCCGAGTCTAGATCTTGAACCACATACTGTGAATCTAAGAGCCCACCCCACTAGATCCATACGGATAACCGTAGAAAACTACACAACATGCTATTAGGATAACTATGTTTTAAATACATTTCTCTGTTTTTTTGCATGTTTTGTATTATGTTTAACAATTTATTTTTTTCTTATATGATTATTTTACCATACTGATACAATATTTTTTATTTTTCTATTTTTTTGTGTATGTTGCATACTATTTCATCACATTAGAGGTGTTGATTCAAGGGTGAGTCCAATAGAAGGCGGTCATAATGGCTGATGGGTTTGATAAATAAGGGAAAGATAATACCTCAGTTTGGACTTGGTTTGAATAAATACAGTTCAGGAAAGAGGACAATATTCGAGGTGATCATATGTCATAGATGATGGGTTATAGCCGTATAAATTCAAAACAGAATGAGTCTTCCGAAATTGGAGATCGTATGAGATCAATGGGATTCTAATATAAAGAATCGCTTCCAAAAAGAGTATGGAGACATAACACCGTTACTGGATGCTTAAGTTAACCGAGAGTTAATCAGGGCCATGGCCCAATTCTAGAATCTAGCTTACAACTGATTTATCTTTGAAAGCATGGACATGACATCGACCATTGAAGAATATAAGGCTTTACTGCATTGTCCCAAAATTCAGAAACACAAGGTTTATACTAGACCTCCTAACCATCAGAGTTTTAGAAAGAAATTAAAAGTTGTCAAGGGAATTAAAAAGAGCTGATTTAATGGGAAATTTGTTGAAAATTGAAATACCACGATCAAAAGAGGATAAGAAATGTGTAAATTGGAGGGTTATTCAGGGTTTAATTCATATGTGTAACTCCCTCGACCTGGCCTAGCCGCCAGACCGACACCAGCGAGTCACATTAAGTTTACCGAGGTAAACCGTGAGAAAAAACCCTAAAACGGGACCAATTTTTTTCTTTTATCTTGTCTAGATACTTAATTAATACCCTACATGTTCATGCTGACAGCAGGTGAAAACTCAACTCAATCGGGCGTCGAATCGATATCTAATTGGCCTAATCGCGATTTAGGGACCAAATTGCAATTTCAGCAAATATACATGGACTACACCAAATTTTATCTTACCTTTCCTTAAATTAAATAGGTTTCATGCTTACGTGTCAAAAACTAACTCAAAAAGGTCATTGGATCCATCAGAAATGACATTCACAAAAATAGGGACTAAAATGTAAGAAAACATAACCTCATTTCCAAGACAATAACAGAATTACATGCCACCCGTACCGGTACGGTCTAACCCGTTTCGGTACAGTTTGAAACACTACGTTTCGGTACACATCTCCCCGTACTGGTACGCCCAACGGAATTAACGAACTCTTAAAAATGTATTGTGAACCGTACCGATACGGCTAGTGGTGTTTCAGTATACGGGATTTTGTTTAAGAGCAGATTCCAGTGGTTGGAACCCGTACTGGAACACCCCTCATGTACCAATACGCTAGGCCAAAATATCCTAGGCGTATCGGAACACCTAACATCCATATCGAAACCCTATGCCTGAAAATGCCCTACCGTACCGAAACGCCAAGTAGCATACCGATACGCCTATGCATTCCTGGTTAGATTCAGCTTATTAAACATGTTTTTTAACCACACAAATCACCCTATCAAGTCCCTAATACATAACCAACATATTCCAATGATCATGGCTCAAACATTCATGGCATAACATCAACTTTTCATGGCATCAATCATTAAAAGTAACCTATATGCAAGCATCCTAGTTTTTCATCCAAGCAACATTCCAAAATGTAAACCATCCCCAAAAACAAACTTTAGAGGCCTTTTACAACTCAAGAGCAACCAAGCAATCATGCTCAAACAGGGAGTTCAACAAAACATCTCCCAAAAACAAAACAAGTACCTCATTGCCTTTATTCTTATAGTCTAATCCAACACATACTTTGATAACCAAGTCTTGCTAGGATCCCCTTGCTTCTTGCTGCCTTCCGAGACCTCAATTCTATGCATTGATGGACAAAAAGAGCGTAAACACACTAGGCTTAGTGAGGAGTGCTCAAATACAACACATCATCAATGCATTTAAAACCATTATCCAATAGCACATTGAAAATTTCTTTTTAAATCATATTTTCCAACATATAAAACATCATCATGCCTTAAAAAAATCATTCACTTTAACACTTTCAAAACCAACATATTAAACCATATGCAACATGTATCATTAACCAACAGCAAATCCCATTGCTAACCTCAATTTAAACCTTCCCATGCATAAGAACCATATGCAAAGCTTAAAGAGAAAACATGTATAAATCACATTATACAACATAAACCTTTCTATGATACATTAACCATTATATTGTCTTACAAGTGATCATCAACCAAGTCCATTTACCAAAAGAGTTCATCGGATACACTGATTCAACAAGTGTTCAACCAACACTTCAAGCCATCTCAACCGGAATATGGATACAATAACAATCGCGGTACATTGCCAACCGGGTACTTATACAACCCTTGGGACACCAACCCCTTTCATCGGTTAGACGCTTAATCCACTAATGGGAGTTTTCGGTAATGTTAAACCCTTCTACCGTTAGGATACTCGGATGGAGTTTTCGGTACACAAATCTAAACCCCTCAACATCCAAGGTGACTTATTATAGTGCACTCAATTCTATGGCCAGCCAACTATATCCGATAACAATTTTAAAACCACATCACTTGCCAATATAATTAACCATTTACCTCAATGTTTTTAACCAGCATTCAACAAACCATTTTTTTTCAAAGCAACATCACATACTTTAAACACAAGTACAAATCATATACTTACAAAGATCACTTACCATGTGCACCCTTCAGCATTTCATGCTCAAAAATAGTATAACAAATACTTTAAATCATGCTTAAACAGTGGGTAACATGTAAATCAAAACAAGTGCATAAAACCATTTTCTACTAGCACGACCGAGAGAGTAAAACCACTTTACTTACTTTCGAGCTTAGGTGAGCGTTTCAAGCTCTATCTAAACTCCCAAAACCACCTTTAAAACATTCCAAAGCTGGAATCCACGTTCTCACTCACCGATACACGAAACTTCGATTCGCTGACGCGAAATCAAGTGTTATTATTTCCCCTAAAAATCAATTAAGTCCTTAAACTTTCTAAAAAAACCAATTTTGCCCGCGAACTCCCTAAAAATCAATTTTGCCCTCGAACTCTAAAAAAATATCAAATATTTCCCCTCTGTCACATCACCATTTACATGTGGGTTGCCACATCAACATGTCCGCTTATGAGATTTTGGTGGCTTAAGGGCAAACTTAAAAACTTAAAAATTAGGCCCCTAATAACAAGTATTTAAAAAAATTGGGGCCTAATATCAAGTATTGGAAAAATTAAATTATAAGAGTATGTCCCTAAAAACAAGTATTTTAAAAAAATTAGACCTCTAATAACAAGTATTTTGAAAAAAATGAATTTGAAGAGTAGACCCCTAGTAACAAATATTGAAAAAAAATGGGCCTCTAGTAACAAGTATTGAAAAAAAATTGAGCCCCTAATAACAAGCATTGAAAAAAATTAGACCCCTAATAATAAGTATTGAAAAATAGATTTTAAGAGTGGACCATTAATAACAAGTATTGAAAAAATTAGACCCTAATAACAGAGAAATTATATCATGAGTCATTTCTGCCATGTCATCCATGCGACCAACCACCAAATGCATTCATTTAATTAATTTTTCCATCTCATCTTTTTACCAAGTGAATCTTCTCTAATATTTACTGTAAATTAAATTTAAAAACAGTTTTTACCAAGGGGAGATTCACTTAGTAAAAAGATGAGGTAGAAAAATTAATTAAATGAATGCATTTGATTGGTTGGTCCCATGGATGACGTGGCGGGAATGACCCATGATATAATTTCTCCTAATAATAAATATTAAAAAAATCAGACCCTGGTCAGGTGCTCGCCCTTGCCCTACACATCAACACCGTTAACCATAATATCATCACATTAACGATCAATACTAGTTAAAAGATTAAATTGATGCAATTCGCGAGTTGAGGGTCAAATTGAATATGTTTTTTTCGGATGAACTAAATTGATTATTTAATACGAATCGATAGATAAAAATATTTCACAAATCATACAATTATAATATTATTTATATTTCTCATTAAAAATAGAAACCAATAGATTTAATTTTATTTTCAAAGAAGTCTAATCATGTATCATCTTTTTCTTTTATTTTTATTTAATCAATCTCTTTATATATAAAACCTTGTTATAATAGAAAATTTAATGTTAATGTATCAAATGATAACATTTTACAATAATACATAATTATTTGGGTCCAAAGTTTTTTTTTTCCTTTAAAATGAACCCAAATTTTAAACTAATTTATTTAGCGAAGACTTATGTGCTTTTGCAGAATAATGGAATTGGCATACCGCGTTGAAATAGGTAGCTTGATAAACGAACAACCGCTTGTTTTCTCAAGAAAATGTATTTGCAGGGAATATCCACTTCAACAATAACAAGGAATGAAATTCATAATGAATGTTGAATTTTTCAAAGTACTAATGATTATATTATTTTATTTGCTTTCTTGCCCCAATAATATAACATAATACTGTAAACAATTCCATGGTAACATCAACGAAATTTCTTTTGGTTATACACTGATAGCGAACCTATATATATATTATTATTAAATATTGAAAGCCCTTTCCTGGTAAGAAGGGAAAACTCCATATTAAAATTCACGTTCATTGGTCAAGCTTTAACATAATAATAACATTAACGATAGATAAATATCCTCAATCATTTTTCGATATATTTTTTATGCTTTAATATTAAAAATATTAAAAAATAAATTTTAAGTCTTAATCTTAAAATTTAAATTCTAAACCATATACCTTACAAAATATATTATGCCCTAAATTCTCTAAACCCTAATCATAAAGTCTAGTGGCGGATCTATAATGTTTTTTGAGGGTGGGCATAAATTAAAATATTTTTAGGGTGGACACAAGTTATAAAAGCCTTAAAATTTCAAGGTGGGCAGAAGTTATAAAATTTAAGGACTAATTCATGAAAATAAAAAAATTAAAGACAAATGTATGAACTTTGAAATGTTTAGGGTGGGCCCGTTGTTATATGTGGCTCCGCCACTGATAAAGCCTAACTTTAAACCTTAAACCATAAATTTAATTTTTAGTACGGGGCATAGATAAAAACACCAAAAATAATAGAGGATTTCTATTCGAGTAATGATGTCGACTTTATAATGTCTACATAATTAATATCTACATGTTTGACTTTATATTTTAATTTTTTGTTTTAGCAATTTTGCAATATATATGTTCTTCCTTTGATCTCTGTCTGTATATATATGTGTGTTGTTTAACCCTCACTTGACTTGCATGCTCAAATTATATAAGCAATAATTTGGCTTGTCTAAGAAAGAAAGAAGCAAGATGTATAAGGTAGCGAACGCTTCAGAGTATCTGGTGATCACAGGCATAGGCATCCCAGACATTAAGCTTGCCAAAAAGGCATGGATACTCCCCGGTCAGTCTTACACCGTCTTTGACCTCTCCCCCGTCAACTACACCTTCGAAGTCCAAGCCATGAGCGCCGAGAAGCTCCCTTTTGTCCTCCCCGCGGTTTTCACCATCGGCCCTCGAGTCGATGACGAGGCCAGCCTCCTCAAGTATGCCAAGCTCATCTCTCCTCATGACAAGCTCTCTAACCATGTTAAGGAGCTTGTACAAGGTATCATCGAAGGTGAAACCAGGGTCCTTGCTGCTTCAATGACCATGGAAGAGATTTTCAAAGGAACCAAAGAATTCAAACTCGAGGTCTTCGACAAAGTCCAGCTTGAGCTCAACCAGTTCGGACTTTTGATTTACAACGCTAATGTTAAACAGCTCGTGGATGTGCCTGGACACGAGTATTTTTCTTACTTGGGTCAAAAGACTCAAATGGAAGCTGCTAATCAGGCCAAAGTGGATGTGGCGGAGGCCAAAATGAAGGGGGAGATCGGGTCCAAGCTAAGGGAGGGGCAAACGCTTCAAAACGCCGCAAAAATCGATGCGGACACCAAGATCATATCGACGCAGCGGCAAGGGGAGGGGAAGAAGGAGGAGATAAGGGTGAAGACCGAGGTGAAAGTTTATGAGAACCAAAGGGAAGCGGAATTAGCTGAGGCAAATGCAGATTTGGCGAAGAAGAAGGCGGGGTGGGCTAAGGAAGCGCAGGTGGCGGAGGTGGAAGCATCCAAAGCTGTTGCATTGAGGGAAGCCGAGTTGCAAAGGGAGGTCGAGAGGATGAACGCTTTGACCAGAACTGAGAAGCTCAAGGCTGAGTTTCTTAGCCAAGCAAGTGTCGAGTACGATACCAAGGTAAGTAACATTAACATATATACTACCATACTTTAATCGCGGTCTTTTCTTATCTAACTCCATAATATTAATATAGGAGTAGTATCATTTGTTTTTGATCTTTTGAAAATAAAGGTGCAAGAAGCGAATTGGGAGTTGTACCAAAAACAGAAACAAGCAGAGGCAATATTGTATGAGAAGGAAAAAGAAGCTGCGGCGCAAAAGGCTATTGCAGATGCGGCATTTTATGGTCGCCGGAGGGTTGCTGATGTGGAGCTGTATGCGAAGCAGAAAGAAGCAGAAGGGCTGATGGCACTGGCACAAGCCCAAGGTGTTTATCTACGAACCCTTTTAGACGCACTGGGAGGCAATTATGCTGCCCTCCGGGATTACTTGATGATCAATGGCGGAATGTTTCAAGAGATTGCTAAGATCAACGCTGAAGCCGTGCGTGGACTTCAGCCTAGGATTAGCATTTGGACTAACGGCAGTGAAGGAGCAACTGGTAGTAATGCAATGAAGGAGGTTGCTGATGTTTATCGGATGCTGCCGCCCTTGTTTAAGACTGTTCACGAGCAAACTGGAATGCTCCCACCGTCCTGGATGGGCACATTGCCGGACTCAAAACAACCTAGGACGGATTAAACAAGCATTTCGTCCAATGTCATGCTTAATCACACTTGCCATGCTCCTTAGTCCTTTATTTTGCTGCTTTTAAATCCTATTGTTTTCAAGTATTTTGCTATCCCTATACATATGATGTTCGGGGTGATTGTACTTTTCCTTTTAGTTGGTTTGCAAACACACGCTACTCGTGATACATCATGTAAATAAAATAAGGTGCAATATTGTAAAATATACGAAATTTATTAAAATTTTCAATATAAAATTTTTATCTTAAAAAATGTTTTTGTACTCCCACTGTTTTATTAAACTCATTTTTTTCTACTCTCTCCTTAATATTCCAACAAAATAAGTTTTAACTTTTCAAGGATTGAGATTATCATTTTAATTATTTTACAACGCATCTCTTATATAATTTTTTTCCTAAAACTACATGAAAAATTAAGAAGGGACAAGATTTGTGGGACGGGGAAAGTATCATTTATCTTTCTGATTGTTAAAATCACGTGCAAACACATTACGACATCAAATTTTGTTTTAAAAAATAATATAAAGATGATATTTTAATTACTTTTAAAAATAATATATTTTGAAAAGTACATTACTTTTAATTTTTTTAAAATAAATTATAATTTTTAAAAAGATATTTTATTTTTAAATTTTTTAAAGATTAAAAAGTTGGAATATTGAACTAATTTTAAAAAAAAAATTAAATTGTTATAAACTATGTTTGGGTGAAATTGATCTCTAAATGAACCTCTTGAAATGAGGATTACTCTTGCTTCTTGGATGGAGTATTTAGATGGAAAAGTTTTGATTTTTTGTTGTGATAGCCGATGAATAAGACGAGGAAGATATGGATAAAAACGAGAGGGGAAAATATTTGATGATATAAACAATGTTTTCTTGTCTCATACTCGAGTGTGCAAAACTGGGTTTAGTTAATCGGTAAGTTCGGGTTACTCGGTTCTCGACCCTAAACTATAATGATTAAATTAGTTTATTCGGTTCAATTTAGTTTGGGTAATGATTTTCTATTTTGTTTATTAAAAATATAAATTTTAATAATACGTTAAAAATATACTTTTAAAAACCGACACATGATATTATTATCTTTCTGAATACTAGCACGTTAAACACTTAAGTTTCATAAAATAAAACTAGATTTTACTTTTGGTAATGAGAAGGGAAAATAAATTTAGATTTTTTTAATATAAGATATTAAAATGAAAAATAATATAATAATTATATATTATATAACCGGTCAATTTGGTTACCTGGTTTTTCTCAAAATCGTAAACCATAATCAAACCGTTTTTTTTAAATAAAACCTCGAACATACATCCAATTTTTCGGTTCAATTAATCAATTTTTCGATTCGATTTTTTTCAGGTTTGAGGCTCAATTTCAGTTTTTTTTTTCACAACCCTACTCACAAATGGAAAAATTAATCCTCAAGCCCCTCATTTTTCAATATAATATTTCTAAGTTCCCAACCAAACTATCCGACCCATAGCTCAGTTACGGTAATTCCTTGACTCAAAATTTTGGGTTGTTACAATAGGAATCATTCAACCCTTAGGAAGTTGTAACAACTGTTGTTGATTAACATGTTCAATGATCTTTCGAGAAGATTCATAATCACAGGAGGAAAAAGAACAAGTGTATTATATTCATCCCAAAGCAATCATAATCGAGTGAAATAAACTGAAATTGAATAAGCACCTTGAGAATGTGATACAATTGTTGTGACCATAATATATTCGAAACGAATATAAACCCAAGATCTATATATATCTTTCAAATTATTAAGAACAAAACTAAAACTAGATTTGCGGAAGCGTACCTGAATCCATCGATGGAGATTTTCTAGAGAGGGTTTGATCTTCCGAGATAATAGATTACCTCTTGGCACACAACTCTCAGATGGGGAAAAGAGATGCAAGTTAACCTATATCTCGGGGACCACTACCCTTTATATAAACTGAATTAAAATAGTTTATTAATATTTACAACTCTGCCCCTCATTGAGTTATAAATCTAACTTATGGTATCTACACTTTTAATTCCATGACAATTTAGTACCTATAACACGTGTAATATAATTGGTCACTTAATTACGTGTTAAACTTTATAATAGCAACGTACATTATACATATGTGCCCACTATTATTGAATTTTAATCCAACAATCTCCCACTTGGGCAACATAACCTTATGAGCTCAAAAATTTTGCTATCATGTAATAGGTATTCTATAATAATCTCGTCCATCAATTATATCCATATAGGATCAAAGCGGTCTTCGCCATATTAATCATGACTGGGCCCATCAACGGTCACGTATACAAATATAATCAAATGACATAGATCAATCATGGATGCGTAGCATAGAAATTACATGTAAATGTGAACCGAACATGCCTATTTCCAGCTGGTCCTCTTTAAACATAAGTGAGGTCTTTATCCAAATAAGAAAAGAGTGAATAAATTGAATACTTCATTTCTGATCAGAAAATAACCAAATACATAAATGTCTGAAAATAAACATAAACATAAAGCGAACAAATAACAAACTCCCACTCAAACAATAATATCCTCAAATGATGTAACACCCATATGAGCAGTGTGCTCATGAAAGACCTTGGGTGATAAACCTTTTGTGAGCGGATCCGCTATCATAGAGTTTGTGCCAATGTGTTATGTGGATATTTGTCCACTTTGCACTCTTTCTTTCACAACGAGGAACTTTATGTCAATGTGCTTTGACTTAGACGAGCTCCTATTGTTGTTGGAATACAAAACTGTTGATTTATTGTCACAAAATAATTTAAGTGGTCTTTCTATATTCTCCAAAATACGCAGCCCAGTGACAAAATTTCGCAGCCATATTCCATGATTTGATGCCTCGTAGCATGCTACAAATTCTGCTGCCATAGTGGAGGGAGCTACAAGTGTTTGTTTGGCACTTTTCCAGGATATAGCTCCACCAGCTAACAGATAAATATAGCCTGATGTAGATTTTTTGCTATCTTGGCACCCAGCAAAATCAGAATCCGTATACCCTATGACCTCCAAATGATCTGATTTCCTGTATGTGAACATATAATCTTTTGTTCTCTAAAGATACCTCATAACCCTCTTGGTTGCTTTCCAATGGTCCATACCAGGGTTGCTTGAGTATCTGCCGAACATCCCAACAATGTACGCAATATCCGGACACATACATACCTGAGCATACATTAGACTCCCAATAGCTGATGTATAAGGAATCTTATGCATTTCTTGATTTCAAGATTACTTTTAGGGCATCGGGCAAGACAAAACTTGTCTCCTTTAGTGACAGGGGTGTCTATTGGTTTACTATTTTGTATGCCAAACCTTTTAAGTACTTTATCGATATAGTTCTTTTGTGACAATCCAAGAATACCCCGAGATCGATCTCGATGTATCTGAATTCCTAAAACAAAAGAAGCGTCCCCAAGATCTTTCATTTCAAAGTGCTTAGATAGAAATCTCTTAGTTTCGTGCAGTAAGCCTACATCATTCGTGGCAAGCAAAATGTCATCGACATATAAAACCAAAAATATTTACTTACTCCCACTAAACTTGTGATACACTCAATCATCAACAATATTCATCTCAAAACCGAACGAGACAATTACTTGATGAAATTTGTGATACCATTGACGAGAGGCTTGTTTGAGTCCATAGATGGATTTTGTTAATTTGCAAACTATATTCTTTGGGTCTCTCGACTCAAAGTTTTCTGGTTGCACCATATAAATTGTTTCTTCAATGTCTCCATTGAGAAACGTAGTCTTAACATCCATCTAATGTAACTCAAGATCAAAATGAGCTACAAGTGCCATGATTGTCCTAAATGAGTCTTTCGATGAAACTGGAGATAAAGTCTCTGAAAAGTCAATGCCTTCTTTTTTAGTATAACCTTTAGCTACAAGACGTGCCTTATACCTCTACACATTACCATTTGCATCCCTCTTGGTTTTAAAAATCCATTTACAACCAATTGGTTTTGCATCTTCAGGTAATGGGACAAGTCTCCAAACTTTATTGTCTTGCATGGATTTATACTCTTCTTGCATGGCATCAATCCACTTTTGAAAGTTAATACTTTGCATGTCCTGATGAAAGTTGATCGGATCATCTTCCATCATTCCATTATCATCCTCATTTTCTTGGAGAAATACAATATAATCATCCGGAATAGCATTTCTCCTTTCTCTCGTGGATCTCCTTAATGGCACTTGTTCTTGAGGTTGTTGAGTTTGTTCTTCTGGAACAATTACCTCATCCTGAATAAGAGGGAGCTGTTCGACATTGTCTTGTTGAGGTTCCAGATTCACTTCTTGATTGATAATCGGTATAGAAACTTGAACATCATCAAAAGTGATAGTAGGAACTGAGTTAAAACTCAATTCCTCCTCAAAGACAATGTCTCTTACCTTATTTCTCCCTCCAAACTCAACATCCTCAAAAAATATTGCAATTCACGTCTCAAAAATATTCTTAATTATGAGATCATAAAATTTATAGCCCCTAGATCGCTCAGAATAACCAATAAAGTAGCTGCTTACTGTTTTGGAGTCCAATTTCTTTTCAAGTGGCCTATAAGGCCTTGCCTCAGCTGGACATCCTCAAATGTGAAAATGCTTTAGAGTGGGCTTTCTACCCACCCAAAGCTCATAAGGTGTCTTTTCAGCTGCTTTAGTGGGTACTCTATTCAGAATGTACGATGTTGTCTTTAATGCTTCTCCCCAGAGTGACTCAGGTAAGGTAGAATGAGCAATCATACTCTTACCATATCCTTAAGAGTCATATTACGTCTCTCAGCAACACCATTCATACTAGGTGATCCTGGCATGGTGTACTGTGGGACAATACCACATTCCTCTAAGAACTTTGCAAATGGTCCTGAACATTGTTCACCTGATCCATCATATCTACCGTAGTACTCACCACCACAATCGGATCAAACTTTTTTAATCCTTTTGTTGAGTTGATTCTCAACTTCAGCTTTATAGGATTTGAACACGTCCAAAGACTAAGATTTTTCATGAATGAGATATAGGTACCCATAACGTGAGTAATCGTCTATGAATGTTATGAAATATTGTTGACCATTCCAAGATGCCGTAGGGAATGGCCCACAAATATCAGTATAAATTAATTCTAAGACGTCTGTAGAACGATTGGCACCTAATCTCTTAGTTTTGGTCTGCTTTCCCTTGATGCAATCAACACAAACATTAAAGTCTGTGAAGTCAAGGTACTCTAAAATACCATTAGACACAAGACGCTCAATCCTACACTTTGATATATGACCTAAGCGTTTATGCCATAATGATGCTAAATTTTCTTTATTTAATTTTCGCTTAGTACCACGTGATTCCACATGCAAGGTTTCATTATAGGATGCAATTGTATCTAACAAATAAAGGTTGTCATAAGCATTTAAATAACCAGTTCCAACAATACTTGAATTTAAAGACAAAGTAAACTGATTGTTTCCAAATGAACAATAATAACCAAATTTGTCCAACAAAGAAACCAAAACTAAATTCTGCCTAAAAGGCGGAACAACAAAAGTGTCTTTCAAATCCAAATAAAAACCAGTTCCTAATAACAACCTAAAATCCCCAATTGCTTCCACTTCCACCGATTTTCCATCGCCCACAAAGATGTTTCTTTCACCATCACTTGGCTTTTGGTAGCTCAGGCAACCCTGCATAGAAACACTTATGTGAGTAGTAGCACCAGAATCTCCACCAAGTGTTTCTAGGTACTGAAGCTAAATTAACCTTATAACAGACCAAAGTAAGATTCATACCTTTCTTTGCACGCCATGCGTGATATTTGTACAATCTTTCTTCATGTGTCCAGGCTTGTCACAAAAGAAACAATTATTTGGGACATTCTCTTGTTTCTTTTGAGCTGGACCCTTAGCAGCTTCATTCTGATATTTCCTTTTCTTGCCCTTGTCTTTAGAGGCACTAGACAAATGAGCACTTTTAGTTTTCTCACGCTTCAACCTTTCTTCCTCTTGAACACAATGAGAAATGAGCTCATTTAGACTCCACTTCTCCCTTTGACAGTTATAACTAATTTTAAATTGGTTAAACTGTGCAGGAAGCGATACCAAAACCATAAGGACGAGTAAATCATCAAAAAACTCAATCTTAAGTGCCTTAAGTTTTGAAGCAATATGAGACATTTCCATAATGTACTCCCTTATATTTCCTTGACCCTTGTACTTTATAGACATCAAAGAATTCAGAAGTGATGTCATCTCAACCTTATCGTTTTTAACAAAACGTTGCTCAATATTGTCAAGGAAATTCTTAGCCTGAATAATTTCCTCAGATTCTGCACCCCTAAAGGTTTCCGAAATGCTATGTTTCATGATCATCAGACTCATGCGATTAGAACGTTCCCACCTCTCAAAATCCCTTTTTACATCAGGGGTGCTTGCCGCAGTGAGAGGTGCAGGTTGTTCTTCCCTTAACGCAAGGTCTATGTCCATACAGCCAAACACTATTAGTAAGTGCCTTTTCCATTCCTTGAAATTCGTCCCATTAAGCATGGGTATAAAATTGACATTAGCAGATATTGTGGCAGCAGAAGAACTAGCTGAATATAGAATAAAAGAATAATAAATAAATAAATAAATATGCTCACACCAATAATTCATAAGTAAACAAATAAATTCAAAATAATGACTAATTCCCCTCAAGATACCAAACACAACATTAATATCAAGTCTTTGGATAGTAATATTAAATGTAAGTGGTACTCTTGTTGTAGCAATCAAACATTGACGATAAACTATGTCGAACAACAGGTTAATCTTTGGACTAACGTATTGCACACATAAATTACCTTATGATTGTCACACATTTATTACCACATGTGTTATTTGAAATTCGGCCAAATATTAATTTTCCTTTGGGTCAATTAATAAACGCATGAATTACAAAAACACAAACATCTTGATATTTTAAATAAATTAATCTACGCAGAAGTGGTCACTTTGGTGACATTGTGTTTCAATTAACCTATTAAAATATTAGGCATAGCCAAAACATGAATTTATATGTTTCTAAAGATTTATCTTTATACCTAATGATCAAAATTAAAATTTTGATCCAACCGAATTGAATATATATAGTAAATCAAATATATACTTCATAACAGTAAACCAAATATTAAGGGAAAATTTATATTCTTAAAAAAAACAAACAGTTTACTGTTAATGAATTCCATAACCAAAACATAATATATTCAAAGATATTCATTAGTATTAAAATCTTAAATTCAATAAACACTAGATAGTAAATTGAATTGATTCTAACAATCAAAATCTTACGAAGTGAAAAACAATCATGTATTTGCCTATTGAAAAAAATAACGTATGAAATACATGTATCGATCGGAAATCCAAAAACGCACAAGCCCTAATTTAAAATCTAATTTCCGATTAATAGTTACCAACTAAAATCAATTTCCAATTACAGATTAATTTTGCAACCAAAGAATATAATGCAACGACAGAACGTATATCACCATAAATTCACATATAGTAGATTTCAAATCGGCAAATAAACGATGGAAGATAATAACCCAAAAATTGTGATCTCAATGATTTGACATAACCTGCCTCTAATGCCACTTGTTGTGACCATAATATATTCAAAACGAATATAAACCCAAGATCAATATATATTTGTCAAATCATTAAGAACAAAACTAAAACTAAATTTGTGAAAGCGTACCTAAATCCATCGATGGAGATTTTTCAGAGAGGATTTGATCTTCTGAGATGATAGATTACCTCTTGGCACACAACTCTCAGACGGGGAAAAAAGATATAAAAGTTAACCTATATCTCGGGGACCACTACCCTTTATATAAACTGAATTAAAACAATTTATTAATATTTACAACTCTGCCCCTCATTGAGTTATAAATCTAACTTATAGTATCTACACTTTTAATTCCATGACAATTTAGTATCTATAACACGTGTAACATAATTGGTCACTTAATTACGTGTTAAACTTTATAATAGCAACGTACATTATACATATGTGCCCACTATTATTGAACTTTAATCCAACAACAATCTCCCGATGGAGGATACACATATGATCCATCAACTTTGTCAAACCATTCCTTGCGATTTTGCTAAACTATCAAGGCACTCGAAGTAAAAATTATGCCACTAGAAAATTCATGACTAACAATATTCAAAATCTAAGAAAGGACTACAACCCATTGAGAAAGTAAGATTTCTCGATAACAAGAACCATCAATGAAGCCTACCTTAATATTAATAATTTTCAATCCCAATTAAGTAATGAGAAACAAGCATGTTTCTAAGTGTTGTTATCTGATGAACAAAGGTATAACAGACGGTTAAAATCAACTTGATCTTCCATGATTCGCTCAAACAAGAAAGATATCAGACTCGAAGAAAATAAATTTTGAGAAAATTTAACACTGGAGACGTATTAAAAGGACGAGTAAATAAATCTTAACTGACGATGATCTGTACAAAAATTAATCCACTGACAATGGCTCTAATATCATGTTAAGTGGATAATGAACGATAGACGGATAACTGTTGTATGTAAACAATTAAGAATAAAAATTTTATATATTTCTGATATTAACTTATCAAGAATGAACAATTACTTTTATACAAGATTTATGCACATAACTAACTAGCCTAACTAATTTATTTTTCTCTAATTAAATAACCACCTCTTAACATATCTTTTTCTAGCTCCACCTTTGTTCATCATTTTTCATGAGATACGCAAAAAAAAATGAATAAAGGGTTTTGTTTTGATCAATCTAAGGTTGTGATAGAGGACATAAGTGTAGGATTTTATAATACCCGAGCATATATGTAAGTATATATTATGTTTTCTCCTAATAAATAAACAAATAGATATATAAGTAAATAAATCCAGATGTTAAATAAGTCCAAAATATATAGTCCATAAATCAAATAATGCCCATTTTGCAATAAACAGAGCCCGAATGCAAAACAATATCTGTTACAACCATTTCCGCCCAAATTAACCCATAACAGCTAGTTGTCACGTCCGTAAATTCACACAAACTAGGACGTGCGGCCTTGGGTGCTTGCTGGGCGGATTAGCAACCAAGTAAACCTAACTGATCGAAGCTAGAATGCTTGGATCGTCACGGAAACGAAAGGAACAAAGAAAGGAAATGGCTAGCAAAGAAGACCGAGGGAAATGAGTGAATGTTCAATGTATTACTCAAATCAGAAGTGATTTACAAGTGAGGAGGGAGCCTCTATTTATAGTTGAACTCCCCTACATCCAACAGCTCAGTTTAAATTACATCGACGGTCGAGATTGATCTTATCTAATCAAATCTCAATTTCAAATCTCTAATTATCACAAACATTATCTACAAATTATATTTCAAATAAATAGATAATGCTTTGACCGAATTACCCTCCTGAATCCTCCATGGATTTGGCTAAGTCTTGTGGGCTTGCGGGCTCTTTAGCATTCTCCAAATGTCGGGCCAAGTGTGATGGTCTTGGCAAGCCCAAAATGGCATGGAGGGCCTCCTCAGCTGCCTGGTGTGCACTGGGCTTGGACCCAAGGGTGTGGGCCATGACAATCTCCCCCACTGGTTCTGGCGACGCCCTCGTCGCCCGACTGGTATGGTAGTGCTCCACTTGGTTCTTGAATTGCCAAAGGGCCTCGGCTGGTTCCCAACTTCCTTCGCTGTCGGGAAGTCCCTTCCACTGAACAAAGTACTCGTGCCTTGGCCGGTAGTTTTGCCGTCGAATTACTCTCTCTGCTTGGATCTCTCGAACCTCGTTCTCATAGGAGACCTTCACTCCGACTGGCGCTCGGTGTGACTTGCCTCGATCCGGATCTAACTCATCTCGATGGTAGGGCTTGAGTTGACTGACATGGAACACTGGATGAGTTCGGATGGTCGATGGCAACTCCAATTTGTAGGCCATGGTGCCTACTCGCTTCACAACTTCGAATGGACCCTCGTATCTCCGCACAAGACCCCTGTGCATGTTCTTTTCGCGGAAGATCCTGGTGATTTTGGCAAGGACTTGATCACCAACTTGGAAGTTCACGTCCCTACGCTTTCGATCTGCCCACTTCTTGGTCCGCTTCCCTGCCCTGTGTAAACAAGCTCGGGCTAAGTCGTGATTCTCTTGCCACTCCTTGGAAAACTTGTGTGCTGCTGGATTAGGCCCCTCATACTTGGTAGCAACCGCGTTGGGTGTAAGCGGTTGTTGCCCCATCACGATCTCGAACGGACTTTGGTTTGTCGCCTCGCTCCGTTGCAAGTTGTAGGAAAATTGGGCCACATCTAACAGCTTTGGCCAGTCGCGTTGTGTGGCACTCACATAGTGCCTCAAATAGATCTCCAACAAAGCATTCACTCGTTCGGTTTGCCCGTCGGTCTGTGGGTGGAAACTAGTTGAGAAGTTCAAACTTGATCCCAAGAGCTTGAACAAGTCGGTCCAAAACTTCCCTGTGAACCGCGAGTCTCGGTCACTGATGATTGTCTTTGGCACTCCCCAAAGCTTTACCACGTGCTTGAGGAAAAGACGGGCTACCTCCTCTGCTGGGCATGCCTTAGACGCTGGAATAAACGTCTCGTACTTCGAAAACCTGTCAACAACAACCATAATAGTAGACAGGCCATCAGTGCTAGGCAAACCGACAATAAAATCCATGGAAAGACTCTCCCATGGTCGCTCGGGAATGGGCAATGGGTGCAACAATCCTGCTGGTTTCTTCATCTCCACCTTGTCCTGTTGGCACACAAGACAAGACCTCACATAGGCTTCAACATCATCGCCCATGCGTGGCCAGTAGTAGTGCTCGCTGATTAGTGCCATGGTTCGATTCATCCCTGGATGTCCGGCCCACTTGGAGTCATGACACTCCTTCATGAGCTCCTTGCGCAATTCTCCAAACTGAGGCACGTAGAGGCGGTGTCCTTTGGAATAGAGCAAGTCCCCCTCGAGCCAAAACCTTCTGGTTTTCCCTTCTTTGGTATACTCGATCAACGTTTTGGCCGTTGGGTCATATGACAACCCCTCTTTGATGCGCTCCAACAACTGTCCCTTCGGCAAGCTAACAATCTCCATGTTGTACCTTCGGCTTAAGGCATCGGCAACAAAATTCACTTTCCCGGGTTTGTATTCCAAGGAAAAATCAAACTCTGCAAGGAATTACTGCCAACGAGCCTGCTTGGGAGACAATTTCTTTTGGGTCAGAAAATAACTATTGGCAATATTATCAGTGAATACCACAAACCTCGACCCAAGAATGTGGTGACGCCAAGTACGCAAGCAATGCACTACTGCTGTCATCTCCTTCTCATGGACCGTGTACCTTCTCTCGGTCTCATTGAGCTTCCGGCTCTCATATGCAACCGGATGTCCTTCTTGCATCAGGACCCCACCAATGGCAATATCGGATGCATCGGTGTAAATCTCAAAAGGCTGTGTGATCCGGTAACACCAACACTGGCTCACTCGACATGGCATTCTTCAGTCCCTCAAAGGCTTCTTGGCACTCGGTGCTTCAGTCCTACCCCTTGTCCTTCTTCAATAGCTCGGTCAATGGTGTGGCGATCTTGGAGTAACCCTTGACGAACTTTCGGTAGTAATTGGCTAGCCCCAGGAAGGATCTCAATTCTGTCACCTTGGTTGGCGGCTCTCAATCTGAGATGGCTTGAATTTTGGCCCCATCCATCCGGATCTTGCCACCTCAAACCATGTGGCCTAGAAAAGGGACCTCCATCTAAGCAAACAAGCACTTCTCCAATTTGACGTAGAGCTTGTTTTCCCGCAAGACCTCGAACACCTGTCTCAAGTGTTCCACATGCTCCCCAAGGCTCTTGCTATAGATGACAATATCATCAAGGTAAACTACAACGAATTGATCAAGGAAAGGCTGTAGTACCTTATTCATCAGGGTGCAGAAGGTGGCGAGAGCATTCGTGAGGCCAAATGGCATCACAAGAAATTCATACGAAGCGTAGCGTGTCACACAAACTATTTTTGGCTCGTCTCCTTCTGTAATCCTCACTTGCCAATATCCGAACCGCAAATCCAACTTGGTGAACCACCTTACACCACCAAGTTGATCGAACAAGTCTACTATGAGCGGGATCGGGTACTTGTTCTTCACAGTGAGCTTGTTCAAAGCTCGATAGTCGATGCACATTCGAAGAGTCCCATCATGTTTCTTCTGAAAGAGCACCGGAGCACCATAGGGTGCCTTTGATGGTCGGATATAGCATGCATCAAGGAGTTCCTTCAATTGTCTGCGTAACTCCTCTAGTTCTGGCGGAGCCATTCGGTAAGGGGCTCTAGCGGGTGGCTCCGCGTTCGGCACAAGTTCAATCTTGTGGTCGACCTCCCTTTTCGGTTGGAGATCCTTAGACAACTCGGCAGGCATCACGTCACAGAATTCTGCCAAAACTTGTCCCACTTCTGCTGGAACATCCTCGGTCATGGTGGCCTCATTGATCACCAACGTTGCTAGGTAGGTTGGCTCCTCCTTGCGAACTCCCTTGCTGAATTGGATGGCTGAAATCATCTTGGCCCCAACTCCAGCTACTCAGTTTACCGGAACAATACATTGGCCTCTCGGATCAAGTATGCACAAGCAATCGGCAAATGGAACGGGAAACGCATTAATCTTGTCAAGGAAACTAAGCCCAATGACAAAGTCAAAATCATCAAGTGGAATTACCTTGATGTCTTCCTTACCAGACCAGCCCCCAATCTCGAGTTTGACTCTTTTTGCTACTCCTGCAATCGGAGCCTCATTGGCATTCACGGTCTTGATGAACCCACTTGCCTTCTCAACATGAAGGTCAAGTTTCTTTGCGGCCTGTTCGGACATGAATAACTCTGAGGCACCAGTGTGTACTAGCGCGCTCAACTTCTGGCCAGCAATGGTGATGTCGACAAACATCAGCCCCTTCTTCTTGGAACCCTTCTTGACCTCCATGCAACTGAGGATGGAGCCAAGCTTGAGGGTCTCCTCTTGATCTTCCTTTTCTTGGATGGCAGCAACTTTCTGTCTTTGTGGGCAATTGCTTTTGTAGTGTGGCCCTCCACACTCAAAACATTTGAGATTCCCGTCTCCTCTCTTATTCCGGTTCCATGGTTGGTTGGCTGTATAATTGGTGTTGGATTGCCTATTGGAGTTGTTCTTTGGTTTGTCTCCCCCACCATTGCCTCCATTACCACGTAACTTTGGCTTTGGTTTGGTTGACTCATTTCTATTGGCACTATGCTCCTTCAATGATTTTGCAATCGCCATGGCTTTGGAGAGTTCCTTCACGTCTCTCTGTTCTAGCTCGGTGTTCGCCCATGGCTTTAGTCCATCCATGAACTGGAAAAGAGCATCCTTCTCGGATAAGTCTGGGATCTGAAGTTGAAGCTCGCTGAACTCTCGAACATAGTCTCGAAGGGTCCCGACATGCTTAAGAGCTCTAAGCTTCGATCTTGCCTCTTTCTCGGCATTGCCCGGGTAAAACTGCTCCTTCAATTCTTCTTGGAACTCAGCCCACGTTCCAACAGCAGTGCCCCCACGTTGCTCATCCGAGCACCTACGTTGCCACCACAACAGGCGACGTCAGACAAATAAATTTAAGCAGTTATTACCTTTTCGGTATCCTCCACGATACTCATTGCCTTGAAATATTGCTCAAGTCCCCACATGAAGTTCTCTACTTCTTGAGCAGATCTGGTCCCCTTGAACGGCTTGGGCTTTGGGGCATCGATCCTGGGCTTGGGCACAGTTGCTTCGGCCATCATGCCATTCAACATGGCAGTCTTGTAGAGAAGTAGCTCGGCACAGAGCTTCTTCACTTCTTTCATCATCTCCTCCTTCACAGCTTCAACAGCAGCTTTGATGGAGAGATCTTGGTCGTTCAACGACTCATACAGGTTCTCGAGATTCTCGTTAACCTCCTTCATGATGTCTTCTTTCATGGAATCCATCTTCTCGAAGTGCTCATCGGCTTCCTCCTGGGTCCCTTGAAGCTCGACAATCGACCCTTCAAGCCTGACGACCCTATTGTCCAAGGCAGCAATAATGTCCCTCGAACTCTTTCGCTTCTTCCCGGCAGCTGCAGCACGAGTCTCACGGTCAGTTGCTGGGACCTCACCGGCGTTCTGTGGTGCCATCTCTCTCGACGAAATTGGCTCTGATACCAACTGTCACGTCCGTAAATTCACACAAACTAGGACGTGCGGCCTTGGGTGCTTGCTGGGCGGATTAGCAACCAAGTAAGCCTAACTGATCGAAGCTAGAATGCTTGGATCGTCGCAGAAACGAAAGGAACAAAGAAAGGAAACGGCTAGCAAAGAAGACAGAGGGAAATGAGTGAATGTTCAATGTATTACTCAAATCAGAAGTGATTTACAAGTGAGGAGGGAGCCTCTATTTATAGTTGAACTCCCCTACATCCAACGGCTCAGTTTAAATTACATCGACGGTCGAGATTGATCTTATCTAATCAAATCTCAATTTCAAATCTCTAATTATCACAAACATTATCTACAAATTATATTTCAAATAAATATATGATGCTTTGACCGAATTACCCTCCTGAATCCTCCATGGATTTGGCTAAGTCTTGTGGGCTTGCGGGCTCTTTCGCATTCTCCAAGTGTCGGGCCAAGTGTGATGATCTTGGCAAGCCCAAAATGGCGTGGAGGGCCTCCTCAGCTGTCTGGTGTGCACTGGGCTCGGACCCAAGGGTGCGGGCCGTGACATAGTACACAACCCATTTATAGTTCATAGTACCACGTGGCACTTACTAATTGGCAAAACAAAGCACAAGGATTGTGCTTCTTTGTGTCTGAGCTGATAACAACTAATAGACAACTGTCTATGACATCATCCCCGTAATGTCATCCATGACGTAGTTTTACCTCAGACCTATAAAAGAAGAGAGAGAAACATTCAAATCATTAATTATGTGCAATTATTACTAAAATTAAAAAGAGAGAAAATATTTGAGGAAAGTCGATCCATCATCACTAGAGAGTGAAACGTCACCTGAGACATTTCACAGTCACCGAGAAAAGAGATCAAAGCAACGATTTTCGCCTTCGTGAAAATATATCTTCCTCTTTTATTTGATTTCCTGCAAAATAAACAAAAAAATAAGTTTACATAAACACATAAAATCGAAATAAAATAAACTAAAATGAAAAAGCAAATTGAAAAGAAAAGTGGTGCTAGCCGAGGTGGTTCTAAGAGAGATGACAGAGTTGAAAAGGGTTTGGAATGGGTAGCGTAGGTCTAAATTGGTGAATAAAGGGTTAGATCCTGTCGGATCGAAGTAAATCTAGTGTTTTAGTTCGAAAAAGAGAAAATTTTAATTCTAGGAGACGACTGTCAAAAATCATCTCGCGGCGGCCGAAAATCACTTTATGACTGTTGAAGTAAGTAGAAGGATGGTCATAATATTTAGGTGGCGGGCGGAGTTTGAGTTATGGTGGTCGGAGAGGTTTAGGAGGTGGCCGAGGAAATCTAAACGGCAAAAAAACGGCGGCCAGTGGTGGTGTTCATCATGTTCTTCATGAAAATGAAGAACACTTGATGAACACAAAGCAAAAGCCTGTTTTTTTTTTATCAATTTGGGTGGTTCATTCTTGGCAATTTAGTGTTTTTGAATAAAGAATTGAGAGAGGTTCAGGTTAGAGAGAGAGAGATCTTAAAAAGTGAAGAAGAATGCCTAATTTTGGCCTGAGATGGGTATATTTAAACCCAGCTCAAAATGTGTTGATTTGAACTCGGGTCAAAAGGGATCTGCGCGTTTTGAATTGGGTCTGCGCCCTTTTGTTCGGATTCTCTTGATTTTGTCTTCAATTTTAAATGTATTCAAATTGGTCCTCTTTTTAAATAAAATTGAAAATTCAAGTTTCAATTTATTTAATTTAGTCCTTATTGTTTGCTTTAAGTTTCAACTTGTTTAATTTAGTCCCTTTTCAGCTTTAATCGTTTAATTTAAATGCAATTTAAATGTTTATTAATTGATACATGATTTTATTAAGGCATGTAGTATTATTTGGGTGGCTTAAACAATTAGTTTTATTTTAATAGAGCCTTAGTATATTTGTATATGTTCTTTTAATTAGGGTATTAATAATTTAAATAGGGATATAGATAATTTAGTAAATTGATAATGTTGTTTAGGAAATTTGGGAATTTCAATTTGAATGGTGTTCACATGTAATTGGATGTTATTCAACATAAATTCTCAAACCAAATAAGCAATATTTATTAAAACCCTAGAAAATACTAAATAACTTAGATAAATAATAAAGAGTCTTTATAGGATTAATTACTTTAAATATTGTAGTGATATTAATTAATAGAAGAATATTATCTATAATTTTAGAATTCAATTAGGAATGATATCCTAAAGAAATTGGGTATTATTCCATGTGGATTGTGGAATTAAAAATTATTCATAGATTAAAAAGTTCATAAATTAATTAGAGTCTTTTTAGGTTATGACCTAAAATAAATTTCCATAATTAATTGCATACATAAAAAACCTTTTAGAAATAAAATACATGTTAGGAATATAAAAGACGATGCCCTAATCGTATAGGGGCATTTTCAATTTTATATTCGAAATAAAATGCATTTTGCTGTAAAATGAACATTTTCATTTTAAATATAAACACAATTAATAATTAATGCGAATCATTATTTTAAAATGCCAAAATGCAACGCGAAATTAAAAGGTACCGGTTTAGAGCGTTTGTAGGGTGCTAACCCTTCCCCATACGTAATCGACTTTCGAACCCAATTTTAAAAATCTGTGGTTGTTTTATGGTGTCCATGATCGGTGATGACTCCATTTTCATAAAAATCAGATTTAAAAGAAACCCATACTTCAAAAATTAATCGTCCAAGCTATTTCAAAAAATAGTTTCGACAGGTTGGCGACACCGCTGAGGACCTCGTGATCCAGGCCTTAATAAATTTTGTGCTGCACTTTGGCATTAAAAAATAATAATTCAAATTTAATTTCTTCATTAATTTCTAATTGTGTTTATAGAAAAAAATGAAAATATGCACTTTCTTTGGGTGATTTGGTGATTATAACTTTCATTCATGCATAAACCTTCTACCCAAGTTTTGTTCTTTAAGTGGAAGCGAGACATTTTCTTACGTGGGGTTTTTCACCTCTGTGTGGGAATTTTGCCTTTCTTATGGATACCAACCTTATATTTCGTGGGGTCTTCACCTCCGTATGGTATAAGGGAATATATATACCTCTGAATCGATATCTTATCATCTTAGTAGACGATAATGAAAATTCGGGTACCCGAGTCTAGATCTTGAACCACATACTGTGAATCTAAGAGCCCACCCCACTAGAGCCATACGGATAACCGTAGAAAACTACACAACATGCTATTAGGATAACTATGTTTTAAATACATTTCTCTATTTTTTTGCATGTTTTGTATTATTTTTAACAATTTATTTTTTTCTTATATGATTATTTTACCATACTGACACAATATTTTTTATTTTTCTATTTTGTTTTTTATGTATGTTGCATACCATTGCATCACATTAGAGGTGTTGATTCAATGGTGAGTCCAATAGAAGGCGGTCATAATGGTTGATGGGTTTGATAAATAAGGGAAAGATAATACATCAGTTTGGACTTGGTTTGAAGAAATACAGTTCAGGAAAGAGGACAATATTCGAGGTGATCATGTGTCATAGATGATGGGTTATAGCTGTATAAATTCAAAACAGAATGAGTCTTCCGAAATTGAAGATCATATGAGATCAATGGGATTCTGATATAAAGATCTGGTTCCAAAAAGAGTATGGAGACTTAACACCGTTACTGGATGCTTAAGTTAACCGAGAGTTAATCAGGGCCATGACCCAATTCTAGAATCCAGCTTACAACTGATTTATCTTTGAAAGCATGGACATGACATCGACCATTGAAGAATATAAGGCTTTACTGCATTGTCCAAAAATTCAGAAACACAAGGTTTATACTAGACCTCCTAACCATCAGAGTTTTAGAAAGAAATTAAAAGTTGTCAAGGGAATTAAAAAGAGCTGATTTAATGGGAAATTTGTTGAAAAGTGAAATACCGATCAGCAAGAGGATAAGAAATGTGTAAATTGGAGGGTTATTCAGGGTTTAATTCATATGTGTAACCCCCTCGACCCGGCCTAACCGCCAGACCGACCCCAGCGAGTCACGTTAAGTTTACCAAGGTAAACCGTGAGAATAAACCCTAAAACGGGACCAATTTTTTTCTTTTATCTTGTCTAGATGCTTAATTAATACCCTACATGTTCATGCTGACAGCAGGTGAAAACTCAACTCAATCGGGCGCCGAATCGACATCCAATTGGCCTAATCGCGATTTAGGGACCAAATTGCAATTTCGGCAAAAATACATGGACTACACCAAATTTTATCTTACCTTTCCTTAAATTAAACAGGTTTCATGCTTACGTGTCAAAAACTAACTCAAAACGGTCATTGGATCCATCAGAAATGACATTCACAAAAATAGGGACTAAAATGTAAGAAAACATAACCTCATTTCCAAGACAATAACAGAATTACCTGCCACCGGTACGGTCTAACCCGTTTCGGTATGGTTTGAAACACTACGTTTCGGTACACATCTCCTCGTACCGGTACGCCCAACGGTATTAACGAACTCTTGAAAATGCATTGTGGACCGTACTGATACGACTAGTGGTGTTTCAGTACACGGGATTTTGTTTAAGAGAAGATTTCAGTGGTTGGAACCCGTACTGGAACACCCCTTCCTGTACCAATACGCTAGGCCAAAATAGCCTAGGCGTATCGGAACACCTAACATCCATGTCGAAACCTTATGCCTGAAAATTCCTTACCGTACCGAAACGCCAAGTAGCGTACCGATACGCCTATGCATTCCTGGTTCGATTCAGCTTATTAAACATGTTTTTTAACCACACAAATCACCCTATCAAGTCCCTAATACATAACCAACATATTCCAATGATCATGGCTCAAACATTCATGGCATAACATCAACTTTTCATGGCATCAATCATTAAAAGTAACCTATATGCATGCATCCTAGTTTTTCATCCAAGCAACATTCCAAAATGTAAACCATCACCAAAAACAAACTTTAGAGGCCTTTTACAACTCAAGAGCAACCAAGCAATCAAGCTCAAACAGAGAGTTCAACAAAACGTCTCCCAAAAACAAAACAAGTACCCATTGCCTTTATTCTTATAGTCTAATCCAACACATACTTTGATAACCAAGTCTTGCTAGGATCCCCTTGCTTCTTGCTGCCTTCCGAGACCTCAATTATCTGCATTGATGGACAAAAAGAGCGTAAGCACACTAGGCTTAGTGAGGAGTGCTCAAATACAACACACCATCAATGCATTTAAAACCATTATCCAATAGCACATTGAAAATCTCTTTTTAAATAATATTTTCCGACATATAAAACATCATCATGCCTTAAAAAAATCATGCACTTTAACACTTTCAAAACTAGCATATTAAACCATTTGCAACATGTATCATTAACCAACAGCAAATCCCATTGCTAACCTCAATTTAAGCCTTCACATGCATAACAACCATATGCAAAGCTTAAAGAGAACACATGTATAAATCACATTATACAACATAAGCCTTTCTATGATACATTAACCATTATATTGGCTTACAAGTGATCATCAACCAAGTCCATTAACCAAATCTCTAACCCGGTCCACCGAACCGTCTAATAATCCTCAAAATCGCTAGGCCCAAAAACTGGGACGTTACAATATGTACTATAACTCATTGAAGAAGACAAGTTTATTTGCTTTGTGCATTTACGGACTAGTCCTGTTTTCGAGAATCTTAGATCATATTGATCCGTCTCCGTTAGTGTTCTTTGAACGTTTAAAAAATGCATCAATCTAGTATTGGCAATTTTAGCAGAGGCATTTAAGTCCTTGACTGTTGACAGAAGGTTAGGAGTAGGAAGATTTATTGGCTATGCACAACTTTTAGAGGGTTGATTTCGAGTACACCGGTGAAAGATAACTCATAGATAATAGTGGTTTTTTAGCACTTATTCACCAATAGAAGAACCTTTGGCAAAGTGTACAATTGAGAAGAAGACAAAAGACGAATGAACTCAATGCTTCAAAGACATGAAAGATACTGATATTGTATAAAATGCTCCCTGGTTAATTCAAGTAAATTATCTGTACCGATGCGAGAACAAGGACTAGATTCCATTACTAGGAGTGTGGGGTTGCATATTGTCCTTTACTAGTATCTAGACAGTTGGCATCAAGGCAATTTATTCATAGATTAAATAATATCCTACAGCAATGATATCCTACAGCAATTGGGTATTATTTTACGTGGGGTGTGGAATTAAATAATATTCATAGATTAAAAAATACTTAAATTATTTGGAGCCTTTTTAAGTTATGACCTAAAATAAATTTCTTTAATTAATTGCATACATAAAAAATCTTTTAAAAATAAAATACATTTTATGAATATACAAGATGATGCCCTGATCACATATGGGTGTTTTTAAATTTTATATTCGAAATAAAATGTATTTTGTTGTAAAAGGAATGTTTTCATTTTAAATATAAACGCAATTAATAATGAATGAACCAAATTAAATTCGAATCATTATTTTAAAATGTCAAAATGCAACACAAAATTAAAAGGTACCAATTTCGGGCGTTTGTGGGTGCTAACCCTTTCTCACACGTAATCGACTTCCGAACCTCAATTTTGAAAATCTCTGTTGTTTTATGGTGTCCGGTATACCAAAATGATCAATGACGGACTATATTTTTATAAAAATCAAATTTAAAAGAAGCCCCTACTTTAAAAATTAATCGTCTAAGCTATTTCAAAAAATAATTTCGACAAATTCAAAGCTTAAAGATACGAAGAGCATGTGATCAAATGCTACCAAGTTTTGAATTTAGACATTTTATTTTCTATTTAGTTTTCTGCAATATAACACCCCCAAAAAGATCTTTGCTAGAAAAAGAAGGTTTGAGATCTATTCCTTATTAGAGTTTCTTCATTTATTAGTTAATCTACATTCTGTCATTGAAATCCGCTCAATGGTCATTTGACTCACCAGAATTTAAATTTTCGGTCTTGGAATCCGGTTTTTAACTAAACCAGTTCTTCCCCTTAAAAAAATTCATCTTCGAATTTTACCTGAAGGAAGTAAATAAGGATACTGCTTCTTCATAGTTTCTTCAGGCTCCTAGGTAGCTTCTTCAACTTTGTGACTCCTCCAAAGTACTTTACCAATGGGTTTGTCTTGTTCCAAAGTCTTTTGACTTCTCGAGCCAATATCTGCACAAGTTCTTCCTCATAGGATAGGTTGGGTTGGATTTCTACCGACTCCGGTTCGATTATATGCGATGGATCTGAACGGTATTTTCGGAGCATCGATACATGGAAGACATCATAGATTTTACTGAGCTCCGATGGCAATGCTAGACGGTAGGCTATAGAACCTATCTTCTCAGTGACTTCGAAAGGGCTAATAAATCGAGAACTCAGTTTTCCTTTCTTGCCAAAACGAAGGATTTTCTTCCACGGGAAGACTTTAAGGAATGCTTTTTCTCCCACAAAATATTGTATATCTCTTCTTTTAAGTTCACCCAATAAAAATATTTGTCCAATAAATGCGTGACATATGACATCCACTCAACATCTCCTATTACCCTTTAGGTTTTTAGGAAAGCAAACAAAAAACAAAGGAAATTTTTCAAAAATTGGTTCTTTTTTTTTAGAAATTGAACAATCCTAAGTCTCAAACACTATAATTTCATGAACTCATCTATTCTGATTCATCAATTTCGATCAATGTTTTTTCATTGTCAATTTTTTTTACTAAATAAAAACTTTAAATGCAATAAAAATGTCCAAAAACACTTCAATTGCGTAAACTCATATATGAGAAAGTGACATCAAGATCTTAAGTCTAAAAATTTAGTCCCAAAACACATAAACTTCACTTGTAATAGTGAGATGAGTAAAAAAGTTGCAGGACTTGAAAAACTCATCAATAGACTATAACCATTTTTTAACGACGATCTAAAAACAAATCGGAATAAAATATCAATGACTTACATTAACAAAAACTTTAAATATCTAAAGCAAAAGAATATAGTTTAAATACTTATTTTAGACATAATCACAGTGGTAAAGTTTCTTTTAATGAATATGACTAATATTTGCTATAAAAGTTATAGTCCTAATCAAGTACTTTTATCATATGTGTGGTATTTCATACATATAAAAATAATTATATTTTCTCACATTCACATTATGAATGAAAGAAATATAAAATTATATTAACAAATAATTTATTTTTTTCTTTTTGATAAGAGGAGGGAAAATATTGTTTGAATCCAAAACTTAATGTCAATCATGATTAAAGTGATGTCCCTTGTAAGTACACTATAAAGTTGAAGAACATCGTGTTCAATTCTTTAGCAATGACTTTTATTTAAAATTATATAAAAATACAAATACCATTAGAATAACACACATTATACCTTAAATAAGAATAATTTAATAAATTTCAATTGAGATTGTAGTTTTGTTTGCCGTTGTAGTTCAGAAACCTAGGTTTGGGGGGCAAATGCCGTTTACAAAAGTCAAATTTTTTGGCTGTTTGAAAACGCCCGTTTGGGCGAGAAAATTGGCTGGTGAACAGGCGTTTGGAGCCAAACGAGGGTTGTTTGGAGTTGATATTGCTAGCGAACGAGCGTTGCCCACCGCAACAGCAACCAAAAAACACAGCTTGTGTGTTGCTTAACTTGTGACATCAATTTTGATCGGACTTTTAAATATGATATAGATATAAATAGTTAATAAGTAAAGTAAACAAACAAATAAATCAATATAGAATAAAAGTAAACTATGTTGAATGTATTTCAGGAGAAATTATTAGATGATCTCGGCTCACCATGTCATTCATTGTCCATCCAATGAGATTTATTCATTTTAGCGTAACTTCCAAATAACTACCACTCTTTAATGACATGTAGGAAAGATGTGAAGATTCACCTTAGAAAAAAATAAGATGTAAAAGTGTTATTGGATAGGACTATAGATGACGTGATGAGTCAGGCCCATCTAATAATTTTTCGTATTTCAGGGATACAAATCCAATAACATTTTTTCTTTACTGTAAAGTACAAATAAGGGAAGATGCCAACATTTCAAGCAACTACAACGTGAGACCAAATACCATCACAACTTCACAATCCCTTTAATTTGGTATTTTATAGACATTTCTTTAAAAAATAACAATCTATCCTTATTTTATTATATTATATTATATTTTTTGAATATTATATTATATTATATAAACGAGGGTTATTCGTATTTTCATTGGGTCCATCGATCAGTTTGAGCTAAACACGCCAAGGAAACCATAATAATATATAATGTGTCAAGTACGTTATTGACCTTCAATTGTACATGCATCTATATATACTGTTGTGGTTGAATTTGAAAAGCTTTCAATTTCATCCCCATAAGAAAAACTACTGCTCGTTCCTTCTCTGTTGCTGATGCGACTAGACAACCTAACCTTCTTCTCCTTGTTATTAATTTAGTAATTTGAAGACGGTGAGTTTGAGCGTACTTAAACGTAAATTTTAAAGGGTTGTAAATAATTTGGACATCGTATAAAAAAGGCTTTGTAACAGAATATGTAATAAATTTTATATTGTTCACCTCTAGTAGTTAAACTGCATTGTCGTGTACATTCGCCACTAACAAGCAGTGCGTAAATGAACATAGCATTTGGAGCATTGTTTGTGAACCATTCGTATAACGCTTGTTTATTAAGCTAAATAAATGAGTATGAACAAAATTTTTATGTTAATTTAATAAATGAACCTAATGAACATATGCGTGTTCGGTTCATTTATGTTCACGAACAAGCTCGTTTGAAAGCTTGTTTATAAAATCGTTTATTGGCTCATTTATAAGCTTGTTTATCCCGTTCTCCTTTTCCTTTTATTTTTTTTATTTTAAATATCGATGAAGGTAGGGACTAAATTGAACACAAAGTAAACTTTGGAGCAGTGTCGTCCCTGAGCCAGGGCAATAAGGGCGCTCGCCCAAAAAAATTAAAAGTATAGTTCTTAGCTCTTACAGATAGATAAAAAAAAAGAACATAGTAATGATATATATATATATAGCTGGATAAGTTTTAAGGACCCAATAACAAGTATTAAAAAACATTAATCGTAAGAGTATGCTCATATTAATCAATATTGAGGGGAAATCGGGCCCCTAATAATAAGTGCTAAAAATAATTTAATTTTTAAGAGTATGCTCATAATAATAAATATTAAAATTAAATTTTTTTAATACTTGTTATTAGGGAGCCTATTTTTTCTCACTATTTATTATTATGAGCATACTCTTAAAATTTATTTTTTTTTCAGTACTTGCTATTATAGGCATACTCTTAAAAAAAAAATTCAATACTTGATATTATATACAAGTATTTAAATAGGGGTATGTAACCGCAACAGAGATCGTTATATAGTGGTAGAGACACCATCCAAACCACAATACTTGCAACCGTTATGTCCACAATAGCATATGTTATTAAAAGTTTTCACAACTGCGATAGCCGCAGTGATAGAATAACATTCGTTATGTCTGAAACCGTGATAAACGCAACATGACCAAATATACAATCGTAACCGCAATTTAAACCCCTAATTTAGGGCCCAATTTTTAGGTTCGGCCTAGGGCCACTAAAATCTCAGGAATGGCCCTGCTTTGGAGTTCAAACTATAAAGTATAAGGAGTTTAAGGATTAGTGGTGTAATTTTACAATTTTGGCAAACATATAAATGAACATGTTCGTGAATGTTAATGAACACTTTCACGAACATTTAAATAAGCATGTTTGCGAACTCTAAACAAATGAACACGAACACATTCAAAAATAAACAAAACGAACACGAACACAATATAAGAATATAAATGAACACGAACTGAACATAAATATTTTTAAAAATAAATAAACAAACACAGACATAGTCTTATTCGTTTAAATTCGATTAATTTACAGCCCTACTAACAAGAAGTTGTAACAGTATAAGAAACGATCGGATTGTGGTTGCTCCATCACTTTATTTTATACGCTACACCAGCTGGAGAAATATGCATGTATATACAGATTTAATTATAAGAATCATCTAAACGATATTTCACAAGTGCAGGGGAGTACCCCTAGAGTTTTTTAGGGTTAAAAGGTTATCATTTTCTATGACCGAGTAGAAATTAATTATGAGAATCATCTAAACGATGCATGCAGATTTATTAATATGAGTCTTGGCAAACTCAAATCTCGAGAAGTAGGACACTGAAACAATGTAAAAAAAAAAAAACACACAACGGGTTTAATGACAATATTACAAATTGATTGCAAGTTTTCAACTTCACATGTAGATGTTATTTGTCTCCCGTGCACACGTTCCTACCATTATTAAGCATAGTCAAACTCCAAGCGTGTTACCTGCACGTGTGACCAAGGATGGATGCGAAACTTTAGGCTAGGGGTGAATCACTAAAATTTAAGGGTTAAAATTATAAAATTTTAGGACTGAAAAAAATTTCAATAAAATCTTTTTTTAAAAAATCAAATTATATATAAATTTTAAATTTTTAGGAAATCGCTGCGTGTGACGATGAAAGTGCACCTCTTAGCTTTACTCATTCACTGTAATTAACGTAAACGCCTCCTTTGTTGTGCGTGGTTGAATTTCTTCCTAGGTGGATTGTGTTGACTTTTGCTGGAAAATGGCCCATGGCCCATGCTTCTTCTCATTTCAACAATTAATGAGTTGACATTTTCAATACATTTTGATCTCGGTAAACCAAGTAAATAGCACATGGCAGCTTGGACCATGGGACGACGAAGCTGCTAATCTTGTTAAGCTATGAGTTGGGTTTAGATTCAAATATGAGTTGCTAGGGAAGAAGAAGATAGAACAAGATTACAAAAAAGAGAAGAAAACTTGAAATCTGAAAATGGAATCAATCATTCATGGCCGTAAGATCCCATGTTTTCATGTCTTTTCCTGCATATGAAAATGGAAAATCAAACTAAAACAATCTCTAAAGTCTTAAACAATATCCCCTTAGCTTTCTACTCTACGACTAATAATCTTTTTTATTAGGAAAAACAAATCGGATTATAGCTTACAGAATTAATCGAAATATGAAACGTTATCACTCGAAATGGGGCTATATCCGGTTGCACTGGTTGACGATGTGTACAGAGAATTAGACGTGGAAGATGACGAGACAACAATGGAAGGTGGAGGCCGGGACGGAGCAGAAGGAGGAGGGGTTGGCGGAAGAGGAGACGACGGAGCAGCAGCCCCACCAGCAGAAATTAAAGCAGCGTGAGTGTGACTGTGACTAGAAGGGTTGATGTTACTACTAGTAGTGACTTCTCTAAACTTGTATTTCATTATCTCAGCTCTTACCGCGTTCAATTCGGCTTGCAGAGTCTGCATTTGTTGCTGCAAAGTCACGGTTGCACCCATGCACCCATATACCGGATCTCTTAACCTCAAGTTCGCCTCATAAACCAGACTGTTTGCAGCATCGGCTCTTTGGCTCTTCGGCACCTCCTGTAATAAACCCAATAAATCTGCATATATAAGAAACGGAACTCGGGGGAAAAGAGAGAGAGTTGGGTGTTACTGTTACAGTGTTACCATTAACATCTTGGAGACATTGCTTGCACCAAAAACTTTGTGCACAGCGGCAAACTTGTGTGGTTCGTGTGGGGAGAAATAAGGAGAGAAAGGGCACTCTTCGGCACACCTTCTCCTCAAGAGCTTACATGCGGCACAAGGCGTGATGGTATTCAAGCTCCCTGGAGGGGCCAGCAGATGTCTCCTCCCCATTTCAGAACATGCATCTGTCTTGATCTTCTTCCCTATCTCACCACCAAGTCTTTCCCTGACAAATTAACAACAGATGCATCAGTTTCTGAATCATCAGATTCTTCTATAGGAAGATCATTTCTCAATATAATTAATCCGGGAAAGATTTTTACCTATCTCTGGACATTCAAGCATGCTAATGAGGGGAGTGGTTGGATTATAAAAGGAGAGTAAAAGAAGCATGAAAATGGGGAAAAGGATGCTTAAAAGGCAAGGTGATGCTAGAGAGTGTAAATTATAGCTATGGTACCAATAATCAGTTGGTCTAACGGGAAGTAAGGTTAGAAGTTTAAATTTTAAAGTTGTGAATGAAAAAAATTAGATTGGGAGGGTCATCTCATATTAAACTTCTGTAAAATTCTATCTGAATTAGTCGGCCAAAAAATTAAATACAAATTGTTAAATAAAAATATAGCTAAGGTCAATGCTTTTTTCTTAAAAGAAACAAACAAATAAATGGAAGATGGAATGTGATTTAATAATTTTTTCAAGTTGATGATGCTTATTTATTTATTATATTATTATTATATATTTTAGTTGAAAGATTAGGTTAAGACTTGATGCCTTGGCAATAAATAACAACACAAAGATATAGATATAAATGAGGTTGAGCGGAGGGTTTGGTCAAGTGTGAAACCTAGCGGCTATTACCAAAATTAAGTAGCGTCAATACGAGTCTGACCTAATTAAATGGCCATGCTATTTCACACAACACACAAATAGTTGGGATTTCCTTCTCCTTTTTGGTGCATTGTTTGTTTATGGAATTTCATGATAATTTATATTAGTATTTTATCATCGATATATATATATATATATAATTAATAAGCACTGTTTTTCGCACATATGCACTTGCAATCTCAATAAAAGAATTTAATATTTTTATTAATATTATATTTGATTTAGTGACGGTCTATGTATATTAAGTTATTAATAAATTTTAAAAAAGCATCAACAATAAGTTGGTTTAGAAAAATAGAGCACAAGATCTCTCAATGTCAAAGTTCGAATCATTATGTTGTAAATGAAATAAAACGAGTTAAGAGAGTTGCGCATAAAATATGCTTTTTTACGAGAATGGCATTCATTTGTTTAATTAGATGGTGGATGATTGTGTGAATAAAAATCAAATATAAAATTGAAAAGATAATAGACGCTTCACATTTTTATTTTATAATGTAAATAAAAACCAAATATAAAAGAATAAAATTATGTACTGCTTGTGTAAATTCAAAACCGAAGGAGTAAACTATGCATAAAAAAAGTAAATGCCATTGCGATAAAATCAAGGGTAATTTTTTGATGCATCATAGTGAAGAATTTTTTTTGACTTTTCTTCTAAAAAATCACATACTTTTTAAGGGTTTTAAAGTCAAAATCCCTATTTTGTTGTTTTATTCAAAATCTTAACATGGTATCAGAAGATTCTTCGAATTCTCGTTCTTTTTTTTGGAAGGTGATCGATCAGATCTTCAAGAACGACGATCCGGCCGATGCTTTTTACATTCATCCGAACGAAAACCCGACGCTGGTGTTAACCTCTTCGTTGTTAAATGGCAGCAAGTATCACGGGTGGGCTCGATCGATGCGGATGTTGCTTATTTCAAAGAACAAGTTTGGGTTTGTTGATGGCTCGATCAAGCAACCCAAAGAAAATGATCCTCGGTTTGATGCGTGGGTTAAATGTAATAATCTTGTCCTTTCATGGATTCAAAGAGCCTTGAATCAAGAAATTGCCCAGAGCGTCATTTGGATTGACAGTGCTTCCGAATTATAGTCTAATCTTTTTGACCGCTTTAATCAAGGGATCTGCTTCGAATTTCTGATTTACTTAGGAGTTTTACTCCTTGCAACAAAGTACTCTTCCTGTTACTACCTATCATACACAGTTGAAAACTATTTGGGACGAGATCTGTAATTTGCGTCCGTTGGTTAATTGTGATTGTGATTTTTGAAATATCGCAAACAAGATTTTTTGCTTCGATTTTTAAGAGGGTTGAATGAGAATTTTTCAGTGCAAAAATCTCAGATTCTTATGATAAAACCATTACCATCGATTAATGAAGTTTTCTCTATTGTTATTCAACATGAGAGGTCGATTAATGCTGTCCTTAGTTCTACTGATAGCAATATCCTGTTGGCTGATAAGTTTACCATCAAGACTGGGGAGCATAATTCTGTTAATAGGCAAGATAATAGGAGTTTTAGTACTAGGAAGCCTGCTTTAGGAAATAAAAGGCCTATATGTGTTTTCTGTGGCTTATATGGGCATACGGTCGACAAATGCTATCGAAAACATGATTTTCCTCCTGGTTTTAAGTTTCGCAATCAGAATAGCAGAATTAACCATGTTGGATCTTCGAGTGATGAGACTTTCTTGCCTAGTGAACCTCTAGTTAGAGAGGATGTTCGATCCGTTTCTTTTACTAAAGAACATTATGAGAATCTGATGACTTTGCTTCAAGCAAAGAGTTCTTCCCTGTTGTTAAAGAATCAACTGTTAACATGCTTTCATCCATATTTGGTCATGTTCCACAAGAAGAATGATGTATGGTTCTTTCTTGTTCAAATTTTAAGCATATGTTTACTCCCTGGATTATTGATTCAGGGGCTACTGATCACATTGCTAATTCCCTGCATTTCTTTAAAAAATATCATGTTGCTAAAAATAAGTATGTTCAATTGCCTAATAATGATTTAGTCAAAGTAGAACATATAGGGACTGTGCATATTAATAATTTTTTAGTCTTATAGGATATTTTCACATTCCTAACTTTTTTTTAAATTTAATTTCTGTATCTCAATTAGTTAAAAATAATGACATTTCTTTAATTTTTTCTTCTGCTGGTTGTTGTATACATGATGTATTGAACTGGAGGATGATTGGTACCGCTAAGAAGTCAAATGGCATGTATACACTGGATGTTCCTGTTTCTGATTCAAACAATAAGTTCACTGTTTGCTCTATTGTTTCTTCCAGTTTATGGCATGCTAGATTAGGACATCCCTCTCGTGGAAGGATGAAACACTTTTCTGAATTACATAATAAAATTCCTCTTGGTCTTTGTTCTGAATATGATATCTGTCACTTAGCTAAGCAAAAGAGACTTCCATTTCATGTTAGTAATTCAATTTTAGATTCTTTGTTTGATCTTGTGCATATGAACGTTTGGGGTCTTTTTCTTGTAAAAAGTTTGTATGGCCATTCTTATTTTCTAACTGTGGTTGATGATAAAGGTAGATATGTGTGGTTGTTTCCTATAAAAAATAAGTCAGAAGTTAGGAACCTCATAATAGATTTTTATCAACTCATTGAAACTCAATTTTCTACTAAAATAAAATGTATACATACTGATAATGCTTAAGAATTTAACATGATAGTTTTTTAAATCTAAAGGCATAATTCATCAGAACTCATGCACACACACTCCAAAACAAAATAGCATTGTGGAAATGAAGCATCAACATATTTTGATTGTTGCTAAGTCTTTAAAACTTCAAGCTAATTCACCTCTGAATTTTTGGATAGATTGTGTTCTTCATTCTGTTTTTATCAATAGAACTCCTACTCTTGTTCTACAAGATAAGACTCATTTTGAGGTTCTATTTTAGGTTAAACCCACTATTGACAATCTTAAAATATTTGGTTGTTTAGCTTATGCTTCTGTCTTGCCTAAACCTAGGACAAAACTGCATCCTAGGGCTACTAAGTGTTTGTTTCTTAGTTACCCAAGAAACATGAAAGGGTTCAGATTATTTGATTTAAAAACCAAGACTGTTTTTGTATCCAGGGATGTAGTTTTTTCAGAAACAAAATTTCCTTTTCAAATAAAAAACATTAACCTTACTCAGAAAGTTGTTTTACCAGCCTGTGAAAATAATAATTTGTTTGAAGATTCCTTACCCACAAAGCAAGTTAATATAGATACTGATAATTCACAAAATGATGATATTATTTCTGCACCTCCTGTGAGAATTGAGGAAACATCTTCAATTGATTCTTCACAGAATAGCTCAAGTGATGTTTCTGGTTTTACTCGATCTACCAGACCTTCCAGAAATGTTTAGCTGCCTAGAAAATTTAAAGACTACCAAGTGGATCTACCAAAACCTAAGTCTTCTTCCAGGACCTCTCCTCACAATATTAATCAGGTTTTATCCTATACTAACATTTCTATTTCATATCAGTATTATATTAATTCTGTTGAGATTTTAAAAGAACCTAAATTCTATAAGCATGATGTTTCACATGAATGTTGGAGAAATGCTATGGCTGAAGAAATATCAGCTTTAGAAAATAATAAGACCTGAGATTTAGTTCCCTTACCTCCTGGAAAACAAACAATTGGTTGCAAATGAGTTTACAAGACTAAACTAAAATCATATGGTAGTTTAGAAAGGTATAAGGCTAGGTTAGTTGCCAAAGGTTACACTCAGCAACCAGGCATAGACTTTATTAATACATTTAGTCATGTTGCTAAGATTACAACCATTAGAACTCTTATAGCCATTGAAGCTGCTAAAAACTGGCAGTTGCAACAGTTGGATATTAATAATGCTTTCTTACATGGGTTTCTAAATGAAGAGGTCTACATGGAACCACCACCTGGCTTTTCCCCTCAAAAATTTGGTTTGGTTTGTAGATTAAATAAAAGTCTATATGGTTTAAAACATGCTAGTAGACAATGGAATGAAAGGTTAACTTCTGCTTTAATTGCTCAAGGTTTTAAACAAGCTTCATTTGATAATTCTCTTTTTATTAAAGGTATAGATTCTGATTTCATTGCCCTAGCAGTGTATGTTGATGATATTGTTCTCACTAGTCCTAATTCTATTGCCATAAATGCTATAAAGAATTTTTTACATGAGACTTTTAAAATCAAAGATTTAGGGGATTTAAAATTTTTTCTTGGCTTTGAAGTAGCTAGGTCTTCCAAAGGTATAAATCTTTGTTAAAGGAAATACACTCTAGATCTGTTAGAAGAAACTGGCTTTATGGAATCTAAACCAGCTTCTACGCCTCTGAATTGTAAGATGTCTAAAAAAGATGGTATTCCTTTGTCTGACATTACTTTATATAGGAAGCTTATAGGAAAGCTAGTTTATCTTACTAATACTAGACCAGACATTGCATATGTTGTTCAATAATTATCTCAATTCTTATCTAGCAATGTATGTTGATGATGTTGTTCTCACTAGTCCTAATTCTATTGCCATAAATGCTATAAAGAATTTTTTACATGAGACTTTTAAAATCAAAGATTTAGGGGATTTAAAATTTTTTTCTTGGATTTGAAGTAGCTAGGTCTTCCAAAGGTATAAATCTTTGTTAAAGGAAATACACTCTAGATCTGTTAGAAGAATCTGGCTTTATGGAATCTAAACCAGCTTCTACGCCTCTGAATTGTAAGATGTCTAAAAAAGATGGTATTCCTTTGTCTGACATTACTTTATATAGGAAGCTTATAGGAAAGCTAGTTTATCTTACTAATACTAGACCAGACATTGCATATTTTTGTTCAACAATTATCTCAATTCTTATCTATGCATACTGATATTCACACTTCTGCTGCACATAGGATCATTCGATATTTAAAAGGTACTCCTGGACAGGGCTTGTTTTTTCTGCAAACAATGATTTGAATGTTAGTGTTTTTTCAGATTCTGACTGAGCTTCTTGTCATGATTCAAGGAAGTCTACCATTGGTTTCTGTGTGTTCTTAGGGTCATCTTTAATTTTTTGGAAATTGAAAAAGCAACAGACTATTTCTAGATCATCTAGTGAGGCAGAATACAGGGCATTAGCTTCTGTAACTTGTGAAATACAGTGAATTTCTTATCTTTTGTCTGATTTCCAGATTCTTTTTTCTTTAGCCAATCTCTATTGTGATAATTTGCCTGCTATTAAAAATGTAGAGAATCCAGTCTATCATGAACGTACAAAACACATCGAGATTAACTGTCATGTCATTCGGAAAAAGATACAACAAGGGCTTATAAATCTACTTGTTGTCTCGACTCACAATCAACTTGTCGATTGCTTTACAAAGGCTCTTCCACCAGCTGTGTTTCAAGAATCCATAATCAAGTTGGGCATTCAAAATTAGTATGCCCCAACTTGAAGGGCTATTAGAATATAGTTACAAAAAGTCAGGATTATAGTTAGAATAGCTTTTTTTACAACTAATTTCTAAACGGTTTTTTATTTCTTTATTACTATAGATTATTAATATAATTAATATGTTAAATGATGTTCAAATACAACCATATTTTCACCATGAAAAATGACACTATAACATACATTATTTTAAATGTATGTACAAAAATATAGTGCTTGACAGCTTATATAATTTGTTTGTAATCTTCTACCCAGCTTACAAAATTTATGGATTCAAATATGGTTCAATCTATTTGCCTCTGTCAGCCCAAATGAGTATAAAATCATTGAGGTACATGGCACCTTTAATATATCTTAAGGGTCGAATAACAGGACCAAATGGCCTGATATGTCAAATCTTCATGCTTCTCATCCTCAACCTTAGTCTCTTATCATTGTATGGCTCTCCTTCCGTCGCCGGATGAACCGCACAACTAATTTGTTCTATTTACAATGTAAGAACTTGAACTACTGATTTTGTTTAAAAGATCTAATACTTTATCTCACTAGAGCAACTGATTGTCGGTTGATAATATATATTAATAGGATGAGTCTACCACGCTCGACGAACACCGTTGAATACCACTAACGATGAACACCGTTGAACACTATTAAATTAATTTATAAAGATTAAAAATTTAAAGGACTCAACGTATAATTATAAATTATTTAAAATAAAAATTAAATTAAATTATTTTTTATATATATTATATTTTTAATTTTTTTTAAATAATTGAATTAAATACTATTTTTTACTCAAAACCCTAAACCCTACACCCTAAACCATAAACCCAAAACTCTAAATCCTAAACCCTAAACTTAAAACCTTAAACCCTTCACCCTAAACTCTAAATCTTAAACCATAAACCCTAAATCATAAACTCAAAACCCTAAACCCTAAACTCTAAACCATAAACCCTAAAACCAATGTTTGAATTTAAGGTTTAGGTTTTATAGTTTTGGGTTTTGGGTTTTAGGTTTAGGGGTTTTTTATTTTTTAAATTGACAAAGGTTGATATTTGATCCAATTATTTAAAAAAATTAAAATATAATATATATGAAAAATAATTTAATTGAAAATTTATTTTAAATAATTTATAATTATATGTTGAGTCCTTGAGATTTTTTATCTTTATAAATTAATTTAATGGTGTTCAGCGGTGTTCATCGTTAGTGGTGTTCAGTGGTGTTCGTCGAGCGTGGTAGAATTTTCCATATTAATATAACTACTAATAAACCAACAATATTTTTTAGCACAACAAAAATAAAATTTTATTAAAATGAAACCTCTAACAGGATTAAAGAAAAAAAAAAGCAATGACTCCAAATCTCATCACAAGCATCACCTAAAACACACTACACCACCAACTAAAGACACCAAAAAACAAACCCAAAGCCAAAAGACAAATATAGACCGGTACCTTAAGCCACAAAACAAAACATCCAAACATTCAAAATCTCAGTAAACCCTTGCAAATCCTACATCCTTACGAGCTTGCAGCTCACCTTGCTTTGAATTTTAAACCATTTTCAGACGAAAATGAATCCCTATTGTCAAAAAAGTAAACAATGGATAGGTCTCGCATCTTCATGGTCGAGTAAAGCCCTTTAAACCATTCAACAACAGTCATGAAGTCAAATGTTTGCCTTATTACATACATTTGATGTTATGTAATACAAAGCCGTCTCGTAAATTTTTGGGACTGAATGAAAACTAAAAAATGGCCCATATAGAACGAAATATGTTATATTACTTTGAACAATTAATTTAATATTTCATTAATAAATCATAAAAATATGATTAGAATTTATCAAAACATTATTTTATTGTTTTGTTAAGAAAGCGCCATAAATACTACAAAAAAATAAGGGCAACCACTAACTTATTAGATTTACATTTAAAAAATCTGCGAAGTTGAAAGTAAAAATTAGAGACCTTGAACGATCGTCCATACTACTCCTCTTTGCCAGACGCCACTGATATAATATAATATAATATTATTGCCATCCCCACTCCATTGTAATAAAAAAATGTTATTGTCATCCTATGGTTAGAAAGAAATAGAACGGTTGAAGATGCTCCGCTAGTATGCAAAATTTTAATCTGCCGACGGTCTCGTGATTAAAATATACTATGGTTAGGTTTGTGAAGAGCTTGTTTTGCTGAAAATGCCATACGTTTACCACTTCTCCTGGGTCATAACCTCTGAACCAACAAAGAAATTTGAGCAAAATTAATTTACCACAACTTTTTTGTTATGAGCATGAGCATGAGTCCCATGTATGATAGTAACCATTAGTGAAGCTCAAAGATGGCGGCACGGTGGAAATACTACTCGCCTAATCATATTTTTAGCCATCAAACTTTTTAAAAAAATTAATTTTAAACTTTTAATTTTTTTCGTTTATTTTAACCTTTGAACTTTTGAATTTTGTAGCCAATTGACAGAAAAAATAATAAATTTTTAATAATTCTGAAACTTCATTTTTACAAGTTTTCATATTTTTTAATAATTTAAATATTTTTAAAAATTATTTCTTATTTTTTCACAAAAAAACGAAATAAATGAGGTCAGCATTGAAAAAAGATAAAATCAGTTACTTTTTCCTTCGGCGTGTTCAATTTGACGAAAAGTTAGAAGATTAAAGGTCAAGAGTGGTGAAGAAAAAATTGAAGGGCTAAAATTTTTTTTTTTTTGAAAAGTTTGAGTACCAAAATTATCATTACGCCAATAATATTTGAAAATTGAAACTCTATAATTAATGCTCAATAAAACCACCCCTTTTAGTTTATAGTATACCGTGGATATTGCTTCTGTATTTTTCCATTTTGTGTCGTCACTTTTTCACCTGCCTCAAGACCAGGCACAATCAGATCCAACCAATGCATTCATGATTCATGGAAAATGTTTATGTGTCAGCAATACGAAACAACGCAGGCATTTTCTCTATAGTCATGGCTCTGAATGAATTCAGATCAAAATCTCCTATCTGACTAAACTAGAATCATAAGATGTAAACGGCAAATGCTGGGCGAAAGAAGTAGAAGATTCAGATAACATTTCACTTTTTTCCAACCGCTAATACATCAGTAGCATCTATTTGAAATTGCTAACACAACAAAAGGATTTGATTTTGTAACACTCAATGCGGGTTACACTTTTAAACCATACATATATAAAGCTCCACATATTTATATGGACCACGGCTTATTTATCTATAAGCAATGCCTTGAGTATTGTTGAACAAAAGCCTCGAGACACAGCTCTTGCTCCACCGCCGAAACAACCAGTTGAAGCGGAGTATTCGTATTCCTGATCTTCCTTGTTAGCCCTTGACCCAGAGAATAGTTTTGCTCTTGGCAGCTCATCACCTGCATATAAGTTGGATGCCCCTATAGGAGATGATGGGACGGAATACGATTTTGGCCACGGTGACGACGAACGAGACGGAGAAGAAGAAGACGATGATGAACAAGAAGTAGGAGAAAGTTGCACACGAGGTTTCCTCCCCAGACGCTTAGGCAAGATGGTACCGAGTAGTTTCGGCTTCGAGTGGTCTTTAACGGTTGTTTTCGGGATGGAATAGAAGTATGAAGGCGGTGGCGTTAGAGGAGGGAGACGGGGGATTTGGCGACAATTTACTTTAGGAGTGCCCGGTTCAGACTCCCAATTGAAAGGCACTGCGGCGGCTGTTGCTCCGTCGTCATAGTCTTCAGAAGAGAGGTTAACGATGGAAACCACTCTACTCGAACGTCTGGGGAAGAAATCATCGTGCTGTTTGATTCCAATGGACTTCTGAGAAACATACAAGCTGCCTGTATGCATTTTTGCTGCCGATGAATGATGGAGAAACCAGTGAAGTAGAAGTATTTTACAAGGTGTATGGGTGCATCAAGGGATTATTTTAAGACTTTTTAAAGTTAAACTTGTACATTTCAAATTTATAATGAGGCCACAGATTATTAAATGCAAATTAAAACCAATTAGGGTCATAAAAGAAAATTTTAAACTGCTCCCCCATGTCATGATTGTTGACTTAAACGTGAAATAAACAATAGGGGATCACTACTCATGTGCGGGATGCAGTGCTTCCACATTCTACATTAATTGGGATTGATCATGTTCCCTTGAATATAATAGAAAGAGAGGTATGCATTCTGCATATTGTCACAGAGTCATTATCTTCTTCCCAAAAGGCATGTCTCATAGAATATGCAACGTCATCGTTTATATATTCCAAGACTTTTCTTTTTCTTTTTGATGTGAGATTAATGTTCATGCCTCTTTTCAAGCCTAACATTCTCCCCCACACGCCCTCGTCACGAGTTAACCACGCACGTGATGATCATTGTCACGATTGTTCATTCTGCCTACCCTACTCATGGGCGCTCGGCGTAAAATTGAGCAGTCAAAAGGTTGCTCTGATACCACTTGTCACGGTACTCTCTTCCCAAAAGAATGTGTAACACCTCATTCTCGTATTCGATTACCGAATATGAGTCAGAGATGTTACAGAAAAATAACATGATTTCTATTCAAAATTTTCATAAATTTAAAACCTTTGAAAATATTTATATCGACTAATACACAAAATCAGAGCTCCTTTACTTTTAAAAAAAATAAATTTGACTATTCAAAAAATATCGGACGTGGAACTAAAATAGACAAATTAATCTCATTTATACATGCCACTAAAATAAATTAAAAACCTCAAGTAGGATGTCATTACTGTGGCAGCTTGATGAAAATTTTTGAACTTGATACAACTCTTTGCTTCGTCCAATGATTCGAACCACCTACGTGTGCACAATCAACACACGCTAAGTACGAACTTAGTAACGAAGTTAATAACAAAAATCTAAACTTATTTGACTTCATGATGACGTTTATATAACATAAGAATGTGCCAATGCATCACTTTAACATTGCATTAGTAATGATTTACTATATGCTAATGTCATAAGACATTCATGCTTGTCCATTTGTCATAATATGCCATATATGCATAAATGCATCATGATCACTAGATATGTATTACCATCATGTTAATCATATATTAACATAACATAAATCAGATATAAATTTCTTACCAATATACTTGCCATTTATTTCAAAAGCTCATAAGCTTATTCACTTGATTATTTTTTTAACCAATACACCATAGCGCAAATATAAGCCTATGAGGACCCTGGGTACACGAGTCAAATATGCACCGAAGTGCTAATACACATCAGGTTGTGCCAACCATAATACACATAAGGTCGTGCCCACCATATGCACTAAGTGTCCTTTATATACACTATAGTGCTAAACCGAGTATGCAACGTGCTGCTGGACTCTATGGCATACCAACTATACCATGTCCCTCCATGACATACTTGGGCATCTATTCCATATTTATTTCATCCATGGCAATGTATATCAATATAATTTAACATTGGGCAGTTCATACCCGAAATAACATTCATAATATAACATCATATATAACTAGTGATCCATGCATTTATAATCAACTTTTGACATATTTAAAATATGTCAATCATATGCTCCATGACATAAATATAATGGCAATAAAATTTGGGTAGGCTCATCGCAAGCCATCCCAATGATGTATAAAACATCAATGTGTCATGATATGTATGCAATTGCACTAACCTTGACACTTCTTATCCCAAACTAAATTGAATAAATTAAGAGAACACCAAGCTTGATCCTTTGCCTTATCTATTGAATTTTCGATTTCTCGGGTTTACTTGAATGCTTCACATTCATCCCTTACACGTAAAAATTAATAACACCAATAAGGTATTCATTTTATAATCTGTCAGTCTGCGTTACCTTCAAAGAAATATTTATATAAAATAATTCAAAACTCGGAATTCGATTCCGTTTGTTTTGATAGAAACTAGATTCAATAATTTGTTCAACCATATAAACTAAGATCCCAAATTTAACTTGTACGATTTATGACGAATTTTTAAAGTCGAATTCCAGTGTTGAATTTCGGAGCAGATTGATATTCTGTTTTCTAACCTTTCATCACTTAAAAATTTATATATTTTGATACACAAATCAAAATCAGTCACCGTTTGTTTTAAAAGAAACTAGACTGAACCAGAAATACAATGATATAAGGATCACTTTCTATTTATTTTCTTAGAATTTATGGTGAATTTTCGAACTTACTGCCAATGACAAAAATTCTGGGCAGATTTTATAATTCACATATTTAGCATCCTTTAACCATTCCAACACGCCAAATTAACCTTCAATTATGTTATTCCAACATTTTTCCTTTCATGAAAACTCCAAATTCAAGTTGAATTCTTAAACCCCAAATTAAACCCTAATTAACCAAATGGTATTCCATCAAGAATACATCAATTTCAACTTCAATCAAGCATGGAAATAATAGAACATCACATAATCTTCCATAATTCAATCCTAATTCATTTGGATCCATAAACCCTAAATTATCTCTCTTCAAAATTCAAGAGTATCCTTCAACAATTCCATGAAAAATTTATACCAATTGAAAGAGAATTTCATGAAAAACAACTTCATATTTCATAAGGTAACCCTAAATCCTAGTATTTAGGGATTAAAAATGCAAAACCATAAACTTACCTTGTTTTCCTTCTTGTTCTCTTCTTCTTGATGTGAAGCATGAAGAAAGATGAAGATATTTCTTCATTTTTTTATTTATACCATTTGGCATCTTTTATTTCCATAAATATTGAAAATATCATCCAAATAGTAAAATGACTATTTTGCCCTCAAATTCCAATGAATCCATAATGTGCCACATGTCATCATCCTTCATCCAATGACCTAGATTTAATCTTGAGTTAGTATTTTACCAATTTACCCTTGAACTATATCAATTTCCAATTTTGCCCTTGAAACATAAATTCCAATATTATCCCTTGATCCAATGGCTAGGATTTAACATGGAAAATTATCTAAATCCAAGGGCCCAAAATAAATCTTACCATTTTAAGACATGGAAATAACATTTTTATCTTACTTTATCATCCTTCAAAATATCCTGAACATTTAATTTGATCCGATTATCCGAATATTTTTCTGAACTTCTCGCTTAATAGTCATTAATACAAACTCCGTGCGAAAAATACAGATAACAAGAAATTTTCATTCTTGGGGGTAAACTATTCATTTACGGGGTTAAAATACATAACTTTTGAAAATTACACTTTGTTCCCTGAACTTCTCCAAAGTTTATATTTTTCCATAAAACTTTTAAAATTTACATTTTGATCACTAGCCAAAAATTGGGATATTACAATTCTCCCCCTTAAGAAAATTCATCCTCGAATTTTCAACACATACCTGGTTCAAAAAGGTGAGAAAACTGTTTTCTCATATTTTCTTCTCTTTCCCAAGTTGTTTCATCGACTTTGTGATTTTGCCAAAGAACTTTAACAAACGAGATCATTTTATCCCTTAGTTCTTTGACTCCATGTGCCAGATTCTTTACCGATTCTTCCTCGTAAGTCAAATTCGGCTGAATCTCTATTTCCTCTAGGGTAATAACATGTAAAGGATCTTATCGATATTCTTGAGCATCGATACATGAAATACATTGTGAATCTTGTCCATTTTCGGAGGTAAGGCTAGATGATAAGCCACCAGACCAACTCTTTTCACAATCACATATGGTCCAATAAATCTCGGACTCAGCTTCCCTTTTTGTCCAAGCCATCACACCTTCTCCCAAGGTGAAACCTTTAAAAATACTTTGTCTCCAACTTTAAACTCAATATATTTTATTGTAAGATCTAAGTACGACTTTTGTTTTTTAGAAGAGGCCTTGAGATTATCTTGAATTATCTTTACCTTGTTCTCCATTTCTTTAACAAGATCTGGTCCAATGATTTTTCGATCCTTTAGTTCAAACCAATTCAATGGTTTTCGGTATTTTCTTCCATATAATGCCTCATAAGGTGCCATCTTTATACTTGATTAGTAACTGTTGTTATAAGCAAACTTAGCTAATGGAAAATATTTTTCCCATGAGCCTGCAAAATTCATTATACACGCTCTGAGCATATCTTCGAGTATTTGAATAGTCTTTTCTGATTGTCCATCCGTTTGAGGATGGAAAACAGTACGAAAGTGTAGTCGAGTTCCCAATGCTTCATGTAATGCACTCCAAAACCTTGAAGTGAACTTTAGATCTCTATCAGATATAATAGACATAGGAACACCATGTAATCTAACAATTTCCTTAATATATAACTCTGCTAACTTATTCAAGGAGTAGTCTTTTCGAACTGGTATAAAATGTGTTGTTTTAGTCAATCGATCCATAATCACCCAAATCGAATCCTTCTTACTTGACGTTAGTGGTAAGCCTGTTACAAAATCTATAGTAACCTTTTCCCACTTCCATTGAGGAATTGAAATTGGTTGAAGTAATCCTGATGGAACTTGATGTTCGGCCTTTACTTGTTGGCAAGTTAAACATTTAGCAATGAACTCGGTGATAGCTCGTTTCATGCCAGGCCACCAAAATCGACTCTTTATATCTTGATAAATTTTGTTGCCTAGTGGATTTATAGTTAAAGGACTGTAATGTGCCTTTAAAAGTATTTCCTTCTTTAGTTCATCATCTTTAGGAATGTATACACATCCCTTATAGTATAGGCATCCATTTGATTTTATTTCAAAGTCTTTAGATTCGCACATTAAACTTGCTTCTTCTTTTCCAAGCATTTCTCATCCTTTGCTTGTAACTTTTTAATTCTTCCCATCAAAGTAGACTTAATTTGAAGTTCAACCACTATTGTACCGTTTTCTTGTAATTTTAACTGAGCATTCAATATTCTCAAAGCATAAAATGTTTTCTGTCTAAGTGCATATGCTGCTACATTAGCCTTCCCCTAATGATAATCAATAATTACATCATAGTCCTTAATCAATTTTATCCACCTTCTTTGCCTCAAATTAAGATCCTTTTGGGATAACAAATATTTCAAAATTTTATGATCCGTGAAGATGTAGCAGTTTTCACATAAATAGTGACGCCAAATCTTTAAAGCAAACGCTAGTGTAACCAAATCTAAATCATGGGTAAGATAATTTCTTTCATGAGTTTTGAGTTGTCAAAAGCATATGCTATAACCTTCCCTTCTTGTATTAATACACACCCCAAACCATTATGGGATGCATCACTATATATTATAAAATCCTTCCCAGCTTCTGGTTGTACCAAAACAGAAGCTTCTGTTAATATCCTCTTTAATTTGTCAAAGCTTTCTTGACATTTATTTGTCCAAAAAAACGGCACATCCTTTCTTAATAGCTTAGTTATTGGAGTAGCAATCATTGAAAATTCATTCACGAACCGCCGATAATAACTAGCTAATCCCAAGAAACTTCTCGCCCCAGAGATATTCAGAGGAATTTTCTATTCTAGGATTGCTTGAACCTTTTTAGTATCAACTCGAATCTATTCAACTAAAACTATATGTCCAAGGAAAACTACTTCAGACAACCAAAATTTTACACTTTGACAGCTTTGCATATAATTTCTTTTCTTAGAGGATCTAAAGAACTACTCAAATGTGAGTATCATGATCCTTTTTGGTTTTAGAATAAACCAATATATCATCTATGAATATCACCACAAATTGGTCTAAATATGGCTGAAATACCCAATTCATTAGATCCATAAAAGCTGCTAGTGCATTTGTAAGTCTAAAAGGCATTACTACAAACTCATAATGCCCGTATCTAGTTCTGAAAGCTGTCTTTGGTATATCCGCTTCTTTGATCTTCAATCGATGATACCCTAATCGAAGATCAATTTTAGAAAACATTGTTGCTCCTTTAAGTTGATCAAAGAGATCATCAATCCTTGGTAGAGGATATTTATTCTTCACCGTCACTTTATTAAGTTGACGATAATCCACACATAACCTCATTGATCCATCTTTCTTTTTCACAAACAGGACTGGAGCTCCCCAAGGTGATATACTAGGTCGTATAAAACCTCGATCCCATATTTAATGTAACTGAACCTTTAACTCTCTTATCTCTGTAAGAGATATTTTGTACAATACCTTTGATATAAGTTCAATGCAGAGAAAACCTCAATCCTGAATTTCACTTCATGATCAAATGGTAACCCTGTCAATTCCTAAGAAAACACATCCTATTATTCATTAATAGTTGAGATACTTTCCAAGTTCACCTTTGAGTACTTATATGTTCACAACATAAGCTAGAAAGTTCTTACATCCTTGTGATAGCAGTTTCAAAAAAATACTATTGAATCACATTGATCAGAAAAATTTGATTTTTCCCTCATCATTACAATCTCCAAACTTTCTATTTCCTTTCAGAACTATTTGTTTCAAGAAAAAATTCATAAGAAGAAATTCCATTAAGCTTACTAAAATTCAATTTCTTTGAATTACTATGGAGTAATTCTTACATATTTAACTTACTCTTGTGCTATGTCCCAAGAGATAAGTTACCATCACATTGAGCTTTCCTTGATCATCACAACAAAGCGCTTTTTGTACCTCTCTTTTTTATCAATAGTCTAGCAACATTGGTTTTCTATCAATACCTCACCTAAAGTCTCGCACTTCAAGGCTTCCCAGCTCTCTAGCAGTAAAAGTCTAAGGAACTTGGGGTTGAATTTCCTTTAAAATCATATGCAAGGTTCGAAATAATAAACCTTGGTTTAATTAGGCATTTCCAACTTCACCAGCACTTTAAAATCACATTGAGCAAAAAACAATTAATGATTAACCTTGTTACTATTTTTATAGGCCTCATTCTTACTCAATTGTTCAATCGCTTTACGCAATTTCTCAGCATCGAACATGTATAACTTTATTCAATCAATTCAATAAGCAGTTCCATCAAGTCACTCAAGCATCCAAACAGTAATTATGACATCCTAGTGGCATGTATACACTTACTGATTGACAACGAGCTTGGTTTGGATCTAGAACCGACTAAACCTATTGCTCTGATACCAATAAATGTAACACCTCATTCTCTTATTTGATTACCGAATATGAGCCAGAGATGTCACAGAAAAACAACACGATTTTTATTCAAAAATTTCATAAATTTAAAAACTTTGAAAATATTTATATAAACTAATACACAAAATAGGAACTCCTTTACTTTAAAAAAATAAATTTGACTATTCAAAAAATATCGGACGTGGAACTAAAATAGACAAATTAATCCCATTTATACATGCCACTAAAATAAATTAAAAACCTCAAGTAGGATGTCATTATTGTGGCAGCTTGATGAAAATTTCTGAACTTGATACAACTCTTTGCTTCGTCCAATGATTCGAACCACCTACGTGTTCACAATCAACACACACTAAGTATGAACTTTAGTGAGACAATAAACAAAGTTAATAATAATAATTTAAACTTATTCGACTTCATGACGACATTTATATAACATGATATATGCCAATGCATCAATTTTCACATTGCATTAGTAATGATTTACTATATGTCAATGTCATAAGACTTTCATGCTTGTTCATTTGTCATAATATGCCATATATGCATAAATGCATCATGATCACTAGATATGTATTACCATCATGTTAATCATATATTAACATAATATAAACTGGAAATAAATTTCTTACCAATATACTTGCCATTTATTTCAAAAGCTCATAAGCTTATTCAGTTGTTTATTTTTTTAACCAATAAACCATAGCCCAAATATAAGCCTATGAGGACCCTGGGTACACGAGTCAAATATGCATCGAAGTGCTAATACACATAAGGTCGTGCCCACCATAATACACATAAGGTCGTGCTCACCATATGCACTAAGTGTCTTTTTATACACTATAGTGCTAAACCGAGTATGTAGCGTGCTGCTGGACTCTATGGCATGCCAGCTATACCCTGTCCCTCAATGACACGATTGGGCATATATTCCATATTTATTTCATCCATGACAATGTATATCAACATAATTTAACATTGGGTAGTTTATACCCGAAATAACATTCATAATATAACATCATATATAACTAGTGATCCATGCATTTATATTCAACTTTTGACATATTTAAAATATGTCAATCATATGCTCCATGACATAAATATAATGACAATAAAATTTGGGTAGGCTCATCGCAAGCCATCCCAATGATGTATAAAACATCAATGTGTCATGATATGTATGCAATTGCACTCAACTTGACACTTCTTATCCCAAACTAAATTGAATAAATTAAGAGAACTCCAAGCTTGATCCTTTGCCTTATCTATTAAATTTTCAATTTCTCGGGTTTACTTGAATGCTTCACATTCATCCCTTACATGCACAAATTAATAACACCAATAAGGTACTCATTTTATAATCTGTCAGTCTGCGCTACCTTCAAAGAAATATTTATATAAAATAATTCACAACTCAGAATTCGATTCCGTTTGTTTTGACAGAAAATAGATTCGATAAGCTGTTCAACCATATAAACTAATAGCCCAAATTCAACTTGTATGATTTATGATGAATTTTTAAAGTCTAATTCCAGTGTTGAATTTAGGAGCAAACTGGTATTCTATTTCCTAACCTTTAATCACTTAAAAATTCATATCTTTTGATATACAAATCGAAATCAATCACCATTTGTTTTAAAAGAAAATAGACTGAACCAGCAATACAATGATATAAGGATCACTTTCTAATCATTTTTGTAGAATTTATGGTGAATTTCCGAACTTACTACCAATGACAAAAATTCCGGGCAGATTTTATAATTCACATCTTTAGCATCCTTTAATCATTCCAATACCTCAAATTAACCTTCAATTATGTTATTCCAACATTTTTCCTTTCATGAAAACTCCAAATTCAAGTTGAATTCTTAAACCCCAAATTAAACCCTAATTAACCAAATGGTATTCCATCAAGAATACATCAATTTCAACTTCAATCAAGCATGGAAATAATAGAACATCACATAATCTTCCATAATTCAATCCTAATTCATTTGGATCCATAAACCCTAAATTATCTCTCTTCAAAATTCAAGAGTATCCTTCAACAATTCCATGAAAATTTATACCAATTGAAAGAGAATTTCATGAAGAACAACTTCATATTTCATAAGGTAACCCTAAATCCTAGTATTTAGGGATTAAAAATGCAAAACCCTAAACTTACCTTGTTTTCCTTCTTGTTCTCTTCTTCTTGATGTGAAGCATGAAGAAAGATGAAGATATTTCTTCATTTTTTTATTTATGCCATTTGGCATCTTTTATTTCCATAAATATTGAAAATATCATCCAAATAGTAAAATGACTATTTTGCCCTCAAATCCAATGAATCCATAATGTGCCACATGTCATCATCCTTCATCCAATGACCTAGATTTAATCTTGAGTTATTATTTTACCAATTTACCCTTGAACTATATCAATTTCCAATTTTGCCCTTGAAACATACTTAAATTCCAATCTTATCCCTTGATCCAATGGCTAGGATTTAACATGGAAAAGTTATCTAAATCCAAGGGCCCAAAATAATTTTTTCCATTTTAATACATGGAAATGACATTTTTCACCTTACTCTATCATCCTTCAAAATATCCTAAATATTCGATTCGATCCGATTATCCGAATATTTTTCTGAACTTCATCGCTTTATAGCCATTAATACAAACTCCGTACGAAAATCTAGATAACAAGAACACGTCATTCTTGGGGGTAAACTATTCATTTATGGGGTTAAAATACATAACTTTTAAAAATTACACTTTGGTCCCTAAACTTTTCCAAAGTTTATACTTTAGCCACAAAACTTTTAAAATTTACATTTTGGTCATTAGCCAAAATTTGGGATATTACAATTCTCCCCCTTAAGAAAATTCATCCTCTAATTTTCAACACATACCTAGTTCATAAAGGTGAGAAAACTACTTTCTCATATTTTCTTCTTTTTCCCAAGTTGTTTCCTCGACTTTATGATTTTGCCAAAGAACTTTAACCAAGGGGATCATTTTATTCCTTAGTTCTTTGACTCCATGTGCCAGATTCTTTACCGGTTCTTCCTCGTAAGTCAAATCCGGGTGAATCTCTATTTCCTCTTGGGTAATAACATGTAAAGGATCTTATTGATATTCTTGAGCATCGATACATGAAATACATTGTGAATCTTGTCCATTTTCGGAGGTAAGGCTAGCTGATAAGTCACCGGACCACTCTTTTCACAATCTCATATGGTCCAATAAATCTCGGACTCAGCTTCCCTTTTTGTCCAAGCTATCACACCGGGGTAAAATATATTATTTAAAAAACCCTAAAATATTCATAAAATAATATATTTGTATTACAAATAATATATAAAAATTCTAAATCCAAACCCTAAACTCTAACCTCAAACCATAAACATTAAACCCTAAACCTTAAGGTTTAGGGTTTATGATTTTTATTTATAATATAAATATATTGTTTTATAAATATTTTGGTTTTTTTTAAAATAATATATTTATATTATAAATAATATAAAAAAATTCTAAGTCCAAACCCTAAACTCCAACCTCAAACCATAAACATTAGACCCTAAACCTTAAGGTTTAGGGTTTAGGATTTTTATTTATAATATAAATATATTGTTTTATAAATATTTTGGTTTTTTAAATAATATATTTATATTATAAATAATATATAAAAAATAATATATTTTATTTATATATGTTTATGTATATAATATATTTTATATTATTTATATTATTTATGTATTAATATTATTTATAGTATTATTTATTTAATAAAATAATTTAAATTAATCTAACGTAGTTTGACATATATAATATTTATAGTAAAATATTTTATATTTTCTGGTTTCTTTAATGGTTTAGGTTCTGTTTGGATCAAAAAACGCATTTCAAACGCTATTTTCTATAAAAGTTTTCATCGTTCGATAATGTAAACGCGCTTTTGAATGCAAAAGCTCTTAAAAAAGCTGGCCATAACTAAGGCTAAAAATTATATATATTTTCACGAAACACGTATAATTGTTAAAAGATATTTATTTATTAATAAAAGTATTTTACATTTTTATTATAATTTAAGTTAATATATTTCATATATAAGAACATTACAGAATTTGGATATCAATTAAATATATATTTTTTAGCTTATAATATCATGTCCAAAATGATTATTTATCTTCTCAAAAGTACTTTTTAATAGCAATACTAAACATTTGTTCTCAAACTCAAAAATTCAAAAGCACTTTTTAAAAATATTTCTTTGCCATACTTTTTAAAAGCAATATTAAACTGTAATCTTTACGTCTAAAGGTCCTAGCTTCAAATCCCTCGAAGTTTCCAAAAAATATAATTTAAGATTGTGGACTAAAATAAAATAGGACTAAAATAGATTGTGGACTTCAAAAATACCACCTTGAATGGTAAAAAATAAAATCTAAACGGCGACGCATTTACAAAATAAAACAGCAAAATTATCATATGGACCCCTCATCTTAGAGATTGGGCTCACTTCGTTTATCATATTAACAGAAAGTTCTGGATGAGTTATTTAAATTACTTGTTCAATTTTAAGTTTATTTCTGGATCTGATCTCAACAGAGTCATTATGTGATGCTCACACCGTATCCTAACTCCTCCTTCCCTTCATTAAACAAAGCTCAAATCTTGTTAATATTCCTTTATCTTTCGTAAAAAAAAAAAAAAGCTTCCCTATAACATAATCATCTCAAGGTTTGGGATCAGTGTTCCTCCTCCAAAACCCAGGAAAATAAAAAAGGTATTCTCTTTTATTTATTGCTGTACTTTCCTCTTTGATTATTATTTATGCTTTGATGGTGGAATCTTGTTTGACTTGTTATTTCTACTGTTTTTAAATGGAACTAGCTGAGCTCGTATTTGAAATTGAACTGAATTTCGTTTGTGGGAAAAAGATGAACTTTCTGCTGCCATCTTCTCTTTTGTTGATGTTTTGAATGTATTCCAAGTTAAAGATTTTGAGGGTGTATAAGTATTCTCTTTGCAGGCTTCGAATCAATTTCCAGTATTTGCTAATCTGTGTATTGAGGGTCCTTCAGATATCCTTTCAGCGTTCTCAAGTCGGTTTCCGAAGACAGAGTAAAAAGATCGGGAATGCTGGAAGATGTGCCTCGTCGTTCTAAATTCCATCTTTGAAGTTGGTGAGCTTACGGCTTTTCGGGAGCTGATCCTTTTCATCTTTGATGATATTGGATTTGGAGTTGTTGGTGAACCATCATCATTAACTCTCAATGCGCAGAAACAGAATAGGCCTATAAGTACTAAGAGACCGCCTTTTCTGGTTTTACATGAACTTTCTGGAGACGGTTGAGCTCATTATACTTACCTTCTCTGTAAATTACATAAACTGCGCTTAGTTGATATTTCTACATATTAGGTTAGTTTGGAATGGAAAATAAACCGAGTGTGTTGACCCGAAGATATGAAATCGGGCGGTTACTTGGGCAAGGTGCCTTTGCAAAAGTGTATTATGCTAGGAGTATACAAACCAACCAGAGCGCAGCCATAAAAGTGATAGACAAAGAAAAGGTCACTAAGATCGGGACGATGACTCAGATCAAGCGAGAGATTTCGGTGATGAGAATTGCTAGACACCGTAATATTGTGCAGCTTTATGAGGTAATGGCCACCAAAACTAAGATTTTCTTTGTTATGGAATACAGCAAAGCTGGAGAGCTCTTTAACAAAGTTGCTAATGGAAGACTAGAGGCTGATGTTGCAAGAAAGTATTTTATCCAGCTGATCAATGCAGTTGATTTCTGCCATAGTAGAGGCATTTATCACCACGATATAAAGCTTGAGAACCTGCTGTTGGATGAGAATGAGAATCTAAAGGTCTCCGACTTCGGGTTAAGTGCGCTAGCAGAATCAAAGCGCCAAGATGGCCTGCTTCATACTACTTGTGGTACTCCTGCATATGTTGCTCCTGAAGTGATCAACAGAAAAAGGTTATTGTTAAGTGTCTAAAAGTACTATTTTATTCACCTTTTTATTCATATTATTGCTAGACTTAGCTCATATTAGTTGTATTATTAGCAATTCATGCATGTTTGCATTGTTTTCTTAGTGGACAAGCTTGATTTCATATTTTGCTTAATTTTGTGGAAAAAGGGTGTTGCCAATAGTTGTTTTTGTGTGTGTGCAGAATCACTTGCCTAAACAAGGCTGAAACTAGTTGCCAGGGCAGTGCATGAAGGAGACACCGACGCAGTTGTCAGGGCAATACATGAAGGAGATGCCGAGCTAGTTGCCAAGACAATTGTCGATAAGGGATAAGATGATATGGCAGTCGAAATTGATGACTAGATAAACCCAAGATGACGTGGAGCAAAGTTAAATCCCAAAGGGATTTGATTTCCATGAAGAGGTCAAGAGAAATTAAATCCCAAGAAGATATGAGAAGATCTAGAAGGAATTTAAATATAATAAAGAATTGTATTCTTTTAAAGTATTTAATTCCAACTTAACTTCTTCCTCGATAGAGACTTTGACCTAGCCATCTCCTATTTAAAGGAGACCAAGCCGTCAAACTCAAAAGAGAACAAAGGGGAGAGATTTCAACAAAGGCTTCAACCATTCTTCATCTTTTTTTTCTTTCTTGTTCGATTAGGTTTATATTAGGGATTCTTTGTTTTGTGTTTCTTTGGAACCTAATCATGAACTAAATCTATTTGGCTAAGGTTATTGTGTTTTGTGGTTGTGAGAAACAATTGGATTTTGTTTAGGTAATAAGAGTTTGCACTTTCAATTCAAGGTTTACTCATTCTTGGGTTTTTTTTATTCTTGTTTGCAAGTGAATTGGGAGAGTATCTCGTAACTTTATCTATTTATCTAATATCGGGAGAGTTAAATTCAAGAAACGAATGAGTATGATCTTTATTCAATCTATTGATGGTGAAGATTAATCCGGCTTAAGAATAAGTTAAGGATTTCAACGGCTAAAAGGAGCGCAAGATTGGTTGTTGTTAGTTAAACTCTTACAATCTTCTACTTGTGTTCTTTTACTTTTTACAGTACAAGAGATTAGATTATTGAAGTGGCTGCAATCCCTGTGGAGACGATATCTTTTATACTATAACTTACGACGTGTACACTTGCACAATTACGGAGCACTTATTACGCACAACAAGTTTTTAGCGTCGTTGCCGGGGATTGGCAATAACTACTTTGTTTTTATTTTCTTGCACTTTTTATTTTTCTTGTTTAAGATTCAAAAGGTTAACAAACTTTGGTTTTGCATTGGTATATGACCAGGGCGAGACCGATTACACCAGAATATCCATTTGATCCAAAAATCAAACGAACATTGCAAAGACTCAGACAAAGGTTAAGAGTAGCAATGGCTAATCAAGACGGCAATATGAATCAGGATGTTCCAGTAGGAAGAGGAGTGATTCTTGCACGAAACAGAACTATTCAAGACTGTCTTGAAGAATATCTTGAAGGACTCAATCCAGAAGTTGTCACACCTGAAATTGAAGCCGACCACTTTGAGTTGAAATCGGTGATGTTCAATATGATCAACACAATTGGTCAATTTGACGGATCAGCAACTGAAGATGCACGACAACATCTTAAATCTTTTCTCGAGATTTGCAACTCATTCAAAATACAAGGAGACACCCCTATGTTTTACGACTAAGATTATTCCCCTATTCACTGAGGGATAGAGCGAAATCATTGTTGAATAATATTCCTGCCAGATCAATAGGATCTTGGACCGATCTTTGTCGTGATTTCCTTGAACGATTTAATCCTACAAATTTGACTAATAAGCTTCGTAGCGAAATTACTTCTTTTCGGTAGGCATATGATGAATCCATGTACGAGGCTTGGGAGGGATATAGAGAACTTCTACCCAAATGCCCCCTACACGGATTCCCAATGTGGACACAAGTAACAATATTTTACAACGATGTGAATACACCAACAAGGATGATGCTAGATGCCTCGGCAAACGGCATACCCCTAGACAAGTCGCCGGAAGAAGCAATGCAAATTCTGAACAGGCTTGCCAAAAATGATTATCAGTTCTCATCTGCTAGAAGAGGATGAGTTAGATGCCAAGCCACAATACATGAACTGGGATCATCATATTCAATTTCGGCACAATTGGCCACTCTAACCAAGATGGTCCAGAACATGCAAAAACCAAACAACACACAGAAGGTCAAGGTAATGGATTCCTTTTGTGAGTTATGTGGTGATAACCATGATTCTTCTGAATGTATGCAGAATCCGAAATCTAGCTTTTATGTGGGGAATTACAACCGGAACAACAATGTGATGTCCAACACATATAATCCAGCTTGGAACAAGCACCCAAATTTTTCATGGAGTAATCCCAACAATGCTCTAAACCAGTACAATCAGAATGCACAAGCATCGAGATTCCAACAGAATATGCCACGGCAACAGTTGCCGCAGCAACAACCGACAACATCTAGTTCTTTGGAAAATTCTCTCAATGCTTTTATGTTGAAAGCTGAATCTTATATGGCTGAGAATAGTAACTTCATAAAAAGAACTGATACTTTTATTAACAGGACCAAGATGAGACTGCAAAACCAAGAGGCAGCAATCAAATCATTGGAAAATCAAGCCAGACAATTTGCTCAAAACCTGAATACTATACCGCAAGGAGGTTTACCTAGCGATACTGAAGTCGTAAGAGGAACTAGCTATGAGCAATCTAAGGCGATCACCACTAGAAGTGGCCAACAACTTAAAGAGGCTCAAGCTCGCTCATCAAATAAAACTCCACAAAAAGAACAAGATGAACTCAGCGGCAAAACCTCATATGCTGAACCAGGAATTGCCGCAGCAACCAGCGATAAGCATGCCTCGGCAACCAGCGATAAGGATGTCGCGGCAACCAACGATAGGCACGCCACGACAACCCCAGTTGACGATGCCTCGGCAACTCTAGTTGCCCCGACAATGCTATCAATCAGGTTCCAGACCAATGAATGGATCGAAGATATCCGACTTCCACCACCATTCCTACAAAGGTTGAAGCGACAAAAGCAAGAATATCAATTCAAGAAGTTTCTTGATATCCTAAAGCAATTCCACATCAACTTGCCATTGGTTGAAGCAATTGAACAAATGTCGAACTATGCCAAGTTTCTGAAAGACATCGTGTCCAAGAGAACAAGGTTAGAAGAGTTTGAAACAGTTGCCGCAACAGAGGGATACATGGCCATGTTGCACAATCGCATGCCATCCAAGTTGAAGAATCCTGGAAGTTTCACAATATCTTGTTCCATCAGAAACCACTATGTCGGGAAAGCATTATGTGACCTTGGAGCAAGTATAAACTTGATGCCTAAATCGGTTTTCCAAAAACTAGGAAGCGGGAAGGCAAGACCTACAACAATTATGCTACAGCTAGCCAACAGATCCTATGTGCATCCAGAGGGAAAAATCGAAGACATATTGGTAAAATTTGATAAATTTATTTTTCCCGTTGACTTTATTGTTTTGGATTATGAAACAGATGAACATGCACCTATCATTCTCGGGAGACCCTTCCTAGCGATAGGGAGAACCTTGATCGATGTTGAAAAGGGAGAACTCACAATGAGGGTGAATGACCAGGAAGTTAAACTAAATGTGTTACAAACACTAAGGCATGCCGATGATCTAGAAGAATGCCAACTTCTTCATGCCACAGCAGAGTTTAACTTCGACGAGGAATTTAGTTGCCACAACAACTACATTACCGATCAAGAGGAACCTGAGGAGTATGAAGAACCGATCAATGAGGAACAACAAGAAGAGGCAAATTGGTTAGTCAATCGACCAGGTACATACTTTGAACCACTGGATTACTCAGGTAATGAAGGTAAACTCGAAAAGCCCTCAATTGAACAACCACCGATTTTTGAGTTGAAACAGTTGCTAGGGCAACTAAAATATGCTTAATTGGGAACCGATAATACATTGCATGTAATTATTTCCTCTAAGTTACAGCCTCAGTAGGAAAAAAAGCTGATCAAAATGTTGATGCTACACAAAAATACAATAGGGTGGACAATTGCCGACTTGAAGGGAATTAGCCCGGTAGTGTGCATACATAAGATTTTGTTGGAAGATGATCACAAACCTTCGATTGAGGCCCAGAGGAGACTGAATCATGCCATGAAAGGGGTTGTAATAAAAGAAATCATCAAGTGTCTTGACGCCGGCATCATATACCCTATATCTGATAGTACATGGGTAAGTCTGGTACAATGTGTATCGAAAAAGAGAGGTATAACGGTGGTAAGTAATGAAAACAATGAACTCATTCCAACCAGAACTGTGACCGGTTGAAGGGTTTGTATGGATTATCGAAAGCTAAACAAAGCCACTAGGAAATATCACTTCCCATTACCCTTTATTGATCAAATGCTTGACCGTCTTGCAGGCAAACCCTTTTACTGTTTTCTTGATGGTTATTCAGGTTACAATCAAATTGCCATAGCACCAGAAGATCAAGAAAAGACAACCTTCACATGCCCATACGGTACTTATGCTTTCCGAAGGATGTCGTTCGGATAGTGTAATGCCTCGACAACCTTCCAAAGATGCATGATGGAACTCTTTTCAGACATGGTCGAAGACTTCCTTGAGATATTCATGGATGATTTTTTCATTTTTGGTAATGACTTCGACAGTTTCCTCGGCAATTTAGAGAAGATGTTGGCAAGATGTGAAGAAACCTATTTAGTCCTTAATTGGGAGAAATGTCATTTTATGGTAAATGAAAGAATAGTACTCAGCCACAAGATTTCATCCAAGGGAATCGAAGTAAACAAAGCCAAGGTGGACGTGATCGAGAGATTACCCCCACCAAGTTCGGTTAAAGGAATCAGAAGCTTTCTTGGACATGCAGGTTTTTATAAGAGGTTCATTCATAATTTTTCTAAAATTACTAAACCCTTGTGCAATTTGCTTGAACAGGATAAAGTCTTCAATTTTGATGTTTTTGCACCCCAAGCATTCGAAACCCTAAAGAAAAAGCTTACCTCGGTACCCATTGTCGTTCCACCCTATTGGACACTACCTTTTGAGCTCATGTGTAATGCAAGTGATTTCGCGGTAGGAGCAGTCCTAGGCCAATGCATAGGTAAGACCTTTCATGTGATATATTACGCTAGTAAAACTCTTAATAGTGCTCAAGTGAATTACACAACAACGGAGAAAGAGTTACTAGCCGTAGTTTTCGCATTTGACAAGTTTCGATCCTATTTGACTGGTACAAAGGCAATTATTCATACGGACCATTCGACAATTAAGTATCTATTTGCTAAAAAGGATGCCAAACCTCGTTTGATTCGTTGGATATTACTTTTACAAGAGTTTGACATTGACATTAAGGACATGAAAGGAATAGAAAATTAAGTGGCCGATCACTTATCACGCTTAGAACGCGCAATAGGGAGGAGGACGCGGATTTAGAGATATGTGATGCATTCCCGGATGAGCAACTGTTAGTTGCCTCGGCAACCATGGATGTGCATACCTCGGCAACCCTTGACGCGCACGCTTCGGCAACTCCAGACGTGTATGCCTCGGCAACTATGGATGTCCATAAATGCAACTTGAGTTGTCAATGATCTCACTATTACAACTAAAGTTGTAGATTGCTCCTCACCTGACCATTTCTTCCCAATAATGTTTATTACATTGGCACCTTCATTATTAATATTAATAACACTGAGAAAGATGTTCTGAACTAATTTTAGATCACTCTAAACTCTACAGTCACCTTTTTTGTACTAGTATGAATGCATAAGCATATGAATATAGAGGAGCAAAGTAGATTTTTCTCAGCTACAACTACCCATTTCGTTTATGTGATTTCAAAGGAAGCATCTCATGTCCACTTCCATGAGGATGACACATGATCATTCACGCCAGCAGCTCTCATTGCATCATCTTCCATTATTTTCATATACCCTCCACAAGTTAATATGCTCATAAAAGACAAAGTATTGTTGCACCTAAGGCCTGAAAATTTATAATCCATACCTAAGTACAGTTGAACTGAGAGTATACTATCCCATCCTCATATCAAAAACATGATAATTTATTCATGGGATCCATCCTTTTCATGCATTGCAGCACACAATTTGTTAAAAGTTTCTCTTATGAGCATCTAGAAGTGAATACATACAAGCTATTAAACCAAAAGTGGAACAAAGAAAAGAGAGATACGAGGGAGGGGCAGTTTATCGAATATATAAAGACGATTATAGAGATTATGGAAGAATAAATGCTAACCATTACAAGAAAAGGGGTGCAGACAATAATAATGCAATCTCGATCAAGAGGAAAACAACTTAGTAATATCAACACCAACCATGTAGGACGAGTGTAAACAGCAAGCTACAAGATACCAATACATAGTTACATACATGGTGTCGGTAACAAACAACAAGCCTGCAACCACCTAAACCCAAAATATGCACATGAAGTTCAGAAACAACAATATGCTTATCCCCGGTAACATGTCAAGTTTTCATGAAGCAGAATGTCATGGATTGCATAGAGAATTGAAATACATATTTCAAATAGCTTCCAATTAAACAACTTGTCAATCTTATTGCCTCAATACATTTACTATATACAGCTTATAAACTTGAAGAAACCAATTCAACTAGGAAGTTCTGAGTTCTGACCCCTTTCATAAAGCATAAAAATTTACTCATTTATGAACCCATTGAGTGGAGCACTGAGAAGCTGAGTCCAAGAACGAAGTCATAAGCTTTTGACAACTGATAATGAAAATAACACAAACCTGTAATCAGAAGAAAAAGGAACAACTTCCAAAGCACACAAAGAGGAGCAAGATCCAGGAAATATGTACAACAGTAGTTCTTCGAATACAAAGAACAAATTGCAATGACGAGGGACAAGAATAACAAGCCCACCAAAAACTAGAGATCGAGAATTCGTTGTTGTACATGATTTGTTGAACCACGCAATTTGAAGGTGTTGAATCAAGTGGCATGCTTTGAGTTTGAGGAAACAAAATGCCTCCACAAGTAACGACCACTTGCCATGTCAACACATGTCCAGAATCCTGATTCTATACCTGCCCGAACCTAGTTCAAAACAAATTGGAGGTTTTATAGTTAATTGCGAGAGGGAGAAGACGGAAAGAGATATGAAGAAGAAACCTTGGAGAAGGCAGAGTGGGAGTTGTTGTTGATGTCGATGGCGCGGGGATCATCCTCGTCGTTGGATTGGGGCTGGGATTTAACGTTTCTAATGAGGAAAAATCCGGCGAGAGTTGCGGACAGGAAAGTCAGGATCAGTCTCAGCGGACACATTGCTCCAAATCTCGTCTTCGCCTTAATTTCTAAATTGTTTTGACGCTGAGTAAAACTACAAGACGATAACAAACAAATCCCACATTAGTAGTAGTCGGTGTTTTGTCTATTTCTTTGCTGAACTAATAATATTAGTTTAAGGGTTTATACATGATTTTACCCTTTATTTATTTATTAATAAATGGGCTAACCGACTGATATAGCTTTTTAGTTAGCTTTTGATAAAAATAAGTATCTAATATTTATAATGTTATAATTTTATATGTATCATTAAAAGCCGTTTAAAAATAATTTATAATAAATTAATACTTGACATGTGATAGTAATTTTTTTTTTAATTTTTCTCAAAAAATTTTAAAATTTTAATTTTAAAAAAAATTCTAAAATTCTAAAAAAATCCGCAAATTGGTCACAAATCTCTAAAAATCACAAAACCCCAAATCTTTAAATCTTTACCGATGCTACCATCGATTGCCGTTGTCGAACCCACCCCTTTGGTCAACAAACCTAATCGATCATTTCTCATAACTCGTTGTCGACAATCGACAAACAGTGTGTCAGTCAGACGACGATTTCACATTCGTCATTCAATGTTCGATTGTCACGACGTTTATCGGTTTTCGACGATGATGGGTCCGACGACTAAAGGGGTGAGCTTGACAATGGTAATGATGAAGATTTGGGGTTTTGAGATTTATGAACTATTTTATACATTTTTTAAAACTATAGGATTTTTTTGAAACATTTTAAATTATTAAAAATAAAAATTAATTAAAATAAAATAAAGATTAAAACATGTCACGTGTCAAAAATTAGTTCGTTAACGAATTTTTTAACGACAATTAACTACCAGGCACTTAAAATTAACAAAATAAAACATTAAATATCTATTTTTACCAAAAATAATTTAATCACCTAAAATTAAATAGAATTTAAACACTTGTTTTTATATTTAAGTCTTATTATTATTACAATTTTTTATTCATTTTTTATGAAGATGGCTTTAATTAAATTGTACTATTAACTTAAAATAAAACATCTCATATTTCAAGTGACATGAGTAACGAGATATTGAGATGTTCAACTTTAAAAATAGCATAAACCCAAAAATATCTTTAACGTTTGATTAAATAGTCATTTTGGTCCTTATTTTTTTGAACCAATTTAACCTCTAACATTTCTTTTTGGGTCAAAATGGTCCATCTGTAGATGAAAACTGTCAGTTAACTAACGGTAAATGGCTTTGAAATGACGTGGCAAACATACATGACAGTGTTATATAGACAAATGTGTTGACTTGAAAGAATATCACATTAGTCAAGAAATAATTTTATAAAATTATATACAATTATTTTTTTGACTGACGTGTCATTATGTCAAGTCATTTCAAGTTGTTTATTGTTAGTTGACTAACAATTCTCATTCGTAGAGGGAGCATTTTGACCCAAAATAAAATGTTAGGGGCTAAATTGGTTCAAAAAAGTATAAGAATCAAAATAACTATTAATCAAATGTTAGGGGTATTTTTTGACATTATGCCTAAAAAAACTCAAACAATTGTCTGTAATTGATAGCAATGTTTGAAATCAAAGTAAAGCTTTTTTAAGGAAATACTTTTGATACACAAGCTTGTATAAAATGTCTTTCAATTTTAGGGCATATGGATTTAAGTTAGGGTTTAGTGTGTAGGGTCTAAAATTTAAGGTTTATGGTTAAAATTTAGTGTAACACCCTCGACCCAGATGTCACATTTGGGCCTAAAGCCCAAACCAAAATCATAGAATTTTTCAACTTGGTTCAGCCCAAAAAATGATTACCAAAAATATTTAAAACCCACAAGTCAAAATAAATATACAAATGATTAAAACATTTACAATGAGCTCAAATTAAATAAAATATTTAAATATTAACTTGATTAATACAATTTCAAAATAAAAATTACAGACTCAAACGTATAAAGTTCTATGAATACACAACCCACTAAATACAAGCATCATACTCTAACAACGACGCTTGCTGGAATCCCATACAAACAGTGCTCATCAATCCCGCGATTAACCTATGCACGGAAACAACAATTCCGAGCGCTGAGCTTACAAAGCTCAGTGGTACACATCTTGTAACACCCCTTTTCCCGTATCCATCGTTGAATACGAGTTAGAGATGTCACATTACACTTGTAAAGAAATTCTCACTTCAAAAATCGGTAAAAATTTGTTTCTTTAAAACATAGACAATTTATCCTTTAATTTTGAAAATACTTATCATGTAAAATTTAAACTTAATATTTTCACATTCGATTTTGAATCTAGATTCAGGCAGCAACTTAACAATTTGATCCATTTGCATATAAATAATAAAACTGCCTAATTTAAAGATTCTGAATAAAATACGATTCATATCAGAGCAGGCTTCACGTTTTAATATACATGTCGGCTAGTAAAAATCAAACAGCATAAAAATTATATTACTAATGCTGATGTACCTATTTTTTATAGATGATGTTCGCTAATGCTCCTTACTCCTAATGCTTCTCTTTTCCTACGCGTGAAACAATCACACACTAAGTATAACTTAGTGAGGCATTATAATAAGTCATAAAATTAAATAATGGGTAAATGAAAACACGGTTAAGCAAGTTCATATCAAATCTTTCTTATACTTTAAAACCAATAAAGGCATCGTATATAAAAAAATGGTGATCATTAAGTATTTCATTCGTATAAGTAGCCCAAGAATTGTATAAAGAGAAACTGAAGTATGCGAGATCTGTACTACTTGAGTACTGGTCACCGAAGTGACGATAACATATAAAACACATAAAGTGCCAATACCATATGAAACACATAAGTGTCAATATCATATAGACGTATTAATGTCGATATCATATAAACAAATAAGTGCCAATAACATATAGATCCGAAGATCGGTGTGCAGCTACACGTAGTCCTTGATTACTGGACCTCTAATGGCATGCCACTATACTGTCACTCTCTATCATAAACTTGGACAATAAATCCATTTCATATAACTTTGTAATTTATCATATAGACGTAAAAATGTCGATAAAACATATGATCCATATATCATCCTTATTCAATAATAAATTATCAAAACAATATAATAGGACAGTTCATTCCCCAATATATACTAACCTTTTTCCTTTGCTTGTAAAACATTGTATAGCTTGCACAAAAACCATGTTGTCATTTTAAATAAATTCATATAAATAAATTTTGCAAAATTTATCAAAATACATTTAAAACATATAAATGCACTCATCTGGACCATTTATTATCTTGCCTCACTAAGCTTACTCGATTCTTTTTCTCATAGTATCTCAAACCCTCTTTTGATTCGGATCAACTTCATTGATCACATAAATACGAATGACATTCGTTAGATTCAAATCTAACAATACTTTAAATATGCTATCGAATCTAGTCATTCGAATATACAAAATTTCCAAAAGTTTTTCCTTATTTCCTCATACTACCCAAAACCCATTTTTGGTCTTTAATGACCATTTCGAACTTCAAATAATTCTTCCGAGCTCGCTAACTAACTTTAGTTGCAAAATATCTAAATTTCCATTTTCTGGCAGCTTGTACTACTTTCAAAGATTTATTTCTATAAAATGATTTAAAACTTGGAATTCGATTCCGTTTGTTCTGAAAGAAACTAGTTTCAATAAGCTTTTCATCCATATAAATCAATAGTCCCGATTCAACTTGTACGATTTATGGCGAATTTTCAAAGTCGATTACAGTGCTGAAATTCAGAACAGACTGGTGCTCTGTTTTCTGACCTTTCATCACTTAAAAATTCATATATTTTAACTCGGAACTCGAAATTAGTTTTCGTTTGTTGGAAACGAAACTAGATGAACAAATCTTTACATCGACATAAAATTCACCATCTAATTATTTTTGTAGAATTTATGGTGAATTTTCGAACTTACTGCCAAAATCCAGTTTTCCTACACAACTTCTATGAATAACTTCAAACTTTATACTAATTTCTTCTTACTTTTATATTTGTCAATTTAGTCCAATTACTTGCTTAAAACCACCAAATTATCACCTTCTTCATCAAATAATTATTCACAATAATTTCCTCTAATTTTCCTTCTTTGCCGAAATAGTCACTAAAATGCAAAGGTAAGGATTCAAACTTATTAACTTTGCAAATTAGTCCTAAAATCAACATTACTAATTGAATTCTATTATTTCAACTAAAAATCAGATTTAGTCCTCATCCAAAATCTTATTTCCGAATTGGTCACTTAACTTTGATAAATTATCAAAATGATCACTACTTTAATTCAACATCAGTTTAGCATTCTTACTTCAATTTCACATATCCAACATCATTAATAGCATAAATACACTTCAAAATCATAAAAATTCAGATTGGTCCTTTAACTTTCAGAATTGACGAAATGGTCCCTATACTTTAAATTTAGGGTTTTGCTTTCAAACAACAAATCAAGCTTACTAGATCATTTATCTAACATCACAAACCCTAAATCAAACTTGAATCCATAAACCCTAATCATCTTCATACAAACTAAAATATGTAGGGTTTAAATCCCAACTCAAAAACATGATTTTATCATCATAACAACTTGTTTCCAACTAAAATTTCATCATGGAATCATAAAATTCCAAAAGGCCCAAACTTTTTCCATAAACCTTAATTTCTTCTCATGCAAAATTCTCATCAATCAAGCATGTTTTTCCATGAATTATTAACATCAAGAGATAGAGCTTGAACAATAGAATAACTTTGTAGTTGAAGAGATTACCTAAAAGTCGAGTTTCAGGGCTTGAATCGAGCTTGGAAAATTTTCTCCCTTTTTTCTCCCTTTAGTCCGAAATATTTCAAGAAAGATGAACAAATTTGGTTCATCTTTTACTTATTTAATCCACATGTTAAAATTAAATGAATTTAGAATTCATTTAATTAGTGAATTACTAATTTACCCTTTTAATCCAAAGGCCAAGATTTAATCTTATCAAAAATCAATGGCCATGATCAAAACCAAGTTTTATTCACCTTTAAAAATTGACCTCAATGTTTCAAAATATTTCAAAAATGCCATCCATGGCAAATGTCCAATTTGCCCTCAAACTAGTCTTTATTTACAAGTCTTGAAAATTGCCATTCCATTAAAATTGAACCAATTTGGTTCCAATCCAACCATCCTCCTTCATAAATATCTTAGATATTTATTTATGACATTTTATTTGATCCAAATATTCGAATCTTACTCAATAAGATTTCCAAATTTTCTTCCTACGAACTTTAAAGCTTTATAGCCACTCTATCATAGTCTAACTAAATCTAGTTATAAACAATCCAACAATAAAATATTCATAAAATAATATTTTATAAATTTCCCATAATCTTTGTAACTGTCTTCAAAATTTCAATTCGATTCGATTTCCCGATATTCGTAAAATACTTATACTGCGATTTTACCTTTTCTGAACTATCAGATTTATTCCAAAAATTTCATATTTCCATATTCGGGAAATAAAAATTATCATCTCATAAAACTTCCTTTCTTAATGACTTAGATTGAATTTTCTTAACTCAGTCTATTATCCCAATAATTATCGAAAATCTTCAAAAAGTAAAATTTCTCTTAGAAATCCTTTATCGTAAATCCATATGAAAGTTCTTTACTCTTAATGAGTCAAAAATATCGATCAGAAACACTTTTATGGGACCTTCCCGAAGGTCACCCATCCTTGTATTTCTCTGGCTTGGGCACGCTTAACAATTTTATTCCATCCAAATTGGGGACCTTTTTCTGCATCTTAATTCTTAAAACCGATATCAATGTACCTATTTCGATACGATTCACTCTTATACTGAATAAAATCACTTGTTGGGGAAATTTAAACTTTAGTTCCCAAACTTTTCCAAAGTTTATACTTTAAACCCTAAACTTTTAAAATTTACATTTTGGTCACTAGCTAAAATTTGGGATATTACACATCTACTCTACTATACTTCATGCTAATCATAAACATAAGCTTGCAAACTAGTACGAGCAATAAGAAGAGATAAATAAACATGTGGCGCTACCGCTAGCCGCCTAAACACATGCTCTCAACATAGTAAAACATCACACATGGCCCACGAAGCCCAAACATGCTCGGGATCCCACCAGATTATCCAAGTGAAACACAAGGACATACCCATAAAATCTGGAGTGACGCCCGCGTCCATAAAGCATCGGGATCGTACACTCTAAGTGAGGCCCGTGTCCACAAAGCATCGGGGTCCTACACTAAGAGTAAGGCATGCGTCCACAAAGCATCGGGATCCTACACTACGAGTAAGGTATGCGTCCACAAAGCATCGAGATCTTATACTCTGAGCAAGGCCCGCTTCCATATAGCATCGAGATTTTATACTCAAGGGGATGAGGCCCGCGTCCACATAGCATCGGGATCCTACATCCATGCTCGGGATCTCTCATCAAGCATCTTCGAATGAGGCCCACGTCTACAAAGTATCGGGATCCAACATTCGGGAATCTTCAAGGTGTTGCAACACACTTAGGGTATCCAAATCCCAACAACAAGGGATGACTCGACTATCTAGGCGTCCCATCAGCACACAGCAAGGACCCTAATTACTACACAGCCTCGATCGATCCGCCTAGGATCTCTATGGGTTACTACCTCACACGATTTGCCCAATATTTACCAAGTCATTAGCCATTTATTTCATATACGGGGTTTAAATCTTTGTTTCTCAATTTTAGTATTCATTTTACACCTTAAAAGACCTCAAATGCATTTTTTCTTGAATTATAGAACCCCGAACGTAACCTCAAATTACTTGGGCAGAATGCCCAGCGAGAACCGATACTCATACCTGGGTATCAGTACGCCCCTATAGGTACCGATACTTATCCATGAGTATCGATATTCAATTTTGGTTCGAAAGAATTTAACCCTCAAGCCGTACCGATACGCTTCACCCCGTATCGATACGCACTATCGGTACTCGAATCGCCCTGTACCGATTCCACCCCATACCGGTACTCTTACCTTCCCTTACCGGTACGCTAAAGCCTCCCCAAGCAATGTAATAGTGGGTACCGATACACCCATAGCATACCGATACGCAAACGCATCACTAGAATTCTTATCATATAAGAGGTACCGATACACGGGGAGGCGTACTGGTACTCCCCTCACAACCCCTCTCCCTTTTATACTAAGGCGTAAATCAATTTATTAATATATCTTACTCACTTTTATCTTTATCTGGCATTTTTTATTATTCAGATCAGCGGGTAACGATACCCGAATACGCTTATTCGATCCCTAAAGCTTATGAAAGTTATTTAAGTATGTTGCTAGCATGCTTAATTAATTATTACTACTTATCACCTTTTTTATCCAATTAATCGAATATAGTCTTCAGATTCATAAACATTTAATCAAGTATTATCAGTATTGTCTCTAACCAATATTCAATCGAATATATTAATTTATTCCGCTAGCACAGAAGGCATCATCATATAACAATCATTCACCCAATCACACAGTCAGATAATCATACGAATATTCAGACAAACATAAACAGACTCTAAAGCTGATAACCGACTCAAACATTCTCAAGCTCATCAAGTATCCCAATAATAATCAAGCCTCGATCTAACAATATCAACACATGCTTAATACTCATCTCCTAATTTGCAACCACTAGCATGCAAGGCAATTACACTTATGATGCTCATGAAGCATTTCGAAGTTTGAGGTGTACTAACCTTAAGCCGAGATCGCTAAAATCCTCATTTGAGTTTCCCAAGAAATTAACTCGATCTGATATCCAAACCCGATCAATCTTCGTATCAACAAATACGAACATACATTAATTCGTGCATCTCCTATTCAATTCACAAGGTCAAATGCGTGAAAACAGCTTTCCATGTTCGAATTTGGCAAAACAGACTGCACCGTTAGATCTAGAACGTCTAAAAAACCCCATGTAGGGTGATAAGTGTTCAAAATTACTATTTTTATTACCTTTTTTACTCATATTATTGTTAGACTTAGGCTCATATTAGTTGCATAATTAGTCATTCATGCATTAATTCATGTTTCTTTCCACCGTTGAGCTTGAATTCATAACTTGGTGATTTTTGTGGAAAAAGATGCTGCTTTGGTGTGCTTTTGTGTGTGTGCAGAATCACTTGCCTAAACAAGGCTGGAACTAGTTGCCAGGGCAATGCATGAAGGAGATGCCGAGCTAGTTGCCAGAGCAATGCATGAAGGAGATGCCGAGCTAGTTGCCAGGGCAATTTTCGACAATGAATAAGATGATATGGTAGTCAAAATTAATGACTAGATAAGCCTAAGATGACGTGGAGCAAAGTTAAATCCCAAAGGAGTTTGATTTCCATGAAGAGGTTAAAGAGAAATTAAAAATTAAATCCCAAGAAGATAGGAGAAGTTATAGAAGGAATTTAAATATAATAAAGAATTATATTCTTTAAAGATATTTAATTCCAACTTAATTTCCTCCTCAAAAAAATACTTTGACCTAGCCCTATAAATTAAGGATCAAGCCGTCAACTCCAAGAGTGAGAGATGAGAGAATTTTTTACAAGATCAAAGGCAAGGGAGATTTCGACAAAGCTTCATCCATTGTTCATCTTTTTCTTCCTTGTTCCATTAGGTTTATGCTAGGAATTCTTTATATTGTGTTTCTTTGGAACCTAGCCATGAACTAAATCTATTTGACTAAGGTTATTGTGTTTTGTGGTTGTGAGAAACAATTGGATTTTGTTTAGGTAATAAGAGTTTGCACTTTCTATTCAAGGTTTACTCATTATTGTTTGCGAGTGAATTGGGAGAGGATCTCGTAACTTCATCTATTTATCTAATATCGGGAGAGTTAGATTCAAGAAACGAATGAGTATGATCTTTATTCAATCTATTAATGGTGAAGATTAATCCGGCTTAGGAATAAGTTAAGGATTTCAACGGCTAAGAGGAGCGCAAGATTGGTTGTTGTTCACCCTTGATTCTCGCAGGGATGTATTGTCAAGACATGCACAAATAGCTAGAGTTTTGACTTAGGGATAAGAAGAAACCATTGAATAACGCTCTGCCGAACCTTGAAGTTGCTGCCGAGACGCCCAAGTAGTTGCCCAGCTAGTCGCCCAGGTAACCATCGATTAGTTGCCAAGGCAACCCCGCTGTGCAAGTTGTCACGGCAACTGAGTTGCCCTTGCACTCTTTTACCAAGATGATCCAATCGGCTATCACACCTCAACTCATGATAACCTGGCCTATTCTCTCTCATTTGATTACTTATTCTTTTACTTATTTGCTTTCTTAGTTTAGTTGTTAGTTAAAACTCCTACAATCGTCTACTTGTGTTTTTACTTTTTACAGTGCAAGAGATTAGATTCTTGAAGTGACACAAATCCCTGTGGAGACGATATCTTTTATACTATAACTTGCGACGTGTACACTTGCACAATTGCGGAGCACTTATTACGCGCAATATAGGGTCCCCGAAAAAAGTCAACGGGCGGTTAAAGCCCCTGGTGAACCGATGCGGCGCACGTGCAAGATAAGCTGCATGCACTTGCGGGCAGAAATCCTGTGCGGCAGGGTGCACTGGAAAGTAGTGTGCCCCGCCCTACCTGCCAGCCCACGCACATGTGGCGGCGTGTGTGGCGCGTGGGGTGGCCTCCGGTGGTCGATCGACAATGGCGAGCTCCAGACCGACAGTTCTCGGGCCGGTGGTTCCAACGGTGGACTCCGTTCACAGCGGTGACGATTGAAACATGCTGAACTAGCTCCCTCCAAAACTTCTTCTTTCTCACTCCGACGAACGGCAGCTCAGACGGCGATGTGGCGACCACCGTTGATCTTGTCTCGGCGAGACCTTTCCAATGATGTCGGCGGTGTCGTGCACGGCGGCTCCGATGGCCGTAGATCAAGGTTCAAAACCTCTTCCTTTACTTTTCTCTCTTTCCCATATTTCTCTCTCTCTCCTCAAAATATCTCTTTTTCTTCCTCTCTTTCTCCATCACATATCAACTTATTTATTCAAAATACCCCACCATTTTATTTTTTTCAACCAATTAACTTTACACACTTTATTAGATATTTCATTTCCCTTTTTACCCCTAGGCCCAATTAAATTGGGCTCAAGGCCCAAATTTTACAAAGCCCAAGATTCGGGTCGTTACATTTAGAGTTTAGGTTCTGGAGTTTAAGTTTTAGGTTGTAGGGTGCTACGGTTAATAATTTAGGTCTTGAATTTCATAGCTTAAATATGATGGATTGTGTAAATTTCTTTTGCACAAATTATGTATCAAAATATAATTTTTTTAATAAAAAATAAAGTGAAGCTAAGTGGGTGCAAAGGTTTGAATTAAATCAGATGAACATATTATACTATTAAAAATATCATTGTTTAATTAAATTTATATCCTAAAATATTTATTCTTTCCAATTGTTATTAAAAATAATTACTCGTTTTTCTTTTTACTTGAAGTAATTTATATTTTAGACACTAATTTAAAATCAACTCCCATGCAAATCATAATTATTTAATTTCAACAATAAACAAAGAGAAAAACTTAAATACACAGTCTGTGTAAATTTTAGTTTACACAGATTTTTTAGTTTTAGGGGTTAGATTTTTAGTTTAGGGTTTAAAGTTTAGGGGTTTGGGTTGTAGGATTTAGAATTTAATGTTAGTGTTTAGAGTTTAGGGTTTAGGGTTTAGGTTTAATTTTGATTTATAGTAGAAATAAGCAGGCTTGTGTAAAATTTATTTTACACAGCCTGTGTATCAAATTTAAACCCATAAACAAATAGTTAACTTTTGCCGACAACGTTAAATAATTTTAATATAAAATTTACCTTAATATCCATAGGTAACTTGTTTTCTAACTTTTCAAAAAATAACTTATTTTTTGTATAAAAACAATTTTAAATTTTCATGTTGACTTGAACCGTATATGCACGTTGAACCATTTTTTTTCTAAGCAACAGCTACTTGTGTTCATATCGATGGAATTAAATGTTTACGACTTGCGTAAAGTTAATACTAATTTTAAAAAAGTAAATTACCAGATAAAACCCTTGCAACCCCAATCAATCAATATAAACAAATTTCTATAGAACTTGACGACCAAGGGAGGGTGTAATTGAACATGCAGCCCTTTATTTATCTATTTACTTAGTAAAGTCAGTACGTAGGACCAGAGATGGATTCGAAGGGGTTGAAGGCGGCGGTCGCCCCTCACCCTAAAATTTAAAATTCTTATATAATTTAAATTTTTTAAAAAAATTATATATTTTTATTAAAAATTTAATTTTACCGTTTAAAATTTTATAAATTCACCTCCTAATATGAAATTTTGCGTGCTAGGACTAGATTTCCCTTGATAAACTGTAATGCACAATGTTTTGGTCTTGTCAGTTTACAAGGTTTTGAGACTGACTAGATCAATTCACCTCCACAAAATTGGTCCCATCCTAATCCTATCATGGCTTTTGGAGTTTAATAGAAATTTTAGCTATATCGATAAACACATACTAATAAGTTTCGGACACCCTATGGCCGCCCACCAAGTGGCATCAAATGAATTAACCGATATCTTTTATTTTTGGAGAGATATCCAAGTTAGCTAGGCATAATAGAAAAAAAAAATTTTAAAGTTTAATTGGATAGTTATTTTGATTTTTTAAAATATTTTAATTTTAAAATAAAATATTTATGAATAAAAAATTATTAGTTAATTAATAATAATATACGACTTGAAATCCAGACGATAAGGTATCTCATCCCTAAAGCTTTGCTTTTAAGAAAGTTTAAAAAGGATTCTTCAGATGCTACAGAAAGTGAAGGTCCACCGCTCATGTATACAAGACCCCCTGCAGTAGAAGACATCTGCAATGAAACTTGATTACATAAAAAGACATGAATTGAGGTTAAAATTTAAGACATACATGGTACTAGTCAAAAGACAAAGCTATCTTAGATAGGGTAACTCTTAAACTTGGGATACCAGCTCACCATCATCTGAAATAAAACCAATATCAGGCCTCCTACTCAATGATTCATACAACATCAAATACGTAAACACATTTATTTCTTCATACCACAGGTTGAACTACAGACCTATTTGCCTTGAGGCTCTGCAAAACCAAATGGATTTTAGAAACGGGTCAGTCTACTCTCAAGGCCAAGATGCCAATTTCAATCAAAACACAAACATCAATGCATAAAATCACCTCTTCGACTTGCATTGCGCGACGTGCCACGTCAATTGGGAATACCGTATCTGTCTTGGTTAAGACGATCTGGTATTTTGTTTGAGATCTGCAAATGAATAGATGAAACATCAAGAAAAATAAGTACATGCAATACTCCTATGTTCCCTCTATGCATAAACGTCAACAGACATGCAAGATCACTGCCTAGTCTAGTCATACCCCCCAGCCACCACACAGGTAGTGTTGTTCTGAAAAATGACATTTTAGGCATTTGCACAATAGAATGGAAAAAATCAGCTGTCTACCTGCAAATGCAATCTCTGGTCTGGAATGTCAGGAGCAGGAAATGATGATGAAACCTTTGCGGCAGCAAAAAACTGCAACTTGTTCCTAAATATCTGCAAAGACATTGGCCTATAGATGAACCTCCAATGGAGTAGAACTAGGTTTGTTATTGCGTTTTCTCCCTTTGTTGAAGTCACTCCCGACCATCTTCGAGAGTTTTTCAGATGAAGTCTTCATGAATCGGTCAAAATCAACTAGATATCTTCTCCCATCATCTGTATACTTTAGTTTTCTACTTTTAGTGCCTCCTCTGTTAATGTAATTCTTAGGTTTCCCCATGGCAATCTTTGGTTTTTTGTTGAGCTTAAGATTTAAGCCTGCTGCATGCCTCTCCAGACATTCTCAACTTCCCAATTCACCGAAACAGAAAACACAGTTCTAGGAACAAAAAACGATGACAAATTTTCATCAGTTCTTCTGAACCTCGATGAACGGCTAGGCTAACCATTACCGCTTTCTGTTTTGTTTTTCCTCCATGGTGGTTCTGCCCTGATTTGAAGTCGGAAGATTTGAGAGTAATTGTTGCTGAACATATGAATTGACCCAGAAATTTTGCCTGTGAGCTTTTCTTTTGGGCCATGCAGTGTTCATATAAGATTATACTCTGTTTTTCCTCTGCCCCAGGATAAACACTGTCATGGCCTTGGCTGGTGAATTAGAGTTTGAAAAAGGGAACGCAAAGGATTTGGGAGTTCGTGGAAGTATTGGGAAAAAGTCTGGGCGGGAAATGAACTTAATTGATCAGATGAATGAGACCAAGCAGAACGGTGACATTTTGATTATGGATGAGATGAGCTGTAAAGCAGTTATCACTGGAGCGGCCTAATACAAGCCTTTAAGGAATCCAATTTAGTAAATTAATAGTTATTGTCGTTATTTGCTGTTGCTGTTATTTCTTATTGTGGTACGTACTATATGAAGAGAATGTTGTACAAATATGAGATATTTTACAATTGAAATGACCTAAATTCTTCTCCTTAAACCTTATTCTCTGTCTACTTCTTAATCTTTCAACAACAAAAAAACTGTCTACTTCTTAAACCCTTTCTTCATCTTGAGCCGTTTCCCTCTTGGGACACAACAAACACATCACTACCATTTGATCTTGTTATAGATAATTCAGTCATATTTTCACCATTGCAGTTTCAGGATAGCCATGAATATTATAAATGACTCAAACCCTCGTAGGTGTTGTTTGGTAAATGAAACATATACTATATATGCTCCCATGCTTGAACAGGGTTTTGTTTATGTTTGATGTTTATATTTTCTTGCAACGTTATCTTTTAAATCTGAATATAATTTTTTTGTTCAGAGTATAACATATCTTACCATTCTACTGGCAGAGAGAAGCTATCCTTTTAAATTGTCAGAACATTATTGACCCTACAATTAGATTTCTCCAGCAATTAGAATAAGATGAAATGAAATAACCTCGTGAGGGAAAAATTATTACATGGTTCCGGCTCACCACGTTATTTATGGTCCCATCAAATGAAATTCATTCATTTAATGACACGTAGGAAAAATGTGAAGATTTACTTGAAAAAAAAAGAGATAAAAAATTATTATTGGATGGGATCATTGATGACGTGATAAACCAGACCCATATAATAATTTTTACTTGTGAAGAGTCTTTATTCAACAATATCAAAAAAAAAACAAGAAAGAAAAATCATGGCTTATTATTCATACACAACAAGGCAAGCACACTGAACAAACACACAAAGACTGATGATTCTGAATTTGAGAAATCAAAGAAAACACATCCCTTCGTCCATTAATGATAGTAGTTTATTACTCTTTGTCTGAACTTCTCTTCTATACACAAAACGGAAGGGTATATACTATATACAAACAATTCAATACCGTAGTAGAAAAAACTTATGCTGGGAGTGGGAATTTTGTTAATCCCACACAAACAAGCGATTATCTTTATAGAATGACTCCACAAAAATGCTGCATGTAAGTTTCACTCATCTTTTTCCTCCTTCCCGGGCAGGAAAATTCCTCCATTGCTGATGGCATTGAGCAAAAGAATATATGGTCTGTATTCTTCCATTTCATTCATCAACAATAAAAAAAGCACCCATATTGAAATTAAACTCCATCTCTATGTTTCCACCAGGGCAGGCCTCATCTTGTTCTTCCAGAATTCATCGTACCATTGGGCATCACTGCCGGTTCTCTTGGCTTCCACCAAGATCAGCTCTTCGGTTAACCGGTAAACTTCGACGGCTACCCCGAAATTCCCGTCTTTCCCCTCCAATTCAATGCCCCATTCCTTCCCCCTCTTCACCCTCAATCTCTCGCCCTTCCCTATTTCCTTCACTTTCTCCACCAATTTCACTGGTGTCTCTTTTAACACGAACCGTTCGCCGTAATCATGCGACGCGTCCAACAAACCCGACAGGTCCAGACCCGATGAGAAGGATATCAAATCGAAAGCATTCAACTCCAAGCTTTTGACCTGTGCTTCATTCTTGAATTGCTCTTCATGGAACTTGGGTTCATTGTAGCCCTTCCTGAACCAGGGATTCTTAAGGATCTCATCAATCGTGATCCTCGTATCAGGATTCGTATCCAGAAGCCGAGAAAGGAACCGTTTCGTATCGCTGGACATCCATTTAGGACACTTAAACTCACCTTTGTAGATCTTCTTGTACATAACCATGAGATTGGGATCGTTGAAAGGCAAGTAACCGGCGTGGAGCACGAAGAGAATGACGCCACATGCCCAGACGTCCACCTTCGCTCCGTCGTAACCCTTCTTTGTCAAGATCTCCGGCGCCACGTAAGCAGGGGTCCCACACAACGTGTGCAGCATGCCGTCGGCTAGGATCTGATCGGTTACGGCGCTGAGACCGAAATCCGAAACCTTCAAGTTCCCGTTATCGTCGAGGAGGAGGTTCTCGGGTTTCAAATCACGGTGGAATATCCCGCGGGAGTGGCAGTACCCGACGGCGGAGATGAGCTGTTGGAAATACTTATGGCTGAGATCCTCGGTGAACCTCCCTTTAGCGACCTTGGCGAACAATTCTCCACCTTTGACGAATTCCATCACGACATAGATCTTCGTCTTGGTGGCCAGGACCTCGTAGAGCTTGACGATATAAGGGTGGTCCAACCGAGTCATGATGGAGATCTCGCGTTTCACGTTGGAAACCAAGTTGGGGCTGGATAGCCTTTTCTTGTTGATGACCTTAATGGCCACGCTGAGCCCGGTGCGGACGTTTCTGGCATGATAAACCTTGGCGAAGGCGCCGCAACCCAGGAGCTTGCCTACCTCGTATTTGCCGAAGAGGGCATTTTTTGGGACATGTTCGATCTCTGGCATGGGTGGTTGAGCCAGAGATCGAACCCAATCGGAGGATTGATTCAGCAGAACTACGAATCGAAAACTAAAATTAGAACAGAAGAATTCGATAGAGAGGTATATATGAAAAAAAAAAAAATTTGGAGTTTTTAGTTCGTAACTTCCTATGGTATGAGAATTAAAATTTAGACGGAAGAAGATATATGATTATAACAGCGACAGCGTGTTTATCAATTCGCGGTGGAAGTTTCGGCGCGGACTGGCGGAAAAGTGTTTAACCTTAACACGGTTTCCCTATTTTTTTAGTATCTAATACGTGGCAGGTTATTATTGAGGGACGAGTTGAGAACACAGATAGTCTGACAACCTGTTGAATGTTGTTATCGCCGTCCAAGTTGTCTCAACAATTTGCAATTGTATTGTATTTTGTTTTTACTAATGTTTTCTTAGATATTTTCCTATGTATAATCTATCTATATTATTATTTAATTCTCTGATATCATTATTTAACTTATCAACAACTTATTAAAAAAACTGATAACAAACTCAATTAATAAATAAATTTTTTACATTTTAAAATCTAATGTACACTAGATTATAAATATTCTTTTCTTTTCGAACTTTTATAAATAATTAAATATAACAATAAAAATGTATCACTTCATATTTGAACACATAACTAAAATTTTTATAAATAAATATTTATCACTCCACTAATGATCATTTGTTGGCGTAATATAATCAAATATAATATTTCATATAAACAGTTTTTTATATTGCTAATGTGTTTTTATTTCTAAAATGTCTAATTAAATTTGGTGTCTTAGTTGAAAAAAATTACAAAAATCAACGCATAAACACATTATTTGTAATAGTAATTTAGTTTTTACTAATAAATAATTATTTAAAATTTCAATTAAATTATTTTTACAATATAAATATTTTTTAAAAAAATTAATACATGGAAATTAGCTTTCACTCGCTAACGGATTGATAGAATTTTATATTTTTAAACCGTATGGTTATTATGTTTGGTGTCACTTAATCGGTAGCACAAACTCAATTGAGAAAATATGAAAAAGAATATAAAATAAAAAAGTATGTATTCATAAGCTTATAATAGTCATTTAATTTTAATTGAATATTGGTGATTTTAAGTTAAATTACATTTGCAATATAACTATTTTAATAAATTTTACATACATAAAATAGGTAATGTATGCTATGCATATTGTCACATACCGCCAGTTCAAGTCCGAGTCAAGTGCACACATGGTTGCCCAAAAGGTTCTTAGAGAGATTTTGGGCCTAAAGAGACCACCCGACCGAGCCTGATCCATGGAGAATTCTAGAAGACAACCACTTTGACTTATGCAAAGTTTCAATGTAAACATAGGATTTGTTTCCATAGTTAGCAGGGAATATTCTTAGAATTGTATCATTGTGGTTGGTGGGATTTGATCGTAGTCTCGATGTAAATCAGTGGGAACCGTCGGATGTATAGGGAATCAACTATAAATAGAGGTCTCCCCAGCCTCATTTGTATCATTTCATCTTTGAGTAATCAAGACATTCACTCTAAAATCCTTTGTGTTGTTCTTGAGTGTTCTTTCTTTTGTTCTTGAGTGGCCATTTTCATAGTTTGCTTCCGCTTAGAATAATTCAGCGTTCTTCAGTGCCAAGGAAGTTTGATATTCCAGAATGAGAAAAAAGGTTGACTTAGTCGTTTGTCTAAGTTACATCAACTAAGGCTATGCGATTTCCTAGGTCAAGATGCTAGCTTCATGACAAGTGGTATCAGAGCCAAGGTTCGAGCGAAGGCACTGATCGAGATGACACCACCAAAGAAATATGTTGTAGTGAAGAAGGGTACGGAGACCCATGCTGACAAATCTAATATGGCGTGTTCGAAGGATATCCTCGATTCATTAGAGGAAAAGGTAACCAAGCTTGAGGAATCAGTGAAGAACTCGGGTGAGCCACTTGATGCGATGGATACACGCTTCGAGTAGCAAGACAACAAGAAGGACCATCTCAAGAGAGAGATAGAGGAATTTTTTAACGATATGTTCGAGAAGTTGGGTAACAAAAGTGATGCGCTTAAGGCCGAGTTGAAGGCTGTGAAGATGGAGATGGAAGAAATGAAGGTAGACCTATTTGTGTACAAGGTTGCCTTAAAGAATAGAGCAGCGCCAACTGTATCCAAGCCAAGGAAGGACATCCTAATGCCAAAAGAATTTAATGGGAACCGATAGGCCCAAGATGTTGAAAACTTTGTATAGGGCATAGAGCAGTATTTTCAGGCAGCGGACATCAAGGATGATGCAGAAAAGGTAAACATTTCTTAGATGTATTTAACTGATGTCGCTCTTTTGTGGTGGTAACGCATGTTCTAAGGAGAAGAGCAGGGACATTCCAATTGAGACATGAACAAAGTTTCAAGTTGAGTTCACGGACCAGTTATACACAATGAATGCTCAACGAGAGGCTCAAAAAAATTGCGACAACTAAAATATGAGGGTTTTATCCTAGACTATATCAGGTAGTTCATCGAGATCAAGCTCTAGATTGCGGACTTGAGTGAAGCAGAGGGCTCCTCTTACTTCATGGATAGACTTCAAAGATGGGCCCAAATTGAGCTAAAGTGAAGGGAAGTCGAGAAACTTTCCAAAGCATTGATTGCAGCCGAGGTCATAGCTCAATTAGAAGTTGAAAAGTCCAAGTCTTCCAAGCCCTATGACAAAGGCAATGGTGGAAAAAACGAGGATGATCATTGTTCCAGCGATGGTGACAAGAAGCTCAACAAGTTTATAAAACTATTGGAGAAGAAGGATCGATGGCCCATAAAGTGCTACCATTATGATGGTCCACGCTTAGTAAAAGATTGTCCCAAGAAGAGACGCCCTGATGCCACAACCGATGGGGACAACGAGCAAGAAAAAGAGGAATGTATGCTTGGTGCGATTTTTAGTGTCAAAGCAATCAAGTCGAGGGTGAAGAAGCAATGTTACGAGTACAAGGGGCCACACTTGTTACGTGATTTCCTGGATAGAGACAAGCAGTTTATGGAGGAGGGCAAGCCTGAGTTAAGTGAGGCCTATAATCTTGGATCTATGATCTTGAGTTCTGCCAAGGCGATGAAGGGCCAAAATAAAAAAGGGTTGATATTTGTAGACATCAACGTGGCGGGATAATCTATGAATGCTCTATTGGACACCGGAGCAGCTGATCTCTTTATGTCAAAGACGGATACTGAGAAGCTTGGTCTCAAAGTTGAAAGGTCAACCAACAAGGTCAAGACTGTGAGTGCCAAGAAAGTTCCAATTGTTGGAACAGTACGGAAGGTGGAGCTGCAGATTGGTGAATGAAAGGCCAAGGAAGATTTCAAGGTAATCCATATAAATAACTTTGATTTTGTTTTGGGGCTTAACTTTCTTGACTGTGTAGATGCTCTCATCATTTTTTGTGTCGAAATTGTCTACATTTTAGATCTAAAACAATATTACGTTATACCCGTGCATCGAGACAATGGACGAAGAACCGAGATGTTGACTTCTATTCAGCTTGCCGAGGATACTCCAAGCCAAAGAGGCATCATTTTGGGGGCTAGTGGAGAGAGTACCTTGGAGGGTAAGAGTTGCCCAAACCACTTGACATAGAGCCCGTGGAAGGTCCATCCATAGAGAAGGTGAATGAGGCATCGAGCTTCAATGATGATAGAGTAACGATGGGTGCATAAATCTTTGCAAGACAGGAAAGGTTGATGTGAGTTAGAGTGAATGCGAACAAGTTGATTAAGGTACATCTCGAACACAATGAATATGTTTTACAGTTTGATTTGCCTGGTTTTTGGGGTGTAGGCCACCAAAAACCTAACCTTCAGACGGAGTTGCCAAAACTTGGCGCGAACACAAGCAACCTTTTAGAGTTCTGAGATGCAAGCCAGAGTTACCGATGATTCTAAGAGCCCACTCAGTGTTCAATATTGTGACGTCTAAGTCTTTGTGCAAAGATCGAGAGTGTACGAGTGATGGCAAATCACAACAATAGGAGAGAGCTCCTACGATCGAGATGTGCTTGGTGGGATGGTGACTGATGTTAGATGGCGGCGATTACCAAAGTAGACAATCTTTATGGGGAGACAACCTAACCAGATTCGAGTGCTCTTTTTGGGGAGAGCGCCAAGCCCGATTTAGATTTGGGGGTAAGTTGAGGTATCGAGGAGTTCCCAAGAATGTCACGGACCGCCGGTTCAAGTCCGAGTCAAGTACACACATAGTTTCCCAAAAGGTTCTTAGAGAGATTTTGGGTCTAAAGAGACCACCAGACCGAGCCCAATCCATGGAGGATTCTAGAAGACAATCACTTTGACTTATGCAAAGTTTCCATGCAAATATATGATTTATTTCCTTAGTTAGCATGGAATATTCTTATAATTGTACCATTGTGGTTGGTGGGATTTGATCGTAGCCGTCGATGTAAATCAGTAGAAACCGTCGGATGTATGGGGAATCGACTATAAATAGAGGCCTCCCCAGCCTCATTTGTATCATCTCATCTTTGAGTAATCAAGGCTTTCACTCTAAAATCCTCTGTGTTGTTCTTGAGTGTTCTTGGTGTTCTTTCTTTTGTTTTTGAGTGACCATTTTCATAGTTTGCTTCCGCTTAGAACGATTCAGCGTTCTTCAGTGCCAAGGAAGTTTAATCTTCCAGAGTGAGGAAAAAGGTTGATTTAGTCGTTTGTCTAAGTTACATCGACTAAGGCCGTGCGGTTTTCCAGGTCAAGACGCTAGCCTTGTGACAATATGCATGTGTCTCAAACAGAAATTTATTTTAATGTTTTTGAATAATATATTCTTTTATATTAGATATAGATAGCTCGTATACGTACCTATATTATATTAAAAGGGTTTAATAGACAATTATCATGTACTTTAACTTAATTCTTAGTCTGCTTCATGTATTATTGTATTATCATTATGCCTATCATTTTTCCCCAACTGCTTTTACTATTAATAAAAGTCACGTGCTTCAATCATATCATGTTGCGTATAATAAAAAATAAAAAATTTAAAAAACTACCAAAATAAAAATTATAAGTTGTTATGAATATTTATTTACGTCGATGTCCATTATAACTAGAATTTTATGTATTAAATATGATTTTGCTGTATTTTATTATTAAGACTTTATTGTCTATTATGATTAGAGTTATGTATGATATTTACTTCTTATTTCTATAAATATAAAGTTTGGATAAAGCATTGTATATACTCCACATTGAGAATATAATACAATTTTCTCATTTTCCCTCATATACCTATTGTTCTTGCTTTACTTTTACTTTATTTTATAACACGTTATCGGTATGATCTCGCTTAATTAACATGATTTTTGTTGGTGATTTTTGAAAAAGATTTCAAGTTGACATTGGTTACTACATCCACTATGTATTCAACTTAGCTTGGAAAGCTTGATATGTTTTAATTATTTATATACATCAATATAGTTGTTCGTTATTTACTCTTAAATTAAGATCAATACATTTTGATCTATTGTTTAGTTATAGCTTCATTCTAATATTTCTTTCTAACTGTATTACCAAAAAAAAATGACAATAGTAAGTGACAACATACATAATTTTACCTTAATTTTTAATAAATAGATTTATTATTTACAAATGATATTATATAACGACCATCATTACAATCAAGAGTCAAGACATCATCGGTGGTTATACTTTATGGGTTGTATGCTTTATAGCTTCACTTCTCAATCTTATGATGAAAATGATAAAGGGGAATGACATTGCTGACCCCAAAAAGATGTGTTCTGATTGTAGTTTTTACTTTCTATTTTTCTTCTATATAATGGGGAAGGAAATGCTATTATTAGGATTTAAACTTTATATTTAAGGTGTCAATAAAAATATAAACTACTATTCTAAAGAGGTGTTAATTACTTTCTATTTTTTTGAATAATGACATCTGAATTTTATTAATCGCTATAAAAGATAATACAATACAATGCATCAAAAAGAGAAGAAAAAAAAGAAGACAAACCCACTAAAAGTTTCTTACAATGGTGCAAAAAAAACAAACACTTTCATCGAGACTAGCATACCAAAATTCAAAAACCTTCATGAATCTCCTTGTATTTATCTAAACGAGACGCTTTACGGGGGTGAAAAAGTAGTGGTGAGCGAACAAGCTATCACACAGATTGCTCATCTACCCTGGTTTGATTATATCGGCAACCAACCATCAACCGAGTGAGAATTCATCTTTCTAAGACCACCAACGAAACCATAATCAGAGATTAGCACCGTGAAGATCCTTGTACGAGCACCAACTGATCGCTAAGGTATGCTGAAATCATGTCATACAGACAGAATGAAACGAACCACAACAAAACAAAAAAAAATGTGTCACAAGGACAGAAAAAAAACGCGTGCCACAAATGCAAAGATTCTTATTAAAATATAAAATAAAAATAAAAAAGAAAAATAATAGTCTCGGTGATCGACAACCAATATTAATATTGATTGTCGATCACCAATCAAAAGAATTGAACAAAGTTGAGAGCGGCAAGAGTTGTCGTTTTTTAGCAGAGGAAAAGATGTCTATCAAATTATATAAATATACACACTACCCTACAACATAAACTATATGTTTATTTCGAACAAAAAAAAACTATATGTTTAAAGATATACACATACAACTACAAGTGCACCCCACTGCCAAGTAGTTAACAACTTCAAAATGCAAAGGGCGAATGGTAATTACCATCCTTAATAATTGGATATATAGAGTTAAGATTCACCTATGTTTTGTAAAACTCAATTAATTTTATACTAATTTATGACTATTGGATGAGTAAAATAGATGAATAAAATTAAATAATCATCTCTCTTTTCCTTTAAAAATCTCATAATTTTCTATTTTATATATATATATACTAAATAATCAAATCTATACAGGCACAAGTGTAGCAACTAAAAAATCCGAATGTTTTTCACTTTTCTTGAAAATTTGATTTTAGGGGATTTTTTGAAAAATCATATTTTGGAATAAAATTGGAGTCGCCACCGATCACTTGGATAAGGTAGAACGGACACCATAAACAAGAGATTCATTAAAAATGGGTTCGGGAGTTGGTTACGTGTGGAGAATGATTAGCACCCCACAATGCCCGAAATTAGTACCAAATCATACGTTGCTTTTTATCGATAGAAATTATTAAAATTTAAATTAAATTTAATTAAATGTTCTCAATTGAATACAAGTTTTAAATAAGTGGGCTTTAACACTTGGTGGGTTTGAATTAATTAGTCATTTAACTAATAAATGTGACTTTAGATTCGGACCATAGATTAAACTGACATCAAATAAGTCTGGCTGGCCTGTTAATTTATGATTCGAATTAAGTACGTCACCTTTATGCATGATGCGAAAAGTTAAGTATGATGTTATGACTGGTCAAATTTTATTCATGTTAAGTTTACCTTTAGAAAATATAAATTAATTCGAATATTTGGTCAATATCCATTAAGTCAAGATATTACGACACAAATATTCAAATTAATAAATATATCCTTTTATAGTTAAAAATTAATAAACTATCAAAATATCCAATTTATTAGAAGGATTAAATGAATTACAATTAAATGCATGCCACAATATATATGCTAACAAATGCATGAACCATTATAAGGACATAAACAAGATAAATATACATAATATATACAACATGTAAAAAAATAGGAATAAACAAAAGCTTACACTTGATAGGCACATCAAACAAGTAAATAAACATATAAACATAGATAAATGCATAAATCGAAGGCAAAACTATATATTGTATGGTAGGTAGGTAGGTAGGTAGGTAGGTAGGTAGGTAGGTAGGTAGGTAGGTAGGTAGGTAGGTAGATAGATAGATAGATAGATAGATAGATAGATAGATAGATAGATAGATAGATAGATAGATAGATAGATAGAGATAGATAGATAGATAGATAGATAGATAGATAGATAGATAGATAGATAGATAGATAGATAGATAGATAGATAGATAGATAGAACAAGATAGAAACCAAATATTAGATAGATAGATAGATATAGATATATAGATAGATAGATAGATAGATAGATACTATATATATTATGATATGATTAAAACCATAATATATACTATATATAATATATAAGACTATAAACTATACAATATAAAATATCATGACAATAGTTAAAGTATATACAATAATATACCAAATTAAACAAATAAACAAAGATAAGGGTTGTATGGGTGATTATACCCTTGGTCTTCGGACTTAATTAAAATGAAAACAAAGTCAAAGGCCTCGAAATAGGGAAAAGTGGTGACCAAATAGAATAGCTTGAAAATGTTTAGAAGATAGATAGATAGATAGATAGATAGATAGAAGGAATAGATAGATAGATAGATAGATGATAGATAGATAGATAGGGTCCTGAACAAAAAAGGTAATTAAAACATTTTTATATATGATTAAAACCATAATATATACTATATATAAATACTATAAAAACATTATAAACAAGAATCATTTCAAATTTTATTTTTATTAAAACGGATCAAAATTAAAAAAAACAAAATCAAAGGCCTCAACTATTCAAATTCTAAAATCATTTGGGTTCATAGGCAAGGGTCCTTAAAAACCTATATTTTTTTTGTATAAATACCAAACATTATAAACAAGAATCATTTCTTTTATTTTTAGAAAACGGATCAAAAGCAAAAAAACAAAATTCCCTCAACTATTCTTCTAACATCATTTGGGTTCATAACGAACCTATATTTTGATGACGAACCGCAGTCTTGGCCGTCGTGACAGCGGCCATCGGGTACCGTTGGTCGCTACTCACTGACACCGTCAGACTCAAAAACTCAACCAAAACATAAATCTTTCGTTCTTAAACTCAAATCCAGCCACCATTTTTCAAAACGAGATATCGAATTAAGAAAATTTGTAGAAAATTGAAACCACCCAAACCCTTATATTTGAAAAAACTTTTGAAATCTCCAAATTTAAAGGTCTCACTGGCGAAATGAGAGGAGGACACGAAAAGACTCAGATGTTTCGTTCATCAGTGATACCAACTTTAACCGAAAATGGTGATATGAGACCACAAGGTAAATCCTAAACTTTCTTTTTCTTTGATTCAAAATGTAAAAGACAGAAATTACCTTAGAATGTTTTTCTATTTTTTTGCTTGTATTGATATCTGAATATCTTCGAATAATCTATTACAAAATGGTTGGCCTCGTTTTATAAACGAGTTAGAAAATACATAAAAAACCATATATCTATTTTTTATCATGCTTTTTACATCGATTTGATTTTTCCCTTTTTTGTTCATCCATAGCAATAGGGAGGAGATTCGGTCATAGCTTCCGGCGCGGATGGGACGCTCGGTAAACCCGATGAGTCATAGGCTCGTCCAATGGCTGATGTGGCGTGAATCTGTTGGCTGAAAAATCCCGAGGTGGCTGGCGTGGAACTTTAAAGAGCGTGCAACATTAACTGAATTCCATTCAATCTCGTCCTACAGTAAATCACCCCTTGATTCCAGCATTTGCATTAATTAACCATCTAAAGAGTCAAATGAGCTGAAGACTAGGGTTTCTCTTTAGCCAAAAGAGTTAAGGTTGTGGGTTGTATCAGATTTGGGCTTAATGTAAATGGGGTCATTGTAGGATATTTAGGTATTTTAAAATGTAATGTGGGCTGTTTAATAAAAGAGACTTGGTTTTTATTTATGAAAATGATTTATTATATTTGTATTATTTAATATTTAATACTTATTATATCAGGTCGAATAAAATTTAGTGATTATAGCAGCCCCTCTTTGCTCATTCTGGTGAAACGAGAATAGGGCAAAGATCGTAAGTACTAATTTTATCCCACTTTCCTGTTTGAAAATTTAGAGCTAAGAGTTCTTCCTATATAGAACTTTTTGCTCTTCTCTATCTGAAGCCTTGGAGTTACAAGTTCTTCCTATATAGAACTTTTCGTCTTGAAGTTTTGGAGCTACAAGTTTTTCCTATATAGAACTTTTCGCTTTCCTTCATCTTGAGCCTTGGAGCTATGAGTTCTTCCTATATTGAACCTTTCACTTTGTTTTTCTCCATCTGAAGTCTGGGGGCTACGAGTTCTTCCTATATAGAACTTTTCGCTTTGAGATAATATTACGAGTTCTTCCTATATAGAACCCTTTGCTTTGAGATGGTACCCCGTTTTCTTATGGCGTGAGTACCAGAATATTTTTATTGCTTCTCAAAAAGCTGAAGATTGGAAAATCTTAAAATAATGTCTTGCCTTCTTATCTTGTCGGCACAAAGGGATATATGTCACTCTTCATAAACAAATTTGTGGATTGAAATCTTTTTTGGGACCTACTTCTCCAAAAACGAAATTGTAGATCAAAGTGTTAGTTGGTTTCTGAATACTTGACAAAATAAGCAAAATGCTTTGATGATATGAGTTAGCATGGTCTTGACCTAGGGATGTCTAACTAAGTATGATGCATTAATGATTTTAAAACTCAATCAGACATTTCCTCTCTTCTGGTTGGTTAATCTCGATCTTCCCCTTGTTTTCCTCCTCCTCATCATCATCTTCTTCTTCTTCTTAAAAAATGGTATCCCATCTCATATCCGGGTTTACCCACTCCAGCCTTTCCTTTCGAGCTTCTGAATCTTTTGCTCTAAAGTGTCTTTTCAGGTTTTTACTTTAGATTTGCTTTTCTCAAAACACACTTTCGGGTTTTCACTTTGGTTTATTCTTTTTCTTTTTCATTTTTCTTCATTTTTCCTTTTTTTTTCTTTTTCCATTTTTTTTTTTTTTTCTTTTTTTTTCTCTTCTTTAGGTGCCCTTTTTGGGTTTTCGCCATGAAATCATTTCATCTTCGCAATCCTCTTGCTTTTCTCTGGCAAGCATGAGTTTTGAGGTAGATGAAACTCTTCGTCTTTTTAGCGCACTCTTATATCTTGGCGCCTAAGGCTTTTTCTGATCGAGCCTCGATATACCTGTTTTAACAGAAAACTTGAATTTCGAGGTCAATTTCTGTCTTTGGGTCGCCTGCACTTAAAAGGTTAGAACATAGTAATACCAAAACATCTTTTTCTTTTCATGAATCTATATTAACCTACTTGCAAGATGCTTGTTGAGACAATATGAAAATGCACAAAATAGTACTTCATTAATATTTGATAAAATCTAGAATGATTTAAAAAGTCATGGCAAACGTGAAGAGAAAGAGAAAAAAGAAAATAAAACATGATACAATGTCCTAGACCTCCACTTTATGAATGATGCGAGAGCCTATCAACTAAGATATATCTTTTTCTTGAAGCTCTTCACTGAAATATTAGATATCTGAGAGGGTTTACTTGCCGGATGCCTAATCTCAAAATCCAAATAAGCTACCATTTTCGGGTTTTCAACTCATATCCTTATTTGGTTTCGAGATGCCCTTTTTGGGTTTTCATCTTGAACCCTCTTTTCTTTTTCTCTATTTTTTTGATACCTAAGGCGCCCTTTTTTGGTTTTCACCTAGGTATTTTAATTTTGCGAAGCGCCCTTTCGGGTTTTGCCTTTCACTTTTTTTCTTTCTTTTTCTTTTTTTTTCTTTTTCTAATTTCTTTTTTTATTCTTCAAATATAGTATTTCTTGACTGAGTTTGAGTTCACTGTATTGCCATTCTCATCCATCTCTGTTAAGATCAATGCTTCTCTAGAAAAGACTTTCTTGACGACATAAGGCCCTATTCAATTAGGCATCCATTTTCCACGAAAATCTCTTTGAGTGGGTAAGTTCTTTTAAGAACTAGATCCCCCTCTCAAAATTCTCTCGGATGAACCTTCTTGTTGTAATCTCGTATTATTCTCTTTTGGTACATCTAACCATGACAAATAGCTTTCAATATTTTCTCTTCGATGAGATTCAACTGGTCAAACCGGACTTGTACACATTTGGCTTCTTCTAACTTTACTTCATTCGAAATTCGAAGTGACGGGATTTCCACTTCAATAGTTAGCACTGCCTCCATGCCATAAACTAAAGAGTACGGCGTTGCTTTCGACGAAGTACGCATAAATGTTTGGTAAGAAAATAGAGTAAATAACAACTTCTTATGCCAATCTTTAAAGGTATCTGTCATGTTCGATATAATTTTCTTGATTTTTTTGTTCGTCGCTTCTACTGCCCCGTTCATCTTGGGTCGATAAGTAATGAAATTGTGGTGCATTATTTTGAATTGCTCGCATACTTCAGCTATCATTTTATTGTTCAAATTGGAAGCATTATCAATGATAATTCTTTCTGGCAAACCATACCGGAAAATGATCTATTTTTTAAGAACTTGCAAACTATTTCTCGTGTGATACTGGCATAAGAAGCTGCTTCTACCAATTTAGTGAAGTAGTCAATAACCACCAGAATAAAGCGATGTCCACTGGAAACCTTTGGGTGAATCTGACCAATGACATCTATGCCCCATACAGCGAATGGCCATGATGAGTTCATGGTGTGTAAAGGTAACGACAAAGAATAAATATTATCGGCATATATTTGACATTTTTGGCATTTTTTGCATAGCCGATACAATCCCCTTCCATGGTTGACCAAAAGTACCCATATCTCATAATTTGTTTTGGCCATTAAGAAGCCATTGGCATATGTCCCACATAAGTCATCATGTATCTCCACCGGAATGCTTTTAGCCTTTCGGGCATCAACACACCTTAACAGCATTTGGTCTTTGCCCCTTTTGTATAGGACTTCCCCATCTAGAACATATCTCGTTGCCATTATTCTAATAGTTCTCTTTTCATTCTTATTTGCCTCTTTAGGGTAGGCTAAGAACTTGATATACTACAAAATATCATAGTACCACGGGTTGCCATCCACCTCTTCTTCCAAGCTACAATAATGAGCTGGTGTTTCAAAGATTTTATAGAAGGGTTATTATGTCTAGTTTCATTTAAAAACAAACGGAATCAAATTTTGAGTTATAAAACATTTTATAGAAATGATTCTTTAAGGACAGTGCAAGCTGCCTTGTGTATTTGATGAATGCTATATGGTTTTTATATGTACTTAAAGTATGATATGCCGTATTTTGAGTTTTAAAAAGCTTGTATGAAGAGTTGTCTTTGATTTATGATATAAGTAAAGAGGTGGATTAATGAAACTGTTTTGTGATGACTAAATGGTAATGTTTTAAGTAATTATTTGTGTATGTTTAAAGTTGGAAATATAGTTCAATATGTGCAGTTTTGAATGATGAAATACATGTTGTTCTGTATGTTGTAATGCAGTTTAAATAAGCTAGGGAAATGCAGTTTTGATTAGTATGAAAATGCAGTTTTGAAATTATAAATTTATGTTGTCTTATGAGTTAAATGGAAGATGTATTGAAAGTTAAATTTATGCAGTTTTCAAAGATTAAATGATGTGTGGGTGTGTTGTTTAGTAAGCTAATTGATGATGAGTAGTTAGATTGAATCATTGATAATTGAATTAGTTTTAATGATTTGCTATTTTAAAATGCATACATGGACATGGAGGATGTTGATAAAATCAGAGCTAGAAAAGGGAAATCATCTAAAAGCATTATGCAATTGTGGTTTGGGATATCCTGTAACTTTGGGATATCAGGTGAGTGTAGTTGTAGTTGTCTCGGATGACACGGAGTCATTCTAACCTTTTTCCTACGTGTTTAATGTATGAAACTTTTGAGTTTTGGATGTACATTATCATTTTGCATAAGTCTTGCATATAGCTCTTTGGGATGGTTATATTCATTGCATGGTATTCTTGTTAAGTCCTTTCGTATTACTTGCACTTTTATATGCATACTTACTTTGCTATGCTATGATTTGTACTCTTAAATTGTAATAACCTTGTTATAAGGTTGAACTCTTATGATCTTTAAATGCCATAAAACTCTATGAAACAAAAGTAAATTTGTCTTAATGTTATAAGTTATAACAAAATAACTATCTTTAGAGCTAAATGCTTAGATGCCACAAGACTTTAAGAATAAAATACAAACCTAAAATGTAATAAGCTTATAAACTCCTAAATCCTCTGCAGCTAAAAGCTTAATATTGTCATAAGATTGCTCACCTAATGTCAAAGCATATAATGTATAAGTTGCATATACAATGGAAACCCTTGGACACTTTGGAATAATACATGGTATATTGGGACTACGGTCCACAAGATACGACTCAGGGGTGACGACCCCATATTATGATATATTGGTGACAATAGAAGGTAACGAGGGAGGTAATGAAGGAGAAGAGGAGATTGATTGATATGTTTTAACACTAACCATTGCTTTGTGCTATGTGTAACACAGACCACTACGTTCAAACACGGACCAATGCTACCTATGTCCAAATATGATCCAAGGCAAATGTTCTAAAAGATATGAACTTATATATGAACTCGGATATGAACTCAGATATAAACTTTGAAAGAACCCCGATAAGTTTTGAATAAGATATGAAACCATTAAGACTTTGAATATGACTCTAAATAAAGATTTCATAAGATAAACTAAGTATAAATTAAGATTAAGACTTCAGTATACTTTTGGTATGATGTGTTTTGTTTGCTTTGAATGGTGTCATTCATTATCATTGACATTATGCTATGATATCATATGGTCACTACTTCACTTAGGCTAAAAAATCCTAATGCATTCATTCTTCATACATTTTCAAGGTATAGAAGCTTCTAAGGATAGATCATGGTTGGAAGTTACAAGCCACTCCTCTAATCCTTCGAGTAATGTTTATGCTTTTCCTTGAAACTCCTAGAATGGTGGCATATTAGCATGTAGTTATAATTTGTATACGATAGTATTATGTTTTGAATATAATATTTAGTTAGCATTGTTGGTTTGTAAGAGTATTTAAGTAATCAACTTTGGTTCAAGGTCTTTGATAATGTTATTTATGTGATGTAGGTTGGGATCTTAATTACTCATGAGTAGAAATGTATACTCTAAATCAAATTTTAAGTAATTTAGTATAATTTAATGACATTGGACTGATTGTGTCTTAAACTTACATATGCTTAGGGATCAAACAAGCGTATTATGTTTTGATTGCTACGAAAAATGTTATGATATGTTTGTCAATATGGTAGTTAAGATTGTAATGTTTCTAAAGAGTGTTATGATATATGTATATATGAACATGATAAATGGGCTAAACATGGTTTGATAAGCATGTTTGGATATAACTTGTAAATAGTAAGTGTATGTACTGCAAAAGTGTTATGAATGTCTTTGATAATTTTATTAAAAAAATTGGTAATCAGTCCAATCTTGTATAAGTTAATCAATTTAATAGTATAATTTTTGTTTTTGAATTCTTTGATCTATGTTTTGTTTCATGGTGACATCCATTTGACCCGAATTCTTTTTAGACCAGGTTTAGAGGTGTTACAGGTAGTATTCACAAATTCCAAGGCCCTAAAAGAGCATTGCATGACCTCATCGGTTTAGATGTAAGGAGCATCGGATGTCACAGATGCAATGATGTCTTGCTCGGCCCCCACACTTACCAATTTCCCCCGATGAAAATTTTCAGTTTTTGGTGCAATGATAAATGCGGTACCGGTCGAATAAATCCAAGGCCCTCCTAAAAGACAATTATAGGTTGATCAAATGTCCATCACTATAAAATCAACAATATACTAGGTAGGTCCGATTAACAAGGGTAATTTGATCTTCCTGACTACATCTCTTTAGGTCCCATCAAATGCTCTAATAGAGTTTTGGCATGGATTCATGCGTGAGCTATCTATAGGCCACCTTTGTAAAGTTTCTATCGGCTACACATTCAAAGCAAATCCATTTTCAATGAGTACTCCTAGAAAATATTCCCCTTGCAGTGGTTAGTAATGTTCAAACCCTTGGTTGATCCCATGCCTCCTTTCGGAATCTCATCGTCACTGAAGGTGATATAGTTATCCGCAACAATATGGCCCACTATCCTATCCAATTTACCCATAGAAATGTCATTCTAGACAAAATTCTGATTCAAAACTTTCAACAATGCACTACGATGCTTTTTTAAGATCAACAACAGCTCAAGTACCAAAATCTGTGCTTGTTGTCTTGGAGTTGTTCCACAATGCTATAATCATTGTGCTTTAAGAACCTCAAGAATTCATGTGCTTGTGTCTCCATTACCAGCTCATTAATCTTCAGATGAGGCTCTTCCTCAAATATTTTTTAAGGTTCAGTCAATACTTATTTACCATTATCTTTTGATGCTTCCGCCGCCTTTGATGTTTTCGGTGAATATTATCTACCACTTCTAGTGAAATGCCCTACCTCATTCACTATTTCATCTTTTGTCTCTATTAATTCTTCCTCTTGTACGGGCTTAACTTCATTGAGTGACATCTTATCTTCTTATGGTTTCAAACTTTTTGGCACTAAAATATTAGCGGTGTAGCTCTAGGAACTTGTCGAGTGTCCTTAAAAGAAGAAAAGTTGGAGCTGAAATTATGAGCTTTGGAGACACCTTAGAACTTTCTCTTTAGAACTTATCTTTATCCACACCATACTTAACCTTAGGATTGTCTGATATGCACACCTTTACCCTTTTTTTCCTTCGTCCTTCTCAAAAATCCGATCTCTTTATTGTCCATCATTTTCTGAATCAATTGCTTAAACTCTTTACAATACTGAATTTCGTGTCCTCTCTCTTGGTGAAACTCACAATAAAGTCCATATCCTTCTTGCGTAATTTCCATGCCTCGATCAATTAGGTACACCATGCACAACTGTTGAAATACCCATCTTAAAGGAGACTTGATTTCAGACGCATTCCCCTTGGCCTTTCTAATATACTCTTCATTGATAATATTTACACCACAACCCCCATGATTCGATAGTGGGTTGGCGACCATATTTGGTTCATCCAATTGCAACACCTTGGTTTTTATCATGTTTTGCACGAATTTCTTGAATGCAATGCAATTCTCGATTGAGTACCCTGAGACACTGGCATGGTAGTTACAATGTGCATTTCCATCATACCATACGGGGTAAAGTGGCTAGAAAGGAGTGACATAATATGGCTGAACCAAATCAGCCTTGTATATTTGTGAGTACAATTCGACATATGACACCAGCAGAGGAGTGGATGGCATCTTCTCATTTTCCTTCTTTGGGGTTCTATTTTTTTTGTTCGAGCCATGCCTATTTTCGGTTGCGACTTGGGGTGCAAAATAGTAAAATTCTTTGGGGCATTATAGGTACTCGTGGTGTTCACCTCATTATTTTTTCTTTTGTAGTTCTTCAGGAGTTTTCTACACTATCAATCATCTCACTTTTTATGTCCACTTCAATCCATTCTCCCGTCCTTACCATATAGGCAAAAATCTGAGTTGTATTATTTATGAAGCGGTCAAATAATGTGCCCTTTAATATGTTTACAAACATAGGTGTGATCTCATGCTCGGGGATTGGTGGTTGAATTTGAGGGGCCACATCGTGCCACCTCTGAGCATATTAGCGTAAACTTTCATTCGATCTTTGTTCCATTCCCTCCAACATGATTCAGTTCGGGGTCATGTCGGCCACATGTTTGTACTGTTTCATGAAGACACTTGAAAGATCCTTCTATGACTTGATGTTAACTCGACTGATCTGAGTATACCATCGGGTTGCAAAACTGGTTAAATTGTCTTGGAAATAATGAATAAGTAGCTTTTCATCATTCACAGAGGTTGCCATCTTCCGGCAATACATAGTGATATGAGCGGAGGGGTAAGTAGTTCCATCATACTTGTCAAAATTGGGCATTTTAAATTTTGGCGGGAGGACTTGATTCGCCACAAGGCTCAAGTCACTAGCATTATTTTCTTGTTCATACATCCCTTTCACAGCCTTAAACCTTTCTTCAAAAAAGCTAAATTACTCCTCATACTTTTTTCCATATCGGCTCTAATTCTCTTTTCCACTTCATCCATCATGCTTAAATCTGACACTTCATTCTCGTAGCTTGCCCCTAAATCAATGGGTTGACTTGCAGAAGCTCCCACATGCTGGCTAGTAGATGCCTCCATAGGGTGATTAGCAGATGCCTCCGCGAGATTGGTGTGCACATTCTTTTCTAAGTTCAGCATTTCTGGTTGAACCTTCACATGAGATGTAATCCCTTCTAGTCCCTCAACATTCGAGCTATCAATAGAGACTCTTTCCTTGCCATTCATCTTCACTAGCAAAATGGTTATCTGAGTAATAGTAGAAGCTTACGACTGTGTGATTGGATCTCTAATGTTATGTTCAATCTTATCCAAACGAACTTCGAGGTCCTTTTGACCTTGTTCTACCTTGGCCATCCTATCCTCCATTGCTCGTGTTTGCAAATGAGTACCGTATGAATGAGGAATGATTGTGATTTTAAAGAATCAAAACTTTTCATAAGAAATCTTTTAACTAATTTCAACAATTTAACAATATTTGCAAATAAAATGGAAACGTAGTGCATAATGCATGAATGCAAAGAAACAACACTAATTCGACAAATATCCTCGTTAAACAACTTGTATTAACGAACATATAGTTTCATTAAAACGATAAAAGAAAATTCTAAACATATGGCCCAACCCTAGCGCCTAAATTACTAATCTTTCCTAAGACCCAGAACAGCATGTGTTCCTCTTCATTGTCATCCTCGGTGTATTCCTGAAGCTCGGTAGCCTCTTCTCCTAGAAACTGGAGTTGTTAAGTGACTCATTGCACTTGAACCATCAAGATTGCCATTTCTTGTTCTTGTCTCCAAATAGTCTGAGTGGCATCTCTAAGTCGTTCCATCATCGATACTTGATACACTTGGATTGTCCATCCATAGCTTGCAGGTTGATCTTGCTTCTGAACCTAAACTTCAATTTTCTCAATTTGAATCTTCAAAGCTTGATTTTCTATATGGTTAAACTATAGCTTCTTAGTTAAGCTATTGTGCTTTCGAAGGGATTTTTCCAACTGCACAACTTGAGCTTTCATCTTCTCATTCTAAAGCCTTTCATCCTCAAGTTGCTTTGAAGTACAGACACGTAAATTCTCCATCTTTTGGGTTAAAGTAAGTATTTAATCCTTGCACTTGTAGTACTTGCATTTATAAACCTTGGCTCTTCCTTTTCTTTTTTAGCCTTCTGAATCAAATTTTCATTTGGTACATCTTTTATGACTCCCTTATTTTTATTCGATCTTTGCAATTTCTGAATCTCTTATTTCCCCATCTTGAGCTCAAGCTCCAACTCATCATTCCTCTTTTACAAATTCTTGATACTACCTTCAAGTTTGGTCTTGTCCAAGCCAAAGTTGAACTTTTCTTGATCAAACTTCCTCGCAAGTGCAAAAGACTTCACTTGTTCATCTTCTAACTGCTTCCTTATCGAGTCGATCTCGGTAAAAAGTATGACCAATCTTTATTTGGTAAATAGTATGCCTTGGGGACTTAGTTAATGAACATTATCTTTGATGCAATGAAAACGCCATACTTTGTACTTCAGATTCATTGGGTGTAAACCAGTCGAAATTCTGACTCGCCTCGTATTATTCAATGCATAAGAAGCACAATACACTTTTTCCTTGTAACCTTTTTCCATCTCATAATTTATTTTAAACTCGTTCAATCCACTTATAGCTGGCACAAATTGCTTAGGCCCATATTGTCTTAACACCATGAGTGGGGTATATGATGTGTGTCCTTAAAGTCCGAGTAAAGGAATCCAATTGTATTCTCCACATCTATACAAAATATTCCTATCTGGTAACCATGGAACCCTCCAAACTATTCCGTCATCCTTCAAGTTTTAGAATACCTCAAACCATATTCCCTTAGATCTTTTTATCGACCAATAGACTTTTTGTAAAAATTTCTTGAGTGGTGAGAAATGACTATCATAAATGGGTCTTGAAAATTTGACGTTGGACCAACGATGACTATGAAACCGAAAATGTTAATAATTGAGCACATTCCTTAAAACATCCTCATCTATCTTTCCTACAAAACTTTAGCGATCTGAAAGTTTATGCCAAAATCATGGGTACCAGATTCACTTTCCCACTTAAACGGTCAAACAAATCCAAAACGGACACATCAATAGGTCTCAATGCCTTTGGAAAGATTACTAAGCCATAGATTAAAAGAGCGAACAAATCACGTTTTATCTGACCACCTGGAAGCACTAAAGCCAAAGCCAATATTCTTTCCCACTTAAGATACTCTTTTTTTGTTCCAAGTTGTAACTTGCCCTTCTACCCACGACAACATCGTCTTTGAGAATCTAAGCAATTTAGCCCTAAAAGTTTTTTTCTTGTTGGGCTTGGAGTAAACACGATTATCATCAATCTTCTTGCAATTAACAAGGGTCGAGCACTCGTCGATATTTGGGGTCAAATCAATACTACCAAATGTAAAGCAATTATAAGATGAGTTTCAAAATTTTACTAAAGTCTGAAGTAGTGATTCATCAACTAGTACATTTAGCAAATACTAATGTCACCGTACTCAATCTTAAAAGCACTCTTTATTTCATAATCCTAATTGTTCCATACAGACCTCAATTCTGATACATCATTATAATCCGTATTCATAAAGGTTTCGGGTAATATTTCTGACACAAACCCAACTAAAAGGCTGTGTCTGTTTAGTTGTTGTTCAATTTCTGACCAGTTTTGTATTTCAGAATTCTTTTCATCGTTGCTACGCACCAGATCTCCCTTCGATACAGTCTCTAATGTCAGACTATCCCCGAATCAGTATTTTCTTTATGATATGCCATAATATACAAAACGAATAAATGAAACAAAATAAAAGGCAAAGAAAATATATATGTTAGTAATGGAAAAAATAATTAAATGAATAAAAATTAAATGCAAATAACCACAGCAAAACAAATAAATAAAAATCTAACGGCATGAATTCTAGTTTGCTATGGTTATCCGCATGGCTCTAATTGGGGTGGGCTTCTTAAATTCTCACACATGTGGATTCGGTTCTAGGCAAGGGTACCCGAACCTATTTTATTACCTACTAAGGTAACAAAACCCCCAATTCTGGCCCATTACAGGCTTGCGAATTGAATTTGGTTCGAGAGAAAATACGACCTAGTGATGTGGAGGGCTACTCATGTGTTAAAAGACATAGATTTTGGGAGTGAATTACCAACCCGTGGAGGGCTGCTCACGTGGGTATTTGGCATTTCACTCCCACTCAAGGGACAAAGCTCGGGTAGAAAGCTCGAGGATTATGATACAACATATGTCTGTGATTCCTTATAAATTAAATGAGCAATTAATGCAAAATCGACATTTATCAAAGCCCACTTAATTAAAATATTGTCTTCAAGAAAGAACAAATTAATTAAAGTCAACTTAAATTTTAAAATTTTTATTATAAAAGCAACGTTGAGTTTTTTTGGCTTAACTCTCAAAAGTCTCTAGAGGAGTCGCCATGCTGTAGCAACTAAACAAATCCTAATGTTTCCCACTTTTCTTGAAAAATTGATTTTAGGGAAATTTTTTTGAAAATTTACATTTTGGAATAAAACTGGAGTCGTCACCGGTCACTTGGATAAGGTAGACCGGACACCATAAAATCAGAGATTCATTAAAATTGGGTTCGGGAGTTGCTTATGTGTAGGGATGGATTAGCACCCCACAATGCCCGAAATCAGTACCAAATCATATGTTGCTTTTTTATCGATGGAATCATTGAAATTTAAATTGAATTTAATTAAATGATCTCAATTGAATACAAGTTTTAAATAAGTGAGTTTTAACACTTGGTGGGTTTGAATTAATTAGTCATTTAACTAATAAGGGCGACTTTAGATTCGGGCCATAGGTTAAACCAATAAGCCTTACTGCCGTGTTAATTTATGGTTCGGATTAAGTATGTCACGTTTATGCATGATGCAAACAATTAAGTATGATGTTATGGTTTGTCAAATTTTATTCATGTTAAGTTTACCTTTAGACAATATAAATTGATTCGAATTTTGATAAATATCCGTTAAGTTAAGATATTACGACACAAATATTTGAATTAATAAATATCTCATTTTTATAGTTAAAAAATAATAAACTATCAAAATATCCAATGAATTAAAAGATTAAATGAATGAGAATTAAATGCATGTCATAATAAATATGCTAACAAAGGCTTGAACCATTATACGGACATAAACAAGATAAATGTACATAATATATACAACAATATGTAAAAAACACGAATAAACAAAAGCATACGATTGATAGGCACATCAAACAAGTAAATAAACATATAAACATAGATAAATGCATAAATCGAAGGCAAAACTATATATTGTATTACAAATATTATATATATACACACTATACGGCTTGTAAACAAGGAAACCAAATATTACATAATATATATTCGATTATATATTATATGATATGATTAAAACCATAATATATACTATATATAATATATAAGACTATAAACTATACACTATAAAATATCATGACTATAATTAAAGTGTAAACAATAACATACCAAATAAAACAGATAAACAAAGATAAGGGTCGTATGGGTGATTATACTCTTGGTCTTCAAACTTAAGTAAAACGAAAACAAAGTTAAAGGGCTCGAAATTGGGAAAACTGGTGACCCAATAGAATAGCTTGAAAGTGTTTGAGGATTACGGAAAGGAATACGGTGAGGCGGAGGTCCTTGAAAAGGTAATTAAAACAAATTTTATACTCGATATAAATACCAAACATTATAAACAATAACCATTTCTTTTATTTGTAGAAAACAGATCAAAAACAAAAACAAAATTCTCTCAACTATTCTTCCAACATCATTTGGGTTTATCACGAACCCAGATTTTAGCGATGAATCGTCGTCTCAGCTGTTGTGACGGCCGCTATCGAATACTGTCGGCCATCGTTCGTCGATGTCAGCGAACTAAAAAACTCAACCAAATCACAGATCTTTTGCTCCTAAACACAGATTTAGCCGTCGTTTTTCAAAACGAGATATCGATTTAGAAAAATTTGTAGAAAACTGAAACCACCAAAACCCTTATATTTGAACATTTTTTGAAATCTTCGGATTTAAAGGTCTCACCGGCAAAATGAGAGAAGGATACGGAAAGACTCAGAGGTGTCGTTCATCGGCGACACCAACCTCAACAGAAAACAAAGATTCGAGACCATAAGGTAAATCCTAAACTTTCTTTTTCTTTGATTCGAAATGTAAAAGACACAAATTACCTTAGAAAGTTTTTCTCTCTTTTTTTGCTTGTATTGATATCTGAATAACTCCGAATAATCCATTACAAAATAGTTGTCCTCTTTTTATAAACGAGTTAGAAAATATATATTAAAAAAACACTACATAGCCATTTTTGATCATACTTTTTACATTGATTTGATTTTTTTTTACTTTTTTTGTTCATCGTTTACGATGAGGATGAGAGCCAGTCGTAACTTTCGGCGCGGATAGGACGCTCAACAAGCCCGAGAAATCACGGGCTCGTCCGGTGACTGACGTGAATCCATTGGCTGAAAAATCTCGAGGTGGCTGTCTTGGAACTTCAAAAATCATACAGCATTAATTGGTTCCCTTAAATTTCGTGCTGTATTAAATCACCCCTTGATTCCTGTATTTGCATTAATTAGCCAACTAAAGAGTCCAATGAGCCGACGTCTAGGGTTTCTCTTTAGCCAAAAGAGTTAAGGTTGTGAGCTGTTGGATTGTATCAGATATAGGCTTAATGTAAATAGGTCATTGTAGGGTATTTAGGTATTTTAATATATAATGTGGGTTGTTTAATAAAAGGGACTTGATTTTTATTTATGAAAGGCAATTATTATATTAATATTTTATATTAATATTTAATACTTATTATATCATGCCGAATAAAATTTAGTGATTATAACAAATATATTAAATAATCAAGAGTTAGGGGCAATGACAAGCCATATTATTTTTTAAAGAGAGAATTTATGTTCAAATCTTAAATATAATATTGTTGAAAGAAAAATTATAAATATTAAATATAAATCATAAAATGGACATGTACTGGCCCAAAAAAATCTTATAAGGGTTTCCTTTGGACGCGTCCACAGTAAGCATTAATGTGCAGTAAAAGTATGGGTACAACTCCTAGTGACTTAATGTTCAGGAGTTCCAATCTCCTCTCATGTTAAATCTACATTCCAAACAATCTTCGCCATACTATTCGTAAGTTGATTATCTTTACGGAATACATATTCAAAAGACACTTTTCAATTTCATCACAAAGATCTATGTTTTTTTAATAATCTCTGAAAAAGTTTGCTTCTAATAAGTATTGAACCCACAACTTAAGTGGAGAGGAGAGAGAATGTCAACCGAGAGCTTTTTACCATATGCTATAGAGATTGTTAACTCATCTATGCTTTTTTAATGCCAATAGTCAGTTCAAAATAATTACGCTTAATATCAAAATAAGTGTCCAAATTATTTCATTTTTTCTTTTTAGGCATCTAAACTTTTTTTTGCCTATTTTAGATGCCCATACTATTTTTTTTTTGCCCATTTTAAGGTCAACTGAGGAGCTTATTTTGACCAAAAAATAATAGCTGGGTACCATAAAGAGATAAAAAAAAAGTTCAAACATTTAAAAAAAGAAAAAGAATAATTTAGATATTTATTTTAATAATAAGCCAAATAATTAATATGTAGATATATAAATTCATTGAATGTGTAATTATTTTTTTTACTAGATGTGTAATAAAAAAGTTAAACGATCAACATTACTCAAGCTATTTTATGAAATTTGTATATAATATAATATATACAAATATTAGATTTATAATTCAAAATTGATTTATAATTAATGACGGTATTTGGTGTGGACCTGTGGGGGCATTGCCATCCTCAAAATTTTGAATAATTTACTAGAGTGCGTTCAATTTACGAAATGTAAGATTATTTTTGAGAATAAATTCTCGAAATGTAATATTACCTGAAATATTTACATAAAAAATAAAAATATTAAATTAATTGTTTTATTTTCAACAAATTAAACATTTAATATTAAATTAAAAATATTTACATGAAAATTCATAAAATTATTTTCGTTACACCATTTATATTTTACAAAAAATATTTATTTAACATATTATTAATATAATTAGTATATTAAATGATATTCAAATACAACTATATTTTCATCATGAAAAATGACACCACAATATATATTACTTTAAATGTATGTACAAAAATGCAGTACTTGATAGCTTATATAATTTGTTTATATTCTTTTACCCAGCATACACAACTTATGAATTTGAATATGCTTCAATCTCGTAGTTTTTATCAAGTTAACCACTAGATAATATGTTTAAAAATAATATTGGAGATGTCATAAATATAATATCATAAAACATTTTAAATATATGTAACACTATTTGAATATTAAATTAATATAAATAAAAATATTTAATAAATTTACCCTCCAAATAATTAGCTATCTAGTTAAACAAATATGATGTAAAGAATCTAAATGAAGAAAACTCATTATTTTAAGAGTAATATTGTCTAATTTAGTGGAAATTGACAAATACTTAAGCATGTTGAAGGAATCACATTTTTACCCAAAAAATGCTACTGTTGGTAATAATTTTTTTCACCTAAGAATTAAAAAAAAATACCTTTAATAATGATCTTTTTGCTAACCAAACGCCTCCTTATAGTACATACAAATGTGAGCAAAAGAATATATTATATAATTTCCCTTTGATCTCAATTTTAAACATTTAAATTCCTTACCAAAATTTGAGTTACCCATAAGATAATGATTTCAAGCATTTCAAATTGAGTATTTATTAAAATATTTAAAGATTGTTTACGGACCAAAAAATATTATTCATATATTATTCAGGAATTTGAAGCATTTTCTATCGTATACAGGAAAGTTGTCGGTAGGTAATACTGACTTTGTCAAAATCATCATATGCTGAGTTTTATGAAAAGGATAAACTACATAAATGGCCACCAAACTTATAGAGTGCTTTCATTTTGATCACCAAAACTTTTAAAAATTGTATTATAGTCACAAAACTTTTAGCTCGTTATGGTCCGTCCCGTTACCTTCCGTTAGAAGCTGCTGATATGGCATGCTAATTTTCATTTTTTCTGAATAAAATAATGGGTAAAGTACACCATTCATCACTCTTCTCATTCCTATTTTGGTCACTAGAATTTAAAAAAAAATTAGTTTAACAGCTCAACTTTTGAATTGTTCCTATTTTAGTCACCCTGTAAAGATGGGCCGAGTATCCGACACGCGTTTTTTTTTCTTCTGGTAGTCGGGTAGGATCTGGGCCGAATTTTTTTGTAACCGGGTACACGACCAGATAGTTTTAATATATATTAAATTATAATTTTAGATTCTTTAATATTTGTACCCTAAAACTAAAATTAAATTTCTAAATTCTTTCTATGTTTGTATTATGTACTTTTAAGTTTTAAAATTTTCAATATAAGATTGAAAGAAAAAAATTATGATTGAAATTAATATTTTTATTAGCGACGACATGGATTGGGGGCTGATCCCCGTAGTGAAAGGGGGAGTTTAGCGTGCGTCGTGATTCTAGGTATGCGATTAGTCCAGGACTGGGAGGATTTTCGATATTGCTGGGCGTATAAAATCACGGTTGCAATATTGTATTTAGCTAGACTGTGTACAGTGTACATAGAACAGTGCATTGTGTTTTGCTTTTATCCTGCTCGACTTTGGTTGCTTTGAGCATCTCCTGATGCTTTGCTTTTATTACAATATTAAAGCATACTTTTTGATAATATATATAATTATTTTCCCCTTATAACTAACTTTAATTCACTAATTTTTGTATTTGAATTATATATTATCAATTTTTAAATATTCTATGTTTCCTATATGATTATTTTTTAAATTTTAATTTTAAAAAATATGAATTAGATACTTATGGGTACACAGTAGTTACGAACCGAGATATTAATCGATAAATATGCTACCCGAAAAACTGAGTTTTCGAATAAGAACACCTCCAGTGATTATGTATCTGTCATATTTTTACAATTGCATTAAATATTGGACTAGTATTATCTTTGCAATTGCATTAAATATTGGACTAGCATATAATACTTAGCTGATAGCGAGCTGGTATAAAAGGAAGGAGCCTATAACGCGAGTAGAAATTCTCTACTTTTTTTTATGTCTTTATTTGTGTTCACAGACTAAAAATTAGATTTAAAGTTTATGATTAAGGTTTTCGGTTATAATTTAAGGTTAAGGTTTAGAAAACTAAGGATATAGTGTATTTTAAGGGTTTAGGGTTTAAAATTTAATTTTTAGTATTGGATATAAAAATAGATACCGAAAAGGGACCGATAATTTTTGTTCCTATAACACAAAGTTCGGGCTAGTTCTAGGGTAAGGATTTTAAATCAAATAAAATTGAGAGATAATTAATTATATAAAATATTATAATAATTTATATAATTTAATAATATTTTATGTAAAAAAAATTAAATTTACTTTATTTTAAGGTTTTTAATCCTAGATTTTTTTAAAGTGAGTAACTCCTCTGATGAGTTGTTAAATTTTAAATGCTACAATTATAAAAAAATATTTTCATCACAGTAAAACCAGCAAATAGTCTCTCCATGGTTCTCCACCGTCACATGCAATAGCACTAATATACTTATATGACCAAACAAAATTATGAACATCACGGCATGTACAACTTATTGCCACATTTACACCTCCATGCTTCTGGATAATACTCTTCGGTCAACGGTGTTCCGGGTGGCACCGACACGTGAACAGGTTTGCATGGCGTGCAGTTGCCGCATTTTGACACACACCGTGGCGGGGATGATCCTGGGCCACTCAAAAATCTACTGGCCAAGCTTAAAGGATCTACTTGGATGTCAACAGGTATAGCCACTTCATTCTTCTGGGCAATTTCCTGTGACAACCGAATCCAACTTAGTTGATAATTCTCTAAATGAAAACCAAAAATCTATGGCTCTATAATCTATTCAACCGCTCTGAGCTGAGAAATTATAAATTCTGCAGCGGCGAATGCTGCCACAGGTTTCACAAGTTATTTGAATGGTCGTGATTGATTAATAGAACTATGATTAATTCTGTAAAAAAAAAATCCCATTTCTCATATGGAAATTTTTATCCCTCTAACAATGGTGCCTAGATCTAACTTAGAGCTGAAAAGTAATACTGTGTACGAGCAGGAACACAGATAAAGGGTGCAGTGAACTGACTCACCTGAGAACAAATATCACCCGAAGCATGAGAAAACAGTAGAAACCTGATATCTGCGGTCAAAATCGGAGTGCTGTCATGCATAACATAATCATCTGTATTCTAGCAAAAGCTGAGTTGATACTGGGAAAGAGCATATACCTTGTTGACATGTGGTTGCAGTGCCGGTGCTGCTAACCAATAAGCAAACTGAGAAAAAGAAGAGGGAGAAGAAACAGTAAAGCAACTGGGATTTGTGGCTGTGGGTGAGGCTTTGTTTTCTGTGTCCCTTGCTCTCCATGAAAGACAGCTTGTGCTTTGTTTTGAGACTTTGAAGCTTGGGAGTTGTGAAGCTAAGTAGCAGAGATCAACCCCCCATATTCCATGCAAGTGTGACGCCAAACCACTAGTTAATAATTTTGGGGTTGGAAACAAGTAGAAGTAGGCGGCATGTAGCTAAGAGGGGTTAGCAGATGGGTGCAGCGGCCCCTAATCAGAGTGTAAAAAAGATTGTGAATCTATGGGGATTTTGGCTTCCTATGCTTTTCCATGTTTGGGTGTTGGATTCTGTTGCTGGATTTCTTCACTGTCTTGCATGATTCCCAAACGCAGAAATACATTCATAAACAACACCAGCAACACACTCCTCGCTCCATTCATACTAACCAAACCTCTCTCTCTCTCTCTCTCTCTCAAGATTTCTTTTGTCTCATCCGTTGCTTTGGAGTGTTTCTTTAATTTTTCACATTGCCACCAAACAGTGTCAAACAGTGTCAGTGTCGTAGAATGCAGGAAGATTATACTCTCATAATTCTACAGACAGAACAAGAGAGGATCTGATTAATCAGGTAATTAGTTATCTAAGTGTGAATTAATTAATAAATCTATCAACAACAAGAATGATTGAGTTACTATGGCTCCAACAACCAATGGGGCCTCGATCTGGAGAAATTATATTATGGGTCATTCTCGCCACGTCATCCATAGGACCAACCAATAAAAATTATTCATCTCATTATTTTTTCATGTCAGATTTTTTTACCAAGTAAATCTTCACTCATATTTACTGTAATTTAATTTTAAAAATAATTTTTACCAAGCGAAGATTCACTTGGTAAAAATATGACATGAAAAAAATAATGTGATTTTTATTGGTTGGTCTCATGGATGACGTGGCGGGAATGAGCTATGATATAACTTCTCCTCGATTAGCTGTTTTAGAATATTTTGGTACTTGGCTTGCAAAACTCCTAATATTTCACAAAATTACAGGCAAATGCATGATTCTTTCCTGTTGTTGGTCGTATATTTTTCCTTTATTAATTTTTTTACATGAACAAGAAATTAGATTTTATTAAAAATAAAAAACGATACAATGAATACAACACATTCAAATCATAAAAAGAATCTTAAAGACCAACTCTACCACGAAACTTTTGAAGAAAGAAGATTAAAACATATAAACAAAAGGTGTGAAGAAAAAAGAAGATTGAACATTCCCTTAAATATATTGTTCATCCTCTAAAGAAAACCTAACAACCATCCTGAGAATATTTGTCTCTTCCAACTAGACGCTATATTGATGTATGAGTGGAGATCAAAAAAATCAATATTGCAAATTAATCTGTTAATGTAACGACCCAGATTTTGAAATCCGTGGGACAGTTTAACCCGACAAGTGGGCTGGATGTGTTGGACCAAAGTTTAGGCCATTAGTTGCTCATGAAAGCCTTGGTGGGCTTCCTTTGTGATTGTTGGGCTAGGGGGCCTTGGTTGGGTATGTGTTTTTATGGATGATGAAGGGGTAGAGGGGTAATTTCCCTCACTTTTAAAGGGGATTTTGGTTTAATGGCTGCAGAAAATATAAGGGAACGAGATCATCTTTGTCCCATCACCCTCCATCTCTTTTCTCCTTTTCCTTGAAGTTCAAAGATAAAAGTTCTTTTATCTTTTTTAAGTTAGATTTCTGAATTAGTTGTTGAGAGTATTGTAGTCTTTCTTTTATATCTCTTGACTCTCCAATAATATTGTAGTCCATTTTGCAATATCTCTTATAGTGAAAGAGGTTGAAAAGCACTCAAAAGCTCAAGGCAAAGGGAAAGCTTGAGGCTTGTTCCAAAGAGGTTCCCTTCCAGTTTCTAAAGGAAGGTTAGTACACTTCCAACTCCCTTGTTTCATGCACATCCTAAGGATGTTGCTTTGTATGCTTGTTTTGATGATTTGTGTGTTTAAATGCTTGGAATGGTAGTTAATGGTAAATTCGAGATTTTGTGTTAATAACTTGTAAAAATGGTAATAAACCACCCTAATAACTTCCATAAGATGTAGGCTTGAGTTTAAGAGTTAAAGGTTGTGTTTTGGGGGCTTGGGAGGTGATTTTCTGAGCCTATGAAGCCATTTTTGGGCTTTGGTATCAGTACGCAGGGAGGAAGTACTGATACCATAGTGTTCTAGGTTTAAAGAATATTGTTCACTAATATAAACTTTAAAGGGGGTACCGGTACGGTGTTCGACCTGTACCGGTACGCCATTCAAGGAGGTATCGGTATGGGTTGACCCGTATAGGTACGTTAAGGCTCGGAGAAATTTTAGTGAGTTAAATTGGTATCGGTACGCATGTGAGTATCGATACCCAAGGGGTACCGTACCAGTACGCGAGGACCAGTATCGGTACCCAGTAGTAATCTGCCCAAAAATGTTGTTTTTCGCCTGGAAGGTTGAAAATTATATTGTTCGATCCAATAGACCCCTAATGGCCTAAAATGAGTTGTAAAACTGTAAAATCAAGAAATCACCTTATACTCGAGCATAAAATATAAGAACCCGGTAAATGCCTTGTATGACTTATATGTTAGTAGAAACCATAGAATGATCTGGTTATGCGATGTTGTTATGTGCCATGTGGGCAATTATTTGGTGGGATATGGATACCCAGTGAGTGTTGCAACACTATGGTAAGTTATATTCTCAAATGTATGTTCCCGACGTTGTGTGGCCCTGGGTCTCATTCGAAGATATTCGATGGGAGATTCCAAGAATAAAACGTACGTTCCCAATGCTGTGGGGCCCCGGGTCTCACTCCAGGTTTGTGGGTATGATTGTCATGAGATGTTTTGATGTCATGCTACATGTGTATGAATTGTGGTAATATCATACTTGTTTTCAGTGACATGTCATCTTTTCTAGCTACATGCTTACGTTTATGATTTGCATGAAGCATGGTAGAGTAGAGGTGTATCCACTAAGCTTTATGAGCCCAGCGTTTGAAATTGTTGTTTTCGTTCGCAGGTTTTTAGGTTGCAGCGTTGCATTGAAAGAGCCCCATCGGAGTAGGACTTTAGCTCATTGATGTGATCAAGAGTACAATACTTATACTTGTCGAGCAATGTATTCATAGGACTCTTGATTTATGTTTGTAACTCTTATTTTGGATTTATTTGATCATGTCGAATGATTTATTACTTGTTTTAAATTGAAGCTCCCGTGTAAATGATTTAACTCTTTTGTATCGTTCTTTTACAAAACGTTGCTGGATTTATGAAAATGCTTATGATTTGTGCCAAATCTAGTTGAAAAATTTTACTCATGGGTTGGGCTTGAGGCCCAAATGTGACATCGGGTTTAGGGCGTTACAGTTAACGATTCTGATTGCATCGACAAACAACCACAAAAAAGATATCTAACTATACTAAACCGTTGATCTTCTCTAATAAGAGGGTACATCGCGATAACTGTTACACGAACACCAGACTATTATAAGAATAGACAAATGAGTACCATAAAACAGACGAAAATTTTACCACACAAACAAACGAACAACCACAATAAAATATGCGAAAAACCAGGCGACAACAATATAACCATCGTCCAAGACAAGACTCTTAAAATAATTTTAAAAAAATCAGCGAAAAACCTAACCACTAGAATTTGACATAAATTTTCCATTATTAATTTTTTTGAAAATACCATTATTAATTAAATTGCTGATGAACTGAATTCAAATTACATGACCACATTATATTACTATGTTATAGTATTTTATTATATTATAATCAAAGGCTCTTGTGGGGCGCACAAAGAGAATAGGAAATTGCAGTCGAAGTAATCGATGAAGTTTGTGTGTCCTCTTTATTTATTAGTGAAATTGTGGATCCCAAAGCAAGGAACTGTGGACAAATAATTCAAGCAATAAAGTGTACTAATTTACGAATGCCTTTTAAGAAATAAATTGGATTTTGTTTTAGAAAAAATAGAATCGTAGGATGGATTTGAATCTAATAAATATTTCAGTGAAAAAAATAAATGATGTTCATCTTAAAAAATACAATTTTAAATCGCTTTGTTTACAAAGTGTATGTCCATTGTCGCTATTAAAAAAATGTAAGATGGATTTAATCTTATTTTTTTATATAGATATTAAATTATATGGATTTTGAAACACAGATTAATCAGGGGGTTTAGTTAACTTATTTTTTATCATTATTAAATTTAAGTATGTAATATCTTTAATTAAATGGGTAATTACGATTATCTTGAATGCAACAGGACTTATTGTGGTTTAAAAATGGCTAACAAGTGCAGATAAAAAACACGGGTCAAGTTCAATGGAGTGGATTGTTGGGAAAAAAATGTGATAATTTGGTAATTTTGAGAATTTTTTATGGATAAAGGTGGAGATTCGAATGATGAATGTATTGGTTCATATTTTACTCCATGAGACATTTATAACGGTATCTCATGTGCTCGAAATAATCGGATGATGAATGAGAAATTGATGTTCAAAGTAGGGATCTTGAGAGTTGAATAAGGAAGTAAAAAAACCCTTGTCTCACATGGGTGTGATAAAAGGCTTGAGATGTGTTTATATACAATTACCTAATTTGTAATCTTTAAATAACTTGGATTGAAAATGTGCCTCATGCGCAGGGGTGCGAATCAATCTCATTTAGGTTGAGTTGCAATTGCACAATGTGAGTGATGTGAATGTTTGGTTTGTTTTGTGCCTGCAAATATTTTGCCCAATGTGAATTAATTTTTTCCTTAAATGTTGCATCTCTTCAGTCGTGCTACTGTTAAAGATCTTCTGTTATTGTATCCTGAGAGACCGATGACCAAAGAACTCAAGCACTCGAGAGTGGTCGAAATCTGTTTTAAGAAAACTGCGTACCTGTAGGCCTCAACACGTTTCATTTATTTTCTTTCGAATCTAGTTTTGTACCTTGTACCCTTATTTTCTCGTTTATTTAATTTATTTAAATATAATTGTTTTTTATCGTATTAGATTGATTACTTTGTAACTAGGTCAAAATTTCCTCCACTAAACCCTTCAATTCCAGTCTAATTACCGTTCAAACAATAGGGAATTGGTCCATGCATGCTCGGCCTAGAGTCCTGAGATGGAGATTTGAGAGCTCTTTTTGAAGAAATAGTTACTGAAAGAGAGTTGTACGTGGGACAAGTGCAAATATAGAGAGACGTGAGTGTTGGAGAAAGGGAAAAGTGTGTGCAGGAAGTAATAAATAAGCATCTTGTTATTATGCTTTTGTTCTTATATGACAGACAGGGTTTACTTTCACCCGGCAATAGTGGCAGATGATTCACTCAAAATTTAACCTTGGTAGCCCCACCACCACCAAAGGGCCGAAGGTGTTTGGCAGTGATGGGGAAATGTGGACAGTTAAACAGGGTTTCAATTATTTAAGTTGAATAAGGCTGACACCCCCATTCTCTCATGGCGACACATGGCTGTAATCTCAGGGGTGTACACTTATAAAAAGATTTAATTTGGGTCCGTTGATTAAAGAGAAACATAAGCCCAGTACCCCTTGTAATAGTTATTTCCCTTTTGAGTAGGTACCGATACAGAAATTTGCGTATCATTTATTGTGAGAAAAATACAACTCAATGACTCTATTTAATTTCTCAACAACCTAAAGGGGTATAAAATCAAGTTTCCAAAACTTCTTCAACATCAAAACAACTATTCTAAAGCATCCAAGCACATATCCAACATCTTTGAGAGCTTTTCATTGAAAAATCTTGTACCAACTTGAGTGTTCTTTATTGTAATTTATTTTTCATCAAGTGTTGGGGTTTAGTGAGTTGTAAATTTGAAAAAACTTCCTTGAGAGGATCTTTATAGTTTACTTATTTTTATCAAATTTTAAGAAAATATATTGCTAGACTTTGGAGTATAAGTTTAAAATTTGTGAGGTTATCTCCTTTAGCCTAAAAGGAAAGACAAATTAGTGAATTTGTGAAATCCTTAGTGTGGATAGCTAAGGTAGTAGATGTAAACCTAGTTGAGAAGGTTGAACCACTATAAATCACTATTTTTTTTTTTACAATTTGATTCAACCAAATTTTTAATTGTCAATTCATTCCCTCTTGGTTGTTTCTATTGATTGATGAACTCGACAATTGGTATTAGAGCTGCATTCATTGGAAGGTTTCACATCCTCTTGAGTAGATCCAACTGTTGTTCAATTAATTTTTAAGTCATCCATGGCCTCTACTTCCAGCAACTTATTCATGGAGGAAGCATAATCTACTTCTAGGCCATCATACTTCAATGAGGTTAATTACTCATATTAGAAGAATAAGATGAGATTATTCATCCAATCCATCAAGTATCTTCTTTGGGATGTAGTGATAGATGGACCATCAATTCCTATGAAGAGAGAAAGAGACCGACGCGTCCCCAAAGAAAGACACGAATGGATCAATGGTGATCGAAGAAAGTTGCAATCCAACGCCAAAGCTATGCACATCTTGTTTTGTGCTCTTGAACCCGACGAGTATACCAAGATGTCTTCTTGCTCAAGTGCCAAGGAGATTTGGGACAAGCTCGAAGTTACTCATGAAGGAACTAATGAAGTTAAGGATACCAAGATTGGGTTCCTTAATCTAAGTTATGAAAACTTCAAGATGGAACCGGATGAAAATGTCAAGACGATGTTTGATCAATTTTTGTTATTGTGAATGGGCTCAAGGGCTATAGGGAAATCATTCCGGGGGACAAGATTGTTCGAAAACTCATCTACTCTTTTCCCAACTCATGAGATTTAAAAATGACTGCCATCATCGAAGCCAAGAATTTAATGACTTTGAAGTTTGATGAGCTCATGGGGTCTCTTCTCACTCATGAGTTTATGAGACAAGAAAAGAAAGATGAAGAGAAAAAGAAGGAAGAGAAGAAGAAAAAGTAGTAGAATAAAGTTGTGATTGCTCTCAAAGCTTGACAAGATGAGAGTGATTCTAGCGAAGAAAAACATGAAGAGATAGCTACGCTAGCCAAGAGATTCACAAGATTCATGAAGTCCAACTGGGGAAGAAAATTCCAACAAAAAGAAGACTTCAAGAATGAATCAAGAGAAAAAGAGAATGACCAAATAATTTGCTACGAGTGTAAAAAGGCGGGGCACATCAAGTTTGATTGTCCCCAACTAAAGAAGAAGTGCTTCAGGAAAAAAGAAGAAGCTCAAGGCTCATGTGGCTACTTGGAGCAATAAAGACTCATCCAATGAGGAGGAGCAAGAGGTAGCCAAACTATGTCTCATGGAACTTGAAAAGAAAAATCAATATTTGCATAACTTGCTTTCAAGAGTCCATAATGATCACCAAAAAGAAATGGATGATCTTAAAGCTTCCTTGAACAAAGTTGAGACAAACCGTTTTGGAAAAAGAAAACATTCAAAACCCAACTATATGAAGATGAACTTTAATGGGTACAAACATAGAGGCTTCCAAAGATCCTCTAATGGTAAAAATGTTAGGAGTGTTTGGGTTTCTAAGGAACTCTTACCTTCTAAAGATATTGATGCTATTGCTACTTGGATCCCCAAAGGGACTAAGATTTGGGGAGCTAATACTCATGGACCCGAAAGAATTTGGGTACCAAAAATCAAGGCTTGATTGTAGGGGGAGCATTGTTAAAATGCCCAAAACACAAGTTCAAATTTGTGGTACCTTGATAGTGGCTGCTCGAGACACATGACCGGTGATAAGAGTCAATTCATAGAGCTAAAGCCAAAAAGTAGAGGGGTAGTGACATTTGGTGACAACTCCAAAGGCCACATTAAAGGAATTGGTTCCATTGACAATCACTTTTCTATACTTATTGAAAATGTTTTGTATGTCAACGATCTAAAGCATAATTTGTTAAGCATAAGCCAACTTTGTGATAAAGGATTTAATGTCATGTTTGATTCTATGGTTGCAAAATAATTGACATTGCATCTAACAAAATTATGCTTATAGGTCATAGAATAGGAAATATTTATATGATGTATTTAGAAAACTAGGACATGCTAGCATAAGTGTTTTGGAAAATTTAATTTCTAATGATCTAATAAGAGTTTTGCCTAAAATTAAGTTTTCTCTTGATAAAATTTGTGATGCATGTGCTAAAGGCAAACATAAAAGGGTTTCTTTTAAATCTATTAATGATGTATCAACTAGTATGATATTATAGTTGATCCATATAGATCTTTTTGGCCCTATTAGAACTATGAGCTTTGGTGGAAAACAACATGCTTTTGTGCTTGTTGATGATTACTCTAGATTTACTTGGGTTCTATTCTTAAGTACAAAAGATAAGGCTTTAGAAAAATTCATTATATTTTCAAAAGCGAACCAAAATAAAGTTGGTTACTATGTTTCGCATGTTAGGAGTGACTGTAGAACCGAATTTCAAAATGTTGGTTTTGAAGAATTTTACAACTCTAGTGAAATTAGCCATAATTTTTTGGCTCCTCGCACCCCTCAACAAACTGGGACTGTAGAGAGAAAAAATAAAACTTTAGAAGAAATGGCTAGAACCATGCTTTGTGAAAATAATTTGCCTAAGTATTTTTTGTGAAAGCCACAAATACCGCTTGCTATATAGTTAGCCAAGTAATGATTAGGCCACTTTTAAAGAAAACCTTTATTAGCTTTTCAAAAATAAAAGCCTAACATTAGATATTTTCATCCTTTTGGATGCAAATGTTTTGTTTTAAACAATGGAAAAGACAATTTATGCAAGTTTTATGCAAAAAGAGATGAAGGAATTTTTCTTTGTTACTCTTTAAACTCTAAAGATTATTGTGTATTTAATAAAAGAACTTTAGTGCTTGAAGAGTCTATACATGTTGTTTTTAATGATAACCATACTTCGAGGAAGGATACTTGTGATTATGATGTAGGGATTTTAGATGTCAATGATGGTGAAGGACAATCATCAAAGGTAGATAAAGTCTTATCAAAAGAAGAACCACAAGATCCACCTCTAGAATCCTTGAAGGACATGTCTCTAGAGGAGAGGGAGGTCACCTACCCAAGCGAGTTCAACTATGCCAAAGGTGATGAGATTTTGGGTGATCCATCCAAAAAGGTAACCACTAAATCTTCTCTTAGAAATACATGTAATTATGTTACATTTATCTTATGCATGGATCCTAAGAATATCAAAGAAGCAATAAATGATGATTATTGGATAATGTCTATGCAAGAAGAATTAAATCAATTTGAGATGAGCCAAATTTGGACATTAGTTGATAGACCTAGTAATAAATATAGGTACTAAACGAGTTTTTAGAAACAAACCAGATGAGAGTGATAATATACTGATAAACAAGGCTAGACTTGTTGCTCAAGGTTACACTCAAGAAGAAAGAATTAATTTTGATGAAACCTATGCACTTGTAGCTAGAATGGAAGCTATTAGGATGTTGCTTGCATTTGCATGTTTTCATGAATTCAAGCATTTTCAAATGGATGTTAAAAGTGCTTTTCTAAATGATTTTATAAATGAGGAAGTGTATGTAGAACAACCTCCCGATTTTGAAGATCCAAAATATCCAAATCATGTTTTAAAATTTTAAAAGCTTTATATGGTTTGAAACAAGCTCCTAGAGTTTGGTATGAGAGATTGTCAAATTTTCTAATTAAAAAAAGTTTTGACAAAGGGATGGTTGGTACTACACTTTTTATTAAAAGAAAAGACAAAGATATTTAGTAGTTCAAGTATATGTTGATGATATTATTTTTGGTTCTACTAATGAATCTCTTTGCCAAGATTTTGCTAAGTTAATGCAGGGTGAGTTCGGAATGAGCATGATGAGAGAGCTCTCATATTTTTGGGATTACAAATCAAACAAAGGAATGATGACATCTTCATCAATCAAGCAAACTACATCAATGATATACTCAAGAAGTTTGGCTTAGAGAATGTTAAGCCTCAAGCCACACCAATGAGCTCTTCTACGAAGCTTGACAAATATGAAGAAGGTAAATGTGTCTATTTTAAGCTTTATATATCTATGATAGGTTCTTTGCTTTATCTTACCGCAAATAGACCAAATATTATGTTTAGTGTTTGCTTGTGTGCTAGATTTCAAGCTAGTTTTAAGAAATCACATTTACAAGCCATTAAGAGAATCTTTAGATATCTTAGAGATACATCTAGTTTAGGTCTTTGGTATCCTAGAGACTCATCATTTAGTTTTCATGCTTATTTGGATGTGGATTATGGAGGTTGTAAGATGGATAGAAAAAGTATCCCTGGTACTTGTCAATTCCTAGGAAACATGCTTATATCATGGTTCTCTAAGAAGCAAAATAGTGTTGCGCTATCTACCACCTAGGCAGAATATATTTCGACCGGTAGTTGTTGTGCCCAAGTCCTATGGATGAAACAACTCTTAGATTATAGAATTGATGTAGGTACCATTCCCATTAAGTGTGACAATACGAGTGTTATTTGTCTCACTAAGAATCTCATCCAATATTCTAGAATCAAGCATATAGAAATAAGAGATCAATTCATTAGAGATCATGTCTTAAAAGAAGATGAAGTTCTAGAGTATACATATCTCCTTCACCAATTGGCAGGAGAGTTAGGTTTTGTTCAGCATAGAATTTCTAACGTTCATTTGAAAGAAGTTGAAAATTTCAGCTTTTGTAAAACTTTTGTTTGGAAGTTGAAACTAAATCAGACAAAAAACGCTCGTAAGAAACACTTGGAGTGGCCATTCAATATTATTTTTCCGCTCGACAATCAAACACCCCTTGAAAAAAAACATTGCAAAAAACATTTCCGAACGGGCCTTAACACAAAGCATTTGAATTTGGAGGTGATTGAATATGGTTTCTTTAAGTTCCTTTGATAGAGTCAGCGTGACTGAATGTTTGTCTATATGTTATGCCTGCAAGAAACAGAGGATGACCATATGTCATCCGTAGACAGGAAACAAACATGTATCTAAATCAAGAGTACGTACGCCCTACCTTCCTTTCTTCAAAAATATAGAATAAACTGTAAACACATATAACATAATTGATGAATTACACATTCCTTTCCACCTTTCAAACTAGAGGGGTTCATTCATTCTATAGAACAAGTCATCTCAAAAAGAAAATTGCCCCACCCCCGAATCCATTCTGTTGCTGCGCAACACCATAAAAAACAAACCCTTATCAGCAACATCTTCATTGCTGGAATAGTTTTACAGTTTACTAATATCTTTCACCAACGAATATAGCAACATTTCCGATACTTCAGGCTATGAGGTCCTTGTCCAACTTCCATACAGGTGGAGATTTTGGAACACCGTCACTCAACCTCCTACTTCCATTATCCCCGCTAATTAGAACATCAATTTCACTTTCGTTAACCTGATTTTTTCATCAAAAAGTTGAATAGATCAGCAAATATTACAAGATTTCAAGCAAAACGAGAATCATGTATATTCCAATTTCATAGGCCCCTAGGCAAGGTTATTAAAAATCACACACATCTGAATACAAACTACCTGTGGCAGTTGTGCCGATACTTCACTAGCCTTCTGCTGCTGGTTCTCAAGAACGGTACAATATGAATAAAGGATCATTCCAACTACAGCAACCAAGATCCCCAAAATGTTGCACCAGCTAAAACGATCACGGAGTATAATATATCCGAAAGCCAAAACAAGGTATGTTTTTAGATGTCCTAGAACCTGATAGGTGACTGGGGATGTCTTTCCAATTACCATAAATGTACTAAAGTTGACAGAGAGATATCAGGCATGATAATACAATGAAGAACTGCAGAAAAGATTGCATGTGGATACAATTAGGATCAAAGAAATGTAAGAAAAGTATAGTACTACTACTCTCTCTCTCTCTTTTATTTGGGTGTTGGGGCATGGAATTTGTAAGCAATCTTTACCAGCATTTGAGGGGTATACTTGAAAGCAAAAACATTCAGGTTAGTCAAAAGCCCATCCAGGAATGGGCCAATGAGGAACAAAGTTGATGCCTGGTAAGGGCAAGACTGGTAGAGAAGTTGGGTTGAAGATACTTTGAACTTCTTCTGAATGGTATTAGTCATCTAAAAGGAATGAGTTAAGAAATCAAACAATCAATTCAAGACGAACCTATTAAAGGAGACCACAAATTTAACAATTGATTCACTATTCCTAAACATGGAAATAAGTGACAGATAAAACATGAAAATAAATAGTAAATATCATTCCAGCTAAGGATACAACTTGAGCTATGCATGTAGTAACAATTGCCAGAAAAGAAAGGATAGAACCCAAGAGATTGAGCTGAAGATCAGTCACAGTTGCAATTCCAACACCCATAAGAAGAATGGCCAATGAAAGTTGAATATTCCGACTGCCAAAGCATATAAATGTATCAAAATACAGAATAACCAATAAATTCTACTTCAAAATAACAGTGGGTATAAGCTGCAACTAAAAACCTAAAACCACCCTAGCAAATTACAGCACAAGTAAAGATTTCTCCAACAGAGAGGAGTTCAGAAATAGAAGAAATTGTGGGATGTAGCAGTTACAATCAAAGCTAAAAATCCTTGTTTCTCAACATGTAAGCACCAGAAAAAGTCCCCCAAACCAATAAATGCAATCTCTAGCCCTGCAAAATATAACTGTTCTATTTCTAAGGTTTATTATCTCCAAAACCACAATTGCAGAGACCAAAATTATAAGAATGTGAACGAACATCAGAAGGTCTTTTGTCTTCTCAAATGCTAAGAGTTGGAATCACAATTTTATCCTACCTTTCAGCATTTAGCATAAAACAGTCGTAATCAAAGCTATCAATCCTTGTTTGTCAACAAGTCAGAACCAAAATGATCCTAAGCCAGTAAATGAAATGTCTAACTCTAGCCCTCTAAAAGAAAACTATTCTACTCCAACGATTTATCCCCCAAAACCACAATTATAAGACACCAAAAATATAAGAATATGAAAGAACATCAGTCATATGAAGAAACAAGCATGCCCAAAACTGACCTGAACTTCTTCCTGAAGAAAAGGGTCTCCAACAAAACAGTGCAAGGGATAATTGCCAGTTTTGTCATCTAAAATATAAAACAAAAGGACCCATCAAGCAATTGGTTCTCCTAATATGCTTGTTAAAATAGGAAGAAGGGCTAAACTTTGAACTCGATATACATAGCACTAACAGATTCCATACCCCTAGATGCTATCAGCATAAAGTATCATTCTGTACAAATTATGCTGGAATCAGGCATGACTTGCATAAAGTCAAGAGGATAACGACCAGAAATAAAACTTTACCTGGTAGAAACCAACAGAGTTGAAACCCAAACTAAGATTCAAAAGCCCAATAGATATCCCATTTAATATACCGAAACCCATGACAGCCCTCACATCAAAAGGTTTATGCTCAAACAATTTCATCCATAAGGCCACACGAAGAGAACAAAATGTGACCAGGAGATGCCAGCTTGTCAAAGTTGTGGCTGCAGAACCCAAATCCAAAATTATCATAAAAAATAAAAATTATTCTGATGATGCTTTCTTAATTAACCACATGTAATTACGTTATACTATCTGCTTATGTTTCCCAGGGTTTATAATTGATGAACTGTAGTAGGATATATGAGATGTAAAGAACTTTCCAACAGTCTTATGTCAAAATTAGCATGCCCCATCATGATAATTGGTATCATGAACTAATTCAAAGACAAAAAATGAGAAAAGTTTCTCTAGTCATGAAAAATAAGGAAATACAAGTATAAGAACATCATACAATATATAATAAGAAGATAAAATCTAAAAGAAAATAGATATGAAGATCATAGCAGTGCTAGACAAAACTTTGTAAACTTTAGGTGATAAATTAAACTATTGTTTTGGGGCATATAACATTGAAGTATAAGAACATCATACAATATATAATACGCTCCCATAAAAAAATTAGCAATGGATGAATTTAGGAAGCCAAGCTTTTCTTTCTTAATCAAACGTAAGCTGTTTGATCGCTTAGTGAGGGACTTGAATGGTGAATCTGTGCAGTTGAGTGATGCTTCCAAAGATTAATTCTTTAACCACTTTCATGTCCATACGCATTCTCTTACAGATTCAGATTCAGAGTAGATTCTAATTAGTCACTTAGCATCGCCTAAGGGGTTGATATTTCTAGAGCATAATTATAGTAATGAGACTGCATAACTAATGATACAAGGGGGAAAAAGAGAAGTGAATGAATGAAGTGGAAACTAACCAAATTTGAAAGCGAGAGTGGTGATAAGAGCCTTGTTGCAAATGACAATGGAGACGGAGGACACCACCGATAAAGTCAAAGCACCTATCGTCCCCAGCTGAAACTTCTGGTTCTCACTCATAATTTTTCGTTTTTTAAGCTGTGTATTCCAAACTGTGATCCGGATCTACGTAAATCTCCGACGAGTGGATTGGATTGTCGACGAAATGAGAGTGGTTGGAAGGAAGAACCCTAGCCCAGAGCTGGATAGAAGCCGTGGTTTGGCTTAGAGGCTGAGACGGGAGCTGAGCGGGAGAGGGAGAGGGAGGAAAGGAGGAAGAGTCTGAGAAAAGGGAAAATCTGGTGAATAGCGACAGTTGGGTCTGAGTTAGCTTACCATATAAATTCCTCGTCGCTGTTAATAACACATACATAAATGGAAATGACAATAGGAGCTGTAGTAATCCCTCCTTATTTAATACGTTAACTATTAATTTTTTATCAAAATTTTTTAGTTTTAACTCTTTATTATTTTAAATTTATTAATGATAAAAATATAAAAAAATATATTTTAAAAACCTTAAATCAAATAATTTAAAATGTATATTTTACAAAATTTAACTAATTAAAATATTTAAAATAATTAAAATTAAAGTTATAAAAATATTTTTTAAAAAATTAATATGAAACGTATTAAGTGGAACAGAGAGATTATTATAGAAAAGATAGAGGAGATTTGAGGGCCAGGCCCACTATGTGGCGGGATTGTTTTGGAATTACATAGAAATATTGGGATTTTTTTAGGTTATATTTTAATACACAATTTTGTGTAAAAAATAGGTATAATATTAAAAAATATATATCTAATATTTGACTGAATAGTTACTTTGAACTCTATAATTTTTGAAGCAATTTATCCTTCAACGTTTTATTTTAGGTTAAAATAGCTCTTTTACGGATAAAAACTATTAGTCAACTAACTGTAAACAATTTGAAATGACTTAACAGAATGACACGTCATCGAAAAAAATAATTTTATATTTTATATAATTTTATAAAATTATTTTTTATTGATGTGACATTCTTTCAAGTTAAACACCTTCGTCTATATGACACTATCATCTTAGCATGCACTATCATATATGTTTGTCACATCATTTCAACTCATTTATCGTTAGTTGACTAATAGTTTTCATCCATAGAGAGACCATTTTGACCCAAAATGAAACGTTGATAGTTAAATTTCTTTAAAAAAGAATATGAGCAAAATGACTATTCAGTCAAACGTTAGGAGCATTTTTTGCTTTTATGCCAAAAAAATATTACACACCCTTTATTTAAAAATGCAAAATCTAAATTCCTAGACCTAAAATCTAAACCTTAAATCTATACCCTACACCCTAAACTCTAATTCTAAATCATAAATTCTAAATCATACCGCCTAAACTTTAAACTAACACCATAAACACTAAATTTAACAAGTTTATATAAATTAAAATTTAGCCGTATTAAATTTTTTTATAATTAATAAGGATAAGGTTGCAATGTTATTTTATAAGGGTTGATGTTATTTAATCATTGGGGCAGTGATATTATCAATATTTATATTAGGGATTGTATAACTTGAATTTTGGTAAATTTTTTTATGAAGGTTTAATGTCAAAAATAAGTGTTTAAATTATTAGATTTTTAGGAGTTTAAAGTTTTTTTTGTTTTTTAAAGTGTTTAAATTATTTTATTTTTTCTTTTTAGGTGCCTAAATTTTTTTTTGTCCCTTTTAGGTATTCAAACCATCATAGTTTTTTGTTCTTTTTAAGGTCAAATTGAGGAAAAATTATTACATGGTCCCGGCTCACCACGTCATCCATAGCCCCATTCAATGAGATTCATCCATTTAATGACATGTAGGAAAGAGGTGAAGATTCACCTTGAGAAAAAATGAGATGGAAAATTATTATTAGAGGAGACGTGGTGAGCCGGGACCATGGATGGCGTGATAAGCCAGGCCCATCTAATAATTTTTCCAAACTGAGGCACCTACTTTGACAAAAAAATGATTGTTTGGGCACCTATTTTGAGCAAAAAATGATAATTTGACACCTAAAAAAAGAAAAAAGTTTAAACACATAAAAGAGAAAAAATAAGATAATTTAAACACTTATTTTGGTATTAAACCTTTTATAAATGATAACATAACTTCAAAATTATTTAATTTAACAAATCGTTTTACATTTCAAATGATGTTATCATAACGTACACCAAATCAGATTTATCTTCAACATTGATATTTAGAGGCAGTGGTTCTTGGCCTTTGGTCTGCAACTTGTGTCTCGTTTTTATCTAAATCATGTTTCACTTCTATTTTGTGGTTTCACTTTCGTTTACTTTAGTTTGATTTTCAGTTTAACTTAATTTCCTTTTTTTTTAGTTTTAGGATAAAAACTATCGATTTAGAAGTAGACAAACAATTTATAATAGAAGGCATATGGTTCGCCTTGATGCTTGTAGAAGGCGAACATGGTGTTGGGAGCATCCCTCCTTAACTGGGAATTATGGTAGAAGGGGATGTGATGTGTTTTAGGGTGTGCTTGAATCACAGAATTTAAGATTATTTGTGAGAATAGGATTCTCGAAATATAACATTACTTGTTATATTACTGTGAATGTTATATTATCCCGTTTAGTTTAATTGGCAGGAATATGAGATGATAATGTTTGGTTGAGGGAATATAAAGTTGTTTGAAAGCAAATTTGACCAAACTGTCCTTAAGATGTATTTGCCTTTAAACAAGCTAAATTTCTCATATATATAATTAAAAATATTTACATGAAAATACATATAACTATTTCGGTTGCACTATGTAAATTTTAAAAAAATGTGATACATTTTTAAAATAATTAGTGCATTAAACCTATATATTTAAATAACTTTCATAAGTATTAAAATTTATATATATGATATAATATAGTATGAAAAATATAGGTTTAAAGTAAGATTTTATTAAAATTTAGTAAAAAATATAGTAAAAATATACTTATGACAAATATTTAAAAATTATCCAAAGTAAGATTTAAATTTATATTTTATTGTGAGATTAGATTAGTGATATTATTCAATATCTTTTATATTCTGAGAACATGTGATAAATTTAAAATTTTCAGCTGTAGAAATTGTAATTGTTTACTATTACTTAGTGATAATAATCCTTAAAAAGTACAATCAACAAAGGATGTTTAAAGTATTTTTATGATTTTATATAAATATAATTATATATTTTAATATTGTAACTGTTCAGAATATATGATTTATTTTATAAAAAATTTATATATTTATATTTTTTAGAAATATCTATATATTTATTTATTATCCTATGTTTTAACTTTGTGTCTTATTTTTTCAATATTTATTTATTTTTATGTAATTATGTCTTATTTAATAATTCAAAGTAGCAAATTAACCGAAAAAAGAAAAGACATGATTAAAATGTTTCTATTTTATCAAGGGCATTTTTGTCCTAAATGCAAGAAATTGTCAAATACCTAAGAAAAGAAAGGGAATAGAATTCCCAGTATAAACCCAAAAAAACGCTATTGTTGGGAATAGAGTATTAGCCCATGATGGGAATCCTCCCAATCAAATGCGGGTATGAGATTTCCGAAAAAAAATTCTTCTTGGTAATCATTTTTTTGGCTATCCAAACGCCTTCTTAAGGTATTTATTGTTCTATCGTAAATATGTGCTTTTGAAAAGATTTAATAAAAACCTTAAAAAAGACAAGTGAATTTTTTCGAGAGAGAACAAATAGAAATCACTAAATTTTGTGTTTGGCATCACTAAAAAGACAAGTATCTTTTTGCATATTTTTTTTCCAACAATGATATTAGTGTTTAGTTGTAATAGTCATCACTTATGGTGTAACACTAAAATGAATGGAACATTAAACATGATACATGGAAGAGGATAAACTATATCATAGGCCCGGTTCGCCACGTCATCCATAGTCCCAACTAATAAAAAATATTCATTTTATTAAATTTTTTATGTCATCTTTTTATCAAGTGAATCTACAATTGGTAAAAAGTGATTTTTAATTTAGGTTACAGTAAATCTGAGTAAAGATTCACTTGGTAAAAATATGACATAAAAAATTTAATGAAATATATGCTTTTTATTGGTTGGGACCATGGATGACGTGACGAGCCGTGCCTATGATATATGGAGAAATTATATCATAGGCCCGGCTCGCCACGTCATCCATGGTCCCAACCAATAAAAAGCATCAATTTCATTAAATTTTTCCATGTCATCTTTTTACCAAGTGAATCTATAATTGGTAAAAAATGATTCTTAATTTAATTTACAGTAAATCTGAGTGAAGATTCACTTGGTAAAAAGATGACATGGAAAAATTTAATGAAATTGATGCTTTTTATTGGTTGGGACCATAGATAACGTGGCGAGCTAGGCCTATGACCTAATTTCTCCATGGAAGAGAGTTTCTCATATTGAAAGTCAATGATTGGAGGAATATTTTTATTGCAAAGGTTTGTATGACTCAATTACAATTGAGACGATGTCCGAAGAGAAGAATGAGAATGAAAATAAGTTTTAAAACTAATTGTCGACTTAGGAATATAACTCACATGAAGAGTTTTTCTCAATGTGGTGATTATTGTATTACGAATAAAGAAAACTAAGTAACAAGCAAGATGTGGAATTAACAATGCCATTTTGAAGATCAATAATGATTGTGAAATCATATTGGTATAAATACTCATCAAAGACATTTTAACGGTAAAATTAGACATTCTGTCGTTTAGGAAAGAGGAGAAAAAGGATAAAATTATTGTCACGAGAAAAAGTGTAATCACTCATTTTCGCTTGTAAATACATATTAGTATTGCATGTATATTTATTATATTATATGTATGAATGTTACTAATATATATATAAGGTGTGGTGTGTGCATGTATATTATAAACTATGTATGTATACGTATTAATAGTGTATGTGTGTCGCGTATGTATCTATAGAGTACTAACGTATTTGTTTAATGTATATAGATGTTATGTTAGTTAGGGGTATGATTATATGTACGTATGCTAGTATGTTATATTAATTAATGTTTGTATAATATAAGTATACGTTTGCGTATGTATGTGTATTGCTATTATAATACTAATTATATTATTATTAATGGGCTGATATAAAATGAAATCCAAAAAATTAAATATATTAAACCCAAATAAAAATTACAGTCCAAGTCCAAATATCATTACAAGGCCCAAACCTAAACCCTATTTAATTACAATTATTGTGTGCAGGTGACTGTGGGCCGTTGGATCAAGATCTGATCCAACGCCACGATCCAACCAAGAAGTCAAAAATATTCGCCACCCGCGTGTTCCACACGTATGGACCGCTCGAGTGCCAGTGCGCGTGTGGTCCACGCGGACGCTTTGATATCTCACGCGCGTGAGCCCCACGCGCTCGACTCCTCGATCGCGGAGCTCCACGTGGCAAGATCCGAGCCGTCTCATCAAATCGAGGCTTCATCCAGGCCGTTCGTCCTTCAAGCCATCTCGACCGTTAGATCTGATCTAACGGCCGAGAACGCTGTCTGGCCGCTGTGAGAACACCCATACCGCCACCATGCCGATATTCAACCACCGTGCTCAGAACATACAACAAGCAACAAGTTTGTCAGTCCAGATCTGAAAAAGCAAGCATACAACTTGCACCAAAACAAAGACAAGCTTATATACGAAACATAGATCTTGTAAAAGAAAAAAAAGGGGGAACGGAGAGAGAACAGAGAGGTGGTAACAAAAAAATGAGAGTGGTAACAGAGATCTTGTAACAAAAAAAAAACGAAAGTTGTAACAAGTCAAGTGATAATCGAAAGTCAGTCCAGTGGTAAACACTTGTTTCTTTTTCTTATTTGTTTTTTTTACATGCATATACAAAGAGATAAACAAAAAAAAAGAGAGAGAAGAAGTCTTACCGTCGCCGTCCGTGGGTCTCCCTTCCTCAGTGACAAGCCTTTCGGCTTCCCCAAGCCCGAGATGGTGAACTGAAGGAAGGGGAAGGCCCCTGGTAGTTTCGATTTTAGGTTTAAAAGTGTTTTTTTTGTTCGTATTTCCTAGATCTAGGGCGAATAGAGGTGTATCCTCTGAATCCAACCTCGGATTCTTGTCGAGGATGGAAAGGGGTTATTTTGGTGTGTTTTGAAGGCTCACCGGCGGCCGGCGGCGGAGAACACGGCGGCCGGCCGCCGGATTCTGGGTTTCAGGGGATAGTTGAGAGCAAACGAAGAACATAAGCAATATTACAAAACTGAAAATGCTGAAAATGAAAGAAATGAGGGGAAATTTGATTTCGGCCTAAAAAGAGGGCTTTTATAGTTATTATTATTTCGTGAAATGGGAAAATCACACACTTAATCCCCCCGCGTTTCCGATATTTTCATTTTTGTCTTGCCGCATGGTATATTTACAATTCTGGTCCCTCTTGTATTTCAAAATCTTGCAATCCCGTCCCTAAATTACACCGAATCAGTTTCTAAATGGTAAAATTACACATTTAGCCATCCCGCGTTTTTGAACTTTTCATTTTGAGTCTGCCCCTTGGTCTAATTACAGTTTGGATCCTTTTAGGTTCTGTTTGTTTCACATTTTCGTCCCTAAATTACATATTATTCTTCTTTTATTTCTGCCACTGACTTTTATTTTTCTTTCATTTCAGTCCTATTTCTTTGTAAATACTCATGTTCGTATTATAGTCGTATATGTTGATGTATTCTATTGTTTTATTTTATATCTCTCGTATATGCCTCGTATTTTATGTTTAAATGTATATGTGTATTAAGCTTACGATAGTTATGTATTTTTTATCCGGTTATTCGTATTAAAGCATGTTATGTTCTATTTGACTCGTAAACGGCATGTTCTTGTATTTTTGTACGTATTATATGTTTGCTTGGCTTTTAGGTTACGTGTTAGTGTGTCTTCTTTTATGTATAATATATTGTTCCATATATGTTGAAATATGTTTTATTACTAGCATATATGTCTTTTTGAAATATTTGTTCGTCTATATACGTAATTATTCCTGCCTTGTTATTCTGACTTGTTAAAGTTGTTTTTATCTATTATTTAGATTAATATGTATATATGCATGTTTTAGTCTAGTATATCATTTATGTTAGATTAGTATTCTGTTATGTCAATATTTATTGCGTTTAAATATTTTGCCATGTTTTATATTTTTGCCACTAAGATTGCATATGATATATAAATTGTCAATGCGGTGCCCTTTTATCCGAGCGTAAACGGGGCCAGTATCAGGAGTAGTGATAGTGGTTGGGCGTTTACCCTCGGATAACAGGGCCCTTAAATTTTATTCGCAATTATGACCAAATTTTAAAATAATCGTCACTCTAATCCGGAAAATCCAATATTAATAAAGCGATAATTATTAAAGTACCAGTTTTGGGCGGTGTGGGGGTGCTAATCCTTCCCCATCCGTAACCGACTCCCGAACCCAATCTTTTTGAATCTCTGGTTTTATGGTGTCCGGCCTACCTAAGTGGCCGGTGGCGACTCCATTTTTTAAATGCGGTTTCTTTTAAAACCCCCTGGAATAAATATTTTATCCAAAAGAATCACGAACACCCTTTCACAAACACCCTTTGAAAAACCGCCTCGTTTTTATTTAGCGATGAGAAGTAAAGAGGGACATCGCTACAGATGGCGACTCCGCTGAAGACAATTTTTTGTTTTTCAAAAATAAATGAGAGTCAAGCTTTTAAAATAATTACCGCTTTACTAATATTGAAAATTCCGGATTAAAGTGACTATTAAATTAACATTCGGTCATAATTGCGCGTTTATTTTAACGCATTTAAAATATGGCATATAAACCCGTCTTTCTAAGTGGGGGAAAACGCCAATGCTTTCGTGGAGATATCGTTCTCCCGTATGGGCCTAGCAAGTACCTTCGGGGCTCGAGTACCTTATGCTTTCGTAAGGATATCGTTCCTTCGTACGGGCATAAGCGAATGGGTCCCCCTGAATTGAACCCGGTTGAAAGGAGCCTATAATGGGTGATGATCGGGGGCCTTGCTACTCTTAGTAGAGGACAGCGAGGACAATTCGGGTACCTCCTAGAACCAAAACTGCATGTAGAGAACACATAGAAACCCACCCTGTTAGAGCCATGCGGATAGCCTAGGTGTCTTAAATGGAATGTAAATAGGATTGTCTTGTTTGTTTATCGCATTTAATTTGCCCTTTTATTATGTACTTATCATTTTTGTCCGATACTGACTTGTTTTCTTTTGCTTTGTTTTTGCATACCATTGCATTCGCATTGATTCCCGAGTGATTTCTCTCATAATAGAAGATTGTTCATGATGGACCAAAGGTTCTTTGACCTGAAGGAAGGGGGTCCAATTACAGAGTTCCATCCGAGACTAGACCAGGGACAGCCGAAGAAGAATCATTCAAGGACTTCAGAACAATTTCGGTAAGCAGTGTCGATTATGGGGACAAACGAGATGAAATACAAGAACTAAAGAAGCAAATGTCCGAGTTGATGGACCGGATGAATGCCATGATGAAAGGCAAGCAGCATGTCGAACTCAGAAAAGATTCGGTCGGAGAGCAGAATGTGGAACAGAATGGTCAGAATGTCAAAACAGACAACATCGTTAAATATGACAAATCGAATCCCTTTGTGATCAATCTCAAGAAGCAGACAAGTAGCGTATCTGGGGTGGATACCCAGGGAATAGAGGCAAAACCAGGGGAAGTTTGAGAATCTAATGACATCAGAAGACATTATCCGATACCCATGAGATACACCGAGTTACTTCCGTTGCTTGTCGAAAGGAACCTTATCATACCAATGAAGTTTGTACCAAGAAAACCTCCTTATCCGAAAGATTACAATAGTCGTGTCTGGTGCAGCTACCACATAGGCGATTCGAGTCATCACACTGAAAATTGTAGGGCCCTGAAGGACAGAGTTCGAGATCTTATCAGAATGGGAATTTTGGGTTTCGAAGACGGACAACCCCGATTCTTCAGCCAGCCAGCCGTTGCCCGAGGGGTAAAGTCGAAGAAGGAACAATACCCAGCCCAACGTTCGGATAATACAGGAGTGGGTCACTCAAGCGGGATAAAGTTAGGAGTCAAGAATAAAAGCGTCTCAGAAGATGAACTTGCACACAAGCGCGACCAGCTCGAGCATGAGAGGCACAATCTGAGCATGAAATCAAATAATGTACAAGACGAATACCAGAAGCTGCACTTTGAATTCAAGAGTATCGGTCTGGGTGACACCGCGGAAGAGTGGGTCAATGGTATGATTCAGCTGAGGAACGGTTCAGAACGCTGGAAGCAGAAATGCAAGAATAGTAAGAATAAAGTCAGATCATTATCACAGAAGCTGGAAGAAGCTGAGGGCCAACGCGACTTTCTCCAAAATGAGTTGGAAAGCAGTCTGGCCATGGAAGATATCCTGAAATCAAGTCTGCACCAGGAAAGGAATGAATCACAAGCTTTCCAAATGGAAAACGCAGCACTCAAAGAACAGATAGTGAGGCTTGAGACTGCTTTACATACCAGTGAGATCTGTGCTGGGGCAATGACCGTTAAGCTACAAAAGGCCGAGCAAACAATACGGGAGAAAGACCGGGACATGAAGATGGTTACGACTCAAGCCCGACAAGTAGCTCAACAGGTAGCAGATTTAGCCGATGCAGAAGCACCAATAAGCCAGAATATAGATCCGGCATTGGACCGCGAAGGAAAGCTGAAAGGACTGTTGAACGAGGTCAAGACATTAGGTGCCAGGGCTCACCGATATCTGTAAAACCCTAATACCGGATGTAATTAAACCTTTTGGTCTGAATGAAAGATGTCCTATAAGGACAAATCACTTGCGGAATCAATGCTTTATTGCATTCATGCATTGCATTTGCATCACGTTCTTTGCATTGTTTTATCATCGCATGGCACTTCATCATTTAATACATGGGGTTCGATGGCAGAATTAATCGGAAAATGGAACGAATTGAAGAGTCGAGGCTTGACCAGTTAGAAGAAAAAATCGAGAAAGAGCTTAAGAAGAAAGAGAAGATAAATGTTTTCAATACGAGGGAACTCTGCCTAGTCCCTGATTTGGTCATTCCTCCAGATTTCAAGGTTCTCGGATTTGCGCAGTATGACGGAACCAGCTGCCCGAAGATTCACTTAACCATGTTTTGTAGAAAAATGGAAGGATACATGAAGAACGAAGAATTGTTGATCCACCATTTCCATGATAGCCTGACGGGACCAGCAGCAGTGTGGTATAACCGTTTGAACAGAAACCAAGTTAGGTCATGGGGTGACCTCGCTAATGCCTTTTTGGATCAATACAAATATGCTTTAGATTTAGCACCCTGTCGACAGTTTCTTCAGAATGGGAAAATGAGACCAAGTGATAGCTTCAGGGAATATGCATTAAGGTGGCGATGTCTGGCGACCCAAGTCCAGCCTCCTATAGCAGAAGAAAAGTTGGCTCCCTTGTTCCATGCAACGCTTCCCTCTCCCTTCTTCGATGTGATGTTGGAGAAATCTAGAAATGGATTCAAAGATTTCATGACGATTGGAGAGGGGATAGAATATGCAATCAAAGAAGGAAAATTGGGCCTAAAGTCTAAGGACCGAATCGAAGATAAGATAGATAAAGATGGAGAGGTAAATGAGTGTCATCTCCAGGGTTCGCGTGGCCGTAAAAGAAGGAGACAGACTGACAAATTGGGGCCATCAAAGAAAATTCCTCGGACAAGCGCAAATTTGGAAGTGTTTGGAACATCTATCTCAGACATTTGGCCTCATCTGGTAGAGGGTCACTATCTTGTTCCTAGGCCGATGAAGAGTGCACCTGATCTGTATGCCCATAGTTTTGACTCGAGTAGCACATGCGAATTCCATATGGGGGCACCGGGGCATCCCACCAGAAAATGTAGACCTTTACTGGAGGAAATCAAGAAGGTGGTCAATGATGGAACCCTGACGCAAGAGCTGATCAAGCAGTGGAAGACCAAGGATGAGAAGCAAGTCTACATAGTGCTGAAGAAGCCAGAGATGCCTCTACATTGAAATACTTTCCTGAAGTAATACAAGGAATCAACTCTATGTGGCCCCCGTGTGGCAAAGATCTTTTGTGATGGGGCATGTTTGTTGATTTTTAATAAAGAACACATTTCGCTTAACATATAATGTTTTTGAAAGCACATAGATATTTTCTCGCCGTTGTAGGACGCTGGATATCAATTGCAAGATGTGACATTAGATAGATGTCGTGACAACGATGATGTGCGATCTTCCCCACCGGACTCTGGTCAGCAAAGCGAGATTATTACTCTTTCGATGATATTCAAGGACGAAAAAGCTCTAAATGTCAACCATGTAGAGTTGCTTGAAATTGAAACTCTAGGCATAATCTTCTAGGTAGTAAAGAAAAAATAAACAAAAAGGAAGAGAGAAAAAAGAAATGAAAATAAAGAAGGAGAAAATAATAATAAAAAGTACTCCTATGTTCGAAACCTGGTAATAGGCTTGTTCGGATAAGAGTATGGAAATTTTGGGGCACTCCGCTGAAGCGATAGGGTGGAAATACATCATCCAATTCAAGAAACCTTAGCTTCATGAGTGATGGTAATATTTTCAAATCGTGACTATGCCGAGTAACTTGGGGCAGTGTTGTTTGCTCCATCGTTGTCCTCAAGACAAAGGACTGTGACGAATTGATTTCCTCAAATAAAAAAACAAAAAGAAAAACAAAAAAAAAAAAAAAGAAGAAAATAGGTGATATCATAGGAAAAATTAAGACTCGCACCACCCAGAACTCTATTCCTAGAGTAATATTTCTGCGCTCAAGTGGTTATACTAGCCTACCCTTTTGGGGGCGGAGTAGATAATGAGAATTGAGAAAGAGTAGCACTCTGCAGCAACGCGGTAATCATGAGGATGAACCGAGTCACCAGGGAAGACTTCACATCTTTGAATTACCAAGTGGTTGAATCTAAGCCACTCTTGCACATGATATCCAGAGCTCCTATGCTGTGTTTTCAAAATCTTGTATGTTAATCTAAATGATACCCTTCAGTGGAACACCAATCAGCAAATTGACAAGTTAAAGCAACAAAAAATTCCATGTATTACTTCAGGGGTAAGATCCAGAACACAAGGTTGCAGATACTATGGGAGCCCCTAACCAGAAATGACCTCACAATGCATAGAATGAAGATGATAACAGAGGTATAGGTGTCAGACAGCTCAAGAACAAGAAGCAAATTCCAGCCACGATGCCTTGTTTGGTTCAAGAAAATGAAGGACGAAACATGTTAAGAATGAGCTTACAAAGTGAGGGGACGGTAAAAAAGTAAACATTGAGTTTCCAAAGAATTAAAGCACAGAGATCGATGAATGGTGTTCGTCAAGAAGCAAGAAGATTGAGGTTAAGAAGCATTCCGCTCACCCCGAGGATGAAATTAACAAATACTCAGAATGTTGGGTCAAAAGAACTGGAAGATAGCCGAGTACGATCGAATGGGGCAATGCAGAACAGAAAGAATAGTAAGAATCTCTGCACACGCATGATATAGTGTTTGTTGGTGAAGCAGGCGGAGACCCCGAAGAAGAAAGACGGGTGCCCGTGCAAAAGAACAAGAGCAGATGCCCATTGAGCAAAATTTGACAGAAATGAAGATCAAAATTGAGCATACCGCAAAAGGAAAAGAAATAGAGAAATCCGAAGAATGACTTTTCAGGGCATAAGATTAACAATAAAAAGAAAAAAGGGGAGAAAAAGAAACAAAGAAAAAAGAAAAAAGAGGAGAAAGAAAGCACAACATTACATGCATCATATAGATAGGGGCATGTCAATTTTGCTTGTTCCTAAACAGGTATTTGAAGAATTATCGAAGAATTTACCAAAGTCCCGAAAGATCCACAGCCATGGCGGCGTGATATCCAGATGTTAAATCCTTCGGGTCATCGATAAGTCCTTCGGGCACGATGTTAAGTCCTTCGGGCCACCAATAAGTCTTTTGAGTGTGGTGATAAGTCCTTCGGGCCATCAGTAAGTCCTTCGGGCATGATGCGGCAGCATATCAGCGTGAGTCCCCATAGAACAATAGCCATATCAGCGTCAGATCCAGATGTTAAATCCTCCGGGTCATCGATAAGTCCTTTGGGCACGATGTTAAGTCATTCGGGCCACCAATAAGTCTTTTGAGCGTGGTAATAAGTCCTTCGAGCCATCATTAAGTCCTTCGGGCATGATGCGCGCAAAGATATATCGTGAGTCCCCATAGAACAATAGCCATATCGGCGCCGATCCGGATGTTAAATCCTTCGGGTCATCGATAAGTCCTTCGGGCACGATGTTAAGTCCTTCGGGCCACCAATAAGTCTTTTGAGCGTGGTGATAAGTCCGCCGGGCCATCGTAAGTCCCGGGCATGATGCGGCAAAGATATCGCGTGAGTCCCCATAGAACAATAGCCATATCGGCGTGATATCCAGATATTAAATCCTTCGGGTCATCGGTAAGTCCTTCGGGCACGATGTTAAGTCCTTCGGGCCACCAATAAGTCTTTTGAGCGTGGTGATAAGTCCTCGGGCGGGAAGTCCTTCGGGCATGATGCGACAAAGATATCGCGTGAGTCCCCATAGAACAATAGCCATATCGGCGTCAGATCCAGATGTTAAATCCTTCGGGTCATCGATAAGTCATTTGGGCACGATGTTAAGTCCTTCGGGCCACCAATAAGTCTTTTGAGCGTGGTGATAAGTCATTCGGGCCATCAGTAAGTCCTTCAGGCATGATGCGGCAGCATATCAGCGTGATTCCCCATAGAACAATAGCCATATCGGCATCAGATCCAGATGTTAAATCCTTCGGGTCATCGATAAGTCCTTTGGGCACGATGTTAAGTCCTTCGGGCCACCAATAAGTCTTTCGAGCGTGGTAATATGTCCTTCGGGCCATCAGTAAGTCCTTCGGGCATGATGCGGCAGCATATCAGCGTGAGTCCCCAAAGAACGGCAGCCATAGCGGCGTGAGACCCAGATGTTAAATCCTTCGGGTCATCGGTAAGTCCTTCAGGCACGATGTTAAGTCTTTCGGGCCATCAGCAAGTCTTTCGAGCATGATGATAAGTCCTTCGGGCCATCAGTAAGTCCTTCGGGCATGATGCGGCAGTTTTAGTAGCGTAGGTCCAAAAATGGCAACAAACCAAAAAAAAAAAAAAGAACTCGCATTTTCAAGCCCCAGTGAAAGGTTCCATAGAGGGAGAACCCTAAACCCAGAATCTCAAAAAGAACTCCCAGTCGGAGGAATTCACCTATGACACAAGGTTATATAGGAAACCTTTTGTGAAGAGTCTTATATAGGAAAGCCTCCGAGCTTCATTGTCTTAGAGTGAAAGGTTCTATATAGGAAGAACCTGTAGCTCTGAGATTTCAGACACCAAAAGTTCTATATAGGAAGGACTGACGGCTCTAGGTTTGAAGACTAGCAGTTCTATATAGGAGGAACCCCCAGTCGGAAGAATCCATCAGCGGCGCAAAAGGTTTTATATAGGAGAAACCAGCGTTGAAGACGAAGAGTTCTATATAGGAAGGACTCCAAGCTTTACAGTCTCGAAGTGAAAGGTTCTATATAGGAAGGACTCATAACTCGAGGCTTCAGAGTGAAGGGTTCTATATAGGAAGAGCCTGTAGCTCCAAGATCGGAAGGTGACGAAGCTCTATATAGGAAGAACTTACGAGCCAGAAGATTCAGCCAAGGAAGAGCGGAGATGTCCAAAAGAACACATTTTTCCAAAGCTACAAACAGGAAAGTCTGATAAAAATGAGTGCTTATGAATCTTTGCTTTGTTTCCCATTCCATGAGAACAAGCAAAGAGGGGCAACTGTAATCACTCATTTTCGCTTGTAAATACATATTAGTATTGCATGTATATTTATTATATTATATGTATGAATGTTACTATTGTGCGTAATAAGTGCTACGCAATTGTGCAAGTATACACGTCGCAAGTTATAGTATAAAAGATATCGTCTCCACAGGGATTGGTGCCACTTCAAGAATCTAGTCTCTTGCACTGTAAAAAGTAAAAACACAAGTGAAGGATTATAGAAGTTTTAACTAATAACTAATCTAGAAAGCAATTAAGTAAAAGAAAAGATGAATTCAATTGAGAGAGGTAGGCTAGGTTATCGTGAGTTGAGGTGTGATAGCCGATTGGATTGTCTTGGTAAAAAAGAGTGCGGGCAACTCGGTTGCCGTGGCAACTTGCACGACGGGTTGCCGTAGCAACTAATTGATGGTTGCTTGGGCGACTAGTTGGGCAACTACTTGGGCGATCGGGCAGCAACTTCAAGGTTCGGCGGAGCGTTCTTCAATGGTTTCTTCTTATCCCTAAGTCGAAACTCTAGCTATTTGTGCATGCCTTGATAATACATCCCTGCGTGAATCAAGGGTGAACAACAACCAATCTTGCGCTCCTCTTAGCCGTTGAAATCCTTAACTTATTCCTAAGCCGGATTAATCTTCACCATCATTGGATTGAATAAAGATCATATTCATTCGTTTCTTGAATCTAACTCTCCGATATTAGATAAATGGATGAAATCACGAGATCATCTCCCAATTCACTCGCAAACAATAATAAGAATCAAGAATGAATAAACCTTGAAATAGAAAAGTGCAAACTCTTATTACCTAAACAAAAACCAATAGTTTCTCACAACCACAAAACACAATAACCATAGCCAAGTAAATTTAGTTCATGGCTAGGTTCCAAAGAAACACAAGATAATTAATCCCTAGCATGAACCCAATCGAACAAAGATGAAGGAAGAGGCTTGTCGAAATCCTCCTTGCCCTTGATGCTTGTCGAAAATTCTCTCCTCTTGCCCTACTTGGACTTGCCGAAATTTCCCTCTTGCTCTCTCTCCTCGAATTGTCGAAATCTCCTTGATATTTATAGGGCTAGGCCAAAGTCCTTCTTTGAGGAGGAGTTTGAGTTGGAATTAAATTATCTTTAAAGAATATAATTCTTTATTATAATTTTATTCCTATTAGAACTTCTCCTATCCTCTTGGAATTTAATTCTTCTTTAATCTCTGCATGGCAATCAAATTCCTTTGGGCTTGGACCTTGCTCCATGTCATCTTGGGCTTGTAAAATCATGAATTTCGACATCCATATTGCTTTTGGTCTTTGTCGACAAATGCCATGGCAACTAGCTCGGCATATCCTTCATGCATTGCCCTGGCAACTAGCTCGGCATTGCTTTGGCAAGTGATCCTGCACATACACACACAAAAACACACCAAAGCAGCATCTATTTCCACAAAAATCACCAAGTTATGTACTCAAGCTCAACGATTGAAGGAAACATGGATTAATGCATGAATGGCTAACTATGCAACTAATATGAGCCTAAGTCTAACAATAATATGAGTAAAAAGGGTAAGAAAAATAGTACTTTTGAACACTTATCAGTTACTAATATATATATAAGGTGTGGTGTGTGCATGTATATTATAAACTATGTATGTATACGTATTAATAATGTATGTGTGTCGCGTATGTATCTATAGAGTACTAACGTATTTGTTTAATGTATATAGATGTTATGTTAGTTATGGGTATGATTATATGTACGTATGCTCGTATGTTATATTAATTAATGTTTGTATAATATAAGTATACGTTTGCGTATGTATGTGTATTGCTATTATAATACTAATTATATTATTATTAATGGGCTGATATAAAATGAAATCCAAAAAATTAAATATATTAAACCCAAATAAAAATTACAGTCCAAGTCCAAATATCATTACAAGGCCCAAACCTAAACCCTATTTAATTACAATTATTGTGTGCAGGTGACTGTGGGCCGTTGGATCAAGATCTGATCCAACGGCCACGATCCAACCAAGAAGTCAAAAATATCTGCCAGCCGCGTGTTCCACACGTATGGACCGTTCGAGTGCCACGCGCGCGTGTGGTCCACGCGCGGACGCTTTGATATCCCACGCGCGCGTGAGCCCCACGCGTTCTGACTCCTCGACTGCGGAGCTCCACGTGGCAAGATCTGGAGCCGTCTCATCAAATCGAGGCTTCATCCAGGCTGTTCGTCCTTCAAGCCATCTCGACCGTTAGATCAGATATGATCTAACGGCCGAGAACGCGTCTGGCCGCTGGCAGAACACCCATACCGCCACCATGCCGATATTCAACCACCGTGCTCAGAAAAAGCAAGCACACAACTTGCACCAAAACAAAGACAAACTTATATACGAAACAGAGATCTTGTAAAAGAAAAAAAAGGGGGGAACGGAGAGAGAACAGAGATGTGGTAAACAAAAAAAGGAGAGTGGTAACAGAGATCTTGTAGCAAAAAAAACCGAAAGTTGTAACCAGTCAAGTGATAATCGAAAGTCAGTCCAGTGGTAAACACTTGTTTCTTCTTCTTATTTGTTTTTTTTACATGCATATACAAAGAGATAAACAAAAAAAAGAGAGAGAAGAAGTCTAACCGTCGCCGTCCGTGGGTCTCCCTTCCTCAGTGACAAGCCTTTCGGATTCCCCAAGCCCGAGATGGTGAACTGAAGGAAGGGGAAGGCCCCTGGTAGTTTCCATTTTAGGTTTAAAAGTGTTTTTTTTGTTCGTATTTCCTAGATCTAGGGCGAATAGAGGTGTATCCTCTGAATCCAACCTCGGATTCATGTCGAGGATGGAAAGGGGGTTATTTTGGTGTGTTTTGGAGGCTCGTCGGCGCTGGTTAGCGGCGGCCGGCCGCTGGATTCTGGGTTTCAGGGGATAGTTGAGAGAAAACGAAGAACATAAGTAATATTACAAAACTGAAAATGAAAGAAATGAGGGGAAATTTGATTTCTGCCTAAAAAGAGGGCTTTTATAGTTATTATTATTTCGTGAAATGGGAAAATCACACACTTAATCCCCCCGCGTTTCCGATATTTTCATTTGTGTCTTGCCGCATGGTATATTTACAATTCTGGTCCCTCTTGTATTTCAAAATCTTGCAATCCCGTCCCTAAATTACACCGAATCAGTTTCTAAATGGTAAAATTACGCCTTTAGCCATCCCGCATTTTTGAACTTTTCATTTTGAGTCTACCCCTTGGTCTAATTACAGTTTGGATCCTTTTAGGTTCTGTTTGTTTCACATTTTCGTCCCTAAATTACATATTATTCTTCTTTAATTTCTGCCACTGACTTTTATTTTTCTTTCATTTCAGTCCTATTTCTTTGTAAATACTCATGTTCGTATTATAGTCGTATATGTTGATGTATTCTATTATTTTATTTTATATCCCTCGTATTTTATGTTTAAATGTATATGTGTATTAAGCTTACGATAGTTATGTATTTTTTTATCCGGTTATTCGTATTAAAGCATGTTATGTTCTATTTGACTCGTAAAAGGCATGTTCTTGTATTTTTGTACGTATTGTATGTTTGCTTGGCTTTTAGGTTACGTGTTAGTGTGTCTTCTTTTATGTATAATATATTGTTCCATATATGTTGAAATATGTTTTATTACTAGCATGTATGTCTTTTTGAAATATTTGTTCGTCTATATACGTAATTATTCCTGTCTTGTTATTCTGACTTGTTAAAGTTGTTTTTATCTATTATTTAGATTAATATGTATATATGCATGTTTTAGTCTAGTATATCATTTATGTTAGATTAGTATTCTGTTATGTCAATATTTATTGCGTTTAAATATTTTGCCATGTTTTATATTTTTGCCACTAAGATTGCATATGATATATAAATTGTCAATGCGGTGCCCTTTTATCCGAGCGTAAACGGGGCCAGTATCAGGCGTAGTGATAGTGGTTGGGCGTTTACCCTCGGATAACGGGGCCCTTAAAATTTATTCGCAATTATGACCGAATTTTAAAATAATCGTCACTCTAATCCGGAAAATCCAATATTAATAAAGCGGTAATTATTAAAGTACCAGTTTTGGGCGGTGTGGGGGTGCTAATCCTTCCCCATCCGTAACCGACTCCCGAACCCAATCTTTTTGAATCTCTGGTTTTATGGTGTCCGGCCTACCTAAGTGGCCGGTGGTGATTCCATTTTTTAAATGCGGTTTCTTTTAAAACCCCATGGAATAAATATTTTATTCAAAAGAATCACGAACACCCTTTCACAAACACCCTTCGAAAAACCGCCTCGTTTTTACTTAGCGATGAGAAGTAAAGAGGGACATCGCTACAAAAAGGTAAAATTATTTCGATGTCCTTTGACTTTAAAATTTTTTTTCTAAAAAAAAGTCACATGACAATATAAGGGTGTCGTGTCCATACCACATCATCCAATTAACAGTATTACTAACGAGGACATTTCAACAGGCGAAAACAAGGTACAAGAAACACATTGAATATTTAGAAAATATAACCACCACATTGGAAGAATTGGTAAAGAACAGGGGTATGGATGCCATTATCCCTAAATAAATTTTAAAAATGAAGTCAATGTTCCACTCATACACATCCCTTCATTTTCCAGGGTTAGATTTAAAATCTTTCGAATAAATATCACCAAATCCAGTATCATATTCCAATTTAATCCAAAATTAAGGAGAATACATATAGAATCCAATTAATGTTCAAATAGGTTTAAATGCTACTATAGTAATAAATCTTTAATCCCAATATCATAGTAATTTTCACAGCCATACTTCCATATTTTCATCGTCCAAAACAAAACGTATCTGTAGAACATTCCATCAGTAACTTGTATACTGTTTTAGCCTCTTCTTTTTTGGTTCCGCCAAAACAGCAAATATTTTACATTTAACAAAGGCTCGGATAGTACTCCGATGACTCCTTAAAAGCTGCAAGGTCTTTAATGTGCTGTTGCTGCTGCAAACATTCTGTTTGATTTGCACCCTCTTCTAGGTTGGTGTTGCATCCCCATACACGCACTGCCAGTTTCCGACATTTAGGTGAAGGTTCTCGCAAATACGCTTTATACCACTTCACAACATCCGTCTTCTCGATGTTTTTGAGTTCCTCTGCTTCCCTCTTTGACATGTCAAACATATACCTGACAGTTACCAACATAGATAGAAGTTAATGTACAGCGTCGAGGAGATGAGGAAGGCAAAGTGCTATTATATATATACATATGTATCTAGCACCAGCAAAACCCTAAATAATTTTCTCAACTCAATGCATCTACAGAAACAAGGCAGAAGAACAGAAGAAACAAGAGCAATAGTCGTGGTGAGGAGAATAGCCCAACTTAGCATCCAATATGCACCGGGTTGTTATATAGTACTTGTGATGCCATAAACAGGATTAACTTGCGAAAGGAAAATTATGACTTTAACCAACAAAAATAGTAATATGGATAGTACATATTATCAACAATCTGATTCCATAAGCGATTTGTCCCATATAAGAGGGAGGGATCTTTTTCCAGCAGCTTTGCTGTTAGTCCACTCCTATAACTCTTAAACAATTCATCATCAAGCCCTTCCTGCAATGCATTAGCAATTAAAAACACAAACACACATGTTCATTAAATAATAACAAAAAGGAATACGGTTAAGCATACAAGGAAATGAGCTGTGCATTCTTGATAGGCTATAATAGAAAAGTAGCTAAGCAGACCAGCATACTAGATAGTTGGCTCATCACTCACCAACAACTCTTCCAAGCCGTTTATGAAGTTCTCCATTCTCTCCTGCAAGTAAACTGGGCTATACTTGGAAGATTGAATGCAGAAACAAAAGCCATAAACACGATAGGTCACTCGGGGGCTGTATTGAACAACATAACCAAGTTGTTCCTTTGTCCTATATTCCAAATTGAATAAACAATTAGGGAAATCATTCTAATCTTTAAATTAGCATCAGCAAAACATAAAGGGAAAAATGAACATATAATAGACATAACTAGAGCAACCTAGACAAGCAAACAAGGCAAGAGTGCAGCCTTAACAGAATCAAGACAACCTTTCTTTCCGGCCAGGAAGAAGATTAAGGGAACGATTATTTCAATCAAAGAGTTCCCCAAAAGAAAAAGGGGAAATTTTCACTTAATTTCCCATCTTTTGGGTGCTTATGTGCTCAAATGCCTAAGACAGGCTAGCAGTAGCAAAGATTGATTAGCACAATTTCAGACCTTCAGCCTTAGAAAAAAATTACCTTAGCTGATTAAAAAGTGGTTCTTCCACAATTTCATCAAAAAGATCTATCAAAGCCTTCAATTTTACTGCTTCCATCCCTACTTCTGGCTCAATTTGGAAATAAAGCTTCAATGCAAAGCCAAATGATGTGATCAATAATAGCATAAGGCATTAATACATATACATATTCAAGGTAATTATTCAACACACTGGCGGTGGAAACTAAAAGTTTCCACAATTGCCTTAGTTTTAGAGTTTAGGGATTGATTTTGGGGTGTAGGGTTCAGGGGTTTAGGTTTAGAATTTAGGGATAGTGATTAGAATTCATGGTTTAGGGTTAGAATTTAGGGTTTATAAGTTAAAATCTAAATCCTCACCATTTCACCCTAAAAATTAAACCCTAACCTCTAAACCCTAAATTCTAACCCAAAACCATGAATTCTAACCACAATCCCTAAATTCTAAAACTCTGAGCCTAAACTCCTAAACCATACACCCTAAAATGAATCCCTAAAACTAAGGCACTTGTGGAAACTTTTAGTTTCCACCGCCAATGTATTGAATATAAATCTGCGCGCGCGCACACACACACACACACACATATATATATATATATAAACTGATATTTCATGGAGTATTCAACCATCATCATGTACCTCGAGCACTGAGTTTGTTTCAGACTTATTCTTTACATTGACATCTCTCACAAAGTTGGCACCAGAGGGAAAACATCTCACTTGCTCTCTATGCCTCATTGTGACTGGCATCAGTTGTACAGAAAAGTTGCTTTTGAAGATATTTGTAATGTAAAGTACTTCTTTTTCTAACAAATTACCATGTAAAAGGCCCTCGATATGTATCTGTCCAACATATGCAGTTAAAATTTGAATGTCTTTTACGTACGAAATAGAAAGAATAGAAACTATCAGGCAACAACCCAACAATTAAATTAACCATTTCATGTTCCTATCAACAGTATAATGAAATATCAAGAAGCACCAAAACAATCAGCTTTTGGAATCTGTTATTCTAATTTCATAACAAATGCCTCACAGGAGGGAAGACTACTTCTATACTTGCGTTTTTCTTTGAAATGCTTTGGTTCCACTCATAATTTCATATACCAATTATAAAAAGAATAATAATGTTAATTACATTTCAAGCTTCAAATGGGAAAATAACTCTTCTTAGGACAACCACTTCCCAGTTTCACGGGTGATATAAGTGTAAAAATGCATTCCAAAGAAGAAGGTTAGCAATACTTTATCCAATCTTGAGATCATTAACTACAAGAAGGTTTTGAGGCCAAAAAAACCCTACAAGGTTCAACCAAATCAAAGCAGATTTAAACTGAAGGAAGAAAAGAATCGCATGCAGAATTTATCAAAACCCAAATGCCGTGTGTCAGTGTTACCTGGGAACGAAGTTCAGGAACAAAGTCCTTCAAATCAGACAGAGAGATGTCATTTAGACAAGAAAGCTTTTCATCAACATCATAAAAACTCTTGCATAAAATTTGCAGCCTCGAGTAGGATGAGTGACTCAGAGGCTTCAAGTTGGAGTTTCTTAAAGTTCTCTCCATATTCTCCTTAATACTGTAGAAAGTAGTAAAACAGAAGAGAAAGTTTGTGAAAACAGAAGAGAAAGTTTCTGTTTCTTTTCGAATGAATAATAGGTTACAACATAGAACTCTTTTATAGAGTCCTTGGGGATTTAACTCTAACTAGGACTCCTTACAATAGAAGACTTCTTAGATAACTCTTAATCCTTATCCTACTAATAGATAACTCTTGATCTTTTACATAACTTACAAGACTTTTACATTACATACAACTCTATACATATCGTGTTATCCTACACTCCCCCTCAAATTTGGAGAGTATACGTTGTATAGTCCCACTTGGATAAGAACTCATCAAAAATTGATTTGGGTAAAGCTTTTGTAAGCACATCAGCTAGCTGTCCTTACAGTAGGAGTATATAACAAAGAAGCTATCCCATTGTTAACCTTTTCGAAATAAAATGCTTGTCTATTTCAACATGTTTTGTTCTGTCATGTTGAATGGATTCCTAGCAATTTGAATTCTTTGATTGATTATCACACAAGATCTCAAACTTATTTTCTTGGTTTGTGTTTAACTCCTCGTAGCTTAAGTAGCCAAATTCCTTCACACATTCCTAGTGCCAAAGCTCGAATTCTGCGCCTCTGACCGCTTCGAGACAATCGATTGCTTCTTACTCCTCCAAGTTACGAGATTTCCCCAAACAAAAGTACAAGAGCCCTTTGGTTGATCTTCTTTTCAAAGTGAGTGAGTTCTCATTGACTAGAGTCGGTGAATACTTTCACAGATCTATCTCGTGTCTTTTTAAACAATAAACCATGTCCGTGAGTCTTCTTCAAGTACACGAGAATTTCGCTTGTTGCTGCCATGTGTTCTTCATTTGGATTGTTCATATCTTTGGTGATCACATTAATCGGAAAAGCGATGTCCGCCTGGTGAGTGATAGATAGATCAATTTTCCCACTAATCTCTCAAACCTTTCTTTGTCAACTAAAGAGCCTGTTTCATTAGTAAATTTCAAGCTCGCCTCCATTGGTGTATCTATTTGGTTTACACCCTAGCATTCGACTTCATCTAGTAGATCAAGGACATACTTCCTCCGATTTATCACCAACCCCTTACTTGACCTTGCAACCTCCATGCCCAAAAAGTATCTAAGCTTCCCCAAGTCTTTTGTTTCAAACTCTCTATTCGTAAGACTCTTCAAGCGCCTAATTTCTTCATCATCATCTCTGTCAAGATTATATCATCCACATAAACAATTAAGATAACCCTTTTATTTTTTGAAGTTACCTTAATAAAGAGTGTATGATCAGCTAGTGATTGCTGTATCCATTCTTGAATAACCCCAGTAAACTGTCAAACCAAGCTCGAGGAGATTGCTTTAGGCCATAAAGTGACTTGTTGAGCTTACAAATTTTCGATTTCCCTCAACCGATTTCGGACGGTGGGATCTTCATATAAACTTCCTCCTCTAACTTCCCATTAAGAAATGCATTCTTGACATCCGGTTGGTGTAGATTCCAATCATTGTTCACAAGCAATACTTAACAAAACTCGAATAGTGTTGAGTTTTGCCACTGGAGCAAAGGTTTCAGTATAATCAATCCCATAGGTCTGTGTATATCCTTTAGCCACGAGCCTTGCTTTATATATCTCGCAAACCGCCATCGAGTTATATTTCTGAGAAAAAACCCATTTACAATCGATGTGTTTTTTACCTTGGGGAAGATCCATTATTGTCCAGTACCATTTTTCTCAAGTGCACTAATTTCTTCTTCAATGACCCTTCTCCACTTAGGATGCTTTAGTGCCTCATCAATAGTTGTAGGAACTTCTTTTTCATCTAAACTTGTTGTAAAAGTTTTAAAGGATGGCATCAATGAGATGTAAGCAACAAACTTACGGATAGGATGTTTAGTGCTTTCGTCTAACTCCTTTTCTAATAGCAATAGGAAAATCATCCAGTTTAGGAGTAGTAGACTTATCGATTACATTTCCTTCATCTTCCATATTGGCAATTGGACTCAAATCCAATTCTCGGCAAGTGTCGATTGCAAGATGGCCTCGGTATAGTTTTCTTTCTCCTTGTATAGGTCAAAAGTTGTTTGGGTGGAGTAGGTGTTTTGGAAGGATATTGAGAGGTTGTTGGTGTTTGTAAAGGAGATACGGTGAGAAAACTGAGGGTGTTGTAGGCAACAAGGACGAATTTGTGGAGTGAATGGATGAAAAATCAAGGTATAGAAACAATAGGAGAGATTACTGCTTTGTTGGTAGGAAGGTCAAGATCATCCCAATTCTCCCCGAGTTGCAAACCAGTAGTAGTAAAGTAAGGGTCCTGTTCAAAAAGGTAAGATCCATAGTAACAAAGAATTTTCGAGATGGTGGATGATAGCATTTATAGCCCTTCTTAAGTGAAGAATACCCTACTAGCACACACTTTACAGATCTAGGATCTAGCTTGGACCTATTACTGGCTGAATTATGAATAAAAACTGTACACCCAAAGATCTTAGGAGGTAATATACAAGAAAGGGGCTTAAAGTGGGGATATTTGTCCAAGAAAATGGATTGAGGGGTTTTAAATTTCAAAACCTTATTGGGCATGCGATTGATCAAGTATGTGGCGATTAACAAGGCTTCTCCCCACAAGTACTTAGGAACATTATTGGTAAACAAGAGGATCGAGTGACTTCAAGAAGGTGTCTATTCTTTCTTTCTCGCTACTCCATTACATTTGGGAGTGTCAACACAGAACTAATCGAACTATCCCCTTTTTTTGAAAGGAATCACCCAAAGACCTAGCAAAAAATTCACCGCCATTATCGACTTAAACAATTGGACTTTAGTATGGAATTGGGTAATGACCGTGGTGTAAAATTTCTCAAAGATGCTTTCGGTTTTGATTTTTCTTTCATCAAATAAGTCCAAGTAATCCTACTATGATCATCAATAAAAGTAATAAACCACTTACAACCATCAGCATTCTTCACTCTAGAAGGGCCCCACACATCACTATGGATCAAAGAAAAAGGGTGAGATGGTTTATAAGTAGATGGCAAATAGGATGCTTTGGTTTGTTTAGCAAGAGGGCAGATATGGCATTTAAATAAGCTTGGCTTTTTATTGATGAATAAGGAAGGGTACAATTTTGCAAGATATTGAAAACTAGGATGACCTAACCTAAAATGCCACAATAAAACATCATTACTTTGTCCTAATGCTGTAAAGGAACAAGGAGATTTAGAGATAGAAGAGGGTGGATTTCCATGAAGAACATAGAGGCCATTCGCAATCTAGCATTGCCAATCATTGTCTTCGACTCCATTGCCCGCAAAACACAAACCGAAGCATTAAACATTGTGGAACAATTTAAATCTGTTGAAAGCTTGCTAACAGATATCGGGTTGCGAGCAAGGTTGGGAACAAATAAGACATCATGGAGCAACAGATTATCATTAATACTAATAGAACCATAGCCCCGAATTAGAGAAAGTGAGCCATCGCCAGTTTTAATTGATCTACTAGATGAAGAGATGTGTATTGAAGGAACAATTCCTTGTTACGTCATATGGTCGATGCCCCAGTCGATGATCCACATTGGAGTAAGTTGTGTGGATAATAGGGTCAGAGGAAAGGAGTTACCTTGATTTCTTTCATGGCGATTTGCCTCACCAGGGCTTGTAAACTTTCCAAACAATTTACGGAGGTCTTCGATCCGTTCTTTGGTAAAACTTGTGACACTTGGCGAGAAGCGAGATGGATCGTGTGTGTCTCTAGAAGACCTTGGCTTCCAATCGATGGTTTACCATGAAGCTTCCAAAGACTTCTCCTTGGAATGGCGAGTTTCTTGCAATGCTCACACCATGGTCCGCCTTTTCTAGTAGAAGTTGTTTGAGTGAGAAGAGCAGATCCTTCATGGGAAGAGTATTGATTAGCATCACATTTTTGCTTTCCTCCTTCTTAATCGCAGAGAAAACTTCTCTAATCGAAGGAAGAGGGAGCTGCCAAGAATCCTACTACGAAATGCATCTAATTCTTTATTTAAACCATGAAGAAATGGAAAAATCTGCGTTGTGCAAGTAATTTTCTTTGTACAGAGCAAACATCTCTTGGTGTCTCCCATTCATTACATTCATAAAGATCTATTTGCTGCCAAAGAGCATTTAATGTGTTGTAGTATAGAGTGAGTGACATTCCTTCTTGTTTGAGAACCAAGCGACCTTCAATCCCATACAATTACGAGATGTTATCTCGTACTCGAATATGTTTCTTGGACAGCCCTCCGATTTCATTTCTTTGTTTGGTAAAGAAGAAAGTTCCCGCCTACACTAGGGGTCATAGAATTGAGCAACCAGGACATCACACGGCTATTTTCCCGCATCCATTTGGTATAACCAAAGCAGAAGCGGTGGTCAGAGGGTGTTCAATCTCCCCGTGAGATAGCCCAATTTGCCTAAATCCGAGATGAAAATCTTGTGATTGAGACCATTCCAAATAATTATTGCCATTCATCGATGACAAGTAATAACAAGGGTGGAAGTTTCATTGAGATCATCAGAACCAGAAAAAATTTCTGGTGAAGAGGTAATTTCAGTCGAGGAAGAAGAAGAAGAGTTGGCCATCGACTAGGGTTTTATTTAGAGGATCGAAACCCAAGCTGATACCATGTAGAAAGTAGTAAAACAGAAGAGAAAGTTTGTGAAAACAGAAGAGAAAGTTTCTGTTTCTTTTCGAATGAATAATAGGTTACAACATAGAACTCTTTTATAGAGTCCTTGAGGATTTAACTCTAACTAGGACTCCTTACAATAGAAGACTTCTTAGATAACTCTTAATCCTTATCCTACTAATAGATAACTCTTGATCTTTTACATAACTTACAAGACTTTTACATTACATACAACTCTATACATATCGTGTTATCCTACAAATACCCGTCAGATGCAGTATCAAATTATCAAACTCAGCCAAAAACCTCTGGAAAGCCATAAGAACCAATTCAAACTTAGTTTCTGTGTTGATTTTCAGGAGGTAAGCAAATAGTATAACTAATTTATACTCTTTTTCATCTAGATTGTAAGAAAATAGATTAGTTTATAGTAGATCTTTAAAGTGTCAATCTTAATAAAACAGCAGCCTCCCTCAATTTGCACTTGCTCTTTTCCCAAACGTCAGCACGGCACAATTTGAGGAGATGTGTGTACCTTAAAACGGTCATTAGTAGGCAAAAAAGAGTTTGTGATTGCCAAAAATTTTCCCAAGAGAACAGGAAGTTTATCATTGAATCCATAAAGCTTCAGCTCTAACTTGTCACTGTACATTGCCAGTGAAGTTTCTAGCTTGGCAATGATGGCCTGGTAACAAAATTCTAAACACGTTAAGATTTCAACAACAAACGTGAGAACAAATCAAAGTAACATACGACTAGAAACAAAATGAAAACGAATGATGACTATGTTTCAGAAACTAAAAACATACATGGGGAAAGAAATTTTTAAGGATTATTTGTCAGCAACTCAATAGACATGTATCTTTATCAGTGCAAATTACCTATTAACTTGTTGCCTCAAAGACTGCTTAAAACAGAAATGTAAAGGGTTCAGCTTTACTATTGCCTCAAATTCAAAGATTCTGTATCACATGTATTTTTTGTTATCAAATTTCTTTTGAACTATAAAAATATAATCAAATTTGCTGTTTAAGAAATCAAATGGGAAACAAGAAGAAACTAGAGTGGATCCACTGGTCGAGTAACCCCAAGGCCAGCAAAATCTTCACTAAAAAACAAAAAGAATAAAAAAAATCATTATTAAGTAGTTTAAGAACAAGTTAGCTTTCTAAGATTGCAAGAAACAAATTTTGATAAAAATATAATTAATTACAAACAGAAAAGTTCAAAAAGACAATTGATCAGAAATCAACCTGATATATAATCTCATTTACCTCATCATTAAGGAGGTGAATATAAAGTTCAGTCAACAAACAACTCTTCAAATTCACGTATGCCCCTTTCATATTAATCCGAAAATATGTATTTGCCCGAGGCTGTTTGAAAGTACTATCAAGCTTGTACCAGAACTTCATCAACGGTTCCTCAAAAATGCACATAGGAAATGTTTCATTTGCAGGATCAATTTCTGTAGTATCAGCTTGAATGGAGAAATCACATGGAATAAACTCATTTCTCACAGGCAGATGCAATGAAACATCAATTTCTGGGGGGTCTTCCCATAATTTGATCAAAGATGAAGAAATTTCTTCCTTGGAATAATGTGATCCAAACCAAGGCTCATATTGGACATCTGCAAAAAAGGGAGTATAAGCACTCAATTGTTTTTCCATAATTACCAGCATAATATTATATGATTAGAAGAAACTATGCACATTTTAGTTAAGCAGAATCAACCTAAGAAACCCGCTAATGGTAGAAATTTATAATGTAAAAGGGGCAATCCAACCACCTTGTAGTTGCAAATAAAAGAAAGCCATGTAGCTTAAATTAAGTCGTTATTATGACTCTTAGAACATAGAAACATAGTCAGATATTTGACAATAATAATATGATGGTTAAATAGAATAAAACAGAACTCTGGCCAAAAGAAAAAAAGAACAGAACAGAACAGAACATGGTACCATGTGACTTGAAGGATTTTGATACTATATCAATTCTCATGTTTCTGGGAGTGAATAAACCAAGAATCTTTCTTATCATTTCCCCATCCCATAACTCATGGACATAATCTCCGTAGATAACATGTTCTGGTGGATAAACAAGCAAATTTTCTGCGCCAAAGAAACACAGAGAATAGTTAATGGTGAAAAGGAAGATAGTTGTAAAGATACTTTAGGAGCTGCATCAAATACCAAATTTGAAAATAAAAATAGCTTATTACATTTATCAAAATGACATTATGAGTTCTTCAAAAATTCAGACAATGATCAAACCATAGATTGTTTTCCCAATTGCAAACATTTGTTTCTTTAACAATGATATGAAATTTACCAGAAGCTCCTCATCGGTCCTAAGCTCTCAAAATTTTCTAGAGGTAAACCAATCCCACAACCCAATCAGCTGTGGATAGACACTTCTTATCAGCAACCATGTAAGTTTGAGTTTGTTTAGCATACATGAGGCACATCAAAATCCCAAGAAATTTCAAGGCATACCAGCACCATATCGGCTAATTTCCACTTTCAATTAGGGTAAAGAAAAGACACTTTCAGGCTTCAAGTATGTCAATGACAGCAATATAAACCAATTTAGCTGCATCATAATTTTTCAACAGATGCAAGTTGAAATTTGGAAAAACAAGGAAAGAAGCTGCAAGTTCTGCAGCATAATCATCCTGAGGTTCTTCCTCAGCAAAACGAAAGTCCATGTTTCCCATATCCTGCAGTTCCTTAAATATCCATTCTTGGGGGGGAAGTTGACGCAATAATTTAAGATATTGATAAACGTAACCAATGATGTCAAATATCTGCAACAAAAAAGTGAAGCACCATTAACAATTGTGGCTGAAAAACACAATTCACAAAGCAACCTTAAATAATATAAGCACATACAATATAGAAACACAAACACGCCAACAATCACAGTAGCAATATTTGATTATTGATTAGGTACAATTTGTTATAAAATTGAGCTAGTGGTAACAGCAACACAATGGGAAGACAAAGTAAACCGATATCCTCCTTGGAATTTGAGTTGATTTTTTCATGCGCATTCCACATGGAATTATACATGATACGCACAAAATTAGAAACAAGGAAGAAAGAAAAGTTTTGGACCTATTTGCTAAGAAGATAAAACAATATATCCTACCTTTTCCAAACCACAGTCTGTAAGGTGGATGGACATGCTGAAGATATAAGATACAGAAGATCTCTGCATTCCATCGTCTGGAACACCGGCGGATAGAGAGGTTATCCATCCCTTAGCTTTGAGAAAGTAATGCAGGCTTCCTTTGCCCTCTGGAGAAAGGAGCAAAAAGAAGATATTGCATTTACGCTTTAGTACGCATGGCATCATGGCCAACCATATACAACTTCATCATGGTTTAAGCAGCACAAAATTGTCTCAATGAATAAACCAGAAACTAAGATCTAAGCATTCTTTATCTCTTATATGGTCAGGATATTAAAATCTGGTCTCGTAGTGAAGGTGATGGTATAACCTTAAGGGGGATAAGCATAGAAAATCAGGCAAATGAAAAACTCTATCTACATTCCACAGAAATCAACAATCACTTATTAGTTATTACTTATAAGGCATCAAAACAGGATCTTTTACATTTTCTTCATATATGCATGTGCATCCTTTTCTTTGCTATTATTATTTCCGTGAGCAACCTCCTACTTAACCATTAAGATAAAGCAAATTTACATACCATGGCCAAGAAGATGAGCCAAATAATCTTCCGGTTTCTTCAGATGCTCTTGCAAAAGACAAGGCAGTGCCCACCCGAGTTCAAGGATGTGAACATCCTTAACTGCTTCTAACATGTACAGTTTACCAGCTCTCCAGACAGGACCTTAAACTCTGGCTTCCCTTGCGAACCTTGTCTGACGCCCGAAAATAATTCAACAACCCATTGCTGAAGTTCATCCAAAGGCTCTATACCATAACCAAGTATTATCACGCTTATGCTATTAAAGAATGTAAACAAAATTTTAGATATTAATGCCACCATAGTTTTCTTCTAACAGCGACATGTATAATAACTGCTGAAATTTCTTCAAAACTTAGAATTAATGCTTATATATGCTTAAGCTTTTTATGAACAGAATACATAGTTAAATTATTAGCTGTCTAAATAAGGTAAAATGGATAAGTAAAATACACAATTTTTTGTACAGAAATGGGAGAAAGGCAGTGAAAATAAATGTGATCCTAGTTCAAAGCACTTTTTCAGCAGAGAGACGGGAGAGAGACTAAAAAAGGGCCATGAATCTAGAGAATCACAAAAAAGTAACTTACCACCACCAATTACCACTAATTTCATCAGTCCGCCATAGTAATAATCTTTGTACAGTTCTAGTATTTGCTTGCGTAGATCAACCCCTCTCTCAGCAGCATCAACCAGGCTCTTCTTGTTTCCTTCCATTTAAGAAAACAAAATTTCCCATTTTCATACCCTTAGACAGAAACAAATCATTCAAAGAGAGAACGAAAATGAAAAGAATCTACCCCAAGGAAATCTATTAAAAGGGTGACCATGTTCAGATGTATGGCACTGAAGTTGCTGAAAGCGACATGTATCATTCTGCAAAACCTGGTTAAATTCTACAATCCCATTTTAGTTGAAATTAGAGTTCCATTCAGAAGTCATGAATATACCATCAGTACATGTAATACCAAGTGTAAACCGAGGTCAAGAAAGAGAACAGATTTCCTATTTTCAGTAGGAAAAAAAAGAAAGGGGACGCAAGAAGACAGATAATAGACTCAGATTAACGGTGCACACCAGAATCCACGGCAAGCACCTCTCGTTCCATTGCTTCAAGTTTTACAAGAGGTGAAATAAAAAATTGAGAGAATCTGATAAAGACAAAAGACCAACATAAGGCTCAAATTCTGATGATTTGGGGGAATCAATACAAAAAATAAAGGCCAAATTATTACTCCATTAAAAATTTCTATAACAAAGCTCGAATCAAGCAATGGAAAGGGGAAAAAATAAGATAGCGACTAACTAAAGCTCTTCCCTTTACAGTTTGACCATTTACCTTCTCAAAGCACCCTTGAGAATATCTCTTTCAACTTCAAAATGGTAGCAGGTATGCTCAGCTTCTGTATATGCATTTGATGAGCCTCCGTGTTTGGATAAGTAACTATCATACTAGCAAAGAAAAGTGTCAGTGCCGGTGGGCCAAATTATTACATAACCAATAATAAACACATTGTTTAAATTTACAATAGAAGAAGCTAGCAAAACAGTAAGACTATTTTCTTGTGGGTATCAAAAACAGTAATAGCACAGATTATGGATGAACAGACCTCGTTTTCATCGGGAAATTCAGTACTCCCCATGAATAGCATATGTTCTACGAAGAAATAAAGAAACTTCACGAATATTAGGCAGAGCAGATATAAGTGCAGTTGAGCAGAATGGGAAGTGAATAAAACTGAAAGTAATGAAACCTAGAAAATGCGCAAGACCCTGCGCCTCGGGAGGGTCAGAGAAGCTGCCAAATCCTACACACATTGCTGCCGCAGCCTGCAACCAAATTCACAATTGATGAATCAATCAATGTCAGGACTTCAACCAATTTAAGAAGGAGGAAAGACAAACCTTTTTAGACTGACCGGCCTTCTCTTCAATCTGTTTCTCATCGTCAGCGTCGGCTTCATCTCCATCTTCGTCTTCGTCGTCATCTCCATCCTCGTACTCATCTTCACCTTCATCTTCAGTTCCACCTTCAGGCTCAGTCTTATCTAGCGAATGAGAAGCTTGAGGAAGTCCATCGGGGTAAATCTGGGGATCGTGAACCAGCAAAGCGACGAGACCATTTTCGAGCTCGATAATCCTGTAGAGTCGGCGGTCGTTTGCAAGGGTAATTACCACGCCGTCCGATGAGTACTTCAGTCCGCAACCATAGTCAATTTTTTTTTTTCACTTTGATACGAAGTGCTACAATTAAAAAGAGTAAAACTTGGATTCTATGTACGAGTAAAAGATATATATACACACGCGCGCCAAATGCCAAAATTATCCTTAACATTCATGCCAAAATGCAAAATTATCCTCAACATTGGTCTATTTGATTGGTTAAATTAGGGAAATATTATTTAAAGATAAACAATATTACATTCAAAAACTTGTTTAAAAAATATCGAAATCTATATTATTATAGGGAGCCATCAGCAACTGTTGTCGACTTTCATAAGTGGGGAGGGGTGGTACGAATTCAGAAATTTAAATTTGGTGGTTTCATATTTATTTTATTTAGAGATTAAGGGTTTTGAATCTTTTAAGTAGGGTTGTAAATGAATCAAACGTTCAGTGAATTGTTCATGAATCGTTCATTTATTTATTAAACGAACGAACATGAAGAAGATTTTTTGCTCGTTTAATTAAATGAACGAACACGAACAAAGGGCTTGCTCGTTCATTTATGTTCGTGAACGTTCGATAATCCATTCGTTTATGTTCGAATTAAATTTATTCACATATGTCCATTTATATTTATTATTTTTCGTAATAAAAGTATTAGATTAAAAAATTTTAAAACATATATTAAAAATATGAAATAGAAAGAAAAAAATAAACAATACTCAATTACGGGACTTCAGACTTCTTAAGAAAAAAACAATAATCAATGTTCGTTTGCGTTCGTTTATTATTTTAACGAAAGAACATGAACAATAAATTGTGTTCGTTTAGTTGTTCGTGTTCGTTCATTTGTTCGGTTAAAATTAAACGAATGAACATGAATATACCCTCGTTCGGTTCGTTTACAGTCCTACTTTCTAGACAATCAATTTGACTACAAAAGACTAAATAGGATCAAAAAAACCATTTTGTTAAAGAAATCTCCTTAATTGAAAAAAGAATTAAAAAATATTAACAATCTCTAATTGGTAAAAATGAAAAGAAAGTTGAATTGATAGAGGGATGGGCAGAGAAATTCGGGATCAACCATTTTTTCTTGTCAAATAGAACATTTTAAAGAGATAAGTCTGATATCGTGAAAGTTCTTCCGAGTTTTAAAGACAAAGGTTATCAAAAGTTCGAACATTTGAGATTGGCCAAAATATATATTTTTTAAATATGAAGGGTGACCCAAATGTAATTGAGTGACCCAAATATAACCTTACTCGTAATTGAGTGACCAAAATGTAATCTTATCCATTTTTGAGTGACTCAAATGTAATTGTTAAAAATTAGGTGACCTAATATAACATTACTCATAATTAAGCGATCTCCGCAATAATTTAGCCAAAAAATTAATGGTGGGTCACGCGACCCACCATGACCCTTAATAGATTCGCCCCTGGGGAGAGAGGGAGTCCAGGGTAGCGCCAGTCATTTTGAGTATGAATGATAATTTTATTCGGACACGAGAATTCTGATATGACCTAATAAGAGTATTTTTTTTAACAATCAGATTGATGATGAATTTTGATAAAGGTAGATTTAGGGTTGAAAAGGATTCATAATTGGTATAAATATGATTCGACCAGACCTCAAATATTTAAAAAATATCATTTAATTTATTTACGGAATTACCATTATAAATATATTTAGGTTAGAAACTAACCTAGCCCTAAAAAACTAAACCCTACCTTAAATTTCAAACATTAATCTTAAATTCTAAACCTTAAAATCTAAATTACTAGACTTTAAACCATAAACTAAACTCTAACCCGAAAACTAAAAGACTTGTGTAAAATAAAGTTTACACTGTCTGTGTATCAAAGTTATTTTCTTTTCAGTTTGGTAAAATTTTGATACACATATTGTGCAAAATTTGTTTTAGACAAGCATGCACATTTACACTATAAAACTCAAATCTTAAATTCCTAAACTAAAATTCTAACCCCTCAAACTAAAAAGCACATGCAAACTAAGGTTTACATTGTTTGTGTATCAAAGTCTTTTCCCAAAAGGGTAAAATTTTGATACACATATGTACACAATAAAAACAAAACCTAAATTCTTATCCCTGACCCCTAAAAAATAAACCCTAAACTCTAAACATTAAATTCTAGACATTAACCTTAAATTCTAAATCATACAACCTAAACCCCTAAACTAAAAAACCCTAACCCCTAAAACTAAAAGGATCGTATAAACTAAAGTTTATACAGCTCGTGTATCAAAGTTTTTTTTTTCCAAAAACTAAACTCTAAATTCTAAATTGTATACCTTAAATTCTAAACACTAACCTTAAGTTCTAAACCCTAAAATTTAAACCTCTAAACTAAACTCTTAACCCTAAAATTAAAATTTTTATGTAAACTGTATCAAAATATTTCCTTTTTCATTCACTTATCTGTCGTCTCTCACATTTTCTTCTGCTCTTCAATTTTTCTCTTTTGTTTCTTTTACATAAATAATAATCAAATATGCATGTTACCAAATTTAAAAGATATCATTTAAGTATTTGAGTTGAAGTGTTCGTTCTGCATCTAAGAATTTTATAAAACAATATGTTATGTTAATTTGTTATTTTTTTTCTCTTGATATATTTTTATTCGTTTATTGTTTGTTTGTTTCTTATATATATATATATATATATATATATATATATATATATATTTGCGGATGAGTTCAATCACTTTGTCTACAAGATGTGTGTATTATCAAAAGGTACTACCCTGTAATTACTTTTAGACTATTAAATAAATATGATATTTATTTTTAGATTTGATGTTTTTATTTTTAGACCTGATTTTTTTATACCTTTAGGTTTTGCCATATATATTATTTTTAGATCTTATTCCCTTTTTGCTTGTATTTTTGTATCTTGTGTTGTTTAATCTATTTTAGTGTTTCTGTTTTTGAGTTAAGTTGTTTGTTGTCAGGTCGGGATCAAGTTTATATCGCAAATCTCGTGGTGAATTTGGGGCAGATGGATTAAAAATAATTTTCGGGGCAAATCGAAACCGGGTATTGCATGTAAAACGTTGGGTCTGGACAACAAAAATCTGACTTATCTTCTACCATTGCCATCTCTACCTTTGAGTGATTTCAATTTTTTTTCATTTTAGGACTCAAATGTAAATTTGAAAACTTGACACAAAACTCACCATTTTAAGGGATGGAATGAAATTAAATCATTTGATTTTCAACTATAGGGTGAGTCATAAAGTTTGATTCGTTAAAATTTTGTGTTCTGGTGTTCGATTGGGGTGATTTTTTAATTCATATAACTTTTCGACATCTACACGTTGGTGCCGTCTTTATCTCGAAAAATATCACTTTGCCTTCGATTTTGAATTTTTCAGTTTTTATCGAAACTTTAAACTCTTTGTTTTGATATTTTTTAACCTGATAGACTTAAAATGTTAGTTTTTTCTATACAAATATGTATCATTATTCACCAAATTCAAAATGCCTACTTTTTACTATATTTTGAAAATTTTCATTTTGGTCCCTATAATTTTAAATTCCTTTCACTTGGATCCTTTGTAATTTTACCACAAGATCACAATAAAACATTTCATAATGCAATATGATTCGGTTTTCGAATGCAGTACAATTACACAATTATAATTTCTTACATTTTAGTCCAAATTGAAAAAAAATATAAAAATAACCCAAAGTCGATGGCAGTTGCCGGCAACTCCCTCCCCACCATGGAAGTCAGCAACAGCAACTGACGACTCCCTTTGGTATTTTAGATTCTGACCATTTTTTCTAAATAATGTTTTTAATGTACTATTTTTCAATTCTTTTTAAAAGAAAATGACCTTTTCCCAAAATTAAACTTGACGTGATGTGTAACACCTTCGACCCGGATGTCACATTTGAGCCTCAAGCCCAGCCCAAAACTATAAAAAAATTAAACTGGGTTTAGCCCAACAAGGTATTTCTCAAAAACATTTAAAGCCAATAATTGAAAATATAAATAAATAATCAAAACGGTTCAAAGGAGCTCCAATTTAAATTTAAAATATTTGAACATTCGATTTGATTAATACAATTTCAAAAATAAGGATTACAAACTCCCTCATGTAAGGTCCTATGAATACATAGCCCGCTAAACACAAGTATCGTACTCTGGAAAACACCACATGCTGGAATCCCGTACTAATAGCGCTCTTCAATCTCACGATCCAACAATCAACCTAATCACGAAAACAACGATTTCGAGCACCGAGCTTACAAAACTCAGTGGTACACATCTCTCATTGTAACACCCCAAAAATATCCCTAAATTTAAAACCCTAATTTTAGAATTTCTCAATTTTGAAACCCTAACTTTTGGGGTCTAATCTATAATTTTTGGGAACTTAAGATCATTTTTGTAATATTTTGAAGTTTAAGGACTGACTCACGGATAACTCAATTTGTCTTTAAATTGAATTCTAATTCTCCTGCTCCATCCGTTTTTTTCTTTAATTGTTTATTATTTTATTATATATATATATTGAGGAATCGAACTCCCTATGAACCTTATATAAGCCGTCATCCTCTTAAACCCTAAAAATTATTCTCTTCACTGCTCCAATCGAAATCCCTTGAACCTGCGTCATCGTTTTTCTTTCTTCTTCTTAAAACTATGGATTAATCCCTGCTACGTAATTCAAACCATGCAAAATCACTTTTTATATTTTTCCCTTTTAATTATCGTTTTCACCAACAAGAAGACCATTTGCTTCTTTGCCAAAAACAATGATGTGGGACCTTGCAGAAGTTTGATTTCCATGCTACCCACGTATAAACAAGGATTTGATCCTTTAAAATTCAGTGTCGCATCGAATCGCATACAAAGTATCTTATGATAGTTTGAGAGATTCCAAGTCCTTTCAGGTGTGTTTTCTTCCGGTGCTATAAATAAATGATTTTTATATGGTTTTATATCTTGCTTGATTCATTGTGTGATTGATTGTGATTTGAGAATGTTTTGAAAACATCATGCATGGCATATTAAATTGTGTTTTTAAATCAAGCATCGGATTTTCAGTAATGAGACACTCGGAAGAGTTCGGATTTATGATTTTACAAATCATATCATGTGTCATGGGATCGGAATTGTGTTCGAAAAAAGTAAGGGAAACCTCCACTCTGTATGATATCGGATAGTCGGATATTGAGTCTTGCATCGAACATCATAACATTATGATTTGGTTTTATCGAATTTATTACACATTCAGAAAATACTTTATCAGAAAATAAAAATATTGTTTTGTTTTTGTGTTGCTTGCACTTTAGAGAGACACTAAGCTCTTTAGCTTACTCCCCTATAGTTTCTTCTTTCAGATACTCGGACTCTTTTAGGCGACTCGGTACTTGGAGTATCTCGCATTTTACTTGGATATTTGATTATTCAATATGAACTCTTTCAATTATTCCGGATTATTGTTTTAACATATTTTGGAATATTTTGTAATTCAGACATTTGGGACATTTAAATTGGGATTTTGTTTCCGTACGCTTTTTCGAATTTAATACAAATGTTTTATTTAAATATTTAGAACTTGTTTTAATGATTGAGTTTGAGATTAATTGATATATTTTATGGTAATTATTATTATTTAATAATAATTTTGATTTATAGATAAGAAAACCTAAAATTTGTTATTTGAGGGGAAAGTTTTTAAACTTGACTCCCAATATTTAACCTAAGCAATTAGGTTAAATTTAGGGGTTACATTTAGTGGTATCATAGCTAAGTTCAACCCTCGGACTATGAGGCTCACATAAAATTTTAAATCAAAAATAATTTTTGCAGGCATATAAAATATTTTCGGGCAAAATGAGATTTTCTGATAAATCTTTTCTTTTAAAGAATTGATATATTTTGAATGGAAACTCCAAGTACTAACTCTAATTCTAGGATTATTTCTGTTTGTAAATAGACCACGATTCCACCTCGTAGGAGTTTTAGACTTGAGTATGTTTCATATGGATTCGAAATTAGGAAGAATATGTACTCGTTAGCTAGTGACTGCTACTCCAAACATAGAATTACTCGTAATCTTTCCACGTTGTTGTATCAATAGGTATTCTTTCGAACCACATGAATCCTTGAGCTATGTTCTTTCGAGTAACCATTATAGATCTTAACTCGAATTCTGATCAAGGACCCGAACTTCAGTTAATCGAACAAATGGTCGTGATCGTTCCCATTCCTATGAATTTAAAATCAAACTCTCTTAGAACTCTGTGTTGTCATTTGTGACATGTTTTGAAATGCTTCTTTAAGTTTCTATCTAAACATATGTACTTTTGGGAATTTGCAGCTAAGTTTAAAAATTTCGAGGACGAAATTTTTTTAAGGGTGAGAGAATTGTAACACCCCAAAAATATTCCCAAATTTAAAACCCTAATTTTAGAATTTCTCAATTTTGAAACCCTAACTTTTGGGGTCTAATCTTTAATTTTTGGGAACTTAAGATCATTTTTGTAATATTTTGAAGTTTAAGGACTGACTTACGGATAACTCAATTTGCCTTTAAATTGAATTCTAATTCTTCTGCTCCATCCGTTTTTTTCTTTAATTGTTTATTATTTTATTATATATATATATTGAGGAATCGAACTCCCTATGAACCTTATATAAGCTGTCATCCTCTTAAACCCTAAAAATTATTTTCTCTTCACTGCTCCAATTGAAATCCCTTGAACCTACGTCATCGTTTTTCTTTCTTCTTAAAACTATGGATTAATCCCTGCTACGTAATTCAAACCATGCAAAATCACTTTTTATATTTTTCCCTTTTAATTATCGTTTTCACCAACTAGCAGACCATTTGCTTCTTTGCCAAAAACAATGATGTGGGACCTTGCACAAGTTTGATTTCCATGCTACCCACGTATAAACAAGGATTTGATCCTTTAAAATTCAGTGTCGCATCGAATCGCATACAAAGTATCTTATGATAGGTTGAGAGATTCCGAGTCCTTTCCGGTGTGTTTTCTTCCGGTGCTATAAATAAATGATTTTTATATGGTTTTATATCTTGCTTGATTCATTGTCTGATTGATTGTGATTTGAGAATGTTTTGATGCTATATATATGGTTTTATATATTACATTTTGTTTTTAAATCAAGCATCGGATTTTCAGTAATGAGACACTCGGAAGAGTTCGGGTTTATGATTTTACAAATCATATCATGTGTCATAAGATCGGAATTGTGTTCGAAAAAAGTGAGGGAAACCTCCACTCTGTATGATATCGGATATTGAGTCATGCATCGTACATCATAACATTATGATTTGGTTTTATCAAATTTATTACGCATTCAGAAAATACTTTATTAGAAAATAAAAATATTGTTTTGTTTTTGTGTTGCTTGCACTTTAGATAGACACTAAGCTCTTTAGCTTACTCCCCTATAGTTTCTTCTTTCAAATACTCAGACTCTTTTAGGCGACTCTGTACTTGAAGTATCTCACATTTTACTCGGATATTTTATTATTCAATATGAACTATTTCAATTATTCCGGATTAATGTTTTAACATATTTTGGAATATTTTGTAATTCAGACATTTGGGACATTTAAATTGGGATTTTGTTTCTGTACGCGTTTTCGAATTTAATAAAAATGTTTTATTTAAATACTTAGAACTTGTTTTAATGATTGAGTTTGAGATTAATTGAGATATTTTATGGTAATTATTATTATTTAATAATAATTTTGATTTATAGATAAGAAAACCTAAAATTTGTTATTTGAAAGGAAAGTTTTTAAACTTGACTCCCAATATTTAACCTAAGCAATTATGTTAAATTTAGTGGGTTACATTTAGTGGTATCAGAGCTAAGTTCAGCCCTCGGACTATGAGGCTCACATAAAATTTTAAACCAAAAATAATTTTTGCATGCATATAAAATATTTTTGGGCAAAATGAGATTTTCTAATAAATCTTTTATTTTAAAGAATTGATATATTTTGAATGGAAACTCCAAGTACCAACTCTAATTCTGGGATTATTTCTATTTGTAACCACGATTCTACATTGTATGAGTTTTAGACTTGAGTATGTTTCATATGGATTCGAAATTAGGAAGAATATGTACTCGTTAGCTAGTGACTGCTACTCCAAACATAGAATTACTCGTAATCTTTCCACCTTGTTGTATCAATAGGTATTCTTTCGAACCACATGAATCCTTGAGCTATGTTCTTTTGAGTAACCATTATAGATCCTAACTCGAATTCTGATCAAGGACCTGAACTTCAGTTAATCGAACAAATGATCGTGACCGTACCCATTCCTATGAATTTAAAATCAAACTCTCGTAGAACTTTGTGTTGTCATTTGTGACATGTTTTGAAATGCTTCTTTAAGTTTCTATCTAAACATGTGTACTTTTGGGAATTTGCAGCTAAGTTTAAAAATTTCGAGGACGAAATTTTTCTTAAGGGTGGGAGAATTGTAACACCCCAAAAATATCCCCAAATTTAAAACCCTAATTTTAGATTTCTCAATTTTGAAACCCTAACTTTTGGGGTCTAATCTATAATTTTTGGGAACTTAAGATCATTTTTGTAATATTTTGAAGTTTAAGGACTGACTTACGGATAACTCAATTTGTCTTTAAATTGAATTCTAATTCTTCTGCTCCATCCGTTTTTTTCTTTAATTGTTTATTATTTTATTATTATTATTATTATTATATATATATATATATATATATTGAGGAATCGAACTCCCTATGAACCTTATATAAGCTGTCATCCTCTTAAACCCTAAAAATTATTTTCTCTTCACTGCTCCAATCGAAATCCCTTGAACCTGCGTCATCGTTTTTCTTTATTCTTCTTAAAACTATGGATTAATCCCTGCTACGTAATTCAAACCATGCAAAATCACTTTTTTATATTTTTTCCCTTTTAATTATCGTTTTCATCAACTAGAAGACCATTTGCTTCTTTACCAAAAACAAGGATCTGGGACCCTGCACAAGTTTGATTTCCATGCTACCCACGTATAAACAATGATTTGATCCTTTAAAATTCAATGTCGCATCGAATCGCATACAAAGTATCTTATGACAGTTTGAGAGATTCCAAGTACTTTTAGGTGTGTTTTCTTTCGGTGTTATAATTAAATGATTTTTATAAGTTTTATGTCTTGATTGATTTATTGTCTGATTGACTGTGATTTTAAAATGTTTTGAAAACATTATGCATGGCATATTAAATTGTGTTTTTAAATCAAGCATCGGATTTTTAGTAATGAGACACTCATAAGAGTTTGGATTTATGATTTTACAAATCATATCATGTGTCATGGGATCGGAATTGTGTTCAGAAAAGTGAGAAATCTCCACTCTGGCGAGAGAAACCTCCACTCTGGCGTGGGCAACCTCCACTCTGTATGATATCGGATAGTCAAATATTGAGTCATGCATCGGACATCATAACATTATTATTTGGATTTATCAGATTTATTATGCATTTAGAAAAGACTTTATCAGAAAAAAATATTGTTTTGTTTTTGTGTTGTTTGCACTTTAAAGACACACTAAGCTCTTTAGCTTACTCCCCTATAGTTTCTTTTTTCAGATACTCAAACTCTTTTAGGCGACTCGGTACTTAGAGTATCTCGCATTTTACTCGGATATTTTATTATTCAGTATGAACTCTTTCAATTATTCCGGATTAATGTTTTAATATATTTTGGAATATTTTGTAATTCAGACATTTAGGACATTTAAATTGGGATTTTGTTTCCGCACACGTTTTCGAATTTAATACAATTGTTTTATTTAAATACTTAGAACTTGTTTTAAGGATTGAGTTTGAGATTAATTGAGATATTTCATGGTAATTATTATTAATTAATAATAATTTTGATTTATAGATAAGAAAACCTAAAATTTGTTACTTGAGGGGAAAGTTTTCAAACTTGACTCCCAAGATTTAACCTTAGCAATTAGGTTAAATTTAGGGGGTTACACTCATCAAAGCAATCATCATACATGACACTCATGGCTCAACCACACCCGAGATCTGATCAGATCATCTAGGCAAAACACATATCAACAACAACAACAACAACTTTGGAGTAAGGCTGAGTCACGAAGCATCGGAACATACACTTCGGGTGAGACCGAGTCACGTAGCTTCAGAACATACACCCTTGCTCGGAATCCCCCCTCGACCATCTACACTATGGGCGAGACTGGGTCACCTAGCATCGGAACATACACCCTGGGTGAGGCCGAGTCACATAGCATCGAAACATACACCCATACTCGAAATCCCCCATCAAGTATCTTCAAAAGAGGCCTAGGTCACATAGCATCGGTAACCTCCATTCGGTATCTCTAACCATGGTGTTGCAACACTCTTTCTTTGGGTATTTAGATCCCATCAATCAAGAAGACTCAACCAATCAAATGTCTACCCGGCATGCAAGCAATGCGAACCCAAGGATCCCCTATTGTTGCTAATCATCAACACATTATTTATTTTCCATTACCGAGTTGTTAATACATTATGGAGAAGTATATAATTAATCTTATTTATTGCCTCTATTATTTCACATTTTCACATTAATTAATACATTAATCAAAACATTAATCTTCCACCTCGACTCTCGTCTTTAACTAACATTGTAGGTTATACAGTTCAGTGGGTATCGGTACTCGAACACGAGTATCGATATGGTACCCTTGGTACCGGTACTCATACGCATACCGATACTGAAATTACTTACTATAATTTTTGAATTTCCTCGAATACCGATACGACATCAAACAATATACCGATATGGTCTAAGTCCGTACCGATACCCTACTCATGAGTTCATACCATTTATGCGAATTACAATGTTACATCGGTTTATTCGATCCCTAAAGCTTATGAAGGTCATTAGAGTTTTTTTACTAACAAATTTAATCATTTAATATCAATTCCTGACTTTATGGTCATTTATTCGAATATTACCAATTATCAGTCCATTAAGTATAATCTCCATCGAACATGCCAATTCATATCTCAAGTACCTGAGCAACACAACATATAAATCAACCAATTAGATAATTATATGAATATTCAAACGACCCTACACGGTATCTAAAGCTCATACGAGACTCAAAATATTCTAAAACTCCTCATGCATCTCATACATACAAGTCTCATAATATCGGTCTCAACACATGCTTATCAATCATCAACTTATTTTGCAACTACTAACAAGCAAGGCAATTACACTTATGATGCTCATGAAGTATTTTAGAGTTCGAGGTGCACTAACCTCAAGCACTAGCTATAAATCCTCATATAAGCTTCTTGATTACTCCACTTGGTCTGATATCTGATCCTGAATAATCCTCGTATAAAAACAAATATGAAAATACATTAATTTCATGCATCCCCTATTTATTTCACAAAGTCAAATGCGTAAAAACAGCTTACCGGGTTTGAATTTGGTGAAATGAATTGCGCCAACGGACTTAAAACGTCGAGAAACCCCCGGGTAAGGCCCTCAAAAAAGTCAACAGCTGGTCAACTATCTAGCAGATCCTGTGCGTAAAGGTGATAACGAGCCGAGCCCGAGCCTAGTGTTATTTGGGCTCGGCTCAACGAGCTCGAAATTTTAGGCTTGAGGCTCGAGGAACTCGAAATTTTAGGCTCGAGCTCAGCTCGAAAATGGCCAGGCTCGGGCTCAGCTCGGAAATAGTATTATTTGGGCCCGGCTCAAAAATAATAATATTGGGCTCGGCTCGGACTCGTCAGGCTCGGCTTGGCTCGAAATTGACAATTTTGCTATAACTTTTTTATAAAAGATAGGGCCTCGTTAAAACCCCATTTCATAACCAACACTGAAATGAAATTCAATATTAGGGAAGGGAAAAAGAGTGCCCAATTTATTTTTAGTGGATTTTCCCTTAATTTATTTTATTACTTTTCTTTTGCTAAAAAGATTACTTTTAGTGTATATGTAGCATATATATATATAAAATTATTCTGAGCCTGTTCACGAGCTTTTCGAGCCGAGCTTGGGTCGGCTTGACTCGGCTTGTTAAGGTCTCATGTCGAGCTCACTCGAGCCGAGCTCGAGTAGCTCGCGAGCCGGTCAGGTTCATTATCACCCCCTACTTGTGCAATGCGGTGCATGGTAGGAATGGTGCACCTGTATGGCGTGATCTTGTGCGGGCGAGCTCACGTGCTCCCGGCAGAACGGGTTTCGATGTGGCGCGGTGCACTGGATCATGGTGCATCCGCTTGGGCAGACGCACGCCCACTCGTAGGGACGGCGCATGTGGGCACGTGCGGTGCGTTCCAACAATCGGACGACAGCAACGAGCTACAGTCTGACTATCTTGACGCTGGGGAGCACCCCGGTGACCTAAGTTTTTCGATTTAATCGTCAAAACTACCTTTTATCAAGCAACTCGAACCTTGTTTCTTCTCATCCCGACAAACGACAACGGCGGCGACAACTTGGTGATCACCGGCCGACTCGTCTCGGCGAAATCTTTCCAACGATGCTAGAGGTGTCGTGAACGGATGCTTGAACGGTGATGCATCGGAGTTTAAAACTCCCCCACAATTTCTCTCTCGTTTTTCTCTTCTCTCTCTCTCCAAAATATCCTCTATTTTTTTCAAAACCCCCACCTACCAGTCTCCTTATTACCCAAAAATTCTTCTCCCCACTGTTTTTGAATATAAAAAAATAATAACACACATATTTTTCCCTTTTGCCACTAAAAGCCCAAGTTAAAATTCTTAACTTAGACTTTTCAAAATAAATGTCATAATTCGGTCCGTGACCCTATTCACTAACCCGAAAATTAGGTCGTTGCATGATGGAATTTTATTTTTTTTAAAAAAATTACACAACCGTTTATATTTAAACTATAAAATCTAAAATCTAAATCCCTAACTTTACTACCATAAATCTTAACCTCTAAAGCCTGAATATAAACTCTAAATTCTTAACATAAAACATAAATTCTACGTGAATACAAGGAGCGCATTTACTTTACAATATTATCTTGTAAACATGTTCTTGTCATATTCATTCTAATCAAAACGAAAAAATGGGTTAAAGCAACTTAGCATCAACTTTCAATCATATTTCGCTACCACCAGACTAGGTACATGGACAAAAATCTTCTATCCTTTTTTGGTGCATCTTTTTATATTAGTATATCCCAACACTAAAAAATTAAATTTTAAGCTATAACCTTAAATTCTAAATCATAAACAACTCTAAACCCTAAAGGATACACCATATCCCAAATTTTCTAGACTCTAATCCTAAACCCTAACCTTAAAACTTAATCCTAAACGCTAAATTAAAATTTTGGTGTGAAACATAGAAAATGACACCGAAAGAGAAATAATTTCTATTCCCAGATACACTACCCACTGCCAATCATAAACATTTTAAGCCATGCCCTATTTGCCCCCAGAAGAAACGAAATAGGCTGATTTTCTTCTTCCATACCACAAGACCAGACATGTACTCGAATTCAACTTAAAATTTGGAAGTTCAGATTTTGGTTTCAACTCTTTTAAAGTCAATCTGCAATATAAATATTTTGTCTCTCTTTTGCTGTCCGGGATTTTCTTGATTGAATTTACTTGATAAACTGAAAGTTCTATATATATACTACTCAATGGTGGCTCCTGCTGAATACCGCCCACATCGGCTGTAATTCCTATTTCCTAGTCCTAGACATGGAAACAGGGACGCCACCAATTAGTTTAAAGTAAACAGTACAAATACAATTGACTCTCACTACATCAGTGAGGCCATTTTTGACATTCACAACATGGTAATAATCCTAGAAGATTTGCTAGCAAACTGTGTGTTCTGTGGCTGCATCTTGGACAATTCAAACAACTTATCCAAAAGAAGTGGAATTCGGGATTTAGTGAGCGAGGGAATAACATTGTTCATATACTATTACTGATCCCCAATGGAGGGGCTGGAAAGAATTACGAAACAAGAAACAATACAAAGATTAAATACCAAAAATAATTAGTTCAGCTTTGACAAGATATTGAATGGAGAATAAAATAATATAGCAAACTTCTACAAGGGGAGGTGGTTATGACTATAAGGGGAATAGGCACGTGAGGTAGCCACAAAAGATGGGGTGCTGCTACTTGTTGTCGTCGTCGTCGTCCTGACCCTGGTCGGACTCCTTTGAGGGCTTCTTGCCCTCGACATCATGTTGACGGAACTGCGCCCGTCTGCTCTCTCCCCGCTTCTCCGAGGCCCTTTCTCCGCCCACTTCAGCTCCGCTTGCTTCACCGTACTAGGATACCTCCAACAGCAATCCATCTTTCCCGCTCTTTTTATGTACCTATCCAATCACTCATCAAACATCAGCACATTATTATCTTCTATGATGTCATTTGCACATCCATATATACATACATATATATAACTACCTTGGGCTGAATCTTCTCCCCAGACACGGCACGCACTTTCTGCCTTCTGTCATGTCTCCCATGCCAAAACATACGCATTGCCTGCAATACACCCTTCCACAAACCTGCATGTATACTAGCGGTAATCTTGAATTGCTCTCAAACACAGACACATGTGGTATATATTTGGTAAGTTGAGCACAAAGCTTACCAGGCATCGATGGCGGAAGATGTATATGTAAGTACTGCAGATGGTGCATATGTTGGAGTGAGGAATACCAGCCCGGCGCCTTTGTCCTCTGTCCGGAAAGCCGGAAGCCATGCTTACGACGCTTACATCGTCGTAGGCCATGCTTCTTTCCATCCCATGCCTGAAGTCCGTATGAGCTCTCGGACTAGTCGCATGCCTTCGTTGATCACCTATGACATACTCATGATCCTTCCATGCATGCATGTTTTGGGTAACATGGTGATCCATTTCCATGTGTGAATCAAAGTTGCCACTATCTTCAAGATAATGTTTATGGTGGAGGTTTCGCTGTTGATGATGGTTGATCTCTTGTAGTCCCCTGCTGAAATCAAGGCTGGGAAGTTTGGTCAAAGATGATCCTTTCTTCGGACTTTTGTCCCCAACGACGGTCTCCATGTTGTCGGATGGGTTTGCCTTTTGCTTCATGTCAGCAAGGTCCTGGAAAGTGAGATTGACAGAGTCGTCCGGGATCCCCAGGTACAGTTCTTCCAGCTCCATTCGGGCCTTTTCCAGTGTTGCCATATCGCCCGTTCTGATGCTGATGATTAACTCTCAGGAGCGAGAGATATAAAAGGATAGAGATTTGTAGGGTAAAAAGGGTAAAAGCGGATTTATCATTATTATTGTGTTTCATTGAAAATGGAGACGCGTATGTATGTAATAAAATGCAAAATAATGGCAGGCCGGACTTGACGATGCGTATACCTTGGCCTGGAGGTTCTCTTCGTCCTCATTATCACACCACAATTCCAAGGAGGTGTTGGAATCAAGGAAAGCGATATATTATTTTGTTCGGCTCATAGGGTTCTGTTTAAAGGGGTTTAATTTTTTCCTTACCTTTTCGGTTTCTCAAGGCTTTACCCTGATTAATTCGAATCGATATATGTCGCCGGCACACACCTGACTATAGTAGGCGAGTATCTCAATGCGGATTCTCTATATACACAAGACCTCAAATTTGAGACATGCTTAAACGATACTAAGCTGCTTAGCAGTTCTTTTTTCAGGATGTTCTGGATCTAATTTGAGTGATTCAAATATGAGAGGTTTGGTTCATCGGTTCAGTTTGAGGGGTTCGATTCTTGGGTTTGGTTTATGAGTATAGTTTGAGTGGTTTGGTGATGGGTTTGGCTCAGATTAGGGGTGATAACGAGTCGAGTCGAGCCCGAGCATGACCAGGCTCGGCTCGGCGAGCTTGAAATTTTAGGCTCGAGCTCAGCTCGGAAACAATACTATTGGGCTCGGCTCAGGCTCGAAGCTCGTCAGGCTCGGCTCGACTCCAAATGGACAATTTTGTTATACTTTTTTTTTTATAAAAGACAGGGCCTCGTTGAAAACCCCTTTCATAACCAACACTGAAACGAAATTCAATATCGGGGAAGGGGAAAATAGTGCCCAATTTATTTTAGTTAATTTATTTTTTTGTGGATTTTCCCCTAATTTATTTTATTACTTTTCTTTTGCTAAAGATATTACTTTTAGTGTATATGTAGCATATATATATATATATAATTATTCTGAGCTTGTTCACGAGCTTTTCGAGCCGAGCTTGGGTCGGCTCGGCTCAACTTGTTAAGGTCTCGAGCCGAGCTCGAGCCTGAGTCAAGCTCACTCGAGCCGAGCTTTGACCGAACCGAGCCCGAATAGCTCGCGAGCCGGTCAGGCTCATTATCACCCCTAGCTCATATAGTCTGATTTAAGAGCTAAAATCAAAGAGAACGGTCTATAAATCTAATTCAAGGATTTACAAGTAAACCGAGAAGAAATTTTTTTTAGAGATTAAAGTAAAAATTATTATTTTACAAAAATTTGAATTAAATGACTATTTAAAATTATTAGTTTACAAAAATTCGAATTAAATAACTATTTTATAAAGGATCTAAAAGTATTATTTTTTACCATTTAGTCAAAAGTTTAAAAAGACTTAAAATGAATCATTATTTTTTATGGATAAAGTACACCAATGGTCACCAAATTTTTAGAGTGCGTTCATTTTGGTCACTTAACTTTTAAAACTTTTATTGAGATCACATAACTTTTAGTCTGTTTTTATTTTAGTCCCTCCCGTTATCTTTTGTTAGAAAATACCGACGTGGCCCGTAAATTTTTTTAATAAAATAATATATTTTGTGAGTCCTACGGTTGATTAAACCATGTACCTTCTTTTTCATCTTCTTCTTCTTCAAATCTCTGCAACTTTTTATCCTTTTCTTGCTATTTTCTTAGGAAAATTATACTCTAACCTTTACCAAAGCGGTTCAACCATGGTCACTTGGAGCTCTATTCTCATACCTAAAGTTCCTGTTTTCTAATGTTGGGCATGAGTTGTTCATGAGAAAGGAGAATGCCAATTTTTTATCCTTTCTTCATAAATGGATGGAATACGGTAGCCTGACCTTTTTTTCCTTGTTTATTTGTTATTACTGTATGAAACTGATAATCCACAAGGCATGTTCCCACTCACAAGTCACAACAACATAGACCAACACCGCAAGCTTTATCCCAAATAAAATTAAACAAATCAAAAGCAAATTTTAACGATAAAATGCCAAAAAAATGGAACTTTACCAATATAACACTGAAAGAATCTTACATTTAAATTTTTAATTTGTTTTAATTCATCCACTACTATCACAGATTATTCTCTCTGCTTCCATTTTTTTCTTTCAAATTTGCATGTGAGAATAAAATCCAACTTCTAGAATCTCTCATGGCACTAAACACAAACAAGGAAATGATAACTTTGGGGGTCTGAAACAGAGTTCCAAGTTACCATGGTTGAGCCGCTTTGATAAAGGCCGAAGCGTATGATTTTCCTAAGAAAATGATAAAAAGGTTGCAGAGATTTGGAGAAGAAGAAAGAAAAGGTTCACGCGGTTTAATCAGCTGTTGGACCCATAAAATATATCATTTTATTTTAAAAAAAGAAAAATAATAGGCCACATCAGCATTTTCTAATGAAAGGTAATGGGAGGGACCAAAATGAAAGCATACTAAAAGTTGAGTGACCCTAATGAAAATTTTAAAAGTCAGTGACCAAAATGAATGTGCCCTAAAAGTTTGGTGACCATTGGTGTACTTTACCCTTTTTTATTTGAGAAGAACTAAAAATGAGAATTTCCCATTTAACCAAAAGCAAACCAAAGCTTGTTCATTGGTCATGTTGATGTGTTTGGTTCATGAATGCAGCTCAATTTAACGGTTTAATGACTGAGTTTGAGGGTCCGATTGTAAAAGTCTGGTTCATCTTGAATTATCATATGTTTAACTTTAAATGAAACAAAAATTGTGTTCAGATAAAATTAATACATATATGTCAATTTGTGAACAGATTGTAACCATATTAATTGAATTGTTTCAAAGGAAAAGTATAGAGATTGCAACACGGTCGTCAAAAGGAATAAAAACAATTCGTCATTGTTCCTCTATGTTTCGCAAGCCAACATATATATATATATATAGTACATAAATGATCACTAAATTATCTCAAAAATATAAAATAATCACCAAACTTTCAAAAGTTACATAATAAAAAATAAATTTTAGTTTTTGTTACAAAATGGTCACTGAGCCATTAAATGCCGTTAAGTGGGTGAGCGGTAGTTACAAAATTTTTTATAATATCACATTTAATCCTCAATATTTACACATTCAATCAATAAAGACATCAATAATGAGGGCTAAATTGACTAAATTGATTGAATGTGTAAATATGGAGGACTAAATGTGCTATTATTCAAATTTTTATAACTGTCATGTCATTCACTTAGCGAAAAATAACGTCTCTGTAACGACCCAAATTTCGGGTTAGTTAATGAGTCTTAAATCCGGGTTTCGAACCTTTAAGTTGGTATTGAAAATAAGAAGAATTATTTTTGGAAGCTCATTAAATGAATTCTTGGATTGATTCGAATAAAGATTTTAAGTTCGAGTCTAAAATTAAAAACAAGGAGAAAGACGGGTGTTTATAATTTGGTTTACCCATTTTGTTAGGTAAGGGTGTATTTAATTTAAAATGGCTGGAAGGTGAAAAAGGGGAGAAGGGGGAATCTGAAAATTTAAGGATAAAAGATAAAGTGGTTTTTGGGGAGAGAAATGGGTTTTTAGAGAGAAAAAGTGTTCAAATCAAGTTTGATTACCATCTGTTCGTCCGTTGACGACACCGCCGCTGCCATTAGCTCTGCCTTGTCGAGAAGAGCCTGGCGATGGCCCTCGCATCGCTAGCGCCATCGTCGTTTGCCGAAGTGAGGGGAAAGAAGGTTCGGCCTAGCTTAGAACATCATGCTCTGTTGTCTTCCTTAAGAAACTGACGCCACCACAAGGCTCACCAGCTAGAGAAGAGCGAATCTGAAGCTTGCCGGTTGGTTGCCGTCGTCGAAAAGCAACATAAGCACCCCCAAACTCCAGCGCCGAGGGAGAACGCGCGCTAGTTGCAAGGGCGGGTGCACAATGCTTGCTGTGCACCGTGCCGCGCCCGATCAGTCTCACCAGGTGCACCTACACCTGTACATACCGGACCCCGCACCTAGGGTGCATCATGGTTACCATGGTTTGCGTCTCACCGGATCATGCTACCCAGGTGCACCATTGCTGCTGTGCGCCCTACTGCACTGAATCACCAACATTGTTGACCGCCGCCACCGCCGTTGACCGTTGACTTTTTTTAGGGGACCTATGTGGGAGATTCTCGACGTTCTGAGTCTGTTGGCGCAGTCCATTTCACCAAATTCAAACCTGATAAACTATTTTTACACATTTGACCTTGTTGATTAGTTAGTGAATAGGTTAATTAGTAATTACGGTATTCGTATTTTTATGAGGATTGTTTGGGCTTGAAAATTGGATCAAGAGGAGCATTGGAGGAGCTCGAGTAAGGATTTAGCAATAATTACTTAAGGTTAATACACCTCAAACTCATATTGCTTCATGAACATCATAAATGTGATTGTTTTGCGTGTTAGTATCTGCAAAATAGGTAGAAGATGAATATGTAATAACCGCCGCACTGTCGTTGACCGCTATCGTCGACCGGCGTTGACCGTTGACTTTTTTTTAGGGACTTTACCTATGAGTTTCTCAACATTTTGAGTCCGTTGGCACAGTCTGTTTCGTCAAATTCGAACTCGGTAAGCTATTTTTACGCGTTTGACCTTGTGGATTAGTTAATGAATGAGGTTAATTAGTAATTATGGTATTCGTATTTTTATGAGGTTTGTTCAGGTCGAATACCAGATCAAGATGAGCGTTGGAGGAGCTCGAGTAATGATTTATCGATAATCACTTAAGGTTGGTACACATAGAATGCATCATAAATGTGATTACTTTGCGTGTTAGTATCTGCAAAATAGGTAAGCGATGAATATGCATGTTTGGAGACCGATAGTATGAGATGTGATATCTGTGTGAGGTATGATGATTGTTGTGAATATGACTTAACTCGTATAGACTTTGGAGATCGTGTAGGGTTGTTCAGACATTTGTATATCTATGTGATGACTGTTTGGATTGTGTGTTGTGTTGATTGGGTGCTAGAGTATGGATGTTGATGTATTCGATGGAAATGTGTGTATGGGATAAATAATGATAATATTCGAATAAATGGACATGAAGCTGGTAATTAATATTAATTGATTTAATGCGCTAGTAAACCAACCCTAATGACTTTTATAAGCTTTAGGGATCGAATAAAGCGTTGTAATATCATAATCTGAGGAAATGGTACGAACCCATGTGTAGGATATTAGTACGAGCTTAGGTTGTACCGGTACACGTTTGGGAGTCGTATCAGTACTGGTTGACCCGTGCCAGTACTTGTAGAAATTAAAGATTTCCAGTAAGCAGTTTCAGTATCGGTATGCGTGTGAGTATCGATACCTGAAGATACTATATAGATACTCGTGTACGAGTACCGATACCCGATACGATAAATAATCTATAAATGCAAATTAAGGATAGAAATTGATGTGAATATTAATAATTGAATTAGGCCTTGATAAATAAGATAACATGGATTAATAAAGACAAAAAAATGAGATTAATTATATACTTCTTCATAATGTATTAACAACTCGGTAATGTAAAATAAATGATGTGTTGACGATTAGCAACGATAGAGAGATCTTTGGGATCACGCTGTTTGTATGTCAGGTAGGCATTTGATTGGTTGAGTCTTTTGATTGATGGGATCCGAATACCCAGTGAAAGAGTGTTGCAATACCATGGTTAGAGATACGGAATGGAGGTTACCAATGCTATGTGACCCGGACCTCATTTGAAGATACTCGATGGGGGATTCCGAGTATAGTATGTTCCGATGTTAGGTGACCCATCCTCACCCAGAGTGTATATGCTCGAGAGGGGATTCTGAGCGAGGGTGTATGTTTCGATGCTATGTGAACCGGTCTCACCCGGAGTGTATGGTCCGATGCTTCGTGACCCGGCCTCACTTCAGAGTTATTTTTGTTGTTGATATGTGTTTTTGCCTAGATGATCTGATGAGATCTCGGGGTATGGTTGGGCCATGAGAGCCATGTATGATGATTGCTTTGATGAGAGCATGTGTTTAGGCGACTAGTGGTAGCACCACATGTTCATTTATCTCTCTTTATTGCTCATACTAGCTTGCATGCTTATGTTTATGATTAGCATGAAGTAGAGTAGAGTAGATGTGTACCACTGAGCTTTATAAGCTCAACGCTCGAAATCGTTGTTTCCATGCGTCAGTTGATCGTTGGATCGTGGGATAGAGGAGCACTATCAGTACGTGATTCCATCATGTGGTGTTTTCCAAAGTACGGTACTTGAATTTAGTGGGTTATGTATTTATATGACCTTATGTTGTGGAGTTTGTAATTCTTATTTTGCAAATTGTATTAATCAAATCGAATGTTCAAATATTTTAATTTAAATGGAGCTCATTTGTAACGTTTTAATCATATATATATATTAATCGTTGGCTTTAAATGTTTTCGGAAAGTATTTTATTTGGGCTAAACTAAGTTGAGAATTTTTATAGAAACAGTTGGGCTTAAGGCTCAAATGTGACATTTGGTTTAGGGTGTTACAGTCTCAGTGACCATTTTATAACAAAAAATAAAGTTTAATGCCCATTATGTAACTTTGAAAAGTTTGATGACCATTTTATATTTTTTGAGATAGTTTAGTGACCATTTGTGTACTTTACCCATATATATAAATGTTGTAAGATGTACAGAGCATATATATATATATATATGAAGCAGCTGCAAGCAGGCCAGAAGAAAGACAAATGCTCGGCCGGACGTTTTAATTATTGGCAACAATACCAACTGCATATATCTAATAGTGGATAGAGAGAAAAACAAAGAAAGATGATATTATATCTTTGTCACAAACATTTGTTTGAAATGTTTAAGTAAAAGATAAGATCAAGATCAATAAACAAATACATGGTTGACAACAGAAGCTTCCCCTCTTAATTACAAATTCATTATTTGACTTGGCCAATGCTTTTTGGAAAAATGCATGGCACCCATCCTTAACCATACTACTGTCTTAATTGTATAGGCTATAATCATTCTACGGCTGTAAATAAATAAGACGAGACAGATCACGATCTATTCGAGTTCGACTAGGTTAAAGTTTGATTTAATTGGGCTCGACTCGAGCTCAAACTCGACTCGAGTTCTCAACAAGTCGAGAATAGCTATTCGATACCCGACTCGAAAAACTCACGAGCTACTCGAAAAGATTATATATTATATTACATTGATTAATTAGGATTTATTTTGGGTTTTGGGGTTAATTTAGGGTTTAGAGCATGGTTTGAGGTTTAGGGTTAGGTTGGGTTAACAATTTATAGGTTTTTGGGAATAAGGGTAAGCAAATTAGGTTTAGTTCGAGCACTAGTTCTAATTTTTGTTTTCGAGTTCGATTCGAGCTTGATAACTTTGAGCTCATGAGCTTTCGAGTCCAGCTCGAACTTAATCGAGTTTGATAATTTTAAACTCGCGAGCTTTTGAGTCGAGCTGAACTTAACCCTAAGTATTTCGAGTTTGAATAGAGCTTAAAGATACTCGAGCTCGACTCGGCTCGTTTACACCCTAATCATTACCTAAAATAAAAAAGTTGAATGCACCCATGCATATCCGGTGTCCGAGCCACATGGTTCAAAAGGCCAGAATTTCTTCCCTCCATCTAATTTAAAATCTTATTTGTGCGTACCCACCTACAAATTATGACAAAATTTGTCAAATAATGCATGTTGAATTTTTTTTTGAAAAATACGATGAGTTGTTAGATATTTTGAAGAATACATAAATTTTATAATGTTGGATGAAAATGCCATCTGTAGGTGACGATATCAATATTTTTAATATTTTTTGAATCAAGATGCCAACTGCAGGTGGCGACCTACATGAAAATACAAAACCATACTATATATTTTTTTTACCGATACTTATTGAAAGATGCCACCTCAAAATGACGACTTTATCAAAAAAATGAAAGACTTACGTTTTCATCGAACATTATAAACATTATTGTATACACCAAAATATCTGATAACCCACCCCTATTTTCCCATATTTCTTTCCAACCTACATTATTTGGCAAAATTTGCCACAAATTATAATAAAAATTGATAAAAATATACCATTTTAAAAATATTTTTAAATCTATTACGGTGTATATTTAACAAAAAAAAACTTCCTCTAAAAGAGAAGGATACAAAATAGAAATACAATTCATTGTTAAAACTATACTTCTATCTACAACTACTTGAAAAAAAATAAACAGTTAAACCAACCGGTTATGTTCTGCTTAAGGGTGCTTATTGAACGAGTCGATTGCAAGTTTAGCAATGCTCGAATCAACTTGAAAACTATTCAACTCGTGTTTAACTCGATACAATTTTATTTCATTTGTACCTGTTAAAAAAATTCATTGCTCGACTCAACTCGTTAAGCTCGCTAAAATTTTTACCTTGCCTTTTTTGAAATATATGTAAAATCTAGTAATACCATATAGAACTTAATATAAACATAAATTAAAAAAATAACAAAATCAAATACTAAAATAATGTGTGAAACAATTTTAAAATTTAAACTCCAAAATAACAACCCACAAATACACCAAACTAACAATTAAAACAAAGTTAACAAACTGCTCACAAGCTTAATGAATCGAGTTAGGCCTTGCTCGACACGACTCGTTAGGTCTCCACTCGAGACCGAGTTCGAATTGACTGTGTCGACCAAGTCAAGCTTAAGCAGCTCACGAGCTGCACCCCTAGTTCTGCTCTAATGAATTCAATTTGTTTCTATCTTTACCTATATTACGGATTTAACGAGTATATAGATAGATGATTGATAAACCAAAACACGGCCACCACATAGCACCAGCAATATGTATACATAACAAGGCAAACTGTGCCTGAGCCTGCCATAACAAATGTAGAGAGAGAGAGAGAGAGAGAGAGAGAGAGGCACACCATTTACTTTGTAAGAAGGAAACCAGCTTAACAAGGTTATTGCAGTGTTTGTGTGTTGTGTTGTGAAGATATGAGGCTAACACTTACAGAACCACTATACCTATTAAAGAAAAAAGAAGAGCAGAAAATCTGTGGGGGATATTTTCATTGAAGGCCATTTCTCTCCAAGCTCGGTTCCTCGTGCCCGTCACGCTCCCATCCTACAGATCCAAGAAACTCTTCATCAGAGAGGAGTCTCTCATTCTCTCTATTGGCTTTTGACTGCAGATGAGACCCGAGGCTACCCACTTGGTGTTGCTCACTCTTTACGCTTGCAATCCCATTTTGCTTATTGTCATTTTCTAACGGCATGCCGGCAACTTCGAAAAAGTAAACCATATTCAATCCTTCTCCTTAAAGTTGCACATCTTCACGATTGGGATGACAATTCAGGTCTATTTCTCCAGTGATGGCTTCAGCTACCTCACCTTCAGTTCTGCTTTGACTTGCTTCATGTTCCGAAAGATCATTTCTTGTGTGCTTCACCTCTGTTTCCTCCATTTGCTTCTTATTATCCTTCTGGGATTCTGCTTCACGTTCTGATTGGCGTTTCTTCTTCCGCAGCATCAGTGTTTTAAACCGGCGCTTTACTGTCAAGCACACATTACATGTGCATGTCGACTTGTGCTTTCCCTTCCCACTTGGAGGCTGAATGCAAACAATGCAGGTACAGCCAGGGCGGTGTCTAGGATGTTTTGTTGTAACTGCAACTGAAGACTCCTCCACATCGCTCATCTTGTCACCTAGAACTGCAGCACTTGCCAGATCATCCAAGCCTGAAGGTTCAGGTTCTAGGGCTAGCTTAGGGCTTTCTAGAACTTTTGCCTTCTTCAAATCTGGGAAAAGATATCAAGGGGAGATGGTAGTTAAGAAGCATAATGAAATTCAAATAGAACAACAACCACATAAGCCAATATGTGTGTGCGCGCGTGCGGGGTACATATATTCACACCAAATGATGAAAATAATGCAGCAAAGTCAAATTCATGGATCTTTCACCAGGAAAAAAAATAACAAAGCAGTCTGTTGTTGGCAAAGTATCATGACATACAAAGATATGCATATGTCTATCGGCTCAAATGTGTGCAAAACTAATGAGCATTAGCAAATATGAATAAAGGAACATTTATAACATAACAAGCATTCAGGAACCATCTTCCTATAGAAGGAACCTGCTTTATTTTCCTAAAAAACCACCCTAAATAATGAGGCACAGAAACTCTTCTGGGACAGTGCCCTACCTGTACCCACTTTGAGAATATTCTCCAGTTCCTTTGGGCTAATCTCCTCTGGTGCAGAACATGCACACCTAGGAAAACAATTACTGAATCAACAAATCATAAACATCGAAACTAACTTCTCATCTCACAAAATGATCCCATCAATAGTACCAATCTCGTTAAAGGAAAAAATGCTGCACCTGCTTGAATCCCAAACATTATCTGAACATGTCCACTTTGGTGGGAGGAGAACATCGATAGGTAACTTCGCCATTTGGAGCAATCATCGCACTGGGTCCATTGCTCCTGTTCCCTACAGACAGTCGTTAAAGCATTAAGCATTAAACAAATATTGGAAAAAAGAAGCTATACAAAGGTTTTCTTTACCAAATATGCAGCAATGTGAAATCTTAAAGTCATTTCAGCATCTATGAAACTAATTCATGACAAAATCATAACATTCCTAATGTAATAAAAAGTAAAAAAAAAAAAACAGAAGAAGAAGAAAAAGGAAACTGGAAAGTCACTGTTATGTTTAAAAGAGACTGCATAACAAACGATTTTAGAGAGAGAACAGATCAGAGTGTAGGTACAGAACCAAAGTTTTCAAAACTGAGACTTGACCACCCTCAAAACGAAAGATTTTAAGCATTGAAACATTGTCAGTGTGAACAATCAGGAAATAGCTCCAAAATTTAGACCTCAGATAGCAGACTCAATAATGCTATAAAACATGTTCAAATAATGTTTTAGAGTTTATACTCTTTTGCAGATGCCCTAACCATAATCTTGCAAGCTCTATCAGGAGACAGATACTGTAACCACATTACAACTTGAACTGTCAATTTTTCCAATAACTAGTTAGAAAATATAGATTAAAGTATCATGTAAGCTTACCCAGATGGCCGGGTGCCAAATATAGTCCTCTTTCCAAAAACAGGGGGCTCCTAATAAGAAAACAGCATTGATCACAAACTTCAAACAAACATAATAAACATGAATTTGCATCGACAAACCATCAAGGCAGCATTTAGTAAAGGAAAAAAATGGTTGCTACATACATCATATTCTTCAAATTCATGGTCCTCAATAGTCACAATGCTAGGCCTGACACTTGGGGGTGGACGAAGCAAGTCCTGTGCTTCTTCCCATGTGAGTCTCAACTCCAAAGCATCTACACTATGCATCAGCAACCTCTTACTTTTGGATCCAATATTTCTAGTCCTCTTCTCTCCATTCACTGCTAGTTGCTGCACTGAATTCCCATTTGCCCCGTCTCCATGGTTCTCATCTCTACCCCGATTAACATTTCCATTAGATAAACCCAAATGTTCAGACAGAGCGTTTACGTGTAGACCCTTGCTCCTTTTGGGGTCTGAAAAAACCAGAGTAAGCGCTCACTGTAGACAATTTCTCAATAAGTTTGAAAATCTTCAAGAGTGATTTCATAAAAGTTGCATAGGTTGACCTGTGTATCAGAGTCCGTCACCTTTCGGAACCCCATAACAAGTTTACCTCCAGGATCTATTCGACTAAATGTAACTGTAATACAAGAGGATCCGTAAATGCACAAAATATATCAAAAATTAATCAGATATTACACGGGCAAGCTGACAAATAAAGTGGCACAAACAACCCAAAACCATGAAGCACGCAGAAAACTGCAAAGCAGGGAAGAAAGGGAAGCAAGTGCTATTGCCGCTCTTCAATTCAAAACGGAAAAAATTCCAAAGAACCTTACTGGAGAAGTTTGGCATTTTTGTTCCACTGCTCATCATAAATAACAATAAAAAAGGAAAATAGATGGAGAGTAATGTTACAACTTTCATAGCTATGAAAGTATCATGAGAAAAAATGTTTCTCAAATAGGATTGAATACTGAAAAATACAGAAGGGACATCCAAGCTATTAGTTGGAATTGAGGAAACTAACCCTTGACATGGCATAAAAACAACAGATTCAGACACCTACATGAGAATAAAGTGTCAGAGGCCCATAAAGGGAAATGGGGGCAATGGAGGGGTCTTATCCCTTTAAGAATCATAAAGGGAAAAATTCCTAGTTATATCTTCCGTAAGAGAGATCTTTCAAAGAAAACTTTATCTTTCAAGGTTTGGGACAAAAGCATGTTATAAAAGTGCATGAATAATCACTCTTAAGGCTTCAACCATCCTCTTTTTGTTCTCAGATCTTTTCTTTAGAGGTACTTTTCACCAAACAATGGTCCATTGCTTCCTAAGTTTTGATACTTGGAAAAGTTGTTTCAGTAGTCACAGAATTATTACCAGTTACCACCATAAAACCACCGAGGTTTTCCGTACAGAGCACCATTGAAGGGAATTCCTTTTTATCAAAACTAAAATCAAATAAGATACAATAGCAAAGATATCAAGCTAGGTTATATGTCATGCTCTTGGCAGTGGAGGAACAGAGCATACCAGTATCGCCTGCTCGTAGTTGCATGGACTGTATACAAGGCGTTACACCCTCCAAGACATACATCCTACTATTGTTATTTGGCCAAAATCTGAACTGAAATGTCCATTCTTTCCCATTTACATCTTGAATCCTTAGGGGAAGGCCTTCTGATTGTGAAATTGGAGGAAAATATGCCTGCATTCAATTCTAGTTCATACAATTGCAATGCCAGGAAAAGATTGGAGAAGGGGTAGATAAGGGAACTTTGTTGCGGAGGGTGAGGTGCAGCACAAAGAAAGGCATGAAAATGAGTATATTGAAAAACTTACTTCAGCACATGCTTTTGGGAGCACTAATCGACCAATTCGTCCAGCATCGCTGGCACTGAGAACCTTCTCAAACAGTGGCACAATGGTAGATTTCAAACTTTAAATTTGCAACTTAAGGTGAACAACAAATTTGAATCAACACAGTTAACAAAAACTAAATATATAATTCATTCTAGGAAAAGAAAAATATGGAAACTTAAGATAATAATCATGGATACTCTCCTGATAGTTTCTGCAGCTCTTGGTCAGTAATCCTGGGCCAATACCGAGGAAGCAAATGATTTTTACCACGCCCCTCAACTGGTGGCCTTGTGATACGTGTCTGCGGAATCATGCCTTTATTCAGTTCTGAACTTGTTGTTGGACCATTTTTTGAGGGTTTGGGCAATATTCTTCGAGATTGCTGCCCTTGTTGAAAAGTGGACCATGTTTTTCTTGGTTCTTTTCCATCAACTAGTCTACTGGAGAAAGGTAGTAAAAAATTGGGATTCCCGGAAGGTCCTCCCACGGGCATGCTCAAATAAGTTTGTGGAAGTGAATCATGAATATCTCTAACGTCCAAAGCTGGTATAGCATTGTCTATTTTAGCAAAGTTAGCTGGTTGAACATTTGGTTGCATAGCATTTGAAAAACTAGCACCTACTTTCTCAATGGGGCATATGACTTCCTCTTCTCTGTGTTGCCCAAGAGATGCATTTCCATCACCTCTCCGAGTTTGAGGCAAGAGGTTGCATTCATTAGCCTCCATGGGTTTGCACAATTGTGCAAGTTTTATCTCATCAACATGATCACTAACTGCTTCACCTTCAGTAGCATTGGATCTGGCATTATTCGTTAGCACAGCTCCAACTCCTTCGGAAATTTCATCACCATGTGTCTGCACCATAGAAGGGCAAATAACAGTAGGAAGCAATAAGAACACAATCAATCAAAAGGTCTAAAGATCAAATTACTTAATATTCCATTTCAACTGTTAAAATACTGGTTCCTAGATCCTACTTCCCATGGAATTCATTCATGAGCTACAAATGAGAACAATAATAAAGATCAAATGAAAAAAATGGGGGAAGGGCTTTTCCAATGACCTCAAATTAAGGTTACCATATATGTTGACCAAAAAGAAAAAATCATGTTAAACATAAAAAAAGGAACCAGGTGAGGAGTGGGAGAAAAGAGTACCTGAATTCTTTTAACTGAATGAAGTTGGGAGCTCTTTGCACAGCTGAAACACTCAACACCACCAAAATCTAAGATTTCAAGTAGATAATTGGAGGCTATGCAACCACAATGAAGATGCTGCCAATATCAAGTTCAATTACTTAAAATGATACACAATTGATTATTCTTTGAACTTTAATAAGAACGGCAGGATTATCAGAGCTTACATTTCCGCATAAACGGCACTCCCTCCAGCCAGATTCCTCCAAGTGGAATGTATTACAAAAGACGCCATCCTCGTAGGCAGACCTTAACCACGGAAGTCAGCAGACCAAAAAAATAAGAGAAAGCATTGAAAACCAATAGAATAAAACAGTCAATACATGAATAAAACAACACTATCACCTTAAAAGTTTCAAAAAGACAAAAAAATCTTATTTGTCTGTTGGCAGTAGAAAATCATGCACTAGGGGTGTGCAAAAAAACTGAAAAAACGAAACCGATTCCGAAACCAGAAAAAATCGAACGGAAAAATTAGTTAACCGAACTGAAAAATTCGGTTTCGGTTTCGGGTTTTTATTTTTTATAAAGAAACTGGTTCGATTACGGTTTACAGTTTTGGGACAAACCAGGTAACCGAACCGACCGGGTATATAATATATATTATTATATTATATGCCATTTTAATATTTTATATTAAAAAAATTTTATTTTATTTTCTCATTCCTCAAAAATAAAACTATAATTTCATAGTATGAAGTTGAAGTGTTTAATTTGTTAGTATTAAAAAATATACTAATATCATGTGTCATTTTTTAAAAGTATATATTTTTTCTAACATATTATTAAAATTTATATTTTTAATAAATAAAATAAAAATCCGTTACCCAACTTGAACTAAATTTTTCGGTTAACCGGTACCTAATAAACGGTTAACCGGTTGAATGGTTATGATTTAGGGTCGAGAATTGGGTGACCCGAACTTACCGGTTAACCGAAATAATTTGGTAAGGGTTAACCTAACCCGGTTTTGCACACCCCAATCATGCACCAAATGCATACCCTTTGGGGGTTTGGGGGGGGGATTCCATGCAACTCTTTAGCAGCATCAGCACATAAATTAGGTACATTGACGCTGTGTATTCTACAACTTCTTGGAATAATAACTCGAAATTTAGAAGGTCAATGCAATGCAGTTTTGAATAGATAAGTTAACACCTTTTGGATAAATTTCTGGAAGAAGAGGCATGAAAGTCTAAAAAGAAAAATTGTGAGCTGGGGAAACGTTGGTGGAAGCCAAAATCTCAGTTTTAGATAAAATTGAAAAACGTAGAGCAATAAGGGTGATAAAATAAATCCAAATAGTAGTAGCAGTAGCAGCAAGTAAAACGTCAAATTTGAAACCCAAAACCCAAAATGTGGAATTGATAAAATATGGAGGATTGGAGTACCCGCAGGGGTAGCAGAGAAGAGCAAAACCACCAGATCGCAAAGGCCAACCCTTCTTCCATTCATGGGAGATAGCAGCTCCACAGGAGGAATTCATGCAAATCTTGGATTCCATTCAGCACAAGCTGTCCAAATCAAGATCAAGATCAAATCCCCTTTCAAAGTCGTTCACGATTCTAATAATAATTTATTTCATCAAAAAAATATCCCCATGCACAGTGTTGTGGCCATCCCCTCACATGGTGTTACAACCGAGTTCCGGGGCCACAACCGAGTCACTTCTACCATGCCCCATTTTCAAGCACATAAATGTTTTAGGAAGAAGAGTCTTTGTTTTCAATTATTTCTTTAGTTAGGAAAAAGTGTCCTCGTTTCAAACAATAGAATGTTTACTCGAGTCATTTCTATTATGTTTTTTTCGCATATATGTAGGGGGTGGACAGTCGGCAGAGTTTGGGCTGATCCACTGGTAAAGGTATGTATCCTACACACCATCGAGGCGGCCCCTACCGCCCAAGTCGATGGTGTGGGTGAGTTTTCTAATGTAACCGATGTTTCTTTTTTTTTCTAATAAAATAAAAACCGTTCTTTTTTTTCTACGGGGAAGCTGGGGGTCGACTGTGTGCATCCGCTATGCCCCACGGTTCCGCCAATGGCTTGAAGAATGGTTTTGTGGCGCGAGACTAATGTGTTGCTTGCTTATTTTGAGCAGATCAATTGAGGGAAAAGGCTGACTTGATCGGGAAGAGTCCTTTTCAAGTGCCGCACGGCTTAGCGACCGAGTGAACTAAAGGCTAAGGCCGTGACACGTGGTATCAGAGCAAGGTTGTAGCACTCAATTTCGGGTGGTGTTGCCTGTTCATTGCGGTGAAAAGCACAGAGGTGCGTAATCAATAGCACAAAGGTGCTTTTTAATTGTGGCACAGTGGTGCTCAATTTTTTTATTCAAGCACAGCGGTGCTTTCTTGTTGCTAGTGCACATCGGTGCCTAGTTTTTATTGGGAAAGCACAGTGGTGCTTATTCCCTCTTGATGCACAGTGGTGCTCTCTTGCTTCTTGTGCATAGTGGTGCCGAGTTTTTTTTTTTTTGAGTGGGAAAGCACAGTGGTGCTTACTCCCTCTTGAAGCACAGTGGTGCTGAGTTATTAATAGACATTGTGGTGCTTATTATTCTTCCTGTGCAGGAACTAGTGTGGTGGGAGTCAACCCAAGGATGGTGACTACGCGTAAGAATCAGGGCCAAGAGCCGTCCCGAGAGGCGAGGTGCCGGTGGCGCGGTACTCGGCGCAACATGGCGCTAGAGTGCTGCGCACAAGGGGTAGGACCATAGACCCGATAGGTATGAGGAGCTAGAAGTCGCGGTGGTGGCCCGAGGGCTCATGTGGTGACCAAGTGAACGAGTTCGAGCAATTGAAGTTTCTCATCGTGAGTTGGCTCACATGGTGAAACACCTCACTGATGAGACAAAGGAGGCAATGAGTACTCTGAAGTTTGAGATAGAGGAGCTTAAGGCTCAAATTAATTTGATTGAAGTGGCTGTGGGAAATTCAGTGACCATGGAAAGGGGCCAGAGGAATAGGGTCCCCGAGCCTCAGCGGTATGAGGGGAACAGGGATGCCAAAGAGCTTGAAAATTTCCTATTTGATATTGAACAATACTTTCGGGCTACTCGCACCTCTATAGAAGAAGACAAGGTCTCGATGGCTTCTATGTACTTGTCAGGGGATGCCAAATTGTGGTGGAGGTCCAAGTTCACAAATGGCGTGTGTTCCATTAAAAGTTGGGACGAGTTGAAACAAGAATTAATAGCTACCTTCTTTACGGAGAATGTGGAGTATAATGCTCGGAAGAAGTTGAGGGATTTGACCCATACTGGGACTATTCGCGATTATGTGAGAGAGTTTGCGGCATTGATGCTGGATATTAAGGACATGTCGGAGAAAGACAAGATGTTTGCTTTCCTTGAGGGCCTAAAGCCATGGGCTAGAACTGAGATTCAAAGACAACGAGTGCAGGATGTAGTCGCTGCCATGGCACGCCTTAGAAGGCTTAACGATTACAATGATGGCTCAAACAAACGCAAGGCCCCAACTAGTGGGAGCAATAACCATGCAGGTAATGAGAGTAAGATGGCTAGCCGGGAGAGGACTTCCAAACAAGGAGCCAGTGCAGAATAGGGGGAATGGTGGCTTTACGCCGAGGAATGGGCCAAATAGGCTACCCCTAGCATGCTTCTTGTGTAAGGGGCCTCATCGCGTGGCTGAGTGCCCACATAGGGGTGCATTGAGTGCTTTGGAACTTTCACGGCCTGGGGACACACTCCCTAACCCACCTACAGAGAATAGTGAGACCGATCTGGCCAGGATTGGGTCTATTCGTTTTCTGAGTGCATTACAATCGCAATTGGACAACATAAAGAAAAAGAACAGGAAAGGGCTTGATGTACGTGGACTTGGTGATAAATGGGAAGGCGACTAGGGCTCTTGTTGACACGGGAGCAACAGATACTTTTATCTCACCCGAGGAAGTCAAGAGATGCGATTTAACAATTACTAGAGATGTGGGACAGATAAAGCGATTAATTCTGCTGCTGCCGAAATTTGTGGAAGTGTTAAGAGGGTGAAGGCCAAGCTTGGGTCCTGGGAGGGAAGCGTGGATCTCACTGTTTCCCCTATGGACGATTTTGATGTTGTGTTGGGACTGGATTTTATGACAAAAGCCCAGGCCATCCCCGTCCCTGCTGCGAGCTGCCTATTGTTTCTAGGGGATTGCCCGGGGGTGGTACCCGCTACTATTCTACCAAGAAGCGGAAAGATGTTGTCAGCAATACAATTTAAGAAAGGGGTGAAGAAGGGGGAACCTTCTTTTGTCATATTACCTATCCTACATGGGGAGTCAACCCTTGAAGGGGTACCAATTGGGATTTTGAGAGTGTTGGAGGACTATAAAGATGTCATGCCAGATCAGTTGCAAAAAGGGCTCCCTCCTCGAAGGACGGTGGATCATGAGATTGAACTGGTCCCCGGTGCCAAACCTCCTGCGAGATGCCCGTACCGTATGTCCCCTCTAGAATTAGCTGAATTGAGGAAACAACTCGATAAACTGTTAAAAGCTGGGTTTATTCGACCGTCTAAAGCGCCATTTGGGGCACCCGTGTTGTTCCAGAAGAAACATGATGGGAGCCTGAGATTGTGTGTGGACTATAGAGCCCTGAACAAAGTGATTGTCTGGAACAAGTATCCCATCCCCTTAGTTGCGGACTTGTTCGACCAGCTAAGTGGCGCAAAATATTTTACAAAGCTGGATCTTCGATCGGGGTATCATCAGGTAAGAGTGGCCGAGGGAGATGAACTGAAGACAACTTGTGTTACTCGATATGGGGCATTTGAGTTTCTTGTGATGCCATTTGGGCTAACCAATGCGCCTGCAACCTTTTGCACCCTGATGAACCGAGTGTTCCATGATTTTCTGGACAAGTTTGTGGTGATATACTTGGATGATATAATGGTATATAGTTCCTCTTTGACAGATCATGAAAACCATTTGCGGTTAGTGTTGCAGAGACTCAGAGATAATCATCTATTTGTTAAAAGAGAGAAATGTGCTTTTGCCCAAACTCAAATTAAGTTCCTAGGACACCTCGTTGGGCAGGGACATGTTCGAATGGATGAGGAAAAAGTGAAGGCAATCCAAGAATGGCCGACTCCAAAGAGTGTCAGTGAGCTCAGATCATTCTTGGGATTAGCTAACTATTATAGACGGTTTGTCGAAGGCTACTCTCGGAGAACAACTATACTTACCAATTTGTTAAAGAAATGTGAGAAGTGGGCCTGGTCTAAAAAGTGTCAAGATGCTTTTGAGGAAATAAAAACTGTTGTGATGAATGACCCAGTCCTAGTATTACCAGACATTGAGAAACCAATGGAAGTTGAAACTGATGCATCTGACTTTGCCATAGGGGAGTACTCATGCGCAGGTGGTCACCCTGTGGCCTTTGAGAGTCGGAAGTTGAGTGGTGCCGAGACGAGATATGCGACTCAGGAAAAGGAACTTCTAGCTGTGATCCATTGTCTCAGGGCTTGGAGGCATTATTTGTTGGGCTCAAAGTTTGTTGTTAAAACAGACAACACAGCTGCTAGTCATATCCTAACACAACCAAAACTATCGGCAAGGCAAGCAAGATGGCAAGAGCGCTTAGCGGAGTTTGATTTCAGTTTTGAGCATAAAGTGGGAAGAAGAATCAGGTAGCTGATGCGTTGAGTCGAAGGGCCGATCCGCAACCCTTAGATTAATTGCTCCTATGTCAGCTAGTAGGGTGACGAATGACATTCGGGAACTCATAATGGAGAATATGGGAAAGGATCCGCAGATGATGGCAATATTGAGGATGGTGGAAAGTGGCCAATCAAAGACCTTTTGGGTAGAGAATGGGATCCTAATGACGAAAGGTCCGCGTATGTATGTCCCGAGAGCAGGAGAACTTAATGTAAATCGCTACGCGAATGCCATGACACTCCCTGGGCAGGTCATCAAGGTTGGCGGCGTACTCTGGCCCTGTTGGAACAAGGATATTATTGGCCGCACATGCGACATGATATTATGGACTATACCAAGACTTGCCTTATTTTCCAGCAAGACAAAGTGGATCGACAAAAGACTGCAGGATTGTTGGAGCCATTGTCAGTGCCAGCACGACCTTGGGAGAGCATTTCACTCGACTTCATAGTGAACTTGCCTCGGGTGGGGGATCTTGGAGCTGCCATTGTAGTGGTGGATCGGTTCTCAAAATATGCTACATTTATCCCTGCCCCCAAATATTGTTCGGCGGAGGAGACAGCTCGATTAGTCTTTAAACATGTTGTAAAGTATTGGGGTGTCCCACAAGATATCGTTAGTGACAGGGACGGTCGGTTCACTGGAAATTTTTGGAGAGAGTTATTCAAGATGTTGGGATCCAGACTGAATTTGTCGTCAAGTTATCATCCCCAGACGGATGGGTAGACGGAGCACTTTAATGGGTTGTTAGAAGAGTACTTAAGGCATTTTATCCAGGCCAACCAGAAAAATTGGCCTTCTTTGTTGGATGTGGCACAACTTTGTTTTAATTCACAAAAGAGTTCTGCTACTAATAAAAGCCCCTTTGAAATTGTGACAGGTCAGCAGCCGCGGCTTCCACACACCACTATAGAGTCATACAAAGGAAAGTGTCCACGAGCTTTTAATTTCTCAAAGGAATGGCGCCAAAATACAGAGATTGCTCGGGCTTATCTAGTGAAAGCTGCAAAACATATGAAGAAGTGGGCAGATCGTGGCGAAGGACCAGCAGTTCAAAGTTGGCGATCTAGTGCTTGTGAAGCTAATGGCAGAACAGTTGCGGTTCTTACGGAATAGAGATCGGCGATTGGTGCGAAAGTATGAAGGACCAGTACCGATTGTGGCCAAAGTTGGAAATAACTCATACAAGATCAAGCCGCCCTCATGGATGAAAGTTCACCCTGTGTTCCATGTGAGTAATTTGAAGCCTTTTCATGCGAGCCCCTCAGATATTAGCCGAGGACAGAGTGATCGGGGCCTCATCTGTACCAAACCCCATGTAACGTCGAGTTGAGGAGATCCTTGCTGATAGGTTTGTTACGGTGTCCAAGAAGAAGCATGTTCGTGAGTACCTGGTCAAGTGGGAAGGTCTCGGAGCCGAAGAGACAAGTTGGGAGAGAGATCATGACCTAAAGGCGTTCAAGCTGAAAATCGAGGAGTTCCTTGCAGCTCAGTCAACGAGGGCGTCGAACAGTTAGGTGGGGGAGGATGTTGTGACCATCCCCTCACATGGTGTTACAACCGAGTTCGGGCCCAACCGAGTCACTTCTACCATGCCCCATTTTCAAGCACATCAATGTTTTAGGAAGAAGAGTCTTTGTTTTCAATTATTTCTTTAGTTAGGAAAAAGTGTCCTCGTTTCAAACAATAGAATGTTTACTCGGGTCATTTCTATTATGTTTTTTTTCATATATGTAGGGGGTGGACAATCGCAGAGTTTGGGCTGATCCCTTTGGTAAAGGTATGTATCCTACACACCATCGAGGCGGCCCCTACCGCCCAAGTCGATGGTGTGGGTGAGTTTTCTAATGTAACCGATGTTTCTTTTTTTTTCTAATAAAATAAAAACCGTTCTTTTTTTTCTACGGGGAAGCTGGGGGTCGACTGTGTGCATCCGCTATGCCCCACGGTTTCGCCAATGGCTTGAAGAATGGTTTTGTGGCGCGAGACTAATGTGTTGCTTGCTTATTTTGAGCAGATCAATTGAGGGAAAAGGCTGACTTGATCGGGAAGAGTCATTTTCAAGTGCCGCACGGCTTAGCGACCGAGTGAACTAAAGGCTAAGGCCGTGACACACAGCATACATCGAATGTTTCAAACGAAGCGACTGACTTGGTTCAACTCACAACAAATCAGTCAATCAGAGAAGCAACCCACTTCACTTGGGACGATGAAGACGAAGAAGACGGTAGTCAACCGGCGAGAAGTGGAGTGAACAAAACAAAGAGGGGGGAAGAGAGGAGTAACGGCGGTGGTAGATGTAATTATGCTTTGTTATGGTAATACTAATAATTACTACACCAACAACTACACATTAATTTAGGATTGAGAAGCCAAAGAGAACGTGGTTTGTTTATGTTTGAGAAGCATGCACGAGCAGCGTCAGACCACGACACTTGAAGACACACCACACCGCTTAAAAGTTAAAGCCCTCAGTCCTAAGTCTTAAGTCTCAACTCAGAGCCCGTTTCCTGGGATTCTGTGACCCTGACCTGTACTCTACTGTCTCTTTTAGGTTTCTCTATGGATTGGGCCTCTGGGCTCTGCTCCTTTTACCAATGCCTGCATCTTTTTCTTTCACGCTTTTCGAACTATATTACGGGAACTCAACAAGTGTTACAGTAAAAAAACGGATGATGTTAATTTTAAAAGATACGAATGTAAATTATTTTATTTACAATATATATATATATATTATTAAAGGATTAAAAATATGTGTCAACAGATACTATTTTTTAATTACTTTTAGATTATTAAAAGACTATATTACGTTACACATGCGTTACTACTTACGACTCTTATTATCAGCCACCAAACTTTCTTTTAACAAGAATAAAAATTTAAATTTCATTACAAATAAAGGAATATACAATAAATATAATATACCGAAATTATAAAAAGAACCAATTAAAATATGGGTAAAACTTTGATACACATGCTGTGTAAAATTATTTTTACACAAGTCTGTGTATTTATACTATAAAAACTCAAATTCTAAATTCCTAACCTTAACCCTAAAAACTAAACCCTAAACCTTAAACCTTATATACTAAATTCTAAACACTAACCTTAAATTCTAAACCCTACAACATAACCCCTTAAACCCTAAACTAAAACCCTAACCCCTAAAACTAAAAAGCATGTGTAAACTAAAGTTTACACGGACTGTGTATCAAAGTTTTTTCTTAAAAGGGTAAAACTTTGATACACAGGGTGTAAAAAAAATTGTAACATTTCCTTTAATTTTTGTTATTTTCAATAAAAAAACACCATATTTATTTTGAAAATCTTCATATTTCTTTCGACCAGAGGAATTAGCGACCAAACCTAATGTAATTCAAATGATGTGAAAAAATTAAATTTTCTCTTAAGTATACCGTCATCTTCTATAAAAGACACAACAATTATCATAAAAATCTCATGTCTCTTCTAATTGGATTGTTTATTGTTGGTTAAAACCAAATTTATTTTGGTTAACTAAGTGTTAGATAGATTAGCGATTAAAGATTTTTTAAAACTTCAATTATAAGATAATTCAATTAATTAACCAAAATCTTAATATATATAATTAATATATTTTAGTTTTAAGCTCAAATCCCTACAATCACTCATAATATTTAATCTCAATTTTAAGGCCAACTCAAAAAGAGAAAAATAAAGTATAAGAATAAAAAATATCTTACGAATAATATATTTTCAGTTTATTGCTACTTAAATTGCTATTTTGAAATTAAAGAAATTATTAAAAAATATGGTAAAGTACACAAATGGTCACTAAATTATCTTAAAAATACAAAAAGGTTACTAAACGTTCAAAAGTTACATAATGGGCATTAAATATTAATTTTTGTTACAAAATAATCACTAAGCCGTTAATTGTTGTTAAGTGAATGACGTGACAATTACAAAAATTTGAATAATAACAAATTTAATCATCCATATTATGCACTCAATCAATTTAGTCATAATATAACCCTCATTATTGTTGTCTAAATTGACAGAACGTGTAAATATTGAGGATTAAATATGTTGTTATATAAATTTTCGTAACTGCCAAGTCATCCAGTTAAAAACAGTTAAAAGCTCAATGACCATTTTGTAATAAAAACTAAAGTCTACTGCCTATTATGTAATATTTGAAAGTTTGGTGACCATTTTGTATTTTTTGAAATAATTTAGTACCATTTCTGTACTTTACCCTAAAAAATTACGTTAATTTAAACTTAATTTGGTTCAATTAATGATTTTTAAAAAACAAATAATACGATTAACGGTTAAAAATTTTAAGAGTTTTATTAATTTATTTTTCAATAATTCAGTTTGTGTAACTGAACCGACCATCTGAAGACTGATACTTCCAACAAGACGTCTTAGCGAGCAAACTTAATGTTACAAAGAATTAATTTCCAACCCTCCAAAAATATTCCCCCTTAGGTGGACAGGACGTGCATGCGTTGTCCTCATGCATGGTTGTACTGCACATGCACATGATATAGCCATATTTAAAAATTAATCATCGATTATGATACTGCTTAATTTTAATTATGTTTAATTTACATGTTTGAGTAGGAGAGGTACTACGGTACAAAGTTTACAAAATAAAAAAAAATTCGGTTCAGCCTGCTCATTACACGTAAAAAATAGGCGGTTTTATACTAATTATTTAATTAAGTGATGCTTATTCATCACCCTTAAAGCAAAACAATTATTAATGCAGCAAAACATCTAGTAGTCCTCAATTAAGGATTGCTCGATCCTTGTTTATAATGTTTGATTTTGATTATGCAATTATATACAAAAGATTTCACGTCATTTTTTAATTGTCTTGTCATCTTTTAGTCTCTTTGACCATCATCACCCAATAAAACTTTCATTTACTCAAAATCCAAATTGCTTTTGCTATTGGTATTATTACTACTCGTACTGCATATGTATCGGCAGAATTCGACATTATTTATAGAGAGGTTAATTTAAAATGTTTAAATTTATGGGGTCAATAAAGAATTATATTTTTAAAGAGACTAAATAACAATTTTACCATTATACCAACTCACCCAATCCCTCCCACCTTCTACCACTAGCACTAATTAACCCCGCCAACAAAAAATTAATCATAATTATCATGTGTCAAAACTCTATGCGAATAGATGATAGAAAGATATAGTGGTGTTGTGGTGGTCTACAATTCAAAAAATGCTTGGTTAATTGTTGTTGTTTTCGGTGACGAAATTAAAATTGATGTTTAAAACGTTGTATGGTTGGTAAACAGAGATCAATTTTTTAACAAGGTATGGAATGTATCGTTAAATATTCAAAATAAATTAAAATGAAGATCCCATTAAGCATTTTCAATTATATCTCTATATTTTTTAAAGAAAAATGGGGCAACTGCCTCCAAGAATAGCTTTGGTTGACTTGGCTGCTTGAAAAAAAGACTTTTAATTTAGGCAACCTGGTCAAAAAGGGAAATGTAAATAGGTTTGGCTGGCATTGGCTTTTTCAAGGATTTTTTTCCGATACATCATGAAGGTATGTCCCGCACTCACTAATATTTTTATAAAGTTTACAAATGATTACTATTAAATGATTTTTTCATACATTTTTTAATAATTAAAAATGTGCATTACATTTTATTATAAAATTAGCATATAGTCGTTAACATGGTTAGACTAAGTATTTCTATCTAATTAAAGTAATATATTAATTATTAAATTATTAAATCGTTATAAAATATTAATTATTATATGTTATACTGTAAGTTACCTGTAGTTGACTTCGAAAGAATATATTTTCATAAACGTTTTAAATTTTAAACACTAACTTTAAATTTTAAACTTTACAACATAAATCCATAAACTTTAAAACCTAAACTAAAATCTTAACCCCTAAAACTTAAATGCACGTGTAAACTAAATTTACACGACCTGTGTATCAAATTTTTTTTTCTTATTTTTATTTGGCTTTGTTTTGGGTTTTTAAGTTTCCTTGTTTACCCTTTTGTACTTTTGTTGATTTTCGCATTATTTCAATAATATCAATTAATATTTTACTCGAAAAATAAAATGAAAATGATTTTTTTTTGTTTCCCTAAACAATTTATTTTAGACAAATACCAAATCATATAAAAAAATTAGTATAGACAAGTAGTCTTAATATTTCAACCTCTACATTTACCTTTCATAAGATGAGAGCAATAATATTAAATATTAAAAATCAAATATACTAAATAAATATCATCCAAATACCAATTCACTTTAGAAATTCCAACATTTATGTTTATATTCATACACTACTAACATGCATATAACGAGATCATATATATTTCATTTATAATAGCATAATCAATATTGTATTCACTTATGGGTACTTATTGGTAAGACATAATAATTAAGTAGATTAACACAATAAAATAAATAATTTCATACTTTAAATCTTGTATTACAATAATTTATATTGATTAATTATATTAAATCAAATAAGAAACCATCAATCGATTGGTCTAGTAGGATGAGGCACTAGATCCCTTAAGCAAGGTTAAATGTTCGAATAATAACGTTGTGAATGGAACAATTGGGTTGGGAGGGCCGCCCCATTCTGCAATACTTGATTCTGATTAGTCAACCAATGTGTTAGATACCGATGGTTAAAACAAAAAAAAACTTGTAAAACAAGTATAATGGATTAGCAATATGAACGGATTTCTTTTAGGAAGAGATTTAGCCTATTCTAAGAAATTCTCATAAATCAAATATGTAAACTATTATTATTGGAATCACATAAACAAAAATATTTATATTTAATTATAAATAAAAAATATTATGTATAAATAGATTCAATAAAAAGATCGTAATATAACCTAAAAATGAGTTATATTTTGATACACAAACTGTATAAAAAAATTACACAACCCTTCATATTTAAATTATAAAATCTAAAACCTAAATCCCTACCCTAAAACCTAAACCCTAAACTCTAAATTCTAACCATAAACCTTAAATTATACACCCTACAACCTAAACCCCTAAACCCTAAACCACAACCTAAATCTTTAAACCCTAAAATTAAAAGGATTGTGTAAACCACAACCTAAAAGTTTACGCAACCTAAAAGTCTATATAATCATTTTAATTTTAGGGTTTAGAGATTTAGGTTGTGATTTAGGGTTTAGGGGTTTAGTTTGTAGGGTGTAGAATTTAAGGTCTATGGTTAGAATTTAGAGTTTAGGGTTTAAGGTTTAAGTTTTAGGGGGTTAGGACTAGGGATTTAAGTTTTAGATTTTATAGCTTAAACACGAGGGTTGTGTAAACTTTTTTACACAGCTTGTGTATCAAAATATAACCCAAAAAATATATCATAAAAATTAAAGAAACATATCCAAAAACCATTCATAAGCATGTAAAGAAGGAGATGTGAGTTCATGTTTAGTCTAAATAAAATCAAATGCAAAAAATACCAGATTTTTTGTTTTCTATGGGAAATATAAAATTTAGGGTAAACTATATTGATGGTCTCTAAACTTTTAGAATGTTTTTAATATGGTCACAAAAATTTTAAAATTTGCAATATAACCACTAAATTTTTAATTCGTTTTCGTTACAGTCACTGCCATCAACACCGTTAAAAAAAACTACGTGACACTTCAAAATATTTATTTATATTTAATTCATTATGCATTCCCTTTTTACCCCACTAAACCCTCTTCCTCCGCTTCTATCTTCTTCTTCCATGGCTACACCACTATTAACCCCTACTCCCTCCCTCTACAACTTACTTTTAAGCATTTATCTAATATTTTATTTAAAACTATAATAATTATTACACAATTTTATCTTTTCCCTCATTTTTTATCAATATAATTTTCTGGAAATGTATGAACCAAAAGACTTGGCGATTAAATTACTTGGAAAAACGATTCATTTGCTTGACAAATCACCATATGTAGTCGTAGCAGCAACAAAATCTGAAAATTCCGCTACGTGTAATGACGATTATATTAAAAATGATTTGTTTTTCTTCTTTTGATTCTTTTATTTTCTGGGAATTTTGAAGAATACCCATTGTTTAGAACATGAAAATGAACGTTGGGTTGATCTTTGATTCTTAGTTTTCGCTACAAAAATGTTTTTAATGTTTGATTATCCAATTGGTTGTTTTCTGGGTTTGAATTTATAGCTAGGATTAGTATATATGAAATGAAATCTTAAACATGATTCTTTCTTGTAGAAATAAAAGTTTTAGATTCTAAATAGAATAGGTTGCAGAGGGAGGGAGTATGTGTTAATAGTGTAGTCATGGAAGAAGAAGGTAAGAGAGAAAGAAGAGGAGTTTATTGGGATAGAAAAGAAAATGCATAATAAATTAATGATAAATAAATGTTTTGAAGTGCCAAGTCAGCTTTTTTTAACATGGTTGACGTTAATGACCGTAATAGAAGTGAATTAAAAGTTTAATTATTGTATTACAAGTTTTAAAAGTTTGATGATCATATTAAAAGCGTCATAAAAGTTTAGGTATTATTAGTGTAGTTTATCCTAAAATTTATTGGGTAGATGGGTGGTTAATGTGTTGGAAGTTGGAACCTTGTATTCTATTTCTAAGCGCAGGTACAAAGCTTGTTATTGCCATGATTGCCTCCTTTCTATCATTGTATAGGAGGTTCTGCGAGCGGCACTTTAGAGTGCGACTAAATTAAAGTAATTTTCAACATAAATATTTATTTAGTCGGTAAAAATTCTAATTATAATATAAATTTTTATTTAAAGTAAAATTCAACATAAATTTTATTCAATTGGTAAAAATTTAAGTTATAATATAAATTTTTACTCAATTAATAAAAATATCGATTTTATTTAAATTATTATTAAATATAATCTAAATTCTTACTAAAATGATAAAAATTTATATTGACTGCTTTTTAACTGCACCCTATAGGTGCCACACCTTAGCCCCATGCATCATTGTAGAAAATTGTGCTGAATTATTTTTTTAGGCCTTTACGACCGGTTATGAATTATTGACGTTTTTTTCTCAATATTTTATATAAACTCTATATTTATAAATATAAGGATGGCCAAATGAAACTTCAAATTTTAATTTTGATATTAATAGATCTAAAAATTCTAATAATAAATTTCTTAAAAGTTCCATGTAATATGTAGAATTTTAATCATGATTGACATCTATAAGTAATAAATATTTATAACATTAGTTCAATATTTTATAGATTATTTTTATTAAAATATAATTTAAATTGTAATATAGATTTTTATTTTTTGGTTAAGTGGTATTACAATAGTATTCCCAAGGTAAATGTCACGGTTCAAGCTCACACAAGGGATAAATCGGATGAGCGTCAATGACAAATAGATTAATTAATGAATCTCTCTTATTTTTGTATTTAATATATAAGAGAAAATTAAAAATATTTATATAATTAAATAAGGATGATTATTCCATGCACTGATTGAATTTTTTACAAGCGGGGACCTTAATGATGTTGTGTATGTTAAACCTATATTTGATTTTTGATATAACAAGGACTTAATTGTAAAACAAATAAATTTTTTAGGTACTTAATTTACTCACTATGTTGACAGACATTCGAACTTAAATAATTTTCTAAGTCAAACTTTGAACCTTCAAATATTTTCTAAGTGTTTTGATACTCAATTTAGCCAATTTGGTAACTAAGTACCGGTACGACCTATGACGTACCGGAACAAATTTTCGTTACTGGAAACCAAACTTGTGTTTAATGGCTAAAGGGTACATGTACTATATGCGTACCGATACAATTTTTTTATTCTGGAAACCAAATTGTGCTACGAGTATCGGTACGACCTATGGTGTACCGGTACGGGGTTCAATAAATTTAAAATATTTTTATTAAATGTTTTGACCGTTTCCATGTCATAATTTCTTGGAACTAATTTTTAAAAGTTTAGTTATGCGTACCGGTACACTTATATTCGTACCGATACGTTTTGTTAACCAATTGTTCTAAGGATTCCAGTGAGCAAAATGTGTACCGGTAAAGTACATCCCGTACTGACACCCTTTGTTAAATCTTCACTCCGTACTGATACGCTTGCTTGCGTACTGGTACCCCTTTGTTGAAACGACTCTTTCTTCTTTTTGCAGGTATCGATACGGCTGTTTGTGTACCGATATCAGTGTTGCCAGACATTATTTATTGCGAGAAAATTGTAGCCCAACGACTATATTCAATATCCCAACTACTCAAACAGCTAGAAATCAATGAGGGGGTATAAAAATAAGTCTCCAAAGCTTCTTCAACAACAAGACAACTATCCAAAAGCATTCAAGCACATATCCAACCTCTTAGAGCTTAAATTGCAAAATTCTTGTAATTCACTTGAGTGATTATTCATTGTATTTCATTTTTCTTCAAGTTTGGGATTTTAGTGAACTTTGAATTGTGCAAACATTCATCTTTTAGAGGATTGCATAGTTTGCTTCTTTGTATCTACCTTTAGGAAAAAGGGATCACTAGATTTTGGGGTATAAGTCTAGGTGTTTGTGAGGTTATCTCCTTTATCCTAAAAAAAGACAAATTAGTGAATTTGTGAAAATCCTTAGTGTGGATAGCTATGGTAGTGGATGTAAATCTTGTTTAGAAAGTTGAACCACTCTAACCATTTGTGCAATTTTTTCTTTCTTTTTTCTCATTGCTTCCACCAAATTTTTAATTGCCAATTCACCCCTTCTTGGTCATTTTCATTTATTGTTCAACCCAACAGTGTCCAATTTAGTGACCCTAAACCATAAATACTAAAATTTAAACTCTAAACCCTAAATCCTAAATTTGGACCTTAAATTCTAAACTCTAAAACTTTAGAACTTGAACTATAAATACGACATATGCCGACATTGGAAGTTCATTTAGGAAAAAATTTCATTGTTAGATTAATTTCCCATTAAATAACATTAATATTCATGGATTTATGTCCAATACATAGGCGGTGGAAACAAAAAGTTTTCACAAGCACTTTAGTTTTAGGGTTTATGGTTTGATTTTAGGGTTTAAATGTTAGAGGTTTAGGTTTAAGTGTTTAGAATTTATGGCCTAGGAATAAAATTTAGAGTTTATGGTTAGAATTTAGGGTTTAGAGGTTAGAATTTAGAGTTTAGTGTAATATGGTTAAGGATTTAGGTTTTAACCTATAAATTATAATTTCAATCCTTAAATTATAACCATAATCCATCAATTATAAACCACTAAAGCTAAACCCCTAACATTTAAACCCTAAAATTTAGCCACAAACCCTAAAACTAAAGCACTTGTCAAAACTTTTTATTTTCACCGCTTGTGTATTGAATAATTACCCAATATTCATTACCATAAAACTAAATATATTTTATTATTTAATTTTATAAAAATGGGAAAATAAAAGAATTTAATGAATAAAGAAAGAAATAAAGTATAGAAAACAAACAAGTGTTGTAACCTTCAGATGACACATGTCGTCTAAAGAAAAAGTTAACGGATTGCTAATAGATGGATAAGATTAAAATGATAGTAATAGTTTAAGAACTCAACTGTAACATTTTAAAATTTTAAAATTAATTTAGCATTTGATATAATTTAGAGGTGTTTGATGCTATTAATCCAAATTTATAAAGGCATAAAGTCAAAAATAACCTCAACGTTTAACTTTTTGATCACTTTAGTCTTTTTTTGTGTGCAAACAAACGCTTAACATTTGGTTTTCGTTCAAATTTTACCCTTGTTGGATGAAAACCAACAATCAATAAATATTGACCGTTTGAGACTGACATGGCGCTCAAACATAGCATGGGGAGATGACGTGACAGTGCCACGTGTAAAGTGAGGGTGATGTGGCAAAGATGACATGTAAAAAATATTTTTTAATTTTTTTAAATTAATTATAGCCAATCGGATGATGACACATGACATCATCCAATTGATTTAAAGAAAAAATAAAAGATTGGATTTTGTTATTTGCGAGAATTAATCCCATACTTGATGGATGAAAGGCTAAACGCCTAATCACCGGATCAACCAACCAAGTTGAAATGCTATTACTACTTTATGTATTTAGCACCATCAAAGTGTTCTTCAGATTCACAAACTCCCTTCCATCGAGAGGGGATTGGCCGATGCAAGAAATTCTCAGCGCTATCAAACCCGCAACGCTCTTTCACAATCGACATGATGGCTGAAACCCATGTGCATACGCAACACATCATCGGAGAGTCACAGTCTCCGAGCGTTGCTGCACCGTGATGGAAAAAAAGTTGAAGAATCCAGCCTACATTTGCACAATTCTGTTTTCTCAAGCAGCATACAACATCGAAATTGCAGTGAGCATTCTGAAATTCTGCAACATTGGTGATCGCCCTGTTGGTTATAAGTGTAAGGTACAGCTTCTATTTTGAGTACATAATTAATGCTTTAATGGTGTCTGTTTCAATATTCTGATAAAGTCATTGTTTGTTTCTTGTAGCTTTCACTCTACTTTAACTCTCAAGAGTGAAGACTCCCCATTGCATGGTGTAAGCAGTATAAGAATGTTGGATTTACGGTAACATCGAGCAGTTAAGCTAAATAAAATATGCATTTGTTTGTTTCAATAACAAGTAAAATATGTTGTTTCTTTGAATAATAATAAATCAAAGTTCACTTTTCTCTACAAATCGTCTTCTCCTTTTTGCTCAATAACACAATATTTAGCCATGAAGTTCATGTAAAAGGAAGGGTTGGATAAAGTGATGAAGACGAAAGTCTTAAGAAGGGTGACCATTATGGTGAAACGCCATGTATGTACATTTTTCTTTTTCCTCTTTCTCTAAACGTATTCGAAAAAGATATATTGATAACGACGACGACTGTGATTATGAATTCATGGTCATGGTCTGATAAAGAGAGGGGAAGACCAAGAAAATGATGAAAACTGTGCATGGACCTTACAGGTCTGTAATGACTCGGATTTCAAAATTCATGTGTCGTTTTAACCTGAGTATGGGCTTGATGTTGTGGGCCTTGTGAGAGTGGGCTCGTGGGAGCCTTAGTGGGCTTTTCTTGTGTGTTGGGCTTTAGTTTGGGTTGGTTAAATAGGGGAAGGTGAGGGAAGGAGTGGAGAAGTAAATTTCCTCACTTTTGAAGGAAGAGAGAAGGGTGGATCTTTAATTTCTGCAGAAAAGCTATGTGGATGAGCTCACCCTTGTCTCCTAATCTTTTCTCATCCTTTCCACCATTTTTCTTTGGAGATTCAAAGGTAAAGGTCCAACCTTTGTCCTTTTGAGCTAAAATTTCGGAGTACAAGTGAAGGGAAAGATTATCAGCATCAAGTGATCTGCATAATAAGGTAAGAATGAAGGGTTTTGGTGGAGTTTGGAAAAATAGAGTGTTTGGTAGGGTTAAAGAGGAAGAACGAGAATGGAGGATTCAACTCCATTTCTCTATTGTTAAGCTCTTTCTTTTATGTCTCTTATCCTTCTAGCAATGTTGTAACCCATTTGGCAACATCTCCTTGTAGTGAAAGAGGTTGGAGAGCACTCTAAAGCTCAAGGTAAGGGAAAAGCTTGAGACTGTCGCAAAGGGGTTCTTTTCTAGTGCTTGGAGGAAGGTTAGTACAAATGGGTTCTTTTCTGGTGCTTGGAGGAAGGTTAGTACACTTCCAACTCCCTTAGTTTCTTGCATATCCTAAGCATAGAGCCTTGTATGCTTGTTTGATGATTTGGTGTTTGAAATGCTTGAGTATGGGTGCTAATGGTGAAAATCGTATTTGGTGTTAAATTGATGTAAAAAGAGTAAGAACTCACTTAAAACACCTTTCATATAACCTGTAAGTTTGTTCTGGGTTCTTTCTATAATGATTGGGGAAGTTTCGGGATGAATTTTGAGCTCTAGAATTCAAATTCTAGGCTGTGTACTAGTACGATATGAACTGGTATCAGTATCCCGATGATTTTGTGGCAAATCTAGCAGATGTTTAAGGGATGTATCGGTAAGAATGGGGGTGTATCGGTACCATCCTTGTTCCATCAAATTCTAGTTGGGAAAATGGGTACTGATACAATTGTGAGTGTATCGGTACAGTGAGGGTATCGGTACACCATCCCAATGTATATGTACTGGGTTGTCAGTCAACCCTTCCCTTGAGAAGCCATGTAACGGTACGCCTATGCTGGGTATCGATACCCAGCGAAGCGTATCGGTACGTGTATCAGGGTATTGGTACCTCCTGGACAGTCTGCCCAAAAATATGAGTTTTTACCCGGAAGGCTGAAAATTTATATTGTTCGATCCATGGACCCCTAAAGACCTAAAATGAATTTTAAAACTAAGAAACTGAGAAATATCCTTATGTTAGGATTTATGTCTTGATATAATAATTGAAAAATTGTTTTGGACTAAATTGAAAAGATTTCAAAAATAGTTTTAACTCCAAACAACTTGAAAATAAGTTTGAGAAGTTTTTGAGAGGTTTTGGAAATGTTTTAAATGTTTTTAAAGTAGCTAAACTAACGTTTTCAACACAAACGTACCGATACGGTATACCCCGTATCGGTACAGTCCAAGGTTTTCAGTTATAGTATTTTTCCAGTACCTAAAAACTGTACTGATACGCCCCTAGGCGTAACGATACGGAGTGGATTGTTTCAATACGCCACGAAGCGTACCGATCCAGTTTTCAACCTCCCCAACGGCTATTTGAATTGCAGGGCGTACCGAAACATACGCGTACCGATATGGAGTACCGATACGGCCCAAGGTGTTTCGATACGGTTAGCAAGTCTGAGCGTAATGGCTAGTAGCTGTACCGATACGGGTACACGCGTACTGATACAGATAGCACCAAAACTGTATTTATTACTGGAAATTTAGTCTCCAACGGCTCTAATTCAATCTCAACGGTCTCCAATGGCTAGGAACTCAATTGGGACTATAAAAGGACCCTTCAAGCTTCAGCAACAACTAATGCTTCTATTGTCAACAACATTATGATGCCAAAATTGTCTTAAGGCTTTTAATTCCTATTCTTTGTATAGACAACACTTGTGAGCTTTAATTGTTAGATTTGCTCATGTGTTTTAGGTTTGGGTGAGTGCTTAAAAGAGTGCAAACATCTACCTTGTAGAGAAAATTCTTTGTTTGCCTTATTTCTTTGTTTGAGAGGATTCCCAAAGCTTGGGTTGTAAGCTTTGGATGCTAGACTTGGTAATTGAGTCTAGGTTGTAAAGGTTGTCTCCTAAGCCTTGTTAAAAGGGGAAGAAATCTTAGTGGATTTAGGAAATCCTTAGTGGGAGCTAAGGTAGTGGATGAAGAGTTTGTTAGAAGCTTTAACCACTATAAATCCTTGTGTCAATTGGTATTAGAGCAAGGCTCAATCGAGAAGGTTTAACTACATATTGAGGCGATCCGGCAAGCTCGACCAACAAACAAGTCAACCGGATTCCATGGCGTTATCCATCGACAAACCGCCATTCTTCAACGGTGACAACTATGCTTCTTGGAAGGATAGAATGATGTTCTTCATGAAGAGCAAAGACTACCGTCTTTGGGACATAGTTGAAGATGGACCGTTCGTGCCAAATCAGAGCAAGGCGGAGTGAAACGCGAAGATCGCAAGAAGATGGAGCTCAATTGCAAGGCTTTGCACATTCTATTTTGTGCATTAGGCCTGGAAGAGTATGCGAAAGTATCTTCTTGTGAGAGTGCCAAGGAGTTATGGGACAAACTTGAAGCAACCCATGAAGGGACAAATGAGGTGAATAAGACAAAGATTGGTCTACTCAACCTCGAATACTAAAACTTCAAGATGAACCCATATGAAGACATCAAGAGCATGTTCGACCGGTTCTCTACAATCGTTAATCAACTCAAAAGTCTTGGAGAAGAGATTCATGAAGAAAAGCTCATTCGGAAGTTGATTTATTTACTTCCCGAATCATGGGAGAGCAAGAAGGCGACCATTATTGAAGTCAAAGACTTGAAGAAGGTCAAGCTTGAAGAGCTCGTAAGGTCTCTTCTCACCCATGAGATGATGTCTCTATCCTTGAAGAGGGAGAAGGGGAAGATAATCAAAGAGTAAGGAGTTGATGTCAACATCATTGCTCTACAATCCTCCCCAAGCCAACAAGTAGAATCAAGTGAGGAGGAAAGTGAAGATGAAGAGATGGCCTATCTTTTCAAGGAATTGACCCGATTCATGAAGAGCAACAAAGAAGAATCCAAGCATAAACTGAAGAAGAATATGGTGGATTCCCTCAAGTGCTCAAAATGCAAGAAGACGAGGCACATCAAATCCAATTGCCCTCGCTTCAACATGAAGGGGTCATCATCAAAGAAAGCATATGTGGCTACATGGAGTGATGGTGACTTCACCGATGAAGATGAGATAGCCTACCTATGCATGATGGCCCTCCAAGAGGAAGAGGTAACTTCTAACTCATCTTGTTCAAATTCGAATTCTTATGCATTTGATGAGTTACAAGAAGCCTATGGTAAATTGGTTTTTGAGTTCAAAGCTTCATTTTTGAAAAACAAAAAGATGATTTCAAAATTGAAAATCGAAAATGATTTGCTTTTAAAAACCAATTTGGAATTTGAAGCAAAATTAAAAGATTTTGAATTTAAAGTTTTAAATTTACAAAATTTGCTTTAAAGTTTAGAAAAAGATCATTAAAAGGAAGTTGATGATCTTAAGAAAGAAAAAGATTTGATTTCCAAAGAGCTTGAAAAGAAAAACAATTTAGGAAAATCAAATTTTTATCAAAGACAATCTAGTGCCCCTAGATTTTTTAATGGAAAAGTTTTTAGAAGTATTTGGGTCCCAAAAGGATTAAGTACTTCAACTAAAAATGATGAAATTGAAAAATGGATTCCTAAGGGGACTAAATTATATGCTACTAATGTCTATGGATCCAAAGCAATTTGGATACCAAAAATCAAATGATTGTCTTTTGTAGGTGTGATGGAGCTTTGATCAACAAGTGATAAAATTGAGAGAGAGCTCTATACACACAAAAGATGACACTTGAAGAAGGAATGCTTCACATCCTCCCTTTGGTTAAAGTATGGTAAAAATTAGTTGAATTTTGTTTATTTTAATTTGATTTATTTATTTTAATTCAACTAGTTTATCATACATGTTGGACTAACATTTGAATGATGCTTGAGCAAGGGGGAGCCAATTTTTGAACAAAACTTAGTTTTGTCAATTTTTTTAACTCTCCATTGTTATTGAACTTTAAAGTTTGAACCATTTTTGATATAACAAAAAGGGGGAGAATGTTTTGAAATTTTGATTTTTCAAATGAATAAGGGATAGCTTATAAAATTTTCAACATTTAATCTCTTATTCAATTTTTATTTTTACTAAGGGGGAGAATCTCAAAAATAATTTTTCAAGTTGGTTTTATTATATAAAAATGGGGAGATTGTTAGGATTTATGTTTTGATATAATAATTGAAAATTTTTTTGGACTAAATTGAAAAGATTTCAAAAATGGTTTTAAGTCCAAACAACTTGAAAATAGGTTTGAGAAGTTTTTGAGAGGTTTTGGAAATGTTTTAAATGTTTTTAAAGTAGATAAACTAACGTTTTCAACACAGGCGTACCGATACGGTATACCCCGTATCGATACGGTTCAAGGGTTTCAGCTATAGTATTTTTCCAGTAACCAAAAACCGTATCGTTTCGATACGCCACGAAGCGTTTCGATCCAGTTTTCAACATCCCGAACGGCTATTTCCCAACGACTATTTGAATTGCAGGGCGTACCGAAACAGACCAAGGCGTACCGATACAGTTTACCAAACAAACCAAGATATACCGACACGGCGTACCGATACGGCCCAAGGTGTTTCAATACGGTTAGCAAGTCTGAGCGAACGGCTAGTAGCTGTACCAATACGGGTACACGCTGTACCGATACAGACAACACTAGAACTGCATTTATTGCGGGAAATTTAGTCTCCAACGGCTCTAATTCAATTCCAATGGTCTCCAACGGCTAGGAACTCAATTGGGACTATAAAAGGACCCTTCAAGCTTCAGCAACAACTAATGCTTCTATTGTCAACAACATTATGATGCCAAAATTGTCTTTGGGCTTTTAATTCATATTCTTTGTACAGACAACACTTGTGAGCTTTAATTATTAGATTTGTTCAAGTGTTTTAGGTTTAGGTGAGTGCTTAAAAGAGTGCAAACATCTACCTTGTAGAGAGGATTCTTTGTTTTCCTTACTTCTTTGTTTTAGAGGATTCTCAAAGCTTGGGTTGTAAGCTTTGGATGCTAGACTTGGTAATTGAGTCTAGATTGTAAAGGTTGCCTCCTAAACCTTGTTAAAAGGGGAAAAAATCTTAGTGGATTTGGGAAATCCTTAGTGGGAGCTAAGGTAGTGGATGTAGAGCTTGTTAGAAGCTTAAACCACTATAAATCCTTGTGTCAATTTGTCTATATTTTTGCTTCCACCACATACACCCAAAAATCAACTTCTCCACCACTTGGTAAGCAATTCGGTTGAAGGAATTCGAGCTCAACACCTTGTACTCGAGCATAAAACTTAAGAACTCGGTAAATGCCTTGGATGACTTATATGTTGGTAGCAACCATAGGATGATATGATCATGTGGTTGATGTGTGTGCCATGTGGGTGCTTAATTGATGAGATCCGGATACCCAAGATGTGTTGTAACACCATGGTAAGATAGTTACCAGATGGATGTTATCGATGCTATGTGACCCCAGCCTCATTCGAAGGTGCTCGAGGGGGGGATTCCAAGTACGGGTGTATGTTTCGATGCTGCGTGAACCAGCCTCACCCATTGAGTGTACGTTCTCGATGCTATGTGACCTAGGCCCCACTCCTATGTTGATATGGTATGGTATGCTTGGGCCTTGTATGCCCCATTGTTTTTGTATTGATGTTTAGCATGTTTAGGCGACTAATGCTAGCATCATGCATTAATTTAACTGTCATATCATATTGCTTAGCTACATGCTCATGTTTATGATCTGAATGAAGCATGGTAAAGTAAATGTGTATCCACTGAGCTTTATGAGCTTAGCTTTTGGAATCATTGTTTCCTTACGTGGATTTTTAGGTGGTTGCGTTGCATTCTAGGGAGCCCCATCAGAGTAGGATTTTAGTTCATCGATGTGATCAAGAGTACAGTACGTAGGCTTGTCAGACAATGTATTCATAGGACCCACCCTTGATTTATGTATGTAACTCTATTTGGATTTATTAATCATGTCGAATGCTTTTAGTTACTATGTTTTAATTGGAGTTCCTAATGCAAATGATTTCATTATTTTGTATTAACTATTTTCTAAAACGTTGTTAGATTTATGAAAATGCTTATCATTTGGTCTTGATCAGTTATGAAATTTTATTAATGAGTTGGGCTTGAGGCCCAAATGTGACGTCAGGTTTAGGGCGTTACAGGGTCGTTGATTGATGGAAATTGAATTTGATCCGACGGTTTAGAACTATCATTCGTGGCATTCTCTCTCTCGAGAGGGAGACCAGACTTTGTTGAGTTTAAACGTGAAGAGTGGGTTTTGCATGTAATAAATATATTATTTGATAATAAGTTAACAAGTTAGTGGATTGGCTTAGCAGTTAAGTGTTTAGCTTTATATCCATCAAGCATGGGTTTGATTCCCACAAGTTGTAAAACCTAATTTTTTATTTTAATTTTTTATGTCAACTTTGCCACGTCATCTCCCCATGTCATGTTGGAGCGCCATGTCAGCCTCAAACGATCAAAATCTGTTGACTGACGGTTTTCAACCAACGAAGGTGAAATTTGAACGAAAATCAAACGATAAGTGTTTGTTTGTACCAAAAGAAGAATAAGTACTAAAGTGACCAAAAGATCAAACTTTAGAGACTATTTTATAACTTTACGTCATTAATAAATAACTAAAACCTAAGATTTGCCGGAGCATCTTCCTCCATATGCTAGATTGTTAATTTTCATGTAATTTTATTCGAAACCACGTGGACACAACAAGATCCCAACAAAGTTGCACCTCATAATTCTCGATAGATTAACATGATGGTTTGATTCTATGAGGAAACTGTCGTTAATTGTTTTTTTGTTTCGTCTTGTTTTGATTTTCTTGTTCTTGTCACAACCATAGTTATATCATAAATATACCTCATATAATCAAACCATCGTTAATTGTTTTTTTTTTTTTTTGTTTCGTCTTGTTTTGATTTTCTTGTTCTTGTCACAACCATAGTTATATCATAAATATACCTCAGTATATGCTCGAAATACCAAAATTATATTCCTCATATTACTATGTTCTACAAAGTTGGAAATTAACCCACTCCACTCCTATTAATTATGGGAAGGTGGATGTTAACCAAAATAAGAGCAATCTACCAAATTAAACTCATATGGGAAACCGCAGGTTATTCAGTCTGGGGATTCTCCTGCCTCTGCTTCTGCTTGGCCATGTTGCAGCACAAATTAAGTCTTTTATTTGTTCATAAGCATGCTCTAATCCAGGATGGACATAGAACTTTATGTTAGGGGGTGAACCTATATAATTCTAGGGGACGAACTTATAAAATTTTAGAGGGCGAAAATAGATTTTCAATAGAAAACACATTGAGAATTTCTATTTTTTTAAATCATATACGAATTTTAAATTTTTAGGGGACAACCATAATCTAATGGATACACGTTTATGCTTGCAGACAAGACAGATATCCCAAAACATGTCACGTTGAGTCCATTCTGGGGCTGGAGAATTGCCGCGGAGTGCTTACACAGATACCAGGTTTTTACCTTCCGGCTCCCAATCCTTGTATATGTATTTAGTTTTTTGGTTTCCACCGTAGAATTATACCTTGTATAAGTTTATACATGTACGTACGTACTTACATACGTAGGTATGTACGTAGTAAAGTATATATAAAAATGATGTATTTTGGGTTGGACAGAAAAGTAGCGGGTGCAGAGGGAAGCAATTGCTAACGCTGGACGGGGTGATCGAGGTGGACATAAGCCAAGTGAAAGACTACTGTGCAGAGACAGGGTGCGGTAACCACACCAAGGGTGTGCTTCAATGTATTCTTTCCGTAAAACGAAGCTTCCACTTTGCGAACAGAGCCAAGCCTATACCTATCTATAACGCCATTACCGACGCCTGCAACGCCCTTTCAGGTATCAGCGGTTACACCACTAGTAGTGCAATGAAGTTCTTAAATATAAAATAAGTTAAACAGTTGGGATTATTGATTCCAATAATGGGCGAATGGTGGTGGATTTATTTTACAGCTTTAAACCAGAGCAGTTACACCACTAGTAGTGCAATGAAGTTTGCATCCAGTTGGATTTCATTTCTATCGGCGGTGGCATCCATGGTTCTCCTCATGATTATGAAGCTCTGAGCATGATGCATGAATCCCCTCCTACGCCTACTGAAGTTATAATCACATGATGACATCGCTTGCTGTGACAAAATAAAGGCTAATACTATAGATATACGTGTAAGTCTATATGTATGGATTATGGCTCAGATCTTTTATATATGTAGAATTTTGATCCATCTATGGAATAATGTAATGCTATGTCATGAATATATATACCAAGACAACTATCTAGTAAGTTTCTTTAGTTAATAACTCTCGGGTGTTAGAAAACAATAAGGATCTCTGTACTCTCAACATACTGATTATATTCTATATTTCGGCACACTATACTAAACAAATATAATATTAAAGTTTTAACAACAATAACAATTTTAATAATAACAATCAAGGGTGTTCATGGTAGGTTAACTGTACCGTTTAGCTTAAACGGTTTGTTAACCGTATAACGGATTATTAATCGTAACCTAACCGTTAATGTTATATTTCGACTTAAATTCTAATTGGTAATTAAGTTGTGCTTTATTGTAATTCTAGTGGTTGAAGATTACTTGGTAATTAAGATTTACTTTGATGAGTAAATATCTATTTTAGATAGGAGATCTTATTGAATAAGGTTTCGTGGTGACCAAGTATTTGGGTCTATAAATATAGACTAAATTTAATCCTTTGAATTATGAGAGAACAAGAGAATGAGAGAGGGGAAGAATTACTCTGGATAGATGTAACCACTTTTAGGATCTCTACAACTATTGTGCCTACGTTGTAAAGATGAGTATTGTAGGGGTGTTGGAAAGAGTGTTTTGGTTCCACCGGGTCATGAGATTTGTACACTGGGTTTATCATGTATTTGTACTCTTCGGGTTCTCTACGTTATTAGTGGATTGTTCATTTTTCTCGTCCGTGGAGGTGGGCTATGTTGAACCACGTTAAATCTTGTCTCCTGTGCATGTCTTGGTCTATGTCGTTAGCGCTTTGGTTATTTTGCCGCATACCAAATTTCTAACAGTTAAAGAAATGGTTAACCGTTAAATTTTTAAATGGTTAACCATTAAAGCGGTTAATCGTTAAAATACGGTTCGATTACAGGTTAACCTATAACCTATTATAATTTTCTTTTCAAATGTTCATTCTTTTTTTTACAATAATAAATCTATCTCTCGGATAAACATTGTATTAAAATTTTCAAAGAAAAACTTAAATAGGGAGATTTTAAACACAAATTTCATACTTAGTTACAAAAATTAACAGAAAATTTATTAATCGTTAACCATTAATTATCCTTTTTAGCGATTCGATTAACCGAAATTTTTAATGTTTAAGTTAATTAACCAATAAAATAAACGGTTATACCGATTAACAGTTACGGTTAACGGTTACGATTTATTTTGTACCCTAATAACAATACTGTCTTTATCATCAATTATAAAATTTATTAATGACATTGTCATTTCCAGTTTATCATTAATACTAACACGACTAACAATAAGAACGAAGACATCATTCAAGATAATTAATAGCCCATTATAGTCTTTTAAGAAAATAATCTTTACTATTTTATAATTAAAATTCCAAGTACTTATTAGCTATCATTTTAATAATTAATAACAATCAGTTGGTCTAACGAAATAAGACGTTAGATCCCTTAAGCAAGTTCAAAGGTTCGACTTCAGAAATTATGAATAAGGATGGTAAATGGGGCGAACGGGTGTGGATACCAACCTAAAATTTGCATATCCACTACCTACCCACAACCTACGGCTGATACAATTTTCAAATCCACACCCGCTCACGTGGGTACATTCTCAAATCCACTTGCATCCACTACTCAACTTGGTACTCACCACTTAGCCCATACCCGTATGTACCTATCTGTACTACTTTCAAAGAATCCACTTATCTCATAAAATATAACTCCAAACTCCATTTTGTTTGCTCCAAAAGAAACTAGACTCAAATTTATTTCTAACCATATAAGATGCTACTTCTAATTCGATTTGTACAATTTATGATAAATCTTTAAAGTTATTGTCAAACTAGTATTAAAAGCAATTTGTTGCTCTATTTTTTGACCTCCGATCACTTAAAAATTCGTATCTTTTAAAATAAAGATTGAAATCGATCTTCGTTTATTCTAAACGAAACTAGACTTACTCACTATTATAATGATGTATGGATCACTTCTTAATTATTTATATAGAATTTTTGGTGATTTTTTGAACTCATTGTCTAATGCATAAAATCCTAAACATATTTCATAAATTTGAATTTTTAACTACATTAATCATTCCAAAATTCTTCTAAATGCTTACAAACATATTTCACATGAATGGGAACAAGCATAATATTCATCCACTCCAACGTTAACTATTATATATAATATATAAATAAAATTATATTTTATTTTCATTAAAATAACCTTATTCAAAGGCCGACGCAGGATAAGTAGATACGGGGCTAGCATATATGGAGTGGGTAAGGTCTCAAATTCATCACCTACCCACTACCCATGCGGATATGACTTTGACATCCACACTCACCCACTACTCACTAAACTCATTCCCATACCTACCTCAATCAGGGCGAGTTTAGTACGAAATCTGCGAAATTGTACTCGTCGGTCATCCCTAATTGTGAATGAAAAATATTGGATTAGAAGAATCGTCCTCATATTGTATCTCTGTAAAACTCGATCCAAGTTATACGGACAATGAATCGAATACAGTTAGTTAAACAAAAAAAGTTCAACATTAGTCGATTTAAAATTTTAAAGAAATGTCATTTAATACCATTATTTGCATAGTTGTTAGAAGAAATGTCATTTAAGACCATTATTTTAAAGAAATGGATACTCAGACAACCGAAAGTTCTTAATTTCATTTCATTGCCCAAATTTAACATTACAACAAATCAGGAAGATTTTTAAAAAAAAATGATAAATAGATACAAAAGAAGGAAAACCACCCCTAATCAAGTTAAACCAGAAAAATTCATCACTACATTTTTTCTGACGTATTACACAACACCAACACCACAGATAACTTTGAGAAGCCATGCAAGCATGCATGGTTGGATGAGGAAACCTTGCTTTGCCCTTTCTTAAAACCACAAAGCAGCAGCGTTCGGATATTCACGGGGTCTGCACATTTGAATCTTTTGACTTGTTCTCCTCAGAAGATAGCCGGTTCTCTTAGTCTGATGGCCGGACTTCTTCGATCATTCTCACAACTTCATCCATGTTTGGTCGCATGTCCGGTACCTTTTCCACACATGTCATTGCGATTTGTAACATCTGGACCATTTCTTCTTCAATGTTTTGGAACCTCATCAACTCAACATCAAACACCTCGGCTGTCCATTCCTCCCTCACCACAGATTGTACCCACCTTGGAAGATCAACCATGTCATCCCTTCTAGGTGATTGTAGTGGCGGTTTCCCAGTCAGCATCTCTAGGAGCAAGACACCAAAGCTGTATACATCTGATTTATGCGTATGCTTACGAGTTTCAATCACCTCAGGAGCACGATACCCCACTGTCCGGGATGGAGTTGCAGGAACATTCATAAGAGGGGTCAAACCCAAATCAGAGATGCACCCCTCGTGATCTTGACCGAGGAGAACATTCGAGGACTTGATATTTCCATGGGTGAATTTTGGACCACCCATAGAATGGATGTGGGAAATTCCTCTGGCAACTCCAAGGGAGATTTTTACTCTGGATTCCCAGTCTAATGAGCTTCTTCCACCTCCCCTGTCTCCTGTTATCAAAATGCTTGAATTAATACATGCATCTTTTCCACAGGCTTAATTACTTTCGAATTTGTTTGAAACTGAAATTAGGGGGTGGAGAGAAGGAGTCATAAAGAAAGAAAATTATGTACCATGCAAAAGTGTGGATAAGCTACCGCTTGGTATATAGTCATAAACCAAGAGCTTCTCATCCTTGGAGTAATAATAAGCACGGAGTGGGACAACATTTAGGTGCTGCCCGACCCTTCCTATAATATCCATCTGCTGCTCGAAATCCTTCTTCTCGACAACCACTTCCTTCAACCTTTTCACTACCACTGTTGTCGATTCCTCCAGAACAGCCTTGTATGCAGTGCCATAACTACCCTTTCCCAGAACTTCAGCTGAAGCCCTTAATAAATCCTCAAGGTCAAAATTATAAGAACATCCTTCAAAGAAAACTAGCTTGTTTTTCTCAGGTTCTTGCACCCCGCTCCCGAACTCCTCTTTTGGATTCTCACTCCTGCCACCACCAGAAGCCTTCCCCTGTAATACACCACTTCCACCATTATCTTTTTTCTTCAGACAGCAGCATAAGATGATTAAGGCTAAAAGAAATAGCACCACAGCCCCTCCAATTGCGATGGCAATGATAACTCCCAAGCTCAGTTTCCTTTTGGAGCTATGTTTTCGAGGAAGCACCGGTGGGGGTGGAGAATGAGCAGGAGATGGAGAGGGAGAGCAGGCTTGCAGAGGCAGACCACACAATAGTGGGTTTCCCGCAAAGGATGAATTAGGGAATCTTTGAAGGGACGTTGGGATCGAACCACTAAGCTGGTTATAGCTTAAATTCAAAAGGTTGAGCCTAGTGAGTTTAAGATTAGGTATAGATCCAGATAGATTGTTGTTCTGAAAGTTCAATCGAGTGAGCGATGTTAAGTTTTGTATTGTTCCTCGAATGTTGCCTGTAAAAGAATTGAATGAAAGATCCAATACATTGAGTTTGGGGGAAAAGGAAGCAGGAATATCACCAGTGAAGTTATTATGTTGAAGGTAGAGGTATTGGAGTGATGGAAGAGTGGTGATATCTGAAGGAAGATCACCGTTAAAGCGATTAGATCGAAGGCTTAGAGTTCTGAGGGCACTTAGTTTACCAAGAGTGTTGGATGGGATTTGGCCTATAAATCCAACCCCAGGGAGCCTGAGGGCAGAAACACTAGAATTATCTTTTGAGCAAGTGACACCAATCCAGGACGAGCATATTGGATTGGTTGAGCTCCAGTTAAGATTTCGACGGTGGGGGACAGCAGCAAGAAAATCGAGGGCTTGCTTATCAGAGTTGAGATCAGCAATTATTAGAGGAAGAAAAATGGTTATGACGAAAAGGGAAGAGGACACTGAACTCATGCAAAACTCCATCGGTTGTTGTTTGCTGCAGGGAATATGTAAATGATTATGGTAATGAAAATGCAATATCTGTAGTCCCAACTAATTTCCTGTTACAAAGAAAAAACCAGCAAATACATAAGGGGGCTGTATAAAGAAGAACTCAAATCAATGCTTATAGAAAAGAATGCTATGCTTCACCATTCAGTTGCAAGAATGAAAAGTACAAAACACAAGACAAGCGCATAACGCATAAACAATTTGAGGTATCTGGAGCAAAGTAACATAAAGAGCTAAGACTGTAGCAGATGACCTATTAATTATCTGGTAGAAACCAACACATCCTCAAGGTCATTGAAATTTATGCTCAGCAGCAGTTGTTGAAAGGAGGGAAAGTACTCATTAAGAATGTACTTAGCCGGCATGCTCTTTGAGGGCCAATAGTTGCTAAATTTCTAACTAGCTTTTGAAACAAGGGGATGGGAAACAGGAATTGGCAAACATATAATACAATCACTGAAAAGCAAGGCAAAACACATCCAAGAAGAAAGTAAATCAGCAGTGTCTGGCACAAGGCAGCTACAAAAGGGCATCGGTGTTGACATCCACTATTGACCGTGGGCAGTGCGTTAAAAAGTTTAGTCCAAATTATTATCAACAGGTATCTATCGAACAAAGAAAATAAAAACAAAAACAACCAGCTTATTCCACAAGAAAAATGCCATTCTTCTGATAAGTGATAGATACCCTTTAATAATATAACTCGGATTTGTTCTTTTTCCCTGTGTGAATAATATTAGTAGCATTTTTCATTTTCAAATAAGAATGAAATCTTACAAGGCATAAACCTGTGAGTTAAGACTTGGACTATCACAAAAAATTCAAATTCAAAGCTAAAGTAAAAAGGGGTTTTACAAACAGCAAAAGAGCAACATCCATTAACGAGCAGCAACCAGCAAGAGAAGAATATACTTGGGGAAAAGAAAAGCTACACCCTTTCAGCACTATAAATAAAGGAGAAAATTTATAGCTATATTGTGATAACTAACACAGCAATTTCAAAAGAATTCAGAGCTTCTCTCCTTCAAGTGACAGGTTTTTTTTTTCTCTTATAAGAAAAGGGAATGTTCAAACTTGGTAGAGTAGTTAAAGCACCTAAGCTGCATTGTGCAAGAAAAGAGGTGGAAAACATGAGAACGAAAGCCCCAACAGTGAGAGTGAGTGAGACCTGGGGAAGCAGCATCAAAATCCAAAGGAGGACACAAGGGGGAGCTTTGGAGTTCGGTGAAAATGAGAGTGAGAGTGAGTGAGTCAGTGTTGGAAGGAAATAGCCCCAACAGTCGGCCGCATTTGCATTTGAAAAAAGAACCAAAAATAGGATTTCAATTCCAGATCCGAAATTTGGTGAAACTGAAATGTGCAACAAGCCGCAAACTCCAACTCAAGCAGCAGCAGCTGCAGCTGCATCAGTTGCAAAAAGTCGGAGCTCATTGAAACAGGAGACTGCATTTAAGAGTTGAAAAAGCCATACTTGGTTTGTCTTGGGATCTAAAAACACAATATTTGTACAAACAGAACACAACTGGTTTTGGATTCGGAAAGTCGATAGTAAAAACAACCCTGTTTGTCAATTTTATTTTTTGAGAATTCTGTACAATCATTTCTGTTGTACATGTCCAGAACCAGAACCAGAACCAGAACCAGAACCGTTCTATTTTACTACTCATTACCGTTATCCGTGGGTTCCTTTCTCAACAACTCACTTTTTTCCCAACCCACACTGACCATAAATTAAAAATCACTTAATTTCTCTCCATCCTTTACCTACCTGCCCATTCTTATTTCTTTTCCACTGTTTTATGTAACATAAGATCCAAAGTAGTCACAGGGTGGAAGCGGTGGTAGGGAACATCTTTTCGTGACACATTTATATCAAGTTTGAGTTCTGAAATTATTATTATTATCAAAAAAAATTATTTGAATATCATCCGACTCGAATAAGATTCCTCTCAAACTAAAAAAGGAAATAAAAAATACAATCCCATAACCACATGTCAAGAGAGATAAAAGTACACTATACCTTGCTGTACTACTGTATATAATATACATATATATTTCACAATGCTAACCATCAAATCAGAAATGAATCCTCATGTGCAAAAAAAAAAAAAAAACAGAAATGAATCCAGCCCAGACATATAGATGATGCCAACTGCTTCAATAAATACTACTGACATATATATTATTATTTTTTTGAACATCTTAACCAACATATATATATATATTATTAAACCTATCTTTATATGCAACATTCTCTTATTGATAGTATATTATAAACTTAATTGTTTTTATAGACTACTGATATAATATTTGTAGGGATTATAAGATTACGAAAGCAGGTTGTCAATAATAGCTGTGCTCTGCCGAATGCTGATCTCTCCTGCTAGACTAGAAGGCGAATGTGGATACATCATACATGTGATGTGATGAGTTTTCTTTTTTTTTTTTAACCTTTAAAAGTCTCACTATTACATTATACTGACTTTTGTTTTAGGAAATGGCCTCCCTCAAGCTCGATGACCCGTTTTGTATCTTAATTCAATTCAACAACCCTCGGTTCCTCACTTCATATGTATATAACATATATAACTGCTGCCATTTAATTCACTTGGATGTAAGAAATTTAACATTATTTATCAAGGACAAAAATCTCATACCTTTTTCGGTACTCTTTCTATGCCTAACACTAAAAAACACTAAAAAATAAATTTTAAGCCATAACCCCAATTTTTAAATCTTAAACCCTAAACCCTAAAAATACACTATACCTCTAATTTTCTATACCATAACCTTAAATAATTAAATCTTAATCTCTTAACCCTAAACTTATTTTTTAGTATAAGACATAAATAAAGCAACAAAAAAAAGCCAAAGATTTGTATTCATTTATTAAGAGGTCGTTTAGGAATTTCTGAATATAGGGTGATTGATAACGAATTAAATATTTTTTAGGAAAATAATACTTCTATTATAAAATTTTTAATTTTTTAATATTTTGTGGGCCCAGGGGTCTTTTTTTGTACTGCACAGGTGCTTCTTCGGTTCTAATCATGCAGAGTGGACAAATATGTACGTATAGAGTTAATTTCATGCCTTAATTATAAGATGATAAGATCGTCCTCCCATAAGAACAAAACAAAAGCTAGAGTTAATAAGGGAAAATAAATTATTATTTTTGGTTGTTGGTATAATTCTTTTAAACATATACAAATAACTAATCTTGCATTAGAATACAAGATGTCATGAATATTTAAGAATGATATAGTAATCCACACATATATATATATATATACACACGCTATAAGAATAAATGGTCAGGAAAGTAAGATGCATAAAATAAAAGAAAGTATTACGTTTTAATTGCATTTACAATTACAATATGCGTAAAAGAAAATAATTTTATGTAAAAAAATGTAAATTAAAAAAAATACTTAAACAAATGATTCTTGGAGTGATATATGATTTGTATATAATCCATTAATTTTGTATTTTATTCCTTAATAAAATATCTTAATGTTTGGTAAATAACTTTTTTGAGCCAAAATTAGAGGTTTGAAGCATTTTTAGAGGTTTGACCAATCAAACCTGCTAATTTAGATGTTTAGTAAATAGATGATTGTAATTGAGGATTAGAGTGAAACCTCTCATTTTGAAAAAGCTCATTTTAGGAGCTTTTTGAGTTAGAGATTTGGATAAAAGACTTGTAAAGACTCTTTTGTCCTTGATAATTATAAAAAAATTCTCTAAATAACATAAATTTAATAACTAATAAAATTAAAAAATAATTTTATAAATAAAAAATTAATATATACATATAAATTTAATAATTAAAAAAATTACATTCAAAATATAATTTCATAAATAAAAAACTAATATATACATCTAAATTTAGTAATTACTAAAATCATATTAAAAAGATAATTTTACAAATAAAAATTAATATATACATCAATCAAATATGCTTAGTAATGATATTAAAAAAATAATTTTTATAATCTAATTAATATTAATAGATACAAAATATTAATAATTAATAAATTATTCAAACAAATATTGAATATAATCATGTCCTTAGATGTCATTTTGTTTGTTCAAATAATCAAATAACTATCAATTATCAGTTAATTTTACCAAACACTTTCATATAATCAGCTAATACAATCCGCTAATCAAATCAACTCATGCTATCAGCTAATGTAATACGTCACTCACTATCAACTATTCGCTAATTACCAAATATGACCATATAAAAATACAAAATAATAAGAGCACTCAAACAAATAAACTTTCATAATTTATCAACTGAATTGATATAAGTTTTATATTTTTTGTTACGCATTAATTCTTCACTAAATATGAAGCGCCAAACCATTGTCAAAACATGCTCCTCTCCTCTTTCACGAATAAAAATTTTCTGTCTCTTTTTAGTGTCTAACTTTTATGTCTTAACATTAAAAAATTAAATTTTAATCTTTAACCCTAATTTTTAAATCATAAACCCTAAAAATATATCATACCTCAAATTCTCTAAATCATAACCCTAAATTTAATTTTTTTAGCGTATGAACATGAATAAGAGCAACAAAAATGGTTAGATAATTTTTATTCCCTCTTTCACTATCACATATCTCTTTCTCCCTTCTAACTGGGGGTGTTCATTCCCGGGTATCCGATATTCGGGTATCCGAAAAAATAGTTACCCGATTCTTCTGGGTATTATATATGTCGGTCCGTGTTTCAGGCCGCTTTAGTCGGGTACTCGAAAATTGGATAACGGATATCCGATTTATTTTTTATTTTTAAATTTAAAAGTTTTAAAAAATCACATAGTAAACACATAAAATTTAAAAGGTAATAATACATAATTCAAACACAAAAATTAGCGATTTGAAGTTAGTTTTAAGAAGAAATATTTAGAGATATATATATTAAAGTTTATCACTAAAAAGACATTAAAAATATTAATTTCATTTTTTCTTTAGAAGCTTGTATTAACAAATTAATAAAAATATATTTAAAAATTTTAAACTTAAAGATACATAATACAAACATAAAAATAATTTATAGATTTAAATTTAGTTTTAGGTAAAAATATTAAGGAACCTAAGATAAAAATATAACTTAAAACTAAAAAAATAAATATATTAAAAGTATCGAGTGAGGTTGAGTACCAGGTTACCAAAAAAATTCGACCCAGACCCGACCCAGACCCGACCCAATTACCAGAAAAAATCTCGGGTTGGGTACCCGGCTTGGTCTGATATTTTTTTTAAAGAATTATCCGATTTTTTAAGGTTCGAGTTGACGGGTTGGGCCAATCGGGTTGGATATTTTGAACACCCCTACTTCTAACAACTCTTGGATAGGGGTGTTTATATCCGGGTACCCAAAATTCTGGATACCCAAAAAATTCGGGTACTAAAACTTCGGCCCGTTACCCGGCCCATAGAAATCGGGAACCCGCAAATCAGGTACCCGAAAAACTCGGGTACCCCTAATTCGGATAATAGGGTACCCAAAAATTATATATATTTTCTTTATTTGTTTATCTTTTTTAATAGAAATAGACTTAACCATCGAATTAAACTCGAACAGAAAACTATCTAAAGCATCATTTCACTTTTTTTTTAACCTTAAGGCTAATGTTTGCAATCGTAGCAAAACAAGCAACGAAAGAGATACTCAATTAATAAACAAATAAATGCAGCCAAAGTAACAACTAAAAGAGTAAAACAAGACATGAAATTTTTTCACATTTTACAGACAACCTAAATCTTGAAAAAAAAATAATTAAAGAAACCCGTGTTGAACTTGATGGTTCCTTGAAAACTTTTTTCTTCTCATTTTTATTCACACATGCATACTATTGGACCATTATTTCTCTTCCTTTCTTTTCAATTCAAATGTGCTAGAGAAATAAGAATCTTGATTTGTTGCTATTTTGGTTTAGAACTTTAGATGGAGTCATGGAAAATGGATCTTTTGCATGCTACCAAATATATTGGTAATATATGCAGGTGAAGATGAGTAATTAATGGATATATACAATAATGGGATTGCAAAAAGTGAAGAAAAAGATTGAAATTGATTTGGATTTTTTATTTGTAGAAGACTTTTTTAAGCATGCATATGTTAAACTACACATCTCTTTCTTTTATAGGGGTTATGGATTTAGTTTAGGGTGTTGAAGAATAAACCATCAGATGAATTGGCAGCTATGCTACTGAGCTGTTCAAGCTGTTAGATGGTTAAAATAAATTTTAGGAGGGAAAATTTGTAGAGTTTGCTACTGCATTGGCTATATAAACACAATGAACTCTCTTGTATAATCAGCCTTTGGTGAGTAAAACAATGATTTGTTCTCTCAAATTCGTTCATTATTTCCATTATTCATCAGTAGGCTTTCTATGAATGTATGAGCTTTCGTTATTGCGTTAACATAGGGTTCATGAGTTTAGTTGGTAGTCTTTAGAATTTGACGTTTATGATTAAAGTTTAGGGTTTAAGATTTAAGATTAGAGATTTAAATTTTAGTTTTAAAGAGCACATATGCAGATTCGTGTAATTTTACACATATGTATCAAAAAATTACTCTTTTTTAATCAAATCTAGTTATTTTTAAAGGTAAACAGTTTAAATTGTTACTCATATGCGTGGTGTGCGGATGAGTATAAAGGACCTAGGGTGACCCACCTTTAAGCCGATGATAGCCTTTTGTAACGACCTAATTTTTGGGGTTAGTAATTTGAAACGGATATCCGGGTTTTGAGTAATTTGATTTGGAGACTAAATTGAAAGAATCAGAAACTTTGAAGCTCAATTAAAGGAAATTAGGGACTATACGAAAAATACATTGTAATTGTTGGGAGTTGTTTTGATCCATCTGTTCACCATTCACAATTGGCGCAGCGTTGTTTCGTAATGCTCTGCTGTGCCGACGCTATATGAGAAACATGAGGAATTTTGTGGGTCTCGTTTTAAGAGCATCGGCATGTTTTACTCATTCCTGAGGCAACTCTTGAACTATTTCGTCTCTCAAGAAAAAGGGAGAATCAAATCAAGAGAATTCTACATAAAAGTTTGGATTCAGAACCTCTCCACCCGTAGAATTCTAGATGATAGAGCTAAGATATCAGCTTTGTAGCTGTTACATCCGAAAAATAAAAATTCCGAGTCGGCTCTATCAAGTACCAAATCATATGCAAAATACACAACCACATTAATCTCTCATTAGTTATCCATCTAAAACAAAATCCGATAGCCAAAAATGCTATACTTCAAACTTTAACTTCATTTGGCAAGAAGGCCTCCCACCATCCAAATTCATATTTTGGATAGGGCGCCACCCAGTTTTCTGGCTGCTCAAACTCCAGCTTTGTAGGATTTGAGGCTAAAGCTTCTTCAAGACTGTCAGCTTCATAGCTATTATATAAAACTCTGTCCAATCTCAATTTCATAAACCTGCCAAGTAAATGAATTAGGAGCAAAAAGATACAACTTACCAATGACATATATAACAAAAAGCTAGTAGGGACTTGTTGAGTCTTCACATGCCTGCTATGCCGATATCTTAATACCATGCTGATTAAACCTATGGCTAAGTCATTCTCTGATAAAAGGTTCAGAAATCATTTGAGATGTATTCCATATGCGTTACACCAATAACAGGAGGCTGAGTGTTTTCAAGCCATTCATAAACTAAGAGCACTTTTTCCTGCAGGATCAAAACTAAAGCTCTTACCACCACTGTGGGATATGGTTGATTCTTCCCTTTTGCCTTTTAATATGATCCGGCATGCAAGATTATGATTTATGTATCACCAGACAATGTTACAAAGGATTCAACGGTAAGGGTATCTCTGTACTCGTGCCATTCTAGTCGAGGTTTATTGTCTCCAAGAAGTCCTAACCAAGGTGGCAGGGAATGAAGCCTAGCAAATTATTTTTGTAATGTTAGTCTTTCAATATTCAGGTTTTATGCAGTAGGCATATGGGAAGAAAATAATGAAAAATGAAGCTAAAACCGAAACAGTTTTTATGGGTGCAAGTCTTACGTAATCCAAGGCCTGCGCAATCTCTTTGTAATGTCAGGAAAATTTTCCAAGAACTTGGGATCGATTACAAGCCAGAAGTCCTGTTCTTTATCCCTTCCTCCATAGTACCGAAGCCTCTCAAACAAGAGCTCCTTGAAGTGTTCCTCTTCATCCAGCATGAACTTTGCATTCGCAACAACAAAATGATACTTTTGGGCTTGTTGCTGTATAAGAAGAATTTCAGAACCATAAAGTAATTAATACCAGCAGAAAATCCTCTTTAGCAATTCCACTCTGAACTGAAAATCAGCATTGCCTCTAGTCACTCCTTTTTTTATTATTATTATTATTATTATTATTATTATTATTTTATTTTTACAGCACTATGAAACTTTTGATAAATAGAGCATGATTTCGAAGAAGATCTTCGTCACTGTGATGAAAGAAAAAGCATGTTCAAGACCACACTGTTGGGGTTAAATGATACCCAAAGACAACTAGAATAGGAATATATGAATCGAGAACCACACTGTTGCTTTGCTGCTTGTTAAAACTAGACTAGAGTGAAGCAAGCGCCATGGATAGTGTGAAACAAATTTGGCCTTGGTTGGATTTCTCAAGTCTCAACAACAAAAAGGAATGACTTTGTTCCTCCAAAAGAAAAAAAAATCAAACATGAAAACAAAATAAAATCTATTGGCTCCAATAGTAATAGTCGAACAGGTCTTTCATGTAGAATTTATGTGAAAAATAAAAACATGCATATATAATGTTGATACATATATTTTTTTTACAATAGCACCCATTTCACTGAACCTTATCCACCATTTTTTTTCTTTTCTTACCGCGGAAGGTGTCCACAATAACTGTGTTGAGCCTATATATTTGCCACAATAACAGACAAGGCAATGAGAAGAATGCATGGCTAGTTGTCTACATAAAATCTGACTGGTAATTGGTTTGACACGAATTCTATTACTAAGGCAAAATGAGTAGCATGTCCTACATGACTGAAAAGCAGTTAATTTTATCTACACACTCGGCAATGGACAGAAACATAGCAGTCTATCATTAATCAAAATACCCAATTACATCAACTATTTGATATGTGATAGACGGTGGAGAAAAAACAATAGAGACAGGATTACCTTCTCGGGACTGAGCTGGTCGGAGTCAACTGCAGCAGCGGCTGTCCTAAATGATGGTGTGGTCCTGGAAGTTGAAGTGAAGGAGCTCTTAATCAACAACTGAGCGCGGTTGTTGCTGGTGGTGGGAAACGCTAAGGCTTTGGCAGCGCCATCATTGCTGCATTGAGCGGTGAATGGTGCTGGCGCACCACCCGGGCCAAGTGTTAAACTTGCAGCAGTGAGTGCACCTGACATTTCCTTCTCTTGGATATGCCTATCGGACCAGAGTAGCAGCTGCAATCGGATTCTTCTTTTGAGAGAAAAAGGTTGTTACTTTGCAGGCAGAACAAGATTTTGGGTTTGCATTTACCAATTAGTAGCTGTCTCGCAAGAAAAACCTTATCTTGTTATCTTTCAACTAAGTCCCACGTAGGCTGCAATAATTGGGGGCGAATTGTCTTTTTTTACTATGTAACGTTATCCATTCCCCTTTTGGGAATAAATAATTAGTGTTCATTATACACCTTTCTAAATGAAAAAATAGTACCTCCAAGGCTCTGCCTCCGCACCTCAGTCGAGATCAACTTGGTGGATGAGGATTTGTGAGAGCGAATGAAGCGGACTTAAATTTTACACGTTCATCAATTTGATTGGATCAAGCCAAAATTTAGATCATAAACTCTAACAAATTCTCTATTAGTGAGGATCCATGATGTCTTTATTTTCCTATTGAAATTCAATGCACGTTTATGGTTTTCGACCATATAAAACAACAAATTTGACGATTTCAATTAAAAATAAGCATACTCGTACGGTGAAAATAAAAAATTCCTACAAACACCTTACTTTTAGGATTTAGAGTTGGGAGATTAGGGGTTTAAGTTTAGTGGTTTAGAATTGATAGGTTTGGGTTAAAATTTAAGGTATACAAGTTGATAGGTTAAAACCTAATTCTCTAACCATATTACCCTAATTTCTAAACCATAAATTCTAACCATAATCCTTAAAATTAAAGCGCTCGTGGAAAGTCTTTATTTCCTCCGCTTCTGTATTTAATATAAATCCTATGAAAAATACCATTTTTGACTTGTAATAACAAAAAAAATGGGATCAAAACACTAGAATAAATTAGGAAAGAATTTTAAACATGTGTTGTAAAAACGCATTGAAATAAACCAGAATTTGTCCAAAAAGACATTAAACTAGAGAATTTTCAGACATTCAAACAAATCCAATAGAATATTGGTTATTAATTTAACTTGTTCATGTTATAAAAGAAAAAAGAGAAGCTCGTTCATGCAAATTTTAAGATTGAATCAGTCAATTAAAGCGAAAGAGTAAAAACTTGGTGTGTACATTTTTCATCAACTTGAACATTCTCAACAACTTCCAAAGTTGTTTAAGTGATTACTTAGCCTTAGACTCCGTTTGCCATTGAGGGGTAGAACGGTAACGCTCATTTGGACAAAAACTAAATTTTTTAGCTGTGGGCAAACGGTAGTAAAATTAAGTGGGCAAACGGCAGTTCAGAGCCAAACCATGGTTGTTTGTCATTACTTCTCCGTTCGGAGCTCCAACGCCCGATGGAGAAGTATTGGCAAACGGAGCCTTAGTAACAAGGAAATCTAAAAACCTTCATTTTAGTTGTTTCAGATCCTGAACAAATGAATGTTATTTATGTATCTCACCATGTTTGATATACTCTTGGCGTTCTGGTTAAAGTGTTCGTTCATATGAAGACATTAGTTGGCATTTATAACAGAACATTAATAGGACAACTGATGAATTTGTCTGACAATACATTTTCCCCGTAAAGAAGATAGCTTAATTGATTAAGTTAAGATACGGCTTTGTAGTCGTTAGGACAATAAGCTTCAAATAGCTCAGCAAGAAACCCGCTTTTCCTCCTAGAATTGCATCGCATGTCTTTGCATAGCTGATCATTACAGTATATTTGGAGCAATGTACTCACGCAAGACCTACGGCTCTCTTCCGCATCACTTCTCTTGCATTTTTCCCACTCCATAACATCCTCTTCCATCTTGCTTATCGTCGGTAACCTGAAGTTTCCGGCAAGGAAATGTGCTAACCACTTGCTTCTCATTTCAGTGGAATTCAAAATGGCAGGACTATCTGCATATCCAAGTATTGCTAGCTGCGGAATTCGAGGATGAATGCATTCCCTACAATAATAAAAATAAACACATAATTTACAATGCATTTACTACAGACAACATATGGTGTTGCTTGCCTTGAAGAAACCAAAAGATACCTGTAGAAAGGGGCTGATGACCCAGAAATACATTTGTGGAAGAAATTTGATCTGAAAATGTTCAACTTCTCTTCACTCTTGTATCCAGTAGCAAAAATTACAATATCGGACTGCAGAGGTCTCGACTCGCCTTGTACCATTAAACCATTTTTACAGAAGTTGAAGCTTTGTGATTTCTTCAGGAAAAGACTACCATCTTTGACTCTGTCATAGAAATTAGCTGGCAGTACTGTGAACTTGCATGAAGAAATTTGTTTGAGGAATTTATGGGCTGGTACCATGTTGTATTTCTTCAATGGATAAACACACTTGAGATAGCACTCGATTGATGTCGAAAATATCCAAAGCTGGAAAGATTATCACGTAACACAGCAAGTGCATCAATTGCATGACTGCCTAAATATTTTTAGGAATATGGCAAAACTTACCAAAGGTGAAAGAAACACGGCTAGGAGCCACATGAAGAAACCTTCACCTGGCTTGTGCACCATTAACTCTGTGAAGCGGTTCAAACCTCGAAACACAAATGGGAGTATAGATTCGGGAACGGTCCAGTGGGCAGTCTTCAACAGCAGCGTACAAGGGTGACTTGCTCCTTTTTGATAACCACGAAACCATGTCAAATGTCGAAAATAAAATAGATTTAAGTACAGAAAAGAGGATTCCTAGAGGAGTAAAGGCTTGCACCGTTTTTACTAGCAACTTCTGCTGCTATATCCACTGCTGATTTTTGAAATCCAACGACTGTCACTTGCTTTCCTTTGATTAACTCAGCGGCAACATCATCGTCCATTGCAGCGTAGTCCATGGAATGCAACACCTTTCCGTGGAGTACTTCGGGTCCTTTGTTCAGTGGAAAATCATGAATGTTCGGCAAGTCACTGTATCTTCCTATGCAAAGAATCACAAAATCCACTTGGTACACCTGCTTGTCATCGCTTGTCAGTTATTATATAGAATGCATGTAATTTTAGACTCATACGAAAAATAACCCATTTAGCTTTCGGATAACGTAAACGAGTAGAAGTTTATGAGTGCACCAAATCAATTGAAAAAAGAAATACATGAAAAAAAAGTGCGGTTGGGGGACAGTACTAGCAACTGGCTACCTGATCTGTTGCAGCAAAAGCAGATGGATTCCGGGCATTTCGTACGGTGAGATGCCATTTCCCAGAGGGAGAAAATGGCTCTCCGGAGCCACCCCACAAGTCCCAAGAAAGCAAATCTGCAGCAGAGGATGTGACATAATCGATGCAGATTACCTTGGAGTTGAACTTGATCCTAGGAAGGATGTTGAAGCGATCAGCATAATCTTGGACGTATTCGAGCACTTGGGTGTGATCAGGGAAAGTCCCTTGCACTGCAGGTGGCCAAGCAAAATCAGAGATTTGTAGCTTAGTAGACTCAATTGTTTGTGACCAAACCCCACCAATGTCACTCCTTGCTTCAAACACAATGGGATTAAAACCTTTTTCTAGCGCATATTTAGACGCCATTAGGCCACTGATTCCAGCGCCTATGATCGCTATCCTCTTGTCCATCTCCATTTCGGAACCAAACAGTTACGTTTACGCTTATTGTCGATTGTTTTATGCTACATGTATTTATATGCGCCAAAGAGGCAGAGATCCTGGATGAAGTAATGGTGGTGGTGTCGCATGGGTGACAAATGCAACAGTTTTAAAAGTGCAGTGATATTTGCTTTTACACTCGCTTTAAGTTGGTGAGGACAAAGCCACCGAGTGACTGACCTCAAAAGCTGGAGGAAGTAAACGGACAGGATTCAATTGAAAGCTGTTATATCATCAGCTAAACAGGCTGGTATCAACCATTCAGATGGAGTGGATTTTATGATTTCCAATCCCCAGGCATTGAGGTTATTTAACCATCAACTGCAGAAACAATGGCTCTGCCTCTGCCTCTGCCTCTGCCTCTGTCTCGAGGGACAATTAATGTAAGACCAACGACTATTGAATTTGGTGTTAGCTAATCTGCAGACTGCAGAGTAGAGCGGATCCAAAGTTCTTTTGCATAAAAAAAAACAGATTATTGAAATCAATAGTACTAGCCAATCCGCATACTTTTTTTTTTATTTATAGCGAGGATCATTACATGGTGAAAATCACCAGCAACAGTTGATAAGTCTATAATAATGGGATTATTGCTAAGATAAACATCGAGTCGACTAGCGTGTACGATACAGCAAGTGGAACACAAAAGTTACTGGGGTTTCACTACTTAAAAGGCACAACTGCAGGGCTTCCACCTTATTCTTCACATATTTGATGTGTAACAAGTTATGCATGTTTTTCTGAAACACTAACGTAGAAACCATCGGCAAATCCCAGAGTAGGTGCACGAACCACGTCTCCTCCCCTGATCTTTGTCCAACTAAGCCAAATTTACATTTTCATTTGTTGTCAGTTCCAGGCTGAAACTTTGCATAACAAATTAATCAATAGGTTAAGGTACATATATATTGGTATAAATCTACCTGTATTTGGTGACCAAGACATGCAGAAATACAGCCATGAGGACCTTGCTGAACTCCGCTCCTGCACATGCCCTATTGCCTCCTCCGAATGCCATGAAATTCTTAACCTTGGCATTGCTTCCAGTGTTCTTAAGAAAGGTACAAGTTAATCAAGTTGTCATGAATAAGCAACTTTAGCTTCCAACAGCAAAGCGTGTAATTGGAGGAAAGATTTACAAAGTTAAACAAGTAAATATATATACCTTCCATCTTGAAGGGTTGAAGGTAAGAGGATTTTCACAAGTGTTGGGATTAAGCTGCAGGGCTGCAGGCACAATCATAATAGCCCAACCTTTTGGTATTGTGTATCCTGCAAATTAATAAATGCTAAATTTAATACATATAAATAAATGGATTTTAATAATTTCATCAAACGATATACAGTTAGTAGTGTGTGTTGGTAGATAATTACCGTTAACATGAATGTCTTTTATAACCCTTCTTAAGATCCCAGGAGCAACATTTGCTAATCTCAGTGACTCATTGATGACCTTATTTGCACAAAATTGCATGAATTAAACACTAGCCTTATAAATTCTTGAATAAAGGGAGAAGAAGTTAAAATTGAAGGAAAGGAAAAGAAAAGAAAAGAAAAGAAATGAAGAGTTGACTAACATTATGAGTAAAATTCATGGATCTATATTCTTCCCATACAAGTCCATCTGCAGGTCCAGGATTACCCTCTCTTCTTCTCTTAGTAAGAATCTCCTCATGCTCCTCCTACTCAAAAGTTTTTAAATGATAAATAAAAGCAATGTATAAATTTACCTTTTAATTATATTATTAATATAATTATTACCTTAAAGGGTCAAGTCTATATAAAATGAAACTTTTATGTTTTCTATTTTATTTGGAGAAGAGGTGCCCATGGGCTGGGTTGATGCTCAATTTTTTTAATATAAATTCAAAGTCTAGGACCAAACCCGACACACTCAGTCCATATTATTTAGGGGTGTTCAAAATCGGTCCAATAAGTACCTAGAGGCCCAATAAGTCCAATATCACTATCATATTATTTAGGGGTGTTCAAAAACTATTTGGCCAATTTTGAACACCGCTAATGTTATCCATTTTTAATTTAAAATAATATTAATATAAATTTATATTGGTATTTATATTCTATACTTAACTTTAAATAATTTTTTTTAATTTATTTAAATTAACTGAACGGATCACCCAGTTTATCGACATGTCTAATTTCAAAAGATCAAATTAACTAAACAATAAACTTTAAGGATAAAATTGTCTAAAATATAACATTTTCACAGAGAATGTTACATTATCCAAGAAATGAGTGATAGTGATATCACCCATTATATTCTCAAAAAAAATTTACTATAAATATCCTATATTAAGAAGATAATATTATTCTAGAATCTTATCTTACCAAAGGTATTGTAGATTCGAACCAAACACACCTTAGATTTATCTTTCATTTTGAGATAATATACAAAAAAAAACTGTTTTATTTTTTCATTTAAATCGTTGACAAAATAGTATTTAATTTTTGTTCAGCCTACAAAAGGTCAACAACGTTGCATCTATGTTAACCATGGATCAAATTAAATTGTATAAATATAATTTTTTATATAAAAAACAAAATAGTCACCCTTTTTTTTCTACCTTATCGGTGAATTTTTTTTAAAAAGAAGTCTTATGTAAAATTACTTTTTATTTTAAACTTTTTTTGGTTTTGAATACGTTTTAAAAATTCTATAATGTAAGCTTTTTTTTTCTTTAATTGAACTAATTATAATTCCGATATACTATTTTTAATTTTGGAATATCTAAATAATGTAATTTTGGAGTCACTAGGTGGGTGTGCTAGTTTCAATGGACGTCCATTAACACCGCAGACTGCAATCATACACTATGAACAATTACAAGAAATAAAATCTTGATTACGTACGTACCGAAAGTTGTTGCAGCAAAGAAGGGTGGTCAGATAAATACTTGATGGTTAAGGCAATAGTGGAAGAAATAGTCTCAAAACTGGCCAGCAGGATTCCAAACAGAACATGACTAGCAAACTCCTTTGTCAAGAATGTTTCTGTCCTCATGTCTTCCACCATTTGGTCCACAAAATCTCCTTTCCCCCCATCAGAATTTGACGATTTCATTCTCTCTTCCACTAATTCACTTATTAGTTTCATCACCTTCTGCTGCCTCTGTCTACATCTGTAGAAAGCAGTACCGGGGATACGCAAAGGAAACGACATCAGTCCTTCCAGAAAGTTGGATAAATTCCCGACCATATTCTCATGATCCGATGATCTTTCAGCTTCATAACCAAGCATGTGCTTTGCAGTAAATTCAAATATCATCTGCAAATGATTGTTTATAGTAATTAGTATTACTCCGGTGAAGATATTACAAAATTACTAATTGGAAACAAATGGAGTATCTACTTACAGCAGCAGTTTGGTCTTTAAGTTGTACCTCAGGCTGCTTAGTCCACTCCTGCAATCTACGATTTATGGCACATTCTAGTTGAGGCAGCAGCCTGTTTTTAAGCGTCTCAACACCGAAGTGACTCATGACAAGGTGCCTCAGATATTTGTGGACGTACCCACTTGCTGCTGTGGTATCTTGACGAAGCAGCTTCGCGAAGGAATCCATGTACCACATCTCAACAAATTTACCATCCTGTTGGAACAAGAAGTTGTTGAAATCGGGATCCGTCGACACCACGATCGACCGACCTGCTACGCTTGTTTTGAACAGCGGACCGTACCTGCGCATGTAGAGTTAATTAAACCATTCATGTATTTGTATGTGGATTGGAATAGGGAGGATGGATGGTCGTACCTATTCATTCTTTTCTTAACAAAAGGATGGATGTCTATGGAGTTGGCCGTGGCGATAAAACTAAGGGTCTCCCCTAGGAGTGGGAGTCCCATTGAACCTGGAGGCAGTGTTCCTTTACATTTAGGGTTCCTCCACCTATAAATCCACCTGATTGTCACACTAATACTTATTACGAGCATAGAGATGGCAAATAGCCAAACGGACCTCGTTGTCATCTCGACTAGCTCAAAATGTTTATTGATGACTCAAATTAGATCGAAAAGTGCCGAGGGTGCGAGACTGGCCGGCCCTTTGGGTTATTATATAGAGCTTGGGTGTTCAGAGGTAGAGTAAGTTGGTCCTGGACTAACTCCATTATCATTGTGCTCTTCATGTGGAAACATTATTTTCTTTTCTTTTCTCTCAGTAAGAGGAAGGGGGAAAGGTTATCATTCCAACATGTGATTGATTATTTTCATTTTTAATTTAAAAATATAGTATATTATAATAAGTTTCAACTTATAGTCTCAAACTCTCAATGCCTCCAGCTTCTCGAAAAACTTATGTAAAATTACATTTTAGAGTTCTGATGTATTTTTATTTAATGTTTAACTAGGATTTTTACCCTAGAGATTTAATTATTATAAACAAGATGACGCTTTTCCGGGGCTTTGCCTTGACTAATCTGGACAGACATGCATTGCATACTTAATTTTGGTGGGTGAGTCTCACCGCGGAGATTTTTTGCGTACACAAGACCTCGAATTCGATACATGCTTAAACGATATCAAGCTACTTACCACTTAGACTAACTCGTTAGTACAAGCAAGTTGATTTTAAATATATCAAATTATTATTTTAATATTTTATGCAAATAAATTTAAAAATACACAAACAATTTTGATAAAATGTACAAAAAATATGAGATAATTGAAATATAATAAAAATATGAGAAAATTCAAACATAACAGGGTATAAAAATAGAGTTTATATTCAACACACCGCTGTGGAAACTAAAAGTTTTCTCAAGCACTTTAATTTTAAAGTTTAGGGATTCAATTTAGGTATAGGGTTTAAAGGTTTAAAAGTTAGAGATATTGGTTAGAATTTAGGGTTTAGTTTTTAGGTTAATATGTGAGGGATTTACGTTCTAACCTATAAACTCTAAATTCTAATCTAAACCTTAAATTTTAAACACCTAAACCTAAATCCCTAAATTAAATTTCTAAACCCTAGTGTATGGAATAATTACCCATAAAAATATATGAAAAAGAAACAAATATATGGTTTATCAATCCTTTTAAATAACATGAATCATACCAAGGAGATTGGTCCAAGTGGTAAGCAGCTTGATATCGCTTAAGTAGATTTCAAGTTCGAGGCCTTGTGAATGTAGAAAATCCTTGTTGGGAGACTCGCCACTACAACCAGGTGTGCGACCTAGGTTGGTTAGGATTAATCAGGACAAAACCCTATGAAACCGAGAGAAAAAATTATTCTCTAAAAGTAAATAATATAAATAATAGCTCGTTAGTGATTATATTAGACTAACTCGTTTGAATATATAAAATTGAAGGCATATTCTAAATCGATTTGTAACGTACAAATCAACCTTTACATAAATAATTTAAAATTAAAATATAAAATTATTTAAATAATATTGTTTTAAATAAGTTTATTTTTCTATAGAAAAATAAGTTATAGTGGGTATTAGGTTTTCTTTGTCTCAGCCTCGCAGCCTCTTTTGTATTTGCTTTCTTGGCCGGTGGCCAATAATCAGTTTTAATAATGGTTGTCAATCATCGGGATTTATTATTTTTATATTTTTTATTTTTTTATATTTTTAATAAAAATCTTTGTCTTTTGGCACGTGTTTCTTTGGCCTTTGTGGCACATTTTTTTATTTTAGTGATTTGTTTCATTTGTCGTTTTGACATGATTTTAGCATACCTTAGCGGTCGTTTGGTGTTAATACAGAGATCTTCACGACGCCAGTTTCTAATTTTGATTCTGTCGGTGGTCATAGAAGGATAGATCGCCACTCATTGATGGTTGTTTGCCAATGTAATCAGACCTGGGTAGCGGAGCAATCTGCTTGATAGTTTGGTTCACTCACCACTCAATTTTCACCCCATAAAGAGTCTCGTTTGGATAGAGACAATGAGATTCAGGTAGACTTCTGGATTTTGTCGGTATGCTAATATCTATGAAAGTATTTACTTTTCTTTGCACCTATGAGTTTTGTATGAGATTTTGGTAGACTAGTCCTATTATTTTCCCTTATGGATACGTTATATTTGAGATATTTTCTATGGTTATTAATAAAATTCAGATGTCATTGTCAAAAAATAAAAAAATAAGTTTATTTTTAAATCTTTTTTTCGGTGGATTGAACGTGGATCCTAAATCAACCAATGAATTGAGGGAAAATGCATAGCTTATGTAAACTAAAGTTTACAGAAGTCTTTTAGTTTTATGGGTTAGATGTTTAGTTTAGGATTTATAGTTTAAGGGTTAAAATTTAAGGTTAATATTTAGAATTTAGGGTTTAAGGTTAAAAATTTAGGATTTGAGTTTTACAGTGTAAAGATGTAGGCTTATGTAAAATAAATTTTATAAATGCACAATATTTAACTGAATATTAAATTAAAAAATAAAATAAAAATTAAGTATAAAAATATATTTCTCTAAATTAAATTGATATTAAAGTTATCTAACCAATCATTTGATCTAGTGAAATGAAGCACGACATCCCTTAATTGTGGTCAAATATTTGAATCCTGGCATTGTGAATGAAAAAATTGATTGTGATGGTCACCCCTATAATGAACTTTTTTCGTACACGATTCATATTAGTCAACCAATGAGTTGAATATCAATGATTATAAAAAAATATAAATACTTTAAAATAAAATCTCCCCAAAAAAATAATCAAATCTTTGTCAATAACAAATATGAACACAATCTTTTATTAAATTTAGAAATGATAACAAGCTATGCAAAAATATTAAATAAAATAGTACATAACAGTTATTTTAAATGAAATGATACAACATAATAATGAAAAATAATTAAAATACAACATAAAAGATGGAGTGGTAAAAGAGAGACAACTCTATTACCTTCAGCTAAACTGTTTTATTGAAATATCGAATCAAAATCAGACCCTATTGTTGCTCGGAACACCATAACAGCTTTACGCTTTGTCATATACCGGCATGTGCCTACAACATCATTTGGTAGTTCTGTATTACTGAGCTTTCCCAAGCTCATAATGCTTTTCCATCGCAGGTTAAAAGATTGATCATGGTGCGGTTTTTGACATCGGCATAGGAGTTCCATCGGCACTGCTTGCGAAGTACGGTACCTGTGTAATTATGGGGCATGTATGTCATGTCTTGATATATATTTGAGTCTGTAATTTGTTTTATAACGTGTATATATGAACACTGATTTGTTAAATGAATAATTTCTAAACTTGTATTTTAAATCCATAATTTGTTTTAATGTTTTTAATTGGTTTAAAAATTTGTTTATCTGAAATTTTTACTGTCGGTCACTCCGGTGACCCTAATGTGACCTATTAGAATTAGGTGTAACGCATAGGTGGATCTAGGGGTTACACCACCTATCTCACTCCATTATCCTCCCTAAATATATACACATATATTTATTAATATTATGAAGGTTAAATAAAAAATTGAAAGAAAAAAAAAACTATGAGTCATAGTCATTCGTTTTGTGGTTGCTTGGAAGCTCCTTATTTAGGCCGGTGCATTTGGTGATGGGTAGTACAAATAATATTCCTTAGAAAAGAGAAATAGTGGATGACTTTTGAATAAACAACACCAGTCTGCAACTTCTTCATATCTTCCCATTAAAGGGGCATAGAAAGTTATGCGAGGAATAGAAGAGAAAAAGAAGAATGGTAGGTTCATGGAATCGTGCAAGTGGGAAAGGCCTTCGAAAATCATCCCATGACTTTGTGTTGTTCTTGTAGGAGAAATGTCATTGCTTTAGTGGCACACAAGAATTTTACCCAAACCCAATTTTCTCTAAACATGACATCAAATTGGGTAGCGGTTTGGGTTGGCTATCTATTTGTCTGTATGTTTTTTTTGCATGAAAAGATGAAATAAGGTTGTCAAATGTTTACATTGTTGACCGATATGAATAGGAATAGAATATCTGATATCAATTTTTTTAATAGTCTAAGGATGATTGAAATGTAATATATGTTTATACATATTATTAACCATTTGACAATGTACACACACTTTGTAAACAGAGCAATTGAACCCGAGTCTCCTATGATAAGCATCACCCGCTTTTCCATTGGGACCACTTATTGGGTTCTGATATTAAATTCTTTATCAATTTATTTATAGTTTATTTCAACATTTAGTTTTAATTTAGTCATGTTTTGGAATGAGTTTAGTGGAGTTGAACCTTTAGAAAACAACATATATGAGACAGACCATTAGGGGGCAGATTAGAAATGAGATTTATTGTCACGATTCACAGGAACGCCAATTTATACATATATTCTAAGATATAATAAACATGTCGTATGTTGGAGAGAGACTAGCTTGAACCAGTTAAACAAGCATGTATTGATCCAGCATTCTTGTACTTTGCTTAGCAACTGAAAGGAGATCCCAAGCAAGGTTCAAGCTTCCACCTTTGATGGGCAGTTTTGTGGAGCCAGTGAACTTCTCCAAGTTGATGGGCAGTTTTAAGGGTAAACTACAACCAAGGTCACTTAATTAATAGATTTAGTAACAAATATGTTACTTTTCTTTTAAAAGTTACAAATATGTCAATCAATTAACTTATTGTTACAAACAAGTCACTCTGCCTACAAGCAGATCACTCAACTAACATATTATTATAAGCAGATCACTCAGTTAACACAAAGAGGAGTAACATGCTTGTAACAATATGTTAATTGAGTAAACTTCTTGTAACGATATGTTAATTGATTGACATATTTATAATTTTAATGACTTGTTTACAATAATATGTTAATTGAGTGACATGTTTGTAACTTTTTAAAAAATAACTAAAATCATAGTTAAGTGATCTTGGTTGTAGTTTACCCTAGTTTTAATTCACGCATCCTAGACAACAGTTTGAAGTCAAAATCCTATAGTCCAAACCAACAAGGGTTGGGTACAATGACAAGACACATTATTTTTTCACCGAAAAAATTCTAGTTCAAATCTTGAAGATGATATTATTGAGTGGTAGTGCCACAAATTCTGAATATAAATCATAAAATAAACATGTACTATAAAAAAATCATATAGTTCGATTACAATTGAGGCAGCTTCTGAGCCCAACAGAAAGTTTGCATAGTGACACGGGGCTAGTCTTCTGCTAGACAACCATGCGGCCTTAGCTGCTTTCTCGGTTGAAAACTGGGCTAAGTCACCTGAAAAACTCCTAAGTAGGAATACTTAGAAACCGATGCGAAACAAAAGAAAGGTGATGGAAAAAGAACAAGAGAAAGTGAGTGAATACTGAGTTGTATTACTCTGGGTAAAAGCTTACAAACTGAAGTAAGTGATGAATGAATGATGAAATGACCAGCTTATCCTATCTGCAACATTTGAATTTCAAATAAAAGATAAAGTGGGAATTATCTTTACAAATAAGCACAAAAATGATAAGTAAGATGCCTTATCGGATTTCACCATGGTAAATATTCTTCTTGCTCATTTCACCATGGTAAAAGGCCAGCTTCCATGGGCTATTTGGCAAGCCCAAAATGCTGTAGAGATAGGCTTAGGCTGCCATAGTTGCATTTGTCTTGGTCGCGGGCTTGCGGTCCGTGACATTCTCCCCCACTAGTTCTAGCGGCGCCCTCGTCGCTAGAATGGTATCGGTCGATTTGCTCCTGGAATTGCCATAAGGCATCGGCTGGTTCCCAACTCATCTCACACTCGGGAAGACCCTTCTATTGAACAAGGTACCCATGCCTTGGTCGATTTCCCACTTGACGAACGGCTCTCTCTGAATGGATCGCTTCTACCTCTTTCTCGTATGAGACCTTTACTTCGACTGATGCTCGGTGTGATTTGCCCCGATCTGGATCTCCTCATCATGGTGATATGCCTTCAACAAACTCACATGAAATATCGGATGAGCTCGGGTGGTCGGCGACAACTCTAGTCGATAGGCCATGGTGCCTACCCGCTTCACAACTTTGAACGACCCCTCATATCATTGCACAAGCCCCTTGTGATTTGGGTTGCGCAAGATCAAAGTCAGTTTGGCAAGGACTAGATTGCCAACCTCAAAGTACACATCACGCCGCTTTCGATCTGGCCACTTTTTGGTCCGCTTTCCCGCTTTACGCAAGCATGCACTGGCTAAGTCATAAAGCTTATGCCACTCCTTGGCAAAATGATAGGCTGCTGGACTCGACCCCCGGTACCCGGTCACAACCGTGTTCGGTCTAAGCGGCTGCTGCCCGGTTACAATCTCGAACGGACTCTGGTTTGTCGCATCGCTCCGCTGCAAGTTGTAAGAGAACTAGGCCACATCCAACAGCTTTGGCCAGTCACGATGATTAGCACTCACATAGTGCCTCAAGTAGATCTCAACGAGTGCATTCACTCTCCCGATTTGCCCATCGGTCTGCGGGCGGACACTCGTCGAGAAGTTCAAGTTTGAGCCCAACAACTTGAACAACTCTATCCAAAACCTCTCCGTGAACCTCGTGTCTCGATCACTGATAATCGATTGTGGAACACCCGGTACTTCACCACGTGCTTGAAAAAAAGCCTAGCTGCCTCCTCAGCTGGACACACCTTGGGTGTTGGGATAAATGTCGCATACTTGGAAAATCTGTCTACGACCACCATAATACTAGACTTTCCATTAACAACTGGCAAACCGACTATAAAATCCATGGAAACACTTACGCATGGTTTCTCCGAAATTGGCAAAGGCTGCAACAACCCCGCTGGACTCTTCTGCTCGGTCTTGTCTTACTGGCACACAAGGCAAGTCTTCACATAGGCTTCAACATCACTACCCATGTGCGGCCAATAATAGTGCTCCGCCATCAAGGCCAATGTCCGGTTCATCCCCGGATGTCCCGCCCACTTGGAATCATGGCATTCCTTCATGAGCTCATTTCGGATTCCATCAAACTGAGGCACAAAGAGGTGATGTCCACGAACAAACAATAACCCTTCCTCTAGCCAAAACCTTCAGGTTTTTCCCTCCTTGGCAAGTTCGATCAATGACTTGGCCGTTGGATCATGTGTCAATCCCTCATTGATGTGCTCCAGCATTTGTCCTTCTGGAAAACTCGCAAACTCCATGGTATACCTCCGGCTTAGAGCATCAGCCACATAATTCATCTTCTCTGGTTTGTGCTCCAAAGTAACATTAAACTCTGCAAGAAACTCCTACCAACGAGCTTGCTTCGAGGACAACTTCTTCTAAGTCAAGAAGTAACTATTGGTGACATTGTCTGTGTACACCACGAACTTGGACCCAAACATATAGTGTCTCCATGTGCGTAGACAATGCACCACCGCTGTCATCTCCTTCTCATGGATCGTGTATCTCCGCTCGGTCTCATTTAGCTTCCGGCTTTCATATGTAACCGGATGTCCCTCTTGCATTAAGACCCCACCAATGGCAATGTCGGATGCATCAGTGTGAACTTTGAAAGGTTTGGTGTATTCTGGCAACACCAAGAAAGGCTCACTCACCATGGCGAGCTTGATCTCATCAAAGGCTTTCTGGCACTTCAATCCCCAATCCCATGCCTTGTCCTTCTTCAGCAAGTCGGTCAATGGTGCGACAATTTTGGATTAGCTTTTGACAAACCTCCGATAGTAATTCGCCAACCTCATGAAAGATCTCAGCCTGGTTACCTTAGTTGGCACCGCCCATTCTTCAATGTCTCGAACCTTCTCCTTGTCTATTCGGATCATGCCTCCTCCAACAATATGGCCAAAGAAAGGAACCTCTTGCTGGGCAAATGATCACTTATCCTTCTTGACATACAACTCATTTTCCCATAAGACTTTGAACACCTCCCGCAAGTGTTCGACATGCTCCTCTAATGTCTTGCTGTAGATGACAATGTCATCGAGGTAGACTACAACAAACTTGTCCAGGAACGGTTGTACCACCTTGTTCATCAGGGTACAGAAAGTAGTTGGTGCATTCGTGAGGCCAAAAGGCATAACAAGATACTCAAAAGAATCATACCTCATCACACAAGCTATTTTCGGCTCATCACCATCGGCTATTCTGACTTGGTAGTAGCCCGATCGCAAGTCCAACTTGGTGAACCACCTTGCACCACCAAGCTGGTCGAACAAGTTCGCAATGAGAGGAATCAGATACTTGTTCTTTACTGTGAGCTTATTCAAAGCCCTATAGTCGATGCACATCCGTTAGGACCCATCGTGCTTCTTCTAGAACAACACCGGCACACCGTAGGGTGCCTTTGATGGGCGGATGTAACCGGCATCTAAGAGATCGTTCAACTGTCTGCGCATCTCCTCTAACTCAGGCGGGGCTAGCCGGTAAGGGGCTCGAGCGGGGAGCTCCGCACCTGGCACAAGCTCAATCTTGTGATCAACATCCCTCTTTGGAGGCAACTTCTTTGGCAACTCTGCAAGCATCATAACTTCAAATTCTGCCAAGACTCGTCCTACCTCATCAGAGACTCCCTCGGTTGCGACAGGCTTATCGCACACCAAGGCTGCCAAGAAGGTCGGCTTCTCCTTGCGCACCACATTTGAAAACTAGATTTCGGATAGAACTTTTGCACCTACTCCTGACCCTCGGCTCACTGGAACAATTCATTGATGTTTTGGATCTAGAATACACAGACAATCTGCAAAAGGAACAAGGAACGCGTTGATCCGATCTAGAAAACTTAACCCAAGCACAAAATCAAAGTCATCGAGTGGGATTACCTTGACGGCTTCCTTACCGGTCCAACCTCCAATGTCAAGTTGAACTCTCTTTGTGACTCCCGCAATCGGTACTTCCTTGGCATTCATTGTCTTGATGGATCCACTGGACTTCTCGACAGTAAGGCCAAGTTTCTCGGCAGTTTGCTCGGATATGAACAGTTTAGAGGCACTGGTGTCAACTAGTGCACTCAACTTCTAGCCAGCAATAGAGATGTCGATGAACATCAACCCCTTCTTCTTTCGACTCTTCTTAACCTCCATTGTACTAATGATGGAGCCAAGCTTCAGAGCCTCGCTAGTCTCACCATCAGTTGTCTCTTTAAGGGCAGCGATTTTGCTCTTTTGAGGATAATCCCTGATAATATGCCCTTCTTTGTGGCAATGGAAGCACTTGCCATGCTGCTTGTCCCTCGAATCTGCATGTTTCCCATTCGAAGGCTTACTCCCGCCACTCGAATCTTTGTCGGATCGACTTGACTTCTCCTTGTCTCCACCATGACCTTTGTACTTCGGTTTTGGTTTGGAGGAGTCAGGTTTCTTACGCCCAACCTCAATGATGGACTCGGTAGCAGTCAAGGTAGCAGAGAGCTTAGTCACTCCCCGTCGCTGCAACTTCATCTTCGCTCATGGTTGCAACCCATCCATGAAGGTGAAAAACCCATCATCTTCACTCAAACTCGAGACTTGCAAACTTAACTCTGCGAACTTTCAGACATGGTCCCTCAAAGACTTGGCATCTTCTTGCCTGAGTCGCCTCAGCTTTGACCGTGCCTCATCTTCAGCATACGGAGGATGATACTGTTCCTTGAACTCTTCTTGGAACTCCTTCCAAGTCTCGATGGCAGTGTTCCCACGCTTCACATCTTCGCACCTACGTCACCACCACATTTGTGCAAGATCAATTAAGTAAATACTTGCAATGCTTACCTTCTTAGCATCTTCCACGATGCTCACGGCTTTGAAGTATTGCTCCATTCCACAAAGGAAATTCTATACTTCCTGGGTGGACCTCGTCCCCTTAAACTTTTATGGTTTGGGGATATTTCCCGAGGTTCTAGGCGCTGCAACAGTCACATTGTTCGCAATCGCAGCTTTCAGCACAAGTAACTCAGTCTTGAGCAGCTCCACTTCCTTCTTCAGTTCATCTTTCTCGGACTTCAAACTCTTTGCCTTGAGCTCCTCAACCTCATCCCTTAGTGCAACCACCATGGCCTCTAAGGCATCGCCACGCTTAGACATCTTCACATCCATCCCATTAAGAGCCTCCTAAACATCATCCTGAATTCCCTCCAAGGACTCGAGCTTTTCAAAATCCAACGAACTCAGCTTCTCAACGTCCATCGACTCCAACGGTTCCAACGTCGCCTTGGCCTCCGCCATGGATTCTTCAAGCTTGGTAGCCATTCCCTGGATCGATGTGATCATGTCTTTCGATGAACCCCTCTTGGATTTGTCAGCTGTGGCCTCTGTACCCTTCTTCACTGCATTGTTCTCTCCATCACGTGCCATCTCGAATCAGCAACTTCTCAGCAAAACCTCGCTCTGATACCACTTAACACGGGTCTAGTTTTCTGCTAGACAACTGTGCGGCCTTAGCTGCTTTCTCAGTTGAAAATTGGGCTAATTCACCTAAAAAACTCCTAAGTAAGAATACTTAGAAACCGCTGCGAAACAAAAGAAAGACGATGGCAAAATAATAAGAGAAAGTGAGTGAATACTGAGTTGTATTACACTGGGTAAAAGCTTACAAACTGAAGTAAGTGATGAATGAATGATGAAATGACCTGGGTTGAGCCTCCTTTTATAGTGAGAGCTCAGTACAATCAACAGTTAAGATTACAATGGATCAATGGTCCAGATGAGAGCTTATCCTATCTACAACATTTGAATTTCAAATAAGAGATAAAGTGGGAATTGTCTTTACAAATAAGCACAAAAATGATAAGTAAGATGCCTTATCGGATTTCACCATGGTAAATACTATGCTTGCTCATTTCACCATGGTAAAATGCCAGTTTCCCTGGGCCATTTGGCAAGCCCAAAATGCTGTAGAGATAGGCTTGGGCTGCCATGGTTGCACTTGTCTCGGTCGCGGGCTTGCGGTCCGTGACATTAATGTTACGCCTGGATTAATCCCACATCGGAAAGGAAAATGGGGGTCTTGGGATATAAATACGGTGGCGCTGCATATCCTATCAGACATGTCTTTTGGGAAGAGGGTAATGGCCCCGTGACAAGTGGTATCAGAACGACCCTTTGACTGCCGGATTTCACGCCGAGCGCCCATGAGTGGGGTAGGCAGGGTGGACAACTGTGACAAGGTGGCCCATCACGAGGGCGTCACGAGGTTGAGTGGGGGAGAATGTCACGCCTGGGAAGAGACGGGGTCATTAATCCCATATCGGAAAGGAAAAGGGAGGTCTTGGGATATAAATACGGTGGCGCTGCACATCCTATCAGACATGTCTTTTGGGAAGAGGGTAATGGCCCCGTGACAAGACCCAACAGAAAGTTTGCATAGCACTTTGTGGTAGACATTGTGACCCAATTTCCGAATTGTCATTGACAACGAACCCTTACGCAAAAAAAGGAGCCCACTTATTAAGGACTGCAGACACATTGTCATTGGAAGCCATGTCTTTAATCTCTCGGCTAAGCCAATAAGAAAGCTTGTTTTCTTGCATAATTGTTTGGGTAAACTAATCTAAGGCCACTAAACTATTAAAGCTTGTTTTCTTGCATAATTGTTTGGGTAAACTAATCTAAGGCCACTAAACTATTTTTCTAATTTTATTTTGAGCATTAAACTATGAATTTTATCAATTAAATTATTAAACTATTTAAATGGTTTCAACAAAGCCACTAACTGTTAATTGTTGAGAGATTTGTAGACGTGTAATTAAGCAAATTTATATAATTACATATTTAATTTTAGTCACTTATGCATTCTATCAATTTGGTCTTAGTTTTAATTTAATTCAATTATTTCTCCAAATGGTGATAAATTTTTAAGAAAATATAATTGAATTATGTATGTAAAAGTATATTTATATACAAATCTGAAATTTCAAAATTATTAATTAAGTTCCAAAAATTAATTCAATAATTATATATATATAATTATAAAAATAAAAAGTGGAAAATATATTAAATTTGATTTGAAAATATAAAAAATTAAACTCGTTTTTATTTTAAATATTGCTTTAACTACGGATTAAAATATATGCAAAATGTTATCAGTTTTTAATTAACTATTGGATTTGGTTTAGTTGTTTAGGAGCGCCCTTTTACTCAAAAAAATTCACGTTAAAGCCCCTTCATTATGGATGGAAATCGTCTGTCTCTAAGTATGTCTTTTTTGGTGACCCCACTTTAAATTAGTGGATTTAAGATTTAAGGTTTAGAGTTTAAAGTTAGGGTTTATGGTTAGGGTTTAAGAAATTAGGGGCATGGTGTATTTTTTAGGGTGTAGGATTTAAGATATGAAATTTACAGTTAGAATTTAAAATTTAATTTTTAAGTACTTTTTAGTGTAAGGCACAAAAAGAAACATACTTAAGAGCACAGGATTTTTGTTCCTTCATTATCACTTTTATTCTCTTTATTTACCTTGCATTAACTACAATATAAATATATACCAAATATTGTAAACCTTAAAGCAAACATGAGATTTGACTCCATTGTCTAGCATTGTCTATTATCCACCAACGGCCCGGTTTAAGTCTCGCTAAGTCCATTCTCCATTTTTTTTTTTACAATTGGAGAAATTTTGGAGGGAAATTTATTGAATATAATTAAAATTATGACTAAATTAATAGAATGTGTTAGTAACGAGGAGTAAATGTATATTTATACAAATATATTAAATTGTAACATCAACAGTTAACGGTGAGTGGCTTGATTGAAACCATTTTAATAGTTTAGTGGTTCAATTGAAAAAATTCATAATTCGGTGGTCAAAATAAAATCAAACCAATAATTTAGTGGTGAAAATAGAATCAGATCAATAGTTCAACGGTCTTGGAGGTAGTTTGTCCTAATTGTTTTGATAAAGAAGTGCTAGAGAAGGTTACTCCGGAGAAGTCGATTTAAACTCATATAAGATGGGACAACATGAATATTTTTGACCACTCGATCCTTCAAAATCTTTTTTAAATTATGATATGTGATACTTCTTTCTTCTATGGTCCACTTTTCTACATGTTTTGGAAGCATAACACCATCAACTTCATAAATAGAAGGCTTCCATTAATCGACAACATCTCTCCATGTAATACCCCAAAGTTTGCTTGTTAGTTGATTTATATTTGCTTTATATGTGCTTGGTGATCAGTTTGCAAAGTTCTTAAAATTGATAGTTTTAGTTTGGTGACTAAAACGTAAGATTTCAAAGTTTGGTGACAAAAGTGAAAGGTTGGGAAAATTATAAGGACCAAAATGGTAATTTTCCCAGTAATAAATTTTATGGTAAAAATGAATAGTTTAGATCAGAAGAATAAATTCAGTGGGAATCGGATTTTTGGTACGAGAATTGTGTAAAAAGCTAGTAAAGATATAAGTTTTGGTAAATTTTTCGGGTAAGTATTCGAACTCGGAAAATTATGAAATTTTAATTGGAGCCTTATTTAGACTCAAGGAACCTTTTGCTGAAATTTGAGAATTTTCTGAGACTGTTTAGATTCGATCATATTTGATACCTTATTAATTATCAGTATTTCGAATCGAGTTTAAATTTTAGAGATGGGCCCCATTGGAGTTGGAAAATTTATAAAATATTCATTTTGAATATTTTATTATGTTTTGGTTGGTTTCTTGAGGTTGGTTGAATTTCAAGAGAACTAGTTAGTTTTCTACTAGTTAGTTAAAATCTAACTATAATCAAATTTGATTTAGTCAAATGATGGATAAGATTAATTAAATGAATAACAAATTCATTTAATTATATGACACTTGTCATGGTAGTAATTAAAGATGAATACATGTGGCTTGGTTTGATTTATTTTTAAGTATTTGGTAATTAATAATGCCAAATGGCATTATTAAAGAAAAATAAAAGGGATAAATATGATAAAAAAAAATCAAACCATTATCTTCATTCTTCCAGCAAGTTTCGAAAGCCTTAGCCAAGGGAGAAAAAAAATTCAACATCATTTTTGAGCTTACAAGGTTAGTTTTAAGGTTTTGCTATTAGATAAGAAATTAATCTCCTTGATTTTCTCTACATCTTGATATAATTTTTGCTTAGTTTCCATGTGTTTTTGTTGAGCTTGGAGGATTGGTTAGATGAAGAATTATGGGGAAACTATGGCAAAATTTTTGGTTTGAGGTTGGAAATGATGAAATGGAAGATTATATTTTTGTTGTTAGATTAAAGAAAAAAAAGTCTTGATTTTTAAAGAGGAAATTTTAGGGTTTTTGATAAAAATTGAATTGGAAGGTGTTGTAGAAGAAAGAATTGTTTAGAATGATGATATAAATGGTTTGGAGTGAAATCCCTAATTAATTTGGCATGAGGGACCAATTTGCAAATTTTGAAAAGTTTGGGGACTAAATTATAAAATTTGTTTTTGGAGTGTAGTGGCTTGAAAAATCAAGTTAAGTGGTTTGGAGGCTTAATTTGAAATTTTTGGTGACTTTGGGACTTGATTGTAATTTTCGGAAATATTAGTGACCAAGTTGGAAATTTCTAAAGCTTAGGTCCTTGAGTGTATTTGATGAAAAATGCAAGGATTTAGTTTGAAATTGATGTTAGAAGCTTGAAAATGTCCTTAGGGACTAAAATGCAAAGTTTGGAAATTTTTATAAAAAGTGTGAAAAAAATTGGTTGAATATGGAAATTTTTTCGGATCAATTTTATTGATTTTAGATAATTATTGGTTATTTCCATTATTATTGGTGAATTGGGAATATTCTAACATATACTTTGAAATGGTATATGTTATGATTTTTGTAGATAATCAGTCAAATCGGGGACATAATAATCGAAAGGGCAAAGAAAAAGTACAGGACTGAAATCGAGTAGTGAGACATTTTGATACAAGGCAAAGGTGAATGCATGCATGTTTTTATAATATGTGATAGGAAGACTTGCGATAAGTCGACCTAAAAAGGTAATTATTTTTTTAAAGTATGAAATTGTTTTAAATGATACTTGTCTCGTATTTTTAAAGAATGGCAGCATATTGTAAAATGGAAATGGACGTATTGGAGTATGAACTGCTCCTTTACGATTGAGTTACATGATTTAAATTATAATGCCATGCTAGCCATTATGTTATTGCAGGAAATATTTTTATATTTGCCCTTGGTCATGAGTAGACAATATTGTGGTATACCATTAGAGTCACATGATTTCGACATTTCGCTTGTTTTCGATACCTTCAGGTGTCGCTCGTTTTCGATACCTTCGGGTGTCGCTCGTTTCGATACTTTATTGTGTCGCTTGTTCGATACTCTAATGTGTCGCTCGTTTCGTCACTTCGGTGGCGCTTGTTTTCGTCATTTAATTATGGCGCTCGCAAAGAATAGTACTTTTAGTACACGACTCGTATATTAGTCACTCAATATTACCTTGGGCTATACGATTTTTAATTGATGAATTAAATTATGTTTCAACATAATATGATATGTTTTTTTTCCTGCATATTATGAAAAGTATTATGAAATTTAATAGGTTTTACAAGTATCATAAATTGTTTATGGTTTATTTCATGTTACTTACCTTATGCCTCACTGAGTATATTCTCAGCGTGTATTTCGGTGATACGCGTAGGTTGCCGGAATAGCTAGTGGGATAGCTTTTGCATCAGATCGGGTATTAGGGCCTACAACGCAGACAGGTTATTTTCTTGTATCTATGGCATCCTATTTTGTTGTATTTAGTGGCATGTAATTAAGTAACCTGTCAGTTTTGTAAAATTTTAAATCCGGCTTGCCTTGTAATAGTTCAAAATTAAAACACGATTTATATAATTATAATACTTTATGCTTATCTTTTAAATTGACAATATTAGTATTATGAGTTAAGAAAAAATAATAATAATAAATTTGTTAGCCTAAATTTAGCATGATAAGTATATTATATATTTTCTGTGACATTCTCGATTCATATTCGTGTACGGATACGGGTCTGGGGTGTTACATTTATTGGTATCAGAGCTACAGGTTTAGCCGGTTCTGGATTTATTTTTGAGTAATGAAAGTGTTTTAAAGTGTACATGCCACTAGGATGTCGTTTATACTTGAAAATGATATCTGTTTAGTTGATGCTATTGCTTATGAGTTTAGTGAATGTTATGAGTACAGATTTAGGAAGGAGAGGGTTCCCGACACGCTGCAGAGTAGGCAAGGCCTGAGATTGCTCCTGATGCCGGAGAAGAGGTCCAGCAGTCGGTACAGCCGGAAACGCTGGTTCAGGATCAGGGCACATTTTTGCAGACTCTGAATGCTATATTGAATAGACCTCCCCGACTGAATGTACCAAAGGAGCTAAAGACACTTTAGGCTTCGAATTTTAAAGGAGAAGAAGATGGTGATCCACTCTCAGCCGATACATGGCTTAATGATGTACAATCTATATTAGCTCGCATCGGATGCGATGATCGAGGAAAGCTTGATGGTGTAGTTTCTCTATTGAGAGGGTCAGCTCTGATCTGGTGGAACACCATTACAGCTCGTGTGCACGAGGAGATCACCTGGCAGTTTTTCCTTCGAGAGTTTTGAAGGAAATATATCGGAGCTATTTTTGTTAGAGAGATGAGACAGCAGTTCATCGATCTGAAGCAAGAAGGACGATCGATTTATGAGTATGAGTGTGATTTCAACCGCTCGAGCCGATTTCTCATCACGAAGCTGCTACCTCATCGAGAGAACTGTTATAGACAGTTTCATTGGTGGTTTGGATTCGAGATATCAGGAGGTGTTAGTGGCCAACCCTATCCAAAATTTTCAGGATGCTGTTAATAAAGCCAAAGCGATGGAGAATGTTCGAGACAAGGCCGAGAAAGAGACGTCTGGGCAGAAAAGAGGAGTCGAATCATCTTTTACTTCGCGATCAGCTAAGCGAGGTAAAGGTAATTTTCAGCAAGGTAAACTGGATATTCGGCATCTCGAGGTCGGACCGGTCAAGCCTGGAAAGTCTAAGGGTACTTCGCAAAGAATGCGAAACAGGATCAGAGCTCCACGGTGTAAGCACCGTAATCGTATCATCGTGGAGAGTGCCGAAAAGTTACAGTGCCTATTTCAACTGTGGAGAGATGGGACACTTTGTTCGAGATTGTCCGGCTCGTGAAGACAGATCGGTCCGCATGAGAGATCGGTGGGTATGCGGGAGGCCGAGGCCGTGGATCGAAGGTTCGTCTCAGACAGGTTCCAGGAAAGATGACAGAGCTTCTGCTCGAGTCTATCATATTCAGACTCGTGATGACCGAGATGATCGGGAGGATCCTGACATCATCATAGGTACTTTTCTACTTTATGGTGAACCTGTTTTTGTTTTGATAGACACTGGATCCACACACTCCTATGCTAGTGCTAAATTGGTACGGGATAGAGGAATTCCTGTAGTGTCTACTCAGAGTGATGTGATAGCTGTCAATCCACTTGGTCAAAGTGCTCGGGTAACCAGGGTATGTAAGGACTGTTCACTGATAGTTTAGGGACATGAGTTTTCAGCTAATTTATTGGAGTTATCTTTTGATGATTTGGAGATTATTCTGGGTATGGATTGGCTTCATGCCCATGATGCTACTGTGAGATGTCATCAGCAACAGTTGATTTCGAGGGCAGCTGATGGATAAGAGATTATAGTTTTGGGAGAAGGATCTCGGTGTTTGCAGAATGTGATTTCAGCCCTTAAAGCTAAAAAAGTTGTTGGAACAGGTTGCCGGGCTTTTTGGCACATGTAGTGGATAATCAAAAGGATGGTAATGATCTCGGTGCCATTCTCGACAAATCTGAGACTTTCCGGATGTGTTTCGGAGGAATTGCAGGTTTGGCACCGGAAAAGGAAGTTCAGTTTGGAATTGAGGTAATTCTAGGGACTGAACCAATATCGATGGCTCCATATAGAATGACACCGGCAGAGTTAAGAGAATTGAAGTCACAGTTGCAAGAATTGCTGGATAAAGGATTTATTCATCCTAGTATTTCACCGTGGGGAGCACCGGTATTGTTTGTTAAAAAGAAAGATGGTTCGTTGCGACTGTGTATTGATTATCGACAGCTGAACAAAGTGACTATTAAAAATAAGTATCCACTACCGAGAATTGAAGATTTGTTTGATCAGCTAAAAGGAGCAGTAGTGTTTTCCAAGATTGATCTTCAATCAGGCTATTATCAGTTGAAAGTCAAAGAGGAGGATGTTCTGAAGACAGCTTTTCGAACAAGGTATGGTCATTACGAGTTTGTGGTTATGTCATTCGGTCTTACTAATGCTCCAGCTGCATTTGTGGACTTGATGAACCGAGTGTTTCAACCATACCTTGATCAGTGTTTAGTGGTCTTCATTGATGATATTTTAGTGTATTTGAAGATCAAAGAAGATCATGATGTGCACCTGCGAATAGTATTGCAGATTTTGAGAGAAAAGAAGTTGTATGCCAAGCTCTCAAAATGTGAGTTTTGGCTGTCCGAGGTGGCTTTCTTAGGACACATTGCTTCAGTTGAGGGGATACGAGTTGATCCTAAGAAAGTACAGTCCATCCTTGAATGGAAAGTTCACAAGAATATTACCGAGGTTCGTAGTTTCTTGGGATTGACTGGATACTATCGCAGGTTTGTCAAGGATTTTTCTTTGATAGCTGCTCCATTTTTACCAAATTGTTGAGAAAAGATGTGCCATTTGTTTGGAATGATAAATGCCAAGAGAGTTTTGATCATTTGAAGAAAGTTTTTGTAAGCTCCAGTATTAGTTCAGCCTGAGTCGGGTAAGGAATTTATTTCAGACAAATGATGCATCTTATATTGGTTTGGGTTGCGTGCTGATGCAAGAAGGAAAGGTGATTGCTTATGCTTCCCGACAGCTGAAAACACATGAGAAGAATTATCCGACACATGATTTGGAGCTTGCTGCAGTAGTGTTTGCTCTGAAAGTTTGGCGACATTATCTATACGGTAAGCGTTGTCATGTTTACACTGATCACAAAAGTTTAAAGTATCGATGACTCGAGAAAGAGTTGAATTTGAGGCAACGAAGATGGTTGGAGCTAATAAAAGACTATGATCTGGTTATTGATTATCATCCCGGCAGAGCTAATGTTGTAGCGGATGCTTTGAGCCGGAAGACATTTGCTACATTACGAGCTATGAATGCTCAGTTGAAAGGACAATCTGATGGTTCATTTTCGTGGAATTAAGAATAAAATCAGCATTGTTGGACCGGATTAAAGAAAGTCAAGCAGCAAGATAAAGAATGTACGAAAAGATTAAACAAGTGGAATCGGGTGAAGTGAAGAATTATGAGATTAGACCCGATGGATGTCTTTATTATAAAGACATGTTGTATATCCTCAAGATGCTAAGTTGAAATGGGATCTCGCTTATGGAAGCTCACTATAGTCCATTGACTATACATCCAGTGGAAACAAGATGTACCAGATTTGAGAAGTCGATCTTGGTGGCGGTATGAAGAGAATGATTTTAGAGTTTGTTGCTAAATGTTTGACCTCGTGAAGGTGAAAGCAGAGCATCAAGTGCCATCAGGGAAGCTGCAGTCTATTTCTGTTCCAGAATGGAAGTGGGAAAGGATTACGATGGATTTTATTACAGGACTGCCTCTGACTCCCAGTAAGAATGATTCTATCTGGGTGATTGTGGACAGATTAACCAAGACAGCTCATTTCATACCAGTTCGGACAGATTATCAGATGAGCAGGTATGCTGAGTTGTTTATTAAAGAGGTGGTTTGACTTCATGGAGTACCCTCATCTATAGTGTCTGACAGAGATCCCAAGTTTACATCCAAGTTTTGGAAAGCATTACAGAAGGCAATTGGGACACGTTTGCATTTTAGTACAACCTTTTATCCGCAGACTGATGGTCAGTCAGAACGAGTGATTCAGATCCTTGAGGATATGCTGAGAACTTGTGTTATTGAATTTGAGGGATCTTGGGAAAAATACTTGTCGTTGGCAGAATTTGCTTATAATAACAATTATCAGGCAAGTATACAGATGGCACCATTTGAGGCGTTGTATGACAGAAAGTGTAGATCGCCGTTGAATTGGTTCAAGTTACAGGATTACAAGATTTTAAAGCCGGATCTGTTACAAGACACAGAGGAAAAAGTAAAGATTGTGCAAGAAAATCTTAAAAAGGCTGCAGACCAACAAAAAGCATATACGGATTTGAAAAGAAAAGATATCCAGTTTAAGGTGGGAGAAAAAGTGTTTTTAAAGGTTTCTCCTTGAAAGAAAATCATGAGATTTGGACGCAAAGGAAAGTTAAGTCCTCGATACATTGGACCGTATGAGATTTTAAAGAAAGTGGGCCCTGTTGCTTATCAGTTGGCTCTTCCACCGGAAATGAGTAAAATCCATGATGTTTTTCATGTCTCCATGCTTCGAAGGTACCGATCAGATACATCTCATGTGATTGCACCCGATGAGATCGAATTACAGTCAGACCTGACGTACGAGGAAGAACCAGTCAGGATATTAGCTTATGGTACTAAAGAGTTGAGAAACAAGCGGATACCTTTGGTTAAAGTCTTGTGGCGTAATCATAAAGTTGAAGAAACGACATGGGAGACGAAGGAAATGATGGAGAAGCAGTACCCACATATGTTTAAACCAGGTACGCTCTGAAAATTCGAGGACAAATTTTCTTAAGGGGGAAGAATTGTAATACCCCAAAGTTTGCTTGTTAGTTGATTTATATTTGCTTTATATGTGCTTGGTGATTAGTTTGAAAAGTTCTTAAAATTGATAGTTTTAGTTTGGTGACTAAAACGTAAGATTTCAAAGTTTGGTAACAAAAGTGAAAGGTTGGGAAAATTATAAGGAGCAAAATGGTAATTTTCCCAATAATAAATTTTATGGTAAAAATGAATAGTTTAGATCAGAAGAATAAATTCAGTGGGAATCGGATTTTTGGTATTTAAAATTGTGTAAAAAAGCTAGTAAAGATATAAGTTTTGGTAAATTTTTCGGGTAAGTATTCGAACTCGGAAAATTATGAAATTTTAATTGAGCCTTATTTAGACTCAAGGAACCTTTTGCTGAAATTTGAGAATTTTCTGAGACTGTTTAGATTCGATCATATTTGATACCTTATTAATTATCAGTATTTCGAATCGAGTTTAAATTTTAGAGATGGGCCCCATTGGAGTTGGAAAATTTATAAAATATTCATTTTTAATATTTTATTATGTTTTTGTTGGTTTCTTGAGGTTGGTTGAATTTCAAGAGAACTAGTTAGTTTTCTACTAGTTAGTTAAAATCTAACTATAATCAAATTTGATTTAGTCAAATGATGGATAAGATTAATTAAATGAATAAAAATTCATTTAATTATATGACACTTGTCATGGTAGTAATTAAAGATGAATACATGTGGCTTGGTTTGATTTATTTTTAAGTATTTTGTAATTAATAATGCCAAATGGCATTATTAAAGAAAAATAAAAAGGATAAATATGATAAAAAAATCAAACCATTATCTTCATTCTTCCAGCAAAGTTTGAAAGCCTTAGCCAAGGGAGAAAAAAATTTCAACATCATTTTTGAGCTTACAAGGTTAGTTTTAAGGTTTTGCTATTAGATAAGAAATTAATCTCCTTGATTTTCTCTACATCTTGATATAATTTTTGCTTAGTTTCCATGTGTTTTTGTTGAGTTTGGAGGATTGGTTAGATGAAGAATTATGGGGAAACTATGGCAAAATTTTTGGTTTGAGGTTGGAAATGATGAAATGGAAGTGATTCAAGTATATTTTTGTTGTTAGATTAAAGAAAAAAAAGTCTTGATTTTCAAAGAGGAAATTTTAGGGTTTTTGATAAAAATTGAATTGGAAGGTGTTGTAGAAGAAAGAATTGTTTAGAATGATGATATAAATGGTTTGGAGTGAAATCCCTAATTAATTTGGCATTAGGGACCAATTTGCAAATTTTGAAAAGTTTGGGGACTAAATTATAAAGTTTGTTTTGAGTGTAGTGGCTTGAAAAATCAAGTTAAGTGGTTTGGAGGCTTAATTTGAAATTTTTGGTGACTTTGGGACTTGATTGTAATTTTCGGAAATATTAGTGACCAAGTTGGAAATTTCTAAAGCTTAGGTCCTTGAGTGTATTTGATGAAAAATGCAAGGATTTAGTTTGAAATTGATGTTAGAAGCTTGAAAATGTCCTTAGGGACTAAAATGCAAAGTTTGGAAATTTTTATAAAAAGTGTGAAAAAAAATTGGTTCGAATATGGAAATTTTTTTCGGATCAATTTTATTGATTTTAGATAATTATTGGTTATTTCCATTATTATTGGTGAATTGGGAATATTCTAACATATACTTTGAAATGGTATATGTTATGATTTTTGTAGATAATCAGTCAAATCGGGGACATAATAATCGAAAGGGCAAAGAAAAAGTACAGGACTGAAATCAAGTAGTGAGACATTTTGATACAAGGCAAAGGTGAATGCATGCATGTTTTTATAATATGTGATAGGAAGACTTGCGATAAGTCGACCTAAAAAGGTAATTATTGTTTTAAAGTATGAAATTGTTTTAAATGATACTTGTCTCGTATTTTTAAAGAATGGCAGCATATTGTAAAATGGAAATGGACGTATTGGAGTATGAACTGCTCCTTTACGATTGAGTTACATGATTTAAATTATAATGCCATGCTAGCCATTATGTTATTGCAGGAAATATTTTTATATTTGCCCTTGGTCATGAGTAGACAATATTGTGGTATACCATTAGAGTCACATGATTTCGACATTTCGCTTGTTTTCGATACCTTCAGGTGTCGCTCGTTTTCGATACCTTCGGGTGTCGTTTCGATGATACTTTATTGTGTCGCTTGTTCGATACTCTAATGTGTCGCTCGTTTCATCACCGGTGGCGCTTGTTTTAAATCATTTAATTATGGCGCTCGTAAAAAATAGTACTTTTTTAGTACACGACTTGTATATTAGTCACTCAATATTACCTTGGGCTATACGATTTTTATTTGATGAATTAAATTATGTTTCAACATAATATGATATGTTTTTTTTCCTGCATATTATGAAAAGTATTATGAAATTTAATAGGTTTTACAAGTATCATAAATTGTTTATGGTTTATTTCATGTTACTTACCTTATGCCTCACTGAGTATATTCTCAGCGTGTATTTCGGTGATACGCGTAGGTTGCCGGAATAGCTAGTGGGATAGCTTTTGCATCAGATCGGGTATTAGGGCCTACAACGCAGACAGGTTATTTTCTTGTATCTATGGCATCCTATTTTGTTTGTATTTAGTGGCATGTAATTAAGTAACTGTCAGTTTTGTAAAATTTTAAATCCGCTTGCCTTGTAATAGTTCAAAATTAAAACACGATTTATATAATTATAATACTTTATGCTTATCTTTTAAATTGACAATATTAGTATTATGAGTTAAGAAAAAATAATAATAATAAATTTGTTAGCCTAAATTTAGCATGATAAGTATATTATATATTTTCTGTGACATTCTCGATTCATATTCGTAATACGGATACAGTGCAGGGTGTTACATTTATTGGTATCGAGCTCTGAGTTTAGCAGGTTCTGGATTTATTTTTGAGTAATGAAAGTGTTTTAAAGTGTACATGCCACTAGGATGTCGTTTATACTTGAAAATGATATACATTTAGTTGATGCTATTGCTTATGAGTTTAGTGAATGTTATGAGTCTGATTTAGGAAGGAGAGGGTTCCGACCGGCTGCCCAGAGAGTAGGCAAGGCACGAGATTGCTCGATGCCGGAGAAGAGGTCCGGCCGAATGGTACAGACGGAAACGCTGCAGTTGAGGATCGGGCACATTTTTGCGGACTCGAATGCTATATTGAATAGACCTCCCACTGAATGTACCAAAGGAGCTAAAGACACTTTAGGCTTCGAATTTTAAAGGAGAAGAAGATGGTGATCCACTCTCGGCCGATACATGGCTTAATGATGTACAATCTATATTAGCTCGCATCGGATGCGATGATCGAGGAAAGCTTGATGGTGTAGTTTCTCTATTGAGAGGGTCACTCGATCCGGTGGAACACCATTACGGCTCGTGTGCACGAGGAGATCACTGGCGTTTTTCTTCGAGAGTTTTGAAGGAAATATATCGGAGCTATTTTTGTTAGAGAGATGAGACAGCAGTTCATCGATCCGAAGCAAGAAGGACGATCGATTTATGAGTATGAGTGTGATTTCAACCGTCGAGGCGATTCTTTCTTGAGCTGCTACCCTCCGAGAGAAGCTGTTATAGACGGTTTCATTGGTGGTTTGGATTGAGATATCGGGAGGTGTTAGTGGCCAACCCTATCCAAAATTTTCAGGATCTTTGTTAATAAAGCCAAAGCGATGGAGAATGTTCGAGACAAGGCGAGAAAGAGGCGTCACAGCGCGAAAAGAGAGTCGAATCATCTTTTACTTCGCGATCAGCTAAGCGAGGTAAAGGTAATTTTCAGCAAGGTAAATCTGGATATTCGGCATCTCGAGGTCGGACCGGTCAAGCTGGAAAGTCTAAGGGTACCGGCAAAGAATTGCGAAACAGATCGGGAGCTCCACGTGTAAGCACCGTAATCGGTATCATCGTGGAGAGTGCCGAAAAGTTACAGGTGCCTATTTCAACTGTGGAGAGATGGGACACTTTGTTCGAGATTGTCCAGCTCGTGAAGACAGATCGGTCCGCAGAGAGATCGGTGGGTATGCAGGGAGGCCGAGGCCGTGGATCGAAGGTTCGTCTCGGGCGGGTTCGGGAAAGATGACAGAGCTTACGCTCGAGTCTATCATATTGGACTCGTGATGACCGAGATGATCGGGAGGATCGACATCATCATAGGTACTTTTCTACTTTATGGTGAACTGTTTTTGTTTTGATAGACACCTTTGGATCCACACACTCCTATGCTAGTGCTAAATTGGTACGGGATAGAGGAATTCCTGTAGTGTCTACTCAGAGTGATGTGATAGCTGTCAATCCACTTGGTCAAAGTGCTCGGGTAACCAGGGTATGTAAGGACTGTTCACTGATAGTTTAGGGACATGAGTTTTCAGCTAATTTATTGGAGTTATCTTTTGATGATTTGGAGATTATTCTGGGTATGGATTGGCTTCATGCCCATGATGCTACTGTGAGATGTCATCAGCAACAGTTGATTTCGAGGGCAGCTGATGGATAAGAGATTATAGTTTTGGGAGAAGGATCTCGGTGTTTGCAGAATGTGATTTCAGCCCTTAAAGCTAAAAAGTTGTTGGAACAGGGTTGCCAGGCTTTTTTGGCACATGTAGTGGATAATCAAAAGGATGGTAATGATCTCAGTGCCATTCTGACAGTACGAGACTTTCCGGATGTGTTTTCAGAGGAATTGCCAGGTTTGGCACCGGAAAAGGAAGTTCAGTTTGGAATTGAGGTAATTCTAGGGACTGAACCAATATCGATGGCTCCATATAGAATGACACCGGCAGAGTTAAGAGAATTGAAGTCACAGTTGCAAGAATTGCTGGATAAAGGATTTATTCATCCTAGTATTTCACCGTGGGGAGCACCGGTATTGTTTGTTAAAAAGAAAGATGGTTCGTTGCGACTGTGTATTGATTATCGACAGCTGAACAAAGTGACTATTAAAAATAAGTATCCACTACCGAGAATTGAAGATTTGTTTGATCAGCTAAAAGGAGCAAAGTAGTGTTTTCCAAGATTGATCTTCAATCAGGCTATTATCGTTGAAAGTCAAAGAGGAGGATGTTCGAAGACTGACTTTTGAACAAGGTATGGTCATTACGAGTTTGTGGTTATGTCATTCGGTCTTACTAATGCTCCATTTGCATTTGTGGACTTGATGAACCGAGTGTTTCAACCATACCTTGATCAGTGTTTAGTGGTCTTCATTGATGATATTTTAGTGTATTTGAAGATCAAAGAAGATCATGATGTGCACCTGCGAATAGTATTGCAGATTTTGAGAGAAAAGAAGTTGTATGCCAAGCTCTCAAAATGTGAGTTTTGGCTGTCCGAGGTGGCTTTCTTAGGACACATTGCTTCAGTTGAGGGGATACGAGTTGATCCTAAGAAAGTACAGTCCATCCTTGAATGGAAAGTTCCCAAGAATATTACCGAGGTTCGTAGTTTCTTGGGATTGACTGGATACTATCGCAGGTTTGTCAAGGATTTTTCTTTGATAGCTGCTCCGCTTACCAAATTGTTGAGAAAAGATGTGCCATTTGTTTGGAATGATAAATGCCAAGAGAGTTTTGATCATTTGAAGAAAGTTTTAACAGAAGCTCCAGTATTAGTTCAGCCTGAGTCGGGTAAGGAATTTATTTCATACAGTGATGCATCTTATATTGGTTTGGGTTGCGTCTTGATGCAAGAAGGAAAGGTGATTGCTTATGCTTCCGGACAACCTGAAAAACACATGAGAAGAATTATCCGACACATGATTTGGAGCTTGCTGCAGTAGTGTTTGCTCACGAAAGTTTGGCGACATTATCTATACGGTAAAGCGTTGTCATGTTTACACCGATCACAAAAAGTTTAAAGTATCGATGACTCGAGAAAGAGTTGAATTTGAGGCAACGAAGATGGTTGGAGCTAATAAAAGACTATGATCGGTTATTGATTATCATCCCGTGAGCTAATGTTGTAGCGGATGCTTTGAGCGGAAGACATTTGCTACATTACGAGCTATGAATGCTCGAGTTGAAAGGACAATCGATGGTTCATTTTGGTGGAATTAAGAATAAAATCAGCATTGTTGGACGGATTAAAGAAAGTCAGCAGACAAGATAAAGAATGTACCGAAAAGATTAAACAAGTGGAATCGGGTGAAGTGAAGAATTATGAGATTAGACCCGATGGATGTCTTTATTATAAAGACATGTTGTATATCCCCGAAGATGCTAAGTTGAAATGGGATGCGCTTATGGAAGCTCACTATAGTCCATTGACTATACATCCGGTGGAAACAAGATGTACCAGGATTTGAGAAGTAAATCTTGGTGGCGGTATGAAGAGAATGATTTTAGAGTTTGTTGCTAAATGTTTGACTGTCGAAGGTGAAAGCGAGCATCAAGTGCCATCAGGAAGCTGCGGTCTATTTACATTCTCCGAATGGAAGTGGGAAAGGATTACGATGGATTTTATTACAGATCTGCCTCGACTCCCAAGAAGAATGATTCTATCCGGGTGATTGTGGACAGATTAACCAAGACAGACTCATTTCATACCAGTTCGGACAGATTATCGATGAGCGGTATATTTGAGTTGTTTATTAAAGAGGTGGTTTGACTTCATGGAGTACCCTCATCTATAGTGTCTGACAGAGATCCCAAGTTTACATCCAAGTTTTGGAAAGCATTACAGAAGGCAATTGGGACACGTTTGCATTTTAGTACAACCTTTTATCCCGGTGATGGTGGTCGGTAAGCAGTGATTCAGATCCTTGAGGATATCTTTGAGAACTTGTGTTATTGAATTTGAGGGATCTTGGGAAAAATACTTGTCGTTGGCAGAATTTGCTTATAATAACAATTATCAGGCAAGTATACAGATGGCACCATTTGAGGCGTTGTATGACAGAAAGTGTAGATCGCCGTTGAATTGGTTCAAATTCTGAGATTACAAGATTTTAAAGCCGGATCTGTTACAAGACACAGAGGAAAAAGTAAAGATTGTGCAAGAAAATCTTAAAAAGGCTGAGACCAACAAAAAGCATATACGGATTTGAAAAGAAAAGATATCCAGTTTAAGGTGGGAGAAAAAGTGTTTTTAAAGGTTTCTCCTTGAAAGAAAATCATGAGATTTGGACGCAAAGGAAAGTTAAGTCCTCGATACATTGGACCGTATGAGATTTTAAAGAAAGTGGGCCTGTTGCTTATCGGTTGGCTCTTCCACCGAAATGAGTAAAATCCATGATGTTTTTCATGTCTCCATGCTTCAAGGTACCGATCAGATACATCTCATGTGATTGCACCCGATGAGATCAATTCTGATCGGACTGACGTCACGAGGAAGAACCAGTCAGGATATTAGCTTATGGTACTAAAGAGTTGAGAAACAAGCGGATACCTTTGGTTAAAGTCTTGTGGCGTAATCATAAAGTTGAAGAAACGACATGGGAGACGAAGGAAATGATGGAGAAGCAGTACCCACATATGTTTAAACCAGGTACGCTCTGAAAATTCGAGGACAAATTTTCTTAAGGGGGAAGAATTGTAATACCCCAAAGTTTGCTTGTTAGTTGATTTATATTTGCTTTATATGTGCTTGGTGATTAGTTTGAAAAGTTCTTAAAATTGATAGTTTTAGTTTGGTGACTAAAACGTAAGATTTCAAAGTTTGGTAACAAAAGTGAAAGGTTGGGAAAATTATAAGGAGCAAAATGGTAATTTTCCCAATAATAAATTTTATGGTAAAAATGAATAGTTTAGATCAGAAGAATAAATTCAGTGGGAATCGGATTTTTGGTACGAAAATTGTGTAAAAAGCTAGTAAAGGTATAAGTTTTGGTAAATTTTTCGGGTAAGTATTCGAACTCGGAAAATTATGAAATTTTAATTGGAGCCTTAGTTAGACTCAAGGAACCTTGTGCTGAAATTTGAGAATTTTCTGAGACTGTTTAGATTCGATCATATTCGATACCTTATTAATTATCGGTATTTCGAATCGAGTTTAAATTTTAGAGATGGGCCCCATTGGAGTTGGAAAATTTATAAAATATTCATTTTTAATATTTTATTATGTTTTGGTTGGTTTCTTGAGGTTGGTTGAATTTCAAGAGAACTAGTTAGTTTTCTACTAGTTAGTTAAAATCTAACTATAGTCAAATTTGATTTAGTCAAATGATGGATAAGATTAATTAAATGAATAAAAAATTCATTTAATTATATGACACTTGTCATGGTAGTAATTAAAGATGAATACATGTGGCTTGGTTTGATTTATTTTTAAGTATTTGGTAATTAATAATGCCAAATGGCATTATTAAAGAAAAATAAAAAGGATAAATATGATAAAAAAAATCAAACCATTATCTTCATTCTTCCAGCAAACTTCGAAAGCCTTAGCCAAGGGAGAAAAAAAATTTCAACATCATTTTTGAGCTTACAAGGTTAGTTTTAAGGTTTTGCTATTAGATAAGAAATTAATCTCCTTGATTTTCTCTACATCTTGATATAATTTTTGCTTAGTTTCCATGTGTTTTTGTTGAGTTTGGAGGATTGGTTAGATGAAGAATTATGGGGAAACTATGGCAAAATTTTTGGTTTGAGGTTGGAAATGATGAAATGGAAGTGATTCAAGTATATTTTTGTTGTTAGATTAAAGGAAAAAAAAGTCTTGATTTTCAAAGAGGAAATTTTAGGGTTTTTGATAAAAATTGAATTGGAAGGTGTTGTAGAAGAAAGAATTGTTTAGAATGATGATATAAATGGTTTGGAGTGAAATCCCTAATTAATTTGGCATTAGGGACCAATTTGCAAATTTTGAAAAGTTTGGGGACTAAATTATAAAGTTTGTTTTTGGAGTGTAGTGGCTTGAAAAATCAAGTTAAGTGGTTTGGAGGCTTAATTTGAAATTTTTGGTGACTTTGGGACTTGATTGTAATTTTCGGAAATATTAGTGACCAAGTTGGAAATTTCTAAAGCTTAGGTCCTTGAGTGTATTTGATGAAAAATGCAAGGATTTAGTTTGAAATTGATGTTAGAAGCTTGAAAATGTCCTTAGGGACTAAAATGCAAAGTTTGGAAACTTTTATAAAAAGTGTGAAAAAAAATTGGTTCGAATATGGAAATTTTTATCGGATCAATTTTATTGATTTTAGATAATTATTGGTTATTTCCTTTATTATTGGTGAATTGGGAATATTCTAACATATACTTTGAAATGGTATATGTTATGATTTTTGTAGATAATCAGTCAAATCGGGGACATAATAATCGAAAGGGCAAAGAAAAAGTACAGGACTGAAATCGAGTAGTGAGGCATTTTGATACAAGGCAAAGGTGAGTGCATGCATGTTTTTATAATATGTGATAGGAAGACTTGCGATAAGTCGACCTAAAAAGGTAATTATTTTTTTAAAGTATGAAATTGTTTTAAATGATACTTGTCTCGTATTTTTAAAGAATGGCAGCGTATTGTAAAATGGAAATGGGCGTATTGGAGTATGAACTGCTCCTTTATGATTGAGTTACATGATTTAAATTATAATGTCATGCTAGCCATTATGTTATTGCAGGAAATATTTTTATATTTGCCCTTGGTCATGAGTAGACAGTATTGTGGTATACCATTAGAGTCACATGATTTCGACATGTCGCTCGTTTTCGATACCTTCGGGTGTCGCTCGTTTCGATACTTTATTGTGTCGCTTGTTCGATACTCTAATGTGTCGCTCGTTTCATCACTTCGGTGGCGCTTGTTTTCGTCATTTAATTATGGCGCTCGTAAAGAATAGTACTTTTAGTACACGACTCGTATATTAGTCACTCAATATTACCTTGGGCTATACGATTTTTAATTGATGAATTAAATTATGTTTCAACATAATATGATACGTTTTTTTTTCCTGCATATTATGAAAAGTATTATGAAATTTAATAGGTTTTACAAGTATCATAAATTGTTTATGGTTTATTTCATGTTACTTACCTTATGCCTCACTGAGTATATTCTCAGCGTGTATTTCTGTGATACGCGTAGGTTGCCGGAATAGCTAGTGGGATAGCTTTTGCATCAGATCGAGTATTAGGGCCTACAACGCAGACATGTTATTTTCTTGTATCTATGGCATCCTATTTTGTTGTATTTAGTGGCATGTAATTAAGTAACCTGTCAGTTTTGTAAAATTTTAAATCCGGCTTGCCTTGTAATAGTTCGAAATTAAAACACGATTTATATAATTATAATACTTTATGCTTATCTTTTAAATTGACAATATTAGTATTATGAGTTAAGAAAAATAATAATAATAAATTTGTTAGCCTAAATTTAGCATGGTAAGTATATTGTATATTTTCTGTGACATTCTCGATTCATATTCGTGTATGGATACGGGTCTGGGGTGTTACACTCCATGCCCATTTATCATTGGATTTTTAGGAAAGTATGCATCTGAGCTTTTCAGTAATCATAGTTGGTTCTATCTAGCAATGGAGTCTTGGTGGTTGATTGTCCTTCCTTTATCGGCACGAACTACATTAAGATTGACTCTAAATATATTTAGATTAGACTTTGATACCAATTGTTGGTATAGTGGTGTCGGGTAGTGCTTAAGTTAGTTGCAGCTAGACGAGCCACTAAAGAATTCAAAATGTAAACAAGAACACAGTAGACTTCAGATCGATTAGTGATTCTACCTCTGTGAGTCTTACTTAGGAAGAAGTCCATTAAAATAATCTTAGTACAAGAGACAAATCCTCAACCTAACAACACATACAATATCATCCTAGTTATTCACAGCTCGTTTCACTTAACATTCATTGCATTCACAATATTTCTCAGTAAATTAATATGTGTTTCAACAATAAAACTCTCTCAAATAATATAATAGAACCCCTAAAAACCTCAAACAATTAAAAATCCTAAGTTTGCTATATATAGACATGTGTTGGCTTGAGTATCAAGTCTCCTTTTCCACTTTAAATGTTGTACATTTTGTCTCATAAAATAGCTGGTCAAATGTTCATTTTCGAATAAGGAAAAATTCTTACTGGACAAATAAATTTCACAAGATAATCTTTCTTTGGAAACAAAGTCTTCCATCATCTTTGTTTTTCTTTTAGAAGAATCACATTAAAGTGTATCAAATTTAGCCTTGTTAAATAGGGAATCTACTCAAACAAGTAAACTTTATGATAGGCCAGTCTTATAGTTTTTAGTTCTAAACCAATGAGTAGCATATAAAATAAACTTTATATTTATCTTCAAAATACGTTATTTAATAAAAAAAATTAAAACTTGATTTTAAAAAAATATGCCAACAAAATAACTTCAAAAAGTTGTTACTTAACTGTCCAGTCAGCGCTTCCACCTCAACCACCAGTAAATAACAGAATTAGTTACACAACTTTTCACATAAACAATATAAATTTAAATATAAAACTAAACTAATTATTATAAAACTAAAATAAAATGAACTTAAACCAAATTTAATCTAAAATGTAAAAATTAAAGTATGACAATCAACAATCAGTTGGTCCAATTGGAGTTCTAAGTATCTTAAACAATGTCTAGAGTTTAAACTTTTGTGTTGAAAATGAAACAAACTGTGTTGGAAGGATCGTCCTGTAATGAACATTTACAGTATTTGATCTAAATTAATCGACTAATAGATCGAATATCAATAATTATACCAAAAAGTCTATTTTTTATTAAACTTTATTTTCTCAATTTAATACTTCAATTCAAATCCTTATGTGGGATGAGGAGGCTAGAGGCTTGTGGGTAATAAATAGTAACAAAATTCCGAGAGGCGAGGCGTTAGAAGGGTGAAGATGTAGTGGAAGTTTCAAAAATGGATTAGGGCAGTGTAAACGCAAATGTTTGGATGACCAACCGCCACTTGTCACTGACAATACCGTTGGTGTTGCAAGGAAATCGAAGGAAACAATTAACCACCTTGGTCGGAAACTCGTGCCAATGTCAATTTATAATAATTTCATCGATTTTAAGATGAAACTTAATTTGGGCTCTGGTTTCCGATAAAGGTACTGGAATGTATGTGTGCATGCTTAATTAAGCGGCACCGTTGGTTTTCTCTTTTTCCTTTCATTTTTCTCTATGAATAAATAAAAGAGTATCATATTAGTATTTTTGTTTTTAATCTTTAACGATAAGTGTAAAATCTATAAAATAAATGTCGGGAGGAGCCAATGGCAGAGAGCTTGATCAGACGCCCACCTGGGCCGTGGCGGTTGTTTGTGCTGTCATCATCGTTATTTCAATCGCTCTTGAAAAGGTTCTCCACACAGTAGGGGAGGTATGTTATGTACATGCATGCACATCATTTGTCTTGTTTAATTTTCATAATGCTTTGTTCATACAATTCCATTCCATCATTGCAGATATTTGAACATAAAAAGAAGGAGGCTTTATATGAGGCTCTTACAAAAGTTAAAGGCGGTAATTAAAATCAATCTCATAATTCATTTCTGCTTCATGTACAGTTATTGTTGTTGTTGTTGTTGTTTGTTGTTGCAGAACTTATGGTGTTGGGATTCATTTCTCTGCTGCTGACATTCGGGCAGAATTATATCTCCAGAATGTGTATACCAGAGGAGGTAGCGGATTCAATGTTATTTTGCCCCAAGATACATGCGCATCATGGTGCTAGTGACCATGGTAATGAGCATCATGAAGAAGAGGGCGATGAGAATCATCGGAGACTGCTTTTTTATGACAACAATGATGCGCGTAGGTTTTTAAGTGGTGTTGACTCCGCTCCAGCTTGCGTGAATGTAAGCAGTCCATATCTTCTATATATATATATATATTACATTTGTTGCATCCAATTTTGTGACTAAAGCAGTTGTAAATGATGAACTGTAGGGGTACGTGCCACTCATATCAGTGCATGCATTGCACCAGTTGCACATTTTCATCTTCTTTTTAGCAGTTTTCCATGTGTTGTATAGCGCCGTCACAATGATGCTGGGAAGATTAAAGGTGGCTGGCTGTCCTTCACTTTCTTGAAATTTCCCTATCTTTAATTAATCACATGTTCCTGAATATCTTATTATTTATGAATTGCAGACACGAGGCTGGAAGGAGTGGGAACGGGAGTGTATCAATAGTCTCAATGAACTCAACGGTACAGTGACACTAGTTATAATTAATCTAATTTAACTGTCTTATCTTAAGTTGCAGTTTTGTTTCTAAATTAAAATTGTTGGGTTTCTTGCTAATTTAGATCCTTCAAGGTTTAGGCTGACTCATGAGACATCCTTTGTGCGAGACCACACCAGAGGGGCCTGGACAAAAACCAAATTCTCCTTTTATTTCGTAGGAATTGATCAACTCTTCATTCTTCGGTTTTATTTAATAGCTTAAAGGTTTAAACAATCAGATTACAGGAATGAATGAATGAATGAACCTTTCCAGGTATGCTTGTTTCGACAATTCTTCAGGTCAGTTCGCAAGGCTGATTATTGTACGATGCGTCACGGATTCATCAGTGTGAGTTTCCTCTGCTCATATTTTTCTTTTTCCATTAAATGCAACAATTCTGACTCATTGGCCGATTAATATTTGTATAGGTTCATTTAACACCTGGAAGTAAGTTTGACTTTCAAAAATACATCAAAAAATCACTAGAGGATGACTTCAAGGTGGTCGTCGGGATTACGTGAGTTTATATATATATATATATTTGGTCCACTTCGATTAGTAATTCTGGCACGCTTATCTTTCCTTTCTCTACTAATATGCTGGTGCTTGCAGTCCGGCATTATGGGCTTTGGCAGTGCTCTTTCTCCTTTTTGACGTCCATGGTTAATTCCTGCCTTTTACTGTTACTCATATGTATTTATCCAAATATATTCATGCATGCATGCTTGTTTGATGCTTTCAGGCTGGCATATTATGACCGTAATGTCCATGATGCCTTTAGTGGTAAGAGATTGTCCATGAAAACTTAAATCCCCATTTTATATTTACTTAAATGATAACCCCTTTTTTTCTTTTAAAAACCAGTTAACCATAGCAGTTGGAACCAAGCTTCAAGCAATCATAGCAAAAATGGCACTGGAAATAGTAGAAAAGCACGCTGTTATACAAGGGATGCCTCTTGTGCATGTGTCTGACCAGCATTTTTGGTTCGGGAAGCCTCGCTTAGTCCTTCATCTCATCCACTATGTCTTGTTTCAGGTTTTGTTTTACACCCATCTCCTCCTTTGAATCATTGCCAAGATTGGGAATGCGTTTTATTCTGACATTCTTTGATGGGCAGAATGCATTCGAGATCACATATTTCTTTTGGATATGGGTAATGTTATTGTGTTTCTTCATATTCCGATAATGCCTAGAGCAAGTACTGGAACCAATGTTTCTAACCATTCCTTCTAATACAGTATGAGTTCGGCCTAAGGTCATGCTTTCATGAGGACTTGACGCTTATAACTGCTAGAGTTTGTCTTGGGTAAGACATACTTGTCTCTAAACTAATGTCGTTCTTCAACTTGGTATTTAACGTTGGTAAGCTTCCAGCAGGCACACCTATATAGAATATCCAAAAATAATTCGGAGATTAACTTGGTATTTAAAGTAGGATACTGAGGAAAAGTCTTAGAGTGAAGATTTTTTAAACATACAATTTTTGGTACAATTACAACGTGTATACTACGACTATATTTTACACCTATAAATCGAAGGATAATGAACGCTTAATCATATTTGATCTTATATTTCCATTTATAATGTTTCGATTATAATGCCAAACTAAGCCTAATCGGTTAATAAATATGATATTTTAATTTTTGTTTAATTATGTTGATGATATTAATTGAGAATTCATATATATATATATAAATATGTAGTATTTGGTTTCACATGTGACGATGGAGGGTGAAATTTTGACAGGGTAGTAGTCCAAGTCATGTGCAGCTACATCACACTTCCACTCTATGCCCTTGTTACTCAGGTAAATCCTCTAGCGATCGACAAGTTGTGGTTTCTACTTCATGCTCTCTGCTTAACTGCTTATGTTTCATTGATCCTTGGGATTTGCAGATGGGATCAACCATGAAGAGATCCATCTTCGATGAGCAAACTTCCAAAGCCCTAAAGCAGTGGCACAAGAAGGCGGCCGAGAAGACGGGTGGTGATCATCATGGTCATGGCCATGGCAAGATAGAAACCTCTCACCATAAAAATTCCGAAGAAAATGGCGCTGAGGGAGCTTCACCAGCACATTGACGCTCTGGCCCCGGTGATTCCACCCATCAGGATGCCAATGCTGAAGGGCAGCAGACGTCAGACACCTCCGGTAATGTTGTCTTCACCTTCTAACTGGACCATGATGTGGAAAACCACAGATCCATTGCTTCGCTTGGGCTCACATTGGAACACAATTAAACAAGGAATTCCAGTAGCCTACAAGTTTTTGGCAACAACAACTACCTGCTAGATTAACACAAACTACACCTATTAATTAATTGCTCGTTTGATTCATTTTTGTATCCAACGGAAGCCGCTTGTTGTAATCTAATATTCTTTCATCATTTACATATAATAGTGTCATGTAGTGTTTCTCTATGCACACGTTGGGTTACATCAGAATTAGTAAGAGATGAACCGCAATTAATTGCTTGTAATTATGTTTTTTTTAAAGAAAGACACACCAAAAACGTTGAAAAAAAGATATATTTTGTTGTCTCTCGTCTCCTGATTTTCGTAGATAATTCTATAGATGTTTGCAGCAGAAATTTTCAACGTGATAATCAAAGGCAATCTTTTCAGTTTTATGGAAGGAATAAAGATCGAATTAAGATAAAAAAAATTCTTCTTTATTACTTGATTCTGCTCTATATCAACTTTAGTAAAAAAGAATTAGATCATGCGCAAAATAGATGAGAAATCAGAAATATCAGATCATCTACGTAAAGTAGACGAGAAATCAGGAGTCCATTTTTCATTTACCTGACAGGCTGCTATGGCCCAATCTCTCTATTGCAAGTAAATAAAGGTAAGGTGAAACCCCATAACGGTTGAAAGTTTATATTGTGATATTATTCTGGTTAGATTAATTTTGAATAAATAGAACCCAGCAAATAATTTCAGTAAAAAAGTAGATAATATTTATTTTAGTAGATTTGAATTTAATTTTTTGTCTATAAAATGTGTATTTTGTCAAATGATTTAATCACCTTTAGACTATTCAAAAAAATTGAATATGTAAAACTAAGTGATTATTGTCCATAATAATAATAATAATAATTTTATTTCTTTACATTTAGAAGGTCTTTATTTTTCTATAATTTTTTTATTTGTATGTAAGAATATTATTTGATATATTATCATTGAAAAATAAAAATTATGAGTAAGATTAAAATGGTAATAAGTATCTGTTTATTTTCTTTTTAAAAATTTTATATATTTTTTAAAAGACATTATTCTCATTTTTAATATTTTTTAATTATTTTTACTTGTGATGGTTGCCAACCGTCAGTGATATTTTATTTTATATTTAGTTTCCAATAAGAATCTTTTTATTTTGGATTTTTTATTTTCGCACACCTTGTTGTGTTCATGTAGCTATCATCATCTCGCACGTCACTGATAAGGGAAGATCAACGGTCTAGTATGGTTAGATCCATTTTGTCACAATTTGTCGATGTAATCGGAATTATTAGCGAAGCAAATATGCAAGATTGCTTATGTTACAACTTCTACATCAATATATACATTAAGTTGGATAGAGACAATGAAATTTTGACGATGGTTGGTGGGTTTCTATTAGGGGGTTCATTCTCGGGTACTCCATATGCCGGCCCATGTCCCGACCCGCTTTAGCCAGGTACCCGTGAAACCCGGGAAATCCGGTAACAGGTACCCCGTTCATATTTTTATTTTTTTAAAATTTAAAATTTTTAAAATATCACATTGTAAACACATAAAATTTAAAAGTTCATAATACATCAAACTATGGGTGTAAACGAGCCGAGTCGAGCTCGACTCGTTAAGATTTTGAGTCGAGTTCGAGCTCGAGTAATTTTTAACGAGCCTGAGAAATTTGAGCTCGACTCGGCTCGTTAAGAACTCGAGTTGAGTTCAAGCTTGATTCGACCCAATCGAGTCAAGTGTTGACCGATCTTTGACCGTGTCAGACTCGAGTATCTCGCCATCTGTCACGTCTCATTTAAAGCCCTATCAAGAAAAAATTTTGATACACAAGTTGTGTAAACTCTAGCTTGTTAATTTTAGGGTTTAAGGTGTTAGTTTAGGGTTTAGATGTTTAGGTTGTTGGGTTTAGAATTTAGGATTAAGATTTTAGGGTTCAAGACTTATGTTTAGGGTTTATATTTTAGGGTTTTAAGTTCAAGAATTTAGATTTAAATTATGAAAAATAAAAAAAATTTAGTATATTATATTTTTGAGTAGCTTGGGAGCTTTTCGAGTCGGGTATCAAGTAGTTCGGCTCGTTAAGAACTCGAGTCGAGTCCAATCGAGTCAAGCTTTGACCGAGTCGAGCTCAAGTAGCTCGCGATCTGTCTCATCTCATTTACAGCCATGCTCCAAACACAAAAATTAGTGATTTGAAGTTAGTTTTAAGATGAAATATTTGGATATATATATATATTTATATATATTAAAGTTTATCACAAAAAGACATTAAAAATATTAATCTCGTTTTTTTTTTTCTTTGAATCCCGATATGAGAATGTAATTCCTCTCTATTTAATCAAAATATATATATTTGAAAATTTTAAAACTTAAAAGTACGTAATGCAAACATAGAAATAATTTAGAGATTCAAATTTAATTTTACGAAAAAATATTAAGAACCTAAAAGAAAAATATAATTTAAAATTAAAAAATAAATATATTAAAATTATCGGGTCGGGTACCCGGTTACAAAAAAAATTCGGCCCAGACCCGGCTCACTACCCGAAAAAATCTTGAGTCGGGTACCCAACCCGATCGGGTAATTTTTTTAAAGAATTATTCTATTTTTTTAAGTTCGGGTCGTTAGGCTGGGTATTTCTGAACACCAACATTGAAGGTTAACTTTTGTGAAGTATAAGGACCGAATTGTAACAAATTAAAGTAAAAGGCTAACATAATATTAAATTTGTAAAGTAGAGGCGTGAAACTAGAATTATACCGGATTTCTTTATATGGTTTAGAATCAGACACTTCATGTCGCGTTAGCTGTCCACTCCAGCCGATTATCCAAGAAGAAATCGTATTTTCTGCCGAATAATGTAACCCAAATTTCATCTCCCAAAACCCCATTTCTGAGAGAAATTTTGTTTTCAATCCGTAAATAAATACAACAAAGACGGGGGTGCTGTTGACTGGACAAAACTCCCGCCTGTACTCCTGGAATCCATCTCCGAATGCCTAAAAGTCTACATCGATTACCTGAGCTTCCGAGCGGTGTGCCGCTGCTGGCGCTCCTCAACCCCTAAAACCCCTTCCCGTCTCCCTCCTCAGTTCCCCTGGCTCATGCTCCCTCCTTTTCATTCCCACCAATCCCTCCGCTCCTTCTACGATCTCTCCGCCAACAAACTCCGATTCCTCCCAGTCCCCGAATCCTTCAACCCCAATAAACGCCACTGCGGCTCTTCCCACGGCTGGCTCGTTATCCTCGACGAATCCCCTTCTGTTCTCCTCTTAAACCCTCTCTCCCGAGCCAAACTCCACCTCCCTCCTCTTTCCACTTTCCCCAACGTCCACAGCTTTAACTACTCCCGCATCGGAAAGGAATACTCCCTCCTCTCCGCTTCCGGCGATCCTTACACTCGCAATTTGCGCCAAATGCGAGACTCCATTAGAAAAATCGTGCTTTCCGCCAATCCTTCCAAGGAGCTTCGTTTCGTTGCGGTTGCGATTCTTAATCAAACCGGTGAGTTAGCTTACTGCAGAAACGGCGAGGATTCTTGGCGATTTATCCCAGGTGCTCAATCTTATTCCGAACATGTTATATATTGTAAGGGATTGTTTTACGCCGTAGATAAACAGGGAGGAATTGTAATCTGTGATGTTAACCATGATTCGCCCCGGGTTTCCTTTGTCCAAATGTGGACACAATTGGGCGGTGATCTGCAATATCTGGTCAATTCCGGAGATGAACTGTTGCTCATTACCCGCCGCCTTGATCTCGAATTCAGTTTCGAGGCCGATGAGTCCTATTTGGTCTATAGGACTAAGCGGTTCGAGGTTGCGAAGCTAGTTTGGAATGGACCTCATTGGGAAAGAGTGAAAAGTTTACATGATAAGATGGTTTTTATAGGTGAAAATTCTTCATTATCGTTGTCAGCAACGGATTTTACAGGTTGTAGGGGGGATTGCATATATTTCACAGATGATTACTCTGAAAGTAACGATGATGGTGCTTTTGGGGAACATGATATTGGTATTTACAAGCTGTGGGATGGGAGTTTTGATCCATTGCCCTGCTATCCACGGAATTCTCTCTTCAGATTGCGTTGGCCTACTCCACTTTGGGTTACACCTAGTCCATACTAATGCGACTTGAATGGAGAATATGCATGAAAGTGCTTCCTTTGCTTTGCTTATTTGTGAATAATCTGCATATAAAATGTGGTCTTCTGTTGAATGATCAATGTCTGTCTGTGCTGTTTAAGATGCTTGTCTAGGTATAAATTTTAGCAAACTATTACTGTTTTTGTGAGACCTTATAGATTGTAATGGCATTGTAATTTGATCTGAAATGGATTACTTTGATAATATCCATGGACTCTATAGCAGAGCATCAGCATCTATTAATGCATGAATGGTTGTGATAATAAGGTTTCTAATAAGGCTGGACTGATGTGATTATCGAGTCCGACAACAAAGGAATTATCAATCGACTTCCAAGCAACAATCTCTTTGGGAAAGTGCCGCTGCCTAATCTGATTTATTATTTACTGCTAGAAGATTTAACCATATATTTTACTCTTTCATTCGCCGTTGCTGTAACCAGTCGAAGCTCATTTGTAGAAGCCACGCTGTCTTCGCCGTGTGACTTTTACATGAAGGTCCGGACACCTTGGAAGAGCCTCTTGACAGACACCTGGTGAAGAAGGAGAAGTCCCTAGATGATGAGGAAGAAGAGTTGCTGAATCGACAGTGTCTCACCAGCACTCGACGAGAGGCGATGGGTCTCTACCGGGACATCCTTCGAGCCTCCCGATTCTTCATGTGGACCGATTCACGGGGCGCTCTGTGGAGGGACATATTGAGAGACAACGCGAGGAAGGAGTTTGAGGAAGCTCGGTTCGAGAAGGATCTGGAAGTTGCGACCTGGTTGCTTATCGGTGGGCGCGATGCGGATGAATCTGCCTTGGAGAAGCTAACCGTGAAGCAGAGACAGCAGATTCAGAAGGAGAGGGGAGATGGATGGTAGGTAAGATTGATTCTTTTCTTAACTTCATCAGATTTTGATTTCGATTTTAAGGGAAAAAAATATTTAGTCTTGTTCAATTGTAACTTGTGCATGTGAATTTGGAATTACATAGTCGATACCCAAAAGTTGCATTTGTTTGGGTCTTGACTGCACTTAACAGCTGAAATCAATTTCAACAATAATGTAAAACAAATAGGAAATATATATTGAAGATGCAAATAGTCGGAAGTCTGGTGTGGCCCTTTCTAAGTTAGTTGTTCATCTGCATCTTCCAGTTAGCATCCCCGTCTTGAGTTCCCCTTTTCATCATGGCTACGAATTCCTCGTAATTGATCCTCCCATCCTGTCCATCAAAATTATGTGAATCAAAGAAACCAGCAGAAAGAAAAATTGTTTCGTTTAAATAAAACGAAGCGAAACTAAAACCTTATCATTATCAACATCTTCAATGACTTCATCAATGGTAGCCTCGTCTCCCATTCCATACTGCATCATAGCTTGTCTTAGTTCATCTCTTGTGATAAACCTGAATTAGAACATAATGAAGACAAAGTCAGTCAAGTAATGTGCAAAACTGTAAGGCAGTAGTGCAATATACTAACCCACTGTTATCCTTGTCAAAGAACTTAAAGGCCTGGACTATATTTTCTTCCCTCTCGAGCCTATGTCGATTCATTGTAGCAGTTATGAATTCAATGTAATCTATGGTTCCACTGTTGTCAACATCGGCCTGACAAAATAAGGTTTAGGCTTGTTTCATTGTTATGTAAATGGGAATATAGGGATTATACAGTTGGATGAAATCTTACAGCTTCCATAAGTTGTTTTATTTCTGGTTCAGTTAACTTCGATCCCAATCGAGCTAATCCATCTCTGAGTTCGTCTAGTGTTATCGTACCACTTCCATCGGTGTCTATGTTTTTGAACATTTGTTTCAAACCCTTGATCTCTTCTTCTGATGATAGGCTTTCTGCTATCACCTGCCAGAAATCAAATTTACAGATGAATATGTCAGCTGGCGGGACAATAAAAGAGATTTGTGCTTTTTATGGACGACTAAAATTGTCTCAGCATGACATGAAAAAACCAGAGGCGTAGGTCATCATACCTTTAAGGCAAGTTTTTTGAGCTTGTTCATTACTCTGAACTGCTTCAACCTACTAAGAACAGCACTGTCGATAGGTTTGTCGGATGCATCGCCGCCCGCCTTCAACCATGGATGGTCTGGTTCATATACACAAAATGGAAACATTCATATCAATCCAGCTCTTCCCTTTTCCCATTATCTTGAAGGGGTTTGCCTAATCAAATCTCCATAAACATTCATTTTTTTTTTTTTTTTTTACCTAGGGCTTCTGCAGATGTAATCCGTTCTTTGGGGTCCCTTGCTAGCATCTTCCTGATGAGGTCCTTTGCACTTTCGGATATAGATGGCCATGGCTGGCTTTTCAAGTCAAGATTACCTTCTAAAACTGCTTTGAAGATTTCTTTCTCAGTCTCTGCAATAGCAGAAATATGTTCAATTTTGTCTTGGATTAATGTATATGAATAAATAAATTCAAGTTTGCTATAGGTACCTCCAGAAAATGGAGGCACTCCGCAAAGAAGAATGTATAAAATGACACCAGCGCTCCACACATCAATCTCCTTGCCATATCTACGGTTTAACACCTCGGGTGCAACATAATATGCACTTCCAACAAGGTCCCTGTATGTTCTGTCTGCAATAATGGGTAGTTTAGATTCTTGATTACAAGGACATGAATGTCCATAAATAAATAGGTGAACTTCAAAGTGCTTACCTTTTCTTTTTCTTGGGAATAGCAATTTCACAATCAAGAAAAAGAGACCATAAGAATCAAAAGTCCTAGGTTATACATACAGCCACAGGGGCGGATGTGGGATAGACAATTGCGCCGACGATGGTTTAATTACATCTTAGATCACTGAATTTTAAAATTGTTACAATTAAGTCTTTGTCCTTCTCAAAATTTTCTGGTTTAATTTTACATTGGCAGTTAAAATTAATCATTAAACTCTAATTTTTCTGGTTTAATTACTTTTTAAAACCTCTTAATTTTAAAATTAGTCGTATTAAATTTTAATTTCCTCAATATTTATAGCTTAATTATTTTTAGGACCTTTATCATTTCAAAGTGTCATCTCATAGTTCAATAATTTCGTCCATATATACCATAATAAGATTAGTCATACAGATGAATCACGTGATTCATTTAATGGAACTTATGATTTTTTAATTTATTTGCATTTGTTTTGAAGTTCTGTCTCTTTCTATTCTTTTTTATTTTTTTAAAATTGCTAAATGACACTTTCTTATCATGTCATGTGAGGCATTCTAGTCATACCAATTCCTCTTAACGAAGAGAGGTAACAATGGACTAATGGTGATATCTTTTTGTAATTTCAAGAGAAAGCGGATAAAACAATTCCTTAGGAGCAAAGTGGGAAATGTGGATAACTTTGGGTTAATATATACATTTAACCCTTTTTTCTCTTTTATTGTTTTCAAGTTTTGATACTGACGTAAACACTAATAAAATCTATCCATCTCCCTACGGTTAGGCGGTTCCTTTAAGAGCTAGAGGGGGCCACGGCTCTAAATTTTTGGAAAATTGTAATTTGACTTCTAAAATTTTGAAAAAAAAAAATTAGCCCCTCAAGATTTTTAAAAATTTATATTAAATTTTAAAATTTTAAATATTTTTAATTAATTTTTCTCTCATAATTTTTTTTAAAATTCTTATTAAATCTCTTGAAATTTTTGAAAATTTTAATTTAAACCTTTAAATTTAAAAAAAAATAAAGTTGGCCCTCCAAACATTTACCCAAGTTCTGCCACCGTAATAGTACTAAAACTTGGAGTATAATTGAAAGGGAAACAAAAGGCTTAACTATAAAATAAGTGCTCAAATTATATTTTTTTTACAATAGGTGTCTAAAGTATTTTTTGGCTGAAATAGGTGCCTAAACTTTTATTTTTGGTTGAAATAGGTGCTCAAGAAGATGCCAAAATTGACTTTAAAACAAGTCAAAAATAAAAGTTTAGACACCTATTTCAGCCAAAAAATAATTTAGGCACCTATTTCAGCCAAAATGAAAGTTTAGGCACTTATTTCAAACAAAAAATACTTTAGGCACTTATTACAAAAAAGAAATATAATTTGGGCACTTATTTTATAGTTTAGCCGAAACAAAATAACAGTATAATTTGGAAACAGATAGATTCATTGATCAAAGCTACGATCATGTTAAAAACATCAACTTCATGACAGAACAGAAGCAAAGGCTAATTGAGAGAGTGAAGCAAAAGTATAGAGAGTAATATCAAAGGGTGGCAAGAGAAACAGAAGTAGTACCTTCCTCAATGAAGACAGAGAGTCCGAAATCCGTGGCCTTTATCGGGGAATTCTCATCCTTGCTAACCAGCAAGAAATTTTCAGGCTTCAAGTCCCTATGCATAACCCCCATAAAATGACAGGCGTGCACCACATTCACAATCTGCCGGAATATAGAAGCCGCCTGACGTTCCGAATAACTCCCTTTAGCTATGATCCTATCAAAAAGCTCTCCACCCGAACACAGCTCCATCACCACATGCACATTCTGCCTATCCTCATAAGCACCTTTGAATTCCACAATATTCGGTTGCCCCGTCAGGTGCTGTAGTATCGAAACCTCTCTTCTAACATCCTCTCGGTCCTTTTCGGTAGTTAGTTTACCGGTTGAAATGGATTTGCAGGCGTATTTTCGTCCCGTCGCCTTCTCGGTGCAGAGATAAGTGATGCCGAACTGACCTCTGCCTAACTCTTTGTCAAGATCATAAAAGGTGGTGACATCAACATATGATTTGTGCAAAATGGTGCCAACATGGGATGATGAAGGAGTTTTGGGATGTTGTTGGGTGGTTTGGGGCAATGGTTGAGAAGACTCGGGTGAGGAAGCGATTGGGATGTCAAAGGAGCGGGATCTTCTCAAGCGGAACCCCAGAGGTTGGCAGAGCCCCATAGAATTAGATAGCTGTTTTCGAGTTTAGACTTTGGATTTGGTTTGAGTGGATTGTTATGATTTGTTGTAGGCTAGTATTATTTTTGTATAAGAAGAATGGTTTACGTTGTTGCTTTATTGGGTTAGGTTCTTTGCCTTTGCCTTTGCCTCGTGGATTGTCTCAAGTATCATTCCTCATTCCACGCCTTTTTGTTTCCTCTGTATCTCTGTTGTGCTTTGCTTGAGACAGAATAAATAAAGGGGGTGAAGGGAAGGATAAAGTTAAAATATATTAGGGTTAACTACACCACATACCACTCAACTATGGCCGAGGACTCAAAAAAACCACCGAACTTAAAAAAATGCAAATATAACATTGAACTTTAGTTTTTGACTCAAAAATGTCACTCCGTCATTAACTCTTAACGTCCTCGTTAAGTTAAAACGACGTCGTTTTGGTGCGGCTATTTTAAAGTATAATTTAACCCAAAACGATGTCGTTTTGCTGGAGGAAAAATATTAAAACCATATAATTGGAGGGATTTAAACACATAACCTTTAAATACAAGGACTAAGCCTTAACCACTGAACCAACATGACATAATATAATATTTTACGACAAATATTATATATCTCAAACCACTTAAGATTAATTCAAATTATTTTATAAAATAAATAATACGATAAATAATATTATTATATAAAAATATATTATTTAAACATATATATATATATACTAATACATACAAATAAAAGTATATTGTTTTTATATTTTTATATATTATTTAAAAAGCACAAAATATCCATAAAAAATATGTATTTATATTATAAATAATATATAAAAACCCTAATCCACAAACCCTAAGACTTAGGGTTTGGGGTTTAGGTTTTTATATATTCTTTATAATTTATATATATTATTTTTATGATTTTTTTGGTTTTTTTTAAAATATATATATTTATATTATAAATAATATATAAAATAATATATTTTTATTTATATATATTGATATATATATACATATATATATGTAAATAATATATTTGATATATATATATACGTAAATTTATATAATTTAAACAAAAATATATTATTTTTATTTTATGTATTATTTATAATATAAATATATCATTTTAAAAAAACCAAAATATTCATAAAAATAATATATAAAAAACACCTAAACACTAAATCCTAAACTTTAAGGTTTATGGTTTAGGTTTGAGGGTTGGGGTTGAGGTTTGTGGGTTAATAGTTTAGGGTTTAGGGGTTTTTTATATATTATTAATAATATAAATATATTATTTTTATGAATATTTTGGGTTTTTTTTAAATAATATATTTATATTATTAATAATATATAAAAAGTATAAAAATATATATTTTATTTATATATATTGATATATATATAATATTTTATATTTTTATATATTAATATTATTTATAGTATTATTTTATTTCATAAAATAATTTGAATTAATCTCAAGTGGTTTGAGATATATAATGTTTGTGGTAAAACATTATATAGTGTTATGTTGGTTTAGTAGCTAAGGCTTAGTCCTTGTATTTGAAAGTTCTAAATTCAAATCCCTCAAAGCGCATGATTTTAATATTTTTTTCTTCAGCAAAACGACGTCTTTTTGGGCTAAATTAGGCTTCAAAACAACCACACCAAAACGATGTCGTTTTGATTTAACGAGGACGTTAAGAGTTAACGACGGAGTGACATTTTCGACTCAAAAACTAAAGTTTAGTGTTAGATTTTTACTTTTTTAAAGTTCGATAGTATTTTCAAGTCAGTAATCATAATTGAGTGGTATATGATGCAGTTAACCCAATATATTATTAGATTATTGAATATTGACTATGCAAGTGCTGTCCAACCGGCCCAAAGAACACTCAAAAACGATTTTAAAACATAAATTTGGATGTTTATGAATGTTCAATTTTTTTTTAATAATTTAGATGTTAAAATATTATTTGTTATAAAAAATTATAAAAACAAGTATTTAAATTATACTTTGTGAATTTTGGGTGTCTAAACTATTTTTTGGTAAGAATAGGTCTCTAACGTTTTATTTCGTTAATTTTAGGTGTCTAGTAATTAACTGACGTTAAAGAAACCCATTAACCAATTAAAACAAGACTTGTAACATGTTTTTTTTTTTCAAAATTAAAAACTTAAAGCAATTTTTCACGCAAAATTTTAATTTTTTAAAAATCTTAAAATTCTCCAAGTTTTTTCAAAACAGTCTTCAAATCCCTAAAATTTTTCAAACCTAAACCCCAAATTGTCGTTACTTTCACCGTCAATTGTCGCTCATGAGCAGACCCCTTTGGTCTCCAAACCAAACTGATCATTTCCACAACATGGCATTGTCAAAAATGACGAACGACGTGTCAGTCGAACTAAACTATTCATGCTTTCTTGTTTTGGTCCAAACTTTTGGAAAATCAATATTTAATCTTTTAAAAATTTCCAAAGTTTTAATTTTGTTCTTTCAAAAATTTCAGAATTTTGTATTATGTTTTAAATTTTGGGTAAACATAACCATTAGTCACTAAACTTTTTTCTTTTCCTATTTTGGTAACCAAACTATTATTTTTGGCAAAATAGTCACTAATATTACGTTTTCTCCTATTTTGGTCACTTGCCCTTAAAAAACTCATGGAAAAATAGGAAAGCATGAATAGTTTAGTGACAAAAATAGGAAAGAAGCAATAGATTTGTGAGTAAAATAGGGAAAAGTATCATTAGAGACCAAAATAGGAAAAATTATAACGTTAGTGGCGATTTTACACAAAATAATAGTTTGGCGACCAAAACATGAAAGTGAAAATAGTTTAGTGACCAATGGTGATGTTTACCCTTAAATTTTTGAATAATTTAAAGTAAATCCTCTCCTAAATATTTTAAAAATTCTTATTAAATTATAATTTTTAAATTAAAATTATAAAAAATTAAAACCTTAAATTTTTTTGCAGATTTAAATTTAAACATTTTGAAAATTTTAAATAAGCCCTAAGTTGTGTTGTCAAGATATGTCTTTGTCCTCGTGGATACAGATATATACTATTAGATATTTATTAGAATTTGACTTCATATTAAAAATAGAGAATACATTTGTTTCTTTGGAAAAATCATTAGATGATGTTGATAAAATAACTGCAAAACGAAGCATTAACACTGACAAGATAATATATAAATAAATAATAAATGATATAAATAACAATGTCGTGGTAAACTACTATTTTATAAGCGAATTCGCCCCGATGTGTGTAATCGCTATAATGGACGAAGTCCCCATAAGTTTAGTACGGTCTCTCAACGAATTCTTACACCCAAAAACTGGAACGGACAAAGGCAGTATTGCTCTTTTTTCAAAGAACTCAAAATGAATAAAATAGTGTTTAAAGAAAACAACTATTAAGAGTATGAAAGAGAATGTAAAGAATAACAAAATTTTGTAAGATTTTTTTGTTATTTTTCAAAGAAAAACGTTTAATTTCAATGAAGGGAGGTAAAAATTTAAAAAGCTGTAAAAAAAACTTATCAATTAAAGGTGTTTAAAAGCTGTAAAAATAGCTGCATTTTTATTCAAACAAGGACTGAAACCAATACAAATTCATATCTAAAAAACTACAATAAACAGCTCATTTTTAATCAAAATAAAAGTTTTAAATTACAACATTAACAGCTGATAATTTCAGCAGCAACAACTACTATTACAAACAACTATATCTAATAGTCGAATATAAGACTGAAAGACATCCATATACACACCTAGAACAAAGCTGTAAAAACCTGAATTTAATCACTCAAACAGATTAAATCTTGGTCCTAAAACATTTCAGAATTTAATCAGTCAAACTGATTAAATTTACGTTCAAAATCTAAGTTTTTTAAATAGACAAGCGGAGAAAATAATTCTTTTACAGATTAAAACCACAAGGTAAAATTCTTACAAATTTTCACCAAACAGATAATTCGTGTACAGTACGTGTCGAAGACACGTGTTAGTACGAATGTGAGATTACATGCTCTTACTCCCTTGAGCATTACCAACATTCCCCCACTAATGCGAAAAAAATTCTTTCAAAAGTTGAATAATTTTGAAGTTTAAAAAATATGAGAAGAGCAATAGCGAGATTAGCCGCTTAGGCACTAGTGAACGTATCTGAAACTAGTACATAGTAAAAATGAGTAATTCTTCTCTTAACGAGTGAACAAATTTGGAACTTGTTAAAATAGGATGGAACTCATAACACACGACTAACCTCATTAATCCACTAAAGTCCTCAATAAATCAACAAAGAATATATATATAGCCCTTAATACCTCAGAATTTTGATAATTGTACTAGAAAGACGGCCCAATGTCTTTCATAGAATGTCGTTAATCCTTCTCACTTACGTAGGTAATTCATCAGGTTTATCTCAACATAAACTACCCGAATAAGGGCTATGAAATTATTAAAAGCTTATTACTGAGCTCAACCTCACTGAAAATAGGTGAATTCTTCAAGTCCATTTTAAAAATGAAATACCCAAACTCTGGGATAAGAATTCATTAAGAATAAAAACTCAATCTCTTTAACGGTGAATTCAATAAATCTTTTTCAACAAGGATAACTCAAACTCTTGGGGTTGAATTCATTAAGAGTTAAGAAACTCATCATTTCTAGCAGTAAGTCCATCAAGTCCTTCTTACTACTAGGACTACCTAAAACCTGGGCTATGAACTCATTAAGAGTAGTTATTCAACCAAAGCGATAAATTCATCAAGTCTTTCTCACTAAAACTACCAAAAAACTAGGCTATGAATTTATTAAGAGATATAAAACTCAACCTGTGCATGTACATTATCCATCATAGGGATAGGCAGAAATGTACACTATGAGTCTTTTCATGGTTTCATTTCCATATTGAACTTAGACAAACTAAGTTGGGTTTCCACCATGAATTCCTAAACCAACCGCTAGTTTCCAATCCATTGTACCTTTAAGGTACTTTAGTAAGCGTCTGAGTGTAATCTAATGTTCACTACTAGGATTACGAGTATATCTACTAATCTACTAACAACATAGCAATATCTGGCCGAGTATAGTTCATTAAGAACATAAGGCTACTAATTGTTTTAGCATACTCAACCTGGGAAACACTACTTCCTTTATTCTTAAGGAGATGTACGCTAGATTCATAAGAAGTTTTCGCAGGGATGACGTCATAAATGTCAACTTTCTTTAACATTTTCTCAATATAATGTGTTTGACTTAAAGAAAATCCCTTTTTAGACTTGGTAACTTTGACTCCTAAGATTACATCAACCTCTCCCAAATCAGTCATCTCAAATTTGGTAGAGGTTGAGTAGACTGATCTTCGTCTCTCTTACCTCATTCGTTCTTTCATATGTCACTTCAAGTTTGTCCCAAACCTCCTTGGCACTCTCACAAGAAGAGACCTTGGCATACTCTTCCGATCCTAATGCACAAAATAGAATATGCAAAGCCTTCGAGTTTAGCTTCATCTTCTTCTTGTCACCCGCACTCCAATCTTGCCTTCTTCGTTATGGCACGAACAGTCATTCTTCAACAATATCCCAAAGATGGTAATCGAGGGCCTTGATGAAGTATATCATCCTAATCTTCCAATAGACATAATGTTCACCGTTGAAGAATGATGGCTTGTCGATTGATTTCACCATGAACACCGGTTGATTTATTGATTGATCGAGCTTGCCAGGATAACTTCAATAGGATGTTAAGCCTCTAGATTAAACCTCGCTCTGATACCAATTGATGGGATCGAATTCTTCAACCGTTTTGCTTTCCAAGTGGTGGAGAAGTGGTAATTGGGTGATTTGTGTGGGAAGCAAAAAGATAGAAAAATACACGATAATTTTAGAGTGGTTTGTGCTTCTCAACTAAGCTCTACATTCACTTCCTTAGCTTCTCCACTAAGGATTTCCAAATTCACTATTGAATTTCTTTCCTTTTTTCCTAGGATCAAGAGGAAACCCTTACAACACTAGACTTATACCCCAAAGTCTAGCTAGCCATCTTTTTACAAAAGAGAAAATCAAGGCAAACAAGAAATCTCTCACTAGGTAGATTGTTTGCACAATTTAGCTCACTCACTCAATCCTAAAACATTTTAGCAACTATAGCAAATTAGACACACAAGTGTTGTCTAATGAAAGAATGTGAAATATAAGCACTAAGACAATTTTCTATGCATGAGTATGTTGACTTCTTGATCATTAGCTTCTTCAGATGCTTTTTTGGGTCTTTTATACTCCCAATTGAGTTTCTAGCCGTTAAGGACTGTTGGGTTCTTTATTTCCCACAATAAATGCAGTTCTAGAGCCGTCGATATTGGTATGCGGGTGGTTGACTGGTCGTATCGATACCTGATCTTCAGAAACTAGCCGTTGGAGCGTTTAAAATACATAGGGTATCGGTACACAATACCTCAATATCGATACGTACCCTAACGTATCGATATGCCCTTAGCCGTATCAATACGGGTTTTGGCTACTAAAAATTTTCTGTAGCACTTGTATCCGTACGGCTTTAACCATATCAATACGGGGCTTCAAATTTTGACATTTTGGTCACTTAAATTTGTTTTAAAACAAGTCAAAACCCTTTCAAACATATTTTCAAGTTAGTTGGACTTTGAATAAGATTTGCAATATTTCAATCAAGTCTAAAAACATTTTTCAAATTATTATATCAAAACAAAAATCTCAACACCTTCGTTTAAATATCCTTTACCTACATAACTACCATTTCAGGAAAGTATAAGTTTATTTGCTTCGAACACTATTTTATTGCATGTCTTATTAAGTAACCTACCACTAACTAAATTTCTAGGTAGGGCAGGTACATAAAGAAACATTATTTATGGTAAGAGTTTTACCAGAAGTCAGCTTAAGTAAAACGTTCCCTTTGCCTAACACTTCTGAGTTACTAGAGTTCCCCATATACACTTGTTTACCTTTGGTCACGCCCTCAAATTCGTTGACCAACTCCCGGTTGGCGCAGAAATGTCTGGAGGCACCAGTGTCCACAATCCTTTCAGCATTCGTTGACCAACTTGTTTACCTTAAACCATATATACTATAAAAACCCAAATCCTAAAATTTTAACCCTAACCCTAAAAAACTAAACCCTAAACCTTAAACCATATATACTAAATTCTAAACACTAACCTTCTAAACCATACAACCTAAATCCCTAAACCTTAAACTCTAAAATAAAACTCTAACCCCAAAAACTAAAAGGCACGTGTAAACTAAAGTTTATACGGTCTGTGTATCAAAGTTTTTTCCATTCAAAAAATACAAATATTCAATTTATTGTCATTTCTAATATTCAATCCTAACAGTGACAGGCCCATCTTCGAAAACCAGAAAACCAATTTGGGTTTTAAACATTTTGGATCTAGTAGTAGTACTACTGCATAAGACCACTCTACAATCAAATCTAATTTCTAATAAAGTTTTTCTATGGTATGACTATTTTTTATTGGCATTAACGACGAGGATTCAACCACCAATGACATTGGTACAAGTGATAAGTAGTTTAGAATCGCTTAAGTAGGTCTTGAATTCGAGGTTTTATGCATTTAAAAAATTCTCGTTGAGAGATTCACTCTCTAAAAGCAGGTGTGCAATGCGGGTTGGTCCGAATTAGCCAAGGCAAAACACTAAGGAACTAGGAGACCAAAAAAAAAATTCAACTCATGCCTTTTCTCAAGTTTGTAATGATGAAAATGGTAAACTATCTAAATAGTCATCCAATAATTAGTGTATTTCGATTTGGATCATTAAATTAAAACAAAAATAGATTTAGTCACTAGTTGGATCCTCAAACAAATCGAAATCATCATCTCTGCCAAGCCACATGAACCATCGCCATTCGCCACCCCTACTCTCCATAGTCACCACACTACCTCATCTTTACCAAAAACATTCCACATTGTCCATCATCTTCATTGAATGGGATTTCAATAATCAACAATGAGAAATGGAACACTCTGTTTTTTTCCTGCTTTTTGTGCTCTGTTTTTTTCACTTTCTTTCTGAAGCTCAATTGTTATTTTTTTTATTTGAAAAAGAAAAGAAAAAGAAATGCTGGAATGGGGTGACACGAAAAATAAAAGAAAGTTGAAAAAGTAAATGAACAACGACAAAGAGCGGATGAGACATGGGGAATTTGCCCAAATATTTAAGATGAGTAAATTTGATTGATTTGTTTTGAATTAGATTTAAATTAATAGAATATAAATTTTGAGATTAAATTATTATTAGACTGTACTACATTACCGTTATCTTGAAAGTTGGTGAAAACTTAACGATCAAATGACCAAAATAAAAAGCAAATTTTAATGTTGGTGATGAATTAATCAAAATAATATTTCAATTACAAAGTAGAAAATATTAATAGTTGCATGACTAAATAATTAGTTTTATCCTAATTGTTTTTTAAAAAATTAATTAATTTATCTTTATTTTAACGTTGATAACAGTTTTTCTTATAATCTTTTTAAATTTTTTGATGATGCGGTAGAAAGGACAAAATAATGTTATTATGTATAATGTTTGAGTCAATTTGATAAAAATATTCGAAAACGAAAAAGAATGCAACAAAAGCTTAAGACATAAAATGATTAAGTTGATAAAATTAAAGGACTAAAATGATCATTCTACCTAAAAACGAGTTAACGAGATATTGAGTAAGGTGTATGAATAAATGTAATCATTTAATAATTCTTTCGAAAAGAAGAATAAGTATATTTTGCTGGTTGATCAAGTTGCTCATCATATTCTCTTATATTTGCATCTTTGTTCACTCGTATTCTCTTTGTTCACTCGTATTCTCTTAGTTCATGAGTTTTAGGCCCATTTTAAAAGTATTTTTTTCTTTCCTTAAAGTTTTTATTTTCCTCTCCTCTACGTAGGATTAGTATTATAATTAAGATTTGTCAATAATAATAATATATTCGAAAAGTAAATCAAAGCTTGACTTGGTGTTGGTCTGGAATCAAGTTTGATAGGCATAGACACGTTATGCATAATGTATGTGCATGCCAGATTAATTATTTTAATTTCATGAAAGCAAGTGGAGTAAGTTGAAATTGACTAGTACTAGGTCAATCTTTTTTCTCTCTTTCCAATTCCACTGCAGTGCACTTGGTTTGAATATTTTTTTAATATGGAAGTGGATGTAAATTGCCATTTCAACTTTTCTGGTATGCATACGGTTGCTTTCGCATGGAAGAATCGTGCTGTGAATTAAAACCTCAGATCCTTTATAAAAAGGGGCTCTCCTTATGTTTCAGTGTTTATTTTATTTCCCAACAAGCAGCCATCATTGGCCTGGTTTTGTGATTCCGTCGCCATTTTCATTTGCCGGAATTCCTTCTCAATTGCCTTAGCCTTTACAAGTTCCCTTAATTTCAATGGCCCTTACCGTCCGCCCTTCTTATCCTTTTACAATGCCATGTTTCTCAGCTGAAGAGGCAAGGGAACTGTGCTGCTCAGCAACTTCACTGGTTATTTCTAAATTGTTCTGTGGAATCTTTATCTTTGTATTTGCAGTGGGTTAGTAGTCTTGGTTGTGCCGTTTGTTTTACATTTCTTGGAATTGCTCCTTTCCGATTGAGCACAAGACAAAACTAATCAGAATCAGGTTTTTGTCTGCAGTTGGAGCAACTTTAGGAGCTCTGATCGGAGCTTTTGTTGGAGCAAAAACCAAGATCGGTTGTCTCCATGGAGCAACAGTTGGTGCCGTAAGGGGCAGTTTTCTCTCAATCGACTTCTTTAAACTCTCCCTCGTAGTTTGCTGTTCCGATTATATGGCGACCGGTTTTTTCCTCCGACTGGTAAAACATAAACGTCTCTTTTCATCTTTGTCCAATGTGCTGGCATGGTCCCTTTAATTACTCTTTTAATGATTGAATTTGGTTTTTGAATAGATAAACGCATGCAATGAAGTGTTGTCAAAGGATGCAATAGAAAACATTCCAAGCATCAGGGTCACAGAAGAAGACGTATGGGATTCATCCAGGAACCCAGTCCGGTGTTCCATTTGCCTTGAGGTTTACCAAATTTCACCTACTCTGTCGTTTATTGCAATGTAATCGAAATAGGTTTCATTGGTTCATTCTCTCATGTTTATGTTTTCAAATTTCCAGGACTTGGTACGAGGGGAAATAGTTCATAGCTTGCCACATTGCCACCATAAGTTCCATATATCGTGTATCCAAACGTGGCTAAATGGACATAAATCTTGTCCTTTATGCAGGAGGAAAATTTGACGGACGCATTCCTGAAATGGACAAAGTAGACATTCCGCAGCCCAAGCACGACTCAACGAAACATGTATAATGTTAATACTACACCTTTCGTACATACACGCTAACAGTAGTTCTTAGTTGAATTATTCTTTTTTCATATGTATTTGCCAGGGATTTCCTTATTTTTTTTCCGACTCGGTCCATTTTCGTTTTTCATATTGTTTATAAATAGATGAAGCATGCATGCATGCGGTATAAACTTCAAAGTTCAACCCAACTGCTTGGTTTGGATTCTCAATCTCATTAGCAACTAACTTCAACGAAATTTCCACGTAAATTGTATATTGATTTTCTCCATGTCAAAATCCAATATGAACAATTTTGATTCCTTTTTCTCCATGTCAAATCCACGTAAAAGAAGCTGACTCTGACGGCTAAAGTTCACAAAACAAACATGTATGGAAATTGGAAAGTGCTAAGCAGCAGCCAATGCACGAGTAAAACATGGTGCTTACAAGACTTTAGACTTAGAGGATATATTAATATATCTCCAAAAACCTATAGGAATATTTCTAACGCTCAAAGCTAAAAATAACTTAACTTTTGCGGGAATTTGATGCCAATTAGAGAAGCAAGAGGAAAACAACATAAGCATCACCTTACGATAATAATCCGAGTCTAAACACACATGAGATTTATATAATTCATTGTTGAAAAAATATGGTTATTTGAAAACTTCGTGGTAAAGGTGAAGATTCAAATCATTAAATTATGGTTTCATATTTTACTCTATGAAATCTTTACAACGATATTTTATATGTTTAAAATTAATTCAGTGATGAATGAAAATTAATACTCAAAGTAAGCTACTTGTGAGTTACGTTAAAAAAAAAACTTATATAAAGAGTGGAAGCAATGTAAACAATTTCGCATCACTTCTGGACGCAAGTGAAATTGTTCTCTATGCCTATATAAAGAGTCCAAGTTCTTACTTTCAAATTGTATCAAGTTAAATGTTGAGACTCAGTCTTTTATTCAACTTTTAAAATTTATTCTTTTATCTTGTATTATGGTGGTGGGATTTATAGTTAAATATTGGTTAAGTATGAATTTACTTGGATTATTGGGTTTGAGAAAATAGTATATGTGCTCTAAAAATTTTATATAGTGATTTCTTTAATTATTTTAATAATTATTGCGTTTTTTTCATTAAGAGTTTTTTTACACAAAATTTTGTTATTGTATTTTTAATTAATTTCTGTATTTTAAAAATCTGATCCCAACATCTGCTCCTTCCAAACGTGAAAATGGATATTTTATTCGGTAACCACATATCACTTACAAAAGAGATATTTTATTCAGTCCCAGCATATTCCTTATTACGCTATTAACATGCAATTAATTTTAAAAGGAACAAAAGGTGTTCTAATGAGAGTTTTAAGTTCCATGCTATGTTGATGTTAACTCCTCAAAAATATTAATTTTATGCTTAGTTTACAATGTTTTTGTTCGCCTTTGAATACATATGTTTGCATTTAGTTGTTAAAATCATGCATTTGCATAAGGAGTTAGGAGTTATTCTTTTGCCAGTGTGAAGGGTTGTTTTGCTGGTGTTGATGCAGGTCAGAGGCAGGCAAGCGTGGTAGAGCAGCCCAAGAGCAGGAGCAGAAGAGAATTGCCGAGTCACAGTTGGCAAAGTTGGACCAAAAATTGCCAAACTCGATTGGCAAAGAATTGACGTCCAATGCCCGGTCAAAGTAGCTTTTGAACCCAGTACACGTCAGCCCTATAATTGAAAAAAGGATAAGAAGATAACAACCTATCCTGGTGTGTAATCAAATTTCAAACCCAACCTAGGGTTTCCACGCGTGCCTATTTAAAGGAAGCCGATCCATGAGCCAAAGGGGGAATCGGAGAGAGCTGCACCGTGGTGAAAGAGGAAGCTAGAGGCAACGTGGTTCGACCATCTTAGACCGAGAGCTCTGGAGCAATTGAAGTGTTGCATCGACGGATCTTTTTCTTTGCCTATTCTCTTAGTTTAATTTCTATTTGGATGATGATGTTGAGAGACGATGATATTTTGTGGGTGGATCCCCAACCATGAACTAAGCTTTTACAGTTCGTTGGGGATGTTTGTGATTAACGCTCAGTTTATGTTTGGTTTTTAATAATTTGGATGCCTTGAAATTATTGTCTATTTGCTAGCACTTCATTTCTTTAAAAACTTTGTCATACGACAGTTTACATTGTTTGCTTATTATGCCTTAATATCTTAACAAACTTAAGGGCTATCGATTAGTTGCCAGATACTACGGAGAGAAACTTCGACAGAAGATGTTCAAGTAGATGAGCTTAATTCGGAAGTGAATCTACCATTAGGAGTAAAGATTGAAACTTAATCAAGTTAATTAATGAAAGGCTTCACTATAGACATATATGTGTTTTATCGTGGTTAACTTAGAGTATTGCCATCGAAAAAGGCAATACTATTTTTTTTACATCTGCTCGGCAATAAATCCAAGGTAGGGCATTGTTAATAACTAACATAGTTAGCGTGAAATCCATGCATCCCTTGCCAACGCTCATCATTTATTTGACTACCTTTTTTATTGCCAAACTATTTCCACTTTTATTACTTAATTTGTGCTATCTTTTAAATCAAAAACCCAAATCATTTTCAAACATTCTTATTCCCTTCAAACAAGTAAAAATCGAACAATTAAATTCTTGGTCAATCCCTATGGATACGATACTCAACTCACAACTGTATTACTTGCTGACCGTGTATACTTACACGCAATAGACTCACCCTTGGCATTTGCATATTTACACTGAATCCTCAATCTTTTGCCAAGCATTAGCAAAGTCTACAGTTGATCATTACAATTTGATCTTATCGTCAGCTTTGACTATGATTGAGCCGTTTCAAGTGCAACCCAGGCCCACAATTCAATACTTGAGTTAGGACTGAGCGTTCGATCAAGTTGAGTTGAGTCAAAAAAATTTCGAGTCATTCGAATATACAAGTCATATTTTACAATTCAAATTTTATTTAAATTTTTTTTCTATTCGAGTTGACTTTTTGAGCTTTTGTAAAAATTTAATTATAATTATTTATAATGTTATAATACATATTGATTTCAATTTAAATGTTTTTCTATATCCATATACGACATATTTATCTTTATTTTTTCACATGTGATATACATAATATATCATGCAGAATTAAGGGACTTGACTCAAACTTGAATATTGATCAACTAATTACTAAAATCTTTGAGTTATTCAAAGTTCTATTTTATAAATCAAATTTTATTTGATATTTTTTTGTTGAGTCTAGTTTATGAAATTAGAAGCCGTGTCAAAATGAGTCAGATTTTTTACATTGAATTAAATCAAATAATTTAATTTTTCAAGTTGAGTTAAGTTTTGTTCGCTTAGTAAATGGTTGATTGAGTAAATTTATGGATGGAAAGATGAGTCTGTCAGCAAATTTAGCTGCATGGGTGTTGTTACCCAATAGAAGCATGGTTTCAAAGCCTTGGAATGTTAAGAGTTTTTTAACATAAAGAGAATAGATTAAAGCAAGAACATTACAAAAGGGTCTTCAGGCCAGGAGGAACAACAACAGGCCAATCAATCGGACAAGAGTTCATTCGAACATTCTTAGCAACCCAGTCAACAGCTTTATTACAGTGCTTAGGGACAACAGAAAAATAACAAGAAACAAAGAAAGAAGAAAGGGATATGATGTCTTCTTCAATAGCAGCCGTTTCCCAAGCTTAGAAAGACTTGGAATTTAAATGGTTGATTAAGCCTAGGTTATCCGATTCCAGGATAATCCTAGAAAAGCCCACCTTAGCCGCAAGTAGGATACCAAGCATGAGTGCTTTTGCTTTGGCAATAGCAGCCGAGACCGCGGAAAAGAAAGAGGAATCACAATCAATAATAATCTCAAAAGAATTTTGAGCAATTGCGACTGTACCTGCAAGAACACTTTCTTTTGAAATTGAAGCATCACAATTAATCTTAACAAAACTGAACTTCGGAGGCTTCCAACGATCAAACTCTCTCCCTTTGATTATAGCCTCTCTCTGAGGTAGTCGATTTGCTTCTATGAACTCTAAAAAGGTTCGTTCGGCAATTTGCCAAACTTCTACTGGGGAGTCCACGTTTCCTAAAAAAGCAAGACCATTCCTCAATTTCCACAGGGACAACATAAGAAAGTAATCAACTCGGTACCTTCCAAAGAGTTTCCTTTATCTTGCATGTTAATAATTTTATCCCACCATTTACAAAAACCAAGGAAGCCTAAAAGAGATAGGGAATAACTGAAGCTTGAAGCCCGCCAAACAGCTTGTGCAAAAAGGCAAAAGAAAATCAAGTGTTCAACACTTTCAATATCATTTTCACATCTAGGGCATTTGGCACAAAAAGGAAAAGCAACATGGAATCAGGCAATGAGGTTACCTTTAGTTAGAAGTATATTGAGACAAAGCTTCCAAATAAAAGTTCGAATATTAGGAGGGACATTAAGTCTCCAACAAGCCCTCCACAGGTTTTGATTATGAAATAAGTCATCACTGCTTCTAGGGCCGTCATCATTAATCAACATCTTCGAAAGAAAGAAATATCCAGATTTGACTAAGTACTCACTATTCTTGTTCTCTGCCCAAATAAAAGCATCATAGATTGAAGAGCCTCAAACTGGAATTTGGAGAATGGCTTTCTTTTCGTTGGGAGAAAAAAGACTGTCGAGCTTTGCAATTTCCCACTCTCTAGAGTTTTCCAAGATTAGCCTAGAGATAGTTAAGTCTCGGCTCTAAGATGGTTTTTTCGTAGTCACCGAGAAGGACGCAAGTTGGGGGATCCATTTATCTTTCCATATTGAGACGCTACGACCATTACCAATTCTTTACAAAAATCCTTTCACGATAGTCTTAATACCATCTTTAATTCCAATCCAAGCTCAGGAAGGGTTATGACAAGCAGAAGCATATAGTTACCATCAGGGAAGTAAATACCTCAAAACATCCTAGCCAAAAGGGATTTAGGATTTTTGACCACCCTTCAAGCAACTTTGGCCACTAGGGCTTGGTTGAAATTTCTCAAATCCCTAAATCCAAGACTACCCTTATCTTTTGGGAGACAAAGTTTCTTTTAGTTCAGCCAATGAATACCCCTTTCCTTCTTATTAGAATTATTCCACCAAAGTCGACTAATCATAAAACAGAGATCATCACAAAAGGTCACCAAAAGTAAAAAAATTGCACGATGTATGATGGAATAGCTTGCACCGCTACTTTTATAAGCATTTCTTTACATGCTTGTGACAAGAATTTAGCTTTCCACCCTTGTAATTTGAATCTAACTCTCTTTTTAATGAAAGATAGAGCCTCTTTTTGTAATGACCCTAAATAGATGGGAGCCCAAGATAAGAGTTACCTTCTTCCGTTTGACCAAAACCTAAAATGTTTGAAAGATGTGTTTTCCAGCCAGGGCTGATGTCGTGAGAGAAAAAGATAAAAGATTTTCCTAAATTCACCGTCTGACCTGTATTACTCTGAAAATCATGCAAGATTCTCAGCACTGATTGACAATTATCCTCATTAGCTTTCGTGAATAGAACACAATCATCAACAAACATAAGATGGCTAAGGAGCGGACACCTTCTTTTGATCCTGAAACCTTCAAAGGCTTGGTTACTTATTTCCCTCTCCAAAACCCAAGTAAAGACATTTGACATAAAAAAGAACAAGAATGAGGATAAAGGGTCCCCTTGACGAAGACTTGTAGTGGGAAAAATTTCCCCATGTCTTTCCTCATTCACAATAAGAGAAAAAGAAAGAGTCGTCACACATTGCATAACTCTTGTAACCAACCATTCATTAAAGCCCATCAGTTGCATAACTTTATGGAGAAAACCCCAATCAATTTTATCATAAGCCTTTTCCATATCAATTTTAAGAGCCATAACCTCTTCCGATCCTTTCTTCTTCTTCTTTATTGCATGGAAGGCTTCATGGGCGATGATGATGTTATCTTGAATAAGTTTTCCATTAAAAAAACCGATTGCGATGGGGGAATAATATCCAAGAGAAAAGTCTTAAGTCTGGTAGCCAAGATCTTTATAATAATCTTTAAAGAAAAATTGTAGAGGCTTATCGGTCAGAAATGATTAACCTCCCATGAGTTCTTTTTTTAGGATAAGGACAATATTGGTTTTGTTGAGCTCCGGGTCCAAAATGCCAAACTTGAAGAAATGTTCAACCATTAAGACAAGGTTTCCCTTGATGGTATCCCAAAAGGATTAAAAAAAATACTCGAGAACCCATTCAGATCTGGTGATTTCAATGCCCCCAAACTGAATACCGCTTTTCTAATTTGTTCTTCTAAGATGTTCTGACAGAGATGTATGTTCATCTCCTCCGATATAACAGAAAGGACAATGCTGGATAAGCTTTTAAGATTAATAGTGGAATCTTTAGTGTAAATCTTTTCAAAGTGCTCTTGTAAAAGAAAAGCAATAGCCGAGTCCTCATCGAGCAACTCACCAAGGTTTTTTTCAGTCGACAAATTATGTTTGTTCTTCTATTTCGAATGGTTTTAGCATGAAAAAACTTGGTGTTCCGATCTCCAAGATTGAGCCATTTAATTCTATCTCTTTGATGACAATGTCTTTCCTCACCTTCCCACAGTTTATCGAGTTCTTTTTTGAGATCTTTGGCTTTAATAGCTTCACTACTAGATAGTGGTTTCTCTTGTATTTTTTTGATCTTTTTAAGAAAATCTTCCAATGTTCTTCCGTTCTTCCCATATTTCTCTTTACTCCACTTTCTAAGCTTTATTCTGATTTTCTTTATTTTTAAGCCAAAAGCTCTATTTCTTTCGATACGTCTCTTTTTCTCCTATTCTTCTCTAACATTCAAAAGGCACTCATCTTCAAGAAGCCATTTTGATTCAAAATTGAAGTCTTTTTTGCATTTCTTAGGCATTCCATTAAGGAGCAGGACAATGGGTGTGTGATCCGAAGCAATAACAACATCCATAACAGATATTTCCTGGGGAAAAGGGAACTCCATTCAATAGAGGAGATAGTCCTATCGACATTTTCAAGGATAAGGTCTTCGTTACTTCTCGTGTTGGACCAAGTGAACGTGTCACCTTTCGTAGGAAGCTCAATCAAACAAGAGCGTTCAAGGAAATCAAAGTACCATCTAGCATGAGAATGATCAAAATAAGCACCACCCTCTTTCTCTTTCGGCCTAGCAACAATGTTTTAGTCACCTATCACACACTATTTTGCATTCATGTCACTCCTTAGAGTTGATAGCAACTCCCAAAAGGTTTACTTCTCCTCATGATAAAAATGAGCATAGATAAAGGCAGTAAACCAGTCATCTTCCCCATTAGTAGATATCCTCGAGTCAATGAAATTGTTATCTAAATTGAGGATAGTTATGCTGGTATCGTTCTTCCACTAGAGATCTAGGCCCCTTGCTATTCCGACAAGGTTAACATAGAATGAATTCTCAAACTTTATTTTATTTCTAACTTTCTCGAGATATCTTCTCTTTTTCTTTGTCTCACAGAGTAAGATGATGTTAGGGTGAAATTTGAAGTTTGCATTTTAAGAGCTATTATCGTCTCCTTATTCCCAAGGCCTCTTACGTTCTATGCCATTAAGTCCATCGCCACAAGACAAAATAGAGTCAAAGAAAACCTAAATAACCAAAGCAGAGGCTCTAAATGCACAAGAGAACCGGGAACTAAATTGTGGTTGCAAACCACAACAACCAAACCAACAAACAAAATAAAAGATCGAGGGAAGCTTCGATCAGACCAAAACCCAAACCCACTCTGAAGCAAAACCGATCAGACCAGAGAAACCAAACCACCATAAACACAGAGCCTTAAATTAAGAGAAGCTGCAAAACCCCAAGCACCGACTACCAATGTTGGGATAAAAACTAGAGCCACCGACCATCAATATCGGGATAAACCAATAACCAACAAGATCAACGAAGAGGAAAAGGGTAGATTCAAACATGGGCTTCAGTGAGCTTTTCAAGGACCGTCCCAAAGAGAAAATATTGTGCTTGAATTCAACAATATTTGCTTGCCAAGTGGTGGAGAAGTAGAATTTGAGTGATTGGTGGTGGAAGCAATGAAAAAGAATAAGACACAAAGATTTTAGAGTGGTTCGAGCTTCTAACCAAGCTCTACATCTACTACATTAGTTTTCCCACTAAGGATTTCCAAATTCACTAATGAATTTCTTCCCTTTTTCACGGGCTCATGAGGCAACCCTTACAAACACTAGACTTATACCCCAAAGTCTAGCAAACCATCTTTTTACAATGAGAAAAGAAAGCAAACAAAGAAATCTTCACTAGGTAGATTGTTTGCACAATTAAGCTCACTCACCCAAACCTAATACACTTGAGCATACATTGAAAATTTAGCCCACAAGTGTTTGTTTATGAAGAAAATGACAATTTAAGTACAAAGACTCCTTTCTAAATCATTAAGATGTTGGCATTAAGATCATTAGTTGTTCCAGGTGTATGAAGGGTCTTTTTATCCTCTCAAATGAGTTTCTAGCTGTTGGTGACCATTGCGGATGAATTGGAGCCATTGAGGATGATTTCCAAGAAAAATTTCCCATTCTGATGTTGCCGGTATCGGTACGCGAGTACTCGTATTGGTACACCCCTGTTTTGGGAAATAGCCATTGCAGGATGAAACCAAGCAGAGGTTTCAAAACCTCTAGGGTGGTTTTGAAACCACCATGTCTGTACCAGTACAGCAGAAGCTGTACCGGTACGAGGTTTTGGTTCTGAAAAATTTAGATTGAGTCACGTATCGATACGGTATTATGGGTATTAGTACGGGGCTTCAATTTTTGATAATTTTGCTATTTAAAAACATTTTAAAACCTCCCAAAACCTTTTGAAAACACCTCAAACATATTTTTAAGTTGTTTGGACTTTAAATCATTTTTGCAATCTTTTCAATTTAGTCCAAAACTATTTTTCAATTATTATATCAAAACAAATATCCTAACAATCTCCCCCTTTTGATATAATAAAACCAACTTGAAAATTTTTTTAGTGATTCTCCCCTTTAGTAAAAATAAATTTTGGATAAGAGAATATTTTAGCAAACTGTTAAAAGCTCCCCCTTATTCATTTGAAAATTCAATTTTTCAAACCTTTCACCCCCTTTTTGTTATATCAAAAACGATTCAAAACAAAGTTTGAAATGATATGAAGTACAATAACAATGGATAGTTTTTTAAAAAAATTGACAAGATAAGAATTTTGTTTTAAAATGGCTCCCGCTTACTCAAGCATCAAATAGAATATTAGTCCAATAATTCATGATTAAAAGAAATTGAATTTCAATAAAATAAATAAAAAATACAAGAAATTCAATTTAAATTTACCACTTGAATCAATGGTAGGATGTGAAGCCTTTCTTCTTCAAGTTATATTCCTTGTGTTCACAGAGCTCCCATGGTGCATTAATTTGTTGATCAATGCTCCATCACACCTATAAAAAGACAATCAAGTAATTTTTGGTATCCAAATTGCTTTGGATCCAATGACATTAGTCCCACAAATTTTAGTTCCCTTAGGAATCTATTTTTAAATTTCATCCTTTTTCTTTGAAGTAATTAGTCCTTTTGGGACCCAAATAATTCTAAAACATTTACCGTTCAAAAATCTAGGGGTACTAGATTGTCTTTGATAAAAATCTAATTTGTTAAAATTATCTTTCTTTTCAAAACTCTTACAAATCAAATCTTTTTCTTTCTTTAGATCATCTATTTTCATTTGATGATATTTTTCCAAACTTTGAAGCAAATTTTGTAAATTCAAAATTTTAAGCTCAAAATCTTTGATTTTTTCTTCAAATTCCAAATTCGTTTTAAAAATCTTTGATTTTTGCTTCAAATTCCAAATTGGTTTTAGAAAGCATTTCATTTTCTATTTTCAATTTTGAAATCAATTTCTTGTTTTTAGAAAATAAAGCCTGAATTCAAAAACCAATTCCTTATAGGCTTCTTGTAACTCATCAAATGTATAAGAATTAGAAATAGATGAGTTAGAAGTTACCTCACCCTCTTGGAGGGCCATAAAGCATAAGTAGGCTACCTCATTGTCGGTGATGTCTTCTTCATCACTCTATGCTGCCACATATGTCTTCTTTGAAGATGATCCCTTTTTGTTAAAGCAAGGGCAATCGTATTTGGTGTGTCATTGCTTCTTGCATTCAAAGCACTTGATATGATCTTTCATCATGTTCTTAGATTCATGTCTTGATTTCTCCATTTCGTTCTTCACGAATCAAGCGAACTTCTTGAAGAGATGGACAATCTCTTCACTTTCATTTTCCTCATCACTTGAATTTTCTTGATGACTTGTGGAGGATTGAAGAGCAATAATGTTTAGGTCTTCTATTCCTTGCTCTTTGATCTTCTTCTCCTTTTTTTTCTTTTCCTTTCGGACATCAATTCATGGGTGAGCAAAGACCCAATAAGCTCATCAAGCTTGAGCTCCTTCAAATTCTTTGCTTCAATAATGGTCGTCTTCTTGGACTCTCATGATTCGGGAAGTAAATAAATCAACTTTCAAATGAGCTTATCTTTTGGAATCTCCTCTCCAAAACTTTTAAGTTCATTGATGATTGTGGAGAATCGATCGATCATGCTCTTGATGTCTTCTTCTGGACTCATCTTGAAGTTCTCATAGTTGAGGTTGAGTAGATCGATCTTTGTCTCCTTTACCTCATTTGTCCCTTCGTATATGACTTCAAACTTGTCTCATACCTTGTTGGCACTCTTACAAGAAGAAACTTTGACATACTCTTCATGTCCTAATGCACAAAATAAAATGTGCAAAGCCTTCGAGTTTAGCTCTATCTTCTTCTTGTCATCCGTACTCTAATGTTACCTTCTTCACTGTGGCACGAACAATCCTTCTTTAACAATATCCCAAAGACGGAAGTTAATGGCTTTGATGAAGTACATCATCTTATTCTTCTAATAGGCATAATGTTCATCGTTGAAGAACGGTGGCTTGTTAATTGATTGCGCCATGAATATCGGTTGATTTGTTGGTTGATCGAGCTTGCCGGGATCGCCTCAATAGGATGTTAAGCCTCTCGATTGAGCCTTGCTCCGATACCAATTGTTGTGCTCGAATTCTTCAACCGTTTTTGCTTGCCAAGTGGTGGAGAAGTGGAATTTGTGTGGTTGGTAGTGGAAGCTATGAAAAAGAATAAGACACAAAAATTTTAGAGTGGTTCGTGATTCTAACCAAGCTTTACATCCACTACCTTAGCTTCCCCACTAAGGATTTCCAAATTCACTAATAAATTTCTTCCCTTTTTCCCGGGCTCAAGATGCAACCCTTACAAACACTAGACTTATATCCTAAAGTCTAGCAAACCCTCTTTTTACAAAGAGAAAAGAAAGCAAACAAAGAAATCCTCACTAGGTAAATTGTTTGCAAAATTAAGCTCACTCACCCAAACCTAATACACTTGAGCATACATTGAAAATTTAGCTCACAAGTGATTGTCTATGAAGAAAATGACAATTTAAGTACAAAGACTATTTTCTAAATCATTGAGATGTTGGCATTAAGATCATTAGTTGTTCCAGGTGCTTGAAGGGTCTTTTTATCCTCCGAAATAAGTTCCTAGTTGTTGGCGACCGTTGGGGATGAATTGGAGCCATTGGGGATAATTTCCAACAAAATTTCCCATTCTGGTGCTGTCGGTACAGGTACACAAGTACCCGTATCGGTACGCCCCTATTTTGGGAAATAGCCTTTGCAGGCTGAAACCATGCAGTTGTTTCGAAACCTCTAGGGTGGTTTCAAAACCACCATGTTCGTACTGGTACGAAAAAAGCTGTATCGGTACGAGGTTTTGGTTCTGGAAAATTTGGATCGAGTCACGTATCGATACGGTATTATGGGTATCGGTACGAGGCTTCAACTTTTAATAATTTTGCTATTTAAAAACGTTTTAAAACCTCCCAAAACCTTTTAAAACACCTCAAACAGATTTTCAAGTTGTTTAGACTTTAAATCATTTTTCAATTATTATATTTGTAACCCCCTTGACCCAGCCTAGAATCAAGATCAAACCGAGCGAGCTACATAAGGGTTTGCCGAGACAAACCCTGAAGATTCACAACGGGAACGGTCCATTTTTTCTTTTATCCTTTCTAAATGCATTTTTAGGTTATAAGGTGATCATACATGTTGTAGTTAAAGAAACAAATCAATCAGGCGTCAATTTGACATCCAATTGCTCTATTACACTTCAAATGGACTAAAACATAATTTCCAAACTTTAAAAAGACTTTTACCAAATTAAGGTTATCAATCCTCAATTAGTCATATTTCATGCCTTCATGTTTAAACTCATATCAAATTAACCATTCAAACTCATTTAATTGCACATTTACGAAACATGGACCAAAATGCAAGGAATTCAAAACATCAGAAAACATTTCAACAGTTTTAACGGTCAACGTATCGGTACAAGTGTCCACCGTATTGATACGACACTAAAAGACAAAAGCGTACTGATACAGTCCCCAAGCGTATCGGTATGGTATTGTATATTTTAAAAACTTAGATTCCAGTAGCCATTGACCGTATCGAAACAGTAGCTTTCATACTGACACCTTCACTATTTCCCAGGTATGCATACCAATACAGTTACCAGGCGTATCGGTACGCCTAGGCTAGTTTGAACATTTTAAGTCGAAACATATCCTCGCGTACTAAAACCCTAAGGTACATACCAGTACAGTGGGACATGTAATGACCTCTAGGTCTAACATATGACTCTTTGGCTCATTTCAAACCACTCTAACTCTAAGCTGAACAACATACAACATCAACAACATGCTTAAGCAACAACATGACATTATCAAAAGCCATCATAGCTTTTCTAGCATACATAAGCATTCAAATCTAGATGCATGCTTCCTAGTCCACTTTCAAATCAGCAAACCAATCACAAATCAACCACTTTACAACTTATTATAAGTCTAAAATAGAAATCAAAACTTGCAACAACAGAGAGTTCACCAACACACTCCCAAATCCCTAAACGACACATTGCCATTATTACTACTTATCAACGTTCCAAACCGTACTTTGAAAACAAGTCTTGGGAACTCATTTCCTTGCTTCCTTACTGCCTCAAACCTTAATTCTCTGCAGTGGTGGAAAGAGAGCGTAAGAACACTAAGCTTAGTGAGGGATTCTCAAACAACAACCATCATCAATGCAAGTTAAATCATTTTACAAAACTTTGAAAACCACTTTCAAAACTCTTTGAAAACATAATCATAGCATCATGCCTTAACAAAACCATGCACTAAACATTTCCAAAACAGCATATTAAACCATATGCAACATGTATCATGGATTCAATAGCAAAGTCCCATTTGCTACCCTCAATTCAAGCTTTCCTATGCATACTGCCAATGCAAGGCTTAAAGAGTAAAACATGTTTAAATCACATTAAACCACATAATCCATCTCATGATACATAAACAATTATATTGGCTTCCAAGTGATCATTTACCAAGTTTCACTTTACAAAACCATAACATTAAATACACAGATTCAACAAGTGTTCCCATAACACTTAACAAACAATCTACCGATAACGCAAGGCTCACACACGAGAGTATTCAGTACACATAAACACATCTACCATTGTGACACCCGTGGTGTAGTATTCGGCACACATAAACCTCTCAACACCACTTATTGGTATGATGTTTAATCCACTAACGAGAGTCTTTGGTACCATACAACCCCTCGATCGTTAAGGTACTTAGATGGAGTATTCGGTGCATCGTATAAACCCTCAACATCTAAGGCATCTTTTTATAGTGCACTATCAATCCTATGACCGACCAACTATATTCGATTTCATTTTCAAACCTTTTTTATAACATCACTTGCCAATATAATTCATTTTAACATCAATAACTCATTGTTTTCATATGCATCATCAAAATCATTTAACTAATGCAATAAACCTTGCATTAACCGATGTTTATAAACATTAACAAAACATGCATTACTTCCAAATGCATCAACATCATTATGTAACCAATTTCCAGCGTTAAACCATGCTCAAAACATGCATATACAATGAGTAATTAAACCATGTAAAACAAGTGCATCAAACCATTAGCCAAATCGAATTCGAGAGAGAATTCATCATTTACTTACTTCCGAGCTTAGACCAGCATTTCAAGCTCTATCTAAACTCCCAAATACAACTTTCAAACCTTTGCAAGGTTGAAAACACGTTTCCACTCACCGACTTGCAAAGCCTCGCTTGCCGAAGCAACAACCACGCCTCCAAAACTTCCGAACCCAACGTTCAAGCTTGAGGTCCAATCTTCCCTATTTTTATCCATACAAAACAGAGGTACATTACATCAAAATACAATCAACATCATAATAACACTAAACCTCAACATCCTTTATCCAAATTCCCTACACAACACCCAAAACCAACAACAAAACTCTTTCAAACTTAACCCAGCCACAGTCAAACGTTTTAACACATCGATTAACATTAATCAGCATCTAAAAACCTAACTCTAACTTCCTTATATATCAAGCAACAATTAACTACCACAACTCCTCAAAATCACATAACTAACAACATAGAAAATTAAAGATTCACATAGCTTCGGGATTCCAATGTTAAAACCCATCTATTAACATTATTCAACATCAAAATTATGATTAAAATCAATCAAGAACCCATCAAAACAGAATCCATACGAAAATCACTTAATCATCTCAATTAAACTTTGATTTAACCAAAATCTATAATTAAATCCTCAATACTCATTAGGAAACATTAAACAAGGATCAAATACTTGGGAATTTCAATAAAGAACCAATCATTAGAGGAGAAGAACAAACTTACCTCTAATGAGTGAATTTCCTCTCAATGGATGTTTTAGATCTTGAAAACAAAGAAATTCAATGAGGTTTTGCAAAACAAGATTAAATAACCAATTAAGAAACAAGAATTTAAGAAATCAAGAGCGATACCTCAGATTTTGGATGAAAAATTGAGTGTTTGGCTGAAGAACTTTGAGAGAAAAGTTTAGGAGGAAAAGTTACGTAAATTTTTAGTTTTAAGAAAATAACCACCTTTTTGTTAATCCTTCTTTTAATTATTCGATTAAAACTCTTTTAAAATAATCTCAATTGAGAGAAAAGTCTGATAAAACACTTAGGTAAAATAGCTCCTTAAAGATTCTAAGTTTTGACCCTTTTTCAAAAAGTCACTAATAAAATAGTTTTCATTCTTTACATTTTGGTCACCGGCCAAAATGTCCAATTTCCAAAATCCATTTTCCAAAATTGACTTTACCAAAAATATCCATATATTAAATTATAATTTTTAGATATTTTCCCCATATTTTTCTCGCACCAAAATCATTTGTTTCGATTTTAATCTCGAAATCTGATTTGAATCTCTAACTTCGGCCCCATTGGACCGTCTAAACCAATTGGAAAACTCCCAGGCCCAAAACTAGGGTGTTACAACATCAAAACAAATATCGTAATAGAAAACTTGAAAGCAGCAGCAACCTCAAAGAGAGATTGAAAGATAGGACCAGAAAAAGGGAAAACCACGCCAAAGAGGAGCACAGAACCGATCGAGGAAGAAAAAGATGCGAGAATTCACCCTCGAAAAACCTTTTTAGAAGTGCCAATAAAGAACCCCAGATCGAGGCGAAGACCGTCGGAAAGTCGAAAGTGACGACCCAACCACCAAAGATAGTTCTTTAAGAAAAAATTAGAGATCGGCAAATGAAATTGGGGGAAAATTTCTAGTGTTCTTTTCTTTCCAAACTCTTCCCGAATAGGGGGCTGTCATGTTTGCAATTTTTGGTCCAATATCACCAATTGTACGGTTCAGAGGCAGTTCTAAACATGTACTGTAACGACCTGAATTTCTTGAGTTAACGATGAGTGTTGACCCGATCTTGGATCGACACATTGGGTCGAATGTTCAGACCTTGTTGGGCTGAGATGTCGGGTTCAATGAGAGTCTTGTGGGCCTCTATGTGTTGTTGGACTTGGGTGATGGGTAAATGGTTGAATGAAGTGAAAGTCATGAAGGGCAATAAGGTAAATTACTTTATGAGGGACAAGAGGGTTGATGCCTCGTTATTTTTTTTTTTGCATAGTGTAGGGAAGATGAAGTCATCCTTATTCCTATTTCATCTCCATCTTCTTTCCCCCAAAACACCCACCTAAACCAATGGAAAAATATGGGAACTTGTTGTTTTAGAGTGGAAATCTCGGATTGGTGATCAATGGAGGTTTAATCAGCAAGCAAGAATCTATCCATCAAGGTGAATATCCCCAAATTTGGTTGAAGTTGGGTTTGAAGCTTGGAGCAAGGAAGAGAGATAGAAGAAGCTTGATTTCTGCCTTAGTTCTTGAATCTCTTGTTAAAGGTTACTCTCTCTGTCCCACTCAATGTGTTCCTTTTGTGTTTTAAAATTGTCCCAATTAAAATGTCTCATTGAAAAAATCAACAACTTTTAAAAGGTATATTTCCTTTTATACACATTCTTTAGTTTCCCAACAAAACAAAATTTAAATTTTAAGGGTAAAATTATCATTTCAATTATTTTACATCATAATTCTTACTCAAATTTTTTCTTCCTACAACTGCGTGAAAAGTCAATAATAGACACTCTTGGTGGGACGGAATGAGTAGTACATTTCTAACTCCTAAACTTCATGAGCATCCTAAAATGATTTCTTTGTGTGGTTTATAGTTTTGGGTTGTATAGTTGAGGTTTTAGGAGCTTAAACCCCCTTTAATGGCAAGTCATGTGTTATGCGTTAATAATGGGTAAAACTGGAAGAAAACCACCTATAAACCTCCAATTACTTGTAGAAATGATTTAGGATGTAACTATGAAGGTTAAGGGTAGGGTTAGTGAACTCCCGAGCTCTAGGTTTTGAAATTTGGGCTCGAGTATCGGTACGGGGAGGCTGTGTATAGGTACTCCTTATAATATTGAGGGACGGATTGTGAGGGGCGTACCGGTACACTTCTCGTGTATCGGTACCCCTTGCTTAATTAGGATTCTAGAAGCGTGTTCACATACCGGTATGCTAGGGGCGCCTCGGTACCCATTGTTCTATTACTTGGGGAGGCTTTTGAGTAACAGTAGAGAAAGGTAGGGGTACCAGTACAGGTTAAAATCGGTATAGGGTGGATGTGTACCAATATCGAGTATCGATACAGAGCGTTAGCATATCGGTACAGATAGTAGTTGAACTCATTCAAACCTGAGTTGAGTATCGGTACTCGAGGAGGAGTACCGGTACCTAGTGAGGCGTATCGATACCCACATAAGTGTATCGGTACTCATAGAGCAATCTGCCCAAGAATTTTGAGGTTGTGTTCGGGGGTTCCATAATTCGTGGTAAAGGGTCTGGTGGGTCCCTAAAGGTATAAAACAAACTCTAAAACTGAGAAATTAAGGTTAGTAACCCATATGTGGATTAATGGCTAATGGCTTGGTAATAGTTGGGTAAGTTGCTTGGACTAGTAATCCATAGGGATCTGTGGTGGATTGGTTAATTCTACGTAGTAGCTTGGGATCCTTGTTGTGTGCTGAAGGGATGCCCATTTAGGCTGGTTACCGTGAATAATGAAATAATCTATTAAGAAAGGCGAGTATGAGCCTAAAAGATAAATATTAATTATTGTATCAAACGATTCATGCGTTGGGGCATTAGTAATGGTTGGCTAGATGCCTTTTATCTCTCGGAGAGATATATTGATGCTCAAGGGAGCATGTGTTATCGTATGTGTCTTGGTTAGAAATCTGGATGTCTTAAAAGCAGTGCAAGGGCACTTAAATAAGAGGATGGGTACTCCGGGATATGTGATCGAGTACATCCAACGTATCTATGGGCTTTGTGATCTGGATGCAGTCAGAAACCTATTTTTGGGCTATGTGATCAGAATATGGAAATACAACACGGAGGCTGTGTGAGCTCGTGTAACTCGAAGGGCTATGTGAACTCAGGAAAAGACTTCTTGTGGCTATTGTGATAAAAGTATGTCTTGCACGTATTTGTGGCTATAGTGATTCAGATATGATCCCTACCCGACGACTATGTGATCACGGATAACCCGACGGCTGTGTGAGCAGGGGAAAATAATAGGGCTTTTTTGGCTATTTTAGGGAATATTTGTTATTTATGTTGTTGTATGGATAATAAATGTTGGCTATTTTACCCTTGGGCTATGTGATCAGGATAGGGTTTGTTACTCGACGGGTTGTGTGAGCTCGAGTAACTCGATAGGCTGTGTGATCTCGAGTATGGGCTATATTACTCTTGGGCTATATGATCAGGGTATGGGATGTAACTAGATGGACGAAGTGGCCTCGAGTATGGTAATTCTGGGATGGCTTGGTAGACTTCTTACATAATAGTGGTATCTTGAGACAGTTGTAAGCTCTAGCTAGGATAGGATAGAAGATGATCATTAGATGTTGAGAAGCCTTTCTGTGCACTCCTAATTATATTATCATGCATGCTTATTTTATGATATTCATGAATTGCGGTAGAGTAGAAATGTACCACTGAGCTTTGTTAGGTCAACGTGCAAAATTATGGTTTTTCCGTGCATAGGTTGACATGTTGCTTTTGGAGGAGCACATCGAGGAGAATTTCCCAGCCCCAAGCCAGTTTCAGAGTATAATACTTGATGTTTAGTTTGGACTGATTATATTCATAGGACCTTACCACAGTCGAGTCTGTATCTTATTTTGATTTACTACTATTTGGTCAAACGGTGTATTTTAATTGGAACATATATTTTGTAAACCCTTTTAATCTTATCAATTATATGGATTTTATGGAAATAGATCATTTTAAGAATTGCCAACTTGTGGTTTTAAATGAGAATTTTGATGGGTCAGTTTTGGGTGACCCGAATATGATACGTCGAATCCGAGACGGGATCTGGGTGTTATATTTAGTGATATTAGAGCTTAAGTTTAGTCATTTTTAGGATACCCCATGGTGGTATAGAGGTCGTGGTAAGGTGTCTAGTGAATACAAGTCCCTAAATTTAAGTGTACTTTACAAGAATAGGAATCCTCATGTGCCACCTTGTTTGTTGTGTTTCAGGAAAAGAGTTGATGGAAGGTGGAACCGATAGTGGAGAAGCGGGTCACTTTCGTGACCTTAACTGCACCCTCTTGCATATGGTGCAAGTTATTTTGAGGCAATTTGAGACACCTCGCAAGACCCCTGTAGAGAGGCTTCATCATTTTGGGTCTAAAAATTTTGAAGGCTTGGGTGAGGATGACCCGATCAAGGCTGATCAGTGGTTGCGCGACACACAGAGAATCTTGAGACAGATAAAGGGAAGCCCGAAAGATGATCTTGATTGCATTGTTTCCCTTCTTAAAGGCAATACACACGAGTGGTGGGAGACCGTAGAGTTAGGCCTACAACCTGCACTTCCGACATAGGATATCTTTGTTGATGAGTTTCGGAAGAAGTACATCAGTGAGGTACACATAGATGAGATGAGGGACCAGTTTTTGCATCTGGTTCTGGGAGATCGAATGGTGTTTGTGTATGAGCAAGATTTTTTGCGTTTGTATCTGGTTCATAGAGATCGAACGGTGTTTGCGTATGAGCAAGAGTTTTTGCGTTTGAGCCGTTACGCTTTAGAGTTTGTTACGACGGAGGAGTTGAGGTACAAGAGGTTCAGACAAGGGTTGAGAGTATGTGACAGCGGGTTTACTCAGGATATTTTCAAAATTTGCTAACAATGTGAAGGTGCTAGAGCGGCTTCAGGATACGACATCGGGTAAGACGAAAGATGTTGGGAGCCTTGATGCGGAGACCCAGGATATTGTGGATCATTCTCCCTATCCGCATTAGAGGTTTTGTGCTTTGAGAAGTTCAAAGAGAGTTACTTCAGACCAGCTACCGAGAGTCGGTTCGGGATCTAGATCGAGGATTCGTAGGGGCCCTTTGATTTCTAATCTATAAGGGGTAATGATGGTTCTATTAGAGCATCGCTTCTATCAGCATGCGAGAATTATGGTCGACATCACCTTGGAGTATGCTTTTTGCTTCAGAGGGTTTGCTATCGGTGTCCGGGCACCAGGGCATATGGCAAAAGACTGCCCAGTTATGGATGGGGATACACCAGTTCAGTCATAGAGGTTGGCTGCTTCTCGGCATGATCAGAGTTTTGCTAGAGGTGGAACTAGGGCGCCGCCAGGAAATCAAGGTGGAGGTCCTATAAGATCCACCACCAAGGTTGGCGCGCGAGGCGTTGCTAGATATCCTGCTGCTCAGGTTAGGGATGACAATGTTGAGGCCAAGGATATGTCAGGTAATTAAGTTCTGTTTCAGTTCCAGATGTTTGTGATAGCCATTTAGTTCCTCGATTGTGTGTTAGGTTGGTTCTTGTGAATGTGTATCTTGGTAAACCTTGGGTTTGTTGTTGCTTTAGATGGTAGTTTAAAATGCATCCTTTGCTTGATAAGTTCTTATCGTAGGTGGTTGTTAAGAGTGCAAGTGGGCCGTAAGTTGTGAAGTTTCAGATTGTTTGAATTTAGTTGTTAGTGTTAGATGTGTAGAATCTTAACCTCTCTAGAGTGGATGTTATGCTTCGTAGTGCTAGCTCGAGGAAGGTTATGTATGTTACGAGATGTTCTTAGCTTGCGTTGTAGACGCGAGGGTTGAGAGTTCCTGGTCTTAGTGTTGTGGGTGTTTTGAGGGTATAGAGGTACCCTTGGTGAGTGAGCAATCTTATTGATTGATTGTGGTTTAAAACCGCGATAAAGGTAAGGTTGAGTTCATTGTTAGTGTCCATCGCTTCGTGGTATGGTACTTAACGAACTCTTTTTTGGAGACACACTTTTGCAAGCGACCAATTGGGCATCGTTGCCAAGTGCTTCATTGTGAACGTGTCTGTGTAAGAGTAGCTCGTATGATGGCTATGAATGTGTTGAGTCATAGAGTAATGGTGAAAGATCATTTTCTATTTTGTGAGATCGGAGACCTTATTTTGGCCATAAAATGTAAGAGCTTTGTGTGTTGTTTGTTCAGAGTAAAGGTACTGTAGAAAAGGGTAAATAAAGGTTGTGATAAACATGGTTGAGACCCTAAGGGCGAGTCGTGAGGATGGTAGCTTGGCTTGTGCACCTATTAAGTTAGATTTTGTGGTGCTGGAGGATTGCTCTCTTAAGTTTGAGTGGAGTTGTTTCGATTAAGGCAAGTAGTGTAAAAGTTGTCAAAGTAGCACAGCAAAAATGTGGGATCATTAGCCATGTTGTGGGTAACTGGATGGATGTGTTTGCAAGGAAATGATGTTGGAGGAACCAGTTGGAAATCCCTGAGAGCAGTTAGATAGGTTTATCGCGTTGGATTGTTTGGATTGGGTAATTGATTGAAAAGAGGTGGTTAGACCTTTAAGGATAGATTGGTTAGTTTTGGTTTGCTTGTAAGAGTCCGTAGGCGGCAATGGTCATTTCCCAAGATCAAGTAGTTGAAATCGAAAGTGGTTTTCGATCGTGTGAAAGGCAAGTCCGGATAAAGTGAAGTTTTAAATCCCGTCTTGGTGGCCCAAGTCTGGAGAAAAGAACCATTACTTCGAGGTAGTTTGAGGATGAAGTTCGGTTGTTAAGGTTTTGCATGACATTCGATGTTTGACCGGGGTATAGTTGCTAGATATGATGTGTTCCTAACAATGTTTTGTGAAAGTAGTGCAGCGTTTTAGACATCGATGAGGCCTAAGTTCAGAGTATGTTTGACGGATGCTATTAGAAAGGATTTGTTACCTGTGGTATAATCCGTTAGAGACGAGTTCCTTGGATCGGTGTTTGAACGGCACAGCTTGAGGTTGGTTTGCTATTCTGCTTAAAGGTTCGTTGTGAGTGATAATAGTTAGGATGTTTTAGGTCGTTAAAGTTTTCGGGAGAGGTGTTGAGGATAAATGGTTTAGCATTATGGTTTCGATTGAAGTAAGTTGAGGGGGAAGTCTCCTAATAAAGGTGATCTTGTTTGTTTGGTAAAGGAATTGGAGCAGTTGCAGTTGCATCTCCTTTATCCGTTTAAATTTCGAGGATAAAATTTCTTGAAGGATGGGAGAGTTGTAACGACTCAAATTTCTCGAGTCAACGATGGGCATTGACCCGATCTTGGATCGACATATTGGGTCGAATGTTCAGACCTTGTTGGGCAGAGATGTCGGGTTCAATAAGAGTCTTGCTGGCCTCCATGTGTTGTTGGGCTTGGGTGATGGGTAAATGGTTGAATGAAGTGAAAGTCATGAAGGGCAATAAGGTAAATTGCTGTATAGGGGACAAGAGGGCTGATGCCTCTTTAATTTTTCTATATAGTATAGGGAGGATGAAGTCATCCTTATTCCCATTTCATCTCCATCTTCTTTCCCCCAAAATACCCATCCAAACTAATAGAAAAAGATGGGAACTTGTTATTTTAGAGTGGAAATCTTGGATTGGTGATCAAGGGAGGTTTAATCAGCAAGCAATGATCTATCCATCAAGGTGAATATCCCCAAAGTTGGTTGAAGTTGGGTTCGAAGCTTGGAGCAAGGAAGAGAGGTGGAAGAAGCTTGATTTCTGCCTTAGTTCGTGAATCTCTTGCTAAAGGTTAGTACATTTCTGACTCCTACACTTTATGAGCATCTTAAAATGATTGCTTTGTGTGGTTTATAGTTTTGGGTTGTATAGTTGAGTTTTTAGGAGTTTAAACCTCCTTTAATGGTAAGTCATGTATCATGCGTTAATAATGGGTAAAATTGGTAGAAAACCACCCTATAAACCTCCAATAACTTGTAGGAACGATTTAGGATATAACCATGGAGGTTAAGGGTGTGATTGGTGAAATCTCGAGCTCCAGGTTTTGAAATCTGGGCTCGAGTACTGGTACGGGGTGGCTGCGTATCAGTACCCCTTGTAGTATTGAGGGACGGGTTGTGAGGGGCGTACTGGTACACTTCTCGTGTATCGGTACCCCTCGCTTAATTAGGATTCCAGTAGCATGTTCGCGTATCGGTACGCTAGGAGCGTATCGGTACCCATTGTTCCATTGCCTGAGGAGGTTTTCGAGTACCGGTAAGCGAAGGTAGGGGTACCGGTACGAGTTGGGATTGATACGGGGTGGATGCGTACCAATATCGAGTATAGATATGGAGCGTTAGCGTATCGGTACAAATAATAGTTGAACTCATTCGAACCTGAATTGAGTATCGGTACTCGAGGAGGAGTACCGATACCTAGTGAGGCGTACCGATACCTACATAGGAGTATCGATCTCACATAACAATCTGTCCAAGAATTTTGAGGTTGTGTTTAGGGGTTCCATAATTCGTGGTAAAGGGTCCAGTGGGTCCCTAAAGGTATAAAACAAACTCTAAAACTGAGAAATCATGGTTAGTAACCCATATGTGGATTAATGGCTAATGTCTTTGGTAATAGTTGGGTAAGTTGCTTGGACTAGTAATCCATAGAGATCCGTGGTGGATCGGTTAATGCTACGTGGTAGCTTGGGGTCTTTGCTGTGTGTTGAAGGGACGCCCATAAAGGCTGGTTGCCTCGAATAATGAAATAATCTATTGAGAAGGGCGAGTATGAGCCTAAAAGACAAATATTAATTATTGTATCAAACGAGTCATACCTTGGGGCATTGGTAATGGTTGGCTGGATGCTTTTTATCTCTCGGTGAGATATATTGATGCTCAGGGGAGCATGTGTTATTGTATGTGTCTTGGTTAGGAATCCAGATGTCTTAGAGTTAGTGCAATGGCACTTAAATAAGGGGATGTATACTCCGGGCTATGTGATTGAGTACATCTGACGTATCCATGGGCTATGTGATATGGATGCGGTCAGAAACCTATCTTTGGGCTATAAGATCAGGATATGGAAATACAACTCGGGGGTTGTGTGAGCTCGAGTAACTCGAAGGGCTATGTGATCTCGAGTAACCTGATCGGCTATGTGACCTCAGGAAAAGACTACTTGTGGCTATTGTGATCCAAGTATGTCTAGGACGTATATGTGGCTATAGTGATCCGGATATGATCCCTACCCGATGGCTATGTGATCACGGGTAACCCGACGGCTGTGTGAGCACGAGAAAATAGTAGGGCTTCGTTGGCCATTGTAGGGAATGTATGTTATTTGCGTTGTTGTATGGATAATAAATGTTGGCTATTTTACCCTTGGGCTATGTGGTTAGGGTAGGGTTTGTTACTCGACGGGCTGTGTGAGCTCAAGTAACTCGATGGGCTGTGTGATCTCGAGTATGGGCTATATTATCCTTGTGCTATATGATCAGGCTATGAGACGTAACTCGATAGACGAAGTGGCCTCGAGTATGGTAAGTCTGGGATGGCTTGGTAGACTTCTTACATAATAGTGGTATCTTGAGTCAATTGTAAGCTCTAGCTAGGATAGGCTAGAAGATGATCCTTATATGTTAAGAAGTCTTTCTGTGCACTCTTAATTATAGTATCATGCATGCTTGTTTTATGATATTCATGAACTGCGGTAGAGTAGAAATGTACCACTGAGCTTTGTTAGCTCAGTGTGCAGAATTGTGGTTTTTTCGTGCGTAGGTTGACAGGTTGCTTTTGGAGGAGCACATCGAGGAGGATTTCCCAGCACCGAGCCAGTTTCAGAGTACAATACTTGATGTTTAGTTTGGACTGATTGTATTCATAGGACCTTACCACAGTCGAGTCCGTATCTTATTTTGATTTACTACTATTTGGTCAAACGGTGTATTTTAATTGGAACTTATATTTTGTAAACCCTTTCAATCTTATCAATTATGTGGATTTTATGGAAATGGATCATTTTGAGAATTGCCAACTTGTGGTTTTAAATGAGAAATTTTGATGAGTCGGTTTTTGGTGACCCGAATGTGATACTTCAGATCCGAGATGGGATCGGGGTGTTACATGTACGATAAGTTTGATCATATAAAACATCCAAAAATAAATGTTTTCGAGATGAATTAAGTAAAATCATTAAAAATGAACAAAAGATTAGTTCTAGATTAGAGTTAAAACACATGGAAAAAATAAAATATAGTTGTATTTCATAAATTTTGAAATTTGATATATTTATTTTTTATTTAAAAATAAACATTTAACACACTTATCGAATCTATATATATTTATTTTTTTAAATTGTGTAAACCTTTAAATCTTGAAATCACCTTTGAACTGCAGCTAAAGCCTAAAGGTAAAGGGTGCATATAATACGCACTTAGCGAGTTCCATTTCTTGATAGGAACAAGTTTAGTCCTCCCGTAAGTCTTAAGTTTGTTTAGGGGAAGTTCTGGCGTCATGCACTCTTAGAGTACGGTTAAAATAAAGCAGTTCTACATAAATTTTTATTCAGTTGATAAAAATTTATGTAATTATATAAATTTATAATTAATCTATTTTTTAAATTTTTTATATAAACAGAAGATAAAAATAAAACCCTGCATGAAACGAAAGTCCCTTCCAGAACCTAAGTAGGTTCGTCTCTGGACATAAATAACATTTACTAATTATAAATATTTAAAAATATTATTATTAACTTTTTAGTAATGAATAATATTAATTAGAATAAAGTACTAAAATGATAATTAAACTTTATTTAAAAATAAAATGGTAATCAAACTTTTGAATATTATAAAATGACAATTAAACTTTATATTTTGTTACAAAATAATAATTCGATCGTTAAAGGCCGTTAAGTACTTAAAGTGACTGTTATGAAATTTTGTATAATAGTATATTTAGTCTTTCATATTTATACATTTGAAAAATTTTAGTCTTAATTCAAAAAAATTTAATAAATAATGAGGGCATTTTGACCATTCTATCAACAGCAACGCTGCCGTCGCGTGGTGTCCATCTTAATTCTGTCACCCAAGCACAGTTCCTTAGATTTGTAATTAATATCACATTATTTTTTAAATATTAATTATTAAAACTTTTAAAATATATTTATCAATATAATATTATTATTTTACTAAATTAATATTATTAAAATATTGATTATTTTCATAAATATATTATTTTATATTATAATATTATTATTCTTTGATACTTTTGAAAAAAACTGTTATTATTTAATAATAAATACTATTATTCTTAATATTTTATTTAAACGTGTAAAAAATAATATTATAATAAAAAATATGTTGTCATTATTTACTAATTATTGTGATAATAATGATATTTTTATAAAAATAATATCACATATTGTACTTGTTTTAAAAATACTCATTCAAATATTTAAAACAAATTTATTAATCAAAATTCAATATTATTTCAAATATTAATTTTAATTTTTAAATTGATAAAAAACCAAACAATGGAAAACATTTTATATTGAATTGTCCAAAACTCAGAAAAGTTTTATTTTTCGAAAAATCTTCATATTTATCGAAATCAATTTTCGGAAGTCATTTTTTGCGAAACAATCATACCCAAAATATTATAAAGTTAGATAAATTTGTAGCAGTTTAATTAATATTTTGTGTGCCAGTAATCTCTAGAGTATGTGGTTTTTTTAATTTTCAGTTGACACTCTCTCGCCTCTCTTAAATTGTGCGTTCATCACTGTTGGAGAAAATGTGATAAATTAGAAACTTTGAGCCATATTTTCTATGGGAAAAGGTGGAGATTAGAATGATGAATTTATTGGTTCATATTTTACTCCATGAGACCTTTACAACGATATATTATTGATGCTCAAAGTATGGTACTTATGAACTAAGTAAGAAAATGGGAAACCCACTTGCTAATCATTGAATGACTTGTGTTTATATACACCAACTCATTTGCTAATCATTGAATGACTTGTGTTAAAATTGTGCCTCATGCGCAAGCGTAGGGGAGATGTAAATCAAAGTTCATTGAACCCATTGGGGTTAAGGGTAGCACAAATGTTCAAGTCTTTCTTGGGCCTGCGGATATTTTATCCACTATGAACTAATTTTTCCTTAAATATGACATATCTTGGGTTAAAACTTTGCCTCGCTTGTAAGCACATGGGGTATAAATCGAAACTCACTGAACCCATCTGGGTTATGGGCAACGCGAATTCCCAGGCCCTTCGTGGGCCTGCTGTAGGTCTGTAAACAAACCGAACGAACAGAAACGAGGGTATGTGTAGCGATCTCCTTTTTCGCTAAAAAAGAACGATGGTTTCGAAGTATTTGTTGTCTTTCGGATATAAAAATGTTTATTCCGTTGGGGTCTTTAAAAAAATGCGTTTTATTTAAAAAGAGGAATCGCCACCGGCCACTTAGGTAGGCCGGACACCATATAAAAACCAGAGATTTTGAAAACTTTGGGTTCGGGAGTCGGTTATTGATGGGGAAGGATTAGCACCCCCACACCGCCCAAAATTGGTACTTTAATAATTACCGCTTTATTAATATTAGACTTTCCGGATTAAAGTGACGATTAATTTAAAATTTGGTTATAATTGTGAGTAAGTTTTAAAGTCCCCGTTATCCGAGAGCAAATGCTCAACCACTATTACTACGCCTGATACTGGCCCCGTTTGCGCTCGGATAAAAGGGCGCCGCATTGACATTATATATTCCATTATGCAAACTTAGTGAAATAATATATAAAAATATTCACATGAACATGGTATGAAAAACATAAAAAAGAAAATTATAAACTTTGAACGAAAATAATATGAAACATGAATCTAACATAACATACCATAATGAATAAACAAATATATAAATGTAAATGCAAAAAGATCATATTTCCAAAACTAAACTAATTAATTCTAGTATGCTTGATCACACAAATATATTATATATGACACGCGTGAAATGTAATGCTAAACCAACATAACAACATGCTAATATAAAAAAAAAATTGACTTCTATCATCTAACATAATTTACATCCGCAAATTAACATGATATTTAAATATGATAAAAACACCACACTAACATATAAAAAAGAAAGATGAACATAAAATCCATGCTAAAACATGCCATCTACACATAAACTAGACAAGCACCGATCAAACATGTAAGATATGAGCTAACAAACAAAAATATAAAGGTAAAATACGATCAACTAAACAGATATTATAAAACATGAAAACATGAAATAAAAACCTAAGAATACACAATGGGCAAAACAAACATACTAAAAACATAATCACAAAAGCATGTGCAATAAACTATCAATGAACCTAATATGCAAATAAAATAGAATATATTTAAACATGATATATTGACGATATTAATGAAACTACAAGAGGACTGAAATGAAAAAAAATAGAAGCAAAAGGAATAAATAAAACAAAAACAAAAGCAAATTCAGGGATGCAATTACAAAACAAAGAAAGCCTAGGAGGACTGAACATGTCATATGACCAAGGGGCAAGCCCAAAGTGCAAACTTCAAAACGCAGAAGGACTAGGGAGGTAATTTCACCATTTGAAAACGGATTTCGGGTAATTTAGGGGTTAAATTGAAAACTTTGGCAAACCAGGGAGGATCGGGGTTGCGAATATCCCATGCGGTGAGATAGAAGTGAAAATAATGAAAACGCGGGGAGGGGGGGTTATGACGTGATTTCACCAATTTAAAAAAATAAAACGCTTATAAAGTCCTCTCATCCGGTCCAAAATTAAACTTTTCCCATTTTTTAGCCCCCCTTTTATAAAACATTCAACCTTCACTTTTCTCTCAAAATCAAACCCCAAACCATTGATAAACCCAGAAACCGGTGGCTAACCGCCGTTCCCTCTGCCGCTGGCCGCTGCTAATCGGCGCCGGCGAGCCTAAGAAAAACACCAAAACGAACCTCGCTTCAATCCGAACCCTAATCTGAACTTAGATTTACCCAAAGGCTCTCCCTTTTGCCTAGATCTAAGAAAAACTGGAAGCGAAAACCACCATTTTAAGAAAATTGAGACCGAAAGAACGTCTCCCTCCTCAACCGGCTCACCATTTTTAGGCTTGTTGCCGGTGAGGGAACCGACGACCGAAGGTAAATCACTCACTCATTTCCCCTTTTTCTGCTATTTCTAGAGTATATACATGCATGTAACACCAAAGACGAATAGCTACCTTTGTATTGCTTATGTTCGAAAGATGAACAAGAGGGTGATATCTCTTTTTTTGTATTTTCTGAAAACTCAAGATTCCTCCCTGATTTTTTGCTACATCTACATATATATTTGTTCTTTTCTCTGATGATTTTTTGGTAGACCTAATATCTGAAAGTACATATAGTTTTGGACTGGGTAACTAACATAATCTCTGCTTTTTGGCGATTTTGGAACGAATGATTTGATGCGGTGGTTGGTACGGCCGGCATGAGGAGCGGCGTGGTGGAGATGACCATTTGCTACGTGTATTGGCGTTTGGAAGACGAAAAGATTATCACTGCCAGAAATATTCCTGGCCGTTGGATCAGATCTGATCCAACGGCTAAGATGGTTTGAAGATTGAGCGGCCCAGATGTGATCTGCAGAAGCACTAGATTGTGCCACGTGGCGGGTGGCAGTTGCACGCGCGAGTGAGAACTGAAGGGCCCCTCGAGTGTGTCACACACGCATCAGCTGGATACGCTCCCTTTAATCTGGGTCGTCAGATCAAAACTTGATCCAACGGCAAATGATGATGGCGGCTGCAAAAATGAGAAGATATCAAGTCAGGTTCTAGGGTTTTTTAGCTAACAGGATTGGGGTGGCTTGGCCGAACGGGCCATGTGTAATTAAGTTTGGGTTTGTAATATTTGGACACTAGGCCGAACATTTAATGATATTTGGGTTCTTATATTATAGATCTGTTTTTTAAATTGATAACTCATAATAATGTTAATAAAGTGATAATAATAATAATATTAATAATAATTATGTTAAACATATACGTGCAATATATATACATACATACTTATAGTATATACATATGCGATATATAGATAATACACACAATGATAATATATCCACGTACAAACACATATAATAAACATGCGCGGACATACTATTAATGACATAATAAAATACCAGCAAGCAATACATACATAAGATAATACATGTACTACATACATATTAGTCACACGTACATAATAAACACACCGAGTAATACTATATATGTATACATGCAATAACACATTAGTTATTAAACTAATATATTAACACAATATTACAGACCGGATGAAAATGAGTGATTACAGTTGCCCCTCTTTGCTTGTTCTCGTGGAACGAGAACAAAGCAAAGATTTATAAGCACTCATTTTTATCTGACTTCCCTATTTGTAGCTTTGGAAACACGTGTTCTTCTGGAACTCTCCGTTTTTCCTCGGCTGAACCTTCAGGCTCGTAAGTTCTTCCTATATAGAGCTTCTTCACCTTCCGATCTTGGAACTACAGGTCCCTTCTATATAGAACCTTTCGTTCTGGAGCCTTGAGTTACGCGTCCCTCCTATATAGAACATTTCACTCAGAGACGGTAGAGCTCGGAGTCCTTCCTATATAGAACTCTTCGCCTTCAACACAGATTTTTCCTATATAAAATCTTCTGCGTCACCGATGGATTTTTCGACTGGGAGTTCTTCTTATATAGAACTGATAGTCTTCAAACCCTGGAGCCGTAAGTCCTTCCTATACAGAACTTTTAACTGCTGAACTCTCGGAGTTGCGAGTTCTTCCTATATAGAACCTCTCACTCTAAGATAGTAAAGCTCAGAGCCTTTCCTATATAGGACTCTTCGCCTTCAACACAGAGGGTTTCTCCTATATAAAATCTTCTGTGTCATGGGTGAATTCCTTTGGCTTGGAGTTTTTTCTATATAGAACTGCTAGTCTTCACCCTTGAGCCGCAAGCCTTTCCTATATAAAACTTTCAGCTCCTAAAGCCTCGGAGCGGCGGATTCTTCCTATATAGAACCCCTCGCTCCGGGAACTTGAAAATATAGGCCTTTCCTATATGGAACCTTTACCTTCACATTTGGGATTCACACCAAAATGGCTACCAATGCTTCTTTAAATCTGAAGATACATGTCTAGAATAAGGCAGGATGCTATGATAAATGAGTTAGCATGCTCCTAATCCTAGGGATGTCTAACTATTCATGATGCATGAGTGTCAATATCTTGGTGCGCCTATTTTGGCCCTCAGTCAATCTCGACTTTACGCTGCTTGTTTTCTTCTTCTAGCGGTGATACCCCATTTCACTATCGGGTTCAACCATTCCAACCTTTCTCTTTCTGAATTTCTGGTTCGGGGTTCTAAAGTGCCCTTTCGGGTTTTCACCTTAGAGATTTTTATTTTTGTGTTTTTTTCTTCTTCTTTTTTGTTGTTTTTTGCGTGTTTTTTGTGTTTTTAGGTGTCATTCCAGGTTTCACCTGGGAAATCTCTCTTATTGTCTTAAATGCTTTCTTTAAACAAGCAGGGCATGTGCCATTAGTCATCTTACCCTAGTGCTCGAAACCTTCTGCTCACCCTGTTTCAACATACATCATGTAGGCAGCTGGAGGGCAAGGTTAACATCATTTTCTAATCACCTGCATCTTCAGGGTTAGATCACAGTAATCCTCAGAAATATCTTGTTTATCATAAGCCTATGTTAACTTATTTGCATGATGTTTATGGAAAATAACAAGAAGACAAGGAATGGAAGCTCAAAAATGTGATTCTATTATGATTAAGGATTTGGAACAATTTTGAGAAGGTCATGGCAAACTTGAGGAAAAGGAAAAGCCAAACATGAAATGTAAAACCTCCCAGTATCCACAGTATGAATGATGCACGATCCTGTCAATCAGAGTAGAATCTTTGCCTGAAACTTCTTCTTCATGGGGCTCATGGGGACGACTCCTTTCTCCGGAGGTCTAACCTCCCAATTTATCTGAATCGCCCTTTACGGGTTTTCGACTCGGATCTTTCCTTTGCTTCAAGATGCCATTTTTTGATTTTTCGCCCTAAGCTCTCCATTTTTTTGTGAAACGCACTTTTAGGTTTTCGTTCCACCTCTCTTTTTTCTTTTTTTTCTTTTTTCTTTTTTTTCTTTTTCTTTTTCTTCTTTTTCAAATATAGTATTTATTAACGACATCAAAATTTATAGGATTTTTCAACTCGTCTCCATCCATTTCAGTTAAGATTAAGGCTCCTCCTGAAAAGGCCTTCTTAACAACGTATGGCCCTTCCCAGTTGGGCATCCACTTTCCCCGAGAATCTTTCTGAATCAGGAGGATCTTCTTAAGCACAAGATCCCCCTATTTGAATTCTCTCGGGCGTACCTTCTTATTGTATGCCCGCATCATCCGTTTTTGGTACATTTGACCATGGCAGATGGCCTTTAGCCTCTTTTCTTCGATGAGACTCAACTGGTCGAATCTGGCTTGCACCCATTCGGATTCTTCCAATTTTACTTCATTTAAGACCCAGAGCGACGGGATCTCAACCTCAATGGGGAGCACTGCTTCGGTGCTATACACTAAAGAATAGGGCATTGCCCCTGTCGATGTGCGAACGGATGACCTATAGGCGAAAAGAGCGAATAGAAACTTCCCGTGCCAATCCTTATTGGTATTCGACATCTTCGCGATGATCTTCTTTATGTTCTTGTTTGTGGCTTCTACTGCCCCGTTCATCTTAGGGCGATAGGCTGTGGAGTTATGGTGTGTTATATTGAATTGGTTGCACACCTCCGTCATCATTTTGTTATTCAGATTAGAAGCGTTGTCGGTGATAATCCTTTCTGGCAAACTATATCGACAAATAATCTCCTTCTTTAGGAATTTGTATACCGTTGTCCTTGTGATGTTGGCATAAGATACTGCCTCCACCCATTTAGTGAAGTAGTCTATGGCGACCAAAATAAAACGATGCCCGTTGGAAGCCTTCGGGTGAATCTGCCCAATGATGTCCATGCCCCACGCTGCAAAAGGCCATGAAGAATTCATGGTGTGTAAAGGTAATGGAGGAGCGTGGATCTTGTCAGCATAAATATGGCATTTTCTAGCGTACTCGATGCAATCTCCCTCCATGGTTGACCAGAAATAGCAATATCTCATAATTTTTCGGGCTATAGACAGCCCGTTGACGTGCGTCCCACATAGACCATCGTGTACCTCCACCAAAATCTCCATATCCTCCCAGGCATCTACACATCTCAATAGTGTCTGATCATGGCTTCTTTTATATAGGATCTCCCCATCCAAAACGTATTCCGCTGCCATTTTTCTGAGTGTTTTTCTATCATTGTCATTTGCCCCTTCGGGATACTTTTGAAGCTTGACATATTGCAAGATGTCATAGTACCACGGGTTACCATCAATCACTTCTTGCGCATTACAACAATGAGCCGGCCTTTCAAAAGTCTGCATCTCAATGGGCTTCATTTTTGCCCCCATGTTTGCTTTGAACATGGAAGCCAAGGTTGCCAAGGCGTCTGCCATCTGATTTTCTTCTCCGGGAAGGTAAGTGAAACTGATCTTTTCAAACTCCTTGGTAAGCTCTTGGATCAATTCATAATATTTGACCAGCTTTGAATCCCTAGTTTCCCATTCTCCGAGCAACTGGTAAATTACTAAGGATGAATCTCCGAATACTCAAAGTTCCTTAATCTTTCTTTCAATAGCCGCGTCCAGACCCATAACACAGGCTTCATATTCGGCTATATTGTTGGTGCAGAAGAATTCTAGTCTGCTAGTGAAGGGATAGTAGACATTCTCTGGAGAAATCAGTACGACCCCTATCATGTGTCTGAGGGCGTTGGAGGCTCCATCAAAGTAAAGCTTCCATGAGTTGTTATCTGAAACATCTTCCTCGGTTGTAATACACATCAAATCTTCATCCGGGAATAATGTTCAACAACTCATAATCGTCCGAAGCACGACTAGCTAGGAAATCCACTATGGCGCTTCTCTTCACGGCTTTCTGGCTTACATACACAATGTCAAATTCGGATAAGAGCATCTGCCAGCGGGCCATCCTTCATATTAGTGCTGGCGCTTCCATTAGGAACTTCAAGGGGTCTAGCTTGGATATCAACCATGTGGTATGGTATAACATGTACTGCCTAAGCCGTTTGGTGGCCCAAACTAAAGCACAACATAGCTTCTGAATTGGTGGGTACCGCGTTTCGCAATCATTTAACTTTTTGCTTAGGTAGTACATGGCTCGCTCCCTCTTCCCCGACTCATCGTGTTGCCCCAATACACAATCCATTGAATTCTCAAAGACTGTCAGGTAGAGGATTAAAGGTCTGCCTGGTACCGGCGCGACTAAAATCAGAGCATTTGTCAGGTACCTTTTGATCTTCTCTAGGGATTCTTGGCATTCCTCATCCCAGACGCCAGGATTACTCTTTCTAAGTAGTCTAAAGACTGGGTCACACCTATCTATTAACTGGAAGATGAAACGGGAGATATAATTTAGCCTCTCCAGGAAACCACGAACTTCCTTCTGAGTATGAGGTAGTGGGAGATCCTAGATGGCTTTTACCATATCTGGATCAATCTCAATCCCTCTTTCGCTCACCACGAATCCCAAGAGTTTTCCGAATGTAATGTCAAAGGTGCATTTGGCCGGGTTAAGCTTCAGATGGTATTTTCGCAGCCTTTGAAATAGTTTTCTCAAGTTCTGTAGATGCTCTTCTTCTGTTCGAGACTTAGCGATCATATCATCCACGTATACCTCTATTTCTTTGTGCATCATGTCGTGGAAAAGAGTCATCATCACTCTTTGATAAGTCACTCCAGCGTTCTTGAGCCCGAAAGGCATCACCTTGTAGCAAAAAGTGCCCCACATTGTCACGAATGTGGTTTTTTCTATGTCGTTCGAGTTCATCTTTATCTGGTTGTACCCCGAGAAGTTGTCCATGAACGAGAACCATGAGTGTCCCACGGTGTTGTCAATCAGCGTGTCAATATGCGGCAGAGGGAAGTTGTCTTTAGGGCTAGCTCGGTTGAGATTGCTATAATCTACACACATACGGACCTTCCCATCCTTCTTCGGTACTGGTACAATGTTTGCAACCCATTCAGGGTACTTGGCCACCTCCAAGAAGCCAGCGTCAAACTCTTTTTTCACCTCTTCTCTGATCTTTATCAACATGTCCGGTCTCATTCTCCTGAGTTTTTGCTGTATTGGTTTGCATTCTGGCTTCATCGGCAGTTTGTTTACCACTATGTCAGTATTCAAACCCGGCATATCTTGATAAGTCCAGGCGAAAACATCCTTGAATTCCTGGAGTAGGGCTGTCAGTTCGTGCCTGGTTTTTGAGGAAAATGTCGTCCTGATTTTTACTTCTTTTCTCTCTTCTTCAGTCCCCAAGTTTACAACTTTTGTTTCTTCTTAGTGGGGCATGATTTTCCTTTCTTCGTTGGCCATCATCCTCATCAACTCTGCAGGGACCTCACATTCTATCTCATCATCCTCTTCTTCGATTCCTGTTGAGATCTCGGGGTATTCAAAGTCTGCTTCGGGATTGGATTCGGCATCATTCATATAGTTAATTATGGGAGACCTGCATTAAATGAGAACGAATGTATTGGGAAGAGAATGGTTTTATATGAGATGAATGAATATGAATAATGAATGAATGAAATAAATAAGATGTTTGCCATTTGAGAAAACGGGGAAGATGTCTTTTCATTTCAAACAAAAAGTTAACATAGGTGCCCTATACAAAAGATCCCCATTGTTTATGGGCAAAAACAAAAAGGTTGATTCGGATCATTACTCTGATCTAGTCCTAAAAACCACAGGTAGATCAACGTGGCTTCAGTTATCAAGATTTTCCCCGGGGCGGCAGGGGCGGATATTGGTCAACATACTGCTGACTTGGTCATTTCCAGCTACCATATTGATAGACATCCCCTCAAGTGATTCACTAAACATTTCTTTCTCGTTGAGTATGTCATTTTCCTTAATTGCTTCTTTGACCTCCTGTCTCGGTCGGCAGAATCCTCTAGAGACAAAAGTATTTTTCAAAATTGGGAAAGATATTGGTCTCCATAGAATGTCATCTCCCTTAAATCTGGCTCTTCTCTATTCTTCCTTTCTCTTGTATTCTTCTTTTCTTTACTGGACACTTGGTTTGTAACCCAGCCCGAAACAGTCATTCTTGGCTATCACACTCATGGCTCGTAGGCTCCCTTACAATCTTCTCCCTAGCCCTCTTCCTACTTTGGCTCTTCGGCCCAAAGTTTCAGCAACGGTCATCTTGGTGCAATTAGATAACCTGGGGTAGGGGATCCGATTACCCTCCGCGACGAATGTGGCGTTCACCAGCTCTAATGCTCGGAAAGAGCATTCTGCAGCATCCTTATCATTTTGAATGTAGGGGCATCTGATGTCACCGAAGCAATGATCTCCTGCTCAGCCTCCACTGTGACCAACTTGCCTTCGATCACGAATTTTAATTTCTGGTGCAGTGATGATGGGACGGCTCCTGCAGAGTGGATCTAAGGTCTTCCTAATAAGCAGCTGTAGGATGGTTTTATGTCCATCACCACGAAGTCGACCACGTACACAGCCGGCCCAATCAATAGAGGCACCTCAATCTTTCCCAGTGTTCCTCTTTGTGTGTCGTCGAAGGCTCTCACGGAGTTATGACAAGGCTTTAGATGAGAATTATCTATTGGTAGCTTTTGTAGAGTCACCATAGGTAGTACGTTCAGTGCTGACCCATTGTCAATCAATACCCCTGGTAACACATACCCCTTGCAGTGGGTTGTGATGTTAAGAGCTTTGGTGGACCCCATTCCTCTTTCAGGGATCTCATCATCACTGAATGTTATATGGTTATAGGTTGTGATATGCCCCACTATCCTGTCCAACTTTGATATAGAAATGTCCTGGGTACAAAAGTCTGGTTTAGTACTTTTAAGAGTGCCTCACAGTGTTTTTCTGAACTCAAGAGCAACTCTAGCACTGTAATCCTTGCCGGTTGCTTTCGCAGTTGTTCCACTACGCTGTACTCACTATGTCTCAGGAATTTTAGAAATTCTTTGGCCTGAGCCTCGGTTACTTGTTCATTTATCTTTGGGGGTGGTTCCTCACCGAATATCTGCGCGGGGGTAATCGATGTATCATTTCCTTTATCTTTGGCCACCTCAGCAACCTTCAAGGACTTAGAGAAGTAACATCTGCCGCTCCTCGTGAAGTGGTCCACTTCACCGACATTCATATCACTCTTGTCTTGCTCGTCTTTCGGTGTAGGCTCTTCTTCAACCTTCTGCTCTTTTACCTCACCAAATTCTGGCTTTTCTGGTATGGTCACATTTATAGCATAGTTCTAGGGAGTTTGCCGCATATCCTTGAATGGGAACGGGGATGGTGCTGAGATGATGATCTTGTAAGTTACCTTAGTAGTTTCTCATTGGGAGGAACTTGCATTCTTCGGCCTGGAGGAGATGACAAGAGGTCTGTCTCTCCCGTATTTAATGTTGGGGTTGTCCGTCATATGTACGTTTGACCCCTTCCTTCTCGTAGGCTCTTCGAAGAACTCTATTTGCTTTTCATTCATTAATTGTTGCACCAATCTCTTAAACTCGCCGCACTATTGGATGTCGTGTCCTCCATTCTGATGGAATTCACAGTACGCTCTACATCCCTTTTGTGCTACTACCATGCCCATGTCGATCAAACGGACCATACACAATTGCTGAAATATCCACCGTAAATGAGACTTGATTTTTGACACATTCTCCTTAACCTTCCTGGTAGAATACTCTTCAATAGCATTTACTCTCATGTTCCCGTGATTAGGCAATGGGTTAGCAGCTACGCTTGGTTCTTCAAACTTTAGTATCCCAGAATCGATTAGGTTCTGTACGAGCTTCTTGAAAGCAAGGCAGTTCTCGGTGGGATGACCAGGGGCACTACCGTGATAATCGCAATGTGTGTTCGGGTTATACCAGGATAGGAATAGCGGTTTAAACGGAGTAACGTAGTATGGATGGACCTAATCCGCCTTCATACAACTGAGAGTAAAGCTCAGAGTACGAAATAGGTAGTAAAGTAAAAGTTTGCCTCTCTTTCTCCTTTCTCGGGGTTCTCTCCTCTCTTTGGTTCGAGTTTTGTGCTTTCTCAGTAGACGCTTGTGGCTGCGAGACTGTAAAATTCTTCAGGGCGGCGTAAGTACTGGCAGTGTTCACCTCATTCTTCTTATTGTTCTTCCGAGAACCTTCCCCGCTATCAATCCTACCACTCTTGATTGCCAATTCAAGGGACTCCCCGATCCTAATTAAATCAGGAAAACTCTGTGTCGTGTTATTAATGAGGCGACCAAACAGTGTCCCCTTCAGAGTATTGACAAATAATGGCGTAATTTCATGTTCTGGGAAGGGTGGCTGAATCTGGGCGGCCACTTCCCGCCACCTCTGAGCACACTGTCGCAGACTTTCGTTGGACTTTTGCCCCATATTTTCTAACATAATTCTACTGGGAGTCATGTCTGTCACGTGCTTGTATTGCTCGATGAATGCTCTTGAAATATCTATCCAGGTTTTAATGTTTATTCGGCTCAGCTGAGTATACCACCGCAGTGCTGCCCCAGTCAGGCTGTCTTGGAAACAGTGAATTAATAGTTTCTCATCCTTGAGGTAGGCTGCCATCTTTCGACAATACATTGTCACGTGCGTGGAAGGACACGTGGTTCCATCGTACTTGTCGAACTCCGGTGTTTTAAATTTTAGTGGAAGGACAAGGTCGGATACTAGACTTAAGTCACTGGCATCGCCTCCCGATTCTTCCATAGTTTGCAGGGCTTTAAATTTTTCTTCCACGAGGCGAAACCTCTCATCCTATTTCTTTTCTACCTCTGTCCTGGTCCTTTCGACCAAGTTCAGGTCTGGCACCTCCTCCTCAAAGAGTACTTATGTGTCAAGGGGTGGATTCTCATGTGCCCCTACCTGAAGATTAGCAGGCATCCCAGCAGGGTCGATATATACCCTTCTGGCCGAATTTGGCGTAGCTGGTTGAACTTTACTGTGAGCTAGGGTACCTTCCGACTTTTGAGCGACTTCTCCTTCGACTCTTTTCCCGAGGCTCTTGGCCAACAACGTAGTTATATCAGACACTATCGACGCTTGTGACTGAGCAATCTGGTCACTGAGGCTTCTCTGGGCCTCATCAAACCTTGCTTCCAGATCCCTCTGTCCTTTCTCTAGACTGATTATCCTATCTTCCATGAGCTTGCTTTGCAGTCGGGTAAGGTATGGATGATGAATGATTGCGGCTTAACTTCTATTTTCACACTGCCACAATATTTACAATATTAATATGATTGCAAAGAAAATAAATGCATGTATAATGATGCAAATGTCATGATGCAATGCAGGAATATGTGCAAATAAAGGTACTGTTTCCGCTGGTAATCACCCTTTTGAACTACTTCCACGGGAATTAAAGGATCTAGATTACAATAGAGTTCATATTACAAAAGGAGGGTTTCTAATACAAAAGAGTCATAATTACAACACGGAGTCCTAAGATAAGCCCTAGCTCTATCCCTTAATTTTCCCATAGCCCTAAGCAGCTTGATGAACCTGGGTGTTTCTTCCATGCCTACGGCTACGAAAGGTTGGAGTGCTTCGGCAGCTAAGTCACTCACATGCCTTGTGACTCACTGTATGTCCACCATTAGGTTCGCATAATATTGGTCCCTATCCTGCACTATCCGGGCAGCATCACGTAGTCTTTTTTGCCAATAATTGTCTCCTCCGGCTGCAGCCTCTTTGAATACTCTGATTCTTTCCTTATAATCCTGAATAATTGCTTCAAGCGACTCAATCTGGGCTTGCAACGTGCCTACTTCACGCTCCATTTCTTGTAGTTCGATGAAGCCATTCCTCTGACGGTAAGTTTGAAAGGAGTGTTCTAATTCTGCCAACCTTCCCTCTAACTCGAAATTTTGACTTTGGCTCTGATTCAAGCTTTGGATGGTGTTGTCGTACAATCTTTGCATGTCTAACAGTCTATTTCTGCTACCCATGGATCTTCTTTTCCAAACAGCGGTGTTCTCTATTTCGTAGCTGACTGCTTATTTTCCTTTGTTGATCTCATGCCTAGTTCTTTCCTTTTTTTGATCGATGGCTTCCTTGAAAGACCGCATTTTTTCCTCGATAGCTAACATGCAGCTTTCTATCTCTTTCTCGATTGCTCACTTGCCGATCTCTCATTCTTCTTCCACCAAACGGATGCCATTCATTCTCTCCTTTTCCACGGCTATAACTGACTTCAGCTGGCCTTCTGTACTTTCGCTTGGAGTATGAGGGTATTCTTCTGGTAAAGAGCGTTCTTCTCGCTCAAATCCGCATTCAATTTCTTCAATTGTCTAATGATCTCATCCCGCTCGTCGACCTCTAAGCTCACTTTATAAAGCTCACCCGCATGCTGAGTCTGTTGGGTGTCCATCTTCTCCTTAATTTCTTCGAGTTCATTCCGTAAAATATCAACTTTAGACGGTACTACCCTCGTAAGCTCCTCAAGTGACACAAATGGTCCCTGATCAGGTTCTGGAATCTCATCATTAATCCTCAAACGCTTCCAAAGATTGTAGTCTGGAGTGGTCATACGCTCGGTGTCTCATTCCACTTTGATCTGGTAACAATGATCCCAGGCCCTCATAATAGTCTGAACCTTCTCCTTGAACTCACATTTGAAAGGAAATTCACTTTGGCTCAATCCGGCGGTATTGGTAACAAACTGTCAGGATCTGAACTGTCGGGACACCAGAAGCGGAGCACAAGAAATCCCACCATGTAGCCCCAACATCATCAACCAGTCGTAATCACCGCAGCTGTACAAGAAGTAATTAACTCTACCGAGCCACGGAACTCTCCAGACTATGTCTTCATCTTGAATATTCCTGAAGAAATTGGACCATCTCTTCATCTTCAAGTTTCCTCGCCACTCTTTTACTAAGTACTCACATAATGGCGAAAAGCCTTGGAAGGATATCCTCGGTAGGACTCTCGTCGGTGTCTTCCACATGTGGCTCTGAATCCATACCTGTAAGAGCTGTGCACATCCTCGAAAACGTCATTCTTCGTGCTTTCGACTAGCATTTAAAGAAATAAAGGTCTCGACCAAGATTGTTGGTATTGGGTTTGCCCTCCGTTTCATACGCTCAAATAGGTCAAGGATGGCTACATCAATGTTCCCAAGAGCTCTCGGAAAGATCACCAAACCATATATTCCCAGGGCAAATAGGTCTATCTTCTTCCCCTCGTCTGGATGTGCAGGTATGATGTCTCGAATACTTTCCCATGCAAAGACTGTACTGTCTCCTCAAAGTTGAATTAGGCCATTAACCCAATTGTCACTCATTCTAGCAAAGGTTTTGAGCTTCGAAGTGTAATTCTGATTCCTCAGAGGCTTCGCGGAGATCCAATCTTCCTGAACGTTCTTCTGATTAAGTAAGGAAATGTATTCTTCTACTGTAGGCATCGGGTCCTGTCCATTGAAGGTGAAGCAGCAAAAGGCAGGATTCCAGAACTAAAAAATAGCTCGGAGCATGGGCTGGTTAACCCGAACGTATAACAGTTGTGCAATGTCGCCATAACTATCGCAGAACATGTCTTGTAGTCTTCGGTCCCATCATTCCCAAATGTTTTGAAGATCCCATAGGTTGTTCTGTTGGAGACTCACGTAGGTGTACCCTGCTACTATGCGCTCGCTCGGCAAACTGTCCCCTTGGGCCTTCTGATTAACCTCTGACCAATGCCTGACTGACAAATTAAGCTCTTCTTTCTTAAGATACCTTTTTTCCATGGTGAAAGACTTTCTAATCGGGTAAACCACTTGATCCAGTACCTTTATGTAATGTAAATGCATTAATGTATGAACAAAGCAAAATCAAAAAAGAAAACAAGTCAGTACCAGATAAAATTAATAAATAGATAAATAAAAAGGCGAATCAAATAGAATAAACAAGCAAAACAACCATATTTATCCCGTCTAAAATCTAAGGTTTTTCGCATGGCTCTAAAGGGGGTTTTTATGTATTCTCTACATGCAGTCTTAGTTCTAGAAGGTACCCGAATTGTCCTTGCTGTCCCCTACTAAGAGTAGCAAGGCCCCCGATCATCACCCATTATAGGCTCCTTTCAACCGGGTTTAATTCAGGGGGACCCATTCGCTTATGTCCGTACGAAGGAACGACATCCTTACGAAAGCATAAGGTACTCGAGCCCCGAAGGTACTTGCTAGGCCCATACGGGAGAACGATATCTCCACGAAAGCATTAGCGTTTTCCCCCCACTTAAACGAACGGTTTTATATGCCAAATTTTAAATGCGTTAAAATAAACGCACAATTAAAACCGAATGTTAGTTTAATAGTCACTTTAATCTGGAATTTCTAATATTAATAAAGCAGTAATTATTTAAAAAAGCTTGACTCTTATTTTGTTTTTGAAAACAAAAATTTGTTCCCCAGCGGAGTCGCCATCTGTAGTGATGTCATTTTTCGCTAAAAAAGAACGATGGTTTCGAAGTATTTGTTGTCTTTCGGATATAGAAATGTTTATTCCGTGGGGGTCTTTAAAAAATGTGTTTTATTTAAAAAGAGGAGTCGTCACGGCCACTTAGGTAGGCCAGACACCATAAAACCAGAGATTTTGAAAACTTTGGGTTCAGGAGTCGGTTACGGATGGGGAAAGATTAGCACCCCCACACCGCCCAAAATTGGTACTTTAATAATTACCGCTTTATTAATATTAGACTTTCCGGATTAAAGTGATGATTAATTTAAAATTTGGTTATAATTGCGAGTAAGTTTTAAAGGCCCCGTTATCCGAGAGCAAACGCCCAACCACTATCACTACGCCTAATACTCGCCCCATTTGCGCTCGGATAAAAGGGCGTCGCATTGACATTATATATTCCATTATGCAAACTTAGTGAAATAATATATAAAAATATTCACATGAACATGGTATGAAAAACATAAAAAAGAAAATTATAAACTTTGAACGAAAATAATATGAAACATGAATCTAACATAACATACCATAATGAATAAACAAAAATATAAATGTAAATGCAAAAAGATCATATTTTCAAAACTAAACTAATTAATTCTAGTATGCTTGATCACACAAATATATTATATATGACACACATGAAATGTAATGCTAAACCAACATAACAACATGCTAATATAAAAAAATTGACTTCTATCATCTAACATAATTTACATCCGTAAATTAACATGATATTTAAATATGATAAAAACACCACACTAACATATAAAAAAGTAAGATGAACATAAAATACATGCTAAAACAAAGAAAGCCTAGGAGGACTGAACATGTCATATGACCAAGGGGCAAGCCCAAAGTGCAAACTTTCAAAACACAGAAGGACTAGGGAGTTAATTTCACCATTTGAAAACGGATTCCGGGTAATTTAGGGGTTAAATTGAAAACTTTGGCAAACCAGGGAGGACCGGGGTTGTGAATATCCCATGTGGAGAGACAGAAGTGAAAATAATGAAAACGCGGGGGTTATGACGTGATTTCACCAATTTAAAAAAATAAAATGCTTATAAAATCCCCCCATCTGGCCCAAAATCAAACTTTTCCCATTTTTTAGACCTCTTTTATAAAACATTAAACCCTCACTTTTCTCTCAAAACCAAACCCCAAACCATTGATGAACCTAGAAACCGACGGCCAACCGATGTTCCCTCCGCTGATGGCCGCCGCTAATCGGCGCCGACGAGTCTAAGAAAAACACCAAAATAAACCTCGCTTCAACCCGAACCCTAATCTAAACTTAGATTTACCTAAAGGCTCCCCCTTTTGCCTAGATCTAAGAAAAATCAGAAGTGAAAACCACACTTTTAAGAAAACCGAGACCAAAAGAATGTCTCCCTCATTAACCGGCTCACCATTTCTAGGCTTGTTGCCGGTGAGGGAACCGACGACCAAAGGTAAATCACTCACTCCTTTCCCTTTTTTCTGCTATTTATAGAGTATATACATGCATGTAACACCAAAGACGAATAGCTACCTTTGTATTGTTTGTGTTCGAAATATGAACAAGAGGGTGGTATCTCTTTTTTTGTATTTTTTGAAAACTCAAGATTCCTTCCTGATTTTTTGCTACATCTACATATATATCTGTTCTTTTCTTTGATGATCTTTTGGTAGACCTAATATCTGAAATACATATATTTTTGGACTGGGTAACTGATATAATCTCTGCTTTTTGGCGATTTTGGCAAGAATGATTTGATGCGGTGGTTGGTACGGCCGGCATGGGGAGCGGCATGGTGGAGATGACCGCTCGGCTACTTGTATTGGCGTCTGGAAGACGAAAAGATTATCACTGCCAGAAATGTTCTTGGCCGTTGGATCAGATCTGATCCAACGGCTAAGATGGTTTGAAGATTGAGCGGCCTAGATGCGATCTGCAGAAGCACTGGATTGTGCCATGTGGCGGGTGGCAGTTGAGCAGTCTCGCGCGTGCGTTGTACGCGCGAGTGAGAACTGAAGGGCCCCTCGAGTGTGTTACATGCGCGCCAGCTGGATACACTCCCTTTAATCTGGGTCGTCGGATCAAAACTTGATCCAACAGCAAATGATGATGGTGGCTGCAAAAATGAGAAGATATCAAGTCAGATTCTAGGGTTTTTTAGCTAATAGGATTGGGCTGGCTTGGCCGAACGGGCCATGTGTAATTAAGTTTGGGTTTGTAATATTTGGACACTGGGCCAAACATTTAATGACATTTGGGTTCTTATATCATAGATCTGTTTTTTTAATTGATAACTCATAATAATGTTAATAAAGTGATAATAATAATAATAATATTAATAATAATTATGATAAACATATACGTGCAATATATATACATACATACTTATAGTATATACATATGCGATATATAGATAATACACACAATGATAATATATGCACGTACAAACACATATAATAAACATGTGCGAACATACTATTAATGACATAATAAAATACCAGCAAGCAATACATACATAAGATTATACATGTACTACACACATATTAGTCACACGTACATAATAAACACACCGAGTAATACTATATATGTATACATGCAATAACACATTAGTTATTAAACTAATATATTAACACAATATTACAGGCCGGATGAAAATGAGTGATTACAGTATGTTCATGTTCGTTCATTTAAGTTTAATCGAACAAATGAACGAACACAAACAACTAAACAAACATTTCTTGTTCGTGTTCGGTTGTTAAGGAATATAGCTTGTTCGTGTTCATTAATGTTCGCTCGTTAAAATGATAAACTAACGTAAAAGAACACAAACGAACGGACATAAAAGGACATATGTGAATAAATTTAAACGAACATAAACGAGCGAATATATGTGAATAATTTTTTTAAATATAATACTTTTGTTATGAAAAATAATACATATAAATGGATATATGTGAATAAATTTAAACGAACATAAATGAACGAAATACCGAACGTTCACAAACGTAAATAAAAGAACAAGACATTTTTTCGTGTTCGTTAATTTAATTAAACAAACGGAAAATCTTATTCATGTTCGTTCGTTTAATAAATAAGCAAACATAAACGAACTTCCCGCCGAACGGTTCACGAATGGTTCGCTAAACATTTGGTTCGTTTACAACTCTAGCATGCGGATATTTTACCCACTACAAATTATTTTTTTCTTAAATATGGCATATCTTGGTTTAAAACTATGTACGGGCCTTTCGTGAGCTTGCACATATTTTACCCATTACGAATTAATTTTTCCTTAAATATAACATATCTTTTTTAATATTACGAATTAAAAGGATATTATTTGGTTTCATTAACTTCGGATATTAAATATGGTAATGCCTTGCAGTTCATATTTATATATTCGATTAAATGTGATATTAATAGCTTATTTCTGAATTTATTTGGACACAACATTAATGACCATAATATCATAATATATTGTTTACCATAATACTCCCTCGTGAAACTCCTATAAAAAGTATGCAAACCCTCAAGGTTAAACTCAATACACAACACAAAGCATTTTCAATTGCTTTCGCTTTGTAGTTTTCGAAATCAGATTTTTCGGTGATAGAAAAAGATGAGGTTACGATTCGTTGATCACTGTAGACGTGCTACTGCTGTGTTAATTCTGTTGTTGTTCCTGGAGATAGATGTCCAACGTTTCTCAAGCAACATAGGAGCGAATGAATCTGTCTTAAGGAAATTGTGATTTCACAACCCTCAACAAGTAAACGGTTTCAATTTTGTTATTGATATTTCAAAATTTTACTTTGAATTACTTATTGTTTTATGTTCGTTTTTATTAATAAATTCAATGTTTAATTTACTTTTTAATTTTATCTCCTGGATTAATGCTCACCTTCTAACAACTACTAGCTAGTGTCACGGGGCTAGATTTTGACTCTAGCTGATCCGTGCGGCCTTAGACGCCTTCGACGCAAATCAGTCGATTCCTACGCCTAAGTCGGCCTTCAACCAGCCTTGTGAGTACTCCTGCTCGACAACGGCTTCGACAATCACTCCAGGTCTCGATGGATCTCGTCACTGACACCACTTGTGTCGCGGGGCTATACCTTTGCCAGACGAATCGCGTGAACCTTAGTCGCTTTCTCGGTTGAAACGTCGACTAAGTCACCCTAAAGTACCTTGTCACGGTCTTAGGTGAAGATCTCTCGACAAACACCTAACTCAACCAGGATTCTCGCTCCGGAAGATCAAACACTCCTCGAAGCCCTCGAACGAAAGATCGTTCTAAGCGAAAGCTAATCAAAGAACAACAGAAGAGATTTGCGGCTAGAACAACGAAGAACACTCAAGAACAACAAAGAACAATAGAAAGAACACTCAAAGAGTTTTAGAGTAAATGCTTCTTGTATTACTCAAAGTGAAGTATGAAGTGAAGAAGTGAATGGAATGATTTACAAGTGAGGAGGGAGCCTCTATTTATAGTTGAACTCCCCTACATCCAACGGCTCAGTTTAAATTACATCGACGGTCGAGATTGATCTTATCTTATCTTATCTGATCAAATCTCAATTTCAAATCTCTAATTATCACAAACATTATCTACACATTATATTCAAATAAATGGATAATGCTTTGACCAATTACCCCTCCCGAATCCTCCATGGATTTGGCTAAGTCTTGTGGGCTTGCGGGCTCTTTAGCATTCTCCAAGTGCCGGGCCAAGTGTGATGATCTTGGCAAGCCCGTTCCACCGCGCAAACCCTCTTTGGCTGAGTCTTGCGCCAATGCCTCGGTCCCAAAGGTTCGGTCCACGCCTTCCTCCAAGTGCTGGGCCAAGTCTAATGATCTTGGCAAGCTCGTTACACCGCGCAACCCTTCTTTAGCTGGTTCTTGCGCTAACTCCTTGGTCCCAAAGGTATGGTCCTCGCCATTCTCCGAGTGCTGGGCCACATTTGGCAAGCCCGTTGCATTGTGCACAACCTCCCTATTTGTTGCTCGCGCTAGTGTCTCGATCCAAAAAGTTTGGTCCGTGACAATCTCCCCCACTTGACTTAGCGACGCCCTCGTCGCTGCACTCGAACGATCCTGGGCAGGGTCAACTTGTTTACTCGCCGATGCCTCGGCTTCATGCAATTCCCCCATATGAACTGCTCGCCTCGCCTCAAATTGTCGTTGAACATCGCGTGCTAACACGCCTCTTGATACATCTCCCTTGTAGGAGCACTCTCCCACAAACTCTGATTTACCTTGACTCAGACCCACTTGGTCCTGCGGCAAAGACTTGGAAGTCGTCACAATATTGAACTCAGACTGAACTCTCAGATTCGTCGACAACTCTGGCTTGCCCCTTTGAACTCTGAAAGGTCTCTTCCAATCTTCTTTTCCCCCGCACTGAAGACTAGGTCTCACTTGACCTACGCTCATCAACAACGGCAAATCAAAACCAAAAACACTAGGAACGTGTTTGAGATGTACCTTTTCCTCGGTCACATTTACTCTAAAATGGGTCAGCCCTTCTTTCTCCTTGAAGTCTAGCCCCCTCTGCATTAAACCTTCTTCATCGAAGTTCTTTGCATGCATCGGCACTTTCGCCACAAAGTCCGTTGCGTTACTCTGCATCGGCACTTCTTCCCTGAAGTCCGTTGCATCTGGTTGCACTCGCCCTTCTAACTTGAAGTTTGGTGCTCTCTTGCATCGATCCTTCTTCCTTGAAGTTCGGTGCTTTCTCTTGCGTCGACACTTCCTACCTGAAGTTCGTCGCTCGTTCCCCACCTTACCCATTGGTGGTGTCTCTACGGTTACTATGTCCCCTAACGGCTTGGCCCCCTTCGACTCTACAATGGTCTCAAAAGCGATGCTCTTACCCCGAACATCCTCGGTAGCCTTCTCGGACATGGTCACCCCTTTCTGCTTTCGGTCCCCCTTGGCCTTGGCAGAACTCGACATTATCGGATCAAGCGATGCAGCCTCGCTTTCTTCGGGCTCATCCAACTCCTTGGATGGCTTGACTTGATCCATGCAATCTCGTAATTTGTGAGGCCCCTTACACTGGTAGCACTCTAGTTGCTTCAACTTGCGTCGGCACTTCTTCCTCGAAGTCCTTCGCTTCTTTCCCACCTTGCCCATAGGTGGCATCTTAACGGTTGCTATGTCCCTCGACGGCTCAGCCCCCTTCGACATTGTACTGGTCTCAAAAGTAATGTTCTTCACTCGAACATTCTCGGCAAGCTCTTTCCCAGCCTTTCCAGACATCTTCAACCCATTCTGCTCATGGTCTCCGCTTACCTTGGCAGAACTAGACAACTCGGAACCAAGTTTCACAGGCTCTTTACTCTTGGCCTTGTCCTGTCCCTCAGACCACTTGGCTCGAAACGGGCATCTCCGCAACTTATGAGGTCCCTTACATCGGTAGCACCTCAATTACCTCGTCTTTACCCTCGGCTTGACAGCTTCCTCACTTGCTATCGCACCAAGTCTAATCACTGGCTGGACTACTTTGGCACTCGTAGTCGAACCACGGCTCTCCCTTTGCTTGGCGGCATTGACACTCACAATCGCCCAAAGTCTCATTGCTGGCAGGACTACTTTGGCACTCGTAGTCGAACCACGGCTCTCACTTCGCTTGGCGGCATTGACACTCGCAATCGCCCCAAGTCTCGCTACTTCTCCCTTTGACTCGTCTGCTGTCTTCACCATGGCAGCTAGGCGGTTCTTTTCGGGACATCCCCTTATCAAATGAGGACCATTACAAAAGTAGCACTTCAACTTCTTGCTCTCCTTCTTCTCTGGTACGGACTTAGCCTCACCATTCCCCTTGTCTCTCGAACTGGGCCTGGTTGACTCAACACTCGCCTGCTTGCATCCTGCGGGCTCGGTCAGAGGTTCGGCAACAACAAAAGCCTCTGAAAGTCTCTGGGCATCTCCCTGCTCTACTGCGAGCTTCGCCCCCGGTCTAAATCCCTCTAAGAAGGTCTTGAGCGCATCACATTCGCTCATTACCGTCTTGCAACTGAGCAGCTCCCTCTTGAGCTCATCCACTTCTTTTCGCAAAGCTTCCATCTCAGCTTCACTCGCATTACTCCCTCGAACAGTCACCAACTTGTTGAGAACTTCTCGTGTCTCGTCCTTGAACCGGTCATCTATGGACTCTACCTCGTCAAGACGGGACTCAAAAACACCTTGGGTCTGCTTGGCCTCCTCCTCGAATTTCTCAAGTCTACAAACCCTCTTTCCCAACGACTCTAATTCCACCTTCATTGCCTCCACTGCATCTTGAAGGGAATTATCTTGTTGGTTCAACTTCTCGTACACTGAGTTGAGAACTTCTTGGATCTCCTTCGCGGTTTCCTCCTTGGAAGAACTCTCCGCTTTTTGCAAATCCACCATCTTGGCTTCACAAGCACAACTCTCTCGAACTTCCTCCAACTCGTTGAGGATGCGTTGCGTCTCGTCATTGAACTTGCCCTCCATGGACTCTAATTTTTCAAGACGTGACTCCACAACACTCCGGGTCTTTTTGGCCTCTTCTCTTAGAGTTTCCACTGCATCCTCTAAGGAATTGCCACGCTCAGACACCTTCACATCCAATTCATTAAGAGCCAATTGAACATCCTCCCGGATCCCTTCTAGAGACTCTAACATCTCGATATCCAACGAACCCAGCTTCTCAAGGTTTACTGACTCTAGCTGTTCAAACACCACCTCGGCCTCCTTCTTGAAGTCCAAGAGTTTACCGACCCAAGCCTCCACAGCTGTTATGAATTCAAGATTCGAGTGTACCTTATTTTCAAGACGGTTGCTCCTCTCGTCAAATTCGTTCAGTGTCTTTCTTACATCGTCCATTGTCAGTGTCTTCTTCTTTGGTGCCATCTCAATCAACACTTTGCCACGAACTAGTCTGATCCCTGATCACTTTGACTAACTCGAATGCAAACCACCACCACGCTTATCTGCAACTACAAGCTGGAACCCACCACACTTGACTACACCTGCAAGTTGGCTTGAACACAAGTCACTACCACGCTTGACTGCAACTGCGAGCTGGCTCGAACGCAAGTCCCTTCCTCGACTCGCCCGGATAGCACTTATCACGGCACTTCTCTGATTCCACCTCTCATGGCTCTCTCTGTTACCAACTCTCACGGCTCTTTCTGATATCAACTATCAGCAAGACTTCGCTCCGATGCCAACTATCACGGAACCCGCTACCGTCTCTGATATCAACTTATCACCGCTCAACTTTGATACCAACTTTCACCACTCGCTCAGATACCAACTATCACGGAACCTGGCTACCGGCTACCAGCTACCAGCTACCAACTACCAGCTACCAGCTACCAGCTCTGATACCAACTGTCACGGGGCTAGATTTTGACTCTAGCTGATCCGTGCGGCCTTAGACGCCTTCGACGCAAATCAGTCGATTCCTACGCCTAAGTCAGCCTTCAACCAGCCTTGTGAGTACTCCTGCTCGACAACGGCTTCGACAATCACTCCAGGTCTCGATGGATCTCGTCACTGACACCACTTGTGTCGCGGGGCTATACCTTTGCCAGACGAATCGCGTGAACCTTAGTCGCTTTCTCGGTTGAAACGTCGACTAAGTCACCCTAAAGTACCTTGTCACGGTCTTAGGTGAAGATCTCTCGACAAACACCTAACTCAACCATGATTCTCGCTCCGGAAGATCAAACACTCCTCGAAGCCCTCGAACGAAAGATCGTTCTAAGCGAAAGCTAATCAAAGAACAACAGAAAGAGATTGACAGCTAGAACAGCGAAGAACACTCAAGAACAACAAAGAACAATAGAAAGAACACTCAAAGAGTTTTAGAGTAAATGCTTCTTGTATTACTCAAAGTGAAGTATGAAGTGAAGAAGTGAATGGAATGATTTACAAGTGAGGAGGGAGCCTCTATTTATAGTTGAACTCCCCTACATCCAACGGCTCAGTTTAAATTACATCGACGGTCGAGATTGATCTTATCTTATCTTATCTGATCAAATCTCAATTTCAAATCTCTAATTATCACAAACATTATCTACACATTATATTCAAATAAATGGATAATGCTTTGACCAATTTACCCTCCTGAATCCTCCATGGATTTGGCTAAGTCTTGTGGGCTTGCGGGCTCTTTAGCATTCTCCAAGTGCCGGGCCAAGTGTGATGATCTTGGCAAGCCCGTTCCACCGCGCAAACCCTCTTTGGCTGAGTCTTGCGCCAATGCCTCGGTCCCAAAGGTTCGGCCCACGCCTTCCTCCAAGTGCTGGGCCAAGTCTAATGATCTTGGCAAGCTCGTTACACCGCGCAACCCTTCTTTAGCTAGTTCTTGCGCTAACGCCTTGGTCCCAAAGGTATGGTCCTCGCCATTCTCCGAGTGCTGGGCCACATTTGGCAAGCCCGTTGCATTGCGCACAACCTCCCTATTTGTTGCTCGCGCTAGTGTCTCGATCCAAAAAGTTTGGTCCGTGACACTAGAAATAAATTTTTCTCCTTCTTCCTCTTACGTAAGAATTGTTCAAAAAAAAACTTAATATTTTACGTAAATTATGCAATATTGAATAATACAAAATATTATCAAATTACATAACTTATTACAGTCTTAATAACATTTGCGTAATACACAAATATTTATATGGTTACATAGAATATTACAAACTACATAATGTTATCAGATTCCATAAAGTTATGATATTTTATATAAATTTTCTTTAAAAATATATTTTTTTATTTGAATTATTATTTGATGCATTAGCGGTGGATTTTTTACAACATAACTAATTTCACCTGAAAAATTAAAATCCTAAATTATAACTCCTAACCCTTAAAACCTAAATTCTAATAGTAAATTCTAACCTTTAAATTTAAAGCTTAAGCTAAACTTTAAATTCTAAATTGAGCACACTAAAAAAATAGAATTTCCACCTTTATTATGGAGTAGAATATTTTCCCTTTTATTTTTCCTTAAAGTAGAATCAGCCTGTTTTCATTATAAGTCGCAAATAATCATGAAAGTTTGTAAACTATTTGCGAAAAAAAAAAGGTATGTCAGAGCATCCGATGGATAAGGAACTTGGCATTCGAGAGCTCATTATAAAATTTCAAAAGGTTAAAGATTAAAATGAATTGATTTGAATAAAATAATTGGAAGCAATCATTCATGTCCATGATGTGTAGTATCATTGCTTTCTATCCAGGGTCAAAAAATGGCAAAATGACAAGTAAACTAAACATGTCACTCAATTTGTCTTTCCACTTGCATGCCTATACCCATCCCAAGCCATCTACAAGTTTCAAGAACTGATATCAAACAAAACACACACAATTATTGAAAAGTTGTATCATGATTAAGCACGTAATATATGATTATTTTATTTGAACATGATATTTAACAAGTGTTATTCCGACAATAATTGTATTTCTCGTTCAATACGTTTACTAATGCTATCACTTTCTTATGCAACTTCCCTAGCATACGACATTATATTAGACCTGTTTGTTAAATGGTCACTCAATCATCATTTAACTTTCGTAATCAATGGCTTAATTAATGGCCACTTAAATTTGACAATATTATATATGTACCAAAAATGCTGGAATGATGGGCAAGGTAATTGCTATATGAAGTAAATGGCAAGGCAGAGCCGTGGTGGTAAGGCCAAGTGGCAATTCAATTTGCCTAATAAATTTACATGATTTTATTCAAGTTAGGTTGCTGCATTTACTCATTTGATTAGAACCAAAAACTTTGGGCTAAAAGAGACGGTGAGAAGAGAAAAGTGCCAAGTTTTTAGCAGTCGGCGAGCTGGCCATTGCATTACTCGATGTATCACCAACCTGCCACCAGTCACTCTTCATGCACAATACAATACCGGAGATGGGACCCATTTTGGGAAATTGATTCTAAGGAAATATATTCCCTTAAGTGGCATGGCCAGATTGATGCACGGTGTTATATGCGAATTGAAACTGATAATGGCACCGTAATAAGTAGTATCAAAGTAAGTTTTGATTGTTTGATTTTATGCCGAGCGCTTTAAAAATTACTTAGGCAAGATAAACAGTTTATCACAAAGTTAGATGACTTGTGATAAAAATATCATAAGGTTGAGTGAAAAAGAATGTCACGTTTGAAATAGACGAGAATATTAATCTCACATAAAAATAAAGATCTTGATATATAAAAACAGTGACAATGTATATCTTATCAAATAAGTATTTTGAAAAGAAGATAATGACCGTAACAGATAAAACATTCTTAAAAAATAGCTAAACCAAATGGTTCCTTTAACAATATAGTTTTTGACACAACTGGTAGTAGTAGTTGCTACTGATAAGGTACATGGTATGCACCACAAGGTACTAATGCCACTTCAAGTGTCTTACCTTTTCTTTTTCAATTATTCTATCAAAATGTTCCTGCTTTTCCCATGAATCATCCACCTTCTATATTCAAGGAAGGCAATTTCTTCAAGGAGTAGGACTTTTACCCATCTTGTCTAGATGAGTATCAATGGAAATGAATTTAACCAGCAAAGTATATCCATAAAAGAAGAGAGAAGAAAACCCATACATACATCAAAGTGAATTATTAGTTTAGATGAACACCCAAAACACTAAACTTTATACACTCAAACGACCAAGGCCCTTGGAATTTCTTTAGAGGAAAGTTGAAAGCTTTAGCAGGGATTATCATCAGAAGGATCGAACAACTTAGGCTCAAGCTTAGCTCTACAAACAGGACAGACCGAGCGCTTCGAAAGCCAAGTATCAGCGCATTGCAAATGGAAGCCGTGACGACAACCGGGAACCATTCTAGCCGATTGATCAGCCTCAATCTCATCGAGGCAAACCGCGCACTCAGTCCCCAACACAAGGTCCTTCCCCGTAACCTTGGGCAGCTTCTCAAGCTCCGAAACAGACAACCCTTTCTCGCCAACCTGCTTAACCGATGGCAACCCTGAATTACCAGCCCGATAATTCGAGGCATACCACAAGAGACAGATGTAAACAATGAAAACCGCACTCATGCCGGCGCACGGCAGGAAAAGGGCTAAGAAGACAGAAAGCAGCATTGGGTGCTGGTTGGTGGCGGCTGCGGCGTCGTTTAGGGCGGGTGTTGGAGAAGGAGCGAGGAGAGGTGGAAGGGTATAGTGCGAGCCATAGCGCATAATAGTCAGATGGTTTCTGGGGAAGAGATAAAAGTTGGGGCTTAGGGAAGGCAAAGGGGGAGGGGCTTTTGAGGGAGGGAGATGAGAGGTAAAGAGGGTGGTAACGGCTATATTGGGAAGTGGAAATTATGGAATTATTAGCTTTTTAGTTATTAGCGAACAGAGCTGACATGTATCGTGGCGGACAAGCAAAAAGCCTCCGAAACGGCACTGACGAATTTACAGTTAGGCTTTTATGTCTAATTTCCTAGTCCTTTGTATTTCCTTCATTTAGTACATCGCTCATCACATTCACCTGCTACCTGTTTTGTTTGAATCTAGAGGTGGCAAAATGGATAGTTGGGGTCGGATTTAGTTCGGGTTATTTCATAGAGAATAATTTTGGGTTTGATTTCGTTTGATTTAGGTTCAGTTCATGTTGGATCGGGTTTAGTTCAATTTTATCTCGTGTCAATGGTAATTTGGGTCAGGTATCGGGTCGAGTCGAGCTAATATCGGATCGGGTCAAATCAGTTCGATTGATGTCAAGTCTGTTGATTTTGGGTCAGTATGAAATTGATCCTTTTTTATTCAGGTCAAACATTTAAATCTTCGGGTTGAGTTGAGTATGAGTCCAACGAAGTATATATAAATATTTGTATATTCTTGTAAAATTTGTTTGGTCCAATCGTGTTTTGGTAAAATAAATTGGTTGCTTTCGGTTCGAGTTGCCTTCGTTTCATGTGAAATCGGTTTAGATCTATATCGGTTCAACTAAAATTTAGGTCGATTTTAGTTCAATTCGATTTATTTCGAATTTCGGAACAAGTTAAAACTACCAAGTTTGGGTTAAAATCGAGTCTCGGATAGGGTGAATCAGTTCAAGTCGCGAGTTAAGTTTATTAGGTCTATTTGAATCGAACAGGATTGATCAGTTAAATCGAAAATTGATGACTTTATTAATTGAATTAATAAAAAAATCATTTGATTCGGAATAAATTAATGAAAAAACCCGGTTGGTTCAACCGGTTATGAAAAAAAATATAAATTTTTAAATAATTTTATTGAACTTTCCGAATTTCCTAATCAATCAGTATTGATTCAGTGATAAAATTAATCAGATCGACTGAACAAAAATCTATAATTTGATCGGTTCGATTAAGGTCCCCTTGTACCTAATACCACTCTAGTTTTTGCTTGGTATACTAATTGTACCTAATATCGGTTCGATTAATGTATAATTTTAGTTTTGATTTGTGGTATGTGGGAGGGACCATTGATTTAGTGGGGGATCATGTCACCTAACTTTGGTTATTAAATTCAGCAGGAAAGGATAGAATCCAGTAATGTATAGCCCACAATTCCTATGATTTTGCAACATATCATTGCATCTATGAAAATAAAGCAACGAGATAAATTTACCCCTCATGTTTGCTTTATTAATCATTCCATCCGGAAGTAAAATGATCTCGAATTTGCTTACATTATTGTTAGAGGCCTCTCTTGGTCACGTGATGCAGAGGGTTTAGGACCACCTACTGGGGCTTGGAGTGGATGTATGTGGAAAACAAAACAAATGTCAACTAATCACACTTCTAAGTCCATACTCCATAGCCAATAGCTCCATGAAACTTGGCTTTGAAGCTGAGATGGGGGGAAGGCTTCTCCATAAACAAATTTTTAGTCTCTTCCCTGCACAAGTTTCAGATGTTGAAACATCATCCTTTTGTATATAGTTTCACTTCTTCAAAACAATGAGGACCATTTAAATATTGATTTATCTAACTTTATAATTTTAATGATGGACATGGAAGAAAAAGGAGAAAATTATTCAGAATTAGTCCCCAGATGTCATGATCTTAATGAAGCAATATGGGAGAAAAAGGATACGCAGGATATCTCTATATTATCAGGTTATATCTGGTCCCATACAAAGATTAGTTTAAACAGCTCCCCCTTTTCAGCATATAATCAATATGGTGTTGCACTTTTTGTCATTTCAACTCTCACAAGAGCAAGTCAGCTGTAACCACTTGTAGATGCATAATAAAATGCATTATCTGTTTTAGAGGATTGATTACCTTTTGTAATAATTCCAATCACCATAGAGATTATGGATAAGTTAGAACCGACAATTCATGCTTTAGGCTTTTCTTGATCACTGTCCAATAGTTCCTATGAAATACGACTTTGATTTCACATATGGAACAGAGGTCATGTGTCTCAGACAGAATGGCCTACATCGTCGACAGAAGTTTGAGCATACCCTCGGCCAGAAATAGATCCATTTTCTGACTTTAATCAAATAAAATCCAGACCTGCAAATTTAGCAAGCATCCAAAAGATGGGTTAGTACTTACAACTTAAGAACTATAGACTCCTGTTAAAAATTGGAAGAAATTGTGACCATAACATCACAGTATCTTGTACCATGGAACTTCAACAGCAATGGTACTGAAAGAAATGACAAATTTTCAACAAGGGAAGCATTCACATCAACTTCTATTAGTAGCACTTAGAACTACTTGAGAGGCAACAATTCCTTCTTGGTCAAGAATCAAATTAACAATTCAACACCAATTTAAAGCATTTTGCTGCAATAACATTTTAAGTATAGCACAAGAAGCATTCACATCAACTTCTAACTTGTAATCACATCCACTCTTCCCAAAAAATCATTTTCCAAAGTTAATAAGGTCTGTCTCATGGAAGGGCATAATTGGGGCAATGAAGCTCCAAATATATCTCTTTAGTCTTCAACAAGAAAGTTCCTTCCTGGCCTAGAGGTTCTGCAGTACAAACTATAGAAATAGGTACAAGTGTGAGACTACAAGCTGCCTGATAAATGATAGCTGAACTGAGGCCAGTTGAGTTGAAGCATGTTTCAATAAACGCTCAGATGTTTCGAAACCCTTTTTTTGTGCGTCAAAGGAAGAGCATGGAAGATTGAGGTATGCACAAATAGAGATGGGAGTACAGTAATCTGTTGTGAATGACTAATACCTTTTCTTTAAACACCAACATGCACAAAAGGACCTGAAAACAGTACAAAGGAACCATCAATTTATGAGTTAATATATCCACCATGACATTTTTATATTTCAAAGGAAACTGGGATCAGATGTTTATGTTCCTTTTGCGGCAGAGTTTGGTTTCAACTGGGTTTTTTGTGCATTTACTACCATTACTAGCTGGATAATAGGATCCATTAGTATTGTTGGTAATTTGATTAATTCTTTTCAACAGTAAAGATGAAAATGATTTACATACTAAAACTTAGTCATAAAATTGTTCACCAGTAATCCCCACAGGAACAAATTCCATCTTTAAAATGATGAAATCGATTTGTGTGTCTGGCATATATTTCTCTCCCTTCAAAGCCAGATATAAATTTTATAACCCCGTGACAATCACCACAGATTCTGAGATTTTTAATTATTTGAAGTGGAGAGCCAGGGGGAGTGTTCAGAAGCCCGAAGGCTACTGCTAACTTCTCACTATGTCCACATAAGATCTGCTCCTTGTCCTGCTCATCAACATCTTGCAATACCAAGTTGGTATTCGGCAGGTAACCTGCTTTCTTCATCTCCAAGCTCAATTTATGTAACTTCTCAATGATCTCAGTCATTTGTGGATTTTATTTATCTCCTGCAAGAAGCAATGTGTACTTAGTTCTTGATCTCAATCCAACTGCAACCAGGGTTCTTCTTCATGCCCCTACTCCTCATGGCATCTCTCACGGCATCTACTTCATCCCACATGGCCTTAGATGCGTATATATTTGAAAGAAGGATGTAATTTCCAGGATTATTTGGTTCTAATTCAAAGAGATTCCTTGCAGCAATCTCGCCTAAACTAATGTTATTGTGAAGCCTACAAGAACTAAGCAAAGCTCCCCAAACACAGGCATGTGGTTCAAATGGTATTTGCTTGATCATGGCATATGCTTCTTCTAGCTTTCCTGAGCGACCTAGAAGGTTTACCATGCAGGAATAGTGCTCCATTTTTGCTTCAATTCCATGGTCTTCATACATGCTATTAAAAAATTGCCAACCTTGCTCTGTTAGGCCACCCTGACTGCATGCAGATAATACACAACTATAGCTGATGAAATCAGGTTTGTGCCCTTTCCGTTGCATCAAATGAAAAATATCAATAGCTTCCTTAGCCTTGCCATGCATTGCATAACCTCCCATAATTGCATTCCAACAGACTGATTTTTTGTTTGGTATACTATCAAAACAAAGTCGAGACAAATGGATTCTTCCGCACTTACTATACATATCGACTGATGCACTGCCAACATGAACATCAGTAGCTATTCCTGTTCTAAGGGCAAAGCCATGAGCTGCTTTTCCATGTATCAGTGCTGCAATATTTCCACAAGCTGGTAGCAAGCAAGGTATTGTTACAGAGTTTGGCTTCACCCCAGCGCTCTGCATCTCTCTAAAAAGCTCCAATGCTTCAATATCCTTCCCATTCTGTGAGCATCCAGCAATCATTGACGTCCAGGATACAACATTCAGTTCCCTCCCTTGCACTCTCAATCGATCAAATATCTCCAACGCTACATCAGCAAGACCATTTCGAGACAGTGCAGTTATTAAAGCATTGCGAGCACCTACATCCATAACCTCCTCATCCGTCTCTTCAAATGCTTTCATCAACTCTTCTGCACATGCACATTTACCAAACATATCCATAAGTTGCAATGCAAAAACCTAGCTTGATCACATAACAAAGAACCTGAATCCCTATATTTAACCTCTCCATATCCCCCACAGCAGAAAGAACACTAGAACTTGTAACTTGATCGGGTTGAAATCCTTTAAAATGCATTTCCTGAAACATGACAACAGCTTCAATGTGGTTTCCGCTCTTATTGAATCCTGTAATCATGCCATTCCAAGAAACAAAATTGGGCTCCACACCCAACCTCTGCATCCCAGAAAAGATTTCCTTTGCCTTATTAACGCAACCCTTGCGAGCATAAGTCGAAAGCAAAGCGCCACAGGTAAACACATCCCCTTCAGGTAATCTCTCGAACACATTCCGAGCGTCCCAGATCCGATCACTTTTTAAGTACAGGTGCACCAAAGAAGCTTGAACAACGGAATCTGAATCAAACCAAAATTTACAAACGAAGCCAGGAATCTCTCTCCCGAACTTGAAGGCAGATAATTTCCCGCAAGCATTGACAACGTTGGGAAGCACGTGAGAATCCGGAAAACACCATGAGAGAACATTCGGGAGAAAACATTAAGCGATTGGGTGAAAGATTGGACTTGTTGAGAGCATAAATGAGAGAAGAAAAGGAAGAGATAGAAGGGTCAGATTTGGAGCGAAGGACAAGATCTGCTTGGGCAAAGCTACGGTGATTAGAATACTGTGAGACGAGTTTTGTAGAAAAAAAGGGTATTGGTAAGAAGCACGGCTTTGAGTATATAAGCGTGAGCCTGACGGGTTTGTGATAGAGATGCTAACGCTGAGCACAAGCAAGGAAGAATTGACGGTTCAAATTTTCGAAAAATGGCAGAGCTTGCCTTGTCATACTCGTAATGCCCAAAATTTGAACCCGAAGCTCTTCATAGGATGTCGGAGTAACGCAACCTTCCGTGTTAGTGGCCCGTTGTGTTGCTACGTCAATGTTACATGGCGTGGAGAGAACGGACAACTTAACGCCAAAGCAGTAAAGTGTCACGGGCTAGATTTTGACTCTAGCGGATCCGTGCGGCCTTAGACGCCTTCGACGCTGTATCAGTAGATTCTTACGCCTTAGTCAGCCTTCAACCAGCCTTGTGAGTACTCCTGCTCGACAACGGCTTCAACAAGCTCTCCAGGTTTCGATGGATCTTGTCACGGACACCACTTGTGTCGCGGGGCTAGACCTTTGCCAGACAAATCGTGTGAACCTTAGTCGCTTTCTCGGTTGAAACGTCGGCTAAGTCACCCTGAAGTACCTTGTCACGGTCTTAGGTGAAGCTCTCTTGACAAACACCTAACTCAGCCAGGACTCTCGCTCCGGAAGATCAAACACCTTCTGAAGCCCTCGAACGAAAGATCGTTCTAAGCGAAAGCTAATCAAAGAACAACGGAAAGAGATTGGCAGCTAGAACAACGAATAACACTCAAAGAGTTTTAGAGTAAATGCTTCTTGTATTACTCAAAGTGAAGTGAAGTGAACTGAATATGAGATGAAGTGATTTACAAGTGAGGAGGGAGCCTCTATTTATAGTTGAACTCCCCTACATCCAACGGCTCAGTTTAAATTACATCGACGGTCGAGATTGATCTTATCTTATCTTATCTAATCAAATCTCAATTTCAAATCTCTAATTATCACAAACATTATCTACACATTATATTCAAATAAATGGATAATGCTTTGACCAAATTACCCTCCTGAATTCTCCATGGATTTGGCTAAGTCCTGTGGGCTTGCGGGCTTTCTAGCATTCTCCAAGTGCCGGGCCAAGTGTGATGGTCTTGGCAAGCCCGTTACACCGCGCAAACCCTCTTTGGCTGATTCTTGCGCCAATGCCTCGGTCCCAAAGGTTTGGTCCACGCCTTCCTCCAAGTGCTGGGCCAAGTCTAATGATCTTGGCAAGCTCGTTACACCGCGCAAACCTTCTTTAGCTGATTCTTGCGCTAACGCCTTGGTCCCAAAGGTATGGTCCTCGCCATTCTCTGAGTGCTGGGCCACATGTGGCAAGCCCGTTGCATTGCGCACAACCTCCCTATTTGATGCTCGCGCCAATGTCTCGATCCGAAAAGTTTGGTCCGTGACAAAAGCTGCATAACTGCATTGCAACGAAGTGAAGCCCATTTAAGGGTTTAGTTGAGTGTTTAGAAATTAAATTTAAAAAAAATAGGGTGCATTCAAAAATATTTAAGAATTTACGGTAAATTGAACAGTAGGATGAAAAATGTGGCGTCTTGCTATTTTTTTAATTATTTTTTTTAAAACTGTCATGCACTGAACATTTTACGTTATAAAAATGTTAAACAAAACCAGGACGCAACCTGCAGGTGGCCTCTTCCACCTTCATTGTTCATTTTGCCGTAGTTTCTAAAATAAAACTTAAAAACCCTAATTTCCCTAAATATAATTCCAAGGGGCAATATTCCCCTAATTTCTCCCATTTTAAGAAGAAATTATATAATGGGTACTTTCTACCACGTCATCCATAAGAGCAACTAATAAAATGTATCGATTTCATTAATTTTTCAATCTCATCTTTTTATCAAGTGAATCTTTATTTGGTAAAAACAATTTTTAAATTTGAGTTACAATAAATATGAGTAAAGATTCACTTGGAAAAAAGATGAGATGAAAACATTAATAAAATAAATATATTTTATTGGTTGGTCTCATAAATAACGTGGTGGGAATGACTTATGATATAATTTCTCCATTTTAATTCATTAAACATGTAAAATAAATAAGTAAATTATACAAATAGTCTTTCGACTATATTGTACTTTTTATTGGGTCACCCGACTATAACAAATTACAAACTGGTCATTCAAGTTATCGAAAATTACAAATAATCATCGACCGTCAATTTTAGGATGGAAAGTAGGTGTGAGTGTGATAATTAAAAAAATTGATATAATAATATATTTAGTCATCAATTTTTACAAATTAATTTAATTTGATCTTAATTTTGAAAAAAAATATTTTTTAATATTTAAATATTATATTAATTAAATCACTCAATTTCTAATAATCATCTTGCTCCCTTACACTTGTTCACCTTCACCATGGGTTTTCAAAGATTGCGGGATGAATAAAAAATAATAGTCATTATTGATTTTTTACTAGATACAATCGATCACTTATAATATTATCTTTTATAGAATAAACTTTATTAAAAATATAAATTTTGGATTTGGGTTTAGGTTTGAAAACTAGAGTAAAATGGAATTTTAGTTCGAAAATCAATCACGTATAGAGAAGGTTTTAGCACCCCTATAGTGTAAAAATGATATCTTGTTAACATTGTTTTTTTTTAAATTTAAAAATGATCAGTTCAACTATTAAAAAAAATATCAGTTCAAAAGTTAATATTTAAATATGAACACTTGAAATTAAAAGATAGTACATACAAATTTTATAAACCGAGAGAAGTAAAAATAAATAAATAAAATATTTGTTTATTTAGAAAATCACAACACTCAAGTTTGAGACATTCTGAAGAATTGAAAGGAACACATCCAATGATCGTTGGTGAGCAATCTAATTAATTTGTTTGATGAAGAATAGAATATTAATACTAATTATTTAAATTATATTTATTTATTTTTTATCAAAATATGTATGATTTTATTACGGGAAAAAGCATACAAAATATTATAAAAGACCTTATTAAAAACTTCCAAAAAAAAGTATCCCGAATAATATTACAAGGCATAACACGAACATAACAAAACCAAAAAACACCAAAACAAGCCAAAAACATACGCAACACCATGGCACCAAAACAATTTCCAGCTAATCCACCTCCCATGCGCGACACCAGACCCCACACCACCAGCATGTCGTCCCAGCCAGGCTGCACCAAACCACAACAGCCTCGACTACAAGCGCCAGCTAAAAAATAACCTGAAACCACGAAGAACGATCAACACCCGTTTGCCAAGACATCCGCCAGTTCATTCACCTCCGGAAACATGTGATGAAAACACACACATGACAACTAACGACAAGCCTCATCTATATGTGTAAACTATTGCAATAATTTCCAAGGACGCCGCGATGTGTGTAACACCCAACCTATGGCAACTCGCGAATCAGACTCAATTATAATCGACGAGTGATTATTACAATTAGAGTGAACCACCATATCTAAAGCATAAGCAATCATCTAAAGTTCCGCGATATTCGAATCTATCACTCCTAGAGGACCTGAGAAGATGACCAAAATTGTACCTTCCACATCACGTAACACCCCACCACATCCTGCTGACTCCGGTTTATCCCGTGCGGATCCGTCAATATTAAATTTCAGAGACCTGCTAATGGTGGCCACCACACAATACCACCTCGCACCTCCCTTGGCAAGTTACTCGGTACACACGATCTTGGACAATCCCACCAACATGAATTAAGAATAGTAATATCAGAAAAGACGGCTTTCACCCAATACATCGTCCGCAACTTAATCATGAAAAATATCTCTCCCACCTCTAATCGCTTTTTATTAAAAATTAGTTCATTTCGCGCAAGCCAAACTAACCAAAGAACACAACACATCCCGACAACCACCATTTTCGGGCCATGCCTGTTAAGAATTCATGGAAACATTGCCAAAGCATATTGTCCAAGGATTGCGGCCTAGCAAATGAGCAATCCCACCATGTAAAAACATCGACCATACATCTCATATGACGCCACGGGAATATAAAATATGATCTACGTCATCTTCCACTATCCCGCACCACACACAAGAAATAGCAACCCCATCCATCACAATCTCGTAGTCCCTCAACATGCATAGCGTCGAAAGCCACTCGATACGGACAAACCACAAGAAACACTGAACCTTTGGCGAAACGTCTAACTTCCAAACTGAAATCGCATCCAAGTCGTCACTCACAATGCCAAAGGATGACATCAACCGAGTTAGCTCCCTAACCGATAACTCTGTAATCATGCTCGGGCACCATTCAAGTTTATTCTCCCGTCCCAAACATACTGGGTTGTCGCGCACCATGTCCCTCATGTCATGCAGTTGCATGCTTTTGAGGAGCCAAAGAGAATATGAATCCTATGCATATCGCCACGCTCATTAGATAAGCGAGCCAAATTATGATAAGTCAAGTTGACGACTCCCAAACCACCCAAACTCTTTGGTCGACACGCCAAAGACCAATTTACACGACTCATCTTCCGTTTCATATCTGAATCTCCCCATAGGAACGTACGGTGAATATAATCTATCTTTGCAATAATTCCTTTAAGGACATCAAAAACACCCATGTAATATAACGGTAGTAAAGACAACACAGAATTTACTAATATCAATTATGCAGCAAAAGAGAGTGATCCCCGCTCCCACCCTGTAAGCCGTGTTCTGAAAAGCTACAAAATCGGTTCTTACCCTGCCAAACCTCGTGGATTAACCCCAATAGACAGTCCCAAATATTTAAACACTAAATCACCCATCTTACATCCCAAAGTTACAGCCATTGCTGTTGTTACTTCACCCTCAACCCCTATAGCATACAAACTTGATTTCAAAAAATTAATTTAAATCCCCGAGCAGTACTAGAAACATGTGAGTACTCACTTAATATTTTTCGCTTCATCCACATCCTCGTACAAAAACATCAACGTATCGTCCGCAAATTGCAGATGAGTCGAGACGAAATTTGAGACAACCGAAACACCTTTTATTATACCATTTCTTTTTGCCTCAACCATAAATTGATGTAAAGCCTCTGCGACAGCCACACACTAATGGGGACAAAAGGTCACTCTGTCAAACACCACGTTGCATCCCAAACTCTCTTGTCATGCTACCATTCAATAAGATAGAGAGGTGAGCTGTCCGAATACAAGTTCTCATCCAGCTTCTCCAACGTTCGCCACAGCCAATTTGACTAAAAAGGTGATCAATGAACGTCCAATTAATGCAATCATAGGCTATGGCGAAATCAATTTTTAGCAACACCCCTCCCTCACCATGTTTCTTTCACTGCAACAAATGCACAACTTCATTGACTAATAGGATGTCATCTACGATTTGCCTCCCACAAACGAAGGTAGACTGAGTATCACTAATTACCTCCCCCAAGATCTCCTGAAATCGCAATGCGAGCACCTTTGCAACTATTTTATACACCGAATTAAGCAGACATATAGGCTTAAAATCACCAACTTCTTGTGGCTGATCTTTTTTGGGAATGAGCACCACAAAACCTGATTTAATTCTCCTCAGCAACTCCCCCGACTCAAAGAATTCATGAAATAATCTCATCAAACCCCCTTTAACAAATGACCAACCCTTTTTGTAAAACTCAAGACTAAAGCCATTCGGTCCGGGGCTTTCCAACCATCACTGCTCCATATCACTTTACAAACCCCCTCCTTTGTAAACGGTGCTTCTAATATCTGATTATGAGCCAAAGTTAAAGATCGAAACCCCCCTCAACCTCACACACACCGGTCACATTTGTCTATGAAAAGTGCTTTCGAAATGCCATAAACACATGTTGCTTCAATTTTTCTATATTTGTCATCCATCTTCCCTTCACAACCAAACCCCAAAAATGATTTTGCATTCCCCGAATCTTATATGTTTTCTGGAAATAACTCATGTTACGGTTCCCCGCCTTTAATCAAAGAGCCCACGACTTCTGTCGCCAAATCGATTCACTGTATCGACATAATTTTCACGACTCCCATGCAAACGACGTCGTTCTACACTGTCATCCTCCGAAGCACCCTCCTATTCCACGCGATCATCTAACGATTCAATTAATAGCATTGTCGCCTCAATGCAATGATCAACACAGCCAAAAACTGTTTTAATAATGTAATGGTATTAATATTTTATAAAAATAATATATTAATAGGATATTTTATATTAATTTATATATTTAATTTAATGTATTGTATTAACTCTAGCTTAAAATATGTATAAAATGATGTCAACAATTATGTAAAGATTAAGTTTTTTTTGGCATAATATAGATTTATTTTATGATTTATGTTCGAGATTTATGATTTTTCTTTTAAATAATGTTTTTCTGATATTAGACCCGTCCAATAATTCCACCGGTTTGAATATAAAAATAAACATGTTTGAATGAATGAATATTTCTATTCCTAAAAAGATTTTTTTAAATCTCTCTCTAATTTTTTTTTCTCCCGCTTCTCTCTAAAATCTAAGGTTTTTCAGGTTTGCTTGGGTGGCACCGCTCCTTGTTTCTAAACGGTAACCACCCCTTGTTTCTAAGCGGTAACCACCCCCTCCGTTGCCCCTTCTTTCTTTTCGCTTTTCTTTTTCTTTTCTTGTAACTTCCTTCCCCCTTCGGACCGAGGTGTCCCAGCCATCCCTTGGTCTTCTTGTTGTGGAGGCTTTTCCCTGGTGTTTATGGCCCTGTTCGGGTCCCCGTTTTGTGAGGGATTGTTAGGATCACGGACGAGAAGGGTTTTGACCCCGACCTTCGACTTTTCCAGCATCTCCTCAGTGACAGTCTAGTCCTCTGCTCCTCCCTTAGGCGGATGACCCACCTTTGTCTCGTTTTACCATTTGCCTTCAGTCAACGACGATTTCTCACCTGGACGCGATGATTCTTGTTGGTTTCTCATTGCTTCTCCGTCAACGCCCTTATCCATCTGTGACCTCAGATGTGTTCGTGTAGGTTGAAGAGCGGTTGTTGGCATGTTATCTCTTGATCTCTCCCTCGTCGGATCTGGGCTTCCCCGTCGATCTGAAGTGTTTGTGATCCTCCTCCTTGTTGTGCTCTCTTGTCTTGTTGTTGCATGCTTATTTCTGGTTGCTTTTGTCTGCCTGTTTGTGGGTGCTGTTCTTTGTGTTTTTTCCTCTACTTCGTCTCTGCTATTGTGTTTGTTTCTCTTCTTCCTCATCTGTTATGTTTTGCATGTCTCTGTATATTTTTTTGTTTTGTTACGAATGAATACCGACCTTTTTTAAAAAAATAAAAAGAAGAGAAAATGTTTGAATTAAAAAAAGAGTTAATTGCACCACACGTTTCTAAATTATGTCACTCATTCTAAATTAGTCTCAAAATTTTTAAACATTTCAATTTCATTCTAAATTGGTCTCCAAACTTTTGAGCATTCCAGTTTCATCCTCAAACTAAAACTTTCATTCTAAATTGGTCCTCAAACTTTTTGAACGTTCTAATTTTATCCCCTCAAATTATCACTATATGCTAATCATATCTTATGTTAATAAAACCGTTACAAAAATTATTAATTGTCATGAAACACTAATGTGTATTATGTAATAATATGATGGGATATAAACGGTAATTTGAGGATGAAATTGAAATATTCAAAATGTTTAGGGATCAATTTAGAATAAAGTCATAGTTTGAGGATGAAAATAAAACATTCAAAAGTTTGGGGATGAATTTAGAATGAGAGCTATAATTTGAGGATAAAATTAGAACATTTAAAAGTTTAGAGACTAATTTAGAATGAAGGTGATAGTTTAAGGACCTATGATGCAATTAACTCTTAAAAAAAACTAAACAGTTTAAGAAATGGATTGTGTTCTGCTCCACATCTAATGTCTAGTTCTGGTCGATCTTATTTTTTAATAATATTTTATTTTTATAATATTTGATTTTATATTATACTGAAATTAAATATATCTTTTATATAACTATTAAAAAATTTGATAAAGTTAAAATGTTAAAGTATAGATTTTAAAAAATAAAGTTATCAGAGATCTATTAATAAGCTGAGTAGTTAATGATATTCTTATTGTCCCGTCTGTACGAATTCGAAACTCAACTTTTGTTTTTAGACATAATTTAAAAAAAACACAAATTTATATGATTAGTCCGACGAAAACCTTTATACTTTTTTTTGAATATCACCTTTTATACCTTTGATTGTACTAAAATCATTTGCAATGCTTCATCGTTATCATCTTCCATGTTGCAATAACCTCATTATTATTGACAACGGTATCATGATAAAACTTTAGATAAAATTAGAGTTGTCCGGCCGGTGTAAGAATTAGAATTAATCTATCTATTTTAGTTTTATTTATTACAGTAATTGACATTTTAGCCGCCAAGAATTTAACTTCAGTGTTGTTTTTTCGTGGGAAACTCAATTCTCTAGTCTTCTTTATGTTTGATCAGTTTGAAATTGGGAATTTTCTTTGGAAAATCGAAGAGCCAATAGTTTGAAGATCAAATTTAGTATTGGACATCGAGTTTACTAAGATTGATGCCTTGATGAACTCATGCCTTAATGTGTTTGAGTATTAAATTGATAGTATTTATAAATGTAAGTGTAATAACTAATTTTATCAATTTTTTTATTTGAATATTGTTTTCGGTTATTATTAGTATTTTTACTATTAATGTTATTTTATTATTATTATTATTAAAAAAAAAAACATATAAAATAATAATCATTATTAACCTAATTAAATATTAACCCAAAAAGTTAAAAGCCCAAATAAATAAATAAATTGGTCCATATTTTATTATTAAATGTCTATTTTATATTTTTAAAACTTAAAAATATTATTATACATATGTGGCCCGTTTGGCCCAAGATCTAATGAACACAACAAAACCCTAACACCCTTTTATCTTTTGCGTAGCCGGTCCTAGACCGTTTGATCCAATAAGAATCTGACGGTCCAGATCAAGCCAGGAATGGCTCTCCCATTCCCTTCACGCGTTCATGGAACGCACGCCTGAGGCGCTTCATCTCCAAACGCGCCATGTGCCAAGGCTGCCTTCACCGATTACTGCCATGTGGCACGATCTATGACCACCATCTTTTTTCCGTCCACGTGACCTCGTCTGAGAGATTACGTTGTAAAAAATCAATATAAGGAAGTTATCAATCAATGCAAAAAGAAAAGAATAGCCTTCATAGGTAAAAGCTCTCTTTTTTTCTTAGAGTTCAAACAAAAAAAAAAGAGAAAAGGGGAAGGAGATTAGGGTTTTACATGTTTCGATTTTGAATCAAAAGTGGTTGTGGTCGGTGTCGCTGAGGAACGACACCACTATACCCTAGTCCCTTTGCATCCTTGCATTCCTTTTTACCAGTGGGGTAATCACCCCTGCGATCCATCTCCTTTTCTATTTGTTTAATTTGGTATGCATTCATTTGTTATTTTCTTTATTAGCTGCCATGTTCATATTATATAGTGCATAATTATATATATATAATATGTGTTATGTTTTTAGCTATATATATATATATATATGGGTTAACTACACCACATACCACTCAACTATGGCCCCTGTGTCGAAAATGCCACCGAACTTTAAAATTGTTCAAAACTATTACTGAACTTTAATATGTGACTCGAAAATACCACTCCACCGAACTTTAAAATTGTTCAAAACTATTACTGAACTTTAATATGTGACTCGAAAATACCACTCCACCGTTAACTCCTAACGCTACCATTAACTCAAAACGAGTTCGTTTTGGCCTTTTGGTGCGGCTGTTTTGAAGTCTAATTTAGACTAAAACGATGTCGTTTTGCTGGAGTAAAATCATGCATTTAGGGGGTTTTGAACCCAAGACCTTTAGGAGAAAGAGCTAAGCCTTAACCACTAAACCAACATAACATTATATAATATTTTACCACAAATATTATATATCTCAAACTAGATAAGATTAATTCAAATTATTTTATGAAATAAATAATATTATAAATAATATTAATATATAAACAATATAATATATTATTTGTATCAATAAAATATATATAAATAAAAGTGTATTGTTTTTATTTTTTATATAATATTTATAATATAAATATATTATTTTAAAAAACCTAAAATATTCATGAAAATAATATATTTATATTATAAATATTATATAAAAACTCTAAACTCTAAATCTTACACCTTAAACTACAAAGCTGAAACCCCAAACCCTCAATCTTATGATTTGAGGTTTGGGGTTGCTTTTTATATATTATTTATAATATAAATATATTATTTTTATGAATATTTTTTGTTTTTTAAAAATAATATATTTTTATTGATATATGTAAAAACAATATATTTTATATTATTTATAGAACCATTTTTTATAAAATAATTTGGTGGAACCAAATTGATAAGTTTATATAATTTAAATAAAAATATTTTATTTTTATATATTATTTATAATATAAATATATTATTTTAAAATTCATATATAAAAACCCTTAAACCCTAAATCCTAAACTCTAAGATTTAGAATTTGAGGGTTGGGGTTTGTGGGTTAATGATTTAGGATTTAGGTTTTTATATATTATTAATAATATAAATATATTATTTTTATAAATATTTTGGGTTTTTTTTAGAAAATAATATATTTATATTATAAATATTATATAAAAAATAAAAACAATACATTTTTATTTATATATATTTTATTTATACAAATAATATATTATATTATTTATATATTAATATTATTTATTTCATAAAATAATTTGAACTAATCTTATCTAGTTTGAGATATATGATTTTTACGGTAAAATATTATATAATGTTATGTTGGTTTAGTAGTTAAGGCTTAGCTCTTTCTTCTAAAGGTCTTGGGTTCAAAAACCCCCAAATACATGTTTTTTCTCCAGCAAAACGACGTCGTATTGGCCTAAATTAGGCTTCAAAACACCCGCACCAAAAGGCCAAAACGACGTCGTTTTGACTTAACGGTGGCGTTAGGAGTTAACGGCGGAGTGGTATTTTCGAGTCACATATTAAAGTTCAATAATAGTTTTGAACAATTTTAAAGTTCGGTGGCATTTTCGACTCAAGGGCCATAGTTGAGTGGTATGTGGTGTAGTTAACCCTATATATATATATCATATAAGCTAATATGTATTATATATTTCTTACCGCATATGTATATTCTTGGTTTCTTATAATATATAGTTTTATATCTTCCGTATTAGTATATATTATGTTTACATTATGTGTCTTATCTATATTATGTTTTATATATTTTATTTATGTTCTTACCTTGAATTTGTTTTAGCATATTTAATGGTTCTTGCATATGTATGTTGATAACATTTATGTTTAGATTAGTTCACAAGACCTCGATATCCTATCGAGAGTGTCATCCCGGGTCTTCGGGCATTATCTTCTTTGAGTACTGCAGATCACGAGCCTTTTATATTCGAACCGTATGACCATGCATGCATGTATTTTTAGGGATTAGATATTAAATTAGATTCAAATTTAAATTTTTCTCGGTAAATACGATATGAACCCTTAGATACCAATTTTTGGGCGTGGTGGGGGTGCGAAACCTTCCCCACTCGTAGTCGACTCTCAAACCCAATGAATCTCTGGTTTATTTTTTCGGTGTCCTTTCTACCTTATCCAAGTGACCGGTGGCGACCTTCAATTTTATCTAAAAATACAAGCTTTTTCAAGAATTCCCCTAAAACCAATTTTTTTCAAACAAGGTGGGAAACTCACCTTTCGGATTTTTTAGTCGCTATAGCATGGCAACTCCATTAGGGGCCATTTTTGTTTTAAAAAACAAAAAAAGAGAGAAAATCAAACCTTAGTTTGGGTTCATATCATATTTATTAAGAAAAATTTAAATTCGATTTAATATAATTTTTAATCCCTACGCTTGTTTGTTTACTGCTTTCATTACATGGTGTTTGATATGATTGTCATTCATGCATGAGTTACCCGAGCTCCGTCCCTCGATAAGTGGGAGTGTTCACTTTCTTTCTTGGGGTATTCACCTTCGTATAGGATTGTGATTCGCTTCTTGGATACGATCCTTATATTCCATGGGGTCCATGCCTCCGTATGGTATAATGACTCATATCCCTCGAATCGATGTCCTATTATCTTAGTAGGTAATAACGATAGTTCGGGTACCCTTAGTACTTTAGAACCTAACCGCATATAGTGAACCGTAGAGCTCATCCTTTAGAGCCATGCCAGAATGTTGTCCGTTTAGCGATGACCCTTTTAGGCCTTGTTTGATTTATATATGTCTTTGTTTGATATTTGCATGCTTTGTATGTATTTTAAATTGCTTCAATTTATTGCATTGTTTAATTTTTGTCATTTAATTTATTTAATCCATTTGTTATATTCATCGGACTAACCTCGTTTTTGTGGTTTTTTGTTTCTTTCTTTTTTTGCATTTATTACTTGTGCATACCATGCCATATCATAGGTTTTGATTCAAGAACTGTTCCATATTAGGAGACCATCATAATGGGAAAGACGTTATGTAGTACAAAGAATGATAATGTTATGGTTTATAGATGGTCCGAGCGGAAGTCAATAGAAAGAGGAGACAATTTGAAAAGAGGGCATGCGTTAGAGGCAACCAGACATACTCAGATTGTTTCCAACCAGAATGATTCGCACAAGTCAGTCCAGAGACAGAATTGGGGCACCGAGTGCGCACATTACTTCATGAAGACAAGATGCTAGGAAGGATGGCTAGTCGATGCCTGTAGAATCTTTGGTCAATCTTTTGTAATCAGACATCTTCTCTTAATGAAAGTCTTTCTAAATGACTATTTGCGAATCAACGCCTTATTTGAATCCATTGCATTTTAGATTAATTTATTAATTGCTTTTAATTCTTTACTTATTTTGTGCATATTATACATTGCATTCATTAATAAGGAAATCAGATTAATTGTGGAAAATGTCATGACAGCAAGTTTAAGCCGCAATTATTCCGCACTCATACGGTACACGTTCTCAAACAAGAATTATGGAAGACATATTGACTAATGTTGAGAAATCACAAAAGGATATCGATGAACACTTGGGTAATATTGAGCAAATGATTGAGCGATCTCAGTATGAGATTATAGATTGTATTACCGCATTGTTGGGGACAAATGATACCGGAAAAGCCCAAGTTGTGGACAAAAGTTCCAATGTGGAGGACCTAGGTGGAAACTTATCTCACACGAAGGTTCAACCAGAAGGGTCAGTTCTGAAGAATGTCCAAATGGCCAGGGCATCTGCTAATAATCCAATTGACTTAGAACATAATTTTGAAAATAATGTTGATGTGGAAGCTCTAGATTTGAATCTTATCAATGAAATAGAGATGAGATTCAGTAAAGAGTTTTAAAAGAAGTTTGAGGAGCAACACCTTCAAACAGAGGAAAGAGTCAGTATGTTGCAAGCAACCAGCGACTATGGATTTGATGCTATAGAGTTGAGCCTGGTAGATGATTTGATTTTCCCACACAAGTTCAAAGTGCTTGACTTTGAAAAATATGATGGAAATTCTTGTCCTTTAGCTCATTTGACCATGTATTGCCGTAAGATAGCGACACACTAGAATAATGAAAATTTGCTTATTCATTACTTCCAAGATAGTTTGACCAGGGTAGCCGCCCGTTGGTACGCACAGCTCAACTAGACCAATGTGAAGTCATGGAAGGACTTGACAAGAATCTTTAATGAATAGTATAAGCATATAAAAGACATGGTCCCTAATAGGATGATGCTACAGGGAATGACGTAGGGGCATAACGAGAATGTTCAACAATATGCCCAGAGATGGAGAGATATCACAACACAAGTACAGCTGCCCATTCCAAAGAGCGAAATCATCCGTATTTTTGTGGATATCCTGCAAGGTCCACTATACGAGAAAATGATCAGCAACATATCCTTAATTTTTGCTGAGTTTGTAAATACGATAGAGTCAATCTAGGCCACATTCAAAAGTGTGAAGCTTAAAACCGGCAAAAGTTCGCAGAAGTTTCAGAAAAGAATAATTAATGAAGTAAACAACGTGAGTAATCACAGCCCTAGTAACGTTGTGATCATGTCAAAGTCAGTAGTGGCAAATTCACAGTGATCCAATATAAGAGATACAAAAGGAAAGAATGAAGATACCTTTACTTCTATACCGTTAACCTATGGTGAATTGTACCCCAAGCTTCTTGAGGCCGATTTGGTTCGCCCTTATCATCTCACTATAATGCAACCCCCGTACCCTCCTAAAAACTTGTTGCGTGTTTTGAATGCAACGCAAACGGTGTAAGTATACACGTCGCAAGTAATAAAGTGATATGATAAGTATCGAGTATTGTCTCCACAAGGATTGGTTTGTGCCACTTTGCTTAAGTTACTATATTGAAAAAGAAATAGATTGATAGGGATGAATAATAAGTAAAATAAACTAAGTAAATAGAAATAAAGGATATAGTAATCGAATAAGAGAGTAGGTCGGGTTATCGTGAGTTGTGGAGTGATAGTTGAATGGATTGTCGTAGTAATTGAGTGCTAGAGTGGCTCAATCGTTCCGTCAATTGGATCCAGTCGGATTGCCTGGGCAATTGGGAATGGAGTGATTGCCTGGGCAATTGGGCATCAACCTTCAAAGTTCGGCGAAGCGTTCTTTAATGGCTTCTCATTATCCCTAACTTGAAACACCGTTAATTATGCATTCCTTGATAATACATCCCTGCGTGAACCAAGGGTGGACAATAATCGATCTTGTGCTCCTTTTAGCCGTTAAAATCCGTAACTTATCCCTAAGTCGTATTAGTCTTCACCATCGATTGATTGTATAAAAACTATGCTCATTCGTTTCTTGAATCTAACTTTCCCGATATTAGATAAATGGATGAATTCACGAGCTCCTCTCATAATTCATGAGCAATCAAATATAAGAACCAAGAATGAACAAACTTTGAATTCAATTGCAATCAAGAACCTAAACAATCTAAACGTTTATCAAAACCACAAACCCTAAATAACCCAAGCCAATTTACATCAATTCATGGCTGGGTTCAAAAGATATACAAAGATTAATCCTCAGTCATGAATCGAATGGAAACAATGAAGAAAAAGATGAAGATGTGTGCTGCTGCTCTCTCGAACTCGACTCCCCTCCTTTATGCGCGAACCATCTCTATTTATAGGGGATGATCTGATCATTTTGTGATGGTAGAAGAGGTTGGATTGTATTCAAGTTCCATGGAGATAAGATCCTAATCCAATTTAAACTCTTCAATTCTGCAGATTATGTTGTTGATAAGGATGCGTTTAAGTTGGAATTGAATTGGATAAAAGAGATAATTAATCTCTCTTGTCTTTATCCTCAAACTCCTCATAAATCTGAGTCTTTATCTCCCCATTTTTCTGCATAGAATATCCAGATTTTGGGAGCTTATCCCTTGCTTTTTGTGTTTATCCAAATAGGGCAGATTTGTCCCGAATTGCCAAGGCAATTAGTTTGGCACGTCCTTCAGAAATTCTCCTCAATTGCCACGGCAATTTCCTAGTTGCTTCGACAATTCCTATCCTGCATAAAATAACACACAAAGCAGTTTTTTTTCCACGAAAAACAACAAAAGTGTAATACCAAGCTCGTAACGACAGAAACTAGGAAATTATGCATAAATGCCTAACAATGCAACTAAAATGTGCCTAAGTCTAACAATAATATGAGTAAAAAGGGCAATAAAAATAGTACTTTTGAACACTCATCACCCTTCTTGGTATAACTCTAAGGCACAATACGAGTACCACCCGAGAATTGATGATTGTCAAATAGTGATGCACTTTAGAGCATGTATACTTGTCGAATCAAGTAATAAAGTGATAGAGTAGAGTGTAGATCCCATAAGGATTGGATCAATAAATAAGAAGTTATCGAACTTAAGAATGTGTGTGCAAGTATTGATTGTTGTTGGTTTATCAAACTAAACGAAAATAAAGTAAAGGTAGCTATGATTAAGAGAACAGATGCTGCAGCAAATAACAAATAATTATGGAAGCTAGGTTTATTGCTAAGGATATATGCTTGATTACATATTCCAATGCTATAGATGCTGACAATACATGTCTGCGTAAACCATTAAGATCTTTACCTACTCGACATGATTTTCTAAAGAACTTCTGACTCTCTTGATGCCTAGAAGTTAATAACATTGAAGCTAAGGAAATACATGTCTGCATGAACCCAACAACTCTATTATTTGTTTAAGAACTCTATTTTAGTCATCGAAACCCTAAACTTATTTCTAAGTTGGATTAGGACTAAGTTAACAGCTTAGCCATACTGTTCACGTTTGTATAAACTAACTCTCTCGATAGTAAGCCACAGATCAATAGTTAAAAGGCCTCTCTCGATAGCTCTTACAATAACTATGCATGAAAGACGATGAACAAAATAGATAAAAAGGAAAACAAACTATATCATTAAAACAAAGTAATCAAAACATAAAATCATGGGAAACAATAAAACCAACTAAAGTATTTAGCTCATGTCTGAGCCTAAAACATCCATAACAAAATAATAAAAGTACGATAGTTTACCAAGCAAAAGATAAAAAAGGTCAAGCGTCCTCGACGATCTTTCTCCGTGCTATCCAACTGTGTTGCAAGTCTCCCACTCCTTCGGCCTCTCTCAATGGTGTCTATCATGAGGAGATTTCTCTAGCTTGACTCTATAGTTCTCTGTAAGCTAAGACTAGGACTGTTGTCTAAAATCAAGCTCTCTTTGATTGTTGCCCAAGTCTTCCTTATATAGGCGGTGAAACTAGGGTTTTGTAACCCTAAAGTGCACGCGACTTAATTAAAGAGGGTCATTGATTTCTCGCTATCTTTTAACGCTTCATATCTAGGAGAAATTCCATGTGGGTTAAAGTAGATTCATCTCTAACTTTTATGTCTTGTCAGCTCCAGCCATTAGATCTGTAACTCAACCGCTCTAGCATTCTTTCAGTATTCTGTACATACACCAAAAAACACCATATTTCCCATAAAGAGCACCAAAATATATAACATTTAAGCGCAGACAGTGTAACTCCCTATCTACATACAATCTATCTTAAATGCAACTAAATGAACTTGAAAACATGCAAAAGTCAGGTAAAAAGGGTTCGTAACACCCTCGAACGAATGTCACATTTAGGCATCAAGCCCAACACCAAAAACTATAATATCTCACGATTTGATTTAGCCCAAAAGGTATTTCTCAAAAAATTCAAAACCAACATTGGAAAATATAGATAAATAATCAAAACGGTACAAAAGAGCTCTAATTTAAATTCAAAACATTTGAACATTCAATTTGATTAATACAATTTTAAAATAAAAATTACAGAATCCATCATGTAAAGTCTTATGAATACATAACCCACTAAACCCAAGTACATTACTCTGGAAAACACCACATTTTGGAATCTCAAACTGATAGTGCTCCTCGATCCCATGATCCGACAATGAACCTATGCACGGAAACAACAATTTCGAGTGCTGAGCTTACAAAGCTCAGTAGTACACATGTACTCTACTATATTTTATGCTAATCATAAACATAAGCATGCAAGCTAGTACGGCCAATAAAGAGAGATAAATAAACACGTGACGCTACCACTAGTCGTCTAAACACATGCTCTAAATATAGCAAAACATCATACATGGCACACAAGGCCCAACCAAGCCCGAGATCTCAACAGATCATCAAGGCGAAAGCACATATCAACAACAACAACTCTAGAATGAGGCCTGGTCATGTAACATCAGAACATACACTTTGGGTGAGGCTAGGAAACATAGTATCAGAACATGCACTCTTGATCGAAATCCTCCTCGAGCATCTACACTCTGGGTGAGACCGAGTCACCTAGCATCAAAACATACTGACACGCGTTGTTTTCGCGTCAAAATAATTCATTCTTCTCAAATAATAAATAAAGGAATTCAAACGTAGTAAAAGAGAAGTAAGGGTCGACCCCACAGGGACTAAGAGAACTTCCTGATTTATGTTTGTTCAATCGGTGAGCCGAGAAGAGAATTGAATAATATTTAAATATGGTGGGGATTTGTGGAATTGAGTAGAAATAATAAGAGATTGTAAAGAAGATTAAGAAGTGGATACAATATGGTAAAGATTAGCCTCGGGCTTTTTCTTTGACTCGGCTTTCTCGGATCATTGGAATAAGGATTTTTCACTTCGGGGTTCACGTCGGTTACTCGCCTACAATGATCAATCCTTGTGATTGTGCCTTGTATACCGAATACCCAAGTGCCATCTTTGATATCGATTTTGGAAATTGATTTAATCAACAACAATGTTGTAGATAAAAAATGTATAAGTAAGCTGACTCGGACTACGTTGTTTCAATAATAACTAATTCCGATCTCAGTTTCCTCTTAGAAAACAATTTAAAATCCCAAATTATCTGATATGCAGCTGATAAGCTATACGGTATGTGGCTGATAAGCTATCATTGATGCTGACGTGGCATCTTCTAAAAGCTGTTGATGTGGCGTCCAGTCAGACTTTCATGCCCACTAATCCAGCCATGAATCCAGAAAATAAAAAATTGCACAATGTTAGCAGTTTAAGCAACATTCCTGGAATCCACTGTCCTGCATGAAAAATAAACAAAAATGCCCACATTAGCAACTCAAAACAATCAATCAAGGAGTAATTAGAGATAGAATAATGCATAATTTAAGCACTAATCACATACATCTATACTCAGATTCCTTCATCGAGTATCTTTGAATGAGGCCCGAGTCACATAGCATCGATAACCTCTATTCTGTATCACTAACCATGGTGTTGTAATACTCTTTCACTGGGTATCCAGATCTCATCAATCAAACGACTCAACCAATCAAATGCCTACCCGACATAAAAGCAATATGATCCCAAGGATTTCCTTATTGTTTCTAAACGTCATCACATCATTTATTTTACATTACCAAGTTGTTAATATATTATGGAGAAGTATATAATTAACCTTAATCATTATCTCCATTAATCCATTCTATCACATTTATTCAAGGCATAATTCAATTATTAATGTTCACATCAATTTCTATCCTTAAATTGCATTTAGAGATTATTTATCGTATCGGGCATCGATACTCACACACGAGTATCAATATAGTACCTTTAGGTATTGGTACTCACACGCTTACCGGTACTAAATTTTTTTACTGGAAATCTTTAATTTCCGCAAGTACCGATACGGGTCGACCCGTACTGATACGTCCCCTAATTACGTATAGGTACGACCAAAGCTCATACCGATACACTATTAAGAGGTTTGTACAATTTCCTTGAATTATAATATTGCAACACTTATTCAATCCCTAAAGCTTATAAAAGTCATTAGGGTTGGTTTACTAACGCATTCGTTCAATTCATATTAAATACCAGCTTTATAATCATTTATTCGAGTATTACCATTACTCATCCCTTACCCAATTTCCATCGAATACATAATCTATTTGAACAAGTATACAAGACATCACAATTATCAAACAATCATCAAGTAGTTATACGAGCATCCCAAACGACCCTAAAGCCTCCACAAGTATCAACATATTCACAGCATCAACATACATCTCAAAAATATCGAGTCTCATAATACCGATCTCTACTCATACTTATCCATTGTCTACCTATTTTGCAGATACTAACACGCAAAACAATCACACTTATAATTTTCATGAAACAATAGGAGTTGGAGGTGTACTGACCTTAAGCCAACACAATAAATCCCACTCCAAGCTCCTCTAATCATCTTTTTGATTCCAATATTTGAGTCCAACAATTTCTCGAAAACAAATACGATTACATAAGTCATTTCACACTATCGGACTACTTTAGGGAATAAAAAGCATAAAAATAGCTTATCGGGTTCGAATTTGGTAAAACAAACTGTGCCAATAAACTCAGAATGTCGCAAAACCACCGAGTAAGGTCTCGCAGGAAAAGTCAACATCGGTCAATGGTGACAACGACAGCGACATCATTCAATGGCGACGCGGCAGCTGACAACGCGGCTGGTGGCTGGCTCGACTTGGCTTGAACGGCCAGCTCGGTATGCGACTTGGGTCGGCTTGGCCCAATAGCTTAGCCCGGCTGCTATAACAGCCTGCCCGACCATACATCGCCCATATGCATACGGTGGTGCGTGTGGCATGTGTGGTAGCTTTCTATGGCTAGACGGTGACGATGAATGCCCAAATCAGCTATTTTCCAACCTTTGATCATTGTGGTGGCATATGTTTTTTGATTCGAGCATTCTAACCTCCTTATTTGAACAACCCAAAATTTCACTCTGTTTACCTCCCTCAACAGCAGCTCCAACGGTGATGCCACGACCACCGGCTGACTCGTCTTAGTAAGATAAACACGATAACGGTGGAGGTGTTAAAAATAAACACTCTAATAGCAGTAGATCGGACTTCAAAGCTTGAGAAAGAATAGGAAAATAAGAGAGAAATAAAAGATGAAAAAGTGAGAGGGAAGAGAATATAAAATTTGATTTTCTCCCTCTCTTCCTTACCCTTTTAATTCAAACTATCCCTCTTCAAAACATTACAGCAAAATCGCATCTTAAGCTCCCTAATCTCCCATCCTTTCACAAAATGATCACCACTCCTCTTTAAATTAATTCCTTAAATTAAATACCAAACCCATATTTTAGATCCGAATCCAACTAATTTTTGGGTCGTTATAACTCTCCCATTTTTGAAAGAAATTTTGTCCTCAAAATTTGTATCCATAAATCAATGAAGATGCTTGATCCTTATAACTCTTTGACATTCTCGAAGATTTCCTGTGGTGCCACTATGATCTCTCTTACCACACTTGTCAATTATAACCCTTGTCTTCTAACGATACAATCATAATCTCAACTGATTCTTCCTCTTATAATGAATCCATCTTCGCTCGGAATATTACAGACGACAAGTAGAACCTAATGGTACCCCAAAAAAACTATCACACAAAAATAGTTTATCAAAGAAACTCAACTTATGTTGTAGAACCCAAAAGATTACTGCTCAACAAAATTTTTCCACCACTTCACACGATCTAAAAAAATAGGAGGTTGCACAGCTGTTGTAACCAAAATAAAATGATTTCTCTCATGGTGACTCCTTGAAAGAGGCTCTAACTCTGATGGCATCTCATATCTATGTCATTGCTTGCCCGGTGCAAGACCTCTAAAAACAAACGATGTATCAACTTGCCTCAAGCACTTACCTTAAACTTAGTATGATAACTCATATTGGCAACTAAAGCAGCTCCTAAAAACTTGGTCCATGCAAGAGTCTTAAAATTCAAACTATCATGTGTCTGAAAAACACGTCATATGTACCCTCACTAGGGTCTGTCATCGTATGAAATCCCACCAAGGGATAAGGTTTCATCACAAACCTTGAATCTCGCGTCAAAAGGTAACATGTACTCACCGCAATGTCGTATAACCCAACCCACAAACAATCAAAGCAGACTTTCTATCTGGATCTCACCTTTGCCGAAAATATCAAACGGTACGTACCAATGACTATATCATTAGTCAATGTAATCCCATCGAAACTGTGCACTCACAAACTTTTACAAGATTCACGATCATCTATCTAATTTTTTTCCATAAATGAAAATCGAAGCATCACAACTCAGAAGAACTCAATGTTAGACTCACAACTAATGGCAAGTCAAACACTTATTACTTTCTCAAACACACAACTCTACACCATCTCTAAAAACACACGGCGAAAGTTTCGTACAAACTGTCACTTTTAGAATTCTCCACATTCTGACCACTGTACTATATAAGAAGAATCTCTTGCCTTGATACATCTTTCTCTAAAACACCCACAACAAGATCTCAAAATCCATAAGAAACCATCGAACCTAAATTCATTCATAACATTGTTTCCTATTAATTACCATCAGATAATACTTTTTACGGCTTCTAAAGCAAATCAACCCTTAACTCGAAGCTTAACTAATGAAACACATATGTACCAATACTAACCAATCATTACCGGCACCAGATGAATCAAGTATTGGTACCGCACAGAGCTGGTATCGGTACCCCCTTATGTAACCATCACTTGTTATCCTTGATCGCCCCATATGGGCAGCATGATACTGTAACCTGAACTAACTTCGTATAATCCATCACTTATCAAGTTCATTTTACTTAGGTGGTGATCGATCATACACGATCAACAGCTCTTAATTACTTCGACTCATGTCATTGTCCAAATGTCAAATTTCTTAAAGATCAAGTACCTAAAACTTTACACTGTTGGGGTAGGCACACCCTTCCCTCTTATTACACAAAAAATACAGACCTGACCAAACAACAAAACATCCTCAAAGATCTTAAAATCTTACCCAAAATTAATCAGGTCAGCACCACTGTCACAACAAAATGGTCTCACGCAGCTCAGATCTCTACCAATGTTCCTTGGTTCCTTCCAAGGAAACTGTGATACAAATCAAAAGCATTTATGAAGTCTCAAACCCTTGCTTCCTTAACTGATTACACGGTAACTAACCATTCCTACACATAAAGTCATTATGGTAATTATCTTGCCAACACTCATTTTCCCATATTTCTAATACATTCACGTGTTTCACGCAAAGCATCAAACTTATATTCTAGAGACAAAATGGTGGCCCCTACCCTATCATCACCGAAACACCCTAAACATTGCTATAGACATCAAACGTTCCCACCACACACCATAAAGAGAGAAATTCCTCATACCAAAATTTACTTCGATATTACTAGCCTCCAACACTTTAACCATTAGTATCTCTTTCTCAAGCCAAACCCAAAAAAATACACAGGTACTTTACAATCGGTTAAACGAGTCATCTACCCTAGGAGACAAGTAACAGTTTTTCACTGCCACTTAACAAGCTACCCATGGTTTAAGAACCACCTCAACGAACCAACTTCTTACTAGCGAACAAGCTCAGTTCTCCTTTGGGCGGAACACTCAGACAAAAGAAACCTTGGTCAAGTTGCACATTTGCAGCTGAATCTTTGACTCTCTCAACTGGGTTAGTGTCATCTGACAAAGGCGATGGGCACTGACGTCCCACTCGATCTTACCTCAACATCTACTTACGTTATTGATAGAGAGGAAGTTCTAACTCCTCCAAGAAGCGTAAACAAATAACCTGACAATTTGAAAGCCCTCGAGCATTGAACTACACACATTAGCATATATCGAACGGTTAAACATGTCTCACAACCCGTTGTGCTATTCTCTGAACAACCACTATGAAGATCACGGTAGAAGGGCAATAATTCAACATTCTCATTACCAAAGGTTGGGTTTCTCCAAGGTCTCAAAGCCTCGAGCACAACTCTTGACGTTACAAGCTAGCGTCGCGCTTGATTAACCAAATCAATTTCTAAGGTGCCACAACTCTCAAGAATGTAGCTTTATCAAACCTGTAGAACGTCTAACTTCAGTCACACTCTAATGAACTAATGGATCCTGAATCCACTATCTCCGAGAAATACCTTTGAAAAGGGTGATGATACTTCCCAAGTATCAACGATACTTATTTTTAAGCGAACAAAGGATCCTCTAACCAACGTGCATCCACTGATCAATTTCAAAAACGGTTTATCCGCACTAGCATCATAAACATTATTTAGCATAACGATAAAGATTCTTACCACAAACACACATAACATATCCAAAGTTTTAGGAGCGACCATAACACTCAACAAAGACACTATTTAGGCAGCGGAATGAGGACACATCCTCGACTCTGGCATTATTCAACTAACTTGCATCTCAACAATTTAGGGTGACCTCGCTCCCGGAATCGCTCCCATAAGCGGCTTAACACTTAACTCGGCATTTCTCGGCCACAATCGTAACCATCTTAGTGTCGTAACGTTCGACACACCATCAAGATTCTAGTCTTAAGGAGTACGAACTTAATTTAAGGGATGTATTAACTAGACACCTTACTAAAACACCTATACCACCCCAGGGTTTCCTAAAACTAGCTAAACCTAAGCTCTGATACCACTAAATGTAACACCCTCAACCAGGATGTCATATTTAGGCCTCAAGCCCAATCCCCAAAACCATAATATCTCACAATTTGATTTAGCCCAAAAGGTATTTGTCAAAAATATTTAAAACCAACAATGAAAATATAGATAAATAATCAAAACTGTACAAAGGAGCTTTAATTTAAATTCAAAACATTTGAACATTCAATTTGATTAATACAATTTCAGAATAAAGATTACAGACTCTATCACGTAAGGTCTTATATATACATAGCCTACTAAACCTAAGTATCGTACTTTGGAAAACACTACGTGCTAGAATCTTGAACTGATAGTGCTCCTCGATCCCACGATTTGATGATCAACCTACGCACGAAAACAACAATTTCAAGGGTTGAGCTTACAAAGTTCTTTGGTATACATCTACTCTACTATACTTCATGCTAATCATAAGCATGCAAGTTAGTACGAACAATAAGAAGAGATAAATTAACACGTGGCGCTATCACTAGTCGTCTAAACACATGCTCTCAATATAGCAAAACATCATACATGGCACATAAGGCCTAACCAAGCTCGATATCTCAACAGATCATCTAGGCAAAAGCACATATCAACAACAACAACTCTAGAGTGAGGCCGGGTCACATAGCATCGGAACATATACTCCGTGTGAGGTCGGGTCACATAGTATCAAAATATGCACCCTTGCTCAAAATCTTCCTCGAGCATCTACACTCTAGGTGAGATCGGGTCACCTAGCATCAAAACATAGACACATATTTAGAATCCCTCATCGAGTATCTTTGAATAAGGATCAGGTCACATAGCATCGATAACCTCCATTTGGTATCACTAACCATGGTGTTGCAACACTCTTTCACTAGGTATCTGGATCCTATCAATCAAACGACTCAACCAATCAAATGCCTACCCAACATACAAGCAATATGATTATAAGGACCTCCCTATCATTTCTAAACGTCACTACATCATTTATTTTATATTACCAAATTGCTAATACATTATGGAGAAGTATATGATTAATCTTAATCATTGTCTCTAGTAATCCATCTTATCACATTTATTCAAGGCATAATTCAATTATTAACATTCATATTAATTTTTATCCTTAAATTGTATTTAAGGATTATTTATCGTATCGAGTATTGATACTCGTACATGGGTATCGATACAGTACCCTCATGTATTGATACTCACACGTGTATCGATGCTGAAATTGTTTACTAGAAATCTTTAATTTCTACAAGTACTGGTACGGGTCGACCCATATCGATATGTCCCCCAATCGCGTACTGGTATGGTCAAAGCTCGTACGGATACCCTAGTCACAGGTTCATACAATTTTTTTGAATTATGATATTGCAATGCTTATTCAATCCCTAAAACTTATGAAAGTTATTATGGTTTGTTTACTAACGCATCACGATTATCAAACAATCATCAAATAACTATACGAGCATCCTAAATGAGCCTAAAACCTCCACAAGTCTCAACATATTCACAGCATCAACATACATCTCATAAATATCGAGTCTTATAGTACATTCTCTACTCATGCTTATCCATCGTCTACCTATTTTGCAGATACTAACACTCAGAGCAATCACATTTATGATGATCATGAAACAATAGGAGTTTGAGGTGTCCTAACCTTAAGCCAACACGATAAATCCCCCTCCAAGCTCCTCTAATCATTTCTTTAATTCCAATATTCGAGTCCAACAATTTCTCGGATAAAACAAATACGATTACATAAGCCATTTTACACTATTAGACTACTTTAGAGAATAAAACTCATAAAATAGCTTACCATGTTTGAATTTAACGAAATAGACTGTGCCAACGGACTCAAAACATCAAGAAACCCCCGAGTAAGATCCAAAAAAAAGTCAACACCGGTTAATGACGGTGGCAGCTGGCGACTGGCTCAGCTCGAAGGGCTGGCTTGCTGGATTGGCTCGACCTGCAGCTTGGGTTGGCTTAGCTTGGCCCAATAGCTCAAGCCCAATAGCTGAGCCCAGCTATTATATTAGCCTGGCCAGCCGAACATCGCCCATGCGCATGCGGTGGCATAAGCAACAACTTTCGGTGGCCGGATGGCGACGGAAAATACCCAAATTAGCTATTTTATATTCTTTGATCAAGATGGTGGGCTCAGTTTCTCGATTCAATCACTCGAACCTTCTTATTTGAAAAACCTGAAACTTTACTCCGTTCACCCTCTCTACGGAGGCTGCGATGGTGATACAACGACAATCGACCGACTCGTCTTGGCGAGATGAACATGATGACGGTGGAGGTGTCGAAAATGGACACTTCGATAGCGGTAGATTAAACTTCAAAGCTTGAGAAAAAATAAGAAAAGGAGAGAGAAATAAAAGATGAAAAATAGAGAGAGAGGAGATAATATAAAATCTGATTTTCTCCATCTCTTCCTCACCCCTTTAATTCATATTATCCTCTTTCAAAACATCACGATAAAATCACATCTTAAATCCCCCAATCTTCCATCCCTTCATAAAATGATCACCACTCATCTTTAAATTAATTCCTTAAATTAAAATACCAAACCCGTATTTTAGATCGAAACCCAACTAATTGTTGGGTCTTTACAGGGTTCGCAAAATAGGTTATCTAAACAATCATTAAAAATCACCGGGCACTACATCGATAATTGCAAGGCATTTAAGAATGTGGTCCAAAACTTGATCAATACGGGAGTTCTAAATTTTGACTCCCCAAATGTAGCAGCCAACCCTTTGCCTCGTCACGGTAAGCGAGGGGTCAATGTCATCGAGGAAGAGCGTCTTAAGAAGACATTGGAAAGCATGGATAAAGTCAAGTCCTTTTTGAGTTGGGTATACAAACAACTGCATAGAGCCAGGTTGACTATATGAAATGTGGAGATTGACAGCGAGGCTGGAAAAGAATTTTGTGAATATCATCATAAAGGAGGACACAAGATACATCATTGCAAAGAATTTAAACAGTTGATCCAGAAAATGATGGGCAATAAGGAGATCGAGTTTTTTTTAGGAGGATTGAAGGATTGAAGAATTTGGTTGAAAGGAAAAATAGTACCAGTTGTCTAGAGTTTGCGATGCACGAAAACTTCATCTTATTGTTCATCATTTTCCATATTTTTTTGTTGATATCTTCTACATTTTGTATATCAGTTTAAAGAAATCGTTGGAATTAATTCTCGCACTCTTAGCCTAAAGTAGCAAAAATATTTTGTAAGGGCAAATGTAATATTTTCTCAAATCAATCAAAGGATACTTGTTTCGTATGATATTTTGTTTTAGGCAAACAATTTATATTCTTTGATTCTTTAAACATTTCATTCATTGTTATGGGATAGTTTTTATTTTACCATACATATATGTACATATTATTTTCACCAGGAACCTAAATATTAATTGCAAGAGTAACTTTGATTCAAGTTCAACGATAAATTTCGAGTAGCCTATGTATAGTGAAAATTGGAAGTTACGAAGATGACAGATATGTGACTTACATTCCGATTTAATTTAGTTAGTCAATAATGACCACACATGAGGACAATATAATGCACTTGAGAGATTAATCCCCCACAATTTAAAAAGAAAAGGTAAAAAAGGAGAAATCTTAAGGGCACTCTACTGTAGCCGCAAGATTGAGTGTCTAATAAGGTAGCTATGGTCCATCTACTCTATACCTTGGCTTCATGAGTGATTTTCAAATCTTGACAAAGTTAAACAACTAATGAGATAAAATCTCGAGATATAAAAATGCACTCCAACGTTCGAAGTGTGGTAAAGAGGCATTTTTGGATAAGAGTGTGGAAGCTTTGGGGCATTTTGCTGAAGCGATAGGACAAATAAGGTTGCAATACACCATCCAAGTCAAAAACCTTAGCTTCATGAGTGATGGTAATATTTTTAAATTATGACAATGTTGAGTAGCTCGGGGTTTTGTTGTTTGCTTCATCATTTATCTCGAGCCAAAAGAATGTGATGAGTTGAATTCCCAAAATAAAAAAGGAAATGAGAAAAAGAAACAATAACTTAAAGGTGAAACATACCAAAAGTGGTTCTAAACTGATTTTAAAAAAACCAAAGTAACTCGGAAGGTACTTCACATATTTAGATATCAGCTCAGCTTTCGAGGTCTCCTAGATACATGATATGCTAGAGGCAATTATCAGTGAGTTATTTCAGTGTCACTCATGCACTTGATATTTGGGTGCCTAATTTTGATCTCATTTTAAAAAAAGAAGAAGAAAAAAGAAAGTTCACATTTTTCAAAAATTTAATTATTTTCTCCAGCTCATTAAACTTTTTTTTTTTTTCCCCTTTTTTGCCTTAAATTTTGAAAAAAGGGGAAAACTCTGAATAAGATTTTTACATTAAAATGAACTTAACATAAACTCTAAATAAGACTTTTAAAAATTCATCTTCATAAGTTTTTGCATTAAAATGAGTTTAAGATTTTTTTCTTGCCCTAAATGTTGAAATAAGGGTAAAACTTTGCATCATGGATTCAAGAACTAGAAAATTAGTATGACGCCATTGTCCACGCGACAAGATCATTTGTGCATAAGAGTTCAAATCAGAATAGATAGAAGAGGATACAGAGCCTAAACGAATCTGACTATTGAACAAGTCAAAAGTCAGCTTAGAGAGAACAAGAATAAACAACAGAATTTTGGGGCAAATTTTGTAGGGACACAAAGATGACCAATCAATTTAATGACAGAGGTATTTCAGAGCCGGGATTCGAGAAGACTGAGAAAGATATTAAAAGAGCAATCTGAAGTGAGAACCTGAAAAGACGCTTTGGAGCCAAGAAAGATACAAAGACTCTAAAGATTGAACCTGACTAAGATGGGTTGCATTAACCGCACAAATAGCTTTAATGAAGAATTGAAATAAAAAATATTGAGCTTCCCAGAAGACAAGTTCACCCAAGTGGTTCTTGTTTGCATTATTCATGCATCATGTGTAGTTAGGCATCCTTAAGTTAGCAGCACACTAACTCATATAATTATTTTGTCTATTTTGACAGGAATCGTCAAAGACTTCAACAAGTTACTTTACAGTAAGACCTTCGGTGCATGGCTTTAAGACGGCCTGTGCATCAGTAAGACTTCAAGTGCGTGGTGATTCGGGCAACCAGTAAGACCTCCATTGTGTGGTGATTCGGACAACCAGTAAGACTTTCGGTGCATGGTATCAAGACCTCTAAACCATTAGTAAGACCTCATGTGCGTGGTGATTTAGGGGCAATCAGTATCGTCCGATCATCGGTAAAACCTCCAGTGCGTGGTGAATCGGGCGATCAGCAAGATTTTCAGTGCACAACTTTGAGATTTTTGAGCCACCAGTAGGACCTTCAGTGCATGGTGATTCGGGATCCAAACAGGGAAGTGGGGCAAAATTAGTGTTTTTTAATCTTTATTCTATTATTGTTCTACAAGAATAAGCAAAGACATGCAGCTGTAATCACTAATTTTGTTCGATTTTGGTTTTTTTATTATTATTTTCATTTGAATATTGTATTTGATTATTATTAGTATTTTTACTATTATTATTATTATTTATTATTATTATTATTAATTGTTGTTATTATTACTAAAAAGAAAAAACAAATAAAAAATTATTATTATCATTAACCCAATTAAATATTAACCCATAAAGTTAAAAGCCTAATTAAATAAATAAATTGATCCATATTTTATTATTAAATGTTTATTTTAGATTTTAAAATCCAAAAATATTATTATACATGTGTGGCCCGTTTGGCCTGTTTCAACAATTAATGTTGCCCAACTACTGTAAAATCGATCAGAGATTTAAAGCAATGTAAAAAATCAATATAAGGAAGTTATCAATCAATAAAATAAGAAAAGAAAAGCCTTCATAGGTTAAAGCTATCTTTTTTTTCTTAGAGTTTGAATCAAAAGAAGAGAAAATGAGAAGGAGATTAAGGTTTTACCTGTCTCGGTTTCGAATCAAAAGTGGTTGAGGTTGGTGCTGCCAAGGAACGACACCACTGTCCCCTAGTCCCTTCGCATCCTTACATTCCTTTTTCGGCGAGGGTCTAGATCTTGTTTTTTTTTAAAAAAAAAGGTTTTCAAATTTGGATTTTCAACGAACGAGGCTTCGATTTCTTTTTTCTCGAATCTAAGGATGTGGAGGTTTGATTTCAAAAAACTGTTGGTGGATTTGGTTTTGGGCGAAAGAATCGTCGGAATCTGGGTTCATGAAGAACACATGAACCCAGGATGAAAATTAAAGAGAATTTCATGGGGAGGGGTTTTGATCGGATTTTTTAAAATGAAAAAAATGTTATATGTTTGTGGTTTTGGGGTTTTATACCCGGTTTTAAAAATTGGCTAATCACCATTTTTAAATCCCCCGCCCTTCCATATTTTCTTCCTAAGTCCCAATTTGTTTTTCATGTTTTACAATTTCATTTTTTTTATGATTTGGTCCGAGAACTAGTGGGGTAATCACCCCTACGATCCATCTCCTTTTCTATTTGTTTAATTTGGTAAGCATTCATTTTTTATTTTTTTATTAGTTGCCATGTTCATATTATATAGTGTATAATTATATATATAATATGTGTTATGTTTTTAGCTATATATATATATTCATATATCATATAAGCTAATATGTATTATATATTTCTTACCGTATATGTATATGCTTGGTTTCTTATAATATATAGTTTTATATCTTCCGTATTAGTATTATATGTGTCTTATCTATATTATGTTTTATATATTTTATTTATGTTCTTACCTTGTATTTGTTTTAGCATATTTAATGGTTCATGTATATGTATGTTGATAACATTTATGTTTAGATTAGTTCTCAAGACTTCAGTATCTTATTGGAGTGTCGTCTCGAGTCTCCAAGCATCATCTTCTTTGGGTACTGTAGATCACGAGCCTTTTACATTAAAACTGTATGACTATAGATGCATGCATTTTTAGGGATTAGATATTAAATTAGATTCGAATTTAATTTTTTTGGTAAATACGATACAAACCCTTAGGTACCAATTTTTGGGCGTGGTGGGGTTGCAAAACCTTCCCCACTCGTAACCGACTCCTGAACCCAATGAATCTCTGATTTGTTTTTCGGTGTCCGGTCTACCTTATCCAAGTGACCGGTGGCGACCCTCAATTTTATCTAAAAATACAAGCTTTTTCAAGAATTCCCCTAAAACCAAAATTTTTCAAAAAAGGTAGGAAACTCACCTTTCGGATTTTTTAGTAGCTACAGTAAGAAGACCAAATTTATGGAATTATTTAGAATTAGAATCAAATTGATAAAATATATATATATATATATATATATATATTAAGGGCTAAAATTTTCATTATGCCAATTAAAAATTAGACACATCAACAATTTTATTAACTATTCAACAACAAGTGACCAAAATGATATTCTTTTAACATGGGTGGCTAAATAAAAAATTCCAGTTTGATAATCAAAATAGAAACATGTTAATAGTTGGGGGACTAACTTTGTAGTTTTCTCTAATATATATATATATATATATATATATTGTCACGGCCCAAACATTTTGGTCCGAGACAGTTGCGCAAGGATCCGCCCAAGGGGTTCAAAGTAGATCATCGGACTTGCCAAGACCACCAGACTTGGCCTAACACTTCGAGAATGCTAGAGAGCCCGATCACACTAGCTTTTCAGAAATGGCAGGAGATAAGAAGTCAAATGTAGAATCTTGCCATATCGGGTGTGATCAACTATCTGAGGAAAGAAACCTACTAATTGATGTAATTAGGTAGGATTTGATATTCTTTCCTAGATTAGAGATTCTTGTAAGGATTTGGGCTAATCCTGGCCATCCATGTAAACCGATCCGAACCATTGATAGAGTGGGAGCTCAACTATAAATAGAGATCCTCCCACTCTCATTTGTATCATCCATCATCCATCTCATTCCATTCATTCTCTCATTTGAGAAAAGTAATAAGACTCTGAGGCATTTACTCTAGCTTTTCTCGTGTCCCTTTCAATTGTCCTTGGTTCTTTGTTCTAGTTACCTCTCGAGTGGCCAAGAGTAGCCACCATAGTGCTTAAAGCGCTTCCGCATCCGTCAAGCCTGGAGGGCTTGTCCGAGCCGTTGTCGAGCAGAAGTACTCACAAGGCTAGTTGAAGGCTTACTTAGGCCTGGGAATCGACCGATTAGCGTCAAAGGTGTCTAAGGCCGCACAGATCCACTAGGGTTGAGCCCTAGCCCCATGACAAGTGGTATCAGAGCGAGATGAGGGGGCTCACGTTCGAGCCTACTTGGTGTTGCAGTCAAGTTAGGCGAGGATTTGCATTCGAGCTAGTCAAAGTGAGCAAGCTAGTTCGTCGTAAAGAAGTGACCGAGATGGCATCACAGTGGAGAAGAATGACAATGAACGAGGTAAAAGATTTCATTGAGGATCTCAATGATAGAACGTTCACTCTTAGGTCTCAGGTAGAGGACTTGTCCGAGAAGGTGGATTCCTCCAAGGATGAAATCACCAAGGAAGTCCAGGAATTTCTCGACTCAACGATTGAGCAGATCAAATACTTGTTCGAGTGGTTACCGTTATTGACAAAGAGGGTTTGTAGGCTTGAAGAATCCAAAGAGGAAGCCAAGCAAACCCAAGGTGTTTCGAGTCCCGCCTTAACCAAGTGGAGTCCATGGAGGACCGGTTCAAGGACGAGACGCGACGAGTTGTCAGCGAGTTGGTGAATGTTCAAGGGAGTAATGCTTGCGAAGCCGAGGTGAAGGCTTTGCGGATCGAAGTGAATGAGCTCAAGGAAGAGCTACTCAGTTGCAAGAGTGCAATGAGTGAATGGGGTGTGCTTGCCACCATCTTAGAGGGACTTAGGCCTGAGGTGAAGCTTGCATTGGAGCAAGGAGGTGCCCAGATTCAGGAGGCCAAAGATGCGGCCGAGTTGCTGACCGAGCCTGCAAGAGACAAGCCAGTCAGTGCCGAGACGTCGAAGCCCACGACGAGTGACTATGAGAATGGCGAGGCTAAGTCCGTGCCAAAAAAGAAGGCAAGCAGGAAGGTGAAGTGCTACTTCTGCGATGGCCCACATGTGATAAGGAGCTGTCCCGAGAAGAATCGCCTTGCTGCACTCATCAAGAGAGAAGATGAGCCAGAAGGGGGAGTAGCGCGACTTGGCGCAATTGCAAGTGTCAATAAGCCAAGGGAAATCCAGGGTGCGACTACGAGTGCCAAAGTAGTCAAGCCAAGGTCGAGCCCCGGTGCGATAGCAAACGAGAAAGCCGTCAAGCCGAGGGTGATGAAGAAGCAATTGGAGTGCTACCAATGTAAGGGGCCTCACAAGTTGCGAAGATGCCCAGTTCGAGCCAAGGAGTCCAAGACGAGGGCAAGCCCGAAGGAAGCGAGGCTACAAAGCTTGGTTCGAAGCTGTCAATTTCTACCAAGGCCAAGGGAGACCGAAAGTAGAAAAAGGTGAACATGTCCAAGAAGGCTAGGAGAGTGCTTGCCGAGGATGTTCGGGGAAAGAACATCTCTTTTGAGACCAATGGAGCATCGAAGGAGGCCAAGCCAAGGGACATTGTAACTGGGGAGACACCACCCATGGGCAAGGTGGGGAACGAGCGAAGGACTTCGGGGAAGAAGTGCCGACGCAAGAGGAAGCACCGATCTTTGAGGAAGAAGGGTCGAAGCAAGAAGAGTGCACCAAACTTCAAGTTAGAGGGGCGAGTGCAACGAGGGGCAACGGACCTTAGGCAAAAGGTGCTGATGCATGCAAAGAGCTTCGACGAGGGAGGTTTGATGCAAAGGGGGCCAGACTTCGTGGAGACAGAAGGGCTGACCCATTTTAGAGTAAATGCAACCGAGAGAAAGGTACATCTCAAACACCACCCTAGTGTTTTTGAGTTTGATTTGCCGAGTTTGATGAGCATAGGTCGAGTTGGACCTAACCATCGATGCGGGGGAGACGAAGCTTGGAAGGGACCTTTTAGAGTTCTAATGAGCCAAACTGATGGGCTGAAGAGTCTGAGAGTTCATCCGGTGTTCAACGTGGTGACACCCAAGACTTTGCCGCAGGACCAAGGCAAACCAAGGCTTGTAGGAGAAAGCTCCTACAACGACGATGTATCCGGAGACGTCATAGCACGCAACATCACTTGGCGGGAAGAGTCAAAGTGAGTAGTCCTTATGGGGGGACATGAGCAAGCCGAGACGTCGAGAAGCCACCAAGACGATGTGAGGAATGGCGAAGAGGATCGAGGAATTCCATGGCGGCAAGAGCTGAGGCGAACAGTTCATACGGGGGAACCGCACCAAGCCGAGACAACAAGTAGCAGCATCCAAGGAGGCCCTACCCAGGATCATTCTAGTGCAGCGACGAGGGCGTCGCCAAGTTCAGTGGGGGAGAATGTCACGGCCCAAAAATTTTGGTCCGAGACAGTTGCGCAAGGATCCGCCCAAGGGGTTTGTAGCGATGTCCCCTTTTTTATCGCTAAAAAAACGATGGGTTTTCGAAGGTGTTTATGAATTTTTCGGATATAAAATATTTATTCCGTGGGGTTTTTTAAAAAACCGCATTAAAAAAAATGGAGTCGCAACCGGCCACTTAGGTAGGCCGGACACCATAAAACCAGAGATTCAAAGATATTGGGTTCGGGAGTCGGTTACGGATGGGGAAGGATTAGCACCCCCACACCGCCCAAAATTGGTACTTTAATAATTACCGCTTTATTAATATTGGATTTTCCGGATTAAAGTGACGATTATTTTAAAATTCGATCATAATTGCGAATTAATTTTAAGGGTCTTGTTATCCGAGAGAAAACGCCCAACCACTATCACTACGCCTGATACTGGCCCCGTTTACGCTAGGATAAAAGGACACCGCATTAACAATTTATATATCATATGCAATCTTAGTGGCAAAAATATAAAACATGGCAAAATATTTAAATGCAATAAATATTGACATAACAGAGTACTAATCTAACATAATTAATATACTAGACTAAAACATGCATATATACATATTAATCTAAATAATAGATAAAAACAACTTTAACATGTCAGAATAACAAGGCAGGAATAGGTACGTATAGACGAACAAATATTTCAAAAAGACATGCATACTAGTAATAAAACATATTTCAACATATATGAGACAATATATCATACAAAAAAAGAATATAGACTAACATATAACCTAAAAAAGAGAACATACACATATAAAAATATATAAAACATGTTGTATACGAACCAACTAGAACATAACATAATTTAATACGAATAACCGGATAAAAAGATACATAACTATCGTAAGCTTAATACACATATACATGTGAACATAAAAATACAAGGCATGTACGAGGGATATATAATAGGGCAAAAGGCTACATCAACATACACGATTATAATACGAACATAAATATTTACATGGAAACAGGACTGAAATGAAAAGAAATAAACATCAGTGACAGAAATTAAAGGATAATAATATGCAATTTAAGGACGAAAATGCAGACATGACCAAACTTGAAAGGACTGAAACTGTAATTAGACCAAGGGGCAGACCCGAAATGAAAAATTCAAAAACACGGGATGGTTAAGGGGGTAATTTTACCATTTAAAATCTAAATTCAGCTAATTTAGTGATCAAATCGAAATAAAATGGAAAAGAAAAAGGACCGAAATCGTGATTAACCCATGCGGCAAGACAAAAATGAAAATGTTGGAAACGCGGGGGGATTTAGTGTGTGATTTCCCCATTTCACGAAATAATAATCACTATAAAAACCCTCTTTTTAGGCCGAAACCAAATTTTCACCATTTTGTTTCATTTTTCGGTTTTATAACTCAAACCATGTTCTTCATTTTCTCTCAAATCCCCCATGAAACCCAGAATTCGGCAGTCGGCCGCCGTATTCTCCGCCGCTAACCGGCACCGACGAGCCTCCAAAATACACCAAAATAACCCCCGTTTCATCCTCGATGTGAATCTGAGGTTGGATTCAGAGGATAAGCCTCGATTTACCCTAGATCTAGGAAATACGAAACAAAAAAAACATTTTTAAACCTAAAATCGAAACTACAATGGGCCTTCCCCTTCCTTCAGTTCACCGTCTCTGGCTTGGGGAAGCCGAAAGGCTTGTCACTGAGGAAGGGAGACCCACGGACGGCGAAGATAAGACCTCTTCTCTCTCCTTTTTTTGTTTATCTCTTTGTATATGCATGCAAAAAAAAACAAATAAGAAAAGGAAACAAGTGTTTACCACTGGACTGACTTTCGATTATCACTTGACTGATTACACCTTTCAGTTTTTTTGTTACAAGATCTCTGTTACAACTCTCTTGTTTTTTTTGTTACCACCTCTCTGTTCTTGTCCTCCTTTTTTGTTACAAAATACTTGTTTCGTATATATGCTTGTCTTTGTTTTGGTGCAAGTTGCATATTACTTGCTTTTTCAGATCTGGATTGACAAACGTCTTGCTTGTTGTGTTTGGCATGTTCTGAGCACGGTGGTTGAAGATCGGCATGGTGGCGGTGTGGGGGTTCTGCCAGCGGCCAGACGCGTTCTCGGCCGTTAGATCAGATTTGATCTAACGGTCGAGATGGCTTGAAGGATGAATGGCCTGGATGAAGCCTCGATTTGGTGAAAACGGCTCCAGATCTTGCCACGTGGAGCTCAACAGTCGAGGAGTCAGAGCGCGTGGGACTCACGCACGCGTGGCACTCGAACGGTCCATACGTGTGGAACACGCGGCTGGCAGATATTTTGGCTCCTTGGTTGGATCGTGGCCGTTGGATCAGATCTTGATCCAACGGCCCACAGTCACCTGCACACAATAATTGTAATTAAATAGGGTTTGGGTTTGGGCCTACCGGGCCTTGTAATAATATTAGATTTGTAATTGGACTAGGACTGTAATTTCTATTTGGGTTTAATATATATTTTTGGATTTTCATTTTATATTAGCCCAATAGTATAATTATAACAGCAGTACACATACAACAATACATACGTATATACCTATGCAAACATTAATCACCATCATACACATATATATATATAATTATACACATAATTAACCATAAAAACAAATACGCTCGTACTAAATATAGATGCATACGCGACACACATACACCATTAATACGTATACATACATAGCTTATAATATACATGCACACACCACACCTTATATATATATATTAGTAACACTCATGCATATAATATAATAAATATACATGCAATACTAATATGTATTTACAAGTGAAAATGAGTGATTACAGTTGCCCCTCTTTGCTTGTTCTCATGGAATGGGAAACAAAGCAAAGATTCATAAGCACTCATTTTTATCAAACTTCCCTGTTTGTAGCTTTGGAAAAACGTGTTCTTTTGGACATCTCCGCTCTTCCTTGGCTGAATCTTCAGGCTCGTAAGTTCTTCCTATATAGAGCTTCGTCACCTTCCGATCTTGGAACTACAGGCTCTTCCTATATAGAACCCTTCGCTCTGAAGCCTCGAGTTATGAGTCCCTCCTATGTAGAACTTTTCACTTCGAGACAGTAAAGCTTGGAGTCCTTTTGCGCCGCTGATGGATTCTTCCGACTAGGAGTTCCTCCTATATAGAACTGCTAGTCTTCAAACCCTGGAGCCGTCAGTCCTTCCTATATAGAACTTTTGGCGTCTGAAATCTCAGAGCTACAGGTTCTTCCTATATAGAACCTTTCACTCTAAGACAATGAAGCTCGGAGCCTTTCCTATATAAGACTCTTCGCTTTCGACACAACAGATTTCCTATATAACCCTGTGTCATAGGTGAATTCCTTTGACTGGGAGTTCTTCCTATATAGAACTGCTAGTCTTCACCCTGGAGCCGTCAGTCCTTCCTATATAGAACTTTTCGGCGTCTAAAATCTTGGAGCTACGGATTCTTCCTATATAGAATTGTTTGCTCTAAGACATTGAAGCTCAGAGCCCTTCTTATATAGAACTCTTCGCTTTCGACACAGCAGGATTTCCTATATAATCTTGCGTGTCATGGGTGAATTCCTTCGACTGGGAGTCCTTCCTATATAGAACTGCTAGTCTTCACCCTGGAGCTGTCAGTCCTTCCTATATAGAACTTTCAGCTTCTGAAATCTCGGAGCGGAGGATTCTTCCTATATAGAACCTCTCTCTAGAGCTTGAAAACATGTGCCTTTTGTATGTAAAAACATTGTCTTCTCATTTGGGATTCATACCACGATGGTCATTGATGTCTCTTTGGATCTGCAGATACCTGTCTGAGATAAAAACAAAATGCTATGACAAATGAATTGACATGCTCCTAATCCTAGTGATGTCTGACTATTCATGATGCATGAGTGTCAATATCTTGGTGGGCTTGTTTTGGTCCTTATTTGATCTTGATGTTCGCTTTCTCCTTTCTTACGGGCATCGATACCTCGCTTCACTGTCAGGTTCAACCATCTCAACCTTTCTTTTTCTCCAATTACGACTTGGAATTCTAAAGTGCACTTTCGGGTTTTCACTTTAGAGAGAGTTTTTTTAGGGGTGCCCTTCTGGGTTTTCACCCAAGAGATCTCTCTTGTTATCTTGCATGCCTTCCTTGAATAGATAGGACGTATGCCATTGGTCATCCTATCCGGTTGTTTGAAGCTTTCCGCCTTCCCTATCAACAGCCATCATGTAGGGAACTAGAAGACGGAGTTAACATCGTTTTCTTTGATCACCTGCATTTTTAAGGTTAAATCACAGTAATGCTCCGAAATCTCTTGTTTCAATATAAGCCTATGCTAACTTATTCGACTGAAATTAACAAGAAGGCAAGGAATGGATGCTCAAAAACACGGTTTTATTACGATTAAGGGCTTGGGATATCTTAAAAAAAAGGTATGACACACATGAGAAAAACAAAAGTTAAGTATGAAATACAAGATCCCTCATTATCTTCGATATGAATGATACATGATCCTGTCGTCCGGCGTAGAATTTTTTGCTTGAAGCCTCCTCTTCATGATGTTCATGGGGATACTCTTCTCTTTGGATATTCAACTTTTCAATTCACCCGAGCCGCCCTTTACGGGTTTTCAACTCGGGTCCTCCCTTTGCTTCAAGACGCCCGGTTTCGAGTTTTCGCCCTGAGCTCTCCATTTTGGTTCTCTTTTTCATCATTTTTTTCTTCTTTTTTTTAATTCAAAGATAGTATTTCTTGACGGCATCAGAATTTACGGGATTTTTCAGCTCGTCCCCATCCATTTCTTTTAGGATCAGGGCTCCTCCTGAGAAGGCCTTTTTTACGACGTACGGTCCTTCCCAGTTGGGCATCCACTTTCCTCGAGAATCTTTCTGGATAGAGAGTATTTTCTTGAGTACCAGATCCCCTTCTTTGAATTCTCTTGGGCACACTTTTTTGTTGTATACCTGCACCATCCGCTTTTGGTACATCTGACCATGACAAATGGCCTTTAGTCTCTTTTCGTCAATGAGGTTTAGCTGGTCGAGTCTGGCATGCACCCATTCAGCTTCTTCCAATTTTACTTCATTTAAGACCCGGAGAGACGTGATCTCTACCTCGATGAGAAGTACTGCTTCGGTACCATACACTAAGGAGTAGGGTGTTGCCCCTGTTGACGTGCGAATGGACGTCCTATAGGCGAAAAGGGCAAATGGCAACTTCTCATGCCAATCCCTATAGGTATCCATAGTTTTCGCTATGATCTTCTTTATGTTCTAGTTTGCTGCTTCCACTGCTCCATTCATTTTAGGACGATAGACTGTGGAATTGTGGTGTGTTATCTTGAATTGAGTGCACACGTCCGTCATCATTTTGTTATTCAGATTGGAAGCGTTGTCGGTGATGACTCTTTCTGGCAATCCGTATCGACAAATAATCTCCTTCTTTAAGAACTTACATACCGTAGTCCTGGTGATATTGGCGTAAGACGCTGCCTCTACCCATTTAGTGAAGTAGTCTATGGCGACCAAAATGAAACGGTGTCCATTGGAAGCTTTCGGATGAATCTGCCCGATGACGTCCATGCCCCACGCTGCGAAAGGCCACGGAGAATTCATGGTGTGTAAAGGCGATGGGGGTGCGTGAATTTTGTCAGCGTAGATTTGGCATTTGTGACATTTCCTGGCGTAATCGATGCAATCTCCCTCAATGGTCAACCAGAAATAACCGTATCTCATAATTTTCCGGGCTATAGACAGCCCATTGGCGTGCGTTCCACAGATCCCGTCATGTACTTCGGCTAAGATCTCCTTCACCTCCCGGACATCCACACATCTTAGCAATGTCTGATCATGACTCCTCCTATATAGGATCTCCCCATCTAAGACATATTTTGTTGCCATTTTTCTGAGCGTTTTTCTGTCATTGTCGTTTGCCCCTTCTGGATACTTTCGAAGCTTGACATATTGCAAGATGTCATAGTACCATGGGTTTCCATCAATCTCTTCCTGTACATTACAACAATGAGCAGGCCTTTCAAATGTCTGCATCTCAATGGGCTTCATTTCTGCCCCGGTGTTTGTTTTAAACATGGATGCCAAGGTTGCCAATGCGTCTGCCATCTGATTTTCTTCTCGGGGCAGGTAATTGAAGCTGACCTTTTCAAACTCTTTGGTGAGCTCTTGGATCAATTCGTAATATTTGACCAACTTCGGGTCCCTGGTTTCCCATTCCCCGCGCAATTGGTAAATGACTAAGGACGAATCTCCGAACACTCGAAGTTCCTTAACCTTTCTCTCGATGGCTGAGTTCAGTCCCATGACGCAAGCTTCGTATTCAGCTATATTGTTTGTGCAGAAGAATTCCAATCTGCTGGTGAAAGGATAATAGACGTCCTCAGGAGAAATTAGCACTGCCCTTATCCCATGTCTGAGGGCGTTGGAGGCTCCATCGAAGTAAAGTTTCCATGACTTATCATCTGAAACCTCTTCTTCGGTTGTAATGCACATCAAGTCTTCGTCTGGGAAACTAAAGTTCAATGCCTCATAGTCATCCGAAGCACGACTAGCTAGGAAATCTGCTACGGCACTCCCCTTTACGGTTTTCTGATTAACGTATACGATGTCGAATTCGGATAAGAGCATCTGCCATCGGGCCATCCTTCCCGTTAGTTCTGGCGCTTCCGTTAAGAACTTCAATGGGTCTAGCTTGGATATCAACCAGGTAGTATGGTACAGCATGTACTGTCTAAGCCGCTTGGTAGCCCAAACTAGAGCACAACACAGCTTCTGCACTGGCGGGTATCGCGTTTCGCAATCATTGAATTTCCTGCTTAGGTAGTAGATGGCTTGCTCCCTTTTTCTTGACTCATCGTGTTGCCCCAGTACGCATCCCATTGAATTCTCAAAAACTGTCAAGTAGAGAATTAGTGGTCGACCAGGTACTGGTGCAACTAAAATTAGGAGCATTTGTCAGGTACTTTTTGATCTTTTCTAGGGCTCTTTGACATTCTTCATCCCACACGCCAGGATTATTCTTTCTAAGAAGTTTGAAGACCGGGTCACATTGGTCGGTTAATTGGGAAATGAAACGAGAGATATAATTCAGCCTCCCCAGGAAACCGCGAACTTCCTTCTGAGTGCGGGTTGGTGAGAGGTCCTGGATGGCTTTCACTTTATCTGGATCAATCTCGATCCCTCTTCTGCTTACCACGAACCCTAGGAGTTTTCCATAAGTAACGACGAATGTACACTTGGCAGGATTGAGCCTCAGTTGGTACTTCTGTAGTCTTTGGAATAGTTTTCTCAAGTTTTGTAGGTGCTCTTCCTCTGTTCGGGACTTGGCAATCATATCGTCCACGTATACTTCTATTTCTTTGTGCATCATGTCATGGAAAAGAGTCACCATTGCTCTTTGGTATGTTGCCCCTGCGTTCTTTAGCCCAAATGGCATCACTTGATAACAAAAAGTGCCCCACATGGTTATGAATGTGGTCTTCTCCATGTCGTTAGGGTCCATCTTTATTTGGTTGTACCCTGAGAAGCCGTCCATAAAGGAAAACCATGAATGTCCTGCGGTGTTGTCAACCAGCGTGTCAATATGTGGTAAAGGGAAGTTGTCTTTAGGGCTGGCTCGGTTCAGATCCCTATAATCTACACACATACGGACTTTCCCATCTTTCTTTGGTACTGGTACAATGTTTGCAACCCATTCGGGGTATTTGGCTACCTCCAAGAATCCAGCATCAAACTGCTTTTTCACTTCTTCTCGGATCTTTAACAACATATCTGGTCTCATTCTCCGAAGTTTTTGCTGTATTGGTTTGTATTCCGATTTTGTTGGCAATTTGTGCACCACTATGTTGGTATTCAACCCTGGCATATCTTGATAAGTCCAGGCGAAGACATCCTTGAATTCCTGAAGTAGGGCTATTAGTTCATGCTTGGTTTTTGAGGAAATCGTCGTTCCTACTTTTATTTCTTTTCTCTCTTCTTCAGTCCCCAAGTTGACAATTTCTGTTTCTTCTTGGTGGGGCATGATCTGCCTTTCTTCGTTGTCCACCATTCTCTTTAACTCTTCCGGGACCTCACTTTCTATCTCATCATATCCTTCCTCAATTCCCTTTGAGACCTCAGGGCATTCGAAATTCACTCCAGGATTGGATCTGGTATCATTCATATCGTCAATCATGAGCGACCTGCATTAAATGAGAATGGATTGTATTGGGAAAGAGACGGCTTTATATGAAGGGAATGAATATGAAGAATACATGATTGAAATAAATGAAACTTTGGTCATTTTTAAGAAAGTGGGGGTATTTTCATTTCAATCAAAAAGTTAACATAGGTGCCCCGTACAAGAGATCCCCATCGTTTACGGGCAAAAACAAAAAGTTGATTCGGAGCATTACTCTGATCTATTCCTAAAAATTACAGGTAGATCAATGCAGCTCCAGTTATCGAGTGTTTCCCCGAGACGGCAAGGGCGGATGTTGGTCAACATTTTACTGCCTCGGTCCTTTTCAGCTATCATGTTGATGTATATCCCTTCAAATGATTCACTGAGTATTTCCTCCTGGTTGAGTACTTCATTTTTCTTCATTGCCTCTCCAACATCTTGACCTGGCTGGTAGAACCCTCCGGAGACAAAAGTGGTTTTCAAACTAGGAAAGGACATCGGCCTCCACGGAATGTCTTCTCCTTTAGATCTGGCTTTTCTTTGCTCCTCCTTCCTCTTATATTCCTCTTTCTTCTGTTGGGCACTTGGTTGGTAACCCAGCCCGAAACGATCCTTCTTGGTTATCATATTCTTGGGTCTCAGGTTTCCTTGTAATTTCTTCCCCAACCCTTTTCCTATTTTGGCTCCTCGGCCCAGAGTTTCTGCGACGGTCATCTTGGTACAATTAGATAACCTGGGGTAGGGGATCCGACTCCCCTCCGAAACGAATGTGGCATTTACTAGTTCCAATGCTCGGATCGAGCATTCTGCAGCATCTTCATCATTTTGAATGTGGGCGCGTCGATGTCACTTTGAAGCAACAAATTCTCGCTCTCCGCCTCTCGTGACCAATTTGCCTTCGACTACAAATTTTAATTTTTGATGCAATGATGATGGGACAACTCCTGCTGAGTGGATCCACGGTCTTCCCAACAAGCAGCTGTAAGATGGTTTTATGTCCATTACCACAAAATCGATCACATATTCAGTTGGTCCGATCAATAGGGGTACCTCAATTTTCCCCATTGTTCCTCTTTGCGTACCATCAATGGCTCTTACCGAATTGTGGCAGGGCTTTAGGTGCGAACCATCTATTGGCAGTTTTTGCAGGGTCACCATAGGCAAGACATTCAAAGCTGACCCGTTGTCGATCAGTACGCCTGGTACTACATACCCTTTGCAGTGGGTAGTGATGTTAAGGGCTTTGGTGGACCCCATTCCTCCCTCAGGGATCTCATCATCACTGAACGTTATATGATTATAGGCAGTGATATGCCCCACTATCATGTCCAGGTTTGTTACAGAAATGTCTTGGGGCACAAAAGTTTGATTCAGCACTTTTAGTAACGTCTCCCGGTGCTTTTCTGAACTCAAGAGTAATTCTAGTACTGTGATCCTGGCCGGTTGCTTTCGTAGTTGCTCCACTACGCTGTACTCGCTATGTCTCAAGAACTTTAGAAATTCTTTGGCCTGGGCCTCAATTACCGGCTCATTTATCTTTGGGGGAGGTTCTTCTCCAAATATCTGCGTGGGGCTAACTGCTGTACTCTTCCCCTTATCTTTTTCAGCTGCTTTCACAGTCTCGGAGGAATAACATCGGCCGCTCCTTGTGAAATGGTCTGCCTCACCAACGTTCACATCGTTCTGGCTTTGTTGGTCTTTCAGCGTAGGCACTTTTACCTGATCGTGTTCTGGTTTTTCTGGCGTGGTCACATTTATAGCATAATTCCAGGGAGTTTGTCGCATATCTTTGAATGGGAATGGAGATGGTGCTGAAATGATGATCTTGGGACTTATTTTGCTGGTTTCTCCTTGGGAGACACCTACATTCCCTGGCCTGAGAGAGATGATAAAAGGTCTATCCTTCCCGTATTTAGTTTTGGGGCTATCCGTCATGTGTACGTCTGACCCCTTCTTCCCCATGGGCTCCTCGAAGAATTCTATTTGTTTTTCATTCACCAATTGCTGCACCAATTTCTTGAACTCGTCACATTCTTGGATATCATGCCCTTCAGTCTGGTGGAATTCGCAATACTTTCCACATTCCTTCTGCCTTGTTATCATGCCTTTGTCGATCACACGGGCCATGCATAACTGTTGAAATACCCACCGTAAAGGAGACTTGATTTCTGACACATCATCCTTAATCCTCCTGGTAAAGCATTCTTCGACAATATTTACCCCTCTGCTCCCATGATTAGGCAGCGGGTTGTTGGCTACACTCGGCTCTTCAAACTTCAATATCCCGGAATCGATTAAGTTCTGCACAAGCTTTTTGAAGGCAAGGCAGTTCTCAGTGGGATGTCCAGGGGTACCGCCGTGATAGTCGCAATGTGCGCTCGGATTATACCAAGACGGGAAGTGCGGATTGACAGGAGTAACAATGTATGGCCGGACCAGGTCTGCTTCATACAACTGGGAGTAAAGTTCTGAGTACGAAACAGGTAGGGGAGTGAAAGTTCTTCTTTCTTTCTCTTTTCTGGCGATTCTCTCATCTCTTTGATTCGAGTTTTGTAGTTTTCCCACAGGTGCTTGTGGCTGTGAGACTGTGAAGTTCTTCGGGGCGGTATAGGTGCTGGTGGTGTTTACTTCATTTCTCTTGTTGTACTTCCGAGACCCTTCCCCGCCATCAATTCTGCCGCTCTTAATTGCTAGTTCGAGGGACTCCCCAGTCCTGATTAAGTCAGCAAAGCACTGCGTTGTGTTATTAATGAGGCGATCAAAAAGTGCCCCTTTCAGAGTATTGACAAATAACGGCGTAATTTCATGCTCCGGGATGGGTGGCTGAATTTGGGCGGCCACTTCTCTCCACCTTTGGGCGTATTGCCACAGGCTTTCGTTGGACTTCTGCCCCATATTTTCCAGCATAATTCTGCTGGGGGTCATATCTGTTACATGCTTGTATTGCTTAGTAAATGCTCTTGACATATCTTTCCATGTCTTAACATTTGCTTTGCTAAACTGGGTGTACCAACATAACGCCGCTCCAGTTAGACTGTCCTGGAAACAATGGATCAGTAGCTTTTCGTCCTTATGGTAGGCCGCCATCTTTCGACAGTACATTGTTATGTGTACGGAAGGACATGTGGTTCTATCGTATTTGTCGAACTCTGGCGTTTTAAATTTTGGCGGTAGGACAAGGTCGGACACCAGACTTAAGTCGCTAGCGTCATTTCCTGATTCTTCATTCGATTGTAACGTTTTAAATTTTTCCTCCATAAGGTGAAACCTTTCCTCCCACTTTTTCTCTACCTCATTCCTGATCCTTTCAACCATGTTCAGGTCTGGCACTTCTTCTTCATAGAGTGCTTCAGTATCGAGAGGTTGAGTTTCAGGTGCCCCCACTTGAAAACCAGATGACATTCCTGCAGGGTCGATATACACCTTCCTAGCCGGGTTTGGTGCAGTTGGTTGAACCTTGTAGTGAGCCGGGGTACCTTCTGGCTCTTGAGTGGTTTCTCCTTCCACCCTTTTTCCAAGACTCTTAGCCAATAATGCGGTTATGTCGGATACTATAGATGTTTGCGACTGCGCAATCTGATCGCTGAGGCTTCTCTAGGCCTCTTCAAGCCTTGTCTCGAGCTCTTTTTGCCCTCTTTCTAGACTGATTATCCTGTCTTCCATGAGCTTTCTTTGTAACCGGGTAAAGTATAGGTGATGAATGATTGCGGGTTAACTACACACAACGCCACAATATTCATAATGTTAATATGGTTGCAAGAAAATAGATGTATGTATAATGATGCGTATGTCATGATGCAATGCAAGAATGTATGCAGATAAGGTACTGATTCCGCTGGTAATCACCCTTTTGAACTACTTCCACGGGAATTAAAGGGTCTAGATTACAACAAAGTTCGTGTTACAAAATAAAGATCCCTAATACAAAAGATCTAATTACAACACCGAGTCCTATAGATAGGCTCTAGCTCTATCTCCTAATTTTCCAATTGCCCTGAGTAGCTTGAGGAACCTGGGAGCTTCTTCCATTCCCGGGGCTATGAAAGGTCAGAGTGTTTCAGCCTCGATGGCTAAATCGTTCACATGCTTGGCAACTCGCTGTATGTCCACTATCAAGTTTGCGTAATACTGGTCCCTATCCTGTACCATCCGGGCAGCGTCGCGTAGTCTCTTTTGCCAATAGGTGTCCCCTCCGACTGCAGCTTCCTCGAACACACTAATTCTTTCCTTGTAATCCTCAACAGTTGCTTCGAGGGACTCGATTCGTGCCCGTAACACGCCCACTTCGCGTTCTCTTTCTTTAAGCTCGGTGAAACCATTTCTGTGGCAGTACATTCGAAGGGAGTGTTCAACTTCCGCCACTTTTTCTTTCAATTCGCCATTCTGACTTTGGCTTTGCTCCAGACTTTGAATAGTGTCACTGTACAGTTTTTGCATCTCTAACAGTCTATTTCGGCTACTCATGGACTTTCTTTTCCATACGGCGACGCTTTCTCTCTCATGATGGACAGCTTGTTTTCCCTTGCTGATTTCTTTTCTGAATCTTTCTTTCTCTTGATCAATGGCCTTCTTGGCGGACCGTTTTTCTTCCTCCATAGCCAAACGGCAGCTTTCTATCTCTTTCTCGATCGCTCTCTTGTTGATTTCTCGTTCTTCTTCCACCAAACGGATGTCGTTCATTCTTTCTCTTTCCACAGCTATGAATTGACTCCGGCCGGCCTTCTGTATTTTTGCTTGTAATAGAAGGGCATCTTTTTGATAAAGAGTGTTCTTGTCGCTCAAAGCTGCATTTAATTTCTTCAACTGCCTAATGATCCTGTCTCGCTCGTCAACCTCTAAGCTTGCCTTATAGAGCTCGCTCGCATGTTGAGTCTGTTGGATGTCCATTTTCTTTTTAATTTCTTCGAGTTCATTCCGTAAGATATCAGCTTCAGACGGTACCACCCTTGTAAGCTCTTCTAGTGACACTATTGGTCCTTGATCAGATTCGGGAATCATATCGTTTACCCTCAAACGTCTCCAAAGATCGTAGTCTGGGGTGGTCATGTACTCGGTATCTCCTTCCACCCTAATCCGGTAACAATAATCCCAAGCCCTCATGATAGTCTGAACTTTCTCTTTGAACTCCCCTTTAAAAAGAAATTCAGTTCAGCTTAACCCGGCGGTGTTGGGAATGAACTGTCGCGATCCGAATTGTCGGGACACCAGAAGTGGGGCACAAGCAATTCCTCCATGTAGTCCTAACATCATCAACCAATTGAAATCACCACAACTATATAAAAAGTAATTAACTCTACCGAGCCACGGGACCCTCCATACTATGTCTTCGCCTTGGATATTTCTGAAGAAACCGGCCCATTTTCTTGTTTTCAAGTCCTCTCGCCACTCTTTTGTTAAGTATTCCTGTAAAGGCGAAAAATCTCGGAAGGATATTCCTGGCAGAACCCTCGTCGGTGTTTTCCACATGTGGCTCTAAATCCATACCTGTAACAGTTGTGCGCATCCTCGAAAATGCCCTTCTTCGTGCTTTCGACTGGCATTTAGAGAAATAAAGGTCTCGGCCAAAATAGCTGGTACTGGGTTTGCTCGCCGTTTTATCCGCTCAAACAAATCTAGAATGGCCACATCAATGTTTCCCATAATTTTTGGGAAGATCACCAATCCATATATTCCCAAGGCAAGCATGTCTAACTTTTTCTCCTCATCCGGATGTGCAGGTAGGATGTCTCGAATGTTTTCCCATGCAAATACTGTACTATCTCCTCGAAGTCGGATCAAGCCATTGACCCAATCGTCGCTCATTCCGGTAAAGGTTTTGAGCTTGGAAGTATAATTCTGATTCCTCGGAGGTTTTGCGTAAATGATTAAGAAGAGCGGTGTATTCTTCTACTGTGGGCATCATGTCTTGTCCATTGAAGGTGAAGCAGCAAAAGGCAGGATTCCAGAACTGAAAAATGGCTCGGAGTAGGGGCCGGTTGACCCGGATGTACATCAGCTGTGCAATGTCACCATAACTATCACAGAATCTATCTTGTAATCTCTAGTCTCATCCTTCCCAGGTACTTTGAAGATCCCCTAAGTTATTCTGTTGAAGACTCACATAGGTGTACCCGGCTATCACGCGTTCACTTGGTAAACTGTCCCCTTGGGCCTTCTGGCTGACTTTTGACCAATGTCTAACAGACAAGTTGAGTTCCTCTTTTCTAAGACACCTCTTTTCCATGGTGAAAGACTTTCTGATCGGGTAAACCACTTGATCCAGTACCTTTATGTAATGCGAATGTAATAATGCATGAAAAAAATAGCCAAAAAAGGAAACAAGTCAGTACCAGATATAATTAATTAATACACAAATAAAAGGACGAATTAAATAAGGTAAACAAACAAAAACAAAGAAACCTATTTATCCGTCTAAAACACCTAAGGTTATCCGCATGACTCTAAAGGGGTGGGTTTCTCTATGTTTTCTACATGCAGTGTTGGTGCTAAGAGGTACCCGAATTGTCCTTGCTGTCCTCTACTAAGAGTAGCAAGGCCCCCGATCATCACCCATTATAGGCTCCTTTCAACCGGGTTCAATTCAGGGGGACCCATTCGCTTATGCCTGCACGAAGGAATGATATCCTTACGAAAGCATAAGGTACTCGAGCCCTGAAGGTACTTGCTAGGCCTACACGGGAGAACGTTATCTCCACGAAAGCATTAGCGTTTTCCCCCACTTAAAAAGACGGGTTTATATGCCATATTTTAAATGCGTTAAAATAAACGCGCAATTATAACCGAATGTTAATTTAATAGTCACTTTAACCCGGAATTTCTAATATTAATAAAGCGGTAATTATTTTAAAAGCTTGACTCTCATTTGTTTTTTTGAAAAAAAAACAAAAAAGTTCCCCAGCGGAGTCGCCATCTGTAGCAATGTCCCCTTTTTTATCGCTAAAAAAAACAATGGGTTTTCGAAGGTGTTTATGAATTTTTCGGATATAAAATATTTATTCCGTGGGGTTTTTTAAAAAACCGCATTTTAAAAAAAAATGGAGTCTCCACCGGCCACTTAGGTAGGCCGGACACCATAAAACCAGAGATTCAAAGATATTGGGTTCGGGAGTCGGTTACGGATGGGGAAGGATTAGCACCCCCACACCGCCCAAAATTGGTACTTTAATAATTATCGCTTTATTAATATTGGATTTTTCCGGATTAAAGTGATGATTATTTTAAAATTCGGTCATAATTGCGAATTAATTTTAAGGGTCCCGTTATCCGAGAGTAAACTCCCAACCACTATCACTACGCCTGATACTGGCCGCGTTTACGCTAGGATAAAAGGACACCGCATTAACAATTTATATATCATATGCAATCTTAGTGGCAAAAATATAAAACATGGCAAAATATTTAAATGCAATAAATATTGACATAACAGAGTACTAATCTAACATAAATAATATACTAGACTAAAACATGCATATATACATATTAATCTAAATAATAGATAAAAATAACTTTAACATGTCAGAATAACAAGGCAGGAATAGGTACGTATAGACGAACAAATATTTCAAAAAGACATGCATACTAGTAATAAAACATATTTCAACATATATGAGACAATATATCATACAAAAAAAGAATATACACTAACATATAACCTAAAAAAAAACAAGAGAACATACACATATAAAAATATATAAAACATGTTGTATACGAACCAACTAGAACATAGCATACTTTAATACGAATAACCGGATAAAAAGATACATAACTATCGTAAGCTTAATACACACATACATGTGAACATAAAAATACAAGGCATGTACGAGGGATATATAATAGGGCAAAAGGCTACATCAACATACACGATTATAATACGAACATAAATATTTACATGGAAACATGACTGAAATGAAAAGAAATAAACATCAGTGACAGAAATTAAAGGATAATAATATGCAATTTAAGGACGAAAATACTTGTTTACCACTGGACTGACTTTTTTTTGTTTACACGTGCCTTTTAGTTTTAGGGGTTAGAGTTTTAGTTTAGGGTTTAAGGTTTAGGGGTTTAGGTTGTAGGGTTTAGAATTTAAGGTTGGTGTTTAGAATTTAATGTATAGGGTTTAAGGTTTAGGGTTTAGTTTTTTAGGGTTAAAAATTTAGAATTTGAATTTTTATAGTATAAATACAAATGCTTGTGTAAAATTAATTTTACACCACCTGTCTATCAAAGTTTTACATTTTTTTTAATAAAAAGGAGTTGCTTTCATCTAGTGTAATGCGATAGATACGATATCCAATTAAAAACCGGTTAATGTCTTCTTCATCCCTTATGTTATTGACTACCGGTAAAGGAAGGCCACTCAAAACGAATATATATTTCGTTTTGGTACATGAAAAAGAATATCAAGGCCATTCGAGAAAAAGAAAAAGACACAGAAAAGAATGAGGACAGAAGTAGGAACAACTCTTTTATTACTATTTCCTTTAATCTGCTCCGTTGTCTTAATTATTCCATGTCAACGGACCGTAAAAGCTCAGTCTTTGCCGCCGGCGAAGTACGATGGGTTCTTGTACACCAACCACCCAGTTGACTCGACCACGATTCTGATCGAGGCTTTCTTCGACCCAGTCTGTCCTGATAGTAGAGACTCATGGCCTCCTCTCAAGCAAGCTATTCTTCACTACGGTTCTCACGTTTCGCTCATAGTTCACCTCCTCCCCTTGCCGTAAGTTCGTGGATATAAGTTGAACTATTATTTTTACCTACTTCCGGCTGTTTTCTTTCTCTTTTTAGCTTAAAATCGTCATTTCCAGTTTAATCTAATTTTCTTCGGTTTGTTACTTTGGATGGTTTACTCTACTCATACAAGACCAATATGTATGTTTAATTTTATTTTATTTATTGCCTGAATATCAAGCTGGATTCTTTAAAAGGAAAATCAGGATGAACGGTTGTAGATTCTGTCATAATAGTTAATCTCTGAACATTCTGAATTGTTAGTGCTCGTTTCCATATGAAAACCTTGATGATCAGGATTTGATTAGATTAATATTCAATTTTGCCTTAGAAAGACTTTGACTTTTAAGAGGTTTGGTATTGTAAATTGCAGTTACCACGACTATGCATTCGCTACTTCCCGGGCCCTGCACATTGTAAACCTGCTCAATCCTTCTGCCACTTTCCGATTGTTGGACTCTTTCTTTCAGCATCAGGTTCTGATGTTCCATTTTCCAGTTTTAGAACAGCACTACATTTACTTTTTCAAATATATTGAAAAACGCTGTAATGATGCGATGAGAATATAACAGGAGAGGTTTTACAATGCCCAAACAAGCAACAAGTCCAAAGATGCTGTAGTGAATGAAATCGCAGAGTTTACAGCAGAAGCAGCTGGGAAGTCCTATTATTCTGCAATTGTATCAGGTTTCAACGACAGGAACACTGATCTTAAAACCAGAGTTTCTTTCAAGGTAAATCCTTTCCCCTCACTTCCTTTTCGCCCCCGTTTCATACAGGTGTGAAGTTAGAGCAATCAAATGTCTTGTGATATGCAGTATAGTGCTTCAAGAGGGGTGTTTGGAACTCCGACTTTCTACATCAATGGATTTGTGTTGCCTGATTCGGGCTCCTCGATTGATTATAAGGGGTGGAGAAGCTTCATTGATCCATTGCTCGTCTGACACAGCTAAAACAAGGACGATTTGCCGCACTTATCTTAATGGGGATTTTAGCTTTTCCAGACATATTATTCAACTGGTACTTGCTGGATGTGTGACAGCGAACCCTGTAAAAATTAATAATAATGCACCTGTGATGCTGGATGTTCTGTAACGGCTGCCAGATGCTTGGTTAGTATATTAAATAAGGACTTAAGCAACTGCACAGCTGAACTCTTCCATGGGCTAAAGATTGTTGCAGTTGCTTAAAAATACCTCTAAGCAACTGGTCAATTTCAACAAGTCTGCTTTTTCCCCCCTCAAAGAATGTTGCATTTACTTGGGGTCGATGATACGAGACAGTTCTAAATAGTTTGAGTTGCCTTACGCCTAGGGTCGAAAAAAGAGGGTTCTCTCGACTTTATATGTGACAAAATTCAGGCATGAAAAGCCAAAGTATTGCTACAGACGAGGAAAAAGATTATGTAAAAGCAGTTAATATGGTGATTCTCGTGTATGCGGTGTTTTCAGTGTAGCTCTCTCTAAGCAAACACAACACAGGGGGGCGACTCTTTTTTCATTGTAGATTTAGCATAGTTCATAGGCTGAACCCATGGTAAAAAAAAGTCCAAAATAATTTTGGATAAATTCTGACAATTAAGCCTATCAGAATCTGTCAATTAAAATTATTTTAAAATCCATCAACCTCTCTAAAACAGTCCATCAAATTCGGAATTACATCAGGCAAAAACTTCCTGAAATAAAGTGGTAGAAAACGGGACCAATTCTTTGTAGTTTTCAAAAATTCTTGAGAAAAAATTCTTGCGTATCTTCTCTAGAAAAATAATACATGTGCAGTACATGTTAACACAAACATGAATCAACGAACACAAACTCAGCCACCGACGCATCGATAGAGTGTACGTGCCAGGACCTTGTCTCTCTACTAGAGGTGATAACGAGTCGAGCCCGGCAAACAGTATTATTGGGCTCAGCTCAGGCTCGAGGCTCGTCTAGCTCAAAATTTTAAGCTCGAACTCGGGCTCAAAGCTTGTCGGGCTGAGCTCAGCTTAAAATAGACAATGCTATAGTTTTTTTATATAAAAAATGGGGCATCATTAAAAGCCCCTTTTATAACCAACACTGAAACGAAATTTAATATTAGAAAAGATGAATCCAAATAACCAAGAAATATTCTTACAATACAAACACATAATCAAAGAAAATAGAAAATCAAAAACAACCAAAAAAAATGCCCATTTTATGTTAGTAAATTTTCTTTTAGTGGATTTTCCCTAATTTATTTTATTGCTTTTCTTTTGCTAAACACATTAATTTTAGTGCATATGTAGTATATAATATATATATATATAATTATTCGGAGCCTGTTCACGAGTTTTTCGAGCTGAGCCTGTGTCGGCTCGGCTCGTTAAGGTCTCAAGTCGAACATGAGCCCGAATCGAGCTCACTCGAGCCGAGCCATGTTTACGAGACGTTTTCCTTATACCGCTTTAACCAACAACAATGCCAACCTTTTTTGAACAAGAGGATCAATTTTCCCACCTTATTCTATCCTGGTTTATTCATCAATTTTGGATGTTTAATTTGATAATTGCTTATTTACTTTGCATTTGGGATAATTTTTTAGATGAGTCAAACGGACGACACATACGGTTACACACTATAAACGTTGTATATCGCTGCATATCATTAATTTATTTTTTAAATAATTTTTAAATAAATATTAAAATTTTTAAGAACGTAACTTGCAATTAATCATATTTCAGAACAAAATTAAAAATTAAATTAACTCTTTCAACATTTTGGGTTCAATCAAAGGGACTCCATCATTCTTTTTCAACTCAGTACCCTGTTTTGCTTCAAGACAACCATGGGCGCATGTGGTTGGACTTGAGAGGCCTGGGCCTAAGATCATATTAGCTTTACACAGAGAAAGATGTCACTTGAGTGATCGCGTATTACCCATTCCCATCAATTCAATCTGGTTTGTTTAAAGATTAATCTAAGATCAGATTGCCGGTTCTTACAGTGAAAATATTACGATGAGTTTAGGGTCGGTGGAGGAGGGAGAATTTAATATTAATATTTTAAATTAAAAAATATTATAAAAAGAAAAGGATGAAAGAGGTATTCAATCAAATTCTAACTTTTGTTTTGAAATATGATTAATTGTATGTTAAGCCTTTGAGAACTTTAACATTTATTTAAATGTGATTAAAAAAATTAATGGTGTGTTGCAATGTGTAGTGTTAGTGGTGTTAGTGGTGTATGTCGTCCGTTCTAGAATTTTCTTATTTTTTATGAGAAATTTTAGAGTAAATACCATGTACCGATATGTACAGCTAATCATATTGTCACGCCCCACCGACCTATGACCGAGACGGTCACGCACCAAGAGGCCCAAACAAGCATACTACGTGCTACATCAGACCAAGGGGTCCAAGTTCGCACCATACACGCACACCATAGGGCTGAGACAAGGACCCTATGTGTTGCCCATGAGAAAGGGACCCGAGCAAGCACTCTCATCAGACCCAATAAGGCCTAGACGAGCACCCTCAATGCTGCCCAAATCATGGGGCCCGAGTCATCACCCTCTGTGCACATCTGTGGGCCAGACTAGCACCTTCCGAACTGCCCAAGACGATGGGGATCAAGTCAGCATCCTCCATGCTACCCATAAGGTTTTTGGCCAATTTGTTGGGCCTATCAATGCCCAATCCGTTCAAGAGAGAAGTCACCGAGAAGCAAGCTTATCTTGTTGACCAAGACACTTTTGGAAAGTATCTTTGTCAACATGGTAGCAACAATCATGATAGAATATTCATGATTGAAAAGTAATTCTTCTCCAACACTTTTGGCAACATTGTATTATATGAATATAGTTTTCATAGTTAGAGAACGTGAATCATGGGATGATCCTTAATCTTTGGATCATTTCATCCAATACCGCTAGATGCAAGAGAGTTCGCTTATAAATAGAAGCTCACCCTCATCATTTGTAATCATTCAATCATTCTTCTTCATTTGAGTAATATAGTATTCATTCTTTTCACATTCTTCTTTTATTCTTCTTGTTTTCCTTGCCTTAGCTATTTTGCCAAAAGCTTCCGCTGTCTTAAGCACTCTTGTTTAGTATTTTGAAGGCTGATTTAGTCTTCGACTAAAGATCGCCGACTAAGACTGCACGGTAAAGCTAGTCAGACTCTAGTCCTATGACAATATATACTGATATGCATCATTAATTATTTTTTATTTTTTAAAATTATGAGGACCTAAAGCATGATTATTCTTCTTTGAAAATAAAATATGTTGAAACACTTTTGTGCATCTTTTTCATATTTTTTAATTCAAAAATAATAAAGTTTTATTAAAAATTAAGATCATAAACTAAAAAAATCTATAAAACATAGAGAAAATGTGTTTCAACATATTTTTATTCTTAAAAAGAAATAATCACACTTTAAGTCTCCATGATTTCAGCAATAATAAGCAAGATAATCCAATTAGACATTTCAGCAAACACATGGCACCCTCTCAAAAAATTCAACACTATATAACTTTAAAAAATAGCCCGACTCAAGCTAGAAATCGACCCATCATTTTAACTTGAAGAAAACAATAAAAAATGGAAATTAAAATCAAACCCGTCATTTCAACTGGAAGAAAAACCTAAAAATCGACCAAGCTAGAATTGACTTAACGATAAATTTAGAGGTCGGGAAAGAAAAATCGTAGTATTACCTGTTTGGCATCGGACTAATTATTCTGATAAAATCGCCCCTATTGATTGTTATTTGTACTTTCTCACTTCTTCCATGGTTGCGTTGTTTGGACAAGAGAAGAACATTTGAAAAAAAATATCCCCAAATGGTTTGAGAGAAGAAGTGCAACATGAATGATATCATGGCAAGATAACAATGGCGCTACCATAACTACCTAAACACATAGCGTCATGAATGTATGATCACGCACACAGCTCATATCGGTACCTCATAAACTTACATGGCATCACACAGATAACTCCAACAATATTAAGTAAGGTCCGCGTCCACAAAGCATTGGAATCCTACTTTGAGTGAGGTCCGCGTCCACAAAGCATTGGGATCCTACACTACGAGTAAGGCCCGTGACCACAAAGCATCGAGATCCTACACTCGTGGGGATGAGGCCCACGTCCACAAAGCATTGGGATCCTACATCTATGCTCAGAACCTCTCATCAAGCATCTTTGAATGAGGCTCGCGTCCACAAAGCATCGGGATCCTGCATTCGGGAGGCTTCAAGGTGTTGCAACACACTTTAAAATTATCCAAATCCCAACAACAAGAGATCACTCAACAACTACATAACCCATCAACACGAAGCAAGGGCCTTAGCTACCACACAACATTGATCGATCCACCTAGGATCCCTATGGGTTACTACCTCACACGGTTTACCCAATATTTATCCAATCAGTAGCCTTTTATTTCACATATGGGGTTCAAATGTCCATTTCTCAATTTTAGTATTTATTTTGTACCTTAAGAGACCTTTTAGGCCCTTTACCTCGATTTATAGAACCCCCGAACTCAAACCCAAAATTCTTGGGCAGATTGCCCAGCAAGTACCGATACTCCTATATGGGTATCGGTACACCCCTCTAGGTACCGGTACTCTCCCATGAGTACCGATATTCAATTTAGGTTCGAAAGATTTGGTACAACCAGTCGTACCGATACGCTAACCTCTGTATCAATACGCGATATTAATACGTGTACTAGTACCTATACTCTCTCGTACCGGTACGTGAAAGCCTTCCTTAGGTAATGTAACAGTGGGAACCGATACGCCCCAAGCGTACCGGTACACAAAAACGCTACTAGAATTCTTATCATGCAATGGGTACCGATACACGGGGAGTTGTACCAGTACACCCCGTACGACCTATCTCTATTTATTACTAAGGCGTACCGATAATCGTACAACAATACCGGTACGCAAGCCCATAATTTCAACACTGTTCAGATTTCACCTAGAAATCCTACTTAACCTACATAGTTAAGCCCTAAATTATTCCTACAACGTATGGTGAAGATATTAGGTGGATTACTACCGATTTTAGCCCCTAACAACACCAATTCCATGACTTGCCATTAACGATCACCCAAGATATATCAAAGCCAAAAACACCCAATCATGCATCAAAGCTTATTTTCACGATTTCCTGGAAACTATAGGAGTTAGTAGTGTACTAACCTTGATTCCACAACTTAGAATAAAGCCCTTAACCACAGCTTCAAGCCTTGCACTTCCCTTGATCCTTAGAAGAGTTCCTAACCTTTTTTCCCTACAAGAGATGTTTCTAAACGTGTTACAACATTGTATGGGGAATTAGGGGAGTCAAAACACAACCCTATACGAGAATGAAGCTCCCCAAAACCCATTATCGTTCTCCCTCATCAACCCCTACCAAAACACACTTCTCCACCAAAACTAACCATCCTTACCATGATTGATAGATCTTCCGAAGCTAAACAACTTTCCCTCAAACAACAATCCGCGATTCTCAACACAAACCCTCAAAATTCAACCTTTTATAGTGGTGTTTTGGGGGGTGGAGAGAGAGTTTGAAATGGGAGGAGGATGGTATTAATGTGAGATGATCTCACCTCCTACAACAATGCAGGAGAAAACAGCCCATCTTTTCACTCTTCAAATTATGATTTTACCATTTTACCCCTCTCTTCCCTTCTCAACCTAACCCAACCCAACAACCACAAGCCCAGCACACAAGATAGCCCAAGGGTTCCTACAAGACCATTATTATGACCCAAATACGTGGCCCAAGTCTTGATTATATTTGACCCTCAGATCTCGAGATTTGGGTCATCCTAACTCTCTCATCCTTAAAGAAAATTTCTTCCTCAAAATTTACCTAGTGGAAACAAATGCGGGTAGAGAACTTTCATGTCATCTTCGACTTCTCACGTTGCTTCTTCAACGTCGTGGTTCCTCCATAACATTTTTACCAAGGGTATGCACTTGTTGCGAAGCTCTTTAGCCCTAGTGTTAAGGACTCTAATCGACACTTCCTCATATGTCAGGTCGACATTTACCTTAATTTCTTAAAGCAGAACAACATGTGAAGGATCAGAACGGTAACGCCTCAACATGGACACATAGAAAACATCATGGATACGAGCCAACTCCAGCGGCAAGGCTAAACGGTAAGCCACTGGTCTAACTCTGTCAAGTACTTCATACAGTCTGATGTATCTTGGGCTCAATTTTCTCTTGCGTCTAAACCGAATGATTCTCTTCCACGGAGATACCTTGAGAAACACTTTTTTACCAACATCATACTCAATGTTCTTGTGCTTCCGATCCGCATAGGCCTTCTAACGGTCAAAAGCTGTTTGCAATCTTTCCTTGATGATCTGAACTTTCTCTTTAGTTTTTTTAACCAAATCGAACCCCATGATCCTCCTCTTATTGAGCTCTATCTAGCATAAGGGTGTTCTACACCTTCTTCCATACAAAGTTTCAAAATGAGCCATCTTTACACTCGACTGGTAACTGTTGTTGTAAGCAAACTCTATAAGTGGCAGCTAATCCCCCCAACTCTTTGCAAAATCCATAATGCAACATCGGAGCATATCCTCGAGAATTTGGATAATACGCTCAAACTGGCCATCGGTCTGAGGATGAAAAGTTGTACTGAAATGCAACTTGGTGTCTAAAGCGTTATGGATCTTATTTCATAACCTAGCTGTAAAACTGGGTCTCTATCCTAAATGATCAATGATGGCACCCTATGCAACCTTACTATCTCTCTGATATACAGCTGAGCCAACATCTCCAAGGTGAAATCCATACGTACGTACAAGAAGTGAGCAGACTTGGTTAAATGATCTACTATTACCCAAATAGCGTCATGCTTCATGTGGGTCATCGACAAGCCAGTGACAAAGTCTATGGTGATCCGATCCCACTTTTATTGTGGTATCTAAATCGGCTAGAGCAACCCTAATGGAACCTGATGCTCGGCCTTCGCTTGCTGACAAGCTAAGCATCTTGTTACAAAGTTAGTGACATCTCTTTTCATACTCGGCCACCAATAAAAAGGACGAAGATCTTGATACATCTTGTTGCTCCTTGGATGTACGACGAATGGACTATGGTGTGCTTCTCTTAAGATACGATCCCTTAAATCCTCCAAAGTTGGTTCACACAATCGATCTCTAAAGTACAAGTACCCACCATCTCATACCTCAAAGTTTGAGGCTTCACCTCTTTATCTCTTGTGTAGCGATGTCCTCTTTTTATATCTAAAAAAACGAGTGATTTTTGAAGGGTGTTTGTGATTTTTTTTGTTGAAATATTTATTCCGAAGGGTTTTAAAAAACCGCATTTTAAAAAAATGGAGTCGCCACCGGCCACTTAGGTAGGCCGGACACCGTAAAACCAGAGATTCAAAAAAATTGGGTTCGGGAGTCGGTTACGGATGGGGAAGGATTAGCACCCCCACACCGCCCAAAATTGGTACTTTAATAACTACCGCTTTATTAATATTGGATTTTCCGGATTAAAGTGACGATTATTTTAAAATCCGGTCATAATTACGAATAAATTTTAAGGGCCCCGTTATCCGAGAATAAACGTCCAACCACTATCACTACGCCTGATACTGGCCCCGTTTATGCTCGGATAAAAGGGCACCGCATTAACAATTTATATACCATATGCAATCTTAGTGACAAAAATATAAGGCCTAGCAGATAATTTAAAAACAGTAAATATTCACATAACAGAATACTAATCTAACATAAATAAAAATATGTAATTAAAACACACATATACATAACAAGCTTAACAGTAAATAAAAATAAATTTAATATGTCACAATAACAAGACAGGAACAAATACATGTGTAGACGAACATATATTTCAAGAAGACATACATATTAGAAATAAAATATACTTCAACATATATGGAAAAATATATTATACATAAAAAAGAGACACACTAACACGTAACCTAAAGTTCGAAAAGACATAAATCCATACGATTAAAACATAGTAAAATCTAAGTATTCAAAATAGTATTAGCGGAGCTCTAATTACATATACTTAAAATATTCGACTTGATCACTTAATACAAACTGAGAGTTACAAAATACATATAGGGTCCTACGAAATACATAGCCTATTACATCTAGTATTTCTACTCAACATCGGGTCGATGATGAAATACAAGCCTTGATAGTGCTCCTTCAAGCCTCATGGAAACCTACTTACCTGCAATGGAAACAACAATTTTGAACGCTGAGCTAACAAAGCTCAGTGGATACACCGCCACTCAACCATGCTTCATGCAAATCATAAATTAAGTAATGCAACATGAATTATATCATGGAAAGATAACAATGGCGCTACCATAACCGTCTAAACACATAGCATCATGAATGTATGATTACGCACACAGCTCATATCGGTACCTTAAAAATTTACATGGCATCACACAGATAACTACAACAATATTAAGTGAGGTTCGCGTCCACAAAGTGTCGAAATCTTACACTTTGAGTGAGGCTCGCGTCTACAAAGTATCGGGATCCTACACTATAAGTAAGGCCCACGTCCATAAAGCATTAGGATCCTACACTCGTGGGGATGAGGCCCACATCCACAAAGCATCAGGATCTTACATCTATGCTCTGAATCTCTCATCAAGCATCTTCGAATGAGGCCCACGTCCACAAAGCATCGGGATCCTGCATTGGGGAGTCTTCAAGGTGTTGCAACACACTTTAAAAATATCCAAATCCCAACAACAAGGGATGACTCAACAACTACATAACCCATCAGTACAAAGCAAGGGCCTTAGCTACCACACAACATTGATTGATCCACCTAGGATCCCTATGGGTTACTACCTCACATGGTTTACCCAATATTTATCCAATTATTAGCCTTTTATTTCACATACGAGGTTCAAATGTTCGTTTCTCAGTTTTAGTATTTATTGTGTACCTTAAGAGACCCCTTAGCCCCTTTACCTCGAATTATAGAACCCCGTACTCAAACCCAAAATTCTTGGGCAAATTGCCCAGCGAGTACCTATATTCCTATATGGTTATCGGTACGCCCCTTTAGGTACTGGTACTCTCCCATGAGTACCGATGTTTAATTTAGGTTCAAAATTTTGGTACAACTAGTCATACCGATACATTAACCTCCGTATTGATACGCGATATCAGTACGTATCTACCCCGTACCGATTCCCAGCCATATCGGTACCTTTACCCTCGCGTACTGGTATGCTAAAGCCTTTTTTAGGCAATGAAATAGTGGGTACCGCTACGCCCTAAGCGTGCCGATACATAAAAACGCTACTGAAATTCTTATCATACAAGGGGTACCGATACACGGGGAGTCGTAACGGTATGCCCCTCACAACCTGTCTCCCTTTAGTACTAAGGCGTACCGATACTCGTACAACAGTACCAGTACGCGAGCCCAGAATTTTAACACTAGGTTCAGATTTCACCTAGAAATCCTACTTAACCTACATGGTTATGCCCCAAATTATTCCTACAAGTTATGGTGAAGATATTAGGTTGATTACTACCGATTTTAGCCCTAATAACACCAATTCCATGACTTTTCATTAACGATCACCCAAGATATATCAAAGCTGAAAACACCCAATCATGCATCAAAGCTTATTTTCATGATTTCCAAGAAACTATATGAGTTAGTAGTGTACTAACCTTGATTCCACATCCAAGAATGAAGCCCTTAACCACAGCTTCAAGCCTTGCTCTTCCCTTGATCCTTAGAAGAGTTCCCAACTTCTTTCCCTACAAGAGATGTTACTAAATGTGTTACAACATTGTAGGGGGAATTAGGGGAGTCAAAACACAACCCTATACGAGAATGAAGCTCCCAAAACCCATTCCCGTTCTCCCTCATCAATCACCATCAAAACACACTTCTCCACCAAAACTAACCATCCTTACCTTGATTGATAGATCTCTCGAAGCTGAACAACTTTCCCTCAAACAACAATCCGCGATTCTCAACATAAACCCTCAAAATTCAACCTTTGATGGTGGTGTTTTGGGGGAGAGAGAGAGAGTTTGAAATGGGAGGAGGATGGTATTAAGGTGAGATGATCTCACCTCCTACAAAAATGCAGGAGAAAACAACCCCCCTTTTCACTCTTCAAATTATGCTTTTACCATTTTACCCCTTACTTCCCTTCTCAACCCAACCCAACCCAACAACCACAAGCCCAACACACAAGATAGCCCAAGGGCTCCTACAAGACCATTATCACGACCCAAATACGTGGCCCAAGTCTCAATTATATCTGACCCTCGGATCCCGAGATTCGGATCGTTACAAATATACTCAACAATATTATAACGGGATGTTATTGGTCCGCCATATTGTAAGCCTAAACATTAACTAGGCTCTTTTCCTTTCCTATTAATATATATATATATATATATATATATCTAAATTTAATAATTATTAAAATTATATTAAAAAGATAATTTCTCAAATAAGAAATTAATATATGCATCCTTCATACATGCTTAGTAACGATGTTAAAAAATTAATTTTTATAATCTAATTAATATTAATAGATATAAAATATTAATAACTAATAAACTATTAAACAAATATTGAATATAATCATGTCCTTATATGTTATTTTGTTTGTTCAAATAATCAAACAGCTATAAATTATCAGATAATTTTACCAAACACTTCTATACAATCAGTTAATGCAATCCGTTAGTCAAATCAGCTAATGCTATCAATTAATGTTATTTGCTATCCGCTAATGTAATCCGCTATCAGCTAATTGTCGAACAGAGCCTGTATTATTTGTTATTCGCGCTATATTATTAATGTCACAATTAATAAATCCACCTACTTCAACTTTTTATGTCAATTTTTTATTAAGTGAATTTTTATTCATATTTTTCATATTATTGTTTAGAAATAGTTTTTTAAAAGTTATCATTTGAGTGGATTAGTGACATAAAAATAATTAAATAGATAAATTTTTATTGGTTAAGATCATAAGTGAGATGGTGAGAAGAGCTATGGTATAATTTCTCGGCTCTCACCGGATTGCATCCTCTTTATCTGACGGTGCTTGCCTATACGGACCAGGTTTCTGAATATATTTGCTTCAATCTGATTCTCACGAAATCCCTTTGCCTAGTGTAGCACTGCTTAACCTCTCTCATAATTTTCTCCCAGTTTTTCACCTCCAACAACTGAAACTCCATACCGGTGACATTCTCTAGTCTCGTAAGTCGTAATTCATGTTTTCCTTTGGATAAACTTGAAGAAAACAGGGAGTTAAAAAACTTAAAACTTGATTAACAAGTCATCACCCCCAATGTAATGTCAAAACGAATCATGTGCAAAGACTTGCAAAATAAATAATACAGTTGTTTCATATGGGTCAAAAGAATGGCCATGTGAACTTGCACAACACATGGAGGTGTCTTTTTGTTTTTTAGTATCTTCTAATTGCACCAATTGTCAAATAACAACAATTTGGCACATTGTTTTTGATCCATTCACCGCTCTTCTGTAGGGAGAGAGCATGTGGGTGTGGAAACAACGTGGGAATGATTGAATGAGCCTCGGAAATCTCGAGTCTTTGCAGGCATATTTCAGTTTTTTTTATGTTACTTGAAATCGAATTGGTTTTCATTTCTTCTGTACTTGCAGGGATCACATGCGAGGTTGTTGCCTTAGCATTAGGTTCTTATTTAAACCCTCAATTCTTCGACTTGGAAATACCAATTAATGCAAAGTATTCTCCAGCATTGGTCATCTTTTAACCTACCGAGAAATGGCCAAAATCATTTTTGCATTACCAATTTTGCTTGTTCTTGCTAATAGTGTGAGTGCCTACACGGCTTCTGGCTGGACCAAAGCTCATGCCACATTTTACGGAGGCAGCGATGCCTCGGGAACTATGGGTTAGTATTTAGTAACCATTTTCCTTTCACAACAAATGCATTTTGTTTTCGATTTTCATCGGCATTTAATGTTGAATAATTTGCTGACTATAGGGGGAGCTTGTGGATATGGGAACTTGTATGCAACTGGGTACGGAACCAGAACTGCTGCTTTAAGCACTGCCTTGTTCAATGACGGTGCTTCATGTGGACAATGCTACAAGATCATGTGTGATTATCGAGCAGACCCCAAATGGTGCGTTAAAGGAAGATCGGTCACCATCACCGCAACAAACTTTTGCCCCCCTAACTTCGCTCTTCCAAACAATGCCGGAGGTTGGTGCAATCCTCCTCTCCAGCACTTTGACATGGCTCAGCCTGCGTGGGAAAAGATCGGTATCTACAGAGGCGGAATTGTGCCTGTTTTGTTCCAAAGGTAGCTTCCCCATAACATTTCCTCCCCTCAACTTTTAGAGTCTTACATTGCTACATCTAACCTGTAGGGCGTTATTAATGTTGTGATACAGGGTACCATGCAAGAAACATGGTGGAGTAAGGTTCACTATCAACGGGAGAGACTATTTCGAGCTTGTTCTGATTAGCAATGTGGGTGGGGCAGGATCCATCCAATCCGTGTCCGTTAAGGGCTCTAAAACCGAGTGGATGTCGATGTCGAGAAACTGGGGGGCTAACTGGCAATCCAATGCCTATCTCAATGGCCAATCGTTGTCGTTCAAGGTCACCACTACCGATGGCGTGACTCGACTATTTCCTGATATTGTGCCAGCAAATTGGGGGTTTGGCCAGACTTTCTCTAGCAAAGTTCAATTCTAAGTTCACTGAAAGCTTTAGTTTCCGGCAGAGGCGTGCTTATTATTTTACAAAACAAAAGCTGCCCGCCATATCGATTGATCAGACGATCAATAAAATCACTCAGGGCTGCTATAGTAACGTTTCTTCTGGTGTGTGTTTTTGACACAGGGCAATGTTTGAGATTATTTTAGAATCATAATAAATTGTAAATTTTGGTTTAAAAGGATTCACGTTTGTAATAGGAGTTGTTACAGTTACTCATACTTTTACCGTTTCTCATACATGTAATAAATCAACCTATAAACCTTCTGTTGTTCAATCCAACAAGGCTAAATCCCGTTTTCTCATAAAGCAGTGCTAATCCTGACCAGGCCCAACACTAATTCATTTTCCTTTTATGGGGTTCTATGGAGTCTCAAACTCTGATATAACCCATTATATGGAATCAATACTTGAGGACGCTTCTCAACTACTCCCACGAAAGGGGCCACTGAACTAAAACTATACACAACTTGTTAGGCGCTTGAGGAGTTCTGTTATTAGCTAAATGCTAGGCTGTTGACAATGACACTTAAACAGTTTGTTGAAGCTGTAGACTCTTGAATCTTGACCAAGCTTGCGTTAAAACAAGGACTGCATTATTTGGTTCAACCCCATCTACCAAACCTTTCCCTTTCTTAAGCTCTGTAGGGTCACCACGCTTATTTTAATGAAATGCTTTGCTTAAGTCGTAATCGATTCGACCATCTCTCGGCAAAGAAACTATTGGTGCTGGTAGTGGTAGCTCTTCTAGTTCTACTCCCCGTATCTTTTGGCAATACTTCGGTTATTATTTTAGACTTTACTGTCATTGATGCCTAACTTTCGGGGGGATGAATGCTTAAATCATATGAAGAATTATTACATTACTATGCCTATGGAGGTCAACATGCAAATCTCGATTAAAAAAATTGAAGTGGATATGACATGTCTTGTCTTTACGAGCATGCTTCTGTTCTACTCCACTAAACAATGGTTCTTGATCACCAAATATGCTAACTACCGTTATCAATAGTAACTGCTCCAATTTAAAGTTTCTTATGTCTTGCTATAAATATAACATTTTCCCTATCAAATCTGCATAGCTAATCAGTTAATCTACAAATTGTTCAACTATGGCAGCCGTAGTTGCACTTGCCTTTGTTTTTCTCTTCATGTTTCCAGTTTCTTTTCAAGTCAGAGCGCTGAGCTCGAACTACTATGACCACACATGTCCTCAGCTTGAGTCCATTGTTGCGAGTGCAGTCAAGAAAGCGATGTCGAATGACAACACCGTTCCAGCTGCACTACTTCGAATGCACTTCCATGATTGCTTCATCAGAGTATGGATTTCCACTAGTGCCAGTAGTTGTTAAACAATGCTGTGCATTTCTTTTCATCGGTTCTCTTACAATATACATGCACAAAGAACACTAGAATACATAGTTTAGGTTCAGATATAACTTACCTTGTGCTTTTGTTCTAATTATAAGGGCTGCGATGCTTCGGTGTTGCTGAACTCCAAAGGGAAGAACATGGCAGAGAAAGATGGACCTCCTAACATTTCTTTGCATGCATTTTATGTCATCGACCAGGCAAAGAAGGCTTTGGAAGCTTCATGCCCCGGCGTCGTCTCTTGTGCCGATGTCTTGGCCCTGGCTGCCAGGGACGCAGTTGCTCTGGTTAGTCACATTAACATTAGTACTATTTACCAATCACCACTTACTAACGGATTTCTGGATACTAATCCAATCGCTTTGCTTTTCCCTCGTTCGCTGTCATCTGTTATATTATATATAGTCCGGCGGTCCAACATGGGATGTGCCTAAAGGAAGGAAGGATGGGAGAATTTCCTTGGCAACTGAGACTAGACAGTTGCCAGCTCCCACATTCAATATATCTCAGCTGCAACAGAACTTTGCTCAAAGAGGTCTCTCCACTGAAGATCTAGTTGCTCTCTCAGGTTTATATCTGTTTATCAACATCTTCCAACTTACATGTCCTTTAAAGTTTCTATTTAATCTTGCAGCACTTACCATGTTATATATGCATGTAGGTGGTCACACACTGGGGTTCTCCCACTGCTCTTCATTCCAAAACAGAATCCACAATTTCAATGCCACCCTCAACGTCGACCCGACAATGCAACCGTCCTTTGCGGCCAGGTTAAGGAGCGTGTGTCCGGCACACAACAAGGTCAAAAACGCAGGTTCGCCGCTGGATTCTACCAACTTCGTATTTGACAACGCATACTACAAGCTGCTTCTCCAGGGGAAGAGCATCTTCTCTTCGGATCAAGCATTACTCACCACCCCAAAAACCAAAGCATTGGTTTCGAAATTCGCAAGCTCCCAAAAGGCTTTTGACAAGGCTTTTGTTGATTCCATGATCAAAATGAGCAGCCTGACCGGTGGGCAAGAGATCAGGCTAGACTGCAGAGTGGTCAGGTGATTATGAAGTATGAAGAAAGTTAATCCAGTCATTCGTTTCCATTTATCTTTTAAGTAAAAAATAAAAATTGAAGTGAGTTTGCATGTAGGATTTGCCTTCCGTCGAAGTGGACGGATAGGAATTTGTATTTGTGTATCATGTGATTTAATGGTTAAAAAGAAAACAGTGTTGTGTTTGGTTCTTTGATTGACCATATATATCATTCCCTGCTTCAGCAATGAGTGGAAATCAACATTTAAAAGTAGTTAGCCAAATAGTGTTCTATAAATGAGTTGAGGAGATGATTCACTTGTAAATGGACATACCAACTTTTTTTTCGTTATAAAAATGAACTAATACCGACTAATCCTCAAGCAGAATATTTGATGCATTCAGGGATAAATAGGAAGGGTAAAGTTGTCAAACTTTAAAATTAACAAGGAACTAATGAATAGTATTTAATTTCAAAATTGGGAACAATGCTTAATTTGACAAATATTCAAACTAAGAAGAACTAGATTATCATTAAACCAAATAATTTGGGGCACGAACCCTTCCCATTCTCATAATAGATTTGTCACTAGATGCACTAATGACGTATAATTCTATGCATTGTGAGTGAATCAAAAGATAATACATCGTAAATACTAAATTTAAAATTTAATTTTAAAATTTTATGATGATCTGCCATTGTCGGTTTTAAGGGCGAAACTAAGATGAAATTATGGAGAGATCTTTAAAACTAACAAGACTCTAAAATATAATTACGCCATAAAAAATAGAGAGTTGAAGCTTAGTTCACTAATTTTAAAATGGCATGTCTTAAAAAGTATTTCATTAATAAAAGTTAAAAAAAAATTTAATTTCATTAACTTTAAAACTAATAAGTCTTAAAAATTAATTAAACTAGAAAATTTTGTGAGAGTCTAAAACTTAATTTTAATATATTAAAACTTTCGATGACTTAAAATATAATTTAAAAAATAAAACTTGGTGTGAGCCATGTCCTCTTAGGACTCACGACTTTCCGCCACAAGCCTATTCACTAACCATATAGTATAAAATTGTACACCATTAATATATAAAATATTAATCTTTAAAACTTTGATCGGTAAAAAAAAAGAAGCTTAAATATACATTTTGAACCTATATGGCACTTTTTTCTCAAGTTAGTACTTATATATTTGGTAAAAAAAAAGCTTAAATATAGAATGGGTAAGTTTTGGGACTAAAACTGTTAATAAAAGAAAGTATTAAAACAGTGAATGAAATTAACGTTCGAGTACCAACTTGTTAGTAAAAATTCTTTAGGTACTAATTTAAGAGAATGTATTTAGTTCAAATACCAATTTTATTTTTTTATTAAATATCAATTTGAGAGAATGTGCCTATTTTAAGCGCCAAATGTATATTAAAGCCTAAAAACATGGGAATAGTTTACTCATTTGATTGGGGAGTGTTCCCTTTCTCAAATAGCAACGTTCGAAACCTCCTTTTACCTTTTTTTTACTTAATGACATTTTTGGCCTCTATACTTTTAACATAAAACATTTATTACTTAAATATTTTGTATGGGTAAACTACATAAATGGTCATCGAACTTGTTAGTAAAAATTCGTTAGGTACTAATTTAAGAGAATGTGTTTAGTTCGAATACCAATTTTAATTTTGTTTATTAAATACCAATTTGAGAGAATGTGTCTATTTTAAGCGCTAAATGTATATTAAAGCCTAAAAAACAACATGGGAATAGTTTACTGATTTGATTGGGGAGTGTTCCCTTTCTCAAATAGCAACGTTTTAAACCTCCTTTTACCTTTTTTTTTATTTAATGACATTTTTGGCCTCTATACTTTTAACATAAAACATTTTATTACTTAAATATTTTGTATGGGTAAACTACATAAATGGTCATCGAACTTGTTAGTAAAAATTCTTTAGGTACTAATTTAAGAGAATGTGTTTAGTTCGAATACCAATTTTAGTTTTTTTATTAAATACTAATTTGAGAGAATGTGCCTATTTTAAGCGTCAAATGTCTATTAAAGCCTAAAAAACAACATGGGAATAGTTTACTCATTTGATTGGGGAGTATTCCCTTTCTCAAATAGCAACGTTCGAAACCTCCTTTTACCTTTTTTTTTACTTAATGACATTTTTGGCCTCTATACTTTTAACATAAAACATTTTATTACTTAAATATTTTGTATGGGTAAACTACATAAATGGTCATCGAACTTGTTAGTAAAAATTCTTTAGGTACTAATTTAAGAGAATGTGTTTAGTTCGAATACCAATTTTAATTTTTTTATTAAATACCAATTTGAGAGCATGTGTCTATTTTAAGCGCCAAATGTATATTAAAGCCTAAAAAACAACATGGAATAGTTTACTCATTTGATTGGGGAGTGTTCCCTTTTCTCAAATAGCAACGTTCGAAACCTCCTTTTACCTTTTTTTTTACTTAATGACATTTTTGGCCTCTATACTTTTAACATAAAACATTTTATTACTTAAATATTTTGTATGGGTAAACTACATAAATGGTCATCGAACTTGTTAGTAAAAAAATTTTAGGTACTAATTTAAGAGAATGTGTTTAGTTCGAATACCAATTTTAATTTTTTTATTAAATACCAATTTGAGAGAATGTGCCTATTTTAAGCGCCAACTGTATATTAAAGCCTAAAAAACAACATGGGAATAGTTTACTGATTTGATTGGGGAGTGTTCCCTTTCTCAAATAGCAACGTTCGAAATCTCCTTTTACCTTTTTTTTACTTAATGACGTTTTTGGCCTCTATACTTTTAACATAAAACATTTTATTACTTAAATATTTTGTATGGGTAAACTACATAAATGGTCATCGAACTTTTAGGGTAGATTCATTTTGGTCACCGTACTTTTAAAATATTTGATAAGGTCACCCAACTTTTAGTTTGATTTCAATATAGTCACCGAACTTTTAGGGCGGATTCATTTTGGTCACCATACTTTTAAAATATTCGATAAGGTCATCCAACTTTTAGTTCAATTTCAATATAGTCACCGAACTTTTAGTTCGCTTTCAATATGGTCCCTCCCATTACCTTTCGTTAAAAGCTGACGTTAGTTTTTGTTTTTCCTTAATAAAAAGGTAAACTACACCAATCATCACTCAACTTTCTTCTCACTCCTATTTTGGTCACTAGAGTTAAAAAAATCAATTTAATAGCTTAACTTTCGAATCGTTCATATTTTGGTCACTCTCAAATGACATGGTTATACAAATAGAAAAATTTGATTAATCCTTAAAAAAAATCCAGGTATGATTTTTTACTTTGCTTATTAAATTTACCATATTTGATATTTTAATAAGCAAAGTAAAAAAATTATTACTCGAAAAATATTCCAATTAACCAGTCAACCGATTATCCGATTTAATTGGTACAATATAAGATTGAGAATTGAATAATTTGAATTTAGCAATTAACCAAAATAATTTTTAAGAATTAATTGAACCCGATTTCGGTACAAAATTTTAAAATAAATCATTTCAATTCGATTATGGTTCACAATTTTAAGCAAAATTGATTAACTGATCTGATCTAGTATATATAATATTTCTAATTTTTATGCATTACAATGTCTTATAGTCTAATGATTTTGATACCCTTCTAATTTTTTTAAAGTTTGGCTCTAGGTAGAATTAATAGGTGTGATGTGAACTTTCAATTTTTGACTTTTTAGTTGTTTTTACACTTTTATCACAACCGAAAATTTATTAAATTTACCATATTATCATATTTGATATTTTAATAAACAAAGAAAAAAATCATTTCCAGAATCAAATATTTGAGTTAACTAGTTAATCAATTATATGATTTAATTAATACAATATAAGATCGAGAATTGAATAATCTAAATTTACCAATTAACCAAAATAAATCTTTTAAAGATTAATCGAATTTTTCTATTTGTATAAACATGTCATTTGAGAGTGGCCAAAATATGAACAATTCGAAAGTTAAGTTATTAAATTGAATTTTTTTAACTATAGTAACCAAAATAGGAGTGAGAAGAATGTTGAGTGATGATTGGTGTAGTTTACCCATTTTTTATTAGGGAAAACGAAAACTAACATCATCTTTTAACGGAAGGTAACGGGAGGGACCATATTGAAAGTGAACTAAAAGTTTGGTGACTATATTGAAAATGAACTAAAATTTTGGTGACCTTATCGAATATTTTAAAAGTACGGTGACCAAAATGAATCCTCCCTAAAAGTTCAGTGACTATATTGAAATCGAACTAAAAGTTGGGTGACCTTATCGAATATTTTAAAAGTACGGTGACCAAAATGAATCTGTCCTAAAATTTCGGTGACCATTTATGTAGTTTACCCTTTTTTATTTATTTTTACCTTCGAACTTTTAATTTCTGTCAAATTTAAAGATGTCCAAGGGAAAAAGATGAAAAATTTTGAAGGACTAAATTGATTATTTTTTGAAAATTTTGAGTGTTAGGAATGTCATTAAACTTTTTTCTTAAAAAACCCTTTATTACTAAATGGAAATTTTTGGACAAATTTCTTACAGTTAAATTTCATACATTAATTTATAGATGACAATAAACTCCTACTCAAAAAAGATGGCAATAAACTAGATAATTTTTTTCTAATTAAATTTAAAATTATATTTTAGACTTAAAGGTTCAATAAGCCCCTAAACTTTTGTAAAAAATCAATTAAGTCCTTAAACCTTTTTTCACCCAATTAAGCCCTCAAACTTAAGAAAAAAATTAATTTGACCCTTTGACCAATGTTTACCGTTAACTTTAACATTTTTTTTATTTTTTGACACGTTTCACAATATGATTGTAATCACACAAATCCGTTCGGCGCTCTTTTCTATTCGGTTTTAAAATTTTCTTTTTATTTACTTAATTTATTTGAAAAAAAACCCCGCCCAATTTGGAATAAAAATGTAGAGTCGCCACCGATCATTTTAAAAATGGTAGACCGGACACCAAATAAAACCAGAGATAAAAAAATTCGGGTCGGGGAGTCGGTTACGGATGGGTAAGGATTGGTAGCCCACACCGCCCAAAAATGGTATCTAGTTGATTATTTAATGTCTTGGTGTTGGAAATTACGAATTCGATTAAAATTTAAAATACGATTCTTGAATGCATGACAATGTTCTAAATATTTAAAGAAACGTTCCGTTATTTAGAATAACCGAGAAATTCACTTCCCTTTACTCTCGGGAAATTGTTTTTCGATTTTCTAAATAAAAGAAAATTCCCTTAAATATCGTATCCTAAAATGGTAAGGATATATTTTTTTACTTAGGGATATAGAGAAGGTCGCATCCTTTACGCCCGTGACACTAATTCTCGAACTCCCTAAATAAAAGAATATTACCTTAATTCTAAACCTACTTAACCATTAGAATGATGTAAATATATATATATAGCATGACATGTAAATGTGCATATCTATGTTAAAATATAATATTTAAAGTAAATTTAATATTTATATTTATTAGAAACTCTTATAAAACTACTACTATACGTATACACATATTAAATATATATATATTACCAAAATTATATATATGCTATGTTCATAATAATATATATATAATATTTAAATAAGATGAAATAGGTATAAGCTTGGTACTAGTGGAATAATATATATATATATATATTAAACTATTAATGTACACATTTTACAAAAAAAAATATTTTGATTTACACACATATATATTATATTTGAACGAAATACTATATATATATTATCTTATAAATGTTCATGAAAACTTGATATAATCCAAATATATTATGTACACATAAATATAGAAAATATTAATATAAATAATACTATGTATAATTATAACATATATACACAATAAAACATAAATATTATGAGTAAGAATAATATACATATATACATGCATGCTACACATAATAATGATAATGATAATAATAAATAATAATATTGCTAATATATACATGAATCATATTAAAATGCATGAAACCACATAAACTTAAATATCAAGGACTAAAATGCATGAATTAATAATTTACATGGCATAAAAGACATAAAATCAGACTAAAATGGAACAGATTGTAAAAAGTATGGGCTGAAACAGAAATAGCATAAAATAAAGATGCTAAAATTAAAGAAAAATAATTTAAAGGGCAAAAACGAAATAAATAATAAAATAAAACGGAAATAAAACTGTAGGGACCAAAAGTGCAATTGGTCCCTGGACAGAAATTAAAACGGTGAAAAAAGGGAGGGACCAGCTACGTAATTTACCCAAAACTCGAAAAACGCGGATCCTTCTCCTGGGTTCGGATCACCGTACGGGTTAGACACCAAAACAATGTCGTTTTTTAGTGCTAGTTAAAATAAAGGGTTATATTATTTTTTTAAAACCAGATTAATAATAAAAAACCCTAACCTACAAAACTCTCTCAATTCACTCTTTCTCTCTAAGATCGACGGTGGCGCAGCTCTCCTCCTTGGTGCGCCGTTCATCAGCATTAAAGCCTCTCGGCGAAGGACAGGCGACCACCACATCCTACACATGGCGGCCTTCCTCCAAATCGAAGGTATGATTCTTGAAATCCTCTTTTTTTTAGATTAAAAAAACTTTTTTTAAAAACAACCAAACCAGACTGTTATTTTTTTAAACGAAAGAACATGTTTTGGTCTTAGTTTAATGATTTTGATTCGAATCTAAAAAGAACTTTGCTCTGGAAATTTTTGATTTCAAAATTTTTATAAAAAAACTTACATTTTTCGATCTCCCCTCTCTGATTTTTTAGATCTCAAAAGCCCCCTCTGAATTTACATTTGTTTCAGTTTTATAAACCGATTTTTACACTAACCCCTCATTTTTTTATTCTACAGATCAGACTTGATGGGAGAAGTCTAGATTTTGGGGCGAATTTGCCGGATATTGTTGGGTATGGCAGAGATATGGTAGGTGATTAGGGTTTATTTTATTTGATTTAGGGTTTGGTTGGGTCGCTGGAGAAGGTGGTGGAAGGCGGCGGCAGCAGCGACGCAAAAGGCTGGCGGCGGTAGACGTTTAGGTTAGGGCTAGGGTTAATTTATTTTAGGGTTTTTATTTGGGTCGGGTCGGGTTATGTATTGGTTTTGGGTCTGAACCGGGTCAGGTTACCTGCTATAAAGGCGAGTTATTACAACTGCCCTCTTTGCTCATTGTTGTGTAACGATAATAGAGTAAAGACTAAAATGACTCGTTTTGTCTGGTTCGGCTGAGCTTATCCCCTCTTGACGTATGTTTTCTTTCTCTATTTGAGGATGTTGAGTTTTAATCAATCTACTTCTCTGCTTCCTACGTTGAGACTTACCAAAGTACAATGATGCTTGGTCGAAAATAGATACTTTCTTGCTCGCCATTTTCTCTTTCTTCTCTTTTTTTGCTTTCTTTTTTTTTGTTTTTTGTCTTTTTGTTTTTTTGTAGCTTCATCTTCTATTGAATGGGTGACCCGTTCCATTGGAAGTTCAAGGAGATAGGGTCGGGTGATCTGCTCCATTGGAGGGAGTAAAGATCTGAGGTTGTAGTTCCTCTTCTATTGGATGGATAACCTGCTCCATTGGTCGTTCAAGGAGATAGGGTCGGGTGATCTGCTCCATTGGAAGGAGTAAAGATCTGAGGTTGTAGTTCCTCTTTTATTGGATGGGTGACCTATTCCATTGGTAGTTCAAGGAGATAAGGTCTGGTGATCTGCTCCATTAGAAGGAGTAAAGATCTGAGGTTGTAGTTCCTCTACTATTGGATGGGTGACCTGCTCTATTGGTAGTTCAAGGAGATAGGGTCGGGTGATCTGCTCCATTAGAAGGAGTAAAGATCTGATGTTGTAGTTCTTCTTCTATTGGATGGGTGACTTGCTCTATTAGTAGTTCAAGGAGTAAAGGTTTGAGGTTGTAGTTCCTCTGCTATTGGATAAGTGACCTGCTCCATTGGTAGTTCAAGGAGTAAAGGTCTGAGGTTGTAGTTCCTCTTCTACTGGATAGGTGACCTCCTCCATTGGTAGTTCAAGGAGTAAAAGTCTGAGGTTGTAGTTCCTCTTCTATTGGATAGGTGACCTGCTCCATTGGTAGTTCGAGGAGTAAGGTTTGAGGTTGTAGTTCATCTTTTATTGGATGGGTGACCTGCTCCATTGGTAGTTCAAAGATTAAAGGTCTGAGGTTGTAGTTCCTCTTCTATTGGATGGTGACCTGCTCCATTGGTAGTTCGAGGAGTAAAGGTCTGGGGTTGTAGTTCCCCTGCTATTGGATGGGTGACATGCTCCATTGGTAGTTCAAGGAGTAAAGGTCTAGGTTGTAGTTCCTCTCCTATTGGATGGGTGACCTGCTCCATTGGTAGTTCAAGGAGTAAAGGTCTGAGGTTGTAGTTCCTCTGCTATTGGATGGGTGACCTGCTCCATTGGTAGTTCAAGGAGTAAAGGTCTGAGGTTGTAGTTCCCCTACTTCACAGACTTGTGTTGGTACTCATTCCGCTGCCACTCTAGAGAGATGAGACTAACGTATCTTCATTTTGAATGTATAAGGCCTCCTTATGGGTTCGTGCCTTAGAGATGTTTCAAAAAGACCTTTTTAAGGTGCCCGTTTGGGTTTTCACCTTGATTTTCATTTTTCATTTCATATTTTCATTTTTTTGAATATTTTCCTTCTTTTTTTCCTGATTTTTTCTTCTTCTTTTTTTGCCATTTTTTTTTTTTTTTTATTTTTTTGACTTTTTCTTTTTTTAAACAAAATATTTCTTAATTACATCTAAAGTTTGCTCCGCTGCAGCTCCAGGGAGATAAACTAGGTCAGGTCCATTCCACTCCCTCTTAAGGGATATGAACTCTTCCTGGTTTTCATTCCGCTGCTACTCTAGGGATATGAGATAAATATGATGAAGTTTTGTTCCACTACTCATTCAGGGAAACAAGCTCTATGTCGGGTCCATTCCACTGCCTCTTCAGGGAGATGAACTCGTTTTGGTTCTCATTCCGCTGCCACTCCAGGGATATGAGATAAATGTGACGAAGTTTTGTTCCACTGCTTCTTCAGGGAAACAAGCTCTATACCGGGCCCATTCCACTGCCTCTTCAAGGATATGAACTCGTTTTGGTTCTCATTCCGCTGCCACTTCAGGGAGATGAGACAAATGTGATGAAGTTTTGTTCCACTGCTCCTTGAAACAATCTCTGTACTGGATCCATTCCATTACCTCTTCAGGGATATGAACTCGAGTTGGTTCTTATTTCGCTGCCACTTCAGGGAGATGAGACAAATATGATGAACTTTTGAATGTCTTAGGCCTCATTTTGGGCTCGTGCCTGAGATATTTTGAAAAAACTCTCTTTTTTTTATTTATCTTTTTCTTTTCTTTTCTTTTTATTTTTATATCATTTTTCGTTTTTTGAATTTTTTTCTTTTTTCCATTTTTCTTTTTCTTTCTTTTGTTGTTCTTTTTTTTTTTTTTTCTCCCTTTTTTTGCTCCACTCATTTCTGTCAAAGATACTTGGAACTTGTCAGAAATAATCTGCTCCGCTCATTCCTGTCAAGGATGCTGGAACTTACTGACAATGATCTGCTCCTTCGTCTCAAGAATGCCATACCACTTTTGCCCCATTCTTTTCTGTCAAGGCTGCTAGAACTCATTGAAAATTTCATTTTTTTTTCTGAATGCCTAAGGCTTCCTTTTCGGTTTATGCCTCGGACATTTCCAAAAAGGTATTTTCAAAGAACTCTTTCAGGTCTTTGCCTTGATGTTATTTTCTTTTTCTCATTGAAGGATCAATATCCTTGTGGTTCAGCTTCCTTTCTTGATTTGAGGATTCGCCGTATCTGATTTATTCCTGATTTTATGTATGGCAGTGTATATGCACTTGTTGATGAATGCACCCTATTTTATGGTGTACGTATGCAATTAACCTAAATGCTTGATGCATAGATGAATGACATGCCATGCAGTTGACCTTAGCTTAACTTTAAAAGGAATGCCTCCTGACTCTAACTGGTCATATCAGGACTCTTAGCATTATTCTCTTTATGCCCCAAGCTCTGTTATGTTGACTGAATAGGTCAATCTTGTCGAACAATACCCTAACCTCTCTCAGGTTTGATTGTCTATTCTAGAAATCATCTCTTCGGGCGAATGTCAACTTTGGGTGTCTTCTCTCTTTTTTTTCCTAAATCCTGAGTTCTATTAAGCTCACTCCTCTAATTCTTTTATGCTTATGGACAACAATGCCCCAGAAAAGTTCTCGTTCTTTGACCCAATATGCCGAGTTTGCCTTATTTTAGACATTTAAGGTAGGAAAATTTTAAATGCAAAAAACTTGTAAATATTCATTTATGCAAAACTCTTGTGCATAATTTAGAAGAAATCATTAAATCTTTCAGAAATGTAAAATTTTAAAAACAAAATTGAGCACTCAAATGTCAAGTGCAAAAAATACTTTTTCTTCAAATGACAATGAACAACCCGAATGAAGCATATGCTTCGAAGATAGCAAGGGTTGCAGTGACACAAGCACATGTGAAGTCCTTTCTGGGCTATTAGGCTTATGAGAGGAATATTTCCCATACCTAATTTCTACCCCATTTAAGTAGCTCTCTTAATCTCACTATCCCATCATGCCCTATCCTTCCCTTATTTGGTGTCGATCAGGCACTTTAAGTTTGACGTTCCTTGACGAAAGGTTAACCCTTATGGGCGGAATATAATCTGAAGACAAAACTTAGACATCCATGTATGATTAGAATGGTCTTTATAGGCTTGTAATGTAGGCTATGGCTAATTGGTATGAAAAAAAAAGATATACAGGCCCAAATAAGTGTTTAAGGGTAATGAAACCAATGATCATTTCTTATTGGCGAACTCTCACTTCTACACTTGCAGCTTGGATGTACTTTGGATGAAATTCTCTTTTTCCTTTCATTGTTTGGATCAATCTAGACTGCCCATTTTTGGGTTTTCACCCTAGAGTTCATTTCCTTCTTTTGTACCTCTAGGATATGTAGCTTTTAACCAATTTGTGTCTTGGCTCGGTATTGATGCGTTTCTATTTTGCAAGTAATCAATCCACCAAAGTTGGTATAAGCTTCCAATTAAAACCTTGTTCTTGTATTGCTTGATTTAGGTATGCTCACATGGAGTAACCTTTTTCTTTCATTCCTTAGATCGCTCTAAACTGACCATTTTGGGTTTTCACCCTAGAGTTCACTTCTTTCCATGTTTAGGACACTGTAGTTGTGGACTAATCTACCATCCCGACTAGACATTGATTCTTGCCTCTGCTTGGGAGTAACCAATCCTCCAAGGCTCTTGTTTTTCTTTTATTGCACTTTTTGACTTAATGTTTTCTCCCTTGATTATTTCAGCCTTTTTGTTGGAAATCTTTAACTTGATTTGGTCAGCTTCTTTGAGCACAAACCTTTTTATTGGCCTCTTCTAATGTTTCTCTAACCCTAGCATTGAATGCACCTGTAGCGTGATCAAGATCGGGCAATCTTTATTTGCAAAATTTTTCTTCTTTGCCCCTAGTGTAGGTGTAATCCTTGGTTTGGGTTTTATTAGAAAGAAACGATCAGGCTCAAAGGGGGACACAAATGGATATTTTCTTATTTGTGAAGGGAATTGAAGGAATGCCATTCGTCTTCTCATATACAGACATCTAAATAGTCTTTAGGGGGTAGAAGTTTAGGGTCAACACTCGATTCAAGGACCTTAAACAACAAATGCCTGAGAGGGGAAGTCACTCAATGGGATCTGCACATTTCCTGAACACTCGTTTTGTTCCTTCTGTGTGCCTAAGTATAACAGAAAAAGTTCACATTTGCAATATCCTTGCAACATTTGCTTTCTCTTGGACATACGCTGTTCGAATTTGATTGTTGGATTTGAATAAAAAGTATTATTGCAATTGAAATTCAATGACCTAATAAAAATGATATGTACATATGTTTGGGAAAACAAAAAACTAACTCATGGTAATGAATGAAATGTTTAAAGAATCAATGAATATGAATCGTTTGTCAAATGGGATGTAAAATAAAGTTTTGACAAAAGCTCTTCATTTTGTTTCTCTCCTCTCATTTTATTTTTTTTAAAGAAAACTAAGCTCACACGAGGCATGGAATAGATAGACTTCTCCCTTTCTAAAGTTACAGCCAGTCCAAAAAGCTTACCCTAATTTTCTTCCAACTTCTTTCTAGGGTGGACCTTTTCTTTTACTCTCTGCTTAGAAGGATTTAATCCTAAAATGATGGGTTTAACTGGACCTAAGTCGGATGTCCCAGGCAAATTACCAAAATGGGTATATGAATGCAAATGCAATATATGTAATGAACATGTTATGTTGCTGAAAGTGCAAAATGCAATGATGATGCAATGCTGAATGTAAATATGAATGCAGAAAAAAAGGTTGATTCTGGAGTGAACATGTTAGAACAACTTTCATAAAAGGTCATGTTACATCAAACATTAGAGTTACAGATAATGTCGGGCCCTAGTGCCTAGCTTTTGTAACTTCTCTAGGAGCCTAACCAACTTTTCACTTCTTTCTGGGAGCTCATTATTTTGACTCAATTCGGTCGCCGCATCAGCCAAGTCTGTCACCTATCGGGCAACTCTTTGTGTTTCAGCAATAATATCTTTCGTGTAGTTGTCTTTTTCTTTTATCTTCTTTGAAGACTCTTGAAGCTGAAGATTCTATTTCTCATTATTTTCTTTCCAAGCTTTCCTAAGACCATCCACAAGATCTTTGTACATCATTATAATTTCGTTACGCTCATCCACTTGCTTCTTTAGCCTTTGAATTTCAGCTTGACTTTCATTTAATTCAGCAACGATGTCTCCGTGTAAACGTATACACATCTTCAAGGTTTCAATATTGGCTTGACTGCTCCTTATGTCTTCCTTGAGGGCAAGGTATTGATTTTTCATTGCTTGCAGATTACCAAACAAGGTACTAGCTCATTCCTCGTTGGCCTTAGAACTTTTTTTTTCCAAAATTCGACATCTCTTTTTAGGTCTCTAATCCATTCTTTCCATTAATTTGGAGTGTTACCTAAATCAACATTTTCAAAAGTCAAATGAAGCTCTTCATAGTTGTCTTGCAAGCTCTTCAGTTCATTTTTCAGACAATCCATTTCTTTCTTTGATCCACTAGCTTGAGCATTATGCCTCGAATGGCTCTTTTCATCTTCTTTAATTTTGGACTCCTTCGGCTTCATAACTGATGAGTGAACGGTAGTTGAACCATATTGATTTTCTTTCTCGAAGTTCCACATATTGCACTTTAGGAGGTTCTGAACTCGACGCTTGAAAGCGGTACAATTTTCAATTGAATGCCCCATAATTCTAGCATGATACCCACAACGAGCTTCGGCTCTATGCCATTTAGGGTACGGAGGTTGTAGAGGTGTAACGTGACATGGGACCACCAACCGTGCTTCTAACAATTATAGATATAGCTCTCAATACGAGATGGGTATAGGATCTAAGGGACCATTGGTTATTGGCTTTTGGACGCTGGCTGATAACTCAGAAAGCTTGACACTAAAATTTGAACTCTGTCCCGGGTACCGAATTTGGCTCCTCTTCGTATGCTCTGGTGCAGTAGAATTGGTTAAGCTTTTGGGAACTTTAGGGATTTCTTCTTCAAAACTCAGTAACCCTTCTTCGAGAAGGCTTATGACTTTGTTCCTTAGAACTCCGTAATTTTCAGTATCATGACTCGTACCTCCTAAATGATAGTTACATCTAGCCTTGTTTTCATACCCTTTAGGAAAATGAGGCTATTTTGGCTTGGATTGGAGTCACAATACCCTTCTTGACCAGTATCGGGAGCAGATCTGTGTATGCCATCGGAATTTAGAATGCTTTTTTTTATCTTTCTCTTCTCTTGCTTTTCTCTGGCTCATCTCCACTTTCTTTAAAATTGAAGCATTGACATCTTCGGGTGTCTTGATGTCGATCGCAATGGTGCACCGGCTTTTGGGTCTATCAAAATCATCTTTTTCAGGTATGAGGTCTTGATTGGTGGCCACCATACTTTGGCTTTTATTTAGTTCATTATTCTCTCCTTGTTCGTCAAAATTTTTCTCTATAGTGGTCAGCATTCTCATCATTTTGGCCATCCGTCTTTTCAACTCTTGCACCTTGCTAATCTCGGTATTGGTGCAGGTCTGTTCTGGTACGTCTGTCATATGAATCTCAGAAGAAGGACTTCTCATTCCTTCTAGAGTTGCTTCAAGGCACTGCCCTATATCTGTGGTCTTGTCTATCTGATCACTTGACCATTTCATTATGAAAGCCTCCTTAACCGTAGATCACTCGAGAACCAACACATTTTATGTCATGCAAGTGTAATGCAAAATAGACAAAAACATAGAAAACAGAAATTTGGTCAGTACACATGTAATAAAAAATGATAACAAGAATAAGTATGTAAGTACTAGAGATTAATTTTGTACAGCCTACCCGAGCATGAATTTCTACCCGTCATAATAAACAAGGTCCTACCCGGCATGATTTTTACCTGGCATACTTTTATTTAAAAAGAAAGTCCTACCCGGCATGGTATCTACCCGGTACAGAATGAAAAGATCCTACCCGATATGATTTCTACCTGGCATACTTTATTTACGAAAAGAAAGATCTTACCCGGCATGGTATCTACTCGGTACATAATGAAAGATCCTACCCGGCATGATTTCTACCTGGCATAATGAAATATAAACAGATTCCTACCCGGCATGATTTCTACCCAGGCATATTATAATTTTCAAAAAAAGATCCTACCCGGCATGATTTCTACCCGGTATATTATTTATGAAATAAATCTATAGAGTAGACAAAAGGTTAGAAGCGTTTCTCCTTTGGACTTTTAACGGGTTCCGTTTTTAGAGCAAGGCTCATATAGTCCATTACATGAGGTTCGGTTCTAAGGAAGGGTACCCAAATTGTCCTCGTTGTCCCTTACTAAAGGTAGCAAGGCCCCTGATCCTCACCCATTATAGGCTTCAAACGGACCAAGTTCAATTCAGGGGGATACACCCCTTATGCCTATACGGAGGTAACCCACACGAAGGCAGTATCACACTTCCACTTAAAAAAGGACAGAGCTCGGGTAGAAAGCTCATGAAATGCAATGCAAGTGCACGGTGTGTGAGGAGAAACTCTCAAACCTTTTGACACCCTACGTCTATATTCACCTATACTAAGCAGTAAAAATAAAACAAATATATTTGCAGAAAATAAAATAGGTATATTTACAGAAAACAAAATGCATGTCCTATTAACTAAAGACATAAACATATTTTAAATTAAAATCGAATACGTAAATTTCCAACACTAAGACTAAAAATATTCGACTTGTGGCTTGACTCTCTTTTTCAAAAAATGTCCCCAGCGGAGTCCCCAGCTGTAATCACCCAAATCCGTCTGGCGCTCTTTTCTATTCAGTTTTAAAATTTTCTTTTTATGTACTTAATTTATTTGGAAAAAAAACCCGCCCAATTTGGAATAAAAAATGTGGATTCGCCACCAATCGTTTTAAAAATGGTAGACCGAACACCAAATAAAACCAGAGATAAAAAATTTTTGGGTCTAGGAGTCGCTGTTGTTGAGTGCTGGTTAAAATAAAGGGTTGTATTATTTTTTAAAAAAACATATTAATAATAAAAAACCCTAACCTACAAAACTCTCTCAATTCACTCTTTCTCTCTAAGATCGACGGTGTTGTTGCTCTCCTCCTTGGTGCGCCATTCATCGGCATTAAAGCCTCTCGGCGAAGGACAGGCGACCACCACAGCCTACACATGGCGGCCTTCCTCCAAATCGAAGGTATGATTCTTGAAATCCTCCTTTTTGAGATTAAAAAACTTTTGTTTTTTTAAAACAACAAAACCTTACTGTTGTTTTTTTAAAACGAAAGAACACGTTTTGGTCTTAGTTTAATGATTTTGATTCGAATCTAAAAAGAACTTTGCTCTGGAAATTTTTTATTTCAAAATTTTTATAAAAAAACTTACATTTTTCGATCTCCCTCTCTCTGATTTTTTTCAGATCTCAAAAGCCCCCCTCTGAATTTACATTTGTTTCGGTTTTATAAATATATTTTTACACTAACCCTTCATTTTTTATTCTGCAGATCAGACTTGATGGGAGAAGTCTAGATTTTGGGGCGGATTTGCCAGATATTGTTGGGTATGGTAGAGAGAGGGTAGGTGATTAGGGTTTATTTTATTTGATTTAGGGTTTTGGGTTGTTTAGAGATTCGAATTTAGGGTTTGGTTTGGATGCTGGAGACGGCGGCGCAAAAGGCTGGCGGCGACAAACGTTTAGGTTAGGATTAATCTATTTTAGGTTTTTTATTTGGGTCGGGTCGGGTTATGTATTGGTTTTGGGTCTGAACCGGGTCGGGTTACCCGCTGTAAAAATGGGTTATTACAATGATAATACCAGCTGTCGTTTCTAGAAATTTTAATTTTTAAAAAAATATATAAACAATAGAAAAAATTCTAAAAAATTTTAAAAAAAATCTAGAAAATTTAAATTATTTTAAAAATATAAAAATATATTTTTTTTTAATTTCGAAATTTATTTAAAAATAATAAATAATAATTTTTCAAAAGAAGAAAATATTTTAAAAATTAAAAAATAAATATTATTATTATACAATTATAAAACATATTTTAAAAAAATATTTTTTTATATTTTTTAAAATAGTTTATAATATATTTTAAAAATCAAAATAACTTTTATTATTTTACATTTTTTAAAATTATTTTTTATACTTGTATAATAATATTTGAATTTTTTTATTTTTTTATATTTGAAACTTTTAAAATATTTTAATCTTTTGAAAATTTATGATTTTTAGATAAATTTTGAAACTAAAAATATTTTTTAGAATTTTTTTAAGTTTGAGAGCTTAATTGAATACAAAAAATTTAGGGGCTTAATTAATTTTTTTGTAAAAATTTAGAGGCTTATTAACCCTTAAGCCTTTACTAATAGTATTTGATTTACTAATAATATGTACTATTTTTATAACAAATAAATTTACACTAGAAAATATTAATGAATCATTTCAAATATAGTAATAGATATTATTATAATAATTTTTTTCGTTTCACAATTTAAAGTTCCGATAATTAAATGTTTAAAGATCGATTATATAAATAATTTTTTTACGACTCCATTTACAATTATTATAAAATAACTTTTTATAAATAAAATTTTCCATAGATAATTTATTTTCCTCCCACTCACAACTAAAAAGTTAATCTAATAAAATACAAGTAGGTAAATTATTATTTTTTAATTAATGGGAAAGAATATCACTATGTACCTCGTTAAAAACCCTTAGTCTTAAATGGGGAAAGAATACACATGAGAATATGTACAAGAGTATAATCAATAGAACAGGGCAGCTCAAAGCACTACACACAACAAGAATTAACTAACCAAAACACTTAGGTCTGATCGATGGCTAAAAGCGTCACCACCTCCGAATGAGGGAAGGTATAAAGGACCTCGCCTAAAGGTAAACTACAAGACAAGCCCGTCAATTTATCCACAACCATATTCGCTTGTTGAGGGATATGAGATACCCTCACATTCCAATTCTGAGCCATGAGATCTTTTATTCATTGAACCAACGCGCTGTCTAGCAAAGCTAGTGATTTATCATGGATAATCTAACCACAGTCGTGATATCAACCTCCAAATCAATACGTCTATACTCGAGCCTCCAAGCATGGTACAAAGCATCATGAGTTGCCCAAACCTCCGCCATCAGGATAGAACACGAACCAATACTACTCGAAAATCTAAAGAGCCACTCACCCATAATATTCCGGACAACACCACCAATCGACGCCATATTGTTAGGACCGCCAACCGCATCATCCGAATTAACTTTCACCCTACCAATCGCCGGTTTTGTCCAAACACTAGACGAGCCAATATGATGTCCATTCGTCGAACTACTTGGAGCGGCGGCAACCACAGATTCATCCCTAAGTCGCCTGCAATAATCCACAACATCCCCCAAGCCCGTATGGCCATTGTTAATGTAATCACTCATTTTTATCCGGTTTGTAAATACAATGTTAATATATTAGTGTAATTGTTAATATGTTATTAGGGCATGTACACTTAGGTTATATTACGTGTTTATTATATTATGTGTTATTAATGTATGTAATATGTGTGCATGATACGTGTACGTGTTAGTAATTATTGTGATATATGTGAATAATGTATGTACGTTTATATTAATTAGACGTCTGTATAGATAGGCATGCTTGCATGTACTATGTTTAAATGTTTGTGATTGCATGTACGTACATCGTATGTGCGTATGTATTTTATCATTATTATTATTAATATTATTATTATTATTATTATTATTATTATTATTATTATTATTATTAGTAGTAGTAGTAGTAGTAGTAGTAGTAGTAGTAGTAGTAGTAGTAGTAGTAGTAGTAGTAGTAGTAGTAGTAGTAGTAGTAGTAGTAGTAGTAGTAGTAGTAGTAGTAGTAGTAGTAGTAGTAGTAGTAGTAGTAGTAGTAGTAGTAGTAGTAGTAGTAGTATGTACTATAAACAAATATGGAAATACAGACTCAAACCATGTATTTAATTAACAGTCCAAGTCCACATGATGTTACAAAAACCCAAAAAATATAACATGGTTTACAAGGCCTATTTGGCCCAAAACCCTGAGCTCTATCAGACATCTAACCCTAATTATTTTGGGTATCTTTGTGCAACTGGTCCAGAACCGTTGGATCAAGCGTTGATCCAACGGTCGTGATTAAAAGGAGATGCCCATCCAGATGCCGCGTGAAGGCCATACTCGGGCCTGCCAGCTCCCCACGCGCGAGGCTCTTCGGGTTCCCCAGATGCCACGTGTCGTCATCTGGCAAGATCTTCCATCCCAAGATCATATCAGGGCCCTCCATGCAATGAAGCCTCCCAACCGTTGGATCAAATCTGATCCAACGGCCTGGATTCAATCTGGCCGAACACCACGCTGCCACCATTCTCCCCACGTCGACCGTACCATCAGCTCCAACCACCGCCATGCTCGGGGACATGCTAAGACAGAGAAAAAGAACAAAAATGGGCTTTGTCAGTATCAAATCAAACAGAAGCATGTACTATATTTTTTGTTTCTACCAAACAATATCAGAGATGAGAGATATATGTATAAAAAAAACATGTAGGGGATTCAGTCAGGGACCTGTTCCAAAAAATACAAAAAAATAAGTCTCAGTGGTAAAGCCTTTTTCCTTCCTTTTCTTTTTCATGCATGCAACCATAAGGTATGAAAAAAAACTAAACTAGAGGGGAGGAGAGTGAAATTTTTCTTTACCTTCGCCGTGCGGCCGTTGGCGATAAGCCTCACGGTCTCCTTCGAGCCTGCAAGGTGAGCCTAATGGTCGTGCTTACACAAAAAGGGGGGTTTATTTTTCAAAAAAAATAGTCTCGGTTTCTTTTTATTTCCTAGATCTAGGAAGAAACAAGTGTTTTTCCTAAAACTGAAGGCTAGATTAGGCTTCCAAACGTGAAGAGGGGTTGATTGGGGGTGTTTTAAGGTTTACCGCCGCCGGCGAACGACTGCCGGCACGGAGGCATGAAGGCTGGATTTTGGGTTCAAACCCAGAGGGAGTTTTTTCGGTTGAATATCCTAAGGGGTCTAAGAGGTAAAGTAAACGGGTTTTAAGAAAAAATAGAGAAAGGTTCAGATTTTGGCTTTTGAATGTGTTTTATAGGATCAATTTTTTTTAAAAAAAATGGTCTAATTAGTTTATAAATCCCTCCGCACCCTGAGTATTTTCAAATCGAGCAAGCCGCATGGTCTATTTACAACCCCGGTCCTCTTTGTATTTTAAAATCTTGTAATTTAACCCCTGAATTAGACCGAAATCAGTTTTAAATGGTAAAATCAATGGCTTAGACCCTCTTCGTTCTCAATAATTCCAGTTTGAAGCTTGCCCCTTGGAAATATTACATACCTGGTATTTTAAAGTTTATTTCAACTTTTATTTAAGTCCCTAATTAAGCCTTTTGTTTATTTAACTTCCGTTTCTAGATTTTGTTTCTTTTTCGTTTTAGTCCCCCTGATGTTTTTGTGTCCTTTGTTTTTTACTTGTTTTTTAGTATGTTATGTTGCACATATGTTTCATTTATGTCGTGTTTATTTATGTTTCATTGTTCGTTATTTCCATTTGTCGTGTTTTAATAGGTTTGTTCATATCATATGTGTTTTCTTATGCCATGTTTTCTTTAAGTTTCATATCATGTTTGCATGTTGGCTTTTATGTGCTTTCTTTTGTATGTTAGGTTATATATTAATTTATGGCATGATTATTTGTGTCATTTATATTTTATGCTTTGTTTTGTTTTTATGTATATAAGTTGTCTTCATTATGTTTATTTATGCATGTTTTTTATATGCATCGTCATGCAAGTTTGTTTATTTTGTTAGATCATAATGAATTAGTGTTAGTTTTTATGTTTGCTTTGCTTTTAGGTTGCATGTTAGTATGCTTTTTGTTTGTTTCATTTACTTGTGATATTATGTTATATATATATATATATATGAATATGTTATTATTGTGTTAGTTTAACTTTGAAGCATGATAGGAAATTAAGTCCTTTATTATATGATTTCTTTAATTTCGTGTAAACTTATCATGTCTAAGTTTTAGTTTTTATGTGGTGTTTTTGATTCTAGTATCATGTCTAAGTTTGTTGCCTTCTTTTGTTAGTTTAGCATTATGTCTTATCCATGACATGTATGTGATATAGTTGTGGTTCATATTAAGGTGTTTAAGCATGTTAGATTTAATTAATTAATTTTGGAAAGCATGTTTTTCTTTTTTATGTTTATGTGCATACTTTGTTTTGTTATTGAGACATATTATGTTCATGCATTTATTTTGTTTTGTAATACTCGTAGTGTATGTTTTTTAAAATATCATGTCAATGTAAATTGTATATTCTATATTTTGCTCTTTAAGGTTGCATAATGGAATATAAATTGTCAATGCGGTGCCCTTTTATCCGAGCGTAAATGGGGTCAGTATTAGGCGTAGTGATGGTGGTTGGGCGTTTACTCTCGAATAACGGGGCCTTTAAAATCTACTCGCATTTATAACCAAATTTTAATTTAATCATCACTTTAATCCGGAAAGTTTAATATAATAAAGCGATAATTATTAAAATACCAATTTTGGACGGTGTGGGGGTGCTAATCCTTCCCCATCCGTAGCTGACTCCCGAACCCAACAGTTTTCAAATCTCTGGTTTTATGGTGTCCGGCCTACCTAAGTGGCCGGTGGCGACTCCATTTTCAAAATAAAATACGGTTTTTACAAAATCCCACGGAAGGCATTATTTTTAAAATAAAACAATAGATAAAAATCAATTTTTAGCGTACAAGGACATCGCTACAGATGGCGACTCCGCTGGGGACCAATTTTTGTTTTTTTCAAGAACAAAATGAGAGTCAAGCTTTTTAAATGACTACCGCTTTATTAATATTAGAAGTTTCAGATTAAAGTGACTATTAAATTAACGTTTGGTTATAATTGGGCGTTTATTTTAATGCATTTAAAATTTGGCATATAAACCCGTCCTTTTAAGTGGGGGGAAAACGCTAATACTTTCGTGGAGATATCGTTCTCCCGTGTAGGCCTAGCAAGTACCTTCGGGGCTCGAGTACCTTATGCTTTCGTAAGGATATCGTTCCTTCGTGCAGGCATAAGCGAATGGATCCCCCTGAATTGAACCCGATTGAAAGGAGCCTATAATAGGTGATGATCGGGGGCCTTGCTACTCTTAATAGGATTGCTTTGTTTGTTTATCGCATTTAATTTGCCCCTTTTATTTTGTACTTATTGTTTTTGTCTGGTTCTGACTTGTTTCCTTTTTTGTTTTATTTTTGTATGTATCATTGCATTCGCATTACATAGGGTATTGATTCCCGAGTGGTTTCTCCCATAATAGAATATTGTTCATGATGGACCAAAGGTTCTTTGACCTAAAGAAAGGGGGTCCAGTTCCAGAGTTCCATCCCGAGACTAGGCCAGGGACAGCAGAAGAAGGATCGTTTAGGGACTCCAGAACAGATTCGGTAAGTATTGTCAGTTCTGGTAACAAGCGAGATGAAGTACAAGAATTAAAGAAGCAAATGGCCGAGATGATGGACCAGATGAATGCTATGATGAAAGGCAAGCAGCCTGTCGAACTCAGAAAAGAATCGATCAAGGATCAGAATGTGGAACAGAATGGTCAGAATGTCGAGACAGACAACGCCGTTAAATATGACAAATCGAATCCCTTTGTGATCAATCTCAAAAAACAGACAAGCGGCATATCTAGGGTAGATACCAAGGGAACAGAGGCAAGACCAGAGGAAGCTCGAGAATCCAATGACATCATAAGGCATTATCCTATACCCATGAGATACACCGAGCTACTTCCGTTGCTTGTCAAAAAGAGCCTTATCGTACCGGTGAATTATGTACCAAAAAGACCTCCTTATCCGAAGGGTTACAACAGTCGTGTCTGGTTCAGCTACCACATTGGCGATTCGAGTCATCACACTGAGAATTATAGAGCCCTGAAGGACAGAGTTCAAGATCTTATCAGAATGGGAGTTTTGGGTTTCAAAGACGGACAACCTCGATTCTACAACGAACTAGCCGTTGCCCGAGGGGCAAAGTCGAAGGAGGGTCAACGCCCAGCCCAAGGTTTGGGTAACACAGAAGTGGGTCACTCAAGCGAGATAAATTCAGTAGTCAAGAATAAAAGCGTCTCAGAATATGAACTTGTATGCAAGTACGGCCAGCTCGAGCATGAGAGGTACAATCTGAGCATGAAATTGAAGAGCATACAAGACGAGTACTAGAAGCTGCACTTTGAATTCAAGAATGTTGGTCTTGGTGACACCGCTGAAGAGTGGATTAATGGTATGATTCAGTTGAGGAACGATTTAGAACGCTAGAGGCAGAAATGCAAAACTATTAAAAATAAAGCCAAATCATTGTCAAAGAATATGAAAGAAGCTGAGAGCCAATGCGACGTTCTCCAAAGTGAGTTGGAAAGCAGTCTGGCCATGAACGATATCCTAAAATCAAGTCTGCAGTAGGAAAGAGAGGAATCACAAGCCTTTCAAATGGAAAACGCAGCACTCAAAGAACAGATAGCGAGGCTCAAGACTTCTTTACGTACCAGCAAGATTCGTGCTGAGGTAGTGACCGTCAAGCTACAAAAGGCCGAGCAGACAATACAGGAGAAAGACCGGGACATGAAGATCGTTATGACTCAAGCCCGACAACTAGCTCAACAGGTAGCAGATTTAGCTGATGCAGCAGCGCCGATAGGCCAGAATATGGATCCAGCGTTGGACCACGAAGGAAAGCTGACATGACTATTGAATGAGATTAAGAAATTAGGAGCTAGGGCTCACCGGATGTAATGAAACCTTTTGTTCTGAATGAATTTAAAATCCTAACACCGGATGTAATGAAACCTTTTTGTCTGAATGAAAGATGTCCTATAGGGACGAATCACTTGCGGAATCGATGCCTTATTGCACTCATGCATTGCATTTGCATCACGTCCTTTGCATTGTTTAATAGTTTTATCATCGCATGGCATTTCATCATTTAATATTTGGGGTTCGTTGGCAGAATTAGTTGGAAAATGGAACGAACTAAAGAGTCGAGGCTTGACCAGCTAAAAGAAAGAATTGAGAAAGAGCTGAAGAAGAAAGAAAAGATAAATGTTTTCAATACGAGGGAACTCTGCCTAGTCCCTGATTTGGTCGTTTCTTCGGATTCCAAAGATTCCCAAATTTGCACAGTATGACGAAACCAGCTGCCCGAAGATTCACTTGACCATGTTTTGTAGAAAAATTGAGGGATACATGAAGAATGAAGAGTTGTTGATCCACTACTTCCACGATAGCCTGACGGGACTTGTAGTAGTGTGGTATAACTGTTTGAACATAAACCAAGTTAGGTCATGGGGTGACCTTGCTAATGCCTTCTTGAGTCAATACAGATATGCTTTAGATTTAGCGCATTGTCGTCAGTTTCTTCAGAATGAGACCAAATGAAAGCTTCAGGGAATATGCACTAAGGTGGCGATGTTTGGTGACCCAAGTCCAGCCTCCTATAGCGGAAGAAGAGTTGACTCCCTATTCTATGCAACGCTTCCCTCTCCTTTCTTCGATGTGATGTTGGAGAAATCGAGAAACAGATTCGATGATTTCATGACAATTGGAGAGAGGATAGAATACGCAATCAAAAAGGAAAATTGGGTTTAAGTCCAAGGACCAAATCGAAGATAAGATAGATAAAGACGGAGAGGTAAATGAGTGCCATCTCCAAGGTTCGCGTGGCTGTAAAAGAAGAAGACAGACTGGCACATCGGGGTCATCAAGGAAAATTCCTCGGATGAGCGCAAATTTGGAAGTGTTCAGAGCATTAATCTCAGACATATGGCCTCATTTGGTAGGGGGTCACTATCTTGCTCCTAGACCGATGAAGATTGCACCTGATCCATCTGCCCATAGTTTTAACTCGAGTAGCACATACGAATTCCATATGGGGGCACCGGGGCATCCCACCAGAAAATGTAGACCTTTATTAGAGAAGATCAAGAAGCTGATCAATGATGGGACCTTGACACAAGAGCTGATCCAGCAGTGGAAGACCAAGGATGAGGGGCAAGTCTGCATAGTGCTGAGGAAGCCAGAGATGTCTCTACATTAAAAGACTTTCCTAAAGTAATACAAGGAATCAACTTTACTACTTGTGGCCCACATATGGTAAAGATCTTTTGTGAAGGGGCATGTTTGTTGATTTTTATTCCAATGAAGAACACATTTCGCTTAACATACAATGTTCTTGAAAGCACATAGATGTATATTTTCTCGCCGTTGTAGGACACTGGATATCAATTGCAAGATGTGATATTAGATGGATGTTGTGACAACGATGAGGTGTGATCTTCCCTACCAGACTCTGGTCAGCAAAGCAAGATACTACTCTTTCGATGATGTTCAAGAATGAAAAAGCTCCGAATGTCAACCATGTAGAGTTGCTTGAAATTGAAACTCTATGCATAATCTTCTAGGTAGTAAAGAATTAAAAATAAGAATTAAAAAGGGGAAAAGAGAAAATAACAATAAAAAGCACTTCCATGTTCGAAACCTGGTAATAGGCTTGTTCGGATAAGAGTGTGGGAATTTTGGGGCACTCCGCTGAAGCGATAAGGTGGCAATACACCATCCAATTCAAGAAACCTTAGCTTCATGAGTGATGGTAATATTTTCAAATCGTGACTATGCCGAGTAACTTGGGGCAATATTGTTTGCTCCATCGTTGTCCTCAAGACAAAGGACTGTGACGAATTGATTTCCTAAAATAATGATAAAAGCGAAAAAAAAGAGAGAAAAAAAAAAAAAAAAAAAAAAAAAAAAAAAAAGGAAGAAAAAGGGGAAAAAGAAAAAGGAGGAGAAAAGAAAAGAGAGAACAATAAACGATAGCATAGGTAAAATTAAAACTCACACCACCTAGAACTCTATTCTTAGAGTAATATTTCTGCGCTCGAGTGGTCATACAAGCTCGCCCTTTTTGGGGCAGAGCAGATAATGAGAATTGAGAAAGAGTAGTATTCTGCAGCAACGCGGTAATCATGAGGATGAACCGAGTCACCTGGGAAAATTTCACAGCCTTGAATTACTGAATGGTTGAATCTAAGACGCTCTTGCACTTGATATCCATAGCTCATAATCTGTGATTTCAAGATCCTGTATGTTAATCTAAATGATACCCTTTAGTGGAATGCCAATCAACAAATTGACAAGTTAAAGCAACAAAGAATTCCATGTATTACTTCAGAGATAAGATCTAGAACGCAAGGTTGCGGATATTATTGGAGTACCTAACCAGAAACGACCCCACGTATAGGATGAAGATGATGACAAGAGCATATGTGTCAGACAGCTCAAGAACAAGAAGCGGGTTTCATCCATGATGTCTTGGTTGGTTCAAGAAAATGAAGAACGAAACAGGACGAGAATGATATTACAAAATACGGGGGAGGGTAAGAGGTAAACATTGAGTCTCCAAAGAATTAAATCACAGGGATCGAGAAATGGTTCCCGTCAAGAGGCATGAAGAAGATTGAGATTAAGTTCAGAACATAGAAGCATTTTGCTCACCCCGATGACGAAAGTAACAAATACTCATAATGTTGGGTCAAAGGAGTTGGAATGTAGCCGAGCTCATGATCGAGTGGGGCGATGCAGAACAGGAAGAATGGTAAGAATCTCTGCACATGCATGATATAGAGTTTGTTTGTGAAGCGGGCAGAGACCCCGAAGAAGAAAGGCAAGTGCTCGTGCAAAAGAACAAGAGCGGGTACTCATTAACAAAAATTGACAGAAATGAAGATCAAAATTGAGCATACTACAAAAAAAGGAAATAGAGAAATTCGAAGAATGACTTTTCAGGGCATAGGATTTTAAAACATGTCTAAAAATAAAAAGAAAAAAGAAAGAAAAAAGAGAGAGAGAATTATATCGCGAAAGGGTTAAAAGACATGAATCAGATAAATAACTTATCAAAGGGCATACTGCAACAGAAGAAAAGAAATGAAATCTGAGAAATAACCTTCTAGAGCGTAAGACTTTAGAACAAAAAAAAAGAAGAAAAAAGGAAGAAATAAGAAAAAGAAAGAAAAAAGAGTGAGAGAAAAATGATGATAAAAAGAGAAGAATAAGAAAGAGGCAAAAGAGAGAAAAGAGAGAAGAAAAAATAGAGAAAAATAAAAGAAAAAGAAAGCACGACATTGCATGCATCATATAGATAGAGGCATGTCAATTTTTTGCTTGTTTTTAGGTATTTGAAGAATTGTCAAAGAATTTACTAAAGAAAGAAAAGATCGGCAGCCATAGCAGCTTGAGGCCAGATGTTAAATCCTTTGGGTCATCGGTAAGTCCTTCGGACACGGTGTTAAGTCCTTCGGGCCACCATTAAGTCTTTCGAGCATGGTGATAAGTCCTTCGGGCCTTCAGTAAGTCCTTCAAGCATGATGCGACAGCCATAACAGTGTGAGGCCAGATGTTAAATCATTCGGGTCGTTGGTAAGTCATTCGGGCACGGTGTTAAGTCCTTCGGGCCACCATTAAGTCTTTCGAGCATGGTGATAAGTCCTTCGGGCCATCAGTAAGTCATTCGGGCATGATGCGGAAGCCATAGCAGCGTGAGGCCAGATGTTAAATCCTTCGGGTTATCGGTAAGTCCTTCGGGCACAGTGTTAAGTCCTTTGGGCCACCATTAAGTCTTTTGAGCATGGTGATAAGTCCTTCGGGCCATCAGTAAGCCCTTCGGGCATGATGCGGCAACCATAGTAGCGTAAGGCCAGATGATGGTAGCCAGAGTAGCATGAAGTTAGATGTTAAATCCTTCGGGTCATTGGTAAGTCCTTCGGGCATGATGTTAAGTCCTTCGGGCCACCATTAAGTCTTTCGAGCATGGTGATAAGTCTTTCGGGCCATCAGTAAGTCCTTCGGGCATGATGCGGCAACCATAGTAGCATGAGGCCAGACGAAGATAGCCATAGTAGCGTGAAGCCAGATTGTAAATCCTTCGGGTCATCGGTAAGTCCTTCGGGCACGGTGTTAAGTCCTTTGGGCCACCACTAAGTCTTTCAAGCATGGTGAAAAGTTCTTCGGGCCATCAGTAAGTCCTTCGGGCATGATGCGGCAGCCATAGTAGCGTGAGGCCAGATGTTAAATCCTTTGGGTCATCGGTAAGTCCTTCGGGCACGGTGTTAAGTCATTCGGGCCACCATTAAGTCTTTCGAGCATGGTGATAAGTCCTTCGGGCCATCAGTAAGTCCTTCAGGTATGATGCGGCAGCCATAGTAGTGTGAGGCCAGATGAAGGTAACCAGAGTAGCGTGAAGCCAGATGTTAAGTCTTTCGGGCCATCAGTAAGTCATTCGGGCATGATGATAAGACATTCGGGCCACCAGTAAGTCTTTCGAGCATGGTGATAAGTCATTCGGGCCATCAATAAGTCTTTCGAGCATGATGTCGCAGCCTTAGTAGCGTGAGTCCAAAGATATCAACAGCCTTGTAAAAAAAAGAGAAAAAAAGATAGAAAAAGTGAGAAGAGAAAAAGAAAGAAAAAAAGAAAAATAAAAAAGGAGCAGAGAAAGAAGGAAAAAAAAAAAAAAAAAAAGAGAAAAAGAAAAAAGAATAATTGAAGATAAAGGTTATATAAAGGAGAAGCCTACGTTTTCGAGCCCCCCAGTGAAAGGTTCCGTATATGAAGAACCCTAACTCTAGAATTTCAAAGAAAAAACCAAAGGTGAAGAAGTTCTATATAGGAAGAACTTACGAGCCTAAAGATCCGGCCGAGGAAAAGCGGGGAGTTCCAGAAGAACACGTGATTCTGAAGCCACAAACAGGGAATTCAGATAAAAATGAGTGCTTTTTGGTCTTTCCTTTGTTCTCATTTCACAAGAACAAGCAAAGAGGGGCAACTGTAATCACTCATTTTTATCCGGTTTGTAAATACAGTGTTAATATATTAGCGTAACTGTTAATATGTTATTAGGGCATGTACACTTAGGTTATATTACGTATTTATTATATGATGTGTTATTAATGTATGTAATATGTGTGCATGATACGTGTACGTGTTAGTAATTATTGTGATATATGTGAATAATGTATGTACGTTTATATTAATTAGACGTGTGTATAGATAGGCATGCTTGCATGTACTATGTTTAAATGTTTGTGACTACATGTACGTATATCGTATGTGCGTATGTATTTTATCATTATTATTATTAGTAGTAGTATTAGTATTATGTACTATAAACAAATCTGGAAATACAGACTCAAACCATGTAATTAATTAACAGTCTAAGTCCATGTGATGTTACAAAAACCCGAAAAATATAACATGGTTTACAAGGCCTATTTGGCCCAAAACCCTGAGCCCTATCAAACATCTAACCCTAATTATTTTGGGTATCTTTGCGCAGCTAATCCAGAACCGTTGGATCAAGCGTTGATCCAACGGTTGTGATTAAAAAGATATGCCCATCCAGATGCCGCGTGAAGGCCATGCTCGGGCCTGCCAGCTCCTCACGCGTGCGGCTGTCGATAACCAGCGACTGTCGGCACGGAGGCATTGGGGCTGGATTCTGGGTTCGAACCCAGAGGGAGTTTTTTCGGTTGAATATCCTAAGGGGTCTGAGAGGTAAAGTAAACGAGTTTTAAGAAAAAATGGAGAAAGGTTCAGATTTTGGATTTTGAATGTGTTTTATATGATCAATTTTTTTAAAAAAATGGTCTAATTAGTTTATAAATCCCTCTGCACCCTGGGTATTTTCAAATCGAGCACGGCACATGGTCTATTTACAACCCCGGTCCTCATTCTATTTTAAAATCTTGCAATTCAACCCCTGAATTAGACCGAAATCAGTTTTAAATGGTAAAATCAATGGCTTAGACCCTCATCGTTTTCAATAATTCCAGTTTGAAGCTTGCCCCTTGGCAATATTACATACCTGGTCCTTTAAAGTTTATTTCAGCTTTTAATTAAGTCCCTAATTAAGTCTTTTGTTTACTTAACTTTCGTTTCTGGATTTTGTTTCTCTTTTGTTTTAGTCCCCTGATGTTTTTATGTCCTTTGTTTTTTACTTGTTTTTTAGTATGTTATGTTGCACATATGTTTCATTTATTTCGTGTTTATTTATGTTTCATTGTTCGTTATTTCCATTTGTCATGTTTTAATAGGTTTGTTCATATCATATGTGTTTTCTTATGCCATGCTTTCTTTAAGTTTCATATCATGTTTGCATGTTGGCTTTTATGTGCTTTCTTTTGTATGTTAGGTTATATATTAATTTAGGGCATGATTATTTGTGTCATTTATATTTTATGCTTCGTTTTGTTTTTATGTATATAAGTTGTCTTCATTATGTTTATTTATGCATGTTTTTTATATGCATCGTCATGCAAGTTTGTTTATTTTGTTAGATCATAATGAATTAGTGTTAGTTTTTATGTTTGCTTTGTTTTTAGGTTGCATGTTAGTATGCTTTTTGTTTGTTTCATTTACTTGTGATATTATGTTTTTTATATATATGAATATGTTATTATTGTGTTAGTTTAACTTTGAAGCATGATAGGAAATTAAGTCCTTTATTATATGATTGCTTTAATTTCGTGTAAACTTATCATGTCTAAGTTTTAGTTTTTATGTGGTGTTTTTGATTCTAGTATCATGTCTAGGTTTGTTGCCTTTTTTTTTTGTTAGTTTAGCATTATGTCTTATCCATGTCATGTATGTGATATAGTTGTGGTTCATATTAAGGTGTTTAAGCATGTTAGATTTAATTAATTAATTTTGGAAAGCATGTTTTTCTTTTTTATGTTTATGTGCATACTTTGTTTTGTTATTGAGACATATTATGTTCATGCATTTATTTTGTTTTGTAATACTCGTATTGTATGTTTTTTTAAATATCATGTCAATGTAAATTGTATATTCTATATTTTGCTCTTTAAGATTGCATAATGGAATATAAATTGTCAATGCGGTGCCCTTTTATCTAAGCGTAAACGGGGCCAGTATCAGGCGTAGTGATGGTGGTTGGGCGTTTACTCTCGGATAACGGGGCCTTTAAAATCTACTCGCATTTATAACCAAATTTTAATTTAATCGTCACTTTAATCCGGAAAGTTTAATATTAATAAAGCGGTAATTATTAAAGTACCAATTTTGGGCGGTGTGGGGTGTTAATTCTTCCCCATCCGTAACCGACTCCCGAACCCAACAGTTTTCAAATCTATGGCTTTATGGTTTCCGGCTTACCTAAGTGGCCGGTGGCGACTCCATTTTCAAAATAAAATACGGTTTTTACAAAATCCCACGGAATGCATTATTTTCAAAACAAAACAATAGATAAAAACTCGTTTTTTAGCGTACAAGGACATCGCTACAGTTAAAAATAAAGGAGAAGCGATATTTCCGTAAGGACCAGCACGCAATCGCAAAAAGCAAGGGCCAATGGGGATCCGACGAGAACCTTTGGCCAGCACCTTTCAGATTCGCTTCCATCGAATCTGCAAAGGGTTGTTGCAAGAACTCCTGCAATCTATGTGGATAAACAAATTGAACCCAAACACGAAGCGCAGCAATGCAGTCGCGAAGAGCATGACTTAAATCCTCTACATCCGATGCACATATCGAGCATCTACTAGAGGAAGCAATATGACGACGACAACGCTCAGCGTTCGTCAAGACACGATCATGGGCAACTAGCCAAAGGAAAGAACGAATCCTTTGCGGGACATTAAGCCGCCAAATCATTTTCTATAAACCGTTCGATTGGCCACTAGCATTTCCCCCAAGAGCCGAGTAAGCAGTTGCAGTCGTGAACAACCTAGAATCCTTCCATCGCCACCCAGGTTTGTCGCGGCCAAAAGCAGCATGAGGAGGATACACAGCAGCAATCTGCTGTAAAATGTCCGGTAGAAGCATATGTGACAGACGGTCCCAATCCTATTGACCCGATGGGTGAACCATGGCAGCCACGGGAGTCGGGGGTGGCGGTGTAGCGAATAACCTACGCGAGCAAGTAGGTAAATTATTAGTGCATCACTAATGAGTAATGACATGTAAATTAAAGGCAAAAACGTGGGCATTGTTAGAGTGTTTGTATGGGTTCGATGCTAAAGCAGACCCAACATAAACGAAGTGTCAATTGAAAATTCAAACCCAAATTGTACCGAGTCTCAAAACCCCAACCCAAGGCTGGCCCTTGAATTCAGTTCATTTAAAACTTGTTTATTGTTTGATTATTATATAAATATTTTTATACACAAGTTGTGTAAAATCTTTTATACTTAAACTATAAAATCTAAATGTCAATAATCTGTAGAGCAAGTGGTTAAAGCTTTCCGTTAATACTCTCTCTTATCCCCTAGGTTGTGTTCGTAACACGTAGGAGCAAATCTCCCTCCCCTCCTCTAGGTAGAAATTGTTAAAAAAAACTATAAAATCTAAATCTTTAACCCTAACCCCAAAACCATAAACTATAAAACCTAAATTCTAAACTTTAAATTCTAATATTAATCCCTAAATTCTAAACCATACAATCTAAACCCTTAAACTGTGAACTCCAACATAAATCCCTAAACCCTAAATTTAAAGACTTGTATAAAATAAAGTTTACATAAACTTGTGTATCAAAGTATTTTCCATTAATAATAGGGTTATATTTTGATACACAAGCTGTGTGAAAAAAATTACACAACCCTTCATATTTAAACTATGAAATCTAAACATAAATCCCTAATCTCAACACCCTAATTTCAAACTCTAAACCCTAAATCCTAAACTTTAAATTTTAACCCTAAACTCTAAATTTTAAACCCTAAAATTGAAAGACTTATGTAAACTAAGTATTTTCCATAATAATATTACTAATGCACATGTCAATTGCTTGTTTTATACATTTATTAATAAATATATTATATATAAAAATTAAGAATTATATTTTTTATTATTCATAATCATTTATAATTATTTGTGAATATATTCAAGTATTTATTCATGAATATATCCGTGAATATGTCTAATTAGATAGATGTCATGAGCATATTTGTGAAAAATATTTATTTAATGTTTATTAATATATTCGTTTAGTTTAAACGAATTAATACAAATTTACATAATTTTAAATAAACGTACATCAACACAATTTTAAAACTTCTAAAATAATAACAAATATGAACATAAACTCTCCTATCAAACTCGGTAGATTTATAGCAGCAATGTATTCCACTTTAACGGTTTTCTGTGAGCTATGAGTAGTTTATTAAAAAGAAACTCTTATACACAAATCGTGTAAATTAAAGTTTATATAAACTTTTATATTTAAGGTTTAAGAGTTTAGTTGAGATTTTAAAATTTAAGATTTATGATTTAGAATTTAAAATTTTAAAATTAAGGATTCAAGTATAAGCATAACACAAATGAGAACATTGAAGCATATATGTTAATGAGTGTTACAGACATAGATTTTTTCGATTTCTTTTATTTTTTTTCCGGTTGGAAGTTCCCAATGCGACGGTCTAATTTGCTACGGTTTTATAGGAATAATACTTTTCTTGCTTAAGTGAAAACAGTGAAGCATATGAAATATAAGCAGGGCACAAATGCTGCTACTTTCAGAGCTGTTCATTGTTTGCAGCCTGGGGAGGGACAAGAAACAAAAAAGAGCAAACTATGAGGAGAAACCAAGAACTGAAGATAATGGCATTTTGAGTTTAATAGCCTGTCCCTTTCTTTAGTAAATGTGATGGTAACACTAACTCCCTTTTTAATGATGTTATTCATATCACATATCTTGACTAGTTTGTTTGGGTTCATATTTTATTCTTCTAAGTTTAATTTCTGACTCTATCCTTAAACGTATGCAAATTATGAGTGCTTTTAAGTTTGATTTCTAATTTCGTCCCTAAGTGTATGCAAATTGTGAGTGAGGCGGCGCATGACTGATTAGTGTAAACAAGTAGATACGCGCTATCCTCATAGGTTTACCTTTGCTAATGCTCAATCAAGTAGAAGATTTTAGTGGTGAGCGCACTTAGGATAAGAGATAAACTTACGACTGTATTCAGGAAGGATTCCTTCTTCAATCCCAAGACAGCTTATACTACCAATTTTACACATTGGTCTCTTGGTTTGGTGCCACCATCTTTTAACAAATAATAATAAGAATGATGACACCTGCAAAAGAGCCTGCCGCGAAATGTAATTACTGTCAGAACCCACTACTCTTGTTTCTCAGTCTCAAGCACTAATATTAAGCACCAAAATCTCTTCCACGTCCTTGAGGATTTCTGATTCGACTCAGATGTTAATGATGCTTCACACTCATCTGTTTTTCAATATTAATTAATTTCTCACTTACCCAACAATTCATGTTTGCTTGAATTGTCGTTTGGGAATCCTTTCTAATAATGCAACGAAAATACATGTTTGGTTGACATCACTTGGTTTCAAATCTGACATAATGCACCTTCTAGTAAGTAGTGTTGGATTGACTTGGAAAAGGATACGCAACTAGTAATCGAGCAAATATATGTATAGCTTCTAAATAAAGACCACGTTTAGTTTATATCATACGCCATTATATTTGTGGAAAAAGCACCCAGGCTGAGATAATATTCCTCACTGCACGAATGCTTTCCCCACAAATCTGTGTTTTGAGTATATTTTTTTGTTTTTAAATTTCTTAAACTTATTAGAACCTGCGAACACCCACCGACACGTGTCAAGGGATCGTGGCCCCCGAACAGCAATCCACCCATGTGAACCCTTGCGAGGGTGAATAAGCAGGAGCAACCCGCGAACTACAGAGTCATCTGGGCGAACAATGCTCAACAACAACGTGCTGACACATACGATAGCTGTTGATGACTAAGAAAACCTACAAAGTTGAATCGTAGTCAATCCCATCATAACCCCACGACTTCCCTATCACAACACATGTCCAGAGGGTATATAACGCACATGCAATTAAAACCACTGAGGAGGGGAGACCTAGAAAAGACCCAGGATAAGACTGAATCACAATGACACCCTACCGGAACCCAAACTACCATCGGAATTATTATCAAACCGTCGTCCACGACTCTTGTTGACTTCGTCGGTCAACAATTGGTGCGGTAAGCGTGGACAACACGTGACCTTCGTTTCCTTTCAGAATCTTGGAGCACTCCCGATCTTCCCTCGCATTTTCTCTAGTTTTACAGGATGAGAGGAGAGCCATCGGTCGATGCGAGTGGGAAGAGCGCGGAGGATTTTGACCCACCAGTAGACCCGCCGACGCCACCAACCATGCAAGAATTACATCAGTTTCAACGAAATTTTAAACAACAATTCTGGGATCAACCTCCTCCGTAGCTCACCACGGTAGGAGTAGGCATGCAGCAAACTAGGGGGCATCACCGTCGAAAGGGAGCAGCCAACAGTTCGTGAACATGCAGGAAAGGATAAAGAGCATGGATGAATCTTTGATATTGTCAAGGTAACAGTATGAGTAGCAACAAAAGTTCATGCAAGATCAAGCTGAACGACACAAAGCTCCAAAAAAAGAGCGAGAGGTTGATCACAGAATTATCCAGAAAAAGCAGGAGTAAAGCGGTCAGAGAGGAACACCAAGTGGAGCAAGACATTTCTCAGAAGGAGACCCGAGGGCATCTACCATAAGAACTGGGTGAAGACGATGAAGATATGGAAGACCCATATTACAACCCCATAGAAGATGACGAGCAACAAGCATTGAGGGCAAAAATAGAGTAGCTAGAGAGGAATTTTCAAAGCATGCAGAATTTCCAGCAGAGAGATTTTCATAGAGACCCTCAAAAGTACAAGATCGAGCCTTTGTCTAAGGATATTTTAGAGCATCACGTGTCCGCATCTTTCAAGGTCCCAAAATTGATGTATAACGAAAAGGGTGATCCCCAGGACCACCTACTCATTTTCTGAATCACATAGATCTGTTTGGGGCTTCTGATCAAGTTAAGTGCCGAACATTTTTGATGACTTTGAAGGATTCTGCCCAGGCTTGGTACTTACAGCTGCCAGAACATTCCATCTCTAACTTTGATCAGCTCATAGAATTATTCATGAGTCATTTTTTGGCGAATAAGGTGCTAAAAAGATCCCCAGCATACCTGATGTCTATTATTCAAAGACTAGATGAGTTTCTGAGAGACTTTGTCCAGCAGTTTCATACGGTAACAATGCAAACCAAAGAAGTCCCGAACGAGTTTGTTACCACCGTTTTCATCAACAACACTTCGCACCAACATCTCAAATACAACTTAAAGGATCAACCACCAACAACGTTGTCAGAGCTATACAAAAAAGTCCAGCCGTATACTAAAAATAAAGAGGTAAACAGTATGAGAGCACTTGCACGGGGTCCGCAGCCTACGAGCGAAAGAAGGGATGATCGCGGTCCCAAGTGAGGGAGACCTCCTCTTCTTCAGGGAACTGGTAGAGGCAACCAGCAGTATCAGGGTGGGTAACAGTTTTCTTGCATAGTGGTCATTCTCCGCGATACCAGCAAAGTGGTGGCAACAAGAATCCGCCCAGAAAAAATTATCCACGTATAGAACTTATCATGAATTAACATAGTCGTCTTCCCAGATATTGAATCATATTGAACACATAGGAATCTTGAAGCCACCGTTACCAATGAGGCAAAATAACCGAATGGAGAATTTAAAAAAAGGATACGAGTTTTACAGGGATCAAGGCTATTATACAGATGATTGTACAAATGAAGAACGCAATCGAGTCTACAGTAAGGAGAGACCAACAAGAAAGGTTTCTTCTTTCTCGTAACATGTAAGTCGAAGATGATAATGAGACTCAGCAACTGAGGGCACAGAATAACATAAGAGACAATCGGGCCAATAGGGGCACTATACACATGATAATTGGAGTAGATGAGGGGTGGAACCAATCAAGATCCAAGCTTAAAGTACACATGCATGGTATAATGTCAGTTTTGATAGGGCTGATAAAGAGGGAAAATGCAAAGACCCATGGCGAGTCTTCTTATCTGAGAAAGAGTGGGATATCATTCTAAATGAAGACAACAACGACCCTATCGTCGTTATAGCCTTGGTTGCAGGGTTTAATATGAGGAGAATTTTGGTAGATACGGGTAGCGTAGTGGAAGTGTTAAGCTAAAGTGCGTTTAGGCAGATGGGAATTTCAAAATCAAAGTTAAAACCAGCAAGCTCGGTGTACAAATTTAGCAATCAACCCATCAAAGAGAAGGGCTCTATCCAATTGCCCATGACTATGGGTGATGACGATAATAAGGTTACGCAAATGGCTAATTTTTTTGTCATTAATAACCCATCTGCGTACATAGCCATTTTTGGTTGGCCCTTGATGAGAAAAACTAGAATGATCGCAGCTCTATTTTATTTATAGGTCAGGTTTCCTACACCCTCTAAGGAATATGTAATGCAAGCCGATCAGAAGATCGCCAGACAGTGTCATGTTCTTTATCTCCAACTTGCATAGAAATACGGAGGTCACGACCATGCTATTGAAGGAGCCTCCACACAGCAAAAAAACCTGAGGTTAACATTTTGAGCAAGAAGATGATGACTCTCGAGAGCCTAGATCTCATGGAGGAGAATAAGTTAGCTAAATCGAAGCCTGTAGAGGCAATGGAGAGGATGGAAATTTATCCAGGCAAACCTGAAAAGTTTACCAAGATTATGGCAGGACTAGATAAACATTGTAGAAGAATGATGGTAAAGTTACTGAGGGACAACGCGGATGTTTTTGCGTGGTCAGTGATGGACATACCAGGAATAGATCCGAGCGTGATAAAACACTCCCTATAGGTGGATCCAATAGCAAAGCCTTTCAGGTAAAAGCAGAGAAAGTTCTCAGAAGAGAAGGTGCAAGCCATTAGGCAAAAGACAGAAAAGTTGATCACGGTGGGTTCTGTCGAAAAAGCAAGTTATCCACAGTGGCTAGCCAATGTTGTAATGGTCAGAAAGTCAAGTGGTAAGTAGTGAATTGGATAGATTCTCACTCCCATCATTGGATAGACTGGTGAGTGCTTCCGCAGGCCACAAGTTTATGAGTTTCATGGATACGTTCTCTAGATACAATCAGATCATAATGACAGAGGAGTATATAGAGAAGATAGTTGTCGTCATAGAAGATGGCCTTTATTGTTATAGGGTCATGCCTTTTGGGCTGAAAAATGCGGGAACAACTTATTAAATATTGTTCAACAAGATCTTTCGCCTTTAGATTGGGCGTAATATGAAGGTCTACGTGGATGATATGCTAGCTAAGAGCACTTTTTTTAGCAGTACCTAGTTGATTTATATGAGGTTTTTGTTATCCTCCGTATGTATAGAATGTGTTTGAATCTCGAGAAGTGTGCTTTAGTAGTCGAAGTCGAGAAATTTTTGGGTGTTCTAATCTCATAATGAGGAATAGAGGTAAACCCAGAAAAAATAAAAGCCGTCACCAATATGCCCCCGCGAACACAAAAGAAATACAAAAGTTGAATGAGAAAGTGGTGGCACTAAACCGATTTGTTTCTCGGTTGGCGGACAAATGTCTTTCTTTCTTCAAGGCATTAAAAGGCCTCTTTAAGTGGACAGAGGAAGGGCAAAAAGCTTTCCAACAATTCAAAAAGTATTTGGCCAACCCCCTATACTTGTAGTGCCCAAGGAGGGAGAAGCATTGTTTATGTACTTGGCAGCTACCGACAAGACAATTACGACAGTTCTAGTTAAATGGGAGGAAGCAATCCAGAGACCAATTACTATGTCAACAGCCGACGGCAAAAAAGTACAATAGAGTAGAAAAATTAGTGTTCGCTCTGGTCATAGTATCTAGGAGACTTTGCCACTACTTTCAGGCGTATCGGGTGGTTGTTTTGACAAATCAACCCTTCCAGAATGTGTTGGGAAAAGTGAGTGTATAGGGATGAATGTTGAAATGGGGCATAGAGCTTAGTGAATTCGAGATAGAATACTGTTGCGCGTAATAAGTGCTATGCAATTGTGCAAGTATACACGTCGCAAGTTATAGTATAAAAGATATCGTCTCCACAGGGATTGGTGCTACTTCAAGAATCTAGTCTCTTGCACTGTAAAAAGTAAAAACACAAATAAAAGATTATAGAAGTTTAACTAATCTAGAAAGCAAATAAGTAAAAGAAAAGATGAATTCAATTGAGAGAGATAGGCCAGGTTATCGTGAGTTGAGGTGTGATAGCCAATTGGATTGTCTTGGTAAAAGAGTGCACGGGCAACTCAGTTGCTGTGGCAATTTGCACAACGGGGTTGCCTTGGCAACTAATTGATGGTTGCCTGGGCGACTAGTTGGGCAACTACTTGGGCGTCTGGGCAGCAACTTCAAGGTTCGGCGGAGCGTTCTTCAATGGTTTCTTCTTATCCCTAAGTCGAAACTCTAGCTACTTGTGCATGCCTTGATAATACATCCCTGCGTGAATCAAGGGTGAACAACAACCAATCTTGCGCTCCTCTTAGCCGTTGAAATCCTTAACTTATTCCTAAGCCGGATTAATCTTCACCATCATTGGATTGAATAAAGATCATATTCATTCGTTTCTTGAATCTAACTCTCCCGATATTAGATAAATGGATGAAATCACGAGATCCTCTCCCAATTCACTCGCAAACAATAATAAGAACCAAGAATGAATAAACCTTGAAATAGAAAAGTGCAAACTCTTATTACCTAAACAAAAACCAATAGTTTCTCACAACCACAAAACACAATAACCATAGCCAAATAAATTTAGTTCATGGCTAGGTTCCAAAGAAACACAAGATAAACAATCCCTAGCATGAACCCAATCGAACAAGGAAGAAAATATAAAGCTTGTCGAAAATCCCTTGCCCTAGATGCTTGCCGAAAATTCCCCTTGCTTCCTCTCTTGGACTTGTCGAATTTTTCCCTCTTGCTCTCTCTCCAAGTTGTCGAAATCTCCTATCTATTTATAGGGCTAGGCCAAAGTCCTTCTTTGATGAGGAGTTTGAGTTGGAATTAAATTATCTTTAAAGAATATAATTCTTTATTATAATTTTATTCCTATTAGAACTTCTCCTATCTTCTTGGAATTTAATTATTCTTTAATCTCTGCATGGCAATCAAATTCCTTTGGGCTTGGGCCTTGCTCCACGTCATCTTGGGCTTGTATAGTCATTAATTTCGACATCCCTATTGCATTTTCTCTTTGTCGACAATTGCCATGGCAACTGGCTCAGCGTCTCCTTCATGCATTGCCCTGGCAACTAGCTCGGCATCTCCTTCATGCATTGCCCTGGAAACTAGCTCGGCATTGCTTTGGCAAGTGATCCTGCACATACACACACAAAGCACACCAAAGCAGCATCTTTTCCACAAAAACTACCAAGTTATGTAATCAAGCTCAACGATGGAAGGAAACATGGATTAATGCATGAATGGCTAACTATGCAACTAATATGAGCCTAAGTCTAACAATAATATGAGTAAAAAGGGTAAGAAAAATAGTACTTTTGAACACTTATCAAATACCAACCGCGAAGAGCAGTCAAGGCACATTTCTGGATGATTTCATAATAGAGTACACATTTAGTTGACCCGCAATGAGTTTACCGGTAAACTATTCAATGACGGGAAATAAAAATCAACATCACTAGCAAAAGCCTTTCTAAACCGCAAATAAGCAGGTTCAGAACCCGCAGTCTTAGGCCCTTCATGTAGACGGATCAATAGATGTTAATAGAGCTAGATCAGGCATACTATTAAGTGGACCCAGTGCAAAAGCAAAATGGAAGTATGTGCTCAGCATTACGTTCACCCTTTCCAACGCAGCCGAGTACTAAGCATTAATAGTAGGAATAGAGCTCATGTCCAAACTCAGGATAGACATATTACAAATTTTTATAGATTCTCAATTGGTCGTGAAGCAGCTATTTAGAGAATACGAGATCCACGACGAAACACTCTTCAAGTACCATCTGAGGGTGAAATGTTACAACGAATGCATACATTTACGCTTTACTTCACAAATAAATATTTTACTCCTCACATGAAAAATTTATGTTAGACTAATTCTCTATAATACATGATTGTTAGCAAAGTTTACCCTATATACTATAATGCAAATCCCTAGAGGAGACAATACTAGGGAGGACGCTTTAGTAAGACTGGCAACTACACTCGAAACCTAGAGACAAGATAGATTCTTAATGGAGTACCGAGAGCAGCCTGCGTTCACAGAGGAACACCAAATATGCCAACTTGATATAGGTGACACCTAGATGATGCCGATCGCCATATACATCAAGTCAGGGGTATTACCTAAAGACAAAGCACGGTGACTCAAGATAATGCATCGGGAGCTCAGTACGTCCTTATTGACAATGTCTTATATAAAACATGCTTCACACAACCTATATTGCGATGTTTGGGACCCCATAAAGCTAGTTATGTGTTGAGGGAAATCCACAAGGGAATAGGCGAAGACCACTCTGGCTCACATGCGTTGGCACAAAAGGCTACAAGCAGGGCTTCTATTGGCCTACAATGCAAAAGGGATGCTAAGAAGCTGATAGCCAAATGCGTATTATGTAAAGAGTTAGGTTCAACCCCAAGACAGCCGATAGAGCTCCACAAATCCATCATGAGCCCGTGGCCATTCGCAATTTGGGGCATGTAGCAATCTTTCCTTCGAATGATTTGCTGAAAAAATAAGGTTTTAAAGGTTTTTGGAGTCTCTCGGGTATTAAAAATATGTATTCTGTGGGGTTTTAGAAAAATTGTATTTCATTTAAAATGGAGTCGACACCAGCCACTAAGGTAGGCCGGACACCATAAAACCAGAGATTTGAAAACTGTCGGGTTCAGGAGTCGGTTACGGATGAGGAAGGATTAGCACCCCCACACCGACCAAAATTGATACTTTAATAATTACCGCTTTATTAATATTAAACTTTCCATATTAAACTGACGATTAAAATAAAATTTGGTTATAAATGCGAGTAAATTTTAAGGGCCACGTTATTCGAGAGTAAACCGATAGACCACCATCACTACGCTTGATACTGACCATGTTTACGCTCAAATAAAAGGGCACCGCATTGACAATTAATATTCCGTTATGCAATCCTAACCAAAAACATATTATAAATAAACATATCTAATTAACACGACATTTAACAAACGACATAACCATAAAAATATGTCACGATAATCAAAACTAAACATGAATATAAACAAAAAACATGTGATCATGGAGAAAAGGAAAAAAACATGCTTCAAGATTAAATTAACTAATTATCACGTGCTTAAACATAAAGAAACCAATGCAATACGTGTATGACATACATAACACGATGATAAACTAATAAACCAAAATAACATATTAACATATATCAAAACTAATGTTCAAAATGAAGCATATGACACCACCTGCACACATAATAAAGATACATGGTTAAATTAACAAAATTTCCACACTAACATGTAACCTAAGAAACAAAGTGAATTTAAAATACATGCTACCAAAATATGCATACACCGTGAACAAGATTACACTATATGACATATTAGCATGGTTACACCAAGGAACATAAATGCACATACTAAAAAAATCACATGTAGAATAAATGCATGAGAGAAAAAACATGCTAAAAAACATAATAACAACATGTAATAAACCGAATGAAATACATGGATAAAAAGGAGGCATATAAATATATAAAAAAACTATCAAACTAGAAATATAAATGCATTAAACTTAAACAATAGAGACATAGAAAGGACTGAAATAAAACAAAATTAAAATAGAATGACAGAAAATAGATAAATAAAAAACGCATTTAAGGACTTAATTGAGAATCTGGTGTTGTTCAGTCTGAGAGTGTTTCAAAGCACTTTTGGGGGCTTCTAGTTGCTCCAGTGCTGCTAAAACTTTGGACATTCGAGGCCTGAGTTTAGTGGGTGTTAGGCGCATAGGTGAGCGATGCTACCGCATTGGGGATTTCCGAATAGGAAGTGGAACCGGAACCTGGCCTTGTAACATATTTTTGGGTTATGTAATAATATTGGACTGGACATTTAATTTAATTGGGTTTTCAACATTTATCTGTTTATATATACATATAATAATAATAATAATAAAAATAATATGTATATACATACACACACAGACACACATACGTATATATAACATACACATACATTCAAATACTTACGAGTAGCACATACATAATTAATACAAATATACACATTAATTAATATATACATGCAAACAATGTGAAGCATACGTGACCACACATACGAAACACATACCATAATAATTACTAATACATACATAACATAACATACATGCATTCACACATCACATATATTAATAACACTCAAGCAAATAATATATGTAATCATGTAATAATAATAATAATTAATTACTATATTAGTATGTCGCAATATTAACAAACACGGATAAAAATGAGTGATTACAGTTGCCCTTCTTTGCTTGTTCTCGCAGAACGAGAACAAAGCAAAGATTATAAGCACTCATTTTATCCGACTTGCCTATTTGTAGCTTTGGAATCATGTGTTCTTCTGGAACTCTTCGCTTTTCCTCGGCCGAATCTTCATGCTCGTATGTTCTTCCTATATAGAACTTCTTTACCTTTCGATCTTGGAGCTACAGGCACTTCCTATATAGAATCTTTCGCTTTCTCAGGTGGATCCTTGGACTAAAAGCTCTTCCTATATAGAACTTTTCACCTTGGAATCCTGAAGTTAGGGTTCTTCCTATATAGAACTTTTCACTCTGAAGCCTCGAGTTGTGAGTCCCTCCTATATGGAACTTTTCACTCTGAGATGGTAAAGCTTGGAGTCCTTCCTATATAGAACTATTCGCCTTCAACGCGGTAGGTTTTTCCTATATAAAACATTCTGCGTCACGGATGAATTCTTCCGGCCGAGGTTCTTCCTATATAGAACTGTTAGTCTTCAAACCCTGGAGCCATAAGTCTTTCCTATATAGAACTTTTAGCTTCTGAAATCTCGGAGTTACGGGTTCTTCCTATATAGAACCTTTCACTGCGAGGGTTCGAAAATGTAGGCCCTTCCTATATAGAATTTTTATCTTCGAATAAGGGATTCACGCCAAACTGGCTACTGATCTTTTTGGACTCATGCTACTAAGGCTGCTGAAATCTTTCTTCAAATTTGGGGATTCATGCCAAAAATAGCTACCGAACTTTCTGGACTCACGCTAATAAGGCTACCGAAATCTTTATTCAAATAAATCCACATCTTCAGAACGAAGTCACAGATCAAAGTCGTTGGTAATCTGTAAGTACCTGTTTAAAATAGACAAAATGTTATGATAAATGAGTTAGCATGCTCCTAATCCTAGGGATGTCTAACTATACATGATGCATGAATGTCAATATTCTGATGCGTCTGCTTTTGCCATCAGTCAATCCTGACTCTCTGCCTGATTTCTCTTCCTTTTCTTCTTCTGGTGGCGGTACCCTCTCTCACTGTTGAGTTCAACCAATTCCGCCTTTCTTTTCTAAGTTTCTGGTTCGAAATTCTAAAGTGCCCTTTTGGGTTTTCGCTTTAGAGTTTTTTTTAGATGCCCTTACGGGTTTTCACTTGGGAGATCTCCATTGTCGTCTTGAATATTTTCTCAGACAAGTATGAATGGTGCATGACATTGGTTATCTTATTCTGATGTTCGAAGTCTTCACCTTATCACGCATCGACATACATTATATAGAAAGCTTGAGATCAAAGTCAGTTCTATTTTCTAATCACCTGCATTCCCATGGTTAGATCATAATAACGCTCAGAAATCTTTTGTTTATCATAAGTCTATGTTAACATGTTTGCATGATACTTATGAAAACAATGAGAAGACAAGAAAGGAAAGGCACAAAAATATGATTTTATTACCATTAAGGAATCGGAACAATTTTAGAAAAGTCATGGCAAACATGAGGACAAGGGAAAGTAGAACATGAAATGCAAAACCCCAAAATATCCACTGTATAAATAATGTGTGGTCCTGTCAACCGAAATAGAATCTTTACCCGGAGCTTATTCTTTTGGTGCCCGTGCGGGTAATTCTACTTGCCGGAGGCCTAATCTCAAAATTTATCCGAGCCGCCCTTAACGAGTTTTCAACTCAGATTCTTCATTTTCTTCAAGACGCCCTTTTTTGGGTTTTCGCCTTGAGCTCTTCTTTTTATAACCTAAGGCGCCCTTTCGGGTTTTCGCCTCATTTTTCATTTTCAATTTTCTTTTATATGAAGCGCCTTTTTAGGTTTTTGCCACATTTCATTTTTCCTTTTTATTTTTTCTTTTTTTCTTTTTGTTTTCTTTTTTTTCAAACATAATACTTCTTAACTAAATCGAAATTCACATGATTTTTCAATTCCTCTCCATCATTTCAGTTAGAATCAACGCTCTTCCCGAAAAAGCCTTCTTGACGACATATGGCCCTTCCCAGTTAGGCATCCACTTCCCTCGAGAATCTTTCTGAATTGGAAGGATATTTTTAAGCACCAAATCTCCCCGAGTAATTCTCTCGGGTGTACCTTCTTGTCATAAGCCCACATTATTCGTCTTTGGTACATTTGACCATGGCAAATGTCTTTCAACCTCTTTTCTTCAATGAGATTTAACTGGTCAAGCCTAGTTTGCACCCATTCTGATTCGTCCAGTTTTACTTCATTCAGAACCCGGAGTGACAGAATCTCAACCTCAATGGGTAGTACTGCCTTTGTGCCGTATACAAGAGAATAGGGCGTTGCCCCTGTTGATGTACGAACAGATGTCTGGTAGGCGAACAGAGCAAATGGCAGCTTCGCATGCCAATCTTTGTAGGTGTCAGCTGTCTTTGCAATGATCTTCTTTATGTTCTTGTTTGCCGCTTCTACTGCCCCATTCATCTTAGGACGGTAGGTCGTGGAGTTATGGTGTGTTATTTTGAACTGGTTGCACACCTCAGTCATCAATTTGTTATTTAGGTTGGAAGCATTGTCGGTGATAATCCTTTCCGGCAACCCATATCGGCAAATGATCTCCTTCTTCAATAACTTGTACACTGTTGTCCTTGTGATATTGGCATAAGATGCTGCCTCCACCCATTTAGTGAAGTAATCGATGGCAACCAAAATAAAACGGTGCCCGTTGGAAGCCTTCGGATGAATCTGTCCGATAACATCCATGCCCCATGCTGCGAACGGCCAAGGAGCGCTCATGGTGTGTAAAGGTAAAGGAGAAGCATGGATCTTGTCAACATATATCTGGCACTTATGACATTTTCTGACGTAATCGATGCAGTCTCCCTCTATAGTCGACCAAAAATAGCCATATCTCATGATTTTTCGGGCTACTGACAGACCATTGGCGTGTGTTCCACACAAACCATCGTGCACTTCTACCAAAATTTCCTTCGCCTTCTGGGCATCTACACATCTCAACAACGTCTGGTCATGGCTTCTTTTGTACAGAACCTCCCCATCCAGCACATATCTTATTGCCATCTTTCTAAGCGTTTTCGGTCATTTTCGTTTTCCCATTCGGGATATTTTTGAAACTTGATATATTGCAAGATATCGTAACCAAGGGTTGTCATCTATTTCTTTTGCACATTATAGCAGTGAACCGGTCTCTCAAAGGTCTGATCTCGATTGGCTTCATTTCCGCTTTAGTATTTGCTTTGAACATGGAGGCTAGGGTTGCCAAGGCGCCTGCCATCTGGTTGCCTTCTCTAGGAAGATAGGTGAAACTGATCATTTTAAATTCTTTAATGAGCTCTCGAATTAATTTGTAGTATTTGACTAGCTTCAGATCCCTAGTTTCCCACTCTCCTCGTAACTGATAGATTACTAGGGACGAATATCTGAATACTCGAAGTTCTTTGATCTTTCTTTCGATGGCTGCATTCAGTCCCATGACACAGGCTTCGTATTCATCTATGTTGTTTGTGCAAAAGAATTCTAGCCTGCTGGTGAAAGGATAGTAGACGTCTTCTGGAGAAATTAGCACAACCCCGTGACCAAGGGCATTGGAGGCTCCATCAAAGTAAAGCTTCCATGACCTGTCGTCTGAAACAACGCCTTTCTCAGTCGTAATGCCATTAGGTCCTCATCTGGGAAATTGAAGTTCAACGATTCATAATCATCTAAAGCACGACTAGCTAAGAAATCTACTATGACGCTTCCTTTCACGGCTTTCTGGCTCACATATACAATGTCGAACTCAGATAACAATATATGCCAGCGGGTCATCCTCCCCGTTAATGCTGGTGCTTCCATTAAAAACTTCAAGGGGTCTAATTTGGATATCAACCAGGTGGTATGATATAACATGTACTGCCTAAGCCTTTTGGTAGTCTAAACCAAAGTACAACATAGCTTTTGAATTGGCAGGTACCGTGTTTCGCAATCAGTAAACTTCTTGCTTAGGTAGTAGATGGCTTTTTCCTTCTTCCCAGACTCATCATGTTGCCCCAACACGTAACCCAACGAGTTTTCAAAAACTGTCAAGTAAAGGATCAAAGGCCTGCTTGGTACCGACGCGACTAAAATCAGAGCATTCGTCAAGTACTTCTTAATCTTCTCTAGAGCTTCTTGACATTCTTCATCCCAGACCCCTGGATTATTCTTTCTGAGATATCTGAAGATAGGGTTGCACTTATCTGTCAATTGGGAGATGAAACGGGAGATATAGTTCAACATTCCCATGAAGCCTTGAACTTCTTTCTGGGTATGGGGAGGTGGTAGGTCCTGGATGGCCTTTACTTTTTCTGGGTCGATCTCAATCCCTTTCCTGCTCACTACAAACCCCAAGAGTTTTCCAGATATGACCGCGAATGTGCATTTAGCCGGGTTAAGCTTCAGGTGGTATTTCCATAGTCTTTGGAATAGCTTTCTCAAGTTTTGAAGGTGCTATTCCTCGGTTCGGGATTTAGCGATCATATCATCCATGTATACTTGTATCTCTTTATGCATCATATCATGGAAAAGAGTCACCATCGCTCTTTGATAAGTCACCCCGACGTTCTTGAGTCTGAAAGATATCACCTTGTAACAAAACGTGCCCCACATGGTTACAAATGTGGTCTTCTCCATGTCTTCTAAGTCCATCTTTATCTGATTGTATCCTGAGAAACCATCCATGAATGAGAACCATGAGTGTCCTACGATATTGTCAACCAACGTGTCAATGTATGGTAAAGGGAAATTGTCTTTAGGGCTTGCTCGATTGAGATCCTTGTAATCTACGCACATGCGGGCTTTCCCATCTTTCTTTGGCATCGAAACAATGTTTGTAACCCATTCAGGGTATTTGGAAACCTCCAGGAAACCATCATCAAACTATTTTTTACCTCTTCTCGGATCTTTAACAGCATGTCAGTCCTCATTCATCTGAGCTTTTGCTAGACTGGTTTGCATTCTGGCCTCGTTGGCAGCTTGTGCATCACTATGTATGTATTCAACCCCGGCATATCTTGATAAGTCCAAGCAAAGACGTCATTGAACTCTTGGAGCAGGGCTATCAGTTCATGCCTGGTTTTTGAGGAAAATATAATCTCAATTTTCACTTTTTTTCTCTCATCATCGGTTTCCAAGTTCATAATATATGTTTCTTCTTGGTGGGGCATGATTTACCTTTCTTCGTTGGCCATCAACCTTACCAACTCTTCAGGGACCTCGCATTCTGCTTTGTTATTCCCTCTTCAATTTCTGCCGAGATCTCTGGGCGTTTGAAATCTACCTCGGGATTGGATTCAAAATCATTCATACAGTTAATTATGGGAATCCTACATGAAATGAGAACGAATGTATTGGGAAGAGAATGATTTTAAATGAAGTGAACGGATATGAGTATGAAATGAATGAATGAATGAATGAAGTAAATAAATGTTTGCCATTTGAGAAAATGGGGAATATATTCTTTCATTGCAAACAAAAAGTTAACATAGATGCCCTATACAAAAGATCCCCATTGCATATGGGCAAAACAAAAGGGTTGGTTCGGAGCATTACTCTGATCTAGCCCTAAAGATTACAGGTAGATCAACATAGCTCTAATTATCGAGAGTTTCCTCGGGACGGCATGGGTGGATGCTGGTCAACACGTTGCTGCCATTGTCATCTTCAGCTATCATGTTGATGGACATCCCTTCAAGCGATTCACTGAACATCTCGTTCTGGTTAAGTGTGTTATTTTCTCAAATTGCTTCTTCTACTTTCTGTCATGTACAGTCAATTCCTCTAAAGACAAAAATATTCTTTTACATGAGGGAAAGACATCGGTCTCCATGAAATGTCTTCTCTTTTGAGTCTAGCCCTCATTTGTTCTTCTTTTCTCCTATACTCATCTCTCCTTTGCTAAGCACTTAGTTTGTAGCCGAGCCCAAAACGATCTTTCTTGGTGATGACACTTCTGGGTCGTAGGCTTCCTTGTAATCTCCTTCCCAGCCCTATTCCTGTTTTGGTTCCTCGACCCAAAGTTTCAAAGACGGTCATCTTATTACAGTTAGACAACCCAGGGCAATGGATCCTGTTACCTTCCGCAACAAACGTAGCATTTACAAGCTCTAATGCTCGGAAAGAACATTATGCAGCATCTTCATCATTCTGGATGTAGGGGGCATCCGACGTTATTGAGGCAACAATTTCATGCTCAGCCTCTATAGTGACCAGCTTGTCTTCGATCACAAATTTCAATTTCTGGTGGAATGACGAGGGGACTGCTCCAGCAAAGTGAATCCATGGTCTTCCCAATAAGCAACTGTAGCTTGGCTTTATGACCATTACCACGAAATCAAATGTATACTCTGTCAGCCCGATCAACAAAGGCACCTCGATCTTTCCAAGAACTCCCCTTTGAGTACCATCAAAGGCTCTCACGGTATTATGACAGGGTTTCATGTGGGAATTATCTATCGGTAGCTTTTGTAGAGTTAACAACGGTAGTACATTTAGCGCTGACCCATTATCAATCATTACTCATGGCAAAACATACCCTTTGTAGTGGGTAGTGATGTTGAGAGCTTTGGTGGACCCCATACCTCCTTCCGAGATCTCGTCATCGCTGAATGTAATATGGTTGTATGCGGTGATGTGCCACACTATTTTGTCTAGCTTAGATACAGAAATGTCATCGGGTACGAACGTTTGGTTCAGCACCTTTAACAATGCATCACGATGCTTTTTTAAACTCAAAAGCAACTCTAACATCGTGATCCTTGTAGGTTTCTTTCGCAGCTGTTCCATTACATTGTATTCACTGTGCCTCGGGAATTTCAGAAATTCTTGTGCTTGAGTCTCAGTTATCGGCTGATTAACCTTTGGAGGGGGCTCATCTCTAAATATCTGTGCAGGACCAGCTGATTTACCTTTTCCCTTATCCTTTGTAGCTTCGGCCGATTAAAGGCTTCTGAAGAGTAGCACTTGTCGCTCCTCATAAAGTGGCTTACTTCGTTGACGATTTTACATTTTTCGTATGTTCATCTTTTTTTGTTGGCTCTTTTTCTACCATTTTTTCTTTCTCCTTATCAGACTTCGTCTTCTCCGGTATGGTTACGTTGGCTGCATAATTCCAAGGGGTTCGCCACATGCCGTTGAACGGGAACGGGGCAAGAGCCGAGATGATGATTTTAAGGGCAACCTTTACAGCTTCTCTTTGAGATGAACTTGCTTCCTCTGATCTGGAGGATACAACAAAGGGCCTGTCTCTCCCACACTTGAGGTTGGGGCTATCAGACGCACACACATCTAACCCCTTCCTTCCTACAACCTTCTCAAAGAACTCTATCTTTTTACTGTCCATCAGCTGTTGAATCAATCTCCTGAACTCATAACATTGCTGGATGTTATGCCCTCCGTCTTGGTGGAATTTGCAATAAGTTGTACACCCCTTCTGCACCACTACCATGCCCTTGACAATCAAACGGGCCATGCATAATTATTGGAAAACCCACCGTAAGGGAGATTTAATTGCTGACACATCCTCTTTAGCCTTCTTGGCAGAGTACTCCTCGATAGCGTTTACTCCGCGGTTTTCGTGATTAGGCAACGGGTTAGCAACCATATTCGGTTCCTCGAACTTTAATACCCCATAATTGATCAGACTCTGTACAAGTTTCTTGAATATGGGGCAATTTTCAGTGGGGTGACCAGGAGCACCGCCATGATAATCGCAATGTGCGTTAGGATCATAACATGACGAAAACGGAGGTTTGAACGAGGTAACATAGTACGGGTGGACCAAATCAGCTTTGTGCAATTCAGAATAAAGCTCATAGTACGAAACAGGCAACAGAGTAAAGGTTGCTTTCTCCTTTTCCTTTCTTGAAGCTCTCTCTTCTCTTTGGTTTTGAGCATTCCCTGTCGATGCTTGCGGTTGAGAGATTGTAAAGTTCTTTGGGGCATTGTAAGTACTCATAGCATTTACCTCATTCTCTCTCTTCTTGTTGCACTTTCGTGAGTTATCCCCACTGTCAATTCTGCCACTCTTAATCGCCAATTCAAGAGACTCCCCAGTCCTGATCAAATCGGTAAAGCTCTGAGTCGTATTATTGATGAGGCGATCGAATAGTGTTCTCTTCAGAGTATTCACGAACAGGGGTGTAATCTCATGTTCAGGAATTGGTGGCTGGATCTGAGCGGCCACCTCTCGCCACCTCTGGGCGTACTACCGCAGACTCTCGTTAGATTTTTGTCCCATATTTTCCAGCATGATCCTACTGGGAGTCATGTTTATCACATGCTTGTACTGCTCAATGAATGCTTTCGAAAGGTCCTTCCAGGTCTTGATATTTGCCCGACTTAATTGGGTGTACCACTGGATTGCTGCTCTAGTTAGACTATCCTGGAAACAATGGATTAAAAGCTTTTCGTCCTTAATGAAGGCCACCATCTTTCTGTAGTACATGGTCACATGCGCGGAAGGACACGAAGTTCTATCATATTTGTTGAACTCCGTAGTCTTAAATTTCGGTGGTAAAACAAGGTTAGATACTAGGCTCAAATCACTAGCCTCATTTCCTGGCTCCTCCGGGGCTTACAGTGCTCTAAACTTTTCCTCAATGAGACGAAATCTTTCCTCCCATTTCTTTTCCACTTTCTTTCTGATTTTCTCGACCAACTTCAGATCTGGCACCTCTTCTTCATAGAATGCCTCTGTATCAATGGGTTGGCTTTTACATGCCCCTGCCTAAAGACTAGTAGATATCTCGACAGGGTTAATATATACTCTTTTTTGCTGAACTTGGCATCGTTGGTTGAACCTTGCTGTGAGATGCGATACCTTCTGGCGACTGGGTGACTTCATCTGTAACATTTTCTTTCCCCAAGGCTTTTTGCCAGCAATGCAGTTATGTCGGATACTATCGCAGCTTGTGATTGAGCGATCTGCTCGCTGAGGCTCCGTTTGGCATCATCGAAATGTGCTTCCAAATCTTTCTGCCCCTTTTCCAAACTGACTATTATGTCCTCCATTAATTTGCTTTGCAACCGAGTAAAGTATGGATGTTGAATGGTTGCGGCTTATCTTTTAGTTTAACTGCCATAATATTTACACTATTAATATTTTTGAAAAGAAAGATGAATGCATGTATAATAATGCAAATTTCATGATTCAATGCAATAATGTATGGAAATAAAGGTACTGATTCCGCTGGTAGTCACCCTTTTGAACTACTTTCATAGGAATTAAAGGGTCCAGATTACAAAATATCAAAGTAGAGTTCTACACATAAGCCCTAGCTCTATCTCCTAACTTCTCGATAGCCCTGAGCAGCTTGATGAACCTAGGTGCTTCTTTCATGTCTGAGGTTATGAAAGGTCGAAGAACTTTAGCTTCTATAGATAAATTTGTCACATGTCCCGCAACTCGTCGTATCTCCACCATCAAGGTCGTGTAATGTTGGTCTCTGTCTTGAATCATCTGGGAGGTATCACGAAGTCTTCCCCGCCAATAATTGTCTCCACCTGCTGCAGGTTCTTCAAATACCTGAATTCTCCCCCTGTAGTCCTAAACAGTTGCTTCGAGTGACTCGATATAGGCCCGTAACATGCCAATTTCGTGTTCTCTTTCTTGTAGTTCGATAAAGCCATTCCTTTAATGATAGGTCTGAGAGGACTACTCCAATTCTGTCAGTCTCCCCTCTAACTCGACGTTCTGATCTTGGCTCTGATTCAAGCTTTGGATAGTGTCATTGTACAAGTTTTGCATCTCTAGTAGTCTATTCCTGCTCCCCATAGATTTCATCTTCCAAACGGCAGTGTTCTCCCTTTCGTATATGATTGCTTGCTTGCCTTTGTCAATCTCTTGCCTAGCTCTTTCTTTCTCTTGGTTAGTGGCGTCCTTAAAAGACTGTCTTTCACTCTCGATGGCTAACTTGCAACTTTCTATCTCTTTCTCAATTGCTAGCTTGCTTTTCTCTCGTTCTTCTTCAACTAAACGCAACAGTTCATTCTTTCCTTTTCCACGGCTAGAAATTGGCTTCGGCTGGCATTCTGTACCTTCGCTTGAAGCTGGAGAGTATGCTTCTGATAAAGGGCATTCTTCTCACTCAGATCTGCATTCAGCTTCTTCAGTTGCCTGATGGTCTCATCTCGTTCGTCGACCTCTAAACTTGCTTTTTAGAGCTCATCCATGTGCTGCGTTTGTAAATCCTTCATCTTCTTCTTAACTTCCTCGAGTTTACTTTGTAAAATATCGGCCTCGGACGGTACTATCCTCATATGTTCTTCGAGTGACATGGTTGGTCCTTGGTCAGGTTCTGAAATCTTATCATTAACCCTCAGACGCCTCCAAAGATCGTAATTCAGGGTGTTCATAGTCTTAGTATCTCCTTCTACTCTTATACGATAACAGTGATCCCAAGCTCTCATAATGGTCTGAACCTTCACCCTGAACTCGACCTTGAACAAGAACTCACTTCGACTTAAACCGGCAGTGACTGAAACAAACTGTCACGATTCGAATTGCCGGGACACCAAAAGCGGAGCACAAGTAATCCCACCATATAGTCCTAGCATCATCAACCATTCATAATCGCCACAATTGTATAGGAAGTAACTAACCCTGCCGAGCCACGAAACTCTCCACACTATGCCTTCGTCTTGTATGTTCCTAAAGATTTGGGACCATTTCTTCATGTTTAAGTCTTCTCATCATTCCTTCGCTAAGTACTCCCGCAAAGGTGAAAAGTCTCGAAATGATATTCCTGGTAAAACCCTTGTTGGTGTCTTCCACATATGGCTCTAGATCCAAACCTGCAGTAACTGTGCACACCCTCTAAAACGTCTCTCTTTATGTTTTTGGCTCGTATTCAAAGAAATGAAAGTTCAGCCAAAATGGATGGTACTGGATTCGCCTTCCACTTTATACGCTCAAATAGGTCTAGAATGGCTATATCGATGTTTCAAAGAACCCTCAGAAAGATGACCAAACCATATATTCTTAAGGCAAATAGGTCTATCTTCTTTACCTCATCTAGGTGCGCTGGTATGATGTCTCGGATACTCTCTCAAGCAAAAGCTAGGTTGTCTCATCGGACCTGGATAAGTCTATTAACCCAATCATCGCTCATTTCGAGAAAAGTTTTAAGCTTCAAAGAGTAATTATGGTTCTTCGGCGGCTTCGCGTAGATCCAATCTTTCTGGACATTCTTCTGATTAGGTAGGGTTGTGTACTCTTCCACCGTAGGTATCATATCTTGACCGTTGAAAGTGAAGCAGCAAAAAGTAGGATTCCAGAACTGAAAGATGGCTCGGAGTAACGGCTGGTTGACCCGGACATACATCAACTGTGCTATGTCGCCGTAACTATCACATAATAAGTCTTGTAGTCTTCGATCTCATCCTTCCCAAATCTTTGTAAGATCCCATAGGTCATTCTGTTGAAGGCTCATGTAGGTGTACCCTGACACTATGCGCTTGCTCGGCAAACTGTTACCTTGGGTCCTCTGATTGACTTCTGACCAATGTCTGACGGCTGAGTTGAGTTCGTCCTTCTTAAGATACCTTTTTTTCCATGATGAAAGATTTTTTGATTGGGCAAACCACTTGATCCAGTACCTTTATGTAATGCAAATACAATGATATATGCAAAAAAAACAAAACAAAAAAGAAAATGAGTCAGTACCGGATAAAATCAATAAATACATAAATAAAAGGGCAATTTAAATAAGATAAACAAACAAAACAACCCTATTTATATCCCGTCTAAAACACCTAGTTTATCTGCATGGCTATAAAGGGTGGGTTTTTATATTCTCTACATGCAGTGTTGGTGCTAGGAGGTACCCAATTTGTCCTTGTTGTCCCCTACTAAGGGTAGCAAGGCCCCCGATCATCACCCATTATAGGCTCCTTTCAACCAGGTTCAATTCAAGGGGACCCATTCGCTTATGCCCCTACGATGGAACGATATCCTCACGAAAGCATAAGGTACTCGAGCCCCGAAGGTACTTTGTTAGGCCCATACGGAGGAATGATATCATCACAAAAGCACTAGCGTTTCCCCCCACTTAAAAGGACGTGTTTATATGCCAAATTTTAAATGCGTTAAAATAAACAAGCAATTATAACCGAATGTTAATTTAACAGTCACTTTAATCCAGAACTTCCGATATTAATAAAGCGGTAATTATTTAAAAGGCTTGACTCTCATTTGTTTTGGAAAACAAAAATGTCCCCAGCGTAGTCGCCATTTGTAGCGATCTTTCCTTCAAATGATTCGCTGAAAAAACGGGGTTTTAAAGGTTTTTGGAGTCTCTCGTGTATTAAAAATATGTATTCCGTGGGGTTTTAGAAAAACCGTATTTCATTTAAAATGGAGTCGCCACCGACCACTAAGGTAGGTCGGGCACCGTAAAACCAGAGATTTGAAAACTGTTGGGTTCGGGAGTCGGTTACGGATGGGGAATGATTAACACCCCCACACCGCCCAAAATTGGTACTTTAATAATTACCTCTTTATTAATATTAAACTTTCTGGATTAAAGTGACGATTAAATTAAAATTTGGTTATAAATGCGAGTAAATTTTAAGGGTCATGTTATTCGAGAGTAAACCGATAGACCACCATCACTACGCTTGATACTGGCCACGTTTACGCTCGAATACAAGGGTACCGCATTAACAATTAATATTCTGTTATGCAATCCTGACAAAAAACATATTATAAATAAACATATCTAATTAACACAACATTTAACAAAAGGCATAACCATAAAAACATGTCACGAAAATCAAAACTAAACATGAATATAAACAAAAAAACATGTGATCATGGCAAAAAAGAAAAAAACATGCTTCAAGATTAAATTAACTAACTATCACGTGCTTAAACGTAAAGAAACCAATGCAATACGTGTATGACATACATAACACGATGATAAACTAATAAACCAAAATAACATATATCAAAACTAATGTTTAAAATTAAGCATATGACACCACTTGCACACATAATAAAGGTACATGGTTAAATTAACAAAATTTCCACACTAATATGTAACCTAAGAAACAAAGTGAATTTAAAATACATGATACCAAAATATGCATACATCGTGAACAAGATTACAATATATGACATATTAGCATGGTAACACCAAGGAACATAAATGTACATACTAAAAAAACACACATAGAATAAATGCATGAGAGAAAAAAAAAAGAGCATGCTAAAAACATAATAACAACATGTAATAAACCGAATGAAATACATGAATAAAAAGGAGGCATATAAATATAAAAAAAATTATCAAACTAGAAATATAAATGCATTAAGCATAAACGATAGAGACATAAAAAAGACTGAAATAAAACAAAATTAAAATAGAATGACAGAAAATAGATAAATAAAAAACGCATTTAAGGACTTAAGAACCGGGTGTTGTTCAGTCTGAGAGTGTTTCAAAGCAGTTTTGGGGGCTTCTAGTTGCTCCAGTGCTGCTAAAACTTTGGACATTCGAGGCCTGAGTTTAGTGGGTGTTAGGCGCATAGGTGAGCGATGCTGCCGCATTAGGGATTTCCGAATAGGAAGTGAAACCGGAACCGGGCCTTGTAACATATTTTTGGATTATGTAATAATATTAGACTGGACATTTAATTTAATTGGGTTTTCAACATTTATCTGTTTATATATACATATAATAATAATAATAAATACATATATACATACACACACGGACACACATACGTATATATAACATACACATACATTCAAATATTTACGAGTAGCACATACATAATTAATACAAATATACACATTAATTAATATATACATGCAAACAATGTGAAGCATACATGACCACACATACGAAACACATACCATAATAATTACTAATACGTACATAACATAACATACATACCATACATGATTCACACATCACACACATATATATTACATATATTAATAACACTCATGTACGTAAATATACGTAATCATGTAATAATAATATTAATTAATTACTATATTAGTACGTCGCAATATTAACAAATACAGATAAAAATGAATAATTACATGGCATCGAGCCCATTTTTGATGGCAATAGGTCAAAAGAAATAGCTGCTAGTCGTCGTAGACTACTTTACAAAGTGGATAGAAGCGAAACCACCGGCAACGATCACAAAAAAACAAATAGAGGGCTTCTTGTGGAAGCATATCATCTGTAGGTTCGGTATTTCCAAAATCGTCATCGTAGACAATGGAACTTAATTTCAGAAGCGGTTTAGAAAATTCTGTGAAGGTCTCCACATTGTGTTGGCTCAAAGTTCTGTTAAATCCCCACAGACGAACGGTCAAGTTGAAGTGGTCAATAAGAAGATCCTATTTGTACTAAAAAAAAGGTCAGAGATGCGAAAGGAGTTTAGGTAGACGAGCTTTTAAGGACATTGTGGGCATTGCGGACAACCTCTTACACCGGCACAAGTATAATACACTCTAAGATAAGTTTATAGTATCATCATACTATTTGAATTTCTTTAAAATACATAAAAATACTTGTGTTAAGTCCATAATCATCCCAAAACAGGAGAAACACAGTTCAATTTGACACATGGTACAGAGGCGGTGATACCAGCAAAAATAGGCATGCCAACACACAGAATCGCTCAATACAATGCCTAAATAAACAGTGAAGCATTGGGAATGAATCTGGATATGCTTAAGGAAATTAGAAATGAATTGGAGATAGCAGTGGGAGGAAGGAATCATATAGTTGCCAAGTATTGCAACTCTCGCGTAAAGAACAAGCAATTCCAAACAGGCAATCTAGTACTGAAGAATACGGAAGCTAGCAAGCCACCGACAGAAAGAAGAAAGATGGCCCTAAATTGGGAAGGACCGTATAAAATCCAAAAGGTGATTGGATTCGGGGTATACAAGCTCGCAGAATTAGATGGGAAGGAAGTTCCAAGAACGTGGAACGCCAGGCATCTAAGGAAATTCTATATTGAAAATGTATATTTCAAAACAATACCTATAAGACTTAAGCTATGTTATGCATATTATAAATTTTCGTAAAGCGACCAATCGCCAAAACAAGGTTTCGCTAGCCGCTTTTAAGTAAATGTGCATAATAAAGTGACCGATCGCCAAAATAAGGGTTCACTAGCTGCTTTCAAGTAAGTGTGCATAGTAAAGCGGCCGATCACCAAAATAATGGTTCATTAGCTGCTTTCAAGTAAGCATGCATAGTAAAGCGACCGATCTCCAAATCAAGAGTTCGCTAGCCACTTCCAAGTAAACGTGCATAGTAAAGTGACCGATCACCAAAATAAGGGTTCGCTAGCCGCTTCCAAGTAAGCGTGAATAGTAAAATGACCAATCACCAAATTAAGAGTTTGCTAGCTACTTCCAAGTATGCGTGCATAATAAAGCGACCGATCGCCAAAACAAGGGTTCTCTAGCCACTTACAAGTAAGCGTGTATAGTAAAGCGACCGATCGTCAAAACAATGGTTCGCTAGCCGTTTCCAAGTAAGCGTGCATAGTAAAATAATCGATCGCCACATCAAGGGTTCTCTAGCCGCTTCTAAGTAAGCGTGCATAGTAAAGTGCCCAATCACCAAAATAAGAGTTCGCTAGCCGCTTCTAAGTAAACGTGCATAGTAAAGCGATCGATCACCAAATCAAGAGTTCGCTAGCCGCTTTCAAGTAAGCGTGCATACTAAAGCGACCTATCGCCAAAACAACCATCCACTAGCATCTCCAAGTAAGCGAGAAGAAGAAAGAAACATATATTCTAATTCAAGTTATATTCAAGTTGATTTGTTGCAAAAGAAGGCAAAAGCAATTTATATTCAAGTTGGTTTGTTGCAAAAGAAGGCAAAACCAAGCTATATTCAAGTTGGCTTGTCGCAAAAGAAAGAAAAATCAAGTCATGTCCTTATTTAAGATTGGTCTGTTACAAAGTTAAAACACCATAAATTAACAAGCTATTCATTTCCACTATTTTTAAGTTTCCTTAACCAGAGCAATAACCTGAAGTTCAAATCCCTTCAAGAATCACCAATAAAATAAACAACACACCGTGATTGCAAATGTTAAGAAAACAATAGTATCCGACAAGAAACCCATACACCAGTCGAGAGGCAAAGCGCAATTACAAACATTATAAGAGTGTCAACAATTATTTATTGAATAACCCAAAAATATTAAATTTTGAAGCTCAAAATACACAAAAAAAAAACAACTTTAAAAAAAGAAATTAAGTAATAAAGCAATAAGACAAACTTTTACTTCCCCAACAAAAAGCTCAAAACATTGATTACTTCAAAATAAAATAATAACAACAAAAAGCTATTCAGCCCCCTAGAGGTACTCGATGCCCCAGTATTGTCTACCACGTAATCACCAATAGTATCAGTGGGGTTATTCAAGGATGTTGGTATACTTGGCTCGATTATAGGAATGATCACAACTTCCTTGTAATCAGAAAAAAAATTCTTCCAAGAAGACCAAAAAGGATTCCTCACATCAAAATGTACAATTACCTCGCAAAGAGCATTAAAATCTACGTTGGTAATATCGAATGGACCGTGTGCCACTTAAAAATTGAAAACAGTAGTATCCCGCGCCTTATCCATACCGGTGACATCAAAGCAGAGGTCGCATCCACAGCTTCCTTAACTTTCTCAGCTACCTCTACTTTATGAGTAGCTTTCAACACCGTCATTTCATTTTCGTGAGTTTCCTTCAATTCAGTCAACTCCCTTGAGAACCTAGCTGTGTTCTCATCTGCCTTCTCCCGCGCACACTCTAGTTCCTCTTTGAGCTCTCGAATCTCGATTTTGAAGCTTTTCTCCAGTCAAATGAATTAATTCTTTCCTCCTAAGAAAACACTTAGTGTCCTCATCTATCTTGGAAATTTGCTAAGAGTGTCTTTTATTCAGCTCTTGTACTCGCGCCCATGTTTCTGCTTCATGTTTTTTTTATTAGCCCGCGAATACAATTTATCGTTTTCCTCTACAAACTCCCTCGCGTTCCTCTTCACATTATACTAAACGCAACTCAACTCTTGCATAAGGCCCCAGCTTCCCTCAACAAACCTCCTAATGCTAGTACATGGCATAAGAGAGGCGAAACTATATGCGTATAGTCTTGATAGTCTCCTAGAAGTGATTTCAGGATGAAACCAACTCTCTGTGTCCGCAAACCCCTCCAAGAATAGAACACATTCCATGGAGCGAGAGATCCGAGCCCTTCACTAGAAGAGAGGCCATGGGACAGTGATGCTAGAGGAACTATCGCAACCATAGAAGGAGATGAAGAACCAGCAGACGCGACAGTGACAGGTACACTGCCTACAGTATAATGTACAACAACAGAGTATACACCATCGGTTTCTGTAAAAACATCAATAAATTAATAAACTTAAGGCCGAAAATAAAACAACTTAATAAAGTACATGTCACGCAGTTAAAAGCAAGCTACCTAGAGGAATAGAAAAAGAGGGCAGAGTAGTCGTCAAGCCAACAAGAGAAGGAATTATAGTACCTTCAACCGAATATGCAGAAGGAGAAACACCAACAGTAGCAGAGTTTGACAGAGGGGGACAATAAAACCGCCGAAAACCCTTCAATAGCCCCTGTGCTCAACATCGACCTTTTACCAAGCTTCTTATCGTGGCCAATCATCAGACGTATCTTCAAACTATAAGTCCTTACTACACTTTGCTTCACTAACTCCAGCATATCCAATGAGGCCGAACCTCTGGCTACTATACTCGAGGCCTCTACAACTAAAACAATAAGAACACTAGGAGAACTCCTCAGATAAGAAACAACAGCAGTCGCGCTCACTAAAGATACTACAATGATTGTGGGAGTTAACAAACATAGGGAATTTATTTGTCCACTAGCGGGGGCCTGCGAAGACGTCACCTCCTCTAGAGCCTGTGAATCTATTTCATCGCTAACAAATGTAAAAAGTGATATCTCTGACAAGTTAGGAGAATCCATCGATTCGCCCTCAACATCCTGCAAAGAGGCCACCACATCTCTCGCGGATAAAGAAAAACATAAATTTAAAAAGTTATAAATAAAAGAAAAAAGAGGGAGAGCAACATCTTAAGATAAAACCCAAGTACTAGCATCACTAAATTACCTCCAAAAATGCACAGCGAAGCACCACTTGTGTCCATACGTCTTTTTGTCCTGTGTTCCAAACGGATAGAGTTACCCTCCTCTTCCGAAGTAGATGGAATCGACGAACGCTGAGTTACCCATTTTTTTCCCTTATTACTGCCAGCTACAATAACATTCTCACCTCGGCTAGAACCAGGTGGAGTGACACCAACATAGCCTAAAGGAGCAACATCCTCACTAACCCCACTTTGAGGAGCAATTTCTACCTGATATCTCTGGTTCCTTTTCATGACCCAAAATAATCCTTGCCACGCGATTGTTGCCTTCTCTACTGAAAGGCCAAACCTCTACACGAATGGGCACATTCACTAGAGATTCTTCAGGGAAGGTATGGAAATTTGATTCATCCCAACCATTTAGACTATTGTCCTCCAGACAATGCACCCACACATTCCTCAGAGTGCCTCCCTCCTCAAACCGCAACGGAGGATCTCTTTCTAACCTTTAAAGAAGTATTATCTCACCATGTGTTAGTTTATTCAAGTCCGATAACTCGATTCTCTCCTTCGTCGGGCAACGCAAAATGATGAGAAAGGGAAAACCTCCAACTTTACACTCCACCTTAATATACTTATGTCTATCCAAGCGACGGTTACTAGCATAGTTGCTCATTGCTGGTATCCTCCCGGTGTGCAGACCAACTGACACAAACCCTTCGCATTCTTATCATTCCCCACCATCACATTGTAGTAATAACGAAAAACTTTAATAGAAGGTTTATCCCTATGAATTTTGTAATTCAGGAAGTACATCATCAAGGTCCACCAACTCATACCGATTAACTGGCCTAGGGCCACATCAAACCAGTTCAGACAATCTACAAAAATAGGGTGAAGTGGTAAATGAAATCCGACCTCAAAAGCAAACAAAGGGATGAAACACCATAACTTACCTTCATCAGAGCATGCACTCAAACGATATGTCCCCTTCGACAAACTAAACTGATAATGAAAATGATTCACAACATGAAGACCCCTACATTCCAGAGCCTTACTCATATCATTAAACTCAATTTTGCACTGGTACTCATCACTAACTGCAAGAGATGAATTAGCCATTAAAGCAATTTTCTAGATCTGCTACTCTGTTTTCCTTGAACTCAAAGCCGACAAAACTAATAAATGAAAGGTAAAAAGAGGAACACCTAGAAAAGGCCTATTAATAGCCAAAACCTATGTCTTCTACAAGACTCGCTAATAAAGAGACTTAATAAGTGACGTTTGTCATGGGCCGTCAGCCGAGGCCCGAGTCATTGGCACCACGGGGTGCACACCAGGGTTCCCAAGAGGTTCAGATAGAGATCTTGGGCCCAAAGAGACCACCAGACTTAGCCCGATCCGTGGGAGATTCTAGAATGCATATCCATCCACTTTGACCTATGTAAACTTGCCTTGTATACATAGGATTTGTTACCATAGATAGATAAGAATATTCCCAGAATTGTACCATTGTGGTTGGTGGGCTTTGATCTTAGCTGTCGATGTAAATTTGTATAGACCGTCGGATTAGGGGGAACTCAACTATAAATAGAGGCCTTCCCCTCCTCATTTCATGTATCCAAGTTTCCAAGGAATAAAGGCATTTACTCTAAATCCTCTGAGTGTTCTGAGTGTTCTTTCTTTGTTCTTGAGCGTTCTTTCGAAGTTCTTCTTCGCTTATCTCTTTTGATCCGATTCCGCGTAGAACGTTTTGCGTTTGTCGGTACTTGGGAAGTTTGATCTTCCGAGAGGGTTGAAAAGGCTTACTTAGGCGTTTGTCTTGAGTCACATCGCCTAAGGCCACACGGTGGGCTGGTTGGAACTCTAACCACGTGACAGTTGGTATCAGAGCCTTGTTCGAGTAACGTGAGCTAGTTCGAGGCGCGAAGCATCGAGTAGAGATGGCACCAAAGAAGGGAGAGAATGCTGCTGCGAGCCAGAAGGGTGTGGAGACCCAGGCGGACAAAGGAAGTCGAGCAAACTCGAGGGACAAGTTGTCGGCACTCGAGGAGAGGGTCACCAGGCTTGAGGGATCTATGAAGGATTCTGCGGAGCGACTCGACGTGGTGGATACACGGCTCGAAGAGATGGATGACCAGGGTGATCAGTCAGAGGGAAAGAGAGATGCTCTCGAAGCCATGCTGAAGGCATTGAGGGTGGAAATGGTAGATCTGAAGGCGGAAGTGATGGTTTATCAGGCTGCCATGCGGAATGGTGTGTTAACCACGACGACACCTAGACCGATGAAGGACATTCCGAAGCCAAGAGAGTTCAAGGGGAACCGGTCGGTGAAAGATGTTGAGAACTTCATTTGGTGCATGGAGCGGTACTTCCGGGCAATGAGCATCACAGACGATGCCGAGAAGGTAAATATTGTTGTTGTTTACTTGACTGACGTTGCTTTGTTATGGTGGCGACGTAGGTGCCTTGATGAGAATAGTGGAGGCACGGTCGTTGGAACATGGGAGGAGTTCCAAGCGGAGTTCAAGCAGCAGTTTTGCCCGAGTAACACGGAGAAAGAAGCCAGGACCAAGTTTAGGAAGCTTCGACACTATGGATCCATTGCGGATTACATCCAGGAGTTTAGTGAGCTACAACTCCTTATCCCCGGCTTGTTTGAGAAGGATGCGCTTTTCACGTTTATGGATGGATTTAAGCCATGGGCCAGGACCGAGTTAGAGCGGAGGGATGTGCAGGAACTTTCCAAAGCCCTAGCCATTGCGGAGTCCTTGACCGATTATAGTGCTTACAAGTCCATGGAGTCCAAGTCTTCCAAGCCCCATGGCAAGGGTATTGGTGGGAGAGACGAGGACGTGTCTGGAGATAGCAGCGATGATGGCAAGGAGAGGCCATCGACCAAGCCAGACCAGTATGCAAAACCAGATGATCGGAAGGATCGAGGATCCATAAGGTGCTACCATTGTGATGGTCCACACGTAGTGAAAGACAGTCCCAAGAAGAGGAGCCGCCTCGATGCCATTGTCCAGGAGGACGACGAATCAGATGGAGAACCCGGTAGAGTTGGTGCAATCGCTAGCATCAAAGGAGGGAAGCCGAGGGTAGTAAAAGTACATCAAAAGTGTTACCGATGTAAGGGGCCGCATTTAGCGCGAGAATGCCCTGATCGAGTCAGAGAAGTCCAAGGAGGACGAGCCCGAGAGTGATGAGGTTGCGAAGCTTGGCTCGATGATATTGGATTCTGTCAAGGCGAGGAAGGGCCAGAAGCAGAATGGGTTGATGTTTGTCGACATCAACGTGGCGGGACGATCGAGGAGTGCTTTGGTGGACACCGGGGCAAGCGATCTGTTCATGTCCAGGAAGGCTACTGAAAAGCTTGGTCTTAAAGTTGTGGACTCAACCGGTAAGATTAAGGTGGTGAATTCAAAGGAAGTTCAGTTGTGGGGACAGTGCGGAAGATCGAGTTGCAGATTGGGGATTGGAAGGCCAAGGAGAATTTCGAGGTAATCGAGCTAGATGACTTTGATTTTATTTTGGGACTAAACTTCCTTGACCGTATTGAAGCTCTCATCATTCTGTTTGCCAACGTCGTGTGCATCTTGGATCCGAGACAACGGTGCGTTGTGCCTGTGTGCCGCGATAGCGAGCGAGGAACCAAGAAGCTGACAGCCATTCAGCTTGTCGAAGATGTTCCAAGCCAAGGAGGCATCGAGTTGGAGGCGACAGTTGAGGACACTACCTTGGATGGGCGAGGGTTGCCCGAGGCAGTTAGCATGAAGGCGGTCGAGGAGCCATCCATGAGCGAGGTGGCCGAGGCATCGAACTTCAATGAGAGAGAAGTGTCGATGGGATTTGCATTGCCGAGGAGCAATGGGTCATCAAACTTCAGGGACGAAGGATTGATGTGTAGAGTAAATGCCGGGAAAATGAGTGAGGTACGTCTTGAACACGGTGATAGTGTGTTACAGTTTGATTTGCTGGATTTGTTGGGTGTAGGGCGCAGAAAACCTAACCCATCAGATGGAGTTGCCAAGACTTGGTGCGGGTCGAAGCAACCTTTCAGAGTTCCGAAGGTTCGTTCGGTGTTCAACGTGAAGGCATCCAAGTTTGTGCACAAGGATTGGGAGAGTCCAGATCGGGGCAAGTCAGAACTGGTAGGAAAGAGTTCCTACAATCAAGATGTACCTGAGACGGGAAATTTTGCATGACGGTGCGAGCCAAGGCGAGCAGTCCTTATGGGGAGACATCCGAGTCAGAGTCCGGTGCTCTTTTTGGGGAAAGCGGTCCTTATGGGGGGACAATCAAGCCAGATTCCGAGTTGGGAGCAAGCCAAGGTAATCGGAATGAAGCTCCAGGATCGATCTCAACCTTGTTCGAGAGGCGCGACGAGGGCGTCGCCAAGTTTGGTGGGGGAGATTGTCACGGGCCGTCAGCCGAGGCCCGAGTCATTGGCACCACGGGGTGCACACCAGAGTTCCCAAGAGGTTCAGATAGAGATCTTGGGCCCCCCAAAGAGACCACCAGACTTAGCCCGATCCGTGGGAAATTCTAGAAGGCATATTCATCTACTTTGACCTATGTAAACTTGCCTTGTATACATAGGATTTGTTACCATAGATAGATGGGAATATTCCCAGAATTGTACCATTGTGGTTGGTGGGCTTTGATCTTAGCCGTCGATGTAAATTTGTATAGACCGTCGGATTAGGGGGAACTCAACTATAAATAGAGGCCTTCCCCTCCTCATTTCATGTATCCAAGTTTCCAAGGAATAAAGGCATTTACTCTAAATCCTCTGAGTGTTCTGAGTGTTCTTTCTTTGTTCTTGAGCGTTCTTTCGAAGTTCTTCTTCGCTCATCTCTTTTGATCCGATTCCGCGTAGAACGCTTTGCGTTTGTCGGTGCTTGGGAAGTTTGATCTTCCGAGAGGGTTGAAAAGGCTTACTTAGGCGTTTGTCTTGAGTCACATCGCCTAAGGCCGCACGGTGGGCTGGTTGGAACTCTAGCCACGTGACACGTTTCACATACGAACAATCTATTTTCCCAAATGTGACAACTGTAAGAACCACATCAGTACACTACTTTAATAATGACAAATTTTTCAAAATATCAAAACTTTTTGCCATAAAAATTCCCGCCAGAGGAACTTCAATCCAGAATTTCCCAGGTTCTCCAAGGTCACTTTATAACATTCTCGCACCTGGGAAGCAATTGTTAATACCTGCGAACACCCACCGCCATGTGTCAAGGGATCGCGACCCGCGAACAGCAATCCACCCCTGTGAACCCCTGCGAGGGCGAATAAGTAAGAGCAACCCGCAAACTACATAGTCATCTGGGCGAACGATGCTCAACGACCACATGTCAGCACATGCGATAGCTTTTGATGACTAAGCAAACCTACAACGCCGAATCGCAACTAATCCGTATATAGCGCACATGCAATTGAAACCACGAAGGAGGAGGGGAGACTTAAAAAAGACCCAGGATCGGACCGAATCACGACACCCTACCAGAACCCAAACTACCATCGGAATCCTTACTAGACCGTCATCCACGACTCTTGTTGACTTTGTCAATCAACAAAACTTTGAGCTGTCTTTGCTCTCAGCCTATCATCACCACTTCTCAACACCTTTGCCACCATGTCAACCGGCGTGGCGCATTAGATAAGCAGAACCGCACTTCGGGTGGATATTATAAGGTTTAATGACTTACAGTGCGCGCACAAAGACCACTATCTTACAAGTATTTATATTGTGGAATTGGCTGGGAGGTTACATTGTCAATCAAAGCCATTGACGCACTCTGAGTTCAACTTCATGAAGCCCCTCGTTCTGTTCATTTTCAGTTTGACGTCCTTTTTCATCTCTGTCTCATTGTTAACAGAAACCGGAGGAGCTGTTGCAGACAATGATGGTGTTTATATCGTGTATATGGGGGCAGCGACGCCGAACAAGGGTTCATTAAGGGACGACCATGCTCAACTTATGAGCTCATTGCTAAAACGGTGAATGCACTAAAACATCTATTGTTTCAAATTTTGAACTTCCTTGTATTTGAAGTACTCTGATGTCGAAGGTGAAAATTTTCATTTGCTCAGGAAAGAAAATGCCCTTGTTCACAGCTACAATAATGGTTTCTCTGGGTTTGCAGCACGTCTATCAGCAGAAGAGGCTCATTCAATTGCCCAGAGACAAGGAGTTGTGTCAGTATTCCCCGACCCTGTGTTAGAACTCCACACTACTCGCTCTTGGGATTTCTTGAACCTTCAAACTTCGGTCGTGATTGACTCAAATCCCAACTCGAACTCGAACTCAATGTCTCAAGATTCGGATGCCATCATTGGCATCCTAGATACAGGTAAAACATGTTCACCAATTTATAGAATTCCATCGTATTTGTTCTCTCTGGTTGTCGTTTTGTTTTTTGTAAGATGTTTATCACGCAATTCGCAATACAAATTTCATTTCTTCAAGTTATGTGAGCACTAACATGAAATACAATGACATAGGAATTTGGCCTGAGTCGGAGAGTTTCAACAACAAGGCCATGGGTCCAATTCCATCACAATGGAATGGCACTTGCGCAGCAGCACAGGATTTCAACACCTCCAACTGCAACAAGTAACCTCTCAGCCATATGATCAATTACGATTTTATTAATCCCCTAAACAAGTCCTAATCGTTTGTTTGCCAACAGAAAGATAATTGGGGCAAGATCCTACGACGTTGACGAAAGGTCGGTAATAAGGTACCATTCGCCGAGGGATATGGTTGGACACGGTACCCATGTAGCGTCAACGGCAGCAGGAAGTGAAGTTCAGGGTGCATCTTACTACGGGCTGGCGGCAGGGACAGCCAAGGGAGGATCCCCAGGGTCAAGAATAGCTGTATACAGAGTATGTTCCCCTTTTAATGGATGTCTTGGATCCAGCATATTGGCAGCATTTGACGATGCAATAGCCGATGGGGTTGATGTTTTATCAGTCTCTTGGGTCACCATCGTTTCTAAAACCACACATAACAGATGATCCCATTGCCCTTGGAGCATTCCACACGGTGCAAAATGGAATCACTGTGGTTTGCTCCGCAGGAAACGATGAACCGGACCCTGGATCAGTTGTGAACGCTGCACCTTGGATCGTGACTGTCGCTGCTAGCACAATTGACCGGGACTTCGAGTCTGATGTTTTACTAGGTGACAACACAGTAATTAAGGTAGTGATCATCTTCTTTGTCATTTCTCTTGGTTTTCAGCTGACGGGTTCCATCATCTCTTTTCTTTTAACTCGTACACAGGGTGGAGGCATTCATTTCGCCTACATTCAAAAGTCTCCCGCATATCCGATTATATATGGAAAATCAGCCAAGAAAAAAGAAGCAGATGTAAACGATTCAAGGAACTGCCACCCAGATTCCTTGGACCAAGAACTCGTCATGGGAAAGATTGTTGTATGTGAGAATCTAGATATGTTATATTCACCTAGCGAGAAAAGGAATGAAGTGAAGAAGCTTGGAGGTGATGGAGCAGTCCTGATTGATGATGAATCAAGGCAAATCGCTTCCTCATTTGGTATATTTCCCGCATCGGTGATCCGTACAGAGGACAACGCCAAGGTTCTTTCCTACATCAACTCAACAAAGTAATACATTCACCTAAGTCAAATTAATCTCAATTAGATCATGTTTGAAAGTACTTCTAATTATACCCTTCTTGAGATTCGTAGAAACCCAGTTGCCACAATCTTGCGTACTACATCACCCACAAAGTACACACCAGCACCTACCATAGCATATTTCTCATCTAGAGGCCCTTCAACCATCCCAAAGAACATTCTCAAGGTAACTCTTATCTGGTCCATTGTTACGGAACTTGTTTCTTCCTAAGCTGATATTGATGAAGCTATACCATTGAATGTCTTGCAGCCAGATATCGCAGCACCAGGGGTTAATATTCTTGCAGCATGGATAGCAAATGACACAGCTGAGGCGCCAGAAGGTAAGGACCCGCCATTGTATAATGTGATCTTAGGAACCTCTATGGCATGTCCCCATGTTTCCGGGATTGCTGCCACAGTCAAATCAAAAAAACCCGACATGGAGCCCCTCTGCAATCAGGTTATGACAACAGGTGAGGAACTAACCAAACAAATATACACTTGCATTTACATTGTAAAGACTGTAATTTGGTTCGACTAATCCATGACTGCTTCCAACCGAATTACAGCAACTCAGATAAATAATCTGAAAGCCCCAATCACGACTGAGAAAGGTCCCGACAGGGCCATTGGAACTAGGCCTAGTTTACGAGACGACTGCTGTTGACTACTTGAATTTCCTCTGCTACCATGGATATAATATAACTACAATAAAAAACATCGCCAAAACTATCCCAGAAGGTTTTACTTGCCCTGAGGAGTCAAGCACCGATCTTATATCCAGCATCAATTATCCATCAATAGCTATTTCAAATTTCAACGAAAAGGCAGGCAGGAAAGTAAACAGAACTCTTACAAATGTTGCCGGCAACGGTAAATCAGTGTATACTGTAAGTATTGATGCGCCTGCAGACCTGGATGTTCAAGTGGTCCCAGACAAACTTCAGTTCACTAAAAATGGTGACAAGTCATCTTACCAAGTGAGCTTCTCAGCTGCAAATCCGCTAAAGAAAGATGCATTCGGATCCATAACATGGTCCAACGGAAAATACAAAGACAGAAGTCCATTTGCTGTAAGCAGCAAAAGTGATGACTAGGGGCTAATATCCTTAAATAAGCATTGGAGCAATGTGTTCAACATATATAAAGAAAGACAACAGGATCCACAAGTAGACCATTCCACTATAATAAATGTGTCTTTTAACTCTCTTTTGCCCTGGTTTTAGCATAATCTTCTTCTAGTTTAACCTACACGTTTCATATCAACGTATGCAAAATCGCACCAAAAAAGGCAATAAATTATTTAAAAAAGCAACATTTATTAACACATTAGATATCAACCCAATGTTCTTAAGAGCATTCAAAAGTAGAATGAAAGCAGAAAATAGAAAAAGAAAGGTTAAACTACGTTCAGTTCAATGAGGATCCTTTACTCAAACGCCCATTGATTCTCGCGACGAACCTCTTCCTCTTCCTCCAGAGTAAAATCATTCTTAATATTAAATGTCTTGCGGATTTCCTCCGGCGTTTTGCCCTTTATCATGTCCGCCACGGTTTGACAAGTCAGGTCCAACAAGCTCTTAATGTTCAAATAATTAGCAGCCTTCAACAAAGAAAAGATCTTTAAATGTACATTAAGTTAGACTCTAAATCCCCCCCCCTCCTAAAAAAAAGTGGTGAAAAAGGAGGGCATTACCAGGATGAGATCAAAGAGGGTGGTTTGATCGACCTTGACGAAATCAGCATCCCAGGCTTTAAGCTCATCTTCGAGGGAGGCTGAAGGAACCTCGGGCTCAGATGCTTCGACGTGTTTCTTGCAATACTCGATTACTTTAGAGAGGATCTTGCTGGTGACGTTGGGTAAAGGGATGCCGTTATCAGCGCAATCGTCCTCAATCATGTGCTTGATCGTTTGTGATTCCAGAGCCACCGCCTCGTCCACCTCAAAGTTCTCGCCGTCGGAGCTCTTCAGTATGATTTTCCAACCCGTAGATGACATAACGATGGATCCAAATGGCAAGTTTTCAGAATACTAATCTAAAGAGGAATCAGAAAAGGGAATAAACTAGAGATTGGCACGATACTATGGGAGGGTCTAAAATAGGTGGCTAAAGGATGAAGAGAGCGTGTCAGGTAACAGGGGTGGAGTTTTGCCTAGAGATAAATTAAAGGGTAAACACTAAACTATTAAATTTTTTTCTTTTAGGTCACCATCCTATTTTTTTGAAAAAATATCGCTAACATTATATTTTTTAATCACCGACCTTTGATTTTTTTCGTTAAAAATTAACAGATATAAGAACCTGACATGATATAATAATAGTTTTTATTTTTTAATATGAATACGTTAGTTTTATTAGAAAAGAAAAAAAATTAAAAATATAATGAGAGTTTACAATTCAGGTAAACAAACTTGATTCAGACGTATTTTTATAAACAAAAAAACGAAAACTAACATCTTTAAATCATAATCATGACCATACAAAGAGATGGTAAAAATCCTAACTCAAAGGCTCGAAATAAAATATATACAAAGATCACCAAAGCTCGGTGATTAAAGGTAAAAACCAACAACAGACAACATTAAAAAAATGCATATTGCAATAATAAGGCACATAGACAACACGGTCATTACCACAACTCAATCGCATATAAGAGTGGTGACTATGAGCTCGTATCCAAATCCAGTTTGAGAGACCAAAATAGAAAAATCAACAAATCCAACATTGATAAAAAATCAAATAAAAAAAGTTGTCAAACGACCGATTAAGAGAAAAAAGCGTGCCAAAAGACATAGAAACCATATCAAAAGGTAAAGAAAAGTGTGTCACAAGAACAACGTTATTGAATTTAAAAAGTAGGAAATAAAGAACAAAACAAAGAAAAAAATTACCGATAGTCAATAACCAACACCAAAACTAGTATCACCGTCGGTCATGTAAAGACGACAAAGAAAGAAAAAAGTTGAAGATGCTAGATAGAAAAAGGGGATGATAATATCTCTAAACTTAAACACTTAATCAATTTATTTACGATTCATTAAATTTTACATTAATATTTACAATTTGTTTAATTTGAGCATCGTTTTAATTTTAAATAATTCAATATATCTAATACTCTAATAAGATAATGCCATATATTATTATTTTATTCAAAAAATTGTTACCCATGCATGCTTGGCATGTGTTCTTACATTTTTAATATTAAAAAGTTTCTTGGATTTCTGCTTCGTCTCCATTGACCCATGGCTTCAGTTTTATGAGATTATCAGTTTTAGCTCTTGTTTGAGTGTTGTTGTACGGTATTGTGAGATTGATGAAAAATTATTAGATGGGTTTGGCTCACCACGTCATTTATGGTCACATCCAATAATGGCTCATCCCAATAATATTGTCGAGCTTCTCATAGAAAACGTTTCCTAGCATTGTATGCCAAGTCTAGTGGCAAAATATTGCTTATCAGGTAGTTGACTATGTCAGCATACCATGGCATGGCATTAACTGCAAGCAAATATTCATCAAGAAATTCATCTCTTATAACAGTGGTCCCATTTTCAAGGTGATACTATAGGCGTGAAAAGTGGTCAGCTACCAAATTTTCACTGCCCTTCTTGTCTCGGAGCTCGAGGTCAAATTCTTGTAATAGAAGTGTCCATCGGATTAATCTGGGCTTGGCATCCTTCTTTGCCAAGAGGTTCTTCAAAGCCGAATGATCTGTATAAACCACAACTTTGTTACCAACTAGATAAGATCTAAATTTATCAAAAGAAAATATAACTGCAAGAAATTCTTTCTCAGTTGTGGAATATTTCAGTTGTGCTCCATTTAATGTCAAGCTGGAATAATATATGGCATGAAAAACTTTGCCACGCCGTTGTCCCAAGACTGCTCCGACGGAATAGTCACTGGCATCGCACATGATCTCGAATGGTTCATTCCAATCCAGTGCTACAACTATTGAGGCATTAATCAATCTCTCCTTAAGTTCCTGAAAAGCTCTCAAACACGAATCATCAAAGGCAAAAGCAACATTTTGTTCCAACAACAAGCATAAAAGTTTAGAAATTTTAGAAAAGTCTTTAATGAAACGACAATAGAAATTTGTATGTCCCAAAAAACTTCTTATACCTTTTACACTTGTAGGTGGTGGCAAGTGCTTGATTACCTCAACTTTTGCTTGGTCAACCTCTAATCCTTTCTTGGTTACTTTGTGCCTAAAAACAACGCTCTCCTTCACCATGAAGTGGCATTTCTCCCAGTTCAAGACCAGGTTTGTCTCAATGCATCTCCCCAAAACTTTCTCCAAACTCTGAAGATATTCCTCGAATGTTTTGCCAAACACCGAGAAATCATCCATGAATATTTCCAAGTTGTGCTCTATCATGTCAAAAAAATAGACATCATGCAACGTTGAAACATTACTGGGTATTACACAGCCCGAATGGCATCCTTCTAAAAGTAAGTGTCCCATAGGGATAGGTAAATGTGGTCTTCTCTTGATCATCAAGGGTGATAAAAATCTGGTTATAGCCTGAATAGCCATCCAAAAAATAATAGAAAGCTTTACCTGCCAATCTGTCTAGCATCTGGCCGATGAAAGGCTATGGGAAGTGGTCCTTCTATGCGGCACTATTCAGCCTCCTATATTCATGCACACTCTCCATCCTGTGACAGCCCTGGAGGGAATCAATTCATCTTTGTTGTTTTGTACTACAATTATAGCACCCTTCTTTGGCACGCACTGTACTGGGCTGGCCCACGAGCTATCAGATATGGGATAAATTATCCCGGTATCTAACCACTTAATAATCTTTTTCTTTACTACTTTTTTCATGCTCGAGTTTAGCCTTCGCTGTCTTTCAATGGTCGTGTCATGGTATTCCTCCAAGATAATCTTGTGCATCCAAATAGTTGGGCTAATACCTCAAATGTCTGCCAAGGTCCAACCCAAAGCTTGCTTATAGTTGCTTAATATTTCCAGTAATCTTCCCTCTTGATCATTAGTGAGATCAACAGCAATGATTACTGGAAGAGTTAAATTTTTACCTAATTACGCATATTTGAGGTGGTCTAGCAATGGCTTTAACTCCAATTTGAGTGGCTCCTCAATGGATGGTTTGGGCGCCACAATCTCTCTGCCAGCCAACTCTTGTGGCTCTGGTTTTTTAAAATAGTTTACATCTTCAACCTTCAAGCTTGGTTCTTCAGGTTTGTCAATCATCTCATCATTGCCATCCAGCTCTCTGCATCGTCATCTGTATCTTGGCATAACTTTGCCAAGTCTATAGTGAAAAGTGATTCTAATATCTCATCGGTTTGATACTCCTCGGGATCATCTACACATTTAATATCTTGAAACACGTTAAATGTAACATGTTGATCATTCATGCTCATAGTAAGTTCACCCTTGTGAACATCGATTAAAGCTCTGCCCGTGGCAAGAAAAGGTCTGCCTAATATAATCGGTACATTTACATCAACTTCATAATTTAAAATGATAAAATTAGCAGAAAATATAAATTTGTCTACCTTCACGAGCATATCCTCAATCTTACCCTTAGAATACGCAAAAGATCGGTCTGCTAGCTGAAGTGTCACCGTGGTAGGTCTTGCTTCTATCCCGAGCTTCCTAAAAACAGACAGTTGCATCAAATTTATGCTGGCACCCAAGTTACACAATACCTTGCCTACAAATCTATTTCCAATGGTGCAAGGAATAGTGAAACTTTCTGGATCTTTCAGCTTTGGTTGTAATCGGTTACGTATCATGGCACTGCATCCTTTTGTAAAGTCTACAATCTCAAAATCTCCAACTTTCTTTTTTGGACAGGATGTTTTTCATAACTTTCACGTGGTTAGGCATTTGCTCAAAAGCTTCCACCAAAGGTATGTTGATTTGCAGTTATTTAAGAACTTCTAAGAAACGCTTAAATTGCCGGTATTGCTTATGCTTTTGGAGTCAAACTGGAAAAGGTGGTGGCGGATACACAACTGCTGGCTCCACTAGCTTTGCCAAGGTGGCGCTAGCATTGGGTTCTTGTCTGTCATCATTTTGTTGTCTGGCATCATTCTGCTAGTTGGCATTATGTAATGGGTTGGCTTCAGAAGTTGGTATGGCATCATCATCTTTCATTTATGCTTCTTTGGTGTCCTCTGCTGGCATCAGTTTCTCAGCTTGGCAATAAGTTGACTGCTAGGCAGCCATCTCTGTCTCGCATTGCTTACCACTCTGAAAAGTTACTGCCTTGTATTTCTTATTTTCTTTGTACCGGGCATCCTCAGTATCACTTAGCAAGGCTCCATAGGGTCGATTGCTAAGTGCATTGGCAATCTGCCCTAGCTGAACTTCCAAGTTTCGCATTGATGCCGCCAAACTCTGAACTGTGGCATCATTCCTCTCTATGTATTCTGCCAAAGTCCCATGGTTGGGTCTTTTTCCTTGCTGAGAAGTGTTCTAGGCTCTCGCTGGCATGGCATTCCGATTGAATGCCAGCATGGCATTGCTACCTGCCTCTAAATATTATTGTTTTGACGCTAGGCGTTGTACTGGTTGCTTCCTTGATTTCTCCAGGCCAAATTTGGGTGCTGCCTCTAACCTGCATGGTAAGTATTGGGATTATAATTTTGATTAAAATTTCCAACATAATTTACTGACACAAGGTTGGCAGGACAATCATCCACATGATGATCTCCACATATCGTGCAAAATGGTTCCAATGCCTTGACTTCTTGGGGTTCATTGCTCTTTTGCAAAGTTTACACTATGCTAACAAGATTAGAGATCTGAGCGTTAATGGTTGTCAATGCATCAAGCTCTAACTTTCTGGCTATTTTTGTTCTTGTACCCAGTCTGGCAGTGAGATACTAAAAATCATTGGCAACAATCATCTTAAGGATGTCAACTGCCTCTGTGTAGTTCTTGTCTAACAGTGAACCATTTGCTGAGGCATCAACAACTGTCCTAGCATGTGCATTAAGTCCATTGTAAAAAAATTCCATCTAGGTCCAATTAGGGAATCCATGCATTGGACATCTCATTGGCAAGTCTTTGAATCTTTCTCAAGCATCATATAAGGTCTCGTCATCAGCTTGCCTGAATGCAGTGATATTCCTTAGTCTGGCATTGAGCTTAGGTGGCTAAAATTGCAGTAAAAACTTCTGTCATAGGTCAACCTATGTAGTGATTGATCCAAGTGGCAAAGAACTTAGCCAAGACTTCGTTTTGTCTTTTATTAAAAATGTGAATAATTTCAGCTTCACTGTGTCCTCGTGAACTCCAGGTTGCTGAAAGAATTGACAAACTTCCATGAATTGCTTTTAGTGTTACCTTGGATCTCTAGTAAGTGATCCATCGAACTGTCCTACATTCAAAAGGGTTTGAATCATTACCAGCTTTAGTTCAAAATCAGCTGTGTTTACCTCAAGGTTAACTAGGCCTGGCATCAAATTGTCAACATTCGGTGCCAAGTGCTCTCTAATCGGTCTCTCCACAGCAATGGCAGGCTCGGCAGGGGTAGTTGGCATCCCATTGTGTATTGGTTGATCTTCCTGATTAGCTGGAACACCATCTATTCCTCTATTACCATTTTGAGCCATCTCCCTGAGTTTTTTTCAATCTCCGTAAGGTTCGTTCAATTTTGGGTCGTATGGCCAAGCTTCCGTCTCCGAGCAGTTCTTGGTCATACACCAACCAAAATAATAAAATGGAATAAAAACAAAACAAGTAAATCAAAACAATAAACTCTGTTGCAATCCCCGACAACGGTGCCAAAAACTTGGTCGAACTATGAAGGTGCTTGGCAAAATGGGAGAAAAATATGTTGGAAATGTCTAAAAATAGTGCCACGACTAAGTCTTTTCCGTGCAAGTATACACGATCGTCAAGTAATAAAGTAGTGAGTTGAGTATCGTCTCCATAGGGATTGACTTGGAATTTAACTGCTTTGATTGTTTACTTGTTAAGGGAAAAAAAGATTGTTGAGTTGAAATTGTTTTAGGAAGTGATTAAAGGAAAAGAAATAAAAATAAAACAACATTGGCAAGGAGAGTTGTAAAATGATTAATGAGCGTTGGGAAGGAATGATTGGTTTTCACGTTGTCCATGCCATGCCAGCCTTTAATAATGTTCTACCTTTACATTGTTTACCTAGCAGATTCAAAGTTAGCATTGCCTCTGTCGATGGCAAAGTCCTAAATTAACCATGTAAAAAGCCCTATATGTCTACAGTGAAAGTTTTTCATAAATTAATTTGATTAAGTCCTAATATTTACTCTCTAATGGGTAGACTCACTCCCGAAGTAAGTCCATCTACTTGAACATCTTCTGTCGAAGCTTCTCTCTTTAGAATCTGACAACTAATTGTTGCCACCCAAGTCTGTTAAGATATTGAGGTGCAATAGGCAAACTGTGCCAGCGATCGCTTGACACAGAAGTTATAGAAAAACTGAAGATCATGCCAGATGAATAAAACAATGCCGAAGCATTTTAATTATTAAAAACAAAACATTAAAACAGCGTTCAACGCAAGCATCCCCCACTAACTATTAAATTAGTTCATGGTGAGGGTATCAACCATAAAACCTTCAACGTTTTCTAACAACATCATCATCTTAATAATAAAAACAACTAAACCAAAAGAAAGGTAAGAGAAGAGGTCGGTCGAAGCAGCCCTTCTTGATCCAGGCTTTCCTCAGTGCAGCCTCTCTAGGCCAATCGTGATGGTGAGAGCTATGTGGAGAGATCGGGAAATTGTGTTGTTCGCCTAGAGTGATTGGAAATGCTCTCCTTAAATAGGCGAGTGAAGAAACCCTAGATAAGGTAGATAATTTAAAATTTAGATAATGCTCCAAGATAGGTGCTTGATCACATTATCACCTTATCTAAAGTTTTAAATTTCTAGGGCTGACGTGTACTGGATCATGAGCTGCTTTGATCGGTTATTGGACACCACTTCCTTGTCAGCAGAGCTTGGCAAAATTCTTCTGCCCTCTTATCCATTCCTATTTTTTCAGAGTTGGTTCTAATGCGCTTTTCTCGGGATCTAATCTGGTCCTATTTTTTTTAGCTGATACTTCTTTGCCAAGGGTCTTGGCAGAAATCTTCTGGTCCTTCTACTTTGCTTTGCCAACCGTTACTCAGCAAGTTTTGTCTGGCTTCCTGACCTTCTTGTTATCATGCCCCTTCTCTTTGTCCACGGCCGACATCATAGTCATCATCTCAGTCATTTGCCTTTTTAATTCTTGCATCTCATTATTGTCAGCATCAGCACTAACACCATCTAACGTGTGACCCTTGGATGAACTACCCTTCACTCCTTTCGTGGTTTGTTCCAGACACCATCTCATATTTGCACTCTCTTCTGTCGGCCTAGGAATCCCTTTATCCTTCATGATCGTCTTCTAATGATAACAACTTTTGAATCAATACCTCTATGCAATGAAGATGTAATACAAAAATACAAAACAAAAAAACAAAAGAAATGAGACGGTATGGTAAATTAATTATGTAAGCAAAAAAATTAAATTGATGAATAATTTATAATAGGTTAAGAAAATAACCAGAGAAACGTATTTAAAACAGCAGCACCCTATCCTAAGTCCATGTCTGGCTCTAATGGGGTGGGCTTCTAGAACCCGAACTATCGTTATCGTCTACTACGACAACAAAACATTGATTCGAGAGTATACGACCCCTTATAGCTGAGGCATAACCTCACTATGTATAAGATTGGTATACAATGCAACACCCTCGACCCGGATGTCATATTTGGACCTCAAGCCCAAACCCAAAGCCATAAATTTTCTCAAATCTGTTTAGCCTAATAAAATATTTTCCAAAAACACTAAAATCCTACATGGAAATATAAATATAAATAAATGAATAAATCATTACAAGGGAGCTCTAATTTAATTTAAAACATTTGAACATATGATTTGACAATTACAAACCCAAAATAAAAGATACAGACTTGACCACATAAGGTCCTATGAATACACAGCCCACAAAACTCAGATACCGTACTCTAAAAACGACCATATGCTAGAATATCGTACTAATAGTGCTCTTTGATCCCACGATTTAACGATCAACATACATACGAAAGCAACGATTCTGAACGCTGAGCTTACAAAGCTCAGTGGTACACATCTATTCTACTATACTTCAAGCTAATCATAAACATAAGCATGCAAGCTAGTACGAGCAATAAAGAGAGATAAATAAACATGTAGCACTACTACTAGTCGCCTAAACACATGCTAACATCATAGCAATCATACATGGCTCACAAGGCCCAACCATACCCAAGATCTCATCAGATCATCAAGGGAAAATCTCACAAAGTTTCAACCACAACCAGTAGTAATCAAACCAGTTTAGCCTATGATCACCTAGATATCAGGCTAGTCACACATGTACTTGGGATCACCTAGACATCGAGTACCTACCCTCACTAAATACTCAGAATCACCTAGCCGTCAGGTATGAGCAGGGTCATCTACCCGGGATCACTTAGACATCAGATAGGGAATATCGCATACTCGGAATCACCTAGCCATTGAGTAACATATACCACTTGGGATCACCTAGACATCGAATGCACATAAAGAAGAGAACAAGTAATGCAGTACAAACCTTGGTATCCAAATCCCACCAATCAAATCACGAAATCAATCAAATGCCTACCCAACATACGAGCAACGTGATCACAAGGATCTCTCTATTGTTGCTAATCATCAACACATTATTAATTTTATGTTACCGAGTTGTTAATATATTATAAAAGAGTATAGAATTAATCCCATTTATTATCTCCATTATTCCACATTTTTACATTAATCAAACCATTAATCTTTCACCTCGATTTTTATCTTTAACTAGCATTGTAGGTTATTCAGTTCAGTAGGTATCAATACTCGAATACGGGTATCGATATGGTACCCTTGGTTATTGGTACTTATATGCATACCGATATTAATATTGCTTACTAGAACCTTGGATATCCACAAGTACCGATATGGGTTGACAGCACCGATACAACCCCAAAACGCGTACCGATATAGCTAAAGCTCGTATCGATACCCTATTCACGGGTTCGTACCATTTCCTTAGATTATGATTTTACAAATGCTTACTCAATCCCTAAAGCTTATGAAAGTCATTAGGGTTATTTTGTTTACTAACGTATTTAATCAATTAATATTAATTATCAGGTTCATAATTATTTAATCGAGTATTTATCGGTATAATCCTTTAAGCATAGTTCTCATCAATTCATGTCAATCCATTCGAAAAAACACACAAGGTATCATAATTATCAATCAGTCAACCAATCATCACACATCACACCAATATTGAGTCTCATGATACCGGTCTATAAACACGTTTATTTATCGTCTACCTATTTTGCAAACACTAACATGTAAGGTAATCATATTTATGATGCTCATTAAGCTATAGAAGTTCGAGGTGTATTAACCTTAAGCCAAAGCAATAAATCCCCATCCAAGCTCCTCCAAACATCTCTTGAAATACACTATTTGTGTCTAAAAAACCCTCGGATAAAACAAACAGGACTTCATAAGCAACCTCGTATTATCTGACTATATTATAGAATAAAACGTATAAAAATAGCTTACTGAGTTCGAATTTGGTGAAACGGACTATGCCAATGGACTTAGAACATCGAGAAACCCCCATGTAGGGTCTTTTAAAAAAAGTCAACGCCGGTCAACGACCAATGACGGTGGCTCAGCTCGGCTGGCGACGATAGCTCGAATAGGCTCAATATACCGGCTTGGTTTACAAGCAGGCTGTCTCATTAGGTCGCGGCTTGGCTCAACAAGCCAGCTCAAACGACTGGCCCAACAGCTCAGGCCCAACTTGTTATAACATCCTGGCCGGCCGAACATTGCCCACGCATTAGCAGCGGCACGTGTGGCAATTTTTAGTGGCTGGACGGCGGCTGCAAGACCCTATTCTGACTCTCTCGATGCCGGTGAGCACGATGGTGGCCTCGATTTTTGTTTTGAGAATTCTAACCCCTTCAACTAGAAAATATGTATCTTCCTTTCTCTTACCCCCTCCTATGACGACTCCAATGGAGACATCGCTGGTACGACAATCTCGTCTCAACAAGATGAACACAATGGCGATGGAGACATTGAAAACGAATGGTCAAATCTTTGTAGATCAGAGGGAATCTTCTCTCCTAACTTTTCTCTCATTTTTCTCTTTTCTCTCTCTTCCATTATATTTTTTTCCCATTTTTCAACCACCCTCACATATTTAAATTTTAAACACTAACAAAAACATATATTTTTCCAACTTGGATAAAGCCCATACCTAATTTTCTTAATTGGGCTCTAAATATAAAAGCCAAAATCTGGGTCCGAGACCCGATTTGCTAACCCAAAGTTTGGGTTGCTACATACAGGAAGAAAGAAAAAATTCCAATCACGGAGATGGATACCTCATGTAGGGTCATGTCTCGCTCCCACCGAAAGGAGAAGTCCGGGTAGAAGGCTTATGCATGAATAACAGTTTATATCACACAGATAAAAAGCTATCTCAATTCTTTCTAAAAATAATCCAATAATTATTAGATAAATTAAATTCAAATTATCATTCTAAAATGTCAAAATGCCACGTAAAATTAATTAGGCCCGACTCTCGATTTTTCCCCACGGATTCGCCAAGCTGTCGAAACTATTTTTTAAATATGCATAAAAAATAGCTTGACGATTAATTTTTGAAATTGGGGCTTTACCTTTTAATTCATTTAATCTTGAAAAAAATCATGTTAAATTGGGTTTTGCAATTAATTAATCATGAAAATTGGAATTTTCCTTTTTATTTAATCTTGAAAGCATTTTGGAGTCACGATCGATCACTTTGGTAGACCGGACACCGTAAAACAACTAGAGATTCGTTCTTTTAAAAATTGGGTTTGGAAGTCGGTTACGTGTGGGGAAGGATTAGCACCCCCACAAACGCCCGTTATCGGTACCTTTAATTTTACGTAGCATTTTGGCATTTCGAATAACATTTTGAATTTAATTTAACCATTAATTATTAACTGGATTTAAATTCCAAATGGAGATATTCATTTTATAAGGAAATACATTTTTATATGAATATGAGATTAAAAGCACCCTTATATGTTCGAGGCACCCCATTCATATTCAAGAAATACATTTCCAACATAAAAGGTTTTAATGCATGATCAATTATTGTCTTGTTCATTTTAAGTTCTATCTTAAAATTAATTATGTGTTATTTAATTCTATGAATATTATTTAATTTAAAGACCTACATGAGATAACACCCAATTGCTTGAGCATCATCCATATTTAGGCCCCAAAATTATATAATATTCGTAATTCAATTGATTAATCTAATTGTTTAAGTTCTAATCCTAATTAAGGCTCTAATTAATTAGCTATAATATTTATCAATTTCTAAATTTTAATAAATATTAAGTATTCTACTTATAAGCCCATGTTGAAATAACACCACATTGCAAGCAATGGAACATCGCCCAAATTTGGAACTCCAAAGCTTCCCACTTAATATTCATTAATTTGCTACAATGATCTTCCTAATTACATTATTTAAATCCTAATAAAGAACCTAAGGTTAAGGCTTTAAACAATTAATTAAATTTAGGTGATTAAATTGTCTAACAAATAATCCTATACGCAATATTTAAAATCATGCATCAATCATATAATTTAAAAAATTAAATTTAATAATTAAAACAAGATTAAATTGCAAAGAAACCAACTTTAAAACTTGATTTTTATTACAAATGGTGACAAATTGCATTACACTTTAAATTTTCATGGACCCAAAGAACAATTAAACCTTTTTTTAAAAAAAGTGGATCCTGGGTTAACCCGAATAAAAGAACGCGGATCCTGGGTTGACTCGATGCTAAAACGGCACCATTTTAATTCGTCCTTATAACCCTCCAATACCGAGCTAACTCGGTCATTTGCAAGCCCTTCTCTCTACCCCCCCTCTCTCCCAAAATACTCTACACTCAAACACAAAAAAACAGATGGGTTTCTGGAAATGGATTAAACCCAAGGGTTTTGAGATGAAGTTCATCCATGTTCATCGAAAACATGATGAACTTCAAAGATCCCGGCCAAGCTTCGCCCTTAGTACCGCCTTTCAATCTTCAACCATTATACCCTGTCATCTTCGACGTGTTTACCGACACCGAAAGTTGACTTTCGGCCACCGTAGGCAATCATCGGCCGTTCAATGGCGATTTTCGATCGTCTTCTGATGTCGTATTGCAAATCTAAAATTTTTTAAATATTTTGATTTCGAACCCTAAAAACTCTAAAAACTAAACTCGGCTCAATAGAGCCACCCTTCTTCGACCACCTAGTCTAATTACTCAGCCTGGCCCTCTTCAACTCCGCCATGTATATAAGCCCTGGGCATTATAGAGATAAGTAATCCGGCCACATTTTTGTTTATATTCATGTTGGTTTTATATGCATCACTGACTTTGTTTTCTATTTTGCAGAAACTAAAAAGAAGGGAAAAGAAATACCCTATGGCGGTGTAACAAAAATTCCAATGTTAAAACGATGCCTCTGATATTCTTCTCCGACAGTTTCTAGTCTTCTTTGACGAATTCTTCTCTTTCCGACGTCAAATTGACTTCCCCAGGTAAGCACTATCTCCTTTTTATATTTATTATTATTATTTAATAACTATCATTAATGGCTAATTATTAGATTTGACATTCTCTCACTTACTATTTATAGGTCCGACTCTTGTGATGTCATGGATGACGTCATGGGTGATGACGTCATGCCAGTTGGTGCTAAGAAAGCATAACCCGTACAAAAGGAAAACAGACTAACTAGGGACCGCCATATGGCGGTTTTTAAGCGGAAAAATTAGAATTTTTGATATTTTATGTTTGTTTGGGATGTAATGAGTTGGTATTATCATATATGAGTTGTAAAAATGGGCTGGAAACATTTGAGAATTGGGTCTAGTATTGGGCTTCGGGTTTTTGGATATTTGTAAGGAATTTAGACCGTTTTTATGGACAATTGGATTTTTATTTATGGAATAAACATTTATCTATTTATTTAATTATTTACTAAGAGAAAATGTTATTTAGTGAGAGAAATATATATGTATATACCCATATTCGGGTAAAATTCGGGTCTTACATATATATATATATAAGAAATATATGCCACATATGAAAAAATGAAGATATATATATATATATATATATATATATATGCATGTCTTATATGATTAGAGAAAGTTGTTTAAATCAGAATCAAATCATACTATAACATGATAAATAATTACAATTAAATTTGTATATGAACTCGAAAACTCGACTCGAATTCAAAAAAATTAAATAAAGTTTGAGTTGTAAAATGTGATGTGTCAACTCGAATAAATCAAAACTTTTTGACTCGACTCGATCAAACACTCACCACTACATCAGTCATTCTAATCTTGGAGACTCGAACATCACGCCAAAATCCTCTATCAAAAACAAATATTCGACTCATAACAAAAGCATCACAAATCACACTGCAACAATTGATGTAGGTAGATAATTAAAATTTTGTATTGTTTAATCAATGGTATTTTTAATCTATTTTGAATAATTAAAAGTTAAATTAATATAATTAATAAATCAAATATCCATTAATTGGCCGAGTGGGTAAGGATAATCATCTTGTCTCATCTTGTATGAATTCAAATCTCGACATTTTACATTGGAAATATAGTATCTCTCTACTTAATCAACAAAATAAAAAAAACAAAGAAGACTATAAAAGTTAGGGGGCGTTTGGATCACAGGAAAAAAGATTACCAAGGAGAAAAAAGTTTTATGGGAATCTCATGCCCACGTTTGGTTGGAAGGATTTCCACCAGGGGATAATACTTCATTCTCATCAATAGCGCTTTTTTGGGTTTATGTTGGGAATTCTATTCCCTTCCTTTTCTTTGGCATTTGACAATTCTTTGCATTTAGGACAAACGTGATAGAAACATTTCAGTCATATCCTTCCTTTTGGGGGTTAATTTTGCTACTTTGAGTTATTAAACAAGGCATAAGTACATAATGTAAAAATAAAAATAAATAAATATTAAAAAAATAAAATATGGAGTTTAAAAATATGATAATAAATAAATATATAGATAATGCCCAAAAATATAAATATATAGATTTTTTTATAAAATAAATCATATATTCCAAACGATAATAATATCAAAATATATAATTATATTTATATAAAATCATAAAAACACTTTAAACACCATCTGTTGGAGAAATTATATCATGGGTCATTCCCGCCACATAATCCATGGGACCAACCAATAAAAATTATCCATCTTATTATTTTTTCCTTTGTCATATTTTTTACCAAGTGAATCTTCACTCATATTTATTGTAAATTAATTTTAAAAATAGTTTTTATCAAGTGAAGATTTATTTGGTAAAAATATGACATGGAAAAAATAATGAAATGGGTAATTTTTATTGGTTAGTCCCATGAATGATGTGGCGGGAATGACCTATGATATAATTTCTCCATTTGTTGGTTTTACTTTTTAAGGATTATTATCATGAATTAATAGTAAAAAAATTCAATTTCAACAACTGAAAATATAAATTCATCACATGTTCCCAAATTATAAAAGAGATTGAATAATATCATTAATCTAAATATCTAATCTCACAATAAAATGTGAATCTTATACATTGAAAAATAAAATCTTTATGCACTCGAGACCACAACATTATTTTTTCATATGATATTATATCTCATATATAAATAAATTTACTACTTATGACAATTATTTAAAAATATAGGTTTAATATACTAATTATATTAAAAAGTTGTTACATATTTTTCTCTCAAAATTTACATAGTGCCACGAAAATAGTTATATGAATTTCCTTATAAATATTTTCAATTATATATGGGAAATTTAACATGTTTGAGGCAAATACATCATAAGGGCATTTGATCAAATTTGCTTTCGGTCAATCTTATATTCCCTCAACCAAACATTGTCATCTCATATTCCTGTCAATTAAACCAAACAAGGTAATGTAATATTCCCAGTAATCCGTCAGGTAATATTACATTTCGGGAATCCTATTCCCACAGGTAATCATACATTTCGTGATCCAGACGTACCCTTAGGGTAAACTATATTAGATACTACTAATCTTTAAGTTTAGTATCGACTTTAAAGACTCAGTGGTATACTTGAAGTCTGAACTAAAGTTCAATGCTAAAATAGCATTGTTTTTTTAGTTCAGCGGTGTAAATGATACTAAACTTAGTTGTATTAGGTGAAATTTACACTAAAAGTTATTTTACATTTTTTATAAAATTATCATGTTAACGTTTAACTATAAAAATAAATATAAGTTAGGGGAATGATCAAAATTTTCAAATAAAAATAGTACATTGGCTTAATTTTATAAAAATAAAACGTGGTGCTAAATATTAGATTTTGAAATAGTATAGGAACCCCTAATATATTTAAACCATAAAAAAGAAAAAGAAAACTTCTGTCGAGTGAATTGTGGAGGATGCTAAGATGCATGTTCATTTAGGTCTAAAAAGAGATCATGCATTATTATTAGTGTTGCATCCAACCCACTTTGTTTAAAAATTTAAAGCCCCATGGTTCAGTTCAATATGAGATAATTAATTACACTACACTCAATTTCTAACCTTAAATTATACTATAGCACTTTACTTACTTTACTGTTCAATTATGCATGTTAATAGCCTGCGTCTTAAATCCCCCAACTGCCGAAGAATTATACTATACCATTTTATTTACTTTATTTCGACCCAGATGGCATGGTTGCTGCCTTTTTCTCTTTCTTTTATTTTCATTTTTGTTCTTTTAGGGTAAACGCCAGCTCTTATCAGATTAATTAGATTGTGAGATCCAACAAAAACCAGTACTACATTATTATGAATAAAACACATCTCTTCCCTACCCTATTACGAATAATTAATATTGGAGGATACTTTTTAATGCTTATCTAACATATATCAGTTTCTAATGATAATCAACGATTCTATTTATTATACTTTTAATAATTTTAAGATAATTACAATATAATAATAATAATAATAATAATAATAATAATAATATTTATTTAGATTAAGAATTATTACATAAAACCAAAGATAAAATCATTCTGATTCATGATAAGTTTAAGGCTACCTCCGTGAATGCGGCTAACTCTCTATGAATTCAACTATATAAGCCGCCGCTAAAGTTGTAAAAATAAGAGCTTGAATCTCACTTGTAAATAGTTCAAGGATCATGAAAAGTATACAAACGACTGGAGGTACTAAAGAAACAAGAACAACAACTACTTATTCATCAGCTAATATATTCTCGAAAAGTCGAAAATTAAGTGATAAGGGTTATGTGAAATCCTTGAAAATGTTAATAGATAAAAGAATTGGAGTTGGTTGAATGTATTTACTGAAATACTCTATTTTTTTATAGAAAAACCTGCATAAAAATATGCTACTGACGTGAGTAAAGCTAAAACAACAGTAGTATTTATATAATTCGTGTGTGCGGCTAACTCTTCATAATAATCAACAATACCATTTGATAAGGCACGCGCATTGCAGACAAAGTTGATTGAACAAAGATCTCTTAAAATGAGCATCATCTTTTTCACTGGGACTACTCGTTGGATTCAATTCGACTTATCAATTCTGTATGAATTAAATCAAGATTTGTTATATAAAAGATTATTTATGACCGGTTAAATCTTAATTCAGTTAATCCTGTTGGTATGAAATTAATATTGAAAATTTTATCCAATCTAAAACACTGTAAAGGCGGAATAAATGAAATACAATATAAATTGACGTTTTATCAAATACTCCATAGAATTAAAAATAGCATCTAACTTCAATAAAGTTATCTAGCCTCGATGAAAGAACAGCTTTTTAGGGGGGTTAAAACTGGATTAATTGAGAAACATAGATCACTTTCAATATGAGACTTGATTTATCAGAAGAATCCGTTGATAATCTTCTGAAGAACAGGCCGAACCAATACTTTATAAGCCTTCTTCGTCGGATGATAACTGTCCCAAAAAATATACTTGTCCACATCTGTACATGTCGATGGACTCAGTTGATTACACAACACCGACACCTCTATGTTCCCGGTTCCACAGCACCCTTTGTTTGCAACTTCAAAGCCTAAAAACATACCAACAATTTGAAAAGGTTTTGTTTTTAATTTACCACGGTAAACTAGAGAAATCAATTCATTAAGTTTTTTCAAGTATGGTTAAGTATTAAATTTTTATAAAAATACCTGATTTCAAGTAGGGTTTTGAATGAGATCAAGCAAAGCGTAGTAGACATCTATGTACACAAATCTGCCATCAGACATGCTTGTCCGAAAGGAAATCAATAGGGAAGATAGCTTGTTGTTGAATAGTCTAGCTGCTACGTTGTAATATTCAGCACATTCCCTTTCGATTGCTCCCCCAGAGTTCTTTGTGATGGCACACACCCGATTGGTGGTGTACCGAGGACCCCAATTCTCCTTGCTCCCAAACCATATAGTTCCTTTAAAAATCCACTCAAATACATTAAACAGTGTTGCGAAACGAATATTATTACTTCGTTAAGGTCCAATTATGATGTTGGTCCCCTCTACTATACTCAAATTAATTACCTTGATAAACTCAGCAGCGGAGTTAACCATTAAGTCGGTGTAAGCAGGAATGTCGTACTGTAATTTCCTAGCACGGAGAAGAAAATATGTATTGGCAATGTCGTCGCTGCCGGCTACAACTAGAAACATACTCTTTGGCAAGATGAAGTTAGTTTTGTCTTCTACGACAGTAGCTTTCAATTTAGCTATGTATTCTTTGAAGTAGTTTAACTGGTCACCCAGCGATATAACTGACTGGTAATTTAGACAAAAGTGAAAGAGCATTGATAATTTAGCCAAAACATTTACAGAATAAATTAAAAACAAAGAAAGAAGAAATTATGTACCGCTAGTTTGGGAGTCATAGGATCATATCCGGTGCCACCAGAAGCAAAGGTTAGTCCCATCACGAGATCTTGGGGTTTCAATGTTGGATCCAGATATGCTGGCACTATATCTTTAATTCCCAATTATTCAGCTGAAATAGATTAATTATATTCAGATGATTTTGGATCCGGTTTCTCTCTCATTTTGAAGTATTTTATGAGATAGTATCAGGTGTTAATTGTTGGATTAAAATTTAATAATAGGGGGCACATATGTATAATGTACGTTGCTATTATAAAATTTAACACGTAATTAAGTGGCTAATTATGTTACACGTGTTATAGGTACTAAATTGTCATGGAATTAAAAGTGTAGATACCATAAGTTAGATTTATAACTCAATGAGGGGTAGAGTTATAAATATTAATAAACTGATTTAATTCAGTTTATATAAATGGTAGTGGTCCATGAGATATAGGTTAACTTGCATATCTCTTTTCCCCGTCTGAGAGTTGTGTGCCAAAAGGTAATCTATCATCTCGGAATGTCAAACCCTCTCTGAAAAATCTCCATCGATAAATTCAGGTACACTTCCGCAAATCTAGTTTTAGTTTTGTAATCACCCAACGTGACATACTTCAGTTTGATTTTCTCTTAGATAAAGGAAGAAGTTAGCTACAGTAAACATCCCCAAACTATATATGATCCATATTTTTAAATGGTTACAAACTTAAAAATTTAAAATTGAGCAATTAAAGTATCAATATAATATCAACCAAATGCTTCCATTAGTCTTGTCATTAGCTTGAGTGTTACATGTCAACTTAAATCTACCGTGAAACACATTTAAAACATGCAGATTAAATTATAAACATATGTATACCTATTAAATCGGAAGGGATTCTGCCATTGCAAAACCTTCCTGTTGGAACACCCCCATCAAAATCTTGGCCGTAAGGGGGGAAGTAGCACTTAATAATAGTCTGGATATAGTTATTGTTACCGGCGTCAACAATGGAATCCCCAAACACAATTACTGCAGGCATCGTTTCATTTTCCGGCATCCTTATCAAGGCTTTTGCGGCGGCGAAGAGAGCAAAAAACAAAAGACGAGGCAACAGAAGCGTTGAGGAAGAATGAAAGACAATCGTTCCCATCATTTGATCCTTTTCTGTTCTTAATTTCTTTCGGCAAATTGTTTAGGAAAGAAACGAAAGGGAAGAATCGAAGGGAATTGTTTGTCTTTCCAACTCCTGTTCTGTGCTTATTTATATACATGGAAATGACATAATGTGATTCGATGCTCGTACATGCAAAAGGAAAGGTCGTACGTAGCTTTCTAGTTAGTAGTTGTTGAAACAAGTAGGAATTTCTTTTTGGAAACTAGTATGTTGTCATGGACGAGTGAGGATTTGAGGTGGGAGCAAACTTAAATATTTAAAAAGTGAAGGAACAAATGTGCAAATAATCTTTTTTTTTTAATTCTACATCATAAAGGTATAAAAAAATTGAGTTGGGTCGTCCCTGTATGTTGTAAATTTTGACAACGGTTTTATGATGTTTTTTCACTAGTATTATTTTTTCGAACAATTACATCTAGATTTTATTAAATACTATGAAATATATTATAAATACAATGCATTAAAAAAGAAAAAAGGACTAGTCTACTAAAAATCTCATACAAAGGTGCAAAGAAAAACAAACCCTTCCATGGAGATTAGCGTACCATCAAAACTCAGAAACATTTATGAATCTCCTTGTCTCTAGCCAAACGAGACGCTTTAAAGGGAAAAATGAGTGGTGAGAGAACCAAACTATCAGGCAGATTGCTCTGCTATACAATTTTGATTACATCGGCTAACAAACTATCAAACGAATGGGAATCAATCTTGTCTATGACCACTGATAGAACCAAATCAGAAAGCTAGCGCCATGAGGATTTCTATATGAGCACCAAATAACCGCTAAGGTATGCTAAAATCGTGCAAAACGACAGATAAAACGGAACACAAAAGCCAATAAAAAGCATGTCACAAAGGCAGAGAAAACATGTGTCACAAGAGCAGAGATTCTTATTAAAACTGAGAAAACAAAATATGAAAGAGCAAGAAAAATAATAAAAACATGTGTCGACAACCAGTACTAAAACTGGTTGCCGCAACCAGTTAAGCAAAAATGTGATGAGTATTATTTTCTAAGTAGTTTCGTAATAAATATAAATCTTTACAATACGATGTGTTATTAATTATTATAAAAACTTGAGCAAGCATATTTAGCCGGTTGATTAAGCTATTTTTTTGTTCCCTCATATTCCCTTAGGTCATGGGTTCTAGACCCACTAAGAGGACTCTCATTCATTCTTCTAGAATTCCCTATTTCCCTCCCCTCTAGGTAGGATTATGATTAGATTTAGGATTTTTCAAAAAATTATTATAGAAACTTAGGGATGTAAAATCGGGTACTCGGTTGGGTTTTAGGTCGGGTCAGATCGAATTCGGGTTATGTCGGGTGATGAGCGATTTAAATAGTTATTATTTTGTTATTAATTACTCATTGTTTGTCGGTTTATGCTGCTAATTTGGGCATTTTCTCTTATTTTATGTGCAGGACATTGGGTTTCAGAAACTGTGCTAAAAAGGGCAAAGTTCTGCAGTTTTGTTTTCTGGAGTCAAGGCTGGGTTAGTGGTCATGAATCTTGGCATGAAAGGCTAACTGGACGCCATGTCAGTAATTCTAGAAGATGACGTCAGCAATGTCAGATAGCTTATCAGCTGCATTTCGATAGCTTATCAGAGGGATTTAAAATTTAAATTTGGGATTATCTTTTGTTTAGGATTAAAATTTGAATTTTATTTTGAGATTTATCTTTTATCTTTTAGGGTTATTTTTAGGGTTTTAAGATATTATAAATACCCCTATGGGGTAAGCTATCAATCATCTCTTGTTCTTGGCTTGTTTTTGTTTTTTAAAGCTTTATAAATTTCCTTTCTCTTACGTTATTCTTTTAAGTTCTTTTTCTTTATTTTAATGCTAAGTATAATTTTTTCCATAATCATGCTTAGCTAAATTTACCATTAGCCGATAGCTAAGCGAAACCCAATTCATTTCGTGAGAATTGCAAGAGCTCTTCATACCTTCAAACTTCTTTCTTGATTTTCGGCATTACTGGATTGACAATCGGCTTTTCCTTTAAACATCTCAACTCATTCATTCCAAAAGCGCGCATTGGTTTGATCGACGTTTTGATCTACTGTTGGGGAAAAGAGTAGGCTTGTAGCAAATTCAACTCCCTAAGAACAAACTTAGCGGCGGTCTGCTAAAAGAAATCAAGATCGGATACGATTCTCGTTAAGACAAAATTATCCGAGCATGGACTTTTCCAGCACAGAATACAACATTGGCAATAGCATCGATTGTCGTCGTTAATCCAAAAAAGTGCTAAATTCTAAGGATTGACCTTGGAAAATTAGTTCACCATAGAGAATAGCAAGTTACAAGGGTTGGGCCTTGTAGACTGTAACCGGCAAGAACTCGAAGTAAAATCTATTTCAGTGATCGAAACGAGTTGAGGCGACGCAAAGCTGGAGGCTATATATTATCATAATTACTTTCAACCATTTACTTTCCTTTATTTATCATTTTCGTTTGCTTAGATTTATTCAACTCATTTCGCTAAACCCATTTTTTTACTTGCAGGTTTCTTGGTTAAAGATCGATTCAGACCAATATTGGAAACTCCTTAGTCCCCGTAGTTCGACCCTTCTTCTCTATACTACGTTTTTATTTATTTATTTTGAGATTAAGAAATATTTTATTTGACAAATGCGACGCTTGTCATCGGGTCAAGTCATTAGTTCGATTCGAGTCGGATCAGGTCTGGTTTGGATCAGATTGATCCTAACTCAAACTCGATTCATGTTCGGGTGGGTCAATTTTAGGTCGAGTCAATACCAAGTTTGGGTCAAAACAGTTCGGGTCAAAACAGTTCGGGTCCGAGAGGTTAATTATCGGGTTCAGATGGGCTGCGAGTCAGGTCATTTTAGATATCAGGTCAAGTTCATGTTGGTTTTTGATAAAATTTAGGTCGGGTCATTCCATGTTTCGGGTCAAGTTTAGGTTAGATCACGTCGGTTTCGGATTAAGTTCAGGTTGGGTTAAATCAGTTTCGGATGAATTTTGGGTCGGGTAAAATCGGTTTCAAGTGAACTTCAAGTGGAATCTTAACTGGGTTCGAATGAACTTCAGGTCGAGTTATCTAACGAAATAATGGTTTCACTTTCACTACAGATAACTTGTAGTAATAAGACATTCCCATTTTTTTCTTTTTCATAGTTGTTTGGTGATGCCTAAAACACGAGGACTTTTCGGTATGTCATCGATTTTAGTATTTTTTTCTCATTCAAACACTTAGTTACAGAATTCATGGTATTACTACATAGTTATTTATCCAACTCAAGTAATACAATGTAGATGAAGGTGTCGGAGTGTAAAATTTGAATCAACTCGGAAAAAAAATTTTACTCGACTCAAATTTTATAAATTCAACTCAGTTTGACTCTAATTTTATAAACTTTGCTCGAATTGAAAAAGTTTAAATAAAATTTGAGTTATAAAATAGAATTTGAATAACTCGAAAATTTGAATGTGCATCATTTTTTGCAATTTAGTATCTCAATTTTATATTTTATTTAATTTAGTCATCCGACTGTAATTCTTTACAAATGCTTTTTTCCATTAATTCTTTAACTCATTTATAGTCTCATGGATATTTTTTTCTCAAAATCAATCTTTAAAAAATAGTATTATAAACATATTAGATAATATTTAATTTCTTAAATAACATTACAAATCTTTAAAAAATTATGAAAATCTAAAATATTAATTCAACGAGTATATATATATATATATATATATATTATATTAAAATTTTAAAAATTATATGAATCATCTATGAAATAACATCACAAATCTTTAAATATAAATATATATATATATGAATAATCTTTAAAATTTTAAAAATTTTAAATTTAAAATATTAATTCAATGATTATATATATTAATAATCTTTAAAAATTATTAAATAACATTAAAATTTTGACACCCTAATTTAAATTTTCTGGTTCCACCCTAATTTTAAATATTATTAATACAATTAATATAAAATACATGCCCACATTTATTAATTCAAAAAGTGTCAAAAAATTTTCAAAAAAAATTCAAACCCGTGCTCAAGCCAAGCTCGACTTGTACAGCCCAAATTATTCATTTTTTAATTTAAAAATGAAAAAATATAGTTTTATATATGTTATAATTAAGGGTGAAGTACACAAATGGTCACTAAATTATCTCTAGAAATACAAAATGGTCATCAAACTTTCAAATGTTACATAATAGGCACTAAACTTTAATTTTTGTTACAAAATGGTAATTGAGCCGTTAACTGTCGTTAATTGAATGACGTGACAATTACATAAATTTGAATAATATAACATTTAATTCTCTATATTGACACATTTAATCAATTTATTCCTAATTTAACCCTCATTATTGATGTCTAAATTGATTGAATGTATAAATATCGAGGATTAAATATGTTATTATACAAATTTTCGTAACTGCCCAGTGGCCATTTTGTAACAAAAACTAAAATTTAATGACTATTATATAATTTTTAAAAGTTTGGTGATCATTTTGTATTTTTAGTGATAGTTTAGTGACTATTTGGGTACTTTACCCTATAATTAAAATTAAGTAAAAAATATTTTTAATTTATTTAAATTATATTCGAATCAGATTCAATAAATCAATCATTCAATAGATACATCTAATCTGAAAGGAATAAATTGAAAAATAAATAAATTTGTAGACAAAATTATGGAAAATACAAGAGACCGTAGGAAATCACCTAAGAAATAAGAGGTAATAATATTATCCTTATATTTTCAAATAAAATTTCCTCTTGATAATCTTAAATTATTCTTATTTAATAATATTATAAAACCAAACAAAATTACCTCATTTTAAAATCTTACCTTACGGGAAAATAACCATCAACTCTGAGATACAAAGCGTCAAACAACAAATGAAATTTAAAAATCGACCAAGTGATTTAAGTTGAAAAGATAATAATATTTATCTAAAAAAAATCAGATTTAGTCACTTTATTTATAAGATGTATATGCATTGCCAAATAACTTAGAATATATAAATAAATACAAACTTATAATTACATAAAGACTGTTAAAAAAACAAATGAAATTTAAAAGCCCTCTAAATGTGAGTGTTACTGTTATTGAACTTTTTTTTTTTTTTGAATAGTTTAGTTCCCTTCTTGTTTACACAAAAACGGGAGCCTCTTAATTCTTATAAATTGAAGTAAAACAAACAGATGCCACTTAATTTATTATTATCATTATTTGTTCTAAACTTAATAAAGTCTCGACATCTATGGGCGTGTCAAATAATCCTATCACAATCAATGACAGACAAGAAGAAAGAGAAAAAAAATTGATATTATTTTCTAAAAATATTTTCTTAAAAAAATCAAACAATAGAATAAATATATAATTTTTAGTCAAGTACGAGGGTGAAGTTATTCTAAAACAGAGAGAAAAAATAGATTTAACTTTTCCAAATGATTTTTGTTTAATATTGAAGATATTTTAAAAACTTTCTTCTTAAAAAATCAAATAATAAAATTATGAAATTATATATATATCATTAACTCGGATGAAAAAAAAAATTCACAAGTGATAGAGTATAATTGTTATATCTTTTTGTTTTTAGTTTTTAATATAGTTAAGGGTTTAAATTTGATCTACGAGAATTTATTTATTGAATAGTCTCGTTAAACGTGTACACTCTATTTAAATGTCAAATATCAAAAAATCTAAGGCAAAAAAAATTTAATTTTAGTTGTATTAAAACAATATCATATTTACCAATATATATTATTTCTTAAATTTATTTTTAAAATTACACTCTACCAAGATTATTTTTTAAAATGGTTAATTTTTCATTAAATATAAATATTATATTTTTATATCATGGTCGAACCTATATAAATATAAAATAAAATAATATAGATATCTTTAATTATTAAATTAATTAATAAATCTCTAAAAAGCACATTTGACATGACATGTCTTTGCAACAAGATTATTTTTGTAAATTTATTTTTAAAATAACACCCTTTCAAGATTATTTTTAAAATTTATTTTTAAAATAACATCTTTTCAGGTTTTTTTTTCTTAATAAGATTATTTTTTAAAATGATACATTTTTCTGACAAACGTACAACAAAAACACATTTGACATGACATATTTTTTCTCCCGTCAACAAGTTCCAAAAGGTGTCATGATCCACGTGAAAGACACGATTTGTCAGTCATGCCTTTCAGGAGTTTAAAAAATAATATTTAAAATGACATATTGTGTTTTTAAAATATAAATTATGTTATTTTTATAATTTTAAAGTGATTATAATATAATATATGTTAATATATAAATTATATTATTTAAATTATAAGTATATTGTAAACATTGAAAAGTCATATATTTTCATTTTTATATGTCTAATTGAGGTGGTGGTGCTGGGGCAGCCGCACCCTTAAATTTTTAAGTTTTCTTATAGTTTATATATTTTTTTGTATTTTTTATTGATAATTTAATTTTGTACCCCTTAAATTTCTATAATTTTGCACCTCTATATTTCTAATATAACTTCTTGATAGTTGCACCCCTTATATAAAATCGTGAGTTTGTCCCTGCTTGTTTTCATCTAAAAAAATCTCATTTCGGCCTTTAATTTGATTTTTTATCAGTAATTTTAATTCTTCCTTTTTAATCTATTGGACTTTAAATTTGTTTTTTACAAAGAAAATATATCATTATTTATACAGATTTTGTACATGTAATTTTACTGCATTTGTAATTTTTTATTTTGATCCCTATAATTCTGATTTCTTTCAATTTGGTCTCTATAATACAAAAAAGATGCCACAAAGGTGTGGTATGAATTTTTTTTATTTCTTACTTATGGTCTTAAGATCACTAATGCGAGATTAAATAAATTTTGATTCTTTATATTTAATTAGACGTGGAAAGATCCCACTTATACATAATTAAGTTCCAAACGACTCTTCTTTATCAAAAAAAATTTCCGGCTCAGAGACGGACCTGCTTTCACCTTGGTGCATATCTTCTTCTTACCCTTTTTTTTTCTTTGTTAACTATATAGGCTTTGAGGCCTAAAATTGGGTCCAATTAAGTTGGGCCAATTTGAGGCCCATGCACATATGCAATGTGCTCTCTCTTAGCACTGCAGCCTCCACTGGAGTTGTTGATTTTAAAGTAGGCTTTTGTTTTAGGGTAAAACTTTGATACACAGGCTGTGTAAAATTAATTTTATACAAGTCAGTGTATTTACACTATAAAAACCTAAATTCTAAATTTTTAATCATAACCCTAAAAAACTAAATCCTAAACCTTAAACCATATATACTAAATTCTAAACACTAACCTTAAATTCTAAACCTTACAACCTAAAACTAAAAGGCACGTGTAAATTAAATTTTACACGACCTGTGTATCAAAGTTTTTTCCTTTGTTTTAATATGATATATATATATGATCTCTTACACTATGTAAAATTTGAAAGTTTTACGTTTTTTGACCGTTGGATGAAGGTAAATGGATAGATGAGATTAACAGTAAAAGATGTGAAGATTATCACTTGAAATTAAATATTAACTACCATAAATGTCACAACACTTAAAGTCTAGTAAGACCAATTCTTAAACCCTCAACCAATTTATTTCTAGTCTTAGAAGCTCGTAGCCATTATTGTTAGGGGGGTGTTACTTGCTCGATTAAAAATGAATTAATTCATCGAATGAAAATTTAGTTCGGTTAATTGATCGGTTTATTAAATTTTCAATAGGTTAACGGTTAAGGAATTTTTTAAAGTTTAGTAATCAGTTAATTCAGTTCGAAATTAGTTAATTAACCAAAAATATTAAATATTTAAGTATATTATATATATTATATGTATTTTAAGCTCATACTTGTTGAGATATCAAGACTTAACTAATTTGTATCCCTACCACCTCAGACTCATTAAGATTTCAAGGTCCAACTAATTTTTAACCCAAAAATACACAAATTAATCTAACTACAAAAAAAAAATTAAAACTTTGTTCGGTCAATTCGAAAATCGACCAAATTAACTGAAATTTGTTCAATTCAGTTAATAATTATGAAAAAAGGTTCGATTAATAACTAAATTTTTTGATTAATTCAGTTTTAAATATATTGGTCCGATCAGTGACCGAATTAAACGTTTAAATACCTCTCATTATTGTAGCTTTGTTCAATGACCGAATTAATTTTTACAAATTTAATTTTTCACATATTTATCAATAATAAATTTTAAATAATAAAAAATAAAATTAAAAAATCGACCAAATTAACTCTTCACGTCTTTCCGTGGTGTAAATAGGTTTTATTGTACATCATCCCTTTGGATGGAACGAATCCATTCAGACACTCCTGAATAATTGATGTGTTTAGTATCCAATGGCTAATACATCGTAGTATACTATCTTGCAGGGGCAGAGCTCCCTTAGGCTGGGCAGGGCCAGGTTCCGACCCCACCCCTGTTATAAAATATAATTATTTAATAATTTTAATTTAATAACAATTTAACTTTTGTAAAAAAAATAATTATTTAAGTTAAAAAATATAAGAGTTTATTAACTATATAATTAAATATGAGTTGAATTAGGGATGTAAATGAACCGAGTTTGAACGAATAAAATTTTATTTGTGTTCGCTTATTTATATTTAAAGGTGTTTATGTTCGGTTCGTTTAAATTTTTAATATCATATTTGTGTTCGTTTATTTATTTTTTATGATGTTCGTGTTCGTTTGTTTAACATTCACGAACATGTACGTTTAACGTTCTGAAACATATCCGTGTAATGTTCGCGAACATGTTCATTTATATGCTCACCAAAATGGTGGAATTAAACCACTAGTCTTTAAGCACATTAGGCTTCACAGTTTGTACTCAAAAGTTCATCACATGTTCAATTTAGTCCATACTTTCACCAATATTTAAATACAAAAAAAAAAAAGGGAAAGAGAAACCAAGTAAATGAGCTTATAAATGAGTCAATAAACGAGCTTTCTCGTGAATATAAACGAACGAAATACACATTTGTTCGTGTTCGTTTGTTTATTAAACGGACATAAAATTTGTTCATACTCGTTTGTTTAGCTTAATAAACGAATGTTGTACGAACGATCCACTAACAATTCGTGGAGCGTTCTGTTCATTTACACCTCTAGGTTGAACCAAAGAAGAGTGAGCATGTATCCTCAAGTTTTTGGGTCCAATAACAATTTAGGTCCTTATAAATTTAAATATTAGACAAATTAGATCTTTCCCATGAATTTTGAGTTTAAATACATAATAAGCTCTTGTATTTTTTAAATTCAATATTTTAACTCCTACCAATATTTGATCTTGGCTCCGCCCCTATTATCATGTAAAAATTTGGGTACTTAAACCATACCATAAAAAGAAAACAAACAAACACGCATATACTAACGACTCTGAATTGCAGGGCTGACCCTTTCGAGAGCTTATGCGAGCTTTGGCTCCAAAAATTGGAGAAATGACTTTTAGTCATTGAAAATTTGTAAATTTTTAATTTGGTTCCTTCAAAATTTTTAAAAATTATTATTATATTTAAATTTTTATTATTTTTAAATAAGTCCCCCTAAATTTTTTGAAGTCATCAGATTCCCAACCACCGCATCAGAGATCGCCATATCCACCCCACGGTTCACAACTCAGAGAACAGGTGAGGAGATGGGGGCGGATGATCTGGTCGAAGAAGACTCTAACTAGAAGAATGGATCTTTCTAACGGGTTACACGAATCGTCTCGGATTTGAAATAAATAATTTTAAAATATAAAATAGATGATTTGCCTATTGGAAGAGTAAAATTGAAGCAGGTGTCGAAGTATTAATAGTAGTAGCCGCCGATTTTTCTTTCCAATAATGTAACGCCACGTTTCTATTTTTAAGCTTTTTTAGATATTGTATAAAGCTCAAGCTTTTTTTCTGCTATGGGCAAACTAAGATTTAGGAACTAAAATGTTGGGCAAATTAAAATTTGAAGACTAAATTTTTGAGTATTTTTTGGCTATTTTTAAAATTTTTAAATGAAAAAATTGATTTGACACTTTAAACACAACAAAAAATAAAGTTTAAGTATCGAAAAAAAAGGTGAAGCTTTCTTCATATTTGCGATTCTGAATTTCTTTTTTATAATTTTCAGAGCGTTTTACATGCTCGTCTGATAGGAAGAGAAAAGGGGAGTTTGCCCATTTTTCAATACATCACGGGGAAAACGTACTAGGCAAATAGGTCATCCTCATGGAGGTCGTGATATAGCCACATTTGGGTAAAATATTCGTGTGTTCTCAAATCTCCATCCCATCCGCATTAATTATTTAACTAATATTTCAGAGCCTATATTTTCTTCTTAAAAAAAGATGTGGATTGGATTTATTACTATATTTATAGACTTTAGGACAAGCAAAGTATTTGGATGATACTCGTCTTAAAAAATTCAAATTTAATTGTAATGTCTACAATGTATATGTTTACCTAACTAAAATTATTATCTCTTCAATAGGGTAAATACTAAATAACAATGATTAAAGCCAAGTTTAGGGTGATTCAATCCGATTTGAAGCCTACGTTTTGCCTCTTCCAAAATTGAAGTTGGAATGGAGACAGAAAATCAGTTATGGAAGTGGCCACTGTGAGCATTGATTGGTTGCCTTTGTTTATCAATTTAATTAAGTCCAATGGTATCAACAATACGTATCATTCAATCAAAGTGCATAAATTTCAATTTTAATTTCAGTAATGGGCCTCTAAAAAAACTCAATTTGGACTAATAGGCCAGTGAATCGAAACCAGTGGTTAAAGAAAAAAAAGTGCATAAAGGTAAACGTCTTGCAACAAAACAATTGTTTCTTAATAGAATCTTCCTCGCATCAATGAATGCGTGAAGCTTAAACATAAAAGCAGAAGAGGCGTGCATGTTAACAAAGAAAGGAATGCTTGTCATCAAATCTTGCACTGATCACAATACTGAGCAAAGTACACCGCCATTCGACCTTTGCTTGCTTTTTGGAGGCTGAAGAACAACCTTGATAGCCGCATCAAAAACTGCCTTCACATTCTGAAGTAAAGCCAACACACAAGATCCCATTTAGACCAAAGCGCCGTCAATGATGTATTTCTGCTAAGTTTACGTGAATAATATGTTGAGAAGTTTACCTGCTGAGTTTTTGAACTACATTCGATGTAGGCAGAAGACCCTATCTGTTTCTTTAATTCCTCTCCCTTCACAAATAAGACAAGCAAAGACTAATGTTGAAAAAATACATGAAACATATAATCATTGAAAAGAACACAACATAATATGTTAATAAACATTTACCTGAGCTGTAGAAATGGGTATTGCATTAGGATGGTCATGGAGGAATTGCTCATCGTCCCGGAGATCTGCAGCAGCAAGGAGTCATAAACACAACAGCATTAAATGAAACAGCAAGAATTGAAGAAACCCTTTCAGGCCATTAGTGAACCTAACCAATTGTAATCCACAAATACGGCTATCAAGGGAGAAAGAATCATCATACCGAGCTTAGTTCCAACGAGGACTATTGGAATGCCAGGTGCGTAATGCTTTAATTCAGGAATCCACTGAAACCGAAAACAAGAAAACACATGATCACAGCATGGATAATGTGTTACAGACATCATATGCTGCACAAATTTATTATCACAAAGGGGAGATATCCAATGATTAAACCTTCTTTGCAACGTTTTCGTAACTAGCCTTGCTGATGAGAGAAAATGCAAGAATGAAGATATCAGCCCCACGGTAGCTTAATGGCCTCAATCGATTGTAATCCTCCTGACCTGTTCCAAGACAATGATTTCAAACCATAAGCAAGAAAGAAACCGAACTGACTAAAAAAAGAGAGATTCTATAAGTTATTTCTAAATTACCAGCAGTATCCCATAAGCCTATGTTGACAGTGGCGCCATCCACAACGACATTCGCACTGAAATTGTCGAAAACAGTCGGGACATAGTCCTGGGACCAGAAGAAATTCAAACGCAAACAGTTACTAGTAAAGAAAACCAGAGTCCAAAACAACCTAGCCACTAAAAGAGAGAATAAAGCCCCGTTCTTGATATTCCTACATTGTACGGCATTTATGAAAGAGATAAAAAACAATCGAGCAAATTCAAATTTGATGAAATATTATAGAACAGAGCTCACTCAAACATCAACCATTCCATCCAAATCTTCTCTGATTTATACAGAAATCAAGAAAATACTAGAATAAAAGCGAAAAAGGTTCACCGTAGGGAAAGTGTTGCTGGTGTAGGAAATCAGCAAGCAGGTTTTGCCGACGGCACCGTCGCCGACAGTAACGCACTTGATGAATTTCGAGGCGCTCATTTTTCTTTGGCAGTATACCTAATCGCCTAAAGCTTTATTCTTTTTCCTCCTTTTCTTCTCCAAATCTTGAAATTCTTATGTGTTCCTCACTACAATGTGGTGATTTACTTTCTTAGGTTTGCTTCACGGTCAAGTAGCTGTTAAAGAAAGAAAGAGATCCAGAGGCACAGGCTCCATCGTTTTGCGTTGGCGAAGCAAATCCTAATGGGGAAAGATTGATTGGAAAGTGGGGAGTGAGTGAACAAAGAGAAGATGGAGAGCGGAAGAGAGAAGAATGGCGAAAATGTGGGAAAATGAGAGGGAAAAGGGGAAGAAAAAGGAAAATCTGGACTATAACAAACTCTTGCCAGCTAACCCCTCCATAACAACTCCTTACCTATCATGTACCACACAATAATATCAACGTATAATATTCAGTCAAAAATATCTAATTTGAATAAAGCCTGTTCATCAAAGTGTCACAATCCCCACAAATCACAAGTTAGATTCCTCATAAGAAAAAGAAGTTGTGTTTAGTATAATCATAAGTATTTCAAAGAAATCATAAGAGATTCATATATAAAATTTTAATGCTAAAACCTGTTTTTTTTTTTTATCATGGATGCTCCTTCACCGGTGTAAACGACTAACTGGTTATACATTGTAGCCATAATGTCAAACAGTCATAATATTAAAAATTTAAACGATCCAAATACTAACATCTTTAAAAATAAACAAACGAACAACACTTGTTCCGATTCATTTACAACCCTATTCCTATTCCCTAGGTACCCAGAATCTATCAACCAACGGTTTTATTAACATCAATTGAAATCCTCATCCTAAGAAAGCTACTATCCATTCCATATTCTCAAGACATCTCATCAACAAAGATAGATTCTCCAATTACATTGCCAATTCTCCTAGCATTATGAATATTAACCGTTTCTAATTATGGTAATTCATGTACCTAAATCCACCAAAACACCCTATCAAAGCGAGCTTTGATTCCAAACAAACAAAGGATTATAAAGTAAATACCTTCTGCACCCGGGACAAGGAAGAAACAAACACAAAAGCCCAAGGAAAAAAACAGACCCTAAATAAACAAGGAATCCCCCCCCCCCCAAAAAAAAAAAACCATTAAGAGAGCCATGACTTTGGAAGACAGAACAAGACTCACAAATCAAAGAAAACGACTGAAATTATACCATAAAGTGTAAACAGACTCTACCGACAAAAGTGAAAGAGAGAAAAGCTCTCCAAAAGAAAAAAACAAAGCCATTAAAAAGAAGGGTTTTGACAAATAGGTCTCGTATGGTATGCCAAGAGAACAAAAGACATGAAAAAGCGCTTCTTATCATCTGTGCATGGGTTATTCGAGAATTACTTGGTACATCTGCACGTAAAACTGCCAGGGCAAAAATCAAGTAGTGGCTAGTTAACTTGTGCGAAGAAATTACTCTAAGTTTCAACATGTGAGAGACTGTCCTTTGGCATGTTTATCATCGCGTAAAGTACAATTTTGGATCATTTTTGTGTAATCTTTTTTCCTTTCCTTTCTAAAGCCTATGTTAGAAATAAAACCATTCCAAGAACCAGAGCTTTTTCTCGGCAACATCCCCACAAAACTCGACTTGGCCTTTGAACCTTTTTAAGTTTAATATCGGCTGAACCGATAGTGCTCTCTCCTAAGTCCCAACACCAACGGCCTTGACCCTTTTAGTTCCTTCAAACATTAATCGCTGTTAATTAAGGAAATGTTATAATTATATTTGAATTTAAGAAATTCATAATTCAATCCTGATCTACTAACTCTTACGTTAGTAGTGGTTGAAATGAGTGGAGTATTATTGTATGCCAAATAAGTTGAACATAATCGAGCTGATCATAGAGTAGAGAATTGGGTGAAAAAACTTGTTGCGCGTAATAAGTGCTCCGCAATTGTGCAAGTGTACACTGTAGCGATGTTCGATTCGCTAAAAAATCAATTTTTTGAAGTGTTGTTGTCTTTCGGATAAAAATGTTTATTCCGCGGGGTTTTTTTAAAAAAACCGCATTTTATTTAGAAAATGGAGTCGCCATCGGCCACTTAGGTAGGTCGGACACCATAAAACTATAGATTTGAAAACTATTGGGGTTCAGGAGTCGGTTACGGATGGGGAAGGATTAACACCCCCACATCGCCCAAAATTGGTACTTTAATAATTACCGCTTTATTAAAATTAAACTTTCCGGATTAAAGTGACGATTAATTTAAAATTTGGTTGTAAGTGCGAGTAACTTTTAAAGGCCCCGTTATTCGAGAGTAAACGCCCAACCACTATCACTACGCCTGATACTGGCCCTGTTTACGCTCGGATAAAAGGGCACCGCATTGACAGCTTATATATTCCATTATGCAAACTTAACCAAAACGAATTATAAAAAACCAACATTCACATTAACATGGTACTAAAACCTAAAAAAAACATGGATGTCACAATGTTAAACGAAAATAATAAAATACATGAGCAACAAAAATATAACATATCATGTTAAAAAAACAGAGCAACAACATAAACCCAAAAAGAAAAAAACATGCTTCCAAAAAAAATAATTAATTGATTATAACATGCTTGAACACATAAAGAACACACCACTGCAAAATATGCATGACATACGTATAATATGATGTTAAACTAATAACATCTAAACAACATGCTAAAAAACTAATATATGACACAACCTAAAATAAAACATGACATGCCATTGATGTGTAACAAACAACACCCATCTTGACCTATAATCTAAAAAGCCAAAACAAAAGTAAAGCATGCTAGGACACATGTATACATCTTAAAATATACAAACCTAATGCAAAATATACATGACATACATGTAAAATGGTACGATACTAATAAATCAAAGCAAAAAAAACGAGCATGTATTTAATGCTTAACACGTGACATAATTTACATACATAAAATAAAAACATGTATTATACGTGACAAAAGAAAACACATCAACGTATAACCTAGAAGCAAAGATAACATACAATACATGCTAAAAACAAGAACATGTTGTATACGAGTCAACAAAAAAAGCGAATCGAAGATGTAAGATACGAACAATCGAACGAAAATATAAAAGCACATAACATCATACACTAAACATATATATAAGCTGAGAATATGAAACATAGAAAAAGCACAAGAAAACACAAAAAAGGCCACATCAATAGATTAAAAGCATGATAAAAACATGAATATTTTGATATGAAAAGAGGACTGAAATGAAAAATAAAGAATATAGGAAACAAAAATTAAAAGATATTAAAAATGATTTAAGGACTTATTTGGAAACTGGAATAAACTGGGAAGGACCAGATGTGTAATATGACCAAGAGGCACACTCAAAATGGAAACTTTGAAAACGCGGGATGGTTCAGCATGTGATTTCACCATTATAAATCTGATTTCGGTTAATTTAGTGATCAAATTGATATAAAACAGAAAAGAAAAATGACCGAAATTGTAATTGGCCCATGCGGCGAGCTCAAAATGAAAATATTGGACAAAGGAGGATTTATGATGCATTTAAACCATTTTATTTTTATTTCGGGTCTATAAAACCCAATTATCCATCCCCTATTTCATTTTCCCTTCATTTTTTTCCCTTAAGAGAGAGAGCTCTCTCATTTGGCTTTTCCAGAAAAAACGGCCGCCCAAAAAACAACATGAACCACCACCGGCCGCCGTTAGTCAGCGACGGAAAAACCTTAGGTCGACCCAAAACAACCTCTTTGTCACGTAGAAACCAGATCTCCCCTTAGATGTTAGGAAAAACAACCGTCCCCCTAGATCTATAAAAAGCCGAACCCATTTTTGAAAGAAAAACCTTTTTTGAAATGACCCACCCCTTTAAGCGCCAGCATCCTACTTCGATTCACCCCTACAAGAGCTTCTCACCAGAGAATGGACTGACGGCGAAGGTAGGCTCACATCCTATTTTTATTTTTTCATATTATTTTTTATATGAAAAATATAAATGCACGAAGGAGGAAAGAAGAAGAAGGATTACCCACGAAACTCTATTTTTTTCTTTTGTATTTTTTTATTTATGGAAACTGATAACCCCCCTTTTACACTTTTGGTTGGTTTACATATATTCTGCTCTAATATGAGTTTTTTGGTAGAAAATAAGACATGAAAATACATCTGATTTGATTTCGGTACTGACAATCCATTGTTTTGGTATTTTGCACGTTCTCTGAGCGCGGTGGTTGAACTGGTGGTACGGCGAACTGGTGCCGGCGTGGAGAGAGTATGGTAGCGTTGTCTTCGGCCAGATTCACTCACGGCCATTGGATCAGATTTGATCCAACGGGTGTGATTGCATGGGGAATGAACGGCCTAGATCTGGCCTTGGAATGAGCAAAGCTGCATATGATCTCGACACGTGGTAGAGGGAGAATGAACGGTCTCGCGAGTGCATCGCACGCGCGAGTGAGAGACGAGCAGTCCCGGGGGTGAATTACACGCGCGCCAGCTGGATCATCTTGGTGTCATCTGGACCGTTGGATCAAATCTCGATCCAACGGTTGGGAAGGTGACGGCTGCAAGGAAAAGAAGGGTTATCAGACTTGGTTTTTAGGGTTTTTACAATATTGGGTCAGGCCAAAATGGGCCTTGTAAATTTTATTATATTTTTTGGGTTTTTTTGTAATATTATGTGGACTTGGACTGTTATTATAAGTGGGCTTTATATTTTAGATCTGTTTTTTTAATTTAAACCCAATAGTAATAATAATAATAATAATAATAATACTATAATAATAACATATACACATATATAATTTATGTACATATAACCATACATGCAAATTAACATATATCATACAACATTCAAACACACATATACATATATTTGCTCACACACCTAATTAATATAAGTATACACACATTACACAAACAATTAAGGCATACGTAATATGCAGACACACACACACACTTACATACCACATGCGCATTAGTCACACGTACAAAATACACACCCAATAATATTATACATGTATACATGCAATAATAATATATTAATTATTAAACTAATATATTAACAATATTTACAAACCGGATAAAAATGAGTGATTACATACACGTCGCAAGTTATAGTATGAAAGATATCGTCTCCACAGGAATTGGTGCCACTTCAAGAATCTAATCTCTTGCACTGTAAAAAGTAAAAGAACACAAGTAGAAGATTGTAGGAGTTTAACTAACAACTAAACTAGAAAGCAATAAAGTAAAAGAAGATGTAATTAAATGAGAGAGAATAGGCCAGGTTATCGTGAGTTAAGGAGTGATAGCCGATTGGATCGTCTTGGTAAAAGAGTACAAGGGCAACTCAGTTGCCGTGGCAACTTGCACAGCGGGGTTGCCTTGGCAACTAATCGATGGTTGCCTGGGCGACTAGCTGGGCAACTACTTGGGCGTCTGGGCAGCAACTTCAAGGTTCGGCGGAGCGTTCTTCAATGGTTTCTTCTTATCCCTATGTCGAAACTCTAGCTACTTGTGCATGCCTTGATAATACATCCCTGCGTGAATCAAAGGTGAATAACAACCAATCTTGCGCTCCTCTTAGTCGTTGAAATCCTTAACTTATCCCTAATTCAGATTAATCTTCACCATCAATAGATTGAATAAAGACAATACTCATTCGTTTCTTGAATCTAACTCTCCCGATATTAGATAAATATATGAAGTTACGAGATCTTCTCCCAATTCACTCGCAAACAAGAATAAGAACCAAGAATTAATAAACCTTGAATAGAAAGTGCAAACTCTTATTACCTAAACAAAATCCAATTGTTTATCACAACCACAAAACACAATAACCAAAGCCAAATAGATTTAGTTCATGGCTAGGTTCCAAAGAAACACAAGATAAAGAATTCCTAGCATAAACCTAATTGAACAAGAAAGAAAGAGATGAAGAATGGATGGAGCTTTGTCGAAATCTCCCTTGCCCTTGATCTTGTCGAAAATTCTCTGCTATCTCTCCTTTGATCTTTTCGAAATTTCTCTCTTCCCTCCCCCTTTGGAGTTGACGGCTTGGTCCTTAATTTATAGGGCTAGGTCAAAGTCTTTTTTGAGGAGAAAGTTAAGTTGGAATTGAATTATCTTTAAAGAATATAATTCTTTATTATATTTAAATTCCTTCTAGAACTTCTCATATCTTCTTGGGATTTAATTTCTCTTTAACCTCTTCATGGAAATCAAACTCCTTTGGGATTTAGCTTTGTTCCACGTCACCTTGGGCTTGTCTAGTCATCAATTTCGACTACCATATCATCTTATTCCTTGTCGAAAATTGCCCTGGCAACTAGCTCGGCATCTCCTTCATGCATTGCCTTGGCAACTAGCTCGACATCTCCTTCATGCATTGCCCTGGCAACTGGTTCCAGCCTTGCTTTGGCAAGTGATTCTACACGCACACACAAAAACACACCAAAGCAGTATCTTTTTCCATAAAATTTTGCAAAATATGAAATCAAGCTTGTCCACCAAGGAAACGATGCAAACATGCATGAATGACTAATAATGCAACTAATATGAGCCTAAGTCTAGCAATAATATGAATAAAAAGGGTAATAAAAATAGTACTTTTGAACACTTAACACTGATCATAGAGTAGAGAATTGGGTGATGGGTTAAAATCAAATGGGTAAGGCAACCCAGTCCAGGTTGAAGTTTCTCACAAACAGAAAAAGGCGAAGCTTTTATTTCAAACATGGGTAGGAGTATATATTATTATAAGAAACGATGGTATTATATGTCTAAAGCAACCTTATCCATTTAGTTTGACAAAACACAAACAAAGGAAGGATTCATTGTTTACTCAAATCTTGAAGCATAACATTTGGTTCCCTTTGACCACTGACCACAACAACAATAAAAGGTTCTAAACCTGGACAATTAGGCACATTTGGTTCCCTTCAAAGTTCAAACTTTATTATTATATTATAATAAAGAGCTCAAATCACACTCGAGATGAAATTAGGATTTGAGGTGGGATAAAATATAAATATTAAAAGGTGAAGGTAAATTAATAATTAATTCAATTTTTAAATATATATAACAAATAAAGGTAAAAAATTCTAGCCGTGGGGGCAAGAGCCCTCTCAATATAAGCGTGGCTTTGCCCTTAGTTGCTTTATGATTAAAATTGTGAGAATATCTCACTGTTGTAATCCATTTCTTTCCGGATTAGACTCAAAATAAGCTCAATATTGCTACCTATTATGCCCCAATTAAAAACCCTTTATATAGTTCCAGCTGCCGCATTTTGCAGACTCAAAAAGTAAAAAAGAAGACGTTATCACTGAAAAATTTTTGATCTGTAAAATCTATTTAAAAGGCTGTGTATTCACTTTTTTTAGGTATTTTAATACCCAAAATTTTTGTATGGAAAAGCTTTTATCGAATGAAATAAAAAAAATTTAAAAAGTAAAAAAAAAAACACGTCTCTCCCACCGTCCCTTTTGGCTATAAATAGCCATGGGGTGGGAGAGACCAAGAGACCCAGCAATGGAAAATTGAAATTGAAGATCACAATTTCAATTGAAATTGGCCAGACACAAATCCGCCAAGCAAGCTTTGCTTGCATGAGAGCAGTGCTCTCTCGGGGATTTAATTCCCGCGGTGATTCGGTCAACCACCCGATCGGAGGCTCTTTTGTAATTCGATTAAGTTATTTTTTTGGGCCATGATAAGATGGCGTCGAGATTTTGGTTGGGGTCGGTCAAAGTTTTTCATTCGAGCTCATAGTGGGGGTAAAATTTGGTCCTTATCTTTGTATTTATTTATAATAATATATAGTTTTGTTGATTATATTTTTTTTATATTGGCATGTTTTTTATATATTTTTTATATATTATTTTACTTTTAATTTTTGCATCGCTTTTTCTCTTTAATTTCAGTTTTTTTATATTCGATGTATTTTATTTTATTTGTGTATTTTTTATATATGGCATTATTATATATATTATATGTAATGTGTAATATATATTATATTTATAATATGTATATAGTATAATATTTGCTTTATATAGTATTTGTATAATATGTATATTTATGTATAAGATATATGTAAAATATTATTTATGTATTTATGTATATTAAGATATATTACATATTATATAGTATTTTATTTTTATTACTTTACATTATTTATATTAACTTTATGTTATTTATTATTTTACATAAATATCGTATATAGTATTTTGCCCCATTGTTCCGATATTTTTATTGGGAGTGTCATCCCGGCCCTCCGGGTGTTATCTCCTTTGAATGTCGTAAATATCAAGGCGGACTTAAACTGTTGTGCATGCATCTTGGAAATTAATTATTAAATTAAAATTTTCATTTTCCTTAATATATATAATGCGAACCTTAGGCACCAATTTTGGGCGAGTGGGGGTGCTAATCCTTCCCCACTCGTAACCAACTCCCGAACCCATCTCTGATTGACTTTTCGGTGTCTGGTCTACCTTATCCAATTGACCGGTGGCGACTCTAACATTTTTACCATTTTTTATTTAAAACACGTGGCTTCCCACCTGAGAACGGGCCTCCAAGGAAAGGGCCCGGACGAAAAAGGTCGCTACAACATGGCGACTCAGCTGGGGACAATTTTTTGTTTTCAAAAAACAAAAAGATGAGTTAGGCCTTAGTCAGGGTTCGCATTGTAATTATTAAGGAAAATTTAAATTCAATTTAATTTAATTTTTAATTTCCAATTTTTGTTTGATATAGACTGTCATCATATATTAGTGTTAGAACCCTTAAGTGGGAGGGAGTACTTCGCTTCGTGGGGTTTTCACCTCCGTATAGTGTTGTATCTCGCTTCTGGAGTACTGGTCCGTATATTTCGTAGGGTTTTCACATCTGTATGGTATAAGGATCGTATTCCCACGAATCGATGTCCCAACGATAGTTCGGGTACCTTTACTCTAGAACTAAACCGCATATAATGAGCCGTAGTATCCCACCCTTTGATCACGTCGGTACTCTACCCATTTAGGAATGACCCCTTTTTTTAGATTTTGCTTTGTTTGTTTATATTCCTTGTGTATTTTAACTACTTATTTTCTTCATTTTCATCATTTAATTCATTTTATTATTCGATTATTCTATTACACTAACTCATTTTCTATGTTGTTTTTTTCTTTTTTTTCTGCATGCGCATTGCACGTCATATCATACCATAAGTGTTGATTTGAGAATAATCCAATTTAGAGGGTGTACCCAGATAGGAGAGAAGTCAGTGATACAAGAGCAATAATGAAAACAATATCGGGTTAAGGTGAATAAAGACCAATGAAAAAGATGACTCGACTGCGATACACGAAGCAAACAAGGAGACAATGCAGCTTAGACACGCTATTTGAGACCTGACTCATTGGCATCCAAGTCTACCAAAGAAGAGACATTTGCCTGCATTTTCCATGTATAGGCTAGCCATCTGTAAAAAAAACTGAAGTGTGTAGATTACGCTGCCATAAGACTTTTGAACAGTGGAAGAAGAAAATGATGAGACTGTCTCGCAAATCGAGGATGATGCTAAGACGTAGAGTGTGAATCATACTTTACAAAATCAAGATATCAAGACAAGAAGCTACCCATTATATGTAGTTCATTTCAGCTTCTTGACAGACATCTTCTCCTAGCGGAAGCCTTTCTAAGGATTATTTGCGAATCAATACTGCATTTGCATTCATTTTTACATTACATACCTGCAAACACATTTCTTGGGACCCAATGGAGTAATCTGGGAATCAGCCAAAGTTTTGTCGTAGATAAAGAATAAAAATCAAAGGTCGAGACCCGAGCAAGTATTACAACAATTGAAGTATTGAAGGGATAGCAGTATATGAATTTTTGCTCAAGACAGAATAAAGTTCTGCTTTTTGTCTTATCCATGTTTTGACCACGGCTTGAAGTAATGCATTGAATCAACTTTGCTATCCTTGGCCCGAGTGTAGCAAAGATCTTTTTGTAAAGGGCATATGTCATGTTTGGTGATTTTTATTCCAACGAAGAATATATTTTACTTAACATACAATGGCCTTGAAAGCATGCATATGTATATCTCTCCTTGCCTTTGTAGGTCCCTAGATATCAATTGCAAAATGTGACATTGAGATCAATTGAATATTGTGATAACGATAAGGTCTAATTACTCTCCTAATAGACTCCGGTCAGTAAAGCAAAATTACTACTCCTTTGATGAAGTTCGATGATGAAAAACCTCCAAAGTTAACCATGCAGAGTTGCTTGAAATTGAAATTCTAAGCATAGTCTTCTATGCACTAATTGATCAAAATATAAGGAAATAATGAAATATTAAAAGAAAAAAAACACTCATTTGCTCGAAAGCTGGTAATAGGCATAATTAAAGCCTGGTAATAGGCATATTTAAGCCTGGTAATAGGCATGTTCAAAGCATGGTAATAGGCGTGTTCATAAAGGAAATACAAAAAACATACACATGCACCTAGAATTCTATTCTTAGAATGATATTTTTGCACTCTAATAGTTAAACAAGTCCATTTTCTTGGATGGAGCAAAAGTGAGAATTGAGAAGGAGTAGTCTTCTATAGCAATGCGGTAATCATGAGGATGAACCGAGTCATTTAAGGAGTAAGCTTCAGGATACAAGATTGAAATTGAAATGACAATCAGCAAAATTGACTGACCTAACACAGAGGAATAACCTATCGATAATTACAGCGAGAGATGACAAGAGTATATATGCCAGACAGTTTGGAGATTTAAGACAAGTTTCTCCCATTCAGAGAAATGAAAAATAAACCATTGACGGGAACAATATCTCTGAACACAAAGAAAGTTTATGAATCTGAGGCATTCGCTCGCCAGAAGATTTAAGATAGAAGAAGGCTCTATGTGATGGTCAGTGTCGAAAAATCAATTGTGCCCAAGACTGAATAGGGAGAAGTACTGAAGAGGTAATGAAAGTGCATGGCAAGAAAATAGTTGAGCCCAGGATCGAATGGGGAAATGATGAGCAAAAGAATAGTACAGATCTCTACAATAGTACAGGGACTAAAAGAGAGTGTTCGTAGAAATGAGAAATGACTCCAGATTAAAGGCGTGGTGTGGGGCATATTTGAGATAAATACCCAACTGATAAGGAAAGATTGAAGAGCATTTAGTAAAGGAATAAAGCGAAGAATAAATCTGGGGATGACCTTTCAAGGACCGAGAGTTTTTAAAATAACCCTGAAAATGTTCCGTATCATTCATCATATAGATACGCATCCCTAAGATTAGGAGCATGCTAACTCGCATTATTCAAGTTTCATGTCTATTTTCTTGACAGATGCTCAAGAATTAGAGGAATATTAGATTTTTATGCTTCGCAGCAGAAGAAGCAACTCTCAACAAAGATTCAAAAAAATTTTTTCGTACTCAAATGTTTATGGTTTGATGCCTATGACGGTCAGAAACCGGGGCATTCTTCAAGATCTTTTAGTTTTCATCTTTCATGGAAGCGACGCAAAATTTTCGGCAATCTTGTGACGAGATAGCCTTTCATGCCTATGACGATCAGAAATCGGGGTATGAACTTTCAGTCTTTGGCTTTCATGGAAGTAGTGAAAATCATGTGGTAGTTTCGAAGCAAGTTACACTTTGATGTCAAGACGGTCAGAACCCGGGGCATCCTTTCAATTTTTCAGTCTTCAACTTTCATAGGAGCATCGAAAATTTTCTAATAGTCTCACAGCGAAATGTCATTTCGATGTCAAGACGGTCAGAACCTGGGGCATCCTTTTGATTTTCCAGTCTTTGGCTTTCAGGGAGCATTGAAAATCATGTGGCAATCTCAAAGTGAGTTACTATTTCGTGCCTATGACGGTCAGAAACCGGGGCACACCATCTAGAGATTTTGCAAACTTTGGCTTTTATGGAAGTAGCAGAAATCTTCTAGTTGTCTTGTGACAAGATACTCTTTTGTGCCTATGACGGTCAGAAACCGGGGCACACCATCTAGAGATTTTGCAAACTTTGGCTTTCAGAGAAGTAGCAGAAATCTTATAGTCGTCTTGTGACAATATACTCTTTTGTGCCAATGACGGTCAGAAACCGGGGCACGCCATCTATAGATTTTGCAAACTTTGGCTTTTAGGGAAGTAGCAGAAATCTTCTAGTCATCTTGTGACAAGTTACTATTTCGTTCCTATGACGGTCAGAAACCGGGGCACACCATTTAGAGATTTTGCAAACTTTGGCTTTTTGGGAAGTAGCAGAAATCTTCTAGTCGTCTTGTGACAAGTTACTATTTCGTGCCTATGACGGTCAGAAACCGGGGCATAGCATCTAGAGATTTTGCAAACTTTGGCTTTCAGGGAAGTAGCAGAAATCTTCTAGTCGTCTTGCAACAAGATACCATTTTATGCCTATGATGATAAAAAATTAGAGTATGATCTTTCAATTTTCCAGTCATTTAGCTTTCATTGGAAGCAGCGAAAACCTTCCGGTAGTCTTGTAGCAAGATACCCTTTCATGCCTATGACGATCAGAAATCGGGAATGATCTTTAAGATTTTCGGTCTTCAGCCTCCTATGAAGAAGAGAAGACTCATACCATTAGAAATCTTTCTGCTTAAAATGTCAATTTTGCTGATTGTCATTCCAGTGAAGGTTACTCCTTTTGGCTATAAATAGCCATGGGGTGGGAGAGACCAAGAGACCCAGCAATGGAAAATTGAAATTGAAGATCACAATTTCAATTGAAATTGGCCAGACACAAATCGGCCAAGCAAGCTTTGCTCTCTCGGGGATTTAATTCCCGCAGTGGTTCGGTCAACCACCTGATCTGAGGCCCTTTTGTGATCCGATCAAGTTATTTTTTGGGCCGATAAGATGGCGTCGAGATCTTAGTGGGAGTCGGTCAAAATTTTTCATTCGAGCTCATAGTGGGGGTAAAATTCGGTCCTTATCTTTGTATTTATTTATAATAATATATAGTTTTATTGATTATGTTTTTTATATTGGCATTTTATATATATATGTTTTATATATTATTTTACTTTTAATTTTTGCATCGTTTTTTTCTTTCTTTAATTTCAATTTTTTATACTCGATGTATTTTATTTTTTATGTATTTTTTATATATGGTATTATTTTGTATATTATATGTAATGTGTAATATATATTATATTTATAATATGTATATAGTATAATATTTGCTTTATATAGTATTTGTATAATATGTATATTTATGTATAAGATATATGTAAAATATTATTTATGTATATTAAGATATATTACATATTATATAGTATTTCATTTTTATTACTTTACATTATTTATATTAACTTTATGTTATTTATTATTTTACACAAATATCGTATATAGTATTTTGCCCCCATTGTTTCGATATTTCTATTGGGTGTGTCATCCCGACCCTCCGGGTGTCATCTCCTTTGAATGTCGTGAATATTAAGGCGGACTTAAACTGTTGTGCATGCATCTTGGAAATTAATTATTAAATTAAATTAAAATTTTCATTTTCCTTAATAAATATAAGGCGAACCTTAGGTACCAATTTTGGGCGTAGTGGAGGTGCTAATCCTTCCCCACTCGTAACCAACTCCCAAACTCATCTCTGGTTGACTTTTCGGTTTCCGGTCTACCTTATACAAGTGACCGGTGGCGACTCTACCATTTTTTTATTTAAAACACGTGGCTTTTCACCCGAGAACGGGCCTACATTTACAATCTTTATCAATTTAATTTAAAATTTAAAATACTGTATTATTTTTTTATTTGAAAATTTTGATCTCTTTTAACTTCTGTTTAATTCTATTTTTAACTGTTGGCTTAGTAGTTATAAAAAGGCAAAATAACTTTTATAGTCCTACATTTACAATCTTTATCAATTTGACTATAAATCCTTAAAAAATAAAAAATATCATTAATCGAAAAATATATTTTTATTAATATAATATTACAGTTCTTTAAGGGTTTAAATTGATAAAAAAATATAAACATAGATACTAAAAATGTTATCTTGCCTTTTATAGTTGTTTGCTCAGTAATTAACAGTGAAATTGAATAAGTTAGGGGAGAAATTAAAATTTTCAAATAAAAAAGCGTAAAGAGATTAAATTTTAAATTTTAAAATAGTACATAAAATTTTAACATATCTAAACCATATATTTAATACATTAATTTAGGAAGAAGAATTTGGATTAAAATAAAACTAAGACAAATCGGTCGGTTAGGCATTTCGCATCAACCTAGTTGTTGAATTAGGATGCAACATGCATATGATTTAATCGCTTGCACGGAAAGAAATAAACTCATAATCCATCCATACGGTCAATTCGGTCTATATAGGATTGTTTTTTGTTGTTGTGTAAAACATGTTGAACTTTGAAAGCTTAAAACAATAAAATTTGTGAACTGTGGACCAAACTTGTATGTAGAGGTGAAGCTAAAAATTTATCAAACGAGTATTATTTTTTTGAATAATATTTAAAAAGATTTAATTATTTATAAATGTATATTATTTTATTTATAAATATATATTAATTATATATATTTTTAATTTTTATATACAAATTATATAAAAAAATATCATTTAAAAAAAAAATTAGGGTGTCAATAGACACCCAATTATAAGTGTGACTCCGCCCATGCTTGTAGGCCCTTTCCAAACTACCCCAAATAGCAATCCCATTACAGCAAATTGTCTCGTGCATAAATCACAAAATTCAGCCATATATACAATAAGACCTACATAAATAAAATTAAATAATCCATAACTTAATTAAAGACCAACAACACTATGCACGCCTTCAATAGCAATCAATATTTATAATATAAACACAAAAACTGGCAATAAAATTAATATGTTAATAATAGCAGTGTAGATAACATTATAATTATTCATAAGTTCCCTCCAAACAAACAATTAAAATGAATCCCATCCCCTCCAATTATATATATAACCTAATAAAACCTTTTAAATCTAACTATTGGAACAAAAAAAAAGAGAAGAGGAAGCAGCCTTCATCCCCCCTAAATCTCTTGGCTCAGCAAATGTCAAGGACAACTTGGATTTAATTGAGGGCCACATCCATCCCCAATGGCACAAAGTTAGATGGGTCTCTTTCCTCTATACCTATATTCTGCCTCTATTAATTGGCACTCTACCGCTACAAGTTAGAAGAGTTGCCATGACCACCAAATTGCCACTGTCATCCCCACCATTCTCAACACGTTGGTGCGTACTGATGCCGCACTCTCGTCCAAAGCACCTTCGTACACCATTGTGCCGTTGATAAGACTCGCTGTTGTCGTTTCCCTGTTCTGCTGCCCTTGTGATGATTTCTGGCTGCAATTTTATGTACCAAAACATTACCGTTAATGGCTGCAAACATAACACTTCTCTTGGGATTTGGAAGCATTCATTTTATTACTATACTATCGATTTCCCTTGAACTGCCCGTTATCGACAACACAATAATTACTTAGATGAGCGTGCAGCAAAACCATTGACCTCAATTTGCGGGCTTTGCATCTATGATTGATTGAACAATGACTGTAATCTCAACGGTTAGCTGTATCAGCACGTACATGTCAGAATGTGCCGCAGCCGACGTAAGATTGTAAAGGAAAATTCTACTACATCATTGAACATCGTTGAACACTATTAATAATTTAATAATTTTTAAATGAATATTAAAAATTTTAAAGGCTCGACATGCAATTAATTATATTTTAAAATAAAATTGGAAGAAATTATTCCATGAATTATTCTTACAATCTTATATATGATCCTACCCAATTAAATAAAACCACGTCATCTTTATTTTTCATGTAATATTTTCTTATAAATTAAATTTTACAAATCATCATATTCTTCCTCATACCCCATATATTTATTTTAATATATTAATAAATGAAATCGTTAAAATAAAACACCAAAAAACTTAATCCACGAATTAAAAGAGATAAAAATAAAATTATTATTAATGAAATCACTGCATTCTAATCTCAACAAAATCTTCGATTAAATCTCTACATTCATCCCCATCATTTTTTAATGCTTCATAATGAAAAATTAACAATTATTTAATGCATGATTCAATTTGTTGAACTAACCGATCTAGAAGATGTTTGGTGGAGATTTTGTGATTTGGGAGGATAGGTTAAAGCAATGAGGTCCGATTTTTTCCTGAGAATATCAAAATTTTGGTGATTTTCCTGGGAAATTTTTAGAGATTGGTATTTGTTTGAAACAATGTATTGTTTTGTGTAAGAATAGGAAGAACTGGCAGAAAAAGCTGATTGCTGAATTTTGTATTAGAATTCGAGATGAATTCTGGTGAAGAATTTTCAATTCCATAAGGAAAAGAATTCCAATTTATGGGTTATAGGATACCGATAACCGCATAAAAGCCAATTCTGCTACGCTCATATTCGATTCAGGTGAATGGGCACGAACCATTTTTTTTTTTTTGAATATAGCATGGGAACCAATTTGAAAAAGAAAAATGACAGGAATTTGATGGATTTCCTATGGGATATGTTCAAGATATCCTAAATAACGATGAGTTTCTCAAAATTTCTACCAGAGTCAATATTTTGGCAGTCTAAATTTGGAGGAACTATGATGAAAGTCAAGATTCTCACCGGAGAAGAAGATTTCCTATGCGTCGCCCACTATAGACTCATCCATATTGCAAATTACTAGATTCGTTTTCTCGAGACACCCTTCTTTTATGACAAAATTACCCTTTGATGATTAATGAGCAAAAACCAATAGTTGTAAGGCTAATAAAGTAAATTTACCTAGTGTTGGGCGAAGGGCAGAAAGTAATTGTATAATCAGCGTTGGCACATGTGAAGGTGCTGGTTTTATCATCGTAGGCATAGCTGTAGGCGCGTGGGCAAGCTGTCTTGAACACCTCCGAGTACGAAGATGACTTGCAAGTATCGGGTGTACCATACGCGCCGCTGCAACAGTACTGAGGGTCACCGAAGGCCTCGCAGGCACTCTTACAAGCAAGGCCACCTCTTCCGTCGGTGATCGTTACCTTCAGCTCCGACGGGCAGGAGCCATTCAGATCAACGACGCAGCCGGTGTTGGTACAATTTTGGCCTGTGCCACCATGAGGACCACCAACATAGGGATGTTGTAACCGTAGACCAGACTCACATCGAAAAATCAAGACCACCTGCAACGTCCAAAGTAAATTCAGCCAACGTTGCCGGCGGGGCAGCACCGTTCCCTGAACATTCTACTTTCCCGGAGCCGCAATCAACGGTGAGGCAAGAAAATTTCCCGGTGGAATCCTGGGAGCAATGGGTTCTACCCCAAAAGCGACCACCCCATGATGCCGGTGCGGAAATAGTCTGGGTTTCTCCGCTTTGGAGAGTGAAACCCGTTTCGGGAAGTGGTTGAACACCCGCGTTTGAGAGAATCCCAGGCCATACCGCATAATCGCATGTGTTTACTATGGTAAAGATCGTTGCTTTCACTCCTGTTACAATGCATTGAAAATAAGTTAAGGAAAAAACCCCAAAACTTGAAATTCCAAATCCTGTTATTTAACTAACAACAGAATCGATTATCCATCATTTTAGTGTATCCCAGTGAGAGCCTACCTGATATGAACGAATGGGAAAGAATAAGAAGATAGATAGCAGCAACAAATGCAGAATGGGCCATTAAGCGTAAACTTTGGAATAAGAATATTTCATATAATGAGAAAGAAGAAGAGGAAGCTGGGGGATGCGCAGAAATAGAGGTTGGGGAAGAGTTGATTCTGAAACGGAAGATGGCAATGGGTATTTATAGAACAACATTGGGCTTTTAAGAATCAACGGCAGACAAGTTGAATATGTGGGATCAGCTACAAATAGATATTGTGTCTACCCTACAGGATTTTGAGACGAGTTGAAGCACTGTTTGATTGATAATTTATTTCCTTCTTTTAAAATGGGACCCATCACAACTTCAAGTGTGTCAAGATCCAAATTAAAAAATAGGGTAAACTATACCAGTAGTCACCGAACTATAGTTTTTTTTCCTATTTTGACAGCTGAACTATTTTTTTGACAAAAACATCAATAACTTGAATTCGAGACCCATCATTTCTAATCAACAAGTCTAAAAAAATTTCATTATGTTATTCATAACTTGAATCCCCCAGCATTTCTAATCCAAAACTATTAGGATGGTGATACGTGTAACTGCCTATTAGTCGAATTTTTCTGGCTGCATAAGGGGCTTGATTTTTCATTCATTTTATTCCACTAATAAGCAGTGACACGTATCACCATCTTGTTAGTTTGAATAAAAATATTATAAAATAACATATATTGTTTACGAGGAGAGAGAAGAAATGATGGGTCTGAAACTCAAATAGACTAATCAACAAGTCTTATTTTTCATGTCTTTTAATTTGAGACCCATTACCGAACTCTAATCATTTCTAATCCAAAACTCTAACCAACAAGTCTAAAAAAATTTCATTATGTTATTCATAACTTGAATCCGAGACTCAAATCGACTAATCTAAAATTTAGACTTTTACAAAAATTTCCACTCAAAGCTCTTATTTTTCATGTCTTTTAATTTGATCCTTTTCCTACCAATTACACTTTCAATTATCGATAAAATTTTCGAACCATACTTTCTCTTCATCTAATGGATCATAATTTATGGGATACAGATTCTGACATTCTAATTTAATAAAATATTCACTAATAAATTTCTCGAGCATCAAACTCAAAAAATGTGTAGAGTTTTACGACAGAAAAGCTATTAATGCCACAAATAGTCCGGCTTCTATTGATTTTGAATTTAGTTTAATGGTTTGATATTGTCATTTTAAGCAAGATTTTACTATTTTAATTTTTCATTAGATTCAACAAGATGCTAATAAAATGACTCATTCGTTTGTTTGGATGATTTTATTACAAGCAGATTGTAGTGTTTGGAACCATTATCCTTCCAGTTTAATGGTTTATTTGATAGATACGATAACCTAATCTGGTACGATAATCCTTTCGTCGCCTTATGCTATGAAACTAATTTTGTGGATAGATCCGGTTTGATCGTATAAAATTTAAATAGTTTAAAAACATATTTTTATTTAAATTTAATTATAAAATATATAAATATTAAATTATATTTTCAAATTAAAAAAATATATTTGGACGATTGACCTGGAAAATTTTGGAACCGAAGTCCAAGCAGCCCATCATTCTCTAAAAATAATTTCACATATCCCTTAAATCAAGTGTTTGATTCGGTGTTACCTAATTCGCCTAAAATCTTGTGAATTTCGTTTGAATTCGTGCGTTCTAATTTACGGTTCGTTTTCGTTCCAACTCGTTTAAGAATGCGAATTGGAGCAAACAAATAGACGTACTAAAAATCCATTCCCAAAAGTATTGAAGAAGAAAAAAATCATTGAAGAAGAAGATGAAGAAGAAAAGAAAATGAATTTTGGATAAATTACACATATTACCATCTAATTATCTTTTCATTATTATTTTAGTCATTCAACTTTCAAAATTTTTAATTTACTAACTAAACTTTCACATTACTTCTGTTTTAGTCCCTATGAATTATTATATTATTATTTTTCTATAACATAATATTTATTATTATTATTAAATATAGAAATAATTTATAATAAAAATAAAATCATATTTTATTATTATTGGAATAAAAATAATTTAAAATAAAAATTTAAATCATATCTTAAACCCACCCAAACCCTAATCCCCAATTTTAATACCAATCTAGAAATCCCAAAACAACCCCCTTCTTCTCCAGCCACAAATAAAGTTTTTGCTCGGAATATGAATCAAACCGAAGGACCCCTTAACTCTTAAGAGGAATAATAGAACGAATCACACATTTACCACTAAACTATACCTGCTACAATGCGATTATTTTATATAAAAGGACCCTTTGTCAAACAGGGGAATTGGGCGTAATCAAGATAGAAGCATATAAAATCCTGAAAATTAGAGCCTTGCCGCCTTTTGTCAGAAGGCTTGTGTTATAGGAGTTTTGATAGATAAGGTTCGACAAAAAGACTTATAACATAAACCTTCATCGGTTGGACTTTCATCGGCCTGACTTTAAGGTGTGAGTCCGATGAAATGCAACGTCACCCTTGTCTATGCCCTAATAAAATGTAAGCAGCGGAGTTCAAAATGAAAGCTTTCAAGTCCTAATAATATCTCCCTCAACCAGTGGTAGTGAAAAATCTTGTAGAAAATTATGAATTTTTTTACCCTGCTATATATATATATATGTTACATGTTTAACAAACATGTCATGCACAGCAGAACAAAGTAACCCAGTTCATTTCATTTTTATTTTTTATAAATATATTTCAGCTTTTGTTTCTCCTTCACACCCTGGTTACTAAGGGTGGTAGAGAATTGGTAGAAGTTCGACCGGTGATGGTGTGGTTGAAAAAGAAGAAAGGGTTTTGAGGTTTATGGATTGAGATTATGATTTGAGGTTTAAAGTTTGGTGGATTTAGGATATAATTTTATTTTTTATTTAATAGTAATAAATTTTGATTTTATTTTTTATTTTAAATTATTTCTATAATAATAAAATGTCATGTCATAAGAAAATAATAATAAAATAATTCAGAATGACTAAACAAGAGCAATCCGAAAGTTAAGTTAGTAAAATAAAAATTTTAAAAGTTAAGTGCCTAAAATAGGAGTGTGAAGATAGTTGAGTGATAAATGATATAATTCTATTTTTTAACCTAGAAGTACGCGTGGGTCCTATTGCTAGGCAGAGTTTTTGACACGTTTGGGTCACGTGTCTCTCATTATTTATCTCAAAACCCTTCCCAATAATCTTTCTCTCTCACTACATCAACTCTTTTATTTTCATAAATTTTAACCTATCTTCTATGTTAAAAAGATGAATAAAAAATTAACTTTAAATATATAGTCTTTCAATAATAGTTTTATTAATTAAATAAATTTAATAATTATTTTATAATTAACTTTAAATACATAATCTTAATCTCTGCATTATTTCGATAATGACCTTTAGTACGATTTGTGCTATTTTATAATATGAATCAAGCCGTTTCGACAACAGAGAGAATAGATCAGAAGGTGGAAAGCCGAAAGGTTCTTGTCCTTTTATTAGTGTTATCTATCATTAAATGTGTTGAGGTATTTAAAAGTCATTTGGGTAATAATAATTGCTTTGCAGAAAAGAAAAAAATAAACGAACAAATAGATAATTTACTTAAAAATTTATTAGCGAACCAAACAAAATATCTTCACGAATTATGATCCCAAAATGCGTTTTAAAGAAGACTACCCCCAACGAACCGCAAACGGTAAAACTAATGAATTGCGATCCCGTACCCGTTCCGCGAATCAAAGCAAACCGCGAATTAGGTAACATTGGTTTGATTTACAATGATGTCAAAATTGGTTAGTATCGATATTAGTGGCGTTCAAAAATATCTAATCTAACGTATCTGATCCGTTGACCTGCCAATCAGTAAAGAAGGAACATTTGGATTTTCGACCATGTTCCTCGATAGTCTGGTGCATTTATTTTTCTAGAGAAGAGAACAAACTTAGGAACTAAACAAGTGATGATAGAATCCAGATGCAATAGGGATGTGTAGCGATCTAAAAAATGAGGTTTTAAGGTGTTTAGGGTCTTTTGGGTATTTAAAAAATGTCTTCCATTGAGGTTTTGAAAAAAATGTATTATTTTAAAAATGGAGTCGCCACCGGCCACTAAGGTAGGCTGGGCACCATAAAAACCAGAGATTTTAAAAATGTCGGGTTCGGGAGTCAGTTACAGATGGGGAAGGATTAGCACCCCCACACTGCCCAAAATTGGTACTTTAATAATTACCGCTTTATTAATATCAAACTTTTCGTATTAAAGTGATTCTTAAATTAAAATTTGGTCATAAGTGCGAGTAAATTTTAAAAGCCCCGTTATCCGAGAGTAAACACCCAACCACCATCACTACGCCTGATACTGGCCCCGTTTACGCTCGGATAAAAGGGCACCACATTGGCAATTTATATCCGAAATGCAACTTTAAACATGACAAACGTGAACAAATACAATACGATAAAAAATAAATACTAACATAATAAAATATTAATCTAACATAAAATAACTAAGGTAAAATATTTAATATTTATACCTATCAAAAACCTGGATATATTTAAAGTTAGTAGTTTATATATACATATATATTATTTTTACACAAACAATTATTTATTATTTTATATGTACTTGCAATGGAACAAAATATTACTATCTAAAAACATAAAACCCTAGATATACATATATAGTATATAAAAATATAAATACATATATAAATATTATAAAAATATGAACCTCAGATGAAAAACACATGTATATGTACATATAATCTTATATGATATTAATATATAAGATATATAAAAACTTTGCATAATAATAGTAATAATAATAATAATAATAATAAGGCATGAACCAAGCTAATATATAAACCATCATGTAAGGACTAAAATGCATGGATCATATTAGAATGCATGAAACAACCTAAAATCAAATTCAAAGACTATAATGCATAAATATTAAATGACATGGCAAAAAAACATAAAATAAGACAAAAATGCAATTGAATGTGAAATATATTAAATAGAGAGGTGCAAATGCAAACAAACCATAGTTCAAGGACTGAAAATTAAAAAAACATGATAATGATAATAACGGTGACCAAATTGAAAAGAATGTAAACTAAAAGTGCGAAATTCAAATAAAAATGATGAAAACGGGTGCGATGATAGGCTGAAGGGACTAAAATTATAATTAGACCATGGACAAACTGGGAACGGGTTAAAAGAAGGGGGACCTTTAGTGCAATTAGACCATTTTTGTAAAACACAGACACCAAACGATGTCGTTTTTGAAGAGCCGATTTAAAACATATTGGAGGATCATTTTCTTCATTCAAAGCAGAAATAATAACCCTAAAAAATCCCTCTCAATATTCTCATCTCCACCTTGCTCTCATACCCGTCGGCGGCGGCTCGTCTTCAAGCGCCGTTCATCGGCCATGAAGGCCTCACGGCGGCGCCACGACCGTTTGCTTTCCTCCAAATCAGGTAAGATTCGAAACCCTCCATCTTTTTTTGATTTTAAAACTTTGGTTATAAGATTAACAAAAAATATGTGTTTATTTTATAAAAAAAAACTCTAATTTCAAGTAGATAAAAAAGAACAAGATCTTGCTTTTGGAATTTTTATTTCATACAAAAAGTCTCACTATTTTTCTGAATTTTCTAATCTGAAAACCCCTTCTTTTTTTCTCTCTCTGATTTTTCGATTATCTGACCGACCCCTTTCATTTTGTTTAGATTCGATTTTTATAACCGAATTTTTAAAATAAAAAATAACAACTATCCCCTATTCTTTATTGCTGCAGATCTGACTTGGGGATATTGCTTGCCAGATTTTAAGGGTTTGGTGAAGGTAGGGAATGAGACTGGCAGATTGTTAGTTTGGTTTTAGGTTTATTTATTTTTTGGTTGGTTTTTTGGGTTTTGGGATTGGATTTAGGGTTGGTTTGAATGAGGTTTGGGGTTAGGTAGTTTAAGGTTTGGTTCGGATTTGCTTGGGATTTCAATTGTGTCACCGACGATGGCGGCAGCTTTGATGAACGGCGGCAGATGGAGAATGACGGCGGCGAAAGAATGTTGATGTCAGAGGATGTGGTGGCATAATGGGTATAAAGGTATTAGGGTTAAGTTTTCTTTTTTTTTTAGGTTTGGGCTATTGGGTTACAAGTTTGGGCCGGGTCATGGGTTGTAAACAGGTTTAGATTTGGGTTATGGTTTTAGGGTACATGAGGAAATGTGTTATTACAAGATGACAATGGATCGAACTTGGATCGAATTTTATAAAGTTCAAGTCCAATCCAATTAATAATCGGACTTCCAAAAAAATTCAAGTCCGATTACACTAAATTCGAGTCTGATCCTATAAAATATCCAGATTCCAAGTCCAATTAATTTTTTTCTTTTTTAAAAGTAACAACTCAAACAAATATCTTTAAATACAAAATAACTTTCATCAAACATATATATTTTTAGGTGAAAATGGGATTATTCACCTATGCCTCATTAAAAAAACCTCTCTAAGCCTAGATGGAGGAAAAAGAGTGCACGTGAGAATAATTATAGTCTAAACAAAGTAAATTGACTATGCAACTAAACAACCACATCCTCACTTAAAATCCTTACAATCTCATGGGAGGTGTCGGATAATAAACCACATTAAAACTATTGGAATACACTTCCTTTGCAAGGCCATCAACGACATTATTACCCTCCATACAGACATGCTGAATACGGTCAATCTACCCTCTTTGATGCAACTCATGCAAATGCATCAACAACGAAGAACCCCTTTGAACCGGAAAATCACAACGAAGCAGACGTAACTCATCCAAGCTATCAAGTTCAAGAATCACCTGACGAAAACTCAAAAAATATTACAATTCAATATAAAACAAATTAAAGTAACAACTCGAACTTCAACTAAAAAAACTCAACAAATAAATTATTCTTACATAAACTACAATTGTCTTACTAGTCTACTAACATAACTACTTTCCAAATCACTTTTATAAAATATCTAATAAATATTAGAATCCAAGATGAAATAAATTAAAAATATAATCAAAATGTTCAACCATCAACATTTTTCATAGAGAAGAAGTTTCTAACCATCAAACTTGCATTGTTTCACTAATGTTCAACAAAAACCTATAAAATAAGAGGAAAACGTAAATGAAATTGTAGAAGATGTTAATCATCTAAAAATATTGATTGTATATAAACTTACCAATTACTCTAATAATTCTTCTCCAAGGTTCACATCTTTATCCTCATAAATAGATCCACTTTTAAGATTGTTAAGTGTGAAAAAGCACTATATTTTATACCCTTTTACTTAGATTATTGTTTAGATTAGGCCCATTTAGTTGCATTTTTAGTTATTCATCCATAAATTTGTAGGCCGCCCTTTTATTGGCCCTGGCCTTGTGTTTTGCTATTTTTGTGTAGAAATCGCTGCTTCTTTGTTCTTTTTGTGCATGAACGAATTACCGAGCCACTGCCGAACGGTTGCCAGATCAAGTCGGAGATAAATATCAGTTTTTTCAAGAATTATCCCTTATCTTTACCTGTATCATATGGGATAAAGCCCAAATTTAAATCAAGAGCTGCTGTAGATAAAGATAAAGAGATTATCCTCTCTAATTCGAAATTCAAATGGAGATTTCCACCTCTATATAAAGGTATCACATCAACAACATCAGAGAGGAGGATCAGAGAGAGAGTGAGATCGACTCAAGAATGAGGATCGATTCACGGAGGAGTTATACTCCTCTAGATTTTTATTTCTCTTTTTATCTTTTGATTAAACCCATGTCAGGGTTTAGTTCTTTGTTCATTTCTTCTAACCCAGCCATGAACTAAATTAATTAGCTTGGGTTATTGGGTTTATGATGTTTGTGAACGAATGATTTGTTTTGGTTTTTAATTCAACATTCGTTGTTTATTCATTTCTTGGTTATTTATTTAATTTCAAGTGAACTCGGGAGAGGAACTTGAATGAATCCATTTATCTAGGCTCTGAAGAGCTAGGTTCATGAAACGATTGGATACAGTTTCCGTTTAAACAACCGTTGGTGGAAATTAATTCACCTTAGGGATACAGAGTGAGTTTTAGTGACTAACAAGAGTTCATTTATCGATGATGTCCACCCAAGGTTAACGCAGTGATGTATTATTGAGGATACACAATCATCAGTTCTTCAGTTAGGGATAATTCGAAGGCATTAAAGACTAATCTGTCGAATATTTGAAGGGCAATTAATTACCACAACAATTCGACCGACAACTACATCACTAGACTCAATAACCCAACCTACTATCTCAACTTGGTTTTCTCTTTCATTTATTTAAATTCCTTTAGACTTAGTTTATTTTACTTGCTTATTATCACTATCTATCATCATCAACTTATTTTTTTACAGTGCAATAACTTAAGCAAAGTGACCCAAACCAATCCTTGTAGAGACGATACTTGATACCTATCATTTTATTAATTGCGACGTATATACTTGCACCATTTGAGTAGCACTTAAATCAAGCAACAAGTTTTTGTCATTGTTGTCGGGTATTGACAAATGGTGTTAGTTGTTTTTGTTATTGCAATTTTTTATTTTTACTAACTTTATTTTATTTTATTGTTTTGTTAATTTTTTTAGGTATGCTTCAACTTTAAGGAACTTCAAGAAGCAGAAAGATAGGAATCGATCTATTCGAGAGTTGATGTGGAAAGATAGGAATCAATCTATTCAAGAGTTTCTTACACCCACCAATAATTACCTATACCAACCCACTAGAGCTTTTCGAGGGAGATGCGTAGAAGATTCTTATAAAGAGGATACTTTTACGTCAATCTCAGTACAACCGTCGAAATTAGCCAACGTAACTGTATCCTTGTAAAGACCGAGAATATTCCAAAGTGTCTATACTATGGAAATCTCTTGTGCTTGTTGTAGAGAACATCATTCGTTTGATAATTGCCTGTTCTTTTTTGTGCAGGAACGAATTGTCGAGTCATTGTCGAACGGTTTTCAGGACAAGTCAGAGATGAATATCATATTTTTCAAGAATTATCCTTTATCCTTATCACACGGGATAAAGCCCAAATTTAAATCAAGAGCTATTGTAGATAAAGATAAAAGATAAAGATATTATCCATTCTAAATCGAAATACAAATGGAGATTTCCACCTCCATATAAACGCATTGCATCAACAACAACATCAGAGAGGAGGATCAGAGCGAGAGTGAGATTGACCTAAGAATGAGGATCATTTCACGGAGGAGTTCAACTCCTCTAGATTTTTATTTCTCTTTTTATCTTTTGATTAAACCGATGTATGGGTTTAATTCTTTGTTGATTTCTTCAAACCCAGCAATGAACTAAATTAATTGGCTTGGGTTATTGTGTTTATGATGTTTGTAAACAAATGGTTTGTTTTTGTTTTTAATTCAACATTCGGTGTTTATCTATTTCTTGGTTCTTTATTTAATTTTAAGTAAACTCGGGAGAGTGACTTGAATGAATCCATTTATCTAGGCTTAGGAGAGCTAGATTCACGAAATGATTGGATACAGTTTCTATTTAAACAATCGTTGGTGGAAACTAATTTGCCTTAGGGATAATGAGTGATTTCAGCGACTAACAAGAGTTTATTGATTGATGATGTCCACCCAAGGTTAACGTAGGGATGTATTATCGAGGCATGTACAATCATTAATTCTTCGGTTAAGAATAATTGAAAGACATTGAAGACCAATCTGTCGAACATTCGAAGGGCAATTAATTGCCACAGTAATTCGGCTGAAAACTACATCACTAGACTAAATAACCCAACATACTATCTTAATTCGGTTGAAAACTATCTTAACTCGGTTTCCATTTTCATTTATTTAAATTCTTTTAGACTTAGTATATTTTACTTGCTTATTATCAGTATCTATCACTATCAACTTATTTTTTTTACAGTGCAATAACTTAAGCAAAGTGGTCCAAACCAATCTCTGTGGAGACGATACTCGATACCCATCACTTTATTACTTGCAACATGTATACTTACACCGTTTGCGTAGCACTTAAATCACGCAACAAAGACAACCATCAATTGTAGTATCTAAAAAAATTAACAAATAACATTAAAAATAATAAAGTAATGAATAGTTCTAAACTACTAATTTATCAAATTTGAATATGATTACCTTTAAATTGAGCAAGCCTCCAACTTTGAAGACACATTAACGCTTTCACGGTATTCGGATAAAATCTACTACGATAGGAAGCAACAACTCTACCACCCTTGCTAAATGCACTTTCTGAGGCAGCAGTAGAAATTGACATCGCAAAAAGATCTCTAGCAATTTTGGAAAAGGTGAGGAACTTACTTAACTCGGTATTCCACTAAGCTAAAAGATTAAATTTGTTATCATCTACAACAATTCGTTGTCTCTACCTCACACTTGCGAGGTCTTTTTAATGGTTGTTGTAAAACATGTTTTCCCATAATCCCCCAACACCATCCGAATCAACTAATGATCTCTTACCATTATCATTTGCAAAAGATGAAGGTGAAACAAGAGAAGGTTCTCGATCAACCACTTTTTATCCATAGTCATCAACCAATTCAACCAATACTTCTCTCACATTCAAATTCACCGCCATCACCAAAGAGTGCTAAAATACAAAGACACACTCTAATTTTCTCTTAGGATCCAAAATCAATGTCACGGATAATATCACATTGATAACTTCCCAATACTTATTAAATTTTACAATCATGCTTGATGCCATCAACTCGTTTACTTTATTTCCTCAAGTCACCCATTTCCTTAATGAAAGTCTTATTTCACAAACCTTATGAAAATACAAGTTTGCAATGGGATAGCGCATCCCTGAAAAAGCTTCAGTTGTCCTCTTAAATAATGCCAACTTATCACAAATATCACTTGTCATTTGCCACTCATCTTTAGTAGGCAATTTGAATTTATCTTTTCTTCTTTTTCCAACTTTTATGTCCAATTTAGTGAAAACGTCTTTGTACATACGGGCAACTTGTAGCATGTCATAACATGAATTCCATCTTGTCTTACTGTCTAATGCCAACTTTTTAGTTAAAGGAATTTTGACATAATTGCAAGCATCTTCAAACTTCTCACACATCTTTGGTGTTGATGTACAATAGGAAACTACACAATGAACTTTCTCAATTGCACCACTAGCGAAGTTCAATTCATCATTCACAATTAGATTCAAAATGTGTGCACAACACCTCATATGCAAATAACTACCATTCAAGATAAGTTTTCTAGGTGTAAGTTCCCCACATAAAACATCAATGACTGCATCATTAGTTGTGCAATTATCAACGGTGATAGTAAAAACCTTTTCATCCAAATTAAAACTCTTCAAACATTCAATCAATGTCTTACTAATTGTGTCTTTGTTGTGTGGGCATGAAGCATACATAAACCTAACAAAGTTTTAAAAATGTATAGAATTAACTAAAGAAAATATATAAATTCACACATTTAGCAATAATGAAAGTATTAACAAAATAAATATTTTTTAAAGTTAAGAACAATATGTAAACATATCTTATAAGACGATTTTGTAAAATTCAATCATCATCAATAAAGTGTGTCGTCACAACCATGTAGCTTTTTCTTTGATTGGTACAAGTCCACATATCCATAGTAATAGCAATCGTACTACTATTTGCCGCCAATAACTTCTTCAAGTGAGCTCTTTCTTCCTTGAAATCTTTTAAGATGTCAGCTTTGGTGGTATTCCTTGATAAGACAAGAAAATAGGGATTCAAACTTTTTGAATATCTCCTAAACTTAATGTGATCAACTATGGCAAGATATTCATGCAACACAATCATATTAGTCAACTCATTTATTGTAACTTGTGGGTTGAACTCATTTTTTCCTATTTTCAACGTTGATTTCCCACCCTTATTGGCATTATCTTGCAATAGTTGTTGCCCACATCTAACGATTTCTGAACTTTCATGCACCTTTTTAAATGTTAATTTAGATGTGAAGTACTGCTCGTGCTTGTGCTCTTACCCATAAATTTTTTCTTACAACATTGACAAATTGCTTTCATTTCACCACCTTTCATTACCCTTTTAAAGTGCTTCCAAACTCGCGAAGTCAATCTTTTCTTACCACCAGCAACCACGCAATCCTCATTATTCGAGGTTTGAACACATGTCTCTTTTTCTTTTGTTGACTCCTCGCCTAAAGGAGAAGGAAAAATGCAAAAGGAGTAGAATATTCTACATCTCGCATCTCTATTAAGTTTATAATAATAAAAACAAATGAATTTATGCTTTTTTTCATAGAAAAATTCAATTGGAAATATATAAAAGTATAAATATCAAGAGTACATTAAACCAAAAATTTAATGTGAACAAAGATGTAACGTACCATTACTTTTAGGAGGAGTCATTGATGCTGAACAATAAAATTTGACTTCGAATACAAATCAAACCTAAAAAATCAAACAAAAAATGAATAATATAACAACGGAAATCAAATTTTATCTACGTCTTTTAATACAACAAACATAATTGTGATCGAAATAATTTCAGTACATTAAACATGCAGACTTCCCGTGACAAGCTTGAGAATGGGACTTTTATATGTAATCAAGCATATTATTGAAACTAAAGCTTTAAGTAATTAAAATAATGAATTAAACTATGATTATGAACAAAGATTACCTCAGAATGCGAAAAGTTTGAAAACGGAGTAAAGCAAAAGATTTGTTGTTGATATTAAGCTTCAAGTTTAAACGATAAAAAAATTTAAGAGAGAAGGGGATTGTAGACCGACAAGGAGAAAGTAAGGGTTAGACAAGGGTTTCTAATGTTTAAAGTTTAAAGGGTTATTTGAGTTTTGGTCTTATTTTTTAAAAAAAAAATCTAAAAGTTTTAATTCAGATTAAGATAATGATCAAACTCCGATCGGACTCAGATCAGATATGGATTTGGATTGAATCATGATAATGTCTATATCCGATCTACCTCCTATTAAGATTCAATTTTTTTTCAGATTCAGATTCAAACTTTTTTTGATCGTATTTGGATCAGATTTTTTTAATCGGATCGAATTCGTATTATATTGCCATCTCTAATGCTACAACTATTGCTATTTGTTTGAAAACCCAAACGGTTTAGTTCTCCCAAGAACATTATTAGTTTTGAGAATCCTCTTTAATCCCATTTGATTTGAATCGAGAAGAAGGTTAAGAAAAGGAGGGAGAGATGAAAAAAGTTATTTTCATATAAATCATTGCAATACCTCTCCCTTTTAAGGTCAAGAAAAAGATGGAGAGATAAAATAGAAAAGAAAGAAAAGAAAAGAAAATGCGGAGTGAAAAGGGGGAAATAAGAAAAATGAAAAAAAATGAAAAAATAATAATAAATTTAAGTTTATGTCGTGTGTCAATCGTTGATTAATTTATTAATATTTTTTTAAATATATATTTATTTTTCTAAAATTTTAAAAATATTGAGCGCAAGTGAAAACAGTGAACCATTGAGGATTAATTTTGATATTTTACTTTAAGTAGATGGATTTTTTTAGATGCATGTCACATGTTAATTTTTAATTCTTTTGTACATGTCACATCCAGATTACTTATGGAAGTGGTTAAAGTAGTTGATGATGAAATACATTATGTATAAAATTGAAAAAAATAATTTATATAACATTAATTGTGTATAATTTATGTATAAAAAACATACGATTCACTCGTTTTGAAACAAAATAAGGCATAACTGTCCGTATAATCATGTATTTTCATTTTAAGATTGAGGTTATTTTTATTTTCACTCACCTAGTATTAGGTTGGCTTGTAACATTAATTTTAATCAAAATTTATATATTAATATTATTATTTATAACTATTAATTGAGGTGATATTCATTAACACGTGTAGGATAGTGAAACCAACATTAACATCAATTTACTTGGATACAGCCAGCATTAGTTAGGAACATAAAAGCCTAAGCTAGTTTTAAGGTTTTGTAGGTGGTCTAAATCCCACAATGACTAGCGAGAGAAGCGAAGAGCTCAGGCGTTATATAAAGTAGATGCGCGTCTATGAGGAAAAGCATGATCCTTCAGGCAGTAAACGGGATATGATGAGTGATCATTCCTTGCAAACGTTGCAAGAAGGGTGTCCGCCCCAACGCCTGGTTACGACACTTGGGCACTCCCCTCTTTACCACCTGATCCCAGTCTTGAAGGAAAAACCCATTAATCCACTTCCAAATTTTAGTTTAAGGTAAAATGCATCCTAGGTCGTTGAATTATATATATATATATATATGATAACAAGTGGTTTATTTATTTAAAAATTGTAATAAATATTATATGCAACAATGTTATCTGATATAATAATAAGAGTAAATTATGCTAGATATTATTAAATTTTACGTTTAATATTAATTATACCAGACATAAAAATTGACATGACATTAAAAAAGTAATTTTACAAAATTATATAAAATATATTTTTTTCTGCTGATGTGTTATTCTGTCAAATTATTTACCGTGAGTTGGCTAACAACTTTCATTCGCGGAGGGGTATTTTGACCCAAAGCGAAACTTTGATGATAAAAGTACTTCATAAAAGAATAGAGACCAAAGTGACTATCTAATCAAAAGTTAAGGGCATTTTTTGACATTATGTCTTAAAAAATCTTTAAACTTAGTCATTGTTCTTCTCCTAAATTTTTTGTTCTTCTCAGGAAATGTTATATTACATTCTTATTACTTTTCTAGTATAATAAACATTTTAATAATAAATACAATTATCCAACTGTTGCTTTTGTCTAATAGACTCTTTGTTTGACAGTGCCACAAAAATTACTAAATTGGTAGAATGTTTATAACTTTCAAAAAAGGCTTAAAGGTAAAATTATCCCTCAACGAAAAATCAAAAAATAAATTAAGCCTTTATGAAATTTTTGAACCCAAACTAGTCCTCATAATTCAAATTGCACTCAATTTAGTCATTCTATAACGGTTAATCAATTTTGACCGTTAACTCGTTGATGACCAATAAAATAATGACTCGTGGCACACCCTGAAAGTGTCACATCATTAAACTATATATATTTTTTTAAAATCTAAAAATATTAAAAAAATAAAAAAAATTAAAATTATTAAGACGGTGACACATAGCACACCTTGGAAGTGCCATGCCATTAAACAGTAAAATATTTGAAAAAATCTATTTTTTAAAAAAATTCCAAAAAATATGAAAAACTTATTAAAAACAAAAATATTATAAAATATAAAATATCATTAAGATTAAAAACCTTATAAAAAATCTATTTAAAATATAAGATATAAAAATTATAAAAAAATATTATAAAATATAAAAAATATCATTAAGATTGTAAACCTTATAAAACAATTCTATTTTTTAAAAAAATATAAGATATAAAAATTATAAAAAATTATAAAATATAAAAAAATATAATTTTGTTGTGAATAAAATAAAGAACAAGAATAAAAGAACAAAGAGACGAGAGAATGAGGGAGATACGTATTATTCTTAATGTTAACTTGTGTACAATGCCTTCATCAAATCATCTATTTATAGGCATAAAAAGTACATAATATATTGAACTCTAATTAATGAAGATAATATTCCTAATAATAAAGTAAATCAAATCTCCTTGATAAAGTTCTTATCATGATAGACATTCATATAGATAAATATTCATAACACTCCCCCTTGGATGTCTATGAAATAACGTGCCTCATTAAAACCTTACTAAGACAAAAACCATTGGGGAAAAATTTCTTTAGTGAAGGAAAAAGAATACACATCTTTGATACGAATAACATGTTGCCTCATTAAAAATCTTACCAAGAAAACCTATCGGGACAAAACTTCGGTTAAGGGAAAAAGAGTGCAACACGTATTTAATCCCCCTTATGAAAACATCACATAAGATCTTTGAATATTTATAATTCAATTTTGAAAGCTCTTTACGAGTTTCCAATTTGGAGCTCTTCAGGAGTTTAAATGATATTCTAATTATCATAATGAATCTTGATTCAAACTCCTTTTTAAATATATAAGAAAATATGATCATTCTTATAGTATTTCCTCAATAATTACTAAGGCGATTATATAAAATGCTCTAAAATATAAATATTCAAGAAGACGTATCTAAATAAATTTCCTCGAAATTTTTCAAATGTTTCTAGCATTTTAAATCCTTCAAGGATAAATAAGGATCTACAAAATAATTAGAGCATATAAAGTATTTCATAACTGCCAAATTAATTGTATCTACCATGAAGTAATTAGAAATTCTTCATAATTCAAGTCGTGTTATATCTCACGACTACTTATTTGTACCACACTTACATTACACCTTTAGGTGTTTGGACTACTAATCCAAAAATTTCACTTTTGCAATTTGAAAATATCTTTTTATTTTGGCCAATCATTTCAGTGTCTATAGATTTCTATAAAAGATCTTCGTTTTCTTTCTTTACTTCTATAGAAGTATTCTATGTAAAATTGTTGTCGACAACTTTTCTTTTCTAGTTCCATTTTTTCTCGTATTGACCTAACTTGTCGAGATCTCTTTTTAATCTTTATTTCAGGTTCCTGAAACTCTTCTAGAGTTTTATTATTAGTTATGTCTTGAGTCTCTTCAGGAGCACATGCATCCAATATATGACCATCTCATACTATTTTCCATTTACGATAATTTTGATCATTGAAACCAATTTCAACTATCATGTTTCAGGCATGATTTACATTAATTCGCACTAACATGTAATTTAAATTTAGAGCATTTTTAGCTGGTATATGAGACTTGGTTACTCTCACTAGGTAAATAAATATGCCTGGCTGTTGACATATAATAATATGAATTATCTTATGAACTTTAGGTTCATATACGAGGATCAAGATCATGATAATTCATTTTCCTTTATCCAGCTGATTATTATCTCCCCCTGACATTGGGAAAAATCGTGTCATAAATGATTCTCCAATTAATGTTTAAGAATTTAAACATAAAAGGAGACGCATACTCAATATATATTCTCAACCCTTTTCATATACTCATTTTATGTGTTGTGGTGGAGCAATTCAAACATATATCACATATCCAAAAATGAGAAATATTTGGCTTCTGACCAAAAGCCAATAATAATGGGAAGTATTAATAATTTATTGGCTTGATGCGTATATGTATTTCTACATTTGAAATATCATATAGGTATTGGAGGTTTTGTTCTCGGGAGGCATTTAATCAATAATTTTGATAATAATAGGAAGTATTAATAATTTATTGGTTTGATGCGTATATGTATTGCTACATTTGAAATATCATATAGGTATTGGAGGTTTTGTTCTCGGGAGGCATTCAATCAATAATTTTGCTAACCATTTTTCATGAACTCGCTAACTTTAGCAAGACGAATAGTCTTAATTGCATAATCTGAAATTTCTCATTTTTTATTTATTCGAATAAATAATTTCACAACCTACGAGTTGTGAGTATATGCATCTACTAACATTATATCAAAATTTTCCATATTATGGATAAATGGGCCCATGTTTCATTCAGATATGCAAGACATTCAGTCTCAACTTCAACCAGTGAGGTTTTAATAATTAATTCCTTTGAGAACAAGAAACATAAGAACTGTAGGTTCTTTTTAATAAAATATTTATGTAAATCTCAATAAGTCTTTCGCATCATTTTTGGTCGGGATGGTCTAACCGATCATACCGACTAATAAAAATATTGAACGTGCAAACGTTTGGTTTACCATAACATGTGATTCAATTGTAACAAACTAAAATACATATTATTTTACATGCTTAAAGATGTTTATAATAAACTTTGTAAATAAAAAAACTATACTAATAGAAGCATGCTAACTAATAAAATAGATATACATCATAAACTTTAGAAATAATCATATTCTTGAAAATAAGTGAAGAAATATCAGTAACATAACCTTTCCAATTCTTAAATATAAAATATATAAATATTCAACAAATTTAAACATAACATTCATAATGTTTTAAATGGGGAAATTCAAACATAAAATTCATAAGGTAAGAAGTAAATTAATATGAAATTCTAAACTAAAAAAATAATAAATTAAAATATCAATAATTTCCTTTAGGGGTTGCGAAGAAATTAGTAACATCTAAGTCAATATTGACATTGGCGCAAAAATTTGTTTTGATTTTGCCATAATCATCTTCATCATTGCCGCCAAAACTTGTTTTAATTTTCTTTCCTTTATCAGTTAATGATTGTTGATAAAGGTCCGCAAGATATTTCGGCATACGAAAAGTACGAGACTAATGGTTTAAACCTCCACATCGGTAACACAAAGATTTCACTTTCTTGAACTGATCTTCATCACTCTTGTCATTTTTATAATTCCACTTTTGGTGGATATAAGTTTTCTTAAAAAAAAACCACCTTGTCCATGTCCTCGACCGCGATAATGACCACAATCCCTTCCATAACTACAACCACGATTGATGGAATAACCTTTCTTGTTTTTGCTACAAAATGTCGCATTCACTTCAGGGAATGGAGCAGAGCTAGTAGGAAGAGACTCATGACTTTTCATTAACAAATCATTATTTTGCTCAACCACAAGAAGACAAGATATTAACTCAGAATATTTTTTAAAACCTTTTTCACGATATTGTGAAGGACAACATTATTTGCGTGAAAAGTGGAGTATGCTTTTTTCTAACCACATCCTCATCAGTGATATTCTGACCACATAATTTCAATTGTGAAGTAATTTGAAACATAGCTGAGTTATATTCACTAACAGATTTAAAATCTTGTAATCTCAAATGCAGCCAATCATATAGAGCTTTAAGAAGGATAACATTTTTGTAATATCCCAATTTTTGGACTAGTTACCAAATTGTAATTTTTGAAAGTATAGGGGGGTTAAAGTGTGAACTTGGAAAAGTTCAGGGACCAAAGATGAGTTTTGAGACAGTATAAAGAAGGGAAGAGGGATTTGTATATTTGAATGATCAGATAATACAAAAGTTTAAGAAAGATGCAAACAAGTATAGTATTTGTATTGCACAAATAAGAATTTGATAAGTTTCTAATGAGTAAAGCTTAGTGAGGTTGTACTGCACTAAAACAGGTGAGTGCAATTACATATTTAATTTATAAAAATAGGAAGACTAGCTAATAGTCAACCTTAATTAAATAGTGTTACTTGATATAATTGGATGTTGATCTATGATACCATGAATAAATATATATGACGAAGAATATGATATGAATGATTATTTACATGATTGAACATGATGATGGAATGATGATAAAAATATTATGTTATGAAAATAAATAATATTATGTTTACGAATATGTCAAGTATGAATATCATGTTATACAAATGAATAATGCCATGTATAAACAGTATGATACTTATACGGATCATGTTACGCATGAGATTCATGTCATATGAATGAAACATGTCGTGAATTATAAAATGTTTACATGTTTGATTGACTATGATATTGAAATTTATGAAAAGAATGCCCAAGTATTTAGTATGAGAGTCCATGGTATAGTTGGCATGACATTGAGTCTTTAGCAGTTGCACCCTCATGTTCATGTTATACGGATATTGTGACAAAATAATTGTGTCACATACACCTTGGGGACCTACGCCGTTGGTGTGCACCATGGGGATCTACGCCCACTGTGCCCGAGTGCACTGTCGAGGTGCTTCATGTTTATGGGGAGCAAAGAGCGTCCCCGAGTACGTACTCATCTTCACGTTCACGTTAGACACTACAGTGTCATATCAAGATGACTCGCGTACCTTGATCTCATATAGCATACTTTGGGCTATGATAAAGAAATTATGATATGATAAGTGAATCATGTTATGATAAAAGAATCATGTTATGAAATGAAACGTATTACGTACATGGAATATGTCATGAATATGAATCATGTATAAATACGGAATATGTCATGTGCATGGAATAAAGCACGTATATGAATCATGATACGTGAAAGAATCAAGTTATATAATTAAATCATGTTGATTACATGAATTATATTATACATACAAAGTATGTTAGATGTATATATGTAATATGTTATGAAAATGATCATGACATGTTCACGTATTATGTCATGTATATCATACTATATAAGAGAATCATGTTATATAAATGAATCATGCTATGAATATAAAACATATCATGAATGTGAATTAGGTCAAGCATGAGAAATATGTTATCCATGTAAACAATACCAAGTATGTGAATTAGGTTATGCCTATGAATCATACCATGAAAATGACTTACTTGATGATGATAAAAAAAATAGAAACCAAGACTAATTTAGAAACTTATGACATGCACTTTCATTCCTAGTGACTATGGAAACTAAGATAGAACTATCCTATTCTTAGATAGAGAACTTGATATGATACCATACGATTAGTAATATTATACTTTATGCTGTTAAATGAAATTATTGTCTCACTAAGTTCGTACTTAGCGTGTGTTTATTTCACACGTAGATTCTCCCAAGTAGAATGACAAGGAGGAGCTGATAGATTGGAAAATCAAGTTACATTTAATAATCATGGTATGTACATCTTAATTTATAAGTTTGATGTCTAGTGGGCATGTACACATATATATAGTGGATTTAAAGAGGTTAACTGTTTTGTAAACTTAAGTTTATAACATGTTTATATTCTATTATGAATGTATGGATTTGGAAAATGGTTACAATAGATAATTATGATTTACAACATAGTTAAGTATAGTTTAACCGTAATCGCATTAAAAATTTTAAAATCAATAAAGGGTCTAGGCATGGTACATAGTTTTCTCCATGAATTATATTTTTAATACAATAATACATTTATAAATTTTATGAAACGATTCAGGGTTGAAACTAGCTGCTATAGACTAAAGTATTTTTTAATTTTTAACCGAAAAATGGTTAAACTACAAGAAGAGTTTGTTGAATAAAAAAAATTCATGCCAAGTTTTTCTTAATTACTCAGTAACATCTTTAGTGTATATTCGGACTACGAGTATACGTTAAGGGTGTTACATTTTTTTTGGTGGTCATACCTTTCGTTTAGACTATTTCAAAGAATAAGATGATCATTAACTGTTAAATATTCAGATTTCAGTCTCTCATGGAGGTGACGACAAAGAAATAACATTGCTTTGGCTTTATTCTAGGCCGATTCTTTAGTTCTTTCTGTAATAGTATCACCTAGGCCATTTGCATCCAAGTGTATTTCGGCATCTAGAATCCAAGATAAATAGTTCTTTCCAAAAATGTCCAGAGCTACAAAATCAAGTTTTGCAAGATTCGACATTATAAAAGTTAAAACAAAGCATAAAATTAATAATATTATTAAAGAAAAAATGAGAAAAAGAAAATGAAGCCAAAGAATTTATCCAATGTTGAAACTAAACGCATGAATCCATTTTGAATACCGTTCTAATCGTATATAGTCAGAATTTCTTTTCTTTGAATATAAAGAAAAAAATTATTAAATAATCATAGTAATAATAGTATATTATTATGATATATAAGAACACACTTTTTTCTTTGTATATATAGTTTATTATGGCGTAAAATATTTATATAAACAGTAACCAAATTGTGATACAGTTATAAATGATTTTTCTTAGAATAAAATTCAAATTAAGAATAGATTTTGAAATCATTATCCAATAACCCTAAAAACAAAAAAGTCAGGACAAAACTCTTAGGCTCAACTTAGGATTGTGACATAATGCGGACGAAATCACCGTTACAATTTTCTTTGACAGCATGGATCCGGAGGAATATTTTCTTATGCGGAGATATCTAAATATTATACACGCACGCGCGCTCACATATTATGATGTTTATTAACATACAAATGAGAGAAGAAGAAAAATCGTACCAGATAATTATCGCCTTTGGAAAAATTTGATTTCTGACTAAAATCTTTTGAGCGAACTCGTGCTAATAATATGTTGTGAATAAAATAAAGAACAAAAATAAAAGAACAAAGAGACGAGAGAAAGAGGGATATTTGTATTATTCTTAATATTGACTTGGTACAATGCCTTCATCAAATCATCTATTTATAGGCATAAGAAGTACATAATATATTAAACACTAATTAATTAAGATAATATTTCTAATAATAAAGTAAATCAAATCTCCTTGATAAATTTATTAAATTAAATTCAATTTAGGACCAAATTGATAGATTGTGTAAATAACAGGGACCAAATATATACTTATACCAATTCTATTTAACAACCACGCCAGCCTCTTCGTTATGTTTTAATGGTTAGTGGCTTGATTGGAACCACTTAAATAGTTACGTGGTATAATTGCCAAAATTGAAAGTATAGTGGTTAAATTAACACCAACCTCATAGTTAAATAGTCATCTGTGTAGTTTACCCTTAAAAATTTAATTGACATAAATTTCTTATTAACGAAGTTTGTACGTATAATCAAAGTTTGTGAAAAATAATCTAACTACAATCACAATTTTGAGATTTTTTTTTAATGATTTTTATGATTTTAAATATTTTGTTTCTCCATGTTACACCAAAGATCGAAGTTTGTAAATTTTTTTTATGATTTTATACAAATAGTTTATATGTATAACGGTTACAGTTTGTATGTATAATCGAAGTCAGTGAAAAATATTATTTTTTATAGTTTTATACAATTTTAAAATATTATTTTATTTTAAATATTTAGATAATTTTAAATAATTATAATAATTATTTTTATATTTTTGCAATTTTAAATAAAAAATAGTTTTTAGATATTTTTGAATTTTTAATGAGTTTTACGAATTTATGACGTGACACTACCAGAGTGTGCTACATGTCACCGTCAACTGTAACAGTCAACGTTATAAAAGGGCTAAATTGATAGCAATTTGAATTTTGAGGGACTGATTGATCGCAATTTGAATTATGAGGGCTAAATTGGTTGTAATTTTTTTTTATAAAAGTTTAATTGATTTTTTGATTTTTCGTTGAGGACTAATTTGACTTTTAAACCTTTAAAAATTGACTTATTTATTACCAAATATATAATTAAGTGGCGCACGATATAAATACCCTTTAATTTACATATGGGATTTGAAATACAACTTGGAGGTCCATCTAACTTAATATTTCATCAAGTAAATCAAGCTTAATAGGATAGTTTGAGAGGGTACATCACAAATAAAACATACTAGATAATTGAGTCGTTGTTCATCACTCAGCATTGGGTATCTAAAACCCAAAACAAACCATCAACGCAAGTAGCCAAACCAAGGCAACACCTTGAAAGCAAATCTTCACCATTGGAACTCCATTATCAAAAGCAGCGTAGTCCCTGGAGCCATCTTGTTTGGTACCCCAAAAAGGCTGGTTGGTACTAGAAAATGGCTGACTAAACCCGGAGAGAGGCTGGTTTGTAGTGGAAAATGGCTGACTGTAGCCCGACGACAGAGGCTGGTTAACGCCTTGTTGTGGATAGTTAGGGTCTTGTTGCTGTTGGTAATCAAGTTGAGATTGCTTCCCATTATTTCCAACAGGTTTGGTAAATGAAACTTTGTTCCCTACATTTTGAGGAGCTTCCTTGTGGTTTGTAGTGTGAATTTTGATGCTCCGTGAATAGGATGGCTTATATAGAGAATGGAACCGGAGTGGGATTTTGAAATTGAACATGGAGCAGGTGGAACCTGGAATATAAAAGACAATGAGTTGGAAGATTCACACACATTAACAAATACAAGTAATTTCATCACAACGTAACAGGTTCACCCATACAGACACCGAGACACGACTTTATTTGAATAGGTAATAGATGTTGCTCAGTGTAGTAGGCCTAACCAATTCAAAACAAGTTTAGTTCAGTTTTTTTCTATACTAATGCATGTAAATATGTTGATAGATTTTCTAATATTTCGTACATTAATACTGAACGATGAAATATTATATGTTAGAAATTTTAATTATTTATTTAAACTTATCAAGATGTATCCGATCCAGTCCTTACGGACGGATCTTTAGACCCGATAATTTTTGTTTGGAGAATCCGGTGCCGGTAACAACTGGGCCAAAGGTCATTAAACCAAAGGTGCTGAGTTGATCGATGTTGTTCTTAAAGAGGCCGAGAGTTGTGATTGCTTGCAAGGTATATATACTACTCCTCTACGTTTTCATGTTTCTCCTTAGGATTTGGCCAAATTACAGTTGATTTTCGTGGAACTGATTCTAATCACATTTTTTTAATAGCATATACCTGATCCATTCCGACATAATTCCTCTGCTCGTTTCGTCTTCACCTAAGAGATTTTGAACTCTAACCCAACTCTGTTGTTTTTTCTTTTAAAAAAAATTATTTTTCGGCTAGGGGTGTTCATTCTTCAGTTTTGACCGAATTATCCAACCGAATCGAAGTTTTTCAATTAACCAGTTGGTTAATTTTAGGTATAATCGGTTAATGGTTAAGATTTTTTTACAAACTTTAATTATCAGTTAATTAGGTTAAATATCGGTCAGTTAACCGAATTAACTAAAATTATTAAATATTATATATTACATATATTTATTTTTGGTCACTGAACTTTTAAAAGTTATATGGTGATCATTAAATTTTTTGATATATTATAAAATGATCATTAAACTTTATCAAATTAACACAAAATGATAATTAAATTTATTAAATTATTATAAAATGGTCATTAATTTTTTTAATAATTTATAACTTATAATGAGTCAATGATCATTTTATAATAATTTGATAAATTTAATAATTACTTTTTAACTCGACTAAAAAAAACTTGGATAAACTTCACGGAGGATATGGACCCCCAATTAGTTCCAGTGGATATAGACCGCCATTGACTCAAGACGAGTTGCAGGTTTTGCAGACCTCCAAAACCCACCAGGATTCTATTGGTATGATAAATTGTCTGGATTCTAGGAAAAGATAATAACCAAACTTTGCTCTTCTTTTACATGATATAACTGCCATTTTCGTCCATTAAAAATTGAACTACTGCTTTGTTGAAAATCATGTAGGACATGGGCCATGCCAGATTATTATTGCCCAGCTAAATGTTGGAGCTCACATCAAGAGTAATACTAGCAATGGAAAAACCAAAATAATTGTAAATAATTGGGTGTGTAATCACCCAAATCCGTACGGCGCTCTATTTTTATTTTTTAAAATTTCTTTTTTGATTTTATTTAATATGTTTAGTTTGGAAAACCCTACCCAATTTTGAAATTAAAATGTGGAGTCGCCACCAATTATTTTAAAAAGGTAGATCGGACACCAAAATAAAACTAGAGATTCAAAAGTCGAGTTCGGGAGTCGGTTACGGATGAGGAAGGATTAGCACCCCACACCGCCCAAAATTGGTACCTAGTCGATTATTTAATGTCTTGGTATCGGAAATTACAAATTCGATTAAAATTTAAAATGTGATTCTTAAATGCCAAAAATATTGAGAGAACCACATCCGTATGCGCCCGAGACATAGTTTCTCATTTTCTTGAAAATTTCGAGGAAATCACATCCTTGTACCCCGGGATACGATTTCTCGAGGTATTAAAGTTCAAAATTAATTTCTTTAAAAATACATTTTTTGATGATTTTAAAAACATATGTGATGCAAAATTACAAGATAACATGTAAAATATATATACTTAAAAATATAATATTTTTGGTAAAATATATTTAATGTTTATATTTATCAAAAATGTATATATATAATTAATAGTTTTTATACATATATATTATTATTACAAAAATAAGTATTTATTATTATTTTATATATATACTTAAAATATAAAATTTAAGGTAAAATATATATGTATTATTTATTAAAAATATACCTATATGTATATTAAGTTAGTAGTTTATATTTATATATATATATATTTACAAATAAATAAGTATTTGTTATTATTTATATATATTGTAATTAAACAAAATATTATACATTATTTTAAAAATACATAAAATCTTATATATACATATATATAATATAAAAATATAAATATTATACATAAAAATATAAACCATAGATTAAAACACATGTATATACATATATCTTATATATAATATTAATATATACTATATATAAATAAACTACTTTGTACAATAATAATAATGATAATATATGTACATAATAATAATGATGATAATAATAAATAATAATATTGCTAATATATACATGAATCATATCAAAAAAAGCATGGAACAACATAAAATTAAATATCAAGGATTAGAATGCATGAATATTAAATTACATGACATGAAATAATATAAAAAGGGACTAAAATGAACAAAATATAAAACATAAAGAATTAAGCATAAACTAAAAAAATATCAAGCTGAAAATTAAATACTAAAATACAGTGACCAAATTGAAATAAAACGAAAATTAAATGCTGCAGAAAAAAAAAAGCAAAAAAGGACGATGTTAAACACGCAAAAAACACAGAAGGGCCGAAAGCAAAATTATCCCATTGATGTAAATGAAAACAGGAAAAGAAAGGGAGAACCTGAAGTGTAATTTACCCATTACCCAAATGCGCGGATCCTCCCCGGATTCGGGTCACCGCGCGGGCCAGGTACGCCAAAACGACGTCGTTTTGTTTTGGTCGGTTCAAGAACAAAGATAAGGGTTATTTATTTTTTATTTCGAACATAATTAAAACCCTAAAAAAGTTTTCCTCCTCTCTCTCAACCCTCACAGAGGCTGCTCATCACGTTCGTGTTGCTCATAGCGTAGTGGCCTCGCGGCGGTGGAGCAACGAACGGCAGTAGCAGGGATGCCACAGATAAGCTTCAGATTTCTTTTTTTTTTTTTTTTCCAAAATGAGATTTGAAACAAGAAAAATGTTTTAAATTTTTTTATGAAAATGAAGAACTCTCCTTTTTGATCTGATTCTTGATGCTCAGATTAAAAAGACACAATTTTTTTTTGGATATGAAAATCTTTTTTTTTATTTGTTTGTATTCGATTTCTTTTTTTTTTACAATCCAAAAAGTAAACCCCTCTATTACATATTTTTTCTTGAACAAAAGTCCCTCGTTTCAGATATCTCCCTTTTGCTCTGTTTTGATCTAGTTTTTATATCCGAAATAAAAATAACCTCATTTATTTAATCTACAGATCTATGAAGAAGGCTAGATTTTAGGGGATTTTGTAGAGGGTGGTTTGGATAGGGTATGGGTGATGTCGGGTTAGGGTGATGGGTAGTGGTAGGTTTAGGTTTATTTTATTTTAAGGTTTTTAGAATTTAGGGTTGCGGGTTTAGATTTGGTTTTGGAGATTTAACTCAGTTGTCGCGCGAGAAAAATAGTGGTGGTCGAAAGATAGGCGGTGGTGACGGTAGATGTAATTTTAGGGTTAGGGTTTGTTATATTTTTTTGGATACTGGTATTTGGGTCAGTTTTGGGTATTGGGTTCAAGTTTGGGCCATGTTATTTTGGGTTGGATGTAAATGGGTCCAGGTCTGGGTTACCCAGACCAAAATGGGTTATTACAGCTGCACCTTTTTGCTCATTGTTGTGTAACGATAATAGAGCAAAGACTAAAAATGACCCATTTTGCCTGGTCCGACGGAGCTTTTCCTCTTGATGCATGTCTTCTTTCTTCAGCAGATCTTCTTTCTCTTCAACGCAAGTCTTCTTTCTTGACTTGACTGGTCTACATTGTCACTTTTGGGGAAGCAAAATCTTCAAAATAAGGGGTTGTTTGTTGGGGAAGCAAAATAAGTTCGGTTTGCTATTTTTTTCTTCGGCACCAGTCTTCTGTCTTCGGTCTTCAATCTTTGGTCTTCAGTCTTCGGTAGGTCTTCGATCTTCGCTCTTCAAGAATGTTGAGTTCTCCAATCAATCCGCTCATATGCTTCCTAGGTTGAGACTTAATAAAGTACAATGATTTTCGGTCGAAAACAAATACCTTTTTGCTCTCCATTTTCTCTTTTTTCTTTTTTCTTCATTTTTTGGTTTTTTTTCTTCTTCTTTTTTTTGTTTTTTTTGTTATTGTTTTTTTTTTTTTATAGCTTCATCTTCTGTTGAATAGGTTACCTGCTCCATTAGAAGTTCAAGGAAATAAGGTCAGATGTTGTGGTTGATATTTTATTGGATGGTTGGCCAGCTCCATTGGAAGTTCAAGGAGATAGGGTCAGATGTTGTAGTTCATCTTTTATTGGGTGTCCTGCTCCATTAGAAGTTCAAGGATATAGGGTCAGATGTTGTAGTTCATCTTCTATTGGGTGTCATGTTCCATTGGAAGTTCAAGGAGATAGGTTCAGATGTTGTAGAAGTTCAAGGAGAAAAGTTCAGATGTTGTAGTTCATCTGCTCCATTGGAAGTTCAAGGAGAAAGGTTCAGATGTTGTAGTTCATCTGCTCTATTGGAAGTTCAAGGAGAAAGGTTCAGATGTTGTAGTTCATCTGCTCCACTAGAAGTTCAAGGAGAAAGGTTCAAATGTTGTAGTTCATCTGCTCCATTAGAAGTTCAAGGAGAAAGGATCTGATGTTGTAGTTCATCTGCTCCATTGGAAGTTTAAGGAGAAAAGTTCAGATGTTGTAGTTTATCTGCTCCATTAGAAGTTCAAGGAGAAGGGATCTGATGTTGTAGTTCATCTATTCCATAGACTTGTGTTGGTACTCATTCCACTGCCACTCTAGGGAAATGAGACTAACATATTTTCGTTTCATTTGTTTTGAATGTCTAAGGCCTCCTTATGGGTTCATGCCTTGGAGATGTTTGAAAAAGATCATTTCAAGGCGCCCATTTGGGTTTTCACCTTGATTTTTATTTTTCTCATTTTTTTTTGCCTTTTTGATTTTTTTCTTCTTTTTTTCTTTCTTCATTCTTTTTATTTTTTTTTATTTTTTTGAATTTTTTCAACTACAAAATTGATAAAAATGTAAACTTAAAAGCCAGTAAATTTTGACCAAGCTACCATATCGTCGAGGAGACAAAGTCTGAAGTTTGTAAGGTTGATCCAACTATGACACTGACGAAGAGGCAGGATCTGAAGTTTAATTTGACCAGGCTACCATATCACCGAGGAGACAAGGTCTGAAATTTGTAAGGTTGATCCAGCTACAACACTGATGAAGAGGCAGAATCTGAAGTTTAATTTGACCAAGCTACCATACCGCTGAGGAGACAAATTCTGAAGTTTGTAAGGATGACCAGCTACAACACCGACGAAGAGGCATGATCTGAAGTTTAATTTGACTAGGCTGCCATACCACCGAATAGACAAGGTTTGAAGTTCATAAGGTTGATCCAGCTACAACACCGACGAAGAGGCAAGATCTGAAGTTTGATTTGACTATGCTACCATACTACCGAGAAGGCAGGGTCTGAAGTTTGTAAAGTTGATTCAGCTACAACGCCGACGAAGAGGCAAGATCTGAAGTTTGATGACCAAGCTACCATATCGCCAAGGAGACAAGGTCTGAAGTTCAAAGTTTTGATTTGATTTTTTTTGCTCCTTCGTGTTAAGGAGGCTGGACTATGTCGAAAATTATATGTTTCTTCTTCTTGACGATGCCAAACAGTATTCTTCTTTCTCTCGGGTTCCACTCCTTTATGTCAAAGGCATTGAAACTTGATGGAAGTGATCTTCTTCATTTTCTTTGTTTCTAAGGCTTCAGCTTGGATTCGTGCCTCGAACATTTTCAAAAAGGTTCTTTTCAAGGTGCCCTTTCGGGTTTTCACATTGTTTTTGAATTTTTCTTTTTTTCTCTCTTTTTTGATTTTTGATTTTGATTTTTTTTAAAAAAATTCCGTATTAAGGACTGGAACTTTTCAGAAGTGATCTGCCACTTTGTGTCAAGGATGCCATACCACTCTTGCCCTACTCTTTTCATCAAGGGTGTTGAAACTTACCGACAGTGATCTGCTTCTTCATGTCAAGGATGCCATACCACTTTTGCCCATTTCTTTCTGTCAAGGATACTGAAACTCGCTGGACCTTCATTTTGAATACCAAATGCATCCTTTTGGGTTCATGCTCTAGATATTTCCAAAAAAAATATTTTTCAAGGAGTCCTTTCAGGTCTCTGCCTTGATTTTCTTCAATTTCACATTAAGGTATTAATCTGCTTGTGGTTCAGCTTCCTTTCTTGATTGAGAAATCGCCATATTTGATTCACTCTTGTTTTATATATGGTAGAGTATATGCACTTGTTGGTGAATGCACCCTATTTTTATGGTGTACGCATGCAATTTAACCTAAATGCTTGATGTAGTGATGAATGATATGCAATGCAATTGACCATAGCTTGATTTTAAAAAGAATGCCTCGTGACTCTAGCTGGTCATATAAGGCCTTTTAGCATTATTCTCTTTATGCCCCAAGTTCTGCTCTATTGACTGATAAGGTTAATCTTTTCGAACGATGCCCCAACCTCTCTTAGGTTTGACTGTTTCTTTTGGAAATCACCTCTTTGGGCGAATATCAACTTTTGAGTGTTTTTTTCTAAATCATGAGTTCTGTTAAGCTCACTCTTCTAATTCTGCGATGTTTGTAGACAATAATGCCCCATTAATGTTCATGTTCTTCGACCCAATATACCGAGTTTGCCTTATTTTGGACATTTAAGGTGAGAAAGTTTTAAATGCAAAAACTTGTGAAGATTATTTTTTATGCAAAAATCTTGTGCAGAGTTTAGAAGAAATTATTAAATTTTTAGAGATGTGAAATTTTAAAAATCAAAATTGAGCACTCAAATATTAAGTACAAAAAGTATTTTTTTTCCAAATTAACAATGAGCAACCCGAATGAAGCATATGTTTAGAGGATAGTAAGGGTTGCAGTGACACAAGCACATGTGAAGTCCTTTCTGGGCTATTAGGCTTCTGAGAGGGGCATTTATCATTCTTAATTTCTACCTCATTTAAGTGGCTCTCTTGATCTCACTAGCTCACCATGCCCCATCCTTTCCTCATTTGGTGTCGATCAGGCACTTAAAGTTTGACGTTCCTTGAAGAAAGGTTAACCCTTATAGGCGAAATACAATCTGAAGACAAAACTCAGACATCCATGTATGATTAGAATGGTCTTTATAGGCTTATAATGGAGGCTATGGCTCATGGGTATGAAAAAAAAGATATACTAGCCCAAATAAGTGTTTAAGGGTAATAAAACCAATGGTCATTTCTTTTATGCGAATTTTCACTTCTGCACTTGCAATTTGGATATTCTTTGGTGAAATGCTTCTTTTTTTTATTTGGATCGCTCTAGACTGCCCGTTTTTGGGTTTTCACCCTAGAGTTCATTTCCTTCTTTTGTAGCTCTAGGACATGTAACCTCTAACCGATTTGTGTCTTGGCTCGGCATCAATCCACCAAAGTTGGTGTAAGCTTCCAATTAAAACCTCATTCTTGTATTGTTTGATTTAGGTATGCTCACAAAGAGTAACATTTTTCTTTCATTCCTTGGATCGCTCTAGACTACCCATTTTGGGGTTTTTACACTGGAGTTCATTTTCTTTCATGTTTAGAAAAATGTAGATGTAGATTGATCTGCAATCCCGACTAGACATTGATTCTTACCTTTGCTTGAGAGTGACTAATCCTCCAAGGCTCTTGTTTTTCCTTTATCGCACTTTTTGACTTAGCATTTTCTTCCTTGATTGTTTTAGCCTTCTTGTTGGCAATTTTTAACTTGATTTGGTCAGCTTCTTTGAGCATAAACTTTTCTTTCATTGGCTTTTTCTAATGTTTCTTTGACCCTTGCATTGAATGTATCTGATCTCACTTTTTGCCCTAATTGAAGTGTTATATGTGTAACACGATCAAGATCGGGCGGCTTTTATTTGCAGAAAAAAATTTCGCCTTCTTTGCCCCAGTGTGGGGGTGATCCTTGGTTTTATATTTTATTAGAAAGAAACGACCAGGCTTAATGGGAGACATTAATGGATATTTTCTTATTTGGTGAAAGGAATTGAAGGAATGTCATTCGTCATCTCACATACGGACATCTAAATAGTCTTCAGGGAGGAGAAGTTTAAGGTCAACACTTGATTCAATGACCTTAAACAACAAATGACTGAGAGGGGAATTCACTCGATGGGATCTGGCCATTTCCTGAACACTCGTTTTGTTCTCTATGTCTGCCTAAGTAGAACAGAAGATATTCACATTTGCAGTATCTTTGCAACATTTGCTTTCTTTTAGACATATGTTATTCGAATTTGGTCATTGGATTTGAATAAAAGGTACTCTTGCAATTGAAATTCGAGGACCTGACAAAATATATACATATGTTTGGGAAAACAAAAACCAACTCATAGCAATGAATGAAATGTTTAAAAAATCAAAGAATATGAATTGTTTGTCAAATGGGATGTAAAATAAAGTTTATTTTATTAAAACTGGTAAACAACAGATTTGACAAAAGCTCTTCATTTTGTTTTTCTCTTCTCTTTTTTCATTTTTTGAAGTAAACTAAACTCACAAAATGTGTGAAAATAACAAACTTCTCTCATTCTGAAGTTACAGCAAATCTAAACAGCTTGCCCCATTTTCTTCCAACTTCTTTCTAGTGTAGACCTTTTCTTTTACTTTATTCTCAAAAGGATCTAATCCTAAAATGATGGGTTTAATTGGACCTAAGTCAGACGTCCTAGGGTAAATTACCAAAATCGGTCTATGAATGCAAATGCAAATGCAATGTACGTAATGAACATATTATGTTGCTGAAAATGCAAAATGCAATAAAGATGCAATGCTGAATATAAATATGAATGCAGAAAAAAGATGTTGTTTCTAGAGTGAACATCTTAGAACAACTTTCATAAAGGGTCATGTTACATCAAACATTAGAGTTACAGATAATGTCGAGCTCTAGCGCCTAGCTTCTGTAACTTCTCCAAGAGCCTAGCCAACTTCTCGTTTTGTTCTGGGAGCTCATCATTTTGACTCAATTCTATCGCAACATCAGCCAAGTCCGTCACTTGTCGGGCAACTTTTCGTGCTTCAGCAATAATATCTTTCATGTAGTTGTCTTTTTCTTTTATCTTCTCTAAAGACTCTTGGAGCTGAAGATTCCACTTCTCATTATTTTCTTTTCAGGCCTTCTTGAGACCATCCACAAGATCCTTGTACATCATTATAATGTTGTTACGCTCATCAACTTGCTTCTTTAGCCTTTGAGCTTCCGCTTGACTATCGTTTAATTCAGCAACGATGTCTCCGCGCAAACGTATACACATGTTCAAGGTCTCAATCTTGGCTTGACTACTCTTCAGGTCTTCCTTGAGGGCAAGGTATTGATTGTCCATTTCTTGCATATTACAAGACAATGTACTATCTCATTCCTTGTTGGCCTTAAAACTCTTTTCCCAAAATTTAACATCTTTTTTCAGGTCTTTAATTCCTTCCTTCCATTGATCGGGAGTGTCACCTAAACCAATATTTTTAAAATTCAAATAAAGCTCTTCATAGTTGTCTTGAAGGCTCCTCAGTTCATTTTTTAGACAATGTACTTCTTTTTGCGATCCACTAGCTTGAGCGTCACACTTCAAATGGCTCTTTTCATGTTCTTTAATTTTGGACTCCTTTGGCTCTATAACTGCTGGGTGAACGGTAGTTGAACTATATTGATTTTCTTTCTTAAATTTTCACATGTTGCACTCTAGGAGGTTCTGAACTCGACGCTTGAAGGCGACACAGTTTTCAATTGAATGCCCCTTAGTTCTGGCATGATACTCACAACGGGCTTCAGCGTTATACCATTTAAGGTATGAAGGTTGTAGAGGTGTAATGTGATATGAGACCACTAACCGCGCCTCCAAAAATTGCAGATACAGCTCTCCATACGAGATGGGTATAGGATCGAAGGGACCATTGGTTCTTGGCTTTTAGACGCTAGCTGACGATGACTCGAAAAGTTGGATACTAGAATTTAAAATTTATCCCGGGTACCAAATTTGGCTCTTCTCGTATGCTCTGGTGCACTAGTATTGGTTAGGCTTTTAGAAGCTTTAGGGATTCTTTCTTCAAAACTCAGTAGCCCTTCTTCGACAAGACTTATGACTTTGTTCCTTAGAGCTCCGCAATTTTTGATACTATGACCCGTACCTCCTATATGATATTTGCATCGAGCCTTGTTGTCATACCCTTTAGGAAAAAGAGACTCTTTTGGCTTTGATTGGATTGGGGTCACAAGACCCTTCTTGATCAGTATTAGGAGCAAATCTGCGTATGCCATCGAGATTTGAAATACTTTCTTTTTATCTTTCTCTTCTCCGATGTTTCTTTGGCTCACCTCTACTCTCTTTCAAATTAAAGCCTTTGCATCTTTGGGTGTCTTATTGATGTCAATCGCGATAGTGCACCGACCTTCGAGTTTACCAGAATCATCTTGTCCAGATATAAGGTCTTGCTTGGTGGCCATCATGATTTGGTTTTTATTCGTTTCATCATTCTTTCCTTGTATATCGGACTTTTTCGTCATATCAGTCATCATACTCATCATTTCAGCCATCTGTCTTTTTAAGTCTTGCACCTCACTAATCTCGGTATTAGTGTAGGCATGCTCTGGTACGTCTAACGTGTGAATCTCGGAAGAAAGATTTCCCATCTCTTCTGGCTTCTCTTCAAGGCACTGCCATATATCTGTGGTCTAGTCTATCTAATCACTTGACCTTTTCATTATGAAAGCCTCTTTAATCGTAGATCACTCGTGAATCAACACATTTTTATGTAATGCATATGCAATGCAAAAAAAAGCAAAAACAGAAAAAACAGGAAATTGGTCAGTACACTTGTAATGAAAAATAAAGACAAAAATAAGTATGTAAGTACTAAAGAGTAAATTTGTACAACCTACTCGAGCATGATTTTCTACCCGGCATAATAAACAGAGTCCTACTCGGCATGATTTCTACCCGGCATGCTTTTATTTGCAAAAAAAAAAAGATCATACCCGACATGATATCTACCCGGTATACTATTATTCACAGAAAGAAAGATCCTACCCAGCATGATCTCTACCCGACATTTTATTCATGAAATAAATCTAAATAGTAGACAAAAGGTTAGAAGCGTTTCTCCTTTGAACTTTTAACGGGTTCCGTTTCTAAAGCAAGGCTTCAATGGTCCTTTACATGTGGTTTGGTTCTAAGGAAGGGTACCCGAAATGTCCTTGTTGTCCCTTACTAAAGGTAGCAAGGCCCCTGATCCTCACCCATTATAGGCTTCAAACAGACCAAGTTCAATTTAGGGGGATACATCCGTTATGCCTATACGGGGGTAACCCACACGAAAGCATAAGAAATATATCCCGAAAGCGATTCACCAACCTATATGGTTGTAACCCACACGAAGGCGGTATCACACTTCCACTTAAAATGGACGGAGCTTGGGTAGAAAGCTCATGAAATGCAATGCAAGTACACGGTGTGTGAGGAGAAACTCTCAAACCTTTTGACACCCTATTTCTATATTCACTTATACTAAGCAGTAAAAATAAAGCAGTTATATTTATAGAAAAATAAAATGCATGCCTTATTAACAAAAGATAGAATCATATTTTAAATTAAAATCTAATTCGTCAATTTCCAACGACCAAGACTAAAAGATAATCGACTCGTGGTTTGACTCTCCTTTTGTTTTAAAAGGTCCCCATCGGAGTCGCAAGCTGTAATCACCCAAATCCGTCTGGCGCTCTCTTTTTATTTTTTTTAAATTTCTTTTTCGATTTTATTTAATATGTTTAGTTTGGAAAACCCTACCCGATTTTGAAATTAAAATGTGAAGTCACCACCGATCATTTTAAAAAGGTAGACCGGACACCAAAATAAAACCAGAGATTCAAAATTCGGGTTTGGGAGTCGGTTACGGATGGGGAAGGATTAGCACCCCCACACCGCCCAAAATTGGTACCTAGTCAATTATTTAATGTCTTGGTATTGTAATTACAAATTCGATTAAAATTAAAAATATGATTCTTAAATGCCAAAAATATTGAAAGAACCACATCCCTATACCCCTGGGACACGGTTTCTCATTTTTTTGAAAATTCGAGGAAATCACATTCATGTACGCCTGGGATATGATTTCTCGAGGTTTTAAAGTTCGAAATTAATTTCTTTAAAAATACATTTTTTGATGATTTTAAAAACATATGTGATGCAAAATTACAAGATAACATGTAAAAATATATATACTTAAAAATATAATACTTTTGGTAAAATATATTTAATGTTTATATTTATCAAAAGATGTCTATATATATATAATTAATAGTTTTTATACATATATATTATTATTAAAAAAATAAGTATTTATTATTATTTTATATATATACTTAAAATATAATATTTAAGGTAAAATATATATGTATTATTTATTAAAAATATACCTATATGTATATTAAGTTAGTAGTTTATATATATATATATATATTTACAAAAAATAAGTATTTGTTAGTATTTATATATATTGTAATTAAACAAAATATTATAAATTATTTTAAAAATACATAAAATCTTATCTATACATATATATAATATATAAAAATATAAATATTATACATAAAAATATGAACCATAGATAAAAACACATGTATATACATATATCTTATATATAATATTAATATATACTATATATAAATAAACTTCTTTGTACAATAATAATAATATATGTACATAATAATAATAATAATAATAATGATAATAATAAATAATAATATTGCTAATATATACATGAATCATATCAAAAAAACATGGAACAACATAAAATTAAATATCAAAGACTAGAATGCATGAATATTAAATTACGTGGCATGAAATAATATAAAAAAAAGACTAAAATGAACAAAATATAAAACATAAAGAATTAAGCATAAACTAAAAGAAATATCAAGCTGAAAATTAAATACTAAAATACAGTGACCAAATTAAAATAAAACGAAAATTAAATGCTGTAGAAAAAACAAAAAAGGACGATATTAAACATGTAAAAAACACAGAAGGGCCGAAAGCAAAATTATGCCATAGATGTAAATGAAAACCGGAAAAGAAAGGGAGGACCTAAAGTGTAATTTACCAATTACCCAAATACGCGGATCCTCCTCGGATCCGGGTTACCGCGCAGGCCGGGTATGCCAAAACGGCGTCGTTTTGGTCTGGTCGGTTCAAGAACGAAGATAAGGGTTATTTATTTTTTATTTCGAACATAATTAAAACCCTAAAAAAACTTTCCCTCATCTCTCTCAACCCTCACGGCGGCTGCTCATCTCGTTCGTGCCGCTCATCGGCGCAGTGGCCTCACGGCGGGGGAGCAACGAACGGCAGCAGTAGGGATGCCTCAGGCAAGCTTCGGATTTCCTCTTTTTTTTTCCTTCTTTTACGAAATGAGATTTGAAACAAGAAAAAGGTTTTAATTTTTTTAAGAAAATGAAGAACTCTCCTCTTTGATCTGATTCTTGATGCTCAGATTAAAAAGACACAGATTTTTTTTCTGGATCTGAAAATCTTTTTTTATTTGTTTGTATTCGATTTCTTTTTTTTACAATCTGAAAAGGAAACCCCTCTACTACATATTTTTTTCTTGAACAAAAGCCCCTCGTTTCAGATCTCTCCATTTTGCTATATTTTGATCTAGTTTTTATATCCGAAATAAAATAATTTAATCTGCAGATCTGTGAAGGAAGCCGGATTTTAGGGGATTTTGCGTTTGGATAGGGTATGGGTGATGTCGGGTTAGGGTGATGGGTAGTGGTAGGTTTAGGTTTATTTTATTTTAGGGTTTTTGGAATTTAGGGTTGCGGGATCAGATTTGGTTTTGGGGATTTAACTCGTTTGCCAGCGAGCAAAATAGTGGCGGCCGAGAGGTAGGCGACGGCGGCAGATGTAATTTTAAGGTTAGGGTTTGTTATATTTTTTTTGGATACCGGGTATTTGAGTCGGTTTTGGGTATTGGGTTCAAGTTTGGGCCATGTTATTTTGGGTTGGATGTAAATGGATCGAGGTCTGGGTTACGCAGACCAAAACGGGTTATTACATGGTGATTACTAAGAAAGAGCTGTGGATGCTACATGTTGTGCTTTACATGATCAAGTTCTTTTAAACGAATGCAAGTTCACTCAGTGACATTCTGTTAAATATTTGTAGTTAGCAGGAGTTCATAGCCAAGGAAATCCTAACTATTGGCTAAGTGCTAATTGCTGGGAAAGAATGATGGAAACGAGACGAGGGGTTAGGGTTTGAATTAGAGAATTTTTTTTAGAGAAAAGAAGGGTTTTTTGTGAAGATGGTGAAAAAAATAAAGTTTTAAAAGATTGAGGGTCAAATTTAAAATTAGTCTTTTTATTAACGTGTCATGTCATCGTTTTAACGGGCGCTAACAAAGGCTAACATTCGAGTGACCAAAACGGTAACGGTCGAAAACATAGGTTGCAAGAATAATATTTCAAATTAGGTGACCAAAATAGAACACATGCTAAACATAAAGACCTCCGGTGAAATTTACTCAAAAACTATTTTAGCATAGTTTAGTGACCATTTGTATAATTTTACCCAAAATGTTATTTAAAAAATGTGTTGAATCATATGATTGATCATAATTTCTCATCTATCCATAAACTCTAAAGAATAGAAATGTGTTGAATCATATGATTGATCATAATTCACTGTACTCGTAGATATGGTCATCAAGTACAAGTAAGCAAAAATAAAATTTTAGTTACAATATTTCATACTTCAAGAATAGATATGGTCATCAAGTACAAGCAAGCAAAAATAAACCAACAATACTCTCCAAATAATATAATGCCGCCATTGCTTTCCTCTGAATTCTGTACTCGTAGATTCGATGCTTAGTCTTTTTATTTCCGATGGTGTTAGAGTTTAACTAAAATAAAATTTTAGTTACAATATTTCATACTTCAAGACTAAGCTTGGTGCTAAGTGTTGGGCATCCATTATCATCAACAACAAGTACACCAGTTTAAGAGTTTAGATTGTGTTCAAGTTACATGGCCTTTCAACACCCGACCCAGAGCTAAAAGATTGCTCCCCAAGTAAAAAATGGAAATATTTCATTGGATAAAATCATTCAATATACTCGAACCATTTATGAATATTATACCGAATCTGAGAAAATCTCTTCTCAAACTCTTCCAATTTACAATTCTCATGCCCCTGTTCAATATCCTACGCTAATTAAAAAAAAATAAGAAACTAAAAACCCATGTCATCACCTTAAAATTTTAACCTTGCTTGAGCAGCCATGGTCTTCATCTGAATTCATTCAACCCCAAAGCTTCCTCTGCAGAAATGTTGAGGTCTGGGATTCCAACATCGCTTGATCCTACGGTGTTTGATGGCAACCAGGAGACTATTCCACCAAACATAAATCTACTGGAAATTCGCTCCTCTTGATCATAATTTTCACTAACAAGGATAGTGTTATTAGTCTCAAGATTCAAGCTTTGATTTGCTTCCAAATGTAGCTCTACTGTTGGGTGATTGAGAAGACTCTGAGTTAACTGTAAAAAGGAAACAAATAACTTGGTGATAAACTAAAATAATACCCCACCTGATCAGAAAAGCAAGTTGACAAACAGAAGAATATAGCTTGGAAAAAGGAAAACCTTTTGGTTCTTGGATTTCAACTCCTAGTTTTCTTTTCTCAGTTGATTTAGCAACCGCCCCGAAATCTCTATATCCTATTAGAGTCCGAATAATCAGAGATTAGTAATTAACCATGAAAAAAATGGACAACTCATCCTTTTCAGGAATTCATTGCTACTGGTAAAATCCTCCACCATATCTACAAGTTGTTCTCTCTTCTGTTTTATTGTAACGAAAGTTTATAAAACCCAGAACGACATGAATTAGAAAACAGAGCAAACGTGTAAAGAAAATAAGCTAAACAAAAAGCAATAAAGTTATTGAAAATGGACGATTGGAAACGAAAAAGAAAAACAACAACGTACCCTTTTAAGAGTATTAACCCAAGATGTTTTCTTGGAAGGCCGGGATTTCTCATCTGATTCACTTGGAGAAAAGAACAGAGGAGTAACAGGACTTGATGGTGGTAAGATCACCTTTTCAATGGGAGTGGGACCCACAGTGTTGAAGGTAGAGCCGCCGACGAAGAAAAAAATGAACTAAGTAATGACAAGAACATCATGCATGACATTATCTTTAACCACTCAATGAGCTTTGTTAAAAGATTATATTCAAGAACTAGAAAAACTCAATATCTCTTTAATGTGCAACTTGTTAATGTAAATCCCAACATCAGTTAGATATCGGTTTTTTCACCCCTTTAAATATATATTTTAAACAAATTCTCTTTGAGTTATCAAAGATAGGTCTTTACATGATCACTATTGTTGCTTGGTCATGGTCAGGAATGAGGCTAAAATTAAGCATCGAGAGAGATAAAAGTCTATTAAAATTTTAAATATAAAAATTAGGAGGGGTAAAAATTTTATTTGTCTAATAATTAAACTAAAATAAACCCAAAATATAATTATACCAAAAAATCTGAGAGGGCCAACATTCCCTCCCAGCCTATTAATGGCTCTGGTCATGATTGTTTTAATGTGTTTTCAACATATGTTGTGCTTGTTAATGTCTTTTTGCATAAAATTCGTTCTAAATTCTCTTTTTTATCTTGTAATTTTTTCTTTAGGCTTAACTATAAAATAAGTGCCTAAATTATATCTTTTTGTAATTGGTACCTAAAATATTTTTTAACTGAAATAGGTGTCTAAAATATTTTTTTTGCTGAAATAGATACTTAAACTTTTATTTTTGGCTGAAATAGGTGCCCAAGAAAGTGCCAAAATTGACTTTAAAAGAAGCCAAAAGTGAAAGTTTAGACACCTATTTCAGCTAAAAAATAAATTAAGCACTTATTTCAGCCAAAATATAAGTTTAGACGCCTATTTTAAATAAAAAATATTTTAAACTCTTATTAAAAAAAAAGACAAAACACTTATTTTATAATTTAATATTTTCTTTATTCCATGTTAGTTTACCTACATGACACGTAAAATACAACATGTCTTGTCAGTCGTACCTTTCAAAAGTTTCTAACAAAAAGTCATTTTACTAAATGACTTCTAAAAATGGAATAGATAGATTAAAACATCCAAATTGTCATTAGATTAAAAGATTTCTCAAAAATCATGAAATCAAGATTTACTCGTGATCGTAGACGACTTTTAACCGTTCGATTTTTCAAAAATTACATTCAAGCCCTTCAAATTGGTTGAATTATAAAACAGACGACGAAGAGAGAAAATCATAAGGAAGAATAAGGAAAATATAACATAAAATATTTTGTTGTTTTTCTCTCTTTGACCCTTAAATTTTGAGTAGTTTATTTTCAATTTATCTTTATACGTTTCACTTTTCAATTGACGAAAAATTCAGATATTTTTTGACCGCGTTGGATAAAGAGATGGAACCATTAACCAAATGAAATTTTAAGAGTTATATTTGAAAAAAAAACTTTAAAGAGATTCAACCATTAGTAAAGAAGTTCTCGTTAAAAGAAATTATTTTTAAACTTGATTATGAATCGAGTATTTTAAAAATCAATTAAAAATATATCTTAAAATTTTAAAAAATGGACTAAGATGTAAAAAAAATCAAATTAAATATTTGCATTTAAATTTAACTCACTTTTTTAATTTAAACTACTCTAATTTGACCCAAAATGACAAATTTGAGTTTTTTTTTAATTGTACAACATTTTTTAAATAGTCTTAAGGTGATTACGAGGTAGTACTTTTTATATATATTTTTAACCTTTTGACAATAGACAAACCTGGTTGACAAAACGATTTAAACTCAGATCTAAAATTAAAATCATCATCTTTGAACTGTACAATATTTTTTTGAGTAAAATAGACTGCCGAATATTATTGTTTTGATTTTTTTTAAATATTATTGTTAAAGGCTAAGCGGGCAGTGTTATTAAGATTCATGCACAGCCCCATATGCGCAAATGTGATTTAAATTTGAAACCACATTTTATAATATATACACAAGAGTAGGGGTGTTTAATCGGTTAATTCAGTTAAGAGACTGAACTAAATTAGCTAAATACTATTAACTGAAATTTTTAACCTTTTAAAAAAATTAACCAAACCGAACTTTGTTCGGCTATGGAAAGTACCTAAATTTTTTGTTAATATATATATATTCGGTTAATTTTGCTTAATATATATATATATATTAATATATGTTTAATGCATATTCTATTTAATATCGGTTAATTCGGTTAATTAACTTGTTTCAAACCGAATCAATTGATAACAGAACTTTCAAAAAAAATTAACCGTTAACTGAACTAGTATCTAATTAACCGACCGAAATTTCGGTTCGATCAGTTAATTTAGTTTTAACCGAGCAGTGAATACCTCTGCACACGAGTGAATTGGTGCAATCAATAGTGTCATATCTCTGTGGAAATTAAACTTCTAATCTGCTGCGTAAATTCTACATGACACATCAAGATGTGATGAAAATATATATCCTCAACACTCTGCCAAATATATATATATAATCAACCTAACTTTCTCTTGGGTGGAAAAGAATTTCTCCATAAACATACTACACATTTAGCTCCCTGACAGTGGTGATCTAAAATTTAAAAATGGGTATAAATAATTTCTTTCCAAATTTCATACATGTTCATGTGCATCACCAAATTTGCCATTGAACTACTTAAATTTGGGATAGGTGTGTAAGCACCCAAATCCGTCTGGCGTTCACTTTTCGGTTCGTTTGGGTTTTAAAATTTATTTTTTCTTGTTTAAAAAACCCCGCCCGATTTTAGAATTAAATATGTGGAGTCGTCACCGATCATTTAAAAAATCGTAGACCAGACACTAAAATAAAATCAGAGATTCAAAAAAATTCGGGTTCGGGAGTCGGCTACGGATGGGGAAGGATTAGCACCCCACACCGCCCAAAATTGGTACCTACTCGATTATCTAATGTCTTGGTGTTAGAAATTGTGAATTCGAATAAAATTTAAAATACGATTCTTAAATGCATGAAATGTTCTAAATATTTGAAGAAACGTTCCGTTATTTAGACTAACCGAGAAATTCACTTCCCTTTACGCCCGGGAAATGGTTTCTCGTTTTCTTGGTTTAAAAAACATTGGTTTAAAATTCAAAAATTCATTTCTTTAAAATTTTGGATGACAAAAAAATGATGTGAATAAATTAACATGTATAAACAAAACACAAATCATAAAGTTACTAATATAGGCATACATAAAATATACATATTAAATACATATATGAAAATAATAATATAAAAAACTAAATGTTATAATATATGTGCATCTATTTAAAGCCATAATATATATCTATATATATTTACATACATGATAAAAGGTAAATACTCATAATATTATTTAACTTAACAATATAATAATATGTACAAATAATTATACGTATATAATACTTCAACATTTTTTTTAATATAACAAATAATAATATACATAATATAACATAAAACATATTTTACATAATAAAATACATATATAATAAATGTAATATATACATATTATAACACTATATCTATGTATTAAATAACATATAATATACTAAATATTTACTAAATAATAAAATATAAAATACAAAATATGTACAAATAATTATACATATATAATATATAGTATAACAAACATATATGTAAAATATATACATATATACATATAATACATGGTTAATAAACATAACAAAAAGGACTGAAATGAAAAGTTTAAAAATAACAGTGCTAAAACGCTAATAAGATAAATTAGAGAATTAAAATTAAATAAAAGTAAAACAATGACCAAATTGAGTAAAATGTAAAATTAAATGCTACAAAAAAGAAGCAAAAAAGACGAGGAAAGAGGCGGTGACAAACTGAAGGGATTGAAACTGTGATTATCCTCATGAACAAACTGAAAACGGGTTAAAAGAAGAGAGACCGCTTGTGCAATTAAACCCTTCAAGAATGCGCGGATCCTCCCTGGGTTACCGAGTCACCGCGCGGGTCAGGGGTGCAAAACGGCACTGTTTTGTTTAAGTAGTTTTAAAAAAATAATAAAAGGTTATTATCGTTTTTTAATTTAAACAAAAAAAACAAAGAAATCCTAAATCTAAAGTTTCTCAGCCTCTTACTTTCTCTCATCCAACAACAAAGACGGTCACTCTACCTCACGTGCGCCGTTCGACGGTGAAGAAGCCTTACGGCGAGGGCATCACAACCACGGTAGAGGCATGAGGATTTGATTCAAGCTTTAAAACAAAGGTAAACCACAAAAAACTTCCTTTCTTTCTTATTATAAAACAAGATTAGAAAATCTTTTGATTTTTTTATTTTGAAAATAAAAACAAAAGTTTGATTTCAAGAATGAAGAACCCCTTTTTGATTCTGCCTTTTTTGTTTTTGATTCGAACAAAACAAACATGCAAAAACGAGAAAATACCTTAAACTTTTTGTATTGATTTCGAAATATTTCTTCCCTCTTTTACAATTTTTTTAGATCCAAAAGTCCCCTAAATTTTTCTCTGTTTTTCGAATCCCCTTTTTTACAGACTTTGGTTTCGGTTCATTTATAACCGGTTTCTTACATAAAATATAATCCCCCTCTTGCTTGCTGCAGATCTACTAAAGAGATGTCGGATTTTGAGGGATTGTTGCAAGGGGTAGTTCGGCTAGGGGTATGGGTATGGGTTTAAGTTAGGGTAGATTTAGGTTGTTTTATTATTTTTATTTTTTAGGGTTTTTGAAACTTGATTTAGGGATGGTTTTGGGGTTTAGTTGTAATAGGGATGGTTTTGAAACTTTATTTTTATTATTTTGGGGTTTTAGATTGTTCGCCGGCAGTAGAGATGGCGGCCGGAACGAAGTGCGACGGCGATAGACTGAAAGAGTGGCGGCGCATATGCATTTAGGTTTAAGGTATTTTAAAAATTAGGGTTTTTCAGTTCCGAGTAGGGTCTGGTTAATTGGGTCGGGTTTACGGGTTTGGATCCAAGTTCGGGTATATGGGTTTATGTTTGGGTTTGTAAATGAGTCATTAGAGTTGCCCCTCTTTGCTCATTGTTGTGTAACAACAATAGAGCAAAGACTAAAATGACCCGTTTAGTCTGGTCCGGCTGAGTTTCTCCCCTATTGGCGTATGTCTTCATACTTCGGTATATCTTCATTCTGTTTGACGCAGGTATTCTTTCTTGACTTGATTGATCCACCTTGTCGCTCTTGGGGAAACAACATATTCAAAATAGGGGGTTGTCTGTTGGGGAAGCAAAATGAGAGCAACTTGCTATATTATTGACGATGAGATAATACCTAAAGAAAATTTGACCTAGTTGCAACACCGACGAAGAGGTAGAGCCTACAAAATTCGATCCAGCTGCAATACAGACGAAGAGGCAAGACCGATGGATGAAAGTTCCAATGTTTGATCCAGCTACAACTCTGACGAAGAGGCAAGATTAGAAAATTGAAAACTTCTTCTCTTTTTTTCTTTTTTCTTTTTCTTTCTTTTCTATTTTTTCTTCTTTTTTCTTCTTTTTGAATTTTTCTTTTTTCTCTAGTTTATATATTTTTTAGCTACAACATTAATGAAAAGAACTTGAAAGTCAATAAATTTGGATCTAACCACACCATCAACGAAAGGGTAAGATCAAATAATAACATCTGGGACCCTACTACGCCATCAACAGATGAGTAAGATCGGATGATAGTAACTTGGACCCATCCACACCATCAACGAAGGAAAGAGAACAGATAACAATTTGTATTCCACTACACCATCAACGGAGAAGCAGAACACTAACTGGAACCCTACTACACCATCAACGAAGAAGCAGGATTGAATAGCATCAACTTGTACTCATCCACACCATCAACGGATGTAATAGGGCAGATAATAATTTGTATTCCACTACACCATCAACGGAGAAGCAGAACACTAACTGGAACCCAACTACACCATCAACGGAGAAGTATGATTAAATAGCAGCAACTTGGACCCATCTACACCATCAACGAAGGGAAGAAATTGGAAGATAATTTGGATTCTACCTCGCCATCAACGGAGAAGCAGAACATCAACTTGAACCCTGCTACACCATCAACGGAGGAGGATGATTGGATTTTAGCAACTTGGACCCCAGCCACACCATCAACGGAGGGACAGGATCGGATGGTAATTTGAATTCTACGACGCCGTCAACGGAGAAGCGGAACACCAACTTCAACCCTACTACACCATCAACGGAGGAGAAGGATTGGATGGTAATTTGGATTCTACAACGCCATCAACGGAGAAGCAGAACACCAACTTGAACCCTACTACACCATCAACAGAGGAGCATGATTGGATTTTAGCAACTTGGACCCTAGCCACACCATCAACGGAGGGACAAGATCAGATAATTTGGATTATACGACGCCATCAACGGAGAAGCAGAACATCAACTTGAACCCTACTACACTATCAACGGAGGAGTAGGATTAGATTTTAGCAACTTTGGACCCTAGCCACACCATTAACGGAGGGACAAGATCGTATAATTTAGATTCTACGACACCATCAACGGAGAAGCAAAACACCAACTTGAACCCTACTACACCAGCCACACCATCAACGGAGGGACATGATCGAATGGTAATTTGGATTCTACGAAGCCATCAATGGAGAAACATAACACCAATTTGAACCCTACTACACCATCAACGGAAGAGCATGATTGGATTTCAGCAACTTGGACCCCAGCCACACCATCAACTCAGGGATAGGATCGGATAATTTGGCAACTTGAAACTAGCCCCACCATCAACGGAAGAGCTAGATCGAATAATAGCAACTTGGATCTTACTACACCATCAACGGAGGAGCAAGATCGACGAATGACAACAACTTGATTTATTTTTATTTTTTTGATTCTTTATTTTTATTTATTTGATTTTTTATTTATTTGATTTTTTTTTTTTTTCTTTTTTTGATTTTTTAAATTTCTTTTTTTTTTTTCTTTTTTTAGTAACTATAAAAAAATAATTCCAAGAAAAAGATTGGTCTAGCTGCAACACTGTCGAAGAGGCAAGACTTGAATAGGATTTGATCTGCTACACCACTGACGGAGAGACTATATCAACAAAATGTAGGGTCCACTAACCACCGACGGAGAGATAGGATCTGGATGGAAAATTTGATCTGCAACACCACCGAAGGAGGCAAGATCTACATTAAGTTGGCGTACCACCACTGACGGAGGCATGATTTGCAAGATGTTGGATCATTATGCCATTGACAGTGAGACAATGTTTGAAAAGATTTGCTCTATTACTCCATCGACAGAGGGTAAGATCTGGAAATAGTTGTCTCTGTTGGCAGGAGTGAGGATCTAGAAAATGTTGGCGTCCGCCACACCATTGTCAGAGAAATCAAATCCTACAAAGGAAAAAAAACATTTGTCAGTAATTGTTCAAAAATTTGTCGCTGGTACCTTTTATTTAGATGTTTCAGCATCCTTTCTTTTTTTGAATGTGTGCTTAGCCTCCTCCAAGACTAAGGCTGGCCATCATGATTGCCCCCATGTTGAGGATGTTCGGTCTCTTCTTCGAACATGTTTGTATGTACAAGCAAAAATGAATGCATCTAATTTTATGCCTAAATGCATGCGTCTATTCTAAATGTATTGTGACTTTAGTGTATGCACTTAATCAAAAAAATGATTCAATACAGGATGAAGGCAGCTAAATGCATGAATGTGACATGATTTTTCTGGTCCTCAAAGGGATGCCCATGACTCCTTACTGTCTTATCAAGATTTTGGTCTTTTGCATGTGGCGGTGCCCCAACTTCTTCTTGGGTTCGATCACCTTTCTTTGAATCTTTTCATCTGGGTGCATGCCCTAAAAAATTGGTTCGTTCTTATACCATCTTCTGAAGGTGCTCTTGTAGCAAATTTAACTTGCATGTTCGCATTTTCTGAAGGGTTTTCATTGTCTTTATGAAGGTATTATGTTGCCCCTAGGTTCACAAATTTGCTGTGTTGGTTCGTGGCAACTCATCTCTTTTGGATCAATGCGGAGCGGTGGTGATATTTAGCTATCGATTGCTTGTTTTTGAACCTTGATGGAGAATGCCCCCAAATTGAAGCCTTGTTGGAGGCATGATGTTTGCGACAGACGTTTTTGGATATGCCCCAAGATCGGGCTCTTGTAGAGGTTCTGTGAGGTGCTAGATCGATCAACTTTGTTGTATTAAATGGGGTAACCCAGGGACCGTCTTTAACATTTTCAAAATGTATGCATATAAATGCGAGGTGCATGTCTTAGATGAGAAAGTACTGATTCAAAAATGGTTCTCGTGGCTCAATTTCTGAACTCACGAGATTCATTTGCAACTTTGAATATTTTCTTGATATCTAGAGTACTAGATTTTCTCCCGATGATAATTTTTTTAAATTAAGAACCAGTCGTGAATCAGTATTTCATGCTGGTAAAATGCAAAAATAAAAATGTTATGATATGTAGTTAATGCAAAGTGGGTGAACTTAATGTAGTGTAATCAGAAGAAAAAATGGGTTATATTAGGATTAAAATAATCAAATGAATAAATTAAATAGTAAATAGGGTAAAAATTAAAACAGATAAAAAACTGTAATTAAAAAGATGCGTTAAAGCCTAAAAGGGTAAGCAGCTAAACGGGCAGAGTTTTACATGGCTCTAAAAAGGTTGGCTCATACGGCTCACTATATGCGGTTCTGGTTCTAGGGAAGGGTACCCGAATTGTCATCGTTGTCCCTTACTAAAGATAGCAAGGCCCCTGATCCTCACCCATTATAGGTTTCAAGGGGACCAAGTTCAATTCAGGGGGATGCATCCCTTATGCTTATACGAAGGTAACCCACACGAAAGCATAAGAAATATATCCCGAAAGCGATTCACCAACCTATACGGTGGTAACCCACACGAAGGCGATATCACACTTTCACTTAAAATGACAGAGCTCGGATAGAAAGCTCATGAAATGCAAAAAAAATAAATCAACAATATTTACAGAAAAATAAAATGCTTGTCTTATTAAAAAAACAGAATCATATTTCAAATTAAAATTGAATTCATCCATTTCCAACGACCAAGACTAAAAGATAATCGACTCGTGGCTTGACTCTCTTTTAAAAAATGTCCCCAGTGGAGTCGCCAGCTGTAAGCACCCAAATCCGTCCGACGATAACTTTTCGGTTCGTTCGGGTTTTAAAAATTATTTTTTCTTGTTTAAAAAACCCCGCCCGATTTTGAAATTAAATATGTGGAGTCACCACCGATCATTTAAAAAATGGTAGACCGGACACCAAAATAAAACTAGAGATTCAAAAAAATTCGGGTCCGGGAGTCGATTATGGATGGGAAAGGATCAGCACCCCCACACCGTCCAAAATTGGTACCTACTCGATTATCTAATGTCTTGGTGTTGGAAATTGTGAATTCGAATAAAATTTAAAATATGATTCTTAAATGCATGAAATGTTCTAAATATTTGAAGAAACGCTCCGTTATTTAGAATAACCGAGAAATTCACTTCCCTTTACGCCCGAGAAATGGTTTCACGTTTTTAAAAAAATCACATCCCTTTACACCATGGATATGATTTATCGAGGTTTTAAAAAACATTGGTTTAAAATTCAAAATTCATTTCTTTAAAAATTTTGGACGATAAAAAAATGATGTGAATAAATTAACATGTATAAACAAAACACAAATCATAAAGTTACTAATATAGGCATATATAAAATATACATATTAAATACATATATGGAAATAATAATATAAAAGCTATATGTTATAATATATGTACATCTATTTAAAGCCATAACATATATATATATATATATTTACATACATGATAAAAGGTAAATACTCATAATATTATTTAACATAACAATATAATAATATTTACAAATAATTATACATATATAATACTTCAACATTTTATTTTTAATATAACAAATAATAATATACATAATATAACATAAAACATATTTTACATAATAAAATACATATATAATAAATATAATATATACATATTATAACACTATATCTATGTATTCAATAACATATAATATACTAAATATTTACTAAATAATAAAATATAAAATACAAAATATGTACAAATAATTATACATATATAATGTATAATATAACAAACATATATGTAAAATATATACATATATACATATAATACATGGTTAATAAACATAACAAAAAGGACTGAAATGAAAATTTTAAAAAATGACAGTGCTAAAACGCTAATAAGATAAATTAGAGAATTAAAATTAAATAAAAGTAAATCAGTGACTAAATTGAGTAAAATGTAAAATTAAATGTTACAAAAAAGAAGAAAAAAGGACGAGGAAGGAGGCGGTGACAAACTGAAGGGATTGAAACTGTGACTATCCCCCTGACAAACTGAAAAGGGGTTAAAAGAAGAGAGACCGTTTGTGCAATTAGACCCTTCAAGAATGCGCGGATCCTCCCTGGGTTACCGGGTCCCACGCGGGTCATGGGTGCAAACGACACCGTTTTGTTTAAGCAGGTTTTTAAAAAATAAATAATAAAAGGTTATTATCGTTTTTTAATTTAAACGAAAAAACAAAGAAATCCTAAATCTAAAGTTTCTCAGCCTCTCACTTTCTCTCATCTAACAACAGCGGCGGCCACTCTACATTATGTGCGCCGTTCGCTGGCGAAGAAGCCTTACGGCGAGGGCATCACGACCACGGTGGAGGCGTGAGGATTCGATTCAAGCTTTAAAACAAAGGTAAGCCACAAAAAAGCTTCCTTTCTTTCTTATTATAAAACGAGATTAGAAAATATTTTGATTTTTTTTATTTTGAAATAAAAACAAAAGTTTGATTTCAAGAACGAAGAACCCCCCTTTTTTGATTCTGCCTTTTTTTGTTTTTGATTCGAACAAAACAAACTTACAAAAACGAGAAAATATCTTAAACTTTTTGTATTGATTTAGAAATATTTCTTCCCACTTTTACAAATTTTTTTAGATCCAAAAGTCCCCTAAATTTCTCTCTGTTTTTCGAATCCCCCTTCTACAGATTTTGGTTTCGGTTCATTTATAACCGATTTCTTAAATAAAATATAATTCCCCTCTTGCTTGCTGCAGATCTAAGATGCCGGATTTTGAGGGATTGTTGCAGGAGGTAGTTCAGCTAGGGGTATGGGTATGGATTTAGGTTAGGGTAGATTTAGGTTGTTTTATTATTTTTATTTTCTAGGGTTTCTGAAACTTGATTTAGGGATGATTTTGGGGTTTAGTTGTAATAGGGTTTATTTTGGGGTTTCAGATTGTTCGCCGGCGGTAGAGATGGCGGCCGGAACGAAGTACGACGGCGGCGGCAGATGCGTTTAAGGTTAGGGCATTTTAAAAATTAGGGTTTTTTTAGTTCCAGGTCTGGTTAATTGGGTCAAGTTTACGGGTTTGGATCTAGGTTCGGGTTTATGGGTTTATGTTTGGGTTTTTAAACGGGTCATTACAAGGTGTAATGCCTAAGATAAGGTTTAGAAGCTACCCTAGTAGGATATGGTAACTTGAGGTCAAACTCGGAGAACTAAGAATTCGTTTTGTTCTAGAAAATATTTCTATTTTTGTTTTCTATTTTCATTTTTAGTTTTTTAAATATAGAAATCATGTTTAGTTAATAGAAATAAAAGCTTGCTTTTAGAAATGAAAATGTGTTTGATATATATATATATATAGGTTTTCCGAAATAAAAACCAACAAAATAATTACTCATTAATTAAAATATAATTATTAAAAATATTATTATAACTATAAAAGAATAAAATATGATTAAACAAAGCAAAGTTTTAAATCAATAAAAAATAATTTTTATTCTTAATAAAAATATGACATATTCAGACTATCCATTTTGATGTGTTATTTGAGTTTATACTAACTGACAAAACAATTCAATTGATTGTGTGTAGTAACAATTTTTTGTGGGTTAGTTGTTTTTAGGGCATTTTTAGGCTTTTATAAGCTTTTTTGTGTTTCGAATCGGGGAAATATTTGTGATAGTTGTGTTCCTATGGTAAGTTCAATGATGCTTGGATTGATGATGAAGATGATGATAGGAAGACAAAGTGAAAAAAAGGGAATTAATGATTAAATTAATAGAATATTGAAATGTCGATGGTTATTTTTAGAGTTAAGACCAAATTAAAACAAAATATAAAAATTGAAGACCAAATTTGTTATTATGTCATTTTATTAATTGTCACATCATTTGCGGTTAAAAATTTAATAACGACAAAGGATCTATATGTTAGTTGTTTTAAGACATGTGATCTTTTTGTAATTTTTTAAAGATGAGAGACTTAACGAAAAAAAATTTATAGTTAGAGGACTATTTATGTATTTTATCCAAAAAACTTCGATTGTTTGAAACAATACTAAAACAAAATAGTTAAATTTCATTTAATAAAAAAAAACATACTTTTTGAAAGATTTGATCTCGTATCACTTCAGCTTTACTTCTAAATTTTTAAATTAATTTTAATGAACATATTAAAAGCATCTTTTTATGTTTTCACATTTTCTACTAATTTTTGTTTTGATTTTTTAAAATTCATTTTTTCTATTTTCTAAAAAAATGAAAATAAAAATGGTCTCTGTTCTCTGAATTAAATGGGCGCTAAGGTTTTTGTTTTTCTCTTCTAATAACCTTTGAAGTTCTTCCATGGTAATAAAACCTTGTGTTTCACTTAACTGTGCCACTAAAGATGTGTCTCTAACTTGACTAGTTGCATTGCCAAGCATACTGGTTTTTCGGGTGTTGGTTATTGCCGAAGCATTTTGGGTGGCTCGAATATGTTGGATATGGAGGCTCCTCAAAATGATGAGTTGTCTTCGATCGTTTTGGGCTAACCACGATCAAGTATTGAAAAATATAATATGCGTCCAACAATGAGATTATGATCGAGTTCGAGCATTGATCAGTGTGGAGAAAATTAGAGAACCCCGCGTTAGCAAAAAATTAGTTCCTGAATAAGTCATGCTGTCTAAATTCTAAAAATAAATAATATAAATGCATCCCTTTGTCAAAAAAATTATTAGTGACCATAAAAAATTAATATAAAAGAAGGTAAAATAATTATAAGATAAGAAAAAAATGATAAAATTTCAAAATATATATATATAAGTGACAAAAAATTTACACTTATATTAATAATAGTAAACAATTTTTAAAAAAGTAAGTAAATTTATATTAATATTAATATAAAATTGTTAAAAAATAAAGAAAGTAACAAATAAAGCATGTTGATGGACAAAACTTAAAGAATTGAGATTTTAAATGGTCAGAAATCAATTAATCCATGTTAAAAAGGGAATGAATTACAACAACTGAAAAGTAGAAGGGTTGCAAACACAATTTACCTAAAGATTAAATAAAAATGTGAATATTATAACCGGGTTCAATCAGACGCACAAGTCAAACATTCAAAAGACGTTTTTTTGAGTCTAACGAGTTTTCCAAAAACCACGTAGTTTGTAGGGCTTTTAACTATTTTTTTATTTTATAAAATTATATAAAATATAAAATTATATTTTTTTGTTAACGTATCATTTTGTCAAATTATTTTAAACTGTTTATCGTTAATTGATTAATAATTTTTTATTAACAGAGAGATTACTTTGATTTAAAATGAAACGTTCATAGTTAAAGTGTTTATAAAGAACAAGGGTCAAATTAACTACTTAAAGAATATTTTTTTTTGACATTATGTTATTCATCTATGGCTAACAAGGCATTGTTGGCAACTTCATCAGCAAAGTTAACAAAACAAAAGCCCCTAACTGGAGCTTCAATAACTTCACCGAATCCGAAATATGTTTCCTTGGAAATTTGGTCATCCGTTCCATATGAAATACCTCTAATTAGAAGTTTTTTCCTTGAGGTTGACATGCAACGAAGAGAGTTAAGGATTGATGATATCATTAGGGTTCACCCGTTTTGCCTCAAAAGGCTTCCAAATTTGCTAGAAAATGTCATTATAATGCTTGACTTGTTAGAATTAAACCATAATAGATATGAAATCTAAACCCAGGATCTATCATGTCAAATCATCAAAAACAATAAACTGAATGAACTGAATTGCGGAAGCGTACCTGAATTAATCAATAGACTGAAAACCTTGAATCTTGATGTTGAAATCCAAATCTTTGGTATTGATCTTCCAAGAAGATAGGTTTTCTCTTGACGTAAAACTCTCTGACGGGGAAGGAGAGAAAAACAAGTTAACCTATTTCTTGGGGACCACTACCTCTTTATATAGTTGATTTAATAATCAACTATTAAGTATTTATAACTCTTGCCCCTCATCGAATTATAAATACATCTTATGGTATCTACACTTTTATTTCAATGACATTTTAATACCAATGACACGCCTAACATAATTGGTCACTTAATTTTGTGTCATACTTTAAAATAGCAATATACATTATACATATGTGCCCACTATTACGGATTTTAATCCAACAATCTCCCACTTGGGCAACATATGTTTCCTGACAAATGTATAATCTTATGAGCTCAAAAATTTGCTATTATATAATAGGTATTCTGTAACAATCTCGTCCATCAACTATATCCATATAGGATCAAAGCAGTCTTTGTCGTATCAATCATAACAAGACCCATCAATGGTCACGTATACAAATATAGTCAAATGACATAAATCAATCATGGATGCGTAGCATGGAAAATTACATGAAATGTGAACCAAACATGTCTATTTCCAACTGGTCCTCCTAAACCTTAGCGAGATCAAACTTTTATGAATTCAGAGTGTGCATAAACCAAAAGAACTTTATTTTCGCAGAAAATAATCTTAAAATATCCTTAAAATCAAGTAATCAAATTGTGTCTAAAACGAATGAGCATTTTTCAAAATTACAAACTCCCACTAAAATGAATATCCTTAAACAACATTACACTCACATGAGTAGTGTGCTCATGAAAGACCTAGGGTGTCAATTTCTTAATAAAGCGCAATTATGGAGTTTGTACAAAGATGCTCTATAGACACACAACCACTCTGAATTTTCTTTAACAACTAGGAACTTAATATTTATGTGCTTCAAATTTAAAGTGTTCCTATTGTTTATAGAATAAATGAATGCATATTTATTGTCACAAAATAAACCAAGTGATCTTTCTATTCAATCTATAATTAGCAGCCCATGTGACAAAAATTCTTTTGCATCAATATTCTAATAGAATCAAGTCTGTAAACTTGATGATCTCTAACTTACAGAACTCCGATATGTGAGCATGTAATTTTTTTTTGTTCTCTAAACATATCTCATAACCCTATTGGCTGCTATCTAATGGTTCAAACTAGAATTGCTTAAATATCATCTAACATTCTAACAATGTATGCAATATCCGAACGCATACATACTTGAGCATAAATTAAATTCTCAATAGATTATGCACTTGGAATCTTTTGTATTTTTTTTAATTTCAAGGTTACTTTTAGGGCATTGAGTAAGACTAAATTTGTCTTCTTTAGTAATATGAGTATCACTTGGTTTACTCCCTTTGAATCTGTAGTATATAGAATTGTGAACCAAATTTATCTCAAACCCAAATGAGATAAACAATATGAAATTTATAATTTCGTTAATGAAAGTCCAACTTAAGCTCATAGATGAATTTCTTTAATTTACATATCATTGATTTTGTATCATTAGACACAAATCTATGATTGTACCATATAATTTGTTTCTTCAATGTCACCATTGAAAAACACAAGCGTAATATCCATCTTATGTAGCTCAAGATTAAAATAAGCAATAAGCGTCATGATTATCTTAAAAGATTCTTTCAATAAAACTTGAGAGAAAGTCTCCACAAAATCAATGTCTTCTTTTAGAGTATATCCTTTAGATACAAGACATGCCTTATACTTGTCCACATTATCATTTGCATCCCTCTTGGTTTTAAATATCCATTTACAACCAATTGGTTTGCACCTTCACATAATGAGACAAGTTCCTAAACTTTATTGTCTTGCATAAAATTATACTATTCTTGAATGGCATCAATCCACTTTTGAGAGTCAGAACTTTTATGATTTGATAAAAAATGATTGAATCATTTTCTATCATTCCATTATTATCCTTATTTTCTTGAATAAATACAAAATAATAATCTAGAATAGTATTTCTCCTTCCTCTCGTGGATATCTTTAATGACACTTATTTTTTAAGGTTGCTGAGTTTGTTCTTCTGAAACAATTACCTTATCTTGAATGAGAGTTGTTCAACATTGTTTTGTTGAGGTACTTGATTCACTTCTTGATTAATGATAGGTGTAAAAACCTAAACATCATTCAAAGTGATAGTATGAATTAAATTATAATTCAACTTCCCCTCAATAGCAATGTATCTAACCTTATTTCTCCCTCCAAACTCAACATCCTAAAAATGTTATAAACCTCTCCTTAAAATAATCCTTATTGTGGGATCATAAAATTTACAGCCCATGGATCACTCAAAATAACCGAAGTAGTTGCTCACTTTTGAAGTTTAATTTCTTCACATGTGTCCTAACTTATACAAAAGAATCAATACTTTGTAACTTATTGTTGTTTCTTTTGATTAGGACCTTTAGCAACTTTATTCTAATATATATTTTTTTATTGCCCTTATTCTTAGAGACACTAACTAAATGAGCACTAACCGAATGAGTACTTTTACACTTATAACGCTTCAACTTTTCTTCCTCTTTAACACAATGAGAAATAAGCTCATTTATAGTCTATTTCTCATTTTGACAGTTGTAACTAATTTTGAATTGGTTAAACTGTATAGGAAGCGATACCAAAATCATAAGAACAAACAATTGTTAGAAAGTTCGATCTTATGTACCTTAAGTTTTGAAGCAATATTAAATATTTTCATAATATACTCCCTCACACTTCCTTGATCTTTATACTTCATAGACATCAAGTAAGTCAAAAGTGACGTCATAGCCTTAACATTTTTTTAATAAAATGTTTCTCAAATTTATCAAGGAAACCCTTAGTATGAGTAATATCTTTAGATTTGTGCTCCTAAAGAATTCTAGAATGTTGTACTTTATGATCATTAAAATCATGCAATTTGAACGAACTCACATCTCAAAATCCCTTTTATGGGTGCTTACTGCCATGAGAGGTGCGAGTTGTTCTTCCTTAGTGCAAGGTCTATGTTCATACAACCAAATACTTTATGTAAGTGTCTTTTCTATTCCTTGAAACTAGTTTCACTAAACATGAGTGTAGAATGTATTTAATGATATTGTAATAAAGAAAGATAAATTACCTAAATATAGAACAAAATAAGCAAATAAAATAAAAACAAGCCCACATAAATATTCATAAGTAAACAAATAAATTCAAAATAATGGCTAGTTCCCCTCAAGATATCAAGCACAACATTAATATCAAATCTTTGGACAAGAATATTAATCAGAAAGCGGTACTCTTGTTGTAGCAATCAAACATTGACAATAAACTATGTCAAACAATAGATTAATCTTTGGACTAACGTATTGCTTACATAAAATACCTTATAATTGTCACACATTTATCGCCATTATTTTGTCGTTGTAATTTCGCCAAATATTAACTTTCCTTTGGGCCAATTAATAAACGCATGAATTACAAAAACCCATAATTATCTTAATATTTTAAATAAACTAATCTACACAAAAGCGGTCACTTTGGTGACATTATGTTTCAATTAATCCATTAAAATATTAGACATCCGAAACCAAAATATGAATTTAATTGTTTCAAAATATTTATCTTAATTTTATTTTTCAATCAAATTAAAAGATAACCAAAATAATAATAAATTTGAATAAAGGTAAACCTCATATCAAGATATCGGACACTCCATTAATATTTCATCTTTGGATAAAACATTAACTTGCAAGTGATATCTTGGTACAGTAATCAAACATTGATAATAAGAACATGTCAAACAGAAATCTTCCATTGGGCCGATTTATTGCTCACATATAAAACTAAATAATTATCACATGTTTATTACCATAGTTGCACATGTAATAATGTTAATTATTAACCTTCCTTTGGGCCGATTAATACTAACATAATCCGACTTACATGCACAAAACCTTCTATATATTAAAATAAAATAATTTCTACAATAGAGGTCACTTTGGTGACTTAATGCTTCAATTAATTTATCTTAAAATATATAACATAAATGTACCAATATCCAAATTTAAAATTATGTAATAGTCAAAACTGAAATTTATGATAACACTTAAGTTTCCGAAATAACCCAAATAAAGTTGTCTATATGGGGCTATCAGAAATCGAAAAAACCGAAATCTTTGACTGTTTCTCAAAAAAAAAAAATCCTTAAGCATGCATTTATCAAAATAAAACTTGAATTCAAAACATTCAACCTTTAACTAAAAGCTAAAATTAGAAGTATCATACAAATGAGTAATACATATAATGATCACATGAAACTTTAATATATATATATATATTCGTAAAAACTTAACGATCAAAATTAAAATTCTTGATCAAACCAAATTGAATATATATCATTGCCAAACATATGTTCTATAATTCATAACAATAATAGCACGTGATCATAATCAAATAGAAAAAAAATGATTCAAACCCAAATAATTGCTTACGATAAGAGCAACATACTTGAACCATTGTAATATATGATACTAACATACTTTAAAGGTAGCATATTGTAACTTTTCCTTTTCCAATTACAGTGAATGAATTAAACCAACTTTGTAATTGATAGACCTTTATCAATACATTTCTAAGGCTATTCCAACATAAGGGAGAAATCGGGAGGCAATTCAAACCATATTATAATATTACCACTAAAAGATTTAAATGCCCCAAAGAACATAAATGTAACCCTAAAACAAAACTTGATGATTCAACAAAAGTTAAGAGCAAGTTAAAATACCCTTCCTTATCATAATACATAAAACCCTAAAAAAACTTAATCGATAAAGGAAACATAATCTACCGACATTGAAATTCAATGGCCCTTCACAGAATTTAGAGATAATTACGCAGAAAGCACAAAATTCTTAAAGTTTAAACTGTAATGATTAAAAAATATAATTCAAAATGTAATCATGCCTTCAAACATAATTGCTTTGGAATTGCACAGAAACACATAATGACGACGATGGTTATTAACGCCCTTTTCCTTTAAATCATCGCAAAAATAATTCAATTGAAAATTGAACCTTGAATATTAAGGGAAGGCAAACAAAGATTAGTACGGCGCTTAACTAGAAAAATTAAAAGTTTACGATTGTGATCTTCCAGGAAAAAAACAATCGGTTCTCAATGATTTAACATGACGAGGCTCTGATACCACTTGTTAGAATTAAACCATAATAGATATGAAATCTAAACCCAGGATCTATCATGTCAAATCATCAAGAACAATAAACTGAATGAACTGAATTGCGGAAGCGTACCTGAATTAATCAATAGACTGAAAACCTTGAATCTTGATGTTGAAATCCAAATCTTTGGTATTGATCTTCCAAGAAGATATGTTTTCTCTTGACGTAAAACTCTCTGACGGGGAAGGAGAGAAAAACAAGTTAACGTATTTCTTGGGGACCACTACCTCTTTATATAGTTGATTTAATAATCAACTATTAAGTATTTATAACTCTGCCCCTCATCGAATTATAAATACATCTTATGGTATCTACACTTTTATTTCCATGACATTTTAATACCCATGACACGCCTAACATAATTGGTCACTTAATTTTGTGTCATACTTTAAAATAGTAATATACATTATACATATGTGCCCACTATTACGGATTTTAATCCAACATGACTTTGAATAGAAAAATACAAGGAAAAATTCTGGGAGAGACAAAGGCCGTGTTAGCCATATTTAAAGGATCTATATATTAATTTATTTTTTATATAATTATTTTTAATATACTTTAATTAATTATTAGATTTAAATACAAGTGTGTGAGAATAAAAAGAAAAAACAATAGTTTACAAATGTCAAAGTGTGAAAATTAAAATAGAAAATGTTAAATTTAGGTTATTTGGAGATTTTTTATAATTGTTAAGGGTAAAAGGGTCTTTATAACTCTTATGTCAAAACCTCTAATTTCAAAAAGCTCATATTAGCAGCTTTTTCAAAATTGGAGGTTTCACCCCAATCCGCTATTCACAAAATATCTAAATTAGCGGATTTAACCGGTCAAACCTCTAATACTAGCTCAAACATCTAATTTTGACTCAAAGCGCTATTTACCAAACATGACCAAAGATTAATGAAGTGGCTTTAGGGGTTTTTATTTAATGGGTAAACAATATTATTTGGTCACTAAATTATTTCTGTTTTTTATTTTGGTCATTGAACTTCTTTTTGACAAAATCGTCACTAACAGTACTTTTTTTCTATCTTGATCATCGACCATTAAAAAATTAACGACGAATATTTTTATTTTCCACGTCATTTTCTCTTTTCTCGTCAATAGTCCACATGTTATATTTTAGGGTAAACAACAACATTGGTCACTAAACTATTTTCGTTTTTCTATTTCGGTCATCGAACTATTTTTTGGTAAAATCGTCACTAATATTGTGTTCTTTTTTCTATTTTAGTTACCTGTCGTTAAAAATTAAATTGCTCAAAAATCTGATGGAGATTCAAACCCTGAACATCTTACAAATGGTCCATGTACATAGCCACTAAGCCAACCCTTAAATTTATTATAATTTTACCAAAATTTATATATACGTTATATTCTTAGTCAAATGAAACCAAAATATAAAAAATAAGTGTACAAATGGATACTAGGAGAATTAAACCTGGGACCTGTATGTAAAAAATCCAAATGTCTAACCATTAAGCCAACCCAAAATTTATTATATTTAACCAACACTTATATTTAACTTAACTAATTTATTATCTACTATAAATTTAAATCTAACATATTTGTCAACCAATTAAATGCTTATATAAATTTTACTTTTCTCACATATATGCCAACAATTAAATGTTACTAAAAAACTAAAATAATTAATTTTAAGTAATTTAAATTTTTATTATATCTTAACTAAATATTATAAAATTAACTTTTAGAATGATTTAATATTAATTTTATAAAAAAAAAACAAATAGTTATTTAATTAGTTTATTTTATTTCCAAATAAAGTGGGAAAATAATTATAATTTAAGATATTTGGATTGGCTTAGTGGTTAGGCACATGATCCTCTTACATGGAGGTCTCATGTTTAATTACCTCATCACCCATTTGTACACTTTTATTTTCTTTGATTTTATTCGACTAACTGTATAACTTAAATATATTTTTTTGTGAAATTATAACAAAGTTAAGGGTTGGCTTAGTTATTAGTTTTTTGGACCTCTTTGCATGAGGTATAGGGTTCGTATCCGTCTACCTTTTGAGTAATTTAATTTTTAATTGCTGGTGATTAAAATATAAAAAGAACGTAATATTAGTGATGATATTTTCAAAAAAATAGTTTAGTGACGAATAGTGTTTTTACCCTAAAAAATAACAAATAGATTGTTGACGAGGAGAGAGAAAATGACGTGAAAAGTATTTTTTTAAAATACATGTCAACATCATCGTTAATTTTCTAATGGTCAATGACCAAAATAGAAAAAGAACGTAATGTTAGTAACGGTTTTGCCCAAAAAATAATTCGGTGATCAAAATAGAAAAACAAAAATAGTTTAGTGACCAATAATATTGTATACTCTTATTTAATTTATATTTAAAGACTAGAAGAATGGGTTAAAAGATAAATTAAAAAGTGATTTTACAAGGATTTGAAGTTGTGCTAAAATAAAATGGTTAAATGCTATTAAAATAGAAAAATTCTTATAGAGGACTTGATATCGTGTTTGTTAAGTCTTATTTCCAAAATCTATTTTTTCTGTTTTTCAAAATTTTAAAATTATTTTAATGAAAATATGTAAAATTTATTTTCAAATTTTTAATTGTATTGTTTTCATTCTCTAATTTTATAACAAGACACGTTTTCTTTCAAAAAAATTATTTTCTAAGATAAAAATAAAAATGTTCTATATTTTTTTAGAACTAAACGGATTTTTTCTTTCACTATGTATCTTCTTCTTCAACATTTATCCATGTTAACCTAAACTCCGATTAACTTTCATCACCGCTGCTATTCATCATCCGTTACCCTCGAACCCAACCCAAGAATATCATAAAATTTTAGGGGGGACGAACTTATAAAATTTTAGAAGGACGTAAATATATTTTTAATAGAAAATATATAAAAAATTTAAACCATATACAAATTTTAAACTTTCATGAGGGCGACCATCCCCTCCAACTTCTATCGGTCCAACCCTGCAACCCACCCTCAAGCGCAACCCAAAAATATAAATAGAAAATTAATATGAGCAATAAAGTAACAACTGAATCAACAATGACACATTTTTAAAGGATTCTAGGCACTATTTGGAAGATCTCAACCGTAGAGGGGTGGAGAAGTATGAGTAGAACAACATAATTTAAATTATGGTCGATCTAAATGTAAGGGATCACAAAGTCTAGAAACTCAACTTTGATGTTAGAACCATGAATTTGAGGTATTGTTTTTTTTTTTTTGTTGAGAATCTGACTTTAGATTCATGGTCTCCTGTCCAAAAAGAGTTGATCTGAAAGTTTTGGACTTGAATCATAATAACCAACACTAGTGGACGACGATTTATGGGTTTCTGCATTTTAGTGTTCAAGAGAGAAGGAAAAAATTGAATTAAAAAGAAAAGAAAAAAGGGAAAACATGTTAAAAGAATGAAAAAAAAATAAACTAATGTGGAGGGTCTAAGTGTAACCAGCTTGTTATTGCTTGAGCAGGTCTCACGTTCGAGGAGCTATATATACAGAAAATTCTCGTTGAGAGACTCACGTACTAAAATCAGATGTGCGAAACGGGTCGGTCTGGATTAGTCATGACGAAGCCTTGTGAACCGAGAGGGCAACAAAAAAATAATATTAAATTTAAGTTTTTACTCTAAATATAATTATTTTGTTTTATTTTTATTTATATATTTATTTTGTTTAAAAGAAGTTTCCTTTATTCTTATCTTATAATAATAGATCAACTTATAAAATTTAAAAATAAACTGCCTATTAGCTACAGTATTTCAATCATAGTTTCTTTGCATATTCTGGTAATCTACTAATATCATGGTCTAAGTTTAACTGGTTTTTGATCATTCGAAAATGGCAAGTGTAGAGCATACAGCAGGAAAACTCACTGGAGATTCATAGATTTATAATCCTACTAGAAAATCAGGAGGAAGAAGGAAAGTGTTTAGAAAGTCATAGGTTTTAAAACACAAAAATCTATTGATAAGGCTGAGGATGCCTTCAACACATAGCTGAGCTTCCCTTTTATAAGCATAAGGGAGCAGAAACGACAAACATAATAATTAACACAGACAAACAACTTTAATAAAGTAGCATACAGACAAACTACTTTTAATAAAGTTACACTGTGTCGCGACCATTTTTTTTAAATCGAGACGTGTGAAAAATAATCTAACGATGGTTTTTTTTAGAAAATTAGGGTTTTGTAGCTATTTTTAATTTAATCCTAAAAATTTAGGATTTTTCATATTAAATTGGATTTTCCTTTATTTATCCTTGAAAAACATCTTGGAGTCGCCACTGATCACTTTGAGGTAGACCGGACACCGATAAAACAAACCAGAGATTCTGTCTTTAAAATTAGGTTCGGGAGTCGGTTACGTGTAGGGAAAGATTAGCACCCATACGAACGCCCGCTATCGTTACCTTTAATTTTACGTGGTATTTTGGCATTTCAAATAATTATTTGTATTTAATCTATTCCATAATTATTAATTGAATTTAGATTCTGAATGCATATATCATTTTATAAGGAAATTCATTTTGTTCGAATACGAGTTTAAAAGCACCCCGTATTTAAAAATGAATTTCCAACATAAAAGGTTTTTAATGAATGATTTTTTATTGTCTTGTCAAGTTTAAGTACTAATCCTAAAAAGGCTCTAATTACTTAGTTATTTAAAACTACGAATATTGATTAATTTAGTGGATTTTATGAGAAAATGCCAATTTCTTGAACACCTTCCATATATTTAAAGCCTTTAAATTAATCATATTCCTAATTAATTAATCTTTCTAATTAATTAAAGTTCTAGTCCTAATTACTGTTCTAACAAATTATTTAATCAATTTTATAAGTGAAAATGTATATCGAATATACACCTTTATGACCAAGGCTGAGATAACACCCCATTGTAAACAATGGAACATCATCCAGATTTGAACCTCAAAGATTCTATTCAATATACATTTAATTAACTACAACGTGTCTTAATTAATTGTTTAATTTTAAGACTAAATTAATATTCCAATTATAAGTGTAAATATATTAAATATATTCATTAAAATCCATGTTGAGATAACACCCCATTGTAAATAATGGAACAACATCCAAATTAGGATTTTAAAGTTTATATTTAATATATTTTTAATTACTACAATTATCTTACCTAATTCAATTATTGAATCCTAATTAGAGAACCTAGGCTTAAAGGCTCTAAACAATTAATTAGACTAAGTGGATTAAATTATCTAATACATAAAACTATATGTTTGATTTAAAACACGCATCACATATAAATTAAATGCAATTAATTAAATCAAAACAATTAAAATAAATGACTATATTAAAACAAATTAGAACTAAAATTGATTTTATTGAAAAGGACTAAATTGCTACAATTACAAAACTAATGCCCAATTACAATATCCAGAGTGACCCAATTGAAATAAATTACAAACCTAGGAGTTCAATTAAGGGGAACAGGGGACTAAAATGAGAGAATTACAAAATTTGGGAATCAATTCAAGGGGAATGGGGACCAAATTGAGAGAATGCAAAGTTGAGGGGAAAACCAAAGGTGGCCCAGTTGAAACACGCGGGTCTAATCACCCGAACCGACTTAGCTGCGCGGGTCTCCCAAACCCGCAGCCAAAACGACAGCGTTTGGCAAAGGATATATAATTCCCTTTTCAAAGCCAAAACCAGCTTTCATATTTCATTTCTCAATTTCCACTCTCTCACCTCTCTTTCCCTCTCTCTTTACTCTCTGAATCAAAACATCCCATTTCCAGAAAACAACCCAAATACAGATCAAGAAATAGCATTTTCACTTGAATGTTCATCGTGTTATTCATAAAAATGAAAGACATGGTTGAATGCCGCCCTTAACCGCCATGCACCCATCCATTAGATCCACTCTGCCACCACCGACCAAACCCCGACGTGTTTCTCGGCCACCGCTACGGCCTTCGACCACCACAGCTCTTCCGGTCGATCGCCGTGAGGCGATTTTTGGTCGTCGGCCGGAACCCTAAAAACCCAAAAAACCCATTTTCCACTCTAAACCTAAATCTAAGCCCGGATCCAATTGAATCCTCCATTCTTCCACAGCCTAGGACCTAGATCTACCTAAAACCGTATCCCCTTTCGACTCCGACCACTCTTAAAAATAACTTCGGCCACCGTGAATACAAGAACCAATTTCCCTTTTATTTCATTTCGATTTGCATCTTCAGTTTATATTTTGGTTTGCATGTAAATCTAGACTGACATTTTCATTTATTTGCAGGGAATCTAAGGGTTGGAGAATAATATACCTTCCAATGGCGGTCTTGTACCTCTGGTGATCCTCTCAGGCAACCTCTGATCTTCTCCGCGACGCTTCAGTTTCCCGTGGCGGCTTAGTTGCCGAGGTGGTAAGCTCTCTCTCTCCCACTTTTTGTATTATTATTATTATTATTACTTTAATTAATTATATCATTAATGACTGACTCTCTCTCTCTTTTACAGGTATTTATAGGTCTGACTCGCTGATGTCATAATTGATGATGTCAGCACCAGCTGAGCAGGAAAAAGAAACACAATCTGTGTGCTTTATTTCAGGCCAATGAGGAGCCACCACTTGTCATTTCTGATATTGATTTGAGCGGGATAATGGGTCTTTTTGGGTTATTTGTGTTTGTTTAGCTGATATGTATAGAAAATGGGCGGGAACAATTATAAATTGGGCCTAGATTGGGCTTTGGGTTTTTATGGATGTAAATTGAACTTTTATGGATTGTTTTGGGTTTTATTTATTAGATTTATTTATTTTTATTTACTTATGTATTATTTATATTTTTTTATTTATTTAACAAGCCCCGTCAACATTCAGGTTTTACAACTGCCCCTCTTTGCTCATTGTTGTGGAACATGGATAGAGCAAAGACTGAAAATACACGAATTTTGTCCAGACCTCCTGGTCATCCTCTAAAAGACGAATCTTTCTTCACGAACAATGCTGAAGTTTGAAGCTGTTCTTCTTATTACAAAATTCTTCAATCTTCTGCCAAAATGTGGAATCTGAAGTTGTTCTTCTTATTATGAAATTCTTCATCTTTCGAGGTTTGAAGTTGTTCTTCTGATTATGAAATTCTTCAAACTTCTGCCAAACTGTGGAATCTGAAGTTGTTCTTCTTGTTATGAAATTCTTCATCTTTCAAGGTTTGAAGCTGTTCTTCTTATTATGAAATTCTTCAAACATTGGTTTGCCTCTCTGTAAAGGCGTTGAATAAGCAAGTTCTTCTTATTATGAACCTCTTTATTCTTCAAAAAGGGCGAACTCTTCTTATTATGAGTTCTTCATTCTTTGCTGGTGAGTTCTTCTTATTATAAACTCTGAACTCTTTGCTGGCGAGTTCTTCTTATTATGAACTCTGAATTCTTTGCTCGCGAGTTCTTCTTATTATGAACTCTGAATTCTTTGTTGGTTGAGCTCTTCTTACTGAGCACTCTGGATTCTTTACTGGAAGGCTAATTTCTCTCTCATATGGGGAACAATTGATCATGCAAAAAGAAACATCATAAATTAATTCAAATTCAATCTGAAATATCATAAAAGATTTTCAATTTCTCGCTTGAAGCGCTGAGTTTTTTGATGTCATTGCTTATTTTGCCTAAGATATCTTGATCTTTCTATCTGAAGCTCATATGGAATCTCATCTCCTGTTTTTCTTTCTTTGTTGATCAATTTCTTTTGTATCTGTAAAAGTCAAATTTATTATTTTCCTTCCAACATTAACTGTAAAAATGCACAATTTGAGTATATAATTAAGAAACTTCAAGTGCTTCAAAAGATGTTAAAACTGCGAATCTTCTTCGTTCGAGCCCGAAATTGGTCTTTCTTACTTTTCAATTCGTCAACTTGAACTATTTCTGTGTTTCTTTTCTTTTCTTTTTCTTTTTCTTTTTCTTCTCTTTTTCTTTTTCTTCCTCTTTTTTCATTCTCTTTTTTCTTTTTCTTTTTTTCTTCTTTATTTTTCTTTTGTTTCATTTTTCTCTCTTTTTGTTTGAACGATCTGCTTCAAGCTTGATGTCTTCCAATAACATGCTTCACCATCTTATTTTGACGATCCTTAAAAAGTACTCGTCATTTTTGAAAGTGTCAACCCAACGGTCATAATATCATGCTTGCAGGACTTAATGATGACTTGAAGAACTTAGAGTCGTAATACATTTCCTTTCCCATACAAGTATCAAAGCTTTTGCTGAAATCTACTCTTCACATCTTGCTGAATATGGCTCTACAAACAGCATGTCATATTGAATTCTACTTCTGTGAACGACATTATTTGTCGAAATCTGTCTTTGTTTGAATCTATCTCTGCAAACAGAGCCTCTTGTTGAAATATGCCTTTTCAAACAAAATATCTGTTGAAATCCATCTTTGCAAGCTAAGTACTTGTTGGAACTCATCTCCACAAATAGAGTTTTCCGCTGAAATCTGCCCAAAATGTTTTGCTCAAATCCACTTTTGTAGCGGAATATTGCTGAAATTCGCTTTTGCAAACGAAGCCTCTTATTGAAATTAAATATCTCGAGATCCGCCTCTACAAATGGAATATTTTAGAGAGATCCACCTCTGCAAACATAATATTTTAGGGAAATCTACCATTATAAACAACATGTCTTAAGATCTGCCTCTGCCAACGAAACATCTTAAGATTTGTATCTGCCAACGGAATATCTTGGTATCCACCTCTGCAAACGAAATATCTTAGAAAAATTTGCCTCTATAAACATCATATTTTTAGAGAAATCCACCTTTGTAAGCAGAATGTCTTAAAATTTGCCTCTGCCAACGGAATATCTTTAGAAATCTGCCTTTGCACATGGAGTCTCTTGCTGAAATCGGCCTCTGTAAGTGGGATATTTGCTGAAATTCATCTTTGCAAATGGAATATCTTGGAAAGATCCACCTCTACAAACGTGATATCCGCTTTTGTATATATAATGTCTTGAGATTCGCCTCTGCCAACGGAATATCTTGAAATCTGTCAGAATATTTTAGAGAAATCTTCTTTTGTACACAGAATATCCTTGCTAATCTGCATCTGCAAATAGAAAATCATTAATATATTTGCTTTCTCGTAAACACAACTATAATTTTTGTTGGATCTATGCTCGCGCTCTATCAGATTTTCTTCTCCAAGATTTATGTTCATTCATTACTGGATCTTCCTCTTCAAGATCTTTATTCATTCTAGCTGAATCCTTTTTCGAGATCTCTGTTTGTTTCCTGTTGGATCTTCCTTTTCAAGATCTTTATTCTTTCTTAACTGGATCTTTTTCTAAAAATTTTGCTCGCTCTTGCTTGTATCTACCTTTTCAAGTTTTTTATTCTTTCTTAACTAGATCTTTTTTTTTGAAATCTCTGCTCATTCTTGCTTGGATCTTCTCTTCCAAAATTCGAAGCTTTAAATTGATCTCCGCCTTTCCTTGATTGAATCTACAAATTCCTGCAAAAATGCTTCGAATGTATGAATTAGCATGTTGTTTCTTATGGATGCCTAACTATATGATACATGAATGTTGTCATTTAAGGACCATTTGGACAAAATTTCATTTGCTGGGGAGCTCCTAAATTTCTTCACTTCGTTTTCCATTAAAACTTCTTCTACCAACAACATAACCCATCTCACACTCAGGTTCAATCTTTAGGGTCTCTGCATCTTTACTCTAAAGCGCCTTTTCAGGTTTCACTTTAGATTTTTCTTTTTCTTTTCTTTTTTTCTTCTCAAGGCACTATTTCGGGTTTTCACCTTGATTTTTCTCTCTCTTTTTTACAACAATGTTTTTTTCTTTTATTCGTTCTGATGGAACTTTCTTTGCCTTCATAGATTAAGCACACGGACCTTTTTTCATGTATCTCACCATGTATTTCTCACAATTTAAATACCATGAATCACTTCTTTTCCTTAGAAATTGGCTCTTGCTATATCTTCATTCAACTTCTTTGACAAAATTCTTTTTCATAGCTAAAGAGATCATGATTCACTGTTTTTCTACCTTGTAGACTTTATTTATCGGCACGTGATGTTCTGTAAGGTTTTTTTTGCAACATTGCCCCACTTCGGTTTGACTTTAACTGCTATCTCTACTTACAATCACCTCACTTCCTTGCTTTTGAATAACAAAAACCCTCAACTGGTTGTTCTGGCTGCATCTTTGTTCCCAAAAGATGGCTCATATTCTCTCTTTTTGCCCCAAAATTACTTGTTTCATTTTCTTGCAGCTTTGTTTGAATGTTACTGACACCCGGAGTTGCGTCTTTTCCTCGCCGTACTTTTCATCATTAAACAAGTACCGAGGCCACCTCATGTTCTGCCTACACTTAAAAGATTAGACATCATAATAATACCCAAGAAATTCTTAACTTTTCTTGTATCTAATCAATTTATCTGCAAGATGCTTGTTGAAAAGATAAGTGAATGACTCAAAATATTATTTACTAGATTTGAGATACTGGAATAGTTTGATAAGTCATGGCAAACATGAGAACAAAAATCAAGATTAGGCCCCTAAATATCAAGTGCAACAGAGCCTTTGAATCAAACTGCAAAGATCAACTCCAATGTGACCACTTCTAAATTATTAGGCTTATGGGAGAAACATTTTTCGTATACCTAATTTTCTATCCCATTTGAGGTGGCACTTTTTACATCACTAAATCACCATGCCCAATTCTTCCCTCTTTTCTGATCACGATCAAGCATTAAAAGTCTGGAAGTCTTTGACGAAAGGTTAACCCTGATAAGTGGGATGTATTCTGAAGACAAACTCATCTTGCTCCAATACCCGTATATGGTCAAAATGGTCTTTTAAGGCTTGTAATGTAGGCTATGGTTCACGGCTGCCAAAGAAAGGATATATAGGCTTAAATAAATACTTAAGGGTGATGAAACCAATGATCATTTCTTTCAAGTGAAATATCATTTTTACACTCCTTGATCTAAAAATGCTCGGATGAAATGCTTTTTTCCCTTTTTCCTTTTTTGTGGATCGCTCTAGACTGCGCATTTATGAGTTTTCACCCTAGAGTTCATTTCCCTTCCTTGAAAAAACAATCTTCCACTGCTCCTTTGGATAAAGACTTGTTTGAATGGAAGATCTCACATAAATGTATTTCTTTTCTTTTGCACTTTTTCAACTTTAGTGCGTTCTTTGCTTCAACTTGATTCAATTGACTTTTGAAACATAAACTCCCACTATTTCTTTTCTTTCTTTTTCTTCTTCTGCTTTTTGCTTTTTCCTTCTTTAACTTGATTCAGAGTATTATTCTTCATTCATCCTGCCTTCTGGCTTTTGTGCTTGATATATTCACTTTTTCCTTTTGCCCATGATTCACAAGGCATTATTATCATAGCATGATCAAAACCGAACAATTTTCACTTGTGAACAAATTTTCATCCTTTTTCCCTCAGTGTAAGGGTGATCCTTGGTTTGGGTTGAATCGAAAGAAAATCTTTAGGCTTAAAGGGATAACAAATGATATTTTTCTTATTTTCTTTCTTTGTGAAGGGAAATGAAGGAATGCCAAATGTCATCCCATACTTGGATATCTTCAAAGAAAATTCATCTTCAGGTGGATGATGTTTTGGGTTATCACTTCATTCAAAGCCCTTAGCCGACAATGCTTGAGAGGCAATTCACTCAAAATTTATATTTGGGATTTTTCCATGATACCTGAACACTCATTAATGTCTTCCCATTGGTCTAAATAAAGTAGAAGAAAGTCACATTTTGAAGTTGATCTTTGAATTTGATTCAAGGTCACTCTTACAATTAATATCTAGAGACCTGAGAAAAAAATGTTAGTGAAGATATATAGATATATGTATGAGAGGAAAAAAACTAACCCATAACAAAGAAAAAATGAAATACTAAAAGAATCAAAGAATGTAAAATGTTTTCCATTTGAGAAATATGTAGGAAACAAGCATCATGATCAAATAAATTGAAATAGCCTCCCTTACAAATGACCCCCAATGCTCGCGGGCAAAAGCGATTGGATGATTCAGGGTATTACTCCGCAATGGTCCTAAAATTACAGACAGATCTCCCATGGTTCGTTGTTGACCATTAATCAAGAAAGTCCTGGGTTAATTTTGGTCACTCCACTTCATAGCATCATCAAGTTCATCTTTAATTTTATTGAGCCATCACAACTCCACAGCAAAACTTGCTAAGCCGCTGAATTGGCTGATATATGTATTTCATCATTACCATGTCCTCTGATAAGTGATTTTTCTGAATAAAGCAATACCAGCTAAGGTTGATTGCCCCATACTCAACCATATTCTTCCCATGAATGGTCGAACATTTGCAACCATGGTCATACTTGTTAAGATCGTCTCTGAAGCAATACAAAAAAATCTTTGGGCTTGAAATAACAAAGTTGATTTCGTATACTACTTCAGAGATAATTCTTGCAAACTGTGCCCCCTAGACATGAACATGACAGACTTCAAAACTCCAGACAATCTTATAAGCATTCATTTTGGATCCTGGCTAGCCTACTTCCTGATTTCGTCCATTAAGGGCCTTCAATTTTTAGTAGTATATCCTGGTTCCCCATATAAAACTTGCAAGCATTATCGAGATCATAACTATGAGCAGATGGGCTTGACATTTTCTTCACCGGTCCGGAGATAAGAGATTGACCTTTGATAAGAACATAAGTCTGAAATGGGCATTCAAAATTTGCATTTGTTTGAGAGACCTTCCATGATAGACCTGGTGAGTCAGTTGACTTTTTCCTCTTACAACCTGAGGGAGTTTGATCATTGCATTCATTCACTTCTTTCCCTTTTCTCACTTGACATTATAGCACTTGTTTTCTGAACAATCCAATTGCATTTCCTCTAATCAGGGACTACCTTTTAAGTTAGATATCTTAATTGCTGATATTTAGTGTCGACTTCCAAAATCTCCCACTTCAGCAAGTTTTGAATTTGCAGCTTGAAAATGTAGCAATCTTCAATGTCTCAATCATAACTCAGAATAGTCTTGGTACTGTAAGAACTTAATTAATGGGGCTCTGATAATTTCTCCTGATGCAGCGAAGCTTCGAGCAGTTTGAAATATATCTCGCAATAAAACATGAATGAGATCTAGTGTAGATTTGGACTTTCCACTAACATGAGCATCTTGAACGTCTGATATTGGAGCATTCTTTGGTACATAGGATATTGTAGAAAAAAATGTCAAAATATTACTCTGAATCTAGCAAACCCCGGACTGTAATGAGTTATTCACAAAAGTTTATCGCAGCTTCTGTCTTTTTCCTTTTACCTCAACTGCTTTAGCAACTGCCAGTCTTCGATTGAACATGACTTATTTCCTTCGGGAATATAAATACCAATCCTGATGGGACTAAAACTTCAATGAGCCATTATTTGAAAGTGATTTTGTATAGAGCAGAGCCACAAATCTGAACCTGACATTGGATAGGAATAATTCTCTATTTTCTGACTGAACTCTAGCTTCTTTGTCTCGCATCTATATTATGCTATTCTTGCAATCAACTCCTTTGTGAGCAAACTTCAATCTTCAATTGAACTTGGCATTCATCGCTTTAGAGAAAGACTCTTTTGCCTCTCGTCTCTGTTAAGATCATTATATCCTCTGACTGCTGCTAAACCATCAATCAGCAAGACTTTCAGCTAAACTTCAGAATTTGGCTTCATTTAGTCTTTTTATGCCTGTCCACTGGGCTTTCTTCATCTTAGCATTTTCAAAATCCACCAGTGCCTCTAAGTCGAGCATTTTATCGTTCTCACCATGATCCAAACTTGGGTCTTCTGGATTCTGTACAAATGACCCGGCTATGTTGATCCGAACTTACTCACCCTTTTATTTGGCTTTTTATTCTCATCTCTCTCTTTTCTCTCTTTTTTTGACTTTTTTTTTTTTGACTTCTTTTTACTTTCTTTTTTTGAATTTTTTGAATGAAGAGTCCTTTCAGTCTGCTGAATTGTTGCAACAACAAATTGATAAGATTTTTGCGTAATTGGAATAGAAAGGAGTTTGGCGATATCGATCAGGCTGCTGAATTGTTGCAACAACAAATTGATAAGGTTGATGCGAAGGTAGCAGCAGGGGGTAGATGGAGGAGATGGTTGTGTGGCGTAGAAATTAGTTGCAAGATTTATGGCATGCTATTAGACAAAAGGAGAGTGTTCGGTGTCAAAAGTCGCGAGTGAATTGGTTGAAGTTGAGGGATCGAAATACGACATTTTCCACCGGTCAGCAAAGTTGCGGGGAATGAGAAATTGTATTTCTAGATTAAGGATTAATGAGAGATAAGAAGCGGATACAAAGAGATTGTGTGGTCATATCTTTCGAGAGTTCAAGCAGCATTTGAGGAAGTAATTCGGAAGGGGGTTGAGAGATTCTGGGTGCTTTCAACCAGATTCCTTGTGAGGGGGTTGCTGCTTTGGTTGTTCATTTTACCAATGAAGAAGATCGAAAGGCTTTATGGGACAGCGACGGCTCAAAGGCTCCTGGTCCGGATGGGTTTAATTTTGAATTTTTTAAGCGCAACTGGGAGTTTGTCAATGGAGATATGATGCGCTTCATGGATACATTCTATGAGTTGAGTAGTTTGCCTAAGGGCTCGAATTCTGCTTTCATTGTGTTGTTGCCAAAGAAAGAGAATCTGGTGGTGTTGGCAGACTATCGTCCAATTTGTTTTTTAACTTCGGTGCATAAGATGTTGGTGAAGGTGTTGGTGCGTCGATTACAAAAAATGTTGGATTTGGTGATTAGTGATGTCCAGATGGCATTTGTTCAGGGCAGGAAAATAGTGGATGTGATACTTTTGGCGAATAAGGTGATTCATTTGATACGTAAATCTAAGTCACGAGGGGGTTTTGCCATTCTTTAGGGTGTGAGCAGCGTGCTTTGTTGGCGATTGTTGCTGGGTACAGCACTGTGTGGTTGGTTTTGCCAGGGTGAGGGCGGTGATAGAGTGTGAAGGGCTTACGTGATGGGGATGTGCTTGGATGGAGGGTGGGTGTTGTTACCTTTGGCTGTTGTGACAATGAGTTGGTGTTTGTTAGGGTAGTGCTTTGTTCAATGTCGGGTTATTGTTTTGTTCTGGTGTTTTGCGTTTTTGATGGTGTTTCGTGTTGTTTACATTATTATGGGTACTATTTTCCTCCATTTTAGGTGTATAGGGTTTTTAATGAGGCCCGTGATAATGTTGCTTGTATGATTTTCTATAATAAATCATTTTTTTGCTGGTCAACAAAAAGTTTATAATTTAATCTCAACCTTTAATAAAAGATTTTTAATTTCTTTTTTTTTTTTATCAAAGATGGAGATTTCATTCAACACGAATCAAAACCATTACAACCAGAGGTTAAAGAAACGAGACAAACAACAAAGAAACTTGAGAAACATGAAAAGAAAACATCTATCAATGATGATGAAACTATAGCTGATGAAAAATCAAAGGCAGAAGGCTCAAGGCTTGAAAGACTGAAGGGTGGTGTCGTACGTCTGGATCAACAAATGATCCCCCAAACAAAGAACTTGATTACAACAATCGTGGACACTGTCATGATTTTCAAGGGTCAGAGTAATGTAAACGGCGAAGATAAGGTCATAATGCTCGTTGGAGACAAAACTCTTCTCGCCGAAATAAAAATCGATGGGGTTTGAGTCATTTGAGAAAGACTCTAAAAGAGCAACAAAACCTACAAGTCATAAATGAAACGATTGACAAAGGGTGAAAAACTCTTCAATATCTTTTACAACCATTAGATCTGGAGAAAAAAAGGATTAAACAAAAAATAACACTAAAAAGAACATGAAAGAAGGAAAAACGACAAATCTTGAATCCTCTATCAGATCTTTCTTGACCCCAACCTTCAGTAAAGGCCTACCATCCTCCTCACAAAAGGAACACAAGTTTGGGCTATGACCGTCGAGAACAATTGTTCTTGTTAAATCAACTAGAGGAAAGCATCGTAGCAACTTCAAAAAGAAGGATAAAAAAGCCAAAACTTGAAGGCAAGAAAAAAATCATTGGAGAGAGAAGCCAATTGTTGAGAAATGATAGTTGACTGCTGACGATAAAAATTTTAGGTTACTGTGAAGAAAGAATGAAAAACACGAAATAATTACTGTAATATTCCGATCTAATCCAAGGATTTAAAATGTCATATTGGATCACTGACTCGATTTGTTAAAATTTCAATCCATAATTTACCGTAATTAAAAATCATTATCATCCTAAAACATTGATAATTTAAAATGAGTACATTTATTTTACAAAATATGCGAATCCATTTTAAAAATTTACAATTTAAAAGGGTTCGAATATTTAAAGCATTTACAAATTCTAGTTACACAGCCCACTAAATACAAGTATCGTACTCTAGTAATCATCGCTTACTGGAATCTCGTACTAATAGTGCTCCTCGAGCTCCCGTTCGATCTACCAATCTACGCATGGAAACAACGATTCAAGCACTAAGCTTACAAAGCTCAGTGATACACATCTACTCTACTATAATTCATGTTAATTATAAATATACGCATGCAAGCTAGTACGAGCAATAAGGTAGAATAATAAACACGTGGCACTACCACTAGTCGTCTAAACGCATGCTCACATCATGCAAATTATCACACACGACACACAAGGCCCAACCTTACCTGAGATCTTACCAGATCATCAAGGCAAAAGCTCACAAAGTTTTATCCACAAACCTAGAGTGAAGCTTGGTGTCACGCATCCTCGGGAACATACACTTTCACTGGGTGAGCCTAGGTGGCACACAGCCTTGGGAACGTACATTCGACATATCTGACCATGGCGTTGCAACACTCTCACTGGGTATTCAGATCCCACCAATCAACGACTATACCAAGCAAATGCCTACCCAGCATACAAGCAACGTGATCTCAAGGATCTACATATTGTTGCTAATCATCAATACATCATGAATTCTACATTATCGAGTTGTTAAACCTTATGCTCTCACATAAGAGTGAAATCTCAATTTCTCAGTTTTATAAGCCTTATTATCTTATGTGGATTCCATTAGATCGTATCACATAATTTTTCGGCCTTTTTAGCTCAAATTGGCATTTTTGGACAGAATGCATAGTACGTACTAATACTGGCCCACGTGTATAGGTACGGTACCATCGAGTATCGGTACTCATACGTGTATCGATATTAAAACTGCTTACTGGAAATTTTAAATTTCCCAAGTACCGGTAAAGGCTGACCCTTACTTGTACGAGCTTGAATAAAGTACCGGTACATGCCGAAGCTCGTACTGATTCCTTGCTATCGAGCTCAAACCACATTAAAGAATTACGATATTACAAGGCTTTATTCGATCCCTAAAGCTTATGGAAGTCATTAGGATTTGTTTACTAATGTATTTAATCATTTACTATCAATTACGACTTATGATCAATTAGTCAAATTACTGCTATTTATCTCCATTAATATGGTTTTCGTCAAACAACCAAACTATTCAACTAGTACAAAAGGCATCGAAACATCAAAATTCATCAATCAATAAGTCATCGGTATCTATATGCATATCGAGTGACCCTACACGGCCCCTAAAGCTCATATGAGTCTTAAATTATTCTCAACGTCATCTTCCATAGCATAAATATCAAGTTACATAACATCAGTCTCTAACCATGATAATTTCTTGTCTAACTATTTTGCAAGCACTAACAAGCAAGGAGATTACATTTTTGATGCTCATGAAGCATTTCGGAGTTTGAGGTGTACTAACCTCGAGCACTAGCGATAAATCCTCATTCAAGCTTCCCGATTACTCTACCTGGTACAATATTCAATCCTAAATAATCCTCATATAATAATGAATACAATATATATTAATTAACCACCAACTTTAACTAATTTGTAAGGTCAAATGCGTAAAAATAACTTATTAGGTTTGAATATGATGAAACTAGCTGAGAAAACAGGCTCAGGACATCAAAAAACCTTGGGTAGGATCCTTGAAAAAAGTCAACGACTGGTCAAAGGCGACCAATGATAGTCATTGGTCGTACGGTCAGGCAGTGAAGTCAGACAGCGCGATCGGGCAGTGCAGTGTGGTTGTGTAGTTTGTTCTGGCAGACCGGCCCAACCGGTTCGGTCTAACTAGCTAGGCCCATTTGGCCTGGTTCATCTAACAAGGCACGCCCAAGCACAGGCAGCAGTGCATGCGGCAGCCTTCGATGGTAGAATGACAGCGATTAACTCCTTTCCAGTCGAGAAATCCAATAGTGCCCTCAACTCGCGACGGTGGACAACCGTTCGTGTAGTTTGAGTTCTTTCAAAAAAAAATTCACCCGATGAGTAGCGGCGATGACGGTGATAAGATGACCACGGTTGAACGAGGCACAGTTGATGACGGCAAAGGTGTCGACAATGAACGAATGGACGTCAACGTATCTTAATTCAAACATTCTCTCTCTCTAAAACTCATTTTCTCACCCATTTACCCTCGTCTCTCTTCTTTTTAAATTTTTCTCTCTTCTTTTTTCCGAAACATGGATGTAACACCCCTACCCGAGCAAATCGGTTCGGGAGCGTTACTAACGTACAATACAAGCATGGACAAGCAAAAATGGGTTAACTCATCCCTATTAGACGAGTTACTTATTTAACAAGTAACCAAACATTCATTACTTAACATGTAAGCAATCACCTTTACATACATTATAGGTTACAAAAAAATTTCAATATACATTATCATTCAAACATCATTTGAATAGCCTAAGAGAAACATGCTTCCAATTCATTTCATTGTTTCATAACTTGATACATGCAACATTTCATACATAATATATTATACATGATCATTTGAACGTACCTTGATTCCCAAGCAAGCCAAATGCCAAGCTTACCATTCGGAAATTACCATTCAATATTATAAAAGTACATAAACAACATGGTATGTTTACACAAGTAATTATCACATAAGGCATTTGAATGGTACAAGGTTAGATGATCACTTTGAACATTCCATGTATACAAATCAATATATTTACCTATCATGCGTAGCAAAATTACTTCCATTACATAGAATTCAAGTTCATTGTTAATTCACATAATCAATCAAGTTCACAACATGATAGGCCCATTCAAAACAACATATACATATACAAGTTCAAGTATTCAAAATGCATGCACAAGACATTATATACAAACTAAGTGCCACCAACTAGGGGAGTACAAAACAAGTATGAATCATACTTTAGCAAATCTTGTGTCTTGCTTCGAGCTCAAGGAAGTCAGACTTCAGGATCAAGCAACGGTCGAATTCTTAATCTGTGGTTGGGGAGAATGAAAACAAGAGTGATAAGTACAAGAGTGATAGCAACTAGTTCTAACCATTTTATTAACATGTATCAATTAGCTAAGTTTGAACCTAGTCAAGATTTATAGAAATCGAACTAATCTTTATATACCAAGTAGTTCAAGAATAAAGTAACTTAAGTATCAAATAGTTCAAGAATCAAGTATTTGATGTAGCAAGTCATACAATACAAGGTTCAAGCATAGACAATTATTATTTCCAAGAGTTTCATGCCAAGATTCAAGCATTACATGTCAAGCAATTCGAATATTTCAAGGATTCATGTCAAGATTCAAGTATTACATGTCAAGTAATTCAAATATTCAAGGTGATATTAGTTCATTTAATATCTTTAACACAATCTTTAGTTCTTAGTTTGATTAGGTAATCAAGTCTCCAACCAACGGTCGCCACAAGATGTACCGTAGTACTGATCAACCCTCCAAATGTCGCCAAAGACCACACAAATGTACCCTCCGTCTGTCGCCAATTAGGGGCCTTAGCCCTGGACCGTAGTCCACCCTACACAATGAGCTCTAGACTCTAAGGCATGCCCGTCTACCTATTCTACTAGCAACCAAGGTTGTTTGATTACACTTCTTTTATTCAAGATTTTCAAGTTTAGAGTCATGTATGATTCAAGAATCAAGTAAATCAATGTATAGCAATATCATGCTTTAGTCCTTAGACCAATTGAGCCTTAGCTCTTTAATTTCATTTCACATTTCATGTGTTTCATGCTCAAGGCAAACCATTCATGTTCAAGGTAGTACATTTCATGTTCAAAGTAATGGATTTCATGTTCAAGACAATACATTCAAGTAGCATTCGATAATTCACACCCAAGGCATTAAGAATCAAGCAATTCTAATTGTACAACACTTCAAGGATGTAGACAAGTTTCATATATTATCTTATTTATTACTTCCCTTATTATTTATATTCAAGTTAAATTAGGTTCATTATCATTGCATATCCATAGCAAGAAAGTAGTCATGCATATTTGGTTAGGACCTAACCCTATTTGTAAACTACACTCACAATACACAAAGCTTAGTTAGTATTGGATCCAAACTCCTTTGTTTAGCCACTAGCTTGGCCACTCTTTTCTTCTTCCAGAAGATTTACTCCTTGATCTAACAATTCATACAAGTAAATCAAGGTCAAGACAAGATACATTCATTTCTTCAAAACAAGGCAACAATACATAATTCATTCATTTCAAAACTTCAAGGCTGCTACTGCTACTGCCTGGAGCATGTGCATTACTTGTTTAAATATTCATATATTTCATTTCGTACGTTGGAATTTCAATTGGTTTACACCGTTGGAAAGTAACTTAATTATCTTTCTAACCATATAGGCCTTGCATTTTAATTCTTTGCCAATTAATACAGTTTTTAGTTTAAAGACAGGGCAATGTACAATACTGGACAGTTTGCACTGTCCTTAGTGTTTCTTCTCTACATTTCATTCTACAATCCATAATTCAATTCTGTTTTCTCCTAATGAATTTAGACATGTTAAGGCATTGTCCATAAAATTTCCAGCCTTAAATTCTCTTTGTACAATTTATGGTAATTTTTCAAAGTTACTGCCCAGAACAGAGTATTCTGGGCAGATTACACTAGTTTGAGTTTCTAGCTTCTTTAATCACTTGGATGGTACTTCTAACATGTTAATTCAACTTATATACATACTCATGCAAGTCTAGGTCAGTTTTATTCACCTACCAATGTGATCAAAACAGAGCATTTTATATAATCAAGCATGTTTACACAATCTTCACTAGCAATGTGATCAAAACAGTTTTATGCCATGATATTCAAATCATACCAATTTAGTACTAAATTTTCTAGCAATCTCCCATCAAATTCCAGCAACCATTCACATATACATAGCAATTTAATCAATAACACTCAATATTTCAAGAATCTTAGAGCTAACATCACTATAACATTCATAACAATCATCCTATTCAAACTAGGCAACACGAACATCAAAATTTCGAGATTTAAGCATGTAATTGAAGTAAGGAATCAAGCATTTACCTTCCTCCTAAGCTAATTTGATCAAAACAAATTCAGGAACATGAATGGAAGATGATTCTATGAAGTTTTCTCTCTCAAACTCTCCCTCTCTAATTTTCGGCCAAGCAAGAACAAGGTTGAAGAAGATCAAATTTTTGTTTTCTCTTTCTTTCAACAAGCATGGCTGGTTCATACACCCTTAATTGCCACATGTGGATAATTCTTGCCACATGTATTCCATTATAGAATAATGGTCTAATTACACATGCAAGTTTGTTGTTTCACTCTTATTTCAATTTAGTCCTTTTAATTTGGCACTCTAACTTGTTGGCTATAACATTTTAGTCCTTTAATTATGTTAGCTAATGTTCTTCCCTCAATTAATTTCCAATTCTTTTAATTTGACTAACACCTAATTCAATTATTTAATCACTTAGATAGTGGTAACTTTCTTAGGCCCGGTTTAGGGTGTTACAATAACAACATACAGGCCCAGCCCTAGGCAAAAGCAATAAGGGTGCCCGCTCAGAACCCATCGTTCAGGAAAATTAAATATTTATATTTTATTCGAATTATATTTTTTATTAAAGATTTATTTTTTTCTAATACATGTTATTAGAGGCCTATTTTTTAATATTTGTTAATAGCATATAAACTTTTCTAATATTTATTATTAGGGGTCTAATCTTAATATTCAAAATTTTCAATACTTGTTATTAAGTCCCCGATTTTTTTCAATATTTGTTATTATGCACATAGTCTTAAAATTCAAAATTTCAATACTTGTTATTATGTCCCAATTTTTTCAATACTTGTTACTATAGACCTACTCTTAAAATTTAAATTTTTTAATTACTTGCTATTGGGGACATATGTTTAAATAGCGGTATGCAACCACAACAACGACCGTTATATAGCGGTAGTAGTACCATCTAAAATCGCGACACTTGCAACTGTTATGTCCACAATAACATATGTTATTAAAAATATTCATAACCGTGATACTCGTAGTGACCGAAATAACGTATGTTATGTCCTCAATTGCGATAAACGTAACACAATCGAAAATATGACTGCAATTGCAATTACAATTACAATTTAAGGCTCAATTTTTAGGTTCACCCAGGGCCTCCAAAAGCCGACCGCCTGACAATATGCCATTAATATTGTCTACCCAACAAAGATGGGTAAATTACTCTAAAAATCATCTTTTTATTCAAAAGTTTCCACTTAAGACTCCAAGCTTTGTCCCATGATCATTTGTCTCAAATTCTCTCAAACTACGCTTCCAAATTTTTATTCTTCTTCTTTTAATTTACCAATTTAAAATATTCAAAAACACGGATCCAAGACTCGTTTACTATCTCAAAATTCGTGTAGTTACAATTAGAGAGAGAAGCTATATCTTTTTCCTTGTTTTTTCTTTGTCCTTGCACTCTTGAGCTATTCATATAAAGTCCAAGAAAAGATATTTTCGATTACTACATCTAAGGGTTGATTAAAACTCGATTCAACTTGGAAAAAAATAGAATTATTTTACTCGATTCGATGTAAAATACTCAACTCGTATTTTTATAAATTCGACTCGAAAAAAAATTCAAATAAAGTTTGAGTTGTAAAATGAAATTCGAATAACTCAAAATAAACCTTTATTTTTCTAATTGTTTGTGTTTATTAAAAATCTTAAAATTCTGTTTGTACTTATTTATTTAAAATTATACACGTTTATGTTTGTGAACATAATCATTTAATATGTTCGCGGACATTAAACAAACATATTCACGGCTATGTTCTTAAACATATAATTGAATATGTTCACAAACAATTAAATATCGATTATTGAATAACAAACGAACCGACCGTAAACGAACATATTTCGTTCTTTTTAATTATAATATAAACAAACTTATGAAATGAACTTGTTCGTGAACATAAATAAATTAGACATCTTTGTACAAATTTATTTATTAAAAATAGATATTTTTATTTATACTCATTTATTTCACATAATAAACAATTTATGAATAAATCGTCCAACGAAATGCTCGTTTACAGTCCTACTCATATAATCTCATTCCTTAAGGAACGGTTTGGTTTGGGCATTCCCATTGAAATGATAATATCCAATGTTACAAAAGGAAAAGAAAAGAAAATGACATAATGAGACTTTACAGGATGCCGAATTTATTTAGAAGAAAACCTGGAATTGATCATGTTTTCCAAGCTGTGACGCATTAGTGTTGATGATTGGCCGAGTAGCCACCAGGCTGTCGCATATTCCTATCTTTAAACCTTGTCTTTGTCCCCATATGAACTTGGTTCCAAGCTGAATCCTCAAGCTTACCTCAATTCCAATGCCAATGATTTCACTCGTGCGTCTAAGGGCCAGCTTGGCTCGCTCTTGCCAACTCCAGACCCCAGTCCTCGGCTGACCCGAGTCCCTACACTTTTCTTTATCTATTGATCTCAGACATTTTAATAACGCTGAGCGAAAACTAAAAAATGACCCTCTATAAAATAAAAATGTGTTTATTATTTTAAACAATTAATTTTATATTTTATTAATAAATCCTAAAAATATGTCAAACAGAAAATGTCATAAATACAACTAAAAAATAGGGAGCAACCGTTAATTTACTAGATTGCCACATGAAAAATCTATAAAGTTATAAAAATAAAAGATGAAGACCCTGAACTGTCGCTCATAATGCTCTTCCTTATCAACGCCATTGCATTGACCCTCTTCTTAGCACTAATAAGTAGTCCCTACGTATTTGATTTTTTTATATATAAATTTAAATAATGAAAACCATGAACTTCCTTTTGTGTTTAGTATGAATGAGGCTTTGCTTTGCCCCGATTGCTTTTAGTTTGCTTGATAAATTAGGCAGTGGGGAGTAGTTAAACACAGCGCTAAATGCTTAAAGATAATACTAATGCTAACTGTAATACTGCTAAAACTAAGCACCATGAACATTGAGTTGAGGACAACTCTTGCAGCCTAAAAAGGACATGGAATTCATTCCAAGCCTTTGAAAACTAATGCATAAGTATCAATCCCCTACAGCTGTTGCTGAAAGGAGGCTAATACAGCTGTCGAATTCATTAGGCTGAGCCTATTCATTGTTAAATGACAAACTTCACATCTTTTCCCCCCTTAACTTGCCTAATAGCCAATTAAATTATTGGGTTTTCATAATTCTCTATGTGAGGAGAAATATACACACATGAAACTTCACCTGCAAAATGCTATGCTTTTATTATCCATGGGGAAGGGTAGTCGTACTGGGAGCCAACAGACTTTGGTCCCCAAATTTTTTTAACCTAATATGAATATATATATATATATATATATACACACAAATTAAATACATTTAAATGGGCATCTCTAAATTAATTAAAATTGTAAATAAATTATGTGCACTTTCAAATGTCTTTTGACATCCCCTTGGACAAAAGTTAATTAAAAAATATTATTAATATTCTTTTAATAGCTTAATCTAAATTTCTCAACTGCTAAAAGGAATTGAAGTTATATTGACGTTACTGACTAAGTAGTAGTTTGCATGTGATGTTATTAGTCAGGGATTTAGAGTTAAGAAAATTATATAATGTTTGTCTTTTATTAAATCCACCAATCATTGTTTACAAATAATTTCTCACTTAAGTCCCAATCATGTTAATTCAAGAAATCAGTTCCACTTTCTAATTTTGATGACATAAATTTCCCTTTATTTATATCTTTGTGACTATGGTCCATATGTTCTGATTAATGGTACGAATTAGGTTTCGATAAAAGTTAAAATATCTATTTTTAAAATGTGTTAATACCGTTTAATCACTGTAATAAAATCAGGAATGCTTTAATTAATCTCAGGGGAGAAAAGCTAGCCAATAATTTGGCATGGATGGCATTGAATTTGCACCATCCGGCCTACAATTGGCTGGCGATGGAGGTTGTTGAATTATTCCTATACTTAAGTTCTAAAACAAGTTCCCTAACAATTTGTTGGCTATAAATACGAGACACACTTCTCTTGTTTTCCACACAAAACACGATAAAAACCAAACACAAGTCTATATTTCTTGTCTCAGTCATGTCTATCTCCAAGGCTTTGATTGCCTCACTTCTCCTATCTCTTCTCCTTATCCAACTTGTTCATGCGGGTCAACCGGTAAAGCTTCATCACTTCTTCTTCTTTTTTTCTTTTTTTTTGAATAATTGTTAAGCTACATGTTGATGTGAATATACAGGTGACAAGTGCCGGCGAGGGAACCGCTGCCCCAACAAAAATCGGTAAATATAATCGATCCTCGATAGCATCTGGAAAATTAGACTGAGGCCGTTTGTTGATATATCAATTTGTGTTTAGTTTTTTCAGACTGCAGTGGGGCTTGTGCGGCGAGGTGCCGATTATCGTCGAGGCTGAATCTATGCAAGAGGGCATGCGGGACATGTTGCGCCCGCTGCAACTGTGTTCCTCCGGGTACTGCCGGTAACCAAGAAGTGTGCCCATGCTATGCTAGCTTGACCACCCACGGTGGCAGACCCAAGTGCCCTTGAGTTTTTAATAAACTTGGAAACGAATCTTCACCTTTGAGTTTGGTGGTGAAATAAACGAACTGGATGGTGTAAGAATAAATAAAGTAGTGTGTCACACGTAAAGCACAACTCATTTAGTTAATCGTTTTTCCCCCCTTTTTGGCGATATTATATGTTTGATGATTTGTAATTTTGAGTTTGAATATATTATGTTCTAATTATTAATAATGAAGTTTTTAATTCTATTTGCTTCGATTTACGTGAATAGTATTTTAAATTTTAATGAATGTACGCGTGCTTTTAATGGTTTTCCCAGGGCAAGTGATCAACCTTGGAAAAAGAAGAGAACCTGAAATGTGCCTTAAAATTAAGGGTACAGTTTAAAAATGGAAATTAAATTATTTTAAAATATTTTTTGTCACTCAATTTTTAAATATTACAAAATGGTATTAAATTTTTAATTTATTATAAAATAGGTACCACATCATTAACGGTTGTCAATAAGGTGACGTGACATACTAAAATTAATAGATAAGATCTCATTTGACCCTTCAACTGTAATTAATATTTTATTTTTATATTTTAAATATTTTTAAGTAATTATTCCAAAAAAATTAAAACAATTAAGAAAAAAAATAAAAATATATGTAAATTCAATTTTTAAAAAAATGATTTTTTTAAAATTATAATTTTGTGATTTTTTTCAATAAATTCACCATGTGAATCCACCATTCCACCTGCTTCGACTCTGCATTATTGCTTACTCAAAATAATTAGCCTGAAACATTAGAACAATTGCAGGTTAGGATCAAATACTGTGCACAAAAATTTTAAATTGTTTGGTCGCGTGTTCTGTCATTGTATGGGAGTGTCCAGAGATATTGCGAAGTGGGAAGATGAGTTAGCTTGTACCGTCCATTGTCATGAAGGAAAAATCCTTCAGGGCTTTTGTTCTTAGGATCATCTGGAATGCAACAATTTATACACTCTGGGAGGAGAAAAATCGCAAAGTTTTCTGTGATCATTCTCGTTCTTTGACTGAGGTTTTAGATGTAATTAAGGAGATTGTTCGGGTAAAAATTGAACATAGGGGTATAGATAAATTTTCATTTGTTTATTCTTCTCTTTGTATAGCTTGAGGGTTAGCCTAATTTTTTTCTGGGATGTGAATTGTACTCTGTAGTAAAACTTTGCTTTGAGATAAATGGAAACAACTACTTATCTAAAAAAAATTAAATTGTTTGAAAAACACTTATATATTAAGATACACAAAATAAATAAAATTTTGGATAATCTTCACCTGTGGTTCCTTTTCTTTATGCTTTGTTCTATTTTGGTCACTTAAATTAAAAAAAATTATTCTTGCCACTTACGTTTTCAAACGTTTCTGTTTTGGTCACTGAATCGTTAGTCTTCGTTACTTGACTAATGAGTAGCTGACATGGCAGCTTTAAACGTTTCTACTGTTGGTGTGGCTGTTGCTTTTGGTGCTCCGATTGGTGGTGCCCTCTTTGCTTTTGAAGAGGCAGTTTCATGGTACCCTCCCACCACCTCCCACCTTTTTTACTCGTCAATAAAACGGGGTTTTGTGTTACAGTCCCCATCTATTTTTTTCTTTCCTTATTTTATTTGTTCAAAAAAAAAAGTTTTGAAACACCTCATTCTACTAAATGAGGTGAAAAGCATGATAGTGTGATCATTTTGCAGATTGTTCGGTAGTTCGGTATCTGACATTATATGCAGATGCATTCTGGAAAGTGTAGAACTACAATGATGAATGATCAAAATGGTGCTTGAAATATTCTTTAGTGATATATGTATTTTCTTCCGTTGCTTGTCAACAGTGGGGAGTCCTCTTCTTTGGACAACCTTTTTTCACAACGACAGTTGTTGCTATAGTTTTAAGAGGTTTCATAGAATTCTGCTCTACTGGAAATTGTGGGTTGTTTGGGGAAGGACTGATTATTTTAATTTTTAAAGGCGTCATCTCAGCTATTCGTTAGTCAAGTAACGGAGACAAAATGTCCAGTGACCAAAATAGAAATTTTGAAAGCGTAAGTGGTAAGAATAGCATTTTTTAAATTTGGGTGACCAAAATAGAACAAACACTAAACAAAAGGGACCACGGGTGAAGATTACCCTAAAATTTTTTACACAACTCTTTTTTAAGATCTAAAATCTAAATTCCTAACCCTAACACATTAAGTCTTAAACCCTAAACTCTGACCCTAAATTTTAAGCCTTACAATCTAATTCCCTAAACTAAACCTCTAAACATTAAAATTGATAAGCTTATGTATCTAAGTATTTTTCTTATATATTTAAGATATGTTTCAAAAATACTTATGGACAAATTAAAACAAACAAAATTTGTCTTTGATTCAAAAACATGTAGATTTAACATTTATGAAATAAATCAATGACCAAATAAATTATTAACAAAAAAATAAATTAAAAGAGATCCATTAATTGGCTTAATGGTTAAGGATGAGTTTGTAGTGCGACACTTAAAATGCAACTAAAATGGCGTGATCGGTTCTCCCTTTTACTGGTTACCAACTTAATGTTAACTTTTTCGACATGATTTTGGATAACATTTTAGATTGTCGTAGGAAATTTTACCCTTAAAACCTAAAAAGTTACAAGTTTTAGTAACATTTTAGGTTGCCGAAGGAAATGTTACCCTTCCAACCTACAATGTTACATGTTTTGGTAACATTTTAGGTTGTCGTTGGAAATGTTACCCTTCAAATCTAAGTTTTAGATACATTTTAGGTTATTCTAGGAAACGTTACCCTTAAAACTTAGGGTAAACCACACCAGTAGTCACCGAACTATGGTTTCTTTCCTATTTTGGTCATCAAACTACTTTTTTGGGCAAAAACATCACTAACGTTATGTTTCCTTTCTATTTTGGTCTCCGAACTATTTTTTTTGGCAAAAACATCACTAACATTATGTTTTCTTCCTATTTTGGTCACTGGTTGTTTTGCTGACGTAGAATTTTATTTTATTTTTTTAATTTTTCATGTCATTTCTTCTCTCACCACGTAAGCAATATATGTTATTTTATAATATTTTTATTCAAACTAACAGGATGATGACATGTGTCACTGCCTATTAGTGGAATAAAAGAAATAAAAAATCAAGCCCCTTATGTAGTCAGAGAGATTCGACTAATAGGCAGTTACACGTGTCACCATCCTAGAAGTTACACGTTACCATCTCTCTGGCTGCATAAGAGGCTTGATTTTTCATTCCTTTTATTCCACTAATAAGTAGTGACACGTGTCACCATCCTGTTAGTTTGAATAAAAATATTATAAAATAACATATATTGCTTACGAGTTAGAGAATAAATGACGTGGAAAATTTAAAAATAAAATAAAATTCCACATCGGCAAACAGCCGGGGACCAAAATAGGAATGACATGAAAAATTAAACAATAAAATAAAATTCTACGTCAGCAAAACAGTCGGTGACCAAAATAGGAAGGAAATATAACGCTAGTGGTGCTTTTGCCAAAAAAAATAGTTCAGAAACATAACGTAAATGATGTTTTTGCCAAAAAAAATAGTTCGGTGACCAAAATAGGAAAGAAACTATAGTTCGGTGACTACTGGTATAGTTTACCCTAAAACTTAAAAAGTTACATGTTTCGGTAATATTAACATTTTAAGTTGCAAAAGAAAATGTTACCCTTCCAACCTAAAAAGATAAAGATTTTGGTAACATTTAGGAAATGTTACCCTTAAAACCTAAAAAGTTATATGTTTTGGATACATTTCAGAGAATTTTGATAAAATTACTGCAAAACTATGAAAATTCCAAGACCAATAATCTCAAAAAGAAAAGAAAAAATCGAACGATTATGATGATAAAGAAATATATGGCCAAAAAGAAAAAAGAACCAAGGTAATGATTGGGAAGAAAGAGAGAGCTGCATCTCTAATGAATATCAAGCCATAGAACCATCAGCATGAATAGTAATTAAAGATTTAAAGGTCCAGAGAAAAATGCAAACCTTTTTTGCTTGTTTCCTGAAGCTCTCCTGCAAGAATGAATTCATCGAGTGACAGTAACACATGGATAAAGATGATAGAAGAAATGTACAAAGAGGAGTTACAGATTGAATAAAGTCTTTGATTTCTCAATTATTGACTCTACTTATACACTACAGAGTACAGAACATTACAATCCGGATTTAAATTCTAACTTACACATAGTTTTACACTCTATTACGCTTACATAACAAAACTGCAATTGGATAAAGAGATCAAATACAAAGCAATCGTTTTCCTTGCCGATACTATAACTATGAGGTGTATCTGCCTAACAATTTCGACCGTACTTGGAGTTTGTAGCAGCCAAGAGAGCAGCCCCAATCCCAGATCCATCCTTGGAATGCTCTATCACAATGTTTTGGGATGTTTCAGGTCCAAGAAGCTCTGTTACAGACTCTTGTAAGTATCTTCTATACTGCGAGTACCGCTCATACAAGCCGCCGTCCATTGCCACCACTGTTCGTTTCCCGAAGATGGCACCTTTTGTATCCTCCTCTATCTTTTGAAGAATCCCAACTATTCCAGCACCAGCTAAGCGCCCAGCTCGCTTCACGATGGTGTCGCAAACCTCTAGGACAATCTTCCTTGAATTTAGGGCGGACTCGATCTGATTGTAACATTGGATATGATTGAAATATTCGAAATTTATTTTCAATAACATAGAAGCTGAAGTTCAAAAGAGTAGAGTAATGATGAAATAATTTACCCCGGCTACATCGTATAGGACTGATCCAACGGTCTGCAGATCATCCATGGTATCCTGCTGCATTGCAGATAAATCTGGGGTTCTACAAAAATTCAGAAATAACTCAGCAAGAGGATGTTAATTAAGTGTGGATGTCTGCAGAAAATCGAAAACAAAAGAATCCAACTTTTCAATTAAGAGAACAAGGGACTGAGAGGCATAGAGACTTGTCAAACAATTTTACATGCTTCCCCATATTACAATCCCATTGAAGTAAATTCCACAGCATGAGACTGAAATGTAGTGTCAAATTCTAGGCTCTAACATTTTGAAGAAGAATTACCTGAGAACAAAAGGCATGGACAGTTTTTCTGGCACGGATTTCCCAAACAGAGAACCTTCTTCAGCCATATACAGCAGAGCTCTTCGTGCAATTTCACCGAGGTACATTCCGGAGATTGTCTTCTCAAATATCTACAACATACGAATAAATATTTGACACGTCAGGAAGCATGTACTAGATCGATAGGAGTTAACAGAGAAAAATTAGAACTTTGAGTTTGCCTGCTCTCCAGGATTGATACTAGCAGCATCCATATCTCTATCGAACACCGTTAACGGAAGGCCTTTTCTGTATGCTCCCCACTCAAGGTTAACAATCTGTAAAAGTGGAAATATCCATTAGACTTTAATGCAATTATGATTACCAATAAGAACATAGAAGAGACGACTGTCACTCACTGTTCTCCCAGAAGGGGGGAAATCGCCTTGCAATTTAGGAATAACATCCATCCGTTCTACATAACAAGCATTTGTTCCAGTACCCAAAATGACAGCAACCATAACATCATCATCCCAGTATCTAGCTCCGGCCAAAGTTGCCACCGTATCATTCACCTACTAAATCCTAGATTAATTAGAATGGTTCCTATATTGATATTCAAAGATTTTTCAATTTCAACAAGATAACAAGAGCTGAAGAACATACCAAGGCAGACACTCTCATATCTATCCCTTTCCTATCCATGGCTTCATTCAGGCATGCAACCACATCTTTTCCAGTCTGCATATAGATTTTAAACATGGCAACGAATGTCAAAGACAATATACTATTATTATCCAAGATTCAATCAATTAAGTCATTATCAACTGTGCTATCAATAGAAGTGTTGATGCATGTTTGGTAAATGTTTCTTTTGTTGAATGATCTTCATGTAAAGGTGAGAGACTCGAATGTCCTTGGGTTCCTAGAAGACGAATGTGAGCTAGGACACTGCCGGAACTTGTGGCATGGGATCTCCATGTAAGAAATATGAACAGAGACCCCCCTAGCTCACGATTGTTTCATCACCTTCCTCGAAGATCATTTACAAAGCCCGTTTCACCACCAAAAGTGCATCAACAGACATCATAAAGTACAGTTTATAGCTATGATCTCAAAGCCCCCAAAACCTAAAATGATAATACAAACCGTTCCTGAGACTGAAAAACCTTTGGTCCACTTAATCAGTATTCCAGAATCAATGGATGTCTGCTTCACTGGGAAAGAAAAAGTGAATCCGATTTCGCTTTTTCTCCCAGGAGGTAAGTGAAAGTTTCCACCTTTTTGAGCAAAATTTGCCAGAACGGAAGCAATAAAATCAAACAGCTCCTACAACATCAAAACATATATCATACATGCATTCCACAAGAGATTTAATTAATGTTCTCAAAGAAAAGAAAATTAGAAAAAGGAGCAGACCTCAGAGGTAGCAGACATGAGTTCTTGTGGGATGGAAACTTGCTCCGATTCAGTGGCGATCACGCGCTCAGCTTTCCCACCTAATTGAACCCTCAACACCCGAAAGTTGGTTCCCCCGAGATCCAACGCGTAAAACAAACCTTTCTCGTCCCTTTCAACAACATAAATCTCCATTTTTAAGCTTAAATAAGAAAACCAAGCTAAAAATAAAAGCTGAACTTTTGAATGAACGTACCCGGTCGGCAAGTTATCAACGTAGCTGAGGATCATCTTTAGATCGCTGCCTCCATCAACGGCAAGGCCAGCACGGATATCAGCAGACATGGAGTCCGCCACGTTGCGAAGAACTGGCAGAGGAGTGGCGCAGTCTTGCTGTAGCTTGGTCAACATGGGAGCCACAGCCAGTGAAACGGAGCTAGATCGGACAGCCATCTTGAACCGAGTCACCCCACTCGTGGATCGCCTGCTACGGATCGATCCAACGGCTGGCGAAGTTGCAGTTGCCATTGCAGTGACTGACATTGCGGTTAACGATTCAGCTCAAAAAAAGAAAAAGAAAAACAATAAAGTACAGTAAAATGTTGGTTTTCCTTTTCCTTTTCCTTTTATATATATTTATTGTGAGGTTGAGAATGAAGAAGAAACTATTTGCTCCCCCGCCCCGTTATTTCATTGATGGGAAAGCTTCAAACAGTTTGGATTCTAAGACTTACTATGAGTTTAATACTCACTCCGTCCCCGTTATTATAGTATACTTTTTATAAAATTTTAAAAAATTATATAATGTAAAATAATTTAAATAATAAATGTCCTTAAAAATTAATTTTTATTTACTAAAAATAAAAAGAAAATTTGTGTTAAAAAAGTTAATTAAATTTATCAAAATAACAATTTAAATAAAATAATTTTAAAACATAAAAGTGACTATTTTACTAAGACTAGGATTATTATGAATAAAGAAATAATAAACAATGTTTCTTATACGTAACTAACAACCTAACGGTTTTTTTACCTTCTATACGGATTTTTTTTTTAATTTTGTCTAACATCTTTTATTGAGATTCCTCGTAAATTAATATTTGATTTGGATCGAATTTCGCTCAAAATAAAAGTTCCTATTAACAGTGTTGTCTTCATTTATAAAATTTCAATCTGAAAATTTTATTTGAATATACTAAATTTTTTATTATTCGATCAAATAAATATACTCCTTATGCCCTAATAAAATATTATAGATAATATTTTCTTGACAAAAAAAATGAATTTAAATATTTTAATGAATCAAATTCAATCATTAATATATTTAAAAGAAAATTATTTCATATACAAACTCAGTAAGTTTTAATTTATACAGATTTATCTATTTTAATTAAAATTTGACAAAATGTAACAAGTTTATGATAACTTTTTCAATGATTTTTAGGAAAAAAAAGGTTAGGTTTCTTTTTGTGTATATAGGGGAAACCAAAAAAAATGGGGGGAAAGATGCAGTGTTGGGGTTCGGGCGGAGAAGTCGATGTTGACACAACATCTATGCTTTGTTGGTGTTGGGTCAATCCAATTTTCAGGGTGCTTTTTTAATTTGTCCTCTTTCCCATATGCTCTCATATCTTAACTACATCTCCGTCTCGCGGATAGGGATTGAATTTAAGTGTGGATTAGAGTTATTAAAATTCGGTTCAATTAAAAAAATGAATTTTTATCTAATTTGGCATAAAAAAATTTACTTGTCTTTATTTGATTTTTAATTTTATAAATTTGACTTGAAATTTTTTAAATAAAATTTGAATTAAAAAATAAAAATGTGCATAATCGAATTTTTTAATAATCAGTGAATCAATTTTTAGTTTCGAGTCGAGTCTCTCAGTTATGTGAAATATATATATATATATATCAAAAAATGCGTAGAAAAATATATATATATATTATATGGCTATAGAAAGTCGCTTAAATTGGAATTAATTAGTATCATAACATTATAAGTGTTTATAATTAAATTTGAACAGAAGCTCAAACAACTCGATTCGGCTCGAAATAATTTTAAATTATAAAATAGAACTCGTAAACTTGACTAACTTGATTTTTTTTTTTACTCAACACAACTTGATCAAGTGCTCACCCCATTGCCAATGGCTCATGTCTTGATAATTCTCAAATCCATTAGTGTAAGAAAATCAAAACTATTTGTTTCAACATTATCTTTTAGATGTTAACTGAATCATGGTTCATAAAAGATCTAACTAAATTCTTCCGTGTCGAATTTATTTTTAGAGCTAATTACATGATTGGTTTTTTCTGTTTTCAGACGGCTTGAATTTGGTCTCCAATTTTGAAGAAGTGACAATTTAATCACTTACTTATCGGTTTTGTCCTGGTCATTGAACCGTAAACTCTCATTAATTCGATGATATGATACGTTAAAAAAGAGTTAATTTTAGACTTGGCAAACTTGACCCGAGATCCGAACTGATTTATCTAACCCGATATGGACCCGAACATGATGGTCTAAACTTGACCCGAATTCGAACCAAAATTGACCCGAACCAAAACCGACTCAAATTTAGTCAAACCAAAAATCAACTGAAACCGAAAATAACCAAATCGAAAGTAACCCGAACCGAAAGCAACAATAATCGAAAATCAACTCGAACCGAAAGTAACCAGAATCGAAAATAAACATGAACCGAAAGCAGCCCGAATTTAATTTGCTCAAATATGTATGTTTTATTCTCATTTTGTACGATATTACTAATTAACACCTACCTTTATTAATAGTTTAATGGTTTAATATCATTTTTTCTCCTTTAAAAGACCATCTTTATATATTGACTCAAATAAAAAATCGGTCGGTCGATATTGACCCGAACTGATAATCAACCGATCCAATATTGACCCGACCTAAAAATTCAACCGATCCGATATTAACTCGACCCAAAAATCAACCGATGCACTTCTTATGTCTATTTCCAACAATCATTGTATAACCCTCTACTTCAATTGCTACTTTTGAAAGCATTAAACAATTCGTTGTTTGAGAAATTGTCATCCCTCTTCTTGTTTAACCTTAAATAGTATTTCTCATTTTCATTTTCATTTTCTGATAATACTTAAGAAAGCATGTTATTTCCTTTGTGATTCACTCTGGTTCAAGTCAATATTTAACTGCTTTTGAAACCATATGTTTAACATATAGTTAATGAATCTCGAAGGCTTTGATATCTAGCTAAGAATGTGAAGAATTTGTTATTTAGGGTAGTTATTTTGTTTTGTTCTTGTTATTTATTTTTTCTGAATTCTGAAGATGCAGATTTTAATGAAAGTTGTGAGCTCACTGTTATTGACTTGTGTTGATGGGGTTACAGACAACAGCCTTGAGTAGGGGTGCTTATCGAGCGAGTCGATCGCGAGTTGGGCAGTGCTCGACTCGTGCTCGTTAAAAAAATTTGTTGCTCAACTCAACTCATTGCTCGTTAAGCTCGATTCATTGCTCGTTAAACTCACTAAAAAATTTACCTTATTTTTAACTAAAAGTAAAATTTAATAATACTATATGGGGCTTAATATTAACATAAATTAACAAATTTAACTAAAAAAATATCAAAAGAGTGTATAAAGCACTTTCAAAGTCTAAATTTCAAACTAACAATCCACAAATACACCAAACTAGCATATTAAAACTAAAGTAACAATCCACAAATTCACCAAACAACATATTAAAACTAAAGTAACAATCCACAAATACATCAAACTAACATATTAAAAGCATTCTTGAAAAAAAAAAGTTCAACAATCCATAACCAATCTTGAAAATAAGAAAATTAACATCTCTTCACTCCATTCGTTGTTGCTTGCAATCACCAAACCACAAACTTGGGAGAATAATTTCCTTTGCTTGATCAACATAGTTATCTTGTCAATAAAAATTAGTTATAATATCTTATAATAAGAAACTAAAATAAATTTTCTTACTTTGTCATGAATAATATAGAACTAAATCAATTAATATATTTAATCTTAAATAGTCTTACTTTATTCTTTCTCTTCACTCCATGGAGAGATCGACACCAATCTTCACTACAAATCAACATTTGCACGGTATCCGGAGATAGTAAAGCTCTATAAGAATCAATCAAGCGGCTCTCAGCACTAAATGTAGCCTCAGAAGCTACAATTGTTATCGGAATTGCTAAAACATCAATAGTCATCCTTGACAAAATATGAAACTTCAAAGATTGATCCTTCCACCAACTTATAGGTTCAAAGTGGTCACCTTTATCCTTTTTTGTTTGTATTAAAATAATATTATTAATTAATAATATTTTCTTATTTATTAGAAAATTAATAGATTAGTTAATTTATCATTTTTTATTATTTATTAACAAATTAATAATATTTATTTATATTTATTTTTTGAATGAAATAATTTTAAATTAACTACTGAAAAATATTTTAAAAAATTAACGAGTTGCTCGCGAACTTATCGAGTCGAGTTAGACTTTGCTTGACTCAATTCGTTAAGGTCTCGAGTCGAGTTCGAGTCGAGTCAACTCGAGTAGAGCGTTTACCGAATTTTGACCGAGTCGAGCAGCTCACGAGCTGCTCAACTCGTTAAGCACCCCTAGCCTTGAGGGTAAGGGTTAGAGGAGAGGGATTTTTTTTGAGAAAAAATTTGTTTTTTTTGAAGAAGGTAAAAAATAAAGTTTTTAAAAATTCAGGAGTTAAATTTAAAATTAATCATTTTTGTTAACGTGCCACATTATCGAACTAATAGAAGTTAACGCCTCTGTGACCAGAATAAGGCAGACTGATAATGTAAGGGATCAAATCATTACTTTTTCAAAATCAATGACTCAAATCAAATAGTCCAAAAACAAAAGGGGTCAGCCATATAATTTACCCTTATTTCTAAGCAACCTCAACCGACTTCCTCTTATTAAAAACTTGTTTTTATAATTTCAAAATTAGTTTCCATCTTTGTTTTTCTCTTCATTATTGATGCTTTGTCTTTATAAATTGGATTTCTGTTCTTTTCTACAATTTTATGTAAAAATTTGTATTCTTCATGAATCTCAATTTTTTTTACATGGTCCATTAATTTTATCATTAAATAAAAAAATTGTAAATTTGGCACCAAAAGATAATCTGTGGGTGCGACTGTGTGAAAACCAGATAAACCAAAATCGAATCTGAAATCTAAAAAACTGGAAATCTGAATTGAAATGTTCAGTTTCGGCACGAGTTTTTTTTTTAATATTTTAACTCGATAAAAATCATAGTTTTGGACAAAATTGGTAAATAGATCCGACCAAATCTCTACAATATTTACAACTTTTATGCATTACAGTGTCCTACATTCCAGTGATTTTGACATCCTTTTATTCTTCAAACGCCTTTTTTTGTTATGAGTTCTATTAGTAGAAAGTGTGAAGTCTTAATTTTTGTCTTTTCGTTATTTTTACACTTTTATCACAATCAAACAAATATTAAATTTATTGTATTGTTAAATTTAATATTTTAATAGACAAAGTGAGAAATTATTACTCTAACCAAACTAAATATCCCAATTATTTTATCAATCGATTATCTAATTTAAACTTTTATAAAAAATTATCTAGTTTAGTTAGTACGATACATGATTGACAATTCAATAATCTAAATTCATCATTTAACCAAAATAGTTTACTAACAGTTAATGAACTGACTTTGTACGCTCCTAATTGTGGGATTTAACAACACCCAAAGATGATTTTAGTTGATTAGTACCCATTATTCTTCTCCCTTCTAGATGCTTTGTATTTCCCGTCTTGTTTTTATTTTCTTTAAATTTTAGTCTTGCATTTAATTATTCGTTTGTATTTATATGTTAGTTGGTTCAAATGTTTGTTTTGGCCTCCCGTATCGTATGTTGTAACATTGTTTGTCTCTATTATTCTGTTAAGTGAGTTAGTTTCTTTCAAGCTTGTCATATGTATACGCGTGATGTAAATAGTTTTAGTACATGGATTCCTATTTTTATGTATGCTTTGATATATTTATGCCTTCTTATGCCTATATTTGTGTATACATGTCATGTTTAGTGTTGTATCCGGAATATAAACGGTCAATGCGGTGTCCTTTTATTCGAGAATAAGCTTGGTTAGTATCAAGCGTAGTGATGGTAGTTTTCGCTTATTCTCGAATAACGGGCCCTTAAAATTTACTCGCACATATAACCGGAATTCAATCTAATCGTCACTTTAACTTGAAAAATTTAATTTTAGCAAAGCGGTAATTATATTTTTCTTTTGGTACCAATTTTAGGGCGGTGCGGGGTGCCTAAACCTTCCCCGTCCATAACCGACTCCCGAACCTGCTTTCAAATTAATCTCTGATTTTTATGGTGTCCGGCCTACCTTAGTGGCCGGTGGCGACTCAAAGTTTTAAAGGACTCCCCCATTTTCCAAATATTTTCCCAAAAACGGATGAAAAACTACTACTCTTTTTTGCAATTTCGAGATTTCGAAAAAGGTCGCTACACTAGCATATTTATATTGTTCATGCATTTTAATCTTGATCATGCATTTTAATTTATCACATTAGCCTCGTCCTCAAAATTCTGGTATCCTATTGGGAGTGTCATCCTGGGTCTTCGGGCGTCATCTTCTTTGGGTACCGTGAATTGCGAGATTGTTTTATATTCGATTTGTATGAGCATGCATTCATGCATTTTTAGGGATTAATAATTAAATTAGATCAAATTTTAATTTTTCTTAGTAAATACGATATGAACCCGTAGGTACCGATTTTCGGGCGTGGTGGGAGTGCGAAACCTTCCCCACTCGTAACCGACTCTCGAACTCAATTTTTCTCTAGCTAATTTTTTTGGTGTTCGGTCTACCTTATCCAAATGACGGGTTGCGACTCCCTCAATTTTATCTAAAAATACAAGCTTTTTCAAGAATTCCTCTAAAACCAAAATTTTTCAAAAAAAAGGGGGAAACTCACCTTTATGATTATCTTTAGTCGCTACAAATTGAAAACTTTTAAACTTCAGTGACCAAAATAGGAGTGAGAAGAAACTTGAGTGATGAACGGTGTAGCTTACCCATTATTTTATTTAGAAAGAATGAAAACTAACGTCAGTAGCTTCTAGCAGAAGGTTGAGAGAGACCATATTGAAAACGAACTAAAAGTTCGGTGATTATAATGCAAATTTTTAAAATTCGGCGATCAAAATGAAAGTATTCTAAAAATTCGGTGACTATGTAGTTTACCTTATATTTATTGTAAGTTCAATAACCGTATCATTTGCCAATGAATCAAAATTCCAGGTGCGAGATATTGGGCCCTTTCATCCGTTGAGTATAGTTAAAGGCAAATAAATTAGGCGACTGCCGAAATTTTCAAGCCCATCAACCACCACCAGCTTCACCTTGAGACTTCCACTTCAAATATATAATAGAATTCCAGTGAAGTGGAAGCCAAGTAACGAAGCTCCCTTCCCCAATTCCCATTTCAGCATTTAGCCACTTGAAAATTGAAACCAACCTCCCCATTCGTTCTCTCTAAATATATAACAGGCTTCTTTCTTCACTCTTTTGCCGGCGTTCAAATGATGGAAGGTGAAGGTGGGGGAGTTGTGAGGATCAAGCGGGCGGAGATCGATAACAGGGCACCGTTCAGGTCGGTTAAAGAGGCCGTCGCCTTGTTCGGAGAGAAAGTTTTAGCCAGCGAAGTTTATACCACCAAGCTCAAGGAGGTAATTAATTCGACTTGTTTGTTTTTCTCCTTTTGGTGTACCTTTTGCAGCACTCTAAATGTTCATTTGCTGAAAAATGTAATATGTTAGTAATTCATGTGATGCATTGCGGTTTGATCCAATGATCCAATGGTAAATCAAGTGGTAGCCGTTTGTATGTTGTCCCGAATCCGACATTCAAATGTTTTGGTCAAGCTATGGTACTATAACTTCTGGCATTGTCATGTGATGGAATAAAGGTGAGCTTTATCTTGATGAAGATATCTCCATTCCAAAACTTTACAAGGGGAGGATCATCCATCAAGAAAGCAAGCATATATTCTGTCATTGTCCACAGTTTCCTTTGTTAACTCATCTACTGGAATCCTAGTATTGTTTATATGATATTTTCATAATGTTATCATCTAAGTTAACTAGTTTTACTAAGTTAATTGCCGACAGATGCATGGTGAAGCAAGTGGAAATGGTTCATCCAGGCTGGGAACTGTGACAGCCGAGCTGGAGCAGACGAAACATAACCTTGAACTAGCAAGAGAGGAGAGTATGGCGACGGCGAATTGCCTGTCTTCTCTTAAAGAAGAGCTTGAAAGAACAAAGAGAGAACTGCAGAAGATGAAGGAACGAGAAACCACCGAGAAACTAATGATGGAGTTTGAGATCGAGGATGTCAAGGTTGTCCCGGACTCGACGAAATCCGAAGTCGAGAAAACACGAACAGAATTCCAAAAGAAGAGATACGTTACATTTGCAAATCCACCTTCTTTGGCTCAGGTCATTGTTCCACAGGGTGTGGAAAAACTGGAGAGACACCCTTCCCTAAGAAAGAAGAAAAAGCCACTGATTCCCCTGATTGGGCGAATATTTTCCAGGAAAAAAGGAAGCCCATACATTGCATCCCCAACAAGTCCCTAAATAACTCCAGAGTTTCAATAAAATACTTTCAATTCCAAGTTCCCACAATAATTATCAACTGAACCCTTTCTTTCCTTTTTTGTACACTTATTCTAAGTTGTAGCAGGGTAAGCCATAAGCAGGATGTGAATGTTTTATAAGAGAGTACTTGTGTAATAAAATTCACAGTAGTATTTGAGTTTTTGCAATTCCTAATGGTAAAACTTCAAACACAAAGATTGAATGAGGAATGAGGGACAGCATTTATAATTGTTAATAGAGGTGGATCAACATTACAATCAGCTACCAATTATTTAGGCATGTGTTCGGTTCCAGTCGAGGGACAGGGAGGGCTATCAAACATCTGGATTTTGCAGCTATCGAAGCTTAAATGGTCCAACTTCGATTTGATTTTTGGGACCAGTTACTGACAGAACCAACCCCTAGTATTGAAATACTCAGAAACCTCTCCTTCATGCTTTACTTAGCAGATCCTACCGTTTTCATTTCCTCACTCATTTGCTTGTTAAATATGCTTAACCGTCAAATAAATACTCAAATTATACTTTTTTAGTTAGGTGCCCAAATTATATTTTAGGCCAAATAAGTGCCTAACGTTTTATTCCGTGACCCATTTAAGGTTTGGCCGTGACTAACGTTAACTTTTTTCTATTATCCAATCAAAATCAAACACGTGGTAATTTCTGAGTTTTCTTTTTTTAAAAATAAATCAAATTTTTTTAAATATCATGAAATTTTTAAATAATCCCAAAATAGTCTTCAAATCCCTAACCCCAAATTCGGCCACTCCCACAGGCGTTGATCGTGTTTCCGACGACGAAATGAAGCGCTCTCCCCTCGCAGAACAACCCACACATCGTTCATCGTCCGATATGCCGTCGTTCGTCGCGAATCATTCGAATGAACCATTTGACAATTTTGACGTTTCGCACGACGTCGGTTGATTTCTGGTGACGAGATGATAGGGTAAATGGTCGTGATGGTCCGACGACGGATGTGATGGGTGGCGCCGTGGCAATCAGCGGTGAAATAAAGTCAAATCGAGATTTGAGTTTTGGGGTGTTAGGGATTTCAAAATTTGGGGCTATTTTGTGAAATTTGAAGTTATTTTGTTTTATTAATTTTTATTTATTTTTAAATATAATTTCAGAAATTTGAGAAGATGACACGTGTCAGATAACGGTGAAAATTAATGGACAGTAACGACGGGGCACTTATTTGAGTAACGTTGAAAACGTTAGACACATATTTGACCCAAAATAAAATTTAGACACCTAACTAAAAAATATATAGTTTAAATACTTATTTGACTGTTAAGCCAATAAGAAATGGCAAATGATATTATCAAGTTTGCTGGACCTTCGATCAGCCTGGTTGGCCCATTAAATACTTGGGGGACCAAGGAGTAATTGAACTCTTTAGCCTAGACCTATCAATTGGTTGGTTTTGAGATGGGTCAAACGCAAGTTAAGTCAATTCTGATTTTAAAATGATTTTATTGTATTAATTCGAGCCAATTATAGGTCTAAATCAATCATATATTCAGATAATTTAGATTTAAGGTTCAAACCTTTTGAATTGGATCTAAAATGTTTTTTTTTGGATCATTGCAGGTTGCTTTAAATTTGAATTTTTTAGGCGCAGATCATTCTGGGTTTAGGTCGCTTTAAATTCAAATTCGAGTGAATGAGGTTGTGTTATTGACTTAATGGAAAATTTTGAGGTTTGAGTATGGTAGTTATACTTTAACCTTGGCTTGGAGTCGTGGGCCATCGGACGCCTCGACAAACCTGATTGAAATCAAAACAAAACGAAAAACATTTTCGTAGGCCATGTACAAACAGATAACAGATTCCAAGTCTTTCTATTGAAGATTCGAAAATCCACCAATGAGGAAGACTAACCAACTACTTTCAAGGAAAAAAAGCTGTGTAAAATATAATGGAAGAGAAAGATCCAATATTGATATATTTACTGTCGTATTTGATCAAACCAAAACATCAGACTTTCGACCATCCAAAATCCCATCCTGTGCTGACTTATTGAACAACTCAATACAATCAGCAATCGCCTCACTGTAATGCGACCGTGAAGAGTAATACGAGCGGCACGAAGTCTTTGGTGGTTCAAACCTATCACAGTTCCTTTGCTTGGTGGTGGCCATACTCGACGTGCCAAGAAATATGAGCCGCATAAGAATGTTACGGAAACGGGTAAAGAGCTTCATTGCGGAGAAGTTGAACTCGGGGGCTTCTTGGTCTTGGTATTAGGGTTTCAGTACTTCTGCCCCTCACTTGTATAACAAAGCTCTCTCTTTGAGGCCTGTTGTACATTGTGAATATGTAGTTATAGTGTTAAGCTGTTAAGCTTTCTTCTCTCTGGTTTTGCTTTGCCAGATGCTCTCCGGGAAGTCTAATTGCCGTCATTGTGAAGATATAAAAAGGGCGAGGATATCAAAAGGAGGAACTTTATTCTATTTTTGAAGACAAGGAAAAAAGAAAAGATGGTTGGCGAAGAGCATGTGCCCAAATCATTTGTATTGGGTTTTGCTTGTCCTTTCTATTTAGATTGTTTACTCCAGGTCCTTGATCGAGTATCTTCAACTGCAAGCACTATTCCAAAGAAAAATAACAAACGTTACTATTTTATCAACTTTGGATAAATAAAGGTCTTAGTCTAACTTGGAGGGGATATATTCATATAATTTATAATAATAAAAGATATTCGTTAGATAGTTGATTAAACTCTAACAATTGATATTGTGTTTACAGAGGGTTTGTAATTATTTTTAACCTCAAGATTTATCTTTTGTACTCGTAAAGAGAGTGTTGGGAACGCCTTAAGTAGTTGACACGACCTGTACAGAGCCTAAAGAATGCACACGATGTCTGGCGAGCCACTAATAAACCATCGAGGGAAACTAAATTATTTGTATTTAGAAGGGTTCAAACTTCGAACCCATGTGTTAAGGCGTATAGGACCTTTATTGCACAAACAATTTGATTTCTCTTGGATGTTCCTTCATGGCTCTCCACACATCGTGTAACTCCTATAGGACACTCCACAAAGGATGTATAAACCACTCAAAGCACTCCCAATATCCTCTTTAAGAGTACGAGAGACAATTTAATTTCTTTTGGTTGTTCGCTCATGGCTCTCTGCACATCAATTAACTCCTATAAGACACTCTGCAAAGGATGTATGAACCACTCAAAGCACTCGCAATACCCTCTTCAAGAGTACGAGAGACAAAATTCTGAGAATAAAAATTGAGCACACATCCCGAAAACGTAATATCTATTATCTGGAATTCAATTGGTTGTTCGACAAACGACGTTTTACATATGTATTTTGAAAAAGTTAAAAAAATCTCCCCACTTATTTCAATAAAAAGTGACAAATCGAAGTGATATAGTATATTAATATTTAAAAGTGATAAAGAGAAAATAATGTTAATAAATTTCTCCAAAATTTATCAATTTCTTAAAGAGATTGTGTTAAATTAATATTGCTCGTCTACCATGAATGATCTGAGGTAAGCGGATTCATGCATAATGGACTTGGAAAGTTTAGAAGGCAAAGGATTAGAAGTGCTAATGAACTAAATGATGAATGGCCCTCACTGTCCCACAAAAAAAAAACATTTAAAGGGTCCTTTAACCTATGACAATAACATTTGTGGCCTGTAGAAAGGAATCGAATAAATACTTGAATAATACTGTCTCTGCTACTGTAATTATTCACTTTTATTGTATTTATCATTGACAAAGTACTTGAAAATCCGCCATAATCAGAGTATTTAATTTCCTCGGTTCTTATCTCCACCTTCATTGTGGGTGGCGCCATACATGACAAAATTCTTCTATGTTTTTCATGTTGTATGGCAACAAAACCATGATCAATATTGATTAGGCAACTGCCTATAAACAGGGATGATTTAGAGCGGCGGTCGTCCTCTAAAATTTTAAAATTCTTATATGATTTAGAAATTTTTAAATTTTTTATGCATTTCATATTGAAAATCTATTTTTGCCCCCCAAAAATTTTATAAGTTCGCCTCCTAGAATTTTATAGGTTCACCCCTAACATAAAGTTCTGCGTCCGTCCGTTCCTAAAATATTATATATATTGATAATAATTTCAGTTGCAATTTAAAATACGGCTAATGTACTATCGCGACCATTTTTGAAATCGGGATGTGTAAAATAGCCTGGCGATTGATCTTTTAGAAACTTAGGGTTTTTTGGCCATTTTAATTTAATCTTGAAAATTTAGGGTTTTTCATATTAAATTGGATTTTTCTTTATTTATCCTTTTAAAAAAACATTTTGGAGTCGCCATCGATCACTTCGAGGTAGACCAGACACCGGTAAAACAAACCAGAGATTCTGTCTTAAAATTGGATTCGGGAGTCGGTTACGTGTAGGGAAGGATTAACACCCCTACGAACACCCGTTATCGGTACCCTTAATTTTACGTGGCATTTCGAATATTTATTTGAATTTAATTTATCCCATAATTATTAATAGAATTTAAATTTCGAATGCAAATATCCTTTTATAAGGAAATTTATTTTGTTCGAATATGAGATTAAAAGCACCCCGTTAAGTGGCACCCCTATTCATATTTAAAAATGAATTTCCAACATAAAAGGTTTTAAATGAATGACCATTTATTGTCTTGTTGATTTTAAGTATTATCCTAAAAAAGCTCTAATTAATTAATTATTTATACTATGAATATTAATTATTTTAATGGCTTTTATGAGAAAATATCAATTACTTGAGCACTTTCAATATATCTAAAGCCCTTAAATTAATCATATTCCTAATTAATTATTCCTTCTAGTTAATTAAAGCTATAGTCCTAATTAATTAAATCAATTTATAAGTGGAAATGTATATTAAATATACACTTTTAAAACCAATGTTGAGATAACACCCATTGTAAATAGTAGAACACCATCCAAATTTGGGCCCCAAAAGTTCTATTTAGTATACATTTAATTAACTACAATGTGTCTTAATTAATTATTTAGTTTTAATTAAAGAACTAAATTAACATTCATTTATAGGTGTAAACATGTATCAAATATATTTATTAAAATCCATATTGAGATAACACCCCATAGTAAACAATGGAACATCATCCAAATTTGAATTTTAAAAATATATTTAATATATGTTTAATTACTACAATGATCTACCTTATTTAATTATTGAATCCTAATCAGAGAACCTAAACTAAGGGCTCTAACTATCTATTATATGTAATTAAATCATCTAAGAAATATATTAAATGCTTAATTTAAATCATGCATTCAAACATATAAATTAATTGCATTCAAAACAATTAAATAATGACTAAATTAAAAGAAATTGAACATTAAGACTAATTTTATTAATTCTGGTGATTAAATTGAACTATTACAAAATATTATATCCAATTACAAAACTTTAAGGACTCAGTTGAAAGAAATACAAACTGTGAGACTTAACTAAGGGATTAGGTGACTAAATTGAATGAATTTCAAAACCTGGGAGCCAAATTAAGAAAGGAAAGGACCAAATTGAGAGAAGGTAAAGTTTTGGGAAAAAACCAAATGATATCTGTTTAAAAATGCGCGGGTCAAACCTGACCCATTTAAAAGTGCGCGGGTTGAGTTGACCCGGCACCAAAACGGTACCGTTCAACTCATGCCATAAAAGCCTCTCATCCGAGCCAACTCGGTCATTATTCAAAAACACACTCTCTCTCCTCAATTCTATTCTCTCTCTCTCTCTATAAATCCTCTCAACCCAAACACTTTAAACCCAGAAAAATCCCCTTTATTTCTATCAAAACTATATGTTCTTCCTTGTTCTTCACCAAAACCATCAGAAAACCTTCATTTGATCTTCCCCAAACACCAAAACACCCTTACCTCATGTTTTTCATCGATTAAACTTCCACATTCACTCAAAACTCGTCATTGTTCTTCACAACTTCCCCATTTTAATCCCTAAAAACACCGAAACACCTCCCTTAACCTGTTTCCCAAGACCAAAATCCTAAAAACCTTTAAGTTCTTAATTGTTCTTCCTCAAAACCTTTGAACCCTAAACTTTCAACTTAGCTCCACCCTAACCATCACTCGTAGATCTAGGTTCGCCGCCCTAAACCTTTTCGACATATTCGTCGGCTGCCGGAGGCGATACCGGCCACCTCCGATCATCATCTCTGGTCAACCCTAACCTACTCTGACCACCTTTGCAACTCTGATCTCCCCCAACCTAACTTCAGCCACCGTCCTCTGTCGTGAGGCGATTTTCGGCCACCGTGCTAGAACCCTAAAAATGCCCAAAAACCTCTGTTTTTCCTTGATTTTCACCTAAGCTACCCGATCCGACAGGATCTCCCAGCTTCCCCCTAGATCTACCCAAAAACCTAACCATTTCTATTATTTTCGACTCCAACCGCAACCTAACCTCACTCCGGCGACCACACGAATCAGATCTCAGACGAACTAAAGATAAGCCCCGATGTATTTTTATTCTTCATTTACTATTTTTTTAATTTTAAACTTAGATTTAATCTTTTTTTTGTTTTACTGTAGGAAAATAAAGGATTTGGGAACTGATTTACCTTCCAGGACGTACGGTGCAGATCCTATGGTAATATAGCTTCGACGATGGGTGATCTTCTCCGGCGACTCCTCACTTTTCAGGTAACCCTTCGGCTCTTCCTCTCTCCTTAATTACTCCAGTAATGATTCAGTAATTATTGTCATCATTATTACTGTCATTATTAACTCCCTTTTTTTTCTTTCTCTTCAGGGTACTTATATCTGAGTGGGAAGGTGACGTCATGTGGATTATCAGATGGTGACAACTGGCAGGACAGAGACTCAATCTGCGTGAAAAGTAATTGGCCATTCTGGTGACAACACGTGGCCATATTGGGCGGGCCAAACAAACAAACGGCCTTTTTATCCGATAAACATGATTTGGGTAGGAAAACAATTCTTTGGATTTATTTAACTTTTGTAATGGGCCTTTTGGAATATGGGCTTGTAGGCTTTAAATTTATGTAATGGATATGTAAAAGGACTGCATGAACTATTATTTACTTACTTATTTATTATTTATTATTAAGCCAGATCAAAATTTGGGTATTACAGCTGCCCTTCTTTGCTCATTGTTGTGGAACAGGGATAGATCAAAAACTGAAAATACACGAATTTTGTACAGACCTCTTGGTTGTCTTCTTAAAGGCAGGTCTTTCTTTACGAACAATTCTGAAGTTTGAAGCTGTTCTTCTTATTATGAAATTCTTCAATCTTCTGCCCAAACTATGAAATCTGAAGTTGTTCTTCTTATTATTAGGTTCTTCATCTTCCAAAGTCTGAAGTTGCTCTTGACATTCTTCATCTTTCGTGGTTTGAAGATGTTCTTCTTATTATGAATTTCTTCTTCCCTCCGTCAAACAATCCATCTTTCTATAAGGGTATCGAACAAACGAGTTCTTCTTATTAAAAACTCTCGATTCTTTGCTGGGAAAATTCTTCACATTGTAAACTCCGTCTTTACTGAGCAAACTCTTCATATTAGGAGTTATTCATTCTTTGTTGTGTGAACTCTTCCCGCTAAGAACTCTATCTTTGCTGAGCGAACTCTTCCTATTAGGAACTCTTCGTTCTTTGCTAGGAATGTTAATTCATCTCATTTTCTGGGGAAAAACTAAACCTGCAACCAGAAAATATCATTAATTAATAAGGATTCAACCTGAAGTAATATGAAGTATCCCCAATTTCTCGCTTGAAGCACTGAGATCTTTGGTGACATTGCTTATTCTGCCTAAGATAGCTCGATCTTTCAGTCTAAAGCGCGCATAGAATCCCTTATTTTCTCTTCCTCTGTTGATCAACCTTCTTCTATGCCAGAAAAAGTCAAATTTATCATTAATCTTCCAACATTAATTGTAAAAATGTACAATTTGGGTATATCATTAAGAAACTTCAAGTGTTTCAACAAAAGACGCTGAAACTACAAATCTTCCTCATTTGAGCCTGAAGTTTGTCTATCTTGCTTTCTAATCCGACAGCTTGAATTATTTTTATTTTTATTTTTCTTCTTTTTTCTTTTTTTCTCTTTCTTTTTCTATTTGTCTTCTTTCTTTCTTTCTTTTTTTTGTCTTTTTTCTTTTCTTTTCTTTTTTTTTTCTTTTTTTATTTTTTTGGAAACCGAGAGCCCAAAGGATTAATATTTATGCCGATGTCATGACCTACCGTCTTATTGCGATAACATTCGAAAAGTTCTCATCATTTCCAAAGGTATCGGCCCGAAGGACTTAACATCATGCCCGAAGGACTTACTGATGACCTGAAGGATTTAGAATCGTAATGCACTTCCTTTCCTGTTCACACAATCTCATCACTTTCGAAGGTGATGGCCAGAAGGACTTAACATCATGCCCGAATGACTTACTAACGACCCGAAGGATTTAGAATTGTAATACACTTCCTTTCATGTGCAAACAATTACATCACTCCCGAAGGTGATGGCCCGAAGGACTTAACATCATGCCCGAAGGACTTACTGATGACCTGAACGATTTAACATCATGCCTGATGGACTTACTGATGACCCGAAGGATTTAGAATTGTAATTCACTTCCTTTCCTGTGCAAACAATTAGAAAATCTTTGCTGAAATCCGCCTCTGCAAATGGATTGAAATCTTTGCTGAGATCCTCCTCTTCAAACGGATTGAAATCTTTACTACGATCCGCCTCTTCAAACGGATTAAAATCTTTGCTGAGATCTGCCTCTTCAAATGGACTGATATCTTTGCTTCAAAAATATGTGATTGAAATCTTTGCTAATCTTTGTTGGTTCTACTTTCTCCAATCTGAAGTTGTAGATTGAAATATTTGTCTGTTCTTTGCTGATTCTTATAAATTCCTACAAAAATGTACAAAAATGCCTTGAATGCATGAGTTAGTATGTTTCTATCTTATAGATGCCTATCTATATATGATGCATGAATTGTGACAACTGAGGACCACTCGGATGAGCTCTAATCTTCTTTGCCTCTCTGTTGAGCTTTTTGCTTCAGTTACAACAATAAGATTGTTTTCCTTGAATCGTTCTTTGATTGATCTTCTTTTTTGACTTGATCTTCTTGAGATTTATCTCAAAGTCTTATTATCTTCATGCTCTAACAAAATTTGCCCCAGAATCTTTGCTGTTGAGCTCTCTTTTTTCTTGAGCCAATTTTGACCCTTTTTAGTGGTCGAATTCTTTCAGGTTCTGCACCATTTCTTGCCTATTCTGATTTGAACTCTTATGCACCATGATGCCCCACTAATCTCTTTGTTTCTTGCCTCATTTCATAGAATTTTCCTTTCTTCCATCATTCGTGCGAGCAAATGCCTCAAGTCCCTGAACTTTTCAAATCCTTAAACTTCCTCCAAGTCCTCAAGCTTTTCATTCTTGCCATCGTTGTCACTATGTCCCCTGATGGATGATTCCTCTTTCTTACTAGAAAACTGTCGAACATATAAGAATCTCATACTCAGTAATATATTTATCAAGAAAATTTGTTTGTTTGTAAAAAAGTTAGCTAGTTTATCGGTATTTCAATGAATGATGCTTTACAAGACCCGAAAAAATTAGGACATAAAGGAAGAAAACATAATAGGATTCCTTAAATATCAAGTGCAAGATCTAGTCAAAGAAGTTATGAAATTTCTTACAAATCACTCGGTTCACACCCTATGATTATCGAGTTGCTCGATCTAGTCAAAAATAACTCCTTTTTCGTTCTCTTCATTCCTTTCTATTCATAAATATGTTCAAGCTTTCCGAACTTGCTTAATTAGTAGAGTGCAAAAATATCATTCTAAAAATAAAATTCTATAAGTGCATGTGTGATTCTGATTGTTACTAATTATTATTATTATTATTATTATTATTATTATTATTATTATTATTATTATTATTATATTATAGACATGTCCTCAAAGATACATCTCTGACACTTGGGTATTGGACAGGTGAAGCATAGCTCTTTATTAGATTTGTCGACATCCCCCACACCTCCATCAGAGTGTTCTGAGACTTATTTATTCAAATAGTTCATTATTTCTCACCCTTTCTTTTTCTTTTTTCTCTCATTTTCTTCTCTTATTTTTTTCCTTATTTTTCCTTTCTTTTTTTCCTCACTTTTCTTTTCTTTTTCAACCTTTTCCTTTCTTTCTTTTTCCCTCTCTTTTTCTTTCTCTCTCTTATTGTGTTTTTAAGGTATAGAAAACTACGCTTAGAACTTCAATTTCAAGCAACTCTACTTGGTTAAAATTGTCTAGTCCACTTTACTGTTTATGAATTTCAAAGATTTATCATCGAACATCATCAAAGGCGTAGTAATCTGACCTTTTTTACCTTGCCGACCAGAGTAGACTGAGAAACAAATTTTACTTCATCATCTTCACAACATCCAGATAATTTTTGCATCAAAATCAGTGTAGCATCTTGCAATTGGCATCTAGGGGCCCACAAGGGTAAGAAGAGATATACATATTTATTTATTTCAAAAACATCATTCCAATGAAAACCAGCAAACATGACATATGACCTTAGAAAAAGACTTCTACTACTTTTAGGCCAGAAGTAGTAGAATTATTTTCAAGTATTATTTTAGAAATGGTCCCTATAGATTGTAACCACATGATGCAGCAATATGGGTAACACTGACTTCTTAGAACTCCAGACAATCTTGAAAGCACTCATCTTGATTCTCTAATTCCTTGACTGGCATAACAGCTTGCCCCACTCCTTTCTATTGTTGAACTAATTCTCGTGCCAAGATTCCATTACTGGCTAGCTTCTCAATTTCTTTTATTAAAGGTATGTACTTCTTGGTAGCATGTCCTGGTACTCCCATATGAAAGTCACAAACATTATCTGGATCATAGCTATGGGCAAATAGATTTGGAACCACCTTCATTGGCCTAGGAGTGATATGTTGTCCTTCAATAAGGTGAGGTAATAAGTCAAAATAAGCACTCTAAAGATCTCCATATTTGCACTTGCTCGAGGAATTTTCTATGGTCGTTCTGACGACTTAGCTGGCCTTTTTCTCTTGTAACTTTGAGAACAATGAACATTACATTCACTCACATCTTTCTCTTATTCTGCTTCTTGATCAGTACGGTCTTTAAATCTTGATCCAATTTTCCTTTGTCGGATCCCTATTTCTATTGCTTCTCCAATCACCACGAGGTCACTGAAACTACACCTTGAATTCGCAAGCATTCTTTCAAAGAAATGAGATAGAAGAGTTTGATAAAACATACTTGGGCTGCTAATTCTCGCCACCTCAATGCGTAGTCTTTAAAACTTTCGCTGACCTTCATATTCACGTTCTGCTGAAAATAGCGATCTAGGGCCAGGTCTATAACATACTTATATTGCCCCAAAAATTCTTTGGACAAATCGACCCATGATCGAATATGCTCTCGACTTAATCTGTTGTACCACACTGCAGCAGGTTCGACTAGACTATCATGAAAATAGTGGATCAACAATTTATCATCATCCAAATAGCCTTCCATTTTTCTACCGAATATTGCCAAGTGGATTTTAGGACAGCTGGTACCGTCATATTTCTCAGAACTGGGGACTTTAAATTCAGGCAAAATAACTAGATCAAGGACTAGACAAAATTCTTTTGCATCAAATTTAGGATTATCGATGCCTTTTCCTTTCTTAATCTCTTCCTCAAGTTTTGCACAACTATTTTTCAACTGCTCGAGTCTTAATCCTTGGATGATAGGCTTTACAGAATATGTCTCTATACTTGGGTTAGTGCCCCGAGATAAATTGTCAAACATGGTGTAGCAGTGTAGTTCTTCACATTTTGCTGATGCTTGGTCATTCATTCCCCTTCTTGAGTCTGTTCAATTTCTTCCATATCTCCATCCATGATAATAGATTCCCAAACTTTCACTAATTCCCAGAGTGCTCTTGTCAAAACTCCGACCATTCTAGATCATTAATGTTAATGTCATGTTATTACATGATAATGTTATATTGATAAATATGCAATGCATGAATGTATGAATGCAGGAGGTATTGATTCTAAAAGTGATCACCATAGAACAACTTTCATTAAAGCAAAAGGATTCAATACATCCGATATTTGATACTACAGATATTGGTGAGATCTAACTCCCAACTTTCTCTAAGAGCCAAGTCAGCTTTCCTCCGTGATCTAATGCTAGATCAATATTCTGGCTCAGTGCCATTGCTACATCAGCTAGATCTGCCACTTGTTGAACAACTTCTTTTTCTTGAATAACAACATCTTTCATGTTGTTGTCCCTTTCTTGAATCTTTATTCTTGATCTCTAAAACCAGGCATATCGCTTTTCTTCACTTTTTTGACAGTCTTTCTTAACATCATCGACAAGAGCTTTGTACATCAGCGTAAGATTGAGGCATTCATCTACCTTTTTCTTTAGTGTTTCGTTTTTAGCTTGATAACATTATCCTCATACATCTACATGTACATTTTTCATCTCGTGTTTAGCTTCACTAACCCTTAGATCGTCCATAAAAGTATTGCGTTGTAGCTCCATTGCCTGCAGATCACATGAAAGTGTATTGACTCGACCTTCACTTGCCTAGAAACTCTTTTTTCAATATTCGACTTCATGTTTCATCTTTTTAATTCTTTTATTCGACTGCTCCAGAGTTACACCTAAGCCGGCATTCTTGAGCATCAAACAAAAATCTTGATAGTTAAACTGTAAGTTTCCCAACTCCTCATACGAATCATCTCTTTCTTGCTTTAATTTGCTTATTTAAGATTCATATTCGAACTGATGTCCTTCTTTCTGAGTATTTTCATCTTGAGTTTCATATTCGTCCATTGAATCAAGCTGGTTTTCTGCTCAAAATTTCCATTTTCCAAACTTCAAAAGAACTTGAACTCGGCGTTTGAAGGTGAGACAATTCTCAATAGAATGTCCTAGGATTCTATCGTGAAATTCACAGTGTGCATCGGTGTCATACCATTTTGGATACGGAGGTTGCAAAGGTGCAAGGAAAAGTGGGGTCATCAATCGAGCCTTCAACAATTGAGGATACAATTCTTTATATGAGATAGTGATTGGATCAAAATGTTGTTTGTGATCTCCTGCGTTCTAATAATTGGCTGAGGGAACGCTATAATTTGAACTTTGCCTTGGACACTTTCCTGATTCTGATGGGCTTATGCTTTCCTTCATTTTTGTATCTCTCAATGTTATATTAATTGTCAAACTTTTAGAAAATTTAGGTCTTCCATCTTCAAAACTCAACATGTTTTCCCTGACAATATTTTTAATCTTGTTCTTTAAAGTCTCACAGTTCTCAATAATATGATCTAAACTTCCTTAATGATAATCATATGTTGTACTAATACCATAACCCTTGGGTGAAGAAGGCACTGTAGACTTAAACAAGGCTCAGGCCACAAAATTTTCCCCCTTAGTATTGGAAGCAATTCTGCATATGTCATCAGAATTGAATTAAAAGATCTTACATCCTTCTTTCTTTCTTAAATTTCTCTCCGGCATGTCATCCCTTTCTTGAAATTTGATTCAATTACACCTCCAATTGGTTTGTTAATACAAATTGTATCGGTGTGCCAACTCGACTGTTTATTCTTGTATTATTTTTTTTACTTCTCCTTTCAGCTCAGTATGCCCTTTTTCTTTGGTCATAGCTGTCATCATAGTCATCATCTCAGCCATTTGTCTTTTCAGCTCTTGCATCTCATTCTGGCCAGCATCAACACTAACAAAACCTGATGTGTGACACTTGGATGAACTGCCCTTCATTCTTTCTGTTGTTTGTCCAAAATATTGCTTCATACTTGCGATCTCTTCTATCAAACTATGAATCCCCTTATCTATCATGATCGTCTTCTAATGACAACCACATTTGAATCAATACATCTATGCAATGAAGATGTGATGTAAAGGAATACAAAACAAAGATAAATGAGTCAGTATCGTAAAATAATCTTGAAGTCAAAATTAAAATACATACAGTAAGACACGTTATGTTGAACAAAGAGAATAACCAGAAAAACATGTTTAAATTTGCAGCACCTGTCCTAGGTTCTGTTTGGCTCTAGCGGGGTAAGCTTCTAAATTACAACATGTAATGTTATTATTACTTTTAAAAATGACAAAAGTGCAATACAATACTTAAATGCTGTAATGTATGAATGCACGGGGTATTGATTTCAAGAACTGGTCATTAGAACAACACCCGTCTAACTAAAGGGTCGAATACAAAGAAAATGCAATATGTCCACTAGCTCCAGCTCTTTCAGTCGTTCACTTTGTTCAGTATTTGAATCAACATTTGTCCTAGCTCAGTGTCGATATCAAAGTGTTGTTGCAGGCTCATGACTTCATCGAATAAAATCTGTACATGCCAATCGACCCCTCGTACTTAGCTCCTAAAGTTAATCATTTCACAACTGTACTTTTAAATAGTCTGGATTACTGCCCCAACTTGATTTTCGGTGTTTTGTCCTTTATCGTGGTACCTCTTATGAACTGGTCCTTCAAGTGTTGTGCTATATTTTTTATTCTGTTACTTTCTTCAGCTTTCATTTTTATTAACAATCAGCATTTGTGAAACTTGGATATCGCCTCTGAATTCAAAGCTTTCTATTCTTCCTTAGGTTTAGAAACAGTCCTTGAATGCCCTTTCAATTTATCTGTTATTTATTCCTTCTCTGGTTATCATTGTTTTTCCAAATATAGCGTCTTGTTTATCTCTGTACTACCGTCGGCTCTATCTTGAAACTTGAACCGTTGTCGAGCCTTGTATAAACTCTATCTTTTTTTACCCTTAACAAGCCTCGCATTTCTCTATCGTTGGTGTCACATGTATCCTCCTGAAAAGTGAGTAATTATAATGGGCTTTATACACAGGTCACAACCTTAAACAACTATTGATCTGTTTGACTGTCTGACAGCAACGCTATAATTCAGAAATTTTATTGGAAATGACTCTTCGTATTCCCACCCTATAGTTCTCAAATTAAAGTTGGTTTTGGCAAACTTTCATTATGCTCAGAAATTTTCGGTACAACCTTGCATTAATGACACATGGTCTCTACGGATATTATCTTCGTTCTTGTATTGAATCTTCTCGAATCTAGTCCACAATGACATATTGTCCCCCACTTGTCTATCAGACCCTTCAGCTCTTATGACCACTGCCTACTCAACTGATCCTTGAACCGATACCTTTCATGAATGCAATGTAACATATAACAAAACACAGAAAAACAAAACAAAACAAAAAAACTGTGTCAGTATGATGAAGTAATACTGTAAGGAAAAATAATTGTTACAGAAAAAACAATTTATATTGCGTAAAATTAACCAGAGAACAATTTATTTTGCAAACAAGAATAACCAGAGAAGTGAATTTAAATCAGCAACACCCTGTCCTAGATCCCTATCTGGCTCTAGTGGGATAGGTTTCTATTACAACATGTGGGTTTCGATCTAGACTCTGGGTACCCGAACTGTCGTTATTGGACTAGTAAGACATCGTTTCGGAAGTATATGACCCCTTATAGCGGAGGTGTAACTTCACGGTGTATAAGGTTGGTATACCGAAAGAAGGACAAAATTCTGATCACGGTGCTGAATAACTCACGTAAGATCATGCCTCACTCCCACTTAAGGGTGAAAAGCCCAGGTAGAAGGCTTATGCATGAATGACAATTTATATCACACAAGAAAACGCTATCTGCATTGTTTCTAAAATTCATCCAATAATTATGGAAAAAATTAAATTCAAATTACTGTCCTAAAATGCAAAAATGCCTCGTAAAATTAATTAGGTCCGACTCTCGTTTTTAAAAAGATCACCAGCAGAGTCGCCAAGCTGTCGCGACCATTTTTGAAATCGTGATGTGTAAAATAGCCTGGCGATTTATCTTTTAGAAAGTTAGGGTTTTTGGCCATTTTAATTTAATCTTGAAAATTCAGGGTTTTCATATTAAATTGGATTTTCTTTATTTATCCTTTTAAAAAAACATTTTGGAGTCTTCACCGATCACTTCGAGGTAGACCTGGCACCAATAAAACAAACCAGAGATTCTGTCTTAAAATTGGGTTCGGGAGTCGGTTACGTGCAGAGAAGGATTAGCATTCCTACGAACTCCCGTTATCGGTACCCTTAATTTTACGTGGCATTTCGAATAGTTATTTGAATTTAATTTATCCCATAATTATTAATTGAATTTAAATTCCGAATGCAGATATCCTTTTATAAGGAAATTTATTTTGTTCGAATATGAGATTAAAAGCACACCGTTAAGTGGCACTCCTATTCATATTTAAAAATTAATTTCCAACGTAAAAGGTTTTAAATGAATGACCATTTATTGTCTTGTGATTTTAAGCATTATCCTAAAAGGGCTTTAATTAATTAATTTTTTATACTATGAATATTAATTAATTTAATGGCTTTATGAGAAAATATTAATTACTTGAACACCTTTCATATATCTAAAGCCCTTAAATTAATCATATTCATAATTAATTAATCCTTCTAGTTAATTAAAGCTCTAGTCCTAATTAATGCTCTAAGAATTTATTAAATCAATATTATAATTGGAAATATATATTAAATATACACTTTTAAAACCAATGTTGAGATAACACACATTGTAAACAATGGAACACCATCCAAATTTGGGCCCCAAAAGTTCTATTTAATATACATTTAATTAACTACAATGTGTCTTAATTAATTATTTAGTTTTTATTAAAGAACTAAATTAACATTCATTTATAGGTGTAAACATGTATCAAATATATTTACTAAAATCCATGTTGAGATAACACTTCATTGTAAACAATGGAACATCATCCAAATTTAAATTTTAAAAAATATATTTAATATATGTTTAATTACTACAATGATCTACCTTATTTAATTATTGAATCCTAATTAGAGAACCTAAACTAAGGGCTCTAACTATCTATTATATGTAATTAAATCATCTAAGAAATATATTATATGCTTAATTTAAATCATGCATTCAAACATATAAATTAATTGCATTCAAAACAATTAAATAATGACTAAATTAAAAGAAATTGAACATTAAGACTAATTTTATTAATTCTGGTGATTAAATTGAACTATTACAAAATATTATATCCAATTAAAAACTTTAGGGACTCAATTGAAAGAAATACAAACTCTGAGACTCAAGTAAGAGATTAGGGGACTAAATTGAATGAATTTCAAAACCTAGGAGCCAAATTAAGAAAAGAAAGGACCAAATTGAGAGAAGGTAAATTTTTGGGAAAAAACCAAATGGTATCTGTTTAAAAATGCGCGGGTCAAACCCGACCCATTTAAAAGTGCGCGGGTTGAGTTGACCCGGCACCAAAACGACGCCGTTCAACTCAGGCTATAAAAGCCTCTCATCCGAGCCAACTCGGACATTATTTAAAAACACTCTTCCTCTCCTCAATTCTGTTCTCTCTCTCTCTAAATTCTCTTAACCCAAACACTTTAAACCAGAAAATTCCCCTTTATTTCGATCAAAACTCTCTGTTCTTCCTTGTTCTTCACCAAAACCATCCGAAAACCTTCATTTGATCCTCCCCAAACACCAAAACACCCTTACTTCATGTTTTTCATCGATTAAACTTCTACATTCACTCAAAACTCATCACTGTTCTCCCATTTTAATCCCAAAAAATACTGAAACGCCTCTCCTAACCTTTTCCTAAGATCAAAATCATAAAATCCTTTAAGTTCTTAATTGTTCTTCCTGAAAACCTTTGAACCCTAAACTTTCAACTCAGCTCCGCCCTAACCACCACCCGTAGATCTAGGTCTGCCGTCCTGAACCTTTCTGGCATGTTCGCCGGCCACCGGAGGCGATGTCGGCCACCTCCGGTCGTCGTCTCCAGTCAGCCCTAACCTACTCTGACCACCTCTGCAACTCCGATCTCCCCCAACCTAACTTTGGCCACCGTCCTTCGCCATGAGGCAATTTTCGGCCATTGTGCCGAAACCCTAAAAATGCCCCAAAACCTCCATTTTTCCTCGATTTTCACCTAAGCTACCTGATCTGACAGGATCTCCCGGCTTCCCCCTAGATCTACCCAACAACCTAACCATTTCTATCATTTTTGACTCCAACCGCAACCTAACCTCACTCCGGTGACCACATGAATTAGATCTCAGATGAACTAAAGATAAGCTCCGATGTCTTTTATTCTTCCTTTACTGTTTTTTAATTTTAAACCTAGATTTAATCTATTTTTTTACTGCAGGAAAATAAAATATTTGGGAAGTGATTTACCTTCCGGTGTGTACGATGCAGATCCGGTGACAACACTGCTTCGGTGACGGGTGATCTTCTCAGGCAACTCCTCACTTTTCAGGTAACCTTTCGGCTCTTCCTCTCTCCTCAATTACTCCAGTAATGATTGAGTAATTATTGCCGTCATTATTACTGTCATTATTAACTCTCTTTCTTTTTCTCTCTTCAGGGTATTTATATCTGAGTGGGAAGGTGACGTTATGTGGATTATCTGTTGGTGACAACTGGCAAGACAGAGACTCAATCCACATGAAAAGTAATTGGCCATTCTGGTGACGACAAGTGGCCATATTGGGCGGGCTAATGTGTTTGTTTGGGTCTTTTTACCCGATAAACATGATTTGGGCAGGAAAACAATTTTTCTGGGTTTGTTTAACTTTTGTAATGAGCCTTTTGGAGTATGGGCTTGTAGGCTTTGAATTTATGTAATGGATATGTAAAAGGACTGTATGAACTATTATTTATTATTAAGCTATGTCAAAATTCGGGTATTACATGTACAACGTGATCGTTCTTTTCCTTTACTTTGTTACCAACCTAAAATGTTATATATATTGGTAACAATTTTAGTTGCAACCTAAATTGTTATGGTTTTGGGTAATATTTCAGGTTTAGGTTTTCAAACTAAAATGTTATATGTATTGGGTAACATTTTAGGTTGAAACCTAAATTGGTAACATTTTAGGTTGCAACTTAAATCGTTATGATTTTGTATAACATTTTAGGTTGAAACCTAAATTGGTAACATTTTAGGTTGCAACTTAAATTTTTATGATTTTGTGTAACATTTTAGGTTGAAACTTAAAATTTTACTCACTTAAACCTAAATTGTTACATGAGATTTGATCGTCCAAAAATAAAAATATTTCACGACAAGTATCGAAACTTTGCTCTAAGTTTTACTGAAAATCAAAAATTCTAGCTTAAAAGCAATATTATATTTTTCATCAATTACCAAATACTGGGTTTGAATTATTAAAATCAAGTTTAGCTTACTCATATACTCTAAGAAATCTCCATTTCCCAATACAAAATCTTAGTTTTAGGTCGGAATCAACAAAATCATCATTAAAGAGTTAAAAAACTTGAACATAAGCTATTTGTTTCATCAATTGCCTAATTCCAAGTTTAATTTGTTAAAATCAAGTTTAGATTACTCTTATACTCTAAGAAATCTATATTACCTAATAGAAAATCTTAGCTTTAGTTCGGAATTAACAAAATCACTATTAAAAAGTTAAAGAACTTGAAAATAAGTTATTTCTTCAAATACTTATTTCTGGTTTTAATTTGTTAAAATCAAGTTTAGATTACTCATATACTCTCTGAAATCTTCATTACCCAATAAAAAAAATTAGCTTTAATTCGGGATTAACAAAATCACCATTAAAGAGTTAAAGAACTTGAAACTCGGCTAGACTCTGACTTAAATATTAGGTAATATTTTAGGTTGCAACCGGAAGTTTCGAAACTTACAAAAAATTTTCATTCCAACATAAAATGTTATACGTATTGGTTACATTTTAAGTTTCATGACAAGTATCGAAACTTAGTCGAAAGTTTTGAAACTCATAAAAAATTGTGTCATTCCAACCTAAAATGTTATACATATTGGTTACATTTTAGGTTTCACGGCAAGTATCGAAACTTAGTCGGAAGTTTCAAAACTTACAAAAAAAATACGGTATAGATAGCAATTAAGAGTATATGTTCTTTGATTACAAAAATATATTGCCACATTTTTAGGACTCTAAACCCTAAAATCTATCCATAAATCCTAAACTACTAACTCATAAATCCTAAATAGCAATGTATGTGAGAAAAAATTTCATTGACAGTACATCAAATAATTCTCCCTCGTATAAATAAAAAGTTTTCAAACATAGATGATATGAATCTTTAAACTTGAATAAATCAATAAATTTTTAATGATATAAAATCAAACTAACATTAAATTATATGATAAAATGTAAATTACACAATATTTAGTTAATTTTATTTAAAATTTGTCAATCATCTCTAGAGCAAGTGGTTAAAGCTCTTAGTTGACATCCTTCCTTTTTCCTAGGTTGTGGGTTTAAGACCCAGTAGGAGCAAAATTCTCATTCTCTGAGAAGAAATTGTTCAAAAAAATTATTTAAAATTTTATATTTTGTTTAAAATAATTAATTTATTTTTATATATTTCATTAAGTAAAAAATGGTTTAGCGAATAAAATCGTGTTGAGACTTTTTAAAAAAAAATGATATTTAGTTTTATTTTAGTATGATGAAAATAAATGATAGATTTTATTTGATGGAATTAGGACTATTGTATAAAAAAACTAATTAATCAAAACTATGTGGCAATAATATGTGAACGGGACATGAATCAAATAGGAAGTAGGACATACAAATTTCATTCTTCATATATATTTAAATAAGCTGACAACAGGGTGAATTTTGAACACCATAATTTAACGTATTTCTAAAATATTAAGTTAACAAAGGTTTATTTTAAAAGAATTAATTTAATTTATTTTTTAAGATTTTATTTATTTTATTTTAAAGAACGGTTTAAATTCAAAAGAAAATATTCAATTAAAACTTTGATTTAATTTATTTTCAATTAATTTTTTAATTGTAATTAAAGAGAAGTATGATTATTAATTGTCTTGTTTTTATTTACATCTGTGGTCTTAAAAACTGTTTATGGATAAAAAAATATAATAATTATTTTTTATTATTAGTGAAATTTCAAAAAAAAATATTCTATTTTTTTAAATCATATTTATTTCGCTTGTTATATCGTCACCTCAACCAGATAGATTACCCAGTGGATAGATGTAGCATTGCCCGTCCAAAACTATTTGAACGTGAATGACATGAACCCAAAACTTGAAATTACTAAAAACAAGTAACCTTAAAAGACTCGAACTCAAAATGATACAAACACTTGATGACCCAACCTCAAAAACTGGAACCTCAAATTCGAATGACTAAAATACGAAACTAACCCATAAATTTTAAGGCTGATCCAAATCCGACATACAATCAAAGGTTTCATTACATTATGAATAAGAGTTAGGTCCACTTACACAAATGTAAAACTATAAGTTTTACACGTTTCATTGATCGTTGGATGTGTGAAATGAATGACTGAGATTAACTCCTTACTTTTTTTTTCAAGTGATATAATCTTCACATATCCTACTGTTAGTCTAAATTATTCATTTTACACATCTAACGATTCAAAAAATAAGTAAAACTTAAAAACTCTTATAATGTATAAACGTATCTTATCCCTATGAATAATATGCCAACTAAAACTTGAATCCACACAAATTATTTGTTAGCTTAAAAGAATTAGCTTTATATGACATGTGAAACAGGATTCAAACAAAGAAGTTGCATAATCCCTAGCTCGTCATGCATATGTGCCATTCGCAAGCTTTGGAGTTTTGGAAACGCATAGGGATCTAAATTGCCGTTGCGGTCGCGTTTTCGATTGTGTTGTTCTTGTCACGGTTGTAGATATAATGAATGCCATTGCGGTCGTAAATTTTTCAAAGAACATAGCTATTGCAGATATTACGATGGGGAGCATCGCGGTTTCGGATAGTGCCAATACCTTTATATAACAGCCGCTATAGCTAGGGTGTGCATTTTCGGATATTCGAAATTTTAGATCGATCAAATATCTATCTGTATCCGATATGGAAAAAACCAAAATTTTGGATTGGATTGGTAAAATATTCGGATATTTGAAATTTTGGACCGGTAAAATATTTGGAGATCAGATATTTTGATATCCGAATATATAATTTGGTTTTAGTGTTTTTTCGAATTTGAAGGTCGTATCTATGAAAATTTTGGAATTTCGAATATAACAAGCAACAAATTGTCAAATATAACAAGATTCACATCTATGAAAATTTCGATTTTTTGAATTTTCGGATATAACAAGTATCAAATTGCTAAATATAACAAGATTTATATCCATAAAATTTTGGATTTTCGGATATTTCAGATAATCCAAAACTTGAAATATTGTGATTCATATCTAATTCGAAAAATAAAAAATCAGATCAAATATTCAATCCAAAAATAAAAATCAAATCAAATATTTAAATTTTTAGATCGAATCAATGAATAATCAGATCATATAAGATATTTTTATACACCCTAGGCCTATAACAATCGCGGAATGCTATTTAAATCCATGCCTAAGAAGTTTAAACGCCAAGTGTAAACTTCAAAAGGGGCATCTTTTCTGTTGGATCGCATCAATCCTAGCCCGAAACCTCCACTGAGTAAGAGATTAGATTGTGGAAAAAGATCTTTGTATCATGAAATGTATTAGAGAAGATATTATATAATGTGTCACGGGGCTAGATTTTGACTCTAGCTGATCCGTGGGGCCTTCGACGCAAATCAGTCGATTCCTACGCCTAAGTCAGCCATCAACCAGCCTTGTGAGTACTCCTGCTCGACAACGGCTTCAACAAGCACTCCAGGTTTCGATGGATCTTGTCACAGACACCACTTGTGTCGCGGGCTAGACTTTTGCCAGACGAATTGTGCCGGACCTTAGTCGCTTTCTCGGTTGAAACGTCGACTAAGTCACCCTGAAGTACCTTGTCACGGTCTTAGGTGAAGATCTATCGACAAACACCTAACTCAACCAGGATTCTCGCTCCGGAAGATCAAACACTCCTCGAAGCCCTCGAACGAAAGATCGTTCTCAGCGAAAGCTAATCAAAGAACAACAGAAAGAGATTGGCAGCTAGAACAACAAAGAACACTCAAGAACAACAAAGAACAATAAAGAACACTCAAAGAGTTTTAGAGTAAATGCTTCTTGTATTACTCAAAGTGAAGTGAATTGAATTAAATGAGATATGAGATGATTTACAGGTGAGGGGGAGCCTCTATTTATAGTTGAACTCCCCTACATCCAACGGCTCAGTTTAAATTACATCGACGGTCGAGATTAATCTTATCTTATCTTATCTGATCAAATCTCAAATTCAAATCTCTAATTATCACAAACATTATCTACACATTATATTCAAATAAATGGATAATGATTTGACCAAATTACCCTCCTGAATCCTCCATGGATTTGGCTAAGTCTTGTGGGCTTGCGGGTTCTTTAGCATTCTTCAAGTGCCGGGCCAAGTCTAATGATCTTGGCAAGCTCGTTACGCCGCGCAAACCTTCTTTGGCTGGTTCTTGCGCTAACGCCTCGGTCCCAAAGGTATGGTTCCTCGCCATTCTCCGAGTGCTGGGCCATATTTGGCAAGCCCGTTGCATTGCGCACAACCTCCCTATTTGTTGCTCATGTCTCGATCCAAAAAGTTTGGTCCGTGACAATCTCCCCCACTTGACTTAGCGACGCCCTCGTCGCTGCACTTGAACGATCCTGGGCAGGGTCAACTTGATTACTCGTTGATGCCTCGGCTTCATGCAATTCCCCCATATGAACTGCTCGCCTCGACTCAAACTGTTGTTGAACATCGCGTGCTAACACGCCTCTTGATACATCTCCCTCGTAGGAGCACTCTCCCACAAACTCTGATTTACCTCGACTCAGACCCACTTGGTCCTGCGGCAAAGACTTGGAAGTCGTCACAACATTGAACACAGACTGAACTCTCAGATTCGTTGACAACTCTGGCTTGCCCCTTTGAACTCTGAAAGGTCTCTTCCAATCTTCTTTTCCCCCGCACTGAAGACTAGGTCGTACTTGACCTACGCTCATCAACAATGGCAAATCAAAACCAAAAACACTAGCAAATGTGTTTGAGATGTACCTTCTCCTCGATCACATTTACTCTAAAATGGGTCAGCCCTTCTTTCTCCTTGAAGTCTGGCCCCCTCTGCATTGAACCTTCTTCATCGAAGTTCTTTGCATGCATCGGCACTTTCGCCACAAAGTCCGTTGCGTTACTCTGCATCGGCTCTTCTTCTCTGAAGTCCGTTGCATCTGGTTGCATCCGCCCTTCTGACTTGAAGTTTGGTGCTCTCTTGCATCGATCCTTCCTCCTTGAAGTTCGGTGCTTTCTCTGGCGTCGACACTTCCTACTTGAAGTTCGTCGCTCGTTTCCCACCTTACCCATTGGTGGTGTCTCCACGGTTACTATATCCCTTAACGGCTTGGCCCCCTTCGACTCTACAATGGTCTCAAAAGCGATGCTCTTTCCCCGAACATCCTCGGCAAGTTCCTCGGTAGCCTTCTCAGACATGGTTACCCCTTTCTGCTTTCGGTCCCCCTTGGCCTTGGCAGAACTCGACATTATCGGATCAAGCGATACAGCCTCGCTCTCTTCGGGCTCACCCAACTCCTTGGATGGCTTGACTCGATCCAGGCAATCTCGCAATTTGTGAGGCCCCTTACACTGGTAGCACTCTAGTTGCTTCAACTTGCATCGGCACTTCTTCCTCGAAGTCCTTCGCTTCTTTCCCACCTTGCCCATAGGTGGTATCTTAACGGTTGCTATGTCCCTCGATGGCTCAGCCCCCTTCGACACTGTACTGGTCTCAAAAGTAATGTTCTTCACTCGAACATTCTCGGCAAGCTCTTTCCCAGCCTTCCCAGACATCTTCAACCCATTCTGCTTATGGTCTCCGCTTACCTTGGCAGAACTAGATAACTCGGAACCAAGTTTCACAGGCTCTTTACTCTTGGCCTTGTCCTGTCCCTCGGACCACTTGGCTCGAAACGGGCATCTCCGCAACTTATGAGGTCCATTACATCGGTAGCACCTCAATTGCCTCGTCTTTACCCTCGGCTTGACAGCTTCCTCACTTGCTATCGCACCAAGTCTCATCGCCGGCTGGACTACTTTGGCACTCGTAGTCGAACCACGGCTCTCCCTTTGCTTGGCGGCATTGACACTCACAATCGCCCCAAGTCTCATCGCTGGCTGGACTACTTTGGCACTCGTAGTCGAACCACGGTTCTCACATCGCTTGGTAGCATTGACACACGCAATCGCCCCAAGTCTCGCTACTTCTTCCTTCGACTCGTCTGCTGTCTTCACCATGGCAGCTAGGCGGTTCTTCTCGGGACATCCCCTTATCAAATGAGGACCATCACAGAAGTAGCACTTCAACTTCTTGCTCTCATTCTTTTCTGGCACGGACTTAGCCTCACCATTCCCCTTATTTCTCGAACTGGGCCTGGTTGACTCAACACTCGCCTGCTTGCATTCTGCGGGCTCGGTCAGAGGTTCGGCAACAACAAAAGCCTCTGAAAGTCTCTGGGCATCTCCCTGCTCTACTGCGAGCTTCGCCCCCGGTCTAAATCCCTCTAAGAAGGTCTTGAGCGCATCACATTCGCTCATTGCCGTCTTGCAACTGAGCAGCTCCCTCTTGAGCTCATCCACTTCTTTTCGCAAAGCTTCCATCTCAGCTTCACTCGCATTACTCCCTCGAAACGTCACCAACTTGTTGAGAACTTCTCGTGTCTCGTCCTTGAACCGGTCATCTATGGACTCTACCTCGTCAAGACGGGACTCGAAAACACCTTGGGTCTACTTGGCCTCTTCCTCGGATTTCTCAAGTCTACAAAGCCTCTTTCCCAACGACTCCAATTCCACCTTCATTGCCTCCACTGCATCTTGAAGGGAATCATCTTGTTGGTTCAACTTCTCGTACACTGAGTTGAGAACTTCTTGGATCTCCTTCGCGGTTTCCTCCTTGGAAGAATCATCCGCTTTTTGCAAATCCACCATCTTGGCTTCACAAGCACAACTCTCTCGAACTACCTCCAACTCGTTGAGGATGCGTTGCGTCTCGTCATTGAACTTGCCCTCCATGGACTCTAACTTTTCAAGACGTGACTCCACAATGCTCCGGGTCTTCTTGGCCTCATCTCTTAGAGTTTCCACTGCAGCCTCTAAGGAATCGCCACGCTCAGATATCTTCACATCCAAGCCATTAAGAGCCCATTGAACCTCTTCCTGGATCCCTTCTAGAGACTCTAACATCTCGATATCCAACGAACCCAACTTCTCAAGGTTTATTGACTCTAGCTGTTCAAACACCACCTTGGCCTCCTTCTCGAAGTCCAAGAGTTTATCGACCCAAGCCTCCACAACTGTTATGAATTCAAGATTCGATTGTACCTTATTTTCAAGACGGTTGCTCCTCTCGTCAAATTCGTTCAGAGTCTTTCTTACATCGTCCATTGTCAGTGTCTTCTTCTTCGGTGCCATCTCAATCACCACTTTGCCACGAACTAGTCTGATCCCTGATCACTTCGACTAACTCGGCGCAAACCACCACCACGCTTTATCCGCAACTACAAGTGGAACCCACCACACTTGACTACACCGCAAGTTGGCTTGAACACAAGTCACCACCACGCTTGATCGCAGAATCGCGAGCTGGCTCGAACGCAAGTCCCTTTTCGACTCGCCGGATAGCACTTATCACGACACTTCTCTCGATTCCACCTCTCGTGGCTCTCTGCATTACCAACTCTCACGGCTCTTTTTGATATCAACTATCGCAAGACTTCGCTCCGATGCCAATCGTCACGGAACCCGCTACCGCCTCTCGATACGAACTTATCACCGCTCAACTCGATACCAACTATCGCCAGAACTTCGCCCAATGCCTCGTCACGGAACCGGCACCGGCTCGATACCAATCGTCACGGGCTAGATTTTGACTCTAGCTGATCCGTGCGGCCTTAGACGCTTCGACGCAAATCGGTCGATTCCTACGCCTAAGTCAGCCTTCAACCAGCCTTGTGAGTACTCCGCCGACAACGGCCGACAAGCACCCAGGTTTCGATGGATCTTGTCACAGACACCACTTGTGTCGCGGGCTAGACCTTTGCCAGACGAATTGTGCCGGACCTTAGTCGCTTTCTCGGTTGAAACGTCGACTAAGTCACCCTGAAGTACCTTGTCACGGTCTTAAGTGAAGATCTCTCGACAAACACCTAACTCAACCAGGATTCTCACTCCGGAAGATCAAACACTCCTCGAAGCCCTCGAACGAAAGATCGTTCTCAGCGAAAGCTAATCAAAGAACAACAGAAAGAGATTGGCAGCTAGAACAACGAAGAACACTCAAGAACAACAAAGAACAATAAAGAACACTCAAAGAGTTTTAGAGTAAATGCTTCTTGTATTACTCAAAGTGAAGTGAAGTGAATTGAATGAGATATGAGATGATTTACAGGTGAGGAGGGAGCCTCTATTTATAGTTGAACTCCCCTACATCCAACGGCTCAGTTTAAATTACATCGACGGTCGAGATTAATCTTATCTTATCTTATCTGATCAAATCTCAAATTCAAATCTCTAATTATCACAAACATTATCTACACATTATATTCAAATAAATGGATAATGCTTTGACCAAATTACCCTCCTGAATCCTCCATGGATTTGGCTAAGTCTTGTGGGCTTGCGGGTTCTTTAGCATTCTTCAAGTGCCGGGCCAAGTCTAATGATCTTGGCAAGCTCGTTACGCCGCGCAAACCTTCTTTGCCTGGTTCTTGCGCTAACGCCTCGGTCCCAAAGGTATGGTCCTCGCCATTCTCCGAGTGCTGGGCCACATTTGGCAAGCCTGTTGCATTGCGCACAACCTCCCTATTTGTTGCTCGCGCTAATGTCTCGATCCAAAAAGTTTGGTCCGTGACAAATGCATCAATACTTAACCTGGCTATAAGCAGAGATAGATAGATAAGGGGCTGTAGGGAAAATGCCCCTGAAAATTTAAATTTTATATATAATTTAATTTTTTATATTTTTTTATTAAAATTTTATTTTTATTTTCTTAAAATTTTATAAGTTCGTCCTCCAATATTTTTATAGGTTCACCCGTTTAATCTAATGTCATATGTCCATCCCATTCTGGTGGTGTTGTCCCAATTGTAGATGGACATGTCCCTACTTTATCTTGACCATCACATTATTGTTATTAATACCCACATTTTAAGGTGTAGATTTCATAGATACATTAACTGATAATATTCTTGAGACAAACATTCTCTTCATACACACAAGATATTCAAACTCAAATTTGGAGCACGATATGAGTTCTCTCTGGGTGCACGTTAGCAGGCCTAAAGGCCTTTGACGAACTCAACTATTTTTTTGTGTGATTTTCACTGATTCTTGATCGATTTGTTCTGATTCTTTGATTTTCATTCTTTTTTTTTTTCTGAATTGAATGATTATTGTTGATTGGAAGAAGCTGTTTATAGGGAGAGATGACCAATCCTTGGATTTTTTTCCACCAGATTCCAGTGATGGGGATTTTATGGTAATTCCTCCGAAAGAGATTTTTGAGGAGGGTACTACGGAATCGAAGGACGGTCTTGTTGGGCAATTCATCAGAGCTGCTCCAAACATCAGCGCGATGCAGAAAATTGTGGATATTATCTAGGAGAAAAACTGTGGTGAAGGTAAGTCTTAGTGGCCCTAATTTGTATGTGTTTTCATTTGCGAATGCCACTGCAAGGGACTGGGTTCTAGAAAATTGTCCCTGGCATATTCAACATAAACCACTTGTGTTGAGAAAGTGGGAACCAAATATTCGTAGGCTAGACTTTGATTTGTCTAGGATGCCTGTTTGGCTGCAACTGTACAATGTGCCCTTAGAATTGTTTTCAAAGAAGGGACTTAGCTATATTGCTAGTGCCCTAGGATTTTCATTGTACATGGACACGATTACTGCTTCTAAAGAAAGATTAGAATTTGCGAAGTATGTGTTGAGATTGCTGCTGAAACTAAGATCCCTAGAATAAGTCATGTCCAAATTAGGGATAAATCTATAGTTACAGTGAAGGTAATTGTGCCTTGGATGCCTTCCTGTTGTGCAAAGTGTAAGACTTTTGGGCATACAGATAAGACATGCCCTGAAGTAGTTCATACGGAGCCAAAAGAGCATAAGGAGTGGAGAGTCAAGAATTTAATTCATGAGAAAGTTGATGCTAATGTGGTTGAAGGGATTGTAGATGGCTTGAAGAAAGTGGGTGCTGTTGAGGGAAATCTTTTGTCATTTTCTTTAAAATGTTTGGATGAGAAGAGGAATTCTTCTTCAGAAATTCCTTTTCATGTGCAAACTGTTGGTGTTGATGTCAATCAGACTATTAAGGAATTAAATCTAGACGAGTTTCCTCCCTTGCAGGCTTCAACCCAGCAACAAAAGGGTAAGGGGAAAAACTCAAAGGGGGATAGAAAATTTTTTGCTGGATCAAAAAATAAATTTAAACTGCTCTCTGGTATTGAGGGTGATGATCCAAAGCTTGAAGGGAGGAAGCCTCGAGTGGCTTCTTTGGGAGTTGCCAATTTGCTTCAGGAGATGAAGGCTACGAAAAAAATTATTTGGACAAGGGTAATAAGTGTGGTAATATTGTTGTCAAAGCAAGTGGGGATGCTCTTCCAACTGTTGTTTCCTTATGACAATCATCTTTTGGAATATGAGAGGATTTAATCATTCTAATAAATATAAAGATGTTATGAAGTGTTTTGAGAAGCTTAATGTTGATATCTTATGCTTGTTTGAGGCTCGTGTAAGAGAGCAGAATGCTCCTACCATTGTTTCCAAATATGCTTATTTGTGAAATTTCTGTTTTAACTACAATTCTATTGGAAATGGGAGAATTTGGGTGTTGTGGAGGAAGAGTCTCATCTTTGCAACGTTTTATTCTGCTGATCAATCCATTTCGATTCAGGGTGCTCTAGAAGGTAAGCAAATTACTCTCACTGCTGTGTATGGGAATAATGACAGTGTTGCTAGGAGGATGCTTTGGCAGCAGCTTCATCATATTGAGTCATTGGTGGGAGCCTCTTCTTGAATAGTGGGGTGATTTTAATGTCACTGCCACTGCCACTGAAAGCTTTAATTTTAATCAAGTGGGACCAGTTTGCACTGCAGACATGGAGGAATTGCAGAATTATATGGGTGATGTGGGACTGATTGACCACCCTTTTCTGAGACCTATTTTTACATGGTCTAGTAAGCAAGAAGCTTATTTGGCTAGAAAGCTGAATAGGGTCCTTGTGAACTCTTGCTGGAACACTGTTCTACCTTATTCTCATGTTGAATTTCAGGCCCCAGAGATTTCTGATCACAGTCCAGTTGTGGTATGGTTGTCAAAAGAGGCTTCAGTTAATAGACCAAAGCTATTCAAGTTCTTTAACTTCTGGACTCTGCATCCTGAGTTTGAGAGCATTGTGAAAGACTCTTGGCAAGAACCTACTTTTGGGAATCCATCACAAGTGCTTTTTTGCAAATTAAAGATGCTAAAGCCTAGTTTGAAGGCTTTGAACATAGATCATTATGCTGATATTTCTAGGCAAGTTTCTGTGAAGAGAGAGTCATTAGAGTTGCAATAACTCAACAATCTTTCTGGTATGACTAAAGATGTTGAAGCTGAGAAGAGATTGCAAACTTAGCTGTTGAATCTGGAAAAGGCAGAAACGTCGTTTTATCAACAAAAGGCTAAGATTAGATGGAGCCATGACGGGGGCCAAAGTACAAAATTCTTCCATTCAGCTATTGCTGGGAAAATAAGAGGAATACCATTCGTATCCTGTTTGATGATTTGGGGAATAAGCTGGACATATTTGACAGCATATCAAGAGAAGTAATCAAATTCTTTACTCAGCAAATAGGGACCATTGATGAGAATGTGCAGGGCAGTAATGTACAGTTCTTAAAGGACATGTTGCAAGTTACATTTCCAGAGCAAGCACACAGTTCTTTGACCAGAAAGATTAGTGATGAGGAGATTAATGATGCAGTTTGGAGTCAAAGGAAGGATAAAACCCCTGGCCCTGATGGTTTTACCTCTTGATTTTTCAAGAGTGCTTGGGCTATAGTGGGCAGTGACTACCTTGCAACTATGAAGTATTTTTTGAATCATCTTCAATGCTACTTGCGTTTAATGCTACAGCTATTGTTTTGGTCCCTAATGCTAGTCTGGCTAGAGAATTCAGGCCCATCTCTTACTGTTCTGTAGTGTATAAGACTATCACTAAAATTTTGGAGGCCAGGCTAAATGCTTTTTTACCTGGACTGATTCTTCCAAACCAGCCTGCTTTTGTGAAGGAGAGGAGTATTATGGATAATATTCTACTAGCACAAGAATTGGGTAGAGGATATAGTAGGAAAACTATTTCTCCTAGATGTGCACTTAAAGTGGATCTCCAGAAGGATTTTGATTCTCTCAGTTGGATTTTGTGCTTAATGTCCTTGAGGCTTTAGGGCTGCCTGAGCAATTTTGAACCTGGATCAAAGCTTGCTTCACTGAGCCTAGATTTTCTATATCTTTAAATGGCAGCTTGGAGGGTTTTCTTAGAGGCAAGAGGGGAATAAGTCAGGGCACCCTCTCTCCCCTTACTTATTTGTTATTTCCATGAATGGCTTATCTCACATGTTGAATTTTGTAGCTGATAAAAGGAGTCTTTAAGTTCCAAACAAAGTGCAAGAAGGTGAAGATGACTTATTTGTGCTTAGCAGATGACCTCATCATCTTTTAAAAAGGGACTTTAGATTCTGTTGTAGGTGTCAAATGTGTGCTAGAGAAGTTCTATGAACTTTCGGGTTGAGGCTGAATGCTGCAAAATCTGAAATGTTTGTGCCAGGAGTTTCTCAAGCACAACTGGAAGGCATGCACACTGCTACTGGTTTCGAAGTTGGGATGCTGCCTGTGAGATATTTGGGGATTCCTCTTGTTACTAGGAAGTTGACTGCTAGAAATTGCTCTTCCCTTTTGAAGAAAATAAGGAACAAGCTAGGGCAATGGTCAAGTAAATCCCTTAGCTATGCTGGTCGGTTGCAACTTATTAGAGCTGTCCTTTTTGGGTTGCTAAACTTTTGGTGCAAGCAGATTCTGTTACCCAAAGGGATTATTCATAAAGTTGAGCAATTGTGTACTAGATTCTTCTGGAAGGGGGAAAGGTGCTCCAGCAGCTGGTGCAAAAGTCAGCTGAAAAATGATTTGCTCTCCAAAGGCTGAAGGGGGTATGTGCATAAAAGACTTGCATGTCTGGAACAGGGATTGTATGATCCATTTGATGCATAATCTGTTGGAAGGGAATGGTTTTCTATGTGCTGAGTGGATTCAAGCATATGTGTTCAAAGGAGTTGATCTGTGACGTGGAGTATAGATCACATCATAGCTGGGGGCTTAAAAGAAAGTTGTAGCTGCGAGAAGAGGCTCAATCTCTTTTTGCTATGGGAGCTATGGAAGGGCCACAAACAGTTAAGCATATATAGTCAGAGATCCGAGAGACAAAGGAAAAGGTTCATTGGCATAAATTTGTGCGGTTTCCCTTTCACAAACCAAAGCATGCTCTGATTTTGTGGATGGCAATCTTGAACAGGCTGCCTACAAAGGACATGCTTATTGATTGGCATAAATTTGTGTGTTAATTGTGGTGCGGAACAGGAATCTAGACACGATGTGATTTTTTAGCGTCCATTCTCTCGAGGCGTATGGGAAGGCATTCTCCATCTATGCTGCTTGGATCGTGCGGTGCTCTCTTGGGAAGAAGAGTTGAGCTGGACTATGGCTTCTTTGAAAGGAATCTCTCTTTTGACTTGGGTGCTTATGTGTATTGTATATGGGAAGAAAGAAATAGTAAAATTTTTAGGGGCTGTATCTAGTAGTAGAGAAGAGATAGTAGATTGTATCAAGAATATAGTTAGCATTCGTACCCAAAGTAAGAATATTATAATTGACAATGTAAATAGAAATCTTTGTGCAGCTTGGCGAATTCCCCAACGGGATGGCTGCCCAAGTGCATGCATAGGTGATTTGTAGTAGCTTTTGCTACTTCCCGGATAATAATATACACAAAATTATCCAAAAAAAAAACATTTCTTCTCATCTCCTGTAACCTTCTGCTACATCCCAGCATTTAGCATAAAAAATAGAGTTGGCAAAGGTCAAGATTGAGGGGACAAGAAGAGCGAATAATTGCTAGTGCCTTGCTCATCTAGCACCAGCAGCAACGTTGAGACATTACAGATCAATACAGATTTTATGAACAATTTCCACACCCCTTCCTCCAACACGAACAAGTTGTTCCTCTACTTACATACATCAGAAAGTAGAAAATCTGACACAAATAGATGGGCGAAAACAAATGTAGGCTACTAAATAAAAGAAAAAGGATTTCACAATGTCAGGTTTCTTTGTTTTTTTCCCACCAAAATCTTTGCCATTGCTTCTTGTAGGACTTCAGTCATCATCTTTAAATTCCCTGTTCCAAACAAAATATGGCATCCTTCAACAATGGTACTCCAGCTTTTAAATATTCTTCCAGTATGTTATAATTCGCAGAATCTGTTAGATGGTGATTACATAAACCAAATCGAATTAGATACCTGCGATCAAGATACCGAGGCTGAATCCCACTACCTTGGCAAGTAGTGCACGTTAAGGAACCAGCTCCTTCGCAGTTCACGCATTTCGACACCTCTTTTTCATCCCCGCCAAGCTCTACACTAATGGTGCCACTTCCCATGCAAAATCTACACCTCTCTGCATCATCATCACAAACACTTTGAACTACTCAATCAAAACAAAGGTCTCCCTTCGGAATACATACGCGGGATTCTTTTAATTATAACAAGGAACAAGTTGTTGCTTTACTAGGGAAAGCATTACTTACGGGCACCGGAGCCATTGCAAGGGAAACATGGTTGGGTATTTTCTCGGTTAGCCTGCAGAATAAATAGACCCCATTCTTTCTTTTGTTTCCAAAAAAGTTGCTACATTATGAAATACTGAATACACAACTTACAGCATTATCGATCTGAGTTTCGTAGAAGATCGGAATGCCAATCCCAATCGCAACGCTGACAAGCCCAACCGACACAGCTACTACCTGAAAACAGCTTTTTTCCAGGTTACTTTTAATCATAGAGTTATTCAAAACTTTAAAAAGGTAATAGAAAGTAAAGGGGGTAGAGGAAGAACCGTGTTCTGATCAAATTCAACGGCTCTGATGGATGGATAAGAGGGCGGCGACCGTTGATTCCTTCCACATTTGAAGGACAAAGACGGAGTCGGGAGTTTGAGCGGACTGCAAAGAAACGGAGAGTGAAGACGAGAGAGCGATGGAGTGATTGACATTTTGGCTCAGAATCTGAATGCAGGGCTAGCAATGGCGGATTTAAGATGTGCTTTATTTTTTTACTAAAATTTAAGATATGCTTTTTATGTCTGGGATTGGTGTCAAATTCAATGTGAGCCACAAGACAGTTGGAGAATTCGTGTGCTCCACGTGGCGCCCTCTCCTGCCTTCTTCCAATCGACTTGGAAATTTTGAGGCCCTAGTTCTAGCCTGGTTGGTTTGTTTTGGGCTACGTTTCTGGGTTGCTGAGAGATGATTTGGATTGGACTTTGAAGAATCCATTGTATAGCACACTCTCTCCATCAAAGATTTGCTTCGTATTCACTCCTCAATAAAAAAAAGCACAATCCCCAAAAAAAATAATCCCTAAAGTTTAATTGAATAATCATGTCTCTATTCTTTTTTTAAATTAATTTAACCCTCAACATTTTATTTTGGATTAAAATGTCCCCTCTGCGGATAAAAACTATTAATCAATTAACGGTAAATGGCTTGAAATGACATAGCAAATCTATATGACAGTGCACACTAACATGGCAGTGTCATATAGACAAATGTGTCTACTTGAAAGAATGTCACACCATTCAAAAAATAATTTTATAAAATTATATAAAATATATAATTTTTTATACTGACGTGTCATTCTGTCAAGTTATTTCAAGTTGTTTATCGTTAGTTGATTTCATCACTCATTTTTTTCCGGGTTGTAGTATTATTAGTACTATTTTAATAGTAATATTATTAATATAAAAATCAATGAAAAAAGAAAAAAAGTAAAAAAAAATATAATATAAAAAGTAAAAAAAGTAAAAAAAAATTAATTAAAAAGAAAAAAAGGAAAAATTTGCGTGGAGCTCAAAGCTCCACGTCACCCCATGCCCCCCAATTTGCCTATAAAAGGGCAGGGGCTCAAGACACCCACAAAATGAAGCAATCGGCTCCCTAAAATATTTGGGAGCCATGGCCGGCCGAACAAGGCTGGCCGGGGTAGGGGCAGTGCCCTCGGTCCCAGTTAGTTCGATCCAACATTCGATCGGAGTTTCTTTTGTGACCCGATTTAGTTAAATTTTTTGGCCGTGACGAGATGGCACGGAGGTTTCATTGGGGGTCGGTCGAGGTTCTTGATTCGAGCTTCTAGGGGTAAAAATTCGATTCATTATCTTTGTATTTATTTTTTAATATTAGTTTAGAAATAGGGTAATATATAGTTTTATATTTATTGGTATGTTTTTATATTAAATATATTTTGTATGTTATGCTAGATTTAGTTTTTAGGGTCTCGGTATTTAGTTAGGATTGACATCCCGGTCTCTGGGTGTCATCTCTTCTAGTACCGTAGACCGTGAGTTTTTCATTCTAATTAATGCCATATTCATGCATTTTATTTTGTTGCATATAGTATTAGGCCTTTATCCTAGTATTCTAGTAGGAGTGTCATCCCGGTCTCCGGGTGTCATCTCCTTTGGTACCGTGGATATAAAGGCAAATTTAATATTGTCATGCGTACATGCATTTTTAGGAATTAAAATTAAATTAGATTGAATTTTTAGTTTTCTTAATAATTACGATATGAACCCTTAGGTACCAATTTTGGGCGTAGCGAGGGTGCTAACCCTTCTTCGTACGTAACTGACTCTCGAACTTAGAATCTCTGGTTTTGTTTTCGGTGTCTGGTCTACCTTATCCAAGTGACCGGTGGCAACTCTAAATTTTTTAAAAAATACGAGTTTTTACAAAATTTTCCTTTTTAAATAAATTTTCAATAAAAGCGGGAAATAACCCAAATACGATTCTTAATTTTTTGTAGCAACACCGGATAAAATAGTAGGTACATCATGGCGACTCCGCTGTGGAGAATTTTTGTTTTTACAAAAAAAAGAGAGTCAAGCCTTAGTTGGGTTTGTATCGTAATTATTAAAGAAAAATTAAATTTGATTTAATTTAATTTCTAATTTCTAAATCTTGTTTGATAAAAATTGTCATCATATATTAGTTTTAGAACCCTTAAGTGGGAGTGATTACTTCGCTTCGTGGGATCTTCACCTCCGTATAGTGTTGTAATTCACTTTCGGAATTTGATCCTTATATTTCGTGAGGTTTTCACCTCCCTATGGTATAAGGGTCGTATTCCCTCAAATCGATGTCCAAGCGATAGTTCGAGTACCATTTTCTTTAGAACCGAACCTCATATAGTGAACCATAGAGCTCACCATTTAGAGCCAAGTTGTTATACTGCCCGTTTAGAACTAACCCTTTTAGGTTTTGTTTGTTTTTATTTGTTGCACATACCTTTTATTCGCTTCGAATTAATTGCTTTATTTTATTGTTGATTATTTAATTTATTTATTCGATTGTTTCACTATATTGACTTGTTTGTTTTTTGTTTTTATTTATTTATTTATTTGCATTCAATTTGCATCTCATATCATACATAAATATTAATTCAAAAACGGTCCAATTTAGAGGGCATTCGAGATGGGAGATAAGTCTGTGATGCCAAGAGCGATAGCATTATAGTATCGAGTTGGACCAAACGAAGACCAATCGAGGAAAGAAATTAACGAGGAGACCCGTGTCGGAGGCAAAGACTACATATCTTGGATGCAGAGGCGGATCCTCATTTAAGCCAGTGGCTCCCTCCCAAAGTTCGAAAATTTCACATTTAACCTATTAAAAATTTCAAAAATTTTATTTTGGCCCTGCTAAAATTTTTAAAAATTATTATTATATTTCAAAATTTTAAAATAATTTCAATTAAATCCTTTTCTATTTTTTTAAAAAGGGGGCTTTGATAAGTTTTTTTTTTTTTTTCTTGAAAAATTAGTTAAACTCATACATTTTATGAAAAATTTTAAATTAAACCCTTCAAAATTATTGAAAAATTTAATTTGAGCCTCCATTTAAAAAAAAATTAAATAGACCTCTTCAAACTAGATTGTCAAGGTCCTCCCCTGAAGAAAAGATTTTTGTCTGCACTCCGCCTACACGGGTGAGTAAACTTCCCAAAAGCTTCGGAGCACGTAGACTATACCACTACGATCTTTTGAGCAACATAAGAAAAGAAAGACGAGGTTGCCTTTTAGCCCGGAGATGGTGTTGAGAAGTAGAGTTTGAGTCATGCTCTCAAGAAGAGAAATTAATCTGTAATTCATTTTCAGCTTATTGAGATCAGACATATTCTCTAATTAAATGAAAGTCTCTCTAAGGACTGTTTGAGAATCAACATCTTCATTCACATTCATCATCATAATTTTATTTTGTGTTCTTTATCATTTTTCACATTTGTTTGCATTGCATTCTCATAGCATAAAATGAGTTATTAATTTTCGCAAGTGACCATCGTTATAGAGGGCGATCATAATGAATAAGGGGTCTCGTGATCAGATAGGGCGGATAAATTCTAAGCATTATCCGAATAATAGAGAAGGTGAATCATTTGAAGATTTTGAACCAAGCAAGGTAACTGATATTCACGTTGGGGACGAGCGAATTGAAGTACAAGAATTGAAGTAGCAGATGTGGCCGACGCAGTAATGCCCATGAGTCAGAATATTAATCCAACACTATACCAAGAAGAAAAAACTAACTCGATTGTTGGACGAAGTCCATAAGTTAAGGCTCATCAATATTTGTAAAGCTTAGAAAAGCAACATTTGATGTAATGAGCCTTTTTGTCTAATGGAAGTCTTTCTATGATGAGCACTTTGCGATCAATACCTCATTGCATTCATATTTCAATTTCTTTTCAAATCATAGGTGTTGATTAAAAAATTATTTCATATTAGGAGATCTTTATAATGGGAGAGATGTTTTGTAATATATAGAGTTTGATAATATTACGGTCTAAGATGATCCGAGCAGAAGCAAATAGAGAATAGACATAATTGGAGTATCAAGTACGTGCTTCACTCCAGGAAATCAAGATACTAGGAAGAATGATTATTATCAATCTTTTGTAAACAGATGTCTTCTCTTGATAGAAGTATTCCTAAAAGATTATTTGAGAATCAACACCTCATTTGCATTCATTCTTGCATTTGTTGATTATTGTTATGCTTTATACATTTCGTACATTGCATCACCTAATATGTTCCTACATCATGAGATTTATTTTTTTATATAAAACATTCGTAGCAGTTGCATCTTTGTATCACCTCGAAAGCATGCACATGCATCTCATTTGCATAAAATCACTTACAAAAAATTTTCTTTCACATTTTTCCCTTTCATAAGGATATTTTTCAAGAATGACCTTTTATATCATTTCAACCAAATTTCTAAATCCCGTCTTTTCATAAAGGTGATTTTAAAAAAATGAAAATGAATGAACATTTTAATTTGTTTTAACAAGATTTTTTGGATCCAATCCTTTCACAAGGACATTTTTGAGCTTTTTTTTCACCCTCCCATGAGAATAAATATTTTAAGCAAGGTTTTCTCAATCTTTTCACAAATAAACTTTTTCAATCCTTTCATAAGGACATTATTTCAAAAAATAATAACAGTTTCTTCTTCGATCATTTCACAAGGACATTTTTAATATGAGCCTTTTTATTCATTCCTTTTATAAGGACATTTTTCAAAGAAAATATTTCTTAATTCAATCCTTTCATAAGGATATTGTAAAAAAAGAGAGAAAATGGATTTCTCAATTCTACCCTTTTTTCAACATGTTTTTCGATATTACCAATTCTTAAGGATGTTTTTTAGTTCTTAGGAAGCTTTTTCTCAAAAAAGAGAAGAATTTCTTAATTCTTACATGTTGCTTTTCTCTAAACAAAAAAGATTTTTTCAATTCTTTATTTTCTTAAGATTTTTTTCTCTTTTTTTCTCAAAAAAGAAAAAAAGAAGAATTTCTCAATTGTTTTTCTCAAAAACAAAAATTTTCAATCATGTCATTTTTTAAGGATCGTTTTTTATCTCAAAAAAATCTTAAAGATGTTTTAACCCTACTAGTCTTAAGGAAGTTTTTATAGTTCTTAAGAAAAAAAATTTCTCGATTTTATCCTTTCTCAAGGATTGCTTTTTTTTTTTGAAAATAAGAGAATTCTTTAATTTTATCCTTTCTTAAGGATGAAAAAGAAAAAAAAGATTTTTTAATCATTCTTTCATGCATATAAAATTTTGCATATATCAATCTATAAGGTTGATTGCGGGTTTTTGTGCTCACAAAGCTGGAGAGAGCCCAAGGTGAGAGGTGGTATTAACGTCTTAGATGCTAGGGAGCTCTACTTGGTTCTTTACCCGCTTTCTTATGGGGGCACCAGGGCATGCCACCAAGAAGTGTAAGCCACTAATAAATCAAGAGGCTGGTTGGCAGCGGAGTCATGACACAAGAGTTAATCCAGTAATAGAAGGCAATAAAAGAATAGGGCATGCTTACATCGCACCTTACGGGCCAGAATGAGTTGGCGCCCTGACAATGACTCAAAAGTCCTTATGCCTAGGTTTCTCATTCTTACAAAGAAGTCCAACAAAAATGTTGGCGTAACGTGCTTAAACACATTAAAGTTTAAGACAATGGATAATACAAATATCCATTGAAAAACCATTTTTACGGATGGTCAAAGGAAAATAAATCCTTTGGAAAATCCAATATCATGATTGGTATAAACTGATTGTACCCAGGGGAATGGTACCGCTAGCCGGAGCAAATGGCTACCGGTAAAGGCAAGTCAAAACCGTTGATCCCTGTGCATTTGAGAAAAATGCAAAAGAAATCTATGAGCTAAGCTATAGATTTTTTTAAATCAAATGTCAGAGTGTGGTTATTTTGTCATAATAGAATTTTCATTTTTGTTATTTAGAAAACATTTTTGCATTTTTTGAATTCTTCGATTCTTTATACCTTTCATTCATTGTCATGGGGTAGTTTTTATTCTCCCATATGCATATGCACATTTTGTGAAAAAGACATGCATATGTATATATCATTTTTATCTGGCCCTCGAATCTCAATCACATAGTACCTTTAATTTTAATATAAAGATCAATTCTAAGTTGTTTATGTTTAGAATAAATTGAATGTTGTGATGATATTGCAAATGTGAGTATTTGCTAGTCCATTTAGGCCTATGGAGGAACAAAATGAGTGTTTAGATAATGGGCGGATCCCATTTAGGAATCCCTTCTCAAGCATTTGTTGTTTAAGATCCTTGAATCGAGTGTTGACCCTAAACCTCTACCCCCTGAAGACTATCTCTAGATGTCTATGAATGAGACGATGAAGGGCATTCTTTCACTTTTCAAGGAGGAAAAATGAGACCAGATATACGAAGGCCAGAGATTCACTAAAAGGGAATGGTTGAAGAAAAATAGGAAAATGCCAACCAAAAGGCCGAAGCAATTAAGGATAAGCAATACAATAAAGAAAAAAAAGACACATGAAGAATTATCCATTCAATAGACATCAGTTTAGAAGAGCCGTAGAGAATGGGTTACTTTCAAGCAAGGAGTAGACATCAATAGATACAATTGAATAAGAGAAAGGGACTCAAGACTTAAACCCCAAAAATAGGGCAGTCTATAAAAAAGAAAGAAGAAAAAAATAAAAAAGAGAGAGAGATTACACTCCACTGTTTGGGTTTACTAAAAGGTATTCATAGATAAGAATGTTTAAAAAGAGAGAAACGAGTAAAATCTTTGGGGCACTCCTCTGTAGCGAAAAGCTGATTAGCTCAGAAGGTGGTTGTATGCTCCATCCATCTTTTAAGTCAAAAGTGGAGTAGCTACATGAGTGATAATGATATATTCAAATCATGACTATGTCGAGTGACTCGGGGTTCTGTTGTATGCTCCATCATTATCCTATAGACAAAGGACTGTGATGAATTGAATTTCCTTGGAAGAGAAAAGAAAAAAGAAAAGAAGAAAAGAAAAAGAAAAATAAAAAATAAAAGAGGAAAGAATACTTTATATGAGCACACCTAGATCAAGAAATACAAGAATAAGATTTTGAAAAGCCTTAGAAGGTCGATCATCTTGGAACAAAAGCACATTTCAAGGACGAGTCAAGGTAGATCAGCCCGAAGACTTTTAAATTCAAAAAGAAGAAAATGAACTCTATGGTGAAAACCCAAAAATGGGTAGTCTAGAGTGATCGAAAGAATGAAAGAGAAGAATAATGAGCATATCCAGGTTACACAAGTACAAAAATGTAGTTTTGCTTAACTGTGGCACATGGCCTACATTATAAGCCTCCAAAGACAATTCTGATCATCCATAGATATCTAAGTTGAACGAGATTGTCTTCAGATTACATTCCGCCTATAAGGGTTAACCTTTCTTCAAGGAACGTCAAACTTCGAAGTGCCTGATCGACACCCAAATGAGGGAAAGATGGAGGGCATGGTGAGTAGGTGAGATTCAGAGAGCCACCTTAAATGGGTTAGAATTTAAGACTGGGAATTGTTCATCTTAAAAGCCTAATAGACTAGAAGAGACTATGCATTTGCATGTATCTCCACAATAGTCAAGATCTTCTAAATATACGCTTCATTCGGGTTGATCGCTGTCAATTTGAAGTAAATATGCTATTGCATTTGATATTTCGAGGGGGGGGCAAACATATTTTTAAAATGATTGGCATTTTCTCCCCAAATTTTGGTGTTTACCATTTCCCCCCAAGCACTAGTTTTTAAAGTGTTTGGCAATACTCTAAATTTTTTTTACCATCCTCCAAATATTAGTTTTCAAAATGTTTGGCTTTTTTTTTTAAATCCTGATTTTTAGATGACTATAGTTTCTCTCCCGAACACTAGCTTTCAAAATGTTTATTATTTTCTCCCAGTTTTATTTTCAAAATTACTGACTCTCTTTCAAAAATTATTGATGAAAATTAAAGCATAGGGACCGAGAGTTAGTTTAGGGAGTGAAGGCATTTTGCCCACCCCAATGTTGAGATAGATAAAGACTCCGTGTGTTGAGTCATAGACAATAAAAGTAGTTGAGCCTGGGGGATTTAATGGAGCAATGCTGAACAAAAGAGATGATGAGATTATTTGCAAAATGGGCAGAGACATCGAAGAAGAAAAAAAAGAGTTACTTGCGTAAAAAGGGTTAAAAGCGTGAGTCAGATGAACATGCAATTGATGAAGACAAAGATTAATGAGCATACTGCAAAAGAATTGAATGAAAGAAATTCGAGAATGACCTTTCAGGGTATTTGAAGACAAATAAAGACTTTTGTCTGCAGCTTCATGTTGAAGAAATGGATCATATTGAAGATTTCCAATTTGTAGCTATTTTGGCGTGAATCCAGATCTTAAGTCCTTCGGGCATGATGTTAAGCCTTCGTTGATGTCAAGACGGTCAAAAACTGGGGCATCCTTAAGATATTTCCAGACTTCAGACTTTTGGGAAGCAGTGGAAATTTTTCGGTACTCACGCTATAGAAAACGTGGTACCATTTCTGAAGATAAAGGTTCTATATAGGAAGAACCAGTATTTTTAAGATTTTAAAGTGAAAGGTTCTATATAGGAAGAACCCGTAACTTCAAGATTTCAGAGCAAAAGGTTCTATATAGGAAGAACCCGTCAAGTTCTATATAGGAAGAACTTGTAGCTCAAAGATTAGAAGCAACATGTTCTATATAGAAAGAGCTTGCAGCTTCAAGATTTCAGATCGAAACTTTCTATATAGAAGAACCCGTCGCTCCATCATTTCAGAGTAAACAGTTCTATATAGGAAGAACCAGCTACTCCAAGAGTGAGAGGTTCTAAATAGGGAGAACCAACAACTCTTAACACTTCGAGGCAAAAAGTTCTATATAGAAATAACATGTAGCTCAAGGACGTTAAAACGAGGAGTTTTATATAGGAAACTCACCGCTCTAGATTTCAAAAAAAGGAAAAGAAGTGAAAAAGACAAAAAAAGAGAGAAAAGAAGAAAAGAAAAAATAAAAAGAATAAAAAGAAAGAAGAACATAAAAAAAGAAGAAAAAGAAAAGGAGAAAAAAAGAAAGAAAGAAAAAAAAAAACAAAAAAAGAGAGAGAAAAGAAGAAAAAAAGAAAAGAAAAAAATAAAAAAAGAATAAAAAGAAAGAAGAAAATAAAAAAGAAGAAAAAGAAAAAGAGAAAAGAAAAAGGAAAAAAGTGAAAAAAAAAGAAAGAAAAAGAAAGAAACCAAAAGAAAATGAGAGAGGGAAAAGAAGAAAAGAAATAAATGGAAAAGAAGAAAATGAAAAAAGAAGAAAAAAAGATAAAAGAAAAAGGAGAAAAGAAAAAAGGAAAGAAGTGAAAAAGAAGAAAAAAAGAAAAAAGAAGAAAAAGAAGAATAAAAGAAGAAGAAAGAGAAGAAGGTGAAGGAAGAAGAAAAAAAGAGAGGAAGAAGCAAGAAGATGATCAAAGTCGATCGACCAGAAATATGTATGCAAGGACCATCAAAGATTTTGATCTGCAACCTCGCATTTTGGAGGAACAGATCCCATCCAGGATTTCAATATGCAACTTCACCTATGAAGAGGTGGATCTTAGCAAAGAACCATGGGTCTTCTGTACTCACCCAACAATGATGCAATGGCATTTAGTTTTTGATGCCAAGATGATCAGAAATCGGGGTATCATCTCGAGAACTTCTATTTCTTCAGCCTTTTGGGAGGAATCAAGAATTCTTAGTGCTCGCGCCATCAGAAAATGGGGAGCCGCGTTTGAAGGCAAAAGTTCTATATAGAAAGAATCTACATCTTCAAAATTCCAAGACGAAAGTTCTATACAGGAAGAGCTAGTAGTCCTAAGTTTTCAGAGTAAGAGGTTTCATATAGGAGGAACTCATGACTCTAAGCAAAATGTTCTATATAGGAAGAACCTGTAGCTCAAAAGAATTTGAAGCAAAGAGTTTTATATAGGAGAAACTAATGCTTCAGGATTTCAAGACTAGAAGTTCTATATAGTGAGAACTCTTAGTTGAAGAATCCAAGACACAAGGTTCTGTATAGGGAGAACCCGCAGCGTTGATAGTTGAAGGCAAAAAGTTCTATATAGGAAGGACTTGCAGCCCAAAGACTTTACCGAGGACAAGCTAAAGTTCTATATAGGAAGAATTTTCTTTTTTGAGGCTCAAGTCAGAAGAAGAGAGAGCAGTTCTATATAGGAAGAACTCGTGACCTCGAATTTTTGATTTCAAGATTTTGTCTTCCACAACGGATCATCCATTTAGAAGAATGAAGCTTGAAGAGTTGGCCGAGGAAGAACATAAAGTTCCAGAAGAACCTATGATTCCGGATCCAAGGACAAGGAAGTAGGACAAAATGAGTGCTTGTGATCTTTGCTTCGTTCTTGTTTCACAAGAACAAGCAAAGAGGGGCAACTGTCATCACTCATTTTTGTCTGGGTTGTAGTATTATTAGTACTATTTTAATAGTAATATTGTTAATATAAAAATCAATAAAAATAAAATATATATATATAATATAAAAAGTAAAAAAAAGTAAAGTAAAAAGTAAAAAAAATAATTAAAAAGAAAAAAGGGGAAAATTTTGCGTGGAGCTCAAAGCTCCAAGTCACCCCATGCCACCCCCAATTTTCCTATAAAAGGGCAGTGGGGAGGGGGCTCAAGACACCCACAAAATGAAGCAATCGGCTCCCTAAAATATTTGGGAGCCATGGTCGGCCAAACAAGGCTGGCCGGGGTTAGGGGCAGTGCCCTCGGTCCTAGTTGGTTCGATCTAACATTCGATCGAGGTTTCTTTTGTGACCCGATCTAGTTAAATTTTTGGGACGTGACGAGATGGCACGGAGGTTTCGGTGGGGGACGGTCGAGGTTCTTCATTCGAGCTTCTAGGGGGTAAAAATTTGATCCTTATCTTTGTATTTATTTTTTAATATTAGTTTAGAAATAAGGTAATATATAGTTTTATATTTATTGGTATGTTTTTATATTAAATATATTTTGTATGTTAGGCTAGATTTAGTTTTTAGGGTCTCGGTATTTAGTTAGGATTGACATCCCGGTCTCCGGGTGTCATCTCTTCTAGTACCGTAGAACGTGAGTTTTTCATTCTAATTAATGCCATATTCATGGATTTTATTTTGTTGCATATATTATTAGGCCTTTATCCTAGTATTCTAGTGGGAGTGTCATCCCGGTATCCGGGTGTCATCTCCTTTGGTACCTTAGATAAAGGCAAATTTAATATTGTCATGCATACATGCATTTTTAGGAATTAAAATTAAATTAGGTTGAATTTTTAGTTTTCTTAATAATTACGATATGAACCCTTAGGTACCAATTTTGGCGTAGCGGGTGTGCTAACCCTTCTCCGTACGTAACCGACTCTCGAACTTAGAATCTCTGGTTTTGTTTTCGGTGTCCGGTCTACCTTATCCAAGTGACCGGTGTCGACTCCAAATTTTTTTAAAAATACGAGTTTTTACAAAATTTTCCTTTTTAAATAAATTTTCAATAAAAGCGGAAAATACCCCAAATACGATTCTTAATTTTTTTGTAGCAACACCGGATAAAATAGTCGCTACAGTTGACTAACAATTTTCATCCGCAGAGAGGTCATTTTGACTTAAAATAAAACGTTTATGATTAAATTGCTTAAAAAACTGTTCTAGTTTCAATATTATTTTTCAAGTTAAATATTATTTTGGCTCTTGTATAAAGGTAGAGATCACAAAAAATACAAATACATGATATCTCATATGCTCAAATAATAACCACAATCGTTCTGCGACAATTATTCACTGAGTTGGTATATATCACATATGCTCAAACTATTTTAATCCAGCTAAATATGAATAGAAATCGTTTGTACATTTTCGGTGCCCCTATTTATGTCTCATACTAAAAATATAAGTTTAGGGTTTAGAATTAAGGTTTAAGGTTAGAGTTTAAGGAATTAGGAGTAGGGTGTATTTTTTAGGGTTTATGGTTTAAGTTTAGAATTTAGTATTGGGTTTAAAATTTAATTTTTTAGTGTTGAGCATAACAAAAGATGCCGAAAAGGGGAGGAGATTTTTATCCGCTAAATATTTAAGCAGAAATATCTGCTCTTATCAAATTGGCTAAATATGTACGCCATACTAATCCTACTTATACCAACCTTTTGGCCATTAAGGAGACGTGCTTACTTTTCTATGTTTCCAAGTGAGCTAAATCGTTTGCACTTATTATCGAGTCTTGTTGCAGTAATGTCGTGTCTTGGGTATATCATCCGTCTCGTTTAAAAATATCATGATTGTGTGTATCTCTCTTTGTAAAGACTTGAAATTTTAATTGGTTGATAAAGAACACAATAATATTATGAATGACCTTGCAAAAGTCAGGATCAATTGTTTAAAATTTTAGATTAAATTCAAATTCAAATTTATCAAAGTTAATTGACAGTTCTAAAGCGGGAACATTATATACCAAGAATCTTCATATGGCAAGTTGCTATGTCGGATGGGGGTTATAAATTTTGGTCAGTCACAATTTTCACTTTTCATCTACCAAAGTGTTGCATTTCTAAGTCTTCCTAATAGCACAAAGACTACCTAAATTTCTATTAAATTAGCATCAAGGCGCATGGTTAGGACGTCCTCTCCGGACCCTGACCCCATACACAAGAAGTCATTCACCCCAGCTGGCTTGGACCCCTTCCAATACAAATGTTGCTCCCCAAAATAGGAAGCAAAACACTTACAGACGACAATCATACAGTTGTGCAGTAGACCATCAACCCAAACATGACATTTATTGTTCCCTACATCTTACACACTGCATTTGCTTCCTTCTCTTCTCTGTTCATGGTACATCCGTAAGTCCGTGACGTTCCGGTTTCGATCTCTTAATGTTCAAATGGGTCCATTCCCCGTTTTCATTTCATTCCAAGATTAAACGTTTATGTTCTTTATTTCCTTGGTTTTGTGTGTCTTCGATAAATTGCCAAAACTTTTGAAATTTCCATGAGCATATGATATATCTGGTCGAGCAGGCTACTTCTAATTAAGGGCCACATTCTTCTCTCCCTAGCTACCAATTTTAATGGTTCCCTTAGTTAGTATTCTTTCATATTTATAGATTTATGAAGTCATTGTCTAGGTTTGGTGGTTTCAAACTTTGTTGTTGTCGTTGTCTATATGCATATTTTTATTTAAAAAACCTACCCCTAAGATCTTTCCCCATCTTTTTTCACGTAAATATGGCTAGTTCGCTGGTTGTGCTTCGTCACCTCAACTCAATTGGTTATGTAGTTAGGTAAGTTAATTAGGAATACTTTTGTCACGCTTCGATCTCTCGAGTTATGATGTTATATAGAATCAAGAATTGTTCTCTTCAATTTTTTTTAAAAGAAGCCACTAGTTTCATTAACAAGAAAATACCCAAAATTATAATAAGGGTTTACAAACTATTAAACTAAATACATAATTTGGACATTCTCCTAAAACTAGCCACTTTAGATCCGACTTGAACTATACATGAAAAGGTTATAAACTCATCCAAATAGTTGATCGAAAAATATATATGAAACCTGACTGCATCGGCGAACCACAAAAGGGAATGAAAATATTGATAGACCACCGAGAAAACGTAAATCAGAGCTGAGCACCGTGAGAAACTCTTCACAAGCGCAAATTGTGTATCCAAATTTAAACCGAAGGTCCAAAGCAGGGAAAATCAGCATGATTACAAATAAGCGCCATCTTGATCAGTCGTGGCGTCGTCAAATCCAACCCTGATAAAAACATAAAATAAAGAACAGCCAAAACGACTGAAGGAGTAAAAGAAAACATGCCAAAAGACAGAGAAAACATGCTAATAGACAGAGATAAACGTGCCGTAAAGGCAGAAAAATCATGTCACGAAGATAGAATTATTTTATTAAAAATTAAAAATAGATCCGGCGGTCGAAAATCGACAGTAAAACCGGTGTCGCCGCCGACTACAAAACAAAACTTGAGAAGCTAGTGGAAAAAAATGTCGAGCAGCTAAGAAAAAGAATAGGGAAAAGATGGAGAGAGACTAGGGTTTGTTCTCTTCAAATATTAATCTTTATCCATTTTACAAAGTACATTTTTTATGTGTGCGTTATGAACTCAAATATACGATAATGGAATTAAAATCTTAATTAACCTAAGATATGAATAATTTTGGTTTGTGTCTCATTACATGGCTCAAAGTCTTGTCATTCAATATTAATAAAGGTCAAAATATGCAGCCCATCCTTGTACTTTAGTATAATTTGAGATTAATCCTTACACTTAGAAAGTTAAAAGTTAAACCCTTTCACATTTTATATTTAAAAATCTAATTCAACCATTGATATCATTAATATTTTCCCGTTAAAACTTATCAATTCTGGTATTTTATTAACAATCATCATATGATATGTTCTTAAAAAGGAGATTTTTCAAGTGTACGTAAAAATCTAATTCAACAATATTGTAAATATTTCTCGTTAGAACTTACCAATTTTGGCTTGTTTATTAACGATCATCATATGATATGAACCTTAGAAAGAGATTTTCAAGTGTCTGTAAACGTCGACCAAAAAAATACTAACAATATTAACAATTAGATTAAAACTTTTAAATCAAAAGGAAAGAATGTTAAATTCTTTTAACTTTTTAAATATAGAGACCAGTGGCAGAGCCAAAATTTTTATATAGTGGGGTCAGAGTGAGGTACGAGGTATGGAGGATTCTCATATCATTACAATAAGTATTGTTGACCATGTATCTCAACAAATTAAGTGGGGTCAAATTTAACATTTCTTATGAAAAGTTCTATATTAGCTCCTTAAAAATTCATACCATAATAATTCAAGTGGGGTCAACTGCACCCTTTATTTCCATAGTACACCTGCCCATGATAGAGACTAGATTTTAATCTTCACTATGTGAAGTTAACTAGATCAAGAATATTGACTAGAGTTGAAAACCTTATGTTTTAACCGGTTTGCCTCCTCTATCTTCATATGGGCCACCAATTCCATAATCGTCATATCTCTTTTTTGTGCTTGAGAGAATTACGATAGTCGAACCATGATTTGGGAAACTTCTCGATTAGGACGTTGGCTTGCAACACCTCGCACATTTTCATTCCTTCAGAAAGAATGTCAGACACCAGCTTCTCGTAGTCATGTACTTGCTCCATGATTGGCTTTTCGTTCGTCATCTGGAATTTTAGCCATTCGCCGACCACATATTTTTTTTTTCCAGCGTCGTCAACTCCGTACTTCATCTCGAAAGTATTCTAAATTATTTTGGCACTCTTTTCTTTATGGAACATATCAAACAATTTGTTGTTGGAGAATGCTCATCCCACATTGAGTGGGAAAACATAGTAGGCTTGGTTTATAAAAGAACCTTGTTAGCCTCCTTTGTTGAAGAGTGTTGGACTAGGCGTGGGTTCCCCGCAAGAGCTTTAAATTTGCTGTTTTACAGCTGACCCTATCTTACTCTAATGAATCTGGAAAATTTTATGGCTTTGTTTGAATTTTTATACAGCTTATGAAATAGCTATTTTCAGACACGTTTTAATCAGTTTTAATTGTGATTTAATTCTTAGATTTTTTGGGACGATTTTTACCCTCTCGTTTCACTATAAATTCAGCCTTCTAGGTTCATTTTCTATCATCCAAAAAATTATGATAACCATAGTCTTCAAGTTACTGTTTCTCAATTCTTAAAATTCTTTTGAGTTTGTCACAAGAGAGTACGTATTAAAGAAGTCAATACCAAACTTCTGAGTGAACCCTTTGACTACTAGTCTTGCCTTATATTTCTGGATTGACCCAACTGGTCTTAGTTTCTTTCTAAAGAACCATTTACTACTAATAGGTTTAGATCCTCTAGGAAATCCAACTAACTCCCAAGTGTGATTAGACTTAATTGATTCTAGTTCATCATTAATGACACTTCTCCAAAAACTAGCATCAATTGAACTTATAGCTTCATTATATGTTTTTGGATCCTCATCTAAAAGGAAAGATTGAGCTATAGGTTCATTTAAAATACTGAATCTGTTTCTCAATTAGTGCCGCATACAGGTTTATGTATTTAAGTGACTTCTCAATTTTTGAATCTAGGGATGCAGTATTTTTTGATGACTCATTTTCTTTTAAAAAACCTAGATTAAATGTTGATACACAACGAGAAAGTCATAGTCCTTCTTCTTCTAGTAGTTTTGCCAAGGAGACTCTAGAGTTTGAATTAGAGCCTAGACGAAGTAAAAGACAAAGGTAGCTACCACTTTTGGTCCAGATTTTATAACTTCTTTTATTACAAAAATTAGTGATTTAGACACTTTAAATGAACCTATAGCTCAATCTATCCTTTTAGATGAGGATCCAAAAACATATAATGAAGCTATAAGTTCAATTGATGCTAGTTTTTTAAGAAGTGCCATTAATGTTGAACTAGAATCAATTAAGTCTAATTACACTTGGGAGTTAGTTGACTTGCCTAAAGAATCTAAGACCAGATGGATCAATCCAGAACTATAAGGCAAGACTACTAGTCAAAGGGTTCACTCAGAAGTTTGGTATTGACTTTTTTGATACGTACTCTCTGTGAAAAAAATCTCAACGATCCGTGCCTTGTTTACGATCGCATCCATTCATAAGTTGCATGTATATCAAATGGATGTAAAAACTGCATTTTTGAATGGAGATATAGACGAGGAGATATAGACGAGGAGATCTATATGGAGCAACCACCAGGTTTTGAGATATCTGGTATGGAAGATAAAGCGTGTAGACTTAAAAAGTCTCTCTATGGCCTTAAACAAGCTCCAAAGCAGTGGTACGAGAAATTTCATAAAACCATTTTGAGTTTTGGTTTTATTGTTAATAGAGCGGATTGATGCATGTATTCGAAAATGTTTGGAACTGATTGTGTTATTATAAGCTTATATGTGGATGACACATTGATTTTTAGTACTAACATTGAATCCATTAATAAAACAAAAAATTTCTTGTCTACTAAATTTGAGATGACTGATTTGAGAGAGGTTGATGTGATCTTAGGAGTAAAAGTTACCAAAACTGAAAAAGGATTTTCTTTAAATCAAACACACTATATTGAGAATGTGTTAAAGAAATTTGACAGTTTTGATGTTAACCCTGTTCGTACTCCTTATGACTCTAGTGTACATCTCTTTAAGAATAAAAGAAGTAGTGTTTCCCAGGAAGAATATGCTAGAATCATTGGTAGCCTTATATTCTTAATAAACTATACTCGGCATGATATTGCCTATGCAGTAAGTAGGTTAAGTAGATACACTCATAATCCTAGTGGTGAACACTGGATTGCACTCAAACTTTTACTTAAGTATCTTAAAGGTAATATTGATTGGCAACTCGAGTTTATTGGCTTTCCTTCAGTTTTAAAGGGATATTATGACGCCAACTAGGTTATCGATAATGATGAAGTAAGCTCCACGAGTGAGTATGCCTTTTACCTTAGGTGGTGCAGTGATTTCATGGAAGTCTGCTAAGTAGACTTGTATCGCACGCTCTATCATGGATTCAAAGTTTATTGCCCTTGACTTAGCTAGGCAAGAAGCCAAATGGCTTAGAAATCTGTTAGCAAAAATTCCTTTGTGGGGAAAACTGAATTCTCTTGTGTCCTTGTTGTGTGATTCACAAGTAGCGATATGTGTGGCGAAGAGCCAAGCTTACAATGTTAAGAAAAGACACATTCGCATAAGACGTGAATTAGTGAGACACTTAATAAGAAACAGAGTACTTTCTTTAGAGTATGTAAAGTCGGAAAGGAACCTAGCTGATCCGCTTACCAAAGGGTTAAGTCAGAAATTGGTTCTAGATTCGTCGAGGGGGATGAGTCTAAAGCCCATTGGTTGAGGAATTCATGGTGGATACCCAACTTAGTTATCCAAGTTCAATGTGGTTAAACAAAAACATGAAGAGTACTCATAGTGTACATTTTTTACTACCTATCCCTATGACGAACAATGTACATGCCCAGGTTGAGTTTTGTTACTCTTAATAAATTCATAGCCTAGGTTTTGGGTGGTATTAGTGAGAAAGACTTGATGAATTTACCGACTTTGGTTGAATGACTACTCTTAATAAGTTCATAGCCCAGTGTTGATTGAGTAGTCCTATCGCGAAGTACTGAGTGAACTTGCCGCTAGAAAGGATGAGTTTTCTTAAACTCTTAATGAATTCAATCCCAAGAGTTTAGGTTGTTCTATTGAGAATGACTTATTTAATTCATCGATTAAAGAGGTTGAGTTTTTATTCTTAATTAGTTCTTATCCCAGAGTTTGGGTGGTTCATTTTATAAATGAACTTGAAGAATTCACCTGTTTATTTGAGAGGATGAGCTTGAGGAAAAAGCTCTTAATTATTTCATAACTCTTATTTGAGTGGTTTATAGTGAGATAAACCTGATGAAATAATCTATATAAGTGAGAAGGGTTAGCCACCTTCTATGAAAAACATTGGGCTATTTTTCTAGTACACTTACTAGAATCCTGAGGTCAGATGACTATTTTTGTTTTACATCCGTAAATTTATATACATTTGTATATTTTTCTGACACATCGAGGATTTCGGTGGATGAAGGGGTTAGTTGTGTGTTATGACTTTACTCATATCTTAGAAAGTTCCAGATTCGTTTACTTATCTAATAGAAGAATCACTCATACACTATGCACTAGTTCCAAATACGTTCACTAGTGCTTAAGCAACTAATCTCGTTATTGCTCTTCTTCTGTTTTTAAACTCAATTTTTTATCACTATGTTTTTAAAATATTCTTTCGCATTTGTGGGGGATTGTTGGAGAATGCTCATCCCACATTGAGTGGGAAAACATAGTAGGCTTGGTTTATAAAGGAACCTTGTTAACCTCATTTGTTAAAGAGTGTTGGACTAGGGCCCTGCACGCGTGCGCCGCTGCCGCCATCGTCGTCCATCCAGCTCGGTTCCACTCAGCTCGTGCTCATGCTCGTGTTCACACATGTCTTTGACATTTGCGCGTGTTCCTTTTTTTGTAGAAAATTCGCAAGAGCTTTTCCCAAAGAATTTTGTAAATTGTGAAAGAATATTGTGATAACTAATTAACATGAGCACGAGCACGAGCCGAGTAGAGTCGGACGGGGGCCTATTCCAACACTCTTCAACAAAGGAGACTAACAAGGTTCTTTTATAAACCAAACAACTATGTTTTCCCACTCAATGTAGGATGAGCATTCTCCAACAGCAGAAAAGATAGATGAAAGAGAATGAAATAGTTGAGAATGGTGAAGGAAGAAGAAAATGCAAAGAGAGTGTTTGGGTAAAAGAGAGACGGTACTCTCATGTGTTTTATTGAATAAATTTGTAATACCTTCAAATGAAGTCCAACTAATTTATACAAACATGTTTGACTATTGAGTCAGTTGGAAATAACGATTTCCTAACAGAAATCCTAACCGTTTTTCTACTCACTCTAATAGTCAATCAGATAGCAAAGGTGCATTACAAGCCTAAACTAATACAAACACACATATTACAGAATATGCTAACCTACTTTATACTTCAACATTCACCCTACTATTTCTTACCTTGACAACCTTGCTTGAACATCTTGTTGAAAACAATCTGACATTCACCCTGCATCCATGGAAATCACAGATAGTTTTATTCGTATGTTTATGAAACATTGGTGCTGACAAAGGCTTGGTCATGATATCAGCTACTTGCTCATAGGACGATACTTTATTAACTTGTATTTTCCCAGTAACTACATTCTCTCTTACAAAATATAAATCTAGTTCTACATGTTTAAACTTGAAATGCATCACTGGATTTGCTGACACTGCTACCGCTACGACATCTCCTGGCACTTTTACAAGGGCATTTTGGCTATCACGGGAAATCCCTAGATAAGGAGCAACGGGAACTATGTCCACCAAAGACATCGCTGCCGTATCTAAAGCTAACGAACATGGTAAAGTTACTTCCCTGCTGCTAAAAGCATCTAAGGGCGCCATTGTTACCCGCCCTTGCGAACCCAACGGATTGCTGCTAGCCACAAAGAGTGGAGTATATAGCACCACAATCCGATCCCCTATTTCATCATCAATGATTTATAAAGGAGAAACCATAACCCTTGTAAAACACATAACATAAAAAATAGAGAGAAAATATCAATGAGCCACAACACGCATATAAGTAAAAATAGTTCATTCTCCTTCAAGATCTTAACAAACTATTACCAGTATCCATTCGCCTCTTCGAACCTGCGTTTCAAACGAAGGTAGATTCCTTCATCTTTCGAGCTAGAGACAACAGTTAAACTCGAAACCATCCATTTCTTTCCCCCTTGCTGCGATCAGAGCAGGATAAACTCATATTAACACAACCTTGTATAGTAATAGGAGCGGCTTCCTTGCTAACCCCTCGTAGGGGAACATCTTCTTCATGATATCTCTAGGGGCAAGTACGAATGCCAGTATACTCTGAAAAGCAGTTTTTTAATTCATCCTTATCACCTAAAAGAACCCTCACAACTCGTTCATTGCCCCTTTACCAAAGGGTCAAGCCTCCACATAATTAGGCATATTCGCCAAAGAGCCCTTTGGAAACACATTAAAATCTTCTTCGTCCCAACCATTGGGACTCTTCCCTTCAAACAATGCACCCAAACATTTCTAAGGGTGAATACCTCCTCAAAACGATAGGATGGGTCACTTTCTAGCCTTCTAATAAGCTTCAGCTGAGTAGACAACTTTTTTCCAATGTTAGGCGGTACAACCCTATCCTTCGCCGACCGATGTCGTACAACAGGGAACGGAAAACTTCCAACAATACATTCCACTTTGATATACTTTATCCTATATGATGCTAAATGATAAAGTGATAATTCCCGAATATTTAAATTCAAACTTAATCTTAAAATCCTAAGTGTATCCCGTATGTCCGTCTTTCTAGATGATGCTGATTGGATCGCCTTCTGGAAGCCACTGCTGACTGGACTGCAGAATCTACCACGTCGGTCATCATCATGCCCCAAGTCAAGCCCATGTGTCCAGCCTTGATTCCAGAAAATAAAAACTGCAGAACATACTCTTTTAATGTTGATTTCTGGAAATTGAAGTCCTGCAGAAAAACGAATAAAAACAACCCAAATCAACAATATCAAAGAATTAACAAGGAGTAATTAATGATAAAATAATGACAAAATAAAACACTCATCAAAGAGAAACAATGTTATTCAATGCTTGTCCTCAAGCATGCCTTAATCAAATATGTCATAATCTCAAGTCACAATTCTTCATTTTGCCTCATATCCAAGAACACCAAGTAAGTCAAGATCACATCATTTATTGGAATCAAGAATAACTATCAAGTGAAAGGCATAAATAGGAATAAGTGAAACAAATTCATGACATCCCATTAATCCATCAATTTCAATGTAACAAGACTCAATACCTCACAAGGATTCACTCATTTTTGCTCAAAGTGTTCCGGGTAAAAGAAAACGCTTAAAGCCAAAACCAAACATGTCATTACCATAAGCTTGTAACAAAATCAAGTCTCCACCACTAAAAATGAACAAGATGCATTAATCAATGGGTCTTTAAAAAGGTTGTAACGGGGCTTAGGTTAAGGTAAGAAAAAATGCCAAAAATATGGGTTAATCATCAAGATAAGAGATGCACAATTTATAAGTTCATGCCACGAAATAAACAAAGTAAACAAATGCAAAGAAGTGAAACAAAATCAAACAACAAAAATGGTTTTGCTTTTTTTTCTTATTTTCTTCTCTCTTTTTGAATCTTTTTCTTTTTCTTTTTTTGTTCGAGCACAGTCTGAACCTATTTTTTCTTTTTTCCTTTTTTCTTTTTTTGTTTTTTAGAACATTTTTAACCTTCTCTTTTTTATTTTTTTCTCTTTTTTCATAGAACAAGTCAATCTCTGTCTTGACGAGGGTAAAAAAAGAGGTAAAAATAAAATGTTTCAGATTTTTTTCAATGCGGTAAAAGCAAGAAAAGGGTAAAGGCACAAAAATGGTTCACTAATGGATATAAAAATGGTAGGCAATTTTGGGTAGAAAAGTGGGTTAATCCTAGGTGCCCCTATCATATTAAAGCATCAAGTTCAAAATATGTACTCTATATGCATTTACTCACATGTTCTAGAATATCGATATTAGGCCCGGTACTCTCAATCAAACAAATGAGCAAGTATGAAAAAGAATGCGTCTAGGCTCAAATCTCACAAGAAAGTGTAAATTGTACCGAGTCAAGAACATGTCAATCAACAAACGCCTGGGATATCAAGCAAAATTTAAAGAAAAACACTAATCATGCCATTTTCACTATCATGCATCCTAATCCAAATAAAAGTGTGATCGAGAACTCAAATAGCATTTAAATAAACAAGGTAAAAATCAGAATCGTCAAAAAAATTCAACATATTAACCAAGTCATACTCAATTCCAATCATATAAATAAGTGTAGACTCTCAGAGTGAAAATGCTGGCAAAAGTGGAAAAAGGTATATGTTGGGAAAGTATAAAAAAGTGCCAAGATGAGTATTTTGCGTGCAAGTATACACGGCCTGCAAGTAATACAACTGGTAAGCTGAGTATCGATCCCACAGATATTGACATTGAATTCAATTGCCTTGATTGTTACTTGCCTTAAGAAAAAGTGATTTGATTTGAAGTTGGCTTTAAAAACAATTAAAAAGAATAGGAATGAAAGTAAAGTAAAGACGTTGGAAAAGAAGGTGTTTTAATGAATGATGAGCATTGGCAGGGAATGCCTGGTTTTCACGCTATTCATGCCGTGCCAGCTTTTAATAACAACCTGTCTTGGCATTTTTTCCCGAGCAGATTCAAAATTAGCAAAGCCTCTCTCGATGGTCATTGCCATAAATTGATCATGTAAAAATCCCTATATCTCTATATTGCTTGTTTTTAAATAAACCAATTTGATTAAGATCCAATCTATACTCCTAAGGGGTAGATTTCACTCCCGAAGTAAGTTCATCTACTTGAACGACTTCTCTCGAAGCTTCTCTCTTCACTATTCAACAACTTATTCGTTGCCACCCCAAGTCTGTTATGATATTGAGGCACAATAGGCCAACAGTGCCAGTTCTCGCTTGGCATAGTATTTAGGAAATATTAAAGTATGCCGAATAGTGAAAACATTGCCAAGGCAGATTTATTATTAAAAACTAAAACATAAAAATAGCGTTCAACGCAAACATCACTCACCAACTATTAAATTAGTTCATGGTGAGGGATTTAACCAACAACCCACAAACGTTTTTGAAATACATCATCATTAAAAACAAAATAAATAACTTGAAAGAGAGAATGGGCTAGAAGGGGTCTCTCGATGCAGCCCTTCAAGATCCAGGCTTCTCGGTCAAGCTGGTCGGACTACCCTTCCTAGGTGCAGCCGGTTGTCAATCGTCACACACCAACTCATCACGATCCAATCTTCTTTAATTCCCAAAAGTCTAGCTTGGTTGGTGTTTAAATAGGTGTGCGAGGAAAGGATTATCTCTTCAAATTTTGAATTTCAACTGCCCAATGGATAAGGGATTATCTTCTTATCCAAATTTGAATGAGAGCTGATCAGGCTAGGGCTGACGTCATACTGCCAACGCTGCCTTGGCATCAAAGCTTGGCATAAATTTGCCAACAAGTCTTGGCACCATCTTATCCGCTATTTTTCCGGAGATTGTTCTAATTGCTATTTTTTGAGCCTGATCATATCCTATTTTTTTGGGGTCCAACAGCTTCTTGGCATGGCATCAAGTTCTCTTCTCTGCCATCCGTTGCTTGGCATTGTCTGGTCCATCTGTGCCAACAACACTCGGCATTCTCTGTGGAATTCCTTCATGTGGTACTTTTCTGGGCCAAATCCTATGCCAAACCTGCAAAATTGCCAACAAAACAACCCTTCACACTGGCATAGATAAAACTCTAAACTCCTTATGCAAATGCATGATTCTAACATCCTAATGCAACTAAATGTACCTAAAAACAAGCAAAAACATTGTAAGATTGGCGTTAAAACATTACTTTTGGAGAGGTAACACACCCTCAAACCTAACTCATTGATTGTCCTCAAGTAATGCAATCAAAATAAAAACAAAAACTGTGAAAAAGTTACCTCGGCAAAATTTTGGTTGAATGTCAACCCGTGCTGGCAAGTAGAATTTGGCTCTATTTCTGTCCTCGGTATCTCAGTGCAATAATGCCAAGCAGGTAGTAATTCAAGTGCAACAACTAGTCTAAGTTCATGAAGAGTGCATAATGTGTAGGCAATATGCATCAAGTATCATGTCACTCCCTTAGCCAATTTTACTACCTAAACTCAAATTTTTATCTTTTCTTCTTTGCTAAGGGTTTTTATTAGCATTAACTTAAGCTTGCTTTGTGACACTATTTAGCGTGAGAAATAAGAGGGAGCATACCACGAATCTCTACCTTAATCTAGATATCACTAGGCTTTCTCTTCAACTCATACTCTAAGGTTTTGGACTTGAGAACTAAGATGGAGCAACCCACGAAGCCCCAAGTAACTTATTATCCCTAGGTAGAGGAGAGTTCATTTTATTTTTTCTTGCCTTATTTATTTCTTTTTACCCTAGCATCATTTTTTATAAATATGAGCATAGTTTCAAAAATCTAAGTTTGCTAAGGAATTAGATACATACTACGTGTTAAGTGTAAGCTCAATTCCTTAAACTAGAGATCAATTGCCAAGAAAACCTGGCATACTATGCTACCGGCATGGCATGACAACTAAAGATTAAAGTTTCCTCATTGGACAGACACCTAGATCAAATTAAACTTGCCTAACAAATGCTAACATTTTCAAAATTAAACCGAGGTAAAAAAATTCTTTTTCTTTTTTAGTGGTTCGGTATGCATCTATCCTAAATGACCTAGATGGCACGGCAAATGGCAATAGAAATTAAACATGAAATGCATGCGAAGAAATGCACACCCCCAAACCCAAGATGTGCATTGTCCCCAATGCATGAGACAACACATATATACAAAAGAGCATAATAAAATAAAATGCATGATCATGTGAATGTAATGGAATGAAATGTAAAGGAGTTTAAGAAGAAGAAGACTCATCTTTAGAGACTATTTTCCGTGCGGCACGTGTTTTTCTTCTCACAAATGGCACTCGATCAGGGGCCATATGATTCTTTCTTTTCAGGCTCGGTTTTAAAGAGGCAGTGAAGGCTCCAGCTTCCTCCTTTTCCTTGGCAAGCTCCGATACAGCAGGTGCATCGGTGGCATCAGATGGCGTATGCATAGCATGTGCCACTAGCGACTTGGCTTTGGTAGACTTGGCTTTGGTTTCCTTTGATTCAGATGAAGAATCAGAACCGGCAAACACGACTTAAATTGGAGACAATGGGATTGTGGCATCGGACGGGGTATAAACTGGACTAGCTGGCATGTCATTGTCACTAGCAGAGGGCTCGGCAGGGAATTCTGGAAATGCTGGCACAAAATCAATTGATAATTTTGTAAGAGCCTCCGCAATTACAACATCTCTGGCTTGGATGTAGTGTCGCATCTTGGCATTGAACTCCTCAGCTTTTTCCAGCTTTTGGAGAATAATCTCCTGGCGTTGGTGAATTTGGGACAACATTGCCATTGAACTGTCTGGCACAATTTCTGGCATGGTTGCTGGTGCGGCCTTTGACTCCTTGGGCTTTGGCGTGGGTGCCTTCCCCTTCCCCTTCCCCTTCCCCTTCCCCTTGTCCTTGGGCTTGGCAGCAACAAGATTCCTCCATATAACAGCAGTAATTATTGTTCCTTTGATCATTTGCCCTTTATTCGTATCAAGCATTGGCACATCATAGAGCATGCAAACGTTAGAAATAAACAAAGAGAAAAACAAGCTGCCAGTACCTTTCGCTGCGCACTTGTAAGTTTCCTCAATAATGATCTTGCCAACATTGATATTGCACCCCATAACAATGGAGTGCAACATGATCATCATTTCTTCTGACACGGTCTCGTTATGGGATGTGGGCATTAGATGCGCCTTGAGAAAGTGATCCCATCCTCTCCATTGGAGCTTCAATGGCAGCCTCTTCACTATCCGATGGCCCGTTGATGACTGTCCATGCCGTGCCAGGCTCACATATATCTGCCAGCAACCTCTTCCTCTTGGCAGCATTCATTGAGTCAGCGTACTCGAAATACTCATCCTCTGCACCATCTAACTCAAACACATTGTTAATATACCCTTCATCAAAACGAACACATTTACCTCTAATCATCAAGAAGGGCGAATCCTTGGTCACAAGGTATGCATAGAATTCTTGGACGATGGTGGCATAAATCTCCCCTTTTTGCTAGCAGAACTGAGTCCATTTGTGCAAGTTAATCGTAGACATGACTTCTAGAGGGAAGTCATTTGTTGTCTTTGTTTTAAACTCTAAGTGCTTCTCATAGCAAAAACTTCTCGAGGAAAAATTTGTTTCAAACTTTTTTTGAATCTCCTCGTTGAAGATCCTTTTGAAAGGGATAGAGGATGAAGCCATTGAAACTTGTTGAAAGAACTTGAAACGATGTTGAAAGATGAAGAAAAAGAATGATTTGGGTTTTGTACTTGCTTATCAAAAAGAAAGTAAAAAGTGAGAGAGATGTTTGATTTCTTTAACCGTCAAGGGTGAGAAAGTGAAAGATTTTGCGTCGGTTGAGTGTTTTAATGGGAGTAGTAATTAGGGATAATGATAGGAAATAAAAAGAATTTATTTAAAAAGAAGGTGAAGTGATAAGGTGATAGGTGATAAGATAGGGTAAAGATTGGAGTGATAAGGTGATTGGTTTGAAATTTAAACTTCAACTAAAATTTTGGGCGGCTAGGGTTTGAGGTCAAATAAAAACAACTCTCTCTTATTTTACTGGGCTGATAAAACTATGGTTTTTTTCCTCTTCCTTCTATCTTTTGCATCGCTGCATGCCAAGTTGTTCTGGCATTATGCCTGACAGATTTTTCTATTGAAGCGTTGGCTCCTGCCAGCAACCCTGGCATAACAAATCTGCACAACTCAAAGGAAACCTTTCAACACAGTAAAGGAATAAAAACTTGAAACTTAAAAAGAAAGAAAAACAATTTAAAACCTAAAAATCTAAAAAAAAGAAAAACACTAACCTAATATTTACAAAAGTTCAAACCCGATGGTGTTTTCATGTTACCTCTGCCAAGAGGATCACCTCTTTGGCATTGTTCCGATCACCTTCCATGTAGTGCTTTAAACGTTAGCCATTCACCTTAAAGATTTCGCCCGTCCTCAAGTTCTTAATGTCCATAGCTCTATGAGCATATGTCTTCACAACTTCATAAGGGCCCGTCTATCTCGATCTGAGTTTCCTTGGAAACAACTTAAGCTGTAAGTTGAATAACAAAACACGTTGGCCTACCTCAAACTATCTTGGCATTATCCTACTGTCATGCCAACGTTTTGCCTTTTCCTTGTAGATCCATAGGTTGTGTTCTGAATTCCTCCAACTCATTTAGGTCTAGTAACCTCTTTTCTCCAGCAACTCTCCATGCCATGCCAAGTGTTCTGAGGGCACAACAGACTTTATGTTCAAGCTCCACTAGCAGATGGCATGGTTTTCTAAAATCAAGTCTAAACGGTGAAGTACCCAAAGGAGTTTTAAAAGCAGTCTTGTAGGCCCACAATGACTCATCTAGTCTCAAGGACTAGTCCTTCCTTGATGGATTAACAGTATTCTCTAGAATATTCTTAATCTCCTTATTTGAAATCTCAGCTTGCCCGTTCGTTTGTGGATGATATGTTGTGGCAATTCTCTGCTATATACCATACCCGCTCAAGGCTTTAGAAATTAGATTACATTTAAAATGAGTGCCTTCATCATGAATGATCACTCTAGGGGCACCAAATCTAGTAAAGATGTGCTTATGTAGAAACTTGGAAATGACCTTGGCATTGTTTGTTGGCAGAGCAACAGCTTCTACCCACTTAGGCACATAGTCAATAGCCACAAGAATATACACATTACCAAATGAGGGTGGAAAAGGACCCATAAAGTCTATCACCCATACATCAAATAAATCTACATGCATAATGTTTTGGAGCAGTAGTTGGTGTCTGTCAGATATGTTTCCTGTCCGTTGGCATCGATCATATGCCTTGGCATACTCATGGGAATCCCTATATAGTGTGGGACAAAAGAATCCTGACTGCAGTACCTTGGCAGTAGTCTTTACCTCAGCAAAGTGACCTTCATATGGTGCGGCATGGCATAGATGCAATATGTTATGATGTTCATCCTCGGGCACACACCGGCGGATCACTTGGTCGGTACACTGTTTGAACAATATTGGCTCATCCCATTAGTATTGCCTGACTTCCCGCAAGAACCTTTTCTTGGAATTGTATGCCAAGTCTGGTGGCAGAATGTTACTTACCAAGTAGTTGACAATATCGGTATACCATGGCATGAACTGCATGTAAATACTCGTCAGGAAATTCATCTCTTATAGAATTGGTCTTACCATCTTCAAGATGACGCTCTAAACGTGAGAGATGGTCAACTACTAGGTTTTCACTACCCTTCTTGTCTCGGATCTCAAGGTCGAATTCTTGAAGTAAGAGCGTCCATCGGATTAGTCTGGGCTTGGCATCATTCTTTTCCAAAAGATACTTTAATGCCGAATGATCTGTAAAAACCATAACTTTGTTACCAATTAAATAGTATCTAAATTTGTCAAAAGCAAATACAACCGCAAGAAATTCTTTCTAGGTCGTAGAGTAGTTCAGTTGTGCTTCGTTCAAGGTTCGGCTGGCATAGTAGATGGCATGAAAAACCATGTCATGCCTTTGTCCCAAGACTACTCCAACGGCATAGTCGCTGGCATTGCACATGAGCTCGAAGGGCTCATTCCAGTCCAGTGCCATAACTATAGGGGCATTGATTAACACCTCTTTAAGCTCATGGAATGCTATTAAACAAGAATCATCAAATGAAAAAGTGGCATTATGTTCTAACAACAAGCATAAAGGTTTAGCAATTTTTGAAAAGTCTTTAATAAAACGCCGATAAAAACTGGCATGTCCTAAAAAACTCCTTATACCTTTAACACTCGTTGGAGGCGGTAGTTGCTTAACTAGCTCAACTTTTTCTTGATCCACTTCTAACCCTCTCTCAGTTACCTTGTGCCCGAGAACAATTCCCTCCTTCACCATGAAGTGGCATTTCCCAGGTCAACACTAGGTTTTTCTCTCTGCATCTCTTCAAGACTTACTCCAAACTCAGAATGCATTCCTCAAATGTTTTGCCAAACACTGAGAAATCATCCATGAACACTTTCATGTTGTGCTCGATCATATCGAAAAAAATGGACATCATGCAACGTTGAAACGTTGATGATGCATTACATAGGCCGAATGATATCCTTCTAATCGCAAATGTCCCATATGGGCACGTGAACGTGGTCTTCTTTTGATCATCAGGAGCGATGGCAATCTGATTATAACCTGAATAACCATCCAAAAAACAATAGAAAGCTTTACCTACCAACCTGTCTAGCATCTAATCAATGAATGGCAATGGGAAGTGGTCATTCCTCGTGGCATTGTTCACCCTCCTATAGTTCATGCACACTCTCCATCCCGTGATAGTTCTGGAGGAGATTAACTCAGCTTCACTATTTTGTACCACAGTCATGCCACCCTTTCTTGGCACGCATTGCACCGGGCTAACCCAAGAGCTATCAGAAATGGGATATATAATCCCGACATCAAGCCATTTTATGATCTCTTTTTTCACTACCTCTTTCATGATTGGGTTTAGCCTTCTTTGGCGTTTAATGGTCTTGACATGGTACTCCTCTAAGATAATCTTATGCATGCAAATGGTTGGGCTAATACCTCTGATGTCTACCAAGGTCCACCCTAATTCTTGCTTATAATCGCGTAATATTGCCAACAATCTTTCCTCATGATCAGTAGTGAGACCAGTGGCAATGATCATCAACAGATTTGAGTGTTCACCTAAATAAGCATACTTCAAGTGAGCAGTGGTTTTAGTTCAAACGCTGGTGGCTCAATTGATGGTTTAGGTACCTTAATTTCTCTGTCGGCCAACTTTAATGGCTCAAAATAACTCGCCTCTTCAGCCTCCAAGACTGGTTCTTCTGGTTTCTCAAACAGATCAGCTATGCCATTTAAATTGTTGGCATAAAATTATGCATCTTGGCATAACTGTACCGTGTCCAAAGTGTAAATGGACTCCATAATCTCTTTTGATTGGCACTCATCAGGTTCATCTGCATATTTCAAAGCTCGAAACACATTAAATGTAACTTGTTGGTCATTCATGCGCATTGTTAGTTCCCCTTTATGAACATCAATCAAAGCCCTACACGTGGCAAGAAAAAATCTCCCAAAAATAACCAGGACATTAATATCAGCCTCATAATCCAAAATAATAAAATTAGCTGGAAAAATAAATTTGTCTACCGTTACCAACACATCCTCAATCTTACCCTTGGGATGTGTATAGGATCGGTCTATCAGCTGAAGTGTCACCGTGGTAGGTCTTGCTTCTATGCCAAGCTTCCAAAAAACTGACATTGGCATCAAGTTGATGCTGGCTCCTAGGTCACACAGTGCCTTGCCCATAAATTTGTTGCCAATGGTGCAGAGAATAGTGAAGCTTCCCGGATCTTTCAACTTTGGTGGCAATCAGTTTAGGATCATGGCACTGCATCCTTCGGTTAGAACAACAGTTTTAAAGTCTCACAACTTTCTCTTTTTGGGCAGAATGTCCTTCATAAGTTTGACATAGTTGGGCATTTGTTCAAGGGCTTCTACCAATGGAATGTTGATTTGTAATTGCTTAAGTACCTCCAAGAAGCGCTTGAATTTCTGGTCTTTCTTTTGCTTTTGAAGTCTTGCTGGAAATGGTGGTGGCGGATAAACATATGCCGGTGCTGTTGGCTTTGCCAAGGCAGTGCTGGCATCAGTCTGTTTGGCATCGATGCTGGAATCGGTATGCTGTCTGGCATGGGTGCTGGCATCATCTGCTTTTGGTTGCTCTTTCTCTACCTCACTAGGATTATCTGCTGGCACCGGCTTCTCGATTTGGCAGTTAACTGGCTGCTTGACAGCCTTCTCCACCTCACACTGCTTACCGCTCCGAAGAGTTATGGCTTTACATTGCTCATTTTCTTTGTGCCAAGCGTCTTCTATGACACTTGGCAATGTTCCTTGGGGTCAATTACTGTGTGCGTTGGCAATCTGCCCGATCTGAACTTCCAAGTTCCTCATTGATGCTGCCAAACTCTGGACTGTGGCATCATTCCTCTCCATGTACTATGTGAGAGTACCTCATTGGTTGAATCTCTGCCCTTGCTGAAAATTGTTTTGAACTTTCTATGGCATGGAATTCTGATAGAATGTTGGCATGCCATTGTTGTTGAAAGCCGACATGCCATAGTTATTCTGCCTCTGGGTATTCTGGCACTGGCATTGTACTGGTTACCTTCTTGATTTCCCCTACTAAGTTAGGGTATTGTCTCCAACCTGCATTATAAGTATTGGAGTTAGGAATATAGTAACATTAACATTGCCAACAAAATTTACCGATTCAAGATTGACAGTGCATTCATCCACATGATGATTTTCTCTACAAATTGTACAGAAAGGGTCTAATACTTTGACTTTTTGGGCCTCATTGTTCTTTTGCAACGTTCTCACCATGCTGGTAAGATTGGAAATCTCGGCATGGATGGACGTTAGTTCATCAACTTGAAATTTCCCATTGGTTTTAGTTTCAGTCCCAAGTCTAGCAATAGGATATTCAAAATCATTGATTGCAATCCTTTCAAGGATGTCAACAGCCTCGGTATATGTCTTGTCAAGCAGTGAACCAGCTGCTGAAGCCTCAACAACAGTCCTTGTTTGTGCATTTAATCCATTGTAAAAGGTTGGATTTGGGTCCAATTCGGGCATCCATGCATAGGACACCTTCTCAGCATGTCTTTAAATCTTTCCTAGGCATCATATAAGGTCTCATCCTCAGCCTGCCTGAATGTAATGATCTCACCTCGCAGTTTGGAAATGAGTGTTGGTGACTGGAATCTTGTCAAGAACTTCTGGCATAGGTCTTCCCATAAAGTAACTGAGCTAGGTGGCAAGGAGTTAAGCCAAGCCTTTGCTCTGTCTCTCAAAGAGAAAGTAAATAACTTCAGCTTCACGGTATCTTCAGGTCCTCCATGTTGTTGGAATAGCTGGAAAATCTCCATGAACTGCTTCAGATGCTGCATCAGATCTCCAGTTAGTGCTCTATCAAACTGACCTACATTCAAAAGAGTTTGAATCATTACCGACTTAAGTTTGAAATTGACAATGTTTACGTCTGTGCCAATAAATCCTGACATCAAATTGTCAATGGTTGGTGCCGAAGGTTCTCTAATAGGTCTCTCATTAACAACTAGGACAGCAGGTGGTGGTATCTCATTATTAAGTGGATTTCCTCCATTGTTCACCACGCCATTCCCTCAATTACCTTGGTTTTGCATCTCTCGAAATCTTCTTTTTAACCTCCGTAAGGTTTTCTCAATTTTCGAATTGTATGGCCACTCGTCCACCACAAGATGGCTTCTGGTCATACACCGACAAAAATAAAAGGTAAAAATAAAAACAAAATAAAAATAAAAGAAAGACAAGTAATAATTTAAAAACAATCAATTCCGTTGCAATCCCCGGCAACGGCGCCAAAAACTTGTAGACTCTCGGAGTAAAAATGCTGGCAAAAGTGGCAAAAGGTATATGTTGGGAAAGTATAAAACAGTGCCAAGATGAGTCTTTTGCGTGCAAGTATACACGATCTGCAAGTAATACAGCTGGTAAGCTGAGTATCGATCCCACAGAGATTGACTTGGAATTCAATTGCCTTGATTGTTACTTGCCTTAAGAAAAAGTGATTTGATTTGAAGTTGGTTTTAAAAACAATTAAAAAGAAAAGGAATGAAAGTAAAGTAAAGACGTTGACAAAGAAGGTGATTTAATGAATGATGAGCGTTGGCAGGGAATGCATGGTTTTCACGCTATTCATGTCGTGCCAGCTTTTAATAACAACCTGTCTTGGCATTGTTTTCCGAGCATATTCAAAATTAGCAAAGCCTCTCTCAATGGTCATTGCCATAAATTGATCATGTAAAAACCCTTATATCTCTATAGTGCTTGTTTTTAAATAGACCAATTTGATTAAGATCCAATCTATACTCCTAAGGGGTAGATTTCACTCCCGAAGTAAGTTCATCTACTTAAACGACTTCTCTCGAAGCTTCTATCCCCGGTATTCAACAACTTATTCGTTGCCACCCCAAGTCTGTTAAGATATTGAGGCAAAATAGGCCAACAGTGCTAGCTCTCGCTTGGCATAGTATTTAGGAAATATTAAAGTGTGCCGAATAGTGAAAACATTGCTAAGGCAGATTTATTATTAAAAACTAAAACATAAAAATAGCGTTCAACACAAACATCCCCCGCCAACTATTAAATTAGTTCACGGTGAGGGATTTAACCAACAACACACAAACATTTTCGAAATACATCATCATTAAAAACAAAATAAATAACTTGAAAGAGAGAATGTGCTAGAAGGGGTCTCTCGATGCAGCCCTTCAAGATCTAGGCTTCTCGGCCAAGCTGGTCAGACCACACTTCCTAGGTGCAGCCGGTTGTCAATCGTCACACACTAACTCCTCACGATCCAATCTTCTTCAATTCCCAAAAGTCTAGCTTGGTTGGTGTTTAAATAGGTGTGCGAGGAAGGGATAGGATTAACTCTTCAAATTTTGAATTTCAACTGCCCAAGGGATAAAGGATTATCTTCTTATCCAAATTTGAATGAGAGCTGATCAGGCTAGGGCTGACGTGATACTGCCAACGCTGCCTTGGCGTCCAAGCTTGGCATGAATCTGCCAACAAGTCTTGGCACCATCTTATCCGCTATTTTTCAGAGATTGTTCCAATTGCTATTTTTTCGGAGCCTGATCATGTCCTATTTTTTCAGGGTCCAACAGCTTATTGGCGTGGTATCAAGTTCACTTCTCTACCATCCGGTGCTTGGCATTGTCTGGTCCATCTGTGCCAATAGCACTTGGCATTCTCTCTGGCATTTCTTTCTGTGGTGCTTTTCTGGGCCAAATCCTATGCCAAACCTGCAAAATGATAACAAAACAACCCTTCACACTAGCATAGAGAAAACTCTAAACTCCTTATGCAAATGCATGATTCTAACATCCTAATGCAACTAAATGTACCTAAAAACAAGCAAAGGCATTGTAAGATTGGTGTTAAAAACAATACTTTTGGAGAGGTAACAATAAGAAAGAGAAAATTGATACAATTATACTTTACCCCCTAACTTAAAGTGTATTGTCCCAAAACAAAAATTAAAACATAATAAAAGGAATAGAGATACTCCTCGTGTTTAATGATGGTCGCGACCACGATTGAGATGAATTGGCAGTGGGCATCGAATAAAACTATAAGGATGATACCGGTTGTGTAGAAAAGAAATGCAATGAATGAGAAATGCCGGCAACACCATGTTGTCGTGATGGTTCGACAGACTGGGATGGGATGAACAGAGCGACTACGGGAATGGGTGATGGTTCTGGTTCGACCGGAGGAGGCAGGGGCACTTTCTGTTGCCGTCCAGCACGGCGGCGAAGAGGTGGTGGCGCCGAACTTGGATGGACCCTAGAGCAGCAAACTGATGGCGCCCTCCGAGAACAACTAGTGGCAGGGAGTCACGGTTCACTTAATGCCTTGTTCTCACCATCTCGTAAGGTAAACGATCGGTAACGAGGGATTGAGGCTGGAGGTGGCTTGAAAAGAAAAACGAAATGGGTTTAGGTCTAATGTATCACGTGGGGGAATTTTGAATAAAAAGAAAAAGTGTGTTTTAAAGTTTAAAGAAAAGTGGATTTAAAATAAAGATAAAGATAGGGATATAAGTGGGTAGAATGACGACAGAAGATTGGGATCTGGGTTCGGCTAACATGTGCCGAGAGGTGGTGAGGGTTTAGCTAATATGCACCATTAAATAAAGGTTTCTCCACTACTGATCCACGCATAAAGTATTTCCATAGACTGGAAATTATGTTTTGTTCGACCAAAATTACCGCAATCTTTATAAAAGTTTGATTTAGAATATTTGGGGTACCTAAAAATTCAAATAAAATATATCTGAGATCAAAGTAAATAAAATAAAATTAAAAACGAATAGAAATTAAACAAACGTAAAACAAAAACAAAATGGGTTGTCTCCCATTAAAGCGCTTTATTTAATGTCGTTTAGCTCGATGACCTGGTCATAGATCAAAACAAATTATATCAGTAATTTTGCCGAAGTCCCCGGCAACGGTGCCAATTTTGACAAACATCGTGAACTGTCAAAATAATTATCCTTAATCTCTAAAGAAATAATTAAATAATGTAGTAAAGAGAAGAAGGGTTGATTCACAGGGACTTTGGAAATTCTGATGTAGAAGGCTTTTGACCTTGATTTAGGCGAAAAGAAAGTAAATAAATTGGGGGGTTTATAGCAATAGTTTAATTTAAATAAAACTAAGAAATAAAATTTTAAATCTAAGAATGAAAGTAAATTTAAGAAAATATTCAGTTTAAGTAACAGCCTCAAGCTTCGCTTTGACTCATTTCCAATCGATCATCGAATAAGATTTTTACTTCGGATAATTGCCGGTTACAGTCTACAAGGTCCAACCCTTGTAACTTGTTTTTCTCTCCGGTAAACCGATAATCCAAAATCAATTTTTAAATTTTAGTTTTCTGGCTAGACTAACTACGACTATCGCCGCTAGAATAAAACAGTTTTTAAATCTGAAAAAACCCGACTCGGACTATGTTGTCTCAATGAGAATCGAATCCGATCTCAATTTCCCTTAGCAAATCCGTCGCTAAGTGTGTTCATAGGAAGTCGAATATGCTACAAGTTGATCATTCCTCCCAACTATAAATCGAAACAACATTCAAACCAACGAGCCCTTTTTGAATTTGAAAGTGTAAGGATTTTAAATGGAAAAGTTGATTGCAAATCCAAGTTTGCAAAAAATTGAGAAATATATTTGAAGTTATAAAGTGCTTTTCAATTCTCACGATCGGAATTGAGTTGTTGCTAAAGCCTTTGGCTAAAACTTAAAATAAAAACTTTATAAAAGTAAAAACCCCAAGAACAAATAAAACTAAGTACAAGATATGTTTCCAAGCTTCACCCTAGTGGGTATTTATAGCTTGAGATAACCCTAGAAATAAAGAGAATATTTAAAATAAAATACCTAAAGATAATCCTAAAAACATTCAAATAAAATAGAAAAATCAAATCCTAAATGATAAAGTGATAATTCCCAAATATTTAAATTCAAACTTAATATTAAAATCCTAAGTGTATCTCGTCCGTCCGTCCTTCTAGATGATGCTGACTGGATCGCCTTCTGGAAGCTGCTGGCTGGCTGGACTGCCAGAATCTGCCACGTCGGTCATCATCATGCCCCAAGTTATGCCCATGTGTCCAGCCTTGATTCTAGAAAATAAAAACTGCAGAACATGCTCTTTTAATGCTGATTTCTGGAAATTGAAGTCATGCACAAAAATGAATAAAAACGACACAAATCAACAATATCAAAGAATCAACAATGAGTAATTAATGATAAAATAATAACAAAATAAAACACTCATCAAAGATAAACAAAGTAAAACCAAAGAATGTCAACTAAAAATTATTTATAACTAAGAGCCGTGTCTTCCTAGACACGCTTCGCCAATGGAGAGGTTCATCATGTGACGTTTCATATGCAATGGTCTACTCCCAAAGAAAACCGACTGGTCCGCCAATAAATTCCATTACCTGACGTTTCGTAAAATATTCACGACTCTCATATAAGTGGTATGCCCTCAAAATTTCACAGATTATTAATGCAAATAACCCCCGCCTATCGGGCCCTCTTTAGCCTCCTAATGTTCGACAATGTCACTTTATAACCTTGCCTCACCTGGGAGGGCAATTGTTAGCACCTACAAACACCCACCGCCATGTGTTGAGATCAGAATGAATAAGAATGCGGACATCATAACACAAAGAACGTCCAACGATGAACGTAACAACGCACACGGACCACAGCGCACAGGATCGCTCGCGAATCGTACAATACCCTTTGCAATCTATGGCAAACAGGTAAGACTACGAGCAACATTGCGTCCCATCCGGCGACCACGTGGCTACAACACATGCCCGCTGCGGATGACGAAGTGAACCTAGGACGTCAAGTCATAGCTAGTTCAATCAACATGCCACGACAACCCAATCGTGACACCTGTCTGAGTAGTATAAAACGAGACATGCAGCAAAGAAAGGGCAATACCTTCCACTCCAGACACCGTTGACTACTAAAACGAGAGCAACATACGAACTCCGACCCGATATGACCGTCTCGACCACCGTTTGGCCACCATCTTCGGTTCCTGTACATTTTGACAATCAACACTGCTCAACCAATTTGTTTTGTTTAGAGCCACCCCTACAGCCTATCATATCACCCCACAATTACTACACCAATACGATATCAAACACATACAGTTTTAACTTGTCAAAAAACTTAATTGATACATTTAAAAAAAATCGAGTAGTTAATTGAGTGTGTTAAAAAACAAATTTAAATAATTTTGTTGGAAATGTCCGGGCGTATATATTCCTTAAGCCATAAAATTTAGATTTCAATATTACAGCTTGCATCTTGCATTTCTTATAAAAATTCAAACTGCAGTTTAATTTGTATTAAAAATTTGAATTATCGATATTTCCTTTTTGTATCAGCTCATCACTTGTTCATTTCCATCTTCTTTTTGGTTCAAATATCAGCTCGTCACTTGTACAACTTGGTTTGTTGTTTTTATATAGAGGTAATGCTTACAAATTACAACAGAAAAGAAAGTGCAGTTAGCTTCGAGAATGGGATTTTCAAAGCTTTGAAAAGCAAATGCAATAACAGGAAACGTTGGAACTTGAAGAGGCCGGCCGGCCTATATTTCTCAAGTAATAAACTATAGTCGCATAGGGAAGAATCAGTTTGGTTGAACACTAAGCTAATAATGTTATATACAAAAATCTGATAAAAATAATTGGCTTATATATAAAATAGTTCGTCTTATTGTACCAAAATATCAAGTAAACTCATGGTTTGAACCATGAATCAAATAAATCTTTATGTTACTAAACTTGTCAAATTCATGGATAATTTATATTTTAAGCCATATACGAATAACTTATATTAACGTGAACTTGAATATCTGCATTCATAAATACAATAATAGTATAATGGCAACAATCCATGAAAATAGGCAACAAAGACTTATAGAACGAGAAATTATTACATGGTCCTGGCTCACCACGTCATCCATGGTCTCATCCAATGAGGTTCATTTATTTAATGACATGTAGAAAAGAGGTGAAGATTCGCCTCGGAAAAAAATAAGATGAAAAATTATTATTGAATGGGACCATAGATGACATGGTGAGTTAGACCTATCTAATAATTTTTCCTATAGAACAAAGGAAACCCATAACCCAGATTAAAAACAGGGAAACACGGTCCCGAAGAAAGCAACCCAAGTAGCAACGGTAACCAGACAGTGAGAGGTACCTCAGGAGAGAGAATGGCGTCGAGGTCAAAGACCAACAGAGTGTTCACCAATCGGCAAGTCCTGGCAGAGGGGAGAACCCATTCATGAGATCCAAGGGCCGTGAAAGGTAGGACAACAAGGCTGAAGGACCAAACTCATCATCTTCGTGGCGAGTTCCTCACCGGGAAAGCTCGAAACCAAGACGAAGAACGCCAGAGAGAGGTCAAACCAAAGCAGATCCTAAGAGAAACAGAAAAACGGAGAAGGCAGAGAGCCTCCCCGAACATGAACCATAGCCTCCAGGATCGCGAGGAACCAATGAGCAGACCAAAGGGGGACATAAGAAAACCTAAGAGAAAAAAAAAAGAAAGCCGATAAAAAAAATGAAAGAAACAAGAAACAAACGGCCATGGTCAGAGAAAGAAAGGAAAGAACAAACCGAGAGAGAGACGGCAACTAGAGGTGACAAACGGGTCATTCGATTCGTGTCTGATCGAGTCGGCTCAAATCGATTCAGTTTAAGTTGGGTATCGGGCTGATTTGGTTGATTTTTAGATCTGTTGACTTTCGGTTCGATTTATATCATGTCGGGTGTTTTTGAGTCGGGTCAATTTCAGGTTAATGGGAGATCGATCAGTTTCAGTCGGCTTTTCAGGTTGAATTAGTTTTTTACACCCCATATATGATTTTATAGCTCATATGTTTGGCTTTTTGGTGAGTTATGCGGTAGTTCACTTCTTATCTTTCTTTATTTATTTTAATATTTTTTCTTTATTTCGGGCTACCTTCGGCAATGGTTGTTTTCAGTTCGGGCAAAATTGGTTCTGGTCTATTCAGTTCGATTGAAAATTAGTTCGAGTCTATTTTTCGTTCAACTAAAATTTAATTCGATTTTGAGTCGATTCAGTTTATTTCGAGTTTCAGATCAAATTCGGGTCGATTTTGGGTCAACAAATTTAGTGGGATGGAGGGAGTACAATTGTTTTCACATGTTCACTGCTTCTTTTGAGAATAATAAAATTATTTCTCTGATAAATCTTACATTAAAATTTTCAGAAAATACTTAAATAGAGATATTCTAAACACAAACTTCATACTTAGTTCAAAAAGAGAGAGAAGTATCTGCATACTACAAAGTTTCAACAAAATACAAAATAAGCAAACTTCATATTTAGTTTTAAGTTTCAAGTTCCAACAATTTTAACACTTAGCAATATACCATCAAAGTTCAGCACATAAAAATACATCATCAAAGTTTTAGAGAGAAATCTTTAACAAGAATAAGGTAAATGAAATTTCCATGAGTTAGTACCACCAGCCACATCAAGTTAACTCTGTATCAAAGTACCTAAGGTCTTCATCGACTTACTCCAAAATAGAATATGACATATCAATCATAATTGTTGCTTGATTGACGGTTAAATATGTCATTCCTAAATTTCAAAACATGAAACAAGTTAGCATAAGAAATATCTTGTAATACTAGCAAATCAAAGATAAAAAATAATTATGAATTAGATTGCAAAGACTAACCATCCTCCAATTCCTCCAACTCAAGAAGATTTTCTTGTATTATAAGAGGGTCTTGAGATTGACATAATTAATCTTGTGAATAAAATATATGTATAAATAATTTAATAACGGTTAACTTATAAATTAAATTTAAGGAAAATAAACCGCATTAACCATTATCCATTAACCCTTTGATTGAAGGAAAATAAACCGAATTAACCATTATCCATTAACCCTTTGATTGAAGGAAAATAAACCGAAAAAAAAATTGAGATTATAGGGAAGGGAATTGGGAGCACACACAACCACTAGGCTAAAGTCTAGCTTTGATACAAATGTCAACAATATACTATACAATCCTAAACATAAACAATTTTTATCACAATTTGACCTTAAACAACTACATATAATATCAATAATGTGGATGGGCATGGTAAACCCGACCCGACCGAGTGGTAGACAGTCTTAGACCAGAGCTAAGGTCTAAGAAAGAAGAGGGACCGTGATGTCCTTTGGGAGGGCAACAAAGTGGTGTAATCCCAATAGGGTTGCTATCAGGAATGTACTGTGAGCTCACGCGAGACCCCCCCACGTCCTTTATCCCCACATGCCTTTCCTTCTCTCTTTCAATTTCTAGTATCTCACCATATATACCCCTTCAAACCCCCCTCCACTCTTTCACACCAACTCTCCTCCTTTCCTCTGTTTTCTCCCATCAAAATCTCTCCCTTTTTTACCCTCCACCACTTCCACACTTTGAAACAATGGCCATCAACAAGAAATTCAACAAGCTGCCTCAAACAGCAGTCATCAAGCAAATCCTCAAGAGATGCTCCAGCTTGGGAAAGAAGCAGAGCTACGACGACCAAGGCCTCCCTTTGGATGTCCCAAAGGGTCATTTCGTTGTATATGTCGGCCCTAACAGAAGCAGATACATTGTTCCCATCTCTTTCTTGACCCGACCCGAGTTCCAAACCTTGCTCCATCAAGCCGAAGAAGAATTCGGGTTCGATCACGACATGGGCCTCACCATTCCTTGTGATGAAGTTGTTTTCCGGTCTCTAACGTCCATGCTCAGATGATTAAAATGGTTTAAGGTTAATGGAAGGAAAAAAAAAACACTATTTTTGGAGAAGATGAAGCTGCTGCATTGCTTCCTTCTCTGATTATATATTTCTCTCCTCGTTTTGCTTGAGTTGTTTATGTAACTCTGACCCTAAAACCCATGAAATATTATTTAATCCGTCTGGGTTTTTAGATTTGTAAATCTGGAAATTTTCCTCACTGAGGTGTGGGTTGTACATCAACTACCAATGTACCCTGTGAGAGATATCAAGGATTTTGGGGTTTCCCATTGCCATTTAATTTTCTCTGCATCTTTGTTCTCACTAGGCGCACGTTCATCAGTTTTCAAGGCTTTGTCTCTTAGCTTTACACTCTCTCTTTTTCACATTTTTTTAATGTTTATGGATAACGGTTGAGCTGTTAACGGCCGACTGTTAAAAAACGACATCAACCAGACTGCTCACTGGAATGTTTTGGCCGAGATGAAGGTATGACATTCATCAAACAAAACCCAGCAACATCAAAACAAAAACCTTAAGAATAAGAGTGGGAAATGAGTTAGAAACAATGGGCAACTTTGCTTTTGTAAGTTTTAACTAGAGATTTTCATTACAGTAAACTTTGTTTGATTTAGTAGATTTGTAAGGCAAAAAAGCTAGTAAAATGTTGTTACCAATTGTCCATCGGTCATTTCCAACTTACCATTCTTTGAAAGTTTCAGCTATTTTCCTCAGCATGTTGCAGAGATCTTCTTACAGGCAGCATCTAAACATCGGAGTCCGTGAAATGTTTTTTTTTTTTTCATTTGGTTGATTCCATCGAAAATTCACTTTTTTTTATGGAATTGATGTTTTCCTTTCAAACTCAGAATTGTTGAAACCGCCATGCAAATTGATCGATCAACATCCATCAAGGATTGCCATGTGATGGGACCCACTAACAGACAAATCTAGAGTGTATGGAGATGATGATCAGATCAGGGACCAGCAATGGCGTCAGTCAAGTCTAGTGGGTGGACTCATCACAAAATCGGACGCCTCTGCAGATGATTACTTGCCTATTTTAGTTATTTTCCTCACTAATATGTTCAGATTTTTTTGGTTTGATCATTAAAAAATTAAACAAATTCCTTTCAAATTCAGAATATTATTGACAAATCTTTAATTTTTACTATTTATTTTCTTTCAAACCAAACAAAATTTAAAACTAAAAACAACTTTTTAAAACCTTCTAATATTCAAACCCTTCAAATCCATTAAAGCAATCAAACGTATAAATTTTGGACAAAAATCTTCCGCCCCTCTTCGATGTATTTTTCTATGTCTCAATACTAAAAAATTAAATTTCAAGCCTTAATATTAAATTCTAAATCTAAACCATACGCTCTAAACCCTAAAAAATATATCATACCCCTAATTCCCTAAATCTTAAACCATGACATTAAACATTAACCTAAACCTTAAATCTATTTTTTTTAGTACGAGACATAAATATGAGCACCGAAAAGAGGTAGAGAATTTCTATTCATAAATTTTACCAAATTCACATTAATTCTTTTTATAAGATTTTTATCTCCAAATTTGACATCAAATGAGTAAATCACCAAACACTAAACCACATTATACAGCCACAAAATTGCAACTATAAAATCAAATAACTCTAGAATTTCCCACTAATATTTATCTTTATTTCACCAAAACTGAGCAATGATTTCTTTTTCATTTTCTTCTCAAACCCAAACTCATATGCATTTCCCCCAGAAAACGTTTATCAAACAAAACAGCAATGACAATCTTGTATGCCAATTGCATAATTTATGCAAACCAAAAACGATTGAAAGAAGAAATCCAAATTCTCAATTAAACTGAAAAACCTCCAGCTTCTCTTTACTCCACTCTCAGTCAAATTTTCTGTTAAAAATAGCTCTTAAAGAGAGTAAAACGATCCACAAAGGCATGAACATTTTTGTGTTTTACCCAGGGTTGTTCTTCGTAACTGTATTATATATATGAAAAATGAGGGAGTTTGTTCGGTGCCCAAAATCTTTTCGATGAAATGAGAGAAAAGGATTTGTGTTCTTGGAACAATTTGATATCTAGTATGCTAAAATGCGAATGCTTAAAGAATCAAAGAAGCTTCGAAAAATTGTATATATTTTTTAGAGTCGGGACTAAATTAGTATGATTTGTAAATGTTGAGGCTAAATTCAGGATAATACAGTGATCCGTCCAATCGATAAATCGAGCATGAGTCCATTAAATGATGGGATTAGAATCTTACCGAAGATCATGCTTTTAAGGCTATCTTACTTTTTTCGGTCCATTATCTAATCTAACAAAGTAGAATTCCAATAATTTATTCTTCTTTTTCTATTTTATTTGTTGGACCACACTTGCTACCAAAATATTAATACAATTACCGTACTGACCGGACACTACGAACCTTAGGTGGCAAATTGGCTTTTGGTTTTGTTTATGTATAAAGGGTTTTAACTGTTTCGGCTCTCCCTTATTTAAATCAATAGAAGCGGCCGTTGAATATGTTGCATTGTTAGTTGATCGTTTAATTTGCTTAGGCACTAGGCTGCTCTGATCTAACTCAAATTAATTTTAACCCTAAAAAGTTCAGATTCGAGTATTCTTGTATGCATAATTTATGTGTGTTTTATTAAAAGTTAAAATTAAACAAATATTATCATGAAATTACATTAAGAAGATTAATTTTTTATTTAGTAGTTTTTTAAAGATAAATTACATAAATAATCACTTATTTATATAATATTTTTTAATTGAGCCACCTAATTATAGAAAAGTTATAAAGTGAATTTTCTATTAAAATAATAAACGAGAGATGGAACTAATAAAATAATAAATTTAGTCATAAACATTTTCAATTAATTTTTTCTTCCCTCTCGTTCTGTTCCTCTCTTATTCTTCATCAAAACTTAAATATGAAAAAATATAATTTCTTTTTTCTTAATAAAATCCCTAAATTGCTTTTTATTCCTTGTCACCTCTTAAATTCATGAATTGATAACTAAACCTCAGTGTCTCATAGGGTTGTGAAAAATTCAACAAACCGAAAATCGAAATATGAAAAATCGATCCAAAAAGTTGGTTAATCGAATTGAAAAATTGACTTTGTTTGATATATAATCCAAATGGATTGGATATTTGGAAAAATAGGGCACCTTTGGGATTTACGGCAAAATCTACAGTGCATGGTGAAGTCGCCACCTGCAGATAGCGTCTTGGGTGAAGACGCTATCTGCAGGTGGCGACTTCACCATGCACTGTAAATTTTGCCGTATATCCTAAAATATAGCCCAACGTTCCTCAAATCCCAAAATATTATTTGGGATTGTATTATTCCCAAAATAGGGCTGAAAAATTAGTTTTTGGTATTTTTAAAAAGGTTAAACCGTTAGAAAAGTGTCTAAACCATACATTTTTTTCCAGTTAGGTGCATGAACTATTTTTTGGAATAAATAAGCGCCTAACATTTTATTCCGTTACTCAAATAAGGTTTTTCTGTCACAGCCGTTAAAAAAATTGTTATTCAATCAGAACATGACACGCAGCCAATTTCTCTTATTTTCTTTATTTTTATTTAAAAAACTCATAAAATCACTAATTTTATAAAAAAATAATTTCTCTAAAACACCTTAAACCTTAACCCTAAATACATAAATCCCTAAATTCCTCCCATCCCACCACCTATTCAACCACCACCAGCCACCCCATACATTCGTCGGACCACCACGACTAAAAATCACATCATCACGTCGTACAAAATCGATGAATGAATCGTGAGATACACGACGCTTGGATGGTGAACGGTGAACTAACGACGTGTGGGGATGCCAGATGATGATGGAGATGTGATTTGACGGTTTGATTGAAAGAAATTAAAACTTTGGAAAATTTTAAAGAAATTCATTATTTAAAGAAATTCATAAATAAAAAAAACAGTCCACATGTCATGTTCTGATCGGATGACAAATTTTTTTAATGGTTGTTGACGAAAAAACCTTATTTGAGTAACGTAATTAAACGTTAGACACCTATTTGGCCCAAAATTGGTTTAGGCACCTAATTGGAACAAATGTATAGTTTTGGCAATTATTTTAAGGTTAAGCCTATTTAAAATTTTATTTCAGTTTGGTTACGATTCATAATTTTTTGCAGAATCGAATAATCGATCTGATCAATTATCTATAATAATTACAAATTTTATGCATTAGAATATCATGTAGCCCAATGATTTTGATATTCTTTAGATTCTCTAAAGAGTTTTTGGTACCAAGTTCGATTGCTGAAAATTATGAACCTTTAATATTGTTTTCTAGTTGTTTTTACACATTTTTGCTCGACAAAATTAAGATTTTATTCATAAATTTATAACCCACAAAGTTGTTTGTACACCGGAGAGTTTTGCTTATCATGTCACCAAATTTAGTCAGACTTGAAATTACACTGCACGTCGGTTTACATTTCCAACACGAATCTTGCAAGGGAATTTGCCGTATATACATGGCGAGTTCAAAAACCAATTAAGTTGTATAAAAACAACTTATATATTTGTCATTTTGCACAACACTCAAAAAAATCCACTAATCTCTCTTTCAATTCAATTTTTTCACAAACTCAAACAACATCGTTTTACAATGGCACCATCACCAATCTCAGCAATCGTATACTACGATGGAAACTATATGAGAGATAACAGCAGAGAAAACTTTGAGTCTAAAAACTTTTTTCATATCAAATTTATTTGTATAGTTTTTATTAAAAACGCTACAATCGAAAATCAAACGGCTAGTTCTTGTCGGGCGTAACAGACCACTACTAGCTCTCTATTACAGGTTCCAGACATCCTTCATTCCAGTCACGTATGCCACGATGAGAATTGTAAATCAATTTGATGTCGAAGCAATGGTCGACATGCATATTGGGTACGGAGCGTAGATGTGTCATTTGTATGCAAATTTTAGTGAAGAATTACCAGTTGACAATGAAAACTGAGTTGCAACTCAGGCGACAACATATGATTTTAGCTCTTTAATGGGGGATTATAATCTTGGCATTATTGCTTATACCCATGCGCTTAATGATGAACCTGGATGTTCAACAGTACGACACTCATCTGCTAACTTCTTCGACCTAAACATCGAGCAACCATCAACTCAGCATTCGACCTTTAACCCTTACATTGATGGGCAACAATCGAGAATTGGTAGATTAAGTTTTTTAAGGGGCCGACACTGTTGTGCAATATCCTTCGATCTAAATGAGCCAACTTATGCTCCCCATAATTTTTCCCTGGGTCCACATCTACGGATTTTGCTGATAAAGGTTACTTATCCCTAGAAGAACCAATTCAAGAACTTGGGCCCGACGGCGTTGAGTTTGGGTTATTTGTAAAGCCTGAAGATGATGATATCGGTTTCACCTTTGAAACTAAAAGTGACACTGATGATGATGATGACATCCGCGAAAACTTCAATGAAAATTAATTGGGACTTGTTGCATGCATTAGTGTCCACACACCATACGAGCCTAAATTGTACATGCACGACATCGACTTGATGGTAATAGACATAGCAAAGTTCCCTGACGTGGGTTTCGGCGATTCTTACTTTATCATAAAAAAGAAGAATTGTGGCTCAAGATGTAGTTTAGAACAAAAGATGAAGCAAAAGCTGCTGTTAAAAATTACAACATACGTAATAGTGTACATTCCAAGGTGATGTACTTGACATCATAGAAATACGTATGTGAATTTAAATAGAAAGCGGTACAAAGATGCAACTGAAAGGTCTGGGTCCAAAAAAAGAAAAGATAACGTTTGAGAGATCACAATATACAATGGCCCTCACGCATGTTATGTCGTTGGTTACAGACAGGATCATCCAAACTTGAATTTAAAACTCATCACCGAAAGTGTCCAACCATTGTTCAGACAAGCTTTAAAGTCACTGTTTCTACATTAAGGGCTCATGTTACATCAGTATACGAATATACTCCATCATACAAAAGGACTTGAAGGGGAAAAATAAGGCAATCATGAATTTTTATGAGGAATGAGACGCTTCTTACAACGAGCTCCCAACTTGGATAAATATCATAAAGAAATGCAACTGCGGAACGGACATAGATCTAGAAACTGAACCATACTACAAGGACAATCACGTGGTTCCTGATGTCTGCCAATTTTAATGACTTTTCTGAATATTTCCTCAGTGTATTAATGCGTACAAGAACTACAAGTATGTTTTGCAGATCGATGACACATTCTTGTATGAAAGATACAAGCAAGTCTTGCTGTTAGCCGTTGTTCAAGATAGCAATCACAAAACAATACCCATTGAATTCGCATTTGTGCCCATAGAAAATACTAAATTATGAAGGTTTTTCCTCAAAAGCTGCTCTATTACATTATACAAAATGATCGAGTTCTCTTGATCTTAGATCGAGGAGGTGAGATAAAGTCAACGATCAAATATTTGGGCAGTCAGTTTCAATCTCCAAACATTAAACATTGTTTCTGTATACCCTATATTGCCTTAAAGTACCAAGGGCGGTTTAAGAAGGACAATGAACGCAGGCTCGTTATACGTATATGTATGTATTAAGATTTGTTGTATTTATCATTACTTTCTGTATAAATCATTTGTGTACTACGTCGTGTCTTAGGATATGAACTACTTCAACACAAGAACAAATGCTTGAATACTTACGGGAGATGAATCTTGAGGGCTACAAGCACGTTGCAAAAATTCCCAAGGAAAAATGGATCAATGTATACGATGGCTGTTTTAGATATGGCCACATGACAACCAACTTGGCTGAGGCAATCAATTCTTCCTTGAAGGGGGTTTAAAATTTACCAGTGATCGCCATCATAAAGCTATGTACTTTCGTTTGGCCAAGCTTTTTGCAACCTTGGGGAAAGAAGTTGTCGTAATGCAGAAACAGGGCCGCACATTCCACCCGAAGATACGAAGAGAAATTCAAGACCACGTTGTTAAATCCAGCGGGTTGCATTTACTGCCAATGTCGCATAACGAAAATTATTTCCGTGTCTCAGAGATACCATGCCTTATGCATGGTTATGATACAACATCATACAAGATGAATTTTGAACACATGTTGTGCGATTGTGTGTACTTTCAAGCACTCAAGACTCCATGCGGGTCATCGCTGCATGCTCCGCTGCTAGGCTCGATTACAAGGAATATGTGGATCCTGTATACTGGCTTCATTCAGTATTTAAGGTCTATAAAATGGAATTCCCACTAATCGGCAACGAAACAGAATGGAATGTTGAGCAGACATGGCCCACAATTTTACTTGACCAAAGTCTGCGAAGGCAAAAAGTAGGACGTCCAAAAGCCACAAGGATTCAAAATGCTATGGACGACATGAGTCAACGAGAGCCTACTAGACAACCTAGATTATGCGAAAATTGTAGACTTTCGGGTCATTGAATGCCAAACTATCCACATCTAACATAAATCTGTTGTTTTATTTTTATACTAGGTACCCATGTTTTAACATAAATCTTTGTATGAAACTTTACTTCACTCTAACATTTCACTACTGCATAATTTATATAAATGGGTTATAGTATTGAAATTAAGTACTAAAATTAAATAATTAAATTAAACTTTTACATTTTGTGCATTAAAATACATAAAGGGTTAAAAAAACTTTTACAAAAAATTATATCATTCTTTAATTATGAACTATCAATTTATTAAAATGTATGATTTATTCATCTAAATTAAGGCACAGGGCTACAAAACTTTTACAAAAATTAAATTAATCCTATACGAAACTCGTTGTGTATGCACGATGAGTTCAATGCATTCCAAATGCCATTATGTTTAGGCCTAGAACGCTGTTAAGGCAGAGGGAACTCGCCGTACTTGCACGACGAGTTTTGTTTAGGATTAGGTTAATCACCTGATTAAGATTTAAATCAGATATTTATAAAAAATGAAACTCGCCGGAAGCCTACGGCGAGTTTGAAAAAAAATTAATACTCCATCTGTCCCACTCAATATGTCCCTTTTGTGTTTTGAAATTGTCCCACTTAAAATGTCTCATTGAAAAAATCAACAACTTTTATAAGGCACATTTCCCTTTATACCTTTTTTTAGTTTCCCAACAAAATAAAATTTAACTTTTTAAGGATAAAATTGTCATTTCAATTATTTTACATCATTTTTCTTACACAAACTTTTTCTTCCTAAAACTGTGTGAAAAGTCAACAATAGACAAAATAAATGGGACGGAGGGAGTATTATTTTGGAACTTGTCGTACATACGGCGAGTTCACTGTAATAGTATTAGTTTGGGAAATATAGAATTTTAAATCCTACTTTGGTAAAAATAGAACCTAACGGTCCTACTTTTGTCTTTAAGCCCAATAAAATTACTATGCATTTAAAATTTTGTGGTTGATATTAGTCCTACGTCTATCGGGTTTTTTCATGTAATCGATTAGTTTTTTATATTATTATAAATATATTTAATAATTAAAAAATAATATATTAACCCAATTAAAATTCAATTATGAATTTGAAAAATGGATAGTTGACTGACAAAACTAGTCTAAACTAAATCTAAATTACTTTAAAAAATGAATTAATCAAAACTTGTTTAATAGAACGAGTCGATTGAATCGAATTAATTTTAGGCATAACGCTAAAAAATACTCCTAAAGTTTGACTGGATAATTATTTTAGTCTCTATTTTTTTGAAGCACTTTATCAACTTTTTATTTTAAACCAGTATGACCCTTATGTGGATGAAAAATGTTAGTCGACTAATAGTAAATGACTTTAAATGACATGACAAACTTACATGTCATTGCACGTTGACATAGCAGTATCATATAAATAAATGTGTTTACTTGACAGAATAAAATATCAATCTATAAAATTATATAAAATATAAAACTATTTTTTTTGACATGTTATTCTGTCAAGTCATTTCAAGCTGTTTATCGTCACTTGACTAACAATTTTCATTCATTGAAGGGTCGTTTTGACCCAAAATGAAATGTTGAGTATTAAAGTACTTTAAAAAAATAAATACCAAAATAATTATTCACTCAAACGTTAGATATATTTCTTTAACATTATGCCTTGATTTTAGCGTACTTATACTCCACTAATTTATCCCTAACAACCTTAGATCAGATGCAATGGCTGATTTCTACCCAATGGATTCCTTAAAAGATTCCTTTTAGAAACAAATAAACAAAGAAAACCTTATTGGAGCGACATCTTTCTTGGGAAGATTTTGTGGTGTAATGTTTGACCATGGCAGAAGTTTCGCGGATCAGAGTTGAACAACATGGGGGCGATGGCTCTCCCTAGCTTCGACTTTTTAGAACCAGCCCTACTACACGAGAACGACAAATAAAAAATAAATAAGCCAAGCCAGTTTACGTTATTTGTCCTTCACTGCATCAGGTTGCAGTGTTTTCTTAAAACACGTATCCAATCCTCAACTGACATGCAAATTTCGGTTCTTGCATCTCATGGCACTTCTTTCGGAAATTCTAGGACGAGGCTGTTTAGGTGATATCAAAATAAGACCCTACATAAATTCTTATTAAAATGCTAAGAATTTATGTAGGATTGATTAATAATTTAAATAGAATCGAAATTCTTATTAACTGGATATGAATTTGTATAACTACATAAATTCTTATCATCTGAGTAAGAATTTGTAATGATTTTACCTTAGGTAAGAATTTGTGTTCTTACATTATAACCTAAGTTCTTTCCCAAATTGTAAGAATTTGTGTAGATTGTAAGAATTTGTGTAATTACACAAATTATTATTAACTGATTAAGAATTTATGTAAATCCGCCTCATTTTAGTTGCACTTTAAGGGTGCCTCACCTTAGAATTTCCGCACTTCTCAACATTACTACTCCTACATACATAGAATACATACACACCATGCCTTGAAACCCTAGCCAAGATGATTTTGTTTTTACACTTTTGCTGTTTGCTTCACTCAAAGTTCGGGTAGTGTTATATCCAGTTAAATAAAGTCAAGTCAAAAAGATTTGAGTTAGTTGAGTTGATGAGTCTTATTTTATAATTTAAACTTTATTTTAAAAAGATTTATAGTCAAGTTTATGAAATCTAAGTCGAGTCGAGTTATTCAAATTTCTGTTCAAATTTAGTTATAAATATTTATGATGTTATTATACTAATCAATCCAATTTAAACAACTTTTTATAATCATATACCATATACATATATATTCTCTCATGTTTTTATGTGATATTCATATATTAGACAAAGTTGAGAGACTCGACTTAAACTTGAAAATTGATCCACTAATTACTAAAAAAATTCTAGTTATTCGAATTTCGTTTTTATAACTTAAACTTTATTTGAAGTTTTTCTAAGTCGAGTTTATGAAATTATGGTTTGAGTTAAGTTAAGTCGAGTTATTTCATGTCGAATCAAGTCAACAAATTCCATTTTACAAGTCAAAAGCCAAGTCTTATTAGCCTCTACTCAAAGTCACACAACTTTGCTTTGTCTATACACGTGTTCGTCGGGTATAAAATCCAATATTTAATTTTAAATTAATCACGGTTTATTGATTTGAGGTGTCAAGTTTCAAGTTGGGATTTACAAGTTAGTTATGTGATCACCAACTTTCTTGGTTAACTATACCGATCAACCACAATTTCAGCCTCGTTCTCCTTCATGGTTTACTTAATTAGTACGTGAATGGAATTACAATTTACATTAATAATGCTTATAATCTTGACTAGAGATGCATTTAACTCAAGATTTAAAATGGCTTTTAAGTATTCTTAGCTAAAACATCAACAAATATTATATTAACGAGGGACCAACATCAATCAAATTCATGAAATGAAGACAAAGTTCACATGTATAATAGTATATATGATAGGTGACCTTTCGGAAAAGGTTTTAGCTATTAAAAACTTGCAACAAATATTATGAGTAATAGATTAGGATTGGTGAATTTTGTGGGACTTTGTTCTTCCATGTCTTAACAATGGTTTTACTTTTTTGTTCTCCCTTCATCTTGTCTCCTTTAGCCACTTAGTTTATCATAAAAGTAAGGTTTTTCACACATGAATTAGCTGCATATATACGTCCAAAATCCTCACATTAAGGACAATAATAATAATAATAATAATAATAATAATAATAATAGCATATTATAGTATGTTGATACATGACTTTATCGAAACTTAACACAACATATATGGGGTGATTGTGAGTACCTATTAGGAAGAGAAAAATCAACTCAAGGTCTAAAACAAAGGATAGATCAATAAGAGAACTGAGAATCCATTAATTGGAGCAGTGGCGGAACGTGGTAATATAGTTTGAGGGGTCAATTTAATTTTTTTTATAAAATAAAAGGTTTAAACTGATTTTTTTTAAAAAAATTTAAATGATTTAATTTGTATTTTTTAAAAGTTTGATGTCTAATTAGAGTTTTGAAATTTGAGAGGCTTAACGAGAGCTTTTAAAAATTATAGGAAGAATTTAGTTAAGAATATTCAAAAATTTTAAAGTTCAGTATGAATTTTTAAAAATTTTGTGGGGGCTAAATTAATTTTTTTAAAACATTAAGGGTTAAATTTTAAATTTCCAAAATTTGAGGGTGTAGTGGCCCTTCACAGGTCTCCGGCACGTTCCGCCACTGAATTGGAAGGTCAACAATAAGTCTAACCTTAAAAAAGAACTTGTTAGTCTCAAAATTTGATTGTTGGAGCTCAAGCTCGACTCATATATTAAATTTGACTTAATTTTTTTATCCAATCGTATTTTTTAAATCTAATAATTTTATCCAAACTTTTCCAATCTCATACCTATCTTAAGATTTGGATGGTAACCCGACCCATAGAAAGGTTCACAATCAAAGACAATATTAAGTATAAATATGAAAATGTGAAGGCAATGATGATAAATTTGAACCCAAAAGCACTCTTTTCTGAAGAGTTTTACCTTAAACTCTCCTGTGCCCGAGAATACCCTGGGTTTACCACCAAAAATTTCAATGCTGATAACATACAACCAAATATATATGTATAATAAGCTAAAAATAGAAAAGGGTTTCAGGATTGTAATCACTACCTAGAACTCCATGTGATTGCATCAAATCAAGTGGTTACAATGTCACATTAGATTTGAATGTTCTGCATGATTGAAGGGCACAATCCTTTTTCCCTTGATAAATCTTGATTAACAAGTCGATTAATGGAGGACCTAATCTCTGCTTTAATCATAGGAAAGTAAGTGAACCTGATCATAAATATACAAATTATTCACCTTTAAACTGCATGCTTAGATTAGCTACAAGCCAGTATACACAAACTTGCAAGAAAATCAGTGCTTGAAACAAACAAAAAGAAAAGAAGTTTTCAATCATATTACATGAGAAATCTTGTGCATAAATAAACCCCTAAACCTCACAAGATTATATATGTATAAGTGGATCATAACCCATCTATTGGATGGGTGAAATGGATGGATGGGATTAAAAGTTGAAAATAAAGATTTTTTTCCCGTCCATCCATTTCACCCATCCAACAATCATGAATTAGTGTAAAACTAATTGAATTTTGCATAAGGATCCACTTACACACAATGTAAAAGTCATAGTTTTACACGTTTATTTGGATCGTTGGATGAGTGAAATGGTTATCTCAAATTAACTCCTTACTTTTTTTTTCAAGTGAATATCTTCGCATATCCTACTATTAATCTCATCCATCCATTTCACCCATCCAACGATCCAAAAAATATGTAAAACTTAAAACTCTTACAATGTGTAAACAGATCCTATCCCATTATATATATGGTTAGGATCCAGTTACACACAATGTAAAACTATGAGTTTTACACGTTTTTTGGATCGTTGGATGAGTGTAATGGATGACAGGTATTAACTACTTATTTTTTTCCAAGTGATAATCTTCACATATTCTACTGTTAAACTCAATCATTCATTTTACTCATCCAACGATCCAAAAAAAGTGTAAAACTTAAAAACTCTCACACTGTGTAAATGGATCTTATCCCATATATATAAATATATATATATATTCGACTAACTAACGCTTGGCAAACAATTGAAGAATTAATGTAAACATTCCAGAAAATAATGCCAAGTGTAGGTCTTTTTGCGTGCAACTATACACGGTCAACAAGTAATACAGCAGTAAGCTGAGTATCGTATCATAGGGATTTTCCAGGAATTAAATGCCATGATATTTTACTTATGAATAAGAACAAATGAGTTGAATTGGATTTTGAATTTTGATTAAGAAAATGACTAAGGGAAATGCAGTGAAAATACAGACAGATTGGCAAATAAATGTATTCAAATGGATGGTAGACGTTGGCAAGGGATGTATGGATTCTACGCTGGCAAAGACATCAATTAATAACTTTCAGCCTTGGTTTTATTGTCGAGCAGATTTTAAAGAAGAATTGCCTTTATCGATGGCAATACCCTAAGTTAATTAGGATTAACTTCTATATGTCTATAGTGATATTTCTCAATAATTAACTTGGAAAAAGTTTTAATCTTTACTCATAAGGAGTAGATTCACTTTTGAAGTAAGCTCATCTACTTGAACATCTTCTATCAAAGTTTCTCTCCTTAGTACCTGTCAATTAATCGTTATCTCCTAAGTCTGTTAAGATATTAAGGGATATAAGCATGCAATGCCAACTGTCGTGTGGCAAAGAATTTAAGCAAATTAAGCACTAGCAGAATAGACAAATATGCCAAGGAAGTCAATTATTAAAAACTAAAAAAATAGCTAAGCCTTTATCGCAAAAACATCCCCAGCCAACTTAAAAGAACTAGTTCGTGGCTGGGGGAACCATCAACACATCATCGTTTATAAACATCATCATCTTAAATGAAATTAAAAACAAAGAGAAATAGACAATGAAGAAGATCCGTCGATGCATCCATTCAATGGATCCAGAGCTCTCGGTCTAAGACTGGTCGAACCACGGGTTGCCCTCTATCTTCTTCCTTCACCACGGTGTAGCCTCTCCTTTCGTTCATCGATCAGCTCTCTTTAAATAGGCACACATGGAAACCCTATATTAGGTTTGAATCTTAAAAGTTAGCTATGCATCAAAATATGTGCATTATCCTCTTATCCTCCTTTTGAATTTTAAGGCTGACATGTTCTTTGACCAACGACTACTGACCGGGCATCGGTCATCTTTCGATTGCCAACCAAACGTGGCAATTCTCATCCTACTTTTTCCATCAGCGCTCGAAATTTCTCTTCTGGCTTTCTGCTGCTCTGGCTTTCTATTCTGCTATGCCAAACATGTCCTGCTCCTAACCTGCCACCAAAGCAAGAAAATACTCCCTTATTCTGGCAAAAGTGGAGCTATGTGCTTATTTCTTTTCAGCATGGGCTTCGAGACAACAATAGAGGCCTTCACATCGTGAATGGCCTCTTTTATTATCCTCATTGGCTCAGATGCAGAGGGGGCTACGAGAGTCGCAGATAAAGCGGGGGTAATAGGTGACACATCGGTCTTGGCAAGAACTCTCTCATCAGACTCTTGTGAAGTCTTAGTCTTAGTAGATTTAGCTTGGACAAGTAAAACAGGGACATTTGCATTGGATTACTGGGTTAGAGTATGAGCAGACTAGGGCTAGGCGGTATTCTTTCTGGTGCAGTGAACTTAACTGGGAACTGTGGCAAAAGATCGATGGCAATGCCCTCAAGGGTCATTTTAAGGGCTCGATCCTTGGCTCCAATGTATTTCCAGAGCACTAAATTATACTTCTCTAGCTTATAAAGAATGAGCTCTTGTCACTGATGAATCTGGGAAAGTAATGCTAATAAGTCAGCTGGCATCGCTGTGACAGGTTCTGCCTTTGGAATCTTGGCAGTAGACACCGTCTCAATAGCCTTTCCTTGCCTTTCTTTTTTTCCCTGGCAATCAATTGGCTCAACAGAGCAGGAGTAATGGCTCCCTTGCATTTTTAGGTGTTGTCAGAGTCGACTTTTGGCACCTTATGAAGCCTGCAAATTTTAGAGATTAATGAAGGAAAAACCAAACTGTCATTTCCCTTACCAGCACACTTGTAGGTTTCGTCTATGATCAAAAGTCCCACATTGATTTTTCTCCCCATCATGATTGAATGCAACAAATCCATTCGCTCCTCTAAAATAGTCTCATTGTGCGTAGTTGGCATAAGATTTGCCTTTAGGAAATGGTTTCATCCCCTCGGCTGTGGTTTTAATGCCAACAAGTTTCACGATTCTTTTTCTCTTAGACGAGGTGTTATACTTCGTGCCTAGTTCACATAAATCCTTCAAGAGTAGCTGTTTGGTGGCAGAATCCATAGACTACACAAATACATAATGTTCTTCCCTTGCACCATCCAAATTAAACAAGTAAATAACATGTCCTTCATCAAATCGAACGCACGTACCTCGCACAAATAGAAAAGATGAGTTATTGGTTGTGAGGTGGGCATAGAATTAGTGAACAATGGTGGAGTCAACCCCCACTAGTTGTTGGCAAAAGGTCTCCCATTTGTGCTTCTTGACGATGGCAACCACTTTCGGCGAGAATCCTAAAGTTGGTTCATTCTTGAAATCAAATATTTTCTCGTAGCAGAAAGTACGAGCAACATAATTCTCTTCATACCTTTTCTTGATTTCTTCATTGAAAAAGATTTAAAGAGGCGCTGATGAGAATGCTATGGAAAGAGATTGAGAGGAAATGGAAAATAAAAAATATGAGGGAAAATATTGGTTTCTTGATTTTCTTTGCATGCGAGAAAAAATAAAAAGATAGCAAAGATTTAGCTTAGGGGAAGATTGGGGTTAAATAAGAGGAAATGGAAACTGTTGAGTTGGTTTAATGGTGAGGTTAGTGAAGATAATGATGGTTGTGAGAGTTATGCGTGTTTGGGGACGTGAGATGATGATGTGTTTAGGATTTAATTGAGTTGACGGCGCGAGAAAGGGAAAAGGAAATGAGACAGGGTAAAAATTTAAATTTTGAAAGTTTAAACTAGGCAGCTAGGGTTTTTCTCGCTTCAGCAAAAATTTCTCTTCCTTTGGGCCTAACTCGCATAAGGTCCATGTGTTATCTGATCTTATAATGCTGGCTTGTCTTGGCAAACTGCTTTGGAAAAATGTCATGCACTAATACTCACAAAAACCTTTCAAAGCAGAAAAAAAATATAAATAAATAAAATAAATTACCAAAAAAAGAAAAAACAACTACCTAACTATTTACACTAGTCAAATGATGATGCGGAAATTTACTGAATCTCCTCCAAGAGAATAATCTCCTTGGCATTCCCCTGACTCCCTTCCAAATAATGCTTCAATCTCTTGCCATTCACTTTGAAAATTGTCCCCGTTTTCAAGTCTTTAATATCTACTAGCACACAACAACGAATGATCTGGTCGTCACATTACTTGAACAAGAATAGCTCATCCCAATAATATTGTTGGATATCTCTCAAAAATCGCTTATTGGCATTACTTGGCAAATCTAATGGCAATACTTTGCTAACTAGGTAGTTGACTATGTCTGAATACATGGGAATAGTAGTGATCACAAGTAAATGTTCATAAGGGAAATCTTCTCTAATGGCGGCTGTGTTGCCATCGTCATGGTGGTGCTCTAAACGAGATAAATAATCAGCTACCTAATTCTCACTCCCTTTCTTTTCTTGAATCTCGTGGTCAAACTCTTGCAATAAGAGTGTCCGTTAGATTAGTCTAGGCTTGGCGTCTTTTTTTGCCAACAGATACTTGCGTGTCGAGTGGTCTGTGTACACTACAACTTTACTACCCACCAAATATGATCTAAATTTGTCAAACACAAAGACAACTGCAAGAAACTCTTTCACAGTTGTTGTGTAGTTAAGCTGGCCTCATTCAATGTGCGACTGGTATAATAAATGGTATAGAAAATTTTGTCACGCCTCTATCCTAACACAGCTCCAATGGTACAGTCGCTGGCATCACATATAAGTTTGAATAGCTTATTCTAATATGGTGCCACGACTATGAGGGCATTATTTAACTTGTCTTTTAATTCCTAAAAAGCTTTCAAACAAGAATCATCAAATGCAAATGTGGTATTCTGTTCTAAAAGTAAGCATAAAGGTTTAGAAATTTTTTAGAAATCTTTAATAAAACGACGATAAAAACCTACATGTCCCAAAAAACTTCTAATACCTTTGACACTTATAGGTGGTGGCAATTGTTTGATTACTTCTACATTTGCATTGTCTACCTCTAGGCCTTCCTTGGTCACTTTGTGTCCAAGAACTATGCCCTCCTTCACCATGAAGTGGCACTTTTCCCAGTTCAAGACCAGGTTGGTTTCAATGCATCTTCGTAGAACAAGTTCTAAACTTTAAATGCATTCTCAAAACTTTTTTCATGCTAATCCTCCAAAATGATTTTGTGCATGCATATTGTTGGGGCTCGATTGTTTTGCCATGGTAATCCTCCAAAATGATTTTGTGTATGCATATTGTTGGGTTTATCCTTCGGACATTAGCCAAGGTCCACCCAAGGCTTGCTTGAAATTTCCCATTGTTTCTAGCAATCTCTCATCCAGGTCATTAGTCAAATCCGCAGCAATGATCATTGGAAAAGTAGAAATTATCTCCTAGGTAAACATATTTGAGGTAACTTGGCAAAGGTTTCAGCTCCAGTTCCAGTGGCTCCTTTATAGATGGTTTGAGTGCCTTGATTTCTCTGCCAGCCAACTCAAGTGGCTTAGATCATCTAAAATAACTCATGACTTCATTCTGCATGGTTGGTTCTTCAGATTCTTCACTCATCAAATCGTTATCATCCAATTCTCTAGTATCATCATCTGTGTCTTGACAAATCTGTGATATGTCTAGATTAAAAATAGACTTTATCAGCTCAATATCTTGGCATTCCTCAAGTTCATCTACACACTTAAGAGCTTGAAATACGTGAACTGTAACCTATTGGTCATTTATACGCATAGTAAGCTCACGTTTTTTAACATCAATTAAAGTCATACCCGTGGCAAGAAATGATCTTCCCAGAATTATTGGGACATTATCATCGGCCTCATATTCTAAAATAATAAAATTAGCTGGGAATATAAATTTATCTACCTTTACCAACACATCCTCAATCTTACCCTTGGGATATGCATAAGATCGATCTGCCAGCTGAAGTGTTACTGTGGTAGACCTTGCTTCAATTTCAAGCTTTCTGAAAACTAACATTGGTATCAAATTGATGTTGGCTTCCAGGTCATACAGTGCTTTACCCATGAATCTATTTCCAATTGTCCAGAGAATAGTGAAACTTCCTAGATCTTTTATTTTTGATGGCAATTTGTTGGTTATCATTATATTGTATCCTTCAGTAAGAACAACCGTCTCGAAGTCACCCAGCTTTCTCTTTTTGGAGGAATTTGTTTGAGAGCTTCTACTAATGGTATATTAATTTGTAGTTGTTTAAGGACTTCTAAGAAGCGTTAAAACTATTGGTGTTATTTGTGTTTTTGAAGCCTTTGTGGAAAAGGTGGTGGTGCATAGGCAAATGCTCACTTCTTTTTTCTCTACTTCTTTGGGTTCATTTACTGGCACCATTTTCTCATCCTGGAAAATAGTTGATTGTTTGACAGGTGTTTTCTTCTCAAAGTGTTTACCACTCCGAAGAGTGAATGCTTTGTATTGTTTATTCTTTTTCTATCGAGCATCTTTTGTATAGCTTGGCAAAGTTCCCTTGGGCCTGTTACTGAGTTCATTGGCAATCTACCCTAGTCGAACCTTCAAGTTTCGCATAGATGCGGCTAGGATATGGACAGTCGCATCATTATACTCTATGTACTCTGCTAAAGTATTCCCCTGGTTAGATCTATGTCCTAATTTGGAAGTTGTTTTATGCTCTTTGTGGTATTACGTTCTAGTTGAAACTTGGCAGTGCATTGTTGTTCTGACGCTGGGCATTAAATTGATTACCTCCTTGATTTTTCTAGGAAAAGTTTCGGTATTGCTTCCAACGTGCATTATAAGTATTTGAGTGTGGGTTAAAATTACGATTCAAATTGCCAACAAAATTTATTGATTTAGGGTTTGCTGGACATTCTTCCACTTAATGATCTTCTCCACAAATAGTGTAGAATGGTTTTATCGCCTTCACTTCTCGAACTTCAGTAGGCTTTTGCATTGCTTTCACTATGTTAGTGAGGTTGGAAATTTGAGCATTGATAGATGAAAGTGTATCAAGCTCTAATTATCCAGCAATTTTTGTTCCGGTTCCCAGTCTGGCAGTAGGATACTATAGGTCATTGGTGGCAATCATTTCCAGGATATCAAATGCCTTCGTATAATTCTTGTCTAGCAATGAACCATTTGCCAAAGCATCAACCACAGCCTTAGCATGAGCATTGAGTCCATTATAAAAGGTCTCTATATGGGTCTAAGTAGGAAATCCATGCATGGGACATCTCCTCAACATGTCCTTAAAATGCTCCCAAGCATTATACAAAGTTTCTTCATCAGCCTGTCTAAAAGTAATGATTTTACTCTGCAGGTTGGCATTAAGTTTATGTGGCTAGAATCTTAGAAGGAACTTCCGGCATAATTCTGCCCATGAAGTAACTAAACCAGGTGGCAAAGAACTTAGCCACAATTTTGCTCTATCTCTTAGAGAAAATGAGAATAGTCTCAACTTCATTGTTTCTTCAGCTACACCAGGTTGTTGAAATAGTTGGCAGACCTCCATAAATTGCTTCAAGTGTTGCCTTGGGTCTCCAGTAGTTGATCCATCAAATTGGCCTACATTTAAAAGTATCTATATCATTACCGGTTTAAGTTTAAAATTTGCTGTATTTACCGCTAGACTAATCAGTCCTGGCATTAAATTTTCCATGGTAAGTGCCAAGTGTTCTCTAATAGGTCTTTCTCTTTCTGCCGCCACAGCAGGTGCAGGCAGTATTTCTTCATGTATTGATGGATTTTATTGATTGTGAATGACACATTTTGCTCTACCATTTTCGTTAAGAGCCATTTCTCTAAGTTTCTTTTTCAACCTGCATAGGGTTCTTTCAATTTCTAGATCGTATGGCCAATCCTACTTCGCAGTGCGGCTCCTAGTCATACACCAAGCAAAACAAAATAAGTAAAATAAACAAAAACAAGTAAAAATCAAAATAATAATTTCTGCTGTAATCCCCGCCAGCGGCGCCAAAAACTTGTCGACTGACTAACGCTTGGCAAACAAATTGTTAGGATATTTGTTTTGATATAATAATCGAAAAATGTTTTTGGACTAAATTGAACATATTGAAAAACTAATTTTAAGTCCAAACAACTTGAAAAATATGTTAAAATAATTTTGGAACATTTTTAATTCAAAAACACAATGTTTATAGGTTCAATCTGTCAAAATCAGTCCACTGGTATCGATACCCTACCTTCGGTATCGATACCCCTTTGCCTGGTATCGATACCCTTTGTTTTCCAGAATTTTAGAATCGATTTCTGGTATCGATACCCTACCTTCGGTATCGATACCCTAAGGCCAGTATCGATACCCTTTTGCCTGGTATCGATACCCTTTGTTTTTCTCCAACGACTCTTTCCTTTTTAGGTCAGGTATCGATTCCCCTGCCCGAGTATCGATACCATATGCTACAAAATGACATATTTGCTTCGAAAAAGATTCCTAAAGGCTCCAAATCATCTCCAACAGTCACCAATGGCTAGAAACTCATTTGGGAAGATAAAATGACCCTTCAAGCACCTGGAACAACTAATAATCTTCAAGTCAACAACATTATTATTGTAAAAGTGTCTTAGTGGTTAATTTTCATTCTTTCATAGACTACACTTGTTAGTGTCTAAAAGTACTATTTTAGTCACCCTTTTTATTCTTATTATTGCTAGACTTAGGCTCATATTAGTTGCATTATTAGCCATTCATGCATATTTGCATTGTTTCCTTGGTGGACAAGCTTGATTTCATATTTTGCTTAATTTTGTGGAAACAGATACTGCTTTGGTGTGTTTTTGTGTGTGTGCAGAATCACTTGCCAAAGCAAGGCGGGAACCAGTTGCCAGGGCAATGCATGAAGGAGATGCCGAGCTAGTTGCCAGGGCAATGCATGAAGGAGATGTCGAGCTAGTTGCCAGGGCAATTGTCGATAAGGGATAAGATGATATGGCAGTCAAAATTGATGACTAGATAAACCCAAGATGACGTGGAGCAAAGTTAAATCCCAAAGGAGTTTGATTTTCATGAAGAGGTTAAAGAGAAATTAAATCCCAAGAAGATATGAGAAGATCTAGAAGGAATTTAAATATAATAAAGAATTATATTCTTTAAAAGTATTTAATTCCAACTTAACTTCCTCCTCAAAAAAGACTTTGACCTAGCCCTATAAATTAAGGACCAAGCCGTCAACTCCAAGGGAGAGCAAGTGGGAGATTTTGACAAAAGCAAGGGAGAGATTTCGACAAAGAGGCTTCAACCATTCTTCATCCTTTTCTTCTTTGTTTGATTAGGTTTATGTTAGGAATTCTTTGTTTTTTGTTTCTTTGGAACCTAGCCATGAACTAAATCTATTTGGCTAAGGTTATTGTGTTTTGTGGTTGTGAGAAACAATTGGATTTTGTTTAGGTAATAAGAGTTTGCACTTTCAATTCAAGGTTTACTTATTCTTGGTTCTTATTCTTGTTTGCGAGTGAATTGTGAGAGGATCTCGTAACTTCATCTATTTATCTAATATCGCGAGAGTTAGATTCAAGAAACGAATGAGTATGGTCTTTATTCAATATATTGATGGTGAGGATTAATCCGGCTTAGGAATAAGTTAAGGATTTCAACGGCTAAAAGGAGTGCAAGATTGGTTGTTGATCACCCTTGATTCACGCAGGGATGTATTATCAAGGCATGCACAAATAGCTAGAGTTTTGACTTAGGGATAAGAAGAAACCATTGAAGAACGTTCCGCCGAACCTTGAAGTTGCTGCCCAACCGCCCAAACAGTTGCCCAGCCAATCACCCAGGCAACCGTCGATTAGTTGCCAAGGTAACCCCGCTGCGCAAGTTGACACGGCAACTGAGTTGCCCTTGCACTCTTTTACCAAGACGATCCAATTGGCTATCACACCTTAACTCACGATAACCTGGCCTATTCTCTCTCATTTGATTACATATTCTTTTACTTATTTGCTTTCTAGTTTAGTTGTTAGTTAAACTCCTACAATCTTCTACTTGTGTTTTTTTAATTTTTACAGTGCAAGAGATTAGATTCTTGAAGTGGCACCAATCCCTGTGGAGACGATATCTTTTATACTATAACTTGCGACGTGTACACTTGCGAAGCACTTATTACGCGCAACAAGTTTTTGGCGTCGCTCCCGGGGATTGGCAATAGCAACTTTGTTTTTATTTTCTTGCACTTTTATTTTTCTTGTTTAAGATTCAAAGGGTTAACAAACTTCGGTTTTGCATTGGTATATGACTAGGGCGAGACCGATTACACCAAAATATCCCCTTGATCCAAAAATCGAACGAACCTTGCAAAGACTCAGACGAAGGTTAAGAGTAGCAATGGCTAATCAAGACGGCAATATGAATCAAGATGTTCCAGCAGGAGGAGTGATTCTTGCACGAAACAGAACTATCTTAAAGAAGATCTTGAAGGACTTAATCCAGGAGTTGTCACACCTGAAATTGAAGCCGCCCACTTTGAGTTGAAACCGGTGACGTTCAATATGATAAACACAATTGGTCAATTTGGCGGCTCAGCAACTAAAGATGCACGACAACATCTTAAATCTTTCCTCGAGATTTGCAATTCATTTAAAATACAGGAAGTCGCCCCCGATGTTTTACGACTAAGATTATTCCCCTATTCACTGAGGGATAGGGCGAAAGCATGGTTGAATAGTATTCCTGCCGGATCAATAGGATCTTGGACCGATCTTTGTCGTGATTCCCTTGCTCGATTTAATCCTACAAAATTGACTGATAAGCTTCGTAACGAAATTACTTCTTTTCGGCAGGCAAATGATGAAACCATGTACGAGGCTTGGGAGTGATATAGAGAACTTCTACACAAATGCCCCCTACACGGATTCCTAGTGTGGACACAAGTAACAATGTTTTACAATGCTGTGAATACACCAACAAGGATGATGCTAGATGCCTCGACAAACGACATACTCCTAGATAAGTCGCCAGAGGAAGCAATGTAAATTCTAAACAGGCTTGCCAAGAATGATTATCAATTCTCATTTTCTAGAAGAGGAGGAGTTAGACGCCAAGCCACAATACATGAACTGGGATCATCAGACTCAATTTTGGCACAATTGGCCACTCTAACCAAGATGGTCCAGAAAATACAGAAACCAAACAACACACAGGAGGTCAAGGTAATGGATTCCTTTTGTGAGTTATGTGTTGGTAACCATGATTCTTCTGAATGTATGCAGAATCCGGAATCCAGCTTTTATGTGGGGAATTACAACCGGAACAACAATGTGATGTCCAATACATTCAATCCAGCTTGGAAGAATCACCCGAATTTTTCATGGAGTAATCCAACAATGCTCTAAACCAGAACAATCAGAATGCACAAGCATCGGGATTCTAGCAGAATATGCCACGGCAACAGTTGTCGCAGCAACAACCGACAACATCTAGTTCTTTGGAAAATTCACTCAATGCTTTTATGTTGAAAACTGAATCTTATATAGCCGAGAATAGTAACTTCATAAAAAGAACTGATGCTTTTATTAACAGGACCGAGAAGAGATTGCAAAACCAAGAGCCAGCAATCAAATCATTGGAAAATCAAGTCGGACAATTTGCTCAAAACCTGAATACTAGACCGCAATGAGGTTTACCTAGCGATACTAAAGTCGCAAGAGGAGCTGAACATGACCAATGTAAGGCGATCACCATTAGAAGTGGCCAGCAACTTAAAGAGGCTCAAGCTCGCTCATCAAACAAAACTCCACAAAAAGAACAAGACAAAATCAGCGGCAAAGCCTCAGATGTTGAACCAAGAATTGCCGCGGCAACCAGCGATAAGCATGCATCGGAAACCAGCGATAAGGATGCCGCGGCAACCAACGATAGCTATGCCACGATAACCCCGGTTGACAATGCCTCGACAACTCTAGTTGCCTCGGCAATGCCGTCAATCAGGTTCCAGACCAATGAAAGGATCGAAGATATCTGACTTCCACCACCATTCCCACAAAGGTTGAAGCGACAAAAGCAAGAATATCAATTCAAGAAGTTTCTTGATATCCTAAAGCAAGTCTACATCAACTTGCCATTGTTCGAGGCGATTGGAAAAATGCCGAACTATGCCAAGTTTCTGAAAGACATTGTGTCCAAGAGAACAAGGCTAGGAGAGTTTGAAACAGTTGCCGCAACAGAGGGATGCATGGCCATGTTGCACAATCACATGCCACCTAAGTTGAAGGGTCCCGGAAGTTTCACAATACATTGTTCCATCGGAAACCACTATGTCAGGAAAGTATTATGTGACCTTGGAGCAAGCATAAACTTGATGCCTAAATCGGTTTTCTAGAAACTAAGAATCGGGAAGGCAAGACCTACAACTGTTATGCTACAGCTAGCCGACAGATCCTATGTGCATCCAGAGGGAAAAATTGAAGACATACTAGTAAAAGTTGATAAATTTATTTTTCCCGCTGACTTTATTGTTTTGGATTGTGAAGCAGATGAACATGCACCTATCATTCTCGGGATACCCTTCCTAGCAACAGGGAGAACCTTGATCGATGTTGAAAAGGGAGAACTCACAATGAGGGTGAATGACCAGCAAGTTAAACTAAATGTGTTCCAAACACTAAGGCATGTCGATGATCCGGAAGAATGCCAACTTCTTCATGCCACGATAGAGTTTGACTTCGACGAGGAATTTAGTTACCTCGGCAACTACAGTGCCAATCAAGAGGAACCTGAGGAGTATGAAGAACCGATCGATGAGGAACAACAAGAAAAGGAAAATTGGTTAGTCAATCGACCAGGTACATACTTTGAACCACTGGATTACTCAGGTAAGGAAGGTAAACTCGAAAAGCCTTCCATTGAACAACCACCGATTCTTGAGTTGAAACAGTTGCTAGGGCAACTAAAATATGCTTACTTGGGAACAGATAATACATTGCCTGCAATTATTTCCTCTAAGTTATAGCCTGAGTAGGAAAAGAAGCTGATCAAAATGTTGGTGCTACACAAGAAGGCAATAGGGTGGACAATTGCCGACTTGAAGAGAATTAGCCCGGCAGTGTGCATGCACAAGATTTTGCTGTAAGATGATCACAAACCTTCGATTGAGGCCCAGAGGAGACTTAATCATGCCATGAAAGAGGTTGTAATGAAGGAAATCATCAAGTGGCTTGACGCCGACATCATATACCCTATTTCGGATAGTACATGGGTAAGTCTGGTATAATCTGTACCAAAAAAGGGAGGTCTAACAGTGGTAAGTAATGAAAACAATGAACTCATTCCAACCAGGAGTGGGACCGGTTGGAGGGTTTGTATGGATTATCGAAAGCTAAACAAAGCCACTAGGAAAGATCACTTCCCATTACCCTTTATTGATCAAATGCTTTCCCGTCTTGCAGGTAAACCCTTTTATTGTTTTCTTGATGGTTATTTAGGTTACAATCAAATTGCCATAGTACCAGAAGATCAAGAAAAGACAACCTTCACATGCCTATACGATACTTATGCTTTTCGAAGGATGTCGTTCGAATTATGTAATGCCCCGGCAACCTTCCAAAGATGCATGATGGCACTCTTTTTAGACATGGTCGAAGACTTCCTTAAGATTTTCATGGATGATTTTTCCATATTTGGTAATGATTTCGACAGTTACCTCGACAATTTAGAGAAGGTGTTGGCAAGATGTGAAGAACCTGATTTAGTCCTTAATTGGGAGAAGTGTCATTTTATGGTAGATGAAGGAATTGTCTCGGCCACAAGATTTCATCCAAGGGAATCGAAGTAGACAAAGACAAGGTGGACGTGATCGAGAAATTACCCCTACCAAGTTCGGTTAAAGGAATCTGAAGCTTTCTTGGACATGCAGGTTTTTACAAGAGGTTCATTCATAATTTTTCTAAGATTACCAAACCCTTATGCAATTTGCTTGAACAAGATAAAGTCTTCAATTTTGATGATTCTTGCGCCCAAGCATTCGAAACCCTAAAAGAATAGCTTACTTCGGCACCCATTCTCGTTCCACCCGATTGGACGCTACCTTTTGAGCTCATATGTGATGGAAGTGATTTTACGGTAGGAGCAGTCCTAGGCCAACGCACATGTAAGACATTTCATATGATATACTACACTAGTAAAACTCTTAATAGTGCTCAAGTGAATTACACAACAACGGAGAAAGAGTTACTAGCCATAGTTTTCGCATTTGACAAGTTCCAATCCTATTTGATTGGTACAAAGGTAATTGTTCATACGGACCATTCGACAATTAAGTATATATTTGCTAAAAAGGATGCCAAACCTCGTTTGATTCGTTGGATATTGCTTTTACAAGAGTTTGACTTTGAAATTTAGGACATGAAATGAACAAAAAATCAAGTGGCTGATCACTTATCACGCTTAGAACGCAATAGGGAGGAGGACGCGAATTTAGAGATATGTGATGCATTCCCGGATGAGCAACTGTTAGTTGCCTCTGCAACCATGAAAGTAGTTTCCACGGTAACCCTTGACGCCTCAGCAACTCTAAACGCGTATGCTTCGGCAACCACTGACGCATATGCCTCGGCAACCCTTGACGCCAATGCCTCGGCAGCTCTAAAAGTGTATGCCTCGACAACCCTTGACGTGTATGCCACGACAACTCTAGACGCGCATGCTTCGGCAACCATGGAAGCAGTTCCACGGCAACACATGCCTCGGTAATACCCTGGTACGCAGATTTAGTTAATTTCCTTGTTTGTGGTATTTTACCTTATGGCCTTACTCACCAAGGGAAAAAGTAGTTTCGCCGTGATGCTAAGCATTACTTTTGGGACGAGCCTCTTTTGTTTAAACAATGTGGAGATCATGTTATACGCCGATGTGTCCTTGAAGAGGAGCAACGAAATGTACTCCGGCAATGTCATTCTTCACCCTATGGAGGACATTTTGGAGAAACACGTACTGCGGCCAAAGTTTTGCAATCCGGTTTGTATTGGCCAACACTGTACAAAGATGCCCAAGAGTTTTACAAGCAATGTGATCGTTGCTAGAGGACGGGCAATATCTTTGGACGACATGAGATGTCGCTCTAAAACATCATCGAGGTGGAATTGTTCAATGTATGGGGGATCAATTTTATGGTACATTTCCCATCTTCATTCGGCAACCTCTACATTCTACTTGCTATTGACTACGTGTCTAAATGGGTTGAGGCAGTTGTAGTTCCCACCAACGATTCCAAGACCGTGCAACGATTCTTGTAGAAAAATATATTTACACGGTTTGGGATGCCGAGAGCAATTATCAGTGATGAAGGCAAACACTTTGACAACAGACTTATTGCCAAGATGTTGCAACACTTCAGCGTGTCACATAAAATTTCCATGGCATATCACCCACAAACCAATGGGCAAGCAGAAATTTCCAACCGAGAATTGAAGGGTATACTCGAGAAAGTTGTAAATCCCTCTAGGAAGGATTGGTCAGTAAGACTAGATAATGCACTTTGGGCATATCGCACTGCATTCAAAACACCCTTAGGTATGTCTCCCTTCCTACTTGTCTATGGAAAAACATGCCATCTACCGGTGGAAATTGAACACAAGGCATATTAGGCAATCAAGACCGTGAATATGGATTGGGAAAGTGTCGGACAAAAGCGTTTGTTGGACCTCAACGAGATAGAAGAATTTTGTGCACTCGCCTATAACAATGCACGAATCTACAAGGAGAAAATAAAGCAATGGAATGACAAGAAATTATTGCCGCAGCAATTCATGCCAGGGCACCAGTTCTCTTATTCAATTCTCGGCTAAAACTTTTCCCGAGAAAACTGAAATCAAGATGGTCGGGACCATTTGAAGTTGTCAAACCGTTCTCCCATGGTGCCGTGACAATCAAGTCCATCACTGACGAATATGAATTCAAAGTCAACAGACAAAGATTGAAGCACTACAACGGTGCCCATGTGGAACGTAACAATGAAGTGGTCACCTTAGGAGATGCATGAGCATGCTCTCATTTCGATATTTTCTTTTTCTTTTTATTTTTTTCGAACTATTTAATTTTTTTTATTTCAGTTATTTTTTTAGGATAGATTTATTTATTTTCTTTAAGATTAATATTACATCTTTCTTTCATATTTATCTTATTGTTTTTAAATTTTAAGTTTAAGAATTTATTTGCACATCTTTATTTATTTTCTTTTATTAGTTTATCTTTAATTTTAATCCTTATTTTATTTTTTTTTTGAATTGTAGGAAAAGAGTTCAAGATAAAGAGGAATTTGATTCAAGAAGGAAACTTCTTCAACAAGGAAACTAATGGGCTAAATCTAAGGCTTATATTAAGCCTCCAATTTACCCTAAATAAACCCTACATAGCCAGCCAAACCCTTCTCCTTCCCCAAACCCCCTAGCCGTCCCCTTCCCCCAATCAAAACCCTTATTTTCTTTCTTTCCAATTAAACACACCCACCATATTTACTACCCATCTTTTCTATTTAACTCATCACCCTTAACTTCCAAGAAACCTATTCCTATTTTTCATCTTGCAACTCTTTAGATTCTTTTGCTTTCTTTTCTTTGTTTCTACCAAACTCACAACCAAGATCATCCATGGCATCCAAAATCGAATTTTTGGTTCACCCAAGTTCCTCCAAACAACCAAGATACAAGAAGTTTGCTACACCGGTGGTTCAAGAAAGATTTCACTCCAAGTTTGAAAGCCGGAAGATTTGCGAAGAACAAGGCTTTGAATACTCTAACTCTCATCAAGATTTCGACCTTGAACCATTCATCTTCGAAAGGATTGCACATCAAAAGTGGCAAATCTTTTGCCATCAATTAGAACCGGGTAACATCTCATGGGTAAGAGAATTCTATGCTCACTCACCTAACCCGTATAATCCTTATGTTTTTGTTCGTGAAAAGGCTATACTCATAAGCCCTGAAAACATCAACACCTTTTACGGGCTCTACATTGAGAATGACGAGCATCAAGCCTTTGTTGATCAAATCACGCCCAAGCAACTCGACAAGAAGCTTCAAGAACTCACTCTACCGGGAACTCATTGGAATGATGGTAAATACAAAGGCACGGTAAATCACCTTCAGCTTAAACCCGAGGCAAAATTATGGAATAAGTTTGTTAAAACTTCTTTAATGCCCACCACACACAATACTACCATTGGTACACCTCGTCTTTTGCTCATATATTCTATCTTGCATAATCGCATTATTAACATTGGAAAAATTATTTGTGATGAGATTTTTGTATGTAGCACAAAAGACAAGGGTTCTATTTTCTTCTCTTGCTTAATTTCCAATCTTTGCAAGGAGATGCATGTCCCAAGTGAGTCCACTGATGAAAAGGCCCTACCAAAGTCCAATTGGAATCGAGCACAAATCCGAAAGCTAATGGGAGAGGCACCGGTAAAATCCCCAACGCCTTCAATTGTCGTGGCAACTCCTGCCGCCTCGGCAACCCCTAATGCCCAAGCAACTGATGCCCTGACAACTCGGCCAGCAACCCCAGGACAACTTGAAGCACTCTTATAACCGTTAGAGAACCGCCTTAGGCAAATTGAAGACCGGCAATTAATGTTCATGTGATACATAAAGGATCACAACAATGCCATCACCCAAGTCATCCTAGAAAAGACAGCCACGTGTCGTTCTCTATCTTTCCTGCCGAAATCCTTGCCACGACAACCAATAAAGTAGTTGCCATGACAACCAACACTAAAGATGCCGCGACAACCAAAGCTAAAGACGCCCCGGCAACCACTGCAAAAGCCAAAGGTAAAGCACCTATGCCCGAATCAACTCGTACTGAATCATTGTCTTATTTTTTAGATTCGAACGAGTCATCCATTGCACCAACAAAGACCGCACCAATCGAATCCTTCAAGCCCAAGCGAAAAGCCAATGACATTGATGAAGATGATGATGAGGACAACCCCGTAAGAGGGTCGATTCCACCATCGGCAACAAGGAAGCAACCACCGCGTGCAAGCAAAAGAATCAAGACACTGACCAAAAAGGAAACTAATCATCCATGACGAAAAACTCTCAGAGTAAGTCTTCGTTTGCATTTTACTTTTCTTTATTTTTATTTTTATTTTTCTTTGTTGCATGCATTGAGGACAATGCCTCACTCGAGTTTGGGGGGGATTGTTATTAGTTAGTTATCATGTTTAGTTGCATTCATCTTAAGTATTGCATTTAGGATACATAAATTGCTTGTCATGCCTTTAGTTGGAACAAGAATTGCCTAGATTTCATGAATATCCGATGATTACTTTGCCAATGTACTTAATTGATAGAACTTTTTATTCTAGGATAAACATGAAAACACTTAGAATCGTACTATGATCTAAACTTGATGAAACACTGTGTGGCTTGATTGATTTAAGGAATTCTAGCGAACTTAGGCTGATAGTTAAAAAGTTTGGGATTAGAATAAAAATTGGATGAATACTAGAGGTGCCCAAAATTGGCTCTAGTATGTGCTAAAAATTGATCGCTAGAGGTGCACGAAACCGACTCTAGTCGAATAAATTAATTAACTTAAGAAAAATAAAAACAAAACACTAGAGATGCCCGAAACCGGTTCTAGTTAAAACATGTTAAAAGAACCCTATGAAGTAATTTGAAAACCTCTTGTTTACATAGAATCCAAAAAATCAACTTGCACACAACTCCGCACACACTCACAAGCATTATAGTTTGATTCCGAGTAACTCCTAAGTTTTCCGAAAAATGAAAAGCCGATCATACTTTGTGCCATGATTCTGAGAATTGAAATCAAGTTCAAAGCTAAGTTTGTGAAAATTGAAGTCTTGGCGGGTAATTATTAGTTTGCATTGCTTGAGGACAAGCAATAGTTCGAGTTTGGGGGTGTGTTAAGTGTCTAAAAGTGCTATTTTAGTCACCCTTTTTATTCTTATTATTGCTAGACTTAGGCTCATATTAGTTGCATTATTAGCCATTCATGCATATTTGTATTGTTTCCTTGGTGGACAAGCTTGATTTCATATTTTGCTTAATTTTGTGGAAAAAGATACTGCTTTGGTGTATTTTTGTGTGTGTGCAGAATCACTTGCCAAAACAAGGCTGGAACCAGTTGCCAGGGCAATGCATGAAGGAGATGCCGAGCTAGTTGCCAGGGAAATTGTCGATAAGGGATAAGATGATATGGCAGACAAAATTGATGACTAGATAAACCCAAGATGACGTTGAGCAAAGTTAAATCCCAAAAGAGTTTGATTTCCATAAAGAGGTTAAAGAGAAATTAAATCCCAAGAAGATAGGAGAAGATCTAGAAGGAATTTAAATATAATAAAGAATTATATTCTTTAAAAGTATTTAATTCTAACTTAACTTCCTCCTCAAAAAAGACTTTGACCTAGCCCTATAAATTGAGGACCAAGCTGTCAACTCCAAGGGAGAGCAAGTGGGAGATTTTGACAAGAGCAAGGGAAAGATTTCGACAAAGAGGCTTCAACCATTCTTCATCTTTTTCTTCTTTGTTCGATTAGGTTTATGTTAGGAATTCTTTGTTTTGTGTTTCTTTGGAACCTAGCCATGAACTAAATCTATTTGGCTAAGGTTATTGTGTTTTGTGGTTGTGAGAAACAATTGGATTTTGTTTAGGTAATAAGAGTTTGCACTTTCAATTCAAGGTTTACTCATTCTTGGTTCTTATTCTTGTTTGCGATTGAATTGGGAGATGATCTCATAACTTCATCTATTTATCTAATACCGGGAGAGATAGATTCAAGAAACGAATGAGTATGGTCTTTATTCAATCTATTGATGGTGAAGATTAATCCGGCTTAAGAATAAATTAAGGATTTCAACGGCTAAGAGGAACGCAAGATTGGTTGTTGTTCACCCTTGATTCACGCAGAGATGTATTATCAAGGCATGCACAAATAGCTAGAGTTTCGACTTAGGGATAAGAAGAAACCATTGAAGAACGCTCCGCCGAACCTTGAAGTTGCTATCCAGCCGCCCAAACAGTTGTCCAGCCAGTCACCCAGGCAACCGTCGATTAGTTGCCAAGGCAACCCCGCTACGCAAGTTACAACGGCAACCGAGTTTCCCTTGCACTCTTTTACCAAGACGATCCAATCGGCTATCACACCTCAACTCACGATAACATGGCCTATTCTCTCTCATTTGATTACATCTTTTTTACTTATTTGCTTTCTAGTTTAGTTGTTAGTTAAACTCCTACAATCTTCTACTTGTGTTCTTTTACTTTTTGCAGTGCAAGAGATTAGATTCTTGAAGTGGCACCAATCCCTGTGGAGACGATATCTTTTATACTATAACTTGCGACGTGTACACTTGCACAATTGCGGAGCACTTATTATGCGCAACAGTATGCTCAAGTGTATTAGGATTTGGGTGAGTGTTTAAAGAGTGCAAACATCAACCTTGTAGAGAGGATTTCTTGTTTGGTTTATTTCTTTTGTTTGAGAGGATTCCCAAAGCTTGGGTTGTAAGATTTGGATGCTAGACTAGGTAACTGGGTCTAGGTTGTAAAGGTTGCCTCCCAAGCCTTGTTAAAAGGGGAAGAAATCTTAGTGGATTTGGGAAATCCTTAGTGGGGAAGCTAAGGTAGTGGATGTAGGCTTTGATTAGAAAGCCGAACCACTCTAAATCCTTGTGTTCATTGTCTCATCTTTTGCTTCCACCACCAACACCCAAAAATCAACTTCTCCACCATTTAGCAAGCAAATCGATTGAAAGATATCGAGCCCAACAATTGGTATCAGAGAGAGGCTCAATTAAGAAGGTCTAACAACCTATTGAGACGATTTGAAAGCACAATCAACTAACAATTCAACCAGAGATAAATGGCGCAATCCATTGACAAGCCACCTTTCTTTGACGAGACCAACTATGCCTATTGGAAGACTAGAATAATGTTCTTCATCAAGGCCAAAGATTACAAGCTTTGGGACATTGTTGAAGATGGTCCATACGTACCACAAAGATGTAAGGCGGAATGGAATGTGGATGATCGTAAGAAGATGAAGCTAAATTGCAAGGCTTTGCACATTCTCTTTTGTGCATTTAGCCCCAATATCTATTAGAAAATGTCTTATTGTGAAGATGCCAAGGAAGTTTAGGACAAACTTGAAGTCATGTACGAGGGAACAAATGAAGTAAAGAAGACCAAAATCGGCCTCCTCAACCTTGAGTATGAGAACTTCAAGATGGAACCGAAAGAAGACATCACGAAGATGTTTGATAGATTCTCCAACACCAATAGACTCAAAGGCTATGGAGAAATCATTCTGGAAGAAAAGCTTGTCCAAAAGCTTATCTACTCTCTTCCCGAGTCATGGGACTCAAAGAAGACTGCCACCATCGAAGCTAAAAAACTCAAAGTTCTAAAGCTAGATGAGCTCATGGGGTCTCTTCTCACTCATGAAATCATGGAAAAAGGAAAAGAAGAGGAGAAGAAGAAGGAATAGATAAAGAAGATGGGGAAGAAGAAAATCATGGAGCTAGGCATTAATGTGAATGCCATTTCTCTTCAATCCTCCACAAGCCACCAAGAAGAATCAATTGAGGAGGAAAGCGAAGATGAAGAGATGGCCTATCACTTCAAGGAATTCACTCAGTTCATGAAGAGCAACAAAGAAGAATCCAAGCATTAATCGAAGAAGAAGATGGTAGATTCCCCAAAGTGCTCTAAGTACAAGGAAATGAGGCACAACAAATTTGATTGCCCTCGCTTCAACACGAATGGATCATCATCAAAGAAAGCATATGTGGCTACTTAGAGTGATGGAGACTCCACCGATGAAGATGAACCTATGCATGATGGCCCTCCAAGAGGATAAGGTAACTTCTAACTTATCTATTTCTAATTCTTATACTTTTGATGAGTTGCAAGATTCCTATGACCAATTGGTTTTTGAATTTAAAGCCTCATTTTCAAAGAATAAAAAGTTGATTTCAAAATTGAAAAATGAAAATGATTTGCTTGTGAAAACCAATTTGGAATTTGAAGCAAAATTAATGGATTTTGAAATTAAAGTTTTGAATTTACAAAAATTGCTTCAAAAGAAAGAAAAAGATCATCAAATTGAAGTAGATGATTTTAAGAAAGAAAAAGATTTGATTTTCAAATAAATTCAAAAGAAAAATAATTTGGGAAAATCAAATTTTTATATGAGACAATCTAGTGCCCCTAGATTTGTAAATGGAAAATGTTTTAGAAGTATTTGGTTCCCAAAATGACTATCTACTTCAGCAAAAAATGATGAAATTGAAAAATGGATTCCTAAGGGGACTAAATTATGTGCTACTAATGCCTATGGATCCAAAGCAATTTGGATACCAAAAATCAAATGATTGTCTTTTCTAGGTGTGATGGAGCCTTGATCAACAAGTGATGAAATTGAGGGGGAGCTCTATACACACAAAGGATGAACACTTGAATAAGGAAGGCTTCACATCCTCCCTTTGTTTCAAGTGTGGTAAAATTAGTTGAATTTTAGTTTATTTTAATTTGATTTATTTATTTTAATTCAACTAGTTAATCATATATGTTGGACTAAACATTTGTTTGATGCTTGAGTAAGAGGGAGCCAATTTTAAAACAAAACTTATTTTGTCAAAATTTCTAACTCTCCATTGTTATTGATCTTTAACGTTTGAACCATTTTTGATATAACAAAAAAGGGGGAGAATGTTTTGAAAAATTGAATTTTCAAATGAATAAAGGGGGAGCTTATAAGATTTTTAACATTTAATCACTTATTCAAAATTTATTTTTACTAAGGAGGAGAATCTCAAAAACAATTTTTCAAGTTGGTTTTATTATATCAAAAAGGGTGAGATTGTTAGGATATTTGTTTTGATATAATAATCGAAAAATGTTTTTGGACTAAATTGAAAATATTGAAAAACTAATTTTAAGTCCAAACAACTTGAGAAATATGTTAAAATGATTTTGGAACATTTTTAAGTTAAAAACAAAATGTTTATAGGTTCAATCTGTCAAAATTAGGCCCCTGGTATCGATACCCTACCTTCGATATCGATACCCTAAGGCCAACGATACCCCTTTTCCTGGTATCGATACCCTTTGTTTTCCAGAATTCCAGAATCGATTTCTGGTATCGATACCCTACCGTTAGTATCGATACCCTAAGGCCAGCATTGATACCTTTTTGCCTGGTATCGATACCCTTTGTTTTTCTCCAACGGCTCTTTCCTTTTTAGGTCAGGTATTGATACCCTTGCCCGAGTATCAATACCCTATGCTACAGAATGGCAGATTTGCTTGGAAAAAGATTCCCAATGGCTTCAAATCATCCCCAACGGTCACCAACGGCTAGGAACTCATTTGGGAAAATAAAAGGACCCTTCAAGCACCTGGAACAACTAATGATCTTCAAGTCAACAACATTATGATTGTAAAAGTGTCTTAGTGCTTAATTCTCATTCTTTCATGTACTACACTTGTTGAGCTTAATTGGTAATGTATGCTTAAGTGTATTAGGATTTGGGTGAGTGCTTAAAGAGTGCAAACATCAACCTTGTAGAGAGGATTTCCTGTTTGCTTTATTTCTTTTTTTTAGAGGATTCCCAAAGCTTGGGTTGTAAGCTTTGGATGTTAGACTTGGTAATTGGGTCTAGGTTGTAAAGGTTTCCTCCTAAGCCTTGTTAAAAGGGGAAGAAATCTTAGTGGATTTGGGAAATCCTTAGTGGGGAAGCTAAGGTAGTGGATGTAGGCTTTGGTTAGAAAGCCAAACCACTCTAAATCCTTGTGCTCATTGTCTCATCTTTTGTTTCCACCACCAACACCCAAAAATCAACTTCTCCACCACTTGGCAAGCAATTCGGTTGAAGGATATTGAGCCCAACACAATTGAAGAATGAAGTAAACATGCCAGAAACTAATGCCAAGTTTAGGTCTTTTTATGTGCAAGTATACACGGTCAGCAAGTAATACAGTAGTAAGCTAAGTATCGTATCCACATAGATTGTCCAGGAATTAAATGCCACGATATTTTACTTGTGAATAGAAACAAATGAGTTGAATTGGATTTCAAATTTTGATTAAGAAAATGACTAAGGGAAATGCAGTGAAAATGCAGACAGAATGGCAAATAAATGTATTTAAATGGATGGTAGACGTTGGCGATGGATGTATGGATTCCACGCTAGCAAAGACAGCAATTAATTGTTGGGTTTCATAGGAAATAAACTGATCTAATCAGGTATATAAACGCAGTGAAAAAAGTATCCTATGAAGAATTTCTAGGATCTCATGAAATCATATTAATGTACGAAGAGGAAATCAAAAATTAGCTTGATTTATGATTTAGGAATCTGGTTGTGTTGAGGCGCTGCCTTTCTAAAAGACGACCACCCTCTACAAGTATCCACACGCGAATGGACGACGAACGGCTATCAGAATGCTAGTTCCATTCAAGATTTCAAAAATCTAGTTTTTGTAGTTTTGGTGGCTATTTCGAAAATCCCTAGATCCCTTAACAAAACCCTTGGCATATATACATATATATATATGACTTGAATAGGGTTAGGTTGAGTTCACTATTATAATTTAATTAAAACTCTTTTTAAATAAATTACAATTTAAAATGAATTCTTTTATCTTACAAAGAATTCAAATTCAACCAACTCTAGATAAAGTGATTCACTTAATAATATTATTTATTTAAAATAAATAATATATTCTAAAATAGATTCCTTATCTGATAAGGAATTTAAATTCAATCAAATCTAGATAATGAGATTATTTGATAATATTATTTACTTATATTATTTTCGAAAAATAATAAAATAAAAAAGATATTCTATTACGAATTTAACCTTTTAAATTTGAATAAATAATCTCTAATAGTATAATTTAAAATAATCGCATTATCTTAAATTTATTATTGAGAGTAATAACCAAAACCATTCTTATACATTATTAGTGTGCGACCCTATAGGTTCATTTAACGTTGGTAGCAGATAAAATCACATTTTATTCTACAAGTCATAAGTGGCCTCTAGCAAGACATTATGACTACCCAAGTTAAATGAAAAGCTCATAATCCGAGACAACCTTAATTCAGTTTATGTCATAATCCTTTTATCTCACGATATCTTGATAGAATATAAGGCATGGAAAATGTTAACCTTATATCGTTCTATCTTTAGTTTCTCGATGCCCAATTGAACTGACTAAATAAATGACATTGATCTCTATCAACTCATTTGAGCACATCCATGCATTTCTAAGTCTCAATTGTCGAGGGGCCCAAAGATATCTCTCTTATGTTAAGAGGGATAAATTCCATCTTAATCACTCACATCTCACCGCTTGATTCCTTATTATGTTCAAGCATAACCTTTATAATCGTCCGATTAAAAATGATGTTTGACTATGTCGAAACATAATAGTTATCATGTTGAGAACCGTAGCAATTTCAGGTCTAAGGATTTAATGTCACAACTATATAAGATTAATATATAACTTTAATCATGTATTAATCTTAAGACGAGTCAATCCTAATATTTGTTCTCAACAAATACATATATGAATTTGATTTGAATCTCATTCACATATTCATCTTATGAATATCTATCAAACTTCATACTAATCTTATCTTATTATTGTTCCCACAATAATAACCGATTAGGGATATTTAGAATAATAATATTCAAGGATATAAAAGCATGCAAATTTATCATAATAATAAATTCAATAATCAAAATATCATGTCCATACAATAGGTCTTAGGGCACTATCACTAACATTAATAACTTCCAGCCTTGGTTTTATTGCCGAGCAGATTTTAAAGTAGCATTGCCTCTATCGATGGTAATACCCTAAGTTAATTAGGATTAACTCTTATATGTCTATAGTGATGTTTCTCAATAATTAACTTGAAAAAGTTTTAATTTTTATTCTTAAAGGGTAGATTCACCTCCGAAGTAAGCTCATTTACTTGAACATCTTCTATCGAAGTTTCTCTCCTTAGTACCTGACAATTAATCGTTATCTCCTAAGTCTGTTAAGATATTAAGGGATAATAAACATGCAATGCCAACTGTTGTGTGGCAAAGAATTTAAGCAAATTAAGCACTAGCAGGATAGACAAATATGCCAAGGCATTCAATTATTAAAAACTGAAAAAATAGCTAAGCGTTCATCGCAAAAACATCCCCAGCCAACTAAAAGAACTAGTTCATGGTTGGGGGAACCATCAACACATCATCGTTTATCAACATCACCATCTTAAATGAAACTAAAAACAAAGAGAAATGGACAATGAAAGAGATCCGTCGATGCAGCCCTTCAATGGATCCAGAGCTCTAGGTCTAAGCCTGGTCGAACCACGGGTTGCCCTCTATCTTCTTCCTTCACCACGGTGCAACCTCTCTTTTGGCTCATCGATCAACTCTCTTTAAATAGGCACGCGTGGAAACCCTAGATTGGGTTTGAATCTTGAAAGTTTCTTACGCATCAAAATAGACGCGTTATCCTCTTATCCTTATTTTGAATTTTAGGGCTGACGTATTCTTTGACCTACGACTACTGACCGGACATCAGTCATCCTTCGATTGCCAACCAAACTTGGCAATTCTCATCCTACTTTTTCCATCAGCGCTCAGCATTTCTCTTCTGGCTTTCTGCTCTGCCAAACCTGTCCTGCTCCTAACCTACTACCAAAGCAAGAAAACACACCCTCATTCTGGAAAAAGAAACGCTCCTTAACTCCTAGATGCAAATGCATCATTCTATTAGCTAAATGCACAAATATATACTCAAAGGCAAGCAAAAGCATGGTAATATATGTATGAAAAGTAGTACTTTTGAGGAGTTAATATATATATATATATATATGAAACTTCTTTTTGTTATTTGCCTGAGGCAAGAGATTGATTTTAATGGTTGAAACTAAATTTCATTTCCAATCTTATTTATGATCCTACGTGTTATCAAATAAAAACCATTTTGAAGGCAAAGGTTTTGTCACTAAAGAGAGAATAATCAAATGAAATTGGAAAAAAGATTTCCAAGGAAAGAGCAAAATGATGAAAATTACATAGTATTGTGGAAGACGAGGACCAACCAAATTGTAGTAACAGATGAGATCATTTTGAATACGCAAAGTTTTAATTTTGGAATTATTGCTGGATAAGTATATAACAGGAATTCATCTTCTGCCTGCAACAATATTGTTTAGCGCAACCTTTGTGGGAGCACTCTTGAGACAAGAGACCATTTATTTTTTGAATACAATTATTCTAATGTCGTATAAAAGAAATTATTGCTGCTTTATAATTTGGTGATAAACACTCTATTTTGGGAGGAAGAGCTCTGATGGGCTGTCACCAAATTGAGAGGGAAGATTTTTACAGTACAACTCTTAAAGTTCACTTGGAATACTTTCATTTACAGTGTCTGACAAGAACATAATTATAGACATTATCGGGGGAAGAGCTCATCTATTGATAATCTCGTTGAGAATATACAAGGTATTATTTGATATAGATTTTTTTATCGTTGTATAGACAAAACTGATAGAGTGAATGCCCAGTTATGTTTAGCTTGGGAGTTTCTATAGTTTTGCATTCTTTGTGTAATATATATTTTTGTAGCATCTTGCTACTTCTGGATAAATAAAATAAATAATTTATCCAAAAAAAAACAATATTGTTTAGTGTAGGCTGCTGATCTGCTCCACTCAATTTTTATCGTCTAATGTAGGCTGCTGAGCTCCACTCAATTTTGTTATTTCATAGCTTTGCCTTTTAATTTACTTTCTAAAAAGTATTTTTCAAGTCGGAATTTTAGGCGTTATAAGACTAGGAAAGCCTCCTTTATGTTGGGAGGTTGGGTGTGTTGTAGGGTTTTCTCATGTTGGGGGGTTCAAATATAAGTTGGTCTTTTACGTATCAATCTTTTTATAAGAAAAGTAAAGATTTAATATGTGCAACTATTCCGAGTGGTTTTAGGCGAAAAGAAGATAATGTTTATTTTAAGAGACTTAACGTTCAAGTAGTTTTGTGTGCATAATTTTAAAGGGTTAAAAAAATATCAACAAATATTATCTTATAATCACCTTAAGAGTAATATATATGTATATACATAGGAAATTACTTTGATACACAAGAGTTTACACAAGCCTTTCAATTTTAAGGTTTAGGGTTTTAGGTTAGAGTTTAGGGGTTTAGTGTGTAGGTTGTAGAATTTAAGGTTTATGATTAGAATTTAGAGTTTAAAGTTTAGGATTTAATTAATTTACGTTTCTTCACTCTTGAGCCGTTTTTACATATATATCAACATTTAAAGACTTATTTTCAAAAAATCATTTTTTAAGGCTTAAGGGTATCATAAGCCCTTGATTTTTGAAAAAAAAATCAATTAATCCCCCAAACTTTTTTCACCATTAAGCCCTTATACTCCAAAATTTCATCAATTAATCCCTTTGACCAATTTAACCATCAATTTTGACGATTTTTTCTTGAGATATTATTATCATGTGTACACCACAGTTCTGTCATGTTATTTGAGTTATCGAGTCAAATAAAAAATTGAGTTTGATTCGAGTTGAAATTTTCCCAACTCAAAAAATCGAAAAATTGAACTTTACAGTTTTGCGGTTTTGTCCCTGATTTCATCTTCCTTCAATTTCTCTTTTATTTTAAGTCTATTTTTGACCAAATTCGAACCACATGGTCCTAAACAAATGTAGAATACACGTTTAGCTTCAATTCATATTTTTGAAAATAAATTTCATTTTTTGCAATTTGGCCCCTCAACTTTGTATGATTTTCTCATATCTTCAATCTCTCATTCGTTCTAAGTCCATTTTTGACCAAATTTGAACCACATGCTCCTAAACTACTGTAGAATATCTATTTAGCTTCAATTCATATTTTAAAATAAATTTCCTATTTTTTGTCAATTTAACCCCTCAACTTTGTTTGATTTCTAATTTCTTCAATTCCTCTTTCGTTTTAAGTCTATTTTTTTCAAAATTAAACACATGATTCAGTAACTTTAATTCATATTTTTTTTCAAAATTTGAACCACATGCTCCTAAACCCATATACGTAACTTTAATTCATATTTTTAACAAAATATATTATTTTTTCAATTTAGTCCTTTTAGTTTGCATTTTATTCAATTTGATCATTCAACTTAAATTATTTGTAAAATTTTTCTTCCATCAATACTTTATTTTCAAATTTTCATTATTAAAAAATAAACACTATATTTTAGAAGTTTAGATAATATTTTTTTATTAAATAATATTACAAATCTTATTTATATATGTGAAAAATAATATGAAAAAAATATATATATATATATACCTTATTTGATTAGAGAAAGTCATTTAAATTGAAATCAAACCGTAGTATAAGATGATAGATAATTATAATTAAATTTGTAGGAACTCGAAAACTCGACTCGAATTTCATAAACTCAACTTGAATAAAAAAATTTAAATAAAGTTTGAGTTGTAAAATGTGAGGCGTCAACTCGAATAACTCAAGTTTTTTGAATCGACTCAACTTGATGAGCGCTCACCCCTAAGCTTAAATATACAACATAAAATTTGAAGTAAAGTGTTGTGGTAATTAAGGTGTTTAAAATTAAATTATAAGTCCTAACCCTAAATTATAATTATAAAAGACGATAAAAGTCTATGCTCTTTTTGGTACCCTTTCAATGTCCCAACATTAAAAAATTAAATTTTAAATCATAAATCATAAACACTAAACCCTAGAAAATACACTCAACCCCTAATTCCTTAAATTCTAATCCAAGAGGACAGAGGTGCTGCAATTTGCAAGCCATCAATATGCTGTGGAGTGGGAACTGCTTCTCCCATTCTTCTTCCATACTATCAGATCAGAGCCGAGTAAATGGAGTTTAAACCCCAAACACAATACCATTAATACCACTACGAATCTGTCAAACCCACTTTTTCATTTCCACGATAATGTCTCTCGAAATTGATAATATTATCAGTTGTTGTTGGACCACAAAGCTAGACTCGTGTGAAGATTTATTAATCATATTCACTTCTGCAAATGAAACTGCCACATACAATAATATTCAAAATATATTCACCAGCTTTAGTGCCAGATATGTCACATTCATTTCTGCAAATTACAAAGGGGATTCAATTGAAAGGAGGAAAATGAAAAACCATATAAACTCGTTACTTACAAAAATCACTTTTGACGTCCAAAGCATCAGTTCACAATGTGAGTGTAACCCAACAAATTACTAGCCTTTAGCTTCAATAAGGACCTACGGGGTTTCGAAACTTTGATTCTTCCACTTATTAATATGTCTAGTGGCGCTACCTCGATCAACTTTTACGCCCATCGGCTTGCAGGTTTAATGATCGTTCTTCCCTTTGGAGGAAAAGAATCTGCTAAAGCCTCGCGATTGTTTCTCTGGTGTAGGCGTCGAAGTGCAGGATGAAGAACTCGATACAGTAGACCTTTGATTCGAATTGTATGAGTTGATAGGTGATCTCAAAATGTTTGCTTCAGTATCAGAAGGGCCGCATGGCGTGTTAAATGACGACTCCATGGACGACTTTGCATCTGATCTGCTTACATTGCCCGAACCAGCAGTGTCTACCTCTGCCTGATTTAAATCATGCAAGTTCACGCTGCTGGTAGTGGTTTCGTCCTCGCGGAAACCTTTGACCTTTGGGATCCTCTCGTTGTATGGTGATCCCTTCATTTCTGTCTGAGGGCGGAGAGCTTTCAATTGCTTGCCAAGAAGGAATATGGTTTCTTGACACTCGGCTAATTTCTCCGCTGCAGCTGCTACCTCTTTCTCCTGTGATCAACAGAAGTAATCTTAAATCCGATCTTGAGCTATAATCGGGACGAGCAATGTGGATTTAAGAATGAATCCACTGAAAATTAATTATATCATGGTTGCAAATAAGAAAAGTTGCCAATAAGGATGCCAACAGACAACTTTCCATTACCATATTCAACACTAACTTGTATGTAAAATAAAATATAGCCTTACCTGCTTGCTCTTGATGTCAGCATCAGTGACTGAAGAGCAGACAGAACAGTTCTCATTCCTAAATATAATGAAGAACAATTATGTTATAGATGATTACATGTAAATACACTTGCTTATAGAATCGAACAACAATTAGTTGATTGGAGTTCTGCACAGCCTAAAAAGAGTTTGATGCTTACCTTTGCAAATGCTCTTCAAGTTCCTTACATCTGGCCAAAGCATAGTAATGACTTTTCTTTTCATCTTGAAGCTCATTTTCAACAGTTTCTATTTTTGCCCGGAGAAGGTTCACCTCAGTCTCTAACTCCTCTGCATGCGTTTCGAGTGATCTATAAGACTCAGCTATGCACTTGAGCTGTGTCTCAGCCAAGCTGTTCGACTTCTGAGAAGATGCCAATTGAGATTTAGCTTCTGTTAGAAGTAGTTCGGTTTCATGTAATTTAGACTTGGTCATCTCCAGGTTTTCAGTACATTGAGAAAGATCCATTGTCAATCTTTCTTTCTCCAATTTCAGTTCCTCGAACTCTTCCGATGAGAATTTGCTCGATTGTTTCAATTCAAAGTTTGAGACCAGGTTTCCGTCATCAGAAACCTCTGGATTGGAAGTTGGACTTGAAATATGGGCACAGCCGTTTTGATATATTCCTCTTGGTGAGCCATTTTGAGTAACCTTATTCTCTAGTAAAGGAACCTTATCTATGTAATCGGGACTATTTATTTCCACTTCGTTACCCTTGCAGCCAAGGACATTGAACCTTGGTTCACTGGCCTTTGCTAAAACAGAAGAAAGATCGAAAATGAAATCGTCCAAACTTATATTGCTGCATAAGGCCTTATTGTAGGTCACAGAGAGCTCACCGATTTTATTGCTTAAACTGTTGCCATCAAAAGATATAGCATCAGTTGCCCTTGCTTCATCTCCCAGGAGCAGTACAAAGTCATGAATCTGAGATATCGCAACAGCTAGTTCTTGACTTAAAGTTTGCACACTTTCTGTAGTCAACTTATCACCTTGGGACATATCAATTTCCTTCTCCATAGTCAGGCTACCATCTTCAGGATAAACTTGCCCATTATTTGTGCTATCAGACCCGTGCGATTCTTCCGAGACACCATTTGCGGAGAGCTGGCTCAGGCTGCCATTTATATCTTGTACAACGCATTTGATGTCCTCCAAAATTTTCTGCACATCGGCATCTTTTGATATTGATTCAAGCACCATGGAAAGCCTTGTTCGAAGCTTGATAACAGGCAATTTGTCTGCATCAGATTCAGGATACACTACTGACGAATCCATTTTAGAAGATACATCATTTGGTGAGGGATATAGATCATGCTTCTTTTCAGAAGCATCACCATTGACGGTTTCAGATAACTTATTGTTGGTGCAACCTGAAACGCTGATTGCTCCAATTGTAGTTGAGTCATTTGTGGAATAGGCCAACTTCTCCATCTCAAGAAAGTCATTCATAAGGTCCAACTGCTTTGAATTTTCAGTTTTGTAAGACCTGTGGGCACTCTTTTCCTTTTTGAATTGAGGGAGCTCAGAGACTAACGCTGTTGTCCATGATTCAGCACAACTATTGTTGTCATCATTTCCGTCCTCAGATACAGAAGTAACACTTGGCGGAGTGCTAGCATTTTGACTCGAGTAAACTTCTGCAGGAATCTGAACAATTGATTTCGAGGGAATTCTTTGTTGGTTGCTGACGGTAAGTTGTGCTTCTAAACCCTGAAGCTTGCTGGATGTCTTAGCACACAGACTCCTAGAAGCTAGTAATTCACTGTTACGCTTTGCCAAAGCTTCTTTCAGCATCTTTGTTTCTTCTTCCATTGCCAATAAACGTTCTGTGAGAAACTCGTTCTCTTTATGGAATCGCTGCGCATTGTCAAGGGAAAAGTCGCTCACAGGAGAAATGTGCGGAGTGGAAGGCTGGACTGGAGATCTCTTTAGTCGTGTATCTCCATAATCCCATCCTAAACTCTCAACCTCTAGCTTCATTTGGGCAAGTGCAGCCGGACCTGGCAACTTTTTCCGCACAAGACCGCGCAGTCTTTGGCAATCTGCTTCTAGCTTTGCTATCTTTTTGACACCTTCCATATGTTGCTTGTTTGCTGCTTCGGCAGACCTCATGCTCATGTTCTTCTCTTCGTTACGGATATCTAGCTCTTTGGAAACAACATGGAGTTCATACTTTAGTGAATTTATTTCCCTTTCGCATGAATCAATGTTACCCTTCAGAATCTCAATCTGAGCCTGAGCTTGTGATTTTTCTTCACTAATCTTGATCAGCATGTTAGAACGTTCTTGCAAGGACCTCGAAATTGCAGCGTTTTCAGCATCGGACTTGAGGAGCTCTTGGTCTAAATTGGCCAAGTTAGCTTCAAGCTCGAGCTTAATCTTTTCACATAGCTTGTTTTTGCTGATTACCATATCTTGTAACTTCTGCTCGTGTTCTTCCTTCAGATTTCGGATTTGCCACATGCACTCTTTAAGAGCTCCATCCAAGTGCGATGCCCTATCTTCAGCGGTGAGCTTCAAAAGCGTAACGGATTCCAGGTGATTTTTCAATGCCAGGGCCTCTGCTTCAGCCTTTTCCCAACCTACACCAAAACCGACACAAAAGTTAAATGGAAAACCTTTTATTCTCGCATTAGACTTTGAAGGTATGAGCAATTGAGCATAGGCTAACCTGAGACAGCTTCTTCAGCAACTTTAGTGTGCTGTTTCACCAGGTTTTCCTTGGCAGAAATCTCTGAATTGGGTGCATCGAGCTTTTCGTTCAAGTCCTTAATCTCCTCCTCCAACGACTGAACTTGTTCCTCGTATGTTTTCACTTGATGCTCCAAATCGGTGAGTTGTGAATACGATTCAGCAGAAATTTGAAAGTATTTTGGTTTCTTGTGAGTATCCTGTTCAACAAAAAATATCCACAAAAAGATATCAAATAAAATATCCCAACACAATGTACTACGAAATGAAAAAACAGAACACAAAAAGTGTACCTCATCGCCCTGAGGTGCAGCTGAAGACAAAGGGGCGGCGGCAGCATCCGCCGCCAAAGTAGAGGCGACTGTGGCAGCAGCAGCTTTGTTAGTTGGTTTTTTCTTCCAAGGCCAATGGCGATCCATAACTTAAATCCCCTTTATTTCCAAGGGCAGGATGACTATATAACATGTAAAAAGAAAGCATGTTAAGCAATTTTTTGCAGAAACGTCTTGTTGACAGCTAATTGCATTAATCGGTCTTGAAAACACACAGTTTCAGGGGAAAAAGAAAACATCCTTAAGGACTTTAGCAAAGCTCATAATTAAGGGATAAATAAATAAGAATTGGAAGATGTTCTGTTCTGCATATATACTATACAGCAAGTTGACAACTAATCATCAAAACAGGTTAGCAATCTCTATATTGCATAACACCAAACTTTTAATTATCTCTTATTTTATTGTCACCAAACTATTAAATAAGAATCGGAATCTTATTTTCTCGGCCACCAAACAGAAAACTGCGAAGGGGAGGAAAACATTAGCAAGCTTCTAAATGATCTAATCAAAGTGCTAAAGATCTTAGAATCAAAAGCTCATTTCATACCAATTAAACCAGAGCTGGATTCCGATGAAAATATTAAAGCAAATAAAAAATGAATGAATGAAAAGGAATTTACTTAAGCGAATGAGAGTGGAACTGGAAGAAATCTGGAAACAAGAAACCTCACCAACAAAACAGATAAGAAAACAATCTTAAAAAGTTGGGTAGAAAGAAAACATTCTACACTGTATAAAAGACTGACACCCTTCTTTCAATAAAAAAGAAAAAGAAAAATAGAAACAGAATGCAGAAATGGAAGCAAAAACAGAATCTATATTATATCCATTTTTACTCGCACGTTCACTACCAGCATTGACATTCAAACGAATGAAGAAAAACACGTTATTGCATAAGCATGACTAACCTCCAGAAAATGTAGCTTTGTAAAGGGAGTTTGATTCTGAACAGGAAATTTGTATGGGGTACAAAGATTAAGTCTTAAGATGCAAATTTGTGGTGTTTCTTCCTCTTCTTCTTTTCCCTTTGTTATGGTTGATATTACCGTTAATGACGAAAAGAGAAACAGGTGGTGGTGGCGGTGGTGGTGGAGGAGGAGGAGGGCAGTGGAGGAGAAGTGGGTAAGCTGTAAAATATTCTTGTGGGAGTTGGGTGTCACTTAAAAATGGCAACTCCTCTGCTAAAGTTCCCAAACGAATCACCTTTTAATATGCCATTGAAAAAGTAGAGAATAACAAGAAAGCCCCCGTACTCAACAGCTGAGCATACAAGGAAAAATATATATATTCTTATAAAATTACAAATACGAGAAAAAATTACGATTATAATCCAATATGATATCCCGCATACAAATTAATTACCCAATCATGCATATACTGAAATAAATTTAATTTAAAATTAAATGGGATAGGAATGATTAAGTTATTGTGTAATTTTTTTGAATAGAAGTTATTGTGTATTTTTTTGAATAGAAGTTATTGTGTAATTGTCATTACCCAAATGGGAAATGAAAAATATTTCCATCCACTTAATTAGTTTGTTAAATTTTACATTTAATATAATAATAAATTTTAAAAAAGTGTATGACAACCTTTAACGTAAATAATTTGTGTAATAATTGGGAAATACGACTGGACATGGCTGTTTTTTTTTTCCCCTTCTTTTCGCTATTTTTTGATACCAATTTGCCGTCAATAGATTTAATCGAACGGGTGAAAAAGAAAGATGCGTACGATCGTAAACAGTTACATGCAAATCTGGGTTCTTTTTGGATAATTTGTCTTTTATCTTATCGTGATCGAATTAATGCCAATAACCAAGCGGCTTACTAATAAATTGAATCTTCAATTAATATAAATGAACTTCAAATAACATATAACGCGAACCAACCAAGAAAGTCCTTTCGATTAGAGTTATTATTTCAGATTGGCAGCACAATTTTGACTAAAGATGGTCCTAAATACGATTGGTTTGTCAGCATTTGCATGGATTGTTAAGGAGAAAACTGGATGAATGCATGGGAATGGAAAAGGACAGGGTTTAAGCAGAGACGAGACAGTTTGACGGGGAAACCAACATTTCCTAGGTTGCGAAAACCTGTTTGGTTTTCTGATGGTCGTTTCAGTCCACAAACAGCACCTGCCATGCCCACAACATTGCTGCTTTTTTCCCACCTCATCCATCCCATCTCTCATTTACTCCACACTTGACGGCTACGATTTCCCTTGCTTCAGTTGCTAGTTTCTGACGTTTTATAAGCTCAACCTGTTGTTTTGGTCAAACTTGATTTTCATCCCTCTATTGTGTTCGAATTAGAGATTTAGGTTTTTTTGTTGTTGTTGTACTTTATTTTAACATAATCCCGTCTATTTATTACTAAAAATATCATTAATTAGTACAAATAATTCATACTTTCAATTATTATGGTTAAAAAGAGTGTTCATAAGCAAAGTGGGTTACACAGAGTGTTCTAAATAAAAATTCACATTATTATTTTAACTAGAATAGTTAAAATGTTACTTGGACTAATTAACTACACGGAAAATTAGAAGAACAAAATTAAAATATATGGACTAAATTATAATATTGAGCATAATAAAGAGACCAGAATCATAGTTTTACCTATTGCTTTCCACCACTAACTTTTCCATTTTTACGTAGTAGCTGTAGTAATAAATGTGTATACGAAATAGTATTAAAGGAAGGAAATGCCAAGTCGTGGTGATTCGACAGCACAACAAAATACAGGCGAGGGGAGATGGAATTTATGGCGCGTGGTCCACACGGTGCATGAGTCAGTATCTAAGAATAGGGCATTTTTTCCCTTTTAGTTTCCAGATTCTATATCTCAGGTGACATCTTCGTTTCCAATAATTGGATTCATAAGCAAAGCAAATCCATTTAAGAATGGCAAAACCCTAAGAAATTAGGATTAATCAGCAAATTATGACATTATTACAAATTAAATATTATTATATATTTTTTTTAATGATGTGTATCATCTGAACCCAAACGAAACATAGATTTATACATAATTAAAAGATGTATGTAAATTCACATATAAATCTCTACATATTTGTGTTTTTAAGAATAAAAAACGTCTAGTGCATGGATTTGAATGTGTGGACTAATTTTCAAGTGAAATACAACATCCAACTACAATAATTAAAAAAACTAGCTATCCACCACTTTCAACGACAATAATTTATCACTTGTATTTTGATATAACATGTCCAAATGGCTACTCACCTTTCATCTTGATCTCTACTTTCTAACATCTCCAATAGTTTAACAATTCAATCACGATAAACCCTTAGATTAAAATGTGTTAAATCTCTTCGTCCAACCATTTTTTTTTAAATTTCAAAGCACTAAAAATATATTTTTTTCTATAAATAATAACAGCTACTTTTATTAAATGAGCATTAAATACAATAAAATTAAAAGAAAAGAACAACCTATAAAATTAGAGCAGACTAATTGTATTAACAAGTGATTTCTTTTAAAATTGTTGAAGTGCACAAACTAGCCACTAAAACATAAAATAAGATTGTACAAGCAAAAGATTAAAACATAACCAAAAAGCTATAAAAATAATAAATAAACAAACACCATTGTCGTCGATGAAGGATAAACTCCTTCCACACCAATATAAAAATGCATATAACAATAATAGCATATTGACAAAGTTAACTTTACTACAAGTCAATCATGATCTAATTTTGAAATTTATAAACATCTATCAATACAAAAGAATGAGTGTGAGGGTTCAAATACAGGGGTAACCAATTAACTCTACTCATTTTCCTTTTGACCGCTGAGGGCCACCCTAGAAAAAATTTCTACTAATATTATCGATTTTTGCATTATTCCTTTCGGTGCCTTATAAATTCACGTATTCTTATTTTTTTTTAAATTGAGCAGAGAAATGGCGTCTATAGATTCCCTATAGATTCCCATTCATTTCTGTCTCCCACGAATTTTGTATCTTAGAATTAATTTAACTTAAATAAACACATATAACGTGAGATATTCTTATTGGTCTGAAAAAACTTATGTACAAATGTCATATATGTACATGTTTAGAATAAAAAAAACTCACGATTTGCTTCTTAGAACCGTGAAAGAAATCGATTTTAATTTGGAAAAAATCAGTGAAATTTATATTTTTAAATCATCAAATTTAACATTCACTTTCATTTACATCACAAACTTTTAATTAAAATAAATTATATCATTTAAAATTTATCATTTATAAACTAAACAAATTACATCATTTAAATTTATTATTTATTGTCATAGACGTTTTTATTTCTCTTTGAAAAATAAAATAGTAAGTTAAAATGTATGGGACTATTTGAAAAAAAAAGACATCAAAGGAGATGACACCTGGAGATCGGAACGACACTCTCAGCAAAATGCCGTAAAAATTTAAAAATTATAGGATGGAGTCGCTACTGGCCACTTTGGTAGACCGAAAACCGTTAAAAATTTACCAGAGATTCAAAACATTTGGGTTCGGGAGTCGGTTAAACATGGGGAGTGTTTAGCACCCCTACAGCGCCCAAAATTGATACCGTGTTGATTAAGTGTTGTTGTTGCAAGAAAATAAAAATTGAAATTTTAATTTAAAATTTAATCCAAGAAAACAGCCTAAGAAGAACATTTCTTTATTTACGAAAATCGAGAAAGATGACACCTGAATGAGTTAGGAAATCACTTCCTAGCCGGTTTCTGAAATAAAGTGAAAAATATTCCCTTAATATATTAAAATAAATTTTATACATTAAAAGTTAAAAAAAAAGAAAAAGAAGGATTTTAAAATAAAATATTATTTATAATAACACAATATAAAATATAAAATATAATACACATATATTATATAGTGAAAATAGTAATAATAATAATGTACATATATTTCATAATATACTAAGTATAAAGTAATATACATAATATAGTAAATATATTAATATAATATACATAAAAAAGGAAAACTTTTTCAAATAAAATATACTATACTTTATATACTTAATATATGCACTATATAATGCTATATACACATTAAATATACATAATAATATTATACTATATATATTATATAAATATACTATACATATTATATTATTTACATATTATATATATAAATTATAATAAATAAACAGGTAAAATAATAAAAACATATCGAATATATATACCTAAATAAAGGCTAAAATTAAAAGAAATAAAAAAAGGCAAAAATTAAATCAAAAATAAATCCTGGATCGAAATTAAAATACTTACAAGGTTCTAGGACTAAATCCATAATTATACCCTCGAATTAGGACAAAATTGAAGAGTGCAAAAAGTATGAGGGACAAAAAATGTAAATATCTCGTTTAAAACTGATTTAATTGGATTTCGGGACCAGAATTGCAAAACATTCAAAAGTTTCAGGGATTGCGGAGAGAAATAAACCATGTGGCCCATTTTGAAAATATTTTTAGGACGAAAGGACTAACATGATAATTTACCCATTGAAATCTAATTAAATTTAATTTAGTGACCAAATTGCAAAACTTTTAAAATATTCAGGGACCGTGGAAGTGATTATCCCACGCGGAAAGACCAAAAACGTAATTTCCCCATTTTAAAAATTCACGGATCCTCCCCAGATCGGGTCACCGTAGAGGTCGAAAGGGTTAAACGACGTCGTTTTGGGCTTGAAAGCTGTGTGCCAAAACGACGTCGTTTTGGAAGCCATATAAATAAACCTTTTATCCCATAAAAATTTATTTGTACACTTGATATCAAATAAAAATTATAAAATTCTCTCTACTCTCCCTTCCTTCTGCCTCGGCTTGTCCAAGGCCTCCTCTGCAAAACATTGTGGACCGCCAATCATTGATGGTGCTCGCCGTCATCTCTGACGGTCAAAAGTGTAAAGATCGCACCTTTCCTACCCATTTCGACGTGCCGATTTCGAATCTGGGTCTGGATTTTTGAACAAAACACCCTAGGTGAGTGAATTGATGAAAAAACCTTTTTTTTTTTACCTTTTTCTTGTTTTGTAATATGTGATTCGATCTTCTTTTTTTACCCTTTTTATCTGATTTTTGGTTGGGTTTTTTAAACATACAAAGGAAAAGAAAGATGAGAAAGCTTGGATATATTTTATTTCTTTCGAACTTAATTTCTCTCTTTTTTTAAAAAATCAGACCCTCTTTTACATTCGGTTTTTGGGTTTTTATAAACCAGAATTTTAAAAATAAAATCATAAAAGCATGCAACTTGATCTTTTTATTTGAATTTTTCAAATCTAAAAATGATGTTTTTTCTTGCTTTTCAGGTTTGGGCGGTGGAGTGCGACAGAGCAGGGCAGTGTCAGACAAGTGGTCGGCGCGTGGTGGCTACGCTAAAGGGATGTGAAGGGACATGGGGTGCGGCGGCTGACAAATATAGGGTTATTGTTTTTAGGGTTAGGGTTATATTTGTAATTAGGGTATTTTATCAGATTGGGTTCAGGTTATTTGGCTAATAGGTGTGGTTGGGTTAGTGTATGAGCTTGTAACAGCTTTGGGTTACTAAAAAATAGGTATGGCCCGGACCAAAATGGATTACTACAGCTGCCCTTCTTTGCTCATTACTGTGTAACAGTGATAGAGCAAAGACAAAAGAGTAATCATTTTTGTTCGGTCGATCAGGGTTCTTTTTCTGGCTACCGCTTCTTCTTTGAGCTTCTCTTGATCTTCTTACCACTCTTGTATGCAAAATCTTTAAAATAGAGGATTCATTGGGGAAGACAAAATGAGTTTTGTTTGCTACGACTCTGGCGACGACGCAATGCTTGGAGAAAATTTGACCCAGCTGCAACACTGACGAAGAAGCAAGGTCTGTAAAACTTGATCCAGCTGCAACACTAACGAAGAGACATGATCGAAGGATGAAGGTTCTGGCATTTGATCCAAAAATATCTACACTTATATTCTTTTGCATTTTTCCCAAATACACAGGAATCAACAGTTTTGAGTTGCCTTTACCGGTAGTTGTTTGCTCCGGGCTAGCTGTACCATTTCCTGAGTACAATCAATTTATACCAATCATAACATTAGATTTTTCCAAAAGATTTATTTTCCTTTGACCTTTCGTAAAAATGGATTTTCGATGGACATTTGAATTATCCATTGTCTTAAACTTTACCGTGTTTAAGCACGTTGTGCCAATATTTTTGTCGGACTTTCCAAAATAGCTTTGATCTAGCCTCTATACTAATGAAGATACATTATCAGAAGAAATTAAATTCGGTCCAGTCATTCCATCAACGAAAGGACAGAATTGGATTTCAGTAACTTGAATTCTACCGCACTATCAACAGAAGTAGAATCGAATAACAACAGCTTAAACCTTACTACACCATCAATGGCGAAGCAAGATTGGATAGCAATAACTTAAACCCAGCCACACCATCAATGAAGAGACAAGATCGGATAACAGCAACTTGAATTCTACCGCACCATCAATAAAGAAGCAGAATCGAATAACAGTTGTAGTAACCCATTTTATCCTGGCTTAGGCCCATTTTATTACAAACTCATATACCCAAGTTAAAACAAATAACCCAATAAAAATGCATGCAACCTAAATAAAAACCCACAACCCTACAGACCCATCTGATAACCCAAACCCTTTTTAAACCCATGGCCCATATTCAACCCAACACCCAAAACTATTGCCCAAAATACCCAAAAATAATTATAAAAAACCCTTTTATTACAAAAAATACCTAATTACAGAACTACCCTTTAACCTAAAATAACCTAGAAAACCCTAGCCACTATACCCACTTTAAGCCGCCGCCGTCATCCGAACCTACGTCGTCACGCGATAAGCTGGCCGACCATTCGAGACACGTAGTTGCCACGTGTTATGACCAACCACTGCTTCGTCACCCTCCACCACCCAAGCATGCCTCGTCACCCTTAACGTGGCATCTTCAAATCTGCAAAAGCAGATACAAAATGAATATCTTTATGTTGTTTTAATGCTTGAATCCCGGTTATAAAAACTGGAGAAAAACCATGTAATGGAAGGAGGAGGATTTGGAAATAAAAAAATAGAGAGTTCGATATAAAAAAAACACCAAGCTCTACATACTTTTCGAAGCAAAAAATACGAAAAAATAGGATCGAACCCAAAAAGGTAAAAAAATTCGAATATTTTATCCTAGATCTATAAAAATATACTGAGATTTGGGAGAAACAAACCTAAAAAAAGGCTTTAGGACAGAAATCTGAGTCCCTCGGTATGTTTACATGTCGTACGGTCGCCATTGGCGGCTGCGGCCGTCGCCGGCCAGCGGCGGCGCATGACGACCGGTGGGCGGCCCTAGGCTCCGGCCGAGAGAGAGAGGGGAGGGCGTTGAGAGAGTTTGAATCTTTTTTTAATAATATGATGCAAAAATGGTTTTTTTGGCTAAAAAGGGTATTTAAGGCCACACCAAAACGACCGGCCTTAAAGGCCCAAAACGACGTCGTTTTGGCTTTACAACCCGAATATCAGACCCGACCCAGACCAGACCCGCGTATTTTTAAATGAAAATGGGTAAATTTCATTTCAGTCCTTCCTCATGGGCAATTCACAATACTAGTCCCTGTAAGTTTCATTTGCTTTTCAATTTGACCACTAGATTCGATTTAAACCCGTGTTTGATGGGTAATTTGCACAGTAAGTCCCTCCGTCTTTTGTATTCTTATGATTTAACACCCCATTTTTATTTTTGTTATATTTCAGCCCTTATTTTTTGGTTTTGTTTCATCTTAATCATTATTTTTAGTCTTTTTTATTTCTTTTTTTATTATATATTATTATTATTATTACAAGTTATTATTATTATTTTTATTACATATAATAATATTATTATAATTGCTATTAGTAATTATTATTATAAATATATTACTATATAGTATATTATATTATTATTATTACTATTACTATTGTTTTTATAAATATATACGTATTTTACACTATTATCTTTATTCTCATTAATATTACTATTTACATAATATTTACGACCCAATGTATAATCGTATACTTCTTAGATGCTTTTTAATCGAATTTTAAATTAAAAATGGTTTTAGGGGTTATTGTAAAAAACGTATCTCGAACGTAAGAGGTGCCGCTTTTCGTTAACTTCTATAGAAAATAATATTATTTTATTTCTAAACTTCAATTTTTAAAATAGGTTCCTTTATTCGGGAACCTAATGGAAATTATACCCCGGGTGTAGGGGTGTAAATTTCTTTCATACAAAACATATTTTTTTAAACAGTTTAACGGGATCATATTTTAAATTAAATTCGAATTCTTAATTCCCATCTTTAAGACAATTTGTAATCGACCATGTACCAATTTTGGGAGTTGTGGGGGTGCTCATCCTTCCCCACTCGTAACTGACTCCCGAACCTGTTTTATGGTTTTCGCAGACCAAAACTCGTGTTTTAATAAAATAACGCAAAAATAGGTTTTTATTAAAATAACCGGGTTTTCAGGTGATCCAATCTCACCTAAACTAAAAAGATTGGTGGCGACACCATCCAAAACAAATATTTTTGTGAGAACGCGTCAAGCATCCATCGCGGCGCGGGGCCCGTTGTTACAGCTTGGCGACTCCGCTGGGGACCATTTTTTTTAGAGTCGAGCCACCAATTGATTACTTTTTGTCTCAATGAGTAGAAACTATAAATTATGTTTAATTTATTTTGTGATCCATTTTAAAACTTTTTTCCTGTTTTTGCATATCATGAGTGAGAGTGAGAAGCTATGTCTTCGTGAGGTATCGCCTCCGTGCAGGATAGTGGATCACTTCCGGGATACATCTGTACCTTATGTCTTCGTGAGATATTCATCTCCGTGCAGACTTAGAGAAATGTATCCTCCCGAATCGATGCCCTAACGACAGTTCGGGTACCATTACTTTAGAACCTAAACCACATGTAGTGAACCATAGCAGCCTACCTTGTCTAGAGCCATACCGAAACTCTGCTCGTTTAGAGAGTTACCCGATAGGTGCATGATAGAAAGAGCTGGGGGTTTTAATTATGCTCTTTAATTTCAGTATTGTTTCTTTATTTGTTTATTTATTTATTTCCTTTATGCAATAGAGTATGCTAGATACCATGCTTATATTTATGCAACAAAGTATGCAGGTAGAAAGCATGTTTGGGCATGATCTTTTTTTTCAAAATATGTACGGGTAGAAAAGTATGCTCGGGTAGGATGTATAGATTTACTTTTAAGTAATTATCATTTATATTTTCAGCTTGATTATTCCATGTGTGCTAACTTATTTCTGTTGTTGTCTTTGTTTTTATTCTCTGCATTGCATATTCATGGCATGAATAAAATGTGTTGATTCACGAGCAATCTTCTATCTAGAAAACTTTCAATATGAATAAAGGCTCACGTGATTAGATAAAAAGTAATGCAGATATGAGACAGTGCCCTAAAGTGATGCCAAAAAGAAGCAAGAGGCCTTTCTTTCGAAGGTTACACTTCAGAAGTATATGCCGAAACTCACATCAATACCAAGATGAATGAAATAGAAGAGCTGAAAAGACAAATGACCGAGATGATGTGTATGATGACCGCCATAGCCAAGGAGAAAGAGCTCGATCTACAAAGAGAGAAAGATAAACTGAATGCAAGCTATATTATGACGTCCAGTATCCAAGATTCTACTTCTGAACACGGTAAATCTAGTAAGCCCAAGGGATTGCGCGTTGTTACAGTTAGCATCAATAAAACACCTAAAGACACAAAAGTGGCTAAATCAAAGAGAATACGGATTAGCCAAAGAAAAGCCTGAAAGGAAGAAGCTGGAGATAAACCCACGTTTCATATTCCAGTAGCCTATGCGGAGTTGCTTTCGATACTAATCAAGGAAGGTCTTGTGACTTCAATTCAATCAAAGCCAAGACAGCCCCCTTATCCTAAAAGTTATGAGATCCAAGCCATACGTAACTATCATCTAGGACGTACCGACCATACTACTAAAAATAGCGGAGCCTTGAAGAATAAAGTCAGAGACCTAATTGAAGAAGGGTTACTAAGTTTTACGGAAGAATGCCCTAAAACCACTAAAAATCCAAGAGATATTGGAACACCAAAGTGTGCAGGGAAGATTTAATATCCAACACTCATAATCCAGTGCCAAGGCCAGAGTCAATATCGTGATAACTTCAAACCTCCATCCAATTGAAGAGAACCCTTCTTCGATAATATCTGTGGAAGCCCAGAGATGATAACGACATTTCACAACACAATCAAGTTTTGAACACAAAAATTAGATCAAATTATCGAGGCTAGCAAAATTCCTCAATGAGACCTAGAACCCAAAGAATCTCTCGAAAAGGATAATCAGAACAATAAGGCCAGCGCACTATCACCATTTCTTAGAGCATGTTTGTTTTCAACTAACGATCTGCAAGAACTTGTTCATCATTGCCATATCTGTAGCCATTCCAGTTTACCATACTTATCTCAGTTGGGGCAATTTATGAAGTTTAGTGATACTCTAAACATCTTCGGGTCCACTTCCCAGATTGAAGAAGTGCCAGCATTTTCTTACTCTTCTGTTGAAAAAAGCAACACAAAAAACAAAAAAAGAGAATAATAGAGCCTTCATGAAAAAAACGACTGCATAATTTTATTCCTACTCAAAGAGATTTGAAAGACTGCTCATCTGCAAAATTAAAGTTGATGTCGATGGTCGGTCAGAGTGCAAGCTACAAAGGTCTAAACTAGAAGGAAGAATAAATGAACTCTAGGGTGAAAACCCAAAAATAGGCAGTCTAGAGCGATCCAAAAGAAAAGTGGAGATGAAGAAAAATAATGCATCTAAGCAAATTAAGCGCTGCAGAAATAACATTATACATCTCCAAAAACCATCTTAATCAAGCTTGGATATTTGGGTAGGAGTTTGTCTTCATATTACTTTCCACCTTATGGAGTTATCATTTCTTCAAAGATTTGAAGCTTCTAATGCTTGATCAAGATCAAAATGAAGGCAAAATAGAATGAGGGAGTTCATGATTCAAAGAGAGCCACCCAAATTGGTTAAAAATTAGGCATGCAGGAAATGTCCTTCTCGAAAGCCTAATAGCCTGGAAGGCAGTTCACATCTTCAAGCATCAACATAACGTTCGAGGTCTTCTAGACACAGGCTATGCTTGGGATGACCATCGACAAGTGGGTTCAAAGACGCCCGTGCCCAAAATATGGGCCCTTATTTTTCAAAAATCATTTTTTTGAAAAAACAAATACTCTTTACTAATTCATATAAGCATCTTGCATTGTTACAAAACAAAAGATTTCTTGCATTACACTTTATAGAGATTTAAAGTACAGGGACCTAAGGCAGGTAACTGCTCGAAATAAGCTTGAAGCCTTCGAAGGTATCCAAAAAATCTCAAAAGCTCAAATTTCTAGGAGAATAAATTTTTGGGGGCAACATAATACGTTATTGAAAACAATGAAGACTCATCAAGGTGTGAAGATACTTCAAGCTGTGAGAGTAGTCTTAGAAGAAATGTTGGGAACATTCACCCAATGAAGTAATCCAAAAGATGATTAAACCCGAGAAAGGTTGGGGCATGCTTACATACAAGGCAAAGAGCACTACTTAATCAGAAGCGAAGACCCGACCAGCAGAGAGTTAGGGGCATCCCTTTGAGGGCCGAGGAAAATAATGTCACATTCATCACGCGCATCATGCATACATATAAAATCTATCATGTATTTAGATTAAAAACATTCATACGCATTCATTTTTTGGCTTGAACGTACAAACAGGTCTAAAAAGAGATTAAAAGACCTTAACTATGGGGACAACAACATGATGATCAACCTTTAGCCCTAAAGGAGGCCGAATATGCAAAAAGCTTAAACATCCGGATGACAAACATTCAATCCAGATTCTACATCTCTAACTGTGGTGTCGCAAGTCAATTTTCTTTGAGAATAAGATACAGGATGACATCAGGGTCATTCACTTCAAAAGTTCAAATCCAGAAAAGAAAGAGAACAATGAAATTCGAGGGGCAAACGTTTGTCGGAGCGAACTTTGAACCAGAGTTGAATCCGAAGAGAAGCTAAGCTAGAAAGAGAAGACTTCTACAACTACTTCATCATGAAAACATACGCGTTGCTGCATCATCACACTTTTTCAGCTGACATCCTCAAACAGAAGGAGCAGATCATCGTCATCGACAAATTCCAGTATCCTTGACATTAAGAAGTGAGGCACGTATAGTATGGCGTCTTCAACCAAGAAGAAACAAACATCCTCGATAGAAAGGAGTGGATCAACCAGCCAAACATTCAAAACAAACTTTACAGTCTCATTATGAAATAGTTAATTTATAACTCATTTTGACCAAATACATTTTTTAAACTTTTGCAAGTCATATCTCACCCATAATATGGTGCAGCTGATCAACTCTCTTTTCCAGGTATTGTCTCTCCAAAAAATGGTAGAACAGATCGAACGCGATAATAATTTCATCTCTCTGAATTAGCAAAAAAAACACAAGAAACACATACAAAAAAGAAACAACAAAAAAAATCCAAACAAAAAACAAAAAAAAAAAAGAAAACCAAAACTTCTTCTCCAGATCATGTCTCTTCGTCAGAGTTGTAGCGGATCGAAGTTCTTCTCCAGATCATGTCTCTTCGTCAGAGTTGTAGCGGATTAAACCTTCTTCAGATCACGTCTCTTCATTAGAGTTGTGCGGATCAAATCTTATCTAGATCACGTCTCTTCATCAAAGTTGTAGCGGATCAAACCTTCTCTAGATCATGCCTCTTCGTTAGAGTAGTAGCGGATCGAACCTTCTCATGATCACGTCTCTTCGTTAGAGTTGTAGCGGATCAAAGTTCTTCTTTAGATCTTGTCTCTTCGTCAGAGTTGTAATGGATCAAACTTTTTCTCCAGATCATGCCACTTCGTTAGAGTTGTAGTGGATCAAACTTTCGTCTTCCGATCCTGTCTCCCTGTCAGTGTTGTAGGTGGATCGAAACCATTTTGACAAGTCCAATAGAAATGTTGGCGCAACATGCTTAAACACGGTAAAGTTTAAGATAATGGATAATTCAAATATCCATCAAAATTTTATTTTCACGAATGGTCGAAGGAAATTAAATCCTTTGGAAAAATCCAATGTCATGATTGGTATAAACTGATTGTACCCAGGGGAATGGTACAACTAGCCTGGAGCAAACCGCTACCGGTAAAGGCAACTCAAATCTGTTAATCCCTGTGCATTTGGGGAAAATGCAAATGAGATTTGTGAAGCTCTGGATCAAAGCTTGCTGACTTCCAGTCCTGTCTCCTCGACGGTATTGTAGCTGGACCAAACCTTCATAGTTCGATCCTGTGTCTTCATCAAAGTTGCAGTTGGATCAAGTTTTGCAGACCTTACCTCTCCATCAGTGTTGTAGTTAGGTCAAATTTTCTCCAGGCATTGCGTTGTCGTTAGAGTCATAGCAAGTCGAGCTTATTTTGTCTTCCCCAATGAATCCTCTATGTTAAAGATTTTGTCTATAAGAGCGACAACAAAGATCAAGAGAATCCCAAGAAGAAGCAATGGCCAAGAAAAGAAACCCTAACCGACCGGATAAAAATGGGTATTCTTTTATCTTTGCCCTATTCCTGTTACACATCAATGAGCAAAGAGGGGCGGCTGTAGTAACCCATTTTATCCGGGCTTAGCCCCATTTTATGACAAACTCAGATACCAAAGTTAAAACAAATAACCCAACAAAAATGCATGCAACCCAAATAAAAACCCACAACCCTACAGACCTATCTGATAACCCAAACCCATTTTAAACCCATGGCCTATATCCAACCCAACACCCAAAACTATTACCCAAAAACAATTAAAAAAACTCTTTTATTAAAAAAAATACCTAATACAGAACTACCCTTTAACCTAAAATAACCTAGAAAACCCTAGCCAATATACCCACTTTAAGCCGCCGCTGCCAACCAAGCTTCCAACCGCCGTCCGAACCTACGTCGCCACGCGTCAAGCTGGCCGGCCATTTGAGCAACGTAGTTGCCACGCTTCACGACCGGCCATTGCTTCGTCACCCTCCACCGCCCAAGCATGCCTCGTCACCCCTAACGTGGCATCTTCAAATCTACAAAATGAATATTTTATGTTGTTTTAATGCTTGAATCCCCGATTATAAAAATCGAAGAAAAACCATGTAATAAAAGGGAGGAGAATTCGGAAATAATAAAAAATAGAGAGTTCGATCTAAAAAAAAGCACCAAGCTCTACATACTTTTCGAAGCAAAAAATACGAAAAAAAACAAAATAGAATTGAACCCAAAAAGGTAAAAAAAATTAGAATATTTCATCCTATATCTACAAAAATATACTGAGATTTGGGAGAAACAAACCTAAAAATAACTTTAGAAAGGAAATCCGAGTCCCCGGGTATGTTTGCATGTCGTCCGGCAGCCGCGGGCTACGGCGACCGTCGCCGGCAAGCGACCCTAGGCTCTAGCCTAAAGAGAGAGGGGAGGGCGTTGAGAGAGTTTGAATCTTTTTTTAATAATCTGATGCAAAAATGGCTTTTTTGGGATAAAAAGGGGTATTTAAGCCCACACCAAAACGATATTGTTTTGGCTTTGCAACCCAAATATCAGACCCGACCCCAACCAGACATGCGCATTTTTAAACGAAAATGGGTAAATTTCATTTCAGTCCTTCCTCATTGGCAATTCACGATACCAGTCCATGTAAGTTTCATTTGCTTTTCAATTTGACCACCGAATTCGATTTAAACCTGAGTTTGATGGGTAATTTGCGCGGTAAGTCCCTCCGTCTTTTGTATTCTTATGATTTAACAACCCAGTTTTATTTTTGTTACATTTCGGCCCTTATTTTTTGGTTTTGTTTCATCTTAATCACTATTTTTAGTCTTTTTATTTCTTTTTTTATTATATATTATTACTATTATTACAAGTTATTATTATTATTGCATATATTAATATTATTATAATTGTTATTAGTAATTATTATTATAAATATATTACTATATAGTATATTATATTATTATTACTACTATTGTTTTTATACATATATATGTATTTTACACTATTATCTTTATTATCATTACTATTTACATAATATTTACGACCCAATGTATAACCGTATACTTCTTAGATGCCTTTTAATCAAATTTTAAATTAAAAATGGTTTTTAGGGGTTATCGTGAAAAATGTATCTCGAACGTAAGAGGTGCCGCTTTTCGTTAACTTTTATCGAAAAAAATATTATTTTATTCTAAACTTTAATTTTTAAAATAGGTTCCTTTATTCGGGAACCTAACGGAAATTATACCCCGGGTGTAGGGGTGTAAATTTCTTTCATACAAAATATATATTTTTAAAACATTTTAACGAGATCACAATTTTAAATTAAATTTGAATTCTTAATTTCCATCTTTAAGACAATTTGTAATCGACCAGGTACCAATTTTGGGCGTTGCGGGGTGCTCATCCTTCCCCACTTGTAACAGACTCCGGAACCTGTTTTCGCAGACCGAAACTCGTGTTTTAATAAAATAACGCAAAAATAGGTTTTATTAAAATAACCGAGTTTTCAAGTGATCCAATCTCACCTAAACTAAAAAGATTGGTGGTGACTCCATCCAAAACAAATATTTTCGTAAGAATGCGTCAAGCATCCGTCGCGGCGCGGGGCCTGTTGTTACAACAGTAACTCAAACCTTACTATAACATCAACGGCAAAGCAAGATTGGATAGCAACAACTTGAATCCAGCCACACCATCGACGGAGGGACGGATTAGATACAACAACTTAGATTCTACTTCAACATCAATGGAGAAACAGAATCGGATAATCATAACTCAAACCTTATTAAGCCATCAACGTAAGGGCAATAATGAACAGTAACTTGAACCCAGCTACATCATCAACGGGGGGATAGGATATGATATCAAACACTTAGATTCTACCGCACTATCAACAGAAAAACAGAATCAGATAACAGCAATTCAAACCTTACTACGCCATCAACGAAGGAGCAGGAATAAACAGTAACTTAAACCCAGCCACACCATTAATGGATGGATAAGATCAGATATCAGCAACTTAGATTTTACCGCACGATCAACGGAGAAGCAGAATTGGATAATCGCAACTCAAACCTTAGTACGCCATCAACGGAGGAGCAAGAACTTGGATCCAGCTACACCATTAATAGAAGGACAAGATCGGACACCAGCAACTTGGATTCTACTGTACCATCAACGGAGAAGCGAAATCGGATAACAACAACTCAAACCTTACTATGTCATCAACGAAAGAGCATGAATAAACAACAATTTGGACCCAGCCACACCATCAACGGAGGGACAATATCTGATATCAACAACTTAGATTTTACCACACTATCAACGAAGAAGTAGAATCAGATAAGTACAACTCAAACCTTACTACACCATCAACGGAGGAGCAGGGATGAACAATAACTTTAACTTGAACCCAGCTACACTATCAATGGAAGGACAGGATCGGATATCAACAACTTAGATTCTACCGTACCATCAATAGATAAGTAGAATCGAATAACAGCAACTCAAACCTTACTACGCCATCAACGGAAGAGCAGGCATGAACAACAACTTGAACCCAACCATACCATTAATAGAGGGACATGATCGGGTATCAGTAACTTAGATTAAAAAGTCAAAAGCCTTCTTCAAATCAATCTTTAAAGCACACCGAGGCGAGACATTCTACCTTTCATAACCATTCACTAGTTCTTGGGAAAGGAGAACATTTTCAACAATATCTCTCCCAGTGAGGAACACACACTGGTTATGCAATATAAGAAATGGCAGACTAGCTTTCATTCGATTGGTAAGAATCTTTGTGACACATTTATAAATGGTGTTGCAGCAAGTGATGGGCCGAAAATCAATTGCCTTCAAATGAGACACCACCTTAAGAGTAAGTATAATAGTAGTAGCATTAAAGGCAGCAGGTAAATTCCCAGTAGAGAAAAAATATTGAATTCCTTTTAAAACATCATCACCCACAATCCCCCAAGCCACCTGAAAGAACTTTGCAGTATAGCCATCTGGCCCCGGGGCCTTATTTCCATTCATAGAAAACAAAACATCCCTAATCTCTTTGTTTGTAACTGGTGCAACCAAGCTATCACACATATTCGCAGTTAATTCAACCCTAATATATCCTTTAACAAAGCATCAAACACAATTTCCACTCCAGGATCAACAATTCCTAGAGAGCTTGAGAAAAACTTTATGAACTCCATTGAAATTTCATCATAAGTAATCAGCCTTGTCCCTAGATCATCCTGCAGAACAGTGATTGTATTTGTCTTCTGTCTTGCAGCAACTTGCCTGAAAAAAAAATATGCAGAATTTTTATCACCCTCCTTAACATATTGAATCCTTGATTTTTGTCTTAGAAATTGCTCCTCAACTTTTAAAAGTTTCCTCGGTTCAACTACCACAGTTCTTTCCCTCTCAATGTTTTCAGCAGTTGGACTTTCCATCAAGATCCTTTGCATATTATCAAACTCAATCTGCTGATATGTGTGATATTAAACTAGTTTGAATTAGAAATATTAATTAAACATAAACTCCATATAATTAATTATTTTGTTAAAAATTGTAACAAAAAATTTATAGGAACAAAACACTTTATTTAGAGGCAATATGGTCCAAAAAACTAAAATTGTAATTGATAAAATTAATACTCTAGGAAAATCCTCCCAAACTATGAAAATCCTTTTTTTTAAAAGAGATTATTATCAATAATAATCTTTAGAGTTTGTACGGTTGTCGGACTTTTGCACAATGCTTTAATAGTTTAGAAGTGATTATAAGATAGTATTTGTTCATATATATTTTTAATCTTTTGACAATACACATACTTTGAATACAGAGTGATTGAACCCTAGTCTCCTATGATGAACATTATCTGTTTTTTCATAGAACCACTTGTTGGGTTCCTATTGCACAATTAATAATACTTTATACATATTAAAATTAAAGTACGTTAATTAAGAGTTTTTGATAAATTAAAAATTCATCATTTGATATTTGATAATGTTTTATTCAATTGATGAGAACAAATGTGTAAAGACACTATTAATTAGGGGTGGACATTTGATCGAGTCAAGTCGAGTTGTATCAAAAAATTTTGAGTAAGTAAAGTTGAAGAATCTTATTTTATAACTCAAATATTATTATTGAACTTTTCGAGTTGGATTTATAAAATTTGAGTTGAGTCAAGTCGAGTCGAGTTGTTAGAGTTTTTTTTTCAAATTTAATCGTAAATATTTATAATGTTACCGTACTAATTAGTTCTATTTTAACGATTTTCTATAACCATATACAAAACATATATATCTTCATTTTTTCATATGTGATATATATATATATATAATTATTGAGCGACTCGACTCGAACTTGAAAGCTGATCTAATTATTAAAAATATCGAGTTATTCAGGTTATTTGAATTTTAATGTTATAACTTAAACTTTATTTAAAAAATATATTCGAGTTTATGAAATTACAAATCAAACTAATACAAGCAAATTATCTTCGCATCAAATCGAATTGAATAATTTAATTTTTTAGTCGAGTCGAACTTTACTCACTTAGTATTAATAAAAATGATCGAACGGACATGGTTATAAAAATTAACAATGTCAAAAGACACAAACCGAACATCGGGTAACTTGCGTATCTTCTTTTAATTGGAGTGCACATGCAAATTCAATCTCTTAAAAATGTAATGTGAAAAGGCGTGCCGCAGTTTTTACGCCAACTAAAACTTTGTTGTACTTAGTTCAAAAAAAAAAACTTTGTTGTACTTGGAATCCATTTCTAAACATTCAATACTAATACACGTATTTGGTTATTCTTTTAATAAAAATAAATACAAAACAGGTAAGATAATCAATAAGGTTGAATATTTTATTGGTTGATGTTGTATATTTATACACATCATTAGTAAATTAGATTGTAACATATTATTATAAATGAATTTAATTAAATTTAGTTTTAAATTAATATAGTAATTTATTCATATCAAATTTATTAATTACACATGAAATTATATGCAACCAATTGTGAGATCCACTAATTGGCCTGGTAGTCATGAATGTTCATCCGCTTCATCCTTTGTGTGGGTTCGAATTACAGTATTTGCCTTGAGAATATTATTATAACACTACTTGATCAAAGAATAATAATGCACCAATTGTTAAACCAATGAGTGGTCTCAATAATAAAGGATGGTGTTGTTCCTCTTAAGTGATTTGGTTTCGAAGAATATAATTTATAGGAGTAGATAAATGTATTCATAACAAAAATACAGCACTACAAGTAGGAAGCATAGTAAGAGTAGGCATTATTGTTATATTTGAAGGGGATTTTCAAGCCTTTGCTTTGTTTGTACGAAAAAAGTTTAATAGTGGGGTGGAATAATTAACAAAGATAAATGGAACCAAATTATATCACTTGGCACATATGACAGCTATACCCTCAGTCCCCACCCCCTTCCCACACTTTTTTTGATAGCAATGGAAGTGCCCAAAAGTGAAAGGTTTTCTCACTTTTATCTTCGGATTCGATCCATTTCCCATTGGTATTTCTCCAAATCATCACCACCACTTTTGGTGCTTCTTTTGCTATATTTGAGAGAATTATTATTGCTCCCGTTCAACTATTATTAAATTTGTCTTATTCTACTACCAAACTCCTAGACCAACGAGTATAAATAGTTTCGATTTAACTAAGATTTTAAATTCGAATCATTAGAAATATAGCAACGTTAAATACTTAACGAGAAAATTTTATCATCTTTATATTTCTATTAAATTCGACGGAATTAATGAAAAAAATTTGTGGGTACCTAATATAGTCGTGAAATAAGAATATGGTTAAGCTTTCTACCCATGATCAAAACGCTTTCACTGTCTTTGTAATAGTAGAGGACGTGCCGGTTCCAAAAGGAATTTTTTTTTGGTTCAGACAAATATGTCCCAAATGTCCAGACTCATTTTTGGGCTAGTCTTTTATTAATTTTGGCCCAGTTTTCATGGTTGTTTGAGTTAGTGTTTTTGAAAAATAATTTGATAATTTATCCTCATTTTCCCTTTCCCTCTCATGTTCAAGTCTCACCATTCCCTTAACGACACCCTTTGATTAGAGGTAAAATTATTAAATTATTTCTGGTTAAAATATGAATAAATTAATAGAATGTGTAAATAATGAGAATTAAATTTATTTTTTTTTCAGTTTAAGTCTAAACTAATTAAATGTGTAAATATAAAGGACTAACTATGTTATTATACAAAATTTCTTAATTGTTACGTCACCCTCGTAATAGTAGTTAATAACGCACTGATCATTTGTAACAAAATCATAAGTTCAATGCCTAATTTATAACATTTGAAAGTTGAGCAGCCAAAATGAATATTTTGAGATATTTCAGTGAACATTTTCAAAAATTGATTTGTTTTGAGAAAACGAATAATCTTAAGTTATAAACACTTGAATTTAGGGAACTCATTTATTCCTGGTGCATCAATTTTAGTCTATGCATCTTCATTCTCATTCTAAAAAGTCCCAAGTCCAAAAATTTTATCCAAAAACACTTTAATTGCGAAAAGTATATGCGAAAGTAAAGTCAAGACCCCAACTCCAAAACATTAGTCCCAAAATACTTCTATTTTGTTTGTAATAGCAAGCTGGGTAAAAAAGTTGCAGGGCTTGAAGAAATTCATAAATGGATAACTTTTTTTAATGGCCGATCTAAAATGATTACGAATAAAACTTTAAATACTTATTTTGACAAAAAATGACACTTAAAATAAAAATTGTTCAAATATTTATTTTACCGTTAAGTCTATTTTAAAAAACAATTATATAATTTCTTTTATAAATTAAATAAGTAGAGTATGGCCAAATAAACTAATGTAATCCATACACCCTATTAATTCATTCCAAAATTAAAAAGCTAATTAAGAAATCCAACTTAAATGTGAAACTCGATTCGAGCCTAACTCGACATTAATACAATGAAATTTGGCTCTGATCCGAATTTAAAAATATATTCACCCGATCTGACTCGATCACTGTTAAGAAAAAAAATTCGACATGACCAGACCATAACCCAAATTTCAAAAAAAAGTCAACCCTAAATCAAAATTCATCACGTTCGAGTAAAATTATCATCTCTAAATGTGGCCCACATGAAATCATTTACTTTTGAATAAAAATAACGAATCAATGATAATTATCAATGTGGGTCGCACCCATATCTTTATTAATCAATAACAATTATATTTTGTTTTCTTTTTCCTTCCATTCCAACTCCATTGAATTGTTTCCTCAAAATAAATAAAAACTTCATTGAATTGCTGTGCATGAGAAGTTAAAAAATAAGGTTGAAAATTGAAAATAATATATTTTTCATAAAATTATGTCTCCTCCATTATATTTAACATTGTTTTAAGTAAAACTGGCTAATGTTTTTGTATCTATCATATTCGAGTTCATAATTACTACTTTCAACAATATTATCTGTAAAGTTTGAACTTTCATTTTTTTGTTAGAAATACAATATATCTTACTATCTATAACATTTAGGCTTTGTTTGGTATGAAGAATGAAAATGAGAAAGGATGAAAAATTTGTTAATCAAATGGTTAAGATTCAAAGTAAGAAAGTAGTTTTGAATCTTCACCATTTAACTAACAAATTTTACATCCTTCATACCAAGCAAAGCCTTAAATAGTGCAATGTATGAAATTAAGCTACAAATGTTAAACAAGGTGATAAAAAATTATAAAACATCTAAAATTGATTGGGATAATTGCTCAAATAATGTTGTTGAGAAATGATATTTGTTGAAGTGGTGTGCTCCATAGATCATTTTCTCATTTAGGGATAAAGCTACAGTAACTAATGGAGTTCCACTTGAGCATGCAACCAAGCACAAATTCTATAGCAACCGTGCAGTGTTGACGAGTTTTCCTGAAATCTCTATGTAGTGTTGACGGCTTCACCTAAAATTACCATACAGTACTGATGACTTTTCTTAAGTCATTATGCAGTGTTGACGACTTTCTCTAATACTATAACGATGTTCCTAGTTCAACAAAAAAATCTGATTGCTTTGAAATGTGTTGAAGTTGAACCAATCTGACATGGACTACAAAACAAATGCACGGTTGAACCAACTAATATATTAAAATGTTAATAACATCATAATCGTGCTTTTAACATCTCTTACCTTTACTTTAGCTGCAAAAAAATGTTAGGAAGTGAGCTATTGATATTGACTTTGAAAGATCATAATCATCATTTAAAGAAAAAATAGTAAAATTAATACCTGATAAACGACAAACCAAGGATTGCAGGCAAGGAATACAATGAAGATAGCTAATGTTGAACAAAATGTACATCTATTTTATTAAAATATATTTCCATACTCTGGAGATTTGGTTATAAAGGGACTCAATATTATAAGATTTAAAAACATTTTTCTTATGTGTAATCTAACAGACAGCCCTTGCAGCAACCATAGGGCACTGCTAAAGATTCTTCAACTTGTTTAACGCTGTTAATATTAGTTTGCTAAAAACTGATTTAAACGCATTGCCCTCGTTCTTACAACCTTTTCGTTTGTTGTTTTGTATGTGGAGGCATTATAAGCGAGTGAGCACTGTCATGCAAAGGGCAGGCATGCAAATCTTTAGGGTAGTTTTAGGTGCACGTTCAGTTTGGTTGGTTCACCATTCACATGCTTCCCGGTGGCAGATGTACCTGGAAGGGTGGGTGGGCCCGTGCCCATCTTAAACTTTTTAAAGTTCACACATTAGGCTTTGATTTTTAAAATTTTTATGATTAGTCTTTAAATTTTTATGATTTGTCCCCACCCTGAAATTTTGAGATTTTTTTTTATTTGTGCCCACTTTCAAAGATATTTTAACTTGTGCCCACCCTAAAAAATATTTCTGGATCTGCCACTTATGCTTCCCCTTTGAGTTTGTCTCACTTCACTACAAGACATATATATATATATATATATATATATATATATATATATATATATATATATATATACCCCATTTCTGATGGTATTACTATTTACCTATTTGGTTCACCAGCTTTCCAATAATTTTCTTCAAGCCCCTGCATGCAGCGTGTCACGGACAGGCCCCCTTTGCTCGGTTGGCAAGCCGTGCGACACTTGAGATGGGTGTTACCCAGACAAGTCAGCCTTTCTCATGCCTCATTGTCCAAAGAGTTATCTCGGTCTAGCCTTCTCAGGGTCACAATGCACTAAGGCTTTAGATTTTAGAACCCCGTAGGGCCTAGCGATAGCTGTACTCCAACCTCGTACTTCAGCCACGAGCGCGATATGGGGCCATATGGCCCCAAACCATCCCTAGGTATTTCTCCCGGGCAGAAAGTGCGCCAACCACTAGGCCCCACTGCCCGCACACCTAGGCCCCACATGGGCCTAGGAGTAGGTCACTTACACCAAGGAAGCTCGGTCGCTAGCCCAGGTGAGGGGGATGGTGGAGACCCGACACCAGACCACTTCCCCCTAAAGAGCTAAATAAATTTACCAGGAATGCCGTGAGTAGACGTTGCTTCGTCCTAAATGAGGACACTTTCTGGATAGGGCCTTCATCGTCTTCCTAAAGCTTCTCAACTTGCATCCTTGACTTGGTAGCTCCTTAGGGACTGCTCATATCATCGCTTGGTCCACCATTGCTCGGTCATGAACGGGCTTGTCAAGGTAGGGTCGCAATATAATAAGAGATGGCCTTGACATTTCTCCCCCACTTACTCTATCGATGGCCTCATCGATGTAGCCCCAGAAGGGATGGTTCTCATTGATGTTGACACCAGTTCTTCATCACCTGTTGAGCCGATACGAACCTCTGTGGCAGCACATCTTCGATTCGTGCTCGATTTGGTATGTTTTTCTTGTCCCGCCATTCAACTAATTCAAGCCTCGATCCTGGGTTCTTTCTATCTCCTTTTGACTATGTTGTACATCCGTAACCATCTAGGCTGACCACAGACTCATTATGACCCAGTTCCACTTCTATCATGTTGAGTTTTAGATCCATGCTCCCCCACTTTTACTCTTATTGTGGCTCGGGCAAACAAACAAGTAACAAACCATCGATCCACTCGAACAAGTGCCTTGTAGTTTCTCTGTGCTCCACGATCTGCCCATTAACCTACACAAATACAAAAGTAACATACCTGGCCATGAGCAGACATGTTATGACTCGTCACTCAATGGTTTGCTCCTCGACGTTAAGTGTTGCGTGTGATAAGTGCTACGCAAATGTGCAAGTATACACGTCGCAAGTAATAAAGTGATATGAGTATCGAGTATCGTCTCCACAGGGATTGGTTTGGGCCACTTTGCTTAAGTTACTGCACTGTGAAAATAAAAACACAATTGATAATAGAGGTTTTAATTAACGAGAAAAGTAAAAGCAATAAACTAAAAGAATAGATGAAAGAAAAAGAGAGAGATAGGCCAGGTTATCGTGAGTTGAGGTGTGATAGCCGATTGGATCGTCTTGGTAAAAGAGTGCAAGGGCAACTCAGTTGTCGTGGCAACTTGCACAGCGGGGTTGCCTTGGCAACTAATCGATGGTTGCTTGGGCAACTAGCTGGGCAACTACTTGGGCGTCTGGGCAGCAACTTCAAGGTTCGGCGGAGCGTTCTTCAATGGTTTATTCTTATCCCTAAGTCGAAACTCTAGCTACTTGTGCATGCCTTGATAATGCATCCCTGAGTGAATCAAGGGTGAACAACAACCAATCTTGCGCTCCTCTTAGCCGTTGAAATCCTTAACTTATTCCTAAGCCGGATTAATCTTCACCATCAATAGATTGAATAAAGACCATACTCATTCTTTTCATGAATCTAACTCTCCCGATATTAGATAAATAGATGAAGTTACGAGATCCTCTCCCAATTCACTCGCAAACAAGAATAAGAACCAAGAATGAGTAAACCTTGAATTGAAAGTGCAAACTCTTATTACCTAAACAAAATCCAATTGTTTCTCACAACAACAAAACACAATAACCCCAACCAATCAAGTTAGTTCATGGTTGGGTTCAAAAGATATACAAAGAATAATCCCCAAACCATGAATCTAATGGAGGCAAAGAAGAAGAAGAAATCAAACTCTCTCCCTCCTTGCCCTTTGGAGTTGTCAAAAATCCTTTCCTCTTGCTCTCTATGGAGTTGTCGAAATTCCCCTAATGCTCTCTCCCTGAAATTGTCGAAATCTCCTTCTTATTTATAGGGCTAGGCCAAAGTCCTTCTTTGAGGAGGAGTTTAAATTGGAATTAAATTATCTTTAAAGAATATAATTCTTTATTATAATTGTATTCCTACTAGAACTTCTCCTATCTTCTTGGAATTTAATTATTCTTTAATCTCTGCATGGAAATCAAATTCCTTTGGGTTTGGGCTTTGCTCCACGTCATCTCGGGCTTGTCTAGTCATCAATTTCGACATCCCTATTGCATTTTCTCTTTGTCAACAATTGCCATGGCAACTGGCTCGGCGTCTGCTTCATGCATTGCCCTGGCAACTAGCTCGGCATATCCTTCATGCATTGCCCTGGCAACTAGCTCGGCATTGCTTTGGCAAGTGATCCTGCACATACACACACAAAAACACACCAAAGCAGCATCTTTTTCCACAAAAATCACCAAGTTATGTAATCAAGCTCAACAGTGGAAAGAAACATGAATTAATGCATGAATAACTAATTATGCAACTAATATGAGCTTAAGTCTAACAATAATATGAGTAAAAAGGGTAATAAAAATAGTACTTTTGAACACTTATCATTAAGCATCTTCGCCAACTTTGCCTCATCTCGTACCGAGACCTCCAAAGTATTGAATGCGTCACCATACATATGTCATCAACATTAACCCAAGTTTGCCAGCACATGCTCGCGTTGCACCTGGTTGCTCAATAATGCAAAGATGATCTCTAGTTGCCAAAACCGTATCGCATTGTACTTGCCTTTTGTTCTCCTCAATACATCCTGTATTATAAGATATACAAGCAATTTTATCAATGAAAACATATCCACACAAGTCTCGTACGATTACCTGGTTGGCACACATTGCCTTATGCTACCACCAATCGTGGTATGCCTTTGTATGTATACCTCAGCTGTTTTGACTATTTGAGAACGCACTCTCTACGACAAGCTAATATCATCCACTCATGAGGTTTTCTTCTTACTCAATTATACCTGCACTATTTACCAAGTGAATGCACACCAAGATTCTCTCGAATATCCTTGCCCTTGTTCCAGTAGCAAAATAGATGGTCATATGTCCTCACTAGAACTTCTTAATGGTCTCCTATGGCCCTTGTAATAGCCAATCAAGTTGCCCTTTTTTTCATTTCTCCTTCACTCCCTTTGTAACAAACAGAACTGTTGATAAGCACAAAAGTACACATTTGATCTCTTGACACACATGGCCTACACTCCATGGGTAAGTTAGTTCCCCACATCTACTGATGTCTTCCCTATTATCCACTTACTATAAAAGTTCATCTTGTTATCACGCCAACAAAGGAACCTGTATTAGCACCCCACAAACATCATATCAACATTAGCCTCGTGTCGTGGACTTCAAAATGATGTCTCACTTGTGCCCTCTACGTGTGACCTAGGTTTTCGCAGGAACCAAACTCTTCCCCATATGCCCACGACATCTAGTCAGTAGAGTATTCTCCTGTAGGATTAAGACCTCTTTATTCTCTTACATAATCTCGAATAGAACCTGTATTCGCTAAATCCCTTAGCTTCTTTTGAGCATTATGTTCTACATTTTCGGGAGAGAAATGAACCCATTAACTCTTCCTTTAGTTCATCACATATTTTGATAGGACAAACACCATTAATAAACTTGGACCGCCACCACCACTTGGTGTCCCCTATTAGATACACCAAGGCCACCGCGACCTTGTCTTTATCTGTTTTAGTATGCGTATATCGGAAATAATGTTTGACGTCGAACAAGAAATTTTCAAGTTCCTTAGCATCTCTGTTCCCTTCATACCGCTGAGGTTTCAAAACCCTAGTCCTCGGACCCTATCTACTATCATCGAATTGCTCATAGCTATTTGTATCAGGTTAACTTGAGTCTTGATCTCATCTAGTCCGAACTTCATATGACTTAATGCTTCTTTTGCCTCAATTACCAAAATCTTTGATAATCTGGGTCAACTCTTGCTGCGCTTCCTTTATTGCTCAAAGCCGATCATTTGATGCCATAGCTCTCGTGGCAGCCACTACGGCCTCAAGTTCCTTAAACCGACTAGGGTCTACAGACCCACCACCCTGTGTTGACGTCCTAGCACCTGGGTGTGTTCTCTCTCTGGGCAATACTCGTTCCACATTTTCGCGTTTGTCACCATTCTTATCGACACACACAGAATCATTGTGCCTGCACAGACATCGACTTTTACAAATAGGTGTGATATTTGTACCGTGTCCTTATTTGTTACATGAAGCTGACATTTATCCCTGTTGCATACGACTAGGGCTTTTTGACACCCGCCAAACCTTCAAACCGTCTTGGTTCTCTAATCGATTGCCCCCACATCCCTCAAGGAATTGATAGGAACACCTGCCTTCAGAACACACACAAAGAGAAAACTGACCACGAAATTGGTTAGTCCAATTACATAACAATAACATGAAATGTACCTTACAAGTTCAATGGGACTTTCTAGTACGTCTCCCACTGCAATTCACGCTCCGTATTGCCAAACTCTGGGAAGTGCGTTATAAATTCCTTGACCACCACATATCTATTTTTGGGTAACACTAACATATCCGTGGTAAACAGGTTTTGCTTTTGGTCTCTTGGTCCATACATCAACTTTGACCTAAGCCTTGGCTTTACTAGCTCGCCCCACCAACTAGCTTGTCGGTATTAGCCCATATCACCACTGCTCAAATTGGGGATTTTGTAACACTTGGGTGAGATCTGAATTGTACTTGAATCATCACCACGTACCCATCGAGCTTGTCTGTCTCACACTTACACTTTGGCTCTGCTTGTGAAGGAACTCCTAAGGAGAGCTTTCTCAGATGCACCCACATTACCAAGTCGTACCACCCTTGTGTTTCTCACCCAAACGGGTAGCTTTACAAATAGCAATTTGCCTTACCCTAGCCAGCATCCCCATCAAAGAAAGATTTTTGTGTCAAAATGAGTTTTTTTTTCATCCAAGAGAAAACGGTATTGACTCGCAGAACCTTTGTCATCTCATATTTGCAATTTATTGCCAAAGAATCTGGTCCAAACTACCACACCGCAACACATTCCTTTTTACCTTAAGACCCAATGTGTCTTGAGAAAAATTACCATTTACGGACAAATTATTAGCTATGGGAAGCATTCCCCTTAGGCTCATTGATTTTATCTGACAATGTAACTTTTCCCCGAGAACCCATGATGTGTCCCCCCCGCTACAAGAGTCCACAACAACAAGAGGGAGCATACCAATAACTCTGCACTCCCTTTTACTCCATTTTGTTTTGAGAGGGGCCACTCCATCCGGCATACAACGATCGTCGCGGTCCTTTGACCACTTTATTAAATAGTTCGAGGCCCTAAGAGTTTTTGTCCTGCACCTTTAGACGATCACACTGTACCAAAGTACTCCCACAACAAACGAGTTTTATCATACCCCTTTGATTTTATCAATGGGCGAATCCACCACCTTGAAGAACACGACTCCGCCGCATCGAGTCCCCGAACACAAACAATTATGGAACGGTTTCAAGTTGTCTCCAACTCTTTCCTTTAGGGTTAGTCTACGAACCCATGACTATCCGTTGTATCACTCTACAACCATCTATACCCACTACTCTTTTCACCTGGAAAAAAAGATTGTTAGGCAACAATCAAGCACCACAGTGCCAGGATAAACAATATTGCCATTAACTTCCATCAATCAAGAATTTATCCCATCACCCTGGAAACGACAAGCACCAATATGTTAGATTAACAAAAATAAGCTCATTTTATGCTTCGGGCTGCACACGCCCTTGTACTAACAGGACAAAAACAAACATCAATAAGCAAGGGTTACCGACACAAGGCAATGTATCAAAATAAGTATCACTATTATTGATAGCCACCATAAGGAATGACTCTCTTCTCGAGTGATGCATAAGCATCCCCATATTGCTAGAATTCGTGCCCCCCATGCTATGAGGAATACACACTTCATCATGTCTCATAGACAGCCTTCAACGAGCCTTTAAAGCAACCAAAAAAAATATTGCCAGTGTCCCACATCACGGACATGCACTATTACGCAAAGATCAATCTCGTCCACAAAAGTTCTTGCGCTTCATTGCGACTCAACTCGATCGCTGTTTCGATCAGCCAACAACAATGTTACGCCTGTAACGAACAAATAAGCACCACTGTGCCCTAATTCACACGCGCCACCGCGCTAATATAACACATCGGCACTACCTTGCCAAACCCACAATTAGACACCTTTGCGCCTTGACTAGGTCTTGATCAATTAGCATAAGGAGTAACCCTCCCTACCCCACTCGCGGAAGTGTTTGGCGTAGGTTCTAGCCACCCTGCCTACCCTCACAGGGTGCTCGGCGTGAAACTAGACCACCCTGCCTACTCCACTAATGGATGCGCTTGGCGTGACATTACACCATCCTGCCTACTCCTTGAAGAGAAGCTCTTGGCGTGGGATTAGACCACCCTGCCTACTCCCCACATGGGAACGCTTGGCGTAGTCCCCCACCGCCTACCACAGTCCAAATAGCGCTTGGTTTACTATCATTCGACCCTGCCTACTCCATTTACCAGAGCGCTTGGCGTAGAATCCACAATCTAGCACCTCTGTGCATAGAAAAAAATAAAGTCTCTTTTTTTTCCTGTCATGATGATCCACCCTGCCTACTCCAACTATGGGAGCGCTTGGCGTGAGACCACTGATCCACAAATAGTCCAACTCTCATTTTTGCTACACATCTGTCTGGCTTCACCACGTACCACAACCACTGAATAAAGCATCACAGTGTTCAAGTTGGTACATGAGCACTATGGCGTTTGGTTAACAAATACGCACCACTGTATCAAAAGTCATAGCCAAACGCCACCGTCACATGACTACCTTATCCATCGTATTCTCGCTCTGATACCACGTGTCACGGACATGCCCCCTTTGCTCGGTTGGCAAGCCGTACGACACTTGAGATGGGTGTTACCCAGACAAGTCAGCCTTTCTCATGCCTCATTGTCCAAAGAGTTATCTCGGTCTAGCCTTCTCAGGGTCACAATGCACTAAGGCTTTAGATTTTTGAATCCCGTAGGGCCTAGCGATAGCTGCACTCCAACCTCGTACTTCAGCCACGAGCGCGATATGGGGCCCTATGGCCCCAAACCGTCCCTAGGTATTTCTCCCGGGAAGACAGTGCGCCAACCACTAGGCCCCACTGCCCGCACACCTAGGCCCTACATGGGCCTAGGAGTAGGTCACTTACACAAGGAAGCTCGGTCGCTAGCCCAGGCGAGGGGGATGGTGGAGACCCGACACCAGACTACTTCCCCCTAAAGAGCTAAATAAACTTACCAGGAATGCCATGAGTAGACGTTGCTTCGTCCCAAATGAGGACACTTTCTGGATAGGGCCTTCATCGTCTTCCTAAAGCTTCTCAACTTGCATCGTTGACTTGGTAGCTCCTTAGGGACTGCTCATATCATCGCTTGGTCCACCATTGCTCGGTCATGAACGGGCTTGTCAAGGCAGGGTCGGAATATAATAAGGGATGGCCTTGACACAGTAGATGAGTTTATAAATAACAGTTCGAATCAGATACAAATTTGGTGTCGGTTTTGTCCAACGACCTACAAAAATAGTGATTGAAGTCTTGATTGTAAGAGTGATGATAAAACAGTATCAGATTTAAAATCTTTATCTCAAAGCTTATTTCTCCCAACGACCGACTGTTGTGATTAAAGTTCTTGTATATCTCCTAAATAATATTCTAGGTTGAAAATGTATGCTCATTGCTATTACCATGTCCAATTTTTTTCCTTTTTTAGAAAACATTATCAAGGTTTTATATATTATCTAACAAATCAATATAGATCTTAGATAAATTTATCACGTTAAGTATGCTTAAAAAATTATCAGATTAGGTTAGGTGAGATTCTTAACGTAAACTGGCTTAGGACAAGTTTGACATTGCTTTTGAAAAATGTGATGAGAATGTGTAAACTAGGCTCAAGACAAGTTTGACGTTGCTTTTGAAAAATACGGTAGGAACGTGCTTCTAAGAAATGTTATTAGATTTGTTTGGTTTAAAATAGGACTGTTTAATATTGTTATTAGATTTGTAAATTACCAATACTTTCAAAAAATTATATTTTATCCTCATCGAGTTAGAACCCCGACTTCATCCTTGGTTGTAGCCTCTCTTTTTTTCATAACGGACTAATAAAATCATCACTCCAATCAAATCATCCTTAACAACTGAAATTGATTGAAAAAGTTTAGAAGTTAAACTCAGTCTGAATCGTGAAAAGATACCATCTTTGGAGATTTAATCGAAGATAAACCTTCCCCCTGAGAAAGTGATAATGCTCCGCTATCTCTGATTCTTCTACTTCCTTAGCCTAATCCAAATATTCCTTTTTCAATTGTAGGGTCATTCATATGATTAGGACGCCCATCTTCCATCTATTAGCTTTGCCTTACAAATTCAAAACTAGGGATGTAAAAAGTTGACCCGACCTGAAAACCCGACTGAAACCTGCTCGAGTCAGAACTTGGTTTGACTCGAGGATGCGATGACCCGAAACTGATCCGTAACCGACTGTTGTTGACCCGAACCCGAGTTGGACCTATTACTGTAGTAACCGAACCCGACCTGTAGCCGACCGAGAACGACCCAAACTTTAATTGAACCTGTTACTATGGACCCGAAACCAGACCTGCACGTGACTGAAACGAACCCGAACCCGAGACTAACCTGGCAGATAACCGACATTACCCGACTGAATCGACCCGAGATCCTGTTTTGAACCCGACCTATTAATTGACCCGACTTGTTTTGAGCCCGACCTGTTGTTGACCTGAACTGATATTGACCTGGCTTGATATTTACCTGGCATGTAATTGAGGAAGTTTATGAATTAATGATTTGATGAAATTAAAGTGTTGATATAAAGTATTAAGTGTTGATAAATGTAAACTATTAATTTTTGTAATCAATTTAAAGTGTTAAATAATTTTTTTGTTATATATACATATATAATCAATTAAAAATATAAAAAGGGAAGATTGGATTTAGATATTCATTTGACATTACTAAATTTAATTTTTTTGTTACAAATATCTCAACATTTTTAGGCAATAATTTAGCCTTCAACTTGTTCAAAATTCGACCCCCATGCTAAATGAAGATTCGGAAGCAACGAAAGTGATTGGAATGGCTAAAACATCTCTCACCATGTGCAAAACGGCAAAAGAAACAGTTTTTGCTTTCAAATACTCTAAAATATCAAACTCGACATCTTTAGTACGAGGAAGAAGCGACAAATTAGTGTAGGAGTCAACATCAGATTTTCCACTCCTAGAACCAGCTAAATTGACATCAAAGTTCTAACATAAAACAAGATAAAGAGTTAATTAATAAACTGTAATTTCCAAAAAAAATTAATAAACTGTAAAAACAAAAATTTAAGTGAACTTTAAGAAAATAAAAATTGACCTGAAATAGGTTGGATTTTTTAAATGTTCGAGGCTGACTGGAACTTGAAACACTTGTACTTTGAGATGAGTTACTTTGGACAAAAGAATTATAAAAAGAACAAAGTACAGATTTTGAATAATATATATATATATATATTAACAAACTCATTGTAAACAACACTTACCTTCCTTTCAACCTCATCCTCAACATAGAGGACACCGTACAACTCCTTCAAAAGTTGTAATTTATATCAAGGATCAAGCAAAACAGCAAATGAGAGAATCGTTGGGTGATCAGACCAATATTTCTCATATAATTCAAGCATTGGTCCTGCCATTGCAGAAATTCCCTCGCAAGGATCATTGTGAGCGTCACACAACAACTTCTCAATGGAAAAAACATTAGCCAAGTACAAGTTAGAAGTGGGATACTTGGATCCCGAGAAAAGAGTAGTAATTTCAAAAAATGGCTCAAGGAAATCACAGATTAATGGAGCAGTTTCCCAATCATCCTCACTAATTATATCCAAGTCATTTTCCCTATTAACAAACAAGTTGATAGCTGATTTAGCATCAATTGCCCTACGAAGCATTAAGTATGTAGAGTTCCATTGAGTAGGAACATCCAATATCAACTTACCACAAAAAGAAGAACCACAATCTTTAACAGCCAATTCAAAGCTACAAAGTCTAGCATCAGAAGAATCAATAATTTTAACTATTTCACGTAATTTAATAACATAAGAGTTAATTACCTTCAAACATTTTTGAACTATCAAGTTCAAAATATGGGCAACGCACCTTATATGAAAATACTTACCATTGCATGGAAGGGGAGAAATGGCATGCAAATCATCTTTGAGTCGCTTAACCATTCTCTCATATGCAGAAGCATTATCAAGAGTTATGGTAAAAGCTTTTTTAAAGACCCCACTCACATAACATTTTTTCACAAACTTGTAAATAGACTCACCATCATGTGGTGGGGGAAAACGACAAAAATTCAATATTTTAGACTGAAGTTTCCAGTTATTATCAACATAATGTGCCGTCAGAGCAAAATAAGAATGTGAAGTGCAAGCAGACCATCCATCACATGTAAAATAGATACAACTTGAAACAGAATGCTTTGAATCAAGTAGCAATTTTTTATGTTTCTCATGCTTTAACATGCAATGCCTAGTAATAGTATACCTCAAAATATTCTTCACATTAAGATTTAGATACTGATGCAAAGCCCTAAGTTTTTCATGATAAACCACACTCAAAGCATAACCATGACAGAGAATAGCCTCAGCAAATAATTCACATTATCTTTTCTGATCAAAAGAACTTTCCATACTACTATTGATATTAGTAGCAAGAAAATGTTTGCAAGATTGGCATATTTCAGTAAGCCTTTTAGGGTTAGATGTACCAACATAAGAATCTACTTTATAGCTTTTGGTTTTGCAATACTTACATTACGTAAAAACACCTTCAAAAAGCTTAATAAAGGTATAATGATCCCAAACAAGAGAAGTTCTTATTCCAAACTCCCCTGAATTTTCAATTGTAACCCTTCTATTAGAGCTACGAAGTGTTTCAGACACTTGATCATTTACACCCCTTTCAAACAAACGAACATGTATTAGTGATTGAACCAGTTCATGAGGTCATTTAAAAACCTCCTTTGACACTAATACCTCGCAGAACGGGATGTCCAGTGAATATACTCGGATTAAACCATTGAAATAGAATAAAGAACATGTATGTACAAATCAAAATATAACAAACATGTATGTACAAATCAAAACAAGGCATTTAAACATATATGTACAAAGAAAAACAGAAGAGACAACATACATACAAAGTAACAAAAACTCAATAATTTAATCATTGTACGTGGCATTGTTAAACCAGTTCATGAGTTCCTTTAGAAACCTCCTTTGACACCAATAGCCTCGCAGAACGGGATATCCAGCCAATATAATCAGATTAAACCATTGAAACAGAATAGAGAACATGTATGTACAAATCAAAATAGAACAGACATGTATGTACAAATCAAAACAAGGCATTTAAACATGCATGTAAAAAGAAAAACAGAAGAGACAACATATATACAAAGCAACAGAAAGTCAATAATTTAATCCTTGTGCGTGGCACTATTAAACCAGTTCATGAGGTCCTTTAGAAACCTCATTTAACACCAATAGCCTTGCAGAACAGGATGTCCAACCAATATACTCGGATTAAACCATTGAAACAGAATAGAGAACGTGTATGTACAAATCAAAATAGAACATACATGTATGTACAAATCAAAACAAGGCATTTAAACATGTATGTAAAACAAAAATAGAAGAGACAACATATATACAAAGCAACAAAAACTCAATGATTTAATCCTTGTACGTGGCATTGTTAAACCAGTTCATGAGGTCCTTTAGAAACCTCCTTTGACACCAATAGCATCACAGAACGGGATGTCCATCCAATATACTCAGATTAAACCATTGAAACAGAATAGAGAACATGTATGTACAAATCAAAACAGAACATACATGTATGTACAAATCAAAACAAGACATTTAAACATGTATGTAAAAAGAAAAACAGAAGAGACAACATATATACAAAGAGACAAAAACTCAATGATTTAATCCTTGTACGTGGCATTGTTAAACCAGATCATGAGGTCCTTTAGAAACCTCATTTGACACCAATAGCCTCGTAGAATGGGATGTCCAGCCAATATACTCGGATTAAACCATTGAAACAGAATAGAGAACATGTATGTACAAATCAAAACAGAACAGACATGTATACAAATCAAAACAAGGCATTTAAACATGTATGTAAAAAGAAAAATAGAAGAGACAACATATATACAAAGCAACAGAAACTCAATGATTTAATCCTTGTACGTGGCATTGTTAAACAAGTTCATGAGGTCCTTTAGAAACCTCCTTTGACACCAATAGCCTCGCAGAACGGGATGTCCAGCCAATATACTCAGATTAAACCATTGAAACAGAACATAGAACATGTATGTACAAATCAAAACAGAACAGACATGTATGCACAAATCAAAACAAGGCATTTAAACATAAACAAGTTATTTAAACATATATCTACAAATCAAAACAGAATAGACAACAAAGCAATAGAAAGCAACATAACCCATACATGTTCAGAGCCTACAACCCAGAACATATATATATATATATATAAACAATGAAACAAACAAACATTAAACCATGCATGTTAAACCAAAAAGAACATCTAAAAACCAATTCAACAATGATCTCTTCAGTCTTTAGGAGGATTGAAGGCAATAAACCACAAGATAAACCCAGACGTGAAAGACTTAGAATCTGAAAGAGATCAGAGATATACCTGAGAGATAGAGAACATAGTTAGCATAAATGATAACACAAACAAAATAAAAATGCAAAAATCAAAAAAGGAAAAGAAACTAAGACTGTTACTTACCTAATCTAAGAGATGAGACAGATCAGAGAGAGTTCGAACAAATCTGAGTTTGAACAAATATGAGATGAGAGATCAAAAAATGAACAACAAGATAACACTAAAATAATAAAATATTTTTGCAAATCACAACCAACCAGAACCCAGAGTCTGACTCTAAGAGAGAAAAGGCCGAGACTTGAGAGACTAAGAGTCTAAGAGAGACCATAGATATACCTGAGAGATTAGAGAGATGAAACAGTTAGCAAAAATGATAAGTTAACACAAACAATAAAAAATGCATAAATCGAAAAAGAAACTGAGAGTGTTACTTAACTTACCCGATCTGAGTCTTAGACTCTGAGAGATGAGACAGATGAGAGACTAAACGGTGAAAATAGAGAGACTGAGAGACTAAACGGTGAAAATAGAGTCTCGAATTCTGTATCAACCCTAAATCGCAAGTCACAACCAAAACCCAGACAATGAAAGTTCAAAACGGTGAAAATGGAGAGACTAAGATATTATAGATGAAGCTTTAGAGTCGAGACTATTGGAAATCTAAATGAGAGAATGAGAGACAAAGATGAAGCTTTGGATCAGAGAATCTGAAAGGTTGGATGAGAGACTGAGATCTGAGATGAAAGTTTAAGAGAGATGAAGCAAAACGGTGCAACCCTTAAAATAAAACTAGGGTTTCCCGTTTTTGGTATAAAATGGTATTTATAGTTAGGTTTAATTTTTAAATTAAATTATTTAATATTTAATTTATAATTTTAATTAATAATTATGATATATTTATTAATATTTAAATTAGTATTTAATTAAAAATAAATAAAAATCATAATTTAAAATATATTTAATTAAAAAACATAATTTAAATAAATGTTTTAATCTAATATTTAATTAATAATAATTTAGTATCTTTAAATTAATATTTAATTTAATTTTCAAATTATTGTAATTTTAATTATAATATATTTAATTAAAATTGAAAATAAATATATGGTTTGGGTTATGACTTATGAGATTGGTTTAAGGGGAATTATTGTAATTTTAAATATAATATATTAAATTTAAATTAAAAATAAATATATGGTTTGGGTTATGACTTATGAGATTAGTTTAAGGGTTTTGGGTTATGGGTTAGGGTATATGTTTGGGTTATGGGTTTCAGGTTTAGGGGTAAACGCGCCAAGTTGAGTGTTTGAAGTTATGGGATTAGTTTAGGAATTAGGGGATTAGGATTGCACTTTAATTATAAGTGATTGTAAGATTTAGGGGTTAAGGTTTAGGGTTTAGGGGTAAACGTGTCAAGTTAAGTGTTTGGGTTTATGGGGATTAGGCTTGCACTTTAATTATTAGTGATTGTAAGATTTAGGGATTAAGGTTTGGGGTTTAGGGGTAAATATGCCAAGTTGAGTGTTTGGGGTTATGAGATTAGTTTAAGGATTAGGGGATTAGGCTTGCACTTTAATTATTAGTGATTATAAGATTTAGGGATTGAGGTTTGGTGTTTAGGGGTAAACGTGTCAAGTTGAGTGTTTGAAGTTATGGGATTAGTTTATGGATTAGGGATTATGATTGCACTTTAATTATAAGTGATTGTAAGAATTAGGGGTTGAGGTTTATGGTTTATAGGTAAATATGTCAAGTTAAGTGTTTGGGGTTATAAAGATTAGTTTAGGGAATAGGGGATTAGGCTTGCACTTTAATTATTAGTGATTGTATGATTTAGGGATTGAAGTTTGGTGTTTAGGGGTAAACGTGTCAAGTTGAGTGTTTGAAGTTATGAGATTAGTTTAGGGATTAGGGGATTAGGATTGCACTTTAATTATAAGTGATTGTAAGATTTAAGGGTTGAGGTTTAGGGGTAAATATGCCAAGTTGAGTGTTTGGGGTTATAAGGATTAGTTTAGGGATTAGGCTTGCACTTTAATTATTAGTTATTGTAAGATTTAGGGATTGAGGTTTGGGGTTTTGGGGTATAAACAATACATGTTTCAAGTTGAGTGTTTGGAAATGAGGTTATGGGATTAGTTTAGGAATTAGGGGATTAAGCTTACACTTTTAATTATTAGTGATTGTAAGATTAGGGGTTGTGGTTTAGGGTTTAGGGGTAAATGTGTCAATTTGAGTGTTTGAGGTTATGATATTAATTTAGGGGATTCGAGGATTAGGCTTGCACCTTAATTATTGGTTATTGTAAGATTTAGGGGTTGAGGTTTGGGGTTTAGGGGTAAATGTGCCAAGTTGAGTGTTTATGGTTGTGGGATTAGTTTAGGGATTAGGCTTGCCCTTTTAATTATTAGTGAATAGTGATTGTAAGTTTAGGGGATTAGGCTTGCCCTAATTTTTATTCATATTTATCCCTAATTTTTAACCGAATTAACCCTTATTTATTTTAAAATTTTCTAATCTAGTCTAATATTTTTAATATGATGGTATTTTTGTTCATTATAGTCCCTAAAAATTTATTTTTAGCCGAAATTGTCCCATATATATTTATATTTTTGGTAATTTAGTCGAATAATATTTTTGTTTATTCTGGTCCCTATAATTTAATTTTTAGTCAAAATTGCCCCATATTTATTTATATTTTTTGCAATTTAGTCCAATAATATTTTTGTATATTCTAGTAGCTAAAATTTAATTTTTAGTCCTAATTGACCCTATTCATTTTTTGAAATTGGAGAAATTTAAGTTTTAGTCTATAAACCAAAATCAGGGATCAATTTGACAATTTTTAGTCCAAATTTACACCTATTCATTTCCCTTTTTTTTAACCAATTGTTTTTTTAGTTAAAAATTTAAAATGAATGGGTGGGAGGGAGGGAAAGTACTCGCCCAAAATTTTAAGTTGGGCAAATTATTTTTTTAGCCCTTTCGAATTTAGATGTTTTTCAATTAAGCCCTTAAGGTTCACTTTTAAGTTTTATTTTAATTTAATTGAGTCCCAATTTAGGTTAATTTTTGTCCATGTTAGTCCCTAAATTTTTATTTTTAACCAAAATTAACCCTTGTTTATTTTATATTTTTTTAATTTAGTCCAATATTTTTAATATGATGATATTTTTATTCATGTTAGTCCCTAAAATTTATTTTTTCACCAAAAATGACCCTTATTTATTTTTAATTTTTGTAATTTACTCCAATATTTTAAATAACGATGATATTTTTGTTCATTTTAGTGCCTAATATTTATTTTTAATGTGATTTTTTTTTGTGAAATGACCCAATCAAAGTCTATCGACTATTGTACCAAACTCAAACCTAGTACGAATTCGAAACCCGAATTAACCCGACCTGAAATGAAACTGACTTGAAATTACTCGTCCTGGAATGAACCCGACCTGAAATTAAACCAACCTGAAATGAACCTGAGGCCGAATTAACCCGTCAATTAACTGATCGGACCCGAACCGTTTTGACCCGACCTGAAATGAACCGGCCCGAAATGAACCCGACTTGAAATGAATCCGACCTGAAACTGACCCGCACTCAACCCGAATCGTGTCGAAACATCAAATCTACCTGAAATGACATGTATATGATTTAACTCGACTTGACAGGACCCGACCTGAAACGCATCCGATTACTTGTTTTTACATCCTATTCAAAACCTTCAAATGTTTTTAACTTCTAAGCTCGTCATTGTCACCAAAGATCTTTTTATACGCCAATGGCTGAAGGAGAATCTTGACAAATGACTGGCTAATATAAAGGTAACATTTTTGTCATTGAATCCACACCAATGTGGTGGGTTCAGATTCTGCCATTATAATTAGTCAAAAAAAAAAAAAAAGATTCTGCCACTATAAGCTGACATAAAGTCAATTGATTTATAAATTTGGGAGGGGGAATGCCAATGGTTTAGTGCGAATAAGCCCATGGGGATTGGCTGATAAAGTCAAGCATGTGAATGTGAGCACTCACTGAGTTTATACATAGTTGTGCTATAAAATGGTCTATAAACAGCCTGAGGCAATGATTTATATAAAAACAATGGTCAGCTTTGAAATTGGAATATTGATCAATATCCATTGCCGCATGCGTTTTTTTATTTGTTTGTCTAAAACTTAGGCACCCAATAAATTCCAAGTTCATTATCAAGTCAAAGCTTCATCATTGCCTTTGGTTGATGAATGAACTTTGAAGTTGTTGGCTACCGGCGAATTATGAATCTATAGCCCAAAATAATATCAATCTATCTGTCCAATTATACCTCGTAACTTTATATAAAAATATCTAAACTATATTTTCTTAAGTACTTAAATTATTTTTTTGTCAAAAAAAGTATTTAAACTATTACTTCGTAATAAATTAAGCATTGTTGCAAAACATTAGAATCCAAGACGATAAAAAAATTAAATATTATTTAAATAAATCAAATAATCGAAAAAACAGAATAAAGAGAAACAAACTTAGATTCGTATGGAAAACTATAGGAAACGTGTATGCAGTTTCCTTAAGACGGATTTTGACCGCTCTAGAGTGCTTGAGTTCGTTGGTTGTTAGTCTCTCAGGATACAACACAAGATGATCTTCAACAGTAGCACGGCTGTAGAGATCACGAACTATTCTCTTGACTCTGCCTATCACCGAAAATACTAGAGGAGAAGAAAAGGTTTTGAGTTGTTTTTTAAACTTGAAGAAATGCACAGTATTTATAGGGGAGTGGAGGAGGAAAATATGAAAATCAAAATATTCAGTAATAATGGTCATTAACCATTTGACCAATTTAAATCAGAAAATACCTGTTAATACCATATTAAAATGGAATATATTCGTGAATTACAGCTATTACCTTTTAATGTTCAAATTTAAAGGAAGCCAGAAAATATCCTTTTAGATTTGGAATATTGATATGCCGTTTATAAGGAAAAATTAAAAATAATTAGAAGTGGGTAGAATATCTACAAGTCCACAAAGGGCCCAATCAGTCCAGACGGTCCAGACATTCATGTCACCCACGTCGTGCGGGTGCGCCCCAGCCCGAATGGGTTCCAATTCGAAACCCTATGTGCGTGAGGCATAGTTTCCATCCAAGTCATTCAATGACTAACAAGTGGGTTGGTGTATTTAAACACTTCTCATGCTTGTTATCCCATCAATGTGGGATAAATGGGTTTTTATCTTCCTTACACAATTCACAAGTTTCTTACTTTGAACATCAATTTCTCATTCATCACTCGATCGTTTTGAGCACATGAGATATCGTTGTAAAGGTCGCAAAGAGTAGAATATGAACTAATAAATACATCATTCGAATCTCCACCTTTACCCATAGAAGATATAGCTCAAACTTACCAATTTATCACATTTTTCCAACAACCCCCACATGAATGAAATTGATGATTTTTCAAAGCATTTTGACTCGGTGTGGTGATAGGTTCTACGATCGATAGCTGCATAGGATAGGTAGGTTCCCTCATTTGAAACTTCCCTTGTGAAAGTATATTTACTTTACTAGCTAACCAGTAGACGTAATGTCCTTGAACTGTTCAGCCGTTGGTGTAAACGATGACATACTTCACACAACTACCTCTCTGACAAGAGTATTAGTTCTCATGGTTATGTCCATTCTGCAATAGTTTGAAAGAAATATGCCCAAAAGTCTCTTTGAAGCGGCCCCACTTCACTCTCACATAGGTGACATATGTTGCTCGGCTCACCGAAGCACACAATGGTCATTAAAAGCTTTTGGTTAGCCTATTCCACTTTGATCATTGTTTACATCATAGGAACGAACTTGGGGATAAGTACCCCCACAGTGACCGAACATGTCTATGCAATTAAGTTGTCCCTTTGAACCTAGATTTTGGGATCTCCAGCCAGCTAGGTAGGGTTTTCCATCACATAGCACCTTTACTTTTATGGGCTTTAGTCCAATTCCTTTAGATGTTTTCTCAACTTGATCTCAATTTAACCCTTTGGTTAGCGGATCCGCAATGTTATCATTTGATCTTACATAGTCAATAGAGATAACTCTATTTGAGATCAGTTGTCTTACGGTATTATGTCGACGGCACATATGCCTTAACTTACCATTGTACATGAAATTACGTGTTCTAGCAATTGTTGCTTGATTGTCACAGTATATACATATTGTGGGCACATGTTTTGGTCATTCAAGAATATCCTCAAGAAATTTTCAAAGCCATTCGGCTTCTTCTCCTGATTTGTCCAAAGCAACAAACTCAGATTCCATTGTGGATTTGGTTAGGTAGCGACCTCTTTGAAATCGAAAATCGCTAAAAATGAGTTCTTTTCCTTTTCTCTTTTTGAAAAATATAAAAATGGGAAATTTTTTCGTATTTTTGAAAATAAAAACTTGGAGTAGCCACCGACCACTAAGGTAGTCCAGACACCATAAAACCAGAGATTCATTAAAAAACAGGTTCGAGAGTTAGTTACGTGTGAGGAAGGATTAGCACCCCCATCACCCCGGATATCGGTACTAAAATATATGTTGCTTTTAATTGATGAAAATTATCAAAATTTAAATTGAATTTAATTAAATGGTTCGTGATTGAATTTAGACATTAATTAGGCAGGCTTTATCAAATTAGTAAACTTGAATTAATTAGACATTTAATTAATAAGGGTGATGATACCTCAGACCATAGATTAAACCGACATCGAATAAGCCTGACTGCCGTGTTAATTTATGGTTCGAACTTTTTTCATCAATTTTATGCAGGATGCAAGCAGTTAAGAATGATGTTATGACTTGATAAAATTTTATCTCAAATTACATGTACCTTTAGGCAGTAAGACTTGGAAATTAATAAATACCTCCTTTTTATAAGTTAAGTTAATTAACCAATGCAACCTCCTAAATTTGACCTAATTTCTTAAGTCGAAACTTGGAAGTTAAGTTTGAAAAACGTGTCCCTCAAGAAAGTTTTTTTTAGGTTTAATAAATCAAATCACAATTTAAGCATAAAAGTTCATAAGCACAAAACTATATCCATGAAATAAAACGTATTTTTTAGCAAAATTCGAACGCTCGTCGACGACGGAGGGCAAGGCGGCCAAGGATTTTGAACGGTCCCAACAGTGGTTCGGACGCTATTGTCGAGCCAGAATGACAAAATAAGGGATGGGTCTTGAAGGCGCTAGAGCGGGGAGGCTAACGATGGTGGTCGTGCTCAACATGGACGACGATTTGGGATGGTCGGGGCTTCTCCGAAAATAATGGTGGAGGGTTTTGAGATTTCAGAGAATTTTGAAGGGGGAGTATGCAGCTAGGGTTGCAAATGGTGGTTGAGGGGGATTTGTGGTTATAATCGGGTATAAATACCGTAGGGAAATGGGTAAATCACAAACTAAAGGCCGAAACTTTTATCCGCATTGCACAGTGGTCACTGAAGTTCTTAACTTCACAAATTGGTCATTGAAATTCAATTAAGAATTCAGATTCAATTTCCCAAAAATTAGGGTTGCGAAATTAGAGATTTTATGATTTGGAGATTTTTAATTTGGGGGAAAATTAGGGTGTTACAACTCTCCCCTCCTTAAAAGAAATTTCGGCCTAGAAATTTACTTGGATCAAAAAGATGCGGTTACTAAGCTTTGACAACAGCCTTGGGCTCCCACGTAGCCTCATCATGACCATGATTACGCCACAATACCTTAACCATCTTAATGGTTTTCCTCTGGAGAACCTTCTTGTCCTGAGCAAGAATCTTAACTGGCTCCTCCTCGAAACGCAAGTTGGGACAAATCTCAACCTCCTCTATAGGAATAATATGGGACGAATCAGCATGATAGCGTCTCAACACTAAAACATGGAAGACGTCATGAATACACTTAAGTTCTAGTGGTAACTCAAACTGATAGGCAACTGGTCTAACTCGACGAATAATACGGTAAGGGCCGATGAAACGAGGACTCAATTTGCCTTTCCGACCGAAACGAAGTACCTTTCTCCACAGAGATACTTTCAAGAAAACATTATCTCCCACATCAAACTCGAGATCCCGACGTCTCAAATCGGTATAAGACTTATGTCTGTCAAAAGTAACCTTAAGCCAATCCCGAATCAATCTAACGGTCTTCTCAGCCTCATGAACAATATCCAGTCCTAACAATCTGTTCTCATTAAGCTCGGTCCAACCAATAGGTGTACGACACTTACGCCCATACAGAGCCTCATACGACGCCATCTTAATACTGGCCTGATAGCTATTATTGTAGGCGAACTCTGCAAGCGGTAAGAAATCCTCCCAACTGCCTCTGTAGTCCACAACACAACCCCACAACATATCCTCTAGAATCTAAATTACTCGCTCAGACTGGCCATCGGTCTGCGAATGATAAGCAATGCTGAAATTCAACCGAGTACCCAAAGCAGTGTGAAGAGACCTCTAGAACTTCGCTGTGAACCTTGGGTCTCGATCAGAAATGATAGACAAGGGCAACCCATGAAGTCTAACAATCTCCGAGATGTAGAGCTTAGCTAACCTACTCAAAGAATAGTTGACCCGAACAGGAATAAAATGTGCAGACTTAGTCAACCGTAATAACCCAGATAAAGTCTTTCTTTGAGGGAGTCAAAGGAAGACCACTGACAAAATCCATTGTCACACGCTTCTATTTCCATTGAGGGATCTCAATCTGCTGAAGTAACCTAGACGGACGTTGATGCTCTGCTTTTACCTTCTGACAAGTCAAACACTTCGACACGAATCCAACAATATCCCTCTTCAGGCCCTTCCACCAGTATCTCTCATGAATATTCTTATACATCTTATCCCCACCGGGATGCATAAAGTAGGGAATGTCATTAGCTTCACGAAGGATAACCTGCTTCAAGCCAAAATTTCTTGAAATACAATATCGGCCCCAGAAACACAGTACACTATCCTGGTCGATAGAGAAATCCTGAGGCGTACCTTCCTCAATCTCCCTTATACGATGCATCAAGAACGAATCACTAGGCTATTCAACTTGAATATCAGAAATTAACATAGGAATAACTCGAAGTTCTGCCAAAAGACTGCCATCCTCATACAAACTCATTCGAGCAAACAGGGCTCTCAAATCTAAAATGGCATTACGGCTCAAGGAGTCGGCAACAACATTAGCCTTGCTTGGATGATACTCAATTTCACAGTCACAGTCTTTAAGAAACTCTAATCAACGATGTTGTCTTAGGTTCAGCTCCTTCTGAGTGACGGGGTACTTCAGACTCTTATGGTCTGTGAAGATATAACACTTCTCTCTATAGAGATAATGTCTCCAGATTTTAAGAGCGAATATCGTAGCAGCGAGCTCTAGGTCGTGGGTAGGATAGTTGCACTCATGCGGTTTCAGCTGTCGGGACGCATAGGCTATTAACTTACCTTCCTGTATTAGAACACACCCTAATCTGGTATGAGAATCATCACTGTAGACGGTGTAAGCCTTCCCAGGTTCAAGTTGAATTAGGACCAGTGCTTCAGTCAACATGGTCTTAAGCTTCTCAAAACTAGTCTCTTGAGCCTCAGACCAGATAAAAAGAACATTCTTTTGCAGAAGTTTAGTCAACGGAGTTGCGATAATCGAGAAACCCTCAACAAACCTCCGATAATAGCCGGCTAAACCCAATAAACTTTAGATCTCAAGAACATTCATGGGCTGCTTCCAACTCATAATAGCCTCGATCTTCTTCAGATCAACCCGAATACCCTCAGCAGAAATGATATGCCAAATACATCATCTTTGACAACCAGAATTCATACTTACTGAATTTTGCATAAAGATGTTTCTCCCTCAGAGTTTGTAAAACAATCCGAAGATGTTCCTCATGTTCATCCTCAGATTTAGAGTAAACCAGAATATCGTCTATAAAGATAATGACAAAATAATCGAGATAGGGTTGAAACACCCTATTCAGCATATCCATGAAAGTGGCAGAAGCGTTAGTCAACCCAAAGGGCATCACAAGAACTCGTAATGACTGTAACGTGTCCGGAAAGCTGTTTTAAAACATCATAATCTTTAACCTTGAGTTGGTAGTAACTAGATCCCAAGTCTATCTTAGAGGACACCGTAGCTCCCCGAAACTGATCGAAGAGATCATCAATACGAGAAAGGGGATACTTGTTCTTGATCGTCAGCTTGTTTAGCTTCTGATAATCGATACACAACCGAAGTGTCCCATTATTCTTCTTAACAAAAAGAACATAGGCTCCCCACGGAGAAACACTATGTCGGATAAATCCCCTGTCTAATAGTTCTTGTAGCTATAATTTCAACTCTTTAAATTCTTTCGGTGCCATCCGGTAAGGTGCCATGGACACAAGAGCTGAACCCGGATAGACCTCGATGCCAAACTCAATCTCATCACACTTTGGCGGAACACCAGGCAATTCCTCCGGGAATACATCAGGAAAGTCTCTCGCAACCCAAATCTTATTCATCCCAGAGTCAGACTGTCTTGGATCAAGAATGTAAGCAAGGTAGGAAATAGACCCCTTCTTAATCATCTTCTCGGCTTTGAGAGTCGATATTACATTAGATAGAAAACCCTGACATTCTGCAAAAAGAACCACTTCTCGGTCATCAGAAGTTTTCAGAGTTGCTCTTTTCTTCTCACAATCTAGATTGACTCGGTGAGCAGACAACTAGTCCATGCTGAGAATTAGGTCAAACTCACTAAAGGGTAACTCCATCAGATTAGTCGAAAAGATTTCCCCTTGAATCTCAAGAGGAAAATTTTTATACACCATAGAAACCACAATAGGATTACCTACCATACTATGCATGGTAACCGCATTAACAACATCCTCAATGGGAATTTTAAGACCCCCAGATACAGAACTTGCAACATACGAATGGGTAGAACCATTATCCAACAGTGCAAAATAAGAGATAGAGTGAAACCAAAAGGTACCAGCAATAACGTCTGGCTCATCTCGATCCTCATGCCTCCTGGTAGCATAAACCAACCTAGGCTGTCTCTCCCCTGAACCAGCTAATCCTCTACTCTGAGTAGGCCTACCCATACCAGCAATACCCGAAGCAGCAGATCTACCATGACCTCTCCCCCTACTAGGAGTCTGAACAGATGCCTGAGATTGACTCGGAACATAGGCAGATGAAGGTGCTACCGAACAATCTCTAAAAGGATGCTCAAAAGAATCGCATTGGAAACAAGCCCCAGATTGCCTCCTACACTCGCCTGGATGCCATTTCTTGCAGGAAGAACACTGCGGCACCCCATGAGAATTAGACAAACCTCCAACACTGGCGATCAGAACAGTAGATGTCACTGGTCTAGCTCTGGAGTAACTCTGATGGTCATACTTATCTCTAGTCCTCTTCCTAGACTGATTCCCCTGACTGTGCTAAACTGACATGACCAACTGTCTCCTAGCCCGATCAGTACCCTGAGATTCATGTCGTTTCTTCATAGCTTCAATTCGCTCACCAGTTCTGGCCCGTTGGGTGATTGATAAGTTTTCCAAAGTACTATTTTTCTTACCTTTTTTACTCATAATATTGTTAGACTTAGGCTCATATTAGTTGCATAATTAGTCATCATGCATTAAATCATGTTTCCTTCCATCGTTGAGCTTGATTGCATAACTTGGTGGTTTTTGTGGGAAAAGATGCTGCTTTGGTGTGTTTTGTGTGTATGTGCAGAATCACTTGCCAAAGCAAGGCTAGAACCAGTTTCCAGGGCAATGCATACAGGAGATGCCAAGCTAGTTGCTAGGGCAATTTTTGACAAAGAATAAGATGATATGGTAGTCGAAATTGATAACTAGACAAGCCCAAGATGACATGGAGCAAAACTAAATCCCAAAGGAGTTTGATTTCCATGAAGAGGTTAAAGATGAATTAAATCCCAAGAAGATAGGAGAAGTTCTAGAAGGAATATAAATATAATAAAGAATTATATTCTTTAAAGATAATTTAATTCCAACTTAACTTCCTCCTCAAAGAAAGACTTTGACCTAGCCCTATAAATTAGAGGCCATGCCGTCAACTCCAAAGGGGGGAGAAGAGAGAAATTTCGACAAACTCTAGAGAGGGGATAGAGGAGAGAATTTTTGACAAGCTTCAAGGGGGAGATATCGACTACAAGGCTTCATCCATTCTTCATCTTTTTCTTCCTTGTGCCAATCGGTTTATGCTAGGACTTCTTTATCTTGTGTTTCTTTGAAACCTAGCCATGAACTAAATCTATTTGGCTAAGGTTATTGTGTTTTGTGGTTGTGAGAAACAATTGGATTTTGTTTAGGTAATAAGAGTTTGCACTTTCTATTCAAGGTTTATTCATTCTTGGTTCTTATTCTTGTTTGCGAGTGAATTGGGAGAGGATCTCGTAACTTCATATATTTATCTAATATCGGGAGAGTTAGATTCAAGAAACGAATGAGTATTATCTTTATTCAATCTATTGATGGTGAAGATTAATCTGGCTTAGGAATAAGTTAAGGATTTCAACGGCTAAGAGAAGCGCAAGATTGGTTGTTGTTCACCCTTGTTTCACGCAGGGATGTATTATCAAGGCATGCATAAGTAGCTAGAGTTTCGACTTAGGGATAAGAAGAAACCATTGAAGAATGCTCTGTCGAACATTGAAGTTGCAGCCCAGATACCCAAGTAGTTGCCCAGCTAGTCGCCCAGGCAACCATCGATTAGTTGCCAAGGCAACCCCGCTGTGCAAGTTGCCATGGCAACTGAGTTGCCCTTGCATTCTTTTACCAAGATGATCCAACCGTCTATCACACCTCAAATCACGATAACCTGGCCTATTCTCTCTCACTTGATTTCATATATTCTTTTACTTTATTGTTTTCTAGTTTACTTGTTAGTTTAACTCCTATAATCTTCTATTTGTGTTTTCTTTTACTTTTTACAGTGCAAGAGATTAGATTCTTGAAGTGGCACCAATCCCTGTGGAGATGATATATTTTATACTATAACTTGCGACGTGTACACTTGCACAATTGCGAAGCACTTATTACGCGCAACAAGTTTTTGGCGCCGTTGCCGGGGATTGGCAATAGCAACTTTGTTTTTATTTTCTTGCACTTTTTTATTTTTCTTGTTTAAGATTCAAAGGGCTAACAAACTTTGGTTTTGCATTGGTATATGACCTGGGCGAGACCAATTACACCAGAATATCCCTTTGATCCAAAAATCGAACGAACCTTACAAAGACTTAGACGAAGGTTAAGAGTAGCAATGGCTAACCAAGATGCAATATGAATCAAGATGTTCCAGTAGGAGGATGAGTGATTCTTGCACGAAACAGAACTATTCGAGACTATCTTGAAGAAGATCTTGATGGACTTAATCCAGGAGTTGCCACGCCTGAAATTGAAGCCGACCACTTTGAATTGAAATTGGTGATGTTTAATGTGATCAACATAATTGGTCAATTTGGCGGCTCAGCAGCTGAAGATGCACGACAACATCTTAAATCTTTCCTCGAGATTTACAACTCATTCAAAATACATAGAGTCACCCCTGATGTTTTATGATTAAGATTATTCCCCTATTCACTGAGGGATGAGGCGAAAGCATGGTTGAATAGCATTCATGCCGGATCAATAAGATCTTGGACCGATCTTTGTCATGATTTCCTTGATCGATTTAATCCTACAAATTTGACTGATAAGCTTTGTAACAAAATTACTTCTTTTCGGCAGGTAGATGATGAATCCATGTACGAGGCTTGGGAGCGATATCGAGAACTTCTACACAAATGCCCCCTACACGGATTCCAGTGTGGACACAAGTAACAATGTTTTACAATGCCATGAATACACCAACAAGGATGATGCTAGATGCCTCGGTAAACGGCATACTCCTAGATAAGTCGCGGAGGAAGCAATGCAAATTCTAAACAGGCTTGCCAAGAATGATTATCAATTCCCCTCTGCTAGAAGAGGAGGAGCTAGACGCCAAGCCACAATACATGAACTGGGATCATCAGACTCAATTTCAGCATAATTGGCCACTTTAACCAAGATGGTCCAGAAGATGCAGAAACCAAACAACACACATGGGGTCAAGGTAACGGATTCCTTTTGTGAGTTACGTGGTGGTAACCATGATTCTTCTGAATGTATGCAGAATCCGAAATCCAGCTTCTATGTGGGGAATTACAACTGGAACAACAATGTGATGTCCAACATATACAATCCAGCTTGGAAGAAGCACCCGAATTTTTCATGGAGTAATCCCAATAATGCTCTAAACCAGAACAATCAGAATGCACAAGCATCGGGATTCCAGCAGAATATGCCATGGCAACAATTGTCGCAGCAACAACCGACAACATCAAGTTCTTTGGAAAATTCTCTCAATGCTTTTATATTGAAAACTGAATCTTATATGGCTGAGAATAGTAACTTCATAAAAAGAACTGATGCTTTTATTAATAGGACCGAGATGAGATTGCAAAACCAAGAGGCGGTAATCAAATCTTTGGAAAATCAAGTTGGACAATTTGCTCAAAACCTGAATACTAGACCGCATGGAGGTTTACCTAGCGATACTGAAGTCGCAAGAGGAACTGGCCATGAGCAATGTAAGGCGAACACCACTAGAAGTTGCCAACAACTTAAAGAGGCTCAAGCTCGCTCACCAAACAAAACTCCACAGAAAGATCAAGACGAACCCAGCGGCAAAGCCTCAGGTGCTGAACCAGGAACTGTCGCGGCAACCAGCAACAAGCATGCCTCGGCAACTGGCGATAAACATGCCTCGGCAACCGACGATAGGCACGCCATGGCAACCCCAATCGACAATTCCTCGGCAACTCCAGTTGCCTCGGCAATGCCGTCAATCAGGTTCCAAACCAATGAAGGAATCAAAAATATCTGACTTCCACCACCATTCCCTCAAAGGTTGAAGCGACAAAAGCAAGAATATCAATTCAAGAAGTTCCTTGATATCCTAAAGCAAGTCCACATCAACTTGCCATTGGTTGAAGCAATTGAACAAATGCCGAACTATGCCAAGTTTCTTAGAGACATTGTGTCCAAGAGAACAAGGCTATGAGAGTTTGAAATAGTTGCCGCAACAGAGGGATGCATGGCCATGTTGCACAATCGCATGCCACCCAAGTTGAAGGATCCCGGAAGTTTCACAATACCCTATTCCATTGGAAACCACTATATCGGGAAAGCATTATGTGACCTTGGAGCAAGCATAAACTTGATACCTAAATCGGTTTTACAGAAACTAGGAATCAGGAAGGCAAGACCTACAACAGTTATGCTACAGTTAGCCGACATATCCTATGTGCATCCAGAGGGAAAAATCGAAGACATACTGGTAAAAGTTGATAAATTTATTTTTCCCGCTGACTTTATTGTTTTGGATTGTGAAGCAGATAAACATGCACCTATCATTCTCGGGAGACCCTTTCTAGCGACAGGGAGAACCTTGATCGATGTCAAAAAGGGAGAACTCACAACGAGGGTGAATGACCAGCAAGTTCAACTAAATGTGTTCCAAACACTAAGGCATGCCGATGATCCAGAAGAATGACAACTTCTTCATGCCACAACAGAGTTTAACTTCGACAAGGAATTTAGTTGCCTCGGCAACTACATTGCCGATCAAGAGGAACCTGAGGAGTATGAAGAACCGGTCGATGAGGAACAACAAGAAGAGGCAAATTGGTTAGTTAATCGACCAGGTACATACTTTGAACCACTGGATTACTCAGGTAAGGAAGGTAAGCTCGAAAAACCCTCTATTGAAAAACCACTGATTCTTGAGTTGAAACAGTTGATAGAGCAACTAAAATATGCTTACTTGGGAACCGATAATACATTGCATGTAATTATTTCCTCTAAGTTACAGCCTGAGTAGGAAAAGAAGCTGATCAAAATATTGATGCTACACAAGAAGGCAATAGGGTGGACAATTACCGACTTGAAGGGAATTAGCCCGGCAGTGTGCATGCATAAGATTTTGTTGGAAGATGATCACAAACCTTCGATTGAAGCCCAGATGAGACTGAATCATGCCATGAAAGGGGTTGTAATGAAGGAAATCATCAAGTGGCTTGACGCCAGCATTATATACCCTGTCTCTGATAGTACATGGGTAAGTCCGGTACAATGTGTGCCGAAAAAGGGAGGTATAACGGTGGTAAGTAATGAAAACAATAAACTCATTCCAACCAGGACTGTGACCGGTTAGAGGGTTTGTATGGATTACCGAAAGCTAAATAAAGCCATTAGGAAATATCACTTCCCATTACCCTTTATTGATCAAATGCTTGACCGTCTTACAGGTAAACCCTTTTACTGTTTTCTTGATGGTTATTTAGGTTACAATCAAATTGCCATAGCACCAGAAGATCAAGAAAAGACAACATTCACATGCCCATACGGTACTTATGCTTTCCGAAAGATGCCGTTCGGATTGTGTAGCGCCTCGGCAACCTTCCAAAGATGCATGATGGCACTCTTTTCAAACATGGTCGAAGACTTCCTTGAGATCTTCATTTTTCCCCTTTTGGTAATGACTTCGACAGTTGCCTCGGTAATTTAGAGAAGGTGTTGGCAAGATGTGAAAAAACTGATTTAGTCCTCAATTGGGAGAAGTGCCATTTTATGATAGATGAAGGAATAGTGCTCAGCCACAAGATTTCATCCAAGGAAATTGAAGTAGACAAAGCCAATGAATTCGAAGCTTTCTTGGACATGCAAATTTTTACATGAGGTTCATTCATAATTTTTCTAAAATTACTAAACCCTTTGTGCAATTTGCTTGAACAAGATAAATTCTTCAATTTTGATGATTCTTGCGCCCCAAACATTCAAAACCCTAAAGAAAAAGCTTACCTCGACACCTATTGTCGTTCCACCAGATTGGACGCTACCTTTTGAGCTCATGTGTGATGCAAGTGATTTTGCAGTAGGAGCAGTCCTAGGCCAACGCATAGGTAAGACCTTCCATGTGATATACTACGCTAGTAAAACTCTTAATAGTGCTCAAGTGAATTACACAACAACGGAGAAAGAATTACTAGCTGTAGTTTTCGTATTTGACAAGTTCCGATCCTATTTGATTGGTACAAAGGTAATTATTCATACGGACCATTCGGCAATTAAATATCTATTTGCTAAAAATGATGCCAAACCTCGTTTGATTCGTTGGATATTACTTTTACAAGAATTTGATATTGAAATTAAGGACAGGAAAGGAACAGAAAATCAAGTGGCCGATCATTTATCACGTTCAGAACGCAATAGGGAGGAGGACGCGGATTTAGAGATATGCGATGCATTCCGAGATGAGCAACCTTTGGTTTCCTCGGCAACCATGGGTGCGCATGAATTCGTCTTGGTACTTGGCTAAATACTCAGGTCCAAAATACCGGTCCTGAAATGAATGTTTGAAAAACTCCCATGAAATCTGACTGGCTGGAACAACTTTTTTCTCTGCCTCCCACTAGTTATGGGCCTCACCCTGCAACAATGATATAGCAGCTTTAATTTCTGGTCGGCAGGATATTCAATCTCAACAAACAAACGTTGAAGTTTCTTTAGCCAGTACTCCGCATTAGCCAGGTTTGTACCCAACTTGCTATCAAACATGGTCATCCTAATAGCTAAGAAACCTGGTAGAAATAGGTTTCCCACGCCTTCAAATTGACAGAGGTAACGGAGTAACTCACTCTGCACTGTAACAAAATTCATGCCCACTGTCTCACTATCCTCGGAATCACGTGGACCAACACTCTGTGTCCCCTGGCCAGGTGTTGTATTCTGAGCTTCAGCTTGATCCCCAAGTTGTTCCTCTCCATCAACATCGTGTACCTTATTCTGATCCTGCAGCAGATCCATAGGAGGCGGAGCATCACTCTCAACAGCGGTAGAACGACCTCGGCCACGATCGGTCACTAATCTATAACTCCTACGAGGTGGCATCGTAGTCTATCACAAAAAAGATAATCCTAAGTTAGAGTCGGTACTTGGAGTTTCTATTCAAAATATCATAATCTTTAAAGTATTATATTTATTAAAAATTCTTGTTTTACCCAAAAATATTTAGTATGCATGAAAAAAAAAAATTTTTGGGTTTTAAAATTTCATGCGAGCCCCACAGTCCGAGGGTTGATCATGGGCTCTAATACCACTAAATGTAACCTCCTAAATTTGACCTAATTTCTTAAGTCGAAACTTGGAAGTTAAGTTTGAAAAACTTGTCCCTCAAGAAAGGTTCTTTTAGGTTTAATAAATCAAATCACAATTTAAGTATAAAAGTTCAGAAGCACAAAACTATATCCATTAAATAAAATGTAGTTGTTTAGCAAAATTCCAAAGTCATTATGAAATTCAAAATAAATTCAAATAATGCATACCAAACCAATAAGTCTCAAATAATTATAATGTCCCAAGTCCCAAATACAAAATATCCAAAATAATAATAATAGATAAAACCAAATGTCTGAGTAACCATACTGCAAAAGAGATAAAGTCTGATGATACGAAAATCCTCCAAGTACCTTACGCCTAAGCCTGAGTATCTGTGAGAAGAACTAGGGAGAGTAATTTATAAAGCTTAGTGTGTCTCTAAAGTGCAGTCAAAACACATAACAGAAATCCGAACAACAAGTATAGATCAATAATAATCTCAATACACATATGCATTTAATAAGAGACATAAAATGTAATGTCATGCACCCATCTCCATACACCGTTCGAAGAGTAAGGTTCCCAGAACCACTCTAACTACATCGTCACCATCCGAAGTGGAACAACCCGAAGGTGGAGCCACTGATCTAAAGAGAAATTCAGCCCGAAGGGTGATCCCACTAAACTTCCCCGTACAATTTCCCAACCCAAATGATATGACATGTTCTAATTTATATTTTCCAAATTCGAGAGTATATTCGATCTATTAATTTAATCCAAGTGCATATGATATATGTCTGAAATTATTTGTCTGATTCTAATATCTGATGCGTGCCATGTCATCATACAAAATAAACCATAATTCACAAATCATTCAGTCAGTCACATATAAAACATGCACGCATAACATGGAGCACAGAAATGATATAGCACAGGAAGAGACACACTTTAGGCAGCTAATAACTCAACATCTAGTATTTGGTGGGACAGAGTCAACACCTATGTGGTCAACAAAACATAATTAATCACTACTACTATGCCACACTAACATAACCACTAATCAAAATTATACTCACGTGCAGAACTCGCATGTTGTGCAGAAGGAGGTCGAATATGTGGATGAAGAGGAAGATTCTTAGGTTCTGAGTCAACGTCACCTGAACACAATAATATTCGATCAGATTTCAATATTCAAAATTCTCAAAATACTGACTATAATTATTAAAAGATAGCAAAATGGTCTTTCGGGTTTGAATTTGGGAAAACGGACAGAGAATTTAGAATCAGAACGTCGAAAACAATAAAGTCAACTTTGGCTGAAAAATTCAACGCTAATGTAATCAAAAAGTCAACACTGACATCATCAAAAAGTCAACGCTAACGTCATTCAAAAAGTCAATGCTGATGTCAACCGGTCAACGGGGCGGGTCAGGTTAACAAGTCATATAGTCTCGGGTCGGGTCAACGGGTCGGGTCAACAGTCAATGGGTCGGGGCAACGGGTCACGGGCTACCCATCCGATTTGGTTTAAAGCTACTAGTTTAGTTCGGTCTAAAGTCTGATCCAGTTCAATCATGGGTTTGGTACGGTTCACGCGGATCTAGCTCTCTCGGGACTGGCCTAACTCGGCCTCTCTCACTAGGTTCTCCATAATAGTTCGAGTTAAGCCCAAACTCTCTATAATCCCTCACACACATAGGCTTGATTCCCCCTCCATGAGCCATCTGAGAAAATTAGGGTTTACAACCCTTGCCGGCACGACTTGACGATGAACGTACTCTGACAACCTCCAAGGTCATTTTTCGACCACACAAATAAAACCCAAAGCTTCTAGAATAACCACACCCACAACACGCACCCAAAAGAGACCCATTCGAATGCTTACCCAAATTCAAACGCTCGTCGACAACGGAGGGCAAGGCGGCCAAGGATTTCGAACGGTCCTAACAGTGGTTTGGACGCTAATGTCGAGCCGGAACGACAAAGCAAGGGATAGGTCTTGAAGGCGCTAGAGCGAGGAGGCTAATGGTGGTGGTTGTGCTCGACACGGACGGCGATTTGGACTGGTCGGGGCTTCTCCGGAAATAATGGTTGAGGGTTTTGAGATTTCAGAGAATTTTGAAGGGGGAGTATGCGGCTAGGGTTGTCAATGGTGGCTGGGGGGATTTGTGGTTATAATCGGGTATAAATACCCTAGGAAAAATGGGAAAATCACAAACTAAAGGCCCAAACTTTTATCAGCATTGCACAGTGGCCACACACAAATTGATCATTGAAATTCAATTAAGAATTCAGATTCAATTTCCCAAAAATTAGGGTTACAAAATTAGGGATTTTATGATTTGGGGATTTTTAATTTGGGGGGAAATTGAGGTGTTACAACCAAATGCATGTCTATTAAAACATTAAAGTCATATGAATGACAATTAAAATGTATGGCATAGAAAGGCATAAAATAAAACCTAGGCCCACTAAAGTCCTATCCTAAAAAGGCCCAAATTATAATAATTTAATTAGTGATCTAATTATTAACTAGATTAGTCTAATATTATCCCTAAATTAATGAAATTCTAAAAACTAGAAAATCCTAATAATTTATTGATTATCTTGAATCATAATAATTAATTCCATGAATTTTAAACTAGTATCCCAATAAGCCAATGATTCTATTAAAAATGAATCGAAATAATTAATTGTGATTATATTAAAATTTCATCTAAGTCAAATGTCAATTTATCCTAAGAGTAATTAAGAATTTTCCAAACAATTTAATGCATCTAACATTTACCCCAAAGAGCCAAGGGTAAATTTAAATTAATTAAATTGATTCGAACCTTAAATCTAACTACGGTTCTAACAACTAACCTAAATTTAATTTAATTAATTTAAGACATATGCCCAATAAAACGAGCGCATAGTTTAAATTAATTAGATTAAATTATCCTAAACTAACCTAAAATGCCTATCTTAAATTCATTTTAATTAATTTAAACACATACCCCAATAAGCCAAGAACATGTTTTAAATTAATTAAAAACAAATTCCAAAAAGCTAAACTATCCTAAGAACACATACAAGCAAATAATAATTCAAACCACATCCACCAAATAAGATAAAACACATAGCACAAACGAATAAATTAAACAAAAACATACAAGAAAGAAACTCAAATAAATAAAGAGAATTGTCAACAAATCTCATCAATATTTCATTAGACCATAAGATTGGATTACACATAAATAAACAAGGGAAGATAATACCAAAGCCTAAATATATGCTCAATCAATCAATCCACGGATCGTTGTCGTTGGGGTTGAAAAGCTTAATTTAAGGGTTAATGATTCGAATGGTTGTAAGGATTGGTGGCTTTGAAAGTTGCCGATTAGAAAGAGAAAAAAAAGAGTGCGTGTGTGTGTGTGGATTTTGGGGATGCCGACACTATGAGTAGTGGAAAAGAAAAAAATTGTGAGTGGGTGTTTTGCGGCTGCGGCAATGTGAATAATTTTGGGGTCAGGTAGGGATTAATGAATTTGGGAATGGGAGAGTGTGGCTCAAAGGGAAAATTTGGGGCTAGAAAAATGTAATTGCCGTGAGCGAGGATGTGCGGCTAGAGTGTCAATGTTTTTGGGGAATCATGGCAGGGTATGTTTAGGGGAACTATATATATTATTATTATATATTTTTATCATATAAAATAGAACTAATGAGGTTCAAGACCTTACCTACTAAGTAGTGGTTCATCCGATAGGATTGAGACATCCATCCATCCAATGAGAGTAAAGCCTTCATGAGAAAGGAGTTGGGATTTTCACTTTTTGTATTTTTTTACTATGTAAAATCATATATAATGGGCCATGTGATTTTGTGCTTAGGGTATAAGGTTTTGGGTATTAAAAGGGTGATGTGGATTGATCTTATTTCGAGCATTTTTAATTTAAACTTGGACAAAATTTAGTGTCTACAACTGCCCATCTTTGCTCATTGTTGTTAAATGGGAATAGAGCAAAGACTAAAGACAAAAATTTTGTCTCATTTCCCTGTCCGAAAATTTAGAGCTGCGAGTTCCTCCTATATAGAAATGTTCACCCTTCTTTTTCCTGAAATCCTAGAGCTTCAGGTTCTTCCTATGTAGAACCTTTAGCTTGTCCTGAGGTGGATCATTCGAGCTACAAGTTCCTCCTATATAGAACTTATTGCCTTGAAATCCTGGAGCTATGAGTTTTTCCTATATAAACTCTTCACTGTGAAGTCCTTGAGATACGTGTCCTTCCTATATAGAACCTTTCACCTTGAAGTCCTCTCCTTCAAGAGGTTTCGACCATATAAAAGGATTCAAGGCAACAAGGCTACCAATCGGATCTACCTCTTCTTCAGGGGCTTCAGACTATATAAAAGGATTCACGCCAACATGGCTACCAATCGGATCTACCTTTTCTTTAGGGGCTTCAGACCATATAAAAGGATTCACGCCAACACGGCTACCAATCGGATCTACCTCTTCTTCAGGGGCTTCAGACCATATAAAAGGATTCACTTCAACACGGCTACCAATCGAATCTACCTCTTCTTCCGGGGCTCCAGACCATATAAAAAGATTCACGCCAACACGGCTACCAATCGAATCGATCTCTTCTTCGGGAAGCTTCAGACCATATAAAAAGATTCAGGCCAACACGGATACCAATCGAATCTATCTCTTCTTCAGGAGGCTTCATACCATATATAAGGATTTACGCCAACACGGCTACCAATTGATTTATCTCTTCTTCGAGAGGCTTCAGACCATATAAAAGGATTCACGCCAACACGACTACCAATCGAATCTATCTCATATTCGGGAAGGTTTAGACCATATTAAAGGATTCACGCCAACACAGCTACCAATCGGATCTATCTCTTCTTCGGGAGGCTTCAGACCATATAAAAGGATTCACGCAAAAATGACCACCAATCGAATCTCTTTAATAAAATGCCATAACTTCATATATTTCTGACATAAAAAGATACTCGCCACTCTCGAGTAACTGAATACCGAAAGATTTTTGGAAACCTTAATTATACAAGCTAAAGGAATCTTGATTCTCTGAGGTCTACTTCTCCTCTTGTAAAGCTATAGATCAAACCTTTTATCAATCTTCGAATACCTATTTTGAATAAACAAAATGCTATGATGGTATGAGTTAGCATGCTCCTAACATAAGGACATCTAACTACAAATGATGCATAAGTGGAATCATCTTTAAATTTTTTGGGGAAAAACTCTTGCTTTCTGACCGGTTACCCTTAGCTCCCATGGGCCCTTTGTCTTTGCAGAATCTTCATCTTTTGTCTCTTCTTGAAAGGGTGTTGTTAACTTGCATTGGTCAGAACATAATCTATCACTTCTTGAAGTTCAACTCTAGATCATTGCCCCCGCTTCACTTGGGCTTAAATATTGTCTCTTTAATGACCCTTCATGACGAGTACCCTTCATTCTCATCATTGGGGTAAACACCATGCCCCCAAGTTTTTAAGCTCTTCGTACTTCGATAAGGCCTAATTTTTAATTTCTTGAACCAAACAAAGTATTTCTTCTTTCTTTACCGAATCTTCATCTTTCGTCTCATTCTAAAAGGCAATTGTTGTCTTACACTAGTCATACAAAATCTATCGTTTTCCATCTTGTGACATTGCCATCACTCAAATTGCACTCAATTGTCACCTCTTATACAACTCTCCACAATGATGCTTCTTCTATCTCAACTTTGGGGTGAACATTGTGCCCCCAAGTTCCCCAAATCTTTCTTATCCCAATAAGGTCCCGAATTATTACGAACCATACAAAACATTATGGCAGAGAGTTACTTCAAGTCCTTAAGCTGCCTAGAGTAAGAAATTTTGCTATTATTCTTGTTCCATTCACTGATAAATTAGTCCTTCAGTCTAGGATAACCATGTAGATTCTTGACCTAACACTCCAACCACAAGGCCATGCAGAGAGCCATTCTTCTCTTTCTTTACCTTGGTAATACCTTATCTCACATTTGGGTTTAATTGTTATTTTGCCTCTGACCCATCGGTACGGCATTTCCTCTATCTCGATGTTGGGCTGAAAACATGCCCCCAAATCCTCCAAACTTATTTTCTTCAATAAGGCTCAATCTTTATTTTGATGATCCAATCAAGACATTATGACAAATATTCATTTTGAGTCATTGAACTGTGCATCGCATTGAGTTTTGATATTATTCTATTTAGAATCACTGACAGGTTTTGTATTGGGTCGACCATGTACGTCTTTGACCTAAAAATCTATACCAGAAGCCATGCAGAAGAACAATTTTCTTCTTTCTGGATCTTGTTAATAACTTATCTCGCCTTCGGGTTTGGCTGTTATTTTTTTCCTCTGATCCAACAGGATTATCTTTCTTTTATCTCAACGGTAAGCCAAAAACATGCCCCTTAAGTCTCAAAATTTCATTTCTTCAATAAGATCAATCTTCATTTTTTGAATCAATCAAGGCATTGAGACAGATACTCACTTTGAGTCTTTGAACCGTGTAGAATACCGAGGCTTGCTATCATTCTTTTTTGGATCACTGACTGGTCATTGGTGTCAGGTCGATCATGTACGTCTATATCCCCGGATTCTAAATTTTATTCTCAAAACAATACAAAGAAACCCAATTCTTCCTATTTTTTCTCTCTCTTTTCACTCTCTTTCTCTTTTTTTATTTTCTCTTCTTTTTTCATTTCATCTATACGTCAGTTTGCCAATTAACATTTCAACAAATGATGCTTTTTGGATTAATATACAAAATCAAAATTAATATAAAAAGAATAGAATGCCCTGGATATCAGATGCAAGAGCGTCTTATATTCAACCCCTGGTAACCAATAGCTTGCCTTTGAATGTTGTGGCGATATTTAAAGTTGTGAAATTCTTTCCAGATTGCTCGGTTCATCCTCATGATTATGGTATTTGCTTGATCTATTCGAAAACTACTCCTTTAAGTTCTCATTGTTTTTCTCCAAAATATGTTTAAGCTTCTCGAATTTGTTCAACCCATGGAGTGCAAAAAATATCATTTTGAGAATTCTTAGTACAAGTATGTGCTTCTGATTTCAATTAATATAGCGTCAGTGTCTTCAATGATTCATCTCTGACGCTAGAGTATTGAACAGGTAAAGCATATCTCCTTATTAAATTTGTTCTCCCCCATAGCTCCATCAAGATGCTCCGAGACTTATTTGATTGTTCATTCATTTCTTAATTTTTTTAAATTTTCTCTTTCTTCTCGGGGATCCAACTCATCACAGTCCTTTGTGTCGAGAATAATGATGGAGCATACAACAATACCCCGAGTTACTCGACATATCCATGATTTGAAAACTTACTCATACAGCCAAGGCTTTCGACCCAATTAGATTAAGTGGAGCAAAGCATCCTTATTTAGCCTTTTTGCTATAGCGGAGTACCCTTCTTACTTAATTAAATTTTTTTAACATGTGATCTTAAAAGATTCCCCACATTCGAGCAACTCCATTGGGCTTTTCTAAGAGATTTTTTTATATCATCGAAAATTATCAGATGAGTAGTAGTCTCATGTCTTGCGCTTTACCGACAAGAGCGGGCTGGGCAGGAAATCATACTCTATCGTGATCACAACATTCGATTGATTTTTTTATTATAATCAATGCCACATCATGCACGTGATATCCAGGGATCTACGAGGGTAAGAAAGAATATACATATATTTTTATTTAAAAGATGAATCATTTCATTGAAATGAAAACAAAAGCAAACATAACATAAGCCCTAACAAGATCATTGCTACTTCTGGGCAAACAGTAATAAAGTTTATTTGATGCATTGCTACAAAAGCAAGGAATCATCAAAGGGATATCAGCAGCTTCTCGAAACTTATCCATACCATTTTCTCTCTTACCACCTCAAAAGACCAGCTTCAATCAGACCTTGGACCTTGTTCCTCAAAGCTCCACAATTTTCAGTCATATGGCCTGTACTCCCCATGTGGTAGTTACATACTGTATTGATGTCATAATTCCCGGGATAGGAAGACTCTTTTGGCTTGGATGGGATAGGGGTCAGTAATTTCTTTTCAACAAGCATTGAGAGCAATTCAGTGTAGAAAATTGGTAGAGAGATGACAATCATTTTCTTTTTCTCCCACTTAGGACTCTTGATCTTCTTCTTACTTGAGTCTTGCACATTCTGGTATGGCCTGTGACGGGGAGATTATCAGCTTCTTAGGGACCTCATATGTGTCATTATCCTTATGGTCAATTTGCTTTCGAGCTGGTTCTCTATCTGTTGGCGAAGGCCAGATTTTTAAGATGGAGTTTTCCATATTATCCAACACCAATTCGATGGGATATTCAGAGGTGTTGCAGACTATCTCATATTGGTTGATGATAGCTTGGTCTTTATCAGACAAGGTCTCTTCCATTACAAAGCCATAATCCTGACTTTTACTTGTTTTTTCAATCACTTCATTCATGAGAGAGTTTTCGGTTAAACCTACCATACACAACTGCTCGAATTCCCAACTTAAAGGAGACTTGATTTCTAACATATTTATCTTCTCCCTCTTTTTATCTACCTCTTCAAAGGCGTTCACGTCCTGACCTCTGTGGTCTTGTAATGACTTAATTTTCATGTTAGGTCTTTCACACCTCAAGACTCCAGCCTTTAACATGTTCTGGACCACTTTCTTGAATACCGTACAATTTTCTATCGCGTGTCCCATTACTCCAGTGTGGTACTCACAATGTGCATTAACATCATACCACGAGGGATAAGGTGGTTGAAAAGGAATAATGAAACACAGTCGAACCAAATCAGCTTTGTATAGCTGCGAGTACAACTCCATGTATGAAATCAATAGAGGGGTGAAAGACTTTTTCTTTATCTCCTCTTTGGGACCCCTAGTCTCCTTTATATTCAAGCATATCACATTCTCGGATACGGCTTGAAGTGAAGAAATCGTCGGCTCTTTAGGGGCTTCGTAGGTGCTCGTGTTGCTAACCCCATGATCTATTTTCTTTTGAGCTAGTTCTCTATCTATTGGCGAAGACAAGGTTTTCAAGAGAGAATCTTCATTTATCTTTCCAATCTCCCCTTGCATGAATGAGTCTTCAGCCAAACCTTTCATTTGGTCATGATATCCATCATACCCCTCAATTCATTGATTTGCCCCATAGCTACCTCTTGGAAATTCTTCGCATATGCCATCGTCTCCTTTTGATTCCTAACCAAAAGTTCTTGGAGTTCCTCGAGCTTATCCACCCTAGTTAATAGGTCATTTATATTTCAAGAGTTGAACTGGCTAGAATTCTCCCTTTGCTCTCTCTATTTTCGAAGATGAATGTTCCTCTCACACTGGCTTTCATTTTAGCAAAACTTCTTTCCATTTGCTTTCTTTGGTGTAGGATTTTTTATCACTGGCACGGGATCCCCCAACAATCAATTTTATTGTTTCATGAATTAATGTATGTTGTGTATCGTATGCAAAATAAATGACTGTAAGTGAATGCTTAAAAATGCACAAACGAATGCGAATATGAAGCACCCAAAATTTTTTTGTTTGAAAACCTTTAATCAATTTCAGAGCTTAGCAATTTTTGCAAACAAATGCGACATATTGTAAACATGCATGAATGCAAAGAAAAACACTGATTTGACAAATATCCTTGCTAAACAACTTGCACTAATGGAGGTATCGTTCTATTACAATAATGAAAGAAAACTGTTGGACATACAACCCACACCAAGATGACCTTTGTTCCTTTTTTACTCTTCTTTTGCGTATTCCTGAAGTCTGATGGCATCACATGCTATGAATTGGAGCCATTGGACAATTCCTCATACTTGATCCACCAAGTTTGTTGTCTCTTGTTCTTGCCCCTAAGTATTTTAAGCAACATCTTGGAGTCGTCTCATCATCGGTATCTGATATTATTGGGTTGCCCCTTTATAGCTTGCATCTTAGTCATCGAGCTTCTAAACCTCAGTTTTTCTTTACTCGGATCTACCCCCAGTCAATCATTCTTTTGTAGAGATCCCTCGGAATTCTTCTCATCATTGTTCTATATCAAGTCTCTCATAGATCAAGCCTTTAATTTCAGACTATTTCCAAATCAGTGTTTTCTTAATGACATGACAATATATATAAAATAAAGAAAAACAAAAGGAAAATGTTAATGACGGGCAGAACAAATAAATAAATCAAGTGAAAAAATAGCAAGGCGAAGTAACCAAAGAAGAAAAGTGAAAACCTAACCACATGAATTCTAGCTCACTGTGGTTGTCCGCATGGCTCTAATCGGGGTGGGCTTCTTTGATTCTCACGCATCATGTGTTTGGTTCTAAAAGGGTACTCGAACCTATCGTGTCGCCTACTAAGACGACAAGAACCCAAAATTTTGGCCCATTACAGGCTTGCAAATTGGATTCAGTTAAAGCGAAAGTGCGAACTAGTGACATGGAGGGTTTCTCACGTGTCAAAAGACGTAGATCCTGGAAGTAAATTACCGACCCGTGGAGGGCTACTCACATGGGTATTTGGCGTTTCACTCCCACTCAAGGGACAAAGCTTGGGTATAGAGCTTGATGATCATGATTTAGCATATATTGGTGGTTCCTTAGAAATTAAATGAGCAATTAATTCAAAACTACTGATAAGTGTCTAAAAGTACTATTTTTCTTGCCCTTTTTACTCATATAATTGTTAGACTTAGGCTCATTCTAGTTGCATTTTTAGTCATTCATGCATAATTGCATTGTTTCCTTCACTGTCATGTTTGATTACATAATTCGGTTGATTTTTCTGGAAAAGGTGCTGTTGGTATGTATTTTTGTGTGTGCATGACTAATTGCCCAAGCAAGTAGAAAATTGCCGGAGCAATTGAGGATAAGAAGAAGGGAGCCGCAGATTTTTAGAGGATAAATCCAATTAATTCAAATTAATTACGAGAAGCAAGGATAAATCCTAGAAGAGTTGGAGTTCCACGAAGAGATCAAAAGGACATTAAATTCCAAGAGTTTATGAGGAGTTTTTGGAAAATAAATAAATAAAATAAATTTATCTCTTTTATAGTATTTATTTCCAACTTAAACTCATCCTTCCATAAATAGAATTTGACCTAGCCATCTCCTATATAAGGGAAGACAAGCCGCCACTTTGAGAGGAGGGGGCGAATTGGGAGAGAAAATTAGGGTTGTCGACATCTTCTTCTTCTCTTTTCTATTCGATTCATGTTGGGTAGATTTTATCTTGTATTTCTTTTGCACCCAGCCATGAACTAAACTTCACTTGGCTTGGGTTATTGTATTTTTGAGGTTGTGAAAACGTTTGGATTTGTTTAGGTTTTTGAGTTGCAATTCAATTTCAAAGTTTGTTCATTCTTGGTTCTTAATTTTGATCGCGAGTGAATTGGGAGAGGATCTCGTGAATTCATCCATTTATCTAATATCGGGAGAGTTAGATTCAAGAAACGAATGAGCATGGTTTTCATACAAACGAATGTTGGTGAAGACTAATTCGACTTAGGGATAAGTTACGAATTTCAACAGCTAAGAGAAACACAAGATCGGTTGTTGTTCACCCATAGTTAACACATGGATGTATCACAAGGCATGCATAATTAACAGTGTTTCAAGTTAGGGATAACGAGATGCCATTGAATGACGTTTTGTTGAACTTTGAAGGAAATCGCCCAGTTGCCTAGACAATCGCACCATTCCCAGTTGCCCAGGCAATTGAGTTACTCTTGCATTCAATTACCACGAAGGTCCATTCAATCATCACTCCACAACTCACTATAATTCGGCCTACTCTTTCAATTTGGTTTCCTCTTTCCTTCATTTCAATTATTTAGATTTAGTTTGCATTATCTCAATTCACCATTACTATTTAATTCTTTAAACATTTGTATTGACTTAAGCAAAGTGGCCCAAACCAATCCCTGAAGAGACGATACTCGATACTTATCATTTATTACTTGCGACGTATTCACTTGCACCATTTGCGTAGCACTCACAACACGCAACAAGTTTTTGGCGTCGTTGCCGGGGATTGGCAATTGGTGTTAGTTGTTTTTGTTATTCCATTTTTTTATTTTTACTAACTTTTCTTTTGTGTTTGTTTTATCAAAAAACACAAGTGTGCTATAAAGTTAATGGACATCAACATGAGGTGAAATAAAAGTCGATCTATTCGAGAGTTGATGTGGGAAGATAGGAATCAATCCAATCAAGAATTTGTTACACTCACCAATGATTACCTATACCAACCGAGAAAAGCCCAAAGAGCCTATACCGTGGAAAACTCTTGCACTTGTTGTGGAGAGCATCATGTGTTTGAAAATTGCCCTCAAAATCCTGGTGCATATGGCCACATGGAAGACCATAGTTGGAACCATCAGCAAAATCCTTCATGGTATGATCAAAATGCTCAATTTTTTTACCATAACAGTTTTACTGCTGCAATAGATATGCCATGGCAATACAGTCCTCGTCAAGAGCATTCAAATTCCTTAGAGGAAACGTTTCAAGCTTTCATGGCTAGAACTGATTCTCTCATCGAATTCAATCAATTGCCACCGCAATATGGTAACTTTCAAGAACTATCAAAATCCATAGATGCGAGAATAGCCATGATGGATGTACTCTTGAGAGAAGTGGAAGATCAATCGCGAAGATTAACATATGTCTTGGATAACATGCCCCAACAATTAAGTCCTAGGGATACTGAAGTCCCAAGGCAAGAACACAAGGAGCAATGCGAAGAGAGCTTCCCAATGTGTAGGGAACAACTAAAACCTCCAAGTCGAGAGCATGTAGATGAGAAAGACTGCCGAACACTAGATGAGCCAAAACAAAGAATTGTCACGGAAATTGAGGAGCCTGAGTAGGGTAATGCCGAGACAACATCCAGTGAGGCTGAAAAGGGTAATGCTACAGCATATTCTGAGGAATCTGATGCCCAAAATGTTACAACACTGATGCTAAAGCAGAAATCTGTGGATTGCTCTTATCCACCATTGCCATGGCAATTGCAAGACCACATACAGGATCAACAAGATAACGATACTCTGCTAATGAAATATGAGTAGGTGATGGTTGAACTTTTTGAATTCTTTAAAAACTCACATCATCCATTGAAGGTATTCCTTGAGGAACCAACGCTGACACATTTAAAGCCATCGAAATGTCTATTGATGGAGATGTTTGAGAGGCCTAAAGAAAATGGTGTTTGGACTCGTGAAGCTTTTAAAAAATTGGTCATTCCCTTGACTTACATCGAATTTTGGCAGAAGATTACCACGACAATTGGCTGGCACTGTAATTGTCATGACAACGAAGGCTACATCCAACCATGACAGATTTCAACGAAAATGAGGTACTTAAACGGTTGGGTGTTGATATAATTTTTCCTATTAATATATCCATACCTTTAGGAACAGTAGCAAGGTGGAAGGTATGCATGGACTATAATGGAACATGAAAGAAAGGCACCTCCACCAAGGTAGTGCACACGGGAGTAGTTGCGATCATAATGGCCCAGCTATTTTTGGGCAATATTGTCATTGGATGGAGGGTACGAATGGACTATAAGAAGTATCAAAAACGAACATCGTCAAGTTTTCTTTAAGGAAACCTTAATCCTTTCAATTTTTATTTTATGTTTATTTTGATTTTAGTTTTTGTTCTGTTTTCCATTTTAATAAGACCAGGATGTTAAAAAAAGCCCAGACAATCAGACTTGTCACGACCAAGGAACATGCCCCGGCAACTGTCCTAATCCTAGAAGAACTCTTGAGCTCATTGATGAATCAATTAGAGCAGATTAAAGCAGAGTGTTAGCTCTTGTGGCACTACATCAACACCCATTGATGATGTTATACTGGAGGGTGATCTGAATTGTAGTATACCTTCTCCAAGGTTCCATACTGAGTTACTTGCCTAGGAAACTGAAGCTGGCAATTCTTGACCAACTACGAGTGGCATTGTCGCGGCAACCCCTACACTGCACAAAGAATTCCCAAGATACCACCTCTGCACCATTAAAGTACCACATCCGGATGTGCCAATAAAACGACCATTGAAGCATAAAACTTCGATCTCTGAAAAAATAGTGAAGGAGGGTGAGTCGATTGAGGAAGTCGAGGAAATTGGAGAACGTAAGCATGTACCAGTGAGGCGATGTAGCACACGCGCCAAGCAAACAACCACACGGATGCTACGAATTCGAGGTGGAGACCTTTTCTATTAACTCATTTGCATTTCATTTTTTATTTGTTTAATTTTGCATGCATTGAGGACAATGTTTTCCTCGAGTTTGGGAGGGATTGTCTTGGTTGTTTCATGTTTATTTGCACTTGCATTCATTTGTTTTTAGTTAGTGTCATTTGCCATGATAGTTTGCCTGATTGAACTTGTTAATAACCTGATGTAATATTCGATGACGATTTATTTGCCACAGCATTAGGTTAAGAGAACTTTTGACTCTAGGCTTAGCATGGAAAGTTGTTTAGGATTTCGTTATGATGCTTTAATAAACATTGTTGTGACTTGTTAATTTAGGAGAACCTAGTGAACCTTAGGTAAGTAAATATTAAAAAAACACTAAAGGTGCCCGAAACTGGCTCTAGCACAAAAAAATGATCAAAAAATAATGATGAACAATGAACCTTAGCCAGAGGAGCCCATCAGGCTCTAGTCTTAGGGATCTTGAAAATGCTAGAGGCGCCCAAAACTGGCTCTAGTATAAGAATAAAAAGAAGAAGAATTACTAGAGGTGCCCGAAACTGGCTCTAGTTAGATCACTTGCCTCGGCAAGTTAATAAAACTAAGGTTTTGTTGGGAACTCTTATGATTAACTTGTACATAACTACGCACACACTTCACTTGCATCGTACTGAATTTTGAGTAATTTTTCTGCGTTTTGCCTAAAGTTCAAAAGGTAATTAAATCTAGTTGCCACGGTTCTGAGGATTGAAGTCAGGTGTGCAACTTGTTCATGTTTGGTAAATGCCTTGGTAGGTGCTTGTTAGTTTTGCATTGCTTGAGGACAAGCAATAGTTCGAGTTTGGGGTGTGATAAGTGTGTAAAAGTACTATTTTTCTTGCTCTTTTTACTCATATTATTGTTAGAATTAGGCTCATTCTACTTGCATTTTTAGTCATTCATGCATAATTACATTGTTTCCTTCACTGTCATGTTTGATTACATAATTCGGTTGATTTTTGTGGAAAAAGTACTGCTGGTATGTGTTTTTGGGTATGCATGATCTAATTGCCCAAGCAAGTAGGAAATTCCAGAGCAATTGAGGATAAGAAGAAGGGAGCTACCGATTTTTAGAGGATAAATCCAATTAATTCGAATTAATTACAAGAAGCAAGGATAAATCCTAGAAGAGTTGGAGTTCCACAAAGAGATCAAAAGGATAATAAATTCCAAGAGTTTATGAGGAGTTTTTAGAAAATAAATAAAAGAGATTTATCTCTTATATCGTATTCAATTCCAACTTAAACTCATCCTTCCATAAATAGAATTTGACCTAGCCATCTCATATATAAGGGAAGAAAAGCCGCCACTTTGAGAGGAGGGGGCAAATTGGGAGATAAAATTAGGGTTGTCGACATCTTCTTCTTCTTCTCTTTTCTATTCGATTCATGTTGGGTAGATTTTATCTTGTATTTCTTTTTCACCCAGCCATGAACTAAACTTCACTTGGCTTGGGTTATTGTGTTTTGTGGTTGTGAAAACGTTTGGATTTGTTTAGGTTTTTGAGTTGCAATTCAATTTCAAAGTTTGTTCATTCTTGGTTCTTAATTTTGATCACGAGTGAATTGGGAGAGGATCTCGTGAATTCATCAATTTATCTAATATCAGGAGAGTTAGATTCAAGAAACGAATAAGCATGGTTTTCATACAAACGAATGTTGGTGAAGACTAATTCAACTTAGGGATAAGTTACGAATTTCAACAGCTAAGAGAAGTGCAAGATCGGTTGTTGTTCACCCATGGTTAACGCAGGGATGTATCACCAAGGCATGCACAACTAACAGTGTTTCGAGTTAGGGATAACGAGAAGCCATTGAAGGATGCTTTGCCGAACTTTGAAGGAAGTCGCTCAATTGCCCAGACAATCGCATCATTCCCAGTTGCCCAGGCAATTCGACTAATGCTAATTGTTAAGACAATTGAGTTACTCTTGCATTCAATTACCACGGCGGTCCATTCAATCATCAATCCACAACTCACGATAATTCGACCTACTCTCTCAATTCGGTTTCCTCTTTCCTTTATTTCAATTATTTAGATTTAGTTTACATTAAGTCAATTCACCATTACTTTTTAATTCTTTAAACATTTGCAGTGACTTAAGCAAACTGGCCCAAACCAATCCCTGAGGAGACGATACTATATACTTATCATTTATTACTTGTGACATGTTCATTTGCACCATTTGCGTAGCACTCAAAACACGCAACAACTACCAATTATCAAAGCCCGTCTAATTAAAGTCATATCTTCAAGAAAGAACATCCTAATTAAAGTCAATTTTAAATTTCAAAATTTCCATCATTAAAAGCAACATAGATTTTCTTGGCTTAACTCTCTTTTTTTGTTTTGTAAAAACAAAATTGATCCCTAGCAGAGTTGCCAGCTGTAGCGACCTCTTTGAAATCGAAAACCGCTAAAAGGGAGTTCTTTTCCTTTTCTCTTTTTGAAAAATATAAAAATGGGAAATTCTTTTCGTATTTTTGAAAATAAAAACTTGGAGTCGCCACTGACCACTAATGTAGGCCGGAAACCATAAAATCTGAGATTCGTTAAAAAACGGGTTCGGGAGTTAGTTACGTGTGGGGAAGGATTAGCACCCCCATCACTCCCGGAGATCGGTACCAAAATATATGTTGCTTTTAATTGATGGAAATTATCAAAATGTAAATTGAATTTAATTAAATGGTTCGCGATTGAATTTAGACTTTAATTAGGCGTGATTTTTCAAATTGGTAAATTCGAATTAATTAGACATTTAATTAATAAGGGTGATGACACCTCGGACCATAGATTAAACCAACATCGAATAAGCCTGATTGCCGTGTTAATTTATGGTTCGAGCTTCGTTCATCATCTTTATGTATGATGCAAGCAATTAAGAATGATGTTATGACTCGATAAAATTTTATCTCAAATTACATTTACCTTTAGACTGTAAGAATTAATTCAAATATTTGGCCAACATCCAATGAGCCAGGATTGTTACGACACAAATATCAGAATTAATAAATACCTCATTTTTATAAGTTAAGTTAATTAACCAAATGCGTGTCTATTAAAACATTAAAGTCATATGAATGACAATTAAAATGTATGGCATAGAAAGGCATAAAATAAAACATAGTCCCACTAAAGTCCTAACCTAAAAGGCCCAAATTATGATAATTCAATTAGTGATATAATTATTAACTAGGTTAGTATAATATTATCACTAAATTAATTAAATCCTAAAAACTAGAAAATCCTAATAATTTATGGATTATCTTGAATCATAATAATTAATTCGATGAATTTTAATCTAGTATCCCAATAAGCCAAGGATTCTATTTAAAAACGAATCGAATTAATTAATTATGATTATATTAAATTTTCATCTAAGTCAAATATCAATTTATCCTAAGAATAATTAAGAATTGTCCAACCAATTTAATGTATCTAACATTTACCCCAATGAGCCAAGGGTAAATTTAAATTAATTAAATTGATTCGAACCTTAAATCTAACTATAGTTCTAAAAACTAACCCTAAATTTAACTTAATTAATTTAAAACTTATGGTCAATAAAACGATAGCATAGTTTAAATTAATTAGATTAATTGTCCTAAACTAACCTAAAGTGCCTATCTTAAATTCATTTTAATTAATTTAAACGCATACCCAATAAGCCAAGGGCATGTTTTAAATTAATTAAAACAAATTCCAAAAAGCTAAACTATCCTAAGAACACATACAAGCAAATAATAATTCAAACCACATCCAACAAATAAGATAAAACGCATAGCACAAACGAATAAATTAAACAAAAACATATAAGAAAAAAACTCAAATAAATAAAGAGAACTGCCAACAAATCTCATCAATATTTCATTAGACCATAAGAATAGATTACACATAAATAAATAAGGGAAGAAAATACAAAAACCTAAATATATTCTTGATCAATCAATCTGGATCGTTGTCGTTGGGGTTGAAAAGTTTAATTTAAGGGTTAGTGATTCGAACGGTGGTAAGGATCAGTGGCTTTGAAAGTTGCCGATTAGAAAGAAAAAAAAAAGAGTGCGTCTGTGTGTGTTTTAGGGTTGCCGACACTGTGAGTAGTGGAAAAAAAAAAATTGTGAGTGGGTGTTTTGGGGCTGCGACAATGTGAATAACTTTGGGGTGTTTCCGGGTAGGGATTAATGAATTTGGGAATGGGAGAGTGTGGCTCAAAGGGAAAATTTGGGGCTGGGAAAATGCAATTGCCGTGAGGGAGAGTGTACAGTTAGAGTGTAAAATTTTTTGGGGGAATCATGGCAGGGTAAGTTTGGGGGAACTATATATATTATTATTATTATATTTTTTATCTTATAAAATAGAACCAATGAAGTTCAAGACCTTACCTACTAAGTAGTAGTTCATCCAATAGGATTGAGGCATCCATCTATCCAATGGGAGTAAAGCCTTAATGAGAAAGGAGTTGGGATTTTCATTTTTTTGTAATTTTTTACTATGTAAAATCATATATAATGGGCCATGTAATTTTGGGCTTAGGGTATAAGGTTTTGGGTATTAAAATGGTGATGTGGATTGATCTTATTTCTAGTATTTTTAATTTAAACCCCGACAAAATTTAGTGTCTACAGGTTATAATAGTTTATTTTGAGGATTTCCATGACACGGATCCTCCCCCCAATGTGAATACATATCCACTTATACCTTTAGTATCTTGTATGTCAGATATCCAACTAGTATCAGAGTATCCTTCTAAACCAATGAGGTCTCTAGAATAATGCAATTTGTAGTCCCGAGTATATTTGAGGTATCTCAGTACCCTCACAATTGTTTTCCAGTGATTTTTCCCTGGATTGCTTGTGAATCTGCTTAGACTGCTCACAGTAAAAGTGATGTCTGGTCTAGTACAGCTCATGAGATACATTAAACTGCCTATGACTATTGCATATTCCACTTGGTGAATACTTTCCCCTTGATTCTTAGACAGATGTGAACAAGAATCTAATAAAGTTATGGCTATGCCAGAATCATCCTTGTTAAATTTCTTGAGAATCTTGTTCATATAGTGTGACTGAGTCAATATGAGACCTTCAGATGACCTTTTAATTTGGATGCCCAAAATCGTATCGGCCAGTCCCAAATCTTTTATGTCAAATCTTGAATTGTCAAATCTTGAATTTGACATGTTTTTGGTACGTTTTACCATTTCATTGTTGCTTTCAACAATGAGTATGTCATCAACATACAAACATAGAATGATATATCCAATATTTGTAGTTTTGACATATATACATTTGTTACACTTGTTTAACTTGAACTGTTTGTCATCATGACACTATCAAACTTCCCATGTCATTGCTTTGGTGCTTGTTTAAGTTCATACAAAGACTTCACCAATCTACATACTTTCCTTTCTTTACCTAAAACTACATGGCCCTCAGGTTGTTCTATGTATATTTCTTCATTAAGATCTTCATTGAGGAAAGCTGATTTAACATCCATTTGATGTACTTCTAAATTTAAAAAAGCTGCAATTGCAAGTATCATTCTTATGGATCTTATTCTTGATACAGGGGAGAATGTATGAAAATAATCAAGGTTTTTCTTTTGTCGATATCCTTTTATTACCAATCTTGCCTTGTACTTATCAATTGTTCCATCTACTTTCATTTTCCATTTGAAAATCCATTTTAAATTTAGTGGTTTAATTCTAGGAGGAAGGTCCACTAATTCTCATGTATGGTTTTGCATGATGGAATCAATTTCACTTTTAATGGCTTCCTTCCATAAAGTGCCTTCAGATGAGTGTATAGCATCACTATACATTTGAGGTTCAGCCTCCAGCATAAAGGTTAAGAAATCATATCCAAAATATTTTTCCACCCTTGCTCGTTTGCTCATTCTTGGCTTTATTTCAATTTCAGCCTCTTGTTGATCATTTGGACTAACTTTGTCTAAAGTTTTTTTATTGAACTTTGATCAACCTCCCTAGATTTAAAAGGAAATATATTCTCAAAGAATGATGCATTATTTGATTTCATTATCGTGTTCTTGTGAATCTCAATATTTCTTGATTCATACACAAGAAACCGATAAGCATTGTTACGTTCTGCATAGCCAATGAAAATACAATACATAGTTTTATGACTTATTTTCATTTATTTTGGTAGTGGGGCATTTACCTTGGCAAGATACCCCTCACATTTTCAAGTGTTTGTAGAAAGGTTTTTGACCTTTCCGTAACTCATATGGTGTCTTATCCTTTTTCTTTCAGGGAACCTTATTTAAAAGGTAATTAGCTGAAAGAATAGCTTCCCCCCACATGTTCTGTGATAACCGAGAGCTTTCTAACAAATCATTATCATTTCTTTTAGAGTCTGATTTTTCGTTTGTCTACTTCATTTGATTGAGAAGAATACGGTGGTGTTACTTCATGAATAATACCATGTTGTGAATAATATTCACCAAATGGTCTAACGTATTCACCACCACGATCACTTCTTATCGTCTTAATCTTTTTGTTAAGTTAGTTTTCGACTTCCTGCTTATAGAGTATGAATTTCTCTATAGCTTCGTCTTTGCTCTTAAGCAAATACACATAGCAATACTTTGTGCTATCATTGATGAAGGTAATAAAAATTTTATTTCCTCCTCTGGTTTGAAAGAATTTCAAATCACAAACATCATTATGTATTAGATCAAGCGGTTTAGAACTTCTTTCAATAGTTTGAAATGAAGACCTTGTTAATTTTGCTTCAACTCATGTTTCACGTTTATGATTATAATCAATATGAAATAAATGGATGTGTTCCAAGTTAATTAATCTACGCAAAGTATCATAATTAACATGTCTGAATCTACAATGCCATAAATTAAATGACTCAAGCATATAAACAGAAGAAGAAGCGACCTTCTTATTCATGCTCTTGGATTTTACAGAGATAGCATTTAGTTTCCACATTCCATTCAATACATATCCCCTACCCACAAACATCCCCCATTTGACAGAATCAGTTTTTAAGATTCAAAAACCATTCTAAACTCGTGAACACTTAAAAGTGTTCTAGAAATAAGGTTTTTACGTATGTCAGGCACATACAGTGCATTTTGTAGATTGAGTTCTTTGCCAAAGGTCATCTTCAAGACTACAGTTCCCTTCTCTTTGATCTTGGAAGTCACATCATTTCCCATGTAGAGCTTCTCCCCATTGTCGTTAGGTATCAGCTCAAAAAAAGAGTTCTCATCACAGTAGATATGACATGTGGCTCCAGTGTCAAATCACCATTCCCGTGGGTTGGATTCAACCAGGTTGACTTCATAGATCACAGCACATAGACCTACATCCTCTACAACATTGGCCTCCTTGGCTCTGGCTCAGTTTGGATGTCTGCATTTAGAGGACCTGTGCCCACCTTGCCACAGTTGTAGCATATTTATTTGAATTTCTCCTTCTTGGAGACTCCACCGTTAGGTCCTAGCTTTGACCTATTTTGGGTTTGTTGGGGTTGTTTTCCCTTCTTGAAGTCTTTGACTTCAACAACGTTTGCCTTAGTCTCCCTAAAGGTTTCTCTATTGAGCTTCTTGGCATTTTCTCTGTTTTCCTCTTCTATTCGAAGTTTGAAAATCAGTTCCTCCACTGACATTTCTTTCCTTTTGTGCTTCATGTAATTTTTAAAGTTATTTCATCCGGGATGTAGCTTTTCAGTGATAACTACTACCTGGAAGGATTCGCTTATCACCATCCCCTCAGCTAGGATTCTACGAACAATTAGTTGGTGTTTCTCTACTTGACTTACTACTGGTTTGGAATCAACCATAGTAAAGTTCAAGAATCTAGCGACTAAAACCTTTTTAGCCCCAGCACCTTCAGCTTTATATTTGTGGTTTGATGCCTTCTACAACTCTTTAGCTATTTGATAAACAGAATACACCGGATACAAATAATCTTGTAACCCGTTAAGGATGTAATTCTGGCATAAAAAATAAGAATTTGTTCAAGCATTAGTGATATTGAATGAGGTGATATCATCCACCTCTCATTCTCCTTCTCCTATTTTAACAACTAGATGATCTTCCTTCAAGAATTTCGCCAAGTTCATTATGGTAAGATAGAACAGCATCTTCTGTTACCATATTTTGAAATTCTGCCCACAAAATTTTGCCAGCTTCTCGTTGTGTCTCATTGCCACTGCCGATGGGATCATATTCAGAGCTTCACTCGAAGTCTGCCTCGAGATTAACACCTTGGTTGTTGAATCACTAGAATCTCCCATAGTTATTGTTTCTGTTCAGAAGGAAACAAAATCAGAATTATTAATAATTCTAATAAAACGGAAATAAATTCTCGTTTATAAAATTCTTAACCACTATTACTTAAAACAACAATTTTTTGTAAACAGGTTTGTACACTTTGAGATTAAGCAAACCCGTTGAAACGGCAGGACAAATCCTGAAAACAAATTTATTTGCTTATCTCGATCCAAAAAAAATTCTGTAGCTTCTCGGATCAGAAGAAAGGTAAGAAAATCTATCTTAAGATTGTTGCACAACGTTAGAATTCGAGATGATAAAAAAATTAAATATTATTTAAATAAATTAAATAATCAAAAAAAGAATAAAGAGAAACAAACTCATATTCGTATGGAAAACTGTAGGAAACATGTTGAAGCCTACAGTTATGCAGTTTCCTTAAGACAGATTTCAACCACTCTAGAGTGCTTGAGTTTGTTGGTCGTCAGTCTCCCAAGATACAAAAACAAGATGATCTTCAATAGTAGCACGAGCTGTAGAGATCATAAACTATTCTCTTGACTTTGCCTATCACCGAAAATACTAGAGTAGAAGAAAATGTTTTGAGTTGTGTTTTAAACTTGAAGAAAGACATGGTATTTATAGGGGAGTGGAGGAGAAAAATATGGAAATCGAAATATTTCGTAATAATGGTCATTAACCCTTTGACCAATTTAAATCGGTTCCGCAACCATTTTTGAAACCATGTGTGTAAAAATAGTCTGAAGATCGATCTTTTAGAAAATTAGGATTTTTTAGCCAATTTTAGTTTAATCTTGAAAATTTAGGGTTTTCATATTAAATTGGATTTTTAATATATTTAATCATTAAAAACATTTGGAGTCACCACCGATCACTTCGAGGTAGACCGGACACCAAAAAACAAACCACAAAATATGTTTTAAAAATTGGGTTCGGGAGACGGTTACGTGTAGGGAAGGATTAGAACCTCTACGAACGCCCATTATCGGTACCTTTAATTTTACATGGCATTTTGGCATTTCAAATAATTATTTGAATTTAATTTATCCCATAATTATTAATTGAATTTAAATTCCAAATGCAGATATCCTTTTATAAGGAAATTCATTTAGTTCGAATATGAGATTAAAAGACCCCATTAAGTGGCATCCCTATTCATATTTAAAAATGAATTTCCAACATAAAAAGGTTTTTATTGAATGTCCTTTTATTGTCTTGTTATTTTAAGTATTATCCTAAAAATGTTCTAATTAATTAGTTATTTAAAACTATGAATATTAATTAATTTAATAGCTTTTATGAGAAAATGCCAATTGCCTGAGCACCTTCCATATATTTAAAGCCCTTAAATTAATCATATTCCTAATTAATTAATCCTTCTAATTAATTAAAGTTCTAGTCCTAATTAAGGTTCTAATAATCTATTAAGTCAATATTATAAGTGAAATGTATATTAAATGTTCACCTTCAAAACCAATGTTGATATAACACCCAATTGTAAACAATAGAACACCATCCAAATTTGGGTCCCAAAGGTTCAATTTAATATACATTTAATTATCTACAATGTATCTTAATCAATTATTTAATTTTAACTAAAGAACTAAATTAATATTCAATTTTAAGTGAAATACATATATTAAATATAATTTATTGAAATCCATATTGTGATAACACCCCACTGTAAACAATGGAACACCATCCAACTTGGATTCTAAAATTATATTTAATATACATCTAATTACTACAATTATCTATCCTATTTAATTATTGAAGTCCTAATTAGAGAAACATAACTAAGGCTCTAATAATTAATTAAACTAAGTGTATTTAATTGTCTAACATTTAATTCTATATACCTAATTTAAATATGCAAGCATATAATTTAATTGCATTTAATTAAATAAAACAATTAAACCAATGACTAAATAAAAAACAAATGAAACATAAAGCTAATTTTTAATAAAATAGGGACTGAATTGAAACAAGTACAAAACCTAGTGCCCAATTACAAAGCCCATATGACCCAATTGAAAGAATTACAAATCTGGTGATTAAACTATGGGGTATGGGGATTCAATTGAAAGAAAAGCAAAACCTGTGGCTCAATTTAAAAGGAATTAGGGACCAAATTGAGAGAATGCAACACTTTGGGACAAAAACAAAGGCGACCCAAATAATAGTGTGCGGATCCCGGGTCAACCTGAATAGAGCACGTGGGTTAAGCTCGACCCGGCACCAAAACAGTGCAGCATTGCATCGCGCATATAGGGCCAACTCTAAGTCTAACTCGACCATCACTTCTCCATCTCTCTCCTCATTCTCTCTGTCCCCATTCTCTCTGAACACAAACGCCCTATGCCCAGAAAACATCCTCATTTCGGATCAAAATCCTCGGTTTTTCCATGGTGTTCATCATTCATGAAGATGAACATCATGAACACCTTAAAGCCCGGCCACACTCCGCCTTGACCACCGCCTTCAAATATTTTGCCGCCCTCTCCTTTTGTCGTTCGTCGGCCACCATTCTTGAACTCTAGCCATTGTCTCACTTCGGCCGGCTGCCGCAAGGTGATTTTTGGCCGCCGTGAGGCAATTTTTGGCCACTACCAAATACCGTACTGAACCCTAAAATAACCCCAAAACTCCATTTTTAAACCCCTAATATCCTAGATCTACCCCGATTCGAAAGAATCTACCCACTTCACCCGGCTAAAACTACCCAAACCAACTATCATCTTCGACTCCGCCGCGACCCAACTCTCCGGCCACCATCAAATAAAAACTTTGACCATCCTTCTTTTATATTTGTTTTTCCTAACGTTCGAACTAATATTGTTTTATTTTTGCAGGGTTTAAAAGACAAAAAGAATAATAACTCATGATGCAGTGGATATGGCGATTTCGGTGCTTTCCCCGATGTTTGTTCGTGTTCTCGGTGATCATCCGTTCAGCTCTATAGTGGCGGTTTAACTCCTGGCGCGTCAGTTCCACTACCGAGGTAAGCCATCTCTCCTCAATTATTATTTTACTTATTATTATTATTTATGGTGACTAATTAATGATTAATTATTTTCTAACACACTCTCTCTCCTGCAGGTATTTATAGGTGTTAGACTTGCTGACGTAAGCGGAGCCAGCTGGGCGGGAAAAAGAAGCAAAATTATGTGCTTTGGTTCGGGCCAATGAGGAGCTGCCACGTATCCTATTTGGGCGGGAAAACGGCTTTGGATCCATTTTGTGTTTGTTTAGCTGTAAAAAAACTTGTAGTGGATTAAAATCTAGTGTAAGGGATTTTAGGCTTAATATGTAATTTGGGCTTTTTATGTGTAAATGGACATTATTTGGACATTTTTTTATGGACTATTTTATTTATTTATTATTATTATTTATCTATATTATCTATTATTGGGCTTATTTATTTAACATACGGGTACCTCGGACAAAATACGGGTATCACATCTGCCCCTCTTTGCTCATTGCTGTGGAAGAAGAAGTGGGCAAAGACTGAAAAGACACAGATTTTTTCCAAATCCACTGACCATCTTCTAAACTACCGAAGCTTGAAGTTGTTCTTCTCATTTCGAAATTCTTCAAACTTCTGCCAAACTGTGGAATTTGAAGTTGTTCTTCTTATTACAAAATTCTTCATCTTCCAATGCTCGAAATTGCTCCTGACAATCTTCATCTCTTGAGGTTATGAAATTCTTCATCCCTTTATCGAACTATGGAATCTGAAGTTGTTATTCTTATTATTAAATTCTTTATCCTCCAAGGTATGAAATTGCTCTTGTAATTCTTCATCTCTTGAGGTCTGAAGTTGTTTTTCTCATTATGAAATTCTTCATTCCTCACTCTTTTACTGATCCATCTTTCTGTAAAGGCGCTGAATAGGTAAGCTCTTCTTATTAGGAACTTCCTCACTCTTCAAAATGACGAACTCTTCTCATTAGGAGCTCTTCGTTCTTCATCAGGCGATTTATTCTCATTAGGAACTCTGTGGCGAATTCTTCTCATTAGAAATTCTTCATTCTTTGCTGGACGAATTCTTCTCATTAGGAATTCTGGAGCGAACTCTTCTTATTAGGAGTTCTTCAATTTTGCTGATCCACCTCTCTGTAAAGGCACAAATAAGTGAGCTCTACTCATTAGGAACTCTCCTTATTCTTCAGCAAACGAACTCTTCTCATTATGAGATTTTCAATCTTTCTTGGTGAGTTCTTCTTATTATGAGCTCTGAATTCTTTGTTGGTTGAGTTCTTCTCATCGAGAACTCTTGATTCTAGAAATGTTGATTCTCCTCTCCTCTAGGGAACGATTAATCTTGCAAAAAGAAACATCATCAATTAATTCAAATTCAATCTGAAATATCATGAAGCATTCAATTTCTCGCTTGAAGCACTGAGTTTTTTAATGTCATTGCTTTTCTAGCTCAGGTGTCTTGATCTTTCTGTCTGAAGCTCATATGAGATTTTTTCTCTTTTTTCTCTTTCTCTGTTGATCAATTTCTTTTGTGCTTGGAATGTATGTGACTGATTAAACCAAACATCTTCCGCATCTGCTCGTCGTTTATCTATCTAGCCTTTCGATCAAGTAGCATAAAGTTCTTCTTTTTCTTTTCTATTTTCCCCTTTTCACTTTTTTTTTTTTTTTTCTTTTTTCCCTTTTTCTTTCTTTTTTCTTCTCCTTTTCTTTTCTTTTTCATTTTTTTTCTTTTTCCTTCTTATTTTTCCTTTTCACTTTTTCTTCTTTTTCCTTTTTCTCTTTCTTTTTTCTCTTTTTCTTTTTCTTTTTCTCTTCCTTATTTTTTCTTCTCTTTTTCCTCTCTTTTTTTTCTTTTTCCTTCTTATTTTTCCTTTTCACTTTTTCTTCTTTTTCTCATGTTCTTTTCTTTTTCTTGTTTTTCTTTCTTTCTTCTTCCTCTCTTTTTGTCATTTTTCTTTTTATTTTTCTTCTTATTCTTCTCTCCTTTTTCTTTTTCGTTTTGGAAATTGAGAACCCAAAGGATTAATATTTTGCAGATATCATGCCCTACCATCTTATCGCGACAACATTCAGAAAGTTCTCATCATTTTCGAATGTGTCGACCCGAAGAACTTAACATCATGCTTGAAGGACTTACTAACGACCCGAAGGATTTAACATTATGCCCGAAGGACTTATTGATGACCCGAAGGATTTAGAATTGAAATGCACTTCCTTTCCTATGCAAATAATTAGAAAATCTTTGCTGAAATCCGCCTCTGCAAACAGATTGAAATCTTTACTGAGATCCCCCTCTTCAAATGGATTGAAATCTTTGCTGAGATCCGCCCTTTCAAACGGATTGAAATCTTTGTTGGGATACGCCTCTTTAAACGGATTGAAATCTTTGCTGAGATTCGCCTCTTTAAACGGATTGAAATCTTTGTTGGGTCTGCCTCTTTAAACGGATTAAATTTTTTACTGAAATCTACCCCTTCAAATGAAACATCTGACTGAACATGTCTTTTACAAACAAAATGTCTTGCTGAAATCTGCTTCTGTAGACGGAATATCTATTGAAATCTGCCTTTAAACAAAATATCCTGCTAAAATCCACCTCTCTAAGCGAAATACTTGTTGAAATCTGCTTCTGCAAATGGAGCCTCTTACTGAAATCTTCCTCTGTAAGCAAGGTATTTGTTGAAATCCGTCTCTACAAACAGAATATCTTGAGATCCACCTCTGCAAACGAAATATTTTAGAGAAATCCACCTATGTAATCAAAATATCTTGAGATCCGCCTCTGCAGATGGAGTTTTTTGGAGAAATTCGCATCTATAAATGGAATGTCTTGAGACCTATATCTGCAAATAGAAAATCATGAATTAATATATTTGCTTTCTCATAAACACAACTGTAATTTTTACTAGATCTATTTCTCAAAGATCTATGCTCGCTCGTTGTCGGATTTTTCTTCCGAGATTTCTATTTATTCCTTGCTGGATCTTCTTCTTCAAGATCTTTATTCATTCTAGCTGAATCTTTCCTTCGAGATCTCTGCTCATTCCTTGCTGGATCTTTCTCTTCCAGATCTTTATTCATTCTTAACTGGATCTTTTCTCCGAGATCTCTGCTCGTTCCTGTTTGGATCTACCTTTTTAAGATCTTTATTCTTCTAACTAGATCTTTTCTGAAATCTCTGCTCATTCTTGCTTGGATCTTCTCTTCCAAAAAATGTTATTGGAGATATATACATATATGTATGGGAGAACAAAACTAACACAACAAAGAATGAATGAAATATTAAAATAATCAAAGAATGCAAAGTGTTTTCCATTTGAAAAATATATAAGAAACAAGCATCATAGCAAATAAATCGAAATAGCCTCCCTTATAAAGAACCCCCAATGCTCTCGGGCAAAAGTGATTGGGATGATTTAGGGTATTACTCTGTAACGGTTCTAGAATTGCAGACAGATCTCTCGTGGTTCACTGTTGACAATTAATAAAAGAAGACCTAAGCTAATTTTGGTTACTCCACTTCTATCATCAATTCTTTTTCTTCCATTTACGAGGGCATGCCCATTCTTGCTCATATCCTGATGCTCTCATTCTTTCGGAACAGATTTTTATTTCTTCAGTGATCAAATTCCTCAATGTCACTCCACTAGTATCTTGCCATATTAAGTTTGCCTCACATTTATTATTTAGGGCGAGTAAATGCTCCAAATCCTTGGACACTTCAAATTCTTGAACTTTCATCCAATTCGTTTTTATGGAACCACCATAACCCTATGGAAAAACTTACTAAGCCCTTGAACTGGCTGATATATCAACTGAAGATGATTGCCCCACACTCATTCATATCCTCCCTGTGAGTGATCAAACATTTGCAACCATGGCCTTACATGTTAAAATCATCACTAAAGCAATACAAAAAAATCTTTGGGATAGAAGTAACATGGTTGATTTCATATACTACTTCAGAAACAATTCTTGCAAGCTGTACCCTCTTGATACATAGACATGAACGAGACAGACTTCAAAACTCCAGACAATCTTAGAAGTATTCACTATGGATCTCTGACTAACCAACTTCTTGATTTTCTCCATTAAGGGCCTACACTTCTTGGTAGTACACCCTGGTGCCCCACTTGAAAATATTATCGGGATCATAACTATGGGCAGATGGGCTTGACGTCTTCTTCATCGACCTAGGGGTAAAATGAATTTGAAATGGGCACTCAAAATTTACATTTGTCTGAAGAACCTTCCATGATAGACCTGGTGAGTCAATTGACCATTTCCTCTTACTACCTCAGGGAGTCCGATCATTGCATCCATTCACTTCTTTCTCTCTTTTTACTTGACATTTTTAGCACTTGTTTTCTGAGCAGCCCAATTGTATTTTCTCCAATTAGGGGACTACTTTTTTAAGTTACATATCTTAATAGCTGGTCTTCAGTGTCAACTACCAAAATCTCCCATTTTAGAAAGTTTTGATTTTACAGCTTAAAAATGTAACAATCTTCAATGTCTCAAGCATAACTCACAATAATCTTGATATTGTAACAACTAAACTAATGGGCTCTGATAGTTCCTCATGATACTGCAAAGCTTCGAACAATTTGAAATGTATCTCTCAATAAATGAATGAGATCCAGTTTAGATTTTGACTTGCCACTAACATGAGCATCTTAAGCATCTGATCCTGGGGTATTCTTCGGTAAAGAAAATATTATAGAAAAGATACCAAAATATTACTCTGATTCTAACAATCCCAGACTGTAGCAAGTTATTAAAAAAATGTTTTCATAGCTTCTGTCATTCTCCTTTTACCTCAAACACTTTAGCAAATAATAGTATCTGATTGAACCAGACTCTTTGTTTTCGGAATATAAATACCCAACCCTGATGAGACCAACAACTTCAATGGGGCCATTATCTAATAGTGATCTTAGATAAAGTTGAGCTACAGATCTGAAAATTACATTAGATATGAATAATTGGCTCTCTTATATGATTGAACTCTTCAACTTCTTTGTCTCGTGTCTATATTCTGCTCTTCCTACAATCAACTCCTTTGTGAGCAAACTACAATCTTCAACTGACATTGGCATTCATCGTTTTAGAGAAAGACTCTTATGCCCTTCGTCTTTGTTAGGATCATTATATCCTCTGACTGTTGCTGAACCATCGATCGACAAGACTTTCAACTAAGCTACAGTATTTGAATTCATTCAGTCTTCCTATGCTTTTCCACTAAGCTTCCTTCATTTTAGCATTCTCAGCATCCACCAGCGACTCTAAGTCAAGCATTACACTGTTCTCATCATGATCCAAACTCGAGACTTCTGGATTCTGTACAAATGCCCCCGGCTGTATTGATCCAAACTTACTCCTCTTTTATTTGGCTTTTTATTTCCATCTCTCTCTTTGCTTTTTCTTCTTCTTTTTTTTTGACTTTCTTTTTTGAATTTTTTTGCTCTCTTTTTTACTTCTTTTTTTTACTTCTTTTTTTTTATTTTTTTTGCATGCATAGTCCTTTCAGACTGAACCTTTATGTGAGATAAGTTTTTATCTTGATCACCCCTGTTGATATTTCATCTAGAATATTTTCTTTTATGTGAGATGAGTTTTTATCTTGATCACCCCTGTTGATATTTCATCTAGAATATTTTCTTTCTCAACTTATCTAACTCCAAGCAATGTGATAGCTCATGTTTCCCTTTTGTTCTCGGACTGATCAACCTTTTTCTTCATTCGATCTAAGTGGCCCTCAACCACATCTGAAACTGTTCATCCTTAACAGATTTGTTACATATGCTTCTCAAAATGCAATGTTACTTTTTTTTAAACAAAATGCAATATTTTAAACCAAAGTACTATTTTTATATTTTGCATAATATTTAAATGCAGGAATGCACGAGGTATCGATTTCAAGAACTAGTCATTAGAGCAACACTCATTTAACTGAAAGGTCGAATACAAAGTAAAGGCAATATTTTTAATATCTCCAGCTCTTTTGGTTGATCACTTTGTTCAGCCTCTGAGTCAACATCTGTCCTAGCTCGGTGTTGATATCAGAATGTTGTTGCAGGTTCATGGCTTCATCAAACGAAATATGCACATGCTAGGAAAACCCCGGCACTTGGCTCCTAAAGTTTATCATTTCACCACTCTGTTTCTGGACAACCTGGATTATTGCCTCAGCTTGATTTTTAGTATTATGTCCTTCATTATAGTACCTCTTCAAAACTTACAGGTCGATCTTTCAAAAGTCGTATTGCGTTTTCTAATTCTGTCATTTTCTTCAACTCCTTATTTTTATCAGCATTTTCTTTAATTATGGTATCGTTCGGTAAATTTCATCATTTGTGAAACTTGGATATCGCCTTCAGGTTCAAAGCTTTCTATTCTCCATTGGTTTCTTTCTTGTTAACAACAACCCTTGAATGCTCTTTCGTTTTATCTGTTATCTATATTCTTTCTGGTTATTATTTTCTTTTCGCATATTGTGTTTTATTTATCTCTGTAACTGCCAGTGACTATAACTTGAATTGTCGTAAGACTTGTATAACCTTGTTTTTTTACCACTGAAGTAGTGTAGCAAAGCATCGTATTTGTCTATTGTTGGTGTCACATGTATCCTCCCGACAAGCGGATAATTATATTGGGCTTCATAAACGGGTCATGGCCCTAAACCACTTATGATCCATTTGACTATCTAACAGCAATGCTATAATTCTAAAATCTTATTGAAAATGACTCTTCATATTCTCTTCGTATAATTCTCAAATTAAACTTGGCTTTGGCAAAACTTCATTATGTTCAGAAATTTCTGGTACAACCCTGCATTTATGACACCTGGCATCCACGAATATTGTCTTACTTCTTGTAATGAGTTATCTCGAATACAATCCACAGTGACATATTTTCCCCCCACTTGTCTATCGAACCTTCAATTCTTATGAAAACTGCCTATTTAACTAATCCTCAAACCGATACCTCTCATGAATACAATGTGATGCAACATTTACCGAATAAAACACATCCACACAAAACAAAAATTGTGTTAGTAGGGTGAATTAATATTATAAGCAAAAATAATTGTTACACGAAAAAAATAATTTATATTGCGTAAAAGTAACCAGAGAACAATTTATTTTGCACACAAAAATAACTAGAGAAATGAATTTAAATCAGCAACACCCTGCCTTAGGTCCCTGTCTAGCTCTAATGGGGTAGGCTTCTATTACAACATGTGGGTTTCGATCTAGACTCTGGGTACCCGAACTGTCGTTACTGCACTAGTAAGACATCGATTCGGGAGTATACGGCCCTTTATAGCGAAGGCGTAACCTCACGGTATAAAGGTTGGTATACCGGAAGGAGGACAAAATTCTGATCACAGAGCTGAATAACCCACGTATGATCATGCCTCACTCCCACTTAAAGGTGAAAAGCTCAGGTATAAGGCTTATGCATGAATGACAGTTTATATCACACAAGAAAATCTATCTGCATTTTTCCTGAAAATTCATCCAATAATTATGGAAAAAATTAAATTCAAATTACTGTCCTAAAATGCCACGTAAAATTAATTAGGCCTGACTCTTTGTTTCTAAAATCCCCAGCGGAGTCGCCAAGTTGCCGCGACCATTTTTGAAATCGGGTGTGTAAAAATAGCCTAACAATCAATCTTTTAGAAAATTGGAATTTTTTATCCATTTTTAATTTAATCTGGAAAATTTAGGGTTTTTCATATTAATTGTATTTTAATATATTTAATCTTTAAAAAATGTTTGGAGTCGCCACCAATAACTTTGAGGTAGACCGGACACCAAAAAACAAGCCAGAGATTATGTCTTAAAAATTGGGTTCGAGAGTCAGTTACGTGTAGAGACGGATTAGCACCCCTGCGAATGCCCGTTAACGGCACCTTTAATTTTACGTGGCATTTCGAATAATTATTTGAATTTAATTTATCCCATAATTATTAATTGAATTTAAATTCCAAATGCAGATATTCTTTTATAAGGAAATTCATTTTGTTCGAATATAAGATTAAAAGCACCCCGTTAAGTGGCACCCCTATTCATATTTAAAAATGAATTTCCAATATAAAAAGTTTTTATTGAATGTCCTTTTATTGTCTTGATGATTTTAATTATTATCCTTAAAAGATTCTAATTAATTAGTTATTTAAAACTATGAATATTAATTAATTTAATGGCTTTTATGAGAAAATGTCAATTGCTTGAGCACCTTCCATATATTTAAAGCCATTAAATTAATCATATTCCTAATTAATTAATCCTTCTAATTAATTAAAGTTCTAGTCCTAATTAAGGTTCTAGTAATTTATTAAGTCAATATTATAAGTGAAAATGTATATTAAATATTCACCTTTAAAACCAATGTTGAGATAACATCCCATTCTAAACAATAGAACACCATCAGAATTTGGGTCCCAAAGGTTCAATTTAATATACATTTAATTATCTACAATGTATCTTAACCAATTATTTAATTTTAACTAAAGAACTAAATTAATATTCAAATTTAAGTGAAATACATAAATTAAATATAATTTTTTGAAATCCATATTGTGATAACACCCATTGTAAACAATGGAACACCATCCAACTTGGATTCTAAAATTATATTTAATATATATCTAATTACTACAATTATCTACCCTATTTAATTATTGAAATCCTAATTAGAGAAGCCTAACTAAGGCTCTAATAATTAATTAAACTAAGTGTATTTAATTGTCTAACATTTAATTTTATATGCATAATTTAAATATGCAAGCATATAATTTAATTGCATTTAATTAAATAAAAAAATTAAACCAATGACTAAATAAGAAACAAATGAAACATAAAGCTAATTTTCATTACAATAGGGACTGAATTAAAACAAGTACAAAACCTAGTGCCCAATTACAAAGCCCATATGACCCAATTGAAAGAATTACAAATCTGGTGATTAAACTATGTGGTATGGGGATTCAATTGAAAGAAAAGAAATATGGGGCTCAATTTAAAAGGAATTAGGGACCAGATTAAGAGAACGCAACACTTTGGGCCAAAACCAAAGGTGACCCGAATAATAGTGTGCGGATCCCAGGTCAACCCGAATCGAGCACGCGGGTTAAGTTCGACCCGGCACCAAAACGGTGCCGTATTGCATCGCGTATATAGGGCCAACTCTGAGTCTAACTCGGCCATTATACACTTTTCCCTCTCTCTCCCCATTCTCTCTGAACACAAACGCCCTATGCCCAGAAAACATCCCCATTTCGGATCAAAATCCTCAGTTTTTGCATGGTGTTCATCATTCATGAAGATGAACATCATGAACACCTTAAAGCCCGGCTACACTCCACCTTGACCGCCGTCTTTAGATATTCCGCTGCCCCTCTTCGATGACCTTTGGCCGTTCACCGGCCACCATTCTTGAACCCGACCACCGTCTCACTTCGGCTGGCCGCCGTGAGGCAATTTTCAGCCACCGCCAAATGCCATATCGAACCCTAAAATAACCCCAAAACTCTATTTTTAAACCCTAATATCCTAGATCTACCACAATTTGAAAGAATCTACCCACTTCACCCTGCTAAAACTACCCGAACCAACTATCATCTTCGACTCCGCTGCAACCTAACTCTCCGACCACCATCAGATAAAAACTTTGACCATCCTTCTTTTATATTTGTTTTTCCTTACGTTCGAACTAATATCATTTTATTTTACAGGGTTTAAAAGACAAAAAGAATAATACCTCATGATGCGGCGACTATGGCGATTCCGATGCTTTCCACGGTGTCTGCTCGTGTTCCCGGTGATTTTTCGTTCAGCTCCACAGTGGTGGTTCAACTTCTGGCATGTCGATTCCACTACTGAGGTAAGCCCATCTCTCCTCAATTATTATTTTATTTATTATTATTATTATTTATGGTGACTAATTAATGATTAATTATTATCTAACACACTCTCTCTCCTGCAGGTATTTATAGGTGTCAGACTTGCTAACGTAAGCAGAGCCAGCTGGGCAGGAAAAAGAAGCACAATTTGTTTGCTTTGGTTCGGGCCAATGAGGAGCTGCCACATGTCCTATTTGGGCGGGAAAACTGCTTTGGATCCATTTTGTGTTTGTTTAGCTGTAAAAAAAAACTTGTAGTGGATTAAAATCTAGTGTAAGGGATTTTGGGCTCAATATGTAATTTGGGCTTTTTATGTGTAAATGGACATTATTTGGACATTTATTTATGGACTATTTTATTTATTTATTTATTATTATTTATCTATTATTATCGATTATTGGCCTTATTTATTTAACATTCGGGTACCCAAGACAAAATACGGGTATCACAATCAAAAAATATATGTTAATACCATATTAAAACGAAATATTTTCGTGAATTACAACTATTACCTTTTAATGTTCAAATTTAAAGGAAGCCAGAAAATATCCTTTTAAGTTTGGAATATTCCAAAAGATATGCCATTTATAAGGAATAAAAATAATTCGAAGTGATTGAAAACGAATCCTAATGATTTATCGGGTAGGATGGTGGAACAAACCAGAGACCACTTCATTTCTTTTTATTCTGATTCTGATAGGTCATGAGTTAACCCAACAACTGAACTAAATATTGAAAGAGTAAATATTCGCCCGCGAAAATTTTATTTTCATTTTATTTGATTGTTAAATTTTTGTCGATCAGAATCTGATATGAATATGATAAAAAACAAAACAAAATAAAGATTCGTTATAACATTATAACAAAACCAAGATAAGACATTATCTAGAAATAGAATCCCCGTTTAATTCCTTATATATATATCCAATATATATACAAACAAGATATACAAATTTCTAATAGATCGGTAAAATATTCGCAGGTCCACGAGAACATTTGCGTCGCTCACGTTGTACTAATACACCCTAACCCGAATGGGTTTCGATTCACACCCCCTGCGCGCAAGGCACAATTTTCATCCAAGTCATTCAATTACTAGAAAAGTGGGTTACTGTATTTAAACACTTCCCATGCTTGTTATCCTACCAATGTGGGATAAGGGGTTTTATCTTCCTTACACAATTCACAAGTTCCTTACTTTGAACATCAGTTTCTCATTCATCACTCAATCGTTTTGAGCATATAAGATACCATTGTAAAGGTCTCACGGAGTAGAATATGAATCAATAAATTCATCATTCGAATCTTCACCTTTACCCATAGAAGATATAGCTCAAAGTTACCAATTTATCACATTTTTTCCGACAAGCATGACTACTATATATCTCAATTTAAAAAAAAATAGGCCTATGAGAAGTTAGAAATTCACAAAGATTTAAGTCCTATGAGATGTTAGCATGTCACATAGATTTAGGTACTTTTTTTGACAAAAAAATAGTTTGTTAGAAAATGATATTTTGACAAAAAATAGTTCAATTACATAAAGCAAAAGAATACAAAATTTAGTTTTTTTTTCTTTATGCCTACAAATAATATAGTCAATATTACTAATATATTTAAATTTAGAGTTTTAAAATAATATTGATTATATTTTATTGAAGGTATAAGTTAGAAGTGTTCACGAGTCGAAAAGTGTTGGGTTCTATTAGAGTTTGTGCATGGGGTTTTGGGTTTCAAATTTAGTTCAAGCTCATCAGTATTTGTAAATGACAAACTCAATCTCATTTTGAGTCCACCTACATCTTCTAAAAAATTAATATATATATATATATTGTTTTTAATTTAATATTTGATAATTTTGTATATTTTTATATAATTAAAATTATTTTCACTCTTTTATACATTGTCTATTTAATTTATTTTTAATACTTATATTATATACATTATTGTAATTTTAATTTTTGTATGATATAAATTATATAATATATTAAAATAAAATAATAAATATTTTATAAAAATAATGTTGGGTTGGGATAGGTTTAGGTCTAGAATATTGGAGCCCAAAACTAATCCCAACCCATACTTTAAATAAGGCAATTTTTCGTCGAAGCTTATTTTTCAGGCATGATATATTTGTTCAAACCATCAACAAAATTTAGAACAAACCTTTAAGTTTAGAAGAGTAACTTAACCCTTAAACTGTTGCATGTTTGTTAGAATCCGAGACGATAAAAAATAAACTAAAAAATATTTAAATAAATTTAAATAAATAAAAAAATAGAATAAATAGAGATAAACTCAGATTCGAGAGAAAGAGTAGGAAACATGTTGAGACCTGCAGTTACGCAGTTTCCTTAAGACAGATTTCGACCACTCCGAAGTGCTTGAGTTTGATGGTCGTCAGTCTCGTAGGATACAACAACAAGATGATCTTCGACTAAAACACAAGCTGAAGAGATCACGAACTATGCTCTTGACTTTGCCTATCACCGAAAAACACTAGAAAACGATTGTTGAGATGTGTTTTGAAACTGAGGAAGGGCACGATATATAGAGAGGAATGGAGGAAGAAAATTATGGAAATCATAATATTCCGAATCAATGATCATTAACCATTTGACAAAATTAAAACGGTAACAATATGTTAATATCATATTCAAAATGGAATATTCTCGTGAATTGCACTCATTACCTTTTAGTATCCGAATTTAAAGGAAACCAAATATTATCCTATTAAATTTGGAATATTCAAAAAGATTTACCAAAAATAAAGGAAAAATAATTTAAAGTGGGTAAAATGTTCGTAGGTCCACGAAGGGCCCGACCGGTCCGGACATTCCATCGCCCACGTCGTGCGAGTGCGCCCTAACCCTAATGGATTCGATTCGCACCCTCTACGATAGGCACAGTTTCCATTCAAGTCATTCAGTGATCACCAAGTGGGTTGGAGTATTTAAACCTTTCCCAAGTTTGTTATCCCACCCATGTGGAATAAGGGATTTTATTTTTCCTTTACACAATTCACAACTACCTCACTTTGAGCATCAATTCCTCATTCATCACTCAACCATTTTGAGCATATGGGATAGCGTTGTAAAAGTCTTATGGAGTATAATATAAATTAATGAATTCATCATTCGAACCTCCACACTTACCCATAGAAAATATGTCTCAAATTTATCGATTTCTTACATTTTTTCCAACAATTCCCCACATGAATAAAATTGATGATTTTATCAAAACATTTTGACTGATGTGGTGATAGATTCTACGATCGATAGCTACATAGGATAGGTAGGTTTCCTCCTTTGAACCTTCCCTTGTGAAAATATATCTACTTTATTGGCTAACCAGTAGACGTGATGTCCTTGAACTGTTCAGTCGTTAGTGTAAACGATGATATACTTCACACAACTACCTCTCTGAAAAGAGTATTAGTTGTCATGGTTATGTCCATATGGCCATGGACATCGCCTGGTTTTGCAAGAGTTTGAAAGAATTATGCCAGTAGTCTCCTTGAAGCGGCCTCACTTCACTCTCACATAGGTGGCACATATTGTTCGGTTCACTGAAGCACACAATGGTTATAAAAAGCTTTTGGTTATCATATTCTACTTTGATCATTGTTTACATCATAAGAACGGACTTGGGATAAGAACCCCTACAGTAACCAAACAAGTCTATGCAATTAGGTTGTCCCTTTGAACCTAGATCTTGGGATCTCTCGTCAACTATGTAGGGTTTTCTTTCACATAGCACATTTGCTTTTCATGGGATTTAGTCTCATTCCTTTAGATGTTTTCTCAACTTGATCTCGATTTAACCCTTTAGTTAGCGGATTCACAATGTTATCCTTTGATCTTATAAATTCAATAGAGATAACTCTACTTAAGATCAGTTGTCTAACAATATTATGTCGATGGCGCATACATGAAACTCTAAGCTCTAGCAATTGTTTCTTGATTGTCACAGTGTATACATACTGTGGGGACAAGTTTCGACCATTCAAGAATATCTTCAAGAAATTGTCGAAGCTATTCTGCTTCTTCTCTAAATTTGTCTAGAGCAACAAACTTAGATTCTATTGTGGATCTGGTTATAATAGTTTTTCTTGAGGATTTCCATGACAAAGCTTCTCCCCCTAATGTGAATACATATCCACTTGCACCTTTGGTATCTTGAATATCAAATATCCAACTAGCATCAGAGTATCCTTCTAAGACAGCAGGGTCTCAATTGTTTTCTAGTGGTTTTTCCCTGGATTGTTTGTGAATCCGCTTAGACTGCCCATAGTAAAAGCGATGTCTGGTCTAGTACAGCTCATGAGATACATTAAGCTGCCTTGACTCTTGCATATTCCACCTGGTGAATACTTTCCCCTTGATTCTTAGACAGATATGAACAAGAATCTAATGGAGTTATGGCTATGCCAAAATTATCCTTGTTAAATTTCTCGAGAATCTTGTCCACATAGTGTGACTGAGTCAATATGAGACCTTCAGATGACCTTTTGATTTGGATGCCCAGAACCGTATCGGTCAGTCCCATATCTTTTATGTCAAATCTTGAATTTAACATGTTTTGGTACGTTTTACCATTCATTGTTTCTTCCAACAATGAGTATGTCATCAACATACAAACATAGAATGACAAGTTTATCTTGAAGCCGTTTGTCATTGTGATACTATCGAACTTCTCCTGCCATTATTTGGTGCTTGTTTAAGTCTATACAAGGACTTCACTAATCTACATACTTTTTTCTCTTGACCTAAAACTACACGACCCTCAGGTTGTTCCATGTATATTTCTTCATCAAGATCTCTATTAAGGAAAGTTATTTTAACATTCATTTGATGTACTTCTAAATTCTACAAGACGGTAATTACAAGTATCATTCTTATGGATGTTATTCTTGATACAGGGGAGAATGTATCAAAATAATCAAGGCCTTTCTTTTGTCGGTATCTTTTTATTACCAATCTTGCCTTGTACTTATCATTTGTTCCATCTGCTTTCATTTTTTGTTAGAAAATCCATTTTGAATTTAGTAGTTTAATTCTAGGAGGAAGGTCCACTACTTCCCATATATAGTTTTGCATGATGGAGTCAAGTTTACTTTTAATGGTTTTCCTTCATAAGGTGCCTTCAGAGGAGCGTATAGCGTCACTATACGTTTGAGGTTTAGCCTCTAGCATAAAGGTTAGGAAATTAGATCCAAAGAATTTTTTCACCCTTGCTCGTTTGCTCCTTCTTGGCTCTATTTTAGGTTCAACCTCTTGTTGATCATTTGGACTAGTTTCATCTAAAGTTCGTTTTATTGAACTTTGATCAACCTCTCTAGATTTATAAGGGAATAAATTCTCAAAGAATGATGCATTTTTTGATTCCATTATTGTGTTCTTGTAAATCTCAATATTCTTTGATTCATACACAAGGAACTGATAAGCATTGCTATGTTCTGCATAGCCAATGAAAATACAATCCACAATTTTAGGACCTATTTTCATTTGTTTTGGTAATGAGGTCATTACCTTGGCAAGATACCCCACATTTTTAAGTGTTTGTAGGAATCCTTTCTCCTTCTGTTTCGGCTAAGGTGACCCTTGATCTTTGGTTTTATTCCTGTATGAGTGTCTCTTCATGATTTATTCTCTCTCCTTCGATTAAGCGTGCTCGCCTCTTGTTTGTGGTCGATCCCAACCTTGAGCTCCCCCATGCTCACAATCTGGCCCCCTTAGTATTTCTGATGACAAGATCTTTTACTCTCATGAAAAAAGAAGTATGCCTTCGGATGAAGCTCTCGCAGAAGTGTCACCTGATCAGGCCTTTGATTGATTCGTGTGCTTGGGTTTCCTCTATATTTTCGTTGTTTGGTTGTAGTTTTCCTTTTCTTTGTTGGTTATGGTTTGTTAATTTTGCTTTTGGCACCCTTTTGTTGGGTGGTTTGCTTGCTACATGGATGGTTGGCTTGTTTGTTTCGGAGTTCTCGTGTTTGTTGTTCTTGTTCTCTTTTGAATGAATGAATGAATTCTCTTTTACGTAATAAAAAAAATTACTAGTTTGTTTATGATCAATATATTTTTAAGCTAAATGTTTCTCACTGTTATTTCTTTACTCTCACCTCCATAATTGTTAGTATTTTAATATCCAACTACTTTAAATTTCTATTAGTACATTTTTTATTTTCCCATTATATTATTCAATATCACAGGTAGAATTAGGGGTGAGCAAAACTTGACTCGACTCGAAAAAACCGAATAACTCGACTTGAGGCGAAAATACTCGACTCGAAATTTCATAAACTCGACTCAACTCAAAAAATTTCAAATAAGTTTGAGTTGTAAAATAGAAACTCGAATAACTAGAAATTTTTAGTAATTAATGGATTTATTTTTAAGTTCGAGACGAGTCCCTCAATTTTTTATTTTATATATATACCGATATATAAAAATATAAAGAAATATTGCAACATATGAAAAAATATGAAGAAATATATATATGCATATCTTATATGATTAGAGAAAGTGATTTAAATTGGAATCAAACCGTGCTATAACATGATAAATAATTACAATTAATTTTTTATAGGAACTCGACTCGACTCGAATTTCTTAAACTCGACTCGAATGGAAAATTTTCAAATAAAGTTTGAGTTGTAAAATATGACGCGTCAACTCGAATAACTCAAATTTTTTTTGACTCGACTCGACTCAATCAAACGCTCACCCCTAGGTAGAATAATTAATTTTAACGTCACCTATTCAGTCAATTGATAGGTTAGTTCTTAGATGACATAAATCTTGGTAGTATTTTGTGGAGTTCAATGTACGTATAAAAAAAAGCAAGATTTTTCATTAAAGATTACATGACATCCATCTCTACAAATAAAATTTTGAATTTTTAGAAACGAACCTTTTATTTGCGTCACTAACTTTGTCATTTCTTGGCCATTATTATTATTGTTGTTGAGATAGGGGTATAAACGAGTCAAGCCCAAATAGTGTTGAGCTCTATTTAGCTCGTTTTTTAGTTAAGTCTAATCGAATCAAGTATTAATCGAGCTTTGATTGAGTCGGACTCGACTAACTCGCGATCTGTCTCGTCTCATTTATAATAATAATAATAATTGTTGAGTGGAATTATTCAACAACATTGACAATAACATCATTATTATTATTATCCAACAACATACATTTTAGTTTACTTTAATTCTAAAAAATAAAAAAAGTAAGTGTATTATATTTTTGAGTCGAGTATCAAGTAGCTCATCTCGGCTCATAGAACTCAATCCGAGTTCGAGCTCGAATCGAATCCAATCGAATTAAACTTTGACCGAGTCAGGCTCGAATAACTCATGATTTGTCTCGTCTTATTTACAGCCCTAGTTGAGATGATAGCAATTTGAACATTTTTTATTTTTGCAAAATATAAATTCTATTTTCAATTATAAATATATCTTAAATCTGAAAATACTATGTGAGATTAAAGTATGAATTACTTAAATTCTTTTAATTCATATTTTTTAAATTTGATTTTTAAAAAATGGATAAAAGATTTAAATATTTAAATTTGAATTATTTATAAAAATTGAATTCAAATAATAAATATTTAATAATCAACATCAACTCCAAAATTATTCCAAATAGGCAAATACTACAATATGGGTGAATACCAAAAAAGTAAAATAAAATTTTATAACTTAATATCTGAATTTCTAATTATCTATCGTGATTCAAAATACATTTTGGGGTTTTAATGCTTCATCAGCGTAGACACAATATTGTAATTAACTCAAACTTTATGGGCACTTTCATATCCTTGCTTTTATAAAACAATCCTCCCTCCTAAAATTCTTAAAACCCCTCTAATTTTCTAATTTTTCGTACTCTCTAAACAAAACCCAGTAAGAGCAAAGCAAAGGCTTCATTTTTTTTCTCCGAAGCCTCCGCCCTCAAGAGTACACCGGAAAAATGTCGGCCGGACTTGGAAAATGCAGTAAAATCCGCCACATTGTGAGGCTCCGACAAATGCTGCGGCGGTGGAGGAACAAGGCTCGCATGTCGGCCAGCCGCATCCTGTCCGATGTCCCGGCGGGACACGTGGCTGTCTGCGTGGGGACGAGTTGCAGTAGATTCGTTGTGCGCGCGACGTACCTGAACCATCCCATCTTTAAGAAACTCCTTATCCAAGCCGAGGAAGAGTACGGGTTCACAAACCAAGGCCCATTGGCGATTCCCTGCGACGAGACCGTTTTCGAAGAAGTGATCCGGGTTATTTCCCTGTCGGAGTCGGGTCATTCCGCCAAGTTCGTCAACATTGAGCACTTTAAAGGCAACTGCCACATGGGGATGAGGAGTCAGCTCGATTTGTGGACCGAATCTCGACCGTTACTTCATGGGTTCGCTGAGAAAACAATATGGTAAATAAACAGTGGGAAAAGAGAACAAGGAGAAGCTTTGATTCTTACCCGGGGCCTTTTACTCATTTCCAAGTTAGCTCAACTGAGTAATTAATCATCATACACTGCTGAAACCATCGAGTTGCGGAAGTTTTTACTAATTCATGGGTTTTTACTTACCGTTGTAAAAAGGTAAGTTGGTTGGTTTTTACTTTTTTTTTCCAAAAAATGGGCGGCGGAGGGGAGGGGGTAAAAGGCGTCGAGTCAATGGATATCGAGCTCCGGTCATCGGGAGAATGCGCGGAGATGGCAGAAAAGGTGGGTGAGTCGTCCCGGGTTCGAATCAGAGTAGAGGGGAAAGGAAAAGGTCGAGGACTGAGTGATTGTTGTTAACTAAAAAATCACTGCTGTAAATTCTGCGATTCATCGATTGACGAAGGAAAAAAATTGTAGAGATATAAAATAATATTATATTGGATCAATGGTATTTAATTATTTCTCATTATTGGACACCTCCTTTAAATTTAATAATTCATTTTTGGAGTTGCCAATTTTTATTTATTTATTTATTTAGTAATAATGCAGTCGAGAATTACAAAGTACAACATGCTAGGGGTTATGGGAGTTATATCCACCCACGTGAAACAGTGTCCCTTTCGCTTAGACCCCACAAATCAAGGAGTTATTTTATACTCGTACATTTCGTATAGTTTTATTAAATTATAGTAATCCTATTTGATTATAAATTTTAACATGATATTTCTTTTTTAGCATGACACGTCAATACTTTATATTAAATAAATTTTAAGGTGTTGATGTATATGACATGCATTGTTATACTTTAATTTCGACATACTATTTTTTCTAGAGATATAAAAATATATATATATATATTCGATCTCTTTTGCCTTCGTTTTACAAAATTTATAAAACTTTTAATAAATATTAATTGATAAATTATAAATCGAAATTGAATCTCGGCTTGTTTAAACCAGTTAGGATGGCAATAAATTAAAATTGTGTTAGAAACAAAAATTCTATTTATATTTATTTTATAATTAATTTGCAAAGAAAATTACATGCAGAGAGATTCAACAGAATACGACTGTGTTTTAGGGGGCTATATATGAGTCAACGAGTGTTTGACAAAATGCTCATGAAAATAATAATAACAAACTTTTAAAATTGTATTGCCAAAATTTATGCGAGAAATTTAAATAAATTTAATTCTCAGTTGGATGGATCTAGGGGTGGCAACGAGACAGGTCGGGAATGGTTTTATATTCTCCATTTCGTCCTAAATATTTGTGGGTACGGTTTTAGAGAATCTCATTAAATATTTTAGAAAAATTTTCATCCACATATTCATTTCTTACGTATCCCCACAAGTTTCGATTAATCCTCAATCCCAAAAAAATAAACAAAACGTAATACATTAAAATAAATATCCAACATTAAAATTTTTAAATTATAAACATAAATGATAAATTTAGCTTGGGCAACAACCAATAAACCATTTCAAAACTATAAAACATGACTAAAATGTTAACTATTGAAATATAACAGCCTACACTACCTTTAAAAGAAAATATGTAACTAATAATTTACAGTTTCAAATCATGATCTGTTTGTTCTAAAAAGAACTAGATTCGATGATCTTTCTAACCATATAAATTACCTCCTCTAATTTTACTCATACGATTTATGACGAATTTCTGAAGTCACTGCCATTGTTGTTTTTTGAAATAATCTACTGTCTTTTTTCTGACTTTTGCTTAGTCAAAAATTAATAACTCCTAATATATAACTCGAAACAAGAGTTGTTTTTAAACGAATCTAGATTTCTATATGTTAATTTTTCAAAGTCACTACTAAAATTATTTTTTAAGAAATCTACAGCCAACTTTTATGACATTTCTACATTACAATATTCATATCTTTTCAATTATACATCGAAATCGATCGCCACATATTTTAAACAAAACTAGACCGAATCACGTTTACAACGATGTATATATCACTTTCTAATTATTTTTATGGAATTTACAGAGAATTTTCAAACTTACTCTAGCCGAGCCTTACTCAAGTTATAGAAAAATAGATTTTGGTTGAAAAATAGTTAAGTTACCCTTATAGCCATCCAAATTTGTAAAACATGGGGATCACTGCGGCTATTTTTCGGTGACTCCCACTGTAATCTATACAAGTACGGTTCGGATATACCAATCCTCATCCCCGTCCCTGTCCCTATTTGAGTTTCGGTGATAAAACTTTTCTCGTCCTTGTCCCTGTTGCCGTGGATGAAGATCTCGATTATTCTCCACACCTGTCAGTTCGAATCCCTACAATTTTCGATTATTCTCCGCTCAATTCTCACCCTAGAAGGACCTTAATAATTTAAGCAAAACTCTTCATTAGAATGGAGATACAACTAACTGTGCGGTGGAATTAAGTTAAATCTTTTTCACTTAACCGACAGTTTGTCGGGGGTAATTAGGTTTGGTAAAATGTATTATTTGGAAATTGTATAACAAAAGCAACATATTTTTTCCAACTACTAATACAAATCTTATAATGTTACCTACCCTTGTCTAGTAAAAGTTTCCCAACACAAATGATTTCACTTAAGTTTGCATTTTAGTTAGGTTTACAAGTACTATTAAATGTAAAAGTTGCCATACATTTTCTGATTATAACTTTTTGTACAATTATAGGTAGTACTAAACTTGTTTATGTAGAAAAAATGTGAGAAATCGGTAACTTTGAGCCATATTTTCTATGGGTAAAGGCAGAGGTTCGAATGATGAATTTATTAATTTATATTCTACTCTATAAGACCTTTACAACGGTATCTCATATGCTCAAAACGGTTGGGTGATGAATGAGGAATTGATGCTCAAAGTGAGGTAGTTGTGAATTGTGTAAAGGAAAAATAAAACCCCTTATTCCACATGGATGGGATAACAAACTTGGGAAGGGTTTAAATACTCCAACCCACTTGATTATTATTAAATGACTTGAATGGAAATTATGTCTCACATGTAAGAGAGGGTGCGAATTAAACTTTTTCAGATTGGGGTGCATTTTCACAATGTGGGCTATGCGAATGTTTGGACAAGTCAGGCCCTTTATAGACATAGATATTTTACCAACTTCGAATTATTTTTTCCTTTATTTTTGGTAAATCTTTTTGAATATTTTGAATTTAATAGGATAATTTCAGGTTTCCTTTAAATTCATAAATTAAAAGGTAATGAGTGCAATTCACGGGAATATTTTGTTTTTAATATGGTATTAACAGATTGTTACCGTTTTAATTCGGTCAAATGGTTAATGACTATTAACTTGAAATATTATAATTTCCATAATTTTCCTCCTTCATTCCCCTATATATATCGTGCTCTTTCTTAGTTTCAAAACACATCTCAACAATCGTTTTCTTCTCCTCTAGTGTTTTTCGGTGATAGGCAAAGTCAAGAGTATAGTTCGTGATCTTTTCAGCTGGTGCTTCTATCGAAGATCATCTTGTTGTTGTATACTGGAAGACTGACGACCGGCAAACTCAAGCACTTCGGAGTGGTCGAAATCTGTCTCAAGGAAACTGCGTAGCTGCAGGCCTGAACATGTTTCCTACTCGTTCTCTCGAATTTGAGTTTATCTCTGTTTATTCTATTTTTTGTTTATTTAAATTTATTTTAATAATATTTAATTTATTTTTTATCGTCTCGAATTCTAACAAATATACAACAATCTTAAGACAGATTTCTTTGCTTTTGAGTTTTAATCCGAGGCAAACAGCTTACTCATAAATGATATTTGTATAATTTTTTTTACAAAGAACTTGCAAGGTGATATTGCATCCAACGACAAACTTGGAAAGCAAGGAGGAGAGTTATGCTGCATTGAATTTTGGTAACGACCATTTAATTTTTTCCAAAATTTTGACCACCAAAATTAAATCATTAATTTCGGTAAGATTTCGCTCATATTGATTTTTATATCTTTGACTTAATAATTATTAATTGTGATAGTTGTTATTTCCTCTTCTACTAATAATTTCCTTTGAGAAAATTATTGAGACGAACAGGATTTCTACTCGAAATCTCCATCAGTTTTGAAAACTAAGATCTCGTAAATAATTTGTTTCAAAATTTAATTTATGTCATTTTAACGGGTTTACGTGATCTCTCTTCCAAATAAGAAACAATCTGAATAAATTTATTTATTCAAATTTGTTGTGGACAAATTTGTTTAAACATGAATTGTCATTGGAAGTAACATTGGTTACTGATTTTGTTTCAGAATTATAATTCTGTTGGATAACAAAATCGAAATAATCAAGAATTAATTTTCTGGTTATTACAGAATTATTGTTAATTCTGGGAAACACCCTCAAAACGGATAATTGGAAATCTTTTGAAAATGCATGTCTAGTGCATTTTAAGCGTGTCTAGTGCACATCCTCTCTTTCAAACTAACCTACCTGGTGCATTGTTCATTATTGAGATTTCTTGTATATTGTGTGAATATTGTGACTATGAGTCATAATAGAGGTACAGTAAAAAAAAAGGCTCGACAAAGCTGTCAACCTTAATATTGCCAAGGCAAACATGATGGAAGTCAATAAGAACTTCAAAAGAGGCATAATGAACCTCGTCGCTTATCACAACGGACGATTCGACCATTAACAAAGAAAGATTATATTTCCTTTTCCCAAAACTCTCTTTTACACTTCTCAAAGAACTCACAAATGAAAAATAAAGCAAGCAAAGTAAAGCTCAAAGAATAAAAAACTAGAGTTCATTTATAACTAAGAATCGTGTCTTCCTCAGCACGCTTCGTGATTGAAGAGGTTTATCGTGTGATGCTTCACATACAATGACTTACTCCCAGAAAAGAGCGATCGGTCCATCAATCTATTTGTAAAATAACTCTCTCTTTCCTCAAGATTCGCCTGCCGAGTCCCATGTAAAAATCCTCAGGTTCGCAAAGTCACTTTATAACATTTCCTCACCTGGGGGACAATTGTTAGTATCTACAAACACCTACCGCCACCTGTCAAAACTAGAATGAGTAAGACCAGGAGCAGTGTAACACAAGGGACGTCCGACGGTGTGCGCCACGACGCCCGCAAACCACAACGCGCAGAACCGCCTACGAATTGTGCAAAACCCTTCGCGAACTATGGCAGACAAACGAGACCGCGGGTAACATTGTGCCTCGCTAGGTGACCACATGGCTATACATCGGATGTCGAAGGAAACTTAGGACATCAAGTCATAGCCCGTCCAATCAACGCGCCATGACAACCCAACCACGACACATGTCTAGGCAGTATAAAATTGGACATTTGGTAGGAAGGAAGGGGATCTTCCATTCCATGCACCATCACCACTTAAAAGCTAGAGCGATAAGCAAGCTCTAACCCAGAACGACCATCTTAACCACCATCTCCGATCCTTGTTCATTTTAACAACCAACAAAACTTTAATCATTTCACTTTAATCGATTAACTCAGATGAGTTTAAAATACAATATATTAATACAAGGCTAAAAAAAGACTGAAATTAGTTATAACAAAAATACTTACCAAGTGCGCAACTTTTTAAAGTAAATTGTGTAATATTTTAAGTTGAAACCGAAAATATTACATTCTTCCTAACATATAATGTAAATTGCGTAACAATTTTGGTTTAAAACCTAAAATTTTAATCATGTACAAATTGTGTAAGTTTTTAGAGTAGATAAAGTAACATTTTACGTTAAAATCTGCCACAAATTAACCTTAGCTTAGGTGCCGCACAACAGAACTACAACAATTAACACATCAATTTGTTTTGGTTGAATTGTCAAGACGGGCTGTTGAATGCATGGATGGATGTGAAGTTTTATGGGATTTAAGGGTAGCATTGCGCAATACGAACCACATTTGCTGGGATTTAGGGATCCTATCATTTATCTCGTTTTTTATTCACAAAATGCCTTTGTTTTTATTTTTAACCAAATGCATTATGTACTTGTAATAATATCAAAGAAGAGATTTATGTTCAAATTTTAGAAACAACATTATTAAAAAAATATGAATTTGAATATAATTTATAAACTAAATATAAAAACGAATCAATCAAAGTTTTTTTTCTAGAAAGGATTTGCATACCGAATAACACAATGCATTGCTATAACCAGTTGGAGCAAAAAAAAAATCAACCCATTGGTTCGTAAAAACTAGTTTTGGAAGCATTGAAACATTAATGAAGTTCATTGTTTGGTAGTGGCAGTAGAGTATACCAACTTGTAATATATAATTATATATACACAGATACACACTTAATCGAAGCAACTAGGCAGCTTCTGTACTGTTGAGTGTCAGACCAAAAATTTTCATATTTATGCTATACTAGTTTGCATGCAAATTAAATGGACCACTTTAATTAATATATTATTTTCAATTGGCCATCCAAACAGCTATTAAATAATTTCTGGAAATATAAATTAATTAACGTTTTTGACCCTGTTTGATCCACGTCTTCTTCACATATATATATTTGTTTTGTTTAATTTTTTGACACGTTAATAGGCAGTTAAATTGTTAAATAAAATAAAACCAGAACATAAACATAATAAAAGTTTTAGAATATCTAAAAAAACAACAAAAAAGAAAAAATATAAATTTAAAAAGAAAAAATAAGCGTTGCACCAGTCAAATTAGACACTTCTTCTTTGCACTAAAAAAAATCTCTACGGTCTATTATAGGAATGGTCTATGGGGAATTGACAAAATACGAACTAAAATAAATCCCCAAAATCAGGAACAACCTTTCACGCCTATTCTCAAAAACGACGATTCGCTATAGATTACATCGGTAAACAACTCAAAAGAGGATCAAACTCTACGTGGCCACAGACAAGCACGAATCAAAGACAAGCGATGTGAGGGTCACCGTACGAACACCAAAAACCTGCAAAAGTAACCATGAAAACGTGCCATAAGGCAAAGAAGTGTCATAAAAACATAAAAAAACTTGCCACAAAAGCAGAGAAAAACATAAAAGAACATGTGAATAAGAAAAAAATAAGACAAATAAATAAAAAACAATTTAAATATGAATCACTGATGGTCGGCAACCAATATAAAAACTGGTGTGGTCGCCGTTTAAAAAATAATTATGATTAAGAGAAAACTGAAAAGGCGGCCAGGATTTTTTATAATTTAAATACATACTGATTATGCTGATTATTACGAAGTTCTGAAATTATGCTGATTATGATTGTCACCTTGAAATGGACCCTTCTATAGATTATTATGAAACCTATGCTTTTATTGTTCTTGTTGAACTTAAGCTATAGCTACACCTTCTGCTAATTAATACCCATTAACATTCCCAATGTCATTTTCACTAAGATTCATTATATTTATTAACTATCAAAATTATTCCAGGTGGTAAAAAGTTCTATGAATATGGATTTTTTTAATTAACAATTAATTAAGGCTTTATCTGAGATGAAAAAGAAAAGGAAATTTAAGACCAAGCTTGAAAATCCTCAAAAACTATATATACTCGTATTCTCTATTTTTTTTGTACTTTTTATGTCTCACATTAATAATTTTTTAATTAACAATTTAATGTTTTAGTGTTAGGACATAAAAGAAATATCGAAAAGGGGCATGAGATTTTTTGTCCATATAATCATGGCCATGATATTATGTAATTATTCAAAAGTCAAATTAAATTCTCATATTTCTTGCAAGTTTTGAAAAATTCAAGTGTCTCCAACAAAGACCTGGTTTTCATGGGTTTTTTATTGCTCTATCCTCAACTTCATAATTATATGTATAACGTACAATTCACTGGAATTTTTACATCAATAGCATTTATCATTTTGAGGTATACGTATTTATACAAGATTTTGTCTCACTTATGAAGTGGGTAATTGAAAATATTTTATATATTAGGATTTGATTTGATTCTTGAGTAACAACAATGTTAATGGGGATAATGAGCCTGACCGACTCGCGAGCTACTCGGGCTCAGCTCGGTTCGAGTGAGCTCGACTCAGGCTCGGGCTCGACTCGAGACCTTAACAAGCTGAGTCGAGCCGTCCCAAGCTCGGCTCGAAAAGCTTGTGAACAGACTCAAAATAATTATATATATTATATATGCTACATATACACTAAAAGTAACCTCTTTAGCAAAAGAAAAGCAATAAAATAAATTAGAGAAAATCCACTAAAAATAAATTAACTAAAATAAATTGGGCACTATTTTGCCTTCTCCGATATTGAATTTCGTTTCAGTGTTGGTTATGAAAGGGGCTTTAACGAGTCCCTATCTTTTATAAAAAAAAAATTATAGCAAAATTGTCCATTTCGAGTCGAGCCGAGCCTGACGAGTTTCGAGCCTGAGCTGAGCCCAATAGTATTGTTTCCAAACCGAACTTGAGCCTAAAATTTCGTGCTCGCCGAGCTTCGAGCCCGAGCCGAACCTGGCCAGGCTCGTTATCACCCCTAGTTGTTTTATTAAATAAGAGTATGAAAACTCTTATAATAATTAAATTGCCATTGATAAAAAGAAAATATTAATATTTATCCCACTGATTTGTTGTCGAGATGATTTGTGATATTTACTCTGTCAGAAATTTTATCAATGAAAATATAATTATTACAAGAGTATTTTGTATAAGTTTAAATTTTAAATAATATTAATTATTAAAAATAACATTATATCCTAAAAACATTTTGTAATTACTTAAGTATTCAACGATAAAATCACTAAAAATAAAAAAGGTGTATATATATATATATATATGTAAAGTATAATATATATTATAAAGTACTTTTGTAAAGATAAAATATTTATTTTGTACATGAAATTATAGAGTAAAAATAAGTTAACTTAATAATATTAGAATTCCTATGATATATGAAATAAATTAATTTAACTATAATAAAATATAAAAAATACGACAACTCATTAGTAATATTTAATATATAAATTTTAAATATTTATAAGTAGTTAATATAAATTGTTGGCTTAAATGAAAAATTAATCTCAAACTATTTTGTTTTCACATGTGTAATAATAACTAAATATTTCTAAGTAATTAACATATTTCTGACTATAAACTATGATTGTACAAAAATTGGTCCAACAAGTTATAAATACTTATTTATACCGTGTAAGTTGGTTTTTCTTTTTATTTAAATTTAAATTATTTTTAAAATTTAATTTGAATATATAAATTATGTTTTAGAAATTAAAATTATATACAAACACAATTACAAATTCATAATAAATTTGAACTAAGTTACAAATAAACTAATTACATACTAAATTTATAAAATACATTATTTTATATTCAATAAAGATCTTTAAGGTGGTATATATATATATATATATATATATATACACATAATTTTAAAGTTATATCAACTTGAGTTTAACAACCAATATAAATATTAATGAACCAAAAAATAATCAATATATACTTATGCATGTGTGAACATCAATTTAACAACCAATTAAAGTTAAAAATATAATTTTACCTTATAAGTATGTTTCATAATAAAAATATATAAAAAAAACTTTTGGAATCGGGTGGATAAATATTTTTCTCCTATAATTTTAGGATAAAAATTGAGTTTTTAACATTTTTATCAATAACGTATGATTTTATTGATGTCAAAAATCATACTTTTAACATTGTTTATGAGATATATAAATAATTTTGACACCTCAAATTAGAGGTAGAACAAAATTCGATTCGGTTTGGAAAAATTGGATTTTTTACTCAATTCAAATTTATAAATTCTACTTGATTTGATTATATTTGAAAAATTTTGAGTTATAAAATAGGACTTGAATAATTTGAAAGTTTGAATGAACGCCATTTTTTTACAATTTAATCTATCAACTTTGTATTTTATTAATTTAATCATATGAATGTATTTTTCTTTACAAATTCTTTCTTTTCATCGATTCATTAACTCCTTTATATTCCCTTCAGTATTTTCCCTCAAAACTCATTCTTTAATAAAAAAATAATATCAAAATGCATTATATAATTTTGTATGATATTTAATTTATTAAATAATCTTATGAAAAACATGAAATATATATATCATATATATAGAAAGTCTTTTAAATTAGAATAGATAAATATCATAATATTATAAATATTTATAATTAAAGTTGACAAAAATTCAAATAATTTAACTCATTTAGTAATTCATAATTTTAACTTAATTATAAAATTTAAATAAAATCTGAATGATAAAATGAAACCCATCCATTTAGACTAAATTGACTTTAATTCTGACGTTACTTAAAATCCACCTAAAAGCATATGTAAACACACTCCAAGTAAATTTGAAGATCAGGATATTAATCTTCATAGGGTAAGCCTTGGCTCTTAGGCAGGCACTCAAGTGGTGGCGTAAATAGAATGGTGACGATCCGTACGTGCAGGGTGAACAACATTAGCTTACTTAGAAAGTGGGAAATGTGCTACCAACAGCCAACAGTACAGATGGGAGTTGCACGACCACCGACAATCTCTCACTAAATTCCCATTCCCCCGCACACCCAGTCCATTTATTCCTAGCAATTTGACCAAGTTTTTCATTCCATTTTTAATCCCAAAGAATCACAGCTTTTCCCCTTTCTTATGTCAACATTTCAACACGCCTCTAGACTATACTAATTTATTTCCTCTTCTTCTTTTTTTCAGCTTTCAAGACCGAATAAAAGTTGGACGGTGAGTGGAGCAGAATCTTCATATCTGAAATTAATTCCTCATTGACTCAATGCCAGCGACGGATATTAACCTTATAGTTTAAGGTGGTCTAACTAATTTTTTAAAATTTTAATGGTCTAACTAAAATATTCAAAAAAAAATAATAATAAAGGATTTGATGAGAAATCTATTTTTTAAATGTTAGGATATAATTAATTTTTTTAAAAAATTTAATGACACTTTCTAACAATTTTGAGGGTAAAATCAAAACTATAAAATTTTATGGAAATTTTGTATAAATTTTGAGGAGGCTTAATTAATATTTTAAAAGTATAATACAAATTTTTCAAAAATTTAGGAGTGCCAGAGCCTTCACTGGCTGGATCTATACACCATCCGCCTCTGCTCAATGCCCCCATAGATTCCATTGCATGACACCATTTTTTATCCAAAAAAAAACCCATTACTTTCTCCCCATGGACAATTCTTTATTTAAATTATACCACACACCCCCTGAATTTTGAATTAAAACTTTTAATCAACCCCTAAATATTAGAATATTCAAATCAAAGTATTATTTTAATTATACCCTTCTAGAGGTCTCACTGTCAGTTTTTGGCATTCAATAACTTGTATTAATTTCAATACTTTTATGATTACTTCATCCAATCCAAGCTGGTATTTAAATATGAGGGTTAAATGCATATTTGACAAGTGAATTTTATCACTTTGATCCTTGAATTTTTTTAGCACTTTGCCTACTAAACTTATGTATTTGTAACACTGTTAATGCGCTATCCATTACCATACTTAAAAAATGGTAAATTTTACCAAGTAGAATCAATTAAACTCGCTCCCCTTTTGTAAAAGTAAAAAAAAAAAGAAATAATTGAAGGCTTCTAAAAAGTATAGAGGAGAGTTTAAATTATTCCATTTGGCAAAACTTAATTGGAACATCATTTTTTTAACGATAATAGACTTTGTATCAACAATGTTAAAAAGTATATTTAGTGGATAACTTGAAAAAATATATTCAAGAATAAGTGATAAAGGTGTACAAGTTTAATGGCTATATATTGTCACGGTCTTCCCAAAAAATATATCTGATAGAATGTGCAGTGCTACTACTTTTATATATATTCCAAAACCCTTTTTTTTCTGATGTGGAGTTAATATCTTCACATCTTCCTAAGCGTGACAATATGTATTTAGCCCTTAACATAAAAATTAACGACTACATAAACGAAATAGTTTGGTTAGAATAATAGATTAATTTAGAGATGCAGTTAGAATAATTTAAAGTTGAAGTGCTAATTTAAATTTTAAGTTTGAATAAACCTTTTTGTGTCCAATTATCCCTACTTTTTCCTTTTACATTCTCTTATCAGCATCCAAAACCATATAAATAATACATATTATATGCTACGCCTGAAAAGGAAACCGCCCAAGTTTTGTTGAAGCTGACCCTGGGAATGGAATTTTAAAAGAAGCTCCGAGTTTTAAATACAGTTGCCTGCTAGCAGTCTTAGCATTTTCGTCAATCAGAGCATGATATTTTTGGCAGTTAAGCAACAACTAATACTCCATTATGATGATAGATTTAGTGACCCTTTGGGCGTGATCAGGGAGCAAAATGATGTTTTTAATATGACTAACAACAATTTATGGTGGGTGGGGATGGGATGTTTCCATTACTTGAAACCGCTAATCAATTTGATCATTGCATTATCTAATGATTGGACGTATGCCTTTAGATTATGATACCAATAGGCAATAAGGCTCTCTGCCTCTCCCTCTCTTTAAATCCATCCCCTATAATATTCGTTTTGTCACATCTCACTTTTGAAACTCATCCCATGTTTTCCTCTAATTGTGTGAATAAGATTTTAACATAGTTGTTTCTTGAAATTAATACCCACTACTTCCCACAAAGGAAACAAATATTTTGATTCCAACAATGTCAACATCAACTTGATTTCTAAAAGTTGATGGTAGTTAGTTTTGTGGTGTAATTATTGTTTTAGCATCTTTATTATGCTGAAATTGAGATTTAATTCCCCATTCTAATCTTATGTGATTTAATTAATTATTTACTTTTCAGATCATTGTTAGTGAGTTTAAACTTTAAACTGATAACACTCTTTGTTGTTATTGTTAAAGTGATAACATAATTTTCTTTTTAAACTTTGATCGTGTGATCGAATAATAGTAAAAACAAAAGGGATAAAACAACTTTCTGACCTAGACAAATTGTTTTCATTTTGTCTTCGTAATGACATGATATTCCAAGATTGTTTTATATCATAATCTCATAATGGCACGTCATCAAAATATCCTAAATCCAAATTCAAGGATTAATGCAGATCAAAAAAATTGTTCTATGGACTAAATGTTGCTTCTGATGGTGCTATTAATTTGATTGATACCTACCAATAATATTACAAAAGTATAAGTAAACAAATTATGTCAAATAGAAGTAATGATTAAGTACTTGTTGACATCAAGTCCGGTTTCTGGACAACTTCTCTCCACAAAAAAATATGCCGAGGAATAAATTTTCATATTATAAAGGGACTAAAACCATGATTAAATTTAATTATTTACCATGAATTGATATAATATGTCATCCTCCCATCTATAGAAGATCTACCAAATCGATTCTCAATATGTAGAGATAGGTGAGAGAGAAAGATATGTCAGAAATGCACGACACAATGAAGAGGTAAACCAAACAAAGATTCCAAGTTATAACAACTCTGCTTCTCTCTCTGCAATATTCAGACATGATATACATATGCTTGGACTGGCATTGTTTTGTACGTAGGAATTCAATCTCCATGTAAATTAGGGCACAATTACGTGGACAAAGAGAGAGCTTAAAAGCATGTTACAAGCCCGTATAATACGGGGGAAACTTTGTCACCATCTTCTCTGTATTTTTCAGGTTTAAAATAAGCACATCTCACATGGGTGTTTGTTGGAATTGAGAATCAATTACCAAACTCTAATCACTCATTTTTGTCTGGATTTTAGTATTTTTAGTATTGTTGTAATAGTAATATTATTAATATAAAATTAATAAAAAAATAATTTTAAAAAAGGAAAAAATGCGTGGAGCATGTTGCTCCACGTCACCCCAAATATCCCCACCCCTTTTGATTTTGCCTATAAATAGGCAGGGGAAATTGAAGGGAAAAAGGCAATCGGCCATGGCTTGCCAAATAAGGGGGCATTAGCTCCCGGCTAGCCAAGGGCCGGGGTAGTGCCCTCGGTCCTAGTCGGTTCGATCGGGGTCTTATTTTTGATCCGATCTAGTTAATTTTTTTGGAGAGGTCGTGGTAGATCTCGGTGGGGTTTCGTTGGGGTTCGTCATTCGAACTCCTAGTTAGGTATATTTTCTTTCCTTTTTTATTTATGTTGTAATTTTTATGATTTAATGAAGTAGTAGTTAATTTAAAATTGTGTTTTTAATTTGTATGTTTATCTATGTATTAGATTAGTATGTTTTAAATTTACGTTTTATATTATTATTTTATTTATGTTAGATTTGTTTTTATTTATGTGTTAAATTAATGGTTATGTATGTATGTTTTAGATTAGTATTTTATTTATGTTAGATATGTTTTTATTTATGAGTTAGATTAATATTTATGTATGTATGTTTTAGATTAGTATTTTATTTATGTTATATTAGTATTTTATTATGTTAGTATTTATTCATATTTTTATCGCAATGTATTTATTTATATTTGCCATGTTTTTTAAGTTTGCATAACGAACATATATTTTGTCAATGCGGTGCCCTTTTATTCGAACGTAAACGGGGCCAGTATCAGGCGTAGTGATAGTGGTTGGGCGTTTATTCTCGAATAACGAGGCTTTTAAAATTTACTCGCACCTATAACCAAATTTTAATTTAATCGTCACTTTAATCCGGAAAGTTTAATATTAATAAAGCGGTAATTATTAAAGTACCAATTTTGGGCGGTGTGGGGATGCTAATCCTTCCCCATCCGTAACCGACTCCCGAACCCAAAGTTTTCAAAATCTCTGGTTTTCTACGGTGTCCGGTCCACCTTGAGTGGCCGGTGGCGACTCCATTTTTAAATAAAATACGGGTTTTGCAAAACTTCCCCGAAAGAAAATATTTTCAAAAAACAAAATATAAAAAACACTTTCTTTTTTTAGCGCGGAAAAACATCGCTACAGATGGTGACTCCACTGGGGAAATTTTTGTTTTTTCAAAAAATAAGAGAGTCGAGCTTTTAAAATAATTATCGCTTACTAATATTGAAAATTCCGGATTAAAGTGACTATTAAACTAACATTCGGTTATAATTGCGCGTTTGTTTTAACGCATTTAAAATATGGCATATAAACCCGTTTTTTTAAGTGGGGGGAAAACGCTAATGCTTTCGTGGAGATATCGTTCTCCCGTGTAGGCCTAGCAAGTACCTTCGGGGCTCGAGTACCTTATACTTTCGTAAGGATATCGTTCCTTCGTGCAGGCATAAGCGAATGGGTCCCCCTGAATTGAACCCGGTTGAAAGGAGCCTATAATGGGTGATGACCAGGGGCCTTGCTACTCTTAGTAGAGGACAGCAAGGACAATTCGGGTACCTCTTAGCACCAAAACTGCATATAGTGAGCCGTAGGAGCCAACCCTTTAGAGCCATGTGAAACTCTGCCCGATTAGTGGTCACCCTATTTAGGCTCTAGTGCCTTGTTTCTTGTTTATGTACAGTTTTTATTACTCTATTTTTGTTATATTTATTGTTTGTTTTATTTAATCATTTTATTTGGTACTAACTCGTTTCATTTTATTCTTATCGCATTGATTTCACCTGCATCATTGCACAACATCATCACAATCTTAATTTTGCATTGCATTCACATAAATCATTTTGCACTTAAGACACATTTTGCATATAGATGAATCAATCTTAAAATCGGTCCTCGGGATGTCCCGCGTCATTAATATCAGAGAAAGCAAAGTCGGCCAATTCAGCACCATTACCAAACCTCCACAAGAACTCAATCTGAGGGCATCTCTCGACAAGTGCCAAATTCCAACACTCACCATTCACTCTCCATCACCGAAATTAACCCACCACCTTTCATCCTTCAAAAATCATTCACACTCACCATTTCCAACCGAAAACACAATAAAGTTTTTTCCATCCCCACTACCATCGCTACCCATCGACCAAAATACTCGAACAGAGAACCCCTTATTTCACGGCCTGAACCCTTATGTTTGACTCATTTTGAACTCTCGACTTACCATCGCCCGAAAACCAAGCCCTTCAACTCTACCATTCTACCCAAAGCCATTCAAAAAAACCAAAAGCCGAGCAAACCTTTGCTACCCTTCTTTTGGAATCATACATCCACATCTTTTACAAACATTATGCCTCTAACAAGGTCCAAGTCCAGGGGCATTCTTTGCCAAGGTCCAGCCTTCATTGCTGAGTCAAACCCTTGCACCCCTGAAATGTCTACATTGACCACAGTCTGTAAAATTGCACCCAATCCAAAAAATAATAATAATGAACTGTCATGAACCAACACAATTTATAAACCCAACTTAGGGGGAAACAAAATGTGCACCAGAGTTTCAAATTTGCTACAAGAATATTCTCAGACGATGGCATAAAACGAATAAAATGTTGGGGCATGCACCCAGATGACTGATCGAACCCAAGTTGAGGTTGGGGCACCGTCACATACAAAAAACCAAGATCCTGACGGGACCAGTGAGGAATCAGGGGCATCCCTTTGAGGATAAAAAAATCATATCACATTCATGCATTTAGATTGCATTCATCTTGCATTAAACCACTTTTACATACGTCATACATTTAGATTAAATGCATACACCAAAATCACCATGCATTTAGGGTAGACACATGCATTAGATACATTCATGCAATCTTGCTTGTACATAACAGGTCTAGGAAAAAGACCGAGTACCCTCGACATAGGGGGCAATGACAAGAAGGCCAACCCTAGTCTTGAAGGAGGCCAAACACGAAGAAGATGGAAACGCCCAAAATAAAAGGTATCAGCGACAAAATCTTTGACAATTACTCACTAATGTTTTTTCTTTTGTAGGATTTTATTCCTCCGACGATGGTGTGACGGATGCCAACATTCCAGATCTTACCCTCTGCCGATAGAAGTAGAGCAAATTTTTTCCCAGACATAGTCTCGCTGTCAATAGTACAACAATTCAACATCTTGCAAATCATGCCTCCATCAGTGGTGGTACGCCAACTTAATGTAGATCTTGCCTCCATTGGTGGTGTTGCAAGTTAAAATTTCCATCTGGATCTTGTCTCTCCGTCAGTGGTGTAGCAAGTCCTACATTTTGCTGATCTAGTCTCTCGGTCAATGGTGTGACTGATCAAATCCTCTCCGGTCTTGTCTCTTCGACGGTGTTGCAGCTAGACCTAAATTTTACTCGGAATTTACCTGTTTATCAATCAAAAAAGAAAAAATAAGAAAAAATAAAAAGAGAAAAAAGAAAAAATCAAAAAAAGAAAAAGAAAAAATTGAAAAAAAAAAAAAAAAAAGAAAAGAAAAAGCAAAAATGAAGGAAAAATAAAAAATGAAGAAAAAAGAAGAAGAAGAAAACTATCAGATCCTGCCTCTTCGTCGGTGTCGTAGCTGGATCAAATTTTCAGACCTTGCCTCCTCGTCGGTGTTGTAGCTTGGTCAAATTTAACTGCCGGTTCTGCCTCCTCGTCGGTGTTGTAGCTGAACCAAATTCACTAACTTCCGGTCTTGCCTCTTTGTCGGTGTTGTAGCTAGACCAAATTCACCAACTCTTGATATTGCCTCTTCGTCGGTGTTGTAGCTGGATCAACATTACTAACTTTAGACCATGCCTCCTCGTCGGTGTTGTAGCTTGGTCAAAATTTACTAACTTTCTAGTTGTATCAATGTTGTATCTCAAAAAAAAAGAGAAAGAAAAAGAAAAAAGAAGAAAAAAAGCAAGAAAAAAAAAAAAAAAGCAAAAAGAAAAAGAAAAATGAAAATGAAAAAAAACAAAAAATGAAAAATGAAAAAATGAGCTTTCAACCAAATACTGATCATGCCTCTTCGTCAGAGTCGTAGCTTGATCACAAAAAAAGAACAACTATCCGATCCTGCCTCTTCGTCGGTGTCGTAGCTGGATCAAATCTTCAGACATTGCCTCTTCGTCGGTGTTGTAGCTGAATCTAATTCACTAACTCCCGGTCTTGCCTCTTCGTCGGTGTTGTAGCTGAACCTAATTCATTAACTCCCGGTCTTGCCTCTTCGTCGGTGTTGTAGCTAGACCAAATTCACTAACTCTTGATCCTGTCTCTTCGTCGGTGTTGTAGCTGGATCGACATTACTAACTTTAGACCATGCCTCTTCGTCGGAGTTGTAGCTTGGTCAAAATTCACCAACTTTCAAGTTTTATCAATGTTATAAGAAAAAATCAAAAAAGAGAGAGAAGGAAAAATATGGAAAAAAACAAAAGCAGAGAAAAAAGAAACAAAAAAATAAAAAAAAGAAGAGAAAAAAAGAGAGAAAAAGGAGAAAAGTTGTCAGTTTTCTGATCTTGCCTCTTTGTCAGAGTTATAGCTGGATCAGACATCAGAACTTTTACCTATCGGTCTTGCCTCCTCGTCGGTGTTGCAGCTGGATCGAATTTTGTAGACTCTGTCTCTTCGTCGGTGTTGCAGCTAGGTCGAACTCTCTTTAGGTATTAGCTTATTATCAATAATGTAGCAAGTGGAACTCGGTTTGGCTTCCCCAACAAACAACCCCCATTTTGAAGGCTTTGCTTCCCTAGAGTGACAAGGTAGATCAATCAAAACAAGAAAAAATACCTACGCCGAAGAGAAAGAAGATCTACCAAAGAAAGAAGACACGCGTCAAAAGGAGAGAAGTTCAGCCAGATAAGACAAAAATGAGTGCTTTTGATCTTTGCTTTGTTCTCGTTTCACAAGAACAAGCAAAGAGGGGCAACTGTAATCACTCATTTTTGTCCCGGTTTTAGTATTTTTAGTATTGTTGTAATAGTAATATTATTAATATAAAATTAATAAAAAATTAATAAAAAAATAATAAAAAAATAATAATTTAAAAAAAAAAGGAAAAATGCGTGGAGCATGTTGCTCCACGTCACCCCAAATATCCCCACCCCTTTTGATTTTGCCTATAAATAGACAGGGGAAATTGAAGGGGAAAAAGGCAATCGGCCATGGCTTGCCAAATAAGGGGGATTAGCTCCCGGCTAACCAAGGACCGGGGTAGTGCCCTCGGTCCTAGTCGGTTCGATCGGGGTCCTATTTTGGATCCGATCTAGTTAATTTTTTTGGAGAGGTCGTGGTAGATCTCGATGGGGTTTCGTTGGGGTTCGTTATTCGAACTCCTAGTTAGGTATATTTTCTTTCTTTTCTTATTTATGTTGTAATTTTTATGATTTAATGAAGTAGTAGTTAATTTAAAATTGTGTTTTTAATTTGTATGTTTATCTATGTTTTAGATTAGTATGTTTTAAATTTATGTTTTATATTATTATTTTATTTATGTTAGATTTGTTTTTATTTATGTGTTAAATTAATGGTTATGTATGTATGTTTTATATTAGTATTTTATTTATGTTAGATATGTTTTTATTTATGAGTTAGATTAATATTTATGTATGTATGTTTTAGATTAGTATTTTATTTATGTTAGATTTGTTTTTATTTATGTGTTAAATTAATAGTTATGTATGTATGTTTTAGATTAGTATTTTATTTATGTTATATTAGTATTTTATTATGTTAGTATTTATTCATATTTTTATCGCAATGTATTTATTTATATTTGCCATATTTTTTAAGTTTGCATAACGAACATATATTTTGTCAATGCGGTGCCCTTTTATTCGAACGTAAACGGGGAAGATCGGCGTAGTGATAGTGGTTGGGCGTTTATTCTCGAATAACGGGGCTTTTAAAATTTACTCGCACCTATAACCAAATTTTAATTTAATCATCACTTTAATCCGGAAAGTTTAATATTAATAAAGCGGTAATTATTAAAGTACCAATTTTGGGCGGTGTGGGGGTGCTAATCCTTCCCCATCCGTAACCGACTCCCGAACCCAAAGTTTTCAAAATCTCTGGTTTTCTACGGTGTCCGGTCCACCTTGAGTGGCCGGTGGCGAGTCCATTTTTAAATAAAATACGGGTTTTGCAAAACTTCCCCGAAAAAAAATATTTTCAAAAAACAAAATATAAAAAACACTTTTTTTTTTAGCGCGGAAAAACATCGCTACACAAACTAAACAGGATGATGGGTCCAGGGAGGAATAATACATATAAAAATATGGGGTTAGTGTTCTGAAAGAAACCCCATACCTGAATCATGATATATAGTGGTTAAATCATAAATGGATTGAATATAATATTTTCCAAATTTTCAACATCAAAATATATGAGTATTTGTTTGTATATCTTTGAAGCCGCCCAAAAGATGTAATATCCAGCTGCAGTGGCAAACATAAGTAGTACATGGTGCGGAATTGAATGTACTTTGGGGTTTTTTCTTTCTGAACCCACCATCAAAATGATTGACCAAACCAACACAGATGTCATCCACTTCCTTCTCAATTAAATTTTTACACGAATCTGATGTGCAGAGATGTACTCCATTAACAATGCATCCAAGCTGGCTGCCAGTACATGTGGGGTGAGTATGCATACAATAGTTTAATTTAAGGCTAAAAAATGATACAGTTGAAATGTTACAAAAACATATAACATTTCCGGTTGATATATGTAACAATTTAGGTTGCAACCGGAATTTTAAAAAATATAGAACCTAAAATGTTATCACACAACTAAAATGTTACACTTTTTTATAACATTTTCGGTTACAACTTAAATGTTATCACATGACGCAACCAAAATATTATCTTACACAACCGAAAATATTATATCTTTTGATAATATTTCAATTATGTTTTTTTTAACCGCTTTTAACTCTCAAAAGATTCTTGATAGCTTACAATAAGTTTTCTTATATATACGTTGTCCTCCACTAATATTTGTTAGGATTAGCTAGTTCCTTAGACTCCCCGTACCTGTGCCTAAATTATTGAGAATCAAAGATGATTACCTCGGAGTACTGTTCTCATTGGGCGATTATCATCAACACATTCATGCGGGAATAAAAATCGTCTGGCCTTTTTTAGTGCACCTATTTATGTTTTATCATTAAAAAATTAGGTTTGGAGTTTATAATTAAAATTTAAGGTTAGAGCTTAATGTTAGAATTTAAAATATTGAGTGTAGGGTGTATTTTTTAAGGTATAGTATTTAAAATTTAATTTTTTAGTGTTTTTTACACAAAAAGAAATATTAGGAGGGACAGAATTTTTGTCCTTCCCGCGGTCATGTTTCAACCTTTAAGCAAAGCGATGTCGGATCGCCCATTGAAGTAGACCGAAACCGTATAAGGTGAAGGCTTTAGTTACACCTTCTCTAGCCCATGGGTACAATGGAGTTTTGTGCCCACTTGCCTAAATCATATTCGGCTAAAACCTTGTCTAATTTAGTTGATGAAAATGACTTAGAAATCTTTTCTAACTTACAAGGTAAGAAAATTGATTTGAGTTTGCATGGCTGCATCTAAAAACTATGCAAGTGTTAGGTCACCCATCGTAACTTAAATCATGTTCAAGATTTGGACATAATTACTATGTAAAAAATGGGTTTGGGTAAAAAATAAATCTAAATCAGACTCGGACTTTAATATTTAAAATCTATTGTGGTTCATTTTCTAAGTTTATAATTTATGTTGATGCCGAAGTTAATAGGCACCGAACTAAGGAAATAGAAATGGAGACCAAAGTGTTATAGCGGTTCACTCTAGTAGGTTTGAGCGGAGAGCTACAGTCAAAATAGTGGTCGGAGAAGTGAAGAGGCGAGAGTAGATGGGAGAGGGGTAATTTCCCTTTATTCTCCTTGTTCTGACGATATTTATTTCATCTAGTATTGTTTGATGGGATAGGACACGCCTAGTGATAAGGTCCAGGGTTAGATCCAATTTCCAATTAATAGGCTTTGCAGTCAAATGATTGGCCATATTCAACTTTCATTGCTGGTGGCTGGATTTTTTTGTTAGTTTTTTTAAGGCTTAATAGTCAAAAAAGTGTCTAACCTATACTATTTTTTTCAGTTTGGTGCCTAATGTTTTTTCGGGCCACTTTGGTGCCTAACATTTCATTTCGTAACTCAAATAAGGTTTTTCCGTCAATGACTGTTAAATTTTTTTTGTTATCCAATAAAAACACGACACGTGGCCTGCTTTATTTATTTATTCAATTTATGAATTTCTTTAAAAATATAAACTTCTTAAAAAACCCCAAAGTTTTAATTTCTTTCAATCAAACCCTCAAATCACATCTCTCTCATCGTCCGGCATCCCTCACACATCGATGGTTCATTGTTCACCACCCAAGCGTTGTGTACTCACCGTTCAACATCTCTCAGCCTCTAACCATCGATTAGAAGTCCAATCGATTTTTTTTCTTCATTGTTGGATGTTCGTCGACGAAGCAATCGAAGATTCATTCATCGATTTTCGACAACAGGATGATGGGGGTTTCAGTCGTGGGGGGCCGGCGAAGGCAAGGGTGGTCGGTGGTGGTTGAATCGATGGTGGGAGGGAGAAATTTAGGGTTTGGGTTTAGAAATTTTAGAGAAATTAAAGATTTGGGTTATAAAATTTAAGATTTTCTGATTTTTAAAAATTAAAATTAAAGAAAATATCATAAATATACCACGTGTCGTGTTCTTATTGGATAACGGAAAATTTTAACGTTTGTCACGGAAAAACTTAATTTGAGTTACGGAATGAAACGTTGGGCACCAAACTGGAAAAAAGCATAGATTGGACACCTTTTTTTACTGTTAAACTTTTTTTAATTATCAGATCGGATCAGGTCGAAATCAATATAAGAGTAATATATCGGATCAACGTTAGAACGGACAAATTAATATTTAAATTAAAATTTGATTTAAGAATGAATGTGTTAGGTCGGGACGACCAAAAATCCGCCCCAACCCAGCATGTTACCATCCCTAGCGGAGAGAGCTCGCCAAAGTGAGGAACAAGATGATCGTGCAATACTATGCGGGAAGACATCTGTTACCTTGTACTTTTCATGTATCAACTTGACCCATAAGGACTAGGCCTTAGAGATGAGCACAACCCCATTTTTAAATTAAGAGTGGGTAAAATAAATCGTAATCGTTGACCGATTACTTAATTTATTGTTAAAGTTAAATGGTTTTCGTTAAAAATAATAGTTAATGGTTAACTGTTTGATTAATCGTTATGAAATTATTTAGACATAAAATGAAGTTTGTGATTAGAATTTCTTTATTTAAATATTTTTCTAAAAATTTAATATAATATTTATCGGAGAGGTAATTTTATTATTCTCAAAAGAATTGATGAACATGTGAAAAAAAATTATAATAGGTTACAGGTTAACCTGTAACCGAACCGTTAAGTAACGGTTAATCTTTTAAAAATTTAACGGGTTAACCGTTTCTTAATGATTATGTTACAATTTAATAACCGCTATAAAGGTTAATCAACCGCTTATGCTAAATGGTACGGTTAACCTACCATGAACGCCCCTGCGTTAAACATAAAAGCTTGGTTATGCTAGTAAGTACGATGGACTCCAAGACCGCCGCGATTCAGAGGTTGGCAGACTGTATTTCAACTAACAAGAAAAAAAATTAAGAGTTGGAGATGGAGACTAACGTTTGCATACAATATACTAGGATAGCATTGAGAATCGACTTAGCGAGGGTAACACGATCCTCCATGGAAAGAGTTTGAGCTGCCCACCTAGTAAGGCGAGAGTACATCTTATCAAGAATAAAATCGAAATCCAAACATTTAACCCTTCGATGTAACGCAAGAACCCCAAGATACTTGCCAAGTGAATCAACAATCTAAAACCCCAAACGAGATTTGATTTAATGTTGTAAATCATCTGGTGAGTTCTGGTGAGAAATAAATTTGAGATGCCCGCTGACTAACTCGGTGTCCAGAAAAACAACCAAACTCAGACTTGATGACGCTAATAGAATCAACATTGACTATATCTGTTCGGGCGTATAGTAAGAGATCATCTTCAAAAAACATGTGAGAAAGGGGAGTTCTTTCTCGAGAGAAACGAAAAGGTGTTCAAGTCCCAACATGCACGGCATCAGAGATACAGTGTCCAACTCAAGGCCTTGTAGATAAATATTGGACTATTAATCTATACAAATTTTATTTAATGCATTTAAATATTAATTAATGTTAAAGTGCTTTTCATTTTCTTTTGGGAAAATTAAACACAAGCTCATTAATATTTTAGTAAGTTTTTTATTTCTCCAATGATGTTCGAAAAATTATATAGCAAATTATAAAAGGAGTTAATATCTAATATGAGCTATAAACTATAGCTAATTTTTCATAAATGATGATGAGCTAAGCAACAATTAAAATTTCTAATTATCCTAAAATTAAAAAGAAAATGCGGAAGTGAAACTTATTTAGAGAATTAATAAATGAACTGAATATGTATAAATATAGACAGATAAATAGATGTAATGAAAGTGGTAGCCAAATCCAATACAACATAGATTAGCATTGGCCCCAGTTATTGATTGCCACTGAATATGTACAATCATTTTCTCAAAAGACATTTCAAAAACATGATGCACTGCACACACACTCTTTGAAAAAACAGACACAGAAGCATAAAGTTTAACATAATCTATGTATATTTATCCTCATTCCTTGTCAAACCCTAGATGTAGATGATATGAAGTGGTGTAATGCTTTAAGATTAAAAAAAACAATATTATAACGGAAAATCAGCTCCACGTATCAATCTGCGAATAAGCCTTCACCTTTGCCATCTTCTATCTGTAAAGAGAGAGGATTCTAGAAGTTAAGCACAAGCCACTAATGCGTGCAAATCTCTATATACCCCATCAACAACAAGAATGGAAACCTAAATGGTCTGATCCTTTCTATCCCGGGATATGTCTCCCTAAATGACTAAGGACTGATTTGGTAAGCTTGACTGTTTATGAAGATCAACTACTGAGGTGCTAAATTCTAGTATGACAAGTACAATATACTCTAAAAAGAAATCGAAGCCCTGAAAATTTAGTTTTTAGCTAGCAACAATGGATGCTGACAATATATAGCGACGTTAACACTCTGACATAATAAGATAATAACAAAGTTTAGCTCGTACCGTTAGGAGGATTAGTTCCATTTGCTTTTGCACCCTGCTGTGCTTGAGATGATGATGGCTGGATTCTTGGAGAAGACTGCTTCCCACTAGCACCAGGTAAGGAATGTCTCTTTTTGATATAAATATCTCTGTCTTGCACATCTGGACTCGATCTTGGAGAGTTATTTGCATTAACCTTCGCTCTTGCAGATTCCGTGGCTTGCATGAAACGGGGAAGAGAATTGCTACTGTTACTATCTCTCGGTTCCTCATCAGTGTTCTCAGGTCTTGTTGAACCAAGAGAATTCCGCCACTTCCCACTTTTTTGATCTCTGGATGATTGTTCCATACTACTTCTTGCACCATTATCATGTGTTGCAGTTGATGGAGAACCCTTAGCAGTAGATGGAGACTTGCGCTTCTGAGTTTTCTTCTTTTTAGTTTTCACTGAGACATGGCTAGATGGTGGTCCTCGAGAGTCGGGAACAGCCATACGGCTCCTGGGCGAGGCTTCTGGGGATGATCTGCATGCTTGATTACCTTTCTCCGAGTCCTGTCCACTCAGCAGATTTGATATCGGTTCCTGCTCTAGTCGAAGGGAGTCAACAACTAAATTTTCCGATTCACCTTTAGTGTCATCAAGCTTCGCAGGCTGACTAGCAGCAGATAGAGAAGAACCAGGCATTCGGATGGCAATTTTATCATTGTCTTTAACATCCAAATCCTTTGCACTGTTGGAACTGCAATTTTGTTGTTCGGAAACTCTGGCTCCATTTTCATATTCTATGGTTCCAACTTCAGATCTATCAGGTGAATCAAGGGTCAAAGTGGCAGAAAGTTCAGTGCCACATTGGGAGCCACCATGTTGACCCCTCAGATTACTGACTGGATTTTCTGTGATGCTTGGCTCCTTTGACAGGCTTATTGTATCTACCCCAGATGACACAGTACTCAAGTTAGATTCAACTCTAACATCTTCCCCGGATGAATCAATTGATCTACTTGAATTGGCTGTTGAACTCAACTCCGAAAATTTTGTTTGTGTAGCTATAAATGCAGGATTACTTGCCTTTCTTGATCCGGATGCAAATTTCTTTGCCTCTGTTTCTAGTTGTTCAGAAGCCACTCTTTTCATAGAATGTTTAGGTTGTTCGCTCAAAATTTCCGGTTTGATAGAAAGACAAATGGCTTCTGTCTGCGAGTGCGCATCTGTTTCCGTTGATTGATCGAGTAAGGTCCCTTTCACATCAGATGTACTCATTATATCAATTTGAGATTGCACCAAATCACCTGTTACTGAAGAAGTTGGCTGGCAGGCCTCAAGCTCAGAGTTGGCAGTATCATACGTGATTCGATTCTCTTCACTCCCTTGTGAAGCCAATGCCTTGGTTACATCACACTTTGGATCATTTGACTCGGAAATAGCTTCAGATGGAACTCTATCATCAAGTGGCGAGTCACAGTTGTCACTTTTCTCTGTTCCTGGTTTTTCAATAGGTAACTCTGATGTTGAAGCCTTTCCGAATGATGACGCTGACATCCACCTCTCCAACCAGCTCCAAGAAGAACTTGGTTTTGATTGATCACAACTGATGTGGATAGGTTTGGTCTTGGGTGTTGAATTCACCAACTGCAATCAAAGCAAATTCCGAGAAATGGCTGGGTAGACATGTTTAGAGAGGCGCCTGCCAGCAAACAGTTAAAAGTCATGAAGCCGAAGAATGTATGTCCCATACCTGACAAGCAAACCTATTGCTAAGCAATTTCTCTATGGATGTGGAAGAAGCATTCTTGTTTAGTGCTGAGTTTCCCTGCTCAAGGAATAAAAGAAAGAAAAATGAGTAAAATTATTTGACAATAGCTAATAGTATTAAAGAAACACATCATGCAAAAACTCTCTATCAGGGCCACCATAGCCCTTCTAATTTAAATGGTTTAGTGAGCTGAAAGAATTACCAAACTTTGAGATAGATGAGCATGACGGGCTCGAACAAGAACTTGCATTTTGATAATGGCTTGAACGCACCGTAAGGTCCCCACAGCATGCCTGCGAACCAAGTGGCCACGTACGGCAGCCTGCAACTTTACTAAATTCTTAAGCTTCCCTAGCTCTTTATGTGCCTGCAAATGGGATCATAGAATTAAAAGTAAAAAAAAAAAAAAAACTACCAATTAGTAAGTTTTAAAAGTTACATTGCGAATAAAATAATACCAAGAACCCTCTAATAGCAGTCTGGATGACAATTACAACAGATTCATCCATGTTTGCATCATCTTTGACCGCATTTGTGGTGGCAACAACAGGTTCAGACACCGAGTCTTCCGGGGTCAACAACTGAGATTTTTCTTCAACATACTCTTTTGGTGCCACCAACTGAGAATTTTCCTCGATGCAATCTTTTGCAGTCGGCGACTGAGGTTTCTCTTCAGTGTATTGAATGGTGGAGGTTTTCTCAGCAGCAGTGGAGACATCAGTCTGTTGAACATAACTAGCAGATGCTGGAATTTCCTTAAGTCCAGAAGAAGCTTCTTGTATCACGGTGTTGCTAAGTACACGATGCTGTTCAGATCTCTTTCGAAAACTCCATCCCTTTTTGTTACCTGATCTCTTGGTCTGGGATAAATTTTAAACAGCACAATTCAGCTAGAAGAGATATGCAGAAAAGAAAGAAACCAAAAAAGAATAATTGCTTATTTCAGGAAAATAAAAGTGGATTTCACTGTAAATTCTAACCCGGAATGTAATGATTTATTCAGCTTCTTGTATCAGTAGAGAATTGTTATTTGCAATAAGAGACAAAAGAAGGACCACAGACATTTCCTCAGTAAACAGATTCTACACTGTTAAGTTTCCAAATTTGAAAATTGTCACTCATTTCCAGTAAATAGCATCAGAATTAACATCAATCAGATATTCAGAAAAGGTAAATAAATACAATTTAGCATTTCATATCACATTATGACTTTCTTCCATATCTGAAAAGTCCAGTTAGAACCGATCAGAACTTAAAAACCTCACTGGATTTGGAAACTGCAGCTAAAAGAACAATTTCAGTTCATAAATTGTGGAAACAATCGGATATAAAAGGCAGGTTTGACTTTGCTGATATAAATGCAAACACAAGATTCCTCCGATCTTAAAACATTGAAGTTTTTAAAGCTCCGATTCATCAAGCAAATCACAAGCTGAATAAGTTAAAAAAAACGACCGAAACTGTAATTAAAGCAACTAAAACATTGAACGGATAATAAAAACAGCAGCCGTAAAGGAGAAAATGATGAACCTGAGGAACATCGATAGCGTCATGTTTTTCAACGGAATCGCTGCCGCAAGTAATGAATTTGAAACAGGAAGCTGATCTTCCCATGTTTATTTCCTCGTTAATCTGTTTTCTTCTTCGAATTCGTGTCTGTGTTTAATGGACTGAAAAGACAAGACACGAGTTATATTTGTTGGAAATTGTAACCAGAAAATAAAAATAAAATACGGACTCCAAACACGCTCCTTAAATCTAGCAACTTCTCGACATTGGAATCCGCCAATTATCGTCAAAATCAAACATTTAATATCGAAAAAAAAAAATCAAAGTTTGAATTTTTTTACATATACGCCACTAACAAGCAACCAATTAAATCAAGAATTATTATCTTATACACTGACGATATAAAATAAAATTTTTACAAGTATGGTTATTTAGGGTTTAGGATTTTAGTTTAGGGTTTAAAAGTTAGGGGTTTAGATTGTACGGTGTAGAATTTAGGATTTATGGTTAGAATTTAAGGTTTAAAGTTTGTGGTTAAATTATTAGGGTTTTAAGGTTAGAAATCTATAATTTATATTTAGACTTAAAAATAAATATCTTGTGTAATTTTTTTTATACTGATAATGTATCAAATATTAATTCTTAAATCAAAGCATGAAAAAATTTTAAAGAAAAAAGAAAAGAAACTATTTCAATTTTTTAATATAAAACAAAAACACTTTTTGATTTTTTTATCCCTCATAAATCATCTTAGATTTTGTCACACTCAATGGAATTAATATACATAAATATATATATTAAATTTATTAAACAAATAATTTGGGGTGGAATGGTAAAAAATGTATATATATTCATTAATTATGCGTTTGATGCTAAGAAACTATTTTTAACTATTTTATTTAAAAAGTTTACTATTGACAGTCCTTAATATGTGTACAAAAAGATACCCTTATAAAAACATTTATCATTTTATGAAAATAATTGTTTCCCAACATTTTAGAGAAATATTTTTTTCATTTTCCACTTACTTGAATTGAAGAGATAGACCCGTTGACTGATTTAAGAATTGAAGAGATAAATAATTGAAGCATTACAATTTATATGTTAAAAAATTACAATAACAAGCCTATGAAAATAAGATGAAGAGATATTTTAGAGAATCCAATGGTTATTTTAAAATCACAAAACGAAGGATTAATTTCTAAATGATAATCACTCAAAGAAATTAATTGTCGCTTCTTATTATAAAACAATTAGAATATTGTATCATATAGAGAAACGAACAATATCAGAATTAGTATAAATTATGAATAAGAATGATGACTAATTTGAAATTTTTAAGATGATTTTTTTTTAATAAAATCAATTTGTATATGGATTTTGGCTGCTTTAAGTGGAGATGCCATTGTATTAGGATGTGAAGATAAGGTTACCCGTCAAAACTGGGAAGTGGGAGCCCATCAAGATATTTGTTCATTTCTCAATTAGCTGTTTAAGGATCGATTAGTCATTCTTTAGCAATGATGCTTAACTTCAGCATATATAACTACAAAAAAGGGGTAAATGCTGTAAATCATCTTTGAATTTTACTATTAAACATATGTTGGTCATTGATGTTTTAAAATATTTAATTTACTCACCGAAGTTTAGATATTGAACGTTTTGTTATTAAAGTTTAGGTATTAAACTTTTTTGTCATTAAAATTTAGACATTGAATATTTATGGTCACTCTTAACCCTAAAACGGTAGTAGATGGTGATAGTTCGGTCTTAAATTTCACCAGTCACTTCGTTTCTGCCCCATGAGTCTAAATTCGACCTCCATTTTGCTGAAAAGTACTCCAAAGTTCACGAATCGGTAAAAAAATTTATAATTTCGCTCTCATCGATCTCTCTCATTTACTCTCGGATGGAGCTTATTTTTCAGTATGTTGCTTCTCTCGTACCGATGAAGTTTTCTACCGTTCAAATTTTAGAAAAATTTCTTCTTTCGCTGATAAATGAACTCCGTCAAAAAGTTAACAAAATGTCAAAAAATTGAACGTTTCAAAACTCTAATAATCAAAATAGATTTGAAAATAACGTTAAAGTGATAATTTATATAATTTACTAAAAAACAAAAAGGTGTGCCTTCTGTCACCCACTTTATCTCTTCTCTGCCAAACTAATATTCTCTTTATTTTTTTCACTATACGAAGCTGTAAAAGCCTATATTCTTATATTATATTAGATGTTTTGCATTTGCACCTTTTAGATTTCTCTTTTCCTATGTTATCTAATGCAATGTTTCTTTACAACTCATCCTTATGAGCTATGTGTACCAACAAAAATCTAATCGCAAATCATTGGTTGAGCCTTACGATCACTATTGTCTTCTTCATCCAAGTCAAATACAATAAAAATCATTAATCGTGTGTTCAAAAAATAAAAAACAAAACTGAGGGACTAAATTCAATAGAATGTGAATTGTGTATACGGGCAAAATTAAGAAGACAATAAACTGTCAGGGATCAGAACTGGAATTTCCCATTTATGAAATATGAGCATGGAAAAGAGAACACGAAAAATAATCTCATTAACCGTTTCACCACTTCATCTGTCATCTTTAGGGTTGTAAATGTGACAAGACAGATCGTGAGCTACTCGAGCTCGACTCGATTAAAATTCGGTTAAAGTTTGACCCGAGATTGAATTTAGCTCGAATTCTTAACGAGCCGAGCTATTTGATACCTGACTCAAAAAGCTTTCAAGCTACTTGAAAATATAATGTACTAAATTTTTTATTTTTTATAATTTAAAATCTAAATTCCCTAAATATAAACCCTAAACATAAGTCTTAAACCCTAAAATATAAATCCAAAATTCTAAATCCAACAACCTAAACCTCTAAACCTTAAATTAATACTATAAAACCTAAAATTAACAAGCTTGAGTTTACACAACTTATGTATAAAAGTTTTTTTTGATAGGGCTTTAAATGAGATGTGGCAGATAGCGAGCTACTCGAGTCTGATACGGTCAAAGAACGATCAATACTTGACTCGATTTGGCTCGAATCAAGCTCGAACTCGACTTGAGTTTTTAATGAGCCGAGTCGAGCTCAAATTTCTCAAGCTCGTTAAAAATTACTTGAGCTCAAACTCGACTCGAAATCTTAACGAGCCGAGTCAAGCTCAGCAATACTCGAACTCGACTTTGCTCGTTTACACCCCTAGTCATCTACATTAATTAAAATTTTTCATTTTATATTTTTTTGTATAATCTGTGCAGTGAAATTAAAAATTTTAAGCAACCATCCATAGAAAAAGGTATGTTAAAAAATTTAATGAAATGAGTAATTTTAATCAGTGAGGACTGTAAAGGATGCATTAAGAATATATGTATCTTGTCTATGGATGATTACTTAAAAAATTATTTAATATAATATGAGTTAAAATCCATGGTTAATATAATATGCGTTGAGATCCAACTAAATGAACTTGAATATAAAATTTTGTAGTGTAAAGGAGGCCTCAAGTGGAGGTAATCATGGAACTCAACATTATTTATAGAAGGTTCATTTAAAAATATTTAAATTTAAGAAGACCAACAATATAAATTATATTTTTAAGAGACTAAAATATAATTGGGTAAATTACTCAAATGACCACTCAATTATGAAGTTGACCTAGATTTGACCACTATATTTTCAATTGTGACAATTAGATCACATAACTATTTAATGAAGGGGTGAAGTGACAATTATCAAAAAATTGTTTAATTACATACTTGATCTCTACTATTTACACGTTCTATCAATTTGGTCATAATTTTAATTTAGAATTGTTGGGAATAAAAGCGAAGTAGAAAAAAAATTTGCTCCTCATCTCGATTCTACACAACCCAATTCTTAGCTTCGTTGCTGGAGCGAAGAATCTTTCTCTAACTGATATATGGAATCTGAAAGACAGATATCATCTTTTTAAGGTTAGTGTTTTTGCTACTTGTCTTCTCCGAACATGATTTGATTCCAGTTCAAGATTGTTTATTTTCTTCCTTTAATGATTAACAGGTTCCCTAACTTTTCTGGGTTTTGCTTTATAAGCGTTAAAGATTGTTAATTCAGTCATTTTCGAGTAGATTGAACCATCCATTGTTGGGTTTTACATGATTGGGATAAAAAATGGAAAGTTAAGCCCATTCATTGACTAAAGATTCTTGGGAAGCAGATGGGTTCCGGGGAAGGGAATCCCCATTTCAGGGTCTTTGATGGAGTCAAGACTTTCCCATTGACACCTAAGGCTCTCATGGCTGAAATCAACACTGCCATCACTAATCTCGAATATGCACGAGCTACAGCTCTCCTCGACTCCCCATTATCTTCATCGACGACGGGAAACAAGGGTCAGGATTCGCCCAAGTACGATGCCCGGTTGGCTGACGAGGCTTATAAAGCTGGTTGTGCTGCATTGGCTGCTGGCAAGCTTGATGAAGCTTTTCAGTCTTTGAATGTTTCACTCTCCAAATTCCCACCTGAGAAAGCCTCTGCTGTTGCCAAGCATCAGTCTCTTATATATCTCACTTCTCAGCAGCTCCACAAATCTTCTGTTTCGAACTAGCCCATATTTGTGTGGTACTTTTTCTTTTAAAAACTTAATTGTCTGAATCAAATTTTAGTTAAAAGATTGCATGGTGTTGCCTTTTTGAGATGCTTCTGCAGTTGTGTAACCAAGTATCATGATGACAATAACTCTGTTTATATGTGAACGTTAGTTGTAGATTGATAGAAATTTAAGGACATTCATGGTTCCTTAACTCATATATACTAAATTTTGTACCATATAACAAAAAAAAAAAAATAGCCCAATGGTAGAGACACACCATTCTCACCAAGTTTGCCCTGGTTTCAATCGACTCGTGTTACCTCTTGATTAGAGGAGAAAAATAAAATTATTAAATCTAATATAAATAATTAAAGTTCTCCAATAAAGTGGTGACATGTGTTACCACCTAATTGAGTAATTAATTTATTTTATTAAATTATAATTAAGATTAAATTGATAGAATGTGTAAATAGTGGGGATGAAGTATGTAATTAAACATTTTTTTGCTAATTGCCCCGTCACCCCTTCCGTTAGGTTTTAACGGCAGGCGGCTCGATTGATACCACTTAAATAGTTATGTAGTCTAATTGCCACAATTGAAAATATGATGGTCAAATCAAGACCAACCCCATAGTTGAATGGTGATTTGAGTAGTTTACCCAATACAATTTCATTTTTACTCAACTTATTTTTTTAATTTTTTAAATTATTTTGGGAGGCCCGGGCTCCGCTGGTCCATACCACCCCTGCTTGGCTGCATATGTGGTGCGGGTATGTTCCGGTTAAATGGGCGTATGAGTTGTACCATACATATATACATACACACACATACATACATACATACATACATACATAGTTGTACTCCCTTGTCGAATTGGACATGGACCGTACGTAGGCTCTCTTAGGCCTGACATGGACTCGGCTAAACTAGGCCATGTAATTGGGCTCTATCCTACTTTGGATCTCCTCACTTGTTTTGGACTGAACCGGTTTGAACTATTGAGCCAATTTAAATTCCCAATAGACCTAAATGGACCTATAATTAAAAAGCAGCACGAATCAGAATTTAAAGTCGATAAAAAAATTGGTTCTAAAACTGTACTCTTTTTACTGGAAACTTAAGGGTGCGTTGGTTATAAAGAATATAGCCCCTTTTCGTTTTCATTTTCTTGGAAAATGGAAAATCTAAGGGTACGTTTGGTTGTAAAAATAAAAAATAATTTTTAAAAAATGAAAATAAAAATAAATAAAAATTTTAAAACATAAAAAAAAATGTTTTTATTGTTTTCATTGAAAATGTTTTAGGAAAATGAAAAATATAAAAACAAAAGTTTTTAAGTTTTAACCCGGATTCGAATCATTCTAATGTCATTTTTTTAAATTTGGTTATTTACTCATATTTTATTTATTTATTATTGTTATAATATTTTTTAACTATATATTTTTTTAATTATTTAATAATTATTTTTTTATTTCTACTTTGAAAAGCTATATACCAAACACATTTTCACTATTTTCATTTTTTGAAAATAACTCTATATCTCTATTAATCAAACATGTTTTTTTAATTTTTAGAAAACTGAAAATGAAAATTATTTTTTGAAAATGAAAACAGAAAATAAAAATAAAAAACATTTTCTAAAACCAAACGGACCCTAATTCATCCAAAATTCCAAATAATTATTTAATTAAATCAAAAATTAATTTTAACCATTACACTAAATAAAAAATATAATTTGACCCATTATTAAATTAAACTCAATTAATCAAAGTTCTAAATTAATTCATAAAATTCAATAGAATCCGAAATGACACATAATTTTATTTGAAATCTTCCATATTTATTTTAGGAAAAAAGTTTGATACACAGGCCGTGTAAACTTTAGTTTACATGTGCTTTTTAGTTTTAAGGTTTAGGGGTTTAGGTTGTAGGGTTTAGAATTTAATGTTAGTGTTTAGAATTTAGTGTATATAGTTTAAAGTTTATGGTTTAATTTTTAGGGTTAGGATTTGGATTTTTATAGTGTAAATACATAGGCCTGTGTACACAGCCTGTGTATCAAAGTTTTATCCTTCATTTTACGATCCATTTTAATGGTTGGAAATGAAATTGTTTTTCATAGAACATTGTCTCCAAAATGTAAACAAAAAGTTATCTCTTTAAAAATTTAATTGTATATTATTGAATCTAATTCTTGGTTTAGTGGATGAAACGCTAAATTTCTTAATTAATGTCAATTTAAATTTTAGTATTACAAATAGAACAATTATTTTTCAAGAATGTAATTCGACTAAACTCCATTAACAAATAAAATAAACATTAATTATAAAAATGTAACTATTTTTTATTGATAATAAAACCCTTGGTTAAACTATGAAATCAACAGATTGATTCTAGTATAATTTAGAGACGTAATTAGAGAAACCTGGCAAGCGTCGCCAACCCAACGGAAGCACCTGGTCATCTCTAGAACTCTCTAGCTTCATCACCCTCTTTCCATTTGCTTTTTTTTTCACCACCTTTCTACTCTAATCTCGAATTTTCCCCCAATTCCTTCCTTACACACATATATATACACAACTCTGCCTCCCCTGTTTCATATCGAATTTCATAAAAGCAATTGTTCTATATACGAAAGCGTTCTCAAAAACACTTCCCCAAAATTCTTATTTCTTCTTTCTGGTTTTTGTTTTCAAGTTTTAATGGCGGCCAAAACTGAAGGAAAGTCAATTGGAATTGATCTCGGCACAACCTACAGTTGTGTTGGGGTATGGCAGAATGATCGAGTGGAGATTATTGCCAACGACCAAGGCAACCGAACGACGCCGTCCTATGTCGCTTTCACCGACACCGAGCGGCTCATCGGTGATGCGGCCAAAAACCAAGTTGCCATGAACCCTCAGAATACCGTCTTCGATGCTAAACGTCTCATCGGTCGTCGATTCTCGGACCCATCGGTGCAAGACGACATGAAGCATTGGCCTTTCAAGGTCGTCGCCGGTCCCGGCGATAAGCCGATGATCGTTGTTAATTACAAAGGCGAAGAGAAACAGTTCGCTGCGGAAGAGATTTCTTCCATGGTGTTGGTCAAGATGAAGGAGGTTGCCGAGGCATACTTGGGCCAAACCATTAAAAACGCGGTCATCACTGTGCCGGCTTATTTTAACGACTCGCAAAGGCAGGCCACGAAGGACGCCGGAGCCATTTCGGGGCTTAATGTTATGAGGATTATCAATGAACCGACGGCTGCTGCGATTGCTTACGGTCTCGACAAGAAGGCGTCAAGGTCCGGCGAGAAGAACGTCTTGATTTTTGATCTCGGCGGCGGTACTTTCGATGTTTCTTTGTTGACCATCGAAGAAGGAATCTTTGAAGTGAAGGCAACTGCCGGAGATACTCATCTTGGCGGTGAAGACTTCGACAACAGGCTCGTCAATCATTTCGTTCAAGAATTCAAGAGGAAACATAAGAAGGATATTAGTAGCAACGCCAGGGCTTTGAGGAGGCTGAGAACTGCATGCGAGAGGGCGAAGAGGACACTTTCATCCACTGCTCAAACCACCATTGAAATCGATTCACTCTATGAGGGAATTGATTTCTATTCCACTATTACAAGAGCAAGGTTCGAGGAGTTGAACATGGATTTGTTCAGGAAATGTATGGAGCCCGTCGAGAAATGTCTTCGGGACTCCAAACTCGACAAGAGTCAAGTCGATGAGGTTGTTCTTGTCGGTGGGTCGACAAGGATTCCCAAAGTTCAGCAACTTCTGCAAGATTTCTTCAACGGGAAGGAGCTTTGCAAGAGCATAAACCCGGATGAGGCTGTCGCTTATGGTGCTGCGGTCCAGGCTGCTATTCTGAGCGGTGAAGGGAACGAAAAGGTCCAAGATTTACTTCTTCTTGATGTTACCCCTCTCAGCCTTGGGCTTGAAACTGCTGGTGGAGTAATGACAGTGCTGATCCCAAGGAACACGACGATTCCCACCAAGAAAGAACAGATTTTCTCGACTTATTCCGATAATCAGCCTGGGGTTTTGATTCAAGTCTACGAAGGTGAAAGGGCTCGAACTAAAGACAACAATTTGCTCGGTAAGTTCGAGCTGGCGGGGATTCCACCTGCACCGAGAGGAGTGCCTCAGATCAATGTCTGTTTCGACATAGATGCGAATGGTATATTGAATGTATCAGCGGAAGATAAGACTGCAGGAGTGAAGAACAAGATAACAATTACAAATGACAAGGGAAGACTGAGCAAAGACGAGATTGAGAGAATGGTGCAAGAGGCAGAGAAGTACAAGGCAGAGGATGAGGAAGTGAAGAAGAAGGTGGAAGCCAAGAATGGGCTGGAGAATTACGCTTACAATATGAGGAACACCGTGAGAGACGACAAGTTTGCTGGGAAACTCGACCCCGCTGACAAACAGAAGATTGAGAAAGCCATTGATGGGGCAATTGAGTGGCTTGATGCGAACCAACTGGCTGAAGTTGATGAATTTGAGGACAAGTTGAAGGAATTGGAAGGGATATGCAATCCAATTATTGCCAAGATGTATCAAGGTAGTGAGGGCGGAGATGAGCCGATGGGTGGTGGTGCTGAGATGCCTAATGCCGGTGGGAGTGGTGGTCCTGGGCCCAAGATTGAGGAAGTGGATTAAGTTTAAGTCTCATCAGTTGGATTCCCTTTGCCTTGGATATTGTAACCATATGTTTGTTTTGGATGTACTATGTTGAGGGTTTTAAGTGAGATAAAAACTTTGTGGATGTAAAACATAATCATGCAATAAAAACTTGGAAAGTTTTTCTAGCAAAAATTGATATGAGCAGATTTTTCAATTTCCCATGAACTTATGTATCATCATCCCCTCTAATTAAAATTGCTATTAATTTGTTATTGAACCACTTAGAAATATGGCAATGGAATGGGCGAGAGTTGTCTGTCTTCTACAAATGAATAATCTAAAACACCATCCAAAATCACATCTTATATATCTATCAAAAACAGAGTTAAAAATTAGAATAAGAAAAATTCCACAACTTCCCATTCTAGATATTTAAAATCTCTCAAAAGAAATTGAAAATTATATAATGAAAAAACATTCTACAGAATTCACATGTATTCGTTTCACAAATTCCAGAAAGAAAATTCTGAAACTTAAAGATTCTTATGGAAATTTGCTTAAATTACATTTTTCTTTTGCTATATTTAAAGTTGCTAGTCTTATTAAAAAAATATATCTAAAATTACAATAAATTATTATCGTAAATTAAATATATAATTTTGGATATTTGGAATACAAAAAATTAATCACTTAAATCAAACAAGGACCATATAGAAAAAGTTAAAAATTCAACTAAAAAATTCGAAAGAAAAATAGATAAAGATAAATATGACTGCATAGGTAAACGAATCACAAAAAGGCTATTGAAAGACAACCGAGAATCGTAAATCAGAGTTGAGCATCGTAAGAAATTATCCACGAAAATAAATTACGTATACAAATTCAATCTGAGGATCTAGAACAAAGAAGATCAGTTGGATTACAAATAAGCAATATTTTGACCAGTCATGACGTTATTAAATTTAACCTTGAGAGAACGTAAAATAAAAAAAAAGTTAAATAACTGAAAAAGAAGACAAAAAAAACGTACTTAAGGCATATATATATATATATATATATATATATATAAATAAGCAGATAGGTTAATTTGTTTGTGGAAAATTGATTGGAATTAGTTACTATTTATTGCTACATATTAAGTCGATCCACATTTTACCACCTTAACTTGGAGCTACGAATTAAAAGATGTATGAAATATATATAAGCAGATAGGTTAATTTGTTCGTGGAACACATACTCCAACCATTTCAATTATTGCAACAACTTAGAATAAAAAATGTTCTCACCTCGAAAAGAATATACATATTCAAGTGTGAGGAGGATATAATTCCCATAGTGCAACTGGCGTGTCTTTTGATGCAGAGGCCATCAGCTTGCAGTTACAGCAGATACATTAGAAACAAATGAAATGCCACAACTTTAGCAGTACCGTAGCATGGTGATATTTCAGTATTGCCAGAGGATTTCCTTTGCGATAATTGTATATTCTAATTCGGCCAACCACCAAGAATGAAATACACAGGTATGTGAATGGCAAAGTAGCAAACCCTTTGCGGAATACCTACCATTAGCATGCAACTCAGCAACTGGTTCCCTCTAATCTACTTGACATGCTGAGGAGAAATATAGAACTATAACCTACTTCGACTTGAATGAAAACTAGTTAGAGGGAACAATATAGTTTCGTAATCCCATTTCCAAGGTTGACAACTTAGCTTGACTAGAAACTTGGAAACCTACTCGAAGGAAGTTTATACTCCATGTCGACTTATTTCCAATTGTTCAATGACTGAAAAAGAATTGGATGTAATCAAATTCAGATTGAACCAAAAAAAAACTCATCAAGGAAATCAAAGCAAGGACTCTTCCTTGTAAAGATTGAGTTACGCAGTTCCATTAATGAAAGATATATTACCACTGGGGCAACTAAAATTGCAAATTATATCCAACAATTAGGATTCACTTTGAGAATGAACACCCAAAGAACATCCCAATTCCCAAATAAATATGATTCAGCAATTATAAAAATAATAGTAAATAAATAAGGAAATAAAAACAAGATACACGGGGATACAAACCTATGGTCCCAGCTAGCAGTTGCTGTAATTTTACAATCAGACCAAATTGAGGTGCTGGATATGCCCGGCCGTTCTAAACTAATTTCATTCCTAACAACACGAGAACCCCACAACAGGAATAGCACAATAAGAAGCATAAGAGAAAATAATGCGATTCATCCTTATACTCTGTGAAGCCAGAACAAGTAGTTAAGCAAAGGACTCTACCTGCCCTATATCATGATGGAGACTAAATTCATTGTGAAATAACATGCATGGGTCCCCAAAATTAGCACTATGGTTCATCCAATGTCACTCTTCAACATTACTGGACAGCCAGATACTAAAATTTTCTCAAAAGGGCTTCTGATGTAACCAGTTCACGGGAGGTTTAAACAATGTGGAATGAACGTAAAATTCAGTGGCAATTACCGTGGGATAATCTAAATTGTAGAATACAATCTTGTCATCTTCTGCCCCTGAGATACCTCCATTGCATGATCCATCAATGCATAAACTTAGAACTGCGTAGAGAACAAGAATAAAACATACTTTATATAGAAAAAGGAATTAGAAATTGAAAAGAAGAAAAAAGAAATTAGAAGATGAAAAGAAAAGAAAAGGAAAGATAAAGCCTAATACAAGTTGAGTCCCCGTATTAGGGGTGGCACACCTGGCTCCGAGTGGAACTTCACAGAAGTTACAGGAATTACAGGCTTTGGTATATCCCACCAAAGAATGGAACCATCCTCATAACTAGCTCATACATCAAACAAATCCATAAGAAAAAACAATTGTTATTCTTCTATTCCAGAAGTCACCACCATATCAAAATCTCGAATTCAACCATCATTCAGAACACTCGTTCCACAATTAAGGAGAATAATGTAATACCCCAAAATTTACTAAGTTGATTAAGGGTCACTTAGTACTAAGATAATAGCTTAAAAGATAACTTAGTGACTAAAATGACGGAAATGCAAAAGTTAGGATTTCTTTAATTATGGATTTTGGAAAGGAAATTTCTAAGGTTTAAAGGTCTCATGTGATAGATAGTGAATTGAATAAGGTATTCTTAAAGTTTGGTTGAATTCCAAGGAAAATTGGAATGGGGATTGAAGTTTAAAAAGGTAGTGACCAAAATGTAAATTTTGAAAATTTTATGGCTAAAGTATAAACTTTGGAAAAGTTTGGAGACTAAAGTTTTAATTTCTCAAAAGTTGAGGGTTTTTATTTCATAAATAAACATATCACCTAAGGGTGTGAATCGAATGTGAAATTATTGGTTTGATCGGATACTTCGATTATTGGGAAAATTGCAGTTAATGTTTAAGTGAAATTCAGATACCCGGATCGATCTGAAAAATTTTGAAATTTTTCCATATGATAGAGAAAGGTTATAAAAGTCATTTCCAAGTGTTGGAAATATTTTTAGTTTGATTTAAGATGAATCCTACAGTTTATTTTTTAGTAAAGGATTATTTATCGGTATATTGGATCGAATGGAAATTTTGGAGACTGATCCAAAAGCTATGGAAAAGTCATAAAATTTTATTTTAAGAATATTTTATTGTGGCTGGTTGAAATCTAACTAGATTTAGTTAGATTGTAATAGAATGGTAATTTGGAAACAAACTAGTAAATAAAGACTAGTTAGAGGGCAAATTGGTCATTTGGCCGCAATGGCAATTTTGAAATATTTAAAAAGTTATAAGGGCAATTTTGGAAAGAGGAAATGGAAGATTAAATCTTGACCCTTGATTGATGATAAAATCAATCTCAACCATTGGATAAAAAGGGCAAAATTGTAATTTCACTATTAAATGAATTTAATATTCATTTAATAGATATATGTGTAAAGTAATGTTCATCTTTTCCAGCAACAAACGTGAGGTCTAGGGAAAGAAAGAGAAAATTTTTTCCAAGCTCGATTCAAGCCCCGAAACTCGGTTTTCAGGTAATCTCTTCAACTACAAAGTTGTTCTACTCTTCAAGCTCTATCTTTTGATATCAATAATTCATGGAATCCATGCTTGATTGATGAGAATTTACATTAGAAAGAAATTAGGGTTTGTGGAGCAAATTGGGGCTTTTGAGATTTTATGATTCCATAATTGAATTCAAGTTGAAATCAAGCTAGTATGATGTTAAAATCATGATATTGAGTTGGGATTTAAGTTTTATATGTTTTGATTATTATGTAGATGATTAGGGTTTATGGATTCAAGTTTAATTTAGGGTTTGTGATGTTGAAATAATGATCTTGTAAGCTTGAATTGTTGTTTGGAAGCAAAAACCCTAAGTTAACTTGTGTAGGGACCATTTCGGCAATTTGAAAAGTTGAAGGACCAAATCCGAATTTTTAGAATTTGGAGTGTATTTATGTTATTAATGATGTTAGAGATAAGAGAATGAAGTTAGAATGCCAAATTGGTGTTGAATTGAATTAGTGACCATTTTGACAATGGGAAGATTAAGTTATTTTTTTATTTTATTTTATTCATGTAATCGGATATATATCCAAACAATAAATTATTGTAGAGGGTTACGAATTACTAGCAATCAATAACAAAAAAAACTCACTTTGGAGGTAAAAAATCGCATCTCTTCTTTCTTTTTTTAGTTCGAATCCTAAATAAAAACAACAAGAAAATAACAAAGGGATAAATGGGGTTACCTGAGTATCGGGTCGCCGTTGCATGCGACAGCCGACGCTTGATCTTCCCATTGCCGGTGACAAGCCCTCAATTTTAGAACCGAATAGGGTGAACCGGTGAAAATTGGGATTCTATTTTTTTTCTAAAAGAGGGTTCGATTTAAAGTTCGAGTTCGTTTTTTTAAATAAAGGATTTTTCTAAGTTTTTTTTTCTAGATTTTGACGTCGATAAATGATTTTTGTTTAGAGCGTTTTTTGTTTAAAATAAGGATAAATGATTTTTCCCTAAATTTTTAGGTTTTATACTTGGTTCTCCTTTAAAAATGGGTTAATTACATCATAAAACCCTCCGCCCCTACTAAATTACACCGCAACCATTCTGCATTTTTAAATCCTTCCCACAGTCCCTACAAGTTTTCAAGTTGTTTCAATCTCGTCCCTGGCATGATTTCAATCCGTTTTAGATGGTTTAATTTCCTTTTAGCCCCAAGAGTTTAGTTTTTGTTTCAATTTAATCCCAAATTCAGTGGTATAGTTCCCCTTTGATCCTAGCCCTTTTGTATTAGTTATAATTTAATGCTTCTTATTTATTTTTTTATTTATTCGATTTATGTCTTGAATGTTTTGTTTTATTCGACTTTGGTCCCTTGCTTTATATATGTATATATTATATATATGCACATGCTTAATATATATGTTATAATCTTATATATATATATATGTATTATATGTGTACTCGTTTATATATTATATTATTTATATCATGCTTTATATTAAATATAAATATATATGCTATAAGTATATCATGTATAATATATATCATATTGTTCTATATGAGTTGTAAATATATATATGTATATGCCTTTATATTATGTATATATAATTATAAATTTATAACATATGTATTATATTATATTTAGTTTGATATACTATTATTATGAAATATATTATTTATTTATTATAATATTTGTTATATACGTATGTATATAGTTGTTATTTATTTTGGCTATACTATTTTATGTATTATTATATTTTTATATATGTTATATATTTTATTATATACATTTATTATTATTATCATTATATATATATGTGTATGAGTGTTATATATATATATATATATAATTTATTATATACCATTTCTATCATATATTATATTAAATATATATGTGTTTTATAATGTTTTTCATTTATATATATATATATATATTTTATATGTAACATATATATATATATATATTACTTTTTTATGTGTTGATTTTTATACGTTTTATATGTTAATATATGTGTTTAATCGTATTTACATTTATTTGTTATTTTTTATTTTGTACATGCAATTTTTTATCTCATTGATTTTTTTAACCTAGTCTTTATTCCGGTATTCTAGTGGGAGTGTCATCCCGGAATTTGGGTGTCATCTCTTTCAGTACTGTAAATCGAGGAATTTTTAAATTGTCACGCATATACGTTTTTAAATTAAATTGAATTTTTATTTTTCTTAATAAATACGATGCAAACCCTTAGATACTAATTTTGGGCATAGCGGGTGCTAACCCTTCCCCGTACGTAATCGACTTCGATCCCGTTTTCTCTAATTTTATTTTTAGGTATATAGTATACCAATTTTAAAAAATCGGCGACAACTCCCTTAATTTTATTTTAAAATACAAAATTTTCTCCTTAAAACATTTTTTATGATTTTTCAAACAAAAAGGAAACTTATATTTTTCTAGTCGCTACAAGTTTGGAAAATAAAGAAATCAGAAATCGTTAACGTTCTCAGATCCGGATTCAATACTCTCATCGAGAAAGAAAATGGCTTCAATTTTCAGTGACCATGAGACTGCTCCTTTCTTCGGCTTCTTGGGTGCTGCTGCTGCCCTCGTTTTCTCCTGTAAGCAATTTAGATGATTGGTCTTCGTTAAAAATATTATTTTTTTTCATATCTTTTATCTCTAAGGATCTGTGGGGTTTGGGTTTTGATCGGATATTTCGCAGGTATGGGGGCCGCTTATGGGACAGCGAAAAGTGGGGTTGGTGTGGCCTCGATGGGTGTGATGAGGCCAGAACTGGTGATGAAGTCGATCGCCCCCGTGGTTATGGCTGGTGTTCTCGGTATTAATGGTTTGATTATCGCTGTTATCATCAGTACCGGAATTAACCCAAAGGCTAAATCTTATTACCTTTTCGATGGATACGCGCATCTCTCTTCTGGTCTCGCTTGTGGACTTGCTGGTCTTTCCGCTGGTATGGCCATTGGGATCGTTGGTGATGCTGGCGTTAGGTAATGCTCTTTTTCTTCGGTTAAACAATTCAGTTTATGTTTACTAGGTTTATACTTCATGATCATATCAGTTTGTTGCATTTTCTCTATAGAAAATCCGTATTATATCTGGGGTTTTGATGTTAACCATGCGAAGTAAGCCCTTTTTACTTGATTGTTTGGGGGAGGAAAGATGAATCTGGTATAAGAATTAGGCTTAACCGTCAAATAAGTACTTAAATTATATTTTTTTCCAGATATGTGCTCAAATTATATTTTGGGTCACATAAGTGCCTCACGATTCATTTCGTGACCTATCTAAAGTTTGGCTATGACAGACATTAATTTTTTCCGTTATCCAATTAAAATCGAACATGTGACAATATTAAACATTTTCTGAATCTTATTTTTTAAAAAATAAATCAAAATTTTTTAAATATCCTGAAATTTTTAAATAATCTCAAAATAGTCCCCAAATTCCTAAACCCCCAAATCTGGCCACTCCCACTGGCGACGATATGAAGTGCTTTCCCCTCGACGAACGACCCACACACCGTTTATCGTTCGTTATGCCGTCGTTCGTCGCGAATCATTCGAATGAACCATTCGATGATTTTAGCATTTCACACGATGTTGGTCGATTTTCGGCGACGAAATAATGGGGTAAATGGTCGTGATGGTCCGGCGACGGATGTGACGGGCGGCGACGTGACAACCGTCGGCGAAATCAGGTTAAATCGGGATTTAGGTTTCGGGGTGTTAGGGATTTTAAAATTTTGGGCTATTTTGTGAAACTTGAGGTTATTTTGTTTTATTAATTTTTATTTATTTTTAAATATAATTTTAGAAATTTAAGAAGATGATATGTGTTAGATAACAGAAGTTAATGGTGAAAATTAACGGACAGTAACGACGGGGCACCTATTTGAGTAACGTTGAAAACGTTAGGCACCTATTTAACCTAAAATAAAGTTTAGGCACCTAACTGGAAAAAAGTATGTAGCTACTATTTTATCTTGACCGCTACGAAAAATTAAAAGAAATCGTGTTTGGGGGAAGTTCACTTTTATTGAAAAATTATTAAAAAGGAAATATTTTAGAAAAACTCGTATTTTGAAAATAAGGAGTCGCCACCGGTCACTTGGATTAGGTAGACCGGACACCGAAAATAAAACCAGAGATTTTAATTGGGTTCGAGAGTTGGTTACGGATGGAGAAGGGTTGGCACCCCCACACCGCCCAAAATTGGTACCAAATAAATTTGTATCGTATTTATAAAGAAAAATGAAATTTGATTTAATTTAATTATTAATTCCTAAAAACATATTTCGAATATTAATTTTGCCTCGATACACGGTACCAAAGGAGATGACACACGGAGACCGGGATGACACTCTCACTAGAATACCAGGATAAAAGGCCTAAACTACACTTGATAAATTAAACAAGAATAATTAAAATGCGATAAATAAACTAAAATATACGAATTAATGAAAAGCAAACAAACATAAAAACATGTGCATATATGAGAAAGTAAATACATAATTGAAATAAACTATCCATGCAACACATAATTATAACGTTTAATATGCATTAATATACAAAAATATAATATGTGTAATATATAAATACAACATAAATTAAATAATATAATATATGTGACATATACCTAATATATAACATTAGTTAGTGTGTACATAACGTCACGGGACCATTATCCTCTTCCCAAAAGACATGTCTGATAGGATGTGCAGCGCCACCGTATTTATATCTCAAGACCTCCATTTTTCTTTCCGATGTGGGATTAATGACCCCGCCTCTTATCAGGCGTGACATTCTCCCCCACTTAACCCCTCGTGACGCCCTCGTCACGAGCTTCCGCTCTCGTGATGGGCTACCTTGTCACAGTTGTCCACCCTGCCTACCCTACTCATGGGCGCTCGGCGTGAAATCAGGCAGTCAAAGAGTCGCTCTGATACCACTTGTCACGGGGCCATTATCCTCTTCCCAAAACACATGTCTGATAGGATGTGCAGCGCCACCGTATTTATATCTCAAGACCTCCATTTTCCTTTCCGATGTGGGATTAATGACCCCGCCTCTTATCAGGCGTGACAATAACGTAATACATATAAAATAATAAATAATACAATATAGGATATATATTATATATAATATATATTGTACATAACATATACATATATGAACAATAATGTAGTACATACTATACATATATATACATATATATATAATATAAACACATATTAATATATACTAATAAATAACAACAATATCGAACACTTAAATAAATATAAACAACAATACATTAAACACAAAGAACAAAAATAACATGTATCGAACATAAACAAAAATATAAATACAAATATAACAAAAAACGTGATAAAAACGTTTAAACAAAATAAATAAATAACTAAGAGACTGAAATTAAATGATATTAAAAAGACAGGGACTAAAAGAAATTTACCCATAAAATAGTAAAAATTAAAGGAAAGAGGCCTAATTGAAAAACAGTGAAAGAAAGAGGGACTGAACCGTGATTTACCCTTTAAAGTAATTAAAACAAATTTAAGGGTGACATTAAAACCGGCCAAAACTTAGGGGGACTAGTAATGCAATTATACCATGTGGCAGATACGTTTTGAAAATATCAAAAGGGTGGAGGGACTTCTGGGGTAATTTTCCCATTTGAAAACTGAATAGTTTTAATTCGGGGATGAAATTGAAAATTGTAGAAAACATGGAGGGGCTGAGAGTGTAAATAAACCATGAGGCAAGCCAAAAATAAAAAACTGAAAAAGGCGGAGGGTTTTAAGATGCAATTACACCATTTTTGAAAAATTAAAACTCTATAAATAACATCCACCGGCCATGGTCCGAACCTCTCCCATTTTTTTAAACCTATTTATAAAAATCCCAAAATCCTTTGTATTTCAAACCTAAAATCCCTAGCACCCCCTTTGCTTCTTCATCCGAATTGGGATGAACCTAGATTCTGGCTGCCGCCGCACCGACCGCCGTCCCTTCCGCCGCCGGCTACCGCTAGTCAGCACCGGCGAGCCCTTAAACTGCCCTAAAATACCCCATGTTTTATCCTAAAACCAAATCCGATCTTAGTTTTTTTAAAATCCAAAACCTTTGCCTCTTTTTCTCTAAAATTCGAATCAAAATCTTTGATTTTTTTTAAACCAAGAGTCCCCTTTAAATTTTCAAACCAGGAAAAGATTCCTCTTTTACCACTCGACCTTCCCCAACGGTTCACCTTTCGACAAGCTTGTCACCGGCGAAGGAAGGCCGACAGCCAAGGGTATATTCTCCTCTTTTATGTTTTTTATTCTTTTTGTTGTTTCGAATATGCATGTAAAAAAGAAGGATAGAGCAGATTATCACTGAAATTCTTTTTGGCTTTTTTTATTTTCGAATCTGTTTGAGTACATAAATGGGTTGATTACACATATACATCATTTTTTTCTGATTTGGTTTAGTTTACAAGATAAGTAAATTTTTAATGAAAATACTGTTGATTTGATTTGCTTCTGATTTCTCTATTTTTTTTTGGTGATTTTGGCATGTCCGGTTGGTGGAGAGCCGGTGAGGGGGCTTACGGCGGCAGCGGGCTTTCCGGCAGTGGCGCTACGTGGACGGAGAAGGTGGAGAGCAATCGGCCAGATTCATTCTTGGTCGTTGGATCAAAAGATTAATGGTCCAGATGCGATCTTGGGAGTGACGTGGAAGCGCCGGATCGAGCCACGTGGCGAGTGGTGACCCGAAGGGTCAGCACGTGGGCTGCAAGCGCGCGTGGGAAGACGGACAGTCCGCGCGTACATCATACGCGACAACTGAGGGGACTTCAAGCTTTGATCATGGCCGTTAGATCTAGATTTGATCCAATGGCTCTCCTTTAGCCGCCTGCAAAAAGGATGATAATAGATTAGGGTTAAATTTATGGTTTTTTAGTTAGATTGGGTCTGGCCGAATGGGCCTTATGTAAATATATTGGGTTTGTATTTATACATGTACTGGATATTAAATAATATTGATTGGGTTTTAATTATTTTAGATCTATTTATACATATATTATAACTAATAATAATAATACATGCATGACAATACACGTATCTACTATACACACATGCAATACATCTAAATAATATACACATACAAACATGCAATACTCATATATCACATACACATAGTATAGACATATATTAAAGGCATACTTCATAATAATAATATTAATTGCAATAATACACATATATGCAATACGTACAACATTAATTCACACATATTACCATAATACGAACACATACATACATTATACAAGCAATCACATAAACAATATGCATATAATTACACACATACATTACATGCAATAATATAATTACACTAATATATGTACACACATATTACCACACGTACATTCAAACATACATACTACGCATACAAATTACATGCATACATACACACAATATACAAACTTTAATGCATATGTATTCATATACCATATACATACTCGCATATACTAACACTAATACATGTACATAGACTCGTATACATAGGCATCAATACTAACACATATATAATTATTATTATAATATAATATTACAACCCGGACAAAAATGAGTGATTACAAAGTATAGTTTGGGCACTTATTGGACTGTTAAGCCTAGGAATTATTATTGTTTTCTATCCCTTAAACTAGTGTTATATTGCTAGTATTCATTTTGTTTAAATGATATTCATTACTAGTATTGTTCCTTTATTTTTGCAATTGGGATTACTTGGAACCTCGTCTTATTGTTCAATTTGAATTTGCAGAGCTAATGCACAACAGCCAAAGCTCTTTGTTGGGATGTTCCTCATTCTTATCTTTGCTGAGGCATTGGCACTATATGGCTTGATTGTAGGCATTATTCTCTCTTCCAGATCTGGTCAATCACGAGCCGAGTGATAGAGGGTCTAATTACTTGGTGACTCTTATGGTTGGCTGTGGTTCCTGAAGAGGTGTTCAATACATTCTTTCTTTCGCTGGTCAGAAGCATATATAAGTTTTGCTCATAAAGTATTGTTCTACATAAAATTTCCTGGCTGCCAGCCTTTGAGCTTTTCTACATATTGAGAAATTCGAAGGGGCTGATGATAGTAGATTGATTAGATATATATTAGTTGTTTCAATAAAATTTGTAAACCTCGTTTCATTTATGAAGTTATGTACTTGTGGATCCTATTTAAACCTTGTAGACTTGCTGCTTGCATTTATTTCTTTTGCCGGGTTCTCTTTTAATTGTTTCTAAATGCTGAGTTTGATGCGAATATGTTGAGCTCCTGGTATCTGCTCTCTCTATACGATAGCTTGCATTGCATGTGAAAAAATCTTATTTTATTGCAAGGCTATAAGCTTAAAAATATCCAGGAAATTCAATGGCATGGGATACCAGTTTCTGCATTTTTCTATTTTTGCCTCAGGGTGCAAACCATATCTTTTGAATATGAATTTGAACATAACTGTGTGACCTAAAAGCATACGTCTCTCTCGGTGGATCTAGGGCCTTTCCGGTTGTGGCTCTGTTGAGAAGGTGATGTGCATGTTTCAATGGCCTTCACTCCAAGCCCTTGGGTTTCTTGGTGGTTTCTCCCGTCCGCCAAGGCTTTTTGGTTTGTAGACCCTCTGTTGGTTTTTGACGTGCAGCGCCGCTCCTTTGCCTGAAATGTCTTCCGCCGCCTGGCAACTTTGTCGATCAAGTAGGGTTTTTTCTCCGACTATGTCTTCCTGGAATGGGTCTGGGCCTCCATTGGTCTTGTTTCTGCAGGCGCTTGCTATGTTCATGGGTCTTGTTGCCCAATGTAACTTTAACCCTTTATGAATGAATGAAGTTTGATTTTCATGTAAAAAAAAAGAAGAAAACCATACCATTAGTCCTAAAGTAATAAGGTTTAATTTTAAATTTTCTATGTATAGAGAATAAATCTAAAAGTTGAAAAAATAATTACAAGTTACCTATATTTGGCCGTGCTTAAAATATACTCTGCTTTTTGACACTTTAAAACAGGTTTGTTTACATTGTTTGATTCAACAAGGTGTTGATTCACTTTCTTTATCCATGAAAGCTCATCTGCAATGTTCTCTGCTTGTAGGATAGTTGTCTCTCACCTCACCCTTATCCGTTTCATTGTTAGAGAAGATTCTTTGCCTCGTAACTTTTTATCATATTGAATCTAGCTAGTTACTGGTTGAGGTAAATAAAGTTTTGACAGTGACAGATCAACAGAGAGAACAAATAAAAAAATAGGTGAAAGGATGAAAAAGTATATCACCTGCTCTGCTCTGCGCCATCTTTGCATTATTGAGGACTTAGGGATAGGGAAGTGTCATGTATTCAACTACTACTGTTTTTATTTTATTCAATATGTTCAATATTAATTTTTTTAACTTTGATTATAATTTTTTTAAATATTTTAATTAATTAAATTTTATAAAAAAATATATTTTTAAATTACTTAATTGAAGATTTTTAAAATATATTTTTTATATTTTTATTAATAATAAATTTAAAGTAATAACGAGTTAAAATTTAAAAAATTTAATTAAAAAATTAATACTAAACATATTGAATGAAACGAGAATAATACTACTCACCTCTCCCCTTTTAGTAAAAAAAAAACAACCTTCACCCCTCGTTAAATTTGAACCCTGCTATCTAGGGAAATGAAGGGAAACAGTTCTGTTTGATGTCGTGACCCGATTCAATAGGGTGGGGCTTGTTGCTTCTGAACTCTCTGCCGCTTCTGAGCTCACTAGCCATATTTACACATCTGCCCTATCAATTATTTACATCTTTGCCGTTGGAGGCGGCAATCATATCGTCCGGATTGAATTATTTAGGGTCTATTCGATTTTGATTCAATTCAAATCAGGAGTTGGGTATTAGTTCAAGTCAAATTTTGAATTAGGTTAATATTGAATCGATCTGTTTTTGTGAGACAGGTGAATAGTAGATTGATTGACCTACTTGAAGAAGTAAAATAGAGAGGATAATGATATATTGGTGGATGTAAAAAAAGCGGATCGAAAATGATTTAAATTGTTACCAGATGAAAACAAAACATACTTCAGTTTACTATCTATTACATTGCTAAAAAATAGATAATAATAAAAATATAATATTTATTCACATTGATTCGATTACTTGATTAAAATCATATCGATATTTGATTTAAATCAAAATTAAGTAAATTAAATTTAGGTTGCTTTATATGGGTCAAAATAGATAATTTTCATAGCAGCCCGGTTAAATTTAATGTCAATTTTGACTTTGACGGGTCAATTTAAGTCAAATTTAGAACTTACTCTCTCTGTCTCATTCAATGTCCATTTGTGTTTTAAAATTGTCACACTTAAAATGTCTCATTGAAAAAAATCAATTTTTATAATAAACATTTTCCTTTTATATCCTTTTTTAGTTTTCCAACAAAACAAAATTGAACTTTTTAAAAATAAAATTATCGTTTCAATTATTTTACATCATATTTTTTATATAGTTTTTTTTAAAACTGTGTGAAATGTCAATAATAAACAAAATAAATAGTAAGAAGGGAATATATTTTAGTCCATATCAAATCTCTAATTGAATAAGTGTTGTCTTTAAATTTTAGGCTGATCCAGTGGGACCCCAGAAGCATTCAACTTTCATGGCCCCAGTTATTTATATATTTATCTATTTCACTTCTAAGACTAACATCCATTGTTGTACAGTGAAGGGTTGTTTCTTATATTCTTTCACGAGAACAAATAAGTGACGCCAACAGGGACGGACCCACGTGCCCCCTCAACTGTCCATCAAAATCCGACGTGGCCACAATCTATTTCTAATCTACTGAGCTCCTTACCTTACTTTCGAAAACGTCAAATCCCGACAATCTCAAGGGCCTGACGCCAACTTCGCCTTTTCCGAATGACTCACTTAACGGCTACTTCTCCCCATCCCCCTCGATTCTTGTCACGTGTCTTTCCAGTTTAGACGTTGTGCTTTTGGCGGGATTTTACCTGCTGCGTCCTCAAACAACGTCGTCTACCTCGTAGTAATAAAGAAGTGAGACAAGAATTGAAATCTAACACGGAATGCTGGTAACGAAGAAGAAATTTGCAATTAAGCAGTACAAGATAACGATGAAGAATGACTTCTTCTGTGGAAGTAGTAATTCTATCACAAAATACAAATTTAAAAAAGAAATATCAAACTGGGGAGTGTAGAGAGGTCGTTGGATCAGCTGAAGACGGGATTTCTGGTCCAACTCTGCAACCTTCCAACATGAAAACGATGTCTGCCATGGCTGGCCTATCAAGTGGCTCAGCTGCTGTGCAAAGGAGTCCCACTTTGACCCCTAGCAAGAACTCTTCCCACTCTGATGATTCAGGGTCCAACTCAAGCAGCTCTGGCTCTAGCAACTCTGAGATTTGCCCTTTCTCCAATTGCTTTTTCACCCATTTCACAATGTCTTCATCTTGGGTAAACATCACCGGTTTTCTTCCCGTAAGAATTTCCAACACCATGATCCCGAAGCTGTACACATCGACTTCTTTGGTGGGTTCGCCTGTTAAAACGGCTTCCGGTGCTACATAGCCTAGGGTGCCAACTGGGGTTGAAGATGATGAAGCTTCAGTTGGGTTTGCTATTATGAGTTTCTCCAGTCCGAATTCGGATAAATGAGCTTCGAAATCGGCTTCGAAGAGGACGTTTTGCGGTTTGACATCACCATGAACTATTGATAAAGAATGCAAAAATGCTAGGCCACGAGCAATGCCAAGGGAGATGAGATGAAGCATTGGCCAATTAAGCATATGTCCCTCTTGGTGAGATGCTTCCTGGAGGAGGGTAGCCAGGTTTCCATTAGGCATGTAGTCATAAACAAGGAGTCTTAAATCCGGCGGTCCAGCATAGTAGCCTCTTAGGACTGTTATGTTTCCATGCTTTACCTTCCCCAACAATTCAGCTTCTTTTCTAAAGGTAGCTTCATCGATTGATCCATCAACGAGACGACGGATAGATAAGACCATTCCGTCTTGAAACGTTGCCTTGAAAACAAGTCCATATCTTCCACGACTCAAGACATTTTCCTCGTCAAATTGCCTCCACTTCGAGTGTCTCCGCTAGCGTTATCTTGTTATTGAACATGACTAGTTTTGGACCTCCATTTTCACCACTTCCATGACTCTGGTCACCTCCTGAGCTTGCACGAGCCGGACTCCTCTTCTTCTCCCCAGTTTCCCATACTCTCAGCTTCTGCCACCACCGCATAAGGCTGTAAACATATCCACAACAAAACACTGCAAAGACGCAAGCTCCGCCGACAACCATAGCAATCAGTAGAATCAGCTTCCTCTGCTTTCTTTTTCTTACATTTGCACACTTTCTTAATGGCTTACCACATAGTTTTGCATTCATTGAAAATACAGAAGCATCATTGAACCGAGAACCTAATGCATTCGGAATCTCACCTTCAAGATTATTTCTAGTCAAATTCAAGTACTTCAAACTAGACATGTTTGAAAATTTTAATGGAATGACTCCACTCATTCTATTCGACGAAAGATCCAAACTTGTTAAGTTGGATAGTTTTGACAATGAATCTGGTATTGTACCTGAGAGCTGATTTCCATCCAATAACAAAGTAGTCATAGAGGAACATTTGGAAATTTCCTTGGGGATTTCACCAGCTAACTTACTGGAACCCAAATCAAGCTCTTTCAAATGAGATAATCGAGAGAAATCACCCGGTGGATTACCCTTCAATTGATTTGAACGAAGCTGAAGCATTTCAAGATCAGAACAGTTACCAAGCTCAGCCGGAATCCTACCCGAAACTCGATTATGGGACAACGAAAACACAACTAATGACTGCAGAAACCCATAGTTACTCGGAATCCGACCAGTGAATTCATTAGCACTAAGATTCAAGTATAGTAAACCAGCCAAGCTGCTAAAACCTTCAGGAACGTCACCAGATAACTTGTTTTCTTCTAAAGCAACAACCTGCAAACTTGGCAACCCAAAAATTTCAATAGGCAACTAACCGGAAAGCTGCTGTTTACTCAAATCAAGAGATTTTAATTTCACCATACTCCCAATATTCCCAGGAATCCTACCTGAAAACCCGCAACCACTTAAATTTAAAACTTCCAAACTAGATAAATCCGACAACCCATTAGGAATTTCCCCAGAAAATTTGTTGCGACTGAGATTTAGTTAAATTACCCAACAGGATTATATCTTCCGGCACGGTTCCTGTCAATTTATTTCCACTCAAGTCCAATGTTTCAAGTCCGGAAATGTTCCCAAACCCGAACGGAAATGAACCGGAAAATAGATTTCTTCCCAAAGATAGGCTTCTCAAGCTCCTCAATTGACTTAAAAAGACCGGTAATTTACCGGAAAATCGGTTTCCTTCGAAATCAACCACCTTTAAAGAACTGCATTGTAGGAGTTGAGTGGGAACCAAACCGGTTAGCGAGTTGTTGGCCAGTCTAAGCTCTTGTAAATTTAAAAGGTTGCCGATTTCGACTGGTAGTAAACCGATAAAGAAGTTTCCAGAAACATCCAAAATTCGCAGCGTGGTCAAACTGGTCAGCCAAGATGGAAAAACGCCATGGAGATGATTCTCGTGAAGGTCCAAAACCTTGATAACCGCCACGCAACTTTGCGGCTTAGGAACTTCCGTGAACTCATTGAATCCTAGCTGAACGATTCTCAACGACGCAGTTTTGTTCCCCGACGATTTACAGAAAACGGTTTCAGGAACCGGGCCGGAAAGTCCGTTACGCTATAAAGCAAGCACTTGAAGATTCGGAACCGCGACAATGCTTCCCGGAAGCAGTCCTTTAAGCATATTATCTTCGGCGCTCAAATGTATCAACGAAGAACAGTTGGCTATAGCCGACGGCAATGTTCCGTACAACTGGTTCGAGTCGAGCCAGAGGTACTCAAGTTGTTGGAGTTTTCCGATACTCGCCGGAACTTCACCGGAAAACCGGTTGTATGAGAAATTAATGACTTGTAGTTGAGATTGTGCCGAGAAATTCCACTAAATTTCTCCCGAGAAATCGTTTGAGGATAAGTCCAGGTACCGGAGGGATGGCAGAATTCCAGGGGTGACTTTACCGAAGAGATAATTATGAGCTACATTGAGGACTTGTAAATTGGAGATGTTGAAAATGGAATGCGGGAGGTTCCCGGAGAGGGAGTTGTACTGTAAGTAAACGACGCGTAAAAGAGAACATTGAGAGAGCGCGTCCGGGATGGAGCCGATGAAGTTGTTAGAATGGAGGCTTAGTTTGCGTAGCTCACGTAGGTTGGATAGCTGATCAGTGAGTCGGCCACCGAGTTGAAGGCGAGGCAAGCGGAGCTCCAGGACTCGGTTGTTGTACTTGTAACAGACAATGCCACGCCAGTCGCAGGGAGCTGACGGTGCGTTACAAAGGTGCGTTTTTTAACTTTAGTCCCTTATTCAAGTCACTGCCTATTACATGATACCTTTAAACTTTAGAAATTTTCTTTTCAAAACTCATAATTAAAAAATCATAACTTTCGCATTTTTGTCATTTTAGTCACTAAGTTAGCTTTTAAGCTATTATCTTAGTAATAAATGACCCTTAATCAACTTAGTAAATTTTGGGGTATTACAATTCTCTTCCCCTTAAGAAAATTCGTCCTCGAATTTTCAATGCGTACTTGTTCCAAACACTTACGGATATTACTTCCTTATTTTCTTCTCACCCTCACAAGTGTTTCTTCGACCTTGTGATTACTCTTAAGAGCATCGACCAATGAGATTTTTATTCCTTAATTCTTTAATTTCATATACCAACATTTCTACTAACTCCTTTTCATATCCAAATATCTTATACTTACTGTATTATCATTTTATTATGCAGATAGATTGTCCTAAACAGGAGTTAACTTACATGCTTATTTCACTGTATCGTATCTACTATGGGTCCTTTCTTGACCTCCAAGATTCATTAATTGAAGAAATCTATTATCGTTTTACTTTCCTTATTCTAATCTCATTCCATCTTATACTAATAAGGAGCAGCATCAAGTCATACAATAAGCACATCAGTAATATGATATTTTAGAGGCATGTATTTACTGAAAAATTCATATGCAAACTCAGTTTAGCATCCAGAACCGGCTAAACCTTTTCTCTGATACCATTAAATGTAACACCCTTAACGTATACCCATAGACCGAATATACATTAAAGATCTTACGGAGTCGTTTAAAGAAATCCTGACTTATAATATTTTTTTATACATAAAATTATATTATAGAGAGTTACAGTATAGTGACATACCATTAGAGGTCTAGCAGTCAAGGACTGCGTGTAGCTACACACCGATCTTCGGATCTATATGTTACCAACACTTATGTGTCTATATGTTACCAACACTTTATGTGTCTATAGGTTTATCGCCACTTCGGTGACTAGTACTCTGGAGTACCGATCTCGTATACTTAAGTTTCACTCAATTTAAAATTATTGGGCTAAATGTGTAAAATGAATCAAAAGGAACATGATGATAAGCTTGAAAGCTTACAGATGGAAATGGCAACGGTATCGGTAAGATCTAATCTTGTCACTTTGATATATGTTGTTACATATGAAATTATTTATGTTTATACACATAAAAAATGGTAAGGTGATTATATGCATTATTAATCATTTAAATTGATATTTATGTCAATATTGCACTCTATTAAGAATTATTGCCTCACTAAGTTTCATACTTAGCGTGTGATTGTTTCACACGTAGGTTAAGTTGGAGCACTTGAAGAGGAGTCGAGCTTGCTGATCAAGCTTCAATCTGTACAACATTAGTAAGAAAATCTAGCTTATGATAATTTCTAGTGGGCATGTAATTATTGATCTGCTGGTAGTATATGATGCATTAAATTAGATTAAACAATAGATAATTGACCAGTTCTAAAGATGAATCATATATGGATAAAGCAAGATAAGGTATTAGTAATATGAAAGCATAAACTAAAGTAGAAAGGAAGCTTACTTTGTTAATATGAATAATCGATAAGCTTAAAAAGGTAGTAAAACGTGTTTAATCGGTTTAAATTTTATTTATCGGTAATCACACAGAGATTTTAAAATCAAGAAAGGGCCTAGGCAGTGAACCTATTTTTCACCCTGAATTGCATTATCATTTTAAAAACTGACTAATATGTTTTACAAACTAATTCAACGTCGAAACTAGCCAACTACACATAAGTTATGATTTCAAGAAAATCGAGAAAAAAGTTAAATTAATAAAGACAAGATTTATATGTATAAAAAATATTATAAGTCAGGATTTCTTTAAACGACTCCGTAACATCTTTAATGTATATTCGGTCTATGAGTATACGTTGAGGGTGTTACAATTTGAGGCGTTGTATGGCAGGCGTTGCAGAATTCCACTGTGTTGGTCTGAACTCGGAGAAGGCAAGATGTTGGGCCCTGACCTATTTCAGGAAACTGAAGAATGGGTTACCATCATCCACGACCGCTTGAAGGCAGCCTTTGACAGACAAAAGGCCTATGTCGATCTTAAACAAAGGGATATCCAATACGGAGTTGGTGAAAAAGCATTCCTCAAGTGTCACCGTGGAAGAAGATTCTAAGGTTCGGCAGGAAGAGGAAATTGAGTCCCCGATTCATTGAACCTTTTGAGGTCATTGAGAAAGTTGGCCCGATAGCCTACCGTTTAGCATTGTGCTCCGAATTGAGCAGGATTTATGATGTCTTTCATGTGTCCATGCTTCGCAAGTACCGATCTGATCCTTCGCTTATCATTGAACCAAAATATGTGCAGATCCAACTGAATTTGACCTACAGGGAAGAACCGGTGCAGATTCTTGTAAGAGAAGTCATGAGACTTCGTAATAAGTCGGTGCCATTAGTCAAAGTTCTTTGGAGGAGTCATTCAGTTGAAGAAGCCACTTGGGAACCAGAAGAGACAATGAAGAAACAATACCCTCATCTCTTCAGTTCAGATGAAAATTTGAGGACAAATTTTTCGTAAAGGGGAGTTGTAACACCCCGAAAACCATTCTAATCGAAATTAGGTTCCGGTGATCAGAAATTTTGTATCGAAATAGTCCAATCAATGTTTTGACTCCTTTATTGTACTCAATTGTAATGAAATGAACCTCAATTGGGCTTAATTATTGATCTTGGACCTTTTTGAAGGAATTAAAAGTCATTTAGTGATTAAATTGTGAGAATTGAAAGTTTGGGGGTAAAAGTTAAAACTTTGGATAGTTGAGGGACCACCCTCATAATTTTACCATTTTGAGGACTCATGATCTGAAACTTGGGGCTGTAGATTTTACTCTAGAAGTGTGGAGACATTATCTCTATGGTGAACGCTACCACGTGTATACTGATCATAAGAGTTTAAAATATTTGATGACATAGAAAGGGTTGAATCTACGGCAATAAAGATGGTTGGAACTAATAAAGGATTATGACCTGATCATTGATTACCATCCAGGCTGAGCAAATGTCGTAATCAATACCTTACACCGGAAGATATTTATTACATTATGAACTTTAAATGCTCAACTGGCATGAAAAGGATGGTTCGTTGCTAGTAGAGATGCAATTAAGATCTTCATTGCCAAGTTGAAATAAAGAAAGTCAGCAACAAGATGAATACTATATAGCAAAGATGAAACAAGTGGAGTGCCAATATCTATAGTATCAGATCGAAATTCAAAGTTCACATCAAGATTTTAAAATGCATTACACAGAGCTTTGGGGACACGATTGAACTTCAATATTGTGTTTCATCCTCAAATAGATGACCAATCTGAAAGAATGATTCGAATACTAAAAGATATGCTAAGAGCTTGCGTAATTGAGTTTGAGGGATAATGGGAAAAGTATTTACCACTAGCAAAATTTGCCTACGATAACAGTTATCAGACAAGTATATAGATGGCACCCTATGAAACCCTCAATGGTCGAAAGTGCAAATCGCTATTAAATTGGTTTGAGTTATATGATCGTAAGCTGATTAAGCCAGATTTTTTGCAAGAAATGGAAGAAAATAATACGTTTCGGGCACAAAGGAAAACTAAGTCCCATGTGTATTGGACCTTAAGAAATTCTAAAGAAAGATGACCCTGTGGTGTATCAACTAGCTCTTCCACCGGAGATGAGTAAAATCTATGATGTTTTCTAGGTCTCAATTCTCTAAAGATACAGATCGGATCCTTCACATGTGATTATACTAGAGGAGATAGATTTGCAATCAGATTTGACTTACAAAGAGGAACCAGTAAAGATACTGGCTTATGGTTTCAAAGAATTAAGGAACAAGCAGATACCGTTGGTTAAGGTCCTTTGGCACAACCACCAAGTTAAAGAGGAAACATGGGAAGCTAAGGATACAATGGAAAAATAGTACCCACATTTATTCGAAACATATACATCTTGAAAATTTGAGGACGAATTTTCTTAAAGGGAAAGAATTGTAATACCCTAAAATTTACAGTACTGTTTAAGGGTCATTTAGTGCTAAGATAATTGCTTAAAATCTTACTTAGTGACTAAAATGACAAAAATGGAAAAGTTAGGATTTTCTTAATTATGGATTGTAGAAAAGAAATTTCTAAGGTTTTAAGGTGTCATGTGACAGAGAACGAGTAAAATAGGATACTTTCTAAATTTGGTTAAAATCCAAGGAAAATTTGAAATGGGAATTCAAGGTTAAAGTTTAGTGACCAAAATGATAAGTTTTCAAAACTTGTATGGTACAAATCGCAATATGAAAATTTGAGGGACCAAAGTTGTAATTTACAAAAAGTTAGGTGTTTTATTTCATAATTAGACAGAGCACCTATTGGTGTGGATCGAATGTAGAATTACCGGTTTGATCTGATATTTCGATTATTGGGAAATCATAGTCAAAGTTTAAGTGGAATTCAAATACCCGGATCGAACTGAAAAATTTTGAAATTTTACCATATGAAAGAGGAAGGTTATAAAAGTCATTTCCAAGTGTTGTAAATATTTTAGTTTCTTTCAGGATGAATCATATGATTTATTTTGATTAAGGAATTTATTTAGTAACCGATAAAATTCTCGGCATTTATCGGTAAATCGGATCAAGCTAAAATTTCAGAGATGATTCCATAGACTTTGGAAGAGTTATAACATATTATTTTATGGATATTTGGAGAGTTAAACGTTTGGATTAAATTTATTTGACTGAAATTGCCTAGAATGACAATTTTGTAAAAATTTGATTGGTAAAGGGTATTTTGGTCTTTTCACCTAAAGGGACATGGAAGGAATTTTGAGATTTCTTTAATGGATGAATTGTGGTTGTTTGGAATCCAAATGAGTTTAGTTAGAATTTTACAAAATGGTAAACTAGTAAATATGAATTCAGTTGGGGACATTTTGGTAAATTGGAATAAAATGAATTAAACATTCATTTTTATTTGTACAGGTGGCATAAATATATGATATATGAAGATTTATCATCCAAAAATTCATTCCAAACCGTGGAGAAAGAGGAGAAAGAAGAGAAAATCTTACAAGCTCGATTTAGGCCTCGAAACTCGATTTTTAGGTAATCTTTCGAACTACAAAATTGTTCGTCTCTTCGATCTCTATCTATTGATGTAAATTATTCATGGATTTCATGCTTGATTGATGAGATTTGATATGAGAAAGAAATTAGGGTTTATGTTCAAATTTGGGGGTTTTATGATTTTATGAATCTATGTTCGATTTTATGTTGAAATCAAGCAAGAATGATGTTGGATTCAAGTTTTTGAATTTGGATTTAAACCTTAAACAATTTATTATCCTTGAAGAAGATTAGGGTTTAGGGATCCAACCTTGAACTAGGGTTTGTGATGATGAGTTTGTAATCTAGCAAGCTTGATTTGTTGTTTGAAATCAAAACCCTAAAGGACTAACTCATCAAAGTGTTAAAGTTAGGGGTTCAATTCTGATTTTTAGAGTTTGAAATGTATTTTTGTTGTTAGTGATGTTTGAAGCATGAAAATGAAGTTAAAATGCTAAACCGGTGATTATTCGAGCTAGTGACCATTTTGACAATTTGTCAAAAGTGGATAACCAATTCGGCAATGGTGAATAAGAAGATGACAAATTCTAATTTTCTATGTTAAGTGATTATTATGATGTATAGTTGATGATTGGGGGCCTAATTGCAAAGTTTTAAAGCTAAAATCTTTGAATTGTAAATTGGTGACTATTTCGACAAATTAGAGAACAACGGGTTGAAATGTGACAACTAGGTATTTGAAGAGTACTGTGTTGGAAAATTTTATTTAAGTGATTTAGATGTTGATTTTGAAGTGAATAGAAGCTTGTATTCACTTAGGGACCAAAACGGCAATTTGTAGAATACAAGGGACCAAGTCGGCTATAAAGAAAAAGTAAAGGAAAATTGTGGGAAAATAGGAAATGGATTAATTGGATCAAAAACATTCCTTTGGGGACCAAGAAGACAAATAGAATTGAGGTTTAGGGACCAAAAATGGAACTTTTCAAAGTTTAGGTCTTAAATTGTAAAAGATGAAAAATGTAAGGATCAAGCTTAAATTAACTATTTGAAGCTTGAAAAAGTCCTTAGGGACTGAAATAAGTATTTTAGTAAAGGTTGAAAGCTTAAGGTAAAATGTGAGAAAAATATGATTCAAATATAAGAAACTTTATCGGATCAATTATATATTTAATGGATAGTTATTTTATTTACTTTCCATTATTATATTTAGAGTGAATATGTTCTAACATATACTTGAAATGGTATATGTTATTTTATAATATAGCTTTCCTTACGAATTGGGGCCGTACTAACAAAAATGGAAAGGAAAAGATCGGGAGTGAGATCAAGTGATAAAGTCGACTTCATTACAAGGCCAAGGTAAGTGCATTTTTACTTATTTATTATATATGTGATATGAGTGAGTGCATTTTATTTATTTTTTGTATATGACATGAGAGAGACTTGCGAGAAGTCAACCTTAATATTAATGAAAATGTATGTTGATCAAAGTTATGTAAATGGCATGAAATATTAAATGGCATATGTGATACACTGATATGACATAATGATTTATCTGAGATAAATTGGATTTTTAGATTTTGGGTATGAACTGCCCATTATCGAATTATAGATGATGGTATTGATGGATTGGATATTGAATGTGAAAATATTATATTGTTATGTCCAAGTACTAGTGTGAGAGACTTTGGTGTAATTGGATATCCATAGAGTCTTAGCAGCTGTATTCCAGCACTACGGTGTGTTCCAGACACTTCGGTGTTGACATCAGACGCTACGACATTACAGACACTACGGTGTCGTTATGATGACTCATATACCATAGGTTCACATGAAATTGTACTTTGGGATATAATTTATGAAATGTTTTTATGCAGGTGGATAGGCCACTGAATGCCCAAGTATTACAACATGAGAATCTTTGGTATAGTTGGATATCCATAGAGTCTTAGCAGCTACGTCCTAGCACTACGGTGCGTTTCAGTCACTTCGGTGATGTTTAGACACTTCGGTGTCGACTTAGACGTTATGGCGTTGTTCAGACACTTCGGTGTTGTTAGCACAAAATGTGCGATTATGAGGAGCAAAGAGCATCCTCGAGTACGTACTCATCTTAGTCGCTTCGGTGATGCAGATGCTACGACATCGTAGACGCTACAGTGTCGTGATGACTCGCGTACCGTAGCATCACATGATTTTGTTGGGCTATAATACATGAAATGCATTTATACAAGCAGTTAAGTTAAAAAGCTTAACGTATATTTGATTAATAAAATAAAGGTTTGATGATATGATATAAACTGCAATTGGGAGTTGCTTGTCATCTTGCAAGAATTGTTTTTAAATGTTGCCCTTGGTAGTATAATATTAAGTATGACAGTATTGTGGTATACCATAAGAGTTTATCTGGCACTTAATTGTGTCCACCGTTTGCACCTAAGGGAATTGGCTAGTACTCTGGGAGTACACGGCTCGTTTACTCGTCTCTTGATATTTACCTTGGGCCATAAGATTTTATAGTACAGGTTCATTACATGAGTATCATGCTTTACCAAATATCATGCCTAATACAGCTATTTCATCTAAAAATAATTTTATACCGTATTTCACATGTTACATATTTCTATGCTTCACTGAGATATACTCAGCGTGTATTTATGTTATACACGCAGGTGATCGGGATTAGTAGATGACAACCTTTGTTTCATCATCATTCTGTATAGAAGATAATCGACAGATATTTCGATAATCATGACATTCGTCTTTTGTATGTTTAATAGTGGCATGTATTTAATAAATCTGTCTATTTTGTTAAAGTAATTATCGGAGCTTATAATAGTGGCGTAAACTGTTTTAAATTGATAATTATATCTATAGTTTGGTGTTAAATAGTCTAATTTGATATATTTTATACGAATTAGATATCGAATAGTTTTATTAGAAACCCTTTTGAAAAAAATTATATTAGTATGTATGTATACTTTATGTAAAAAATTTTATAATCGGTATTAATTAAAGTTAAGTGTGCTTGAGTTATAGAAATATTAAGATGGGTGACCACTGAGAAGTTTTAAAAAAAAATCACCCCAGATTTTGGTTAAAAAATCTATTTTAAAAAGCTGTGACATTTTCGACTCGTATCTTGTGAACGGTCACGGGAAGGGATGTTACATCTAATTGTCGAGCAAATCCGTATGAAGAGCAAGAAGACAAAAGGTCGGCCCATGGACCAGCTAGGAATGCTAAGAACATTGAGCAGCTTAGTCTATGAGCAGAAAAGTTGTCTTTCCTGAAATCCGGTAAGTCTACAAAGGTGTATTTCATTCCCTTTGTTTCTTTGTGATATTTATAGTTAACTTCATTTATAGGATTCCTTTTTATTTGTAACTGCCAAAAATTAGCTTGAATAAAATCATGTTGGGTCCCGTTTTGCTAGCAGCATGTTACTGTAAGTGCTGAAATTCGAGAGACATCAACCTTTTCCTCCTATAATGAAACTGAAGTCTACTCCTAAGTGAGGTTGAGAGAGTTTAAGGGTCAAATTAATATTTTATTTAAAGTTTAGGGGTCAAATTAAAAATTAACCATTTTGACTAATGTGCCACATCATCAAACTAACATGTGTTAACGGCACAGTGACCAAAATAAAACATATCAAAAACGTAATGGGCAAGAATAATTTTTTCAAAATAAGGGACCAAAATAAAACACAGCCCAAACAAATGGGACCTTTAATGAAGTTTAATTTATCTTTCGCATCAGGGCCGTCTTGGAGCCTGAGCGAAAATTAAAATTGGACTCTTATATAAAGAAAGCATATATCATTACGAATAGAAATTCTTTACCCATAATTAGGCCCCAACGGTAAAGAATTAGGTTTAGAGTTTAGGGTTACAGTTTAAGGTTATGATTTAGGATTGAAGTTTAAGGCATTGGGCGCATAGTTTAGGATTTAGTATTTAAAAGTTATGGTTAAGCTTAGAATTTAATTTTTTATTGTTGAACATAAAAATTGGCACCGAAAAGGAACAAAGAATTTTTATTCATCTCATAACTTTGAACAATTAATTTAATATTTCAAACACATTATTATTGATTAATTTACCGTATATATACTTTCTACCGCATGATAAATATGTTGTTATATTCTTTTTGATTGAAAAGTTAAATGTAACTAATGAAATGGAGAGCTTTTGTTGAACTATTAATGATTTGATGGTCTATTTTAGTAAGTTATATATATGCATCTTAGTAAGTAAATTTTTAATTTTCAAAAGTGTGCCTTACTTCAAACGCCTCACACACAGGCTATATGATCCCCTATCGCATTAGTGTGTCGGGTGCCATTTTATACATTGGTTATGAATAATATATCGAGTATGTTTCTAAGAAAGAAAGATGGTGTACAAGACACTCTCAAATACTAAGTCTTTCCTAAAAACAATCTTAAACGTGCACTTTTAGACTATCACACTACTTTTTAATAATTATTTATGATTTACAAATTATAATTTCCCTTTTAAATATGTGTTGGGTTTGTAGTAAAACAATGGTTAAAAACATAAATTGTGCTTTATTGGTTATCTTAGTCCTTTTTTATATAGAAATAACTATTATTATTTAAAGGAAAAAATATTCAAATTACAATGAGGGTTCTAAAATTCTAAACGTAAACTAAACATATAATTTGGACATTTTCCAATAACTAATGACAAAAGAAACTAGTCACTTTAGATCATACAAGGACCATACAATAAAAAGGTTGGAAACCCAAACAAAATGACTCGAATAAAATATAGATACAAGTTGATCAAACTGCATCGGTAAATGAACCACAAAAGGGGACCAAATTGTTGAAAGATCACCGGCAACCGCAAATCAAAGCCGAGCGTCGTGAAAAAAATCCACAAACGCAAATCGTGTATCGAAATTAAATTTGATGGTCCAAAGCATGAAGATCACCAGGACAAGGAATTAAGCGTCATATTGATCAATCGTGACGATGTCAAATCCAACCCTGAGTGTCGAAACCATTTTTACGTGAGAAAATAGCTTGACGATTATTTTTTGAAATTAGGGTTTTGCCTTTTTAAATTCGATTTTAAAAATCATTTTTGGAGTCTCCGCTAATCACTTCGAGGTAAACCGGACACCATAAAAAACAACTAAGGATTTATTTTTAAAAATTAGGGTTCGGGAGTCGATTACGTGTGGGGAAGAATTAGTACCCCACAAACTCATGTTATCAGTACCTTTAATTTTACGTGGCATATTGGCATTTCGAATAATATTTTGAATTTAATTTATCCATTAATTATTAACTAGATTTATATTTCGAATAGAGATATTCCTTTTATAAGGAAATAAATTTTATCCGAATATGAGATTAAAAGCACCCTTTTATGTTCGAGGCACTCTCATTCATATTAAAAAAATATATATTTCCAACATAAAAGGTTTTAATGCATGATTTATTATTGTCTTGTTTACTTTAAGTTCTAACTTAAAAAGGCTCTAATTAATTAAATTTTTTAAAACTATGAATATCGTTAAATTTAAAGGCTTTTATGAGATAATACCCAACTGCTTGAGCAACATCCATATTAAAACCCATAAATTTTAGATAATATTCACTAATTAATTAGTATTCTAATTATTTAAAGTGGTAGACTTAATTAAAGCTCTAATTATTTAACTAGATTATTTATAAATTTCTAAAGTTTTAATGAATTACTTAAAAGCCCATGTTGGAATAACACCCAATTGCATTGGGACACTACTCAATTTGGAATTCCAAAGCTTCCCACCTAATTTCATTAATTTGCTACAATGATCTTCCTAATTAAATTATTTAAATCCTAATAGAACCTAAAACTAAGGCTCTAAACAATTGATTAAATCTAGGTGACTAAATTGTCTAACAATTAAAACTACATGCTAAATTTAAAACATGCATCAACCATATAATTTAAATAATTAAATTAAATTAAATTAAATTAAACAAATAAAAAAGGACTAAATTGAATCAATTTGAAAGCTTAAAACTTCTGATTTCATTAAAGAATGACCAAATTGAAGAGTATTACAAAACTGTAAGGACTAAAAGCTAAATTGCCCAAAATTCCCAAATAGCGCCGGTCAGCCCACCCGACCCGTTAAAAGAGCGCAGATCTCCCAATAACCTGGTGCCAAAATGACACCATTTTGACTCACCTATAAAAGGGATAAAACCGAGTTAACTTATTCATTTCCAACCCTCACACTCTTTCTCTTCTCTCTCATCGCCAAAACGATCTATAATAAACACACAAAAAACTCCAAAAATTTTTGGGAACGGATTGAAATCATATGGTTTTGGATGAACAATCATCCATGTTCATCCGTTCTTGGATGAACCTAAGTTTCCTTGCAATACTCCGCCACAAGCTCTGCCCCTTGATCCATTCTGCCACCTCTGGCCACCTCCTGGCCTGTTCATCGGTCGTCGCAGGTGATCATCATCAGCTGTCTTTGGGCGATTTTCGACCATCGTTTGTCGTCGTCCCCAAACCTTAAAACTCTTAAAAACACAATTTTTCACCAAAAATTCCTAAGTCTACCCGGCTCAACAGAGTTGCCTTTCTTTCTTAGCCTAAAACCTAAATCTACCCATACCCGAGCTTTCTTCAACTCCACCATTACTCAAACTCTGGCTGCCGCCAAAAAAATGGTTCGATCTCCCTTTTTTAGGCTTTGTTTTCTGCTTTCTTTTATACTTTTCCTAATCTAATGTTTTTTTGGCTTCTGACTTTACAGAAAATGAAAGCATAGAAGAATGATACCTTAACGGCGGCCGCTCACTTCTTCGGTGTTGGTTCAGACCCTTGACGACAGCTTATAAATTCGATGGCAGTTCAGCTTCTATGGCGGTTCGAATTAGGTATACCCTATCTCCTCTTATTTTATTATTATTAAATGTCTATAATGATTGGTAATTAATGATCTGACACTATTCTCTCTTTTTCTATTTATAGGGAGTGGATTTTGACATCATCACTGACGTCACAATGCTAACATCAGCGGCCAGCTGAATCCAACTAATGCGAAAGAAAACAAAGATTCGAGTGAGAGCTTCTAGACCAATCCACGACTGTCACGTGGCACTATTTAGGCAGGAAAATGGGTTTTGGATCAATTTTTGTGTTTCTTGGGCTATTAACAACTGTAAATGGGTTGTATATAACTGGATATTGGGCTTTTGGGTTAATCCGAATTGGGCCTTGACATTTTTGCATGTAAATGGACATTTGAACTGTTTTAGATTTATGGTTGGATTTATTTATCTATTATGGGCTTAGTATTATTTGTTTATTTATTTATAAGAAAAAATAGTATATATATCCCGAGTAAAATTCAGGTATTACAGCTACCCCTCTTTGCTCATTATTGTGGAACAGGAATTAGGCAAAAACTGAAAAGACACAAATTTTGTCTGAACCTGTCGGCTGTTGCTCTGAGCTGCAAGTTCTTCTCATCCATTCTTCTTGGAAACATTAATCCACCTCTCTACAAAGGTGTCAAACAAGCGACATCTTCTTATTAGGAACTCCTAATTCTTATTGGAAATGTTGATCCACCTCTCTATAAAAGCGTTGAACAAGCAAGTTTTCCTGTAATGTCGGTGAAGTCTGAAAAGCTTAATTATCCGTTCTTTTAAAATGCGGCGAAGCCCAGAACGATCACACTCTTCATTCTTTGAAATGTTAATGCACCTCTTTGTAAAGACGTTGAACAAGCAAGCTCTTCTTATTAGGAACTCCTCATTATGTGACAAACGAACTCTTCTCATTATGAATTCTTCATTCTTTGCTGGGCGAACTGTTCTCATTAGGAACTCTATACTCTTTGTTGGGCGAGCTCATCTAATTAGGAACTCTTATTCTTTGCTTGATGAACTATTCCCATTATGAGCTTTATATTCTTTGTTGTATGAACTCTTCCCATTAGGAGCTCTGTATTTTTTGCTAGGTGAACTCTTTCCATTGGGAGCTCTTCATTATTTGCTAGGTGAACTCTTCATATTAGGAGCTATATATTTTTTGCTAAGCGAAATCTCCCCATCAGGAGCTCTGGATTCTTTTTTGTGCAAACTCTTATCATTAGGAATTCTTCATTCTTTGCTGAGAGAACTTTTCTCACTAGGAGCTCATCATTCTTTCATAGGAATGTTGATTCACCTTCTCATCTGAGGAAAAACTGAACTTGCAAAAAGAAATATCATCAATTAATAAAAATTCAACTTGAAGCAATACAAAATACCTTCAATTTCCCGCAAACACTGAGATCCTTAGAGTCACTACTTTTTCTGCTTAAGGTGACTCGATCTTTCTGTCTGAAGCTCGCATGAAATCTTTTGCTTCTCTTCCTCTGTTGACCAATCTTCTTCTATGCCTAGAACGTATATGACTGTGTTTATTCCTTCAATCTTGAAGTTGTAGATTGAAATCTTTTCTTGTTCCTTGATAATTTGTAAATTCTTGCCGAATCATACAAAAAAATGTTTTGAATGTATGAGTTAGCATGCTCCTATCTTATGGATGTCTGACTATGATGCATGAATGATATCAGTTGATGACCACTTGGGTGAGCTCTGATCTTCAGGGAAGCTCAAAATTTTCTTGTTTCATTTTTCTTTAAAACTTTTTTTGCTGCCAAAGTAACTGATCTCACACTGAGGTTCAATCTTCAAGATCTCTGCATCTTTTGCTCTCCCCCGTCCTCACGTTTATATGAAATTGTATGTTTAGATTAAGCTCTAATAGTAGTAATAGATTTTACCTATATTTAAAAATATAAGGTAAAAAATTTGACAAGCAACACGATTTTTTAATGAGCACGAGTTGAGTAAAATTTTATCGAGCTTAAAGAGCAACGAGTCAAGTCGAGCAACGAGATTTTTTAACGAGCATGAGTCGAGCACTACTCAACTCGCGACCGAATCACTCGATAAGCACACTACTCAACGAGTACAAGATTTTTTAGGACTAAATTGAACAAAAAATTTACAGGCTTAGCGTGCAATTTACCCCTTTAAAATAAGCTAGCTGATTTTTTTGTTTATTACTGACACGTGGCACGTTCTGATTGGCTAAGAAATTTTTTAATGGCGTTAGACTGAAGGGGCCAAATTGGGTAACAATTTTTATTTCATGGGCCACAACGTCCAAAAAATACTTTAGAGGGTAATTCGGTGTTTTGTGTATACTTCAGGGGCCAAACGTGCCATTAAGCCTTATTTTGATTAATCGATAAATTTGGATCACTCAATTCCTGACCTTAAATCATATCAACTAAATCAGATAATCGATTGATCGGTTAACCAAAATATTTGGTTTGATTTGGATAATATTTTTTTTATTTCGCTTGCTAAAAATACTAAATTTGATAACATGATAGAAAATATATAACTTTTAAAAATTAGCACATGATATCAATATCATTCTCAATACTATCAAGTCAAGCTTCAAAAAAACAACTTAGATATCCACCAACATTATCTAATAAAAACTAGAACCAAATCAACAATGTCAATTATCCAATTTTTTATTTTAGGTACAATATTATTCATATATATATATATATATGAGTTTTTTTTTAGAATAACATAAAATTTTTATATATTATATAACTGGTTGGACCAGTTAACTGATTTTTCTCAAAATTGTAAACCGTAATTGAACTGAAATAATTTTTAGTTTTAGTTTTATCGAATTTTTGCACAACCAAACTATAGGCGCATCTTTTAAAATCCTATCCGACTGACCAACGATTATCTTGAGCGCCCAACTTCTGCATTAGGCTCATTAAATTTAGCCACATCCAGTAAACATGTTTAATATCCTATTAATTAATTTTGTCCCCAAATTTTACCCCTAACTGGAGTGAATTGGTTTCCCAAAATCCACTCTTCTACGTCTGCACACTACTCCACCAGTACTTAAATAATTTGGCACCACAACCACAACATAATTGGCATGTTTTAGCAACTTGTCACCCAACTTCTAAATAATCGCTTTTCAATTTTATTGAGTGAAAATAACCCATAACAATTGACCTGCCGCTTATTTAAATAACCAAAAGCAATTGCTAATTGATAAACAAAATATATCATAAATTAATCTATTTCATCCGAGCAAAATAGAAAAATGGATATTGGTCCTCAAGCAAAATTGGGTATTAGGTTAGTTCAAGGAATAATGGGTCAATTGGTTACCATTAGGATAAAGCTTTAAATGAACTACATCGGGTAGATGATCAAATTCACAAGGAAAATTATGAACTGGGTAGGTGAATATTTCATCCCAGGGGAAAATTATTTGAAAACCTGTCCCAAAGTATCGTTAGAACGCAGTCCTTTTAGATTTTAACATATACTCCTATAAAAGGTAAGAACATTGAACATTTTCAATCAAACACAATTTTGTGTTATTTTTGTTTATTTATTTTCACCTAATTTTATCTTAGCTATTTTCTTCTTTCTACTTTATGTGATTTTGTGGATTTGTTTATAAAACATTTTCAATCAAACACAATTTTGTGTGATTTTTTGTTTATTTATTTTTCACCTAATTTTATCTTAGCTATTTTCTTCTTTCTACTTTATATTATTTTGTGGATTTGTTTTCACCTATTTTAGTTGTTTCTTGTTTCTAGTTTGTATGATTCGTTTCCCATCTGATTTTTCATTTTTGAGATATATATTGTTGGAAATATTACAGCGAAATGAAATCGTTAGCACTGAATGGATGAAATAAAACAAATTGAAAGAGATCGAACCATTTGCTGTGTCGAGGTATGATCACTGCCTTAAAAGTAAATTGGCCCCGATTGGTGTAATCGTTACACTGGACGATACCCCCAAGGATAACACAGGGCCTTCAAAATTAGTACACCCGATTTTTGAAGTTAGACAAAGTGGTATTACCCCTCTCTTCTCAGAAGTATAAAACACAGGCGAGTGTTTGAGAGATATGCTCAAAAGTAAATCATAAACCTTCTATTTATAGGTTGAAAGCTGAGGATAAAACTGACAAATCACTCACAACGATAATGACAGATTAATTTGATTGTAACTGTCATATTAAAGATGATTTACATCACATAACCGTCATCTTAATTATGCATTAAATGAGTGATTAAACTATGTAACTACCATATTAACTATGTAGTAAATAAGTGATTTAAATCATATAACTGTCACCTTAAATCTGCAGTAAATGAGTGGAAAAAAAAACCTCCCAAGTTTTTTCCACTAGCATTTCGAACATTGCCCCACAAATACGTAGATAAAGAGAATTTTAAGGAGAAATATCATAAGAAGAGTAATAGCGAAACTAGCAGCTTAAGTACTAGTATAATAACCATTTTTGTCCTACATACATTAAATTCAAAATCCAAAAATAGTCCAAAAATCAAGAACAGTCCATTTTTACATATCCATTTATAAATGCCCATAGCCCATATACAACCCAGTCAAGCCTAGCTAAATCCCCTACCCAATTTGTCATAACCCTACAACCCAACTGAGCCCAACTACCCGGTTCATCCAGTTACCCTCGTCCCCTTTGGAATTGCACGAACCGAGCCACAACAAATGGTCCCCCATACCTCTTTCAAATGCCACCTGCACTAGACAACAAAGCAAGGAACACTAGAAGCAAAAGCCAATCAAATGTTTTTCTTCTTATTTTTTTTCTTTTTATCTCTGTAAATTTTGGGTATAAAACCCAAATCAGAATCAACAATGGGTTTTTTTTTCTGCAATTTGAAATACAAAAAAGAAAAAGATTCTTCTAGGTATTGTCTTCTTTTTCTTCTTCATTACGGTTTTCCATCTTGCACAAGCTTTTAGGGTTTATCTGATCTCTAAAAAAGAGGTTCCAAAATAAAAGAGGATTTCAAAAGAATCAAAGGCCTTTTTCTCTCTAATATTAAAAAATTGTACTCAAAAATCAATTTTTTCAGGTTTTAAATTCAAAACTAAGTTTTGATTTAGATCTAAAACCAAAATAAGAAAGTTTTCCAAACTTTTGTTTCGAATCAAAATCTGAAAAGGGAGAATTTTATCTGTATTTCTTCTTTTGAATCTCGAATCAAAGCCAAAAGTCGGAGTTTTCGAAGTTACCTGGTCATCCGAGTAAAGCGGCCGCGGAACCCCGGTGTTTCCAGACGCCGAATCGGCCGGCGAGGAGTGGTTGCCGATGAACAGCCATGGCTAGGGTTTGGCCTCATTTTGAAACAGAGGAAAAGAACCCTATTTTGGTTTCTGCTTTTGTTTTTACCCAAGTGTGGAGTCGACAGCTTTTGCTTTCTTCTTCCTTTTTATTTATTTAATGCAAAATGACAATTTCTTTATTTTAATTCTTAAAACCCCATTAAATGCCTTTAATTTCCATTTTTGTTTCTTTAATGCCCGGATACATCTACTTTCCCTTTATATATTTTATTATGTTGATTTGAAGGGTCGTCCCCTCACGTCTTTTTTATTTATATATATATATACATATTACTCTTTCTGTCTAATTTAATATGTTCTTTTTATATTTTAAAATTGTCTCACTTAAAATATCTTATTAAAAAAATTAACAATTTTTATAAGACATATTTTTCTTTATATCATTTTTTAGTTTCTCAACAAAATAAAATTTAACTTTTTAAGAATAAAATTGTGGTTTCAATTATTTTACATTATCTTTCTTACACATTCTTATACAAACTTTTTTCCCTAAAACTGTGTGAAACGTCAACAATAGACAAAATAAATGAGACGAATGGAGTATATCTATAGTTATGTATATATATTTATCATAATTTATATTTTTATGTTACATATCATCATATGCATATATACATTATAACTATATTATATATTTATAATATATATTATAATATTTACTTGCTATATATTGTTGTTTACATTTTGTTTATTTATCTTTTATTGTTCGAATCGGCCTTACGGTGACTTGCAACAGGAAATGACTCGTATTATTATGGCACGTTTAATCTAACTCACTAACTTCTAACCTCTAACATTTTATTTCTCGTATTTAATTTTCCCGCTTTTAAATTCCGAATTTACTTCTCGCAATTTAATTTTCGCTATTTATTTTACGCTTTTATTTTATATTCGATCCGGTCCTACTTCGGATATTTAATTTAGGCTTTATTTTATGTTCGATATAGTCATTTTCCAGATTTCTTTTATATTCGATCCGGTCCTTTTCAGATATTTAATTTTCGCATTTATTTATGTTCGATCCGGTCCTCCTCCAGACATTTTAATTTCCGTTTATGTTTTTGCTTTCATTATATATATTTGCTTCGCTTTATTTTGTTGCATTTGACTATATAAACTGTTAATGCGGTGCTCTTTTATTCGATAGTAAATAGGGTCAGTATCTGTCGCAGTGATGGTGGTTTATTTGTTTACTATTGAATAATGTGACCTTTAAAATTTACTCGCATTTTTAAACGGATCTTAAATTGGATTAAAATTTGAACTTACAAGTTTTCAATTAAAGGCAAATTATATTCGACTAGGCACCAATTTTTGGGTGGTGTGGGGGTGTTAATCATTCCCCATCCGTAACCGACCCCCGAGCCCATTTTTTTTTAAAAGCTCTAGTTTCACTTTTGGTGTCCGATCTGCCTTTAAAACGATAGGTGGCGACTCTAGTCTTTTATTTAAAAAAAAAATTCAAAATAAAATCCCCAATTTTCAAAGCTTTTCACAAAAATTTCAAACTTCAAAATTTTCAAAAATTTTCTAAACAAAACAAAATTCACCAAAAATACTTATTTCTTTTTAGCGATTTAAAAAAGGGTCGATACAACTAGTGAACATATCTTGAACTAATACGTAGTGACGATAAGCGACCATTCTCTTTGATAAGTGAACGAATCTTGAACTTGTAAAGATAGGAGTAAACTCATGACACACGACTAAAATCATTCATCCACTAAGTCCGTGATAAATAAAAATATATATATTTATACTTATATGTATATATAGTCACACCTCTGGATTCTAGTAAGTGTACTAGAAAAACAGCCCAAGGTATTTCATAGAAGGTTGCAAATTCTTCTCACTTACGTAGGTAATTTTATAAGGTTTATCTCAACCTAAACCACCCGAATTAAGGCTATGAAATCATTAAGAGCTTTTCTATAAGCTCAACCTCATAATAAAAATAGGTAAATTCTACAAGTTCATTTTAAATGAACCACACAAGCTCTAGGATAAAAATTCATTAAGAATAAAAACTCAACCTCTTTTATCAGCAAATTCAATATGTCATTCTCAAATAGGATCTCCCAAACTCTTGGGATTGGATTAAGAGTATAAAACTCATCCTTCATAGCGATGAGTTTATCTTGTCCTTCTCAATAGGACAACTAAAACACTAGGTTATGAACTCATTAAGAGTAGATATTCATTTATAGTGGTAAATTCGTCAAGTCTTTCTCATTAAGACCACCTAAAGCATGAGCTATGAATTTATTAAGAGCAAAAGTTCAACCTGTATGAGTACAATGTTCGCCATATGGATAGATCTGTGTGTAACTACCAGTCTATTCAAGGTTTAGTCCACATTGAACTTAGAATGCTAAGTTGGGTATCCAACATGTTTCCATGATATCGTTGTGACCACATTGAACTTAGAATACTAAGTTAGGAATTCACCATGAATTCATCAATCAATGGGTTTGAGATCCATCAACCTCGACGAGTCTAGAACCAATCTTCTACTTAACCTCTTGGTTAGTGGATTAGCTAGGTTCTCATAAGTCATCTCGAAATCTAAAATGAGTGATTCATCTTTATAAGTTCATGCCTTCTTATTATACATCATTTTCTAACACCCCCACAATTTCAAAGTGTTTTAGTAAAAAAAATTGACTTAAAAGACTACAAAAGATTTTCACCTACTATGACTAAATGAATTTATCTTAAAAAGATTTATCAAATATTACTCTAAACTTCTGCATTAAGTTAAAGAGTATCATTTAGTCATAGTATTTTAAAATTAGAATAGTGAGCATAATAATGAATAATGCACTAGGTAGGTATCTAAGAAAGAGAGGCGAATGCACTAGGCATACTTAAATACCAAGTCTTTCTTAGAATCAATCCTAGACATGCACTTTCTGTACTATCACAATACTTTCCAATAAGTCATTTAGATTTTTTTTCGCAGATCGTGGGAATTGAATCAACACCTTGATAATGATATTTGATTGGAGAATTATTAATCCAACAATATTTATTCATACTCACTCTTAGAGCTTACCTTGTCATTGTTGGTTATCCATAATATATTTTTTGCCAAAACATTCCTAAGCCATTTAGTTTTTTAGCATCCCATTTTATTCATATTTTTTGATTAATCTCGATAGGGTACTGCCAATGTCCTATATGAGAAAAACCCTCTTAATCTAAATTTTTCCTATTCGGAACATCGAAATTCAAAAATCATCATAAGAGAAATTCATCATTTGAATTTAATCAAACATTGTAATTTTTGACAGATTATTCAACCATTCTCTCATCGATTGATAAAACCTCGATATTTGAATAAATATGATATTTTTTCGTGGGTTTTTCCTTTTCCTCTATCAATTTTTTGCTAGACGTTAAAAATCGTAATCGTCACAAGAAATTATAAATTTCATTACTCTCATTAAAAGAGATTATTAGAACCTTTAAAAGCAATTTAATTCGACAAGGCATCCAAAATTTATTCGATAAGGCAACTAGAAATTTATTCGATATGACAACCCAAAATTTATTCGATAGGACAATTGGATTTTTTTCTATAAGGCATCAAAAAATTTAACTGTCTCAACCATCTCAAAACACAATTCATGCAACCATGTCACATTCACACTGACAATTTATGGTTTACATATCACTAAGAAATCTTTCTCAAAAGTTAAATTTGCTTTAAATTTCAACCGCGTTTCAATAGTAGTAGAATTTGCTTCTAAATTGTTGAAAATATTAATGTGAAATGAAACTGTTAGCACTGACTGGATGAAATAAAGCAAATTGAAAGAGATCGAATCATTTGTTGTGTCGTGGTATGACCACTGCCTTAGAAGCAAATTCGTCCCAACTGGTGTAATTGCTGCACTGAACGATGCCCCGAAGTTAACACAGGGCCTTTAAAATTCGTACACCCAAATTTTGAAGTTGGACAAAGTAGTATTGCCCATCTCTTCTAAGAAGTATGAAACACATATGAGAGTGTTTGAGAGATATGCTCAAAAAGTGAATCACAAGCATGTTACACATACATGCTTGAGAGATATTTTTTCAGAAGAGGGGCACATTACAAAATTTGTCAAATTGCACATACATGTATGATTTCACATGAAGTAGCGTGTTTTCTTTCGACGCATCAAACTATCACCTGTGATGATAAAAAATCTTGTCATATAAAGAAGTCAAACTTTAAATTAGACATATAATTAAAGTAATAGAGTTTCAAAAAAATGTCAAGCATGTGGACTATCATTTATTAATAAAGATGTTTGTAACCTTTTTGATAGAGTTAAATGAATGCTTGAAGCTGATGATGCAAAAAATCTTACAAAGTATATGAAATATGTAAAGCAAGAAAATAAAATGTTTCAATATGGCTTTACGGTGGATGGAGATAAGAGACTTGAACATTTGTTTTGGTGTTAAATTTAAAGTTTTGATCGTTACAAAAGGTATGATGATGTAGTCTTTTTTATATCACATACAAAGTTAATGCATATGACATGTCATGTGGATTTTTGTTAGTATCCAAGATCATGAAAAAAACATTTTGTTTAGATGTGCAATTCTTCGCAATGAGATAACATTTGCTATTTAAATGGTTGATGAAGGTTTGTCTCTAAACATCTTACTTTTATTTAGTTTGGAATTAAATTAAATAAAATTTTAAAATATACAAGTTTCTCCTACAATTTTGAATAATAGACTTTCGTTAGCATTATGAAGAAACCGCCAAAGATTATCATAACTGACCAAGACCCTTAGACGACTCAAGCAATTGTAACTGAAATGCCAACCACAATACATATCTTCTGTATTTGGCATATTACTTTCAAATTTAGTTATTAGTTTGCGATTTTTCTTTACAATGACTTAAAAGATGGCGTGTTGATTTTTACCAGTTATACAAGATGAGTGTGCCTGAGAAGTCTGAACACAATTGTTTCATGGTTACAGAATATAAATTTCAAGACGATAAGCATATCCAAGGTCTGTGCAACATCAACTATTTTTGAACCCCGGCTTATTTTCATGATATCAAAAAGGGATGATAACCATCGAAAGATCAGAGAGTATAAATGCATTTATCAAGTGATTTGTTTCTTCTCATACATGTTTGACTGATTTTGTTATGTAATTTTGTATTGTTTGCTAAGCTCCTAAGAAAATGTTTTCTATTAATTTTCGAATAACTATTTATTTTTATAGTAAATGTTTTAGGTGAATTTTAAAATTTAAGAAATTAGTCAATAACGTATGCATATGAATATGGTTGTCACTCTTAGACCAATTTCTTTAAAAACAAAGTCATCATTGGAATAACAGGTTTTTGAAGTTTTTACGCCATTTGCTTTCAAAAGGTATCATGAAGAATTTACTAGAACAAGTTAATAGTCAATAATTCACGACGAAGATAATAAATTTACAGTACAATATTTTGAAGGAGAAAAGAAATATCTCATAGCCTTTTGGGATGGAAATATAACTATGTGCAATTGTAAAAATTTGAATTTTGGGTTTACTTTGTCGTCATATATTTTGAGTGTTATTTCACAAAAATTATTTCAAGGTCCGATCTTTCTATTTACCTACACGATGATGTTGTGATGCATTACAAGCTACTAATATTAGTCAAGAAGCGATAGATGATGACACATTTCCAGAAGATGAATGTATTTTTATAAACAATACACATGGAGGTGGAGATTAAGTGTTGCCCCCTCGACAATCAAAAGAGAAAGGGCGCATGAAAAAGAAGAGTGAGAAGGGTGAAAAAGAATTGTAGAAAAAGCTGATTAAGAGTTGTTTCATATGCAAATAATTTGGTCACATTAAACCTACTTATCCTAACAATGAGAATATTAGTGCTTTAAATAATGTGGATGTAGGTGTTTCATTTACATCAAAAAATAGAAAAAAATAAAATATCAGTAGATATAAGATTAAATTATGTATTTTATTTAATGTTTTAAGTAATGTTTAATAATCGTATATTATTATACTATATGTCTCTATTTTGTTTATTTATGTCTTCAACCGAAATTAGCGCCGATGAAGGGTGTAGAGGTTTCTTCTGAAATTGGGAAAATAAAAACCGAAAAAGAAATGACAATTTGACACATTCAATTTTAGAGTGGTTCGACCTTCTAACCAAGATCTACATCCACTACCTTAGCATACACACTAAGGATTTCCCAATTCACTGACAATGAATTCTTCCTTTTTGCACTCTAAATGGCTAACCTTTACATCTCTATCTTTTCACGGGCTAAGATAGAACCCTCTCCCTAGTTTTTATAAGGATCAACTAGAACATATCCCTCAACAATGAGGTCTTGACAATGTAAACATAATTACCTCTCTAGGTGGGTGTTTACACATTTTGGCTCACTAGGATTGGACTAAATTACAAGATATTACAAAATGGACAATGAAGAACTTTACTCTCTTGATCTTTATGCTTGGATGTCTATCCTCTTTTTCTTCAAGTGTCCCAAGTCTTCTTTTATAGCGTGGAATGAGCTACTAGCCGTTTATGACCGTTGATGATGGTTTGGAGCCGTTGGGAAGACATAAAATTGAGCATTTAATGCTCTCCTACATATAAGTTTCAAAACTACTCAAAGAGTTTTGAAACTCTTTTAGTCGGATTTGAAAATTTGACCGTTGGAGCCTAAAGTTTCGAAACTTACTCAATAGTTTCGAAACTTGAAAACTGTCTGAAATCAGAAGTTTAGAAACTTCGGTAGAAGTATGGAAACTTTCGTACAGAAGTTTGGAAACTCTTGTAGGAGTTCTGAAATTTCTGGTAAAGTTTGGAAATTTTGCTCCAGAAATTTCAAAAATTAAGTAGTTTTGACTTTATGAAAATATTTTAAGTTGAGGAATGAGTCAAAACACTTAGAAAATATTTTTGAACATATTTTTCAAGTTTGTTGGATTTTAAAATATTTTTCAATATTTGTTTAAGTCTAAAAATATTTTTCATTGAGTTATATCAAAATAAATATCTCAACAATTACTTTATGTTACATGTACTACTAGTGGAGTATACACATACACTAAATGGTTTGGGAACCCATTTTGCATTTATGTACTAGTAGTGGAGTATACACATACACTAAATGGTTTGGGAACCCATTTTGCATTTATGATCGATATGCATAAAAAAAATGAAAGTTGAAGATGTTGGGGAGAGGTTTACAACAAAATATAACAAAATTTTTTAAGTGAGTATTAATTACATTAAACATCATAAATTAATGAAATACAACTTTTTAGGAATACAATTAATTTTATTATAATATATTCAATTGAGAAACAAAATTACGAATAGATATTACCTTGTAATCACCTTTAGATTATTTAAAAAAAATCGAAAAACAAAATAAATATTAATAATAAGAATTTGATAGTTTTTGTTGACCACCCTTAGAATTGTATATAGTAAATTTAGAGTTCATCACCTTCTCACTAGATTTTCTCCCCGCCTCTCTATGTTCTTCTGTCTATTTTCATACGTTTCTATCTTAATTTACATTCCTCTATATTTCTGTAATGGGTAAATTGCAAATTTCATCATTTTACTCTTTTATTTTAGTCACTAAAATTCAAAAAATTTCAATTTGATCATTTAGTTTTGGAGATTAAATTTTTTGAAGCTTCGTCGTTATTTCTGTAACGACGTTATAACATGACAATATTAAATTATTTTTAATGTTAAAGCACATTTGGAAAAAAGAGAAAAACATAAAAATTAGAATGAAAAAAACAAAACGACTGTGTTTTTGCTTTATCCATTGATCATAGTTGAAGGGGTTGGTTTTCTTTTTGATTGGATGATTTAGGGTCGGAATGGTAAAAGCGAGAGCAATAAAATTGAAGAAAAAATTGACGACGATCTTATTTTGGGTATTTTGATTGATAAATTGAGATTATGTTTTGGGTATCTGGAGAGGAAGAGAAGAATGGTAAGCGCCAACAATTGCCTTTATACGATAATATACATTTGAATCGCTGTTACAGAGATGACCATAGAGTGATAAAAAAAAAGGGGTAAAATTCACCATTCATCTCTCAACTATCTTCTCTCTCCTATTTTGGTCACTCAACTTTTAAAATTTTCAATTTAATGACTAAACTTTCAAATTGCTCCTGTTTTAGTCACTCTACATTATTTTATTATTATTTTCGATTTTTTTAATATTATTAAATATAAAAATAATTTAAAATATATAATAAAATCATATTTTATTATTATTTAATTTAAAAATATAAAAAATGAATCACCGCTGGCGTATTGTTATCGTAGACCACCGTTGGCCTTCGAAATCGACGACCGTTTGATCCCAAATTACACCGGGAGACTTGCTTTGAGACGCTGAGTCCGAATATGGTGGTTGTTTCACCAGAAAATATCTTGAAACTCGCGAATCTCGACCGAAATATTTCGTTTTCCTCATTTTAATATCATACCCGTGAATTTCGGAGTATTTTTCGAAAAAGTTAAGGTTGGATTTGGACTCAAGGTATCGAGATGTAGTGACTTGAGAAATTTGGGACCGAACGACCACCATCTACGGCCATCGTCTGATGACGGCAAATGGTGGATAGAGTTTTATTTTTTATTTTAAGTTATTTTTTATATAAAATAATAATAATAAATGAGAAAATAATAATAAAATAATGCAAAGTGACTAAAACAAGAGCAATTTAAAAGTTTAGTTATTAAATTGAAAATTTTGAAAGTTGAGTAACCAAAATAGGAGAGAGAATATAGTTGAGTGATGAATGGTGTATTTTACCCTAAAGTCAGATTCAATCTCCAAAGTGAGTGATTAAATTGAAATATTTTAAACTTTAATGACCAAAATAAGAGTGAGAGTAAAGATGAATGATGAAATTTGTAATTTACCCTTCTATAATTTATTTTTTTACATCAGTGACCTTGATAATGCGACAGTATTCATTGGTGTCTATAAACGTTAGGTTTTAGGATGATCCTAATATAAATCAATCCCATTAAAATGACTTAATTACCTCCATCATGATTCAAATTCCATTTCTCAGTTGTCATGAAATTGAACCCAAACAACTAGATTTTTTTTTTTGAAATTATGTTTTCTCATTCTGATAACTTTTATATTATGTTATGCATATGTTAGATGTTTTCACACCTTTCACTGAGTGAAAGAGCATTTTATATTAAACAAATATATTTTTAGGAATTTATTTAATAAAAGATTATTGTTGAACTAATAAAGGATTTGTAGGCAAATCTATTACTCTTGTACGATCCTTAAGATAAAATTTTAGTTCTTATTTAAAGACTGAGAAAATATTTTACGCATGAATAATTTGTTTTCACAAAGGGTCTAATTTAGGGTATAGATGGTTTATATTGTAAAGTTTAAAATTTAAAGTTTATGGTTAGAATTTGGGGTTTAGGGTTTAAGAGTTAAGAGTTAGATTTTAGTATTTTAGGGTTAGAGATTTAGATTTTAATTTTTAGAGTTAAATTAGACATGCTTATGGGAAAAAATTTAACCGCATGTGCATCAAATATTAACCCTTAAATATATAATTATGTTAATACAAAGATATCATTATAGTTATATTAATTATCATTTAAAATGATTGTGTTTAATGTCAACAAATGTTAGAGTAAATGGTTAAACTTTCCATTGACATCTCCCTCATATCCTTTGGTTCTGGGTTCAATACTCAGTAAGAGCATTTTCTCTTTCTCCTCTCATAAGTTGTAGACATGGTTCAAAGAAAGATTGTATTTAATCATTTTTCAGCTGGGTTGGTATTGTGTTAACCCGTGACACAGATTAAAGGGTTTAATAATAAAAATAGAGATGTTTATGTTGAATCTCTAGTGACTAAATCTTATATAACAATAAAAAAAACAAAACAGAAAATCCTAGTTGCTCTTTATTTTTTTTCTAATGCAACCCTCTTCATCTATTGAGCGCAGCAATTTTTATTTTTTCTATTTTATTTAGCCGGCGACGGTATTGATTTTGATGTTGATTGTCGACCGTCGAATATGTTTTTTTTTTTTCTAGTTTTTTTAATAAAAATAACTCTGCCTTTATGGCATTTTTCTCTGCTTTTGTGACACATTTATCTACGTCTTTTGGCATGTTTTTTTTCTTATTCCTCATTTGTTTGGCTGTTCTTTTATTTTATATTTTTCTCAGGGTTGGATTTGACGATACCACGATTAATCAAGACGGCACTTATTTGTAATCCTGCTGACCTTCCCTGCTATGGACCCTTAGATTGAATTTGGATATGCGGTTTGCACTCGTGAATAGTTTCTCACGACGCTCGGCTCTGATTTGCATTTCTCGGTGATCTTTCAATATCTTAAACCCCTTTTATGGTTCGTTTGTCGATGCTATCAGATTTATTCGTATCTATTTTTCATTCGAGTCTTCTAGATGGATTTTTTTTAACCTTTTTCATGTATGGTCCTTGTATGCTCTAAAGTGGCTGGTTTTAGGAAAATTTCCAAATTATGTATTTAGTTTACGATGATAGTTGTAAACCCTTATTGTAATTTTGAGTATTTTCTCGTTTAAAAAAACTAGTTGCTTCTATTAAAAAATCTTATATGATAATTCTCTTTTGAGAACAATATGCACTTAGTCCACTTAAGCCTACAAAATCAAAGAATTTACAACACATTCTCCCCCATGAAACTTAGATAAAATTAAAAAATTTTAAGGATCAAAGCTAGAAATTTTATGTTAAAAAAACCTACCTCAAATTATAAATTTTCAAAGGAGGTGAAAATGTAAAATTTCCATTTTAATTACAGAGAGGCTAAGATCTTGCTTGTTCCCTTTTAGATTTGCCCTTGAGTATAATTGTTGACTGAATCATACTCGAGCGGTTTAGATAAATGATGCTTCTATGTCGTAATTATCAAACGGAGTATTTTAATTAAAAAAATAAAAGAAAACATTAAATTGTTGGAGTATTTTAGTTTTTTTTTTTTTGAGATAATTAAGAGAAACCCTCTTTAAACCATTTAATATTATAAGTTAACAAAAAGCATACAATTTCTTCTTTCTTTTTTGGATAAATAAAAGCATACAATTTCTCTTATTCATTCTTTTAACTTCTGACATTAGTTAATGCATAATTTATGTTTAGGTTATGTTGAAATCTTCCTTTCAATCCTATACTATAACTTGCCTTCGTTTACTTAAAAACTTCTTTTATACATTTAAATAACTTTCTAAATCTTTTTGAAAGTAATTGTTTAGTAAGTGTGGTTTTGCATGGAATTTGTACCCACTTATGCAGAGTTTTTTTTTTTAAATCTTTTTACTTTTCATTTTCTTTATGGCAAATGAATTAGGTCCCAATATTTAGCACATGCAAAACCGATGACCATAATCATCTATTGGGCATGAAGAGAAAGAAAATCAATTTAAACTCAAGCACCGGCTATGTTTCCAGTGTAGCCAACACGATACAAACTCTAATATTCTCATAAATTATTATTATTAGTATATATACATAGTACACTAGGAATGAAAACACATGACCTGTACATATCAAAGGCTCCAGTTCTCAAGGGCCAACACCACAACATACGATAAGCATGCCTAGGTTAAGTGAAAGGCCAGTGATACACATTTTCGGCGTGACAATGATGGTTATAATGACATCAATGATCCCCTTGATAGCAACTCATGAACCCTCGCTATCTTCATCTTCTTCATCGTCGCCGGCATCGTTTCCCTTCCATCAGGTCGAAAACAAGGAGGAGGTGGGAGCGGGTGTGGAGGATTATGGTGTTTGGAACCCTACGCCAGATCTCGGCGGAGCATATGCCTCTCCGGTTCCCCATGCCGAGCTGCATCATGTTTCTCCTTCACATATGTGATTGTAATTCTTTAGACATATTATCTACTACATTCCACAATAATCAATGTCATATGTAATAAACCTTTCTACTTGTATGCAATGTTTTACATGGATTGCGTTATTTTAATCCGGATTTGTAGAACAAATCCATTATATGTTCCGACTCATTGTATTGTGGTTTGTTTAAACATTTTCAAAAAATAAAAAATAGATGATTATTCAAAAATATATGTTGAATGTAAATATCTAACACTACTTTGGAAAAATAATAAAATAACACAGATTTCTGTTAAATGATTTTTTCCTTATATACCATCAAAATTGTCACTATATTGAATTTTATTTTATTTTATTTTTCATTACAAATTTAGGGAGAGAAGGAGAAGCATAGGATTTGAATCCTAGCTTTAGATATCAACTTACAATAATCTTATTCTTGCAACTGAGGTTTTGTTAGCAATATATTGAATTTTTTATAAATAAGTTAATTTATTACATCTACCATTATATGAAATATTTTAATTATTTGTTGCTTTTCTGGATGTAATAGTTCAAACTTACCAGTGATAATCGGGTTAATAACAGATAATAATATCAAAACAGGGAAGAGTTGAAGTGTCTTAAATTCAAATTTAGGCACGTTAAATTTTACTAGGTTGTAAAGTGAAATAACATAATTTCTTCGTAAATTTAAAATTAATTATGACTTAGAATTTAAGAAGTGGTCTAAATGAAAATAACCAGAATTCAATCAATTTAATCTGTAAATGTGCATGAATTTATTTAGATTAAAATAAAACACAAATATTATATTATACTCAAATAATAATAAAAAATCAATGATGATTTAGTCTTTTTAACAAAAGATATGTAATCCGATGAAAATGTAAGTGCAATGGAACTCTCCATGTTCAAGACCAATTTTAGTCCAGTCCATCACTAGGCCCAACACAAAATTTAATGATTTAGATGAAGATTCAGCCGGAACTGCCACAATCGAGCAAATTAAGATGCTGATGTGATATTTCATACAAGGTGTAAGACCAAACTAGGTCATTATTGTCCATTTTGAACCCACCAAAAAGGGAAGGAAGGGGGGCATGTGCAGCGTACAAGACAGGGTTGTGGTTTGAGTCGGCTTAGGTAGGTTTAGACATGGGTGGTCGGCTCAAACCTGAACCTTTCGGCCCACAACCCGTACTCATATTGGCTACTAACTTTGTCATTTACAAGCACCTTCAATAATGGTGAAACCAAGAGACTATAATTGACGGATATCTCCTGAAAAGATTTGATGTTTTTTTCTTCTTTCTGGTCTTCAAAATGATCATGGACGTTGCACTAAAAAAAAGCTAAGCATATAACATTCAACTGACATGAGAAAAAACAAGGGATAAAGCCTGATGAGAGCATTCCATCTATATTAATGCGATTATATAATCATCTGTATAAAAGCTTGGTCCGAGCTTGATAAAATATCATTATCTAAGTATTAAAACTCAGCTTGAGAATGAGTGAATTAAATTTAAACTTTTCAGAATCTAACACGTCTAGCTTACAAGTTGACAACAACTATTGTGAATTCTTTCGTTTTCCCTTTTCTGGGTTGGAAAGTTTGAATACGTTGAATGAGCTGTTGAATGGGCAGCTATTCTTAGTATATATCCAATAGGATGGAGTCTTCTGGGTATGGTCGTACCCACCATGACCCTGCAACCTGCGTAAGACAAAACCAGACCATCCCATTTTTGCCCACCCCTCTCCTTATCCGATCCCACTTCAATTCCACACAATCATCTCTCTCTTTTTCTTGTACTTTCTTACAATGAAAAATCTCCCCCCGACCAAAAGGGGCGATTGATTGTTCCATTGACTGCCTGTTGACACTGTTTATAACTTCAATAGTTAAGGTTTTCACTTTACAGACAGCGATATGTCATTAGCTAGAATAGTTGAAAGATGGGGAATTAGCAGAACTTGAAAATTTATCATTGATATTTACAAACTAGTTGAAGAAGAAAATGGCACAAACAAAACCGACCCTATTAGAGGAGGGAAAAAAGAAACATCAAACTTCAATCAACTTAGCAAGAAAATACAAGGAAAAACAAAAGGCAAAGATAGGAACTTGAGTTCCTTGTCTGAATGATTCTACCAAAGAGGCCTAGATCTCTTGGATCCAATGGCTGGGGGGCTGATCTGTGGAACTGTAAAAGCATCATTTGTCCATCTCTTGTTAGCTTTCATGCTTATGGTTTCCTTCGCCTCTTTGAACCCAATTAGCCCTCCGATTTGTGAAGAATATTGGGGAAGATATAGGGAAGATGGTGACTGGGGAACCCAAAGTCCTAAACTTTCTTGTGAGGAAGTTGTCATATTGCTATCAAGATCAGGATCAAAGAACGACAACATCCCATCATCATCACTCTGACAAAAATCAGACAAAAAAAGAACAACAAAATTGTTAAGTTTCCAAAGAAAAAAATCCCACCTTTCAAAGATTGTTAAAGAATGGAAAAACAAATAGATGGATGAATGCAAACCTTACAGAAGCCAAAGGGAGGTCCAGAGGAATCAAGGGAATCTTCAACGTGCCACCCTGGAACCATTTCGATCAAGTACTCAGATATGCTACTCGTTGAACCATCTCCTTCATTTGCTAACAAGTTGTTTTCTCCACTGCTTTTGTTAACCACAGCTGCTGCTGCTGCTGTTGGTACTGTTGTGGATGGATTGAAATTTGATGGAGAATTCGAGACTGGGTTCTTCACCGTTGATTGAGACTTGAATTCAGGGACTGAATCACAACCGTTGGATATTGTGTAGATAGCAGATGTTGAGGAAAGCTTGACTCCTGTAAGAAGGAACCTGTTATGTTTCTGGGTATGTTCGTTTGCTGAGTGAATCGGACCATCACAATCTCTGCATAGAATTGCCCTATCTTGTTGACAAAACAAGAAAGCTCGTTTCTCCTACCAAAAAAAAAACCCACAACAATCAAAACACCGAATTGAGAATTATTAAAGAAGCCAATGGAAGTACCTGACAGATATCGCAAAGAGGGACTTGTTTAGAAGAGAAAGGATGGAGGAGGGTAAAGCGTTGGTGCTTAGAAGCAAGCTTGTTGGCATGGTGTACGCGGTGGTCACAGGCTTCGCAGAGGGCCGCCTCGTCGGCTGTGCAGAAGACGGTGGCCTCCTCTTTGTTACACACGTCGCACTGAATCTTCATCTTTTTGCTGATCTTTTGGCTGCAAACAGAGGGTTATAAGGGTAGATGTTCAGAGTAAATAATAGTAAGAATAAACTATGGAAGATAGTAAGTAGGCTGGATCTAAGAAAATGGGGTTCCTATTTGGGAATTCAGATGCTGTAAGGATAGAGAGAGACACGGAAATATGGGTAGGTTGCCTCACTTTGAATGCTGATTTTTGTTTTGTTTTTAATTTTCCAATCTTGAGTTACAGTGATTTAACTTTTTGGAAAGTTGAAATAAACAAATATTATATGGGTGCTTTCACCCAAACAAAACAAGTACTAATCTCCTGCTTGCACCTTATTTTATTTAGCAAAAGAAAATACTAGAAGTAATCTTCACTTTAGTATTTTTTTTTGGGTATAAAGTGATTTCATGAGTATTTTATTTATTTTTAAGTTATAAAATTTTACATTTATAAGAAGCATATAATGTGATTAAGTTATTTGGGGAGTGGGAAGCAAGGAGAAGGATGGAGGAATTTAATTCTGAAATCAAATCCCCGTGCCCATTCGTTTCAATGGGAATATTAAAGCTCTTTATTGCCCCCATTAGGCAGGAATTTAGACCTGGCAAATTTGACCCAAGAACCGAGAATTGAATTGATTTATTTAAATCAAGACTCAAAATCGACCCAAACACGATGACTCGAAATTAATCCGAAACTCAAAATAAATGAACCGAACTAAATTTCAATTGAACTAAAAATTGACCCGAATCGATTTTCAACTGAACTGAATGGATCCGAATCGATTTTCAACCAAACTGAATAGACCCAAATCGAATGAACCCAAACTGAAGGCAACTCAAAACAAAATAAAAATATTAAAATAAATAAATAAAGATGAGATGTGAACTGTCACACAACTCACCAAAAAGCCAAATATACAGACCATATAAAGTCATATATAGGGTGAAAAAACCTAACTCGGCCTGAAAACCCGACTAAAATCGATCGATCTCCTATTAAACTGATATTGACCCGACTCTAAATTAACTGAACCGAAGATAACCGACCCTAAAATCAATTAACCCAAAATCCCAACACGATACCTGAACCGAAATCACCATAGACCCGAACTAAAATTGAACCAAACCCGAACCAAACTTAAATCGAATGTAGTCAGACCCGAAATGACCGGAACCGAATAACCTGTTTGCCACCTCTAGGTAGGATGTTGCTTCTTATTACCTACAGATCCTTCTTCTCTCTTAGTTAAGGTCATTAGGGTGAGTGAGCAAGCATATTTGGCAGGGTGACTAAGTTGTTCATCTTTGTTTCTTTATATTTTCTTAGGTCATGGGTTTTAGACCCACTAGGAGCACCCCCTTCCTTTCTCTAGAGTCTCCTTCCCCTCCATTCTAGGTAGGATTGAGATTAAAATTAGAATTATGATTTTTCAAAAATAAAAAGGTCATTAGGGTGAGCATTCGATCAAAAGGCATAAAAAATTAGAGTTAGTTAAGTTGGTGAGTTTTATTTTATCATATAAAATTTTATTTGAATTTGAATTTCCGTACAAATTTATTATGGTTCCCTTACTAGTATGAATGTCATTTCTTGGTCTAAAATTACTAATCTTGTACAAAAAATTCAGTTAATAAATAGAGTTATTTATGGTGTTAGTGATTTGTACTAAGGAGTAACGTTAATAGTAGCCTCAAGTTGAAAATAGTAAATAAATAGAAACCACAATTTGACCTATAAACTACAATATTCCTACATTCTTTTTATTGATTGATGGGCTAAATAAATGAGAATAAATAATTTCCAAAGAGTTACAATTGGATGACTAAATTGAATAAAATAAAAAATTGAGGAATTAAATTAAAAAAATTGTTGTCAGAAAGAGGAATTGAAGTTACATAAATATACTACAATTATTGTGGAGCATGCATTTCAAATTCAATAAAAAGATCAGGCTTGAAATGAAGGAGGAATTGAAGAAATAAAAAAAATGCAAAGTTGAGGAATTAAAATGTATGTATTTTGCAGTGGTTGAGGAGTAATGTAATTCAAATTTGGTCAAAAATAAACTTAAAATAGAAGAAAAATAGAAAAAACAGGGAAATCAAGGACCAAATTGCAGAACAAAGAAAATTGGTTATTTTCTGAATATATGGTTTAATAATATTGAATTTGATATTAAATCAGGGTTTAAGTGAAAAATTACCACCATGCCATTGGTGAATAATGAAATTTGCCACTTAACTTGTATTTAATTGATTTTTTTCACAAACATTGATTTTTTAATTAAATGACAAATTAGTTGTTAAAGACCGATGCAACTTTTGCGGCTTGTCGGAGAAAACAATGGATCATATTTTCCCTTGGGTATGCTTACTCTAGGAGCATTTGGGCGGCCTTGTTGGACCGGTGTGATATTCACCGAGAAATTTTGAGTTGGGAGGAACAAATTGTGGCTTGCTCATTTTTTCAAAGGTAAGTCCTTGCGAGTCTTTATTTTGAAGCTAGCTTGGAGTGCTTTCGCATATAGCATATGAAATAAGAGGCAATTTCAAAACTTGGCACTGGATACTACATATTTTTAACATTGTACAGGAGATAATACAAATTCGAGTGCAAAAGAAAAGCATAGAAAGAAATAATACGATTATTGTACAACTTCTTTTGAACCGAGGCATTTGATTGCCCTCGACTCTATACTTGTAAAGTTTTTCTTGTAAGAGCTTTTGATGCTTCTTTGGGTAATACAACAACAAATTATCCAAAAAAAAACTATTCAAGTGTTTATCGATAACTGAATTAACATAGTGAAAAAAGTTTTTATAAAATATAAGATTAGATTCTAATAGATGGACTAACTTCCTAATTTTTATAAAATAGAGAGGTGAAAATGATAATTAAATCGATATTTATCGACGTATTTATATATAAAAATAGCATGCATAATACACAAAAACAATATTTTAAAAGTAATTTTTTTAAAAAAATCATTTTAAGGATATACAAGTACCATAATAATACATTTGATAATTATAATTAAAATCAAGCCGTACAACACATAATATATATCATATCACTAAAGATAATATGAGAGTGTATGGTTTTTAATGTGATTTGATTCTATCCATAAAAGAGTTCTCATAGATATGGAATCTTTAATAATTTATACATAAGCAATTTTGAATTTACACAAGATAATGAACAATCCATCATGATCTCCATGCATTCAAATAATAATGGCTTACGGGATACTTTCGTCTCAATAATAGTCTTAATTTTTTGATTTTGTTCCTAAGTTTTGTTTTGCATCAATTTGGCCCCTAAACTAGTCAAATTACATTAATGTTTGCCTTTTGACCGACAGAAACTAACGTTGACCGTTACGGTGCTGATGTGACGGTCAATTCAACTGATGCGGTGATCAACGGTGCTGATGTGGTAGTCAATAGTGCTAACATAGTAGTCCACGTGTGAAGATGACGTGATAGAGGGCAAAATTATTTTTTTATCGTGTTTGAAGGCAAAATTTATTTTCTGATTGAGTACGAGGGCAAAATTGATTTTTTAAGAAAAACAATACAAATTTAAGAAAATATTAAAAATTAAAAATATTCAAATAGCATAAAAGATATAAAAAATAATAAAACATTTAAAAATAATATCACTAAAAATAAAAACACTATTAAAAATATCTAAAAATTAAGTTAAAAATTAAATTATTCAAATATCATATGCTACAAAATGATAAATTATAAATTATTTAAAAATTAATTTTAAAAATATTTGTAAAGTATTAAAAAATTTGAAAACCTTTATAAAAAAATAAATAGCCGAGTTAGCCCTTTAAAAAAATAAATACTCTAATTCTGAATGTCAACTGCTACTACATTATTTTCCCCTACTATGGTTGAGAGAATGACTAAATTAACCTTATTTTAGGATTTTTTTTCCTTACATTTTTAAGAGAAAAAAATCAAAATCAACCAAATTTTTTGACGAAGGTTTTAAATTTTTTTTAATACTTTATAAATATTTTTAATTTTTATAGCGGTTGATATTTTTAATTTTATAATTTTTATTTATTTTTAGATATTTTGAATATTTTTTATTTTTTGTAATATTTTAATATTATTATTGGTATTGTTTTTTATTTTTCATGTTTTTTTATCAAATTTTATTTTTCATGTTAATTTAATATTTTTTAAATTAATATTTTTTTACCTAAAAAATCAATTTTGACATCGTATTTAACTAAAAAATTAATTTTACACCCAAGCATGGTCAAAAAATTCAATTTTGCCTCTTTGTCGTGTTATCTTCACATGTGGGACCGCCACGTCAGCATGGTTGATCACTACATCAGCACTGTGGACTGCCACGTCAAAATAGTAGGCCGTCATGTCACGGTCAACGTTGACTTACGTCAGTCAAGGGGCAAACATTGAAGTAATTCGACTGATTCAATGGTCAAATTAATGCAAAAAGAATCGATAAATTGAGACTAGTACAAAATAAAAGTAACCCTTAAGCCAATATTAACAAATATTTTCAGTTAAAAAAAACAATACAAATAAAAGATGATGAGCAAAAATTTTGTCCGCACCAATGATCATAGGAGAGTGCTCGCTTCCTACTCTCCATTGTTTACACCAACAAAGGACATGTATAAATTCTGCATGGTACATGTACAATTAGCTCTACAAATTTAAACGGTCGGTTGTACCTATTAATTATTATGACAATGAAGTTATACGAAGCATTTGAAGAATCTGAATTCCTAGTTAAAATGAGCAGAGAAGAGTCGCGAACGTTGATGCTATCAGTTGGCATCGTAATGGAGAAATTGTGTCAATTAATGGGAGGCCATTCCAATCTAAGCTAAAATATTTTGGAATTTTTAAATATCAGTTGAAATTGTAATTATTATTATTATAATAATAAACTTTAAAAAGGTAAATAATTGAAGTGATATTTTATAACCTGTCTCTACATTGAGCAGATAACTTTTATCTACTTTCTTTTCTATTTTTAATTTCACATCTCTCTGTTGCTTGGATTCAAACACGGTGAAGATCTATCAAGTCTAAGTGATAATTAATTTGATATAATTTAAGTTGGTTTCGAGTTCAATACTTTGTATATATAAATTTAAAAAAAAAATTAATCTATCACAATTAATTGTATGATGCAGATTGATCTAGATTAATTAGGATGAAACCTGGAGAGGTAAAAAAATGATGGAGATGTTTAAAAAAAGGAGGGATGGATAAGCAACCTCCCACCTGCCTCCATTATTGGGAAAAGTTGGAACTTTAACATTTACATATTATATATTATACAATGTGAAACATTATTTAACTTATTTTTGGTATAGGTGGTGGAGAGAGATTGGTAAGAAAAGATTAAAAAATAGTGTATGAAGGAGGTGATAATGTTGAATGCATGGGTGGAGTTCGTATTTATCAAAAGCTTAAACAAGTTTAGTATTAAGGAGCCAAGGATTGAGTGTTATAGGATGATAGAAAATAATAAAAAAACGATGAGCTTCACGTTTCAAAGATCTACGTGATATCATACATATCATAATTTATTGTTTATATAATATTTAATGAGTTCGATACCTGTCATTCATCTATTTTTATATTATATCCTGTGCAGGTATTTCATGTGAAAGAATTTAAGGTCAAAATGTTGTTTTAGTCATTTTATTAAGCTAAAATTTAGAATTTAGTTTTTATACTTTAATTTAATATTTTTTTGTCCCTTAATTTTTTTAGATTTCTTGCAATGCAGGTGAATGTAAACAATTAGTCAAGTTTAATTGAAATTTGAGAATATATCTAGTCGTAGACTAAAAATAATATGTAGTAAATCGAAGACAACTTAGAAGAATTCAATACTATACAAATAATTAAAATAAAATAATATTTTTTTTTAAATTGAGAAATAAAATAATATTTATACTAATATTTAAAATCTTGAGTAAGTTGGTGTTATGGGTATTATTAGTTAACGGAATAATATGTGATGTATGATTGAATCATTAGAGGCACATTTAAGGGTGACAACTTGATTTGATTTTTTTAAAAAAATTAAATTGAAATATTCATTTTTTTTTAATCTAATAAATTAAGTGATTCGATATTTTATATTTGAGTCGAGTTAAATCTTATAACTCAAATATCCAAAAAAATCGATTAACATATTGTTTTGACAAACCCTTGAGTCCATATCAATTTTTAAAATGAACAAATTAGCCTCACTCCACACAAAAAAATCAATCAAAACAAAACTTTAAATTTTCAAATAAATAAGATTTTCCTTAAATTTATAAATGAAACTAAAAATTATATAATACCAATAAATTTATAAAAAAACTTATTTAAGAATTTCTAAAAACAGATTAAAGTATGTAATGATTAATTCTCTAGTTAATCATTGCACAATAAAATTATCAAATCTAGATTATCATACTAAAGTCTCTTGTTTTTCTCTTATGTTGCTTTGAAAGATGTTTTTATATATATGCTCTATAATTTGTCTTTATAGCTTGAAATTTATCAGACTGTCAACAAAATTCTAATTTGATCTATTTAATATTTAATTCAAATCAAATATACTCGATTCGACATAAGTTTTATAAATTCAATGCAAAAAGTTTTCAAATAACATGCGAATGATAAAATAAGACTCGTCAATTCAACTAACTCAAATTTTACACTCAACTCAACTTGATCGAATACTTACTCCTAGACAAAACCTTTGTGAGACATGTGGGGCCAAAAGATAATATTTTTATTTTATGCTATCACGACATGATACGACACGCCTCACTTCTCCTAGAATGAGTTGTTCGTATCCTGACATTTATATTATAGATTTTACTTTATACATAATGTTATCGATTAGTCTAAATTGTTAACTTTCTTATTTAAGTTCCATAAAATAATTTTAAATAATCTACATTTCATTTCAAGGTATTTAAAAAATCAATAAAATAATTTAATCTAATAAAAAGTTTACATGTCATACTAAAATAGCACGATCGTTATTCGTTAGTGTATTTAATGTTTAATGCAATTTTAAGGTCTTATTTAATTGCAACTTTTCAGGTAAAGACTCATTTGAGTTGATATTTGAAGCACATATTTATTTGATTTTTTGATCATTTTGCGAGGGCCTATTTGGTATATATATTTGATAAGAAACAAAGATGAGTCAAAAGTAAATATAAAAGTCATTTAATTTCTAAGATAAGAATTGTAACATTTTATCATCAATAATTATTGGTGAGCGATAGAAAATTTATACATGGATCTTAGCGAGCAATGACAAAGAGATAAGAGCTAGGGCGAAACCAGGGTACTGACAGGGCCACGCCATAGCTCCCCATTAAAATAGGAAATTTATTCATTAGTCCCTTTAAAAATATTTTATATGATAGTACATGATAAAATTATATTTAAGCCCTTAATAGAATTCTGAATCAATTCTTCTAAAACTTGTAATATTACTAGGTAATACAATGATTAAATTAATTTTTGACTTCTATAAAAGTTTATAACTCAATTCCGGTATTTCGAGAAAATTTCTAATTTTGGTGTGGAGAATGAGTCGAATGAAATCATGGTATGGGGAACAAAGGATCTTTGGTGGCAGAAGAATTTGGACCCCGACTTATCTTCAACGTTAAAAATGAACATAGGATGACGCGTTAGATAAGGTTCAGCTTTTGCCCCAGAAAAAATGAAGGGTTGTCTACCGACTTCTATGCCCAAACATTAAAAAATACTAAATTTTAAGTTATAACCCTAAATTCTAAATCCTAAATTCTACGCCTTAAACCTTAAAAAATACATAATGCCCTAAATTCTCTAAACCCTAACCTTAAACTCTAAACTTTGAACTTTAAACCTAATTTTTAGTGTGCAGCATAAATAAGGGCACCAAAAAGAGTAGAGGATTTCTATTCGTGACTTAATCTAGAACCCCCTCTATCCTCCTAAATCTCTTTATCTTATTACGCACAAAGGCAATAATTTATACATTACCTCCTAAATGATTCTACCATTTTTTTTTTAACTTTTCATTGTTGTAGTCAGCTTTTATTTTGGGTTCAACGAGTTGAACTAGCAGGTTTGTTTCGATTTCTATGAGAGGATAGCTATAGTTGAACGGAGGAAAAGCGAAAAGAAAACAAATACAAGTACATAACTGAGCAGCTGAAGGTCTAATGAAGTACGTCTCAAAGACTTGGCCAACATTCTTCTTGCATCTAATGTACAATCGCAATAAAGCTTTCGAATGGTCCAAATCTCGAAGCTAAAGGGTACATTCTTCTTGGCCAAGGGTACTGTTGATTTGTTTCTGCATGACTTGAAACTCAATAGTGTTAAGCTCTGTCTACATTGTTGTTATTACAACTTCTAAGGTCAAATGTTATTTTTCATAATAAAACTATGCTAAATAGAAGAAAAAACACATTTTGACTTCCACCATTAAATCAAGGTTTCCCAAACAAAACATGGAAGGAGTTAAAAATACAAGGGTAAACTGCTTAAATTAGGTGGTGACACGTGTCACCATAATTAAGTGATTAATACCAAATTGATAGAATCTATAAGTAACGAGGATCAAATGTGTGATCATACAAATTTCTGTTAACTGACACGTCACCTCTCCGTTAGGTTTTAACGGTAGGTGACTTGATTGATATCACTTGAATAAACGTGGTCAAACTGGCACAATTGAAAATATAGTAGTCATATCAAAACCAACTCATAGTTAGATGGTCATTTAAGTAGTTTACCAGAAATATAATGCTTTTCTATCTTTAAAAGTAAATTTTAGAAAATATTTTGATACACATGTTAGTTTACACAAGTCTATTTATTTTAAGATTTAAAAATTTAAGGCTTAAAATTTAAGGATTACTGGTATAATTTGGAGTTTATGATTTAGTGATCAAAATCAGGGACGACGCCACGTTAATATTGGGAGAGGCTCTTGCCCCCACGCTCGATTTTTTTCACCTTTATTATTATTTTTTTTAAAAAATAGGATTAATTATGAATTTGCCCTCCATCTTCTAATATTAATGTTTTGCCCCCACCCAAAATTTTAGCTCCATCCCATATCAAAATTTATGATTTTAGTGTTTTTAGGTTTTATGACCTAAATAAAAAAAATGTGTAACATTTATCGACAATTTGTGCATCAAAATATAACTTCCTCGTGTATTTAGACTTTTATTATTTTAAACATATATTTTTGAACAATCAATTACTTACTGTATATTTTCATGGCAATGCCTAATAGTTACAGATGTTCAAATTTGCATCTATTCTTTTATAAAGCGGAACGTTTTTTTTTCCCCTTAGTAATAATAATAACTCTGAAATAATATTTAGTGGGCCGAAATATGGGAATAAGCCTAAGTATAGACTCTAGATGGCGTAAATGTTGGACTAAGGACTAAAGTTTAATTAGAAGAAACAAAATATATAGACATGCCAAGATGGTGGCCCAATTAATTAATCTAGTAATACATAACTTTCTTTTTTTTAAAAGGTTTTATAATAAATAAATATTTAAATTATTTATTTTTTATTTTAAGTGTAATAGAAATGTATAATTTAAATATTTATTTTATACGTATATATTACAATTTAATATATTTTTTGTGTTTACATTTTAGTATTATACTTATATAACTATAAACTTATTTTTTTATGAGAATTATAAATTTAATTTTTATGTAACATAAAACTAAAATAAAAGTGATAAACTACTTGAATAATCACTTAACTATGAGAAGATTTTTTTGACCATTAATTTTTTTCAAATTTTAAATTTGATCACTTAACTATTTAAATGATATTAATTAAATCGTTTGACATTAAGAGTTAATAGAAATATTGACATGATGGAAAAATAAATTTACATAATTACACGTTTAATCCCCATTCTTTTGAATATTTAATTTTTTAATTTAATAAAATTTAAGATTACATTTAGTCCTGCAATGCTTCCGACGCAAAACTAGAGGGTAAGTTGTGAACCTGCACCCAAAAATGGGCAAAGAAATCTCATCATCATCAAGGTTATCTCCTATAGCTAATTGATTTTAAGATCCACTAATTAGTCAAGTAACTAAAAATGTTCATGTTGTCCCATTTTGTATGAGTTTAAATCTCGGTATTTGCATTGATAATGTAATATCTCTCTACTTAATAAAAAAGACCAAGGGCCTATGTTGCCTGTAGAGAGATAGTAACGTTCATTCCATTGCCCAAAAATTAAAGAAAAATTCTGACCAGACAAAGCTCATAGTGTTAGAATGTAGCTAGTAGAAAATTACATGTAATTAGTTAGTTAGAATTTGTTAGTATTGTTGGATCAGTTGTTAACCACTTAGGGTTCTCGGGCCAGTTAAAAAATTTCTGGTATTGGGCTATATAAGCCACTTAAATGTAACGGACCACATACACTCTTTTAAATCATTTTATCGTGAAAATCCGATTCAGTTTCCTATATTAGTTTACGGATTTATATCTAATACACTGGTGGTGAAATTTTTTAATTTCTACAAGCGTCTTAGTTTTAGGGTTTATGGACTCAGTTTAGGGGTTTAAGTGTAGGGGTTTAGAATTTAGGGATAATGGTTAGGATTTAGGGGTTTAGGGTTAGGGTTTAGGGTTAAGGTTAAGGTTTTAAGCTAATATGATGAGGATTTAGATTTTAACCTATAAACCCTAAATTCTAACCCTAAACTCTAAATTCTATTCACAATTACTAAATTTTAAACTACTAAACCTACATCCTAAATTGAGTCCCTAAACCCTAAAACTAAAACACTTGTAAAAACTAAAAATTTCTACCACCAATATATCAAATAATCATCCTTAATTTATTTCACTTAATATTAATCTAATATAAATCCCTAACCATCATTCACCTCTTTTCTTACACTCCACCGTCGGTCATCTACTCCGACCACCACATGTACCATTCTCACATGGTATTATTCGCCAAAGTTTTGGCGACTTTTTTCTTCCGCTGCTTCCATTCGTATCTGCTCTTTCCAAAACCTTCCTTTGTCATTCGTTTCGAGATTTTCTTCTCTGTCACTTCACTTTCCTTCATCTGTTGCATCTGTCTTTCTCATTCTCTCTAGTTCATTATTCACAGAAATCGTCTTAATTTGCTAATCAACGTGGGCTTTTCACTAGTGGTCAACGATTGACGTTGGTCGTTGCCTTGTACGAAGTCATCAGATCATCACCAGCATCTTTAGATATGAAATCATTGTCGACGTCACCACCAAGATGCTCTTTCATGCCTTTGTTGACTGCATATTTACACTCATTTTCTCATTCGTTGTTGCTCACAATATTTGAAATTTCAGAGTAACAGGTGCTTAATACTTTATTTGCTTCTAATTTGTTGCATGGAACTGAGTGATTTTCATCACAATCTTTGATGAGATATAATCTTGGTTTTTTACCGATTTACTTGGTTGATAATTCGCATTGCTTCAATTTGCTATGCGATTAAGGTTGTTGATTGAGATCAAAACTAGCATACATCAGTCTTACTCATGTTGAGAGAGCAATATTGAGCGGTTCAATTAGTGAAAATTTGAAGTGTTGTTTAGTTCACTGACTACCAGCTCACAATCCAACTTATTCAACTAGTCAACTCATGGATTCAACTCCTTGAGGAAGGTTGAAGAAGTTTATAAAAGTTAGAAAGCAGGGTGGATGTTAGAATGTAGTTAATAGAAAATTACATGTAATTACTTATTTGTTAGTATTGTTGGACCAGTTGTTAACTCGTTAGGGTTGTTGTGTTAGTTAACAAATTTCTAGTATTAGGCTATATAAGCCAGTCTAGGCCACATGCACACTTTTGAGTTATTTTGTCTTTAGTAAAAATCTAATTCGGTTTCCTATATTGGTTTATTTCTCTTAAGCTTAATCTAATTTAAATCTCTAACTAGGGGCGATAATGAGTAGGCTCGGCTCAGCTTGAAAATAATATTAGTGGGTTTGTAACGACCTGAATTTCAGAGTCAACGACGGGGAGTTGACCCGGGTCTTGGGCCGCCATGTTGGGCTGGATGTTCGAATTTTGTTGGGCCGTGAAGGACTCCACAAAAGTTCTAGTATGCTGCCATGTGTTGATGGACTTGGATGTTGGGTTTGTAGGTAGATGAAGAAGGTGTAATGAAGGGAAATAGGGTAAATTGCCCCTTAAGGGAAACAAAGGCTGATGCCTATTTATTTTCTACATTTTTGAAGGATGGTGAAGCCATCCTTGTCTCCCATCTCATTTTCTATCTTCTTCCCCTCCAAAACACCCACCCCAATTCAAAGATAAAGTTGGAAACTTGATGTTGTTGAGTGGGAATCCCGAATTGGTTAGCCAAGGGAAGTTTACCAGCAACCTAAGATCTATGTTTCAAGGTAAATATCTCTAGAGCTTGTGGATTTTGAGTTTGAAGCTTGGATCAAGCAAAAAAGGTGTAAGAAGCTAGTAGAGTGCCTCATTCGAGTTTTGTTTGCTAAGGTCAGTACATCTCTGACTCCTACTTTTCTTGAGAATCATAAAGTGGTTTCTTTGCTTGATGTTATGGTGTTTGATTTCAAGTTGGGTGTTTAAATTTGTTTAGAATCTTATAAATGGTGAAATTCGGATAAAATGTTAATAAGGCGTAAAAAGGGTAGCAAATCACTCTAATCAACTCCCATAAGATGTAGGATTAAGTTAAGGGGTTAAAGGTTACGTTTTGGGGGCTTGGGAAGTGATTTCTCGAGCCTTGGAAGCTATTTTTGGGCTTCGGTACGAGGGGATCCCATATCGATACCCAGTGTTATTTTTGATGAACGAAGGTAAAATTAAATGGGTGTATCAGTACCCAGAGAGGTGTATCGATACTCGACGGTGGGTATCGATACCCATTAAGCAATCTGCCTAAAAATTACGTTTTGAGTTCGGATGGCTTATAATTCGAGGGGTAGGGCCCAATGGGCCTCTAATGTGATAAAATGAATAGTAAAACTGAGAAACCGAGTTTTAATCCTCATGTATGAGAGTATCGTGAAATAGCTTGGTAAATAATGACTTGATATAAATGAGATGGTTAGTGTTATGCCTTGGGGGCATTTGTGATGGCTTGGCTTGGTGCCACTTACCTCTTAGGGAGGTGTATGAATTCTCGGGGAACATGTTTTATCTTATATTTATTGTAAAGGAATCCGAATGTCTTAGTTCCAGTACTATGATACTTATATAAGGGGATGTATACTTCGGGCTGAGTGATCAAGTACATCAGACGTACCCACTGGTTAAGTGATCTGGGTACGGTTAGAAGCCTATATGTGGCTATGGTGATCCATATAAAGTAATAAACTTGATGGGCTGAGTGAGCTCGAGTAACCTGATTGGCTGAGTGACCTCATGTAAAGACTACTTATGGCTAATGTGATCCAAGTATGCCTCAGACGTATACGTGGCTATGGTGATTCGAATATGGTCTATTGACCCAATGGCTGTGTGAGCACAGGTAACCCAACGGCTATGTGAGCACGGGTAAAGTAGGGCTTCGTTCTCTATTATGTGGATGATGTATGGATGCTTGTATGTATGTTGTATGGATGCTTGTATGTATGTTGTATGGATGCTATAGATGTTAGCTTATGAACCCTATGGCTGAGTGATCAGGGTATAACATGTATTAACTCGATGGGCAAAGTGAGCTTGAGTAACTCGATAGGTTATGTGACCTCGAGGATGGTAAGGCTTTGTGGAATCATGTAAGATTTGTTATAGAGTAAATGATACCTTGTGATAGGTGAATTATGAACTCTAGCTAGGGTATACTAGAAGATGATCTTGAGATAATGAAGCCTTAACTTTGCTCTCTAAGCTATTTTATCTTGCATGCTTATTTTATGATATTCACGAATTGTGGTAGAGTAGAATATATCACTGAGCTTTGTTAGCTTATCGTGCGGATATGTGGTTTTTTTGTACGTAGGTTGATAGGTTGCCTTTGGAGGAGCTCATCACCGAGGATTTCTTAGCACCGTGGTTGCTTTAGAGTACAATTATTTTAGTTTGGGCTAATGTATTCATAGGGCCTTAACACTGTCGAATTTGTAACTCTAACTAGCATTGTAAATTGTCAAATAAATATTTCTTATTCTCAAATGAAATAAATTAAAGTGTAGTAAAGAGAAGAAGGGTCGATCCTCAGGAACTAAGGAATTTCCAATATTGAATTGCATTGATCCTGATCTAGTGAAAAAGAAAGAAAAATGGGAGGATTAAAGTTCAAGAATGAGAATGGTAAAATTAAATAAGAGTAATTTATAGGAATGACTAAAATAAAAAAAGTAATAGTTTAAAAATAATGATGGTAGAAATATAGCCTCAAGCTTCGCTCTGCCTCAATTCTTTTTAATCATTGAAATATATTTTACTTCGGGATTCATGCCGGTTATAGTCTACAAGCCACAACCCTTGTAACTTACTCTTCTCTTCGGTAAACCGATATTTCTAAGCCTATCTTCAGAATTCAGTCTCTGCTGGACTAACCACGTCTATCATCGTTAGCACCAATACATCTTTAAGTGCTGGAAAAGCCTAACTCAAATTATGTTGTTTCAACGAGAATCGAACTCGATCTCAATTTCCCTTAGCGGACCGCCGCTAAGTGTGTTCACGGGAAGTCGAATTTGCTATCAGTCGATTCTTTCTCCCAACGGTAAATTAGAACAACATTCAAACCAACAAGCTCTTTTTGAAATGAAAGTGTTAAGATTTTTAAAGGAAAGGCCAATTGACAATCCAAGTTTTCAGAAAATTGAGAATGATATACAAAGATATTAAGTGCTTTTCAATTCTCACAGAAGGAATTGAGTCATCGCTAGGCCATCGACTAATAGAAAGTTTAGCTAAGCATGATAGAAATCATACTTAGCATTTTTAGAAAACAAAGTAAAAGCTTAAATTAAAAACAAAAGTTGAAAATAAACTCGAGAGAACTTTTATAAAACGGAAGAAAGAAAATGGAAAGATGATATATCCTAAGCTTTACCCCAAATGGGTATTTATAATCTTCTAAAAACCCTAAAGATGAAAATAAATTCAAAATAAAAAGATAAATCCTAAAGATGATAACATCCTAAAGATAAATAGTTTCAAAGTATTTTAAATTCAAACTAAATCCAAGATAATTTCGTGCATCATCCTTCCAAAAACTGCTAACTAGACCGTTTTCTAAAAGGCGATGCTGACTGGACTGCTCGGATCTACCACATCGACAAAACGTCATGCCCCACGCCGTGCCCATGTCTTCAACTACGATGGAATAATAAAAAAATGCAGAAAACGCCTCTCTTGCTGCTTGTTCTGGAAAATAGATTCTTGCACCGAAAATGAGCAAAACAGAATCAAATCAGCAGTAATAATTGATAACAAGGAAGAATCAACAAGAAAATATATTCAATTTATAACACCCATCAAACTCTATTTGAATTATTATTTTGATATCCGGTGTTTTAAACTTTTGAGCTCTTGATTTGTAAACTTAACTTTAATATTTATTTACCTTTCAGGATTTATGGATGATTAATGCTTTTAATTGATGGCTAAACTTATGGTTTTAAATTGGAAATTTGATGGGTCAATTTTGGTGGTGAAAAAACACTCGCATCCGTGTTGTGAATTGTTATTAAAATTTGGCTTAATAGCTCGAAATTTTAGGATCGATTTCGAAGTGGCAGTTTGATCTCAACTCAGCTTGGCTCGTGGCTTGAGCTCTACTCACGGCTTTCCTCAAATTGCTTTTAAATATTTTTATTAAAATTTTAAAAAAATAACATGTGAAAACCTGTTTAAGAAAAGATTAAACAAATACTTGTAGTCGTCATCTATAAAATAAAATCATCTATCATTTCATAAGAAAATATAAAGATTAATTATATAAAAAATAATATAATTCAAAATAAAAATAACATAAAATTTAAAAAAAGAATAAAAATTCCAATGGTCAACAATCAATTTATATATATATATATATATATATATATATATGGGATGAGATCCGGTTACACAGTGTAAAAGTTTTTAAGTTTTATATGTTTTGGATCGTTGGATGGGTGAAATGGATGGATGAGATTAATAGTAAAATATGTGAAGATTATCACATTATATGAGTTTGGATCCAAAAACGTAAAACTTAAAAATTAATCCTAAAAATATATATATATAAATACTTTTATACCTTTTTTATCCTAATGGTAATAAATATAAGATTATTTGCTTATCTTTTTTTACAAGTGACATTTTGACATTTTCCTTGTTAATCTCATCCATCCATTTACCTTTTTATATAATATATATATGGATGAGATTAAGATTATCACATGGAAAATACTTTAATCCCAACCAACCATTTCCCCATCTAACGATCCAAAAAACGTGTAAAACTTAAAAACTTTTATATTGTGTAAGTGGATCCTAACACTATATATATATATATATATATATATATATCAAATACTTTTATACCTTTTTTGGACCGTTGGATGATGGTAATAAATGACTAAGATTATTTCCTTATCTTTTTTTTACAAGTGACATTCTTGACATTTTCCACTGTTAATCTCATCCATCCATTTACCTTTATCTAACGGTCCAAAAAAGGTGTAAAACTTTTAAGTTTTACACAGTGTACGAGGATCTTATCTCATATATATATATATAATTTGCTTTAGTGGTTTTTACCTAATTTGCTTTATTACTTTTCCTTTTCTAAGCATATTGCTTTAATGCATATTGTCACAACCCAAATTCCTTGGTCCGAGACAGTGGCATTCCAAAATATTCAACAAAGCGAAGAATTTCAACGAAAATTTTCACAAGTTCAACAAAGCATACAAGAATCAAAGCACAAAAATAAGCAAGGGAAAATATAACCAATACTCTACCCCTCACTTGAGATGTATTGTCCCAATACGAAAATTAAAGTTCAAGAGAAGGAATAGAGATACTCCCCGTGTTTAGTGATGACCGCAACCGCAGCTACAACCGCGACGAGAAGCACTTGGGCGAAGATAAGAGAGGATCTCGGCAAAGTTTGCTTCGATGGTGTTTATGTGGCCATGCACCTCATTGAGCTGGGTTTTTACATCCGACCATGGACTATTGGGCGCCTGCGGTGGTACATTTCTCCAAATATAAACGCGCTCAGCTCTGGGGGGTCATGGTGCTGAGAGGTACAAAGTATGGTCGGTAGGAGTTCCGGCTAGTAGTCCCGCTAATCCAAGCAATGCTCATCTAAGGCATCCATAGAAAAAGCGTAAGTAAAATGAGTAATATCAAGTGGATGCAAAAAGACGAGAAGCAAGATGAGTAATGTAAGGGCCAAGAATAAGATGACGGTTAGATCGTATAACGGTCATGAAGGCTTGGGCGAACCAATAACCTAAGTTAACCTTCCGACCGGTTACCATACACCAAAGGAAGAAAAGTTCACCCTTGCTCAAAGAAGAAGAATCGTTTCTTCCCGAGTAATTGTAAGCCAAGAATCGGTGTATGTAACGAAGAGTCAGATCATGTGGAGTGCCTTCATTGTTCGTGGGTTGAATTGTAAGTCCACCGAACCGGCGAGTGTTGCGTAAGCTACGTTTGTGTCGAAATCCTGCGGCATCTCAAGAAAAGTAGTTAAATAATCAAATTCTGTGACATCCGTCACGAAACCCATGGCATGATTAAAATAAAAAATAGACATACAGAAGTATTGTGCGCACAAACGAAAAGACACTACATCCGGGGATTGCACATTAATTAACCGTTGCTGAAAAAATTGGAAAGTGGCATAAAATTCAAAAACTAACTCATAAAATGTTCCACATTTAATTTTAGAGTATAGAGACCAACCAATTGTAGCAAAGTATGACTCCACCGATTTCCATAAATGTAATGTATCTAATGTTTGAACTGGAATGTACTTACAAACACGAAAAGGGCGATGGCAGCCTGCTTCGAACCGGATGAGTTCCTCGTTTTTGAACTGAAGAAACCCTTGCAAGTGTTCCTCGGCTGGCACAGCATAATGTCAGCCTCGACGGTTTCATTTGAGATTCTCAGTTTGCGGTGGTGGGCTGTCGGGAGGCACCCAATAATTCCCTGTACTCGACTCGAATGTGGGTGAAACAGGCTGTTCAGAATTTAGATGTGAAGGGGACGCAGATTCAGGTTGTGCCGTGGATTGCCCCGTTGGTGAAAATCTGGTAGCGATATCCTCTGTGTAACCGAAAGTAGGATGGTACATTAGTAAGGGCAAAACTGAAACAGGTTCGGAACTTATCTCAACGAATTGATCCGTGGTAGCCGAGTGCATTAAGTGAGGGGGCACGATAGTTTGCATAGGGTCGAAGGAAGAGGAGTCGACCGTGGGCATCGACTGAAAAGTGGGTGGCGATGAATGCAGCCGTGAGTTGCTCGGTTTAGCGGCAGTAGAGTGGCGAGGAAGGTGCCCGTGTGATGAGGGGATGTCGATGGCTCATCGTGAATGAAGGAATGTGGCGATCGACCTCGGCCGTGTCTTTGGCGGGGAGCGGGTGGTGGATCAGTGGGCTCAGAACCGCTGGGCACTTCGACAAACGTCGGAGCCGTAAACCGCCACCGTCTGCCGAGGTTTACTGGCGTCATAGAGTTACGAGCCTCTTGGTTTCTTGTTCGGAGCATTATGGTTATGCGGGGTTGTGGTGAGGACAGTGTGAGAGTGTAAACGGCAAGAGACGGCACGGTAGGGTGACCGAAAATGGCGAGACGCCGCACGGCTAGGAGATGCGAGTTGCAGTTATTTTGCTTTGGCAAAAGAGGATAAATGGGGGGAGGGTTACCTATCTGGAAAGGTTTCAAAGTGGGTGGGGTTTTAATTGGTGCGTGGGGTGAATAAAGGATAAGGGTGAGTTTTGTAGATAAAAGACGAACTGGGCCCCACCAATTATGTAATGGGCGGCAAAAAGGTTTGTGGAATGCTAACATGCACTATTTCATGGGTTGGGGAAGCGCTAACATGCACCGTTTAATAAAACGGTGCGCACGAGAATTTAAAGATCATCCCAGCCACGGTTCGTGAATCCTATGCTGTTCAAGGAGCGAATATTTGTCATATTCGATAAAAAAATGTCGTGTCCGAGTCTAATTAACTTCGATTCAAAAAATACTTGGGTACCTAAAAATTATAAGAAAAATAAAGTTATCAAGAATAAGCAATAAAAATGAAAAAATAAAATTAAATAAAGCAAACAAAAATACAAAATGAGTTGCCTCCCATTAAAGCATTTTGTTTAACGTCGTTTAGCTCAACGACCTGATTCAGACTACAGGTTCCTCCAAAATGATGTCTTCAATCTCACAGGCTTGATGGTTCTCGTAGTACGGCTTCAACCGTTGGCCATTCACATTAAAACAAGTGCTTGAATCATCTTGAACTTCGACTGCGCCATAAGAAAATACTTGAGTTACCGTGAAAGGTCCTAGCCAAAATTTTAAATCTCGAGTTAAAAAGTAGAACCTTCTTCCCAATAGAAAAAGATTTAAAGAAAATTCGTTGATCGTAAAATTCTTTTGTTTTATCTTGGTATATTCGGGTACTATCGTAGGCGTTTCTACGAATTTTTTCAAGTTCTTGAAGGCGAAGCTTCCTTGTCTCGCCTATTGCATCCATCTCTATATTGCATTCCTTAACCGCCCAATAAGCTTTATGTTCTAACTCAACTGAAAAATGGCACGGCTTACCAAAAACTAGGCAGTTTGGGGACATATCGATGAGACCTTTGTATGCGGTTTGATATGCCCACAAGGCATCGATCAACTTCAAACTCCAATCCTTGCGATTCGGCTTGACTATTTTTCGAGAATAACTTTAATTTCTCGATTTGATATTTTTGCTTGACCATTCGTCTGAGGATGGTAAGCCGTGGCGATTCTCTGTGTTACTCCATATTTCTTCATGAGTGCTTCAATTATGCGATTGACAAAATGCTTCACTCGATCGCTTATTATTGCTCGTGGCATGCCAAACCTGGAAAAAATAAAATTCTTTAGAAATTCAACAGTAGTTTTGGCATCATTATTTTGGGTAGCTCTAGCTTCTACCCGTTTTGATACGTAATCGACAACAAGTATAATGTAACAGTTGCCAAAGGAAGAGACAAATGGTCTCATGTATCGATTCCTCACACATCAAAGATCTTGCATATATGAACCGGATTTAGAGGCATCTCGTTCCTTTGACTTAGATTACCTGCGGTGCTGACATTTTTTACAAGATTTGCAAAACATATATGTATCACGAAAAATGTTAGGAAAAAAATCCACATTCAAGAATCTTACGAGCAGACCGCTTTGGCCCAAAATGGCCTTCTCAAGAATAAGAATGGCAAAAATAGAGTATAGATTTTACCTCGCTTTCGTCAACACACTGCCGGATTACCTGATCCGAGCAATGTTTCCAAAGATATAGATCATCCTAGATGTAGAATCGAGACTCGCGTTTTATTCCGTTTACTTCGGCTCGTGGCATATCCGATGGTAATACCCAGTGGCTAAATAATTAACCAGATCTGCATACCGTGGGATAGTTTTTTGCACCAGCATCAAGCTTTCCTCAGGGAACTCTTCATAAATCAACGCGTCGTTATTGGAGAGGGAAAGTAGGCTGAGATGATCGGCCACCAGGTTCTCGCTTCCTTTCTTGTCTTTGATTTCTAGATTGAACTCTTGTAAGAGTAAAATCCATCGGATTAGGCGCGGTTTTGCTTCCTTTTTGCTCATTAAATACTTCAAAGCTGCATGATCAGAGAAAACAATTATTTTAGTGTCAAGAAGGTATGAACGAAATTTTTATAAAGTAAAAATAATAGCAAAAAGTTCTTTTTCGATAGTCGAATAGTTTTGTTGGGCCGCATCTAGTGTTTTTGATGGGTAGGCTATAACGTGGGGCTCTTTGCCGATACTTTGTCCTAGAACGGCTTGAACACTCTAATTGTTCGCATCACACATTAATTAAAAGGGATAGTCCTAATTGGAAGGTTGAACGATAGGTGCTGAAACAAGCTCCTTCTTAAGGACATTGAAGAGATCCTTGTATTTTTGGTCGAAGTCAAAGGCTCGGTCTTTTTGTAACAAGTTGCAAAGCGACTTCACCACTTTTGAGAAATCCTTAATGAACCTGCGGTAAAACCCTGTATGACTAAGAAAAGAGCAAACTTCCCTCACAGCTGTGAGATACGAGAGTGAGTGTATTACGTAAGTTTGGCCTTATCGACCGATATACCATTAGAAGAAACAATATGACCAAGAATCAAAACTTTATCGACCATAAATTGGCATTTTTCATAATTAAGTACAAGGTTGTACTTGAGGCATCGTTTTAACACATTGGTTAAGTTCAAGAGACACTCACCAAAAGAATTATTGTATACCATGAAATCGTCCATGAAGACTTTAATTTCCTTTTCGATGTAGTTGGAGAATATACTTAGCATATAGATCTGAAAAGTGTCAGGCATATTATAGAGACCGAAGGGCATTCGTCGGTAGGCAAAGGTACCTAAGGGGCATGTGAAAATGGTTTTTTCTTAGTCCTCTGGCGCCACTAGGATCTTGAAGAAACCTGGAAAGCCATCAAGGCAACAATAGTAAGATTTACCAGCCAATCGTTCTACCATTTGATTTATAAAGGAAGTGGAAAGTGATATTTTCGATTCAATGAGTTTAACTTCCTGTAGTTAACATAGACTCTCAATTCGTTTTGAACTCGTGTATAGAAAAGTTCACCTTCAGAATTCTCAATGACCGTGACTTCGATTTTCTTTGGGACCACATGGACTGGACTTACCCAACTACTTTCGGATATTAAGTAAATCATATCGGCATCTAAGAGTTTTTGAATCTATTTTTTACCACCTCCATTATCGGAGGATTAAGCGCCTATGGCCCTCTCGGGATGGTTTTGCACCTTATTCAATCTTTATCTTGTACATACATGTCGATGGACTAAGCCCCTTGATGTCAGCTATGGTCCATCCGATTGCCTCCTTATAAGCTCGCAAAACCGTGACTAAATCTTCTTCTTCCTCCCTTGAAAGCTTATTTGAGATTATAACTGGTAAGGTGGTGTTGTCTCCTAAAAATATGTATTTTAGGTGCTCCGTTAGCTGTTTTAACTCGATCTTAGGTGCTTGAAAAAGAGAAGGCAGAATTTTAGTCTCATATGGAGTTATGCGCAATTTTGGATAAATAGAAGAGATATTTTTTAACTCTTTGTTCGCCTTGTCCCCATCCTTTAGTTCCCTGCACAAATTATCATATAAGTTAGTTTCGAAAAAATCATCTACCAAGGGCTCAATAACATCGATGAAACTAATGTTTTCCAAGGTATCTGGATACTTCATCGCTTTGTAGACATTGAATTTAACAACTTCATTTTTGAATTCTATGGTAAGAATTCCACTCCTTACGTCAATCTTGGTATGTGTCGTGCTTAAAAAGGGTCGCCCAAGTAAAATCTCGAAGAAGGCATTGGTGCGTTCATCTTCCATGTTGATGACATAAAAATCTATGGGTAAAATTAAGTAATTCACCTTGATAAAGACATTTTCAAGAACTCTTACCGGATAAACAACGGATCTATCGGCGAGCTGAATTGTCACACCTGTCTCCTTCAAAGGCTCATCACTAAGTAAGTTATAAATAGAAAGCGGCATAACATTAATAGAAGTATCAAGATCACACATAGCTCGATTTATACCTATCTTATCGATTTTACAAAGAAATTAAGAACATACTTTGGTTCTTGTATTGGAGTAAGAGAATGCCCAGAGATAGGCCACATATGTGACAGAGTTACTGACCGAGCCTGCTGAAGACAACCCAGATTGTATTGAGGTGTACGAGTCCACAACAAGTGACTGTGGATGTGGCAAGGCTAAGTTCGCACCAAAAAACAAGGCGAGCAAGAAGTTGAAGTGCTACTTCTGTGATGATTCTCATCTGATAAGGGGATGTCCCGAGAAGAATAGCCTTGCTGCCATCATCAAGAGAGAAGATGAGCCAGAAAGAGGAGTGGCCAGACTTGGCGCAATTGTAAGTGTCAATAAGCCAAGGAAGATCTGTGGTGCGACTACGAATATTAAAGTAGTCAAGCCAAGGTCGATACCCGGTGCTATAGCGAATGAGAAAGTCGACAAGCCGAGGGTGAAGAGAAAACAATTGGAGTGCTACCAGTGTAAGGGCCCTCACAAGTTATGAAAATGCCCGTTGAGTTTTGCCAAGGCCAAGGGAGACTGAGAGCATGATGGGTTGAACATGCCCAAGAAGGCTACGAAAGAGCTTGTTGAGGGTGTTCAGGTAAAGAACATTTCTTCAGAGCCCACATCTGTAATAAGGTCAAATGGGAGATGAGCTGAAGAAGGACATAGCGATCATTGAGACACCACCCATGGGCAAGGTAGAAAAGAAGTGGAGGGCTTCAAGGAAGAAGCGCCAACGCAAGAAGCGTGCACCAAAATTCAAGTTAGAAGGGCGAATCCAACAAAGGGCATCAGACTTCGTAGAAGAAGGGCCGATGCAAAATAGTAAAAAAAACTTCAATAGATGAGGTACAATACAAAGGGGGCCAGACTTCAATGAGAAAGAAGGGCTAACCCATTTTAGAGTAAATAAAACCGAGAGAAAGGTACGTCTTAAACATAATTATAGTGTTTTTGAGTTTTATTTGTCGCCTTTGTTGAGTATAGGTCGAGTGAGACCTAACCTTTAGTGAGGGGAGATGAAGCTTGGAAGGGACATTTCAGAGTTCTAAAAAGCCAAACTGATAGGCTGATGAGTCAGAGAGTTCGTCCGGTGTTCAATGTGGTGACACCCAAGACTTTATCGTAGGACCAAGAGTGTCCAAGTCGAGGTACATCAAGCCTAGTGGGAGAAGTCTCCCTTGATAGAGATGTACCCAAAGGCGTCTTAGCACGCGACATCACTTAGCGAAAATGGTCAAAGTGAGCAGTCCTTATGGGCGACACGAGCAAGCCGAGACATCAAGAAGCCACGAAGATGATGTGAAGAGTGGTGCAAAGGATCGAAGAGTTCTATGAAGGTAAGAGCCGAGGCGAGCAGTTCATATGGGGGAACCGCGCCAAGCCGAAGCAACGAGTAGCAGCATCCAAGGGGGCCCTATCCAGGATCGTTCTAGTGAAGCGACGAGGGCGTCGCTAAGTTCGGTGAGGGAGAATGTCACGGCCTAAATTCCTTGGTCCGAGACAGTGGCGCAAGCATCTGACGGAGAGGTTCCATGCAGGACATCGAGCTTGCCAAGGCCACCAGACTTGGCCCAACATTTGGAGAATTCTAGAGAGCCCAATCACATTGGCTATTCAGAAATGGCAGGAGACAATAATGATATTGTGGGAGAATCTTCCCATATCAAGCGTGACCAACTATCCGATGAAAGATACTTTCTAATTGATATAATTAGGTAGGATTTGATATTCTTTCCTAGAATAGTGTATCTTGTAAAGGTTTGGGCTAATCCTGGCCATCCGTGTAAATCGATCTGGACCATTGGTTGAGAGGGAGCTCAACTATAAATAAAGAGATTCCTCACTTATTTGTATCATCCCATTCCATTCATTCTCACTTTGAGAAGAGTAATAGCACTCTGAGGCATTTACTCTAGTTTCTCTTGTCCATTTCAGTTATTCTTTGTTCTTAAGCTCTTTGTGCTTGTTACCTCTCATAGTGGCTAAGAGTAGACACCTTGGAGTTTGAAGCTTCCGCATCCGTTGAATCCTTGAAGGCTTGTCCGAGCCTTTGGAAAGCAGGAGTACTCGTAAGGCGTGGTTAAGGCTTACTTAGGCACAGAATCGACCAAGTAGCGTCACTGGGTGCCTAAGGCCGTATGTTCCCGAGCTGTGAGACTCTAGGGGCGTGACAATATGTAATGTATATATATAATTATTTCAAGCCTATTCACGAGCTTTTCAAACCGAGCTTGGATTAGCTCAGTTGGTTAAGGTCTCAAGTCGAGCTCGAGTAGCTTGCGAGCCAGTCAGGCTTATTATCACCTCTATCTTTAATCATTGTTCACCTCCTTTCTTGCACTCCACCGTCGGTCATCTACTCTGACCACCACATGGCATCATTCTCACACATAGTTAATCTTGCAAGCCATTAGAACATCATATTAACATCAATTAAGGGTCTTCCTCTTTCTCTCTTCTCCCTCAATAGAAAGGTTTTGGAAATTCGCCTCCATGTAATTGGACTTAAGAAAAAATTGAAATCAGACAAAGAGAAACAACATAAATCCTTAACACAAAAAGATGAATAACCTGCACGACAAAAGAAAAAGCTCGCACTTAAGAAATCCTCAACTAGATAGATCAAAGCGAGCGAGGCACGACCAATAAACAAAGTCAGTTTAAAATGAATATTTTAAATTAATAAAATAGAAATAAAATATATTACTATATGAATTCAAATCATAAGCCTCACCACTACAATTAATGTCAAATTAAAGATTTCATATCAATTATAAATTATTTTTCACTCCATTAGTTTATTGACATCAATTTCTTGTGGTCTAATATAGTTACTAGATTTTTTTATATGTTGTTGACTATATGATTTAATAAAAAAAATAGATGTCATTATGTTGTTGATTTATCTCTGTTTTGGGATCTTTAACCGAATATTGATGGATGTTCGCAATCACTGAAGATAAGTTGCTATTGAATTGCGGTGATGTCAGCTTGTCCACGAGTCATTTTTTGTTATATGCATTTTTATGCTTATGTTGATGGTGTTTATCCTTCATCGTACAAAATTTTGTTTGTTTGTATCTATCATTTGTCGAAGTTGTTTGGTTGGGTTTTTTAAGCCTTTTATGTATTTGATCCTATTTTATTTAAGTGGTTAATTTTTGCGCTATGATGATTTTAGGGGAAATATTTTAATTAATCTATTACTATTTTGTAGATTATTCTTGGAATTTTAAGGTATTTCATCTTTATTAAATAAAGGCTTAATGGTTTATTAAGCCCCTAAACTTTTGAAAAAAATAATTAAGCCCCTGAACTTTTTTTTCACCCTATTAAGCCCTTGAATCAAAAAATTTAATCAATAAAGCCCTTTGATCAATTTTGACCATTAAATCTTGACAATTTTTTTCTTTGGATATTACCGGTACATGATACACTACATTTATATCATGTTGCATTTACAATTTTTTTCAAAAAATATTTTTTTATAAATTTTATAAGCCTTTTAGAATTTTTAAAACTTTTAAAGAATTCTTTAAAAAAATTTATAAAAAAGTCAAGTGGAAACACTGTGACACAACGCACTGCACCAACATATCCAGAAAAATTGTCAAGATTTAATAGTAAAAATTGGTCAAAGGGCTTAATTGATCAAATTTCTTGATTTAAGGGCTTAATTAGGTGCAAAAAAGTTTGGGGGCTTAATTGATTTGTTGTCAAAAGTTTAAGGGCTTTTTACACTCTTAAACCTTAAATAAAACTAGTGGCTATCCATTTTAATGTGTTATTTGAGTTTATACTAACAGACAAAACAATTCAATTCATGTATAATTTGATTTTGTGTTTCTATCATGAAATGTGAACAATTGATTGTATGAAACAATAATTTTGTTTGGTTTACTTGTTCTGTTAGGACATTTTCAGGGTTTTATAAGTTTTGGTGTGTGTTTCAGAGAGTTATTTGTGATAGTTGTGTTGCTAAGGTATGTTCAATGACTCTTGAATTGATGATGAAGATGATGATAGGAAGACAAATGTGAAGAAAAGAGAGAATTATGGATTAAATTAATAGAATATTGAAATATCGGGGGTTATTTTTTAGCCCTATGACTAAATTTAAAAATATAAAAATTGAGGACTAAAATTTTCATTATACAAGTTATATTAATTGCCACCTCATTTTTTGTTAAATTTTAACGACAAAAGACCAATTTTTTAGTTATTTAAAGTCATATGACCACTTTATAATTTTTTTCATAGTTGAGAGATTTAACAAAAAATATCTTATAGTTAGAGAACTATTTATGTATTTTATCGAAAAAGTATTTGTACAATGGTTTGAAATTATGCTAAAACAAAATAGTCAAATATTATTAAAATAAAAAATTTAGAAAAATTTTATCTCATGTCAATTAAATCTTGTTTCCAATTTTCCGAAAATAATTTTAACGAAAATATTAAAACATCATTTTTTGAATAAATGGTTGAATTTTATTTATCTAAAAACAAATTTACTGTTACAAACAACAAACAACTACGGAATCTAGCAGATTCCCCACTGTCTGCAAATAAAAAAATTTACATCATCTCTTAATTTATACATTTGTTCTGTGGTGTGTATCCTGCACAGTATTCAATATAGTATGGGAGTCTCAAAAGAGACAAAAAATAATCTCATATTCTTCTCGTCCCACAAGTGATAAACAAAGGAACACGAGACTAATTTCAGAACTTTAACAAGAAGAGACTTATCCTTCTATTTTGCACAGGCCCATTGAAGCTCACATTCCCATCCAAGCAAAGCATGCTGCACATTGCAGAGAGCTAACACCCTCTGCCAAACACATTTTGAATAAAAACAACCCGCAAAAATATAGTTCATGGTTTCCTTATCACACCCACAAAGCACACACAATTCATCATTTGCAATACTCATTTTTGTCAAGCGATCCTTAGTTGAAAGACGATCAAACAAGACCATCTAAAGAACCAAGGAAAATTTAGAAACATGGAATAGAAATCACACTAGACGATGTCAATGGATTTTCTCTTTTTTCTCCCTTTTATCTTCCTAAATGGGTCTAACCTTGACAACATCTCAATTCAGATTCATTGACGATCTCTACTCAAGAGGAGCTTCTCCTCCAATCTTCAACAATTTTCGGATGATCCAACTATGATAAGATTTACCTTCAATATGTCAAAAATCAACACCTTTTAGGACAACTTTTAATCCAGACTACCCAAACAGAGCCTTCACTGGCAAGAATATCTTTCATAAGGAACAACAGATAAATTTTGTTCCATGAGAGGATATTTTTTAAACCCAGACCACCTTCAGACTTAGGATAACAGATATGGCTCCAGCTTACCCTAGCCCCTTTTGCTGTAGTGTCCTCGCCCTTCTAGAAGAATCTGCTACATAGTTGCTCAATCCTATGTATTACTGCTTTTGGTAACACAAATTGCCTCCACCAATAATTAGTGATGCTAAAGAAGACTACTTAGATCAACTGTAACTTTCCCCCGTAACTTAAATTCTTGGATGACCATTGTCCCAGCTTCAACTTTACCTTCTCAATCAGGGATAAACAGTCTTTTTCTAACAGCTTACGGGTGATCTGAAGAACCACAAAATAGCGAACAGGAAACTGTCCCAATTTGAGCCCCGTACAAACCTCAATCTCCTCAAATTTCTGGGGATAAATCCCAGAAGTAAAGAGCTCAGACTTAGTTGCATTGAGTTTAAGGCCAGAAATCTCATAGAACTTATAGAGGATTGCCTGAATACACAAAATATAATTGAGAGATCCTTTACAATATATTAACAGGTCATCGGCAAAACATAAGTGCGTAAGATTAAACTTAGAGCATTTTGGATGATATTGAAACAGTCCATCATTGGCTGCTGCAGCCTGCATTCAGTAAAGTCGAGAGCACATTCATCGCAAGCAAAAATAAGTAGGGAGAGAGGGGATCTCCTTGCTGAACCCCCTAGCCCTTCTAAAATATCCCACAAGGCTTCCATTGAAGGAGATAGAAAACCTAGAGGTGGTGATGTATGCCCGAATCCACCAAATAAAAGGGTCAGGGATCTTCATAGCCTCCAAAACAGTGTTCAGAAACTCCCAATAAATTGAATCAAAAGATTTTGTAGGTCAACCTTTAAAGTGTATCTAACTGATAAGGAACTTCTTGCATAACCCATAACCAGCTCTTGAGCCAACAAGGTATTGTGGATGATGCTTCTGCCTTTCACAAATGTAGATTGGTTAGCAACAATCATCTCAGGGAAGACGGTAGTCATTCTATTGACTAAAATACATGTGACAGATTTGTATATAACATTACAACATGAAATGGGCCGGAAATCTTTTGCTTGTAATGCATTAGGGAATTTGGGAATCAAGACAATAGATGTAGCATTAAAAGCAAGGAGTAAATTAGCACCAGCAAAGAGAATTTTGATAACAGAATCACATCACCTCCTACAATCTCCCAGGCTAACTTAAAAAACCTACAATGAACCCATCTGGTCCAGGATTCTTTTTACTTTCTTGGCCGAAGATAGCATCTTTAATCTCAAGGGCAGTGACCTCCTTGATAAGATTCTCCTTAGCATCACTAGGTAAAGTATACTGCAACAGATCATTTAGTACCTCCCTAGGACAACCTTGTACATCCTTATCTGCTGTCCTAATTAAGTTGGTGAAAAAACCAGTAATCTCAGCAGATATATCCTCGAAGCCTTTTATTCTATTTCCATCTTTATCAATGAGCATTCTTATGGTATTTTTCTTCCTTTTGTAGCCTCTGTGTTATGAAAAAATTTAGTGCATCTGTCCTCCTTGTTGCAACCAGTTTACTCTACCTTTCTATTTATAAACATGTCATTTGCCTCCTCTAAAGTAGAAAACTCCACTGACAATTCCTTCTCCTTAAGCAAACCCTGAGATTGATAAGTTGCTGATCATGCAGCTGCTCTCTTTTCAATCTCACCTTGCTTGAGATATCAAAATTCAAAATTAAAATCCTTAAGACACAACTTAAATCGCTTTAATTTGAAAAAGAGCTTCTGCATTGGGTTCCCAGAAGCCTTACCCTCCTATAACTTCTTGACCACTGTTAAATTAGAAGGATGAGAGGTCCAAAGAGTAAAAAATCTGAAAGGCTTTGGCCTATTCACTGGTGCCTCATTCGAAAACCAGACAACCCCAAGACTGTGGTTTGATTCCCTAGGACTTAAGAATTCTACGAAAGAGTGAAGAAACGAGTGAAATCATTGATCATTCATCAGACTTGATCCAACTTTCTACAAAGAATGGAAGCTTCTTGCTTATTACTCCAAGTGTAAACAGGGCAAGAGAAAGGGTGATCAATCAAATCAGCAGAGTGCAAGATCTGCTGCAAATCTTGAACGTCAGATGTGATATAAAACCCCAAGGATGTAAAATCAGAGCTCTCCTCAGTAGAAGCTACCACGTTAATATCACCCCTGCAATCCATGAGGCATCACCAACCATAGATCTAACAGAGACTAAGGAATTTTAAAGCCCTTTTCCTAACAGCACCATCATTACTTTCATAGACACCAGAAATAATAACGGTCTTACCATGTACAACTCCTTTAATTAAGATAACTTGATCAGAGATATCCAATACAGAAAAAGAAAGATGTTTTTTTCTTCATAATATCCAAATTCTCCCATTCTCGATTAGAGAGTAGTTAAAATAATAATTCCATTCATCCTTATAGTCCCTAATCACCTCTTCAGAATTGCAATGTTTAATTCTAGTTTCAATAAGACATAACACTTCAACATCAAGCCCCGCTAATCTACTCATAACCTTTTCTGTTTTCGAGAATTATTGAAACCTCAGACATTCCAAAAGCAAACATACATTGAGAAAGAGAAAGAGGCAAGCCATTATCTATATTACCAGAACCATCAGGAGTTTTAGTTGTTTTCGCAAGCTGCTTATTTTTCTTCATCTTAATATCTGGAAAATACCCGCAGCTCCCAGCACATTAGTTTTAGGATGATTGAGTTTACCAATTACATTCAATGACCCTGCCAACTTTTTGTTGTCTTTGGCCTCTTTAGATGGTCTGCCCCTACCTTTCTTCTTCTGAACAGAAGCTTGAAGAGTAGGAAATTCCACATCATTTGATTCATCCACATGATCCAAAGTGGAACTAGATTGCTCTCCCACACCATCAGTAACAGTGCCCTCATTGGCAGCAGAGTCCTCAATAATATCATCATGAGTTTCTTCGACATCAACAACATTGTCATCCTTAGTAGCATATTCCAAATCAATCTTCTCCCCGTCAGTATCCAGTGATTCAGTGTCATCTATTTCTTTAACTGGCACTTTCTGATCAAGAGGCTTTGCAACCTCAACATTAGCATTAGACAACTCACCAGTCTCCTGAAATTTCAACTTAATCTTTTAAACCTGCACAGGCTTGGAATCATCATGATGAGCCCCAAAAGCACAAGTCTTAACACTATGACCATAACTCTTGTAATTCAGGCAACTTAGAGGGATCCAAGGTACAATTACTCTGATTGTAGCAATCTTCCTATCCCTAAGGCGCACATCAACATGCTTAAGAATTTTTGAGTTTGTAGGGATCTCAATATAGACCTTTGCATATTCTAGCCGCTCCTGAGATACTGTGATGGAGTCCATATATAGTGGGATTATAATTGCACTTACTATGTAGCTAAGATCAATCTTAGAGTATAGTTTAAGAGGCACGTTGAAAAGCTGAATCCAAACAGGCATTCTCTCCCCATCAAAATCAAGCTTAGCCAAGTTTGGTTTCCACTTACACAAAATCAATGGCTTATGTTGAATGTGCCAAGGTCCATTTTCAATTATCCAATCACACATAGTAGCATTAGGAAAAGAAAAAAACATACAAGTTAGATCCAGTCAAACTAGTCTTAACTTTCGCAGATTTCCCCCCATATCAGATCAATTATTTTCTGCATTGTTCCAAAATTGGGGGCCGAACCAATGAACTGACCCACCAATCAATTCTTCCAATTGACACTACCAATTTCAAAAACATGTGAAGGGGATCGACTAGAGAAGAGCCGTCACTAATCGCAGGTGCAAAGAACTTTAGGGTTTGCTACTCCCCTCCAGAGAACAACGCTTTCCAATCAACCTTCGAGCTAGATGTCATAACCAAGAGATGAACTACCAGAGAACTAAAGAATCGACACCGATCAAAGGCGAAAACTCCAGTCGAGATAGGCCAGCTATCGTGTACCGAGTTTCGCACTCAGAGAACATCTTTACTCCAATTCATTTTCGAAAACATCTTTTATGTTTTTATATTTTCACTCATTTTTTTATTTTTGAAAATTCATTTTTCTGATTTTACAATCAAATACATTTACTTTAATTTTTTCTATTTTTTAGAAAAATGATAACGATAATAATCTCTATTTTCTAGAGTCAATCAAACTCTAAATATTCAATTTTAAGCCATTAAATTTTAAATCATAAATTTTAAACTCTAATCTTAAATTTTAAATTTTAAACCATAAATTAAATCTATAAATCCTAAATTTTACAAGCACCTATAGATTAAAATTAGCAATATTTTTCACTAGATAAAATGCCAATTTTTGTATAAAAAGATCATATAAGAAATTTGGACTTCTTGTAGCAGATATTCTGCAAAGCAGGACCCATTAGGCAGTAGTGAACTCTATCACTAGAGGCCCAATTTATTGAAAGCTAATTTGTTGGTTCAAGATAAACCCTTGAAAACCAACAAGCGATGTGTGCAATGACAAGGTACATTATTTTCCTAAAGAGAGAATACGAGTTCAATCCCTGAAGATGATATTTTTGGGAGGAAGAACCACGAATTTCTAACATGAACCATAAAATGGACACATACTTACAAAAAAAAATAATAAACCACTGAAACGAATTGGATTTTGCTTTTTTAAGTTTAGAGTGAATGTTGGATAATTGGACAAGGAAGCCCAAAACCTTAAAAGAGTGGTGAAGTGCAAAGACCCCTCATTTCCCCTACAATAATCTGGGAATGTCAGCTGTAAGAACACAGTGTTGGTTTAGAGGAATCATGGTAACAAGTAGTATTATCAAGAAAAAGCTTTTGTCTTTTGGGAGAAATGAGGAAACAAGGAGGGGGTTTTTTCTTTACTTTTTACAAGGCATCCGTTGATCATAGCTAAAGGGGATTAGGTTTGTGTGAGTGATACATAGGCACGTGATAAGATATTGCGGGCTGAGACAAAAGCATAATATTATGTTAGAGGACAAACTTATAAAATTTTAAGAGACGTATATAAATTTTAATAAAAAATACATAAAAACTTATAAATTTTATATAAATTTTAATTTTTCAATAGACAACCGTCTTTTCCAGCCCTCAATCCATCTCAGGTCGCGGAAAACCATTCCATGGAGACAATTATGTTGGATGCAGCTCCCAAATTAAAACCAATAATCATAATAGGGTAAAACTTTGATATACAGGCTGTGTAACAAGCTTGTGTATTTACACTATAAAAACTTAAATCCTAAATTCTTAACCCTAACCTTAAAAAACGAAACACTAAATCTTAAACCCTTTACACTAAATTCTAAACACTAACCTTAAATTCTAAACCACACAACCTAAACCCCAAAACTTTAAACCCTAAACTAAAACTAAAACCCTAAAACTAAAAAGTACGTATAAACTAAAGTTTATACGACTTGTGTATCAAAGTTTTTTCATCATAATATGCTTAAAGGGTAATAACCTAATGCTATATTTTCAGCCTATGAATAGCCCGGTGGGTCCACTCTAACCTCTCAATTTCAAAGGCCTCAGTGGGGACCAATCCATAGCATATTAATCTCATTAACTTTACCAAGTCTCCCCTACGGCCTAAAACCGTAGAAATGCATGTATTTGTGGAATTACATTTCAAATTATCACTACTAATATTTTGTCCTTCTCATAGAGCTTTTAGTTATGTATTTTGAGATTTAGAGTGGGTTCCAACACCCCCAACTAATTTTAAGAAAAATGTAATTACACTATTTTGAAATGATAAGTAATTGTAATTTCTCAGATATATTTAATCGATAAAATGTAATTATACATAATTCAGCGGGACTAATTAGTTTAAAATAAAATAAATAAGAGAAAAATTGAAAATTGGCTAATTATGTGCCTAATTCCTATAAGAATTGAAAAGCATAATTAATGTACTCCAATTTTCAATTACACATAATTAAGAGTCATTAATTTTGATTAATTATAGAGATATTTACATCCCAAAGCAAATATCGGGATTCGAAACTATACAAGATGGGACAACATGAACATCATTAGTGGATCTCTAAAAGCCATTGATTTTAATTGTTACTTAAACATGTCGTACATTTATAATTACAACCAATTACACCAAAAATTAGGAGCAAGTTTCTCCTCCCCTCCTATAGGTAAAAATTGTTCAAAAAAAATCTATCTTAAAAAAGAAAAAAAATCCCATCATTTTTTCTGCTAAACGAATATCTCATTACACTAAAAACAATATCTAACGATGTAACTAATTTAAAACTATTAAAAGTATTATAAAAGTAAAATGATAAAATTGAGATCGTTTAATTAACCGTAAGGTTAAAGATGCTCATGTTGTCTCATATTGTGTGAGTTTGAATCTTTGCATTTACAACTCTTTAATTAATAAAAATTGATAAAATTATGTCAAATTAGAGTAGAATGATCAAATATCAAATTTTAACATAGTGAAAGAAAAAAACTTAAAACATAATAAAGTTATTTATCTAAATTTCAGAAAAATCAATATTCATTTCTTAAAAGCCACGTTCATTTTTTAATCCAGAAATACGGATATTTTTTTGTATGAATAGAAACAAGAAGGATGTGGTGAGAAAATAAGTTAAGAATAAGTAGTGTTTTTGATAAAGGCTACGAGTCTATCTCCATGCCCATCCATTGCACTTGAAAAGTTTTCACCTAAAATGGACGTGGTGTCTCCTCTGGCCCTCCTTTTTGGTTGAGCCGAGCGGCTTTGGACACATATAGGGTAGGGCTCAGCTGTGATTTGTTCTAAACTGTGGGAGAGACAGACACCTTTCTCTATATCGGACAGGGCCCCCCTACACGTGTTTTCAACTATGAATATGAGATGGTCTGAGAAAGCTCTCGATAGTTTTTATTATGAATCTTGTTTCACATATTCCCCACCTCTGAATCTTCATTGGAAACTAAACATGCAAGTGATGGGTTCAAAGTGGATATGGAATTTGCATGTTCAAGATGAAGAAAATGTCCCAAGTTTTCACAGCACTAATATTCTAAGAAAATGTTCAAACCCCATCGAAAATCCAGTTTGTATACCGTATGTATAGGTAGGTCTTCCCAGGTGAAATGCTTTTTTGGCTTTGATGAAAATACACACTTGTCTCGGAAGAGTCTACGGTATAACAACCTAATTTAAGGTTAAAAAAGACAAGTTTGAAATTTGTTCAAGTAACCTAACATATTATACTTTTTGATAACATTTTAGGTTGGTTTTTGTTGACAAGTTTCAAAACTTGGTTTTTTTTAGGTCAGTGATTTTTCGACAAATTTCGAAACTTGTCGAAAAAACAACCTAAAATATCATAAAAATATAAGCATTTAGGACAAATTTCAAAACATGACTTTTTTAGCCTTAAATTAGGCCATTGTACTGTATACTCACTCATTTACCTTGCCAATCTTATTTTACTTATTCTTTCACTTCCCAAAGGACGAGATTACATGAAAAGGAGCAGGTAGAAAACTACAAGTAATTATAGTCTTTTGCTAAATGAAATGGCTAAGCTAAGCATTTAGCTTTGTCGCATTGAATGGAAAAGTTGGAATCAATATTACTGTAAAACATCTAATCTCTATATAAAAACCTAGCCGAAATTAATTATGTTTTAATTGTCTGAGTTTTCAATCGGATCCACAATTGCGTACTGTATTCATAATGTCAAAATGCTAAAAAAAAAAGAGAAACCAAGCGCCGTTCCAAAGTAAAAGATGGGAACACAATTATGGAGAGCCCCACATATCATTCAAATCTGCTATTAAAACACAACTCTTTCTTTCGTCTCTTGGTGTTCCTTCACGTCATAAGAGAACACTACTTAAATGGGTAGAGATTATTTGTCTTTTCCGGCATCTTACTGTTCTATCATTAAAAAAATTAAGATTATAGTTTAAGATTAGAGCTTAAGCTTTAAGTTTCAGAGTATTGAGTGTATGATGTATTTTTTAAGGTACAAAATTTAAAATTTAAGATTAGATCTTATAATTTGATTTTTTTAATATTGAGACAAAAAAAAAAACAAACAAAAAGAGGCAGAAAATTTTCGTTTCTACTAAAATACAGTGGGACGGGGTCATTGTTTTTGTTTATGACATGAAAATGGAGTTTGCGACTTGGACGAAAGCTTAAAATTCTAGGTTTAAACCCGTCTTTTGAAATTTAAAATTCATTTTTCTACTTTAATTTTAACACACCGAATCTCAACCAAATACTTGACTCGCTAATTAAATAAATTTTTAATGATTAAGGGTTAATTTAGTAATACTTTTGAAAAGTGCGGTGGAAAAGTACATTTGGATTGTGTAGTTTTAGATTTAAGTGTTTAGTATTGATGTCAAAAAATGCTTTTGAGAAGATAAATGAACATTTTAAACATGATGTGTAAGTTAAAAAATTATATTTAAATGATATTCAAATTATTTAATGTTATAATATGTGAAGTATTTTAGCTTAAATTATGATAAAAATATAATAAAATATTTTTGTTAATAAATAAATATTTTTAACAATTGTTGTTTCATGAAAATATATAAAATTTAAAATAATTTTTAACTAAAAATTTGACAGAAAAATATAAAAAATTTAAATTAATAAATAATTTATTAACCATAGAATTATGTCTTGGTAAAAAGTATAAGTTTATAAAATTATAAAATAAACACATCATACAATAGTAAAAGAATGTTAAAATTGTAATTTGACTCCCAAAAGCACTTTTCCAACGATAAAAGTTAAAAATTTCAGTTTTGCGTTTAGGGTGAAAAACACATTTCAAACACACATTTTTCTCCATAAGTTATCTGTTTAGCATTGCTTATGATTCCAAAAGTTCTTTTGAAAAGTCATTCTAAACAAATCTAACTAATTACTAAATAAAAAAATTGAACAATGGTAACTGAATTTTATTAATAAAGAACAATAGAATGTATCACAAATACAATGCACGCAACAAAGAGAAAAATGGGGACTATGTCCACCAAAAAACTCGTAAAAAATAAAACATGAAACCTAAATGTGCAAAGAAAAGCAAACTCTTCCCTTGAGATTGACATACATCAGCAAAGAATCCAGAAACCTTCATGAATTTCTTGTCTCTATCCCAATGAGATGTTTTACGAGATGAAAAGTAGTGGTGAGCGAATCAAGCTATCAGGCAGATTGCTCTACTACATAATTCTGATAACATCGGCAAACAACCACCAAAGGGAATTAAACTGTCTATGACCACTTACAAACTCAAATCAGAAAACAAGCATTGTGAGTATCTCTGTACGAGCACCAAGTTATTTCGAAAATCGTACCAAACGACAGAGGAAACGTACCACAAAGATGAAGAAAAATGTGCCACAAAGGCAGAGAAAAAATGTGACACAAGAGCAAAGATTCTTATTATAAATTGAAAAACTTAAAAAATAAAAACAAAACAAACTATTAAAAATAAAGAAAATAATGAGCACCAACAGCCGGCAACCAGCACTAAGATCAATACCGTCGCTGGCCAAGCAAAAGAAAGGTGAAAGGAGCGGCTCTAGGGAGATGAGGGCAAAACTAGGTCTTTTAGCTACTAAATCAGAAAACGACTTAAATAAAATCTAAGTGCTCAAACTATACATTTTTTAACTTTAGGTGCCTGAAGTATTTTTTGCTAAAAATAGGTGCCTAAAGTTTACAACATTACAATTTTAGGTGTCTGCTAGTTAACTACAGTTAAAATTATTCGTTAACCAATCAATGCTTGACACGTGGCAATAATTTGAATTTTCTAAATAAATTTTAAGGAAAAAATCATTTTTTAATTTTTAAAAGTTTCTCAAAATTCTTCAAACTTTACAAAACAGTCATCAAATCTCTAAAATTTTCCAAGCACACTCCTTTGTCTCCGGACCTATTCGGTCATTCCCCCAGCACAACGTCGCCGAAAACGAAGAACGACGTGTCAACCGAATGTCAATTTTACGATCGATATTTTTGATGATATCGTGTTGGAAAAAATGATCAACCAGGTCCGACAACAAATGCAATGAGCTATTATGAGGTGAAAGATAAAAAAAAATGAGATGAGCTATTATGAGGTGAAAGATAAAAAAAAAAAAATGAGATTTACACTCGTAAGTGGGAGCGATAAGAGAAGATTGGATGACGGTGATTGGCGGGAAGAAATCAAAAGGGCAAAACGCCTCCATTCGCGCTTGAGAGCAGCCATCTCCATTGCTTATTGATATGAAAATTTGGGGGTTTTAGGTTAGATTCGACAACATATGGTTGTTGGTAGCCGATAAAGATGAGAGTTTGCCAGAGTTTTGTGGAGGATTATTGAAGATTTGATTGAATTTTAAAGGGCTATTCAATTGAAGAATGACATCCAAGAACAATTTTATTAGTTTATTCTAGAGATAGATTTTTTAAATAATAGGATTAACCTTTAATATTAAATTAGAACATATTGATATGAAAGTTCATAAAACTTTATATAAATTTTATATTTAATATGTTATTATTAGTATAAATAAAATATTAAATAATATTTAAAAACAAATTATTCAAAATGTAACATTCTCATGATAATGATATATTAGTTAAGAAATTAAAAGTAATAACATTACTTCATAAAGTTTTAAATAGTGTACTATTGATAATCTTAACAAAGTTCGATTTTGCGAAATCGTTCAAAGATATATCACTTTGATATCTTATATGAGGTAATGCAAAGTTACTCAAACCAAATGCATCCAAAGAGTATATATGTTTTATAATATTTTATAAAATAATTGAATAATAAATAATGTACTACTCCGCTGTTTTTTTTAATTAAAGCATGTATCACCCCCTACGTTACTACCTTTTTGGCATTGAGTCGAATTTATTTCACTTTAACGACGGATCGTTTGCTTTACTCAATTCAAGTCTAGCCGATTAACTTTCACTCAATTTGAGGAAATGCTCATCGAGTATTCGTCATTACTCACCACTCTTATTTAGATGATATATTATCCATTTTTGGTGAACTGGTATGATTTCATTCATAAGAAATCATACATTAGGATATATTATCATGTTACTCGGTAAAAATCTCCCTAAGCCTAGGTGGAGGAAAATAGTACGCATGATAATATTAAACAAAGCATGGGAAAACCCGACACAAAACTACGAGAACCTAGTTACTCAAAGAGTCCATTAATACATTTGAAACAACATAAGCTGACAGATGAACAAAATAAGTAGTATCCAAACTATCAAAGCATGCATGCTTAGCGAGAGTATCTGCAACCTTGTTACCATTCCGACGAACGTGATGAACCATGAGAATCTAGTCAAGCTGACGCAAATCCTCCAAGTTCCATCGCATGAAGTATCCACCCTGATATTTTGAAGGATGATAAGCCAAGGTTGATTATTTCATTTTATATGTCTAAGATATTTTATTTGTGTTGGAAGAATATGAACCCTTGGATTTAAGTTGATTTTTCCATGTCAGTATTGCAGGTCCATTAACCAAGTTGTTACAGAAGAATGTTCCGTATGTGTAGACGGAGAAGCAGCAACACAGTTTTGAGAAGTTAAAGGAAGTGCTGACACACGCTCTTGTGTTTATTCAGCTTGAGTCTGGAAAGGAGTTTATGGTTTATAATGATGCGTCGTATGTTGGCTTGGGTTGTGTGCTGATGCAGGACGAGAATGTTATGGCCTTTGCATCGAGGCAGTTGAAAGTTCATGAGCGCAATTATCCAACTCATGATTTGAGACTTGCGGCTTTGGTTTTCGCTTTAAAAATTTGGCGACATTACCTGTATAGTGAGAAGTGCGTGATCTTTACTGATCACAATAGCTTGAAGCATTTGATGTCCCAGAAATATTTGAATCTTAGGTAGTGTAGGTGGTTAGAGTTCTTAAGGATTACGACTTGACCATTGAGTATCATCCTAGAAAAGCCAATGTAGTGGCAGATGCATTAAGTCGTAAGGTTGCAGTCGAGCTTCGAACTATGTTTGCAAGGTTGAGTGTGACACGGGAGAGTGGTTTCCTGGAAAAGTTACAGACGGTAATCTGACAGAATTTCATTTTGATGATGATGGAGTTTTGTGTTTTAAGGGTCGAATAGCAGTACCAGATGATCTGGAGTTGAGGCACACTCTAGTCATTTCTCTATGTATCCTGGTAGTGTTAAAATGTATCGTGATTTGAAAGAGGTATACTACTGGGTTGGATTGAAAAAGGATGTGGCTGAATTTGTTTCCAAGTGCATAGTATGTCAGCGGGTTAAAGCAGAACATCAATTTCCATCCGGGTTGTTGCAACCGCTGAAAATTTAGGAGTAGAAATGGGAGAGAATCACCATGGATTTTGTAATGGGGTTGCCGTTGACACCGGCTAAGAAGGATTTCGTTTGGGTGATTGTTGACCGATTCACAAAATGTGCACATTTATTGCCAGTGCATACAACGTATACCTTAGACAAGTTGGCAGATTTGTATATAGGGGAGGTTGCATGGTGTACCTAAATCTATCGTTTCGGATAGAGATCTGAGGTTTACGACAAGGTTTTGGAGGAGTTTACACCAAGCCTTGGGTACGAGGTTGAGTTTTAGCACTACGTATCATCCTCAGTCGGATGGGCAGTCTGAGCAGGTTATCCAGGTTTTGGAGGATATGCTGAGATGTAGTATTATTGAGTTCCAAGGAAACTGAGAGAAGCATTTACCTTTAGTTGAATTTTCTTACAGCAACAGTTATCAGGCGAGTATACAGATGGCACCTTACGAGGCGATATATGGCCGAAGGTGTCGTACGCCCTTATGTTGGGCTGAGGTGGGGGGAAAAGCATGTTACCTTACCGGATGTGTTGGAAGACACGGATGGGAAGGTTAAGCTTGTATGCGACCGGTTGAAAGCGACTGCGGATCGGCCAAAAACTTATGCAGATTTGAAGCGTAAGGAGGTTGAGTATGCGATAGGTGATCGCGAATTCTTGAAGGTGTCACTATGGAAAAAGGTGATGAGATTCGGACGTAAGGGTAAGCTTAGTCCAAGGTTTATTGGACCATACGAGGTTATTGAGCGTGTGGGTCTTGTGGCATACCGGTTGAGGTTGCCTCCCGAGTTGGAGAAAATTCATAATGTGTTCAATGTTTCGATGTTGAGGAGATATCAGTCAAATCCATCGCATATCATGCCGGTGAAGGATGTGGAGTTGAGTTTGGATCTAACCTTTGATGAGGAACCAGCAGAGATCCTCGATGCCAGTAATAAATTTCTTCGTGGAAAGACGATAGAGCTCGTGAAAGTCCTGTGGCGACACTAAGGTGTTGATGAAGCTACTTGGGAAAGCAATGCGGATATGAAAGAGCAATTTCTGCATCTGTTTCCTCTAGGTAATTTCAGGGAAGAAATTCCTTAAGTGGGGGAGAGTTGTAACACCTCAGTTTTTGGCTTAGCGGTTTTGAGGTTTCTTAGATGGTCCGGTGGGCCGAGATTCGAGTCGAATTTGGGTCCGTATATTTTTCGGTAAGATAAAAATATGGAAAAATAGTTAAAAGTCATATTTTAATATATAATGATTTTTGGTGGAATCAATTTTAGAAACATAATTTGGAAATATGACATTTTGGATTAGTGACCAAAATGCGATTTTTTGAAAACTGTTTTTAAGTGACTAAACTCAAAAGGGTCAAATTCTTAGAATCCTTAAGGAGCTAATCTACCAAGTGTTTGATGGTGATTTCTCTCTTCAATTAAATCATTTTAAACTTGTGTTTTAATTGGTGTTAATAAGGATTAAATATCTAAAGTTAGTTATTAGCTTTCTAAAAGAGATTTACATAATCTTTTTCCTAAATCTTTTCTCTCAACTTATTTTCTTCCAAACGCTCAAAATTTTATCAAAATCCAGAGGTAAAGAACTCATTTCACTCAGATTATTGATTTTAATTTGTTTCATTAACTTTGTTTTGCAAAATCTCATTGAAATTTTGTATTTTCTTAGCTTTTAACAAGTCAATTGAGGGAGAAATCACATAACAGGAGTAAGGTCTGTGATCTCCTCCGTTAAATGGTTCTTTATTGATATTCCCAAGTATTTGATCCTTGATTTATAAGTTGTAATGTGGTTTTAATGTTTTATTCATGTTTAATTGAGTTATTTTGGAAATTTTGATGAAGTATGGTGATTTTCGAAGTGGTTTTGATTTCCAGTAATTGAGATGGATTTAATATATGTTTTGGATGTATTTTGATGTTGATAAGTTGTTTTTATCAATAGAATACCGAAACTCTTGAATCTCTAATTAGTTAGGTTGTTAATTTTGAGTTATTGTGGTGTTATTCGAGTTTAATCTTTGCTAAGGGTAAAAGGGTGTTAGGAAAGGGTTTTTGGATGTTATTAGATGTTGATTGATGGCTTGAATTGCTGGTTCATGGCTGGGTTAGGTTTTGGAAACGTTTGATGGTGTTTTCGGTATGTTTTGAATGGGATTTGATGGGCAACTTGGGAGTTGTGGGAGATTGTTGTTAGGCAATGGTTTGATTGCATTTTAATGCATTTGTCCTCCGGATTTATGTGTTTAAAACAGGGGATAATCAAGGCGACGAAGCTTAACGCTGTTTGGTGGTTTGTTGGGAGCTTGTTTCGCGTTGGCAAGGAAGTCGAAGCGTATCGGTGAGTGGAAACTGGTTTTAGATGCATTACAAAGGTTTGTAAAGGTTGTTGGGAGTTTAGGGTAAGCGTGAGACACTTACCTAAGCTCGGAAGTAAGTTTCCCTTGTTTTTGCTCTTGAATATTGGCTTGAATATGAGCATGTTGTTTGCATGTTTTGGTGTGTAGCGATATCCCTTTTTCATGTTCGCTAAAAAACGAGTTTTAAGGTATTTGGGGGTCTTTCAGGTATTTTAAAATATATCCGTGGGGTTTTTAAAAAAAATCGTATTTTATTTGAAAATGGAGTCACCACCGGCCACTGCGGTAGGCCGAAAACCATAAAACCAAAGATTTAAAATTATTGGGGTTCAGGAGTCGGTTACGGATGGGGAAGGATTAGCACCCCCATACCGCCCAAAAATTGGTACTTTAATAATTATTGCTTTATTAATATTAAACTTCCTGAATTAAAGTGACGGTTATATTAAAATTTGGTTATAAGTGAAAGTAGATTTTAAAGGCCCTGTTATTCAAGAGTAAACTGAAAGACCACCATCACTACGCTTGATACTGGCCACGTTTACGCTCGAATAAAAGAGCACCGCATTGACAATAATATATATCTGAAATGCGACTTAAAACATGGCGAATATAAATAAATACAACGTGATAAAAAATAAATAAATGCTAATATAATAAAATATTAATCTAACATAAATAAAATACAAATATGAAACATACATACACAAATATTAATCTAACACATAAATAAAAATAAATCTAACATAAATAAAATACTAATCTAAAACATAAATAAATATTAATCTAACACATAAATAAAAATAAATCTAACATAAATAAAATATTAATATAAAACATAAACATACAAACTAAAAAAGAACAGAATTTTAAATTAACTAATACTTCATTAAATCATAAAAAATTACAACACAAATAAAAAGGGAATAAAATATACCTAACTAGGAGCTCGAATGACGAACCCCGACTGAACCCTATTGAGATCTACCACGACCTCTCCAAAAATTAACTAGATCAGATCGAAAATAGGATCCCGATCGAATCGGTTAGGACCAAGGGCACTGCCCCCGGTCCTTGGCTACCCGGGAGCATAGCTCTCTTATTGAGCATGCCTTTTGCCGGCTCTTTGCTGCCCCCAAAATGCTCTCCCCATGCCTTTATTTATAGGCAAGTGGGGGAGGTTAAGGATGAAGTAGAGCACCCTCCTCCATGCAATTTCATTTTTTTAATTTTTAATTTAATTATTTTTTTACTTTTTATATTATATTATTATTTTCTGATTTTTTCATTAATAATATTACTATTAAAATAATACTAATAATACTAAAACCCAGTAAAAAATGAGTGATTATATCTGCCTCTTTTTGCTTATTCTTGTGAAACGAGAACAAAGCAAATATCAAAAGCACTCATTTTTTACCTACTTCTTTGTCTTTGGCTTAGGAATCACATGTTCTTCTAAAACTCTCCGCTCTTCCTTAGCTGAATCTTCAGGCTTGTAAGCTCTTCCTATATAGAACTTTGTCACCTTTCGATCTTGAAGCTATAGGCTCTTCTTATATAGAACCTTTCACTCTGAAGCCTCGAGTTACGAGTCCCTCCTATATAGAACTTTTTACTCTGAAACGGTAAAGCTCGGAGTCCTTCTTATATAGAACTCTTCACCTTCAACGCAACGGGTCTTTCCTATATAAAACGTTCTGCATCACGGATGGATTTTTCAACTGGGAGTTCTTCCTATATAGAACTTCTAGTCTTCAAACCCTAGAGTCGCGAGTCCTTCCTATATAGAACTTTTAGCTTCTAAAATCTTGGAGCTACGGGTTCTTCCTATATATAGAACCTCTTGCTGTGAGTGCTAAAAAATATGGGCCCTTCCTATATAGAACATTTATCTTCGCATTTGGGATTCACGCCAAAATGGCTACCGATCTTTCTGGACTCCCGCTACTAAGGCTGCCGAAATCTTCCTTCAAATTTGGGGATTCACGCCAAAAATGGCTATCTATCTTTCTGGACTCACTCTACTAAGGATGCCGAACTTTCTTCAAATTTATGGATTCACGCCATAAATGGTCACCTATCTTTCTGAAAATTTGGGGATTCACTCCGAAAATGGCTACCGATATTTCTAGAAATTTGGGGATTCACGCCGAAAATGGCCATCGATCTTTCTAGACTCACGCTACTATGGCTGTCAAACTTGTTGGCCTTATGCTATTGAGGCTGCCGAAATCTTTCTTCAAATTTGGGGATTCACGCCGAAAATGGCTACCTATCTTTCTTCAAATTTGAGGATTTACGCCGAAAATGGCTACCGATCTTTCTGGACTCACGCTACTAAGGTTGCTGAACTTTCTTCAAATTTGGGGATTCACGCTGAAAATGGCTACCTATATTTCTTCAAATTTGAGGATTCACGCTGAAAATGGCTACTGATCTTTCTGGACTCACGCTACTAAGGCTGCCGAACTTTCTTCAAATTTGGGGATTTACGCCAAAAACGGTTACCTATCTTTATTGACTCATACTACTAAGGCTGCCAATCTTTCTAGACTCACGCTACTAAGCTGCCAATCTTTCTGGACTTGCGCTACTAAAGCTGCCGATCTTTCTGGACTCACGCTACTAAGGATGCCGACATCTGGCCTCACGCTACTATGGCTGCCATATCATGCCTAAAAGACTTATTGATGGCCCGAATGACTTATCTCCATGCTCAAAAGACTTACTGATGGCCTGAAGGTCTTATCATCATGCCCGAAGGTCTTACTAATGGCCCAAAAGACTTAATATATGGATTTACGCTACTCTGGCTACCATCATCTAGCCTCACACTACTATGGCTACCGACATCTGGCCTCACTCTACTATGGCTGCCACATAATGCCCGAAGGACTTATCACCATGCTCGAAAGACTTACTAGTGGCCCGAAGGTTTTATCATCATGCTTGAAGGTCTTATTAATGGCCCGAAGGACTTAATATCTGGCTTTACGCTACTATGGCTACTGTCACCTGGCCTCACGCTACTATGGCTGCCAACATCTGGCCTCACGCTACTATGGCTGTCGCATCATGTCCGAATGACTTATTGATGGCCTGAAGGACTTATCTCCATGCTCGAAAGACTTACTGGTGGCCCAGAGGTCTTGCTGATGGCCCGAAGGACTTAATATCTGGCTTTACGCTACTTTGGCTACCGTCATCTGGCCCCACGCTACTATGGTTGCCGAAATCTTTCTTTCTTTGATGAAATCTACTTCTTCAAACTTTTTGACAATTCTTTAAATACCTGTCTAAAACAAGCAAAAATGACATGCCTCTATCTATATGATGCATGCAATGTAATGTTTTCTTTTTCTTCTTCTTCTTCTTTTTCTTCTCTCTTTTCTCTCTTTCTCTTTTTTTCTTTTTTTTTTCTCTTCTCTTTTTCTTTCAATCTTTTTTGTTCTAAAGTCTTACACCTTGAAAGGTCGTTCCTCAGATTTCTTTATCTCTTTACTTCTTCATTGTATGCTCTTAAATTCTCATTTGATCAATCACTTCGAATCTGAATTAACATGCTTACAAATCTTTCATACGGAAGGCTTTCTTGTCTTCAGGGTTATCACCCGTCTTCATAAATGATCTTCTGGTCCTTATATTATTCTTATAAGAACCCTTTCTTCTTCGTTTGGCGTTGCTCCATTCAATTACGGGCTCCTTTGCTTCAAATTTCTGACCCATCATCTGAGCCTTGATCTATTTCTAATCACTAGGATGAGCAAAAATGCTTCTATCCCCTAAGCTCATCCTTGATCTTCTCGTAGCATTTCTACGGGAACTAACTCTCGGTCCCTATACTTTAAATCTCATCATCATCCATTTTTAAAGTAATGCAAAAGGCAATTTACTTGTGTATATTTCAATACAAAAAATAATGATTGTATGAAAAGATAACAATCATTTTGAAAATCACAACCTGGAGGGAATACTAAACACTTTAAAAATATTGTTTGGAACAAATGGTAAACTTCTTTTTTAAAAGCCAAACATTTTTTAAAATTAATGTTTGGAGAGTGGTAAACAAAATTCGAAGTATATTGCCACACATTTTAAAACTAATGTTCGGGGCAAATAGTAATCATCAAAACATTAGGAGAAAATGTCAAACCTTTTTAAAACATGTTTACCCCTAAAATATCAAACACCATAGCACATCTGCTTCAAATTGTCAGAGATCAACTCTAATAAAGCGCATATTTAGAAGATCTTGACTATTGTGGAGATATACTCAAATGTATAGTTTTTTCTAGTCTATTAGGCTTTCAAGAGGCATAATCTTATACCTAATTTCTAACCCATTTAAGGTGGCTCTCTTAATCTCACTAACTCGCCATACCTTATTCTTCCCTCATTTGGGTGTCGATCAAGCACTTCGAAGTTTGACGTTCCTTGAAGCAAGGTTAACCCTTCTAGGCGGAATGAAATCTGAAGACATTCTCATTCAACTTGGATATCTATGGACGATAAGAATTCTCTTTGGAGGCTTGTAATGTAGGCCTTTGGTTCATATTTAGATGAAGCTATATCTATGTGCTTGTATGATCTGGATATTCTCACATAGAATATTTTCTTTTTTTTTCTTTTTTTTTTTTTTTTTATCACTCTAGACTGCCCGTTTTTAGGTTTTTACCCTAGAGTTCATTTCCTCACTCTCTTTCTTTTGGTTCGTCTGGCTGTGTATTGATGCTTGTTTTCCGTAAAAATGATTGATCCTCCAAAGTTCCTTGAATGAAGTATTATGTACATTTCTAGGAATTTTTGTGATTGGCATGCCCAGATGAAATGTTCCTCTTTTTTTCTTCTTTTTTTTTTTCTTTTCTCTCTTTTTTCTTTTTTTATTTGGATTGCTCTAGGCTACACACCTTTGGGGTTTTTACCCTAGAGTTTACTTCCTTCTTCTATATCTTCATATCAGTGTATTTTGGTTGGATATTGATGTCAGCATGCTCATGCAGACTACTCATTCCTCTTCATTTTCAGGATCGCTCTAGACTGTCCATTTTTGGGTTTTCACCCTAAAGGTCATTTCCCTTTTCGAAATTGGCAATCTTCGGGCCGAGTTGTCTTGACTTGGCTTCAATTCAAGCTTCTATACAAATCTTCAATATTATGGATTCTTTATGTATCTCTTGCTCATTTCTTACAATTGAAGTCTTGATCTTGTATTGTTTGATCTGTGTGTGAAGTATATATAGTATTTTCTTTTTATTTCTTTTGTTTTTTTTCTTTTTCTTTTTATTTTCTCACCTCTTCTTCTTTTTTTCTTCTAAGGGAATTCAACTCATCACAGTCCTTTGTCTAGAGGATAATGATGGAGCATACAACAGAACCCCGAGTTACTCGGCATAGTCATGATTTGAATATATCACTCATGTAGCTACTCCACTTTTGACTTAAAATATGGGTCGAGCATACAACCACCTTCTGAGCTTTTCACTACAGCGGAGTGCCCCAGAAAATTTTACTCATTTCTTTCTTTTTAAACACTTTTATCTTGGAATACCTTTTAGTAAACCCAAACAGTAGAGTGTAATCTCTCTTTTCTTTGTCTCTTTCTTTCTTCTTTTTTGTCTCTTTCTTTCTTTTTTTCTTTCTTTTTTTTTCTCTTTTTTTAGACTATCATTTGGGGATTTTAGCCTAGAGTCTCTTTCATCTTATTCGAGTCTGTGGATGTATTCTCGAATCAAACTGTATCTATACCGAACATTGTCGCTTGTTCCCTTTTGAACGTAATCAATTCTACCCAGCTCTTCTAAACTAGTGCTTATCGAACGCTGGAGTCTTCATGTATCTTCTTCTTACACTATTTAGCTTAGTGTACTCGCTCTTGATTGCATTGACCTTCTGATTGCCATTTCTTATGTTGCTTGGTTTACTTTCTGAGCATAAACTTGTCTTCATCCATTTTCCTCTTGTAGTTCTATGGCCTTCATGTCCAATCTATCTTGTTTCATCTCTTTCTCTTAGTAAAGTGAAAAATACCATTCGTCCTTCCATTCATAGATGTCATGAGAAAGCTTTCGGGGGGTAAAGGTTTAGGGTCAACTCTCGATTCAAGGATCTTAAACGACAAGTGCCTGAGAAGACAAATTCCTAAAATGGGAATTGCCCATTGTCTAAACACTCACTTTGTTCCTCTGTCGACCTAAGTGGATTAATAGATACTCACATTTGCAATATCCTCACAACTTTCAATTTCTTCTAAATATAAGCAACTTAGAGTTAATCTTTGGATCTGAAACAAAAGAATTGTTGCATTCAAAATTAGATGACCTCGTATAGAAATAATATATACATATGTCTATTAAAAAATGCATGTATATGCATATAGGAGAACAAAAACTACCCTATATAAATAAAATGTTTAACGAATCAAAAATGTAAAAATGTTTTCTAAATGGAAATGTGATTTGTTATTCGACAAACAATAAGTTTTTATGTTGATAATTTCTTTGTAATATGATGAGAAAACCGTAGGGACCTTCGGACTATCCCCCGGGTACTAACTCATTCCGGCCCTTTCAATGTAGTGTAGGCTTGTGTCACTTTTCTTGTTTTTCTACCGCTGGATCAACTCTCTTGTCATGACTCTCTCGTCAACCAGCTTTTTGATTTCTTCTATTAACGACCCCAAATTTCTTAGTGTCATACCCCGACACCTTAATGTAGAACTCACATGTACTGTATGGATCAAAACTGTGAGCAGATAAGCTGGGCGTAATCTTTACCGGCCCGGAGGTAAGGTACTACCCTTGACCAGATGATGCCATATGTCCGAGATGGAATACTCTGAATATCTCTAAATATGTACTTGTTCGAGGAATTTTTCTCGGTGATTCAGAATAATCTGCCTGTCTTCTTCTCTTACAATCACGAGAACCTTGAAAGTGGTACCCATTTATCTCTTTCTTTCTTTCTACTCCTAGGTAGGTCCTGGTCTTTAAACTTAGGTCCCGAGTGCATGTTCAATTCTCTCTCTCCGATTGTCATGAAGTCCTCAAAGCTGGCCTTCATTTTCTCGAGCATCTTATCAATGAAGAAATATGATAAGTGGCATAAAACATGGAAGTCACTTTCTTTTTCGTCTACGAGAGGCTGCACCTGGGTCGCTAAACACAGCCACCTCAAAGCACATTCCTTGAAGCCTTCACGGGTTTCATCTTCGTACCCTAGATATCTGTGACTTGGTGCTAGGCCCAAAGCATATTTATATGGGCCCAAAAAGGCATTGGCTAAGTCTTCCCACGACTGAACTTGGTCTCTACTCAAATAGTTATACCATATTACGCTCGACTGTTGTGGAAGCAGTGGAACAATAACTTTTCATTCTCAATGCAACCCTCCATCTTTTTGCAGAACATGGTCAGGTGAATCTTGGGGCATCTTGTTCCGTCATCATGCGCAAATCTGGGAATATTTAAAATCTAGAGGAATGACCAAATCAGGGTTCAAACAAAGTTTTCTTGCATCGAAGGTAACAACCTTCTTTTTTTTCGATCTCATCTTCTAACTGTACGAATCTTGATTTTTGAGTGTGTTCAATTCTTTTATTCACGATAAAGCTTTAATTGGTATTTGGATTGCCCCCCAAAATTTTTATGCGAGGTAATCATAATGTTATGTAAAATATGCCATGATTGTACAATATGATGCAATGCATGAATGCAAATGCGGTGTTGATTCTCGAACAGTCCTTAAAAGACTTTCGTTCAATAGAAAAATGTCTGGATGTAAGAAATTAATAATGAATTACAGGTAACAGTTAGCTTCCTTCTGGAGATCTTGACTTCGGGAAGCAAAGCTTGTGCTCCACGTCTCAACGTCGTCTTCAAGATGATGGGCGACCTCGTCTTCTCCTCTTATGCTACTCCATAGACTTTTGACGTCATGATATTCATGCTTTGGCTTCTAAAAAACATTGACAAGTGTATGCATAATGCATACAAGAGTTTCTTCTTCGGTTGATCTAGGTGCAAACAAATCGATCTTCGAATAATGCGTCTAAATAAGGTTGGATCCTAGCGGTCCAAAGGGGGTCTACTTAAAGTCTTTAAAACTTTTGGGTTTACATTAAAATTCTCAAAGATCATTTGGTTTAAAGATTTCCCCTTTTTTATTATAAAAAAGTTTTAACTTACTTAAAAATGAAACTTTTAGGGTTTTTTTTTAAGTTTTAGGAGGAAAAAGAATTCTCAACACAATAATAATATTTTCAAATTTTTTGAAGGAGTTAAATTAAAATATTTGAGATTTTTACAAAGGGTTAAAAGTGAATATTTTAAAATTAGTGTTCTGTAGTCCCCCTTTGGATCCTCTCTACAAGACGTGCCTTACTATTAGACCATCTTCTTTCTCGATTGGTCTTTGCTCGACCTAACTTGATCCGTAATATTATCGTTTCTGCAAAGCAAACTTTTTCTATTTTGAAAGCCTTTTAAATGAACCGTTCTTGAATTAACACCATGTCATGATATGTAAAATGAATGCAAATAAAGGCGTTGATTCCATTTGGTAATCACCTTTTCGAATGATTTTTATAGGAAATAAAGGGTCCAGATTCGGAGCCGTAAAAGAAGACTTCTATAGATATGCCCCTCTACATGTTTTTGGGTCGTATTCAAGGAAATGAAAGTCTCGGTTAAAATCGATGGCACCGGGTTCACCTTCTGCTTCATGCGTTCAAACAGATCCAAGATGGCTACATCGATGTTTCTGAATACCCTCAGGAAGATGATCAAACCATATGCCCCCAAAACAAATAGGCCTATCTTCATTACCTCATTCGGGTGTGCTATCTCGTATACATTCCCATAAAGATGCTAGGTTGTCTCTTCAATTCTGAATCAAATAGTTGGCTCAATCATCGCTTATTAAAAGATTTTGAGCTTCAATGGATAGTTCTGATTCCTCGACGACTTCGCGTAGATCCAATCTTTTTGTACATTCTTCTGGTTGAGCAAGGCTGTATACTCCTCTACCGTGGGCATCATGTCTTGGCCGTTGAAGGTAAAACAACAAAAAACGAGATTCCAAAGCTAGAAAATGTTTCGGAGTAAAGGTTGAATGACTCGAACATACATTAGCGGGGCTATGCCGCCATAACTGTCAGAAAACAGGTCATGTAGTCTGCGGTCCCATCTTTCCTAAATCTCTTTAAGCTCCCACAGATCATTTTGTTGTAGGCTCTCGTGTATATACTTTGGCACTACACGCTTGCTCGACAAACTGTTACCTCGGACCCGTTGATTAACCTCTGACCAATGTCGCACGACTAGGTTGATGTCGCCCTCCTTAAAATACCTTTTTTCCATGATGAAAAATTTTCTAATCGGGCAAACCACTTGAATCAACACCTTTCTGTAATGTGGATGCAATGATAATGCAACAAAAGTATGTGTAAAATAAAAATAAAAATAAAATAAAACACAAAAAGAAATGAGTTAGTACCGAATAAAAATAATAAATACATAAATAAAAGGTAAATTTAAATAAAGCAAACAAATAGAATAACCTTATATATATCATACCTAAACATTTAGGTTATCCGCATGGCTCTAAAGGGGTGGGTTTTCTATATTCTCTACATGCAGTGTTAGTGCTAAGAGGTACCCAAACTATCCTTGTTGTCCCCTACTAAGGGTAGCAAGGCCCCCGATCATCACCCATTATAGGCTCCTTTCAACCGGGTTCAATTTAGGGGGACCCATTCGCTTATGCCCATAAGAATGAATGATATCCTCAAGAAAACATAAGGTACTAGAGCCCCGAAGGTACTTGCTAGGCCCATACGGAGGAACGATATCCTCACGAAAGTATTAGCGTTTTCCCCCCACTTAAAAGGACGGGTTTATATGCCAAATTTTAAATGCGTTAAAATAAATGCGCAATTATAACCGAATGTTAATTTAATAGTCACTTTAATCCAAAACTTCTGATATTAGTAAAACGGTAATTATTTAAAAAAGCTTGACTCTCATTTGTTTTTGAAAAACAAAACAATGTCCCCAGCGGAGTCGCCATCTGTAGCGATATCCCTTTTTCATGTTCGCTAAAAAACAACTTTTAAGGTATTTTTGGGTCTTTCGGGTATTTTAAAATATATCTGTGAGGTTTTTAAAAAACCGTATTTTATTTGAAAATGGAGTCACCATCGCCACCGAGGTAGGCGGACACCATAAAACCAAAGATTTAAAATTATTGGGGTTCGGGAGTCGATTACGGATGGGGAAGGATTAGCACCCCACACCGCCAAAAAAATGGTACTTTAATAATTATTGCTTTATTAATATTAAACTTTTCATATTAAAGTGACGATTAAATTAAAATTTGGTTATAAGTGAAAGTAGATTTTAAAGGCCCCGTTATTCAAGAGTAAACCGAAAGACCACCATCACTACGCTTGATATCGCCACGTTTACCCTTGAATAAAAGGGCACCGCATTGACAATAATATATATATCGAAATGCAACTTAAAACATGGCGAATATAAATAAATACAACGTGATAAAAAATAAATAAATACTAATATAATAAAATTTTAATCTAACATAAATAAAATACAAATATGAAACATACATACATAAATATTAATCTAATATATAAATAAAAATAAATCTAACATAAATAAAATACTAATCTAAAACATAAATAAATATTAATCTAACACATAAATAAAAATAAATCTAACATAAATAAAATATTAATATAAAACATAAATATACAAACTAAAAAAAAACACAATTTTAAATTAACTAATACTTTATTAAATCATAAAAAATTACAACACAAATAAAAAGGGAATAAAATATACCTAACTAGGAGCTCGAATGACGAACCCCGATCAACCCCTATTGAGATCTACCACGACCTCTCCAAAATTAACTAGATCAGATCAAAATAGGATCCCGATCGAATCGGTTAGGACTAAGGGCACGCCCCGGTCCTTGATTACCCAGAGAGCATAGCTCTCTTATTGAGCATGCCTTTGCCGGCTCTTTTGCTGCCCCCAAAATGCTCTCCCCATGCCTTTATTTATAGGCAAGTGGGGAGGTTAAGGATGACGTGGAGCACCCTCCTCCATGCAATTTCATTTTTTTAATTTTTAATTTAATTATTTTTTTTTTTTATATTATATTATTATTTTTTTTATTTTTTCATTAATAATATTACTATTAAAATAATACTAATAATACTAAAACCCAGTAAAAAATGAGTGATTATATCCGCCTCTTTTTGCTTATTCTTGTGAAACGAGAACAAAGCAAATATCAAAAGCACTCATTTTTTTACCTACTTCTTTTGTCTTTGGCTTAGGAATCACATGTTCTTCTAAAACTCTCCGCTCTTCCTTAGCTTTTGAATCTTGGGCTTGTAAGCTCTTCCTATATAGAACTTTGTCACCTTTCGATCTTGAAGCTATAGGCTCTTCTTATATAGAACCTTTCACTCTGAAGCCTCGAGTTACGAGTCCCTCCTATATAGAACTTTTTACTCTGAAACGGTAAAGCTCGGAGTCCTTCTTATATAGAACTCTTCACCTTCAACGCAACGGGTCTTTCCTATATAAAACGCCTCGCATCACGGATGGATTTTTCAACTGGGAGTTCTTCCTATATAGAACTTCTAGTCTTCAAACCCTAGAGTCGCGAGTCCTTCCTATATAGAACTTTTAGCTTCTAAAATCTTGGAGCTACGGGTTCTTCCTATATATAGAACCTCTTCTTTGTGAGTGCTAAAAATATGGGCCCTTCCTATATAGAACATTTATCTTCGCATTTGGGATTCACGCCAAAATGGCTACCGATCTTTTCCGGACTCCCGCTACTAAGGCTGCCAAATCTTCCTTCAAATTTGGGATTCACGCCAAAAATGGCTATCTATCTTTCTGGACTCACTCTACTAAGGATGCCGAACTTTCTTCAAATTTATGGATTCACGCCATAAATGGTCACCTATCTTTCTGAAAATTTGGGGATTCACTCCGAAAATGGCTACCGATATTTCTAGAAATTTGGGGATTCACGCCGAAAATGGCCATCGATCTTTCTAGACTCACGCTACTATGGCTGTCAAACTTGTTGGCCTTATGCTATTGAGGCTGCCGAAATCTTTCTTCAAATTTGGGGATTCACGCCGAAAATGGCTACCTATCTTTCTTCAAATTTGAGGATTTACGCCGAAAATGGCTACCGATCTTTCTGGACTCACGCTACTAAGGTTGCTGAACTTTCTTCAAATTTGGGGATTCACGCTGAAAATGGCTACCTATATTTCTTCAAATTTGAGGATTCACGCTGAAAATGGCTACTGATCTTTCTGGACTCACGCTACTAAGGCTGCCGAACTTTCTTCAAATTTGGGGATTTACGCCAAAAACGGTTACCTATCTTTATTGACTCATACTACTAAGGCTGCCAATCTTTCTAGACTCACGCTACTAAGCTGCCAATCTTTCTGGACTTGCGCTACTAAAGCTGCCGATCTTTCTGGACTCACGCTACTAAGGATGCCGACATCTGGCCTCACGCTACTATGGCTGCCATATCATGCCTAAAAGACTTATTGATGGCCCGAATGACTTATCTCCATGCTCAAAAGACTTTATCGATGGCCGAAGGTCTTATCATCATGCCCGAAGGTCTTACTAATGGCCCAAAAGACTTAATATATGGATTTACGCTACTCGCTACCATCATCTAGCCTCACACTACTATGGCTACCGACATCCGCCTCACTCTACTATGGCTGCCACATAATGCCCGAAGGACTTATCACCATGCTCGAAAGACTTACTAGTGGCCCGAAGGTTTTATCATCATGCTTGAAGGTCTTATTAATGGCCCAAGGACTTAATATCCGCTTTACGCTACTATGGCTACCGCCACCGGGCCTCACGCTACTATGGTCGCCAACATCCGGCTCACGCTACTATGGCTGTCGTCGATCATGTCCGAATGACTTATTGATGGCCCAAGGACTTATCTCCATGCTCGAAAGACTTCTTGGTGGCCCAGAGGTCTTGCTGATGGCCCAAGGACTTAATATCGGCTTTACGCTACTTTGGCTACCGTCATATCCGCCCCACGCTACTATGGTTGCCGAAATCTTTCTTTCTTTGATGAAATCTACTTCTTCAAACTTTTTGACAATTCTTTAAATAATTGCCTAAAACAAGCAAAAATGACATGCCTCTATCTATATGATGCATGCAATGTAATGTTTTCTTTTTCTTCTTCTTCTTCTTTTTCTTCTCTCTTTTCTCTCTTTCTCTTTTTTTCTTTTTTTTTTCTCTTCTCTTTTTCTTTCAATCTTTTTTGTTCTAAAGTCTTACACCTTGAAAGGTCGTTCCTCAGATTTCTTTATCTCTTTACTTCTTCATTGTATGCTCTTAAATTCTCATTTGATCAATCACTTCGAATCTGAATTAACATGCTTACAAATCTTTCATACGGAAGGCTTTCTTGTCTTCAGGGTTATCACCCGTCTTCATAAATGATCTTCTGGTCCTTATATTATTCTTATAAGAACCCTTTCTTCTTCGTTTGGCGTTGCTCCATTCAATTACGGGCTCCACTGCTTCAAATTTCCTGACCCATCATACAGAGCCTTGATCTATTTCTAATCACTAGGATGAGCAAAAATGCTTCTATCCCCTAAGCTCATCCTTGATCTTCTCGTAGCATTTCTACGGGAACTAACTCTCGGTCCCTATACTTTAAATCTCATCATCATCCATTTTTAAAGTAATGCAAAAGGCAATTTACTTGTGTATATTTCAATACAAAAAATAATGATTGTATGAAAAGATAACAATCATTTTGAAAATCACAACCTGGAGGGAATACTAAACACTTTAAAAATATTGTTTGGAACAAATGGTAAACTTCTTTTTTAAAAGCCAAACATTTTTTAAAATTAATGTTTTGAGAGTGGTAAACAAAATTTAAGTATATTGCCACACATTTTAAAACTAATGTTCTGGGGCAAATAGTAATCATCAAAACATTAGGAGAAAATGTCAAACCTTTTTAAAACATGTTTACCCCTAAAATATCAAACACCATAGCACATCTGCTTCAAATTGTCAGAGATCAACTCTAATAAAGCGCATATTTAGAAGATCTTGACTATTGTGGAGATATACTCAAATGTATAGTTTTTTCTAGTCTATTAGGCTTTCAAGAGGCATAATCTTATACCTAATTTCTAACCCATTTAAGGTGGCTCTCTTAATCTCACTAACTCGCCATACCTTATTCTTCCCTCATTTGGGTGTCGATCAAGCACTTCGAAGTTTGACGTTCCTTGAAGCAAGGTTAACCCTTCTAGGCGGAATGAAATCTGAAGACATTCTCATTCAACTTGGATATCTATGGACGATAAGAATTCTCTTTGGAGGCTTGTAATGTAGGCCTTTGGTTCATATTTAGATGAAGCTATATCTATGTGCTTGTATGATCTGGATATTCTCACATAGAATATTTTCTTTTTTTTTCTTTTTTTTTGTTTTTTTATCACTCTAGACTGCCCGTTTTTAGGTTTTTACCCTAGAGTTCATTTCCTCACTCTCTTTCTTTTGGTTCGTCTGGCTGTGTATTGATGCTTGTTTTCCGTAAAAATGATTGATCCTCCAAAGTTCCTTGAATGAAGTATTATGTACATTTCTAGGAATTTTTGTGATTGGCATGCCCAGATGAAATGTTCCTCTTTTTTTCTTCTTTTTTCTTTTCTTTTCTCTCTTTTTTCTTTTTTTATTTGGATTGCTCTAGGCTACACACCTTTGGGGTTTTTACCCTAGAGTTTACTTCCTTCTTCTATATCTTCATATCAGTGTATTTTGGTTGGATATTGATGTCAGCATGCTCATGCAGACTACTCATTCCTCTTCATTTTCAGGATCGCTCTAGACTGTCCATTTTTGGGTTTTCACCCTAAAGGTCATTTCCCTTTTCGAAATTGGCAATCTTCGGGCCGAGTTGTCTTGACTTGGCTTCAATTCAAGCTTCTATACAAATCTTCAATATTATGGATTCTTTATGTATCTCTTGCTCATTTCTTACAATTGAAGTCTTGATCTTGTATTGTTTGATCTGTGTGTGAAGTATATATAGTATTTTCTTTTTATTTCTTTTGTTTTTTTTCTTTTTCTTTTTATTTTCTCACCTCTTCTTCTTTTTTTCTTCTAAGGGAATTCAACTCATCACAGTCCTTTGTCTAGAGGATAATGATGGAGCATACAACAGAACCCCGAGTTACTCGGCATAGTCATGATTTGAATATATCACTCATGTAGCTACTCCACTTTTGACTTAAAATATGGGTCGAGCATACAACCACCTTCTGAGCTTTTCACTACAGCGGAGTGCCCCAGAAAATTTTACTCATTTCTTTCTTTTTAAACACTTTTATCTTGGAATACCTTTTAGTAAACCCAAACAAGAGAGTGTAATCTCTCTTTTCTTTGTCTCTTTCTTTTTCTTCTTTTTGTCTCTTTCTTTCTTTTTTTTTTCTTTTTTTTTTTCTCTTTTTTAGACTATCATTTGGGGATTTTAGCCTAGAGTCTCTTTCATCTTATTCGAGTCTGTGGATGTATTCTCGAATCAAACTGTATCTATACCGAACATTGTCGCTTGTTCCCTTTTGAACGTAATCAATTCTACCCAGCTCTTCTAAACTAGTGCTTATCGAACGCTGGAGTCTTCATGTATCTTCTTCTTACACTATTTAGCTTAGTGTACTCGCTCTTGATTGCATTGACCTTCTGATTGCCATTTCTTATGTTGCTTGGTTTACTTTCTGAGCATAAACTTGTCTTCATCCATTTTCCTCTTGTAGTTCTATGGCCTTCATGTCCAATCTATCTTGTTTCATCTCTTTCTCTTAGTAAAGTGAAAAATACCATTCGTCCTTCCATTCATAGATGTCATGAGAAAGCTTTCAGGGGGTAAAGGTTTAGGGTCAACTCTCGATTCAAGGATCTTAAACGACAAGTGCCTGAGAAGACAAATTCCTAAAATGGGAACTGCCCATTGTCTAAACACTCGCTTTGTTCCTCTGTTGTCCTAAGTGGATTAATAGATACTCACATTTGCATTATCCTCGCAACTTTCAATTTCTTCTAAATATAAGCAACTTAGAGTTGATCTTTGGATCTGAAACAAAGATACTGTTGCATTCAAAATTAGAGGACCTGGTATAGAAATGATATATACATATGTCTATTAAAAAATGCATGTATATGCATATAGGAGAACAAAAACTACCCTATATAAATAAAATGTTTAACGAATCAAAAATGTAAAAATGTTTTCTAAATGGAAATGTGATTTGTTATTCTGACAAACAATAAGTTTTTTATGTTGATAATTTCTTTGTAATATGATGAGAAAACCGTAGGGACCTTCGGACTATCCCCCGGGTACTAACTCATTCTGGCCCTTTCAATGTAGTGTAGGCTTGTGCCACTTTTTTTGTTTTTCCACCGCTGGATCAACTCTCTCATCATGACTCCCTCGTCAACCAGCTTCTTGATTTCTTCTATTAACGACCCCAAATTTCTTAGTGTCATACCCCGACACCTTAATGTAGAACTCACATGTACTGTATGGATCAAAACTGTGAGCAGATAAGCTGGGCGTAATCTTTACCGGCCCGGAGGTAAGGTACTACCCTTGACCAGATGATGCCATATGTCCGAGATGGAATACTCTGAATATCTCTAAATATGTACTTGTTCGAGGAATTTTTCTCGGTGATTCAGAATAATCTGCCTGTCTTCTTCTCTTACAATCACGAGAACCTTGAAAGTGGTACCCATTTATCTCTTTCTTTCTTTCTACTCCTAGGTAGGTCTGGTCTTTAAACTTAGGTCCCGGAGTGCATGTTCAATTCTCTCTCCGACTGTCATGAAGTCCTCAAAGCTGGCCTTCATTTTCTCGAGCATCTTATCAATGAAGAAATATGATAAGTGGCATAAAACATGGAAGTCACTTTCTTTTTCGTCTACGAGAGGCTGCACCTGGGTCGCTAAACACAGCCACCTCAAAGCACATTCCTTGAAGCCTTCACCAGGTTTCATCTTCGTACCCTAGAGATACTGACGACTTGGTGCTAGGCCCAAAGCATATTTATATGGGCCCAAAAAGGCATTGGCTAAGTCTTCCCACGACTGAACTTGGTCTCTACTCAAATAGTTATACCATATTACGCTCGACTGTTGTGGAAGCAGTGGAACAATAACTTTTCATTCTCAATGCAACCCTCCATCTTTTTGCAGAACATGGTCAGGTGAATCTTGGGGCATCTTGTTCCGTCATCATGCGCAAATCTGGGAATATTTAAAATCTAGAGGAATGACCAAATCAGGGTTCAAACAAAGTTTTCTTGCATCGAAGGTAACAACCTTCTTTTTTTTCGATCTCATCTTCTAACCTGCATTTAATCTTGATTTTTGAGTGTGTTCAATTCTTTTATTCACGATAAAGCTTTAATTGGTATTTGGATTGCCCCCCAAAATTTTTATGCGAGGTAATCATAATGTTATGTAAAATATGCCATGATTGTACAATATGATGCAATGCATGAATGCAAATGCGGTGTTGATTCTCGAACAGTCCTTAAAAGACTTTCGTTCAATAGAAAAATGTCCGGATGTAAGAAATTAATAATGAATTACAGTGTAATGATTTAGCTTCCTTCTCCGAGATCTTGATTCGGGAAGCAAAGCTTGTGCTCCACGCCTCAACGTCGTCTTCAAGATGATGGGCGACCTCGTCTTCTCCTCTTATGCTACTCCATAGACTTTTGACGTCATGATATTCATGCTTTGGCTTCTAAAAAACATTGACAAGTGTATGCATAATGCATACAAGAGTTTCTTCTTCGGTTGATCTAGGTGCAAACAAATCGATCTTCGAATAATGCGTCTAAATAAGGTTGGATCCTAGCGGTCCAAAGGGGGTCTACTTAAAGTCTTTAAAACTTTTGGGTTTACATTAAAATTCTCAAAGATCATTTGGTTTAAAGATTTCCCCTTTTTTATTATAAAAAAGTTTTAACTTACTTAAAAATGAAACTTTTAGGGTTTTTTTTTAAGTTTTAGGAGGAAAAAGAATTCTCAACACAATAATAATATTTTCAAATTTTTTTGAAGGAGTTAAATTAAAATATTTGAGATTTTTACAAAGGGTTAAAAGTGAATATTTTAAAATTAGTGTTCTGTAGTCCCCACTGGATCCTCTGCGCCGCACGTGCCTTACTATTAGACCATCTTCTTTCTCGATTGGTCTTTGCTCGACCTAACTTGATACTGTAATATTATCGTTTTCGGCAAAGCAAACTTTTTCTATTTTGAAAGCCTTTTAAATGAACCGTTCTTGAATTAACACCATGTCATGATATGTAAAATGAATGCAAATAAAGGCGTTGATTCCGCTGGTAATCACCTTTTCGAATGATTTTTATAGGAAATAAAGGGTCCAGATTCTGGAGCCAGAAAAGAAGACTTCTATAGATATGCCCCTCTACATGTTTTTGGGTCGTATTCAAGGAAATGAAAGTCTCGGTTAAAATCGATGGCACCGGGTTCACCTTCTGCTTCATGCGTTCAAACAGATCCAAGATGGCTACATCGATGTTTCTGAATACCCTCAGGAAGATGATCAAACCATATGCCCCCAAAACAAATAGGCCTATCTTCATTACCTCATTCGGGTGTGCTATCTCGTATACATTCCCATAAAGATGCTAGGTTGTCTCTTCAATTCTGAATCAAATAGTTGGCTCAATCATCGCTTATTAAAAGATTTTGAGCTTCAATGGATAGTTCTGATTCCTCGACGACTTCGCGTAGATCCAATCTTTTTGTACATTCTTCTGGTTGAGCAAGGCTGTATACTCCTCTACCGTGGGCATCATGTCTTGGCCGTTGAAGGTAAAACAACAAAAAACGAGATTCCAAAGCTAGAAAATGTTTTCGAGTAAAGGTTGAATGACTCGAACATACATTAGCGGGCTATGCCGCCATAATCGTCGAAAAAACAGGTCATGTAGTCTGCGGTCCCATCTTTCCTAAATCTCTTTAAGCTCCCACAGATCATTTTGTTGTAGGCTCTCGTGTATATACTTTGGCACTACACGCTTGCTCGACAAACTGTTACCTCGGACCCGTTGATTAACCTCTGACCAATGTCGCACGACTAGGTTGATGTCGCCCTCCTTAAAATACCTTTTTTCCATGATGAAAAATTTTCTAATCGGGCAAACCACTTGAATCAACACCTTTCTGTAATGTGGATGCAATGATAATGCAACAAAAGTATGTGTAAAATAAAAATAAAAATAAAATAAAACACAAAAAGAAATGAGTTAGTACCGAATAAAAATAATAAATACATAAATAAAAGGTAAATTTAAATAAAGCAAACAAATAGAATAACCTTATATATATCATACCTAAACATTTAGGTTATCCGCATGGCTCTAAAGGGGTGGGTTTTCTATATTCTCTACATGCAGTGTTAGTGCTAAGAGGTACCCAAACTATCCTTGTTGTCCCCTACTAAGGGTAGCAAGGCCCCCGATCATCACCCATTATAGGCTCCTTTCAACCGGGTTCAATTTAGGGGGACCCATTCGCTTATGCCCATAAGAATGAATGATATCCTCAAGAAAACATAAGGTACTAGAGCCCCGAAGGTACTTGCTAGGCCCATACGGAGGAACGATATCCTCACGAAAGTATTAGCGTTTTCCCCCCACTTAAAAGGACGGGTTTATATGCCAAATTTTAAATGCGTTAAAATAAATGCGCAATTATAACCGAATGTTAATTTAATAGTCACTTTAATCCAAAACTTCTGATATTAGTAAAACGGTAATTATTTAAAAAAGCTTGACTCTCATTTGTTTTTGAAAAACAAAACAATGTCCCCAGCGGAGTCGCCATCTGTAGCGATATCCCTTTTTCATGTTCGCTAAAAAACAACTTTTAAGGTATTTTTGGGTCTTTCGGGTATTTTAAAATATATCTGTGAGGTTTTTAAAAAACCGTATTTTATTTGAAAATGGAGTCACCATCGGCCACTGAGGTAGGCCGGACACCATGAAACCAGAGATTTAAAATTATTGGGGATCGGGAGTCGGTTACGGATGTGGAAGGCCCCCACACCGCCAAAAAAATGGTACTTTAATAATTACCGCTTTATTAATATTAAACTTTTCATATTAAAGTGACGATTAAATTAAAATTTGGTTATAAGTGCGAGTAGATTTTAAAGGCCCTGTTATTCGAGAGTAAACCGAAAGACCACCATCACTACGCTTGATACTGGCCACGTTTACCCTTGAATAAAAGGGCACCGCATTGACAATAATATATATCTGAAATGCAACTTAAAACATGGCGAATATAAATAAATACAACGTGATAAAAAATAAATAAATACTAATATAATAAAATTTTAATCTAACATAAATAAAATACTAATCTGAAACATACATACATAAATATTAATCTAATATATAAATAAAAATAAATGTAACATAAATAAAATACTAATCTAAAACATGAATAAATATTAATCTAACACATAAATAAAAACAAATCTAACATAAATAAAATATTAATCTAAAACATAAATATACAAACTAAAAAAGAACACAATTTTAAATTAACTAATACTTTATTAAATCATAAAAAATTACAACACAAATAAAAAGGGAAGAAAATATACCTAACTAGGAGCTCGAATGGCGAACCCCGACTGAACCCCAATGAGATCTACCACGACCTCTCCAAATATTAACTAGATCAGATCCAGAATAGGACCCTGATCGAACCGGTTAGGACTAAGGGCACTGCCCCCGGTCCTTGATTACCAGAGAGCATAGCTCTATTACTGGGCATGCCTTTTGCCGGCTCTTTGCTGCCCCCAAAATGCTCTCCCCATGCCTTTATTTATAGGCAAGTGGGGGAGGTTAAGGGTGACGTGGAGCACCTTCCTCCATACAATTTGCCTTTTTTTAATTTTTAATTTAATTATTTTTTTTACTTTTTTATATTATATTATTATTATTTTTTATTTTTTCATTAATAATATTACTATTAAAATAATACTAATAATACTAAAACCCGGTAAAAATTAGTGATTACATGATGATAAACATGGTATGATTTACTTACTATTAATGCATGGTTTTAAGTACATACACAAGGGTCTGAAAGTATATTAAATGCTATTGAGCACTGGTTTTCATTCCGGTTGGGAATGGTGTTATTGCATTGGTAATGAGATTTGCATATGTGTTGTTTATGAAATGCATTGTAAAACAATAAGTAAATAGTTTTGTAAATGATATATTGGCTATGTGACATGGTGAAAACAATCGGATATAGTTGGCATGTCGTAGGATTAAAAGTGCACTACAAAATATGAACAAAATTGATTATGGCCATGGGTCCTTGAGGTATGGCGGTTTAACTAGGCCACTCGGACTGTTAGGACCTCATTTGGGGCTTGCAGTTTAACTAGGCATCCCAAATTGGTGGTGATCTTGCGGTTTAACTAGGTAAGGTCGGTACTCTTTCGGTTTAACTAGGCAATGGTGAAATCTCGCGGTTTAACTAGGCCACTCAGACTGTTAGGACCTTATTTAGGGCTTGCGGCTTAACTAGGCAATCCAAATTGGTGGTGATCTTGCGGTTTAACTAGGCAAGGTTGGTACTCTTGCGGTTTAACTAGGCAAGGGTAAAATCTCGCGGTTTAACTAGGAAAGGTTTGGGATATCATGGGTTTAACTAGGCATGGTATGAGAGATATGTGTATAGGATAGAGATAGTCTATCTAGGTCACATTAAATACCAATATATGAGAAAGATCATGTGTTGAATCCTGTACTAAAATGCTTTGGGATTTAAGCATGGTTTGTTTAAAATGCATTGGGATTTAAGCATGAAATGTTTATGATGTTATGAATATCATTATGTTTTGATTTGGTTAGAATCATGAGAAAGAGCTTTGGAAGTAAACAAGTTTTGGGAAAAGCAAGTGTGTGTTTTTAAATGAATTTAAATGCATCATTGTTTGAAAGCATCCTCACTAAGCATGTATGATTACTGTTACGCGTAATAAGTGCTCTGCTATTGTGCAAGCGTACACGTCGCAAGTTATAGTATAAAAGATATCATCTCCACAGAGATTGGTGCCACTTCAAGAATCTAATCTCTTGCACTGTAAAAATTAAAAGAACACAAGTAGAAGATTGTAGGAGTTTAACTAACAACTAAACTAGAAAGCAAATAAGTAAGAGAAGTTGTAATCAAATGAGAGAGAATAGTCCAAGTTATCGTGAGTTGAGGTGTGATAACCGATTGGATCGTCTTGGTAGAAAAGTGCAAGGGAAACTCAGTTGCCGTGGCAACTTGCGCAGCGGGGTTGCCTTGGAAACTAATCGACAGTTGCCTGGGCAACTACTTGGGCGGCTGGGCAGCAACTTCAAGGTTCAGCGGAGCGTTCTTCAATGGCTTCTTCTTATCCCTAATTTGAAACTCTAGCTATTTGTGCATGCCTTGATAATACATCCCTATGTGAATCAAGGGTGAACAACAACCAATTTTGCTTTCTTCTTAGCCGTTGAAATCCTTAATTATCCCTAAGTCGGATTAATCTTCACCATCAATAGATTGAATAAATACCATACTCATTTGTTTCTTGAATCTAACTCTCCCGATATTAGATAAATAGATGAAGTTACGAGATCCTCTCTCAATTCACTCGCAAACAAGAATAAAAACCAAGAATGAGTAAACCTTGAATTGAAAGAGCAAACTCTTATTACCTAAACAAAATTCAATTGTTTCTCACAACCACAAAACACAATAACCTTAGCCAAATAGATTTAGTTCATGGTTAGGTTCCAAAGAAACACAAAACAAAGAATTCCTAGCATAAACCTAATTGAACAATAAAGAAAAAGATGAAGAATGGTTGAAGCCTTGTCGAAATCTCTTATTGCTCTTGTTGAAATCTCCCTCCTCTCTTTGTCGAAATTTCTCTCTTCCCCTCTTTTCTTAGTTTGACGGCTTGGTCCTCAATTTATAGGGCTAGGTCAAAGTCTTTTTTTGAGGAGAAAGTTAAGTTGGAATTAAATATCTTTAAAGAATATAATTCTTTATTATATTTAAATTCCTTCTAGAACTTCTCCTATCTTCTTGGTATTTAATTTCTCTTTAACCTCTTCATGGAAATCAAACTCCTTTGGGATTTAACTTTGCTCTACGTCATCTTGGGCTTATCTAGTCATCAATTTCGACTACCATATCATCTTATCCCTTATCAAAAATTGCCCTGGCAACTAGCTCGACATCTCCTTCATACATTGCCCTGGAAACTAGCTCGGCATCTCCTTCATGCATTGCCCTGGCAACTGGTTCCAGCCTTGCATTGGCAAGTGATTCTGCACACACACAAAAACACACCAAAACAGTATTTTTTTTCACAAAATTAAGCAAAATATGAAATCAAGCTTGTCCACCAAGGAAGCAATGCAAACATGCATGAATGGCTAATAATGCAACTAATATGAGCCTAAGTCTAGCAATAATATGAATAAAAAGGGTAATAAAAATAGTACTTTTGAACACTTAACACACCCCCAAACTCTAACTATTGCTTGTCCTCAAGCAATTTAAACTAATAATTACCCGCCAAAACTTCAATTTTCACAAACTTAGCTTTGTACTTGATTTCAATTCTCAGAACCGGGGCACAAAGTATGATTGGATTTTCCTTTTTTCGGAAAACTTAGGAGTTACTCAGAATCAAACTATAATGCTTGTGAGTGTGTGCGGAGTTGTGTGCAAGTTAATTTTTCAGATTCTATGCAAACAAGAGGTTTTCAAGTTACTTCATTGGGTTCTTTTAACATGTTTTAACTAGAGCCGGTTTCGGGCACCTCTAGCGATCAATTTTTAGCACATACTAGAGCCAATTTCGGGCACCTCTAGCATTCATCCAATTTTTAATCTAATCCCCCAATTTTTTAACTATCAACCTAAGTTCGCTAGAATTCCTTAAATCAATCAAGCCACAACAGTGTTTCATCAAGTTTAGGATCATTGTACGATTCTAATCATGTTAAAGTCATCATCGAATATTCATCAAATCTAGGCAATTCTTGTTCCAACTAAAGGCATGGCAAGCAATTTATGTATCCTAAATGCAATAATTAAGATGAATGCAACTAAACATGGTAACTAACTAATAACAATCCCCCCAAACTCGAGTGAGGCATTGTCCTCAATGCATGTAACAAAGAAAAATAAAGATAAAAAAAACAAAAATAATAAAAAAAAGTAAAATGAAAACGATGACTTACTCCGAGAGTTCGTCGTCGTGGATGATTAGTTTCCTTTTGGTCGGTGTCTTGATTTTTTTCTTGAACACGATGGTTTCTTCCTTGTTGCCGATGGTGGAATCGATCCTCGTACGGGGTTGTCCTCATCGTCCTCTTCATCAATGTCATTGGCTTTTCACTTTGGCTTAGAGGATTCGATTGGTGCGGTCTTTATTGGTGCAATAGAGGACTCGTCCGAATCTGAAAAATCAGACAATGATTTAGTATGAGTTAATTCGGGCATAGGTGCTTTACCTTTGGCTTTTGCAGTGGTTGCCGGGGCGTCTTTAGCTTTGGTTGCCACGACATCTTCAGTGTTGGTTGTCGTGGCAACTGCTTGGGCAGGCATGGTGTAGGTTGACGCGACATCATCTGTTGCGATTGCCGTGGCAACTGCTTCATTGGTTGTCGTGGCAAGGATTTCGGTAGGAAAGATAGGGAACGACACGCGGCTGTCCGGGTACCTTTCCAAGATGACTTGGGTGATGGCATTTTTGTGATCCTTCATGTACCGCATGAACATTAATTGCCGGTCTTCAATTTGCCTAAGGCGGTTCGCCAACGGTTGTAAGAGTGCTTCAAGTTGTCCTGGGGTTGCTGGTCGAGTTACCCGGGCATCTGTTGCTTGGGCATTAGGGGTTGCCGAGGCGGTAGGAGTTGCCGCGACAATTGAAAGCGTTGGGGATTTTACTGGTGCCTCTCCTATTAGCTTTCGAATTTGTGCTCGATTCCAACCGAACTTTGGTAGGGCATTTTCATCAGTGGACTCACTTGGGACATGCATCTCCTTGCAAAGATTGGAAATTAAGCACAAGAAGAAAAGAAAACCCTTGTCTTTTGTGCTACATACAAAAATCTCATCACAAATAATTTTTCCAATGTTAATGATGCGATTATGTAAGATAGAATGTATGAACAAAAGACAAGGTGTATCAATAGTGGTATTGTGTGTGGTGGACATTAAAGAAGTTTTAACAAACTTATTCCATAATTTTGCCTCGGGTTTAAGCCGAAGGCGATTTACCGTGCCCTTGTATTTACTTTCGTTCCAATAAGTTCCCGGTAGAGTGAGTTCTTGAAGCACCTTGTCGAGTTGCTTGGGCGTGAGTTGATCAACAAAGGCTTGATGCTCGTCCTTCTCAACGTAGAACCCGTAAAAGGTGTTTATGTTTTCGGGGCTTATGAGTATAGCCTTGTCATGAACAAAAACATAAGGATTATCCAGGTTAGGTGAGTGAGCATAGGATTCTCTTACCCATAAGATGTTCCCCGGTTCTGATTGATGGCAAAAGATTTGCCACTTTTGATGTGCAATCCTTTCGAAGATGAATGGTTCAAGGCTGAAATCTTGATGAGAGTTGGAGTATTCGAAGCCTTATTCTTTGCAAATCTTCTGGCTTTCAAACTTGGAGTGAAATCTTTCTTGAACCACCAGTGTAGCAAACTTCTTGTATCTTGGTTCTTTGGAGGAACTTGGATGAACCAAAAATTCGATTTTGGATGCCATGGATGATCTTGGTTGTGAGTTTGGTAAAAACAAAGAAAAGAAAGCAAAAGAAACTAAAGATTTGCAAGGTGAAAAGTAGGAATATGTTTCTTGGAAGTTAAGGGTGATGGATTAAATAGAAAAGATAGATAGTAAATATGGTAGGTGTGAGTAATTTTGAGAGAAAGAAAAAAAAAGGGTTTAGATTGGGGGAAGGTGATAGCTAGGGGGTTTAGGGAAGGGGTAAGGTTTGACCGGTTATATAGGGTTTATTTAGGGTAAATTGGAGGCTTAATATAAGCCTTAGATTCAGCCCATTAATTTCCTTGTTGAAGAAGTTTCCTTCTTGAATCAAAATTCCTCTTTATCTTGAACTCTTTTCCTACAATTCAAAAACAAATAAAATAAGGATTAAAATTAATGATAAACTGATAAAAGAAAATAAATAAAGATGTACAAAGAAATTCTTAAACTTAAAATTTTAAAAACAATTAGATAAATATGAAAGAAAGATGTAGTTTTAATATTAAAGAAAATAAATAAATCTATCCTAAAAAGAAAAATAACCGAAAATAATAAATAAAAATAAAAAAATTAAATAGTTCAAAAAATAAAAATAAAATATCGAAAGGAGAGCATGCTCATGCATCTCTTAAGGTGACCACTTCTTTGTTACGTTCCACATGGGCACCGTTGTAGTGCTTCAATCTTTGTCCGTTGACCTTGAATTCATGTTCTTCAGTGATGGACTTGATTATCACGGCACCATGGGAGAACGGTTTGACAACTTCGAATGGTCCCGACCATCTTGATTTCAATTTTTCCAGGAAAAGTTTCAGCCGAGAATTGAATAAGAGAACTAGTTGCCCTGGCATGAATTGCCGCGGCAATAGTTTCTTGTCATGTCGTTGCTTTGTTTTCTCCTTGTAGATTCGTGCATTGTTATAGGCGAGTGCACGGAATTCTTATATCTCGTTGAGGTCCAACAAACGCTTTTGCCCAGCACTTTCCCAATCCATATTCACAGTCTTGATTGCCCAATATGCCTTGTGTTCGATTTCCACCGGTAGATGGAATGTTTTGCCATAGACAAGTCGGAAGGGAGACATACCTAAGGGTGTTTTGAATGCAGTGCGATATGCCCAAAGTGCATCATCTAGTCTTACTGACCAATCCTTCCTAGAGGGATTTACAACTTTCTCGAGTATACCCTTCAATTCTCGGTTGGAAATTTTTGCTTGCCCATTGGTTTGTGGGTGATATGCCATGGCAATTTTGTGTGATACGCCGAAGAGTTGCAACATCTTGGCAATAAGTCTATTGTCAAAGTGCTTGCCTTCATCACTGATAATTGCTCTCGATATCCCAAACCGTGTAAATATATTTTTCTGCAAGAATCGTTGTAGGGTCTTGGAATCGTTGGTGGGAACTGTAGCTGCCTCAACCCATTTAGACACGTAGTCAACGGTAAGTAGAATGTAGAGGTTGTCGAATGAAGATGGTAAAGGTCCCATAAAATCGATCCCCCATACATCAAACAATTCTACCTCGATGATGTTTTGGAGCGGCATCTCATGTCGTCTAGAGATATTGCCCGTCCTCTGGAAATGATCACATTGCTTGTAAAACTCTTTGGCATCTTTGTACATTGTTGGCCAATACAAACTGGATTGTAAAACTTTTGCCGCGGTGCAAGTTCCTCCAAAATATCCTCCATATGGTGAAGAATGGCATTGTCGGAGTACATTCTGCTGCTCCTCTTTAGGGACACATCGGTGTATAACCTGATTTGCACATTGTTTAAACAAATGAGGCTCGTCCTAAAAGTAATGCTTAGCATCATGGCGGAACCGCTTCTTCCCTTGGTGAGTAAGGCCATAAGGTAAAATACCACAAACAAGGAAATTAACTAAATCTGCGTACCAGGGTATTGCCGAGGCAACTGCTTCTAAGGTTTTCGAGGCGTGTGCGTCTAGAGTTGCTACGGCATGCGCGTCAAGGGTTACCGAGGCATACACGTCCATGGTTGCCGAGGCAACTAACAGTTGCTCATTTGGGAATGCATCGCATATCTCTAAATTCGCTTCATCTTTCCTATTGCGTTCTAAGCGTGGTAAGTGATCGGCCACTTGATTTTCTGTTCCTTTCTTGTCCTTAATTTCAATATCAAACTCTTGTAAAAGCAATATCCAACGAATCAAACAAGGTTTGGCATCCTTTTTAGCAAATAGATACTTAATTGACGAATGGTCCGTATGGACAATTACCTTTGTACCAATCAAATAGGATCAGAACTTGTCAAATGCGAAAACTACGGCTAGTAACTTTTTTCTCCGTTGTTGTGTAATTCACTTGAGCACTATTAAGAGTTTTACTAGTGTAGTATATCACATGAAAGGTCTTACCTGTGCGTTGGCCTAGGACTGCTCCTATCGCGAAATTACTTGTATCACATATGAGCTCAAAAGGTAGCGTCCAATCGGGTGGAACGACAATGGGTGCCGAAGTAAGCTTTTCCTTTAGGGTTTCGAATGCTTGGGTGCAAGAATCATCAAAATTGAAGACTTTATCCTGTTCAAGCAAATTGCACAAGGGTTTAGTAATCTTAGAAAAATTATGAATGAACCTCCTGTAAAAACCTGCATGTCCAAGAAAGCTTCAGATTCCTTTAACTGAACTTGGTGGGGGTAATCTCTTGATCACGCCCACCTTGGCTTTATCTACTTCAATTCCCTTGGATGAAATCTTATGGTCGAGCACTATTCCTTCATCTACCATAAAATGGCACTTCTCCCAATTAAGTACTAAATCGGTTTCTTCACATCTTGCCAACATCTTCTCTAAATTGCTGAGGCAGCTGTCGAAGTCATTACCAAAAATAGAAAAATCATCCATGAAGATCTCAAGGAAGTCTTCGACCATGTCTAAAAAGAGTGTCATCATGCATCTTTGGAAGGTTGCTGGGGCATTACACAATTCGAACGGCATCCTTCGAAAAGCATAAGCACCATATGGGCATGTGAAGGTTGTCTTTTCTTTATCTTCTGGTGTTATGGCAATTTGATTGTAACCTGAATAACCATCAAGAAAACAATAAAAGGGTTTACCTGCAAGACGGTCAAGCATTTGATCAAGAAAGGGTAATGGAAAGTGATCTTTCCTAGTGGCTTTGTTTAGCTTTCGATAATCCATACAAACCCTCCAACCGGTCACAGTCCTGGTTGGAATGAGTTCATTGTTTTCATTACTTACCACCGTTATACCTCCTTTTTTCGGTACACATTATACCGGACTTACCCATGTATTATCAGAGATAAGGTATATAATGTCGGCGTCAAGCCACTTGATGATTTCTTTCATTACAACCCCTTTCATGGCATGATTCAGTCTCCTCTGGGCCTCAATCGAAGTTTTGTGATTATTTTCCAACAAAATCTTGTGCATGCACACTACCGGGCTAATTCCCTTCAAGTCGGAAATTGTTCACCCTATTACCTTCTTGTGTAGCATCAATATTTTGATCGACTTCTTTTCTTTCTCAGGCTGTAACTCAGAGGAAATAATTACAGGCAATGTATTATCGATTCCCAAGTAAGCATATTTTAGTTGTCCTGGCAATTGTTTCAACTCAAGAATTAGTGATTGTTCAATGGAGGGCTTTTCGAGTTTACCTTCCTTACCTGAGTAATCCAGTGGTTCAAAGTATGTACCTAGTCGATTGACTAACCAATTTGCCTCTTCTTGTTGTTCATCATCGATCGGTTCTTCATACTTTTCAGGTTCCTCTTGATCGGCAATGTAGCTGCCGAGACAACTAAATTCCTCGTCGAAGTTAAACTCTGTCGTGGCATGAAGAAGTTGGCATTCTTTCGGATCATCGGCATGCCTTAGTGTTTGGAACACATTTAGTTTAACTAGCTGGTCATTCACTCTCATTGTGAGTTCTCCCTTTTCAACATCGATCAAGGTTCTCCCTGTTGCTAGAAAGGGTCTCCCGAGAATGATAGGTCCATGTTCATCTGCTTCACAATCCAAAACAATAAAGTCAGAGGGAAAAATAAATTTATCAACTTTTACCAGTATGTCTTCGATTTTTCCCTCTAGATGCACATAGGATCTGTCGGCTAGCTATAGCATAACTGTTGTAGGTTTTGCCTTTCCGATTCCTAATTTCTGGAAAACTGATTTAGGCATCAAGTTTATGTTGGCACCAAGTTCACACAATGCTTTCCCGACATAGTGGTTTCTAATGGAACAGAGTATTGTAAAACTTTTGGGATCCTTCAACTTGGGTGGCATGCGATTGTGCAATATGGCCATGCATCCCTCTGTTGCGGCAACTGTTTCAAACTCTCCTAGCCTTGTTCTCTTGGACACAATGTCTTTAAGAAACTTGGCATAGTTCGGCATTTGTTCAATTGCTTCAACCAATGGAAAGTTGATGTGGACTTGATTTAGGATATCAAGAAACTTCTTGAATTGATATTCTTGCTTTTGTCGCTTCAACATTTGTGGGAATGGTGGTGGAAGTCAAATATCTTCGATCCTTTCATTGGTTTGGAACTTGATTGATGGCATTGCCGGGGCAATTGGAGTTGTCGAGGCATCATCAATTGGGGTTGTCGTAGTGTGCCTATCGCTGGTTTCCCGGGCATACTTATCGCTAGTTGCCGAGGTATGCTTATCGCTGGTTACCGCGACAATTCCTGGTTCAGCATCTGAGGCTTTGCCGCTGAGTTCGTCTTGATCTTTTTGTGGAGTTTTGTTTGATGAGTGAGCTTGAGCCTCTTTAATTTGTTGGCCACTTCTAGTGGTGATCGCCTTACATTGCTCATGGCCAGTTCCTCTTGCAACTTCAGTATCGCTAGGTAAACCTCCTTGCAGTCTAGTATTCAGGTTTTGAGCAAATTGCCCAACTTGATTTTCCAATGATTTGATTGCTGCCTCTTAGTTTTGCAATCTCATCTCGGTCTTGTTAATAAAAGCATCAATTCTTTTTATGAAGTTACTATTCTCAGCCATATAAGATTTAGTTTTCAACATAAAAGCATTGAGAGAATTTTCCAAAAAACTAGATGTTGTCGGTTGTTGTTGCGGCAACTGTTACCGTGGCATATTCTACTAGAATTCCAATGCTTGTGCATTCTGATTGTTCTGGTTTAGAGCATTGTTGGGATTACTCTATGAAAAATTCGGGTGCTTCTTCCAAGCTGGATTGTATGTATTGGACATCACATTGTTGTTCCGGTTGTAATTCCCCACATAGAAGCTGGATTCCGGATTCTGTTTACATTCAGAAGAATCATGGTTACCACCACATAACTCACAAAAGGAATCCATTACCTTGACCTCATGTGTGTTGTTTAGTTTCTGCATGTTCTGGACCATCTTGGTTAGGGCGGCCAATTGTGTCGAAATTGAGTCTGATGGTCCCAGTTCATGTATTGTGGCTTGGCGACTAACTCTTCCTCTTCTAGCATATGAGAATTGATAATCATTCTTAGCAAGCCTGTTTAGAATTTGCATTGCTTCCTCCGGTAACTTATCTAGGAGTATAACGTTTGCTGAGGCATCTAGCATCATCCTTGTTGGTGTATTCACAGCGTTGTAAAACATTGTTACTTGTGTTCACACTGGGAATTCCTGTAGGGAGAATTTGTGTAGAAGTTCTCTATATCGCTCTCAAGTCTCGTACATGGATTCATCTTCTACATGCCGAAAAGAAGTAATTTCTTTACGAAGCTTATCAGTCAAATTTGTAGGATTAAATCGAGCAAGGAAATCATGACAAAGATCGGTCCAAGATCCTATTGATCCGGCAGAAATACTATTCAACCATGATTTCGCCCTATCCCTCAGTGAATAGGGGAATTATCGTAGTCGTAAAACATCGGGGCTGACTCCTTGTATTTTGAATGAATTGTAAATCTCGAGGAAAGATTTAAGATGTTGTCATGCATCTTCCGTTGTGAGCTGCCAAATTGACCAATTGTGTTGATCATATTGAACATCACCGGTTTTAACTCAAAGTGGCCGGCTTCAATTTCAGGTGTGACAACTCCTGGATTAAGTCCTTCAAGATCTTCTTCAAGATAGTCTCGAATAGTTCTGTTTCGTGCAATAATCACTCATCCTCCTGCTGGAACATCTTGATTCATATTGCCGTCTTGATTAGCCATTGCTACTCTTAACCTTCGTCTGAGTCTTTGGAAGGTCCGTTTGATTTCTGGATCAAATGGATATCCTGGTGTAATCGGTCTCGCCCTGGTTATATACCAATGCAAAACCAAAGTTTGTTAACCCTTTGAATCTTAAACAAGAAAAATAAAAAGTGCAAGAAAATAAAAAAACAAAGTTGCTATTGCCAATCCCCGACAACGGTGCCAAAAACTTGTTGCGCGTAATAAGTGCTCCGTAATTGTGCAAGTGTACACGTCGCAAGTTATAGTATAAAAAATATCGTCTCCACAGGGATTGGTGCCACTTCAAGAATCTAATCTCTTGCACTGTAAAAAGTAAAAGAACAAAAGTAGAAGATTGTAGGAGTTTAACTAACAACTAAACTAGAAAGCAAATAAGTAAGAGAATATGTAATCAAATGAGAGAGAATATGCCAGGTTATCGTGAGTTGAGGTGTGATAGCCGATTGGATCGTCTTGGTAGAAGAGTACAAGGGCAACTCAGTTGCCGTGGTAACTTGCGCAGCGGGGTTGCCTTGGCAACTAATCGACGGTTGCCTGGGCAACTACTTGGGCGGTTGGGCAACAACTTCAAGGTTCAGCGGAGCATTTTTCAATGGCTTTTTCTTATCCCTAAGTCAAAACTCTAGCTATTTGTGCATGCCTTGATAATACATCCCTGCGTGAATCAAGGGTGAACAACAACCAATCTTGGCTCCTCTTAGCCATTGAAATCCTTAACTTATCCCTAAGCCAGATTAATCTTCACCATCAATAGATTGAATAAAGACCATACTCATTTGTTTCTTGAATCTAACTCTCTCGATATTAGATAAATAGATGAAGTTACGAGATCCTCTCCCAATTCACTCGCAAACAAGAATAAGAACCAAGAATGAGTAAACCTTGAATTGAAAGTGCAAACTCTTATTACCTAAACAAAATCCAATTGTTTCTCACAACCACAAAACACAATAACCTTAGCCAAATAGATTTAGTTCGTGGCTAGGTTCCAAAGAAACACAAAACAAAGAATTCCTAGCATAAATCTAATTGAACAAGAAAGAAAAAGATGAAGAATGGTTGAAGCCTTGTCGAAATCTCTCATTGCTCTTGTCGAAATCTCCCTCATCTCTTTGTCGAAATTTCTCTTTTCTCCCCCTTCTCTTAGTTTGACGGCTTGGTCCTCAATTTATAGGGCTAGGTCAAAGTCTTTTTTTTGAGGAGGAAGTTAAGTTGGAATTAAATCTTTAAAGAATATAATTATTTATTATATTTAAATTCCTTCTAGAACTTCTCATATCTTTTGGGGATTTAATTTCACTTTAACCTCTTCATGGAAATCAAACTCCTTTGGGATTTAACTTTGCTCTACGTCATCTTGGGCTTATCTAGTCATCAGTTTCGACTACCATATCATCTTATCCCTTATCGAAAATTGCCCTGGCAACTAGCTCGGCATCTCCTTCATGCATTACCTTGGCAACTACCTCGGCATCTCCTTCATGCATTGCCCTGGCAACTGGTTCCAGCCTTGCATTGGCAAGTGATTCTACACACACACAAAAACACACCAAAGCAATATCTTTTTCCACAAAATTAAGCAAAATATGAAATCAAGCTTGTCCACCAAGGAAACAATGCAAACATGCATGAATGGCTAATAATGTAACTAATATGAGCCTAAGTCTAGCAATAATATGAATAAAAAGGGCAATAAAAATAGTACTTTTGAACACTTAACACTTACGCTCTCTTTTTCCTAATGGTGCAGAGCATTGAAGTTCGGGCAGCAAAGGCAAGGTTTGCAAGGATCCAAGAGATAAACTACTTTGAGTATGAACTCGGTTTATATTTCTGATTAATAAGGCAATGTGTTCAACAAGGTTTTTAGGGGTTGTAATCCTGTTTTCTTATAGATTTTGAGTATGTTTTCTTTGCTGTTTTTTAGGGTGGTTGGTGTTGCTAAGCTTGATGTTAATACTTGTTGTAGTTGTGGATGAATATTGTCTTAGGTATGCATCTAGAGCTTCCTTGATGACTGACTTGTTGTTATGCTTTGTGGAGTGTGTTGTTATGATGCCTATGTTGAGAATGGTTTAATTGTGCATTTAGGGATGTTTGGCAAAGTGTTTTTAGGAAGCATGCCTTTAGAATATCATTGGACGTATGAAAGCCATTTGGTTGCTGAGCTTATGATGTTTAGGTTGCTTTTGCATCTAGGTAGTGTTGTATGAAAGTTTATGGCTTAATGAAGTGGTTTACTTTTGAGATAAGCATGTTAAACCAGCCAATTGTGACCATTCAGGTCCAGGCGTATCGGTACGAAAAGCCATTTCGGGTTTGTGGTACAGGTACGCGGGCTAGGCGTTGCGATGCGGGAGTGTATATTTAGAGTAGCGTACTAATACACGGGTTCGCGTATCGGTACGGGAAGGTTGTGTTTAGCTTGGGGGATCGGTACACGGGTTTGAGGATAAGTACGGGCCTTTGGTTTTGGTAAGGCGTACCGGTACGCAGGGTCGTACGAGTACGAGAATTGGCTACTGGAATTTTTGGAATTTGATAAGGGAAGGGCATACTGATACTCAACTAGGCGTACCGATGCCCGTGGTTGTTAAGTTAGTTAAAGGCTTTTAGTAAAGTTCTATTTTCTTTTGTTTTAGTCCCTAAAACTTGTTTTGTCAATTATTTAAGTATGGATGATCGTTTGAGACTGATATTTGACATATGAGCATGAAATGAGCCTAATTTAAGGTTGGTAACTTAAAAAGTAGAAAAACACTTCTATTTTTGCTGAAATTACATTTTGGTCCCTAATTAGTGTTATGGCCAATCGAATATCGTAGTGATGTCCAATTGAGATGGGTGTGAGATGGGTGCTCACCTATAAACAGTATGAACATGTAGGAAAGCGTTAATGCATCTAGACAAGATAAAAAGAAAAAGAATGGATGTGTTTTGGTTTAATCTATCTGGTTTACTTCGGTAAACCTAATGTAGCTTTCTCGGTTCGGCCTTGTGACTAGGCCGGGTCGAAGGGGTTACAGTATAGCGGGGTTTCTCGGGAAAAAATATAAAGGCTTCGGAAATCTACATACATAGAACTGGGATCGAAATATTTCAGAGTCGGAGGTACAACTATAGGTTAAAACTTTGAAAGGCTTTTAACAATCATATTAGCTCGTTCACTACTTGTGATAAGACTAATCATACCCCGAAGGTTCTAATTAATACGCGAGAGAATGCCAAGGAAAAATTGAATGGGTTTTGGATTCAACATCATGCCTGGAAATGAGCCCTTGCCTAGAGCGAATGACCAACGCTGTGTTGCCCACCCAACCCCAAGATGATGAGGATCTTGACAATGACCAACTAGGAATCTTCTTTGTCACCTTTGAAAAAAGTTTTCGTTTTTTCAAAAAAAAATTCTATCACTACAACAATATAGGTTTTAGTGACAAATTGACAGTGACTATGAGTAATTTTGTCACAAATATTAAACTTTTTGTGACAATTTTTTGTGCGACACTATTAGTATAAGTAATTGTGATGTATTTTTATTTGGTCACTGTAATAGTAGTAATTGTGACAATTATATTTTTCACAAATAAATTCTCACTATAAGTCTATAATCGTGACACAAAATTCATTTTCACTAAAACTTTGACACATGGTAGTGACGCTATATAAAGTGATCACTAGTATTTGATATTTGTTGTGACAATGAAATTACTTGTCACTTAAAATTTTACTTTTGTTGTGCTAAATTTTTTCACCAATAAAAAAATAAAAGTAATGACAAATTAGATATTGTCACAATAATAAATTTATTTTTATAATAATAGTACTAATAACAATTATAAAAATTAAAGTTATCATAAATTAGTTTGTCAAAAGGTAAAATATTTCTATTAGTCTCTATACTATGCGTAAATTGTTATTTTAGTCAATCTATTTTGATCAACTTTAGTCCCTATATTTTTTAAATTTTTAAATTTCAATCCTAATCCTAACGGGACACCGACAATATGACTAAATTACAAGGACTAAAATGATCAAATTAAAGAACAAAAATTAAATAAGCAACTTATGTATAAAAATGGGCTAAAAACAAAATTTTACTTAACATATTTAAATACTATCATTCATGTCAAGATTGAAATTTCAAAATTTAAAAAGTATAGAAACTTAAAGTAACCAAATTAAAGTAAAAAGACTAATATGTAATTTTAGCATAGTATATGATAGAAAATTTTTATCCTGTAAAAATTTTTAAAAAATATTCCATTATAATTAGTTTTTTCTTCAAAAAAATCTAAATAGTTTATTCAACAGACGTATTTCATATAAGAAATCATAGAAAAACTAGTTAAATTATTATTATTATTATTATTATTATAATTAGTGTTATAATTGGTATACATTTTTAAAATAAATAAAATTAATTCCAAACGATTTAACCTAAATACTATTTCTCTTTCAAAATAATATTAAATTTCTTGCCTAACCTAGTGGATAAGTATTGCACTCTCACCTTAAAAGTTCCAGGTTCGATCCTCCTTAAAGCCATGCATTGTATTTATTTATTAAAAATTGACATCTGAATGTGCTACATCATCTATAATTAATTTTTAGTGACTTATAATGTAAGGTTAAAAGTTCGTTGACTACAATGCGAAAGCTTCATTAAATTTCAGGGACAATTAGTGGTTAGTTTAAACCCTAAATAAGATGGTTACAACTAACAATATAATATTTTTTATTATTGAAAGTGACAACATTTTTTAGACACTATTTAAATATGTATTTGTGATAGAATGTTTGTCACTAATAAGTATAACATTAGTGTCTAAATTCTAGTCACTATTAATAATCATTTGGGTCAAAAGTGTAGTCATAAAAAATAAGCTTAGGGGGTTCAATAAGCCCTTAAACTTTTGCAAAAAAATTAATTAAGCCCCTAAACTTTTTTTTACCTAATCAAGCCCTCAAACTCAATAAAAAATCAATTTGGCCCTTTGACCGACGTTGACCGTTAACTTTAACGTTTTTCTTGAAAACAAATTTGATACATGTCGCAGTAGGATAATTCCACTTATCATTTCTAGGAATTTTTAAATTTCAATTTTTTAAAATATATAAAAATCAAAAAATTCTAAAAAAACTTTAAAATTTGGAAAATTCTAAAAATTATTTTAAAAATATATAAAAATATTTTTTAATTTAAAAATGTATTAAAAATAATAAATAATAATTTTTAAAATGATTAAAATATTTTAAAATTTTTAAAATATTAAATATTATTATAAAATTAAATTGAAAAAATAAAAGACTAAAAGTTATTTTGATTTTTCAAATATAAAACAATAAAATTTATTTTAAAAATCTAAAAAATAAAAGTTATTTAAAACCCAAAATAAATTTTATTGTTTTATATTTTTTTCAATTTATTTTTTATTATTGTATAATAATATCTAATTTTTTTTAATTTTTTAAAATATTTTAATCTTTTGAAAAATTATTATTTATTATTTTTAAATAAATTTCAAAATTAAAAATGTTTTTAAAGTGATTTTTAGAATTTTTTAGATTTTTTTTAAAATTTTTAATTTTTTTCTAATTTTTATATATGTTTTAAAAATTAAAATTTAAAAATTTGTAGAAATGACAAGTGACATTACCCTGTTGCAACACATGGTAAATTTAAAAAAAAACGTTAAAGTTAATGGTCAAAGTTGGTCAAACGGCCAAATTGATTTTTTTTTTCTTGAGTTTAAAGGCTTAATTGAGTGCAAAAAAAATTATGGGCTTAATTGATTTTTTACAAAAATTTAGGGGCTTATTGAAGCCTTAAGCCTAAAAAATATAACTAATTGTGACGAAATGCATGAAAGTTATCACTAATATGATGGAGTTAGTAGTGACAACTAGTGACGATTCAGAAAAATGATCACTGTAAATTTCAGTGGCTAAATTTGACACTTTTTATGACCATTTTCAATGTCACTAAAAATACATTTTCTTGTACTGCATTACCATCTTCTCAAACAAACGTTGAACGATTGAGCTTTGGCAACCGATCAACTTGACCTTTAATTGGACAATGCTTTGGCATTGGTGGGAGTTGAGAGGGCGCCCCATTTAAGGGGTCCCCTTGTTTCACCTTAATGCAACTTAAAGAGAGAGGTAATGGCGGCGTTGTCACTCCCATGAACGTGGATGCTAAAAGTGGGAAACCAGTAAACATTGAAAGAGATGGAGAAGCTAAGCAAAAGAGTCAAAGATGGTTTGATTACAATATTGGAAGCTGCAGCAATGCCGCCCACCACATATCCATTGCTTTAACACCTTCATTTATAAGATATTGATTCATGTCTATCTATACAAATATAAATGAAATCGTTGTGGTACTTCCTCTGTCTCGGATTTGGACTCATATTTCTATCCATTGTCTAAATCAACATATGACAAGGCACATCGTTCTTTCAAGGAGGAAATTTGAGTTCAAATTTTGAAAAAAATATTATTGGTGGTGAAAAAAGTCACGAATCTCAAACATGAATCATAAAATGACCATATATTATACCAAAAAATAGATTAGGGTTTTGTGATGTTACTAAATTATGTAAGAAGTAAATTTTTCATGAAAATTCACTATTCGTATAATTGAAAGGATCGTCTCACGAAAATTATTTTTCATTAACTTTTTGAAAGTTAAATTTTTTAAATTTTGGCTATAATTATACTAAATATTTTTAATACTTAAATTTTATAAAATATATATTTATTAGAGGTTTTTAAAATATATTTTTTTCATATTTTTATTAATAATAAATTTTTAATAATTATGAGTTGAAGTTGAAAAAATTGACCAAAAAAGTCAATAAGGGACAATCTTTATGGGACGGAGGGGTATCAGTTTGACTCGAGATTTTAATAAGTCGAATCGAGCAAAGTCCAACTCTACTCAATAAGTTCTCAAACAACTCGTTAATTTGTTTTATAAATTGGTGTAAGAATAATTTTTATCCCTAACATTTACAATTTCTATCATTTTGTCCCTTATCCTTTTTTGAGGATAAATTTGACCCTTAATTAGTCTGCCTTTTTGTCAAATATCTCAATTTTTTAAATAGAATATTGATTAAACCGTTAAATAATTAAAATTGATGACATGATGCATACATGTAAAATACATTTTAAATGACGCGACATCTAACCTATCACATGCTTACCCATGGAATATAATTTAATTTTAATTTAAATTATAAAATAATTAAAATTCAAATAAAATACTAAAAATAATTAAACAAAAAAAAACGTGGTAAAGATTGGTTAATCCTGATTCCTAAATGAACTATAACCCTAGCTAAAAGACTGGTGAAATCAACTAGAAAAATCTCAAAGTAAAAAAAAAAAAACTCACATTTGTTTACTAATCTATTGGGTTGATTTCACTTTGAGAACTTTTGAATCAAAGGTATGGGTTTTTTTTTACTAATCTACTGGGTTGATTTCACTTTGAGAATTTTTTTTCTTCAAATATTAGTTTTTTAATTTGAGAATTCTCTGCTTGATTTCACCAGTGTTTTAGTGTTATAGTTCATTTAGGAATCGAAATTAACTGATCTTTACCAGTTGTTTTGTTTAATTATTTTTAGTATTTTATTTGAATTTTAATTATTTTATAATTTAATTTAAAATAAAATTATATTTTATGCGTAAGCATGTGATAGATTAGATGACATACATTTAAATGTATTTTATATGTATATGTCATCTCATAACTATTAATTATTTAACAGTTTAATCAGTATTCTAGTAAAAAAAAAGTTATTTGACAAAAAGACAGATTAAGGGCCAAATTTATCCTCAAAAAAGAATAGGGCCAGAATGACAGAAACTTTAAAAATTAGAGGTTAAAATTATCTTTATGCCTTATAATTTTTTTTCTGATTTTTTGGTAGAAACTTAAGAAAATTATGTTCTAAGAAGTTTGAATGCTAGTGAAAACTCTAAAAAGTTAAGTGGTTTACTAAGTAATTTACACCAAAAAATATTTGGGTTCAAATTTCCAAAACTTTATGTATTTACCGAGCATAATGAGCAACGAGTCGAGTTGAGCAACGATTTTTTTAACAAACATAAGTCAAATAAAATTTTATCGATTATCAAACCGAATCGAACACGAGTTAAACAATTTTCAGTCAAGTCGAACGCTATTTAACTCTCGATCAACTTGCTCAATAAGCACCCTTAGAGGTGATCATATTCGTCAGCTGATATAACATATGGACTATCCCATCCCTAGCAGACCTGATAATTATTATCTAAACCCAAAATCAAATTTGATCAAGTAAATTATAACTGCACTCAACTCAATTAATCATAAAAGGTTAATAATCTGAATTATTCACAACCTTAAATTATGTACACTGAAAATAGCTCAAACTGATGTGAAATTAAGATGATCCGACTTAAAAAAAAAACTAATTAACAAACCCAAATGACACTAATTTAAATTGACTAAAAATTTCAACGGAGAACCAACACAACAAATCTATAGCCCAAATTCTTTTAATTTCTTCGACTTTGGGGTCCAACTCCAATGAAGTCGATTTTTGTTTTTCATTTTCCCCCATCACGTAATCATGAAATCGGCTGTATTATTGCATAAAACCGGGAAACAAGCAGAATTTCGAAATTATCGATAACAGCCTTGAAAAAGTTCCATCGAATTTTATATACACACCAGGGGAAGGTAGATATGTCGTAGAATGAGAGCGATCGCTAATAAATGGTTGTAATGGCATACAGTTTTGGACATTTGAGAGTGACCGATTGATTTTTTTTTCACAAAATCTCCAGACAATTTGTTAACATGCGGTGGAGAATTAAAGAAACCAAAATAAGGGTAATCACATTCTTGCAATTTAATTTTGTAGCGTAAGTATATCTTTTGAAGTTAATCGTATAACTAAATAGATGTGGACATATTTTGTATAATATCACATGTGAATTTTTGCCCAAATATGATATTATAAAATTAATACTCTAAATATTGTAAAAGAAATTAATACTCTAAATTTATATCTATTAATTGACAGGATGATTAGTGATGTTCATGTTGTCCGATCTTGTGTAAGTTTGAATCTTGATATTTCTCTTTAAAACATAAAAATTATCTATTTAATAAAATATTGGGTAAAGTTCACAAATGGTCACTAAACTATCCTAATATGTTCAATTTGGTCACTAAATTTTCAAAGATTACAAAATAAGCATTAAACTTTAGATTTTGTTACAAAATAAACATTGAACCATTAGATGTCGTTAACAGCTTAACGAATGGGCTGACTGAGCAACTAAAGTAATATATTAGTTGTTATAAAATGATCATTGAACTTTATAAATGTTACATAATGGCAATTGAACTATTCAATTTTTACATAACGATAAATTCACTAATTAATTTTTAAATGATCAATGAATTGTTTAATTGTTATAAAATGACCATTGAGCTATTTAATTGTTACAACATGCTTGGTTATTACAAGTTATTGTCATCAGGGTTTTTTGACCACCCGAAAAAAATTTAAAGTGTTTGTAAAATATTCACATTTATGTTTATATATGTTTATATGTGTGGGGGAATGGAGAATTTAAAAAGAAAAAGAAATTTGACAGAATGTAATAAAATTAAAAAAGGAAAAATTAGATTTTGGACATTTGAAAAAGATGGAAATTTTAAAAACTAGAGTTGCCACCGGCCACTTCGGTAGGCCGGATACCATAAAATAACTAAAGATTCAAAAATTTGAGTTCAGAAGTCGATTACGTACGGGGAAGGGTTAACACCCCCGATACGCCCAAAAATTGGTACCAAATTGATTAGCGTTTTTATTAATATCAAAATTTGCGAGTTTAAGTGTCATTTAAATTAAAATTCGATTATATATGCAGGTTTATTTTAAAAGCTCTGGTGCTCGAGGGATAAACGAAAACTAAAAAGGGATCACCGCATTGGCAATTTATATATTCAAATATGTACAAAACATAAAAAACGAAAATGTGAAATATAAGAAAAAAACTAATATAATTCGCATATTCAAAAAGTATATAATAAACATATGTACATAATATAACATAAATACTATTTATGTATATATACGTAACATATAATACACGTATATATATAATATAATATATAACATAAATACTATATAGTATATATTACACAACATATAATATATAATATAATAAATACAAGTATAATATATATATATACAATAGTTAATATATAATAATAATATAAACATAACATATATTTTGGGCCAAAATGCAAAGAAACAAAAATATAGCGCTAAAAAATAAAAGCAAAAAATTAAAGTACTCAAATTCAAAGGAAAATAATAAAACTGGGAAAAGGACCGTATTAAAAAAACTAAAAATACAAGGTAAAAAATTAAAATATGCGAAAATAAGAAAAATAAAACTGTAGGGACCAAAAGTGCAATTGATCCCTGAGTTAAAACAAAGGCCGGAACAAAGGGAAAGGACCATTCCTATAATTAGCCAATTTCAAGAAAACGCGGATCCTCCTCGAGTTACCGGGTCAACGCGCGGGTCGAGTACCAAAACGGCACCGTTTTTTAAGGTGTCAGTTTTAAAACTGATAAAACAGATTTTTTTTTATTAAAATCTAATAATAATAAAAACCTAAATGCTCCTAATGTTCTCTCCCTCCCGAGCCAGGGTTGCGCCGCACCACCTCTCAACGGCGGCCACCATCTCGTCCTCAGCGGTCATTGGACGTGAGGCCTCACGGCGACGAGGATGAGGTTCATTTGAGCCACGACACGGCTCTCCTCTCGACCAGTGCAGCCATCTCTACTCATCCCTCATTCGAACCAGAGGCAGCCAAGGAGCAGACCGATCATCGGCCGTTAGGCCTCGCGGCAACAACGGCGAGGGTAAGTTCCTATCCTCTTTTATACTTTTTTTACTTTAAAACTTTGATTTTAAATTAAAAAAAAAAGTCTGATTTCAAACTAAAAATGGAGTTCGAACACATCTCTGGTTTTTTTACCTTTGAAAAAAAATTATGTATTGATTCTCCCCCTCCAGATTACAAAATTCAGAATGGAAAATCCCCTTTTTCTTACAATTTTTCAGAACCAAAAAGACCCCCTTTTTCATTTTTTGGTTTGATTTTATAACCGATTCTAACAACCCCTCTTCTTTTTTATTTGATGCAGATCTAATGGCCGGATTTTGTGGCTTTGGTAGGATATGGGCGGTTGACAGGGTTGTTGAATAGGGGTAGGGAACGAGTAAGGTTTAGGTTTGATTTGATTTTTTTAGTTTGGATTTAATGGTTGAAATTAGTTTACGGTTAGATTTGAATTTAGGGATTTTGGTTGGGGTGATATGGGGAATTCGATGGCCGACGGTGGGAGGCTTGGACGACAGCGGCGGCAGCTAGGGTTGAGTTTGATTAGGGTTAGGATTTTGTTATTAGTTTAGGTATTGGGTCGGGTTATTGGGTATTGGTTTTGGGTCTTGTAACGGGTTTGGGCTAAATGGGTGTGAGTGTACGGATAACCCGAACAAAAACGAGTTATTACAGTTATACCGTTAGACTGTTAACGACATCTAACAACTCATTTTTTCATTTTTTAACAAAATTTAAAGTTTAATGTTCATTTTATAACTTTTGAAAGTTTAGTGATCAAAATAAAATTTTAAGATAGTCTAGTGATAATTTGTAAGTTTGACCCACAAAATATTTTCGAAAGCCTACCATATTAGCGAATAGCAGGATAGTTCATGCCTTAAATTTACTAATTGGTAGAGTGGTCAAAGATATTTATGTTGTCTTATTTTTTATAAGTCTGAATCTTAACATCTGTCTTAATAGTATAATTATCTTTACTTAATAAAAATAAGAAAAAAATCAATCAAAAAGTAATAAGGCAGATCGTTAGGGTGTGTGAATAATTCAATTAAAATTGAATTCAATTGTTTAAGTCATATTAACTAACAAAATTAATTTTTCGAAATTCCCTTTACGAACTCATTTTCATTTCAATTCTACATTTGATTTTTTTGAAGGAATAAATTTATTTGAACATTTAAAATCCATCGTATTAATCGAAATATTTTTTATTTATTGTATTTTTTAATAATAATATGGTCAAAGCGGTTGAAGAAAGGTGTGGTTGCTCAGGTAATGCTAGAGGTATGTAGGCGTTCGCTAGTTTCACTAATGGTGAGGGATTGGTCGATGTGCTGATGTCATCTCAAAACAAATTCAGTTGGTGCAAGGTGTTGTGCAGCACATGAGCCTTTGATTTAGAGTACTTTTGGAGCCTAGTTGTTGGACGTGAGTTATAGTGTGCGGGAAATAGTGCTTTCTTGGCTTTGTTTTGTAGTGTTCTATTTATGTTTTTTGGGCTCTCGTGTTTGGTCTTTCACGTTTAGGTTATACAATTATGACAAAGTAGTTTTTCTCTTCATTTAGGTTAGAGAGGTTTTTAATGAGGCTCCTAATAATATTTATATGATTTTCTCCTTAATAAAATCATACTTGATGATAAAAAAAATTAACACCTCAATCATATTGTATTTGAATAGGTCAAATGAACATCTCTCTCAATCATGTATTACTATTGGAGTTTATAATTTGTCTAGAAATCTGAATTTGATTTTAGGCTTAAATGAAAAATAGGTGCCCAAAGTATACTCTTTTTGAACTTTAGGTGCCTAGTGTATTTTTTTGTAAAAATAGGTGTCCAAAGTTTCCAAAGTTATAATTTTAGGCGCCTGGCAGTTAATGGGTGTTAAAAAAAACTTTTAACCAATAAAAGAGTGACACGTGCCATATTTAATTAATTATTTTTTTTCAAAATTAAAAAATATAATAAAAAAACTTTCAGTTTTTCAAAAAATCCCAAAACTTTGAAAAGTTTTCAAACAGTCCCGAAAATCCCTAAAATAAACAAACCTAAATCCCCCAATCGTCGTTGCTTCCACAACCTATCGCCACCGTTGAGCTTACCGGGTTGGTTGCCGGACCAAGTTGGTCATTTCCCCTCACGCACCGTCGTCGGAAACGACAAACGACGTGCAGCCGAACGTCGAACGCAAAATCGACGTTCTCGTTGGCACGTCGTTCACCAGTTTCTAGCGACGGCGGACGGCGACGACGGCGGTGAGAATTTGGGGTTTCGAATTTGGGGATTTGTAGGGATTTAGGGAGTATTTTAGAAATTTTAGAAATTTTAAGATTTTTTTGTAAAATTTTTAATTATTAAAAAAATAATAATTTAAAGAAATTAAAAATGCCATGTGTCGCATTTTTAATGGCTAACGGTTTTTTAACAACCGGGAACCTATAATTCTAACTTTTGAAACTTTAGGCACCTATTTTTACAAAAAAAATACTTTAGTCACCTAAAGTTCAAAAAGAGTATACTTTGGGCACTTATTTTTTATTTAAGCCTTGATTGTATCTATAAATTATGCGAGTATTATTATTCAAATTTAAAACTGAATTAAATATCTGAATTAAATATTGTCTTTATCAAATATTTGAATATACAAAGAATCTGAATTCAAAATTTTAAAATAATATGTTGAATATTTGAATATGTACAAATCTGAATCAGAATCGCTAAAGATGACTAATATTTGAATCTCCTCGGAAGCAAACATATTCTTTATTTTATAAACTATAGTAGGATTCGAATAGAAATTTTCTACCCCTTTTTGGTGCCCCTATGTATGCCCCAACACTAAAAAAATTAGGTTTAGGGTTTATGATTAAGGTCTAAGGTTAGGGTTTAGGGAATTAGGGGTAGGCATATTTTTAAGGGTTTAGGATTTAGAATTTAGGGTTATGACTTAGATTTAATTTTATAGTGTTGGGACATAGGAAGGGGCACCGAAAAGGGGACTATCCAAATCCGCATTCACATAAGCGATGATGGTTCAGATAATGAATATACAAAAATGACTATCCGTATCCATTCCAATTCTATATCAAATAATAATTTTAACATCTTAATCTACAAATTATTCTGATTCACAAAAAACATACCAGATGTCTAAATTTACAATTCAAATTATCATGCTTATGTATCGTTGCCTCGTGCTAACTAATGAAGTAGGGGACTGATCTCCCCTTGATAATTAGAGTATGTAGCACACGCAGTTTGTAAAATTACATGAACCTATCTAACCATGTTGAGTGGCTCAAACAAAAGCATGTGAAAAGATAGCTATGGTTTCACCCGTCCACAGTGTGGGTGGGTGGAATCACTTTTTGTGCTAAAAGAGCCAAGCAAAAGCAATTAAAAGTCACTAGTGATTTCTCCGCTAAGGAGTGGAAACCCACATAAAGCTAGGGAGATCTTTCCAAAGAGTATTAAGTTGTAATATTTATTAAATGTAAAAAGTGGGGAAATCTCTGGAATTTCATCAAAGCCGGACATATTTGGGGTTTATTGTTGTTTTGGGTATCCAAAAGTAAGAGGCTGGAAAAGAAAAGTGAAAGGGTAATGTTTGGTGCTTTTGGAAGTAAGGTTTAAAGCAAACTTCCAAGCTTTGATGATCCCCTACAGATACATACACCTACTGAATCATCTAACTTATTATGTCTTGGAAGTTTGTTTGTGGATCAGTCACAAATATTCTCAACAACAAAATAAATTAAAACTTGACTCACTCATGATTTAATTTGGATGAAAGTTAGCCACACCAAGTGCCATAAAGCAGCAGCACACGACCTAGAGTTAGGCTTTTCATATTTCACCCGGGATAAGTACCATGGCTCCAGGCCAACGAGATATGGCCTGATCAATTCTAGTAGCTTTTACTGCAATTGATCTTTGTTTTACGGGGACAGAATTTTTCCTACTTTTCTGCTCTTTACAAGATCGTTTATTTTTCAACAATAGCCCTGCTGATGAGTGCTGAGTGATTTCCTACGTTATGTTGCACAAAGAAAATGACCCACTTTTTGGTTTGAGTTTGGGAAATTTGTGTTTTCTTAGTCAAGATTATGAATTCGAGGCATTTGGGTTACTTGCAAGGATGAATCTATGAGTAGGAGCGGCCTTGGACCCCTTTATCCAAGTGGTATTATTACAATTGTTGTCCCTCGAATGATTTTATAATTCAATTTAAGTCTTGAATGGAAATTTTATACGTCCCCTAGAATTTTTATTTTGTTTCCCGCCCCCAAAGCAAAATTCTAGCCTCACCCCAAGTTACTTGTGGATCATTTCAGATTCGAATCATTGTAAGTTTAAGGTATTTTGAATTTGAATCATTTCTAATTCGGTTGGGATAGATTCAAATCTTTAACTTTTAATTATTAATTGAGGTTGAATCATATTAAAATAAATTGAATACAAGTTCAAAATTTGTGTAAGAATTGAAAGGTTTAAACAAAACTAAAGACAGAGAGGCTCAACTAGACGTCGCCAATCTGGAAAATGAATCCTACATATTTTGTTTTTGAAAATAACCAAACAACAATAGCAAGATTTCGGTAGCGAAAACTAAATTGGAATATGACTTAACATGAGCGAACCAATGTGATGGAAGCATAACAATCCATGCAGACTTTACGTTAGAGGAAATTTATAAAACTTTAGGAGTGAAAATAGGGATTCGATAGAAAATACATAAAAAAAAATAAAAAATAAATTATATGCGAATTTTAAATTTTTAAAGGATCGACTGCCTTCTCCAGCCCCTCCTGTCCATCCCAGCCATGGGAAAAAAAGACTAATGCAATTCACGCTGTCTTCAAAGTGCTCAACATCATTCTTACATGGTGTGAACGTTAATGATTTCAGCACCATTCAAACACGACTAATTTCCAAACCTCTCGTTTTTCATCTTTGTTCATCATGGAATTCAACTGCACTTAATTATATCTGTCACTCAGCAACGTCCACCAATTTTGAAAACAAATGAAAATGCATAAAGCCAAAAAATACCCCTAACGTTTAACTGAATAGTCATTTTAGCTCATATTTTTTAACCAATTTAACCTCTATTGTTTCATTTTGAGTTAAAATGGCCCTTCTACGGATGAAAACTGTTAGTCAACTAACGAGAAACAACTTGAAATGACTTGACAAAATGATGCGTCAGAAGAAAAAAATATTTTATATTTTATTTAATTTTATAAAAATATTTTTTTGACTAATGTGTCATTATGTAAAGTCATTGTATTTGTCTATATGAAACTATTATCGCGGTGTGCACTGCCATGTAGGTTTGTCACGTCATTTTAAGTTGTTTATCATCAGTTGACTAACAGTTTTCATCTGCAGATGGGCCATTTTGATCCAAAACGAAACGTTAGGGGTTAAATTGGTTAAAAAATAGGGGCTAAAATTACTATTCAGTAGGGGTGGCAATGGGGCAGGTCGGGACGGTTTTGCATTCCTCATTCCGTCCCCAACACTTGCGGTTACAGTTTTGGGGAATCCCCATTAAATGTTTTGGGTTTTTTTTTGTCCCCATACCCATCCCTTACGAATCCCCGTGATTTTTTGTTAATCCTCGTACCAAAAAAACTTAATACATTAAAAAAATTTCAACATTAAATCTCTAAAATTATAAACATAAATGATAAATTTAATTTTACCAACAACAAACAAACCATTTCAAAACTATAAAACATGAATAAAATATTAACTATTGAAACATAGCATCATGCACTACATTTAAAACAAATATATAACTAATAATCTACAGTTCCAAATCATAATCCGTTTGTTGTAAAAAGAAATAGGTTCGACAATCTTTCCAATCATATAAATTACCTTTTCAAATTTTACTCGTACGATTTATGGTGAATTTCTGAAGTCACTGCTATTGTTGTTTTTGGAAACGGTCTACAATATTTTTTTCGACCTTTGTTCACTCAAAAATTAATAACTCCTAGTATATAACTCGAAATCAAGAACCGTTTATTTAAACGAATCTAGACTTCCGTATGGTTATAGAAATATAAGGCTCACTTCTAGAATTTTTGATGATTTTTCAAAGTCACTGCTAAAACTATTTTCTAAGAAATGTGCTGTCAAATTTTTATGACATTTCAACATTTAAATACTTATTTTTTTAAATACATATCGAAAACGATCATCTTGTATTTTAAATAAAACTAGACTGAATCACGTTTACAACGATGTATAGACAATTTTCTAAATATTTTTATAGAATTTATGAAGAATTTCCAAACTTACTCCAGTCGGTTATACTTGGGTTATGGGAGATTAGATTTTTGTTGAAAAATGGGTAAATTACCCTTATGGCCATCAAACTTTGTAAATATATTGGGATCCCTGCAAGTATTTTTTAGGAATCCCCACAGTTATTTATATGAGTACGGTTTGGTTATCCCCACGGTTCTGATATAGAAATTCCCGTCCCCATCGCCGTGAGTGAAGACTTCGATTATTCTCCATACCTGTCGGTTCGGATCCCCACAATTTTCAGTTATTCCCCACCTGATTGTCACTCCTACTATTCAGTCAAACATTAGGGACAATTTTTTTTGCATTATGCCAATGAAAAATAAGGGTCACCTATCTCATCAACATTTTCTTGAGTCTTACTGAATATTGTATCATACGTGCTTAGTAAACATCATTATCTATGATAATGTTGATTATTAGCGAGATGTTGCATGCTTGCATTGATCCATGATTAGTAAAGATTTTTGGAGAAATAAATTAAATCATACCAAGTTTTTATTTTTGACTTGGGGTCTAACAAACCAGTGTCAATTATTTTTGTGGGGTTCCTTCTCAAAAAGAAAATATCATTAATGTGGTGGATTATCTATGGGTGGCTGGATTAAATTGATTTGGAGAATACCTATTATTTTTCATTTATTCAATGTTTTAGATGGGTTAAATGATCAATTTTTTTGTTCAATTCGTAAGCCTCGCATAATATTTGATAGAGTTTCGAGAAAAAAATAGGTCCCAAAAATTAGTTTAGATAAAATTTAAGCTTATTTAAAATTTGATTTACGCTTCAGCGTTCAATATTTAAAGCTCAAACTTGTCATGCCTTGTAATTTTATAATAGGCTTAAGGGTATCGTAAGCCTTTGAACTTAAAAAAAAAAATTAAGTCTTTTAACTTTTTTGCACCCAATTAATTTTTTATACTTTAAAATTTCATCAATTTACCTCTTTAACTAATGTTGTCTGTTAAACCTAACAGTTTTTTTTATCAGTTGGTTCAACGTGTTGTGTTATAGTGTTGTCGCTTGGTATTTTCAGAATTTTTTATTTTATTTTAAAAGTTCTAAAAATTCTAAAAAAAACTAATGAAAATTATAAAAAATAATTTTCTAAAAATCTGTAAATGTCACATAACATAACTGTAGTATATCATGTGGCAATAATATCTCAAGAAAAAATTGTAAAAGATCGATGGTCAAAATTGGTCAAAAGACTTAATTGATCCAATTTATTTGTTCGATGACTTAATTGGATGCAAAAGAATTTAAGAGCTTAATTGCTTTTTCTCAAAAGTTTAAGGGCTTCAAGCACCCTTAAGCCTTTATGATATGTTATTTTTATTTTATTTTATATATTATATAATTTTATCATATAAAAATCAAATATATTATAATATGATCTAAATAATGAAAATATGTGAAGTTAATATTATCTATACTTGTAATTTAATAAAATAAAAATTTATTAAATTACTAAATATTAAATAAAAATTAAAAATATAAGGGAAGATTTATTTATTTATTGACAAATCCTAATCTAAGCCTAATACACTCTAGGATTTGAGGGTCAATTTGTATTAAAAATATAAGGGACTCTAGGAGAAGGAAGGAGGTGCTCCTAGTGGGTCTAAAGCTCATGACCTAAGAAAATATGAGGGAACAAAGACGAACTATTTGACCAACTGCCAAATATATTTACTCTTATTTATTTATCTTTTAAAAGTGATAAAATGGCTAACCTAAGCATACTTGAGTTAACCTTTTATTTTTCTTTTTTGGTGAAAGAAAGGACTATCCCATGAGCCTCATTAAAAACCTCTCTAATCCTAAATGGAGGAAAAGAGTACTCATGAAGATAGTTACATAGGATAAAGCGTTATAGCACGACAATAGCAGATAGACAATAAACTAGCCACTAAGATGCAGCCTGATCAGAAAGAAATAAAGGGAGCACCTCCGGTGGAGGGTGCTCGAAGACAAACTCACGGATATCAAGTCCTCGCGCCATGCTAGCCAAACCATCAGCCACCCTATTCGCATCACGTCAAACATGAGTAACTCTCACATCCCAATCTCTATGCAAAAGGTCCCTCAAATGCTCCACATTCACATTCTCACGCAATAAAGACGATTCCCCATTCAAGATGAGGACAACACTCACATTATCAAGTTCCAACTCAATATTTCGGAACCCCAAGCGCCACGCATGTCTAAGGCCATCAATCGCCACCCATATCTCGACATCAGGACAGAACACACCCCTATGCTTCGAGCAAAACCAAAACACCATGCCCCACGATCATCACGAATCACACCACCAACAGCAACCATATTCCTAGCACCGCCCACAGCCCCATCCACATTAAGTTTCACAACACCCTGTCTTGGCCGTGACCAACGCACCCGTTGTGCCTCCATATGGGTTCCCTGGTTTAGCCGGTTATTCCGGTCCATCAAAGAAGCACACAAACGTCGGCTAAACCCCTCTACATCCGTGTATAAATCACGACCGCTATGAAAGACACGATGGCATCTGTTTTTCCAGAGAGCCCAGCACGTGATTTCAAAAAGAACACTCCAATCAACTCCCCTCAGCGTGTCATAATCCCTTGCAAGCAAATTTTCCTTGAACCAAACATCAAAAGGATCGGTAAGAAAACGTTGTACTCGATCCGTCCGAATCATGTGTGATCAAGTAACTCTAGCCTTAGGATAATCACGCAAACATGCTCCAGATCTTCCCTACCATTAGAACAAACGGGACATGCCGGTGATGCAGCAATATGCCGCTTACATCTCTCAACATTCGTTAATAAGCGACCATGAAGAGCAAGCCACAAAAAGGTTTAGTCAAAAGTTGTGTGACTTGTATTTTAGATCGGATTAGAACAATTAGATATAAGCTTTGTTTGATTGGTTAGAAAAAAAGAATCATAGTAGACGGAAGTGAAAAAGTGGAAAGAAAATAAATTGTGTGTTTGGTATGAAAAAAAATAATGGAAAGAAAATTAGAGATATAATTATTTTTTATCCCATATGTAAAAACAAATTATTCTAATTTAAAAGGAAAAGATAAGAAAAAAAATGCGTGAGAGATATAAGTTAGTACAATGCTTGTCAAACAATGAATCAAAGAAATTTTCTGTCACTATGTTCATATTTCCTACTAAGAACACGTTCATCTTTCACTTTTCTACCTTTAATTTTTCATTATTTTAATAACTCTAAGGTGATTACAGGGTAGTATATTTTCTCTTTAATCTTTTGATAATATACTTTACAGATAAAATTACTCGAATTCAATATCACTTTTGTTCTAATTTTCCTTCTTTACCATTAGGATGACTCATTAAGTTCTAATTTTACATCTTTTAATTTCTTTTCACTCTGTCAAACGAAACCTTGATTTTAATATCATACATAAGTTCTACTGCTACAAACTACTACAATTTATTTCGTGTAATACTTATCAAACCAAAAGAATAACCTGGACCTTGCATGCTTGGGTTTTTTAAAAAATATTCTAGTGTGATTAATAGTAGATTAGTAGGGGTTTTGAACATGTACAAGATAAGCGACCGCACAAGGCCAAAAAAAGACCCAAATGAGTTGAATTAAATGTTTATAGGAGAAAAATAAAAGATTTTGGTATAAAAGATTTTGATTTAATAAATTATAAGAAAAATGACTTTAAAGACGGTCACATAATATTTTTTATTAAGATAAAAATATCTTCAATAAATCTTATATATTTTTTAGATTATAAATTAAAAGACCACATTTTAATAAACTGCACATGACTTTGTAAACCTTTGAGCCGACTTTAATAATAATATTTATTTTTAATTTTAATCCATTAAAAACTCACACGTTGTACAAATAAATTATTTAAACCCGATTTTTTTTAAAATGATAATATTCTTTTTTCCGCTCAGACCCCTCAATGAGCTCCATACTTAGATTTTTAAATCTTTTTGTTATGAAGTAAACACACATGATTGATAAAGCTTTTATGGTGCAACCCTCCCTAGTGCACATTGTAATAATTGTGTCACTGTATCGTAAATTCATCCAATTTTATTAATTTTTCTACTTAAAAATTGTTAGATAAAACTATACTGGCAAGAAAATAGTTCTATCAAACATTGTTTAGATTACATATATAATTTGGGTATTTATTCAATATATTAGCGGTGGAAATTAAAAATTTTCGTAAATGTCTTAGTTTTAGGATGTATGGATTCATTTTAAGGTGCGGAAGTTTAGAATTTAGGTGATAGTTGTTAGAATTTAGGGTTAGAATTTAGGGTTTATAGGTTAAAATTTAAATCCTCGTCATATTACCCTAAACCCTAAATTCTAACCCTAAACCTTAAATTCTAACAAATATCCATAAATTCTAAACCTCTACACCTAAATCACTAAACCTTACACCCTAAAATAAATCTCTAAATCCTAAAACTAATACGTTTGTAGAAACTTTTAGTTTCTACCGGCCTTATATTGAATATAATTTTTTATTTTATAGGTAAAATAATAGATTAAATAGAAGTCCATTATATAATTGCACACTTTCATTTTCGTATGGCCCTACCATTAGTTTTGGAATATTGGGATATCCATCTTTCTGCTCGGTCGGCAAAAAAGAGATCCCATGTTTTATGGACTTTCCTTCTTTGAATTAAATGTATGCAATATATTACTACCAATTATCATCAAGAAATTAGTACAACGCTTGTAAAGGAGAGTGGGATTTGAGTCGAACGAGTCAACTCAGACCTCGACCAGAGTCCGGCATTGGAGATTCTCCCGTGCAAACAAAATCTATTCTAGCTGTTAGTCATGTACTTACTAATATGACCCAAAAGAGAATGAAGCATTGCTCGCCTAACGGGCAATTAAGATCACAACTGGTTTGGTCAGGCCGGTGCCCGATCGTTTAATGCAAGCCGAGTCAGAGCAGACCCAGTTTTAATGCAGACTCAAACTCTATGTTAAAAATACAATTTCAATCAACGGGTTAGTTTAAGTGATAAGTAATTTAGTATCGTTTAATTAGATTTTGAGTTCGAGGCTTTGTGTATGCAAAAAATTCATACTGAAATATTCACTCACTAAAATTAGGTGTACGGCGCGGGTCAATTCGAAAGTGGCCGGGCAGGCCTTTCTTTTTGAAAATTAGAATGATGGTGGTCAGCATTGGCGGGGGGGCAACATGTCTGCTAAAGCAAGGGAGTTGAGATCAGACATTGAGCATACTTTGGGAGTGGGAACTTTAGTGGAAACACTTCATTAAGTTCAACACCTTTAGTGTTTAACAAAACATAAAAGGACCCTTTAATTCAACTAAATTATGGTAAGCTGGTACCATAAAACATCTTTTTCATCATTTTCTATAGTAGAGATGATTAAAAGGAAGAATACAAAACATAAAGAGAAAGAAAAGTCAGAAATCGATAAAAGATGGATTCCTCGTGTTGGCAGCGGCAGCTACTTTCTCGAATACCATGCTCCTCTTCTTGCTCTAGATAAAAGAAGTATTCTTTTTTTTTTTTCCCAACTTCTCTTTTGCAAGCACCCGGTGGACCCTAATCTCTTCTAAAAGGCTTTTTGAGATTTAGACCTAACCCTGTGTATTCTACTCCAAATTCTAAAATCTTATACCATCGATTTAAACTAAAATTTAGTTATTTGATTTGATCAACAACTTAAATCCCTCCAACATGAACTTAAATTGATCCAAAATTGAAACAATGCAAACTAGAAGTAATATGAATAACTAACACGAAATGACTCGAACCTAAAATGATCATATGCTCGACAACTCAAATATAACTTGACCAAGAATGACCTTAAAAAGTAATGCAAGTTGATCAAATTCGAATAAATTAAACCTAAATAACTCAAAATGACCCACATTGAAATGATTTGAAAATATTAAGACTCGAATTAACTCAATTCAAATTAATTTGATCCAAAACTAACACAACACATCCACTAATTACTCATGATCTTAAATAGTTGATTATTTTTTTGTATAATCACTATATATGATCTGTTGGTGATCTAATTCAAATCAAGTACCACAAATATCTATTATATGCGACAACCCTCTCAACTCATTTTATATAATGAAACCATTTGAACTCATAACCTTACTAAAGGAACTAACGTCTCATTCTGTTATATGGTTGATAGTTGATATATTAAATACTTAGTTGATACCTTTATTGTTGAATTAATTATTTTCCTTTCGAATGAAAACAGCTTGCTTTGATTATTCCATGAACAATGATGAAATAAACAGTTGGATTACATTAAGTTAGTCATAAGTTTGGTTGAACACAATTAATTTACATTAATAACCTTAGTAGACTTAATCAGTGTTATTTCAATGGATCGTCTTGGCCACATTTTGTTACTCTTCCCTCGTCTTCAATGGTTAAGTGCTTTGTCACTCAACTTTGACCAGGAAATCGTGGTCTCCTTTTATATATATATATATATATATATATATATATATATATATTAACAGATGGTATCTTTTGATATATATTAATCTATACAGTGCGGAAATATTTTAATACAAGCTAAAGGTTCAGAAAAATACAAGAAATGTAAAGGCAAGTAAAGTATGTGAGAGGGTGGGGTTGAAAGGCTTTCATGGAGCATGAGAACGCATGGGGTGTGCTCGTCTTCCCAGTTCACCCCTCGTGCGCGCTATCTATCAATGGCGGCTCACTCTCTTTGCTCACCATCAACTCTCATCATTAATGGCATGCTGCCAAAACACAACCTGTTAGATTATACTCTCGTCCCACTAATTTTATTCAATATTAACTTTTAAAAAATCAAAAATTTTAATTTTGATCACAATTATTTTAAATATTTGAATTAATTAAATTTTATAAAATATATATTTTTAAATTACTTAATATAAGATTTTTAAAATATATTTTTTTCATATTTTTACCAATGATACATTTAAAATAATAAATAGTTAAAATTTTAAAAATTTAACTTCAAAAAATTAATACTTAACATATTCAGTAGGACAGAGACAGTAGTGTGTAATAAATAATCATTTCATTTTTTTTTCTCTCCCCCATTTTTTCCTTTCCCTTTTTTTCTCACTTCTCTGTTCATGTTGCAGTTGAAGCGCGATTGGGGCTGTCATGTCAGCTAATAAGGAGAAGGTGGAATAGGGAAGAATGTATGAGACAACCCAAAACATTTGAAGCGCTATTACCGGTTGACATAACGTCTTTTTAGGCCCACTGTGGACCAGACCACCCACATTAATATCTCCTTTATATTTATATATATCTCCATTTCATTTCCCTAGCTCCCCATCCTCCTCAACGTTAGTTCCTTTCATCTCTTGTAAAATCTTGAGCTTTTTAAGTCAAGAGCTTGCTTCAATGGCCGATGCAGGTGGTTCAACCTCCGTTAAGAGGATGTGGTGCTCGGTTCCAGAAAGGCTCCAGCTGCATATGGCCATGTTGGCCTTGCAGTTTGGTTATGCAGGGTTCCATGTGGTTTCTCGAGCTGCCCTTAACATGGGCGTCAGCAAGCTCGTCTTCCCAGTTTATAGGAACATCATTGCTTTCCTTCTGCTCCTTCCGTTTGCATATTTTCTTGAAAAGTAAACCATTTGATACAACCATTAACTCATTACTGACTTTTCTTTTTTGTAAGTTAAAAACCCTAACTGTTTTCCACTCATTTCTTCTTTGTCCAGGAAGGATCGACCAGGCATTACTCTAAATTTTCTTTTACAGTTCTTCCTCCTCGCTCTTGTTGGGTATGCATGATATCCTCCACACACTAACATGGTTAGTGTCAAAACTAACTGATTTCTATTGCCTTTTACGTGACAGAATAACAGCAAATCAAGGTTTCTATTTGCTTGGCTTAGATAACACGTCACCGACCTTCGCATCTGCCATCCAAAATTCCGTCCCAGCCATTACCTTTCTAATGGCTGCCTTGTTTGGGTAAAACCACAGATTCCTTATGTTATATACTACACGAGATGAAGTGTAGTATTTTATTTTATGGTTTTCCATTTTTTTTCTTTTTTTTTTCTTTCAGGATAGAGAAAGTGAGGTTAAATCGAAGAGATGGGATATCGAAGGTTATAGGAACGGCCTTGTGTGTGGCTGGAGCATCAGTGATAACTCTATACCAAGGTCCAACCATATACAGCCCAACTCCACCGCTGAATAGACCCACACCGATGTTTGTTTCATTGGGAGATGCAAAAGGAAAGAACTGGACTCTTGGTTGTTTGTATCTGATTGGCCATTGTTTGTCCTGGTCCGGTTGGCTGGTCCTGCAAGCACCGGTGCTGAAGAAGTACCCGGCTAGACTCTCGGTGACCTCCTATACATGTTTCTTTGGCCTCATTCAGTTCCTCATCATTGCGGCAGTCTTCGAGAGAGACGCTCAAGCTTGGGTTTTCAGCTCTGGCGGCGAAGTCTTCACTATTCTCTACGCGGTCAGTATAGCTCATCAGTCCTTTGCTCAAACCATTCTTACATGAAGCAAATTAATTATCATGTTTCTTTGTACCTAAAAATATGGTGTGGGAAATGCAGGGAATTGTGGCATCAGGGATTGCATTCGCTGTACAGATATGGTGCATTGACAGAGGTGGCCCTGTGTTCGTTGCTGTTTATCAACCTGTTCAGACCCTGGTTGTCGCTATTATGGCTTCCATTGCTTTAGGGGAAGAGTTCTATTTGGGAGGGTAAGTGGGTCCTTTCCTTTTTCTTCCTCCCTCTTTTTAAACATTAATAATGTCTGCAATCCCTTTATTTAAAAAATTGTTTTCCGTTTGGTAAAATCCACAGTATCATAGGGGCAGTGTTGATCATAGCGGGATTGTACCTAGTGCTATATGGTAAAAGCGAGGAAAGAAAATTCGCAGCTCAAGAAAAGGTTGCAATTCAGTCAAGTCAGGAGCATGGCAACAGCAGAGCATCCAGCCATATCAAGACATCCCTCAGTCAGCCTCTTTTGCCTCCTTCAACAGAAAATGTTTGACTCTGAAAAACCCTGAATCAGAAAGTTTGTGTGTCTGGTTTATTTCTCTCTTTTCCTCTTTTTATATTAGTCATCAATGGGTTCTCTGAGTAGCAGAGAAGGGTTGAAAAAGAAACGTTTTTGAAAGGGGATGATGATGATCGCTGCCACGGCTGTGTATGGTCTATGGGGGGACATGAAATCCCACATGCTTTTTATATATATGTTAATTTCTATGGTTTGTTTTTAAGATAAAAAGATAATGCAAATTAAGAAATTAATGCTTAAAATCACCATGGCGAAATTGACCCACTTGCATGTATAATAATGCCATCTTATTTTTTTTAATTAAACATATTTCCTTCAGACCATCAACATCAACTATCTTTTCCCTTTTGCTGTGAAATTCATGACAAAGTTGTTTGAAAGCCCATAATTATAAAAAAAAAAAAAAATAGACACCGACAGGATATCACCAAACCTTACATTTTGGATGGTAACTAAATTTATATATTGTGTTGGAAGGGAGTGAAAGAGAAGTGACAAACATATACATTATGCTTATATTCCAGATAGAGTCAAGTGATTATAACAATAAAGCTATTAAAAACGAGCAAAGGAAAAGCAAATTAGCTTAAACAAGCGAATAAAAATCTTCTACTTTTTTTCTTATTCCGATGCTCCAACATTAAATATTTAAATTTTATATTTTAACCCTAAATTTTAAATCATAAAGTGTAAACACTCTAAAAAATACATTCTATACCCAATTTCTTAACCTCTAAACTTTAATCATAAACCCTAAACCTAATATTTTAAGGTGAGAGTTTAAATAGAGCCACCAAAAAGAGCAGATGATTTTTACTCTTAAACAATGACTACATTCGACCTCAATTGTCTTTTTTTTTATGATTCAACCTATTATTTTTAGCCAACTATTAGTTGTTTCTTTTTAATGTATAAAACAGCTTATGAGACTTAATGCATTAAACTCAAATTTCGAGCTAGGCATATTAATATATTGCAACATTTTCATCAATTTTCCAACATCACTTTGGAGTAGTTGAAATTCTTTGCTGGCGTTTTATGATCAGGATTCAAACTTTAATATCACCATTCCCTCTTACAATACAAAATTTAAGGGTAAATTCCTCCTTGCCCTAATTCTGAAGTTGGCATAGAGTGGTTATGTGTATCACGTTTGGTGAGAAGAAATTTCAGATTGTTCAAACAGTCGAGAAGAAGTTCAGCAAAGATTGTTGAAGCTATTAGAACTACTATGCAGCTTTTTTATCAACAAGTATGATTTTATTCAAAGGAGTAAAAATCATACAATGATAACATATTATTATGTACTTTATTTAAAACTTTCCTAAACGTAGGATGGAGGAAAAGAGTACAACATAATAGCAAAAAGTAAAAACAAGGACGAGACGCCGAGACATAAACAAACCAAGATAACGCCAAAAACGAAAATTAATAGAAGTGGTAGGATTAGACCCAATTTTGTATAATTAGGGAATATATATTTGAAAAGAAGAACGAAAATTACAATGATGGATCTTAACAATAATTTATATTTTATTTTGAGAACCAATCATCGAAATTGATCTTAACCATAATTTATTTTTTTATTTTTTCATTATATTAAAAGTTATGCATGCATGGTAGATTGAAGGTACAAAATTTATTAAAAGATTTGTATGAAATAACTTGTAACCCTATCTACCAAACCATGTAGGCTCGTGTAATAATTTTTTTTTTTAATAAAATTAAGAGTATAGAAATATTTGGAAATGGCATCAAAAGAGATGTCACCTGGAGATTGGGATGATACTCCTAGCAGAATATCGGGAAAATTAAAAAATAGAAGATGGAGTCGCCACCGGTCACTTTGTTAGGCTGGACACCGTTAAAAATTAACCAGAGATTCAAAATGTTTGGGTTCGGAAGTCGATTACGCGTGGTGAAGGATTGGCACCCCACAGCGCCCAAAATTGGTATCGCGTTGATTAAGTATCGTCGTTGCAAGAAAATAAAAATTTTAATTTAAAATTTTAATAAAAAAACGGTCTAAGGAGAATATTTCCATATTTACGAAAATTGAGAAAGATGACACATGAATGAGTCAGGACACCAATTCCTAGCAGGTTCCTGAAATAAAGTGGAAAACATCCCTTAAATATTAAAATGAGTGTAATATCCTTAATAAAAATATATTCGAACCCAAATAAGAATATTATATATATATAATGATAATGGTAATAATATATCTATATCTATATATATAATATACATAGAAAAATAGGAAAACTTTACAATTAAAATATTCTATACGTTATACACATATATAACTATATACATATAACCTTATATATATATATAACACATATACTATATGATAATAATAATAATAATAATAAAAAACATATAATGATAATAATTATAAGTAATATAATAATAACAATATATAATACAAATAAACGGTGGCCTGATTGTAAAAAAATAGAAGTTTTAACACTAAAATAAAAAAGGGATGAAGTTGGAAGGAATATGAAATGAAAGGGTCGCGGAAATAAATAAAATAGGGCGGAAGTCCCTCTTTTGCTGTTATCTCATTTTTAGTTTAATTCACGGACCAAATAAAAAAAACTAAAAGTTTGAGTCGAAATTGGGAGAAATTTGGACGAATCTTGGGACGAAATTGAAGGTTTTGAAAATGGAGAGGCTTGCGGGGAAAGGCAAAATGAGGCGGGGAATTAAAGATGAGATTTACTCTATTTTTATGACTAGTATATAAGTTAATAAATAAAAAAGGTTATTATTTCATTGTTTCAAAAAAATAAACACCAAACATTCTCTACTTGCTCTCTGTCGGCCTTAGTTGTCCGTCTTGCGCCGCCGCGCTTCGCTGCTCGTCAACGGCAGCGGCCGCCGTTTACCGCCGCACCAAAAAACATGCAAGTGTACATATCTGCTCAAGTAAGTTTGCTGGACTCGAATTTTTAATTTATTTTTGATAAAACTCGATCTAAAGTCTTAGATCTAAATTTAAAGTACTAAGCTTTTTACTTTTATTTTTTAAATTTTTTGTTCGATTTCTTCTCCCTTTTTGTGTATATTTTTTGTTGTTTCTGAAGTAGAAAGTATAAAGAAAGTTCCCCCTTTTTATTGATTCCAACTCTCCGTGATTACATTCGTTGGGGTTTTTAAACCCGAAAAAATACCTAAAAGTATTACATTGTAGGGTTAATTATTTCCTACATTTGATCTAACTCTTGAGGTTTAATAATAACCCTTTTGGTTGTTTTTGCAAGTCTGAAGCGGTGGAGCAGAAGGTGGCCAGTGCGGCTGTCAAGTGGCCGATAGGTAGAGAGAAGGGCGGTGGGACTGTGGTGATGCGTGTGGCGGCCACGAGGCACTGAACCGCCGCGCGTGGCGTCCACGCGCGAGGAACAGACTAGTGTAAGAAGGGGTTTAAGTTATGTTTTTAGTGTTAGGGGTATTTTGGGCATTTAGGGTTAGTTTATATTTTTTAATTTTGGGTATGTAATTGGGTTATCAGATTTGGTGTTGGGTGTTTAGGGTATGGGCTTATAAGGGTTAAATTATGTTGTGGCTTTTGGGCCTAAGTTATGAATTGTAAAGTGGACTGTGGGTATTTAATGTAATAGGTTATTAGTTTAATAAAAATATGTCTGTTTATTTAATTTTGAATTGTGTTTGGGTTTAAGGACCCGAACAAAAGTGAGTATGACAGCTCGTATAGAATTTCATAGAACAAACATATATTCATAACATGTTTTTTTTAATAAATCATCTGATGAGATATTGTTCTTGAAAAGAAGAATGAATAAAATTACAATCACAGATCTTAGCATAGAAAATCTCTAAGAGGTTGAGTAAATTAGTAGGAATTTGTCTTCATTTATAAAAGAAAGTAGAAGCCTAAATAGCTCTAAATATTTTGTGAGATAGTTGGAATTTTTCAATATTTTCATCAACCCAAAAAATTAGAGGAAAGATCAAATTTTGGTGTCTCAATATAATCCTTTTATATATTTTTTTATTAAATAAAAAGATATTACATTCTCATGCAGAGTTCAAACTCATACAAGATAAGACAATGTGAGCATCATTAATCATTAAGCCAATTAGAAGATCTTAATCCTTTCATGTATTTTATTGTTACTTAAAAATATTTAAAAAATAGAGAAATACAAAAGTATCATGATTTGAGAAATAAAAATAAAAAGTCAAACATTGAAATAAAAATCTTGATAAAGAGATTAAATTTATGTGTATATATCAATTAAGGTAAGTTGTTACATTTTATTTGTATGATATAATTTGTGTTGTTCATTTTATGGTCCATGTTCGGAATTCGTGAATCTCCATTCTATCAAGATCGGCTTTAAAATTTGAACTTAAATTATCTTTTTGAGAGAGCAATAGTCTTGCCATTGCACCTAACTGTTGTTGAAAGTTATTAGTACACTTTATCGATGGCTAATCAGTCTTGAAATTTTAACATGAAGGAGAATGTCATAACTTAACCAATAGGTTTAAATTTATATATTATATTTTTTTTGAATATGCTAGTATGATTACAAGATAATATATGTTTAATTTTCTTAGTCATTTAAGAGCGTACACACACCGTGCACACATAGTGTTCGAACCCGAATCACCTGGATGAAATACATCATCATTTACCACTGGAACCACTCCACGAGTTCTTAAGAGTACCAATTTTAATTAATATAATATTTAAATTCATAAAAATACATGTTTATGTGAAATTTTAAAAGGACAGATAAAAATTATCAAATATCTTAAGGGGGCGAAGGCCTTCTCAAATCTAACCAAGTTTTGCCATCGATTATACAGAAACATATTTTATATGCTTTCTTTGATAATAAAATTCTAATATTTATTTAAAAATTATCAGGCATAATGCTAAAAAAATTCCTTAACCTTTGATTAAATTGTCACTTCGGTCCCTATTTTTTCTGAAGCAATTTAGCCCTCAACATTTTATTTTGGGTCAAAATGGCTCATCTGTGGATGAAAATTGTTAGTCAACTAACAATAAACAACTTGAAATGACTTGCAAAATAACACGTCAGAAGAAAAAATGTATTTTATATTTTATACAATTTTATAAATTTATTTTTTGATTGGTGTATTATTCTGTAAAGTCAGCATATTTGCCTGTATGACACTATTATCGCTACGTGCACTGCCATGTAAGTTTGTCATATCATTTCAAGCTATTTACCGTTGATTTACTAATAGTTTTCATCCGCAGACAGTGACGGAATTTGAAAAAAGAGTTTGCGGTGGCCAACTTAATTTTTTAAATATAGATTGAAACTGAAATTTTTAGAAAAAAATTGAAGGGTTTTATTTATAATTTTTTAAAAAAAAAATTGGGGCATAACTAAAAATTTTGAAATTTCGAGAGGGATAATGAGATTTTTTTTAGATTAGGGGAGAAATTTAATTAAAAATTTGGAAAACTAAATTTTAATTCTTTAAAATTTTATTAAGGAGTTGTTTTTTGGCATCATGCCAAAATATTAACATCCGCTAAAATATAATTTCAGTGTATTATATCGACAAAAAAGTGTAAAAATCAAGAAATTCATTATAACGTAAAGAAGGTTTAAAAAGATTAACTTTAGAAGTGTCTTGGTTCAACTCCTTCATCCCCACCTATTAAATTATGAAGTGTAAATTGAGTTTACAGTGAAGGTAGGTAAAGGGATCCCAAGATTAATGCTTCATTAAAGAGATTGACATCACTAGGGAATTTGTACTAATCACGTTAATTAGTAAACCTTTTGCAAAAGCAAACTCCCTTTTCCTTTATTAAGGATGTGAATGGAATAAGCATCATTTTGTGTCTCTTCAAAGTTTTAATCTTCCTTGTCTTCAAAATTAATTATCTTTCTTCTCCTCTAAACAATGCATTGTCCTAATTAACTCCTCAATTCCAATGTTTTCACAATTGCAGAAGCGTGTGAATACAATATTTTGAATGGACAGTGTACTCCTGTAAACGACCAGTCAGCACCAGTTTACATAACAATTGGTGATGCTTATCAGCGTATTTTGTTGATATCTTTTGGTGGGACAACCGACATAAGCGGCCATTGCTCAATAGATTTCCATCTTAATTGTCTATATTATTGGTAATACTTTTAACCAATCATTCTCACCCCTTGCATGGTGGAACCACAGCCAAGCTTCTCAGCCTATAGCCATAGGGAGACGAGTCATAGGTGTGTTTGGTTTTACGGTAGTAGAATTGATTTGGATCATCATAATTTTATAGAATTAAATTTAAAGTAAGGTGATTTATGTTTGAGAGTTTTTTCTTATAAAAATATAATATAAAAATCATGACCAATCGCAAAAGCAACTTCTACCTTGCTTTTCCCAAAATCACGATTACTGTCCATAATTGATTTTGGACTTTTGCTTCTAAATATGTTCGCACGGCGATCAAGGCATGTTTACCCGTTCAATCAGGTTTTTGGCCTCCCACCGAATATCCAAACATGCACTTGGTCATGGTATTTTCGATATCAAAAACAGGACACATGCAGTTGGCATCGTAATGCTATTGAGGATGATTCTTTCTGGTGGAACCCCTACGGAATTTTTTTAAATTTATATAATCAAACTAGTTCAAACATAACTCAATAGAGGAAGTCATTTAAAAATGTCAATTTATAAGATAAAAAATGAATTATATATCCTTTAAAGGACTAAACAATAATTTTACCATTATATCAACCTATAATTTTGTCCCCCTCACGTTCAGCTACAGAGTCTATGTAGCTTATTTTCATAGTTGTAACATGGCCTACCCGTCATGAAGGAAATATTTTTAGACTTCAAAAATTGTTAGTTAACGAAATATTAACAATTGCGAATTTACAATACAAATTGAGTTCCAAGCAAAACCAAACTTCAATATTTATCTTAATCTAGTGGAAGTTACATAATATTACTAAAACTGCTAGTTAACTGGATTTCAGCTGCCCCGTTGCAAAATCCACTGCTCTAAAAGGCCATCTTACATGAGCCAAACCTCAAAAAGTATATCAACGCAGAGATTGTAAGTAGCATAACTTGTTTATCAGCCTTTCCATTGCTGTGTAGCTCGGATGGTTTGCATGATCCAACATATAGATTAAACATTTGTAATACTGCACGTAAGAGCAACAATAAAGAGAAGACATAAGACGATCCAAAAGGTAATCTTGTGCAAGAAAAGGCAATAAAAATTTAACCAACCAAGTATTGCTCGATTTAAATTCTCGGCAACATGCTGATGGTACTCCGAGCTAAGAAGGTGAAACATTGGAGATCTCTCAGGTTCCGCATTTGCAAGCAAGGCCATAAAATCATATAGTAACGGCAATGTCTTTCACCATCCAACACAATTTTGCTCCTTCCCAAAAAGGTTCAATTTCATCTGTGCAAATTCCAGAGCTTCTGTACTGCAACAAAAGTGAAATATTTTCAAAACAAATATATAGAATAACTGTTAGTCGTATTCGGGAGCAATCCTATTCACCATTTCCTAGAGCATATAAGCTCCACAAAATGAAGGCTTAGAAGATCAAAAATGCAAATCCTTGTTCTTCTCTAGTAACTTAGCTGCCAGCTGTTCAGTCAACTCGATTCCCTTAAGCGCATTACCTTCTAAAGCAAATTGAAATATTCCTGCAGAAAATTCCAACAAAACTGTCATCATTTGGGACTATAAAAGCAAGGCGAGAGGCTGAGAACAAACTACTACATAGAAATAGAAGACATAATTCATGGTAGAAGATCACAGCTAAGAACCAAATTGCCTGGCAAGATATATTCTTGCTTCTTTTCTGGGGTTCCATGTAAATATTTAAAACTCTCATAGTAGCCGATATAACTTTGCGGTAGAGTATGCTGAAGCAAGTCCTCACTTTTTGCAGGAATTGGGTAAGCTAAATAAACCATCTAACAGCCATACTTCAGCTTGAAATATTAGAAAATACTGCATGTTTGACAATTCAACATGCCTTAGTTGAACAAGTGTTCACCATTAAAGTAGGTTATCTATGTCCAAGTATAAAATTATCGAGAGAAAAAGTTTGCATAATGTATAAAATTCTAGAGGGAAAAACATCACATACTTTTTCTTTTCTCCATGTCCTCAAGATAATCAGATGGCTGCTTCATCCCAGTGCAAGCAATAAAAGATACTGCGGTTTCTTTAAAGTAATTTGCACAAGATATGACACTATAATGCAGTGGAAGTCATTGTCATTGATTGCCAGTAAAAGACGCATAGAGATTAAGCCCAAAATGTAAGAAGATATCAACGATGAATTGATATTGTCATGCTGGTAGTGTGTGCTTAATTTGCCCAAAAAAGAGGAGTCCATAAGAATGTGAACCGTAAAATAGATTGAATAAATCTTATAAAACAAAATAGATACTGCATCTAAAAAATGACTATACCAACCATAATGACTTGTGCTTGACAGCATTACAGTAAACCACCCTATAAATTACTGCTATAGGAAACAGGCTGAAAGCAATAGTCTAAGAAGCCTTCTTTATAAGATCTAGCTGATAATCACCTGAGGAATTCTTCTGGGATAAAACTTGGAATCGAAGATGAAGAACCCTGAATTCTCCTTTGTCCATTGATGAAAACAGCTTTCTAACCATGGGTGATGCTGCAATGGATCAGCTTAGAACGCTAACAAGTCTGAGAAGAACAAGCCCATCAGCTGGGAAACTGAGCTAGTTTCCATTTCCCCTCAATAATAACAGATAACTTTAAGGAAATATTGGAAAAAATTTAAACTTGAATTGCTGAAAATAGAGAAATGATTAATTTCTACTCGGAAAACTAGCTAGTACCCAATTGAAGGAAACTAAAGCTCGTCAAGCATCAATTCAAGCTTGATAATACAATCGAATTTGCAGTAACAACAAGAATAAAACATATCCAAAAGACCAGGGTACGTGCAACATCAATAATTCATTCAGTGTTCTAAAGACTAGTAGTAAAGTGATTAGATAGGAAAAGGCATTAAGAATCCAATCAATTTGCAGTAACATTAAGAATAAAACATCAATAATTCTACTGGAAAAACTAGTTAGTACCCGCTTCAAGGAAACAAATTACATCAAACATCAATCCACTCCAAGCTTAAGAATCCAATCAATTTGCAGTAACATTAAGAATAAAACATCTCCAAAAAGCTAGCTTATGTAACATCAATGATTCATTCAATATTCTAAAGACTATTAGTAAAATAGAAAGCAGAGTTGTATCAATGCTTTACAGATTCATGCGTGACAACTGAAATTACCCATCAAAACATCTATATATTCACCAAAGTTTCAACAAAATTTGCCTAAAATTACTCAAGTCCGTCGTCATGAAGAGGGAAACACGTCTTTCACAGCCGATGCAGCGGACAAGTAATTAAGAGTGTTCCTCAAAGTTTCCTTCTCTCTTCTCAACCTGGCCACTGTATCTTCCAACTCCAACAAAGCCTGTTGCTCTCTCGGCGCCCCTTCGAACGTACTCCCTACGAAAAACGAAAACGGCGTCGGGAAAAGGTTCCTCCTCAAATCACGCGCTTCCTTTTCCGGTTTCCCATTAAGCCGGTTCGATAATCGAATCACGTCTTTCATACAACTCTCCACTTCATTCGCTAATCCTTCCAAATCTTCGTCGCCGGAGGGTCGGTCTTCGAGCCAGTTCACTTCCGCGACGAGGTACGGTTTCGTACGGACGATGCTGGTGACACGGAACCGTTCCTGGCCTTTACATATGAGGAAGAAGCGGTCATCTACGAGACGTTCGTGTCTGACGATCTCCCCGACGCAACCGACGCTGGCGGTGCCGGATTCGGGGTCGGAATAGATTACTCCGAAGCGGAGATCATTGTGGAGGAGCGTGTGCATCATAATGCGGTAACGGAACTCGAAGATTTGGAGAGGGAGAACGGATCCTGGGAAGAGAACTAAGGGGAGAGGGAAAAGCGGGAGCTCAACGACGTCGTCGTCTGATTTAGCAGGATCGGCACGGTGTTTATCGGGGAAAGAGGATGCCGAGCACCGAAGAGAGCTGAGCCTTTGGAATCGGCGCGATTGAGGGAGTGGAAATGGCTTGTAAAAGGGGTTCAAAAGCGAGGGATTTCCGGCGTTGGGTTTTATCGAAGGTTGGTGAATGGGGGAGAAGGAGGAAGAAGAAGAAGAAGAAGAAGAAGAAGAAGAAGAAGAAGAAGGGGAAGGGATGAAATGGAGGAGAGCCATTGAAGAAAGACCAGAAACTGCTCGATGTTTTGCCCAACTGAAAAAATCAATAAACAAATGCAGTAATCAAATAACTCCTTGGCTTATCATATGATATCTTTGGGTCACGTGTAGCAGAAGTTTGGATAAATTACATTATAGGTCACTTAATTATATATTTAATCATAAATAAGTCACGTTTTTTGAAATTAACTATTTTAGTCATTTAATTAAAACTTTGTGGCAAACATGTCACTTTTCTCCGATCAATTAAAATTTTGTGACAAACATATTATTATGTTGTAAAAATTTAAATATACTACTTGGTATAGTAACAATTTTGATCCCTAAAACGTATATATTCTATTGATTTGGTAATAATTTGTAATAATTCAATAAATGTAGCCTCATATTTAAAAATTCAATTAGTGAAGTGATTGTGTCTATTAGCATGCGACGTGAAGTCATAATAAATTTGTTCCATTAGTCTGTCAACTGTCTAGTAGTGAAATGATTGTGTCTATCGAGCTATTACACATGTCGATTATCGAGTTGTTGGACGATGACACATAGTGCGACAAGTGGTTGAACGGTGTGTTAGGAGGGTGCAATGTCGAAATTTTTAAATATGAATGGTTAAATTTGTTGAATTATTTTTAAACTAAAACCGAATTAATAAAATCTATATATTTTGGGACAAATTATTATTATACCATACTATTTTTAATTTTAATGACAGAATTATTTGTTTGTCATAAAATTTTAATTAAGTTTTGAGTTTAGATTATTTTAAATTTAGATTATTCGGGTCGGGTATTTTAGATTAAGTTTATTGAGTCGAACTGGGTTAGGCTTGGCTTGCATTTAAATTAATCGAATCGGATAAGAATTAGCGATTAGAATTTCATACTTTGGAGACTTATATCCATGCAAGGAATATATTGTGCAGCATTAGGCTACTTTCTGCTTCTTTATATATGAGAACACGGCATTCTATTACAAGGAATTCCCGCAATGGATTTGAAATGAACATCACCAGCAAGAATGATTCATTTCTTGTCTGTTTGCATACCATCGCTTCTTGCTTTCAAACAAACACAAAAAAATGGATTCTCAAACTCAGATATCAACCGCCTACAGCCAAGCCTCGTCATCACATTCACTGCCTACTTCTAAAACCCTTACGTTTCTGCTACAATTAAACAAGGATATCTCATTTAGACTATGAAACTGCAATATCTTATCCACTCTTAATCTTTATTCCTCCTGACTTGCGATGGTGTCTATGCGACTTGTATGTAACAGATCTCTTCACAAGAGAAATCTTTTTTGCATCTCCGCCGAGTTCTTCAAACAGTACCAGCAAATTTTGTCTTGGTTTTAGCCATGATCTTGGAACGTGGTACCTGGAAATGTTCGAAACAGACGGAGATAAGAGCTCGGGAAGTGAAATATAACCTCAGTTTATGCTAACCGCATATATTCAAGTCCATTGGAGTTTGAGAGGGATACCATCTTTGTGTTGGATGGCCACAACCACTTTGGCACTTCGTCGGTCGGAATGTCCCCAAGTATCTACAAGTTCCACAGTCACCGTTTGCATACGCCATCCAATATCTTCCTAAGCTCTGCCCGTTGATCCATACTTGACCCTTTCCCATACTCCGCATATCCAAAGCCAATGGTTCATTACCTGCTGGGGCATCAAAATAGGCCTGCAATATCCAAGCCAATAGTTTAAATTCGGACACAATAAAAATATTCCACCAACCCCCCAAAGCAAAAGATAAAACGAAAATCCCCTTCAGCTTTAATTTCTACCTTGTACCATGTCATAGACTGCTGACTCTGTGCAGCTAGTGAACCTCGCATCCATTCAACAGACGAAACTCCATCGGGAGAGACCAAATTCATCGCTTCTCCTTTCAAGCCAACCTGTTTGCAAATACTTTTGTGAGCCTAACTTCTGGCTTTATAAAGCCTCATCAGAACATGTAAAATTGTAGATTTTGCTGCATATTAAAGGTTACAAACCTGGTACGACCACTTCTGCCATGTCAAATCTTTCTTTCCTTGGTCAAGGCCATTCAAGAAAACACCTACGATTCCCGTTTTCCATGTCTCATAATGACGTCCGACGTTCTTCAATACCACCATAAATTTATATCATTAGTTGAAAACGTTCCCATTGAAAAGTATCCATGTAGTTAAAGTAATGGCACAACCTGAAATCTCATAGTTGCTACCTAATATTTACATCCAGTTAAACATGGTAAATAGCAACTAACCGGTAATCCAACAGATATGCTGGCAAGTGCAATATGATTTGTTCCAGCATGTAGGTTCACTGGCCCTGTAAATGTGAACCCCCGGTCTTTCCTAGTCCCATACGCTGATCCTGTGATTTCATCACAAGACTTAGAACACATATATCAAAATTCTGTGGTATCAACATGTTATGCATACTTAAATCAACAATATACCCGAAAACTGTCCACTTATGTAGACATGAAGGGCACAGCCAGCTGAATTCACAATGAGAGTTGGCTTTTGTCCTCCTCGCAGAAATGATTCCGATGGACTGATGTCAACACTGGAATGGAAGTGTATATGGGGTATCTAGATGAGTTTCGAGTTGCTATCTCAACAATTACGGGAAAAAAAAAGTAGTACATAAAATGCAGTTACACACCTCGTTGTGTACCAAAGGTAGTCACTATTATCTCTGGTGACATTCATCTGCTCCAGGAGTCCTTGAGCTGTGAGTCTCGACCTTAACCCCAGAGAAGAAATGTCTTCATCGTAAGTTCCCCATGAGAACATCATTGAGCTGGTAGGCAACAATTGAGTATGTGAAGTTTTAACTCGAACCTTGATGCACATAAAATGTGTTAGTACTTTCATAGGAAAACCATCAGCTATAGTGAAATAGCCTTAAGTACATTAAGATAGGGCCTTAAGATTCGGTTACTTTTGCAGTATTAAACACCACGTTTCTGCAATCAGGGAGGATGCTAATAGACCAAGGGGGCAACTTGTAGTGCCTATCATTAAAAATCACCCTAGCAGCAGACTTCGTATGGTAATTAGATAGAAAAGCTGCACAGCTTCCATTTGAAGAAAATACATGGGCCTGAAAGATAAAACGTTATGAATATCATGAGTGTAAAGTGATATTTAACACCAAAGTATCATATTACAAATGACCAGCAAGAATAGTGACTAAAAGAGAATGCATACTTGGTGATAGGTTCCCAATGAAGTAACAGTAGGGTCTGAGGAAACTAAAGGATGTTCACATAGCTTAATAGCTCGATGAAGCTCCTTTAGATGACCATATTTAGGCTGCCGGATTAATCCTAAACAAGGCGAACTTGTAAGTGAAAACTTGGAGTTCAAAGTTTGTTGCTATATGTACAAAGGATCTTTGAGAACATAGCATGGAAATGAACTCAGTTTCTCACCATATTCATCAATTGGAGCATCATAGTCATAACTGGTTGTAATAAACGGTCCCCCAGCGGTCCGTCCAAAGTTGGTTCCTCCATGGTACTATTCAAAGGAAATAGAGTGTAAGCTGTAATATTAAACCTGTTGCTGACCCCACGAGTATTTTTCAATTAGATACTGAAATGAATATGTTAACTAACCATATAATAGTTAATATATGCACCACCCTTTTGTATGAAACGAGCAACTGCGAATGCCAAGTCTTGAACCGGGCGGCGGTGAATCGCACCACCAAATTCTGTAAACCTTCTCATTGTTGAGTGCAGAAATATCAGATCAATAAATAAGCATTACATTACATCTTTAAGCAGTGGAAAATTAAGTACTCACCAGCCACTCCAAGCCTCGGTCCACAATGTAGGTTTGTAAGGTTTGTTTGGAGAGAATGCATCACAGTAAAAGCCATTACATGTGTTTATCTGTATTCAAGATGTGAAGGGAAACCAAGTCAGGGTCTTCCTAGTCCACATGAAATTTAATAAGAAGTCAGTCAAACGACACAAATCTGGGAAGGAGAGAGCGTGAAACAGCTTACCACAGGGTCTGGGGCATCATCTTCCTTGCACATTACCCATGGGACTCCGGTATCTAGTCCGACCACCATTTTTGCAGCCCAATTAACGTATGCATGGCCAGCTGCTCCAAGTGCCTTGCTCTCAGGACCATATTCATTCTCAATCTAGAAGTTAAAAAAAATGAAAAAACTCAAAGAATTAGCATTTGTCAACATGGTAAGTCAGTTCAGATTCAATGCATCCATTGTTGTTGGCATCTTAGGCTCTTAGCCATCCTTTTGAACAAATCAAAATTCCTAAAATAAGTTCCAATCCCATACCTGAGAAAGGATGATGGGGCCACCTTGTGATGCAAAAAGCTTTTCATTCTTCATCATTTGGACAATTTTCTGGGTAAATCCTTGCATTGCCCTCTGCAGGAAAAAAAAAAGAAGAAAAAAAAAAGAAATTAGAATTTACACAACAGCCTATTAACTTTATGACTTAACTTCTTCCTTTCCACTTCTTCAAGTTGAAACAGGTAGTCTAGACTGAAAAAAGCAAACACCTTGAAGGGCTCATTATCTGTTCTGAAGCTGATACCAGGAACATACTTTAGCCAAACTGGAAATCCTCTGTATCAGAAAACAGAATGTAAACCACTCAAATTCAGCATTTTCTAAGTTAATCTAATAAAAAACTTATCTTTTAATAATCATCAATGTACTCTAAAACAAGCTAAGAGGTTAAGCATTGTCTTTCCAACCCAAAAAGGCAAATAAAGATAAAAATGGTAAGTACCCAAAGTTCCACTCTGCACAAACATAGGGTCCAATGCGAAGATTAGCGTATAATCCCATTTTCTGCACTGTCTTAATGAACCGAACAAGGTCATATCTCCCCTCGAAATTATACTACATCATCACAAAAATGGAAGGGAAAAATACTAAAAAGTTAATGAAGTAAAACTAGAAGAAAAAAAAAAACACTTTTTCAAAGATGACCCAGTTGAGATCTAAGATAGTACATTGCCTGGAGAAAGTTCATGACCATTCCAAAAGACATAGGTGTCTATGACATCCAAGCCTCCATCTTTAGCCTTCTGTATAAGACTCTCCCACATCTGCATCCAAAAAAGAAAAAAAAAACAGAATCAGTCTTTCCTTCATTTGTGTTCTTAAGGGGGAAATAGAAAGAAAAAGAGTGAAAGACGATCACATCAGGGGTGCTTCTGGGATAATGAATGGAGCCGGAGATGAGGATTCTCCTTTTTCCATTGATGAGAATAGATTTCTTGTCATAGGTAATGGTGCAGTGGATCAGCTTAGAACTCACAAACAAGACTGTGAAGAACAAAACTAACAGCCTAGAAACCGAGCTAGTTTCCATTTCGCTTCAATGTAAAAAAAAAAGCTTGAATTTTTTGGATGAAAGAGAAGTTTGCTGCAACTCTGCAACTAGCAGCAGTCTAGCATTGTTCAAAGTTCACATGAACTGATAAAATCTCTTGCAAGTTTTCTGCTTTTATATGTACTTGGATCATGTTTATGAAAACTCATGGCAGAGTCCTATTCATTTTCAGCCATTAAATTAACATACTGCAGAAGAAAATGGTACTACAACTAATAAGAAACATCAAACATCAAAGAAAAAAAGAGGTAGCTTTAATGGAGAAGTAATTAAAAAAAAGAAGTCCAAAATCAAAATATGATTACACTTTGCCACAGCAAAAGAAAGAAGGAGAAGGACAAAAGGAAATGAAAAAAAAAAAGTGGGTGTATGAGTGAGTTGTGGGACATCTAATTGCATGGCCCTAAAGCTTATAGAATTATGTTTTGATCCTCAAGTTTGGACTTTGGAGTGAAGTGTCACGAGAATTCACCATTTCCAAATGTTTACTTGAACTGCTAATAAATAAGACAAAAGTATCTGTATATATAAACTACTCTCGTCGAATAGTGATGAATGAAGCTTGAATTTCAAATTCAGAAGAAAACAAGCCTTGAAATTAGCATTTTTACGTTTAAATCTAAAATCATGTATTATAAAATGAACAATGATAAAATATCAAATTTCTTCAGTCAAATTGTTTCAGTCACAAAATTAATTAAAAATTGATTTTTATTATAGAGGTATATTTAACTCTGATGATTTTGTAATTTCTTAGAGGTTTTAGATTTCAACGGATTTAGATGCGTAATACCTTTTCAAATTGAATATAATTAGTTAGGATTTATTGATTAAAATTTAGTTAGGATTTTTAAATTGAGGATAGATTAGGAAATGATTTGGAAAAGTAAATTGACAAACTGACTTTTTTGACTTCTTTTAACTTTATTACTTTAGTAATTTTAGTTTTTAAATTTTTGATGCGCTGTTTTTTAACCTTTGAACTATTTTATTTTCAAACTGACCCAGATGTGAACCTATTGAGTGGTCTCAGACTCAGTGACAAAGGATGATGATATTCATAATAGGTGATCCGAATTCAAATAGCGTAGTCTGCACGATTGAGTACTTTTAAAAAGACTAAAAATAAATAATAAATACTACCATATAATCACATCAGAATATTAAAAAAAATGACTCCGATGTGACAGAACATTAACGGTAATTTACCTTTACCAAAATAATGACCCCAATTATATTTGTCATGTTAACAAAAAATACTAAAAATTATAAAAAGAAAAATTGATACCAACATTTCAATGAAGATAAATTTTCAATTTTCAATTTTTTGACGACGCTATAGAAAATAATAAAATAGTTGATGTCAGCTTAAAGACGTCATTACTATTCGGTCGCATTTGGGTAAATTAAAAACTAGGGTTAAAATGAACACAACAAAAGTTTAGGGCTAAACTGATAAAGTCGAGGGCAAAAGGATCACTATGCCAATAAATTTTTACCTTCATTTAATGCCATCCTTGGAATATTGCATATTATTGGGGACGGATGGGGAAATTATCGGAGTCAATGGTGTGTTTGATGGAAGCATATCATAAAGAAAAGTGTGATAATTGTTTACTTCGTCTAGGTGTTCTTCTCCACGTTTTCCTGGTTGCTCCCCTTGAAGATGAATCTTGACGGCTTAAAACACGAGTAAATGAAGGACACATAATTAGCGTTTCTATTTAGCATTTAAGGTAAAAAATGTAGATGAGGATTCCATTGGTTAGTCAAAAATCACTCGAGAGAAATTATATTATGGGTCTTTCTCGTCATATCATCTATAAGATCAACTAATATTTTATTAATTTTTTTCATGTCATCTTTTTATCAAGTGAATTTTTACTTGGTAAAAACTGTTTTTAAATTTAATTTAAAGTAGATAGGAGTAAAGAGCCATGATTCTTTTAGTCTCTTTCACTATTAAAACTTTTTAATTTTAGATTGTTTTAGTTCTATTGGATAAGTTGTAAATAAATAGTTAAAATTTAAAGTTAGAAATATAAAAAATTTGAAGGGGAAAAAAAGAAATATAAAGCTATTTTTTAACCATTGATATCAGATTTATTGATCGATTAATTTGGATCAATTTTTTAGATAAAGACAAAATTTTCAATTTAATTTTTTTTTATTTACAACGTTAAAATTTAAACTTTTAATATTGTTTAAGAAATTTAGTTCCTCTTCTTATTAAACCAACTTGTTGGTCCAAAGCCGTTTTTTCATTAACGAATGAAATAAACTTGAAGCATATATCATAAAGGTTCTTTACAATAAGGGTAAACTACACCATTAGTCATCCAACTATTAGAATTTTCCTATTTTAATCACTAAATTATTTTTTGATAAAATCATCACTAACGTATGTTTTAATTTTATTTTGATCACCGACATTAAGCTTATGTTAAAACTTAACAGATATTTGTGATGTGGCATAGTATAATAATTGTTTTAGTCCCAAAAACTTATATGTTCTATCAATTAAGTCTTAATTCAAAATATTTTATCAAATTTAACCCTCATTTTAAATCTTTGAACCAAAACCCAAAATTTCCAGCTTTTCTCTTCTTCTATGCTTCAACATTCAAATTCCCACGATGAATTCCAGGTGGGTTTGTGCATTTCTACATAAATATTCCAATAATAAAAAGGCAAAAACAAAAGTAAAGTGGAAAAGGAGAAATACAAATTATATGACATATAAGATCATTTTGGAGGATTTTTTATTTTAATTTAGTTTAATTTTTTCTGCCATTATTATTAGTTACAGAATGAAGCAATATTTGGGTTTTTTCGGAGCGTGATCAGTTTTAAAACCCAGGGCTCGATGAAGCCAAAGGAAAAAGAAAAAAAACAAAAGTCTAAGGCTCGTTTGGTTTTAAAAAATATTTTATATTTTTGTTTTTTATTTTTATTTTCATAAAATGATTTTCATTTTCTGTTTTCTAAGAACTAGAAAACGCATTTGGTTAATAGAAATGAAAACTTGTTTTCAAAATGAAAATAATGAGAATGTGTTTGGTATCTAGTTCTTCAAAATAAAAAGGCTTAAAGGTCAAATTAGCCCTCAATGAAAAATCAAAAAATGTATTAAACCCTTATGAATTTTTTTACACTCAATTTAGCCATCATAATTCAAATTGCAATCAATCAGACGCTCATAATTCAAATTGCGATCAATTTAGCCCTCCCGTAATATTGACCGTTATAGTTTAAAGTTAACTCACAAATAAACATTAAAATAGTTACACGTGGTACACCTGAAAAATTATTAAAAAAACTTTAAAACATATTTAAAATTAACCCCTCCACAACTACCCACCTTAAAATAGTTTGCTAATTAGTTCCCCTCAACAACTACCGTCTTCAATTGGGGGTTTGAGATTTGAACTAAAAAATCAATAAAGACCACATTAAAAGAAATCAAAATTATGATTCTTTTGAAATGAAAAATCAGTAAAGGGGTAAATTAGAAAATATTTTTAAAATTTTAAATTTTTTAGAATTTTTAAATATTTTTAAGATTTTTTTACGGTTTAATGATGTGACACTTTCAGCGTGTGTTGCGCTTTATCATTTTATTGGTTGTCAGTGAGTTAATGGTCCAAATTTGATCAGTCATTACGGAAGGGGTAAATTGAGTGTGTTTCGACTAATGAGAGCTAAATTTGGTGCAAAAAAAGCAGTAATGAATTAATTGATTTTTTAAAATTTTTTGTTGAGGACTAATTTGATTAAATAATTAAATTAAAGTATAGTTATTAAAAATATTATTATAATAAAAATTAAATATGATTAAATAAACCAAAATTCTAAAATTGACATTAAAAAGAATCGAATCCGGGTTAAATAGAGTTAAAATTTAAAAACCCTTGTTTTCATGTTTTCCACTTTTCTAAAATATTTTCAATGAAAATGTTTTATGTTTTCAAAATTTCACTTATTTTTGTTTTTTATTTTCTAAAAATTATTTTCAAATTTTGCTACCAAACATGTTTTTTTTCAATATTTTCTATTTCCAAGAAAATAAAAATGAAAATGTCTTGTATTCTCTAGAACCAAACGCACCATAATTTTCTGATTTTGGGTTTTAAATTTTGATATGAATCTTGTTTTCTTTTCTGGGTCTTTGAATATTTTAGATTTTCATCCCATTTAGTATTTCTGATGATTTTTTTTGTTTGTTCTTTTTAACTTCAAGTTTTATTTGTTTGAAGCATGATAAATTATGATAAAAAAAAAGTAAGACCCAATTGAATCAGATTCAAAAGATCAACATTTGCTTTCATAGTTTTGTAATTGCAGTCAAAGATGCTCCTGAAATCGCTTATTGAGTGTAGAAAAATGCACGGATTAACTCAAATTAACTCGAATTCACAAGTCAAATTCTCATCCCAAACTCCCTTACGTATCCAAATTCACAATATCTGAAGAACTATAAAAAAACTCAAATCCCTTAAATCTACAATCACTAAATGAAAACACCAATAGTTACCCATCTCCAAAACAACAAAAAAATACCCTATATCTTGAAAAAAACAAATCAAAGCCTTGAAAATAAAAATAAAAAAAATAATAACAAAAGTAAAGAACATGGGATCTTACCCCGAAAAAAAAATATTACTGCCGATGGAAAAAAATTGAGAATCAAATCAAAATATATAGGGGCTTTAAGAGATTATATGAATGACAGTGGCAGCAGAAGGAGTTTGAAAATTTGAGGATGTATTCAGTATTGTTTTTCTTTAAAAGAATGAGGTTGATTGCCATGGTTATAATTTTTACCAGTTATGAACATCAAATGACGACAAAGGGGGATAGTGGCAGCAAGATTATAGTTTGGGAGAGGACCAAATTGTTACAATTATTAAATATTGAGTGTTAAATTTGTTTAATTATTTTAAATTGAGACTAAATTGATAAAATGTTTAAGTTTTGGGGACTAAAGTTATTATTATACAAAGTCATGTCACATTCCCTATTACGTTTTAACGGATAATTAATAGCCAGCGACCAAAACAAAATTAAAACATAACATTATTAATAATTTTTTCAAAAAAATAGTTCGGTGACCAAAACAGAAAAATAATAATAATTGGATGGTATAGTTTACCCTTATAATAATATCATGAAGTTGTAGTATTTACTTTTTGCAAGATATTTATTTATTAAAAGAAATGTAAAATATTGCTGGGGATCTGTTTCCTAATTATATTCGGGGTAATGATTGTGAAATGAACAAACTATATATATGCCCTTTCAGTCTTAATTGGCACGTACCTAAATAACATAAACTCGAAACAAATTGAATTCATAATGATCAAACTCTAAATAATATGGATAAAAAACAACTTAAATAATTTGAAATGGTATGAACTTAGAGTATCCAAAACTCGAAAATATCTAAACATGTAATGATTAACTTTGAAAATAAAATTTTAAATAAGAATGATTCAAATTTAAAAACAACTTAAATGTGAAATTATCTAAACAAAAATAACTTAAAGGTTTACAACTTAAATTAAATTAATTTGATACAAATGAACCTGACACAAAATCAATCGGACGTAATAGATGAGATGAAAAGTAAGATTGTGATTGATGGATGAGGCTTTATTACGGTGATAATGAGCATGATCGGCTCGCAAATTATTCGAGTTCGGCTCGATCAAAGCTCGATTAAAATTCTGCTCGAGTGAGTTCGATTCAGAGTCGTACTCGGCTCGATACCTTAATAAGTCGAGCCGAGCTGACCCAAATTCGGCTCGAAAAGTTCGTGAACAGGCTCAGAATAATTATATATATATTATATATACTATATATGCACTAAAAGTAATATGCTTAGCAAAAAAAGTAATAAAATAAATTAGAGGAAATCCACTAAAAGAAAATTAACTAAAATAAATTGGGCATTTTCCTTGGTTGTTGTTTGATTTTGTATTTTCTTTATTATATGTTTGTATTGTAAGAATATTTCTTGGTTATTTGGATTAATCTAATTTTTGGGCACTCTTTTACCCTTTCTTAATATTGAACTTCGTTTCAGTGTTGGTTATGAAATGAGCTTTTAACGAGACCCCATCTTTTACAAAAAAAAAACTATAACATTATCCATTTTGAGCCGAGCTAAGTCCGACAAACTTTGAGCTCGAGCCGAGCCTAATAGTATTATTTTTAAACTAAGCCCAATAATATTATTTCTGAACTAAGCCCGGCTGTATCACCCCTAGGCTTCACCATTATCTTCTCCAGTGTCCTTGTCATTATAAAAGTTGTGTAGAAACCATATGTGGAAATACAGTGAAGTTGACGACGTTAACCAAAGCTTTTATTTTAAGGTTTAATTTTAAAATAAATGTTCAAATTTTATTTATTGTTTATTTTTAGTTTATAAATTATTTTTAATTTAAAATATGAATTTAAAATTTTATTTAGGTAATTTTATGTGTCTATTGTTAATTATCATTATTTTTATATTTCTTTTTTAATTTCCTTTATTTTTAACTTATTTTTAATAAAAATTAAATTTTATAAAATTCACAAAAATAACCCCAAATTCCTAGCTCAAAACCCAAATCCCCAAAATTACAGGCGCCAAATGCCGCAACTCATATCCCCAACCATCCATCATCGAAATTCAATGGTAGGTGTGTTGATCGGCTTCCTAATGTCGAAGGAAGCTGAAATCGCGAAAGGAAGTCAATCAGCACACCTACCGTCGGTTATCAGCAATAGGTGATTGGGGGAAATGGACGATGACATACAACATCGATAGTGGTGGGCTCCAGCGAGGCAGACAATGGCGGCAATAATGACAGTTTAAGGATTTTAGGTTTTTGGTTAGGAATTTGAGACTATTTTGTAAAATTTTAAACTATTAATGTTTTTTTAAATAAAGAAAATAATAATAAAACGACATGACATGTGCCATATTTTAATTAGATAACGATTTTTAACTATTATTAATTATCATGCACTTAAAATTATCAAAATAAAACTTTAAACACTTAATTCGAGTTAAAATAATTTAGGCACAATAAATAAATACTCCCTTCGTCCCCAAAAATAATGTCCCTTGTTGACTTTTTACGTAATTTTAGGAAGAAAAAATTTGTGTAAGAGGTGTGTTGTAAAGTAATTAAAACGACAATTTTAACCTTAAAAAAGTTAAAGTTTGCTTTATTAAACTATCATTTTGGCCACTTTAAACCCCTAAACTATGATCTGAGCAAAATAAGCCCTTAAACTATTATTTTTGGTCACTTTAAGTCCATGGTTACAAAATATCATTTTATAGGTTTTTCTAACATATATAAATATTTATGTTCTTTTTAAATTTTAAAATATCATATATTAAAATAAGCTCTTAAACTATCATTTCTGGTCATTTTAAGTCTGATAGTTATTTAAGTCAAACGAAAATTATTTCGACTAATAAGATGTTGACACATCACAAAGATTTTTTGACCAATCAATAGTTTTGGGTAGGGGTGTTCAAAAATACCCGACCCGACCCAACTGACCCGACCCGATTACTCGATTACAATCGGGTACCCGGATATATTTAAAATTAATATTTTTTATTAAACTAATAAAAAATATAAGATTTTTTTATATTTTATATTTAATAAATACATATTTTTATATTAAACTAATAAATACATATTTTTTATATTTTTATATTAAACTAATAAAATATTTTATATTTAAAAAATATATATTTATATATCCGGATACCCAAATACCTGAATTTTCGAGTACCCGTAAAAACTGGGTCGGGACACGGGCATCATTTTCTACTAAAAGATCCGGGTACCCGGCACTTTAGGTACCCGAATACCCGGGCACCCGGATTTGAACACCCATAGTTTTGGGGACTAAAGAAGAAAAATGATATAGTTTAGGTACTTATTTTGACCAAAAAATAGTTTAGGGACTTAAAGTGACCAAAAATGATAGTTTAAGGGCCTATTTTGCCCAAATCGTAATTTAAGGGCCAAAAGCAAAAAAAAATATAGTTTGAGAGTTGTTTTTTTATTTAAGCCTTATTGGAAAACTAAAAAGAAAGGAAAAAAAGAAATGTGTTTAATAGAAGTTGTTGAATTTTTCAAAAAAATAATTTAAAGAAGAGACATTATTTTTGAGACAGATAGAGTAAATAATATATATATTTCGGACACTTCTTTTCAAACCTAATTTGAATGGATGGATGAATCAATCATGCAGTGCGATAATGATGCTGAAACGAAAAGGAGCTGAGAAATTATGTTCAAAAAAGAAAAGAAAAGAAAAGGAGCTGAGAAAGCCTTTGGTTTATTTGGTGGATGCAATGATTAAAAAGGGGCACCGTTGATACGCCGTTTGTTTCTCGCCAAGAATTGGTGTGGTGCTAGATCTCCGTTCCGTTTACGTCGGTGCATGCAACCAACCAAATTCCCTCCACTTCGAGAAAATCGATAATTATTGCTTACAGCTTACCGCATTTCTTGGATCACGTGACATACATTTTGGACTTATACATCCTCATTTTCAATTAGGGTTTGTTTTTCCCTCTCAAGCCTATGAGTTTTGCCCGATTGATTTGTCTAATTTGTTATTAGTCAGTTTCGATTGACAAGATTATTGGTACGTTGAGCTAAACTTCAATTGACAAGATTTTATATTTTTAGTATGTTGAATTTTTAAATTTAATCCTGTTATTTTTAATTTGGCATCATTTGATTTTTTTATATTTTTACAATGTTATTACTGCATTCAAATTCTTGTCGCTCTAGTAGTTATTATTAAACTAAGAATTAATACATATTTTTCTCCCAACCTTGACCATAGATATTTAGTTGGCCTCTGAACTCGTTTTGGACCTATTTGGCTCTCGAGCTTGGGCTTATGTATCTATATGGAACATGAACGTAGAAAAATCTATCTCCGGTAAAAATTTATAAATGTGTCATCTCTAACCAATTAATGTATATTATGTGACTTTAAAAATGGATTTATACACTTGTCCTTGACTGTTTAGTTGGTATCTAAACTATTTTAGACTTATTTGGTGATTAAACTTTTTTCTCTGACCTACTTGACACATGTACTTGGAAATCATCACAAAATTAACCTTAACTCTATTAAAATGTTCATATGATGTAATTTCCAACCAATTAATTGACACCACTCTTCAAATTTAATTTTCATAAGAGTGGACTATATAAATTGTCGCTAAATTATGCTGAAATGATCTTTTTAACTACTAAACTTTCAGAAAGTACAAAATGATCATGAAATTTTTGATTTGGTTACAAAATGAACATAAAATAAAGTGTTAAGAATTATCTCCATACTAAATGAAAATGCCATATATTAGAACTTATAGTCTTATGTGTAGAAGTAGCTCATATTTGAATCTAAGCATGGTCTACATTTCTAGTCTTGGGAAAACTACATACTCACAAAGATGAGTTTCTTACTTCAATCTAGCTGGTGAGTGTAGCTACCTTTTTGAAATCGAAAATCGCCAAAAGGGGTTCTTTTCCTTTTCTCTTTTGAAAAATATAAAACAAGGAATTTTTTTTGTATTTTTGTAAATAAAAAGACTTAGAGTCGCTACCGGCCACTAAGGTAGGTCGGACACCATAAAAACCAGAGATTCGTTCAAAATGGGTTCGGGAGTTGGTTACACGTGGGGAAGGATTAGCACCCCCATCACTCCCGGAAATCGGTACCAAATATATGTTGCTTTTAATTGATGGAAACTATCGAAACTTAAATTGAATTTAATTAAATGGTTCGTGGTTGAATACAAACTTTAATTAGACGGGCTTTTGTCAAATTAGTGGGTTTGAAATAATTAAACATTTAATTAGTAAGGATGACGGTACATCAGACCATAGATTAAACCGACATTGAATAAGCCCGACTGTCGTGTTAATTTATGGTTCGAATTTCGTACATCACCTTTATGCATGATGCAAACATTTAAGAATAATGTTATGTCTTGTTAGGATTTTATCTCGAATTGCATTTACTTTTGGACGGTGAGAATTAATTTGAATATTTGGTCAACATCTAATGAACCAGGACTGTTACGACACACTATCAGAATTAATAAATACATCATTTTTATAATTTAAGTTAATTAACCATATGCATGTCCATTAAAATATTAAAGTCACATGAATGACAATTAAAATGTATGGCATAGAAAGACATGAAATAAAACCTAGGCTCACTAAAGTCCTAACCTAAAAAGGCCCAAATTATGGGAATTCAATTAGTGATCTAATTGTTAACTAGATTAATCTAATATTAACCCTAAATTAATTAAACCCCTAAAAAAAACTAGAAAATCCTAACATTTTATGGATTATCTTGAACCATAATAATTAATTCGATTAATTTTAAACTAGTATCCCAATAAGCCAAGGATACTATCTAAAATGAATCGAATTAATTAATCATGATTTAAACTAAGTGATCTAAGTCAAATATTGATTTTAAACTAAGGGTAATTAAGAGTTGTCCAACCAATTTAATGCATTTAACATTTACCCCAATGAGTCAAGGAGAAATTTAATTTAATTAAATTGATTCGAACCTTAAATCTAACTACGGTTCTAAAGACTAATCTTAAATTTAATCTAATTAATTTTAAAATTATGCCCCAATAAGTCGAGCGCATAATTTAAATTAATTAAATTAAATTAAACTCTAAACTAACTAAGGCCTCAACCAACCTAAAAACTTAAACTAAATTCAATTTAATTAATTTAAACACATACCCAATAAGCCAAGGGCATGTTTTAAATTAATTAAAATAAATTCTAAAAAGCTAAACTATCCTAAGAACGCATACAAGCAAACACTAAAATAAACCACATCCAACAAACAAAATAAAACACCTAACACCAACAAATAAATTAAACAAAAACATATAGGAAATATACTTAAATAAATACAAAGGATCATCAACAAATCTCATCAATATTTTTATTAAACCATATGAATGGATTACACATAAATAACAAAGGGAAAAAATACCAAAACCCAAATATATGCTCAATCAATCAATCCACGGATCGTTGTTGTTGGGGTTGAAAAGCTTGAGTTAAGGGTTGGTGTTTCGAATGGGGGTAAATAAGGTGAGGCCGGCAGTGGTGAATTTGGTGATGTTATTCGATGGATATGAAGGGTATTTGGTGGTGTTGTGGCTTTTGGGGGAAAAATGGATTAAGGGTAAATGCTTAAGGGTGTGCGGCTTTTTTGGGAAAATGAATCAAAACAATGGCCGTGTAAGTTGGTTCAGGGGGAATGTAAAAAATGGGAAACAAGGAAATGCTTGGTGGATTTTGGGGGCTGGGAAAAATGGAATCATAATGCCGTCTGTTTCCTTTAGGCTAGGAATAATATATATTATTATTTTTTTATCCTATAAAATAGAACCAGTGAGGTTCAAGACCTTACTAGTTGTTCATCCAATAGGATTTAAGCATCCATTCAACCAATGAGAGTAAAGCCTTAATGAGGAAGGAGTTGTGATTTTTATTTCTTTTTTGTATTTTTTTTACTATGTAAAATCATATATAATGGGCAATGTAATTTTGGGCTTAGGGTATAAGGGTTTTGGGTATTAAAAGGGTTATGTGGATTGATATTATTTCGAGGATTTTTAATTTAGACTCGGACAAAATTTAGTGTCTACATCTGCCCCTCTTTGCTCATTGCTGTGAAACGGGTATAGAGCAAATACTAAAGATACAAATTGTGTCCCATTTCCCTATCCGAAGATTCTGAGCTGCCAGTTCCTCCTATATAGAACCGTTCACTCTTCCTCTGTCTGAAGTTCTCGCTTTGAGACTCCCGAAAGATGATGTCTCGATTTCTGGTGCCTTGACACCGAATAATATCCCGCTTAGAGACTACTGGAATGCCTTCGATCTTTGTCGCCTCGAAATTGGGTGGTACCTCGCCTTGAGGCTCCCAAAAGATGATTTCCTATTTCCCTATGTGAAGATTCTGAGCTGCGAATTCCTCCTATATAGAACTGTTCACCCTTCATCTTCTTGAAATCCTAAAGCTGTGAGTTTGAAACTTTTCGCCTAAAATCCCTGAGCTATGAGTATTTGCCTCCTTCGCTCTGAAATCTTTGAAGTTGCGGGTCTCTCCTATATAGAACCTTCCACCTCAAAATCCGGATGCTGGGAGTTTGAAACTCCTCGCCTGAAATCCTTGAGCTATGAATATCTGCCTCCTTCGCTCTGAAGTCTTTGAAGCTACAGGTCCTTTCTATATATAACTATTCACCTCGAAATCCTGATACTGCGAATTTTTCCTATATAAACTCCTCGCTTGAAGTCTTTTTTGGGTTTTTGTTTTGTTGTTTTTTCTATTTTCTATTTTTTTCTTTCTTTTCTCTTTCTTTCTCTTTTTTCTTTTACCTTTCTTTTATTTTTTCTTCTTTTTCTTTTCTTTTCTTTTTCAGAAAGGGTCAAATTTAAAGAATGAAAACTCGTCCTTATAAGAGGATCAAAATGAGAAATTCTTTTTAATTTAGAAAAGTATCCTTGGGAAAGGACCGAATTAAGAAATTCGCATTTTGAGAAATTAGTTTTCAAAAAAATATCCTTAAGAAATGATCAAATTAAGAAATTCGTTTTAAAAAAAACATCCTTAAGAAAGGGATAAAACTAGGGGATCCGAGTTTTAAGCAAAACATCCTTAAGAAAATATCAAATTAAGAAATTCGTTATTTTAAGAAAAACATCCTTAAGAAAAGGGATAAAACCGGGGAATCCTAGTTTTAAGAAAAAAAACATCCTTAAGAAATGATCGAATTAAAAAATTATTTGTTTTAAGAAAAATATCCTTATGAAATGATTGAATTAAGAAATTCGTTGTTTTAAGAAAAATATCCTTAAAAAGGATAAAATCGGGAAATCTAAGTTTTAATATGAAATGGAATCTTGCTTTGAGGCTACCAGAATACCTCGACTGAATGCCCCAAATTTGGATCATTTTGGCATAAAAAGATGCTTGTCGCTCCCAAATAACTGAAGATTGGAAGACATTTAGAAATCATAATAATGCAAGTCAAATAGCTCTTGATTCTTTCCTGATATCTATTTCTCCTCTTGTGAAGCTGTAGATTCAACATTTTATTAATCTTCAGATATCTGTTTAAAATAAACAAAATGTTATGATGGTATGGGTTAGCATGCTCCTAACATAAGGACATCTAACTACAAATAATGCATGAGTAGAATTATCTTTAAAATTACTAGGAAGAACCCTTGCTTTCTGGTCGATCACCTTTGATTTTCACAAGCTTTCCGTCTTTACTGAATCTTCACCTTTCATCTCATCTTGAAAGGATTGTTGACTTGCACCAATCAGAACAAACTCTATCAATTCCTAAAGTTCAATTCTGAGACATTGCCCCCACTCCATTTGGGCTTAGATGTTGCCTCTTTTACGACTCTTCATGACGAACCTTCTTTCATCTAGTTGTTTGGGTGAACGCCATGCCCTTAAGTCTCTAAACTTTTCATACTTCGGTAAGGTCTTATCTTCGATTTTTCTGAACCAAACAAAACATTATGGCAGAAGCTTACTTCAACTCTCTGAACTATCTAGGATATGAAATCTTGTTGTAGTGTTGGTTCACTGATAAATTATTCATTTATGCTAGGAAGACCATCTAGACCTAGAACTCTATCCCTGAAGTCATATAGAGACACATTCTTCTACTTCTTGATCTTAGTATCACCTCATCTCGCCTTTGGGTTTGACTGTTATTTTGCCCCTGACCCATCGGTACGGTCTTCTCTCTATCTCAATGGTAGGCTAAAAACATGTCCCCTGAGTCTCTAAAATTTCATTTCTTCAATAATATATGATCTTTAATTTTCTGATCCGACTGAGGTATTATAGCAGTCACTTACACCCTCAGACTGTGTAGCATACTAACTTGGGCTATTATTCTCTTCTGAATCACTGGCAGGTTTTGTATTTGGGTTGATTATGCACATCATTGACCTTGCATTCTAAACTCTATTGTTACAACAATATAGAGAAACCTTATTCTATCTATCTCTCTCCCTTTCTTCTATCTATTTTCTTTTTATTTTTTATCTTATTTTTTTCTTTCTTTGTCATTCTTTTTTTCACCTATATGTTAGTTTGTTGATTAACATTTCAACAGATGATGCTTTTTACAAAATCAATAGAAAAAAGAATAGAATGCTCTGGATATCAGATACAAGAGCGTCTTAGATTTAATCCTTCGGTGATCAACAAGTTGCCTTTGAATATTGTGGTGATATTTAAAGTTATGAAATTCCTGCCAAATTGCTCGGTCCATCCTCATGATTATGGTATTTGCTTGATCTGTTTGAAAACTACTCCTTCTAGTTCTCATTATTTTTCTTCGAAATATGTTTAAGCTTTCCGAATTTGTTTAACACATTGAGTGCAAAAATATCAAACTGATAATTTTAATACAAGTGTATTCTTCCAATTGCAATTAATATCGTGGCTGTGCCTTCAAAGAGTTATCTCTGACACCAGGGTATTGAACATGTAGAGCATAGCTCCTTATTAGATTTGTTCTCCCCCACAGCTCCATCGGGATGCTCCGAGACTTATTTGATTGTTCATTGATTTTAGAGATTTATCTCTGATTCTTGGGTATTGAACATGTGGAATCTAATCCCTTATTAAATTTGTTCTTCCCCACAGCTCCATCAATTGTTCATTTCTTGACAGATTTTTCTTTTTCTTTTTCTTTTAAAGAATTTTTAAGTTTAAACATCTCCATCGGTCTTTCTTGGAAGATTTTCTTATTATCGAACATTATCGAAGGAGTAGTATACCGACTAGAGCATACTATGCAAAAACTCAACTTCATTGTGATCACAACATTCAATTGATCTTTTTATTAGAATCAATGCCACATTATGCATGTGATATCCGGGGATCCACGAGGGTAAGAAAGAATATACACATATATATTTAATTAAAAGATGTATCCTTTCATTGAAATGAAAAAGGCAAACATAACATACGTCTTTACAAAATACCCTTGCTACCTTCGGGCAAACAGTAGCAAAGTTAATTTCACACATTTCTTCAAAAAAATGCAAAATTCAAGGAAATGTAAACAAATGAACTCCTATGAAGGAAAACTAGGAAATCACCACCCCACAAAAGTCATGCCCATCATTCTTTCTTCTTAAAACCTCAAAAGGTCGGCCTCAATCAGACTTTGAACCTTGTGTTTTAAGGCTTCACAATTCTCTGTAGTATGGCTCGTACTACCCACATGGTAGTCATATATGGTATTAACATCATAACCTTCGAGATAGGGAGGATCTTTCAGTTTGGACTGAACTAGGGTCAGAAGCTTCTTTTCAACAAGCATTAGAAGCAAATCAGTGTACGAGATTGAAACTGGGTGAAGAACCTTTGGAGGCTTTGCAGACCATGATAATCGATTACGGTAGTGGCCTTGAGGCTGATTGGTTGAGCGAGAACCCATCATATGAACGTGAGAGTAACTGTAAAGACCCAAATCTTGGGCCTTGCAAAATTGGGCCTCGAACCCAATTTATTGGGCATTATATTGGAAAACACAAAATAAGGATAATTGGATTTGGGCTTGTGGTATTTTAAAAAGATATTATGTGGGGAGTAAATAAAAAAGAGGAAAAGAAAAGAAAAAGGGAAGAGTTTTGAATAAAAATGTGGATGGTGATTTGATGGAGAGACAAGAGGGAAAAAGACGAAAAGGATAAGGGGGAGAGAGAAAATAGAGGGAAAAGAGAGAAAAGTGGGGGTGAGCTTTGAGCTCCAATTTACGGCCATCGGAGTCTTTGTTCACGAGATCGCCACCGCCATCACCTTCAGCTTACTGAGACACTTCAGGCAGTGGTTGCCACGTCGTCGTCAGAATTACCGTTGGAGGGAGTGAGAGGAGAAAAGTTCGGCCTAGGGAAGGAATAAGCATTTTCAGCGGCCAAAACAGAAAATGAAGGCCACCGGCTTGTCCACTGGTGTCAAAATAGCCAAGAGAAAGCTTACCACTGCCGTCCGGCCACCGGAGGGCCGCTCACGCGCCACCATGCGCCGCCTCTACGCGTGGGCGTACGCAGCTGCAGATGGGTGCACCAAGATCCAGTGCACCGTGCCACACTAGATGCTGTACCCAGTTTCTCGTGGATCTGGCCACACCAGATCGCGTCATGAGGGTGCATGGCTGTTATGGTGCGCCGCGTCCACCAAATTACTAGGCTTTGACCAGAGTTGACCGAGAGTTGATGGGCGTTGACCGACCGTTGAGCTTTTCTAGGGGACTCTACTCGGAGGTTTCTCGACATTTTGGATCTATTGGCGCAGTCTGTTTTACCAAATTCAAACCCGGTAAGCTATTTTTATGCATTTGACCTTGTGAATAATATAAGAGATGCATGGAAATAATATATTTTTGTATTTGTTGATATACGAGGGTTATCTGGGTTTGGTTATCGAATCAAGCGGAATATATAAGAAGCTCAAAAGAGGATTTTAGCAATATCGGCTTAAGGTTAGCATACCTCGAACTCTAAAATGCTTCATAAGCATCATAAGTGTAATTGCCTTGCATGTTAGTGGTTGCAAGTTAGGAGATGAGTAATAAGCATGTGTTGATACCATTATTTCGAGGCTTGATGATTATCTGATTGTATGATTGGTTGACTGAGTAATTTATGATGATGCCTTGCGTGTTAGCCAAATAAATTAATATGTTCGATTGAATATTGGTTAGAGACCATACTGATAAATATTCGATTAAATGGATAAAAAGACAGTAAGTGGTAATAATTAATTAAATACGCTAGCAACGTACTTTAATACATTTCATAAGCTTTAGGGACCTAATAAGTGTTATAATATCATAATTTAAAGGAATTGTACGAACTTGTAAGTTGGGTACTGGTACGAGCTTTGGTGGTACCGATAAGCGATTAGGGTCATATCGGTACCGGTGAGACCGTACCGGTACTTATGGAAATCGAGAATTTCCAGTGAACTAATTGGTAGTGGTACACATGTGAGTACCGTTAACTAGGGGTACCGTATCGATACTCATATTCGAGTACCGATGTCGATAAACTGGATAGTCTGAGATACAATATAAGATAAGGGTAAATACAGAATATTAATAATTAAACTATGCATTGATAAATGAGATTAAATATGCTCTTCTTCATAATATATTAATAACTCGATAATGTATAATAAATAAGATGTTGACAATTAGCAACAATAGGGGATCCTTAGGATCGCGTTGCTTGTATGCCGGGTAGGCATTTGGTGGATTAAATCTTCTTGATTGACGGGATCCGGATACCCAATAAAAAAGTGTTGTAACACCATAGTTGAGATAGCGAATGAAGGTTACCGATGCTATGTAACCCGAGCCTCATTCGAAGATACTCGAGGAGGGATTCCGAGTATGGGTATATATTCCAATGCTATGTGTCCTGGCCTCACCCAGAGAGTAGATGCTCGAGGGATAATTCCGAGCAAGGGTGTATGATCTGATGCTCTATGATCCGGCCTCACCCAGGGTGTATGATCCGATGCTACGTGACCCAACCTCACCCGAAATGGGTGTACCGATGCTTTATGACCCAGCCTCACTCTATAGTTGTATTGTTATTGTTGATGTTGTTTTTTCCTTGGTGATCTGTTGGGATCTCGGGCTTGGTTGGGCCTTGTGTGCCATGATTGATGATTGTTATGATGTTAGCATGTGTTTAGGCGGCCAGTGGTCACGCCATATGTTTATTTATCTCTTTTTATTGCTCGTACTAGCTTGCATGCTTATGTTTATGATTAGCATGAAGTATAGTAGAGTAGATGTGTACCACTGAGCTTTGTAAGCTCAACGCTCAAAATTTGTTGTTTTCGTGCGTAGGTTGATCGCAGAATCGAAGAGCACTGTATGTGTGGGATTCCAGCAAGCGGCGTTGTCAGAGTATGATACTTGTATTTAGTGGGTTGTGTATTCATAGAACTTTACGTGTATGAGTCTGTAATTCTTATTTTGAATTTGTATTAATCAAGTCAATTATTTAAATATTTTATTTAATTGGATCTCCTTTGTAACGTTTTAATCGTTTATATAATTATTTTAAATCTTGGGCTTTAAATGTTTTTGGAAAGCATTTTATTTGGGCTAAACCATGTTAAGAACTTTATGATTTTGGGTTTGGGCTTTAGGCCCAAATATGACATCTGGGTCGAGAGTGTTATAGTAACTTTCCTTCTGAGGTTAGGGGTTGTTTATCTTTCCCCTTTTAAAGCGTCTTTGAGGTGCTCTCCCGTCATAACCAATTTTGTAAAGCTAACGGTAGGGTGGCTTATCAATTGATCGTACAACACTCCCTTTAGAGTATCCACAAACATAAGAGTGATTTCTCTTTCCTGAATAGGGGGCTGAACCTAAGCTGTCATGTCTCGCATCGTTGAGCGTATTGGCGAAAACTCTCATCAGGCGTCTATTCCAAACTTTGCAGCATGAATCGATTCAGGATCATCTCCGTTACATGCTTGTACTGTTCTATGAAGGCTCTGGCTAAATCCTTCCAAGACTTGATCTGAGCCCTTGTTAACTGATTATACCACCTCATGGTAGACCCTATCAAACTATCTTGAAAACAGTGGATCAACAGCTTCTCATTGTCAAAAAACCTTGCCATCTTACGGCAAAACATGGTTATGTGGGTAGTGGGGCAAGTCGTTCCATCTAACTTCTCAAACTCCGGGGTCTTGAACTTATGCAGGATCTCCACATCAGGAACCAAACTGAGATCTCTAGTGTTCAGCCCATAGGAACCTTCACCATCATCCTTTACCCATAGTTTTTCTTCGAGATCCTTCTTGGTTTTCGCTAATTGCTTGGAGAACTCTGCCTTGACCTGGTTCAATTTTTCCAACTCATCGAAGTCTGGGATGCTATCTCCGACATTTTTGATAATTCCAAAGGTCACGCCCTGTTGAGCTTGGGCAGAGGCGCCAGCCTGATGAGATGATGATACCCCTTGCGGAGGATTCGGTGTAGGGTTGATAAAGAGAGGGTTAATAAGGATCGAGGAATACGAAGGGCCTCCTAAATTTTGAGTAGGATTCTCGACAGCACCCTTTCTTCTTGGGTCCTCTCTACGACCGAGCTGTAACATCTGAGATATCTCTTTCATCATATCCTATTGGGATTTGATAATGGTGTCCCTCAATTCTGACTGAGCCTGCTCTAATTGCCCCCTTAGATCAGCTTCCATCTTTACAAAACTTTCTTCCATTTGCCTTCTTTGATGTCGGGGAAGTATGAACGTAGGATCCTTGATCACTGGTACGAGATCCCCAACAATTAATTTATTGTTTCATGAACCAATGCACACAATGCGTCATATGCGTAATGAGAATAAATGATTGTAAGCAAACACTTGGAAGAGCACAAATAAATGTAAATATGAGGCACCAAAGATCTTTTATATGAACCTTTAATCAATTTCAGCAATTTTCTATTCTTGCAAACAGATGCGACATAATGTAAACATGCATGAATGCAAAAGGAAACATTGTTCGCCAAATATCCTCATTAAACAGCTTGCACTAATGGAGATATCGTTCTACTACAATAATGAAAGAAAACCGCTAGACATACGACCTACACCAAGATGACATTCATTCCTTTTCTGACTCATCTTTCACGTATTCTTAAAGTTCGATATCATTCAGTGCTAAGAACTGGAGCCATTGGGCAATTCCTCATACCTGAGCCACCCGGTTTGATGTGCTTTGTTCTTGCCCCTAAATATTCTAAGTAACATCTTAGAGTCGTTCCATCATCGGTATCTGATACACTTGGATTGTGCCTTTGCTGCTTGCAACTTGATCCTTGAGCTTCTGAACCTCAGTTTTTTCTTTCCTCGAATCTACCCTTTGGCCAATCACTCTTTTGTGGGAATTCCTCGAAATTCTTTTCATTATTGTTATGCACCAAATCTCATATGGATCAAGTTTTCAATTTTAGACTATTTCCAAATCAGTATTTTCTTAATGATATGACAAGATTTAAAAGTAAAGAAAACAAAAGAAAGCATGTTAGTAATGGACAGAACAAATAAATCAATCAAGTGAAAAAAATTAGCGAAGCAAAGTAATCAACGAACAAAAACGAAAACCTAACCATATGAATTATAGCACACTATGGTTGTCCGCATGGCTCTAATCGGGGTAGGCTTCCTAAATTCTCACGCATTTGGGTTCAGTTCTAATCAAGGATACTCGAACCTATCTTATCACCTACAAAGGCAATAAGAACCCCAATTCTGGCCCATTACAGGCTTGCAAATTGGATTCGGTTCAAGGGAATGCACGACCTAGCAACGTGTCAAAAGGTGTGGATTCCGAAAGTGAATTACCGACCCGTGGAGGGCTACTCACATGGCTATGCGACATTTTACTCTCACTCAAGGGACAAAGCTCGGGTATAGAGCTTGATGATCGTGATGCGACATATGTCAATGATTCCATAGAGATTAAATGAGTAATTAATTCAAAATCATCGATTATCAAAGCCCGTACAATTAAAGTCATGTCTTCAAGAAAGAACAAATTAATTTAAGTCAACTCAAATTTCAAACTTTTCATCATTAAAAGCAACATATATTTTCTTGGCCTAACTCTCTTTTTTGTTTTGTAAAAACAAAAGTTTGTCCCCAACGGAGTCGCCAGCTGTAGCGACATATTTGAAATCGAAAATCACTAAAAGTGGTTATTTTCCTTTTCCCTTTTGAAAAATATAAACGGGGAATTCTTTTCGTATTTTTGTAAATAAAAAAACTTGAAGTCGCCATCGGCCACTAAGGTAGGCCGGACGCCATAAAAACCAGAGATTCGTTCAAAACGGGTGCGAGAGTTGGTTACGCGTGGGGAAGGATTAGCAACCCCATCATGCCCGAAAATCGGTACCAAAATATATTTTGCTTTTAATTGATGGAAACTATTGAAACTTAAATTGAATTTAATTAAATGGTTCGTGGTTGAATACAAACCTTAATTAGACGGGCTTTTGCAAAATTAGTGGGTTTGAAATAATTAAACATTTAATTAGTAAGGGTAACGATACATCGGACCATAGATTAAACCGACATCGAATAAGCCCGACAGCCGTTTAATTTATGGTTCGAATTTCGTACACCACCTTTATGAATGATGCAAACATTTAAGAATGATGTTATGTCTTGTCAGGATTTCATCTCGAATTACATTTACCTTTGGATGGTGAGAATTAATTTGAATATTTGGTCAACATCCAATGAACCAGGACTGTTATGACACAAATATCGGAATTAATAAATACCTCCTTTTATAATTTAACTTAATTAACCATATGCATGTCCATTTAAATATTAAAGTCACATGAATGATGTAATCACTCATTTTTGACCGGGTTTTAGTGTTATTAGTGTTATTATAATAGTAAAATTATATATACAAAAAGGCAAAAAAAAATAAAAAAAATAAAAAAATAATAATTAATATAAAAAAAATCAAAAAAAAAAGAAATTTGGGTGGCTCTGCAAAGGCCACGTCACCCCAATTACCCACCCCATGCCTATAAATACAAGGCATGGGGGCAGGGGAATTCACGCCCAAAATTGAAGAGAAATTGGCAATTGAATTGCCATCAATTCATAGGGGCATGGCCGGCCGCAAGGCTCCCAGTTGGTTCGATCCAACATTCGATCGGGATCTTATTTTAGGTCCGATCTAGTTAATATTTTTGGAGGGGTCGCGGTAGATGTCGGTGGGATTCAGTCGGGATTCGTCATTCGAGCTCCTAGTTAGGTATATTTTCTTCTTTTTTTTATTAGTGTTGTAATTTTTATAATTTAATGAAGTATTAGTTATTTTAAAATTGTGGTCTTATTTTTTTATTTTGCATGTTTATGTTTTAGATTAATATTTAATATGTTTTAAATTTGTGTTTTATATTAATATTTTATTTATGTTAGATATGTTTTTATTTATGAGTTAGATTAATATTTATGTATGTATGTTTTAGAATAGTATTTTATTTATGTTGAATTTGTTTTTATTTATGTTAGATTAATATTTATGAATATTAGTATTTTATTTATGCTAGATATGTTTTTATGAGTTAGATTAATATATAAATGTATGTTTTAGTTTAGTATCTTATTTATGTATGATTAGTATTATGTTATGTTAATATTTATTGCATTTAAATATTTTGCCATGTTTTATATTTTGCTCATTACGGTTGCATAATGATATATAAATTGTCAATGCGGTGCCCTTTTATCTGAGCGTAAACGGGGCCAGTATCAGGCATAGTGATAGTGGTTGGGCGTTTACTCTCGGATAACGGGGCCCTTAAAATTTATTCGTAATTATGACCGAATTTTAAAATAATCGTCACTTTAACCCGGAAAATCCAATATTAATAAAGCGGTAATTATTAAAGTACCAATTTTGGGCGGTGTGGGGGTGCTAATCCTTCCCCATCCGTAACCGACTCCCGAACCCAACATTTTTTGAATCTCTGGTTTTATGGTGTCCGGCCTACCTAAGTGGCCGGTGGCGACTCCAATTTTAAATAAAATGCGGGTTTTATAAAAATCCACGCGGAAGAAAATATTTCAAAATAAAAAAACAAACTTTCATTATTTAGCGATAAAAAAAGACATCGCTACAGATGGCGACTCCGCTGGGGATAATTTTTGTTTTAAAAAAAAACAAATGAGAGTCAAGCTTTTAAAATAATTACCGCTGTACTAATATTGGAAGTTCCGGATTAAAAGTGACTGTTAAATTATCATTCGGTTATAATTGCGCGTTTATTTTAACGCATTTAAAATATGGCATATAAACCCATTTTTTAAGTGGGGGGAAAACGCTAATACTTTCGTGGAGATATCGTTCTCCCACATGGGCCTAGCAAGTACCTTCGGGGCTCGAGTACCTTATGCTTTCGTAAGGATATCGTTCCTTCGTACGGGTATAAGCGAATGGGTCCCCCTGAATTGAACCCGGTTGAAAGGAGCCTATAATGGGTGATGATCGGGGGCCTTGCTACCCTTAGTAGGGGACAGCAAGGACAATTCGGGTACTTCTTAGCACCAAAACTGCATGTAGAGAACATAGAAACCTACCCTGTTAGAGCCATGCGGATAACCTTAGGTGTTTTGGACTAGATAAATAGGATCGTTTTGTTTATTTACCTTATTTAATTTGTCCTTTTATTTATGTATTTATTATTTGTATCCGGTACTAACTCATTTCTTTTTGTGTTTTATTTTATTTTTACACATATTTTTGTTGCATTATCATTGCATCCACATTACATAGAGGCGTTGATTCAAGTGGTTTGCCCGATTAGAAAATCTTTCATCATGGAAAAAATGTGTCTTAGGAAGGACAACATCGATCTAGTTGCGTGACATCGGTCAGAGATTACTCAACAGATCCGAGGTAACGATTTGCCGAACAAGCGTGTAGTGCCAAAGTATACACACGAGACCCTGATGGTGGACATACAACGAGCTACAAGGTGTGTGAATGACTTAGCTACCGAAGCCGCGACTCTCTGACCTTTCGTAACCCTGGACATGGAAGAAGCACCAAGGTTTATAAAGTTGCTCAGAGCTGTCAAGGAGCTAGGAGGTAGAGCTAGGGATTATGTGTAGAACTTTATTTTGTAATTAAGACTTTGTAATAGACTCTTTTTGTAATAGGGACTCCTTTTGTAATATGGATCTTTTTGTGTCTGGACCCTTTAATTCCCATGAAAGTCGTTCGAAAGGGTGATTACCAATGGAATCAACGCCTTTATTTGCATTCATGTTGCATATCATGACATGGTGTTGATTCAAGAACAGTTCATTAAAAGGCTTTCAAAATAGAAAAAGTGCGCTTTTTTGTCGGAACGATAATATTACAGTATCAAGTTAGGCCGAGCAAAGACCAATCGCGAAAGAAGACGGTACGACAATAAGGCACGTGCGACGCAGAAGATTCAGTCAGGGCCGCAGAACCCCAATTTTAAATCTTCACATTTGACCATTTTTAAAAATTCTCAGATTTTAATTTAACACAAAAAAAGAAAAAAATTGAAAATATTATTATTTTGCTTTGACACTTCTTCTCTCATAAAACTTTCAGAATAATAACAATAACCAAAAGAAACCTAAAAGTTTCATTTTTAAGTAAGTTAAAATTTTTGATAATAAAAATGGGGAAAATTTTAAACCAAATGATCTTTGAGAATTTTAATTTAAACCCTAAAATTTTTAAAGTACTCTCTTAGGACCGATAGAATCCATCCCTGTTTAGACGTATTATTCGTTTGCACCCAGAAAAGATCTTATCTGCATTATGCCTGCACTTGTTGATGTCATTTTTAGAAGCCACAAAAATAAAGATCATAACGTCACAAGTCCATAGAATAGAATAAGAAGAGAAGACGAAGTCATTCATCATCCTGAAGACGACGTCGAGACGTGGAGCACAGGTTTTGCTTCCCGAAGTCAAGATCTTCAGAAGGAAGCTAACTGTCACCTGTAATTCATTATTAGTTTCTTGCAACCAGACATTTTTCTATTGATTAAAAGTCTTTTAAGGACTGTTCGAGAATCAACACCGCATTTGCATTCATGCATTGTATTGCATTACATTGTACAATCATGACATATTTTACATAACACTATCACTACCTTGCATAAAATTTTTGGGGGGATAATCCAAAGAACAATTAGAGTTTTATCGTGAATAAAAGAATTGAACACACTCAAAAATCAAGATTCGAGCAGTTAAAAGATGGACTCGAGAGAAAAAGAGAGAAAAAGAAGTTTGATGCCTTTAATACAAGAAAACTCTGTTTGAACCCTGACTTGGTCGTTCCTACGAATTTCAAAGACTTCAGATTTGCGCATGATAACGGAACAAGATGCCCCAAGATTCACGTGACCATATTCTGCAAAAAAAAATGGAGGGCTACATTGAAAAATTACCGATCCACTACTTCCCCGACAGTCTAGCAGGACTTACCGTGATATGATGTGCTTTGGACCTAGCACTAAGTCGTCGGTATCTCTAGGGTACGAAGATGAAACCTGATGAAAGCCTCAAGGAATGTGCTTTGAGGTGTCTGTGTTTAGCGACCCAAGTGCAGCCCTCCGTAGATGAAGAGAAAATTGACTTCTATGCCACCTTTCATATTTCTTCTTTAATAAGATGCTCGAGAAAATGAAAGCCAGCTTTGAGGACTTCATGACAATCGGAGAGAGAATCGAACATGCACTCGGGACCTAAGTTTAAAGGCGGACCTGCCTAGGAGCAGAAGGAAACAAAGAGATAAATGGGTACCACTTTCAAAACATTGAGGCGATGGGTCATGACACTAAGAAATTTGGGGTCGTTAAAAAAAATCAAGAAGCTGGTCGATGAGGGAGTCATGACGAGAGAATTGATCCAGCGGTGGAAAAACAAGAGAAGAGGCAAGCCTACACTACCTTGGAAGGGGCATAATGAGTTAGTACCCTGGAGATAATCCAAAGGTCCCTACGGTTTTCTCATCATTTCACAAATAAATTTTCAACAAAAAAATCATTGTTTATTAGAATTAAAAAATCACATTTCCCTTTAGAAAAGCATTTTTACATTCTTGGTTCTTTAAACATTTTATTTTTATGGGGTAGTTTTCCCATATGCATATACATGCATTTTTTAATGGACGTATGTATATATCATTTCTATACCAGGTCCTCGAATTTTGAATGCAACAGTACATTTGCTTCAAACCCAAAGATCAACTCTAAGTTGCATATATTTAGAAAAGATTGAATGTTGTGGTGATACTGTAAATGTGAGTATCTGCTAGTTTACTTAGACCAACAGAGGAACAAAATCGAGTGTTTAGACAATGGGCAGTTCCCATTTTAAGAATTTATCTTCTCAGGCACTTGTCGTTTAAGATCCTTGAAATGAAAGTTGACCCTAAACCTCTACCCCCTGAAGGCATTCTCAGGACATTTGTGAATATGACAATGGATGTTGTTCTTTTACTTTACCAGAAGACACAGATGAGACCATACAGATTGGATACGAAGATCAGAAAATCATCAGAAGAAAGTGGTTGAAAACATGGATATGTCCAAACGAAAAGCCAAAAAGAAGATAAAAAGATCAGAAGGCTGAAGCAATCCAGATCGAGTAAATATCAGAAGAGCTGCAGAGAGGCAATTAACTCCGAGCGGAAGATCGCATCAATACCCAGTATAGATCCGTGTTGATTCAAGGATACATTCATAGACTCGAATAAGAAGAAAGAGATTCAATGCTAAAAACCCAGAGTGAAGCAAATAAAAAAAAAAAAAAAAGAAAAAGAAAAAGAAAGAAAGAAAGAATACAGTCTATGTTTCACACACAGATCAAACAATACAAGAACGAGACTTCAACTATGAGCAAGAGACAGAATGAATCCACATTTCAAGTAAACACAGTTTTGAAAATTAGTATAGAAGCTCGAATTGAAGCCAAGTCAAGACAAGTCGGCCCAAGATTGCCAATTTTGAAAAGGAAATGACCTAGGGTGAAAAAACCCAAAAATGGGCAGTCTAGAGTGATCCTAAAAATGAAGAAAAAAGAGTAGTCTACCCGAGCTCGCTGGCATCAATATCCAACCAAAACATATCAAGGAAGTGACCTCTAGGGTGAAAACCCAAAAATGGGCTAGAGCGATCTAGAGCGATCCAAGAGAAAAAGTGAAAAAAGAAAGCAAGAATAACATTTCATCAGGCGTGCCAATCACAAGAATTCCCGAAATGTATTCGTAGTCCTTCAAGAAATCTCGATTCGAGGAGTTTTGGAGGATCAAACATTCTTGAATGTAAAACGAACATCAAGTATATAGCCGTAATGCAAGGCAAAGATACAATAAAAAGAAAGGAAATGAACTCTAGGGTGAAACCCAAAACGGGCGATCTAGAGTGATCCAAAAAAAAGAGAAGGAATAATGGGCATATCCAAGTTACACAAGTACGTAAATATTGTTTCATTTAACCATAAACCAAAGGCCTACATTACAAGCCCCAAAGACCATCCTGGTCATCCATAGATATCCAAGTTGAATGAGAATGTCTTCAGATTTCATTCCGCCTATAAGGGTTAACTTTTCTTCAAGGAACGTAAAACTTGAAGTGCTTGATCGACACCCAAATGAGGGAAGGATGGGGCATGGTGAGATAGTGAGATTAAGAGAGCCACCTTAAACGGGTAGAAACTAGGTAGGGTTGTTCCTCTCAAAAGCCCATTAGACCGTAAGAAACTATACATTGGCATATATCTCCACAATGGTCAAGATCTTCTAAATAGGCGCTTCATTAGAGTTGGTCTCGGCAACTTGAAACAGATGCGCTATGGTGTTTGATATTTCGGGGCAAACATGTTTTAAAAGGTTTGACATTTTCTCCCAAAGTTTTGATGTTTACCATTTCCCCAAACATTAGTTTTTAAAAATGTTTGGCAATACACGTCGAGTTTTGTTTACCATTCTCCAAGCATTATTTTATAAAAAATGTTTGGTCCTTAGAAAAAGAAGAAGAAAAGAAAAAGATGTTTACCATTTGTTCCAAACAATGTTTTCAAAATGTTTGGTATCCCCTCCAAGTTGTGATTTTCAAAATGATCATTATCTTTTCAAACAATCATTATTTGTTGAAATATACGCAAGTAAATTGCCTTTTGCTTTACTTTAAAAATGAATGATGATGAGATTTAAAGCATAGGGACAGAAAGTTAGTTCCCATCGAAATGTCTGCGAGAAGATCAAGGAAGAGCTCAAGGGATTGAAGCATTTTGGCTCACCCCCCGGTGACTAGAAATAGATCAAGGCTCTATATGATAGGCCAGAAAATTCAAAGCAAATGGAGCCCGTGGTTGAATGGGGCAACGCCAAGCCAAGAAGATGACAAGGGTTCTTATAAGAATAATATAAGAACAGAAGATCATTTATGAAGGCGGGTGATAACTCTAAAGACAAGAAAGCCTTTCGCACAAAAGGTATAAAAGCATGTTCAAATAAGGATTTAAGAGCATACAATAAAGCAAAGAGAGAGATGAAGAAATCTGAGGAGCGACTTTCAGGTGTAAGACTTTAGAACAAAAAAGCTAAAAAAAAAAGAGAAAAGAAAAGAAAGAAACCATTACATTGCATGCATCATATAGATAGGGCATGTCAATTTTTGCTTATTTTGGACAGGTATTCAAGAATTATCAAAGAACATTAAGAAGTGGATTTCATTGAAAAGTTTGGCAGCCACCTTCGGCGTGAGTCCCTAAAAAAATCAAGAAGTTAGTGGCCATTTTAGGAGTCCCTAAATCTAAAAAGTTTTGGCGGCCATTTTTTAAAAAGCGAGTCCCTAAATTTGAAGAAGTTTTGGCAGCCATTTTGGCGTGAGTCCCTAAAGATTGAAGAAAGTTTCGGCGGCCATTTTCGGCATTAGTCCCTAAAATTTGAAGAAAGATCGGCGGCCATTTTCGGCGTAAGTCCATAAATTTGAAGAAGTTTTGACGGCCATTTTCGGCGTGAGTCCCTAAATTTGAAGAAGTTTTGGCGGCCATTTTCGGCGTGAGTCCCTAAATTTGAAGAAGTTTCGGCAGCCACCTTCGGCGTGAGTCCCTAAAATTGGAAGATTGGTAGCCATTTTCGGTGTGAATCCCCGAATCTGAAGAGACATCGATGGCCATTGTGGTGTGAATCCCAAATGAGAAGACAGTGTTTTCATATACAAAAGACTTATGTTTCCAAGCTCCAGAGAGAGGTTCTATATAGGAAGAATCCTCCGCTTTGAGGCTTCAGAAGCTGAAAGTTCTATATAAGAAGGACTGACAGCTCCAGGGTGAAGACTAGCAGTTCTACATAGGAAGGACTCCCAGTCGAAGGAATTCACCCATGACACACAAGATTATATAGGAAATCCTGTTGTGTCGAAAGCGAAGAGTTCTATATAGGAAGGGCTCCGAGCTTCAATGTCTTAGGGTGAAAGGTTCTATATAGGAAGAACCCGTAGGCTCGAGATTTAAGACGCCAAAAGTTCTATATAGGAAGGATTTGGCGGCTCCTGTGGTTTGAAGACTAGCAGATTCTATATAGGAGGAACTCCCGGTCGGAAGAATCCATCGGTGCTGATTGAGAAGGTTTTATATAGGAGAAACCAACGTTGAAGGCGAAGAGTTCTATATAGGAAGGACTCCAAGCTGCACCTGTCTCAAAATGGAAAGTTCTATATAGGAAGGACTGACAACTCTGTGGTTTGAAGACTAGCAGTTCTATATAGGAGGAACTCCCGGTCGGAAGAATCCATCGATGACGTTGAAAGTTTTATATAGGAGAAACCAGCGTTGAAGGCGAAGAGTTCTATATAGGAAGGACTCCAAGCTGCACCGTCTCAAAATGAAAAGTTCTATATAGGGAAGGACTGACAACTCCGTGGTTTGAAGACTAGCAGTTCTATATAGGAGGAACTCCCAGTCGGAAGAATCCATTAGTGACGCAGAAGGTTTTATATAGGAGAAACCATCGTTGAAGGCGAAGAGTTCTATATAGGAAGGACTCCAAGCTGCACCGTCTCAAAATGAAAAGTTCTATATAGGAAGGACTGACAACTCCAGGGTTTGAAGACTAGCAGTTCTATATAGGAGGAACTCCCAGTCGGAAGAATCCATCAGTGACGCAGAAGGTTTTATATAGGAGAAACCAGCGTTGAAGGCGAAGAGTTCTAAATAGGAAGGACTCCAAGTTGCACTGTCTCAGAATGAAAGGTTCTATATAGGAGGGACTCATAACTCGAGGCTTCAGAGTGAAGGGTTCTATGTCGAAAGAGCCTATAACTCCAAGATCGGAAGGTGACGAAGCTCTATATAGGAAGAACTTACGAGCCCAAGATTCAGCTAAGGAAGAGCGGATAGTTCCAGAAGAACAAGTGATTCCGAAGCCAAAGACAAGAAAGTAGGTAAAAAATGAGTGCTTTTGATCTTTGCTTTGTCCTCGTTTCACAAGAACAAGCAAAGAGGGGCAACTGTAATCACTCATTTTTGACCGGGTTTTAGTGTTATTAGTGTTATTATAATAGTAAAATTATATATATAAAAAAGGCAAAAAAATAAAAAAATAATAATTAATATAAAAAAATAATAAAAAAAAGAAATTTGGGTGGCTCTGCAAAGGCCACGTCACCCCAATTACCCACCCCATACCTATAAATACAAGGCATGGGGGCAGGGGAATTCACGCCCAAAATTGAAGAGAAATTGGCAATTGAATTGCCATCAATTCATAGGGGCATGGCCACAAAAAGGCTGGCTGGTCAAAGCGTGCCCTCAACCCCAGTTGGTTCGATCCAACATTCGATCGGGGTCTTATTTTAGGTCCGATCTAGTTAATATTTTTGGAGGGGTCGCGGTAGATCTCGGTGGGATTCAGTCGGGATTCGTCATTCGAGCTCCTAGTTAGGTGTATTTTCTTCTCTTTTTTATTAGTGTTGTAATTTTTATAATTTAATGAAGTATTAGTTATTTTAAAATTGTGGTCTTATTTTTTTATTTTGCATGTTTATGTTTTAGAATAATATTTAATATGTTTTAAATTTGTGTTTTATATTAAATTTTATTTATGTTAGATATGTTTTTATTTATGAGTTAGATTAATATTTATGTATGTATGTTTTAGAATAGTATTTTATATATGTTGAATTTGTTTTTATTTATGTTAGATTAATATTTATGAATATTAGTATTTTATTTATGCTAGATATGTTTTTATGAGTTAGATTAATATATAAATGTATGTTTTAGTTTAGTATCTTATTTATGTATGATTAGTATTATGTTATGTTAATATTTATTGCATTTAATATTTTGCCATGTTTTATATTTTGTTCATTAAGGTTGCATAATGAGATATAAATTATCAATGCAGTGCCCTTTTATCTAAGCGTAAACGGGGCCAGTATCAGGCGTAGTGATAGTGGTTGAACGTTTACTCTCGGATAACGGGGCCCTTAAAATTTATTCGCAATTATGACCGAATTTTAAAATAATCGTCACTTTAACCCGGAAAATCCAATATTAATAAAGCGGTAATTATTAAAGTATCAATTTTGGGCGGTGTGGGGGTGCTAATCCTTCCCCATCCGTAACCGACTCCCGAACCCAACATTTTTTGAATCTCTGGTTTTATGGTGTCCGGCCTACCTAAGTGGCCGGTGGCGACTCCAATTTTAAATAAAATGCGGGTTTTATAAAAATCCCACGCGGAAGAAAATATTTCAAAATAAAAAAACAAACTTTCATTATTTAGCGATAAAAAAAGACATCGCTACAAATGACAATTAAAATGTATGGCATAGAAAGGCATAAAATAAAACCTAGGTCCACTAAAGTCCTAACCTAAAAAGGCTCAAATTATGAGAATTCAATTAGTGATCTAATTGTTAACTAGATTAATCTAATATTAACCCTAAATTAATTAAACCCCTAAAAAACTAGAAAATCCTAACATTTTATGGATTATCTTAAACCATAATAATTAATTCAATTAATTTTAAACTAGCATCCCAATAAGCCAATGAGACTATCTAAAATGAATTGAATTAATTAATCATGATTTAAACTAAGTTATCTAAGTCAAATATTGATTTTAACCTAAGGGTAATTAAGAGTTGTCCAACCAATTTAATGCATTTAACATTTACCCCAATGAGCCAAGGATAAATTTAAATTAATTAAATTGATTCGAACCGTATATCTAACTACGGTTCTAAAGACTAATCTTAAATTTAATCTAATTAATTTTAAAATTATGCCCAATAAGCCGAGCGCATAATTTAAATTAATTAAATTAAATTAAACTCTAAACTAACTAAGGTCTCAACCAACCTAAAAACCTAAACTAAATTCATTTTAATTAATTTAAACACATACCCCAATAAGCCAAGGGCATGTTTTAAATTAATTAAAATAAATTCTAAAAAGCTAAACTATCCTAAGAACACATACAAGCAAACACTAAAATAAACCACATCCAACATACAAAATAAAACACATAACACCAACAAATAAATTAAACAAAAACATACAAGAAAGATACTTAAATAAATAAAGAGGATCATCAACAAATCTCATCAATATTTCCATTAAACCATAAGAATGGATTACACATAAATAAACAAGGGAAGAAAATACCAAAACCTAAATATATGCTCGATCAATCAATCCACGGATCGTTGTTGTTGGGTTGAAAAGCTTGAGTTAAGGGTTAGTGATTCGAATAGGGGTAAATAAGGTGAGGACGGCAGTGGTGAATTTGGTGATGTTATTCGATGGATATGAAGGGTATTTGGTGGTGTTGTGGCTTTTGGGAAAAATGGATTAAGGTTAAATGCCTAAGGGTGTGCGGCTTTTTGGGAAAATAAATCCAAACAATGGCCGTGTAAGTTGGTTCAGGGGAAATGTAAAAAATGGGAAACAAGGAAATGCTTGGGGGATTTTGGGGGCTGGGAAAAATGGAATCATAATGTCGTCTGTTTCCATTAGGGTAGGAATAATATATATTATTATTATTTTATCCTATAATATAGAATCAATGAGGTTCAAGATCTTACTCGCTAAGTATTTGTTCATATATTAGGATTCAAGCATCCATCCAACCAATGGGAGTAAAGCCTTAATGAGGAAGGAGTTGAGATTTTTATTTCATTTTTGTATTTTTTTTACTATGTAAAATCATATATAATGGGCCATGTAATTTTGGGCTTAGGGTATATAGGTTTTGAGTATTAAAAGGGTGATGTAGATTGATATTATTTCGAGTATTTTTAATTTAGACTCAGACAAAATTTAGTGTCTACAGTGAGTATTTCGATGCAATTGGAGTTTATTCGAAGCCTGTCTTAAAATTGAATCCCTCGAATACCATTATTCATGTAACGACCCGAATTTCAAAATCCGAGGATCGATTTAACCCTAAGCGTGAGCTTTACATTTGGGTCGCGATGTTTGGACTTTATGAGCCTTATTGGGCTTATAACTAGGGTGTTGGGCTTGATTTTGGTGTTGGTTTGAGTTATGAGGATAATGGGAGGGTAATTAGGTAATTATCTAATTATTTGAAGAGGGAAAGGTCGTTTTTGTCAAATAAAATTTTCCTTAATCTCATAATAAATAAATAAAAACGTAGTATAGAGAAGAAGGTGTCGGTCCACAGGGACTAAGGAGTTTTTGATATACAGTTGTTCTGATTCTGACTTTTGCAAGGTAATTTAGTGAATGAGGGGTTTGATCTTGATAACTAGAGAATAAGTGTAAAATGATTGCGAGAATAAATGAAGTAAAAATAAATTGATTAAATTAATTAGCCTCAAGCTTTTGCCTTGCTTCAATTCGCTATGATCATTGAAAAAGAATTTTCACTCCGGATACATGCCGGTTACAGTCTACAAAGCCCAATCCCTTGTAACTTGTTTTTCTCCTTGGTAAACCGATAATCTAAAATCAATTTTTAGATTCCAGTTTTCTAGTTAGACTAACCATGACTATCGCCGTTAGAATAAAACAGTTTTTAAATCTGAAAAAAACCCGACTCGAACTATGTTGTCTCATTGAGAATCGAATCCGTTCTCAATTTCCCTTAGCGAATCCGTCGCTAAGTGTGTTCATAGGAAGTCAAAACCACGACTATCGCCTTTCCTTCCTCCCAACAACAATCAAGTCAACGCGCACTTTTGAAATAAAAGCAAAAAGATTTTAATAGAAAAATCAATTGCCGATCTAAGTTTTCAGAAAATTGAGAGTGTAAAACGAAGTTGTTTAGTGCTTTTAGTACTCACAAAGTGAATTGAAGCTTCGCTTTAAGCCCTTGGGTAATAGAAGAATTTAGGTAAGCATGATTATGGAAGAAATCATACTTAGCATTTAATAAATAAAATTTAAAAGAACAAAAACAAAAGAGAAGTGAATTTTATAAAAACTTCCAAAGTAAAAAAGAAAGCTAAGAATGAGTGAGATGAGATATGATGTTCTAGCTTACCCCAGGGGGTATTTATAGTATTCTAAAACCCTAAAAATAACTCTAAAAGATAAAAGATAAATCCTAAAAATATTTAAATTAAATACAAATGAAAACCCCAAGTTTAAATTTTAAATCTGTCTGATAAGCTATCAAAACGCGGTTGATAAGCTATCGCCACTGGTGATGTCATCTTCTAGAAGCGCTAACGTGGCGTCCAGACAGATTTTTCATGCTCGAATTCATGCCCACTGGCCCAGCCTTGACTCAAGATAAAATTTGCAGAATTTTGCCTCTTTTCAATGTGTTTTCCAGAATTAAAGGCCTGCACAAAAAACACATAATAAAGCCCAGATCAGTATCATATTCGAATCTTTAGAGGCATAATTAAAGATGAAAAAGTGATCATTTAAACTAATCATCAAATTCCCCATCACTTATTCAATGCTTGTCCTCAAGCATTTCTCAATTGATGCATCAAGAATTTCAAGCTGTCGTCTCAATTCCACAAATTTCCCAAGACTTTCAAGCAAATCAAAATCATAGCAATTATTAAAACTCAAGAGCAATCAAGCTAAAGACACAATTAAAAGCAAGTAATAGCAAAGCATGACATCCCAATTATTCATTAATCTCAATGAAGCAAGACTTAGTACCTCAAATTGGTTCACTCATTCCGTAAAGTGTTTCGGGTGAAAAGAATCACTCAAGCCTAATTAATCAAAGCATTACCATAAGCTTGTAACTAAATCTAATCTCCACTACTAAGTATGAACATGATGCAATAATCAAGAGGTCTTTAAAAGGGTTGTAATGGGGCTAAGGTTCGGGTAGGATAAAGGCCAAAGATCGGGTTTAAAAATCCAAGACAAAGAGAAAATTATTCCAAAGATTTACTCAAAGGGAAGTAAAAATGAAAGAAAGGAAAACAAGAAATCAAACAATCAAAGCTTATTCACTCTCTCTGTTTTTCTTTCGAACTTCTCTCTCTTTTCCCTTTTTTCTTTGTTTTGCTGCTACTCGAACCAAACTATTTTTTTCACTGTTTTCACTGTTTGAATAGTTTATTCGACTTGTTTTGCATTGTATTTTTTCTGCACTGTTCGAACCAAACTGCACTGTATTTTTCTACACAGTTTTTTTCTTCTTTTTTTCAAATCTCTCTTTTTTCGCTTCAGAATAACCTTAACTTTGTTATGAAAAGGTGACAAACAAAAAGAGGGAAAAAAACAATAAAATCGGTTCGGGTTAAAGATATGGTAAATCAAAGAAAAGGGTAAGGCTCAAAATTGGTTATCTAAGTGGTAAATAAACAAAGGGTAGGCCATTTTTGTGAAGAGAAAGGGGTAAAAACCTAATGCCTCTATCACACTAAAGCATCACATTCAATCGTCTAGTCTCGACAAGCATTATGCTATAAGTTTTATAATGCAAAGAATTAGTCGGCACACTCAAAATTAACAAAGAGCAAGAATGAAAATGTATGCTCATTAGGCTCAAAACTCACATGAAAGGTTAATTGCACTAATTCATGCTATCAATTTAACCAACAAATGCATGGAATGTCAAAAAATTTAAAGAAAAAAATAAATTAATCATGCCAATTGCCATTATGCTTCCAAAATTCTAACAAAAACGAGATTAGAATTCACAAGAAAAAACAAAGAAATAAGGTGAAAAATAAGATATGCAACCATCAATCTCAATACATCAATTCAAGAAAAACTCAATTCCAACCAATTGAATAAGCAATGTGAAATTTGATGCAACTTCCACCCCTCACTTAAATCATAATGTCCCAATTATGGAAAATAAAGCAAAAGAGGGGGAATAGAATACTCTCTGTGCTAATGATGGATGTGGCCGAGTGAAGGCTCAGGTTTGACCGGAGGGCTGCTATCGTCCACTTACGGCGAGGAGGAGGAGGTTGCTGGGGAAGTTGCAGCGAATCGGAGCTGCTGTAAAGGGGCACAAACTCCGGTGCAAATCGTCACTGTCCAGTGAGGTTGACCGGAGGTGCTTGAGGGAGCCGCCGTGCTTGGTCTCGGGTGCGCACCATGGGTGCAAGGTCGAAGGAGTTTGGCTGAGGTTTGGTGTTGGTCGAAGGGAAAGGGTGCGGCTGGGTGTTTTAGAGGAAATAAAGGGTGTGGTTTTTATTTTTTAGGTTATCACGTGGTAAAGGGGAAATAAAGGGGAATTTGGTCAAATGGTGATAGATTATATAAGGTGGGGTCCACAGGAAGTTTAAAAATGAGGTGGGAAAGGTAAAGAAAGAGATAAGGGTTTTAAGATTGGCTTGAAATTGGTGACCGACAGGGATAAGGAAGTTGGTTTTTGGGTTTTGAAATTGGAATGGTTCGAGGCCAACTAAAGTGCACCAAATGGTAAGGGAAGTGCTATTGTGCATCATGGTGTTTTCTTCACTGCGGCCTACTCTGCAAAATTTGGTTAGAAACAAGGGATATCAGATGATTTTAAGCAAAAATAAAATAAAATAAAAATAAAGAAAGAAAGAAAATAAAGAAAATTTTAGTGAAAATAAAAACTAAAAAAAAGTAAAAATGGGTTGCCTCCCATTCAGCGCTTTATTTAACGTCATTTAGCTCGACGACCTAAATCAGACTACAAGTTCTTCTAAATTGAGTTCTTCGACCAAACCGGTTAGGATTGTTGCACGCTCGAATCACTCTCTGATTACCGTCAAGAGGGTTGTTTTGATGCTTGGTTGAATTGGCTAAAATCGATAAAAGATTGGGCAAAATGCACAAGGATTTTAGAGTGGTTCGACTTCTAAACTGAGTCTATATCCACTACCTTATCACACCACTAAGGATTTCGTAATTCACTACTTTGAATTCTTGCTTTTAGGACAAAGCGTAACCTTACAACCCCTATCTTTTACAATGGCTAAGATAGAAACACTCTAGTTTTTTTAAGGCTAAACTAGAACCTCTCCATTTTACAAGGTTTGATTTTGGTAAACAAAATACCTCACAAGGTGGGTGTTTACAAAGAATAAAGCTCATAAGAGTGTAAATAATAAAAACAATGAAGAACACTCTCTATACAATATATATACAAGAGAAATAAAGAAATAAAGACTTAAAAGCTATTTCCCTTGATCATGAAGCTTGGATATTGTCTCTCTCTTTCTTCAAGTGTTTCAGCCTTCATTTTATAGTGTGGAATGAGTTCATAAGCCGTTTATGACCGTTGGGGATGTTCTGGAGCCGTTGGGAAATGAATATTTGAGCATATTTAACCCCTGCACTCAATGGTTTCGAAACCTATATAAAGGTTTCGATACCATATCAAAATATAGCCGTTACAGGCTCAAAATCGAGTTTCTGCCAGCCTGGTTTCGATACCAGAAAGAGTGGTTTCGAAACCATCACTATTCATGAACAGTACTCGTGCATGAACAGTGTCAAATAGTGACTGAATAGTGTTTTCATGTTTTTAAAAGCTTTAAAACCATTTTTAATCACTTTAAAAATATTTTAATCAACTCAAAAATATTTTATAAATATAAAATAATTAATAAGCCATATTTTTGAGGTTTTAAAACTTTGAAACATATTTTTCAAGTTTGTTGGAATTTGAATTATTTTTGCAAATTATTTTAAGTCCAAAAACATTTTTCATTTTAAGTTATATCAAAATAAATATCTCAACAATCTCCCCCTTTTTGATATAACGAAACCACTTGAAAAATTGTTTTTGAAATTACTTTCCCTTTGAAATATAGTTTTTGAAAAAGAGAATATTTTTAGAAAAATATTTAAGCTCCCCCTTTTTCTTTTCGAAATTAAAATTTTCAAACATATCTCTCCCCCTTTTAGTTATATCAAAAATAATTCAAACAAAAGTTTAATACCAAATGTTTGTTCAAAATAACAATGGAGAGTAAGATAAAGATTTTTAAAATCAAAAGCTCCCCCTTAATCAAAGCATTCCATTTAAAACATTAGTTCAAATGCTTGACACTTAAGAGATATTGAATTTCAAGATAGAATCAACTTAAGAACATATGAAATTCAATGTATCCAAGTCTTTTTTTTTTAATCTTTATGAAAACATATGATTGAAACCATTATACTCATATGCATAAAGCACTCAAGTAATGTCATGCTATTTAGATATTGAAATAAAACTCACATAAATGCATAAACATTAATCAATCAAAAATAGATAACCAAAAATATAAAATTAAACGTATTACGCTTAGAGGTTACCCATTTTCCTTACTTGTGTGACTAGAGCATTTCCATGTCTTTGCATTTCTTTTCATTGCTCCAACACACCTACAAGAGACATTTATTTGGATTTTGGTATCCAAATTGCTTTGGATCCATTTACATTAATTTCAATGTCTCTAGTTCCCTTAGGAACCCATACTTGTTTAATCCTATAAGTTTTTCTTTTCTTTATAGGAAAAGTATGTAAAGAATGACCATGATAATGGCAATGTGAGCATTTTGCCATTATGTGACGAGAAGAATTATTAAAAGTAATTTCTTTTTCTTTTGTTAAGCTTACAAGATTAACTTTTAAATCAAGATTTTCTTTTTCTAAAACTTCATTGCTTATTTTTGAAAACTCTAAATCATTTTTCAAGGTTTCATTTTGGTTTTCAAAATCCAATTTTGTTTTCAAAAGAAAATCATTTTCAAATTCAAGTTTAGAAATCATTTTCTTAAATTTGGAATTCATGGTCTCAAATTCCAAAAATAATTCATTGAAAGCATCTTGTAATTCGTCAAATGTATATGAATTTAAATCATTTGAGTTAGAAGATACCTTAGGCTCATCGAGAGCCATAACACCATCCACATTTGATAAGAGGAGGTTTGCACTTGATGAGACTTTATCTTTCTTCTCTTCTTTTCCATAGAATTTCTCAAGCTTCTCCCAAATTTCTTTGGCACTTTTGGATGAGGAGACCTTCTTGGAAATTTCTTCATTTAGGGCACAAAGAAGAATATGCATAGCCTTTGCATTGAGTTGGCCATTCTTTCTGTCTTTGACACTCTTTTTCTTCTTCTTCTTAGGAGCTTCCAAATGTCCATCTTTGATAATCATCCAAATATCGAGGTTGAAGCCTTGGATGAAATATTTCATTACGTTGCTCCATTGGAAGTAACCTTCCCGTTTGAAGAGAAAATGACACATGATAGAGCGGCCTTCTTCGAATGAAATCATTGTAGAACCGCTTGCCATTTGAAAACTTGAATCGGTGAACTTCAAGCAATCGATCTTTACTCCCCGGATGTTAGTCCTTTGATGGAGACGAGGCTCTTATACCAATTGTTAGGATTTTTGCACGCTCGAATCACTCTCTGATTACCATCAAGAGGATTGTTTTTGGTGCTTGGTTGAATTGGCTAAAACCGATAAAAGATTGGGCAAAATGCACAAGGATTTTAGAGTGGTTCGACTTCTAAACCGACTCTACGTCCACTACCTTAGAACACCACTAAGGATTTCCCAATTCACTACTTTGAATTCTTTCTTTTAGGACAAAGCGTAACCTTACAACCCCTATCTTTTACAATGGCTAAGATAGAACCACTCTAGTTTTTCTAAGGCTAAACTAGAACCTCTCCCTTTTACAAGGTTTGATTTTGGTAAACAAAATACCTCACAAGGTGGGTGTTTACAAAGAATAAAGCTCACAAGAGTGTAAATAATAAAAACAATGAAGAACACTCTCTATACAATATATATACAAGAGAAATAAAGAAATAAAGACTTAAAAGCTATTTCTCTTGATCATGAAGCTTGGATATTGTCTCTCTCTTTCTTCAAGTGTTTCAGCCTTGATCATAGCCGTTTATGACCGTTGGAGATGTTTTGGAGCCGTTGGGAAATGAATTTTTGAGCATATATAAGCCCCTGCACTCAATGGTTTCGAAACCTATATAAAGGTTTCGATACCTTATCAAAATATAGCCGTTACAGGCTCAAAATCGAGTTTTTGGCAGCCCGGTTTCGATACCAGAAAGAGTGGTTTCGAAACCATCACTATTCATGAACAGTACCCGTGTATGAACAATGTCAAATAGTGACTAAATAGTGTTTTCATGTTTTTTAAAAGCTTTAAAACCATTTTTAATCACTTTAAAAATATTTTAATCAACTCAAATATTTTATAAATATAAAACAATTAATAAGCCATATTTTTTAGGTTTTAAAACTTTGAAACATATTTTTCAAGTTTGATGGAATTTGAATTATTTTTGCAAATTATTTTAAGTCCAAAAACATTTTTCATTTTAAGTTATATCAAAATAAATATCTCAACAAAACCAATTGGAGCATTCTCATAATACGATTTTAATCTCTGACCGTTAACTTTAAACTGCGCTCCCGAGTCGTCTTTGATTTCGATCGCACCGTGAGGAAAGATTTGAGTAACTGTAAAGGGTAAAGCCACTTTGATCGTAGTTTACCTGCAAAAAGTTTAAGTTTGGAATCAAATAACAAAACTTTTTGCCCTATAGCAAAAGATTTAAAAGAAATATTTCGATCATGAAAATCCTTAGTCTTTTCTTTAAATATCCGAGCGCCATCGTAAGCGTTTTTAAGGATTTCCTCAAGTTTCTGGATGTGCAGTTTGCGTGCTTCACCGATTGCATCCATTTCCATATTACATTGTTGTACTGCCTAATATGCGTGATGTTCTAATTCAACCGGCAAATGGCACGATTTCCCAAAAACAAGGCGGTATGGCTATATTACAATAGGACCTTTATATGCAGTTCGGTAAGCCCATAACGCATCGGTTAATTTAACACTCCAGTCTTTATGATCCGGCTTTACAATTTTCTCAAGTATTGATTTAATCTCACGGTTTGACAGTTCTGCTTGCCCGTTGGTTTGTGGATATTAAGATGTTGCAATCTGCTGAGTATCTCCAAACTTCTTCATGAAAGAATCAATGACTCGATTAATGAAGTACTTTCCTCTATCACTTATTATTGCCCGCGGTGTGCCAAACTTGGAAAAAATAAAATCTTTAAGAAAATTAACCGTGGTTTTGACATCATTATTCCGGGTACCCTTAGCTTCAACCCACCTAGATACATAATCTATAGCAAGAATTATGTTAAAATTTCCAAACGAAGAAACAAAAGGACCCATATAATCAATTCCCCAAACATCAAATATTTTGCATACATAAATTGGGTTAAGCGGCATTTCGTTCCTACGACTTAAATTCCCTACACGTTGACATCTTTCACATGATTTACAAAATAAGTATGTGTCGCAAAAAATGTTGGGCCAGAAGAAACCACATTCAAGAATTTTGTGCTCAGTTCGCTTTGGTCCAAAATGACCTCCACATGAGTAAGAATGACAAAAGTTCAGGATTGAATTTACCTCATCTTCGGCGATACATCGCCTAATTACCTGATCTGAGCAATGCTTCCAGAGGTATGGATCGTCCCAAATATAAAATCGGGATTCTCGCTTTAGTCGATTAATTTTAGCTCTTGGTAGATCTAGCGGTAACTTACCTGTGGCCAAGTAATTAACCATATCCGCAAGCCATGGTGTAGTTTTCTACGCCATCATTAACCTTTCTTTGGGGAACTCATCTTTAACCGGCGGATCGGATGAGAAAAGGGGAATATGACTCAAGTGATCTGCTACGAGGTTTTCGCATCCCTTTTATCCTTAATTTCCAGATTGAACTCTTGAAGAAGTAAGATCCAGCGGATGAGCCTTGGTTTCGCCTCCTTTTTCCTCATCAAATATCGCAAGGCTGCATGATCAGAAAACACAATAATTTTAGTGCTAAGCAAATATGATCAAAATTTTTCTAGAGCAAAAATAATAGCAAACAATTATTTTTCCATTGTTGAATAATTTTTCTGGGCTGGATCTAAGGTGCGAGATGCGTAAGCTATGATATATGGTTATTTTTCAATTTTTTGGCCAAGAACGGCTCCAACACTTGTATCCGATGCGTCACACATTAGTTCGAATGGATACTCCCAGTTCGGCGGTTGAACAATCGGTGTCGTCACAAGTTTTCTTTTTAGTACATCAAACGATTCCTTGCATTTCTCGTTGAAATCAAAGACTTGATCCTTCTTAAGTAAACTGCATAATGGTTGTGCTATCTTCGAGAAATCTTTGATGAATCTACGGTAAAATCTTGCATGACCAAGAAATATCCCTCACAGTTGTAGGGTCAGGACAGCAATAGTGAGATTTACCGGATAAACGTTTTATCATTTGATCTATAAATGGTAATGGAAAATGATCTTTTCGAGTTAGGGAGTTCAACTTCATGTAATCGATACAAACTTGCCATCCATTCTGAACTCGTGTTGGAACTAACTCACCTTCTGAATTTCTTATTACTGTAACTCCAGTCTTTTTAGGTACCACGTGAATTGGACTTACCCAGTCACTGTCTGAAATTGGGTATATTACATCTGCATCAAGGAGTTTTTGTATCTCATTCTTTACAACTTCCATCATTGGTTGGTTTAATTGGCGCTGACCTTGTCATGATGATTTCGCTCCTTCTTCGATCTTAATTTTGTGCGTACAAGTTGAGGGACTAAGTCCATTTATGTGTGCGGTGGTCCATCTGATTGCCTCCTTATGTGCTCGCAACACCGTTACCAGATCATCTTCCTCTTCTTTGGACAGCTTGTTGGAAATAATTACCGGTAGTGTCCTTTTCCCTCTAAAAATGTATATTTGAGGTGTTCCGGCAACTGCTTCAGTTCGATTTCTGTTTCCTGCGAGATCGAAGGTATAAGTTTAGATCGTGAATGTGCAAGATTCAACTCATTATTAATTGAAAAAATATATTCGAACTCCCTAATATTGTCTTCAAATTCTTCGATTTCTCTGTACATATCATTAATGAAGTTAATCTCAAAATATCCCCGGCAACGGCACCAATTTGACAAGCGTCGTTTTTTCAAATAAAATATCCTTTAATCTCAGAATAAATAAATAAATAAATAAATATGTAGTATAGAGAAGAAAGCGTCGGTCTATAGGGACTAAGGAGTTTCTGATATACGGTTGTTCTGATTCTGACTGTTGCAAGGTAATTTAGTGAATGGGGGTTTGATCTTGATAACTAGAGAATAAGTGTAAAATGACTGCAAGAATAAATGAAGTAAAAATAAATCAATTAAATTAATTAGCCTCAAGCTTTTGCTCTACTTTAATTCGCTATGATCATTGAAAAAGAATTTTCACTCCGAATACATGCCGGTTACAGTCTACAAGGCCCAACCCTTGTAACTTGTTTTTCTCCTTGGTAAACCGATAATCTAAAATCAATTTTTAGATTCCAGTTTTCTAGTTAGACTAACCACGACTATCGCCGATAGAATAAAACGGTTTTTAGATATGGAAAAACCCGACTCAGACTATGTTGTCTCACTGAGAATCGAATCCTTTCTCAATTTCCCTTAGCGAATCCATCGCTAAGTGTGTTCATAGGAAGTCAAAACCACGACTATAGTTGTTCCTTCCTTCCAACTGTAAATCCCAACAACAATCAAGTCAACGTACACTTTTAAAATGAAAGTGAAAAGATTTTAATAGAAAAGCCGATTGCCGATCTAAGTTTTCAAAAATTTGAGAGTGTAAAACGAAGTTGTTGAGTGCTTTTAGTTCTCACAAAGTGAATTGAAGCTTAGCTTTAAGCCCTTGGCTAATAGAAGAATTTAGCTAAGCATGATTATGGAAGAAATCATACTTAGCATTTAATAAATAAAATTTAAAAGAACAAAAATAAAAGAGAAATGAATTTTATAAAAACTTCCAAAATAAAAAAGAAAACTAAAAATGAGTGAGATGAGATATGATGTTCTAGCTTACCCCAATGGGGTATTTATAGTATTCTAAAACCCTAAAAATTACTCTAAAAGATAAAAGATAAATCCTAAAAATATTTAAATTAAATACAAATGATAATCCCAAGCTTCAATTTTAAATTCGTCTGATAAGCTATCAAAACGTGGCTGATAAGCTATCGCCACTGCAGACGTCATCTTCTAGAAGCGCTGACGTGGCGTCCAGTCAGATTTTTCATGCCTGAATTCATGCCCACTAGCCCAGCCTTGACTCCAGATAAAATTTGCATAATTTTGCCTCTTTTCAGTGTGTTTTCCAGAATTAAAGGTCTGCACGAAAAACACATAATAAAGCCCAGATCAATATCATATTTGAATCTTTAGAGGCATAATTAAAGATGGAAAAGTGATCATTTAAACTACTCATCAAAAGGTGAGTCCCTTTAATTCCTCTGCAGAAAAGCAAGAGGAATGAGATCATCTTGTCCCCCTTGTCTTCATCCTTCCCTCATTCTCATCTTCCAACTCCTCACCCAAAAGAAATGTTGAATCTTGGTATTTCAAGTGTGAATATCGGATTTGTCATTGAGAGAGGGTTAATCACCACTTAAGGATCTATCCATCAAGGTAAAAATGGTTGTTTATGGTAGAAGAAGAGGTTTTTGGTGAGGGTTTTTGGGAAGAACGAGAATGAGGTGTTGGAGGCTCAATTCTTGGTATAGTTTTTGTTTTGGTTTCCTAATCTCCTCACTAGTGTTGTAACACGATTATCATCCATCTTTTGTAGTCAAAGAAGTAGGAGAGCACTCTAAGGCTCAAGGAAAATGAAAGGCTTGGAGCTGGTGGAATCAAGGTTTTCTGGTGATTCAAGGAAGGTTAGTACACTTCTAATTCCTCGTTTCCTGCATATCATAAGGGTAATTGCTTTGTATGTCATTTTGGTGTTTTGAGCATGCTTGAATGATCTTGATGGGTGTTAATGGAAAAAGTTATAATTATTTTTAATAGGGCTTAAATTGGTAAAAACCGACCCTAAACACCTTCCATAAGTTGTAGGTTGAGTTCTAAGGGTTACCATGCTGGTTTGGGGGTTAAAGGTAAGAAATTTGAACCCAGGAACTGGAAATCTGGGTTCGCTTACCGGTACTGGTGTTTCAGTATTAGTACCCCTCTCTAAGAAAGAAGTCGAAACATAAAGGGCATAATGGTACGGCTTCTCGAGTATCGGTACCCCTTGCTTTATGGGAATTCCAGTAGCATTTTCACGTACTAGTACGCTATGGGGCGTATTGGTACTACTGTTCCATTACTTGTGAAAGGCTTTTACGTATCGGTACGCAAAGGTGAGGGTACCAGTACACGTGAGAATCGGTACGAATGGTTAACGTACCAATATTGAGTACCGATATGATTATGAGCGTATCGGTATGGCTTGCGGATTTATTTTTTTCGAGCCTGATTTGTGTATCGGTACCTGTAAAGGAGTATCGATACTTAGAGGGGTGTATCGATACCCATATAGGAGTACCGGTACTCGCTGGGCAATCTGCCCAAGAAATTGAGTTTGTGTTTGGGAGTTCCATAATTCAAGGTAAAAGGTCCAGTAGGTCCCTAGAGGTATGAAATGAAATGTAAAATTGAGAAACCGAATTTCTAACCCCGTATATGAATAAATAAGAATAAAATGGGACTTAGACATGTGTAATCCATGTAATGATAAAAGCTATTGATGTAATGGTATTGAAATGTTAATTCGTGCCGTGTGAGCACTTGGTTTATGGGATCCAAATGCCTGAGAATGTGTTGCAACACTATGGCAAGATGAAGGGATGGAGGTTACCGATGCTATGTGACCTGGGCCTCATCCGTATGTGCTCGATGGATGATTTCAAGCAGGGTGTATATTCCGATGCTATGTAACCCGACCTCACCCATGGTGTATGTTTCGATGCTATGTGACCCAGCCTCACTCGTAGTGTATGTACTGATGCTACGTGTCCCGGCATCACTCATGTATGGTATGGTAAGTGGGGCCTTGTGAGCCCTTGATTAATTGGATGATTGATTATGTTGATCCCATGTGTTTAGGCGATCAGAGTAATGCCACATGATAGTCTTGTTTGCTTAATCATTGTTTGACTACATTCTTATGTTTATGATATGCCTGAAGCATAGTAGAATAGATGTGTGTCAACTAAGCTTTCGAGCTCAGCATTTGGAATTGTTATTTCCTTACACAGGTCTTTAGGTTGCTACGTATTTTGCAAGGAGCCATCGGAGTAGGACTTTAGTACATCGATATGTGAAGAGTACAGTACTTAGATTTGTAGAGGCAATGTATTCATAGGACCCTTATGTTTTGTATCTATAACTCCTTTTGGTTTATTTTCCATATTGAATGTTTTAAATTGGAGCTCCAACGTAACGCTTAAATATTTTGTATAACTCTTTAACGGTAATATGGTTTATGAAATTATAGATTTGGGCTAAACTGATTCGCAAAATTTTTTTAAATGGGTTTGAGCTTAAAGCCCAATGTAACACCGGTTTTAGGGTGTTACAATTCATGCCCACAGTTTCTTTGCTAATGGCCTATGGGGCTGACAAAAATGGATTTTCAGTTATCCAAGGAAGTGTTGGAGAAAACTATGATATAGTTGTAACAGTTAAACAAAGGGGTTATTTTGAGCATTCCCTGCCAAAGGCTCTCCCCAAGAAAACTTCTAAGCTTTGCTTGGTAGAGAGGGAAGAAAATTGAAAAATTGAGATGATGGAAAATTGGAAGGATAAAAAATAATTTTTTTCTTTCTATCAGTGTGCTTAGTTGAGAGGATGAAAAACTAGAAGAAAAATAAGTTTCTTTCCTCTCTATTGATTGTTACCATGGAAATGTGAGAGGAAAGAGAATTTAGCTTTGAAAATTATAATTTATTTTTAATTTTATAATTTAGTTGAATATTTTTAATATGATCATTTTTTCCATTTAGTCTTTAATTTTTTATTTAATTTGAAACCGACCCCTAGTTATTTTTAAATTTTATAATTGAATCTAATATTTTTAATATAGTTTTATTGTTGTCCAATTTAATCCCTAATTTTTTAATTCAAAACTAACCAATATGTTTTTCTAATTTTTTTTATAATTGAGTCCAATACTTTTAATATTGTTTTATTTTTATCCAGTTTACCCTCATAAACTTTTTACTTAATCTGAAATTAATCTATATTTATTTCTAATTTCTATAATTTTATCTAATATTTATATAATTTAATCTTGAGAGTTTGACTGCCAATGCAACACCGAATACCCGGTCCAATCGGATCCAGCCCGAATATCAAATGCTACAAATGAACCATTTGTGGCTTAAAACATATTTAAAAAAAGCATATTCTATTATATGGAAGTAAACAACCAACATGAAAATAAAGTGAAATAATTAACTAAAATCACTCGAGAAAATAAACCTATAAAAACTTTAGAAAAATAAATCATCTAACAAAAAGGTATTTTGGCAATTTTACAAAATTTAAACCCAAAAGAATTCAAAAACTTAGATACAAGTTTAATATAAGTAGAAACATCTTATACCTTTGTTTTGCTAAAAAAAAGTTCAAATTGAAGTAAATTTAACCGAAACGAGGTTTAGGGACTAAAATGTAATTAATTCATTAGTTGAATTTTATGTTAAAAACTCAGTTTCAGGTCCGTTTTAGATTAATTAATTTCAATTAGAATTAATGATATATTCGTGTTGAAATCAGATTTCAAATAGAGTGTTAATTGCAAAAATAAGTAGTTTATGGGCCATTTTAAAAACATTCATAAAATATAGGGACTAATTTTTCAAAAAGTGTAAATTTTATGTTAAATAAAATTCTTAGGGACTAAATTGAAAATAATAAAATTACAATAAAAATATTGGATGGAATTATAAATATGGTTAAATAAAATTAGAATTTTTAAAAACTTTCACTCGTCTTTTCTATTTTTCACCCAATTTTGGAGAGAAAACTATTTGTATAGGAGCAAAAAAAAAACTACCTCCCTTCCTATTTTCTTTCATTCCAATTTTTCACTCCACCAAACAACCCTTAAATTCGTTTTTTTAGAATTTTCTCTTTCCTCCTTCCTCTCATCTACTTTTTCACCCAATCAAGCAAAACCCTAGTATGAGTAGGTGAGTAGCTGGGATTATGTCCCCTTTTGCTACTCAAACATTTCTAGTAGTTCAACAAATTCACTTGATGTTTGCATTATCTGCAGATGATGTTTGGTGATTGTTGCTAGAGGTGGTAATTAAGTTGTTTGGATGAAGTTTAAGTTTTGGGTCAGGTCATTTGGTTGAGACTTTATTTGATTTAGATTTGATTTGATCAAGTCAGATTTAGTTCAAATTTAGTTTAGGTCTATGGTGAGTCAGCTCGAGTCAGGTATCGGATCAAATCATTTTCTATTCCAACCTATTTCAGTTTGGTTAAACATCATATCAATTGATTTCTGAGTCAGGTCAATATCAGATTGGTTAATTTTTTTAGTCGAGTCAATACCAAATCAATCGGTTTTTAAATGAGGTCGACCTTTAGATTTTCAAATTGAATTGGGTATGAGTCTAATCAAATATATATAATTATTGATATATTCTTGTATAAAAATGTGTTTTTTTGTTTGTCAATTTAATTATATGCACTCAGTTTCAATTATCAAATGTTCAATGTTTCAAATGTAACCATAATTAATGATGATAATTTGACATGAAGATGACCTTATAGAGCATGTAAGAGTTTATATCATTGCTTTCATATTGATTTGACTCAAAAAATTCACGGTGAGACCTACTTGATAAAAAAAATTGGGAGAAAAAATAGAATATGTGGTGGATGCGGAAGAAGTAGGTTGAACATGATATTGAACCATTAAATTATTATCAATAGTGGTGGTTAACTAGTATTATAATACAAAAGGAAAATAAAACATACATCATTTTACTACTTATCATATTGCTAAAACTAATTAATAATAGAAAAATTATTCTTTGGCATCAACTTTATTATTGAGTTAAAATACTTCAAAAAAATATTGAGTTAAAATCGGGTTGATGTTCAATTTAGATTAGATTTGATAAATTAAATTCAAGTTGATTTCAGTTCGGATCAAATTGGATACAAGCTCATATCGATCTAGCTAAATTAGTTTTGATTCGATCTCAATCTGCTTCGTGTTTTAAATCAAATTTTGATCATCATGTGCAAGTTTATATCAAATCTTAAATTGAATAAATCAATTCAGGTAATTGAATTTCAAAAGGGAAAGAAGAGAGGTAACAATCCAGTGGCTTTCTATACAAGTTATTTGCTCGATTCAAATAGATTGTGATCAAAATGGACAATATGTTTGATCTATCAAACATGGAAGTCAAGAAGGAACCACCACAAACCGGGTAACTAATTAATTCACATCTTAATAGCCAATTTTTGTATTAAACTATCAAATTTCAAGCCTCAACCCGAAACCTTAATTCGATCTACTCAAACTTAAATTTAATCCAACTCAATTTGATCATAAAAAATAAACAAATCAAATTCATTAGGTCTAAATACGAACCGACCCAAATCAACACAATCCAAATTTACTTAAAACAATTTAAATCTGAAACAACTCAAATTCAAACTTAACAATAATCCGAAATAACTTAAACTGAAATTATCCAAATTCATCCGACTTCTACTCTATCGGTAAATTTTTACCGACCAAAGTTGTTGATTTTTTCAGGTAATACCTCGCTATTTAATCCAAAAGAAACCACAAGGATGTCCCTCTAAATATTTTACTTGAATTATAAACTTTGGTAGCAATTGATCATAAATTGCTGCAATGGAGTATGGGCCTGTTGGGCTTCACATCTAAGTGCATCAGTCCCCAAATCCTAATTATTCCTTAAGAAACACGATAATTGTGTAGCTCTTAGTGGTAAGTACGTAACCCAGGCATCGTGCCATGGTTTCGAAGCCTGCTAGCTAACTAGCAATGACACTGCTAAACATGGTCCCAAAAGGAGAAGAGAGTTGCACCCAACTATGGCCTATGGGTGTTCGGTGATTTTATCTTTTGAGTGTTAATAAATTAATTGACATTTTATCAAATTACTTGAGAGACATTTGGTCATTAAAGTCCTAATGACCTTAAACATCAACTTATAACTCTATGCACAGATTTTACTTTAATTGAACATGATATTACAAACAAATCATTCATACATATCTCAAGCCTGTTTCAATCACAGCCATATCTAATTACCAATTTACCATTACCTAATCATGTATATTTAATTTATCATTCTACGATCATTTATGCACCTATTTAACCATAAGTCCTTAATAACATGTATATACGTGCATATGTATGTATGTATAGAATGTCCCTCTCAAAATTTTTTGGTATAATAGCATTTTTAAGTACTTCTAAGTTTAAATAGTAATCAAATAAGATTTTCGCCCCTCCTAATTTTTAGATTTAAAAGCCTAATAGACTCTTGTCCGTCCAATGTTTGATCCTAACTCTTTCTTTGTATGTATGTATGTATTCATTTATGTTCCTTAGTCAGGGCAAAGCGTTTGAGAACCAGAAGGGCAACAAAAATTTTTTCCTTATGTGAACTCTCTTTGTGTCTATGTATAAAACCTAAATATGAATAAAAAAAAACAATCTCTTTTTTAATGGATAAAAAACAATAATGTCTCTTGGTTTTGGCCAAAGCACACAAAAACAGACAGCTAATCTCCCGCAATCTTTGCTTTGTTTGTTATATTACCCAATTAATAACATAATTAGTCTTTAATCATCCGTAATTTAGCAAGCCGTGGAAGAAAATGTATTTTGCAATTCAAAGCTCCAAAATGTTTTGGTCATGAAAACTTTTAATGAGAAGTATAAAAGTGAAAATAGTTTTAATCTTTGGATTAAAACCAGTCTTTTTAAATCATAGATCTATACATGTCTTCGAAATAAATAAAAAATCTATAGTTTAGAAAGACTCATTTTTATTTAAGCGTTGTAATTATTGAAATGTTGATTTTAAAAGCGTTATAACTATAATTATTTTGGTATTATAAATGTTTTCAACGAACTTGTCACCGTTTCTTTTACAATTAATAATTGTTAATCTTATTGAATAAAAAGAAAAATATATTAAAGTACAAAAATAGTTTATAAAATTAGAGTAGACTAATCACATTAACCAGCCATTTTTTTACAATTATTAAAGTGAACAAATTAGCCATTAAAACATTAATAAAATGATAGATAAATAAATATCATTGTCTTCGGTGAAAGATAAAGACCATTAACACATAAAATGCATATAACAATGGTAGCACGTCGACAAAATTGACTTTATCACAATTTAAGCACGAACTATCTTTGATTATTACAAGCGTCTATCAATACAAGAGAACCAATTTTAGGGTCCAAACATGTGATATATCAACATGGTAATCAAATGATCGCCAACTAGAGACGTCGTCAAATCTTACGTTTAAAAGAAGAGAGAAACATATTATAAGAGCAGAGAGAGCAAAAAACATCCACCAACGAAAATGAGAAAACTTATTAAATCAAATCACACAAAAACTCAAATATGCAAAAAATAAAATAAATTAAGAAAAAAGAAAAAAAATGAAGGATGACACAACAAGAGTTATGAAAAAATGTGTGATAACCGCTTGGTCAAAATCGACTATATCAATTTCTTAAACCACAAAAAAATTATAAAAAATCCCCAATAAAACCTAAGCGCCTCTTACTTAGTTGTTACCATTTTTTTAATACTCTTAAGGTGATTACAAGGAAGGTAGTATATGTTCATACGTATTCTTAACCATTTGACATGCACACACCTTGCAGACAAAACGATTTGTATCAGAGTCTCTTAGGATGAACATCATCCGCTTTTCCAATGAGGCTTTTTTTAAATATCTTTCTACTTAATTACTAATATCTTTTATTAAATAAATCTATCGTAGATTATGAACCTGTCGGATGATATTATAAAATCATTAACAAAAATTTCTAACCGGTCCCATAGAAAATTCATCATACATTGCTTTGGCCTTCACCATATATATTATGATTAGAAATAATTCGAAAGGACTGATTAGATTATGTGATTTGAGAAGATTAATTGTTTTTGTCAATGTTTATACAAGTATATCATATGCAAATTATGTTGGTCTGTCCGTATAAAGCCGAGACATTAGCCTTTCAAATCAATAATTAATTAATGAGTAATTGAGGTTTTATATGAATCCAAGGATTTTGTTAGTAAACACAATGGACTGATGATACCAGCTGGGTAGGTGGTGGAACCCATGGAAGATGATAAATGGACCATTCTAAGGCCGACATCAATCAACTCCACATAAAGTTGGCAGCGCAACGCAATAACTATATGTGTTTCTTTATTTCATTCTCTTCTTATTATCCCAAATGGGTACAGTTCCATTTCTTTAGCCTATTTTGTGTTTGAGATCCTAAATTTAGGTGTGAATATCAAGATTTGTATTTTAATTATCGTATCTTTTTGACGTTTTTGACTAGATACATAATCTTGAATTATTAGGCATAATTGTGAATGGAAGAAATGTCTAATTTTGGTTTTAGTCTCTTCACTATGTTGAAATTCGAGATTTAGTCCCTTTATTTTTATTTTTTTGACTACTCTCCCAGTTCTTGAGACTTTGTCTTGACTAATCCGGACCGACCCACGTCGCACATTTGACAGTGATGAGTGAGCTTCCAAGCAAGGATTTTTTGCATACATAACACCTTGAACTCAAAACATGTTTAAGCGATATCAAGCTGCTTATCACTTTGACCTTTTAATTTTATTATGTTATTAGTATGTTCATATTGATAACACTATAGAAAAAGTCATCAACAACAAAGATCATAATTCATTTTTGGCTTAAGGGTTACTTTTGTCCCTGTAGTAGTCTCAATTTATCGTTTTCGCCCCTATGATATTTTCGCATCAATTTAGCCCTTGAAGTAGTCGAATTGCATCATCGTTTGCCCCTTGACTAACGGAAGTCAACGTTGTTTTTTTAGTCAAGGGGCAAATAGTGAAGCAATTCGACTACTTCAGGGGCTAAATTGATGCAAAATACCATAAGGGGTGAAATCGATAAATTGAGACTATTACATTGACAAAAGTAACCCTTAAGCCTTCATTTTTTTAATAGTCTAAAGGTAATTATAAGGTAGTATCTGTTCATATATATTTTTAACCCTTTGACAATGCACACACCTTGCACATACACTATAAAAAATAGTTAATTGTGTTATTAATTTAGACTCACTAATAATTTTATAAAAGTTGTTCAAAAAATAATCTTATAAAAGTAGAGGGCTTAAACAATATCAAATTAAAGTATGGAAATTAAATCTAAATTTCAGTAGACAGACTAAAACCATTATTAGACCAAGAGGGAAATTATTGATTTCGGTTTGTAAAGTTTATAGACGTTACTAGTTCATATCCTTTAGGTAAATACGTAGTAAGCAATTTGGGCCTAATAATACTTCTAAACGTGGTTCCAGTTACAGAGAAGACTAAACATGCTGCCAAGTGAACTTAAAGTGTTTAGTGGGTAGAATCCTTATTTTCTTATTTGAGTTTAAAACAATAGATATACATGAGAAATGCCACAAGATAATATGCAAAATTTGCCACAAAAATCTAGAAATATGGCTAATGATTAAGTAAAGAAATTAATGAAGTGGCAATGATGACGTGTTTGGGGAGTGCAATTTGCCAAAAGCATATTTAACAATAACGAAATGGACAATGATGCTGAGTTTAAAGGTTCTAAATGATCCTTGGATTATTAGTATTCGAGCATGCATATTTTGGTCTTTGATATATTATTTTTATTAAATTTACTCCATGAAATTGAATGATCATTTAGAGTTGACAAAAAAAATGTGAGTTTATATTTACTAGTATTAAAAGCTATGTTTTTATTTTGGATTAAAAGTCAAACTATTATGATTTTTTTAAAAAAATTTACTCGATCGAGTATCTGGATCGAATTAGAGATGTTACAGTTCCTAAGAAATAATAGTTAAGGGGATCAATTTGAAAAAACCCCACGAAAACGATAAAAAAAAAAGAGGGTCCATCTTCTCTAGATAAGGATGTGGCAACCATATCATCCTCCTTAATAATGGACCAAGATTTTGTGTTAGATTTTATTCCTTTGACCTACCCCATTCTTTTATTTTTTTTTTATTTTTCATGCAGGAGCTATATCACACCACATTCTAGACTTCAAATTTTCGAATTTGGTTTTCTTTCGTCTTTCTTCGTAGACATGTTATGGACATGTCTAATAGGCAACAAATATCCACGTTATTGTCATAACAATGCACCATTTGAAGCCATATAATTTACCACCGGTTAGTATAATCCGATGAGACAGACACAAAATTAGAATCGAACATTTAGAGGAGCAAAAGTCTATTAAGTCTTTAAATCTAAAAATCATGAGAAGCGAAGATCTTATTTAACTAATATTTAAACTAAAAAAGACTTAAAATGCTATTATACCAAAAATTTTAGGAGGGGCAAAAGTCTATTAAGTCATTAAATCTAAAAATCAGAAGGGGCAAAGATCTTATTTAACTAATATTCAAACTAAAAAGGACCTAAAATGCTACTCCCTCCGGCCCATAAATCTTGTCCCTTGTTGACTTTTTTCCTAATTTTAGGAAGAAAAAGTTTGTGTAAGAGATGTGTTGTAAAATAATTAAAATGATAAATTCATCCTCGAAAAATTAAAGTTTTTTTATTAGAAAACTAAAAAAGATTAAAAAAGGAAATGTGTAATAGAAGTAATTGAGTTTTTTAATGAGACAATTTAAGTGAGACAATTTTAAAACACAAGAACGACACGTTTTATGGGATAAAGGGAGTATTATACCAAATTTTTGAAAGAGGCTAAGGCTTCGTCCATGCGATGAGACATTAGGTTTTTTAATCAATGTCCAAAGTTTAAATTATATTGTGAATAGAACAAGCTTATTTGAGAGTGTGACCCTCGTAACAAACTACTATTAAAATACTCAAATTTAAATTAATCAACAAATAAATAAGATACAGAATAGTTATACCGAGAAAATATAACCTACTTCACAATCATTTTTCAATTAAGAAAAAAGAGAATTGAAAAATAAAAGATGGGTGTCATTACTTCGGCACATATATACATGCATGAATCGCAATGTTTACAAAAGAAACAATTAATACCCACCATAAATGAGTTGGGTATATAGACACTGGCAAAATCATAGAATGTTAACATCATCCTTCAATGTTGTCAATTTAATATTTCTGAATATTCAATCAATTTATACATAATACAAATTTTTAAAAATGCATATATACGTCTGAAGTAGATGTCTGTGATACATTAATGATAAACCTTCAAGTTGCTTGGCTGTATCTTTAGACATTTATGATTTGCAAGCTAGGCCTTCTGCTATATATATTAATTACTCATTTTCATGATTGTAATTAAATTATATATGCCAAAAATTAGGTACTCATATTTCATACCACGTAACAATCATGTGTCACACAGGATCTAGCTACTTGTTAAATCCGCGATGAATGCCCTTTCATATGGTGCATGAGTTATCCAATCAAGACATTTCCCTACTTACACTGCTGGCTAATTTTCATAGTCATTTCGTTTAATATTCTGGAGTGATTACATGGTAATATCTGTTATTATTCTTAATTTTTTGAAAACGTACACATACAGTATAAACTACGCTGATCGAGCTTTAAATCGTCTAGAAAGAACAATATCATCTTTTACTATTGAGACCATTCAATGGATTCAATTTTCATGGTCATCTCGGGTCAAGTATATGCTTGTTAATTAAGTTGGGAGTGGGAGTGTTAGTTTTTGAATTCGATTTTTTTGTGTTCATGTTAGGACTGATATTTTGGATAATTTTGGGTTTAAATTTTTATTTTATTTTTAATTTCGGGTTTTGCAGTTTCGTGTAGTTGATATTTTATGATCAAATTGTTTAGATTCAAATTAATCTGATATGATTTTTCAAGTTTAATCTAAATAGACCTGTCAAAGACGATATAAACTTCCATTCCCCTTGGACAAGCGCCATCTTCTCAACCACCTCTTTTTATGTTTTCCAAAATTCAGGAATTTGCTAAACCTAGCTCTTGTCACTTGCAAATTTTCCTGGCCAACAGAGAAAGCTTGATAGACATACACATGCATTCACCTTTCTATTTTAGTGAAAGGAAGAAGTTAAGAGGAAAATGATTTTGTCAAATTTGAATGCATAAATATACAAGACATGAGCACATTTTCAACAGTATGTGTATCCTTCATCCTTATCACCTCCAACAGAAATTTTTACCGAAGATATATTGTTATTACGGATGGCTAGCTTTGCTTTGCTTATGTTACAACTTTGCCCTAAATAACACATGGTAATTTTGACAGCTTATTAGGTTTGCGTCTGCTGTCTATTTGATATCTTCCACAAGAAGTTGTGTAGGAGATTGAAGGCTTAATTTAACTGTAATTATTGACCAGGAATGACCTTTTTAAGACAAACAGACAAAAGCCATGTGGTTTCACATTATTGTATGTACTACATACAACTGTTGTATGATCAAAATATATATATATATATAACTGTTGAAGAAACTTCAAAACTGTAGTATGATTTGGATTAAAGAGAAATTATACAAAATATCAGTCTGTTTTGGTCACCATCCTTCTTGTACGGACGGCAACCGTTTGCTCAAAATGGGAATAGGGAAGATAAATAGGTAATGGTCCATAAGTTACGAACATGTTCTCATCCCTAGCTTTTGAAATCGTAGATTGATAATCCATTTATCTAATATATATATATAATGTGTGGTAATTATGAACCCAATGAGAAAGAGGATGATGTTTATACTAGAAAACCCGAGTTTAAGCAACTTTGTCTGCAATGTATGTATACTTTTCAAAGGGTTTATGTAAAGTATGAGCACATGCTACTTGTTTTCAGCTAGACTTGCCCTATACTCTCTTGTCCCACCCACCCCACATGTACCATACACTAAATATTGTTTAATGTTTTCAACCAGCCTTGAGCCTAAAGAAGCATAGGCAGGATGATGGTCATGGTAATGATAACGAAAACAATCGGATATTGAGCTGTAAATAGAAGAAAAAGCAAGATTTTCTGATCTCTTTTTCCTCAAATATTCCATGCACTTTGCTGTCCTTTTTCTAAAGGATACAAGTGTAGCCAAATATAATATATTATAAGGTTGAAACTTGGGGCTAACCCTACCTCATAAACTGGAGGAAAAGGTGAAAGAATATAATGTAAGGAATAATTGGTGGAAAGTATCGAAAAAGAGAGGATGATTCTCTCATCAAATATTCATTTAACATACAAAAACAAAACAAAAGTTGATTTGTATGCGTCTTGGTTCGCTGCTTTGTCTGCAAAGTGACAGTTGTGTAGGTCCAACGTATTCATCGCCCACTGCATTGCACCTTAAAAAGCAAGTTTTGAACTAATAATTAGTTGGTCTAATGGGATGAGATGATATGTCTTTTAAGTAAGGTCAATGTTTAAATCATGACGTTGTGAACGGAGAAAACTGAGTTAGGAAGGTCGTCCCCATAATGAACTTTTGCAAAACTCGATCTTAATTAATCGATCAATGAGTTGGATATGTGAAGATAGCTGAAAGATGAACAGAAAGTATGAAGAAGAAGATAAGAAAGGAAGGAGATGAACCAGAGAGAGTGTTTGGATGAAAAGAGAGTCGGTACTCTCGTCAGTTTTTTTTATTAATATCCAAAAGTTGCAATACCTTAAAATAAAGGCCAGCTTATTTATACAAGAGATTTGACTATTGAGTTAGTTAAAGATAACGGTTTCCTAACAAAAAAACCTAAACCGTCTTCCCACTTACTCTAACAGCCAAGCAATAGAAAAGATAGAAACTCAAAACGTATTAACCTACTACATACAACAACATTCACCCTCAACATTCACCCTACTTTATTTCTTACTTTGATGCTTTGCCGAAACTTGATGACCACCACTTCAAAACTCAAACTTAAACTTGTAGTCATTCCGCATCCATGGAAATCACAGACAGCTTTGCTCGATGCTTGTGAAACATTGATGCTGACAAGGGCTTGGTCATGATATCAACCACTTGTTCATAAGAAGGTACTTCATTTACTTGTAATTTCCCTACAACAACTTTTTCTCTTACAAAGTACAAATCAAGCTCTACATGTTTGAACTTGGAATGCATCACTGGCGTAGCTGACAACGCCACATCACTGGAATTATCACACCAAACAACAAGCTTACCATCAGGTTGTAAATGCAACTCACTAAGCAAAGCTTCAAGCCAAGTAATTTATGTTGTTGCACACGCCACACTCCTATATTCAGCTTCAGCTGTGGAACGAGACACAACCTGTTGCTTTCTAGAACACCAAGAAATAGGATTGCCTACAAAAAATATACAATAACCTGTTGTAGATTGACGATCATCAGCATCAGACCCTCAATCTGCATCATCAAATCCTACAATAGACATCTGAGAACTGGCTTCAAAACATAAGCCAAATTTATGGTTCCTTGAAGATAGAGTAGTGTTGCGCGTAATAAGTGCTACGCAATTGTTCAAGTATGCACGTTGCAAGTTATAGTATAAAAGATATCGTCTCCACAGGGATTGGTGCCACTTCAAGAATCTAGTCTCTTGCACTGTAAAAAGTAAAAACACAAATAAAGGATTATAGGAGTTTAACTAATAACTAAACTAGAAAGCAATAAAGTAAAAGAAAATATGAGATCAAATGAGAGAGAGATAGGCCAGGTTATCGTGAGTTGAGGTGTGATAGCCGATTGGATCGTCTTGGTAAAAGAGTGCACGGGCAACTCAGTTGTCGTGGCAACTTGCACAACGAGGTTGCCTTGGCAACTAATCGATGGTTGCCTGGGCGACTAGTTGGGAAACTACTTGGGCGTCTGGGCAGCAACCTTCAAGGTTCGGCAGAGCGCTCTTCAATGGTTTCTTCTTATCCCTAAGTCGAAACTCTAGCTACTTGTGCATGCCTTGATAATACATCCCTGCGTGAATCAAGGGTGAACAACAACCAATCTTGCGCTCCTCTTAGCCGTTGAAATCCTTAACTTATTCCTAAGCCGGATTAATATTCACCATCAATAGATTGAATAAAGATCATATGCATTCATTTCTTGAATATAACTCTCCCGATATTAGATAAATAGATGAAGTTACGAGATCCTCTCCCAATTCACTCGCAAACAAGAATAAGAACCAAGAATGAATAAACCTTGAATAGAAAAGTGCAAACTCTTATTACCTAAACAAAAACTAATAGTTTCTCACAACCACAAAACATAATAACCATAGCCAAATAGATTTAGTTCATGGCTAGGTTCCAAAGAAACACAAGATAAATAATCCCTAGCATGAACCCAATCGAACAAGAAAGAAAAGGATGAAGAATGAGGCTTGTCGAAATCCTCCTTGCCCTAGATGCTTGTGAAAATTCTCTCCTCTTGCCTTCCTTGGAGTTGTCGAAATTCCCCTCTTTTGCTCTCCTTAGATTGTCGAAATCTCCCTCTTATTTATAGGGCTAGGTCAAAGTCCTTCTTTGAGGAGGAAGTTAAGTTGGAATTAAATTATCTTTAAAGAATATAATTCTTTATTATAATTATATTCCTACTAGAACTTCTCCTATCTTCTTGGAATTTAATTCTTCTTTAATCTCTTTATGGAAATCAAATTTCTTTGGGATTGGGCTTTGCTCCACGTCATCTTGGGCTTGTCCAGTCATCAATTTCGACTACCATATCACCTTTGCTCTTGTCGACAATTGCCATGGCAACTGGCTCGGCGTCTCCTTCATGCATTGCCCTGGCAACAAGTTCGGCATCTCCTTCATGTATTGCCCTGGCAACTAGCTCTAGCCTTGCTTTGGAAAATAATCCTGCACATACACACAAAACACACCAAAGCAGCATCTTTTCCCACAAAAACTACCAAGTTACGTAATCAAGCTCAACGTTGGAAGGAAACATGGATTAATGCATGAATGGCTAATTATGCAACTAATATGAGCCTAAGTCTAACAATAATATGAGTAAAAAGGGTATGAAAAATAGTACTTTTGAACATTTATCACACCCCCAAACTCGAACTATTGCTTGTCCTCAAGCAATGCAAACTAATAATTACCTGCCAAGACTTCAATTTTCACAAACTTAGCTTTGAACTTGATTTCAATTCTCTGAACCGGGGCACAAAGTATGATTGGCTTTTCATTTTTCGGAAAACTTAGGAGTTACTCAGAATCAAACTATAATGCTTGTGAGTGTGTGCGGAGTTGTGTGCAAGTTTGATTTTTCGGATTCTATGCAAACCATAGGTTTTCAAATTACTTCATTGGGTTCTTTTTAACATGTTTTAACTAGAGCCAGTTTTGGGCACCTCTAGTGTTTTTTTTTAGTTTTCTTAAGTTAATTTATTTGACTAGAGCCAGTTTTGGGCACCTCTAGCGATCAATTTTTTTAGCATATACTAGAGCCAGTTTCGGGCACCTCTGGTGATCAATTTTTAGCACATGCTAGAGCCAGTTTCTGGCACCTCTAGCATTCATCCAATTTTTATTCTAATCCCCCAATTTGTTAATTATCAACCTAAGTTTACTAGAATTCCTTAAATCAATCAAACCACAACAGTGTTTCATTAAAATTAGCATCATAGTAAAATTCTAAGTTTTTCCATGGTTAACCTATAATAAAAATTTTATCAATTAAGTGCATTGGCAAAGTCATCATCGGATATTCATCAAATCTAAGCAATTCTTGTTCCAATTAAATGCATGGCAAGCAATTTATGTATCCTAAATGTAATACTTAAGATGAATGTAACTAAACATGGTAACTACTAATAACAATCCCCCCTCAAACTCGAGTGAGGCATTGTCCTCAGTGCATGCATTAAAGAAAAATAAAACTAACGAAAAATAAAATGCATACGAGGACTTACTCCGAGAGATCGTCATCGTAGATGATTAGTTTCCTTTTGGTTGATGTCTTGATTCTCTTGCTTGAACGCGATGGTTGTTTTCTTGTTGCTGGTGGTGGAATCGATCCTTGTACGGGGTTGTCCTCATCGTCCTCTTCATCAATGTCATTGGCTTTTCGCTTGGAGGATTCAATTGGTGCGGTCTTTGTTGGTGCAATGGAGGACTCGTCTGAATCTGAAAAATCAGAAAATGATTCCGTAGGAGTTGATTCGGGCATAGGTGCTTTACCTTTGGCTTTTGCAGTGGTTGTCGGGATGTCTTTAGCTTTGGTTGTCGTGGTATCTTCAGGGTTGGTTGCTGTGGCATCAGCTTGTGCAGGCACGATGTAGGTTGCTGCGGCATCATCTGTTGCAGTTACCGTGGCGACTGCTTCATTGGTTGTCGGGGCAAGGATCTCGACAGTAAATTTCCTTAGCATAGTGGTTGTGAGTCTTGTTGTGGAAAAGAAAACAAAGAAAACCTAGAAACTAAAGATAATGAAGAAAAATAAAATATCTTCTAAAAATAAAAATGAAAATAACAAGAAAAAAAAATATTGAAAGGAGAGCATGCTCTTGTATCTCCTAAAATGACCATTTCTTTGTTACATTCCACATGAGCACCATTGTAGTGCTTCAATCTTTGTCCATTAACTTTGAATTCATGGTTGTCAGAGATGGACTTGATTATCACAACACCATGGGAGAATGGTTTGACGACTTTGAATTGTCCCGACCATTTTGATTTCAGCTTTCCCAGGAAAAGTTTTAGCCGAGAATTGAATAAGAGAACTAGTTGCCCTGGCATGAATTGTCGCGGTAATAGTTTCTTGTCATGCCATCACTTTGTTTTCTCCTTGTAGATTCTTGCATTGTTATAGGCGAGTGCATGGAATTCTTCTATCTCATTGAGGTCCAACAAACACTTTTGTCCGGCACTTTCCCAATCCATATTCACGGTCTTGATTGCCCAATATGCCTTGTGTTCGATTTCCACCGGTAGATGGCATGTTTTACCGTAGACAAGTCAGAAGGGGGACATACCTAAGGGTGTTTTGAATGCAGTGCGATATGCCCAAAGCGTGTCATCTAGTCTTAATGACCAATCCTTCCTAGAGGGATTTACAACTTTCTCGAGTATACCCTACAATTCCCGGTTGGAAATTTCTGCTTGCCCGTTGGTTTGTGGGTGATATGCCGTGGCGATCTTGTGCGATATGTCGAAGCATTGCAACATCTTGGCAATTAGTCTGTTGTCAAAATGTTTACCTTCGTCACTGATAATTGCTCTCGGCATCCCAAACCGTGTAAATATGTTTTTCTGCAAGAATCGTTGCACGGTCTTGGAATCGTTGTTGGGAACTGTAGCTGCCTCAACCCATTTAGACACGTAGTCGACGGCAAGTAGAATGTAGAGGTTACCGAATGAAGATGAGAAAGGTCCCATAAAATCAATCCCCCATACATCGAATAATTCCACCTCGATGATGTTCTAGAGCGGCATCTCATGTCGTCTAGAGATATTGCCCGTCCTCTGGCAACGATCACATTGCTTGTAAAAGTCTTGGGCATCTTTGTACAATGTTGGCCAATACAAACCGGATTGCAAAACTTTGGCTGCGGTACGAGCTTCTCCAAAATGTCATCCATAGGGTGAAGAATGGCATTGCCGGAGTACATTATGTTGCTCTTCTTCAGGGACACATCGGCGTATAACCTGATCTGCACATTGTTTAAACAAAAGAGGCTCGTCCCAAAAGTAATGCTTAGCATCATGGCGGAACCGCTTCTTCCCTTGGTGAGTAATGCCATAAGGTAAAATACCACAAACAAGGAAATTAACTAAATCTGCGTACCAGGGTATTACCGAGGTGTGCGCGTCAAGGGCTGCTGCAGCGTCGAGAGTTACCGAGGTGTGCGCGTCCATGGTTGTCGATGCGTTGAGGGTTGCCAAGGCATGCACGTTCATGGTTGCCGAGGTAACTAAAATTTGTTCATCTAAGAATGCATCGCATATCTCTAGATCCTCGTCCTCCTCCCTGTTGCGTTCTAAACGTGATAAATGATCGGCCACTTGATTTTCTATTCCTTTCCTGTCCTTAATTTCAATATCAAATTCTTGTAAAAGTAATATCCAAGGAATCAAACGAGGTTTAGCATCCTTTTTAGCAAATAGGTATTTGATTGTCGAATGGTCCATATGAACAATTACCTTTGTACCAATCAAATAGGATCGGAACTTGTCAAATGCGAAAACTACGGCTAGTAACTCTTTCTCCGTTGTTGTGTAATTCACTTGAGCACTATTAAGAGTTTTACTAGCGTAGTATATCACATGGAAGGTCTTACCTGTGCGTTGGCGTAGGACTGCTCCTACTGCGAAATCACTTTCATCACACATGAGCTCAAAAGGTAGCGTCCAATCTGGTGGAACAACAATGGGTGCTGAGGCAAGCTTTTCCTTTAGGGTTTCGAATGCTTGGGTGCAAGAATCATCAAAATCGAAGACTTTATCCTGTTCAAGCAAATTGCACAAGGGTTTAGTGATTTTAGAAAAATTATGAATGAACCTCCTGTAAAAACCTGCATGTCCAATGAAGCTTCGAATTCCTTTAACCGAACTTGGTGGGGGTAATCTCTCGATAACGTCCACCTTGGATTTGTCTACTTCAATTCCCTTGGATGAAATCTTGTGGCCGAGCACTATTCCTTCATCTACCATAAAATGACATTTATTCCAATTGAGGACTAAATCAGTTTCTTCACATCTTGCCAACACCCTCTCTAAATTGCCGAGACAGTTGTCGAAGTCATTGCCAAAAATAGAAAAATCATCCATGAAGATCTCAAGGAAGTCTTCGACCATGTCTGAAAAGAGTGCCATCATGCATCTTTGGAAGGTTACCGGGGCGTTACACAATCCGAACGGCATCCTTCGAAAGGCATAAGTACCGTATGGGCATGTGAAGGTTGTCTTTTCTTGATCTTCTGGTGCTATGGCAATTTGATTGTAACCTAAATAACCATCAAGAAAACAATAAAAGGGTTTACTTGCAAGACGGTCAAGCATTTGATCAATAAAGGGTAATGGGAAGTGATCTTTCCTAGTGGCTTTGTTTAGCTTTCGATAATCCATACAAACCCTCCAACCGGTCACAGTCCTGGTTGGAATGAGTTCATTGTTTTCATTACTTACCACCGTTATACCTCCCTTTTTCGCTACGAATTGTACCAGACTTACCCATGTACTATCAGAGATAGGGTATATAATGTCGGCGTCAAGCCACTTGATGATTTCTTTCATTACAACCCCTTTCATGGCATGATTTAGTCTTCTCTGGGCCTCAATTGAAGGTTTGTGATCATCTTTCAATAAAATCTTGTGCATGCACACTACCGGGCTAATTCTCTTCAAGTCGGCAATTGTCCACCCTATTGCCTTTTTGTCTAGCTTCAACATCTTGATCAGCTTCTTTTCCTGCTCAGGCTGTAACTTAGAAGAAATAATTACAGGCAATGTATTATCGGTTCCTAAGTATGCATATTTTAGTTGCTCTGGCAATTGTTTCTACTCAAGAATCGGTGGTTGTTCAATAGAGGGTTTTTCGAGCTTACCTTCCTTACCTGAGTAATCCAGTGGTTCAAAGTATGTACCTGGTCGATTGACTAGCCAATTTGCCTCTTCTTGTTGTTCCTCATCGACCGGTTCTTCATACTCCTCAGGTTCCTCTTGATCGGCGATGTAGTTTTCGAGGTAACTAAATTCCTCGTCGAAGTTAAACTCTGCCGTGGCATGAAGAAGTTGGCATTCTTCTGGATCATCGGCATGCCTTAGTGTTTGGAACACATTTAGTTTAACTTGCTGGTCATTCACCCTCATTGTGAGTTCTCCCTTTTCAACATCGATCAAGGTTCTCCCTGTTGCTAGGAATGGTCTCTCGAGAATGATGGGTGCATGCTCATCTGCTTCACAATCCAAAACAATAAAGTCAGCAGGAAAAAATAAATTTATCAACTTTTACCAGTATGTCCTCGATTTTTCCTCTGGATACACATAGGATCTGTCGGCTAGCTATAACATAACTGTTGTAGGTCTTGCCTTCCCGATTCCTAGTTTCTGGAAAATCGAATTAGGCATCAAGTTTATGCTAGCCCCAAGGTCGCATAATACTTCCCCGACATAGTGATTTCCAATAGAACAGGGTATTGTGAAACTTATGGGATCCTTCAACTTGGGTGGCATACGATTGTGCAACATTACCATGCATCCCTATGTTGCGGCAACTGTTTTAAACTCTCCTAGCCTTGTTCTCTTGGACACAATGTCTTTAATAAACTTGGCATAGTTTGGCATTTGTTCAATTGCTTCCACCAATGGCAAGTTGATGTGGACTTGCTTTAGGATATCAAGGAACTTCTTGAATTGATATTCTTGCTTTTGTCGCTTCAACCTTTGTGGGAATGGTGGTGGAAGTCGGATATCTTCGATCCTTTCATTAGTTTGAAACCTGATTGACGGCATTGCCAGGGCAACTAGAGTTGCCGAGGCGTTATCAACTGGGGTTGCCGATGCATGCTTATCGCAAGTTGTCGAGGCATCTTTATCATCGATTGCCGAGGCATGCTTATTGCCGATTGCCGCGGTAATTCCTGGTTCAGCATTTGAGGCTTTGCCGCTAGGTTCATCTTGATCTTTTTGTGGAGTTTTGTTTGATGAGCGGGTTTGAGCCTCTCTAAGTTGTTGGCCACTTCTAGTGGTGATTGCCTTACATTGGTCATGGCCAGTTCCTCTTGCGACTTCAGTATCGCTAGGTAAACCTCTTTGCGGTCTAGTATTCAGATTTTGAGCAAACTGTCCAACTTGATTTTCCAATGATTTGATTGCCGCCTCTTGGTTTTGCAATCTCATCTCGGTCCTGTTAATAAAAGCATCAGTTCTTTTTATGAAATTACTATTCTCAGCCATATAAGATTCAGTTTTCATCATAAAAGCATTTAGAGAATTCTCCAAAGAACTAGATGTTGTCGGTTGTTGCTGCGGCAACTGTTGCCGTGGCATATTCTGCTGGAATCCCGATGCTTGTGCATTCTGATTGTTCTAGTTTAGAGCGTTGTTGGGATTACTCCATGAAAAATTTGGGTGCTTCTTCCAAGCTGGATTGTATGTGTTATAGACATCACATTGTTGTTCCGATTGTAATTCCCCACATATAAGCTGGATTTCGGATTCTGCATACATTCATAAGAATTATGGTTATCACCACATAACTCACAAAAAGAATCCATTACCTTGACCTCATGTGTGTTGTTTGGTTTTTGCATGTTCTGGACCATCTTGGTTAAAGTGGCCAATTGTGCCGAAATTGAATCTGATGATCCTAGTTCATGTATTGTGACTTGGCGTCTAACTCCTCCTCTTCTAGTAGAGGGGAATTGATAATCATTCTTGGCCAGCTTGTTTAGAATTTGCATTACTTCCTCCGGTGACTTATCTAGGAGTATGCCGTTTGCCGAGGCATTTAGCATCATCCTTGTTGATGTATTCACGGTGTTGTAAAACATTGTTACTTGAGTCCACACCGGGAATCCGTGTAGGGGGCATTTGTGTAGAAGTTCTCTATATCGCTCCTAAGCCTCGTACATGGATTCATAATCTGCCTGCCGAAAAGAAGTAATATCGTTACGAAGCTTATCAGTCAAATTTGTAGGATTAAACCGAGCAAGGAAATCATGACAAAGATCGGTCCAAGATGCTATTGATCCGGCAGGAATGTTATTCAACCATGCTTTCGCCCTATCCCTCAGTGAATAGGGGAATAATCTTAATCGCAAGACATCGGGGGTGACTCCGTGTATTTTTAACGAGTTGCAAATCTTGAGGAAAGATTTCAGATGTTGACGTGCATCTTCAGTTGCTGAGCCGCCAAACTGACCAATTATGTTGATCATATTAAACATTACCGGTTTTAACTCAAAGTGGTCGACTTCAATTTCAGGTGCGACAACTCCTGGATTAAGTCCATCAAGATCTTCTTCAAGATAGTCTCGAATAGTTCTGTTTCGTGCAAGAATCACTCCTCCTCCTGCAAGAACATCTTGATTCATATTGCCGTCTTGATTAGCCATTGCTACTCTTATCCTTCGTCTAAGTCTTTGTAAGGTTCGTTCGATTTCTGGATCAAAGGGATATTCTGGTGTAGTCGGTCTCGCCCTGGTCATATACCAATGCAAAACCAAAGTTTGTTAGCCCTTTGAATCTTAAACAAGAAAAGTAAAAAGAAAGTGCAAGAAAATAAAAACAAAGTCGATATTGCCAATCCCCAGCAATGGCGCCAAAAACTTGTTGCGCGTAATAAGTGCTACGCAATTATGCAAGTATACACGTTGCAAGTTATAGTATAAAAGATATCGTCTCCACAGGGATTGGTGCCACTTCAAGAATCTAGTCTCTTGCACTGTAAAAGTAAAAACACAAATAAAGGATTATAGGAGTTTAACTAATAACTAAACTAGAAAGCAATAAAGTAAAAGAAAATATGAGATCGAATGAGAGAGAGATAGGCCAGGTTATTGTGAGTTGAGGTGTGATAGCCGATTGGATCGTCTTGGTAAAAGAGTGCACGGGCAACTCAGTTGTCGTGGCAACTTGCACAACGGGGTTGCCTTGGCAACTAATCGATGGTTGCCTGGGCGACTAGTTGGGCAACTACTTGGGCGTCTGGGCAGCAACCTTCAAGGTTCGGCAGAGCGTTCTTCAATGGTTTCTTCTTATCCCTAAGTCGAAACTCTAGCTACTTGTGCATGCCTTGATAATACATCCCTGCGTGAATCAAGGGTGAACAACAACCAATCTTGTGCTCCTCTTAGCCGTTGAAATCCTTAACTTATTCCTAAGCCGGATTAATCTTCACCATCAATAGATTGAATAAAGATCATATTCATTCATTTCTTGAATCTAACTCTCCCGATATTAGATAAATAGATGAAGTTACGAGATCCTCTCCTAATTCACTCGCAAACAAGAATAAGAACCAAGAATGAATAAACCTTGAATAGAAAAGTGCAAACTCTTATTACCTAAACAAAAACCAATAGTTTCTCACAACCACAAAGCACAATAACCATAGCCAAATAGATTTAGTTCATGGCTAGGTTCCAAAGAAACACAAGATAAATAATCCCTAGCATGAACCCAATCGAACAAGAAAGAAAATGATGAAGAATGAGGCTTGTCGAAATCCTCCTTGCCCTAGATGCTTGTCGAAAATTCTCTCATCTTGCCCTCCTTGGAGTTGTCAAAATTCCCCTCTCTTGCTCTCCTTGGATTGTCGAAATCTCCCTCTTATTTATAGGGCTAGGTCAAAGTCCTTCTTTGAAGAGGAAGTTAAGTTTGAATTAAATTATCTTTAAAGAATATAATTCTTTATTATAATTATATTCCTACTAGAACTTCTCCTATCTTCTTGGAATTTAATTCTTCTTTAATCTCTTCATGGAAATCAAATTCCTTTGGGATTGGGCTTTGCTCCACGTCATCTTGGGCTTGTCCAGTCATCAATTTCGACTACCATATCACCTTTGCTCTTGTCGACAATTGCCATGGCAACTGGCTCGGCGTCTCCTTCATGCATTGCCCTGGCAACTAGTTCGGCATCTCCTTCATGTATTGCCCTGGCAACTAGCTCTAGCCTTGCTTTGGCAAATGATCCTGCACATACACACCAAAGCAGCATCTTTTCCCACAAAAACTACCAAGTTATGTAATCAAGCTCAACGTTGGAAGGAAACATGGATTAATGCATGAATGGCTAATTATGCAACTAATATAAGCCTAAGTCTAACAATAATATGAGTAAAAAGGGTAAGAAAAATAGTACTTTTGAACACTTATCACGTAGAATCCTCTTAACTGCTTGAAAATGACTGTCTAGAGGTGCTTGCATGAATTGACAAACACGATTAACAGCAAATGCTAAACCTCGTTTGATTCGTTGGATATTACTTTTACAAGAATTTGATATTGAAATTAAGGACATGAAAGGAACAGCAAATGTTAAACCTCGTTCTAAATGTGATAAGTGGTCGGCCACTTGATTTTCTGTTCCTTTCCTGTTCTTAATTGACAAACACTTATCACGGTTTCCTTATAGAAAACCTAAACCGTCTTCCCACTTACTCTAACAGCCAAGCAATAGAAAAGATAGAAACTCAAAACGTATTAACCTACTACATACAACAACATTCACCCTACTTTACTACATACAACAATAGGATATAGATAGTTAAGAAAATAAGTTTTGAGGTTTCAAAGACAATGGAAATTGGACACATACAAAGATAACTTTCTTTCGGGGCAATTTCCATTCACTTTTCAGTGTCACATATATATATATATATATATATATATATATATATAAAAGGAAGATGGAATGAAAGGGTAGGCAAGGGGAGAGTGTAAACAAGAAAAAGAAACCGACAAGGAGCCAAAATTGCGGTATATAGGCCATAATGGAAATTGCCCTAATCCTTTGCCTTAATCATTATTGTTGGGTGAGACGTGTTTATTATGGCAAATGGTTGTTTAATTTTTCTTATCCAATAACCAACATTTATTTAAAAACAAGGGAATCGAGTTCTTTAATTTCATCAAATCGAAATTGGAATAATAAGAGAGAATCCCAAATCTAGCAACAAAGAAAAAATTATTAAATAAAGCAATATTAAACGTGAAACGATGGAGCCACCAAATAGATAGCTATGAATTATATTTGATAGATTCGATTTAATGAAATATTTTTTTCTCGGTCCACATTATCATTACATTAGATTGGCATACTAATTACGTTCATGCTTTGGATTCTTTCTTTTATTCGAATGGCCACCAACCAAAGAAAAATGAAAATAGCAATATATATTTTAAATAAATAAAACATATAGATGCATTAATTGCACGTGTTGGCTGCTGGCAGCTGGCAGCTGCAGAACTAACAAAAATTACAGTTAACTGAATGGTGCAAGCCAGCAGCAAGAAGAAGAATCCCCCTAAATACTCCTTTCCAACTCATTGGTGGGCCATTTCGTGCACCAAACATTGCAGCAATTCCAAATGATTTTGGCTTACTTCAATTAGAGTACGTTGATTGAACAGTGTGTTGGTCAAGGCCAAGTTTGATTAAAAAAATGATGCATTTTAAATTTACTCATTAACTTTAAAATTAATTATATAATTTGATGTGTGAACTTTGGTACGGTGTAATATATTCACATAATTTTTTGTTGTTCTCCCGGTTTCAAAATTTTGTCATGATTAATCTGAATCGACTCGTGTCGCACACTTAATTTTAGTGAATGAGTCTCTAAGAGGAGATTTTCTGCATACACAAAGCCTCGAACTCGAGACCTGATTAAGGATATCAAGTTGTTTACTACTTGGACTGTTGGTATAAATTCACATAATTTTTTGTTTTTATTTAATTGCATATATTAAAAATATATGATTTTTTATGTTGAATAAATATTATTTTTTTAACATAGTTGAATAAATATTATTGATCGAGTATGCAAAATATAAGTGTATAATGGTGTTGTATTGATAATTAGATCTATTCAAGACTACCTGTCCAAGCCTAAATTCCACCCAAAAATTGGGAGGGTTTGAGCAGAAATATTAGGTACGAAAAATGAGTTTGGAAATAAAATTAGGACGATTTAAAATGTGGGCTCGGACTTAATGTTATATTATTATTTTTTGAATAGTCTAATATTATATTATTTTATATTATATAAAATTATATTTATAATATATAATATTATAAATATACATGAAAAACATGTTAGAGTTGTCCGCATATAAAATAAAAGAGTAAAAAAAATAAACTTAATGAAAAAGAAATTGGTTCTATTTAGTAAACAGTTTTTTGAGCCAAAATTAGAGGTTTAAACGATTTTTAGAGGTTTGACCAATCAAATTCATTATTTTTTGAACATAAAATCCATTAATTTAAATGTTATCAAATATATGATTGTAATAGCGGATTTATGTGAAACTTCTCAATTTAAAACAACTCATAAAAGGAGTTTTTTTGAGATAGATGTTTGAATAAGAGAATTGTAAAGACTCTTTTGTCATCGACAATGAAAAAATATCTAAATAACATAAATTTAAATAATTAAAAAAATAAAAAAATTACTATATAAATAAAAATATAATATATAAATTAATATATACATCTAAATTTAATAAATAATAAAATTATATTCAAAATATAATTTCATAAATAAGAAATTAATGCATACATATAAATCTAATAATTATTAGAATTATATTAAAAATAATTTAACAAATAAAAAATTAATATATACATCCTTCATATATGCTTAGTAATGATATTAAAAAATAATTTTCTTAATCTAATTAATATTAATATATAAAAAATTAATAACTAATAAATTATCCAAACAATAATTAAATATAATCATATCCTTACATGTCATTTTACTTGTTTAAATAATCAAATAATCAAACAATCATCAGTTAATTTTACCAAACACTTTTATACACTTGGTTAATGTAATCCACCAGCCAAATCAACTAATGCTATAATCTATCAGCTAATATAATTCGCTAACTGCTATCAGCTATCCGCTAATTGTTAAACAAAACTATTATATAAAAAAATTAATATTAAACTATAAATAAAATAAAAAAATTGTTAATATAAAATAATGACGTATATAATTATAAAAAAATAAAATTCACATACAATTTAAATATTTATTAAAAAAAGAAATTGAAATACCCATAAATATAAATTCTTGTCACAACATTCTCAAACCACCAAGTATTCCTCCAGCATTTGTGCCTACAAAACTGACACATAAATAAATGGGTTAGTTATGTTGTGTGCACATCTATGTAGAAAAATGATTAGCGTATAATTTATATTCTTTGTTGGAAGAGGAGAGCCCTTATTCACACACATGAAACCAATAAAATCCAAGGCAAAAAAGGGTCCAAAATCTAAGGCCAACCCTAATTTATTAATGATCATAACATGACAACAACAATGCTTGTAATAAGATGTCATTAATATTTAATGCAGCCCCATATCTAGATTTAAACCAATGAGATGTGAAACAACATATTATATAATACATGAAAGCCAAAGAGAGTTTGGCCATGCCTAACCACTTTTATATATTATAGTTAGCTACTTACAAGTTGATGGTTTCTTATTTGTATCTTTTTCCGACTTGAATTTTTAATATCTCAATAATGGAGAATAGAGACTAATCAAATATAATAAATTTGGATTAAGTAATTGACATATGATCATAATTTGGTTAATCAACTGTTTGGAGGTTTTGGACGGTCTGATTTAAAACGATCTAAATTAGAAATTGATTTTTCAATTGAAATGATTTGAAAATCGTAAAACTCAAATTAATTGACCCAATCTTGATTGACACGGACCTAATTACAACGAGTATGAACATATTGAGACGTGTGATCCATGGTTAGGTCTAATCCCATTTTTGGGGTGACTTTTTATAGTTTGGTGAATGAACTTTGGCATGCATGTATATCGAATATAAGGTATTTGTAATTTTGGAGCTTTAACCATTTCCATTCACTCATATAAAATAAGAGACACGATTGAACAATAGAAATGAAAATTTGGGCATTATTTAAGGTGGTTTTGTTTGTGGATTTATTTAGGCCCGTTCAACAATATTTTTTCAAGAGTGTTGGAACGTTAAACGATGAAATAATGCTGAATATGTATGGGATGTGCGCTAAAAGAGCGTTAACCCCTGATTTCTTATCTGATTTGACATCTAAACGGACGTTTCGCAACAATTAAAAAATTGAACTTCTGAGCAATCGCCGGTTTACTCTCAACGTATGTTTGAAAATCTATGCTCAACGGAACCTTAATTGGTTTACCTTGGAAGGGTTAAAATTGTGTGGGCGATTTTGAACGAAGAGAGTATCATTTTTGAGTATACAAGAAAGGATGGGGGAGCAACATCGAGATGCGTGGCACAACTACAGTCTCCTCTTTTAAGGAAAATAAAATATGGAATTGAGACTGCTGCCCACTTGATAAAATGGACTTGACAACAACCCTTTTTGTCCTCCACATTTTATGTCCATTTACATTTATAGAATCTTCTCTCATAAATCAATGAAAACCTTGATTCCTCGTGATCAAATCTTCATCAAAGATTTTGATTTTTTTAACCCTTTTCCACTTTTTATTCAAATTTCATTATGATACGAATAGGTATTTGAGTTCGAGCAGTGATACAAATAAGTGTACAAGTTTAGTAAAAAAATAGTCATAAGTACTAATGCTAACAACTAAATTCATTATTTAATTAGCTAGCTGGTTTAAATTCAATTGATTTTGGGACTGTTTCTTTTAATAAAATCTGCATGACTCAGCAAAAAATAATTTTAAAAAATAATTTGATGTTCAAAACGTCTAATACGTTGAATGTCATGCAACTTGTCCACATGAAAATCTTTCTGTTTGGGGTGTGTCGCTTGTGGCATGAAAAACACAAAAAGAATACAGTTAGGTTTGAGGCAAGGATACGAGACATGGGTCATGCCACCTGCTTGCCTTGGTCTTCAGGACATGAACCACTGTAAAACATCATTTCATGCGAAGTGGAAAATAATAAACTAATTTTCTTCTCATCATCCATGACAGTGTCATGGATTTTGATTGCGCCAAAGTGTGAAAACATATAAAAAGAAATTACAAATGCCGTAAGCTTGTTCAAAAATTCGTTTTGTTTCCTTTGTAATTAGATTCGGTCTAGTCTAATTGTATTATAAAAAACCCACGCATTCAAACATGTATAAAAAAAATGAAAAACTCAACAATTCAAACTCACTCAAAAAACAACTAAACCAAAAATGACCGAAACTAAAAACCTTAACGGTGAGCTCTAATGACTCAAAATTCGAAAATTTTAAAATATTAATTTGACCTAATCTAAAACCAAAACTTTAAAACATTTGATATGAGGTATTATTTCAAAACCAACCAATATCTAGAGACTAGAAATAATATATAATAAGTTGCCAACTCATTTAAAACATTGATTTGACCTAACAACAAGATTGGTTGAAATCCAAAACGTTGGACGCCCAATTCGCAAGGGTAGGTAAGTTTAAGACACGTGCGACTAAAATAAGATAATTTTATATAAATTTTTAATCACGTAGTAAAAAATTGTATGGTTATATAAATACTTATAATTTACTTAAATTTTTATTTAAATAATAAGAAATTTAGTTATAATATAAGAATTTATATTGGTCGTATTTTAATTTTATTTTAAGCTATTTTTTTAAACTTTCCCGATTGACAATCATAACGAATCATCCAAGAAAATAACCCTTCATTTCGACTTTCGAGTTCAACAGTTCACACTCATCACTAGATTATAAAAAAACATGACAGCAATCAAAGTAAACACGTTCAACGACTTGATCGCATTTAGTTTGCTTTCATGGACATCGTAATCCCCACATGTTTCCCCCTTACAAAAGAAACGCCCTAATCTCTTTTACTCCACCCCACATGGAACAAAAAAAAATGGGTAACTTTGCTCGTGGTTTTTAAGGCATACAATCCCTTCTCTCTTCCAAATCTTTTGATCAACTAACCCCATATTCTCTGCTGCACCTGCATACATACAACAGGCACCAACAACAACGTAGATTGCATGGGAATTTGTGCGTATCAATCTTTGTTTTCCATATTTGTGATGAGCTTAATTAATTAAACATCTAGGATTAATTAGTTTTGAGGTTTAGATGAATGTATTGAAGTTACAAGGATGTCTGCTTGTTTAAATCAAAGAATGGTCCATGCGAGTCAACTTCGGAATTAATTTTCCTCGAAAAGTACATTATTTACTTGTGGCCCGAATTAATTCCAATAATATGGATATTAATGATTAATAGTGACCTCTCAAGAACGAAAAAAATCATTTGGAAATCGGCAAATTCCCTAGAACATTATGATTACTAAATGCACTGCATTATTTGATTGAGTAGCCACCAAAGATGCAAATAATTGGTGGGTTTGGATCCTTGTAATTGGTAGGGCATTTAGATTATGACAGAATATCGAAGAATGGGTTTCCCAAAATCTTATTTGATGAAGAGTCGATGCATGATAATTGAACTCATTAGTAAGTTTCTGCCTGTTAATTGTATATGTCGGCTTAGTTTGGAATCATGTAAGTTAAATCGGATTAATTTGAGTTTTAAATTTTTATTATCTAAATTTTGAATAAGATTGTTTGAGTAACTTGTTAAAATTATTTTAAGTTTGGGTCCGAAGAGAAGGAATGTAAGGAATAAAAATCTTTTACTTTTTTGTGTTTATTTATATGTCTAATATTAAAATATTAAATTTTAATTTTAAACCCTAAAAGTATGTTCTACTTTTAATTCTCTAAACTCTAAATCTTAAATTTTAAACTTAAATTATAATCTTAAACTCTAAATCTTACTTCCTCTGTCTCATAAAATTTATACCTTTTTATTTTAAAATTATCTCATTTGAATGGGTCTTATTGGAAAAACTCAATAATTTTTACTAAATATATTTTGTTTTTACTTCTTTTTAATTTTTTAACAAAATAAATTTAACTTTTTTAAAAATAAATTATTATTTTAATTATTTACAACGCATATTTTACAATTTTTTTAAATTATATAAAAAATTAACAAAGAATAAATTTTTAAGGACGGCAGAAATATTTTTTTAAAGTGAAAACATACTTGGAGGTAAACCATTTTCATCATTAGGGAAGAGGTAACTAGGGGAAGCTGGACAGCAGCACTCACGGGAACCATCCGCAGCCAGGGACCCCACGTAGATCCTCCGTATCCAAACTGGACCCCACATCCATTCCCTTCCTTTCCAAAGGGCCGTAACTGGAAGGGTGGTTTCAGCCACCCCCCTCTCTCTCTATATATATCCCCACACGCGTCTCCCCATTCCTCGCACGTGAGACGCCACGTGTCTTTACAAATGGGCATAAGCTTCATAACCTCACGCCACCCTTTTGACCTATAAATTTCGAACCTGTATCTCATATCCTAGACACCAAAAAGAGCGACATCATCATCAACAACAAAAGCCAACCCTTTTTCTTTTTCTTTCTAATTCCTTGTTTCAGTTTCGACCCACCATTTCTATCTCACCACCAACGTGAAAAAGAAAAAAAAAGTAGTAGGAGAATCTGTGCATGTTGGATTGATACTTGAAACTAAATCTTTAAAGTGTTATTCACAGCTTACGTTAACGCTGCCACCAAAGATTTTGTTCCTTTTCCCATTGCTTTCCTCCCATATTCCCTCCCTTTTTAATTACCACCTTTCTTTCTCCTCTCCACTTTCTCTATATATTCAAACCAAGAAAAAACATTTCTTGGGCCGGAAAAGAACAAGCATTGGTCTCTTCTATGGCAACTAAGCTTCTTTTAACCTTTGCTATCTGTAGATTGATTGTCACCGTCGGATTGACCCTCGAACCCACGGAGCTTCTCCACCTGGGTGTCGACGGTCAACTAAGCCTTGATCCCTCTGACGTTGAATCCGCTTCTAGAGACTTCGGGTTGATGACCCGAGCCCAGCCACTGGCGGTCCTGCATCCATCTTCCGCTCTGGATGTGGCTCGGCTCGTCAAAGCAGCCTACGGGTCAAACCACGGATTCACGGTGTCGGCTAGGGGGCACGGGCATTCGATAAACGGGCAGGCTCAGACCCCAAACGGGGTTGTGGTTCAGATGAGTGGGAATGGGGTTGGAATTCGGCCGAGGGTTCGGGCCGGAGACATGTACGTGGACGTGTGGGGTGGGGAGCTTTGGATAGATGTATTGAGGAGTACCTTGGAGTATGGATTGGCACCAAAATCATGGACCGATTACTTGTACCTTTCCGTTGGTGGGACTTTATCAAATGCTGGAATTAGCGGCCAAGCTTTTAACCATGGTCCACAAATTAGCAATGTCCACGAGATTGACGTTGTTACAGGTTCATTTCTTTGTTAACTTTGCATGCTCTCTTTGACCCTTAGTTTTTGTTAAAAAATACTAGTTGATTTTATTTTCAAGCATTATGGTCTTTATAGGTCAAAATATTATCCGTTAACGTATTTTTCAAAGTCTTTCTCTCGCGGGTTTTGTATTACTTGAGGACTTACAATTTGTGTTTTGGTCATCAAATACTGTATTTGACTGGTATATATATTTGTGGTAAACAGGAAAAGGTGAGCTCATGACATGCTCCGAAGAACAAAACTCAGAGCTGTTTCATGCTGTTCTTGGAGGTTTAGGACAGTTTGGAATCATCACACGAGCTAGAATCTCTCTTGAGCCAGCTCCGCAAAGGGTATATTATATATGTCACAGTCTAAGGATTTGTTTTTTTTTTTCTATGTGTTTGGAGGGCTAAATTAACTTTTTCACCAAAGAAATTTCAAAAGCAACAAAAAAACACTTAAAAATTTAGTGTTCAAACCTTAGTTTGCCTACAGCAACAAAAAAAAAGAAACCTAATTAAGTCTCTTTATATGAAGTTTCACCGCTTTAAAAATGGGGTTTTGGGTTAAACCTAAATGGGACACTAAACTTTTACAATTTCCTATGGGATGAGGTGAGACAAAAGTAAAAGAAGGAAAAAAACAAACATGCTTTGTAGCTTTCCAGACACATGGTATTGCAGCCAAAACAAAAAAGTAGATCATGTTTCATAATTGAACTTCGGTTTTTTAATGGCAACTGTAGGTGAGGTGGATAAGGGTACTGTACTCCAATTTTTCAGCATTTACAAGGGACCAAGAATATCTGATATCATTGAATGGAAGCCAAAAATTCGACTACGTTGAAGGTTTCGTCATTGTAGACGAAGGCCTCATCAACAATTGGAGGTCTTCGTTCTTTTCCCCTCGGAACCCTGTCAAAATCTCCTCCCTTGGATCTAACAATGGCGGCGTTTTGTATTGCTTGGAAGTCACCAGGAATTACCACGAATCCACTGCTGCTTCTGTTGATCAGGTATACACTAACACCACCTTTCGCCATAATTTTATTAATCAAGCAGACTTCAAGGAAAATCTATTGTGAAAACACCAATTTGATTTGATTTCAGACAAGAATGGTGACGAAGAAAGTGATACTCGATCTCAAAATTTATACAAGAGCAAGTCACTTGTTAAGAAAAATACACAATACTACGTTGATGCAGTATTGTAATTGTAATTGTAATTTAGAAAGAACAAAATCATGGTCCACTCACCAAATTATTCTCTATTCCCGGAGTTGATTAAAAGAATTTATTATAATCGAACTTATCGTTTGGTTCAGTAGCATATTTTATTTATTTATTTATTGTTTAAAAATGACACCAATTTGAATTTCTTTTTTTAAATGCAGGAGGTAGAGGCTTTGTTGAAGAAACTAAATTTTATACCGACCTCAGTGTTTACAACCGATTTGCCCTATGTGGATTTCTTGGATCGGGTTCACAAGTCCGAGTTGAAGCTCCGATCCAAGGGTTTGTGGGAGGTTCCACACCCATGGCTAAACCTTTTTGTCCCCAAATCGAAGATTGATGATTTCAACAGAGGGGTCTTCAAGGGCATTTTGGGGAATAAAAAGACCAGTGGGCCTATTCTCATCTACCCAATGAACAAAAACAAGTAAGCTTCTCACAATCCATTTACTGTCATTGACATGCATGAAACATGCAAATATATTTCACATCTCATGGCCCCATCATAAAACAAGTTGGTCTCACCCTTTAGTATTTCTAACATGATTTTTACATGCTCAACTTTTTGTATTAATACAAATTTAACTTCAATTAAATGATATGAATGTGATGAATGATGGGTGTGTAAGGGGGAAAAACAATATAGATTGTGTGATTTTTTTATACAATAATGTGGAAGGGGAAGGGGAAGGGGAAGGGGAAGGGGAAAAAAGATAGTCCTATCAGATGGTACCATGAGTAAATGGATGCATGGTGGTCCTGGCACAAGATGATGACACGTAGCGGTGCATCAGAAAGGAAAAATACGTGGGGGGCAACATGCAGATGCTCCCATCCCGAGGCCTAGAGATTGGCCAGCTAGGATTGATAAACACTTTTAGGCCTCTTGTTGACTGGCTTTTTACAACCCAACAAGTCTACGGTACTGGGAAGATTCTGGGTGTCAGGAGATCTTCTCCTAAGGTCCCACTTTTGCATGTCTTGTTTACAAAATAGTTCCACAAACATAACCGGTAGTACAGTTTCAATCTAGACCGAATCAATTGTAACTGAAAACACGACATATGGGTTTCACAATGCAAGATTTTTGCTGCAATCGTGGCTGATACGTTGTTGTTATTCAATGTGGTTTGCAGATGGGACGAGAAGAGCTCGGTGGTGACGCCGGATGAGCAAGTGTTTTACCTGGTGGCATTTCTAAGATCCGCCTTGGACAACGGTGAGGAAAGCCAGAGCTTGGAGTACCTGAGCGATCAGAACCGTCAGATTCTGAGATTCTGTGATGATGATGGGATCCATGTGAAGCAGTATTTACCTCATTACACTACACAAGAGGAGTGGAGGGACCACTTTGGCAGCAAATGGGATGGGTTCCATCAGATGAAAAAGAAGTTCGACCCGAGGCACATCTTGGCCTCTGGCCAACGGATTTTCAGACCCACTCTCCTTGGCTCTTCGGACAGGGCTTCATGGTGATTGATCATCACCGCTCACATACAACAACAAACAGAGCTTAGAAAACAGACATTAGCTAACGTACTTAGGAATACCCTAGTTAACTTCTTCATGTACACACAGGTGAAATATTAGTAAGGGGTTTTTGTTTTAACAGATTTACGTTGTGGATCTTGTCGGCAACTTGGTAGCTCAGTTGGTTCCAGTTCCACCCAGCGGGGATTGGAGATTTGGTGTGTAAATAATGAAGAAGTAGATTTGTAAAAAGATGTAATTTTCAGATGATATAGACTACAGAGAAGTAGATCTGCAAGAATCTTGGTTTGGGTTATCCCATGTTTTCCTCTGTTGCTGGTTTCACTTTATTACAATGCCTTTGTCGCCTTCCCAAGGACACTTGCTAACAAGACAAGATTGTCCATTGCACCTTCCAATTAGACGAGTTGAGTTCATTCAGATCTTTTAAATTAAATTGGATTGTGGTAGACGAAATACGACTCAAATTTAAAAATATAATTTTGTTTTTAAATTTGACTGATGTAGAAAGACTCGCGTCGAAACCTCACACTCAATAGATGTATATTCAGTCTCGGATGTATGTGAAAGGGTGGGTGGGTCGTGCCCAACCTAAATTTTTTAAAATTCACATATTTAGTTTTGATTTTTAAAATTTTTATGAATTAATTCTTCAATTTTTTACATTTGTAAGATTTGTGGTCACCTAAAATTTTAAGATTTTTATGACTTATGTCCACCTTAAAAATATTTTTGAATCTGTCGCTGTGTATATTACATATGAAAAATATATGTATACATCATATATCGTCATAGAAAGTCATTTAAATTGAAACTAATTAATTTTATAATATTATATATATTTATAATTAAATTTGAACAGAAACTCAACTTGACTCGACTCAAATTTTATAAACTCAACTAGAAAAAAATTCAAATAAAGTTTAAGTTATAAAATAGAATATGTCAACTCAACTAACTTGAAAATTTTTAGCTTGACTCGATCCAATCGATACGCACCCCTATAAGACTAGGGGTGTGCAAAACCGGGTTCGGTTAATCATTAGTAAATTATTTCGGTTAATCGGTAAGTTCGGGTCACTCAATTCTCGACCCTAAACCGTAACCATTTAACCGGTTAATCAAAATATTTGATTCGATTTGGTTTGGGTAATGATTTTTTACTTTGTTTATTTAAAATATAAATTTTAATAATATGTTAGAAATATATATATATATATACTTTTAAAAACTGACATATGATATTAATATCTTTGTTAATACTAGCAAGTTAAACACTTACGCTTTACGAAATGAAACTAAGGTTTTATTTTTGAAAACAAGAAGAAGAAAAAATTCATATTTTTTCAATATAAAATATTAAAAATATTAAAAATATAATAATATATATTATATAACCGGTCTATTCGGTTATCCGGTTGTTTTCAAAATCGTAAATCGTAACCGGACCGATGTCTTTTTAGAAAACCCAAATCAAAACCGAAATTTTTTGTTTGATTTTTTTGGGTTTCGGGTTCGATTTCGGTTTTTCAGTTTTTTGCACACCTTTATATGGGACTCATAATACTTTTAAAAATGTTCGTAATCTTCGTATTCTTTTTTGGATAAACTACACAAATAGTCACTAAAAATTTAAATCTACTTGTTTTAACCATGTTGTCTATTATCCAAATTGATGGCCTTTTCATCGTCTCAACTGTACAGCGTGTTTTCAATTGTCATTTTCGTCCATTTTTTACCTATGCATTTTTGGTTAAATCATAAACAAGTCACCAAATCAAATTTTCATTTTAATCACCAAACTTAGAGTTTTTTTTTTCATTTTAAATGCTCATGATTGATTTTTGCTAGTGGCATGTGTCATTATCTGATTTGTTGAAAAAAAGCTTAAGTATAAGCCCTACGATTTAAGTCAGGTCCGAAAAAAAAAACTCTCAACTCACTTAGACAATATAATGTTTTAGGTAAAACTGAAAAAAAAAGTTTTTAAGCTAGAGTACAAATTAATCATGCTAATTGTGTACAAAACATTAGATAAAGATAGAGTTCACATACTTAAAACATTACTAAATCATGACATGAGAAAATAGTAAGTAAAAAGACAAAAATAAAATGATTTTTTGAATAGCTAAAATATTCGATGTACTTAAAAATGACTATTTTGTTTTGTAAATTCATGCTTCTAATTGAGTTTATGTTAATCAAGTGAATGTTAAGATTATTGTAACCAATATAAAAAATAAGAACAATTCATCTATTTTTTAAAATCTACATAATAATTCAAAGTTTACACAGTTTCAAAATCCCTTCATATTATTTGTGTGAAACAAGGGTTAATAAACTTTTACTAATCCTTAAAATTGTATCACGTGTAATTAAATCAATAAATTTTAAAAAAAATATAAGAGAAATAATAAATAATACACAAATTGAAAAACATATTTTATACACAAATAATATAATTATTTCAAACACTAGCTTAAATTTTTTCTTGTTCCAATTTTAGCTAAAAATTATATTGTCAATCATCTAACAAATATAAGAATTAATTGCATTGGTTAAGCGGGTTGAGGTTTTTTAGTCAGGTCTTACACGCAAATTTTGTTTTTTTTCAACCAATCAAGTGGTAACACATGTTATCATTGTATGATACCACGTGTCACAAACAAAAAATAACTACAAATGACAAAAATGAAAATATAACCTAAATTCAATGACTAAAATGAAAATAAAATTAGTTTGGAGGAAAAAAGTGCCTCTTCTAGCAATGCTGAAGTTCCTGTGGAAAGTCCTGTAGCACATGTTGAGAATGTTACAGTGGCTGAGTCTGTGGAAAGTCCTGTAGCACATGTTGAGAATATTAGAATGACTGAGGGTTCTTTTATCTCTCAAGTAGCAGGAGAGGTAGAGGTTGAAGCAACCAAGGCTATTTTAGAGTCTAATCTTGAAGAATTCCCCCCTTTGCAGGGCTCAGCTCAGAAGAAGAAAGGGAAAGTGAAGAAAAATAAAAATGATCAAAGTAAAGAAGGTTTTGCAGGCTCAAAGAATCGTTTTGATGCTTTGAATAGATTAGGACTTGAGGATCCTAAAGCTGTGTCTGAAGGCATGACAAGAAAGCCTAGGGGCTGCTTTGGGTGTGGCCACTCTTCTCCAAGAAATGAAGACAAAGAAAAAGGATAATTTGGAGAAGGTTAAGGGAACTAGTGCTACTGTTGATACTCAGGTTAGTGGTGTCCCTAATCCTTCCTTATGACAATCTGTTTTTGGAATATTAGGGTCTTCAATCAGCCCATAAAGCAAAGGAAAGTGTTTAGTAGAGCTGAGAATTTGAATGTGGGTATTCTTTGCCTTTTTGAGACACGTGTTAGAGAGCATACTGTTGTGGATATTGTTTCTAACTTTGCTAAAGGGTGGAGCAATTGTTTCAATTATAGTTCCATTGGTAATGGTAGAATTTGAATTCTTTGGAGGGCACATATGAACTTCTCTGTTGTTCTCACTGCTGATCAGTCTATCTTGATTAAAGGGTTGTTGGAATGCACTGAGATCATGCTTACTGTTGTTTATGACAATAATGACAGTGTTGCTCGTAGAGATTTGTGGCAACAGATTCTTGCTACTGAGGCTATTGTAGGAAGTCTACCATGGATTGTTGGTGGTGACTTTAATATTACTGCTTTCTCAATTGAGAATTTTAATTCAGACTTGACAAGGCATCATAGTTCTGCAGATATGGATGAGCTTCTAGGGTGTATAGGGGTTGTTGGATTAGTGGACCATTTTTTTGGAGCCTTTGTTTACTTGGTCTAACAAGCAGGAAGGGAATTTTATTGCCAGAAAGCTTGATAGAGTGTTGGTTAACTCCTTTTGGTTGTCTTCTTTGCCTGACTCTCATGGAATTTCTTGCACCTAGAATTTCAAATCATAGTTCTGCTGTCACTTGGCTAAAGCAGCTCCTGTTGACAGGCCAAAGCCTTTCAAATTCTTTAATTTCTGGACCATTTATCCTGGATTTGAGGACATTGTTAAAGAATCTTGGTATGCACCTGCTCATGGCAGTCCTATGCAAGTGTTGTTTTGTAAATTGAAAAGGCTTAAACCTTGTTTGAAGAATTTGAATCAGAGTCATTTTGTTGATATTTCAAAACAAGTTGCTGATAAAAGAAAGCTTTTGGAAAATCAGCAGCTGATTAATCTTTCTTTGAGAGCACATTGTGATATGGATGCTGAGAGGAGATTGCAACAGGGGTTGATTGATTTAGAGATTGCTGAATCACTATTTTATAAGCAGAAGGCTAAGGTGAGATGGCTGCATGAGGGGGATCAAAGCACTAGATTTTTTTCATTCTACAATGGCAGCCAAGAAAAAGAGGAACACCATTCAGCTTATTAAAGATGAATTGGGGATAAGTTTGAGGACTTTGATTACATGTCTGCTGAGGTGGTTAATTTTTTTACTAATCAGATTGGCTCGGTGGATGAAAGCAGTGTTAATTTCTTAAAGGAACTATAACGACCGGATATTAGAATTTGAGAGTCGATTTAACCCGAAGTGTGGGCTTCGCGTTGGGTCAAGAGTTGGGCTTTTGAGAGATTTAGTGGATTATCTTTTGTTGTGGGCTTTAGGCTTTGAGTGGTTATTTGGGTTAGGAAGATAAGAGAGGGGTAAATGAGTAACTTACCCATTTTAAAGAGGGGGAAAGGGTGCTTAATTTTCCCTATAGAAAGTAGCATAGTGAGATCACCCTTTGTCTCCTTGTCTTATTCTTCCTCTCATTCTCTCATCTCATAACCCCCACGGCTAAGAGAAATGTGGAATCTTTGAGTGTAGATGTATGAATCTTAGAATTTGCATTGAGAGAATGTGGATCATCTTGCAAGGATCTATCTATGAATGTAAGAATGGTTGAGTTTGGTGGAGGTTGAAAAATAGGTAGTTAGTGGGGGTTGAAGAGGGAGAACAAGAATGGGGAATTTGACCCTATTTCTTGCTGTAAAATCCTTCCCTTTTCATATCTTAAGTTTCCAGCAACGTTGTAACTTTTTACAACATCTCTTGTAGTGAAAGATGTTGGGGAAGCTTCTAAGGCTCAAGAGAAAAGGAAGACTTGAAGTTTGGGGTAGGAGCTTCTTTATCTGCTGAAAAATAAAGGTTAGTACACTATTAACTCCCTTTTATTCATGGAAATCATCAATTTGATTGCTTGGTTGCTTGTGTGGTATTTAGTGGTTTGAAATACTTGAGTCTTCATTAATGGTAAATCCTAAATTTGGTGTTAATGTGGCTCGAAAATGGTAAAAATCCACCTAAACTACTTTCCATAAATTGTAGGATCGATTTGGGGTCTTATCTTTGGGTTTTGGGGGTTTGGGGATGATTCTCGAACTCCAGAAAACATGTTCTGGGTTCAAGTACCTATACGGGTTGAACGCGTATCGGTACCCCGTGTTAAAACTGATAAAATCAATCAAAATTGCAAGGGCGTATCGGTACGCCTATGGGGGTATCGATACCCCTGTTCCATTGAATTCCAGTAGCTAAAATGGATATCGGTACGTTTGGGAGCGTATCAATACGCATAGGGTATAGGTACACTTCCCCGTGTATCAGTACGGGGTTTTGGTTAAACCATTCCATTGAGCAACTCGAGTATCAATACGTGTAAGTGGGTATCAGTATCCACTAGAGCGTATCAGTACTACTAAATGAGTATTGGTACTCGTTGGGCAATTTGCCCGAAATTATATTTTGAGTCCAAAGGGTCGATAATTCAAGGACTAAGGCCCGATGGACCTCTAATGTGGTAAAATGAATAGTAAAATTGAGAAACCGAGAATCTAACCTCTTAGACATACAAAATGAGTAAATAACTTAATTTAAAACCTTGGTGGTTTGTTTGTATTGAGCAATAAAGATCCTTGGTGGATCGAATAAATGTTGTGTGCCACGTAAGGGCACTGTACGATTGAGTACCTTGTTTGGTGGGATTTGAATACCCAAAGAGAGTGTTGCAACACCATGGTTAGATGTTTTCCCGAATGCACATTCCTAAAGCTGTGTGACACCAGGTCTCATTTAAAGATGCTCGACGAGAGATTCTGAGTATGTGTGTACATTCTCGAAGCTGTGTGGCACCAGGCCTAACCCATGAGTGTACGTTCCCGAAGCTTTGTGGCACCGGGCCTCACTCCAGGTTTGTTGGTATGGTGTATTGTGATGTGTGGATGGTTAATTTCTCTCATTGCTTTGCTATGTGTTTAGGGGACTAGAGGTAGCGCCAATGATGTTATATTTTTACGCCCTGATATCATTCTTTAGCTAATTTTTCTTATTTATGATTTGCATGAAACATGATTAAGTGGAAGTGTATCCACTGAGCTTTATTAGCTCAGCGTTCAGAATTGTTGTTTTCGTTCGCAGGTTAGTAGGTTGACGTGCATCGTAGGAGCAGTATCGGAGTAAGACTTCAGCATCGACATGTGTCCGAGTACAGTAGTTAGATATTTGGGCTATGTATTCGTAGGACTCTATATTGTATTTTAACTCTTATTTTGGATTTTAACTTATGTGTCGAACGCTTTTAATTATGTAATTTTAAATGGAGCTCAATATAACTTTTCAATTGGTTTATTGACTTTAAACATCCAAACTTAATGGATTTTATGAAATGGGTGTGTTGGGCTAAATCTAGTTGTAAAATTTTATAGTTTTAGGTTTGGGCTTGAGGCCCAATTTGTGACATCCGGACTAGAGATGTTACAGAAATTGCTTCAATATTCTTTGTCACATTCTGCTAGTAATGAATTGATCAAGGATGTTTCTAATGAAGAGATCAAATCAGCTATCTTTAGCCAAGGAAAGGATAGGGCTTTATGGCCTGATGGATTCACCTCCGGGTTCTTCTAATTTGCTTGAAACATTGTTGAGGCTGATTACATTGCAGCAGTGAGGTTTTTCTTCACATCTTCATCTCTTTTACATGTTTTTAACTATACTGCAATTATTTTGGTGCCTAAAATCCCTAATGCTTGCATGGCTAAGGATTTCAGACATACCGCTTGTTGTTCTGTTGTCTATTAAACAATTACTAAGATTTTGGTTAGGCGGTTAGCTGATTTTTTTCCTGGAATGATCTCTCTAAGTCAATCTGCTTTTGTTCAAGGGAGGGATATTAAAGATAATATTTTGCTAGCTCGGGATCTTGTAAAAGGGTATAACAGAAAAACTCTTCCCCTAGGTGTGCCATGAAGGTAGACTTACAAAAAGCTTTGGACTCTCTCAATTGGGATTTATTGTTGAATGTTTTTTAGGCTTTGGGATTGCCCTTGCAGTATCGGAACTGGATTAAAGCTTGTTTTACTGGTCTTCGATCCTCAGTTTCTTTCAATGACAGTTTGGTGGGCTATTTTGAGGGAGAAAAGAGAAACTAGACAAGGTGATCCTATGTCCTCTACTTATTTGTTATAGCCATGAATGTACTTTTTTACCTGTTAGATGTGGCTGCTAAAAAGAAGTTTTTCAATACCATCAGAGGTGTAAGAAGGTGAAGTTAACTCATTTATGCTTTGCAGATGGTCTTCTTATATTCTGCAAGGATAATTTGAGTTCTATCATTGTGGTTCAAGTGGTATTGGAGAGGTTTATTCAATGTCTGGCCTGAAGCTTAATGCTAGTAAATTTGAAATTTTTGTTTCTGGTGTATCTGAGGAGCAGCTAAGGATTATTAAAGATGCCACTGGTTTTGTCATTGGTTCTCTCCCTGTGAGGTATTTGGGGATACCTTTGGTTACATAACTTAACGAGAGATGTGTTGCCCTCATTGATAAAGTTAAAGGTAAGTTGAACTTGTGGTCCAATAAGCTGCTTAATTTTGCTGGGAGACTTCAGCTTATTAAAGCTATCTTATTTGGGATCCTTAATTTTTTGTGCAGACAGACCCTCTTCCCCAAGGCTGTGATTAAAAAGGTGGATCAGCTATATGCAAAATTTTTCTGGAAGGGCAATGACATTCCAACAAAAGGTGCTCGTGTTAGCTGAAAGACAATCTGTTCTCCAAAGGCTGAGGGTGGTCTAGGGGTAAAAAATTTGAATTCCTGAAACCATGCTTGTATCATCCATTTAATGAAAAGTTTGCTTGCTACTGAGAACTCCCTTTAGGCTGCGTGGGTGCAGAAATATATCTTCAAGGGAATTGATTTTTGGCACATTGACAATAAGCCCTACTTCAATTGGTGTATAAGAAGATTGTTGAAACTTAGGGGTATGGCTCAACCCCTTTTTGCTGATGAAAATTATGGAGCTTTACTAAAGTTAAGAATATTTGGGAGGCTATCCGTGAGAGGCAAGATAAGGTAAGGTGACAAAAGCTCATCTGATTTTCATTACATGTCCCTAGCACTCTGTTATTTGTGGATGGCCTTGCTTGGCAAGCTTTCCACCAATGACAGACTGTTCAGGATAGTGGAGAAAATGTGCTCGAATTGTAGTGTAATGCAGAAGACTAGATATCATCTTTTCTTTGAATGCAGTTTCTCTAAAGAAATTTGGAAAGCTGTTTTGAGGCTTTGTGCTCTGGTTAGAGACCCTATGAGTTCAGAAGAAGAGATTAAATGGGCTATGACGAGGCTTAAAGGCAAATCCATGTTGGTTTTCATCTTAAAGTTGACTTGGGGAACTTTTACGTACTTCATTTGAGAGGAGCGTAATAGTAAAGTCTATAGAAATAATTTTAGAGATGTAACTTTTATTTTGAGTTGTATAAAATTTGTTGTTAAAAGGTTACAAAATAGAAACATACATATTGATGATGTAAATAGAACACTGTGTGCAGCTTGGGAAATTCCCATTGGGGTGGACGCCCAAGTTCATGCTTAGGTTAAATGTAATAGCTTTTGCTATTTCTTGAATAATAAAATTCAACATTTATCAAAAAAATGAAAATAAAAGTTACATTTCTGTGAATATTTCCGGTGTTACGGGATATCTGTCTTCTCTTGCAGCAAATTACACCCAATGTGAATTAATTAGATTAAGATAATTCTGTATTAAAATTAATCAGATTTAAATTACCGACTTTAATATAATTAAATAATGATTGTTCAAATTTGAGTTCATTTAAGCTTTCGAGTTTAGATCTAACTAAATGTTTAACTCAAATAATAACAATTCACAAGACCCGACTTGAAAAGTATTGTGATTCCTTTTCCTACCATAATTATGTAAAAAAAATGAAAAAAAAAAACAGAAATGTAATTTACTTTGCATTGCTTAATAAATTGAAAACTGAAAGGATAGAAAATATCTTTTAGAAAATGTCTAATATTGTAAACATGCACACTTGTTATAGGTCCCCCGGATCAAAATCAGACAAATTAAAGAATGAAGAATGAACATCAAAGTCTGGCCAAAAGAGAAGGTGCACATGTATACTATGAGCTGGTATCATGCATAAACCTAACTAGAGGAAGTTTCAAAGTCGACATTATATACTACTAGCACAATAGGAAAAAAAAAGATTAATAAACAATGCATCAATCTTTTCATAAATAAAATACTTTTTAACTATCATCATAATATGAAAATCCAACTCGATTTGGCAGATACCGCAGGTGAAATAGTAATTAAGAGATGATGGATTCAGTGACTTAAACTTAGGCAACGTCCAAAAACTGATAGAACTTCATCTATAACTGCTGCTTTACCTTAAATATTATCATGCTCTCTAGCCATGTAATGTAAGCATGCCCTCGACATCCGAATATGAGGTCGACAAGGAAAATAACCTAGCACTGAACCTGGATTATCCCTGTTAAAACAAGAAGTTAAATCGAATAGGTCGGAAGGGGTGAGTTTTGTTGTTGGCTCTCAAACTTCCAAGCTATCCAAACCTTCTTATTCATTCTTACCAGAATGCTTGACATTAATTTGAGTCCTCCGCTTTGTGTTTCTTAGCGAATTTTCTCAAGGCAAGTGAATATATCACTTTCTTTTTCATTGATGTTCCTTCAGCCACCAATTTGACCGCCTGCAACGTACATCATATTTAGTTATTTTATCATATAAAAAACGACGGGGAACACTTCAAAAGATTAACTTCTTCCGAACTTCATAATATCAAAATGGAATATACTTCATAAAGACAGTCGCACATAACTCATCTACATAAGCCTTTGCAAGGTATAAATTTGATAAAATGTGAAGACAGTGAAACAAATCATACCGAAGATAGACTATGGCCACTGGAGATCAATTCTCTCAGGTCATTTTCTAACTGACTCTGATGGAGTTTCCACACTGCAATTTGAATTTCCCTCAATCAAGAGGGTAATTTCTCCCTTTGGTTGGTGAGTTAAGAAGGCTTCCTTCGTTTTCCCCAAATTGGCCCGCCAGAACTGTCAGAATTAATCATCTTCATTACTAAAAAAGAACTGGCAAATAGATTTAGCACTACTCAAACCTATCACATAAGCACTTCTTTATTTTTCCTTATAATAAGATCTCCAATCCTAAAACAAGAAAACAAGTTATGCTTCAACTCGTTATGGGGGTGAGAGTAGTTGCATCTCGTTTCTACCTCAAAGTTTTATAGACTACAAACTGTGAAGTACATTCATATATTTTTATTTTCCTCCAGCTTTCCAAGCAAGCAAATTGTAGATGCATCAGTCAATTTACTGCAAGTAACAACATTTCCGACAAAATCACATCATAGAAAACCTTGAAGAGAACGGGAAGCACACTAAAAGAAAACCTCAATTCTCAAAACCAACATTTCTCTATTAGAAAACATAATACTCAAAGGTCAAACATCAGAAACTATATCAATAATCCAAAATCCCTAAAACATAAGGCCACATGACATGACATAAGGTCCAAATAAAATGCTGACATTTAGGCATTGGCCTCTTCTACTGGGTGTTTATCAGAAACCTGAAAATAAAATCTACCTAACACTCGACAAAGTAGCATACAAAAACATAGTGAGAAAATAAATACAGACCTACCTCTTCGTGCATTTTTGTTAGTTCCCGTGCTATGACGCATTGTCTGCAATGAGATCAAGTCAACTGTCATAATAAGGCCCAAGAGTCATCAGCCATTTCCAGTAATCCAGTTACGACTTACTTTAAATATGCCAATAAATACAGCTAAGGTTTCAAAGAAGCATCAAAAGGCAGATAAGTAACTGGAGCAAGGGAAAAATACATAATGTTAAATCAAGCAAGCAACGACTCTTGCACTTGAAAATGACAACGAATGAAATTTCTTCACTCCTCTAATTTGATTGCCTGGGAAACTGCTGATACAGTTTCTGTTAATGATATCATCTGACAATAGATATTTTAGCTATTAATCTGATAATGACTTACCACAAAATTAGAGCAAGTTAACAAACAAGCTTTACATAATTGGAGCCACTATGTGTTCTTTTCCCTCTGCAGACTTCCTATATGTTTTTTAGGAATGCAAATAAATAGATGCATACACATCCAAAAATGAAGATCCACCAAAAGAAGAGGATACTGCTGGCTCAAGCGGATTTCTCCTCGTGACAAAACACATTCCATATTTTCATATCAAATACCTTCACCAAGAATGACTTGCTCTTTCAATATTCAACCCTTTCCTCTGATTCTCACCATTTGTTAGTAAATTGATCATAGTTCGTGGAAGAAAGGCAGATGCATGTTTTACCTTGAATCACCAAAAATCAGGGAACTTTCTTCAAGAAACTGGCTAAGCTTGTGAGGAGGAACATAAAATATCTGTGTTGGTGTTCCACTTGCTGAAGTAATCAGCCTCTCCTTCCGTGAACCGGCATGTTTTGGAAGAAAACCAACTGCAGCATTATATGTCATAGAGTCTTTAACTTCTCAAGAATGCAGAGAAGCACATTCAGTCACAATATTTTACAAAGTAATTACCAAATGTAAATTCTTCAGTGGACAATCCTGAGGCAGAAAGAGCAGTTAAGAAGGCAGACGGTCCAGGAACTGGAATCACAGGAATGTTCTCATCCGCACATATCTTTGCCTAAATTGAAATTGCAAACATCATTCGCTACATTCTTCATCAAAGACCAAACAATCTATAGAATTCAGCCAATACTAAAGGGGGTGCAAATACTAACCAGTTCTGTACCAGGATCACTAATGCCAGGCATTCCATCATCACTAATCAAGGCTACGATCTCCCCTTCCTTTAACCTCTTTAAAACCGTGCGTTCTCTTTGAGATTCATTAAATTTGTGATAATTTAGCTGAAATTCTAAAACCCGCACAATAAAAATTATTGAAAGATATGAAAGTTATCCAACTGAGCAAGTTAAAAATGGCTCAATCTCACTTACAAGATGAGTTTTAATGCTGTAATAGTGAAGTAACTTCCCTAAATGACGTGTGTCCTCCTAGAGTATGACATCAGCTGATTTCAAGACCCGTACAGCTCTACATTGAAGAAATCACTAATAATAATAATAATAATAATAATAATAATAATAATAATAATAAAGGCCAATATAATGTCCTAGATCCTATATTCAAAATGAATTTGAATTTAGTCATGCACTTTAAAACTTTAAAAATTAAAATTTTAATTCATTTTCATTCAGAATTTTAATCTAATTGATATTTTTCGTCAAAATGTAACATCAATATACACATACAGCCATATTAATTTCATAAGCAAATGCTTAGGAACATAGTATTGTTTTTGTTTTGATAAATTTAGGAACATAGTAAGCAAACATAATAGTTTTTTTGACAAAAATAAATAAAAGTATCAAGAATGAACTAAATTTTTTAAATTGAATAAGTAAGATAACTTGAATTTTAAGTTTTTTAATAGACGAATGCATACGAAATCTCTAGTTTTGCAGATAGGACTGGTTGCATATTTCGAACAAAAATAAAACATAAATGAACAAAAGAAAGAGAAAAGAAAAACCGTAATGTGATATCTTCAAGGTTCCCGATAGGTGTTCCGACGAGATAGAGTCCAGGTTTGAGAGGTCCCTATAAGCAACGAAAACTTAATTAAAAAATCATCCGAATAAAGTTCAAAAGGAATAGAAAAAAGGGAGAGAGGAGTAGAGGTTTACACGTTTTGAGGATTGATCAGTGATTAAGTCGGTGAATTCAGATGAAATTTCTGAGGTCGAGCTAAAGGAAATGAGGCTAAGTTTAGGGTAAAGGGAGATAGAATTGAAGGATTGGAGGCGGCTCTGAGAGAAGTAAGGAGAACTGTAACGCCAGGATAGGGCTGTAACAGCGGCGGAAACGGCGGTTGAAGGCAGTCGTCGGAGCAGCATTATCGAATAGTAAGGTTTTGAGGAGAGGAGTAAGGATTATGATATCTTTCCGCGAATTTTGAGTTAAACGAACGATATGATACAAATAATATTGGACGGGACATTTGAAAAAACGGCCTCACCATACCATTATCCAAACCAGCCCAATTGTACTTCTTTTCTTTCTCACCAATCTGCCCCTCTATACAAAAACAATTTGGGATAATAATATATATTTTTTACTTTGCATAATCTATTTATTCTAATATTATTATGACTTGGTTTATATTAATCCACTAACGTAATTTTTTAAGCATGTCATTGTGTTATATATTTTTATTTTTATAAAATATAAAACATTAAAGAAGACGTGTTTGAACTAACAAGTGTTTGATGCATTGGTAAGGCACATTGCATTTCTAAAAAAATGACGCAAGTTCAAACCTTGAAAATGGCATTTTTAAAAGGAGCAATCTAGCATCTCGAATATGAACCGTTAAACAGACATACATATTACCAAGAAAAGAAGATTGTTTGATTGAAATTTTTGAAAATATTTTTTTTGGAAAGGAATATATATATATATATATATCTAAATTTGACTTCAAGATACAATTTGGTATTATTTGTTTCAAGTAGTTACTTTAAATTGACTTCTTCATTCGAATCTATACTCGGACTTTACTTTTTTGTTCAAATTAGTACTTGGAGAAAATGATTTATTTAAAACGATATGAACTATAAAGCCACGTTTATGTACCAATTTGAACTTAAAAGCCACGTTTAGTTACTTAACTGGACCAAAAAATTTAGGGTATCAAATTATACTTTCAGACCAAGTTCAAATACCAACATATATATTTCCCTCTTAGAAAATATAAATAAAAATATGTGAAAAATGAACCCAACAAGTGTCTCAGTAGAAAAGCGGATGATGTTCATCTTAAGAGATACGAGTTCATATCACTTTGTCTACAAGGTGTATGTACATTGTCAAAGGGTTAAAAATATGTATAAAAAAAATACTATCTTGTAACCACCTTTAGACTATCTAAAAAAATATGTGAAAAATAAAAAAAATGTCTTCATTTTTTCACCAAAAATGCTTTGTAGAATTGAAAAGGTTGAAAATAAGAGCTTATAAACTTAATGAATCGCTCTTATTCAAATTTATAAAAAAAAATACAAATATTATTTTATCGGTTGATCTAATAGAATGTAGAGCTAAATCCTTTAAATAATGTCCAAGACTAAAATCCTGTCTTTACGTATGCAATAAAATGGTTTGGAATGGCTGCACCCAAAATGGATCTCATAGTATCTTATTAGAATACGAATCCATATATGTACCATAATTATTTTATTTCTCATGTTTCTATCGTAAGGAATTAAGTGTCAAATGTACTTTGTATTTTTGTTATCTTGAATCAAATTTTTATTTTTATTCATTAAATATATATTTTTTAATTTTCAAAAATAAAATAATTAAAATAGAATATACATATATATATATTTAACAATTTCTACATAGGGGAAGGAGAGGAGAAATTTGCTCTTATTGAGTCTAGAACCCACAATTTAAGAGAAGGAGAAGTGTCAAGTATGAGCTTTTTAACCACTTATTCTAAAGGTTGTTGACAAATAGATTTTTTTAAAAAAATCTAAGTAAACGGAGATTAATGATAAAAAAAATAAATACCAACAATCAATAATTTGGTGATTAGAAACTTTCATAGTATGTGTTAATATTCTTTTTCCTAATTCCAATCATCATTTTTTGTGGTGCTTCCAAAACTCAGGTCCGAAACGTTAAAATAGTGTTAAGAATATACGAAATAGCCTACGGACTCCAAATTAACATGAAGAAGAGTAGGACTTTTGGTATCAATGTTGAAGATCAAGAGTTACAAGATTGGTCTCGGCAATTGGTTGTTCGGTGGAATCCTTTCCCTCGAAATACTTAGGACTTTCCTTGGGTTCTAAAAGAAACCCTCCTTCTATATGGGATCTCGTTCTAAACAAGTTTTCATGTAACACCTATCACTCGGTTCAGGAGGAATAGACTCAACTGACGAATGTTACATTGATAACCAAAATGATCTTAACTCGAACTAATTAAAAATACAGATATTTTAAAACTTTCCGTGCACAATTATAAAATAGGGATTCTAGATGCATTAACGGATCCTATATATTTAAATTAGACATCATACAAAATTTCATTCAAAATGGACATCTAGAACATGTTCAATTTTATGCAGTACATGTTTAGGGATCAAATCATAAAAACATCAAACTTCATGGTGAAAACTGAAATTAGGCATTCAATCATAAAAATGTTTGCAGGTCAAATTTCAGCCTAAACAAAGCATAAAACACACTCAATTGAACATGGAAATTAGAGGACCAAAATGTAAGGAAACATAACTTGAAACAGACCTTCAACTAACTTACCTATCGATCGTACCGGTACACGGGGAATCGTACCAATACTCAAGTTTTTTGCCCTCAAATTCTAGTAGCTAAAATCCGTACCGGTACTTACAGGGTCATACCGATACTCGGAACAAAGTGTATTGGTACTCACTATTTGATTATGCCAAATCTCAAAGAGTCGTACCGATACACGAGGCATATTGTATCAGTACCCTCTGAACAAAATTATAGATTTAAATATATAATTTTGATCTGAAACTCCTCAAATCAATTCCAAACGCCCTAAACATGCTACAAATGATGGAGGAACAATTACACTTTTAGTTACAAAGGAAAATATATTTTTATAAATTTAAACTTTTTAGGTTAGAGTTTGGGGTTTATTGTTTAAGGTATCGAGTTTCAAGTTTTGGGTATTGAGTTTAGGATTTAGGCTTAAATTATTTTTAGTTAAAAATAGGGTCAAATTTAAATGATGTGTAAATAATGAGGGTTAAAATTATTATCATTTTTGAATTAGGACTTAACCGTTTGAATGTGCAAATGTGGAAGACTAATGTGTTATTATACAAAATATTTTAACTACCACGTCACCTATCTAATGGTTATTAACGGGTCAGTGGACACATTAAAGCAAAGCTAGAAGTTTAAAGGTAATATTGAAGCAATTGAAAGTTTGGTTATCAAATTGAATAATTTATCAAAGTTTAGTGATCATTTGTAAACTTTACCCATTTTTTTGTGTCATCTAACTGTATGAACCATAAAAGTTTATTATTATTATTTTATATATTAGCATTGCTTTTGAAAAAAAAATGTGGTGTAAAAATGTGATGAAAAAGTGGTTTCGGATTTTTTTATTTTAAATTAAAGTGTGTAGTTTTGTCACTAAAAGTGTTTTTGAGAATATTAATGATCATTTTAGACATAATGTTGTAAGTTAAAAAATATATATTGAAATGATATCTAAATTTTTCATGTTATAATATATAAAATATATCAACTTAAATTAAGATAAAATATTAAAAAATATTTTTATTAATAATTAAATGTTTTTTTAATAATTGTATATGTTCCTTGAATATATATAAAATTTAAAATAAATTTTATCTTAAAATATTGACATGAAAAGATATACAATTTTTAAACTAATAAATAATTTATTAATCATATAATTATGTCTTGGTGAAAAAATTATAAGTTGATAAATTATAAAATAAACATAGCAAATGAAGGTTAAAATTATAATTTACCTCTCAAAAGTACTTTTTCAACCATAAAAGTTAGACATTTCAGCTTTTGTATTGTGGGTTGAAAAACTTTTTTCACACTTTTTCTCTCCAAAAATTGTATGTTTAGCATTAGTTATGACTCGATCAAAATTACTTTTTGACCTTAAAAATATTTTTAAAAGCAATGGTAAACGAGGCTTCAAAAAAATCAATTTGATTTCAGTGAGTATAATCGATAATAAGTAACTGAGGACAAAAATACAAACAATTTCAAGGATTGGACTAAATTTTTAAATTTAAATAATAAAATAAATTGAATTTTAATTTTTAGGGTACGTTTGGTTCACGGAATATAAGATTACATCTGGGAATAAGATTCTCGAAATGTAACATTACCTGACGTATTACTGAGAATATTACATTATCTTGTTTGGTTTATTTGGTAGAAATGTAATATTATTGTGCTTGGTTTGAGGTATATAAGGTTATCTGGAAATAAAATTTACTAAATTGTCCATGTGTTTATATTTTCATTTTAACATGTTAAACTTTCAATAATAAATTAAAAACATATGCACAAAAAGTAATAGAACTATTTTTTGTTACACTATCTAAAATTTGTAAAAGTTATATATTTATTGTAACGATCTAAAAAACGAGGTTTTTAGGTGTTTAGGGTCTTTTGGGTATTTTAAAAAATGTCTTCCATTGGGGTTGTATAAAAAACTGTATTATTTGAAAATGGAGTCGCCACCGGCCACTAAGGCAGGCCGGGCACCATAAAAACCAGAGATTTTAAAAATGTCAGGTTCGGGAGTCGGTTACGGATGGGGAAGGATTAGCACCCCCACACCGCCCAAAATTGGTACTTTAATAATTGCTGCTATATTAATATTAGACTTTCCGAATTAAAGTGACGATTAGATTAAAATTCGGTTATAAGTGCGAGTAAATTATAAAGGCCCCGTTATTCGAGAGTAAACCGAAAGACCATCATCACTACGCTTGATACTGGCCACGTTTACGCTCGAATAAAAGGGCACCGCATTGACAATAATATATCCAGAATGCAATTTAAAACATGACAAACATAAATAAATACAATACGATAAACATATAAATAAATACTAACATAATAAAATACTAATCTAACACAAATACATAGATATCAATCTAACACATAAAAACAAGTCTAACATAAATAAAATACTATTCTAAAACATTCATAAATATTAATTAATATAATAATATGTACAAACAACAATATAAATATACATAAAATCTTATATATATATATATATATTAAAGTATAAAAATAATAAAATATTATACATAATAGACATAAAGCATGTGTACATATATCATGATATTAATATGTAAATAAAAACTTTGTGTAATAATAATAGCATTTTACACACATAATAATAATAATAATAATCATTATGCAAGGGTTAATATGCACATAACATCACGGGAACAAAATTCAAGGGCTAAAATGTAACAAAATAAAATAAAGAAGGTCAAAATGTAAACAACATGAAATACCAAGTGTAAATGCAAATAACTATAATTAAAGGACTGAAAATAAAAAACATAATAATAACACAATGACCAAATTGCATAAAAAGTAAAATAAGGGTGCGAATTTGAAATGAAAAAGGACAAAAATAGAGACGGGAAAACAACACATGGACTGAAACCGTGATTAGACTGGGACAAAGGCTAAAGCAGGAAAGAAGGGAAGGACGGACTATGTAATTTGACCCTTAAAATTGCGCGGATCCTTCAAGGTTACGGGTCACCGCGCGGGTCAAACACCAAAACGGTGTCGTTTCGTTTACACCGGTTTAAAACAAATAGATGGGGCTATTGTATATTTTTTTATTCGAATCCAATTTAATAAAAACTAAGCCTAAACCTAACTAAACCTAAATCTAAAGATTTCAGCCTCCTTCTACTCTTCACTCTCCCAACGACAGCGGCGCCGCTAAAGGGATGAAGGCCGATCACCGGCGTTGAAACCTTATGGTGGGCGGCGCAACATGGCCGAGGAGATCGTTGTGGATAGGTAAGATCAAAACCCCTCCCCTTTTGTTTGATTTCGGTTGTTTCGATTTTGAAACAAAGCAAAAAGATTTGAGTTTAGTTTTCTTTTAAACAAAACTATGTTCTCAACTTCAGATTAAAAAAACACACTATGAGTCCCTTTGTTTTTTTTTTGAAATGATATAAAGAAGAGAACATGCAAATGAAAAAAGATTTTTTTTATTCTAAACTTACAATTTTTTTTGATTCCGAAAAATTCTCCTTTTACAACCTTTTTAGATAAAAAAAAACCTCTTTCTCCCTTTTTTCGAACTAAAGAGCCCCCCTTTTATTGCTTCTATTTCGGTTTTATAACCTATATTTCTTACATAAAATATTAACAACTCTCCCACTTTTTAATTGATTGCAGATCTGCCATTGGATATGTTCCCGGATTTTGAGGAGTTTTGGTGAGATAGGACATGGGTCGACAAGTTAGGGGTGTGGGTAAGTTGAGTGGGGGATGATAGAGGGTTTAGGTTGGATTTAGGGATTAGGGTTGTTTTAGAAATTTAGGGTCAATTAATTTGGGGTTTTTAGGATTTTGTTTAGGGATTTTGGGTGGTTGCTGGCGGTGGCTCAAATTAGGGTTAGGGTAAGGGTTCTGAAATTAGGTTTTTTGGTTTCGGGTCGGGTTTGGTCTGAACTGGGTTTTAAGTTTGGGTTACCGGGTTGTAATTTGGGGTTTGGTTGTAAACGAGCTTAAAGCCCGGGTGAAATGGGTTATTACATTTATCATATTATTAATATAATTATTATATTAATTATTCTTTAAAAGAATCCAACAAGTGGTCTCAGTGGAAAAATGGATGATGTTTATCCTAAAAGACTCAGGTTCAATCACTTTGTCTATAATGTATGAACATATACTACTTTGCAATTACCTTTAGACTATTAAAACATTATTTTATATTTACTTACCCTCATTATCTTCTATTAAATATTGTTCAAATTTTTTAATTTTTTATTACTTGTGACATGTCAAGTAAATTAAAGTAATAAAATAAATCTAAAAATTGTATAATACCGATAAGAATTTATATCATAAGTTTAGCCTACTAAATGTTTTATAAGATGATAAGCATCTCATAATCAAAGAATAAAAATTAAAAACATCAACTCTTAAGTTATTAATTTTCAAGAAATATACTATCCTAACAAATAACCTATAAATATCATAAATATAATATTAATAAAAATACATTAAATATTAAATTAATATTTAATAAAAATATTTAATTAATTTACACCACATATTTATATTATCTAATTAAATTCAACAAAGGATCTATATGAATAAAAATTATTAACTTAAGGGTAATATGGTCCAAAAGGAGAGAATTGACAAATACCTAAGAAATCCAAGGGAATCACATTCCTACCATTTAATGGAATATTACCCCTTTGATGGGGGAATGGAATATTACCCTTGGAGGGGATGCTCTCTAATTAAACGTGGATATGTGATTCCGAAAAAAAGATCATTCCCCTAAATAATGATCTTTTTCCCAAACCAAACACCCCCTTAGAGATTAAATATGATTTTTTTACATACAAAAATTAATAACATATTTTAACCATCTCAAATTTTGCTTAAATACATAATTTATGTAATGGTAATATATTATGGGTAATTATACCATGCACCGACGGTGAAAATATTTTGTTTTCACAAGAGCCCTAATTTTAAGGGTTAGAGATTTAATTTAGGGTTTTAGGGGTTTAGGTTTATGTGTTTAGAATTTAGGAATTTGTGGTTTGAATTTAGAGTTTAGGGTTAAAATGTAGGGGTTATAAGTGAAAACCTAAATACCTGACATATTATCCTAAAACCTAAAGCCTAAACTATAAATTCTAACTCTAAACTTTAAAATCTAACCACGAACCCTAAATTCTAAACCCCTAAACTATGAACCACAAATTAAATCCCTAACTCCTGAAATTAGAGCGCTTTCCACTGCCAGTACATCATATTTTTTCCATATATTATTTGTTAATATCATTTACATTTAACATACATATGAATTTAAGCAATTACTTTACTAAAGCAATTAGGGGATGCAGTTGGTTAGCAAAAAGGAATATAACATCAGAGACATGCAAAGTGTTGTGCATGTTTTTTTTTTTTGTGTGTGCACATTTTCCCCTTATTTTCATTGGATTATAATTTAAATGGACAAATAGTGTCTTTTTTGTTTAACTCTAGTTTTCCGACAAAGACTAAAATTACGGATGAATTTACCGCGATGAATACCGCTAATATTATTAACGCTGAACATCGTTGAACACCATTAAATTTATTTTAAAGATTTAAAATATCAAGGACTCAACATATAATTATAAATTTTTTTAAAATAAAATTTTAATTAAATTATTTTTCATATATATTATACTTTTTAATTTTTTTGAATAATTGGATTAAATACCAACCTTAATTTAAAAAATAAAAAACCATAAACCCAAAACCCGAAACTAAAAACCCTAAACCCTAAATCCAACATTTGGATTTAGATTTTATAATTTAGGGTTTAGGATTTTTTATTTTTTAAATTAACTAAGGTTAGTATTTGATCTAATTATTTAAAAAAATAAAAAATATAATATATATGGAAAATAATTTAATTAAAATTTTATTTTAAATAAGTTATAATTACATATTGAGTCCTTAAAAATTTTAATATTTATTAATTAATTTAATAATATTCAGCGATATTCAGCGTTAATGGTGTTCAACGGTGTTCGTCGAGCGTGGTAGAATTTTCCCTAAAATTACTTATTCTTTTGGGAGACTAAAGTAGAAAGAATAAAAGACATGGGATTTTTATTGAAAATAACTATATAAATGAATTAAATGATAAAAATATTGAAATGAAATTTAATTTGATTGGTAATAAGATTTATTAATTGACTGTCTGACCAAAAATGCTTATATTATTTCATCTAATATAAATTCGAATCTCGACATTTATTTTGATAATGTAAAATTTATACTTAAAAATTTAATTTGATTGGTATTTTTGTAAACCTCCAATCCAGAGATTAGGTTAGATTATTATTTTTAAATATTTGTCATGAAATTCGATAGGGTTGGATCTACTTCGGGTCTGGCTGAATACAACCATGGTGGGCTATTTTCAATCCAATTTTACATACAAAAGTTAGCCTGGACTTGATTTATTAATGGCCGAAGCCTTTGTTCTGGAAACCTTACCTTTACTTCTCGTTTTGCAAATTTTCGCATTGGATTCCAACCCATAAGTAGAACTGGCCCTTACTTTCCCAGGAAAACAAGATAGAATTACGATGACCAAAGTCGATAGCGGGCGGCCATAACACTACCATTTGGCTGTAGCATTTCGAGCCGCTTTCTTTTCCAGTTCATGGTAATTTCTCTTCTTGACATCTACCCAAGGTTTTAATTAAGGAAAAAATTTATTGAGTTTTCTTAGTTTTTGGGTTGTTTCTTTATCAACCGAACTCAGCACTGGGTTCACACGATGGCTATTAGGTTTTAAATTTGATGGTTGAGACTTGAGATTAACTCACTATGTAGGGTCCCCCCCCCCTTTACTTGTTGGGTTGATAAAACATTCAATTCTGTTGCTCAAGAGTAAGTTAGGTGGAAGATTTCTCCTTTTAGTTTCATATTTACTTGTTGCAGGAAATGGAATGTAGATTAGTATTTAGTATTATGGATAAGTGAATGTAATCTTAATCATACAGCAATGGGCTTTGTAGCTGATATTACGGATTAAGGATCAATGATAAAATCTGAACAATGCTGAACAAGAAACACAAATGATTTTACACATACTAGGAATTTAATTTAACAGAGAATGTCTTTTTTAATCTTTGCTATGTGCAAATAACAATTTCGGAGGAGATATTCCTCAATTAACATGAAGAGACAGCTGCCTTTATGAATTTTTCAATGTGGTATAGTTTGGTTGTGTGTGCCTAATACATGCTTGAACTTTCTTATGTTTATTATCCGGGGAAATGCCAGCTCTCCATGTTGTTTCTTGCCTATTATTTGAATGGGTGGGATTGCATAGTTGTTCTAATTCTATTTTGACGTTTTCCCTTTTTACTCTACTCTACCATGCTGATAAACTTTCGTACATTGTGTTTAACAGGTAGCTGCCATGATTCTGAGTGGATTCACCTTTCCCTCCAGGTCTGTTTCCGTGAGCTCAAGGCTTCCTAAGCCCGTGGCATGTAGCTCTAGTTTTTCATGCTATCATCATTTGCCTGCCACAGCTCTATTTCGAAGCAGCAACAGCAGTAGATCTTCAGGGTCTTATTGGGATTTAAAATCCTGGTCAGCTGGAGGTATATGCCATGCCTTACCCTTTTTTTCTTTTAAAGACATCATTTGGTCTGCAATAGGTTAATATCAAACATCATTTGTAGATTGCGTTTAAGTTTCGTCTTGTATTATTCTGAAAAACCTTACACCAAAAGGCAATCTAAAAATGAGTAATATAATGGAATTTATATTTATACAAGTTTCTTCATGTATTAATATTTTATCGAAATAATATAAACCCTATTTTAGGATTTCCATTGAAAAGTTAAATCATATGCCTCTCCTACCTCTAAGGCTCCAATTCTTAAATTTTGTTCTCCATGTACTTTATCTTTACTCAAAATTAATGAAGTTCATTTTATTTGTTGGTTCAAGTCCATAGAGTTCTCTTTATTCATAGTTGATTCTTTGCAATTTCGGCCCATGAGCAAGATCTAGTTAGCGGCTTCATTGTCTACATTGCACCCTCTGAAGTTTATAGATGATTTTTATTTTGTTTCCATGCTATAATTTACATTGTTATAAAATCAAAACTCAAACCTTATACTAATCCAAACCAAGTAAAATTATTTCTAGTTAGCAGGTTCTGGATTGATGAATGCCTCACTCCCCAACAAATGTTCATATTTTCTTTTGTATAACTGTCATGTAGATGTGTCTTTCTTGCACCTTTCTGCTGCATCATCTCCATTGTTGAGTGGGGATCAAGGTGGTCTGTCACAAGCTTTACCATCATTTCCAAGGCAGCAGAGATCTAATTTGGTGCCTCGAGCATCAAAGGATGTTCCGTACAGTTTTCGTTTTCCTCCGATGACTAAGAAGCCCAGATGGTGGTGGAGGAGTTTAGCATGCCTACCCTATTTAATGCCTCTCCACGAGACATGGATGTATGCTGAGACAGCATATCATCTACACCCCTTCTTGGAAGACTTTGAGTTTTTGACTTATCCTTTCCTTGGAGCTATTGGAAGTTTGCCGAGCTGGTTCCTGATGGCATATTTCTTTGTTGCGTATCTGGGGATAGTGAGGAGGAAAGAATGGCCTCACTTTTTCAGATTTCATGTGGTGATGGGCATGTTATTGGAGATTGCCTTGCAGGTGATTGGGACCGTGAGCCGGTGGATGCCACTTGCAATCTATTGGGGTAAGTTTGGGATGCACTTTTGGACGGCTGTAGCATTTGTTTACCTCTTTTCCGTTTTGGAGTGCATACGCTTGCTGGTATGTATGCTGACATTCCATTTGTATGCGATGCTGCATATATCCAAATTCCATATGATTAAGTGAAAACATATGGCTGAAGCTGTTCGGAATTTAAATTATGCTGTGTTTATTTTGTATGGAAAACATGCCAACCATATATGGATGTTTGAAGCGGAACATTGCCTCGTGGCAACTTGTGTGATATGGGAATCATCGAGTTATTCAATGCGGGGTATTCATCCTAGCACATTGTCCCCACTTTGCACCCCTCCCCCTTTCCCCCATCTCAAGTGGTGCATTTTTCCTTCCTTTTTTAAATGATGATCGTGCCGAGGTGGTTTTGTTTTCGGTTATCATTAGTGCTACACTGATTACCTTTTCCTATTGCTTGTTTTTTCTATCATTACAAATTTGAGGAAGGGAATGGGGTTCTAGCTGTGCACTTAAAATGGTCGTTTATTTGCTTTCCATCTAATTATTTCCTAGATGTAGGTGTAGTTTATTAAAATCAGACTGAATCGGACTGCTGAACTGAAAATCGGTAGGTCCGCCGGTTCAATTAGTATATTTAGACTGAAATTTTAAGAATAACCTCAAACCAGTGTAAAATCAGCAACAGGAAAACCGGGAAAAACATGTAGAGGTATTAGGCCCGTAAACGAACACGAACGAATGTATGTTTATGGTTGTTTGTTTAATTTAACCGAATAAATGAACGATTGTGAACAACTAAATGAACATATTTTTTTTCGTGTTTGTTTGTTAAGGAATGTAGCTTAGGGGTGATAATGAGCTTGACCGACTCGCAAGTTACTCAGGCTTGGCTCGTTCAAAGCTTGGCTTGAGTGAGCTTGACTTGAGCTCGTGCTCGGCTCAAGACCTTAACAAGCAGTGTCGAACCAAACTCGGCTCGAAAAGCTCGTGAACAAGCTCAAAAATATATATATATATATATATATATATATATAGAGAGAGAGAGAGAGAGAGAGAGAAGATACTCTTACACTATGTAAAACCTGAAAGTTTTATACAGTTTTTGGACCATTAGATGAAGGTAAATAGATGGATGTGATTAACAGTAGAAAATGTGAAGATTATCACTTAAAAAAAGATAACAAAATAATCCTAGCCATTTATTACTATCATCCAACGGTCCAAAAAAAAGTGAAACTAATTGTGTTTTACACAATGTAAGTGGATCTTAACACATGTATATACTACATATGCACTAAAAGTAATATGTTTAGCAAAACAAAGCAAAAAAATAAATTAGGGAAAATTCACTAAAAGCAAATAAACTAAAATAAATTGGGCATTTTCCATGGTTGTTTGATTTTGTATTTTCTTTATGTGTTTGTATTGTAAGAATATTTCTTGGTTATTTGAATTAATCTAATTTTTAGGCGCTCTTTTCCCCTTTCTCGATATTGAATTTCGCTTTAGTGTTGGTTATGAAAAAGGCTTTTAACGATGCCCCATCTTTTATAAAAACTATAGCAAAATTGTCCATTTCGAGCTTGTAATCACTCATTTTCACTTGTAAATATATTAATATTGCATGTATATTTATTATATTATATGAATGTTACTAATATAAGGTGGTGTGTGCATGTATAAGCTATGTATACGTATTAGGGGTGTATGTATGTCGCGTATGTATCTAGAGTATGAGCGTATTTGATTAATATATAGATGTTATGTTAATTATATTTATGATTATATGTACGTATGCTAGAATATTATATTAATTAATGATTGTATAATATAAGTATACATTTTCGTATGTATATATATTGCTGTTATAATTATATTGGGCTGGTAAAATGAAAAAATTAAATATATTAAACCCAAATAAAAATGAAGTCCAAGTCCAATTACAAATTCAATTACAAGGCCCGGTTGGCCCAAATCAATCTTATCTAATTACAATGCGTGTAATAGCGTGGGTCGTTGGATCAAGATCTGATCCAACGGCCACGATACAACTAAGAGGTCAAAAATATCTGCCAGGCGCGTGTTCCACACGTATGGACCGTTCGAGTGCCACGCGTGGTCGCTTTAACATCCCACGCGCGCGTAAGATCCACGCGTTCTGACTCCTCATTGCGGAGCTCCACGCGTGGCGAAATCCGCCCGTCTCATCAAATCGAGGCTTCATCTAGGCCGATCGTTCTTCAAGCCATCTCGACCGTTAGATCGGATCGATCTAACGGCCGAGAACACGTCCCGCCATTGGCGAATCGTCCATATCGCCACCGCGCCCGATATTGATCCCGTGTTGAGAACATGCCCAAGACAACAAGCAAAATTGTCGATTGATTCAGATCGAAAAAAGCAAGATGCAACTTGCAACAAAAAAGAGACAATAATATATATGAAACGGAACTTTTGTAACGGGATAAGAACGAGAGTAGTAAACAAAAAAAAGGAGAACAGAGATCTTGTAGAAACAAAAAATTGTAACAAATCAAGTGATAATCAAAAGACTGATCCCAGTGGTAAATATTTGTCTCTTTTTCTTACTTGTTTTCTTTACATACATATACGAAAAAAAAAAAAAAAAAAAAAAAAGGAGAGTAGTCTTAAGGCGTCGTTTGTGGGTCTTTCCTTCCTCGGTGATAAGCCTTTCGGCTTCTACAAGCTAGATCTGGTGAACTAAAGGGAGGAGAAGACCCTTTGTAGTTTTGTTTTGGTCTAAAAAAAATATTTTTTGGTTCGTATTTCCTAGATCTAGGGCGAATAGAGGTATATCCTCTGAATCCAACCTAGGATTCGTATTGAGGATGAGGAGGGGGTTGTTTTGGTGTGTTTTGGAGTCACGCCGACGCGCGCCATTTTAAGCGGCGGCGGAGGAGAATACTGGCGGCGACCGCCGGATTTCGGGTTTGAAGAACAGATTGAGAGAAAAAGCGAAGAACATGGTTCTTGTAAAAACCAGAAAATGAAACAAATGGCTAAAATTTTGATTTCGGCCTTAAAGGGGGGCTTTTATAGTTATTATTATTTTGCTAAATGGGTAAATTACACACTCAACCATCCCGCGTTTTCAATATTTTCGTTTTTGTCTCACCGCATGGTATAATTACAATTCCAGTCCCCCTGATATTTCAAAAGTTTACAATCTAGTCCCTAAATTACACCGGATCAGTTTCGAATGGTAAAATTACGCCTTAACCATCCCGCGTTTTTGAATTTTTCATTTTGGGTCCGCTTTTGGTCTAATTACAATTCTGGTCCTTTTAGGTTTTGTTTGTTTCGCAATTTCGTCCCTAAATTACATATTATTGTTCTTTAATTTCTGCCACTGAATTTTATTTTTCTTTCATTTCAGTCCTGTATTCTTTGTAAATATTCATGTTCGTATTATAATCGTATATGTTAATATTCTATTATTTTATCCTGTCCCTCGTATATGACTCGTATTTTATGTTTATATGTATATATGTGTTAAGTATGATAGTCATGTTTTTTATTCGGTTATTCGTATTAAAACATGTTATGTTCTATCTGACTCGTAAAACAACATGTTCTTGTATTTTTGTATGTATTGTATGTTTTCTTGGCTTTTAGGTTACGTGTTAGTGTGTCTTCTTTATTGTATAATATATTGTCCGTATATGTTGAAATATGTTTTATTAATAGTATGTATGTCTTTTTAAATATTTGTTCGTTTACATATAACGTAATTATTCCTACATTGTTGTTCTAACTTGTTAAAGTTGTTTTTATCTATCGTTTAGAATAATATGTATATATGCATGTTTTAGTTTAGTATATCATTTATGTTAGATTAGTATTCTGTTATGTCAATATTTATTGCATTTAAATTATTTGCCATGTTTTATATTTTGCCCACTAAGATTGCATATGATTTATAAATTGTTAATGCGGTGTCCTTTTATCCGAGCATAAACGGGGCCAGTATCAAGCGTAGTGATAGTGGTTGGGCGTTTATTCTCGGGTAACGGGACCCTTAAAATTTATTCGCAATTATGACCAAATTTTAAAATAATCGTCACTTTAATCCGGAAAATCCAATATTAAAAAAGCGGTAATTATTAAAGTACCAGTTTTGGGCGGTGTGGGGGTGCTAATCCTTCCCCATCCGTAAACGACTCCCGAACCCTGTCTTTTTGAATCTCTGGTTTTATGGTGTCCGGCCTACCTAAGTGGCCGGTGGCGACTCCAATCTTTAAATAAAATGCGGTTTTTTTAAAACCCACGGAATAAATATTTTATATAAAAAAAAAATCACAAACACCTCTCAACACCTTCGAAAAAGCTTCGTTTTTTTAGCGATAAAAAAGACATCGCTACAGATGGCGACTCCGCTGGGGACTATTTTTTGTTTTTTTCGAAAAAAGAAAAAAACAAATGAGAGTCAAGCTTTTAAAATAATTACCGTTTTACTAATATTGGAAGTTCCGGATTAAAGTGACTATTAAATTAACATTTGGTCATAATTGCGCGTTTATTTTAACGCATTTAAAATATGGCATATAAACCCATCTTTTTAAGTGGGGGGAAAACGCTAATGCTTTCGTGGAGATATCGTTCTCCCGTATGGGCCTAGCAAGTGCCTTCGGGGCTCGAGTACCTTATGCTTTCGTAAGGATATCGTTCCTTTCAGACGGGCATAGCGAATGGGTCCCCCGAATTGAACCCGGTTGAAAGGAGCCTATAATGGGTGATGATCGGGGGCCTTGCTACTCTTAGTAGAGGACAGCAAGGACAATTCGGGTACCTCCTAGAACCAAGACTGCATGTAGAGAATACATAGAAACCTACCCATTTAGAGCCATGCGGATAACCTTAGGTTTTAGACGGGATAAATAGGGTTGTTTTGTGTGTTTATTCTATTTAATTTTGTCATTTTATTTATATATTTATCAATTTTATCTGTAATCGACTTGTTTTCTTTTTCGCTTTTTGTTCTTTTTCTCATACATCATTGCATTTGCATCGCATAAAGGTCTTGGATCAAGTGGTTTGTCCGATCGTAAAGTCTTTCACCATGGAAAAAAAAAAAGGTGTCTTAGGAAAGAAGAGCTTAATTTTTGATCGGACATTGGTCGAGGTCAACCAGAAAATCCAAGGGACAGTTTGCCTAACGAACGCGTAATAGCTGGATACACCTATGTGAGTCTCCAACAGAACGACTTGTGGGATCTTCAAAGCATTTGGGAAAGATGGGACCGAAGACTACAAGACTTATTTTGCGATAGTTATGGCGACGTCGCACAGCTATTATATGTTCGGATTAACCAGCCCCTACTCCGAGCTATATTCCAGTTCTGGAATCCGGCTTTTTGCTGCTTCACCTTCAATGGGCAGGACATGATGCCTACGGTAGAAGAATACACTGCTTTACTTAACCAGAAAAATATTCAGGAAGATTGGATCTATGCGAAGCCTCCGAGGAATCAGAATTACACTGCGAAACTCAAAACCTTTGCGGGAATGAGTGACGATTGGGTTAGTGGCCTCCTTCAAATCCGAGGAGATAATACAGTCTTTGCATGGGAAAGTATTCGGGACATCATATTGACACATCCAGATGAGGCAAAGAAAATGGACCTATTCGCTTTAGGAATATATGGCTTGGTGATCTTTCCCAGAGTACTCGGGAACATTGACATAGCCATTCTGGATTTGTTTGAGCGGGCGAAACGGAAAGCAAACCCAGTACCAGCAATCTTGGTTGAGACTTTCATTTCCTTAAATGCTAGCCGGAAACATGAAGAAGGACGTTTTCGAGGCTGCGCACAGCTATTACAAGTATGGATTCAGAGTCACATGTGGAAGACGCCGACAAGAGTCCTGCCGGGGATATCCTTCCAAGGTTTTTCGCCTTTACGAGAATACTTAGCAAAGGAATGGCGAGAGGATTTGAAAACAAAAATGTGGACCAGTTTCTTCAGGAACATTCAAGATGAAGACATAGCATGGAGGGTCTCATGGCTCGGTAAAGTTAATTATTTTCTATCTGATTGTGGTGACTTCAACCGGCTGATGATGTTGGGATTGCATGGAGTGATCGCTTGTGCTCCGCTTTTTAGTGTCTCGGCAGATTCGGATCACGACAGTTCATTCCCAATACCGCCGGATTAAGCCAAACTGAATTTCTTTTCAAAGGGGAGTTCAAAGGAAAAATTCAGACCATCATGAGGGCCTGGGATCATTGTTTACGGATCGGGGTGGAAGGAGATACCGAGCACATGACTACCCCAGATTACGATCTTTGGAGACGTTTGAGGTTAATAATGTGATTCTGAATCGATCAAGGACCAGTGAGTGTCACTCGAAGAGCTTACAGGGTGGTACCGTCCAAGTCGACATCTTAAGGAGTGAACTCGAAGAAGTTAAAAGGAAAATGGACATTCAACAGACTCAACATGCGAGCGAACTCTATAAAGCAAGCTTAGAAGTTGACGAGCGGGACGGGATCATTAGGCAATTGAAGAAATTGAATGCAGATTTAAGCGACAAAAATACTCTTTATCAAAAAGATGCCCTCCTATTACAAGCAAAAATACAAAAGGCCGGCCGGAGTCAGTTCATAGCTGTGGAAAGAGAAAGAATGAACGGCATCCGTTTGGTGGAAGAAGAACGAGAAATTAACAAAAGAGCGATCGAGAAAGAGATTGAAAGCTGCCGTTTGGCTATGGAGGAAGAAAAACGGTCCGCCAAGAAGGCCATTGATCAAGAGAAAGAAAGATTCAGACAAGAAATCAGCAAGGGAAAACAGGCTGTCCATCATGAGAGAGAAAGTGTCGCCATATGGAAAAGAAAATCCATGAGTAGTCGAAATAGACTGTTAGAGATGCAGAAACTGTACGATGACACTATTCAAAGGTTGGAGCAAAGCCAAAGTCAAAATGATGAATTAAAAGGGAAGATGGCGGAAGTCGAACACTCACTCACGAATGTCGCCGCCTTGAGAATACTCTTTTGAGCTGCAAGAAAGAGAACGAGAGGTGGGTGTGTTACAAGCACGAATTGGGTCCCCTCAAGCAATTGTGGAGTATTACAAGGAAAGAATTAATGTGTTCGAGGAAGCTGCAGCCGGAGGGGACACCTATTGGCGAGAAGAGATTACGCGACGCTGCTCGAATGGTACAGATGAGACCAAGATTACGCAAACCTAATGGTGGACATACAATGAGTCGCCGGACATGTAAATGATTTAGTTTGTCAAAGCTGAGACACTCCGACCTTTTATAGCCCGGGAATGGAAGAAGCTCCTAGGTTCCTCAAGCTGCTCAGGGCAATTGGAAAATTAGGAGATAGAGCTAGAGTCTATCTATAGGACTCTGTGTTGTAATTAGATCTTTTGTATTAGGGATCTTTACTTTGTAACACGAACTTTGTTGTAATCAAGACCCTTTAATTCCCGTGGAAGTAGTTCAAAAGGGTGATTACCAATGAATCGATACCTTGTCTGCATACATTCTTGCATTTGCATCATAACATTCGCATCATTGTACATGCATTTATTTTTTGCAACCATATTAACAATATGAATATTATGGCGTTGTATGTAGTTAACCCGCAATCATTCATCACCCATACTTTACCCGGCTACAAGGAAAGCTCATGGAAGAAAGAATAATCAGTCTAGAAAGAGGGCAAAGAGAGCTTGAGACAAGGCTTGAAGAGGCCCAGAGAAGCCTTAGTGATCAGATTGCACAGTCACAAACATCTATAGTATCTGACATAACTGCATTGCTGGCAAAAAGTCTTGGAAAAAGAGTAGAAGGAGAAAATGTTCAAGAACCAGAGGGTACCCCGGCTCACTACAAGGTTCAACCGACTGCACCAAACCAGGCTAGGAAGGTGTATATTGACCCTGCAGGAATGTCTTCTAGCTTTCAAGTAGGGGCACCTGAGACTCAACCCCTCGATACTGAAGCACTTTATGAAGAAGAAGTGCCGGACCTAAACATGGTCGAAAGGATCAGGAATGAGGTAGAAAAAAAGTGGAAAGAAATATTTCGCCTCATGGAAGAAAAATTTAAAGCGTTACAATCAAATGAAGAATCAGGAAATGACGCTAGTGACCTAAGTCTGGTGTCTGATCTTGTCTTGCCGCCAAAATTCAAAACACCAGAGTTCGATAAATATGGTGGAACCACATGTCCTTCTGCACACATAACGATGTATTGTAGAAAAATGGCGGCCTACCATAAAGACGAAAAGCTGCTGATCCATTGTTTCCATGATAGTCTAACTGGAGCGGCGTTACGTTGGTACACTCAGTTGAGCAAGGCAAATGTCAAGACATGGAAAGATTTGTCTAAAGCATTTACTGAGCAATACAAACATGTAACAGACATGATCCCTAGCAGAATTATGTTAGAAAATATGGGGCAGAAGTCCAATGAAAGCCTGCGACAATATGCCCAAAGGTGGAGAGAAGTGGCCGCCCAAATCCAGCCACCTATCCCGGAGCATGAAATCACGCCATTATTTGTCAATACTCTGAAAGGGGCACTCTTTGATCACCTCATCAATAACACAACACAGTGTTTTGCCGACTTAATCAGGACTGGAGAGTCTCTCGAACTGGCAATTAAGAGCGGCAGAATAGATGGTGGGGAAGGGTCTCGAAAGTATAACAAGAGAAATGAAGTAAACACCACCAGCACCTATACCGCCCCGAAGAACTTCACAGTCTCACAGCCGCAAGCACCTGTGGGAAAAACACAAAACTCGAATCAAAGAGATGAGAGAGTCACCAGAAAAGAGAAAGAGATGAGAACTTTCACTCCCCTACCTGTTTCATACTCAGAGCTTTATTCCCAGTTGTATGAAGCAGACCTGGTCCGACCATACATCGTTACTCCCGTCAATCCGCCCTTCCCGCCTTGGTACAATCCAAGCACACATTGCGACTATCACGGCGGTACCCCTGGACATCCCACTGAGAACTGCCTTGCCTTCAAAAAGCTTGTGCAGAATTTAATCGATTCTGGGATATTGAAGTTTGAAGAGCCAAGCGTAGCCAACAACCCGCTGCCCAATCATGGGAGCAGATGGGTTAATGTCATAGAAGAATGCTTTACCAGGAGGATAAAGGATGACGTGTCAGAAATCAAGTCTCCTTTACGGTGGGTATTTCAACAATTATGCATGGCTCGTGTGATCAACAAAGGCATGATAATAAGGCAGAAGGAATGTGGAAAGTATTGCGAATTCCATCGATCAAGGGCATGATATCCAAGAATGTGACGAGTTCAAGAAATTGGTGCAGAAGTTGATGAATGAAAAACAAATTGAATTCTTTGAGGAGCCCATGGGAAAGAAGGGATCAGACGTACACATGACAGATAGCCCCAAAACTAGATACGGGAAGGATAAACCTTTTATCATCTCTCCCAGGACGGGGAATGCGCAGTGTCTCCCAAGGAGAAACCAGCAAAATAAGTCCCAAGATCATCATTTCAGCACCATCTCCATTCCCATTCAAAGATATGCGACAAATTCCCTGGAATTATGCTGTAAATGTGACCACGCCCGAAAAACTAGAACACGATCAGGTGAAAGAGCCTACACTGAAAGACCAACAAAGCCTGAACGATGTGAACGTTGGTGAGGCAGGCCATTTCACAAGGAGCGGCCGATGTTATTCCTCCGAGGCTTTGAAAGCGGCTGAAAAAGATAGGGGGAAGAGTACAGCAGTTAGCCCTACGCAGATATTCGGAGAAGAACCTCCCCAAAAGATAAATGAACCGGTAACTGAGGCCCAGGCCAAAGAATTTCTAAAGTTCTTGAGACATAGCGAGTACAGCGTAGAGGAACAACTATGAAAGCAATCGGCCAGGATCACCGTGCTGGAATTACTCTTGAGTTCAGAGAAGCATCGGGAGACGCTATTAAAAGTGCTGAATCAAACTTTTGTGCCCCAAGACATTTCTGTATCAAACCTGGACATGATAGTGGGGCATATTACTGCCTATAATCATATCACATTCGGTGTGATGAGATCCCGAGAGGAGGAAATGGGGTCTACCAAAGCCCTTAACATCACTACCCACTGCAAAGGGTATGTATTACCAGGCGTATTGATCGACAACGAGTCAGCATTGAATGTCTTGCCTATGGTAACCCTGCAAAAATTACCAATAGATGGTTCGCACCTAAAGCCCTGCCACAACTCGGTAAGAGCCTTTGATGGTACGCAAAAAGGAATAATGGGGAAAATTGAGGTGCCCCTATTGATCGGACCAACCGAATATGTGATCGATTTTGTGGTGATGGATATAAAACCATCTTACAGCTGCTTGTTGGGAAGACCGTGGATCCACTCCGCAGGAGTTGTCCCATCATCATTGCATCAAAAATTAAAATTTGTAGTTGAAGGCAAATTGGTCACAGTAGAGGCAGAGCATGAATTTGTTGCTTCGGTGACATCAGATACCCCCTACATTCAAAATGATGAAGATGCTGCGGAATGCTCGTTCCGAGCATTGGAACTAGTAAATGCTACATTCGTTTTAGAAGGAAGTCGGATCCCCTACCCCAGGTTATCTAATTGTACTAAGATGACCGTCGCAGAAACTCTGGGCCGATGAGCCAAAATAGGAAAAGGGCTGGGGAAGAAATTATAAGGAAACCTGAGACCCAAGAATATGATAACCAAGACGGATCATTTCGGGCTGGGTTACCAACCAAGTGCCCAACAGAAGAAAGAGGAATATAAGAGGAAGGAGGAGCAAAGAAAAGCCAGATCTAAAGGAGAAGACATTCCGTGGAGGTCGATATCCTTTCCTAGTTTGAAAGCCACTTTCGTCTCCGGAGGGTTCTACCAGCCAGGTCAAGATATTGGAGAGGCAATGAAGAAAAATGATGAACTTAACCAGGAGGAAATACTCAGTAAATCATTTGAAGGGATGTACATCAACATGATAATTGAAAAAGGACCGAGGCAGCAAAATGTTGACCAACATCCGCCCTTGCCATCCCGGGAAACACTCGATAACCTGGAGCTGCATTGATCTACCTGTAGTTTTTAGGAATAGATCGAGTAATGCTCCGAATCAACCTTTTGTTTTTGCCCATAGACAATGGGGATCTCTTGTATGGGGCACCTATGTTAACTTTTTGATTGAAATGAAAATATCCCCACTTTCTTAAAAATGACCAAAGTCTCATTTATTCCATTCATGCATTCTTCATATTCATTCCCTTCATGTAAAGCCGTCTCTTTCCCAATACAATTCATTCTCATTTATTGCAGGTCGCTCATGATTGACGATATGAATGATACCGGATCCAATCCTGGAGTAAATTTCGAATGCCCTGAGGTCTCAGAGGGAATTGATGAAGGATATGATGAGATAGAAATTGAGATCCCGGAAGAGTTGAAGAGAATGGTGGACAACGAAGAAAGGCAGATCATGCCCCACCAAGAAGAAACAGAAATTGTCAACTTGGGGACTGAAGAAGAGAGAAAAGAAATAAAAATAGGGACGACTATTTCCTCAAAAACCAAGCATGAAGTGATAGCCCTACTTCAGGAATTCAAGGATGTCTTCGCCTGGACTTATCAAGATATGCCAGGATTGAATACCGACATAGTGGTGCACAAATTGCCAACAAAATCGGAGTGCAAACCAGTACAGCAAAAACTTCGGAGAATGAGACCAGATATGTTGTTAAAGATCCAAGAAGAAGTGAAAAAGCAATTTGATGCTGGATTCTTGGAGGTAGCCAAATACCCCGAATGGGTTACAAACATTGTACCAGTACCAAAAAAAGCCGGAAAAGTTCGTATGTGTGTAGATTATAGGGATCTGAACCGAGCCAGCCCTAAAGACAACTTCCCTTTACCACATATTGACACGCTGGTTGACAACACCGCAGGACATTCATGGTTTTCCTTCATGGACGGTTTCGTGGTACAACCAGATAAAGATGGATCCTAACGACATGGAGAAAACCACATTCATAACCATGTGGGGTACTTTTTGTTATCAAGTGATGCCGTTTGGGCTAAAGAACGCAGGGGCAACATACCAAAGAGCAATGGTGACTCTTTTCCATGACATGATGCACAAAGAAATAGAAGTATACGTGGATGATATGATTGCCAAATCTCAAACAGAGGAAGAGCACCTACAGAACTTGAGAAAACTATTCCAAAGACTACGGAAGTACCAACCGAGGCTCAATCTCGCCAAGTGTACCTTCGCCGTTGTTTACGGAAAACTCTTAGGGTTCGTAGTAAGCGAGAAGAGGGATTGAGATTGATCCGGATAAAGTGAAAGCCATCCAGGACCTTTCACCACCCCGCACGCGAAGGAAGTCCGCGGTTTCTCGGGAGGCTGAATTATATCTCTCGTTTCATTTTCAATTAATTAACCAACCAATGCGACCCGGTCTTGAGACTTCTTAGAAAAAAATAATCTGGCGTATGGGATGAAGAATGTCAAAAAGCCCTAGAAAAGATCAAAAAGTACGACAAATGCACCAATTTTAGTCGCACGAAGACAGTCGACCACTAATTCTCTACTTAATGAGTCTTGAGAATTCAATGGGATGTGTCTTTGGGGCAACACGATGAGTCAAGAAAAAAGGAGCAAGCCATCTATTACCTAAGCAGGAAATTCAATGATTGCGAAACACGGTACCGCCTTGATCAGAAGCTGTGTGTTGTGCTCTAGTTTGGGCTACCAAGCGGCTCATAAAGTACATGTTATACCATACTACCTGGTTGATATCCAAGCTAGACCCATTAAAGTTCTTAATGGAAGCGCCCGGCGTTAACGGGAAGGATGGCCCGATGGCGGATGCTCTTATCCGAATTCGACATCGTATATGTTAATCGTAAAGCCGTAAAGGGGAGTGCCGAGCGGATTTCCTAGCTAGTCGTCTTCGGATGACTATGAGACATTGAACTTTAGTTTCCCGACGAAGACTTGATGTGCATTACAACCGAAGAGGGGTTTTGGATGATAAGTCATGGAAACTTTACCGATGGAGCCTCCAACGCCTCGGACATGGGATAGGGCAGTGCTAATTTCACCCGAGGACGTCTATTATCCTTTCACCGGCAGATTGAATTTTTCTGCACAAACAATATAGCTGAATACGAAGCTTGCATCATGGGACTGAACTCACCATCGAGAGAAAGGTTAAGGAACTTCGAGTGTTCGGAGATTCGTCCCTAGTCATTTACCAATTGCAGGGGAATGGGAAACCAAAGACCCGAAGTTGGTCAAATATCACGAATTGATCCAAGAGCTCACCAAAGAGTTCGAAAAGGTCACCTTCAATTACGCCTCGAGAAGAAAATCGGATGGCGGATGCATTGGCAACCTTGGCATCCATGTTTAAAACAAACACCGGGCAAAATGAAGCTCATTGAGATGCAGACGTTTGAAAAGCCTGCTCATTGTTGTAATGTACAGGAAGAGATTGTGAAATCAATGGTACTATGATATCCCGCAATATGTCAAGCTTCGAAAGTATCCGAAGGGCAAACGACAATGACAGAAAAGCGCTCGAGAAAAATGGCAACAAAATATGTCCTAGATGGGGAAATCCTATATAGGAGAAGTCATGATCAAACATTCTTTGAGATGTGTGGATGCCCGGAGGCGAAGGAAATCTTAGCTGAAGTACATGACGGGATCACGTGGAACGCACGCCAACGGGCTGTCTATAGCCCGAAAAATTATGAGATCTGATTATTTTACGGTTGACCATGGAGGGAGATTGCATCGATTACGCCAGAAATGCCACAAATGCCAAATTTACGCCGACAAGATTCATGCACCCCATCGCCTTTACACACCATGAATTCTCCGTGACCTTTCGCAAAGCATGGGGCATGGACGTCATCGGCGAGATCCATCCGAAAGCTTCCAATGGGCACCGTTTCATTTTGGTCGCCATAGACTACTTCACTAAATGGGTAGAGGCGCGTCTTACGCCAATATCACCAGGGCTCTGAGTTTGTAAGTTCTTAAAGAAGGAAATTATTTGTCGATACGGATTGCCAGAGAGGATCATCACCGACAACGCTTCCAATCTGAACAACAAAATGATGAAGGACGTGTGCACTCAATTCAAGATAACACACCATAATTCCACGGCCTATCGTCCTAAAATGAATGGAGCAGTGGAAGCGGCAAACAAGAACATAAAAAAGATCATAGTGAATACTACGGATACCTACAGGGATTGGCATGAGAAGTTGCCTTTTGCCCTTTTCGCCTATAGGACGTCCATTCGCACATCAACAGGGGTAACACCCTATTCCTTGGTGTATGGTACCGAAGCAGTACTCCCAATTGAGGTAGAGATTCCGTCTCTCCGGGTCTTAAACGAAGTAAAATTGGAAGAAGCTGAATGGGTGCAGGCCAGACTCGACCAGCTAAATCTCATTGACGAAAAAAGACTAAAGGCCATTTGTCATGGTCAGATGTACCAAAAGCGGATGGTGCAGGCATATAACAAAAAGGTGCGCCCAAGAGAATTCAAAGAAGGAGATCTGGTACTCAAGAAAATCCTCTCTATCCAAAAAGATTCTCGAGGAAAATGGATGCCCAACTGGGAAGGACCGTACGTCGTAAAAAAGGCATTCTCAGGAGGAGCCCTAATCCTAACAGAAATGGATGGGGACGAGCTGAAAAATCCCGTAAATTCTGATGCCGTCAAGAAATACTATCTCTAAAAAAAAATGGAGACCTTAGGATGAAAACCCGAAACTGGGCGTCTTGAAGCAAAGGAAAGACTCGAGTTGAAAACCCGTAAATGGCGGCTTGGGTAAATTAAAAAGTTGAATATCCGAAGAAAAGGGTATCCCCATGAACATCATGAAGAGAAGGTTTCAGGCAAGAAATTCTACACCGGTTGACAGGGTCATGTATCATTCATATCGAAGATAATGAGGGATTTTGTATTTTCATACTTAACTCATGTGTGTCATACCTTTCTTTTTAAGATATCCCAAGCTCTTAATCATAATAAAACCGTGTTTTGAGCATCCATTCCTGGCCTTCTTGTCAATTTCAGTCAAATAAGATAACATAGGCTTATAATGAAACAAGAGATTTCGAAGCATTACTATGATTTAACCTTGAAAATGCAGGTGATCAAAGAAAACGATGTTAACTCCGTCCTCTAGTTCCCTAATGGCTGTCGATAGGGAAGGCGGGAAGCTTCAAACAACCTGGTAGGATAACCAATGGCACATGTCCTATCTATTCAAGAAAGGCATACGAGATAACAAAAGAGTTCTTTTGGGTGAAAACCAGAAGGGCACCCCTCTCAAAAAAAAATCTCTCTAAAGTGAAAACCCGAAAGGGCATTTTAGAATTCCAAGTCGCAATTGAAAAAAAAAAGGGTCGAGATGGTTGAACTTGGCAGTGAAGCGGGGTATCGATGCCCGTAAGAAAGGAGAAAGCGAACATCAAGATCAAATAAGGACCAAAACAAGCCCACCAAGATATTGACTCTCATACATCATGAATAGTCAGGCATCACTAGGATTAGGAGCATGTCAATTCATTCATTTGTCATAGCATTTTGTTTTCATCTCAGACAGGTATCTGCAGTTCCAAAGAAACATCGAGGGCCATCACGGTGTGAATCCCAAATGAGAAGACAATGTTTTTACATACAAAAGGCACATGTTTTCAAGCTCTAGAGAGAGGTTCTATATAGGAAGAATCCTCCTCTCCGAGGCTTCAGAAGCTGAAAGTTCTATATAGGAAGGACTGACAGCTCCAGGGTGAAGACTCGCAGTTCTATATAGGAAGGACTCCCAGTCGAAGGAATTCACCCATGACACGCAAGATTATATAGGAAATCCTGCTGTGTCGAAAGCAAAGAGTTCTATATAAGAAGGGCTCCTAGCTTCAATGTCTTAGAGTGAAAGATTCTATATAGGAAGAATCCGTAACTCCAAGATTTCAGACGCCAAAAGTTCTATATAGGAAGGACTGATGGCTCCAAGGTGAAGACTCGCAGTTCTATATAGGAAGAACTCCCAGTCAAAGCAATTCACCTATGACACAGGGTTATATAGGAAACCTGTTGTGTTGAAAGCGAATAGTCTTATATAGAAAAGGCTCCGAGCTTCATTGTCTTAGAGTGAAAGGTTCTATATAGGAAGAACCTGTAGCTCTGAGATTTCAAACGTCAAAAGTTCTATATAGGAAGGAATGACGGCTCCAGGATTTGAAAACTAGCAGGAACTCCCAGTCGGAAGAATCCATCAGCGGCGCAAAAGGTTTTATATAGGAGAAACCAGCGTTGAAGGCGAAGAGTTCTATATAGGAAGGACTCCAAGCTTTACTGTCTCAAAGTGAAAGGAAGGACTCATAATTCGGGATTTCATAGCGAAGGGTTCTATATAGGAAGAGCCTGTAGCTCCAAGATCGGAAGGTGACGAAGCTCTATATAGGAAGAACTTACGAGCCTGAAGATTCAGCCAAGGAAGAGCGGAGATGTCCAAAAGAATTCGTTTTTCCAAAGCTACAAACAGGGAAGTCTGATAAAAATGAGTGCTTATGAATCTTTGCTTTGTTTCCAATTCCATGAGAACAAGCAAATTGGGGCAACTGTAATCACTCATTTTCACTTGTAAATATATTAATATTGCATGTATATTTATTATATTATATGAATGTTACTAATATAAGGTGGTGTGTGCATGTATAAGCTATGTATACGTATTAGGGGTGTATGTATGTCGCGTATGTATCTAGAGTATGAGCGTATTTGATTAATATATAGATGTTATGTTAATTATATGTATGATTATACGTACGTATGCTAAAATATTATATTAATTAATGATTGTATAATATAAGTATACATTTTCGTATGTATATATATTGCTGTTATAATTATATTGGGCTGGTAAAATGAAAAAATTAAATATATTAAACCCAAATAAAAATGAAGTCCAAGTCCAATTACAAATTCAATTACAAGGCCCGGTTGGCCCAAATCTGAATCTTATCTAATTACAATGTGCAGGTAACTGTGGGCCGTTGGATCAAGATCTGATCCAACGGCCACGATACAACTAAGAGGTCAAAAATATCTGCCAGGCGCGTGTTCCACACGTATGGACCGTTCGAGTGCCACGCGCGGTCGCTTTAACATCCCACGCGCGCGTAAGATCCACACGTTCTGACTCCTCGACTGCGGAGCTCCACATGGCGAAATCTGAAGCCGTCTCATCAAATCGAGGCTTCATCCAGCCTGATCGTTCTTCAAGCCATCTCGACCGTTAGATCAGATCTGATCTAACGGCCGAGAACACGTCTGGCCGCTGGCAGAATGTCCATATCGCCACCGCGCCGATATTCAGTCCCCGTGTTCAGAACATGCCCAAGACAACAAGCAAAATTGTCAGTTCAGTTCAGATCTGAAAAAAGCAAGATGCAACTTGCAACAAAAACAGAGACAATAATATATATGAAACGGGAACTTTTGTAACGGGGATAAGAACGAGAGTAGTAACAAAAAAAAGGAGAACAGAGATCTTGTAGAAACAAAAAATTGTAACCAGTCAAGTGATAATCAAAAGACAGTCCAGTGGTAAATATTTGTCTCTTTTTCTTACTTGTTTTCTTTACATACATATACGAAAGAAAAAACAGAAACAAAAAAAGGAGAGTAGTCTTACCGGCGTCGTTTGTGGGTCTTCCCTTCCTCAGTGATAAGCCTTTCGGCTTCTACAAGCCATATCTGGTGAACTAAAGGGAGGAGAAGACAATTTGTAGTTTTGTTTTGGTCTAAAAAAATATTTTTTTTGGTTCGTATTTCCTAGATCTAGGGCGAATAGAGGTATATCCTCTAAATCCAACCTAAGATTCGTATTGAGGATGAGGAGGGGGTTGTTTTGGTGTGTTTTGGAGTCACGCCGGCGCCGTTTAGCGGCGGCCGACCGCCGGATTCTGGGTTTCAGAAGAACAGTTGAGAGAAAAACGAAGAACATGGTTCTTGTAAAAACTAGAAAATGAAACAAATGGCTAAAATTTTGATTTCGGCCTTAAAGGGGGGCTTTTATAGTTATTATTATTTTGCTAAATGGGTAAATTACACACTCAACCATCCCGCGTTTTCAATATTTTCGTTTTTGTCTCGCCGCATGGTATAATTACAATTCCAGTCCCCCTGATATTTCAAAAGTTTACAATCTAGTCCCTAAATTACACCGGATCAGTTTTTGAATGGTAAAATTACGCCCTTAACCATACCGCGTTTTTGAATTTTTCATTTTGGGTCTGCCCCTTGGTCTAATTACAATTCTGGTCCTTTTAGGTTTTGTTTGTTTCGCAATTTCGTCCCTAAATTACATATTATTGTTCTTTAATTTCTGCCACTGAATTTTATTTTTCTTTCATTTCAGTCCTGTATTCTTTGTAAATATTCATGTTCGTATTATAATCGTATATGTTAATATTCTATTATTTTATTATATGTCCCTCGTATATGACTCGTATTTTATGTTTATATGTATATATGTGTTAAGTATGATAGTCATGTTTTTATCCGGTTATTCGTATTAAAGCATGTTATGTTCTATCTGACTCGTAAAACAGCATGTTCTTGTATTTTTGTATGTATTGTATGTTTTCTTGGCTTTTAGGTTACGTGTTAGTGTGTCTTCTTTATTGTATAATATATTGTCCGTATATGTTGAAATATGTTTTATTAATAGTATGTATGTCTTTTTAAATATTTGTTCGTTTACATATAACGTAATTATTCCTACATTGTTGTTCTAACTTGTTAAAGTTGTTTTTATCTATCGTTTAGAATAATATGTATATATGCATGTTTTAGTTTAGTATATCATTTATGTTAGATTAGTATTCTGTTATGTCAATATTTATTGCATTTAAATTATTTGCCATGTTTTATATTTTGCCCACTAAGATTGCATATGATTTATAAATTATTAATGCGGTGTCCTTTTATCCGAGCATAAACGGGGCGAGTATCAAGCGTAGTGATAGTGGTTGGCGTTTATTCTCGTAATAACGGGACCTTAAAATTTATTCGCAATTATGACCGAATTTTAAAATAATCGTCACTTTAATCCGGAAAATCCAATATTAAAAAAGCGGTAATTATTAAAGTACCAATTTTGGGCGGTGTGGGGGTGCTAATCCTTCCCCATCCGTAAACGACTCCCGAACCCTGTCTTTTTGAATCTCTGGTTTTATGGTGTCCGGCCTACCTAAGTGGCCGGTGGCGACTCCAATCTTTAAATAAAATGCGGTTTTTTTAAAACCCACGGAATAAATATTTTATATCAAAAAAATCACAAACACCTCTCAACACCTTCGAAAAAGCTTCGTTTTTTTAGCGATAAAAAAGACATCGTTACAGAGCTGAGCCGAGCTGAGCCCGACGAGCTTTGAGCCCGAGCCAAGCCCAATAGTATTGTTTTCGAGTCGAGCTCGAACTTAAAATTTTGAGCTCGATGAGCCTTGAGCCCGAGCCCAATAGTATTGTTTTCGAGCCTGGCCAGGCTCGGGTTCTGCTCAGCTCGTTATCACCCTTAATGTAGCTTGTTCGTGTTTGTTCATTAAAACGATAAACGAACGTAAACGAACGAACATAAACGGACACATGTAAATAAATTTAAACGAACATAAACAAACAAACATACGTGAATAAATTTAATTTGTTTAAAATATAATATTTTTGTTATGAAAAATAATAAATATATTGGATATATGTGAATAAATTTAAACGAGCGAATATAAATGAACGAATTATCTAATGTTCACAAACGTAAATGAATGAACGAACCTTTTGTTCGTGTTCGTTCATTTAATTAAACGAACATAAAATCTTGTTCATGTTTGTCCGTTTAATAAATAAACAAACATAAACAAACTTTCTGTCGAACGGTTCTTTGAACGTTTGGTTCGTTTATGATCCTAAGAGGTATGGGTAGCCGTGGGTGTGCATTTCGGATATCCGATTTGATCCGAAATTTTGGATATCAAAAATTTTTGGATAGATAATTTAGCGATCTGTATCCGATCTAAAAAAATCGGATACCTGATTTTTGGATATCCAAAATTTTGGATCGGATATTCGGATCGGATCTCCGAATATCCGAATTTATGAATTGATTTAATTATTTTTTAATTTGATTTTCCTATCCACGAAAATTTTAGGTTTTCGAATATAACAATCAACAAATTCTTGAATATAACAAGATTTGTATCCGTGAAAATTTTTCATATATAACAAGTAAAAATATCGAATATAATAAGATTCATATATATAAAAAATTTGAATTTTCGGATATCGAATAATCACTATTTTTATCCGGAGGGCTCAACTCGCTCTTACTTTCTGCTAATGGGCTTTGGGCTTAACGTATTCGTATTACATTTGTTATTTTTATTTTCATATTAAAAGGAAAATACAATATATATTATTAGGTTTTACTTTTAATTCGCGTTATATTAATATCTTAGTTATTATTATGAGATATTACATTATTACAATAATAGTATATAAAAAAAACTAAACTAAAAACTAAAACAGATTAAATAAAGCCCAATCAAATATTAAATAAATAAGCCCAAAGTTTTATTTACAGTCCATATTACAAAAATCCCAAAATAATAAGTACATGTTAATCGGCCCGTTTAGGCCCAAATAATAAAACCCTAATCTGCCTAATTTCAGAAGCCCTAATGCCTCTTTGTGTTTGTGCTTAGCTGGATCTTGGCCTTTAGATCAGGCCCTTTGATCTAACGGTCTAGATTACATATCAAAGGAAACCCTAATTAGGGTTATTATCTGCCAAGCGCCGCACCATCTCAACTGTTAGATCTGAGTATTCAAATGGACGGTCCAGATCATCCCAGGAAGTTTGTAGAACTGGCATGCGCCCACGCGCGTCTTTCCCGCTCTATCACGCGCGCGTGTGATGCACACGAGACCCTCCAGATCTACACGCGCCCACGTGCTAGGCTTCTGGACTGCCCACGACTTTCTCTGCCGCGGCCACATGCCTTCTCTCTGGTCCCTGTCCCTCTCGTGCGGCCACGTCCACCATGCAACAACATAAGGAATCTGGCGGACTTCAGAACAAGTTATTAGCAAGGATATTTGTTTTTATTTTCATGTAACCATTCCGCTATATAAAACCGAAACAAAAAACACAATGTAATCAGTTTTTGAGAAAGGAATACAAAAAGACTCAAGAGCCTTTTGAGAGGTATCCTATTGTTCCATTTTTGCATGCATGCATATAAAAAACCCTAGATCTAAGAAAGACTTTACCCTTAGAGTTCTGGGTCGTCTGGTTGTCATATGCTTGCCGGTAATAAACCACTACCTTCGGGCTAAAAAGGGTGAGCCGACGTTGGGTTCTAGAGCGCCTCTTCAGTTCCGTCCACTGGTAACAAACGTTAGGCCTTCACCCATAGAGGTGAACCAGTTGGGAGACCGAAGTTCTCCGTTTCAAAGGTCCGAACCCTAGATCTAAAGAAAGAGAAATAGGCTTATGTTTTTGTTAGATCTAGTCCGATGGGGTTTCTTTTTTTTGAAAATTTGGGCTTAGATTCGTGTTTAGGGTTTGGAATGAAAGGTTTTTGGGGGATTCTTTTGGTTTTTCAGCACCGATGTACGGTGGCTGGAGGTGGCAAGTGCGGTGGTTTCCCCGCCGAATTTTAGGAATCGCGGCGGAGCTGGAGGTTGAAGATGAACACCACGGTGATGTTCATCTGGGATTTCAGAGGATCTGAGAGGTTTCTGGATTTGGAAAAAAATGACTCAGAATTTCAAAATGACCAAACTTTGTTTTTTTTACCAAAATATGTTATATATATATATCAGATTCTTCTTTTTAAAATGGTTTTTTTTTACGTTTTAATCCTTTCGCACTTTGAAGTTTACGCCCTAGGGGTTTTCATCTTTTCAAATAATAACCCAGGTCCTTAGTTTTTTTTCAAAACTTTTAATTTCGTCCACAAATCAACTGGATTAATTTTTTTAAAACGGTTTTATTATGATAAAGTCCTTATGTGTTTTAAATATATCTTTTCAGGGTTTTCGTTTTCTTAAATTGCACTCTAGGCCCCTGTGGTTTTAACCCAAATTTAATTAAATCATAGTTTTTAATTTAATTTGTTTTTAAGGGGTTTAATACCTATTTAGTCCATGATCTTTTAAAATATGTTTAATTTAGCCCCTTCTAGTTTTTTTTTAAAATCTTAATTTAATCCCTTCTCAACTTTTAAAAATCATCTATTAGGTCCCTTAAATTTGCTTTCTATTATATTTTAGCCCTGCATAGCATATTTATTTAATTTTGTTATTTTATCTTTTTTATTTTATTTATCTTGTTTATTTGCTCATATATGTCATAATTTTAAGTTGTTGTTTGGTTTGGTCCCTTTAATTATTAGGGTAGATTTTGTAGTTTAGTTTAGGCCCTTTAGGATTAGTTTATAGTTTAAAATTTAATTTAATTAATTTAAACTATGCGCTCGTTTAATTGGGGCATAGGCTTTAAATTAATTAAATTAAATTTAGGCTAAGTTTAGAGCCTTAATTAGACTATAGGTTCGAATCAATTTAATCCATTTAAATTCGCCCCTGGCTCATTGGGGTAAATGTTAAATGCATTAAATTGATTGAACAATTCTTAATTATTTTAGGGGTAAAATTGAAATTTCATGTAGATCACCTAATTTAAAACCATGATTAATTAATTCAATTAATTTTAGATAGTTTCCTTGGCTCATTGAGATTCTAGTTTAAAATTAATCGAATTGATTATTATGGTTCAAGACAACCAATAAAATGATAGGTTTTTTAGTTTTTAAGATTAAATTAATTTAGGGCTAATATTAGATTAACCTAGTTAATAATTAGATCACTAATTGGTCTTATCCAATAATTTGGGTCTATTAGGTTAGGGCTTTGGTGGGCCTTAGGTTTTAATTTTGTACCTTTCTATGTCATGCATTTTAATTGTCATTCATTAGACCTTTTATTTTAATTGGACATTGCATGTAATTAATCAACTTAAATCGTAAAACGAAGGTATTAATTAATTCCAATATTTGTGTCGTAACAGTCCTGGCTCACTGGATGTTGACCAAATATTCAAATTAATTATTATCGTCTAAAGGTAAATTTAATTTAAAATAAAATTTTGACAAGTCATCACATCATTGTTTAACTGTTTGCATCATGCATAAAGGTGATGAATGAGGTTCGAGCCATAAATTAGCACGGCAATCAAGTTTATTCGATGTCAGTTTAATCTATGGTCCGAGGTTTCATCACCATTATTGATTAAATGTTTAACTGATTCGAATTCATCAATTTGACCAAGCCCGTTTGATTAAAGTCTAAATTCAACAGCGAACAATTTAATTAAATTCAATTTCGATAATTTCCATCAATTGAAGGCAACATATATTTTGGTACCGATTTTCGGGGGAGAAAGGGGTGCTAATCCTTTCCCACGCGTAACCAACTCTCGAACCCGTTTTTTTGAACGAATCTCTGGTTTTATGGTGACTGGCCTACCTTAGTGGCCGGTGGCGACTCCAAGTTTTTTTATTTTCAAAAATACGATTTTTTAAAGGACTTCCCTACATTTTCAAACATTTTCCTAAAAAAAGGAAACCTATTACTACTTTTTAGCGACTTAAATATCAAAGATGTCGCTACAGTCAGATCTGTGAACTTTGGACGGGAAACAATGTAGATGACGAGAGCTAATTAGTTTTTTTCTTTTATATTCTATAGTTAGATTTAAATGGAAAATATATTTCTTATTTAACAAACACTAATCTGAGCTGAATTATAACTGGAAATCTTTTTTGGATGTGTAACCCCATAAACTAGGCCAAGAAGAAAATGCCGAATTTAGGAAGTCACCATTGAAAACTTTACCCTTAAGAAACTAAATGTAACCCCCTAAACCCGGCCAAGAAGAAAAGGCCGAATTTAAGAAGTCACCATTGAAAAATTTACCCTCAAGTAACCAATTTCATTTATAAAACTGTAAAATAATTGCAAAATAATTAAATACTTAGTAATTTGTCAAAACTAAAACGTAGAAATAATAACCAAAAATTTCATAATATAATCTGAATATCGAGTCTGAAAATGCATACTAAAAATAATAAACCCCAAATCTAAAATTACATCAAATCCCAAAATTAGTAATTAAATTAAATAAATAAACTCAAATCCATACTGAAAGATAGTAAAGCTGAAAAAAGCGCGAAATCATCCGAGTACCAAGTCGCCTTAAGTCCGAGTTTTCTGTAAAAGAAACTATAGGGGAGTGAGCAATTGAGCCTAGTGTGTCTCTAAAGTGCAAGCAATCACAAACTCAGTTCTAAAATAATTTTCTCAAGATATCTAATAAAAGCACGATAAAGCACAATGCATATAATGATGACACAGACAAAACGCATTTCCCAGCTACATACTCCAATCACAGTGGTGGCAAAGCCAACCGGTCACGGTGGATGTAGTTCCCGAACTCTTCACCCTTATTTCACCAATCAAAATGTGGCCAAGCCACTTCTTCCTCCGTACAATCTCATCCCATGCATATAAAATATGATAATGATTGTAAAACACAAAATCACATCACAATATATCGTACTAAATACGAGGATCACAATTCAGAAATTATGATAAATGCATTAAAACACAGTCTGACACAATATGCATGATATCTTAAACACATTGTAATCACAACAAAGAAAAGTAGTCATGCAAGTTGTAAAACATTTCACAGAATATATAGCACGAAAAGAGAACACACCTTAACTAAAGCAAACTCAACCTATTGAATAATGCATTTCCCACGATCAAAAGAACTGGTCCACCTGTATCAAAACCTACGATAATAATCCTACATTAGCACTATTACTATGCCACCTAAATATAAACATACATACTAATCCGAAAGAATACCCACGTGTAGGCCTCGAAGCACGTGTACAATCAGAACGTACAAGCAAAGGGAGTGGCGATTCGTCTTCCTCAGAGCCGACGCCGACTGAAACACATATATAAACTACATCATATCTCAGATCCAAAACTCTTAAAAATATTTACTAGTACAAAAGAAATTGTAATTAGTAAAACTAGGCTTTCGGGTTCGAATAAGTTGAAACGGTCAACGAATCAGTTCGGTTCTAAATGATCTATAAATCAAATCGACGATTCGGGTCAATGTAACTTCCATAATTCTATCATGTGGAAATCGCTTAACTATTATATATCAAAGTAAAGTAGACAATAATAATTTACATACTTATTAATCATGAAATACATACATATATATTTAATAAAAATCAGTAGCATGTAGCATTGAAAAGTATATATATATATATGACGAAAGTGGGAGCTTACTGTTTATGCACATATCACAATATATATAAAAAAGGCTTTATATATATACTTAAACAAAAACTCTAGTGATATGTGATTGTATATTTGATATAATAAGTAGTGAAATTAAGAGCATTGAAAGTAAATCAATAATAATTAAATATAAAAAGTAAAATACATTTGAAGGCGTAGGTACTGGTTAAGAAAGACGCTCAAGTGTAAGATGTTAAGGAAATGTGAGAGGGATTGATGGTTCGAGGTTCCGGGCTTACCAAACTGAGGGCGATGGGATGAGTGTCAGAGCAAAGGAGCCAACTTATTTTCCTCAAGTTCTTTGCAACGTCAACCGACAAAGTAAGAAAAATGGGTCGTGCTTCTATGCTATCGACAAGGTGGGGTATGGAAAAGAACGTAGGGTTTTGGGGTTTAAATATTTGGGGACAAAGGGTTAATTACAAGGTATGGCCTTGTATTAACTAGGGTTTACGGAAGGGAAACCAAATTTTACCTTCATCTAAAAATGGTCACTAAAACTCTCAATTTGGCCACATAGTCTAACTTATTATCAATTTAGTCCTTGAAACTCAATTAGGGTTTTGAATTCCTAATTCCCAAATCAAGGGTTTCAAAATTGAGAATTCCCTAATTAGGGTTAGGGTTTTTAATTTAATTTTTAAGGTGTTACAACTCTCTTCCTTAAAAGAATTTCATCCTCAAAATTTCAGACTTAACGACAGACCCCTAATATTAACAGGTACGCTCACATACTTATTCATTTTAAATTCTTCATCTATTAAGACTAGAACAAGAACTGAAAATATCATAGCAGTACCTGCTATGTCCTCAAACTCATCATTATAATTACCACGAGCTCCGGTTGCATAAACCAAACCTGGTCATCTAACCTCAGATCTAGCCGATCTATTACCCTGAGAGGGTATACCTTTACTAGCAGTACAAGAAGCATATGACCTACCCTGCTCTCTACCTCTAGAAGGTGCTCGAGCCGACGCATGTGTCTGACTTTGTACGATCGAATCAGTACGTGATCGCGAACAATCATTAAGGAAATAATCAAGAGAACCACACCCGAAACAAGCTCTATTCTTCTTTCCACACTACCCACCATGACATTTCTTACAATAAGTACACCGAGGCATAAAATAAGGACCTGTCGATCCACACACTACCTGTCGAAACTGCCAAAATGGCTGGTCCCACTCTCTACCTACCCAGATGATCAGATTCCTCTCTAGCCCTCTTACCGGTATAGCTAACTGAACCCTGCTGAACAATTGAAACCGGTTGTTTCTTGCCTCGATCTCTTTCCTGAGTTGCCTAATTGTTCAAGAGTGTTTCCATTCTTTTCACTATCTTGGCTCGGTCAACTAAATCATTGAACAACTTGTCTTTAAACGGAGACACCTTCTCACGAATTGAAAAGCGCAAGCCTTTGAGAAACTCCCGACATCTATCATTTTTCGTGTCTACCAACCCAAGCGCATAGCACAACCACTCTACAAACCAGATCTCATAAGGAGATACTGTCATGCCCTCATGCTTAAGGTCTATGAATGCTTGGCGATGATCAGCCAAGTACTGCTCACCCACATAACGATTCTGAAATACCTATCGAAAGGTTTCCCATGACATCTGATTAGCTGGCATCAATCTCTGTTCAGCCTTTCACCAATGTTGTGCCTCACCATGCAACAGTGAAACAACAACTCTCAACTTCTTGTTAGCAGGATATTCCATCTCCTCAAAGATCCTCTCATGATCCTATATCCATAATTCAACATCAAATGGGTGTTCATCAGACACACCCGCAAATATCCTCATCCCGACACTCAGAAATATTGTGGAGATAGGCTTCCTCGAGTTCTCTGACTGGTCACGAAAATAACACAACAGCTTTCGTTTAATAGTAGCACTATCCAGCTTCACAGTCTTATTGTCATTTGAATCTAGCAAGTCGTCACCATGTGGCTGCTGATCATGTGTATCATCATCACTAGACTGCTGACTCACGGTCTGTTGCCCCTCAAGTGGCTGGGTTTTTCCTAGATTCTGTATCTCTTTCTAATGGTCCGTATGGTCAACAACAAGATGTGGTTCACTAGCGGCAGCAGCTGTACGACCTCGACCTCTATTCAAAGTAAGTCTAACCATCCTACGAGGTGGCATAGTTACTATCTACAAGAATAATAACCTAGAGATTAGAATTGGTACTGGAGCCTCAAATTCAAAACTATTGAAAATAATATTTAAATAATAAGCCATCAGAAAACATTCCATGTACCCAAAACATTTAATGCATACATAAAATTTTGAAAAAAGATTATTGTGAGCCTCACAGTCCGAGGGTTGAACTCAGCTCTGATACTACTAAATGTAACCCCTAAACCTGGCCAAAAATAAAAGGTCGGATTTACGAAGTCACCATTAAAACCTTTACCCTCAAGAAACCAATTTCATTTATAAAACTGTAAAATAATTGCAAAATAATTAAATACTTAGTAAATTTTCAAAACTAAAGCGTGGAAATAATAACCGAAAATTTTATAATATAATCTGAATATCGAGTCTGAAAATGCATGCTAAAAAATAATAAACCCCAAATCTAAAATTACATCAAATCCCAAAACTAGTAATTAAATTAAATAAATAAACTCAATTCCATACTGAAAGATATTAAAGCTGGAAAAAAACACGAGATCCTCCGAGTACCAAGTTGCCTAAAGTCCGAGTTTAGTGGGAAAGAAAGAGAACGAAAACGGATGGAAGACAAATGAAAAATGTTAGAATCATGCACAAAACCAAAGAAACGGGTGTTAGGGACCATGTCCTCAATTTTTCGGTCTAATATAAATTTAAGTTTTTTTATAACTTTAAATTAGATAGATTAAGTATTATTCTCTTAAATTTTGAGTTTAAATACATAATAAGCCCTTATATTTTTTAACTTTAGTAATTTGACTCTTCTTAATGTTCGATCCTAACACTTTCTCTAGTTAGAATCAATTTTGTCCTTCAAGAAGAAAATAAAAAAATATATAAAGGACCAAAAATAGACGATTAAAACCACATAATCTGAGATTCGTACATATTCTTTTAAGGTGGGAAAAAGATTTTGTAAGTGTTTGAAATGGAATTCCAACTTTTTTTTAAAGAAAAAAAAATCATATCTCAAACGAATAATTGATAAAGCATTCTATTAGGCCTCTTCTTCACAATTGAATTAAGTATTGCTAAGAAAGATGGCATCTCAATTAAAGTAAATATCCATGGGGGACATGCTAGCCCACATCTTTGAGCTAAAGGGTCAACTATAAGCGATTAAATGGCCATTATGCTTAACCTTTGTTAATTGCTTTAATCAATTATAATTAAAACAAACACATGCAGGGCGGAAAATGAAGAAGAGATAATAATCTGACAAATTTAGATCAATTAGCTCAACGTGCCCGACGGTGGGAGGTTTTGACGACCCACCATAAATAATTTTTTAATTTCTGTCTTTTTATCCCTATACTAATAATTTATTTGTCATATTAATGACTCTCATTATGTACAAGTCTAGTTAATTAGAGTATCTTTATTTATATCTATACCACCCATTGTTGTTTTGATTATGTTGGGTGTCGCATGCTAATCGGACGTTAACTTTGTTAAAAAAAGTTAAATTATTATTTTTTGAATGATAATTAATATTATTATAAAGAAAAAACTTTGATACACAGGCCGTGTAAACTTTAGTTTACACGTGCCTTTTAGTTTTAGGGGTTAGGGTTTTAGTTTAGGGTTTAAGGTTGTAGGGTTTAGAATTTAAGATTAGTGTTTAGAATTTAGTATATAGGGTTTAAGGTTTAGTGTTTAGTATTTTAGGGTTAGAGTTAGGAATTTAGGATTTGAATTTTTATAGTATAAATACACAGGCTTGTGTAAAATTAATTCTATACAGCCTCTGTAATCACTCATTTTTATTTGGTCTGTAAATACATATTAGTATAATTATTAGTATATTAGTGTTGCATGTATACATTGTATTATATTATATTATATTATATGTTTATTATGTGCATGAGTGTTACTAATATATAAATATAATGTGTGGTGTGTGCATGTATATTATAAACTATGTATGTATACGTATTAACGATATGTGTGTCACGCATGTATCTATAGTTAGTACGAGCGTATTTGTTTTTAGGGATAATGTGTGTAGATGTTATGTTAATTATGTGTATGATTATATATGTATGTATGCTGGTATGTTATATTAATTAAGGTTTGCATAGGTATATACGTATGTATTGTTGTATGTGTATTGCTGTTATAATTATAACTAATGTTAATATTATTGGGCTAAGAAAAAATAAAATCCAAAAAAAAATGTTAAACCCAAATGAATGAATTGATAGTCCAAGTCCATTACAAATTTGAAATCTAATATTATTACAAGGCCCGGTTGGCCCAAACCCAAACCCTATTTAATATAATTATTTTGTGTGCAGATAACTATGGGCCGTTAGATCAAGATCTGATCCAACGGCCACGATCCAGCCAAGACAAAATATCTGCCAGCCGCGTGCACTACACGTCTGGACGCTTCGAGTGCCACGCGCGCGTGCGGTCCACGTGCGGACTCTTCGATATCCCACGTGTGCGTGAGCCCCACGCGCTATAACTCCTCGACTGCTGAGCCACACGTGTCACGATCTGGAGCCGTTTCACCAATCGAGGCTTCATCTGGGTCGTTCATCCTCCAAGCCAGCCCGACCGTTAGATCAGATCTGATCTAACGGTCGAGAGCACCTCTGGCCGAAGACAGAACCCCCACACCGCCACCATGCTTCACCATGCCGATCTTCAACCACCGCGCTCAGACATGTCAAAACATAAGAAAAAAATATTATGTCAGTAATCAGTCCAGATCTGAAAGAAAATATTATATTACTTGTACCAAACCAAAAGACATATATATGTATGAACAAACATTTTGTAAAAAATGAGGAGTTGTAATCGAAAAAGCAAAGTTGTAATCGAAAGAAAAAAATACAAAAAAGTCAGTCTTCAGTGGTAATACTCTTCTCTTTTTTTTTCACTTTGTTGCATGCATACACAAAAAAGATACGTAGTAAAATAAAAGAAAAAAGAGGGTTAGAAGTCGTTACCATCGCCGTCGGTGGATCTCCCCTCACCAGTGATAAGCCTTTTCGGCTTTCCCAAGCCGAACGTGGTGAACTGAAAGGAGTGGGAGACCCCTTTGTGGCTTCGTTTTGGGTTGAAAACAAAAAAGAGGGTTTTTTTTCGTTTCGTATTTCTTAGATCTAGGACAAATGAAAGCTTTTTCTCCGAATCCAAGTTCGGATTCGTGTCGAGGGTAAGGAAGGGTTCATTTTGGTGTATTTTTTGGGGCTCACCGGCGCCGGTTAGCGGCGGCCGGCGGCGGAGAATACGGCGGCCAGCCGCCAGATTCTGGGTTCATTGGATAAGGTTGAGAGAAAATAAGAACGAAGCTCGTTATAAAAACTGAAAAAATGAATGAAATGGGGGAAATTTTGGTTCCGACCAAAAAAGGGGGGATTTATAGGTGTTATTATTTCGTGAAATGGGGAAATTACGTAATAAATCCCCCCGCGTTTTCAATATTTTCGTTTCTGTCTCGCCGCATGGTATAATTACAATTCCAGTCCCCCTGATATTTCAAAAACTTGCAATCTAGTCCCTAAATTACACCGAATCAGTTTTTAAATGGTAAAATTACCCCTTTAACCATCCCGCGTTTTTGAATTTTTCATTTCGAGTCTGCCCCTTGGTCTAATTACAGTTTCAGTCCTTTCAAGTTTGGTCCTGTTTGCATTTTTGTCCTTAAATTGCATATTATTGTCCTTTAATTTCTGCCACTAATTTTTATTTCTTTTCATTTCAGTCCTGTGTCCATGTAAATATTCATGTTTGTATTATAATCGTATATGTTGGTGTAGTCTTTTGCCTTATTATATATCTCTCGTATATGCCTTGTATTTTCATGTTTACATGTATATGTGTGTTAAGTTTATGATGGTTATGTATCTTTTTGTTCGGTTATTCGTATTAAGCATGTTATGTTCTAGTTGGCTCGTACACGGCATGTTTTGCATTTTTGTATGTATTTTATGTTCTCTTGGCTTTTTAGGTTACGTGTTAGTGTATTTTCCTTTATGTATAATATATTGCTCTATATGTGTTGAAATGTGTTTTTATTTCTAATATGTGTGTCTTCTTGAAATATATGTTTTTGTCTATACATGTATTTATTCATGCCTTGTTATTGTGACATGTTAAATTTGTTTTTATCTACTATTAAGCTTGATATGTATATGTATGTTTTAATTACGTATTTTATTTATGTTAGATTAGTATTCTGTTATGTGAATATTTATTGTCTTTAAATTATCTGCCATGTTTTATGTTTTTGCCACTAAGATTGCATATGATATATAAATTGTTAATGCGGTGCCCTTTTATCTGAGCGTAAACGAGGCCAGTATCAGGCGTAGTGATAGTGGTTGGGCGTTTACTCTCGGATAACGGGGCTCTTAAAATTTATTCACAATTATGACCGAATTTTAAAATAATCGTCACCTTAACCCGGAAAATTCAATATTAATAAAGCGGTAATTATTAAAGTACCAATTTTGGGCGGTGTGGGGGTGCTAATCCTTCCCCATCCGTAACCGACTCCCAAACCCAACAATTTTTAAATCTCTGGTTTTATGGTGTCCGGCCTACCTAATTGGCCGGTGGCGACTCCAATTTTTAATAAAATGCGGTTTAAAAAAAACCTCACGGAATAAATATTTTATATCCAAAAAATCACAAACACCCTCGAAAACTCGTTTTTTTTTAGCGATAAAAAAGGGACATCGCTACAGATGGCGACTCCGCTGGGATAATTTTTGTTTTTTAAGAAACAAATGAAAGTCAAGCTTTTTAAGTAATTACCGCTTTATTAATATTAGAAATTCTGGGTTAAAGTGACTATTAAATTAACATTCGGTTATAATTGTGCGTTTATTTTAACGCATTTAAAATATGGCATATAAACCCGTTTTTTTAAGTAGGGGGAAAACACTAATGCTTTCGTGGAGATATCGTTCTCCCGTATGGGCCTAGCAAGTACCTTCGGGGCTCGAGTACCTTATGCTTTCGTAAGGATATCGTTCCTTCGTACGGGCATAAGCGAATGGGTCTCCCTGAATTGAACCCGGTTGAAAGGAGCCTATAATGGGTGATGATCGGGGGCCTTGCTACTCTTAGTAGTGGACAGCAATGACAATTCGGGTACCTCCTAGAACCAAGACTGCATGTAGAGAATACATAGAAACCTACCCATTTAGAGCCATGCAGATAACCTTAGGTTTTAGACGGGATAAATAGGGTTGTTTTGTGTGTTTATTCTGTTTAATTTTGTCCTTTTATTTATATATTTATTGATTTTATCTGGTACTGACTTGTTTTCTTTTCGCTTTTGTTTTTTTTTCATACATCATACATTTGCATCACATAAAAGGTACTGGATCAAGTGGTTTGCCTGATCAGAAAGTCTTTCACCATGGAAAAAAGGTGTCTTAGGAAAGAAGAGCTAAATTTGTCAGTCAGACATTGGTCAGAGGTCAACCGAGAAAACCCAAGGGGACAGTTTGCGAAGCTAACGCAGCGTAATAGCAGGGTACACCTATGTGAGTCTCCAATGTAACGACTTATGGGATCTTCAAAGCATTTGGGAAAGATGGGACCGAAGACTACAAGACTTGTTCTGCGATAGTTATGGCGACATTGCATATTTGTTATATGTTGGGTTAACCAGCCCCCGCTCCGAGCTATAGTCCGATTCGGAATCCGGCTTTTTGTCGCTTCACCTTCAATGGGCAGGACATGATGCCTCAAGAGAAGAATACACGCTTTACTTAACCAGAAAAACATTCAGGAAGATTGGATCTACGCGAAGCCTCCAAGGAATCAGAATTACACTGCGAAACTCAAAACCTTTGCGGGAATGAGTGACGATTGGGTTAATGGCCTGTTTCAGATCCGAGGAGACAATACAGTTTTTGCATGGGAAAGTATTCGGGACATCATACCGACACATCCAGACGAGGCAAAGAAAACAGACTTGTTCGCTTTAGGAATATATGGCTTGGTGATCTTTCCAAGAGTACTCGGGAACATTGACATAGCCATTCTGGACTTGTTTGAGCGGGTAAAACGGAAAGCAAACCCAGTACCAGCAATCTTGGTATAGACTTTCATTTCCTTAAATGCTAGCCGGAAACATGAAGAATAACGTTTTCGAGGATGCGCACAGCTGTTACAAAGTATGGATTCAGAGTCACATGTGGAAGACACCGACGAGGGTCCTGTCGGGGATATCCTTCAGGAACATTCAAGACGAAGACATAGCATGGAGGGTCCCATGGCTCAGTAAAGTTAATTATTTTCTATACAGTTGTGGTGATTTCAACTGGCTGATGATGTTGGGATTGCACGGAGGGATCGCCTGTGCTCCGCTTTTAGTGTCTCGACAGTTCGGATCACAACAGTTTATTCCCAATACCGCCGGATTAAGCCAAACTGAATTTCTTTTCAAAGGGGAGTTCAAAGGAAAAATTCAGACCATTATGAGGGCTTGGGACCATTGTTACCGGATCAGGGTGGAAGGAGATATCGAGCACATGACTACCCCAGACTACGATATTTGTAAACGTTTGGGGATTAATAATGTGATTCCCGAATCTGATCAAGGACCAGCAGTGTCACTCGAAGAGCTTACAAGGGTGGTACCGTCTGAAGCTGACATCTTAAGGAATGAACTCGAAGAAATTAAAAGGAAAATGGACATCCAACAGACCCAACATGCGAGCGAGCTCTATAAGGCAAGCTTAGAGGTTGACGAGCGGGATGGGATCATTAGGCAGTTGAAGAAATTAAATGCAGATTTGAACGACAAAAATGCTCTTTATCAAAAAGATGCCCTTCTACTACAAGCAAAAATACAGAAGGCCAGCCGGAGTCAATTCATAGCCGTGGAAAGAGAAAGAATGAATGGTATCCGTTTGGTGGAAGAAGAACGAGAAATCAACAAGAGAGCGATCGAGAAAGAGATGGAAAGCTGCCGGTTGGCTATGGAGGAAGAAAAACGGTCCGCCAAGAAGGCCATTGATCAAGAAAAGATTCAGGCAAAAAATCAGCAAGGGAAAACAAGCTGTCTATCATGAGAGAGAAAGCGTCGCCGTATGGAAAAGAAAGTCCATGAGTAGCCGAAATAGACTGTTAGAGATGCAAAAATTGTACGATGACACTATTCAAAGTCTAGAGCAAAGCCAAAGTCAGAATGGCGAATTAAAAGGAAAGGTGGCGGAAGTTGAACACTCCCATCGAATGTACTGCCAGAGAAATAGCTTCACTGAGCTGTAAGAAAGAGAGCGCGAAGTGGGCGTGTTACGAGCACGAATTAAGTCCCTTGAAGCAACTGTTGAGGATTACAAGGAAAGAATTAGTGTGTTCGAGGAGGCTGCAGCCGGAGGGGACACCTATTGGCAAAAGAGATTGGGTGACGCTGCCCGGATGGTACAGGATAGGGACCAATATTACGCAAACCTGATGGTGGACATACAGCGAGTAGCCAGGCATGTGAATGATTTGGCCCTCGAGGCTGAAACACTCCGACCTTTCATAGTCCCAGAAATGGAAGAAGCTCCCAGGTTCCGCAAGTTGCTCCAAGCAATTGGAAGATTAGGAGATAAAGCTAGAGCTTATCTATAGGACTCTGTGTTGTAATTAGATCTTTTGTATTAGGGATCTTTATTTTGTAATACGAACTCTGTTGTAATCTAGACCCTTTAATTCTCGTGGAAGTAGTTCAAAAGGGTGATTACCAGCGGAATCAGTACCTTATCTGCATACATTCTTGCATTGCATCATGACATTCGCATCACTATACATGCATTTATTTTCTTGCAACCATATTAACATTACGAATATTGTGGCGTTGTGTGTAGTTAACCCGCAATCATTCATCATCCATACCTTACCCGGTTACAAAGCAAGCTCATGGAAGACAGGATAATCAGTCTAGAAAAGTGGCAAAAAGAGCTCGAGACAAGACTTGAAGAGACTCAAAGAAGCCTCAGTGATCAGATTGCGCAGTCGCAAGCATCTATAGTATCCGATATAACCGCATTGTTGGCTAAGAGTCTTGGAAAAAGAGTGGAAGGAGAAACCGTTCAAGAACCAGAGAATACCCCAGTTCACTACAAGGTTCAATCAACTGCACCAAACCTGGCTAGAAAGGTGTATATCGACCCTGCAGGAATGTCATCTAGCTTTCAAGTCGGAGTACCTGAAAATCAACCCCTCGACGCTGAAGCACTCTATGAAGAAGAGGTGCCAGACCTGAACATGGTTGAAAGGATCAGGACCGAGGTAGAGAAAAAGTGGGAGGAAAGGTTTCGCCTCATGGAGGAAAAATTTAAAACGTTACAATCTAATGAAGAGTCAGGAAATGACGCTAGCGACTTAAGTCTGGTGTCCGATCTTGTCCTACCGCCAAAATTTAAAATGCCAGAGTTCGACAAATACAATGGAACCACGTGTCCTTCCGCGCACATAACAATGTACTGTCGAAAGATGGCGGCCTACCTTAAGGACGAAAAGCTACTGATCCATTGTTTCTAGGACAGCCTAACTGGAGCGGCGTTACGGTGGTACACCCAGTTGAGCAAGGCAAATGTTAAGACATGGAAGGATCTGTCAAGAGCATTTACTGAGCAATATAGGCATGTAACAGACATGACCCCCAGTAGAATTATGTTGGAAAATATGGGGCAGAAGTCCAACGAAGCCTGCGACAATACGCCCAAAGGTGGCGGGAAGTGACCGCCCAAATTCAGCAACCTATCCCAGAACATAAAATTACGCTGTTATTTGTTAATACTCTGAAAGGGGTACTCTTTGATCGCCTCATTAATAACACAACGCAGTGCTTTGCTGACTTAATCAGGACTGGGGAGTCCCTTGAATTGGCAATTAAGAGTGGTAGAATTGATGGCGGGGAAGGGTCTCAGAAGTATAACAAGAAAAATGAAGTAAACGCCACCAGCACTTATACCACCCCGAAGAACTTCACAGTCTCACAGCCACAAGCACCTGTGGGAAAAACACAACACTCGAATCAAAGAGATGAGAGAATCCCCAGAAAAGAGAAAGAGAGAAGAACTTTCACTCCCCTACCTGTTTCGTACTCAGAACTTTATTCCCAGTTGTATGAAGCAGACCTGGTCCGTCTATACATCGTTACTCCTGTCAATCCGCCCTTCCCTTCTTGGTATAATCCGAACGCGCATTGCGACTATCACGACGGTACCCCTGGACATCCCACCGAGAACTGCCTTGCTTTCAAAAAACTTGTGCAGAATTTAATCGATTCTGGGATATTGAAGTTTGAAGAACCGAATGTAGCCAATAACCCGCTGCCTAATCATGGGAGCAGAGGGGTAAATGTTATTGAAGAATACTTTACCAGGAGAATTAAGGATGATGTGTCAGAAATTAAATCTCCTTTACGGTGGGTATTTCAACAGTTATGCATGGCCCGTGTGATCAACAAAGGCATGATAACAAGGCAGAAGGGATGTGGAGCGTATTGCGAATTCCACCAAATTGAAGGACATGATATCCAAGAGTGCGATGAGTTCAAGAGATTGGTACAACAATTAATGAACGAAAAGCAAATAGAATTCTTTGAAGAACCCATGGGAAAGAAGGGGTCGGACGTACACATGACGGATAGCCCCAAATCTAAATACGGGAAAGATAGACCTTTTATCATCTCCCCCAGGCCAGGGAATGTAGGTGCCTCCCAAGGAGAAACCAGCAAGATAAGTCCCAGGATCATCATTTCAGCACCATCCCCATTCCCATTCAAGGATTTGCGGCAAACCCCCTGGAATTATGCTGTAAATGTGACCACGCCAGAAAAACTAGAACATGGTCAGATAAAAGAGCCTACGCTGAAAGACCAACAAAGCCAGAACGATGTAAACGTTGGTGAGGCAGGCCATTTCACAAGGAGCGGCAGATGTTATTCCTCCGAGACTTTGAAAGCAGCTGAAAAAGATAAAGGGAAGAATACAGCAGTTAGCCCCACGCAGATATTTGGAGAAGAACCTCCCCCAAAGATGAATGAGCCGGTAACTGAGGCCCAGACCAAAGAATTTTTGAAGTTCTTAAGACATAGCGAGTACAACGTAGTGGAACAACTACAAAAGCAACCGGCCAGGATCACAGTACTGGAATTACTCTTGAGTTCAGAAAAACACCGGGAGACGCAATTAAAAGTGCTAAATCAAACTTTTGTGCCCCAGGACATTTCTGTGACAAATCTGGACATGATAGTGGGGCATATCACTGCCTATAGTTATATAACGTTCAGTGATGATGAGATCCCTGAGGGAGGAATGGGGTCCACCAAAGCCCTTAACATGACTACCCACTGCAAAGGGTATGTAGTACCGGGCGTACTGATCGACAACGGGTCAGCATTGAACGTCTTGCCTATGGTGACCCTGCAAAAACTGCCAATAGATGGTTTGCACCTAAAGCCCTGCCACAATTCGGTAAGAGCCTTTGATGGTACGCAAAGAGGAACAATGGGGAAAATTGAGGTGCCCCTATTGATCGGACCAACTGAATATGTGATCGATTTTGTGGTAATGGACATAAAACCATCTTACAGCTGCCTCTTGGGAAGACCGTGGATCCACTCCGCAGGAGTTGTCCCCTCATCGTTACATCAGAAATTAAAATTTGTAGTCGAAGGTAAATTGGTCACAGTAGAGGCAGAGCAGGGAATTGTTGCTTCTGTGACATCAGACGCCCCCTATATTCAAAATGATGAAGATGCTGCAGAATGCTCGTTCCGAGCATTAGAACTAGTGAATGCCACATTCGTTTCGGAGGAAAGTCGGATCCCCTACCCCAGGTTATCTAATTGTACCAAGATGACCGTCGCAGAAACTTTAGGCCGAGGAGCCAAAGTAGGAAAGGGGCTGGGGAAGAAATTACAAGGAAACCTAAGAGCCAAGAATATGATAACCAAGAAGGATCGTTTTGGGCTGGGTTATCAACCAAGTGCCCAACAGAGAAAAGAGGAATATAAGAGAAAGGAAGAGCAAAGAAAAGCCAGATCTAAAGGAGAAGACATTCCGTAGAGACCGATGTCCTTTCCTAGTTTAAAAACCACTTTTGTCTCCGGAGGATTCTACCAGCCAGGTCAAGAGGTTGAAGAAGCAATTAAGGAAAACGACGTACTCAGCCAGGAGGAGATACTCAATGAATCATTTAAAGGGATGTACATCAACATGATAGCTGAAAAGGACTGAGGCAGCAAAATGTTGGCCAACATTCGCCCCTGCCGTCCCAGGGAAACGCTCGATAACTGAAGCTGCATTGATCTACTTGTAGTTTTTAGGAATAGATCAGAGTAATGCTCCGAATCAACCTTTTGTTTTTGCTCGTAAACAATTGGGATCTCTTGTATGGGGCACCTATGTTAGCATTTTGATTGAAATGAAAATATCCCCACTTTCCTAAATAACCAAAGTTTCATTTATTTCATTCATGCATTCTTCATGTTCATTCCCTTCATATAAAGCCGTCTCCTTCCCAATACAATTCATTCTCATTTAATGCAGGTCGCTCATGATTGACGATATGAATGATACCGGATCCAATCCTAGAGTGAATTTTGAATGCCCTAAGGTCTCAGAGGGAATTGAGGAAGGATATGATGAGATAGAAAGTGGGGTCCCCGAAGAGTTAAAGAGAATGGTGGCCAATGAAGAAAGGCAGATCATGCCCCATCAAGAAGAAACAGAAGTTGTAAACTTGGGGACTGAAGAAAAGAGAAAAGAAATAAAAGTAGGAACGACGATTTCCTCAAAAACCAAGCACGAACTGATAACCCTACTTCAGGAATTCAAGGATGTCTTCGCCTAGACTTATCAAGATATGCCAGGGTTGAATACCGACATAGTGGTGCACAAATTGCCAACAAAATCGGAGTGTAAACCAATACAACAAAAACTTCGGAGAATGAGACCAGATATGTTGTTAAAGATCCGAGAGGAAGTGAAAAAGTAGTTTGATGATGGGTTCTTGGAGGTAGCCAAATACCCCGAATGGGTTGCAAACATTGTACCGGTACCAAAGAAAGATGGGAAAGTTCGTATGTGTGTAGATTATAGGGATCTGAACCGAGCCAGCCCTAAAGACAACTTCCCCTTACCATATATTGACACGCTGGTTGACAACACTGCAGGACACTCATGGTTTTCATTCATGGACGGTTTCTCAGGGTACAACCAGATAAAGATAGACCCTAATGACATGGAGAAGACCATGTTCATAACCATGTGGGGCACTTTTTGTTATCGGGTGATGCCATTTGGGCTAAAGAACGCAGGGGCAACATACCAAAGAGCAATGGTGACTCTTTTCCATGACATGATGCACAATGAAATAGAAGTATACGTGGATGACATGATTGCCAAATCTCGAACAGAGGAAGAGCGTCTACAGAACTTGAGAAAACTATTCCAAAGACTACGGAAGTACCAGCTGAGGCTCAATCCTGCCAAGTGTACCTTCGCCGTTACTTCTGGAAAACTCCTAGGGTTCATGGTAAGCAGAAGAGGGATTGAGATTGATCCAGATAAAGTGAAAGCTATCCAGGATCTCTCACCACCCCGCACTCAGAAGGAAGTTTGCGGTTTCCTAGGGAGGCTGAATTATATCTCTCGTTTCATTTCCCAATTAACCGACCGATGTGACCCTGTCTTCAGACTTCTTAGAAAGAATAATCCTGGTGTTTGGGATGAGAAATATCAAAGAGCCCTAGAAAAGATCAAAAAGTACCTGACAAATGCTCCAATTTTAGTCGCACCAGTACCAGATCGACCATTAATTCTCTACCTGACAGATTTTGAGAATTCAATGGGATGCGTATTGGGGCAACACGATGAGTCAAGAAAAAGGGAGCAAGCCATCTATTACCTAAGCAGGAAATTCAATGATTACGAAACGTGGTACCCGCCAGTGCAGAAGCTATGTTGTGCTCTAGTTTGGGCTACCAAGCGGCTTAGACAGTATATGTTGTACCATACTACTTGGTTGATATCCAAGCTAGACCCGTTGAAGTTCTTAATGGAAGTGCCAACACTAACAGGAAGGATGGCCCGATGGCAGATGCTCTTATCCGAATTCGATATTGTATACGTTAACCAAAAAGCCGTAAAGAGGAGTACCGTAGCAGATTTCCTAGCTAGTCGTGCTTCGGATGACTATGAGGCATTGAACTTTAATTTCCCAGACGAAGACTTGATGTGCATTACAACCGGAGAAGAGGTTTCAGATGATAAATCATGGAAGCTTTACTTCGATGGAGCCTCTAACGCCCTCGGACATGGGATAGGAGCAGTGCTAATTTCTCCTGAGGACGTCTATTATCCTTTCACCAGCAGATTGAAATTCTTCTATACTAACAATATAGCTGAATACGAAGCTTGCGTTATGGGACTGAACTCAGCTATTGAGAGAAATGTTAAGGAACTTCGAGTGTTCGGAGATTCATCCTTAGTAATTTACCAATTGCGCGGGGAATGGGAAACCAGGGACCCGAAGTTGGTCAAATATTATGAATTGATTCAAGAGCTCACCAAAGAGTTCGAAAAGGTCAGCTTCAATTACCTGCCCCGAGAAGAAAATCAGATGGCAGACGCCTTGGCAACCTTGTTTAAAACAAACACCGGGGCAGAAATGAAGCCCATTGAGATGCAGACGTTTGAAAGGCCTGCTCATTGTTGTAATGTACAGGAAAAGATTGATGGAAACCCATGGTACTATGACATCTTGCAATATGTCAAGCTTCGAAAGTATCCAGAAGGGGCAAACGACAATGACAGAAAGACACTCAGAAAATGGCAACAAGATATGTCCTAGATGGGGAGATCCTATATAGGAGAAGTCATGATCAGACTTTGCTGAGATGTGTGGATGCCCAGGAGGCGAAGGAGATTTTAGCCGAAGTACATGACGGGCTGTCTATAGCCCAGAAAATTATGAGATATGGTTATTTCTGGTTGACCATGGAGGGAGATTGTATCGATTACGCCAGGAAATGCCACAAATGCCAAATCTACGCTGACAAGATTTACGCACCCCCATCACCTTTACACACCATGAATTCTCTGTGGCCTTTTGCGGATTGGGGCATGGACATCATTGGGCAGATCCATCCGAAAGCTTCCAATGGACACCGTTTTATTTTGGTCGCCATAGACTACTTCACTAAATGGGTAGAGGCAGCGTCTTACGCCAACATCACAAGGACTACAGTATGTAAGTTCTTAAAGAATGAGATTATTTATCGATACGGATTGCCAGAAAGGGTCATCACCGACAACGCTTCCAATCTAAATAACAAAATGATGACGGACGTGTACATTCAATTCAAGATAACACACCACAATTCCACAGTCTATCGTCCTAAAATGAATGGAGCAGTGGAAGCAGCAAACAAGAACATAAAGAAGATCATAGCAAAGACGACGGATACATACAGGGATTGGCATGAGAAGTTGCCATTTGCCCTTTTCGCCTATAGGACGTCCATTCGCACATCAACAGGGGCAACACCCTACTCCTTGGTGTATGGTACCGAAACAGTACTCCCCATCAAGGTAGAGATCCCGTCTCTCTGGGTCTTAAACGAAGTAAAATTAGAAGAAGCCGAATGGGTGCAGGCCAGACTCGACCAGCTAAATCTCATTGATGAAAAGAGACTAAAGGCCATTTGTCATGGTCAGATGTACCAAAAGCTGATGGTGCAGGCATACAACAAAAAGGTGCGCCCAAGAGAATTCAAAGAAGGAGATCTGGTGCTCAAGAAAATCCTCCCTATCCAGAAAGATTCTCGAGGAAAGTGGATGCCCAACTGGGAAGGACTGTACGTCGTAAAAAAAGGCCTTCTCAGGAGGAGCCCTGATCCTAACAGAAATGGATGGAGACGAGCTGAAAAACCCTGTAAATTCTGATGCCGTTAAGAAATACTATCTTTGAAAAAAAAGAAGAAAAAAAAGAAAAAAAAATAAAAAAAATAAAAAAGAGAACAAAAATGGAGAGCTCAGGGCGAAAACCTGAAACCGGGCGTCTTGAAGCAAAGGGAGGACCCGAGTTGAAAACCCGTAAAGGGCGGCTCGGGCAAATTGAAAGTTAAATATCTGAAGAGAAGGGTATCCCCATGAACATCATGAAGATGAGGCTTCAGGCAAAAAATTTCTACACCGGTTGACAGGATCATGTATCATTCATATCGAAGATAATGAGGGATCTTATATTTCATACTTAACTTTTCTTCTTTCTCATGTGTGTCATACCTTTTTAAGATATCCCAAGCCCTTAATCGTAATAAAACCGTGTTTTTGAGCATCCATTCCTTGCCTTCTTATTAATTTCATTCAAATAAGTTAACATAGGCTTATAGTGAAACAAGAGATTTCGGAGCATTACTGTGATCTAACCTCAAAAATGCAGGTGATTAAAGAAAATGATGTTAACTCCGCCCTCTAGCTCCCTACATAATGGCTGTCGATAGGGAAGGCGGAAAGCTACAAACAACCGGATCGGATTACCAATGGCGTATGTCCTGTCTATTCAAGGAAAGCATGCGAGATAACAAGAGAGATCTCTTGGGTGAAAACCCAGAAGGGCACCCCTAAAAAAAACTCTCTCTAAAGCGAAAACCCGAAAGGGCACTTTAGAATTCCAAGTCGTAAATGGAGAAAAAGAAAGGTTGGAATGGTTGAACCTGATAGTGAAGTGGGGTATCGACGCCCGTGAGAAAGGAGAAAGTGAACAACGAGATCGAATAAGGACCAAAACAAGCCCACCAAGATATTGACACTCATGCATCATGAATAGTCAGACATCACTAGGATTAGGAGCATGTCAATTCATTTGTCATAGCATTTTGTTTTATCTCAGACAGGTATCTGTGGATTCAAAGAGACATCGATGGCCATCGTGGTGTGAATCCCAAATGTGAAGACAGTGGTTCTACATACGAAAGGCCTATGTTTCCAAGCTCCAGAGAGAGGTTCTATATAGGAAGAATCCTCCGCTCCGAGGCTTCAGAAGCTGAAAGTTCTATATAGGAATAACTGACGGCTCCAGGGTGAAGACTAGCAGTTCTATATAGGAAAAACTTCCAGTCGAAGGAATTCACCCATGAAACACAAGGTTTTATATAGGGAAAACCTGTTGTGTTGAAAGCGAAGAGTTCTATATAGGAAGGGCTCCGAGCTTCAATGTCTTAGAGTGAAAGATTCTATATAGGAAGAATCTGTAGCTCTAAGACTTCAGACACCAAAAGTTCTATATAGGAAGGACCGACGGCTCCAGGGTGAAGACTAGCAGTTCTATATAGGAAGAACTCCCAGTCGAATGAATTAACCCATGACACACAAGGTTATATAGGAAATCTTGTTGTGTTTGAAAGCGAAGAGTCTTATATAGGAAAGGCTCCGAGCTTCACTGTCTTATAGTGAAGGGTTCTATATAGGAAGAACCTGTAGCTCTGAGATTTCAGACGCCAAAGGTTCTATATAGGAAGGACTGACGGCTCCAGGGTTTGAAGACTAGCAGTTCTATATAGGAGGAACTCCTAGTCGGAAGAATCCATCAGCGACGCAAAAGGTTTTATATAGGAGAAACCAGCGTTGAAGGCGAAGAGTTCTATATAGGAAGGACTCCAAGCTTTACTGTCTCGAAGTGAAAAGTTCTATATAGGAAGGACTCATAACTCGAGGCTTCAGAGCGAAGGGTTCTATATAGGAAGAACTTGTAGCTCCAAAGATAGGAAGGTGACGAAGCTCTATATAGGAAGAACTTACGAGCCTGAAGATTCAGCTAAGGAAGAGCGGAGATTTCCAAAAGAACACGTGTTTCCAAAGCTACAAACAGGGAAGTCTGATAAAAATGAGTGCTTATGAATCTTTGTTTTGTTTCCCATTCCATGAGAACAAGCAAAGAGGGGCAACTGTAATCACTCATTTTTATCTGGTCTGTAAATACATATTAGTATAATTATTAGTATATTAGTGTTGCATGTATACATTGTATTATATTATATTATATGTTTATTATGTGCATGAATGTTACTAATATATATATATAATGTGTGGTGTGTGCATGTATATTATAAACTATGTTTGTATACGTATTAACGGTATGTGTGTCACGCATGTATCTATAGTTAGTACGAGCGTATTTGTTTTTACGGATAATGTGTGTAGATGTTATGTTAATTATGTGTATGATTATATATGTATGTATGCTGGTATGTTATATTAATTAATGTTTGCATAGGTATATACGTATGTATTGTTGTATGTGTATTGCTGTTATAATTATAACTAATGTTAATATTATTGGGCTAAGAAAAAATGAAATCCAAAAAAAAAATGTTAAACCCAAATAAATGAATTGATAGTCCAAGTCCATTACAAATTTGAAATCTAATATTATTACCCGATTGGCCCAAACCCAAACCCTATTTAATATAATTATTTTGTGTGCAGATAACTATGGGCCGTTGGATCAAGATCTGATCCAACGGCCACGATCCAGCCAAGACAAAATATCTGTCGGCCGCGTGCACTACACGTCTGGTCGTTTCGAGTGCCACGCGTGCGGTCCACGCGCGGACTATTCGATATCCCACGCGTGCGTGAGCCCCACGCGCTATAACTCCTCGACTGCTGAGCCACACGTGTCACGATCTGGAGCCGTTTCACCAATTGAGGCTTCATCTGGGCCGTTCATCCTCCAAGCCAGCCCGACCGTTAGATCAGATCTGATCTAACGGCCGAGAGCACCTCTGGCCGAAGACAGAACCCCCACACCGCCACCATGGTTCACCATGCCGATCTTCAACCACCGCGCTCAGACATGTCAAAACATAAGAAAAGAAATATTATGTCAGTAATCAGTCCAGATCTGAAAGAAAATATTATATTACTTGTACCAAACCAAAAGACAAATATATGTATGAACAAACATTTTGTAAAAAAGGAGGAGTTGTAATCGAAAAAGCAAAGTTGTAATCGAAAGAAAAAAATACAAAAAGTCAATCTTCAGTGGTAATACTCTTCTCTTTTTTTCACTTTGTTGTATGCGTACACAAAAAAGATACGTAGTAAAATAAAAGAAAAAAAGAGGGTTAGAAGTCGTTACCATCACCGTCGGTGGATCTCCCCTCACCAGTGATAAGCCTTTTCGGCTTTCCCAAGCCGAACGTGGTGAACTGAAAGGAGTGGGAGACCTTTTTTTGGCTTCGTTTTGGGTTGAAAACAAAAAAGAGGGTTTTTTTCCGTTTCGTATTTCTTAGATCTAGGACAAATGAAAGCTTTTTCTCAGAATCCAAGTTCGGATTCGTGTCGAGGGTAAGGAAGGGTTCATTTGGTGTGTTTTTTGGGGCGGCCGACGACGGAGAATACGGCGGCTGGCCGCCGGATTCTGGGTTCATGGGATAAGGTTGAGAGAAAATAAGAACGAAGCTCGTTATAAAAACTGAAAAAATGAATGAAATGGGGGAAAATTTGGTTCCGGCCAAAAAAGGGGGGGATTTATAGGTGTTATTATTTCGTGAAATGGGGAAATTACGTAATAAATCCCCTCGCGTTTTCAATATTTTCGTTTCTGTCTCGCCGCATGGTATAATTACAATTCTAGTCCCCCTGATATTTCAAAAGCTTGCAATCTAGTCCCTAAATTACACCGAATCAGTTTTTAAATGGTAAAATTACCCCTTTAACCATCCCGCGTTTTTGAATTTTTCATTTCGAGTCTACCCCTTGGTCTAATTACAGTTTCAGTCTTTTCAAGTTTGGTCCTGTTTGCATTTTCATTCTTAAATTGCATATTATTGTCCTTTAATTTCTGCCACTGATTTTTATTTCTTTTCATTTCAGTCCTGTGTCCATGTAAATATTCATGTTTGTATTATAATCGTATAGGTTGGTGTAGTCTTTTGCCTTATTATATATCCCTCGTATATGCCTTGTATTTTCATGTTTACATGTATATGTGTGTTAAGTTTATGATGGTTACGTATCTTTTTGTTCGGTTATTCGTATTAAGCATGTTATGTTCTAGTTGGCTCGTACACGGCATGTTTTGCATTTTTGTATGTATTGTATGTTCTCTTGGCTTTTTAGGTTACGTGTTAGTGTATTTTCCTTTATGTATAATATATTGCTCTATATGTGTTGAAATGTGTTTTATTTCTAATATGTGTGTCTTCTTGAAATATATGTTTTTGTCTATACATGTATTTATTCATGCCTTGTTATTGTGACATGTTAAATTTGTTTTTATCTACTATTAAGCTTGATATGTATATGTGTGTTTTAATTACGTATTTTATTTATGTTAGATTAGTATTCTGTTATGTGAATATTTACTGTCTTTAAATTATCTGCCATGTTTTATACTTTTGCCACTAAGATTGCATATGATATATAAATTATTAATGCGGTGCCCTTTTATCCGAGCGTAAACGGGGCCAGTATCAGGCGTAGTGATAGTGGTTGGGCGTTTACTCTCGGATAACGGGGCCCTTAAAATTTATTTGCAATTATGACCGAATTTTAAAATAATCGTCACCTTAACCCGGAAAATTCAATATTAATAAAGCGGTAATTATTAAAGTACCAATTTTGGGCGGTGTGGGGGTGCTAATCCTTCCCCATCCGTAACCGACTCCCGAACCCAACAATTTTTAAATCTCTGGTTTTATGGTGTCCGGCCTACCTAAGTGGCCGGTGGCGACTCCAATTTTTAATAAAATGCGGTTTAAAAAAAACCTCACGGAATAAATATTTTATATCCAAAAAATCACAAACACCCTCGAAAACTCGTTCTTTTTTAGCGATAAAAAAGGGACATCGCTACACCTGTGTATCAAAGTTTTACCCTTATTATAATTGTATTTATGTTTTCCATGCCTTTACTATTTAAAGATAAACAGAGGACGACGTTTTTTATAGTTTAGTGGGAAGCGTTTTTTGCTATTTAAAGATAAACACAGGACATCGTTTTTTATGGTTAAGTGGAAAAACAAAGAAATGATAATATCTGGCAAGATTTGTTAAGAACTAAATAATCATTTAACTATATAAAACGATGAAAAGAGATTAATTCTAAATCATCATTTTATCTGGCAAGATTTGTTATGAAAAAAAAACGCATTTGTGTGAAAAGAGATGTCTCCATCAAGAGCAAAGGAGTCTCAGGCCAGCCATCGTAACATTGGAATCCGGCTCAGAGTGAGTGTTTCAGTGTTCGTGGATAATGTAAGAGGATTCACTTTTCGACGTTAAAAGAAGCATTCCAGATGTACGAGTACAAGGAATATGAAGAGAAGATCCAAACCGACAATGTTCGCGTTCGTACGGTTCAAAAACCTCTAAGAGGCTATCCTAGCAGTTGAGAAAGGAAATGTCAGACTAATGGATAGTTTCCATATTAGAGTCTTTTTGGCAAAGAAGAAGGCAGGAGAACACCGTGAGGGTAATGCTCCAAGCAGCAAAGAGACGAAAAAAAATCTTAGCGTTAAAGGATACCGGAACCTTCAAGGAGGTACTGATGGGAAAGAGGAAACTAGCACAAGCGTTTGACATAGGAGAGAAGACTGGTGAGGCGACTGACAATGTAATTGTTGAGAATGGTATTGAGGTGCTGCATGTGGAACAGACGTCGCCTATCTATATCGATTTGGGGAAGGGACTAATTGCTATACCCAAATCAGAAATGGAATGGAGGAAAAGGTGCTTAATTGGGTTAATCAAAGGAATGTACAATTCGGAAATAGTGGGGGAAGCTTTGAAATCGGATGGTTTCCATGTTGAAGTTTGCCCTTGGCATAGGCTACTGGTGGTAATCAAATTCGAATCTGGGAAAACTCTCTCTAGTTGCTGGAACAGGAGAGAGGATCTCCTGCGGACGTGGTTTGATGAGTTAGAGATGCTGGAAGGTTTCGACGGAAAATGGAAAGTCAAAGCCTGAGTGAACTTGCAGGATGTCCCTCTGCAAGTGTGAAATAACAGATTCTTCACTGAATTGAGAAACAAATGGGGAAATGTTTTGATGATAGATGAGGAGACAAGGAACCGCAAACGTTTTGACGAAGCAAAAATTCTACTCTCAGTTCAGAAGGTGTCAATTATTCCTGAAAGATTTTCTATCATTTTTAATGGTGTTTGTCACTCCATTAAGGTGAGAATAGAGGAATACGACGGTGACCGAATGTTTCTTGACGACGAATATCCGTGCGTCCGAATAGGGGAGGTAGAAAGAAACGCTTCATTTTATTAACGAGGGAGTAATGGAGGGTGTTTTTCCCGAGGAAGATATGAGCGGTAGCGGGGGAGGGTCGGCTAACGACCATCTGGAGATAAATATTCCAGAGAATAATCTAAATGCTACTTTGGGGAATATAAATGAAACAAGTAACAACTCAATCAATGTCGAGCGAGTTTGGGCTCCATGAGGTTCCAATTTTTTCTGGGGATGGGCCTCTTACTCCCAATACTAATGGAATTCGAATGGGCCATCTATTGAAATTGGGCTAAAATATATGAATGATGCGGAACATTCTTTATCTATTTCGAATGAATCTAGATTGTAGGATGTTCCAATTGAGGTTCTAGAGAACGTCTTCATCTGGGGATATGGATATCAATCTTTTGCAGGCAGTCTCTCAAGGAAGTAAGGGTGGCCGTAGTCATCAGCATGGTAGTCTGAGTACGAGTTTGAGGGCTGGGGTTAAATAAATTTAACTGGTGGGTTAATTTTTCAAAACAGGGAATAAAAACGAAATCTAATTAGAAGGGGGGAGATGTAAAAAAAGCCTGACAGGCCTCTCGATCCTTAGTGTAACCCCTAAGGACCCGCCTATGCGTTACACTCAAATTTAAGAGGTTACATTAGAGTTATAAGAGTGACCATCAGTAAAAATTCAAATAAAATTATTTTCTTTCTAAAACATTTAAAACCGTAAAATAATTTTTTTTGTCAAAACATCATTACAAAAAATCATAAAACAAAAATTTAAAAAGTATATTACAGACTCTGACATAAAATAAGACACGACCTACATGCTCACTAATTATATCAGTACCGAACTCTACAAGAAAAACCGATAAAACTCCATTACAGATGTTGATACTGCACCATGATTAAATTCTTTTAACCTATGATGGTAAAGAACTTCATGAGCTTGGAAAAGCTCAGTAATACAGAACTGCATTATATATAAGCATTAAGCAAAGCCCATTGTGCGTGGGTACCATCCTAAGGGAATACCTTAGGTCCAGGCGAAATTACCCTAGCCGAAGCATAGGAACCGAATACAGGCGGGATTACCCTATCCGAAGCGTAGGAACTGAATACATGCGAGATTACCCTAGCCGAAGTGTAGGAACCAAATACAGTCAGGATTACCCTAGTGAAGCGTAGGAACCGAATACAGGCGGGATTACCCTAGCCGAAGCGTAGGAACCGAATTTAGGCGGGATTACCCTAGACAGAGCGTAGGAACTGAATACAGGCAAGATTACCCTAGCCGAAGCGTAAGAACTGAATACAGACGGGATTACCCTAGCCGAAGTGTAAGAATCGAATATAGGCAAAATTACCCTAGTACCCCAGTGAATCAGTCTGGCTGTATTACAATATACTATAATAAACAATAATAACAATAAGTAATAAACAAACATTTGTATACAAATAAACAGTAACCAGAGAGCATGGTTGTCATATCAGGTACTAGGGCACATATCAGACATATAGTGTAATCATGTTTAAATTTAGAAAACATGTTATGTTTATGTGTAATCAGGCATGTCAATCATGTGTACATGATCAGTTTAATAAAAACATGTAAAACAGTATGCAAAAAGTCGTGTAGCACACATGGAACACACTAGATAGAACAATTTATTTCTCGGAGATACTCTGTATTTACAAGATTTAAAAGCTTCCACTTATTTCAAGTCACAAGGTATTTCAATCATTTAAATAATCGCTGGTGTTTCAGTCATTTAGGTACTTTTGGTACTCCCAAACAATTCATTCATTTCAGAACTCAAGGATTTATCCATTATTCTAGTTAATTTAGAAATTTTGGTGCTCGAGGATACCTCCTTCTTTTTTGTCATTACGATCAATTCAGCCTTATTATTATTTCCAATATTTTTAGTCATTTCAATCAATTCAGTCCTTTATGCCATTTAAATTAATTTAGGTATACAGATAATTTTCCGTAAATTTATCTTCGGAGATTTATTCAGAATTCAAGAGAATCCAAGTACTTTAAAATATCATAGGTTTAAGTCTTGTTACCATAACTTTCCAAGTAATTCTAAGTTTTCAGATGAATCAGTTGTTTTACCAGATCTACTGTAGATATCTAGATCGCTTTCATTGTTAGGGGTATTTCGGTCATTTTTATACCTCAAGGGTGTTTCATCATTTCTCATCGAAGTATTTCAGAAATTAGATCTTTTAACAAGCATAGCTAGATTTAAAGTGTAACATTCTTATTAATTATTGTAGGGACTAAAAAATTTTGAATGGTTGCTAAAAAAAAGTAATAGATTTCCTTTGGTATTTTTGGAAAATATTTGGAAAAGCGGGAAATTCTTTTCGTATTTTTTAAAATAAAAAAACTTGGAGTCGCCACCGGCCACTAAGGTAGGCCGCACACCATAAAACCAGAGATTCATTCAAAAAACGAGTTCGGGAGTTCGTTACGCGTGGGGAAGGGTTAGCACCCCCATCGCGCCCGAAAACCGGTACCAAAATATATGTTGCTTTTAATTGATGGAAATTATTGAAATTTAAATCAAATTTAAATAAATTGTTCGCAATTGAATTTAGACTTTAATCATACGGGCTTTGTCAAATTGGTGAGTTTGAAATAAGTAAACATTTAATTAATAAGGGTGACGACACATCGGACCATAGATTAAACCGACATCGAATAAGCCTGACTGCCGTGTTCATTTATGGTTCGAACTTTGTTCATCACATTTATGCATGATGCAAGCAGTTAAACATTATGGTATGACTTGTCCAAATTTTATCTCGAATTAAATTACCTTTAGACGATAAGAATTAATTCGAATATTTGGTCAACATCTATTGAGCCAGGACTGTTACGACACAAATATCGAAATTAATAAATATCTCTATTTTATTATTTAAATTGATTAATTACATGCATGTCCAATTAATAAAAGTCATATGAATGACAATTAAAATACATGACAAAGAAATGCATGAAATTAAAGACCTAGGCCCACTAGAGTCCTAACCTAAAAAGGCCCAAATTATGAAAATTCAATTAGTGATCTAATTGTGAACTAGATTAATCTAATATCAACCCTAAATTGATTAATTCCTAAAAACTAGAGAACCCTAATATTTTATGGATTATCTTGAACCATAATAATTAATTTGATTAGTTTTAAACTAGATTCTATTTAAAACGAATCGAATTAATTAATTAAGATTATATTAAATTTTCATCTAAGCCAAATATTAATTTTATCCTAAAGGGTAATTAAGAGATGTCCAACCAATTTAATGCATTTAACATTTACCCAGTGAGCCAAGGATAAATTTAAATTAATTAAATTGATTCTAACTCTCAATCTAACTACGATTCTAAAACTAATCCTAAATTTAATTTTAATTTAATTAATTTAAAATCATGTCCCAATAAAACGAGCACATAATTTTAACTAAATAAATTAAACCCTAAAACCTAGACTAACCTAAAAGATCTATCAAAAAAAGCGCACATTATCTAACAAGAAAATAAACCCGACCAAGAAAATAACACCTACACAAAAACATGAAAATATGTAAATTAAACTTTATATGTGTATAAGACATAGCATACAAAACGTACCATATGTACATTTACTACCCAAAAATATACACATACTTCTCTTTACATACCAAACATTTATACATAATATAATGTGTATTAACACATATTTACATTATATACACATCTATTATATATTATATATATGCACATATATGTATGCACTACATAGAAGAACAATATATAAAACATATAGAACCACATATCATATACATAAAAAAACAGAGTAATATATATGATCTTAGTATAAATTACATACGTATAAATATATATACACTTTTATACAACATATAACACATACTATGAAATAATATTATACAGAACATATATATAACAAGAGAAAACACATATATACATGTGATATGAATGAAGGGGAACATGAACAATGTCAAACAAATAAGCACATAAAAAGAACAAGAAAAGGAATAACATAATGTTCGAGCATAAAAATAAATGGGCTAAAACATAAATAAAACAAAATAAAGGGTATAAATTAAATATGCATGCTAGGGACTAAAATAAAACAAAACGACAAACTAAAGGGGAACGAACAAAAGTTTTATCACTGGATTTGGGACCGACTTAATCAAAAACGAAACTCTTAGGGATTAAAGGGAATATTTCCCATTAAAAAAACAAACTGAAAAGATCGGACGAAATTGAAAACAGGTTAAAAACAACAAGGATCAGGAGTGCGATTAAAAAAGACGGAATGACCTAGGGGGAACTTTTAAAAGCACAGAAGGGCCATTCGGTAATAAACCCATTTACAGAATGAAATCTGATCTGAAATGAGGATCGAATTGCAATACTTCAAAAACTTGGAGGGATTGCGTTGAGGGTTTTGAAATGCGGAATGGCTTCCGCGCGTAAAATCTAAAACGCGGAAGGATTAGACTGAGATTAACCCACTTTTAAAAAATAAAATGTATAAAAAAGCTTTACCGGCTTGTAATAACCTCTTTTGGCCACTCTTGGTTCAAAACCTTAAAAAAAACTCTGCCCCTCCTTCAAACCTTCTCTTAAACACAAATGCTCTCACTTCCTCTCAACTTGAACCCCAAAAACATCACCGGTCTGCCACCAGCCACCGCTTTGGCCATCGCTCAACGTCGGCCGGCGAAGCCAAAACCTCCCCTAAAAAACATTTTTTTCTCCCTAACCCTTATTGCCTTTCCTCTGTTTTACCTCAGATCGAAGGTAAAACATACTTCCCTTTTATTTTTTTATATTTTTTTGCTTTCATGCATGCGATGGAAAAACTAAAAATATACCTCAAAGCTTGTTGTATTGATTTTTTTTTCGAATGCCCAGAATCTGGGTTTACAAGTGGTTTGTTTTGGTTTTATATAACCAAAGTATTACATGTAAAAAAGAATCATTTTTTATTGTTGCAATCTCCTCTGAAATCTGCCAGATTTTTCTGATATTTGCTTGTTTTGGTTGTGTCTGCCTTTAGTCTTGTTTGGCTAATTGTTTGCTTATTTTGATCGCATGAATATCGTGGCCACGTGAGGGGAGGAAGGGACCAGAGAGAGTCCTGCTGCCGTTGCGGGTCGTGATAGAGGAGGGCAACAGTGGCAGTCCAAGCGTCAGGCGCGTGTACGCGTGGAGATCTAAAGCACCAGAGCGTGCGACGCACGCGCGCGTGAAGAAGCTGTCTCTGTTTGCTTATTCTTGTAAAACAAGAATAAAGCAATGACCATAAGCACTAATTTTATCCGACTTTCCTGTTAGAATATTTGCTCCTCTGAAGCGGCAATGAACAAATCGAAATAATTTGCTTTCCCATAGTGGCAAAAATAAAATGGGATATCCTTCCGGAGTGGAAATGGATAGACTAGATAACTTGCTTTCCCGGAATGGCGAAAACAAAATGGCATATCATTCCGGAGTGGCAATGGACAGACCAGATAACTTGCTTTCTCGGAGTGGAGAAAACAAAATGGCATATCCTTCCGAAGTAGCAATGGACAGACCATATAACTTGCTTTCCCAGAGTGGCAAAAACAAAATGGCATATCCTTCCAAAGTGACAATGGACAGACCAGATAACTTGCTTTCTCGGAGTGGTAAAAATAAAATGGCATATCCTTTCGGAGTGACAATGGACAGACCATATAACTTGCTTTCCTAGAGTGGCGAAAACAAAATGGCATATCCTTCCGAAGTAGCAATGGACAGACCATATAACTTGCTTTCCAGAGTGGCAAAAACAAAATGGCACATCCTTCCGAAGTGACAATGGACAGACCAGATAACTTGCTTTCTCGGAGTGGTAAAAATAAAATGGCATATCCTTTCGGAGTGACAATGGACAGACCAGATAACTTGCTTTCCTAGAGTGGCGAAAACAAAATGGCATATCCTTCCGAAGTGGCAATGGACATACCAGATAACTTGCTTTCCCAGAGTGGTGAAAACAAAATGGCATATCCTTCCGAAGTGGCAATGGATAGACCAGATAACTTGCTTTCCAGGAGTGGAGAAAACAAAATAACATATCCTTCTGGAGTGGCAATAGATAGACCAGATAACTTGCTTTCCCGGAGTGGCGAAAAGAAAATGGTATATCTTTTCGGAGTGGAAATGGAAAGACCAGATAACTTACTTTCTCGAAGTGGCGAAAACAAAATGGCATATCTTTCTGAAGTGGCAATGGACAGACCATATAACTTGCTTTCCCAGAGTGGCGAAAACAAAATGGCATATTCTTCTGAAGTGGCAATAGACAGACCAGATAAATGTTCTCCAAATAAAGGTGTCTATTCCCTATGCGCATATACGGATAGACTTTTTGACTTTTTTGTCTAAAAATTCTTAAGCTATGGGTATCAGCCTCATTTGCTTCTAAAATCCTGATATTGCGAGTCTAAAATTCCCCGCTCGCAGTTTCTTTCGTGTTTTCACTTTGTTGTTTACTCCTCATCTCAAAAATTACCCGATCTAACCTTTAAATACATGTAACAGATGAAATGCTATGATAGAATGAGTTAGCATGCTCTTAACTTAGGGACGTATAACTAAGGACAATGCATGAGTGCAGTCATTTTTAGAGATGCTAGGGATAAACCCTTCCTTTCTGGTTGAGCTTCCGTCTTTGCCCCATTTAACTCGACCTTAGTTGTTGCCCCTTCATTGACTCTTCATGACGAGTCTTCTTCAATCTCAATATTGGGGTGAACGCATGTCCCTAAATTTCTTGAACCTTTCGTACTTCTATAAAGTCTTATCTTCATTATCTCTGTACTGAATCCTCTTATTTTGAATGGAGATATTGACTTACCTCAGTCAGAATCGAATCTATCATTTGCTGAAGTCCAAATTCATAATATCACCCTCAATCGACTGTTATTTTTCTATGATTCTTTATGATGAGCCTTGTTTTACCTCGACATTCGTATAAACTCACGCCCTCTAGATTTCTAAAATTTCCTTATTTTTAATAAGGTCACGAATCTTCATTATTCTGTACCATATAAAACATGACGGCAGAAGCTTAATTCAGATCTCTGACTTGTATACCGTATGAAATCTTGCTATTTTTCTCTTCGTAATCACTGATGAATTATTCTTTTACGCTAGGTCAACTAAGTAGAGCCTTAACCTGAAGCCACACAGAAAAGCCTTCTTCTTCAAATGCTCGAACAAGTCCAAGATAGCGACATCAGTGTTACCCCAGACTCTAGAAAAAGTGATCAAGCCGTAAATCCCCAAAACGAACAGATCTGTCTTTATATCCTTATCTGGATGTATGAGTATACTCTTATAAAAGGCAGTGTTATCTCTAAGATTCTGAATCAAGCCTTTAACCCAATATTTACTCATTCTGGTTACGATTCTATGCTTCACTAGATAATTCTGGGACTTCGACGGCCTTGTGAATATTTTTTTGATTAAGCAAAGTTGTATACTTCTTAACCGTAGACATCATATCTTTTCCTGTTAGAAGTGAAATAGCAGAAAGCGGGATTCTAAAACTAAAAAGTGGCCCAGAGCAAGGACTGATTAATCAAGATATACATCAAGTGTGTAATGTCACCAAAACCTTCATGGAATAAATTCCGCAACCACCGACCTCATCCTTCTTAGATCTATTTCAACTTTCACTGTGCATTCTGTTATAGACTGACGTAAGTGTACCTCGCTACTATGCGTCTGCCTAGTAAACTGTCGCCTTGCCCCTTTTGGTTAACTTCTAACCAATTTTGAAAGGCTTAGTTGATGTCCTCCTTTTTTCTTTCCTAGTCTTAGTAGTACCTCATCTCACATTTGGGTTCAACTATTATTTCCCTTGACCCATTGGTACGATCTTTCTTCTGTCTCAACATTAGGCTGAAGATATACCCCCAAAATCTCCCTACTTTCTTTATTTTCAATAAGGCTCAATCTTTATTTTTCTGATTCAATCAAGACATTATTAAAAATATTCATTTTGGGTCCTTGAACTGTGTTACGCACTGAGTCATGCTATTATTCTCTTCAGAATCATTGACAGGTTTGTATTAGGTCAACCATGTACATCCTTGGCCTAAAACTCTATCCAAAAGCCGTGCAGAAGAATAATTTTCTTCTTTTTGGATCTTGGTAATAACTTATCGGTAACACCCCAAAAATACCCCTAATTCAAAAACCCTAATTTTAAAAATCCCTAAATTCAAAACCCTAAAAATTGAGAATTTAAAAATAAAACCCTAATTAAGAAATTTGGGAATTAATTGAATTTTAAACAAATTTAGTGACCTTTTTATAAATAATTAATATTAGGTACCTACTTTGTGAACCCTAGAAAAGATCAAGGGCTTACCTTTTAATTTAACCAAAATTTTGGTTATATAAATCCCTTCCATGCAACTTTGTTTTTTACAGTCGCACTTTTTCATCTCTTTCTCAAACTGTTCAAAACCATACCCTTTTCTTTTCTTTTTTTATTTAATTCGATCAAACCCCCTGAGTCTTTGGCACTTCTCAATTCAACTATGTCTTCGGTTGATTTGAAGATCAACTGTTCAAATCAGATAAGTATTCATTAAATTTCGTTAGAATAGTATTCAGGAATAATTCTTTGATCATAGTGATAATAGTAATAGTGTTATCGTAGGATTATTCTTATAGGTACCAATACAGTTGGACCCAATGCTTCTAATCCTGAGAAACGCCTCAATTAGTAGGTTTAGTTTGCTTTGGCTAAGGTGTGTTTTCTTTTCGTGCTATAAATAAATTATTTTTATATGGTTTTATACCTTGCTTGATTATGATCTGCATTATGGCTTGTATGGTTGACATCATATGCATATGATTTTAGAATGTGCTTTAACTATGATTTATAAAATATTTGATTTACGAAATATTGGATTTACGAAACTATGATTTACGAAATTATGGACTATGATTTATGGATTTATGATGTATGTTTATGGAATATTGGATTTATGTAATTGTGTTTATGAAATTTTAAGTTTTAAACATCATACACGTATGACCATGGGTTGGGATCTATACGAATGAAGTTCAATGGTTTCACCCTTCGGGCTGAATTCCGCTTCGGATCAGTGGCTCCACCTTCGGGTCGATTCCACTTCGGATGGTGACAATGTAGCGAGGAGGTTATGGGAACCTTCCTCATCATTGGCGGACGTAGTTGGGGTGCATTGCATTACGCTTGTGATATTGTACAATTGTTTTATGTTTTAAAGAAACTTGAGAAAATATTACTTTGTTTTACGACTATGGTTTTCTCGCACTTTAGAGACACACTAAGCTTTTTAGCTTACTCCCCCATAGTTTCCTCTTATAGATATCTTTGGACTTTAGGCGACGCGGTACTTGAAGGATCTCACATTTTATCCGGTTATTTTGTTATTAGGTACAAAACTATTTTTAGTTATTCAGATTATTATTTTGAGACATTGATGTAATTTTAAACTTTAAGACTAATTATGTTTTGGAATTATTTTTAGCATTCATTTATTATGGTTTTATTTCAGAGATTTTATTTAAATATTCAAATATTAATTATGATATTTGTATTTTATTATTATGAGATATTTATTAAATTATAGTTATATATATTCTTTTTAAAATTAAATTATAATTTTAAATTTGTTTTCTCGAGGGAAAAGTTTTCAAACGTGACTTCCTAGATTCGATTATTCCTTCTAGGTCGGGTTTAGGGGGTTACATTATCTAGCCTTCGGGTTCAGTTGTTATTCTCTGCCTCTGATCCAAGGGGATTGTCTTTCTTTTATCTCAACAGTTGGCCCAAAAACACGCCCCCTAAGTCTCAAAACTTCATTTCTTCAATGAGATTCAATCTTCATCCTTTTGGATCAATGAAGGTATTGCGTCGGACAATCATTTTGAGTCTTTGAACCGTATAGCATACCAAGGCTTGCTATTATTCTTTTCTGAATCATTAACGGGTCATCGATGATAGGTTAATCACGTACGTCTCTGTCCTCAAATTCTAAATTTTATTCTTGAAATAATACACAGAAACCCAATTCTTCATATTTTCTCTCTTTTCTCTTATTTTCGTTCCCCTTTTTTCTTTTTCTCTCTTTTTATTTTATGTTGATTTGCTTAATTGACATTTCAACAAATGATGCTTTTTGGATTCATATACAAAATCAAAATCAATAGAAAAAGAATAGAATGCCCCAGATATCAAATGCAAGAGCGTCTTAGATCCAATCCCCCGGTGATCCATCATAGCTTGCCTTTGAATGTTGTGGCGATATTTAAAGTTGTGAAATTCCTCCCAGATTGCTCAGTTCATCCTCATGCCTATGGTATTAGCTTGATCTGTTCGAAAACTACTCTTTCTAGTTCTCATTATTTTCTCTGAAATATGTTGTGGTTTTTGAATTAGTTTAACACATAGAGTGTAAAAAAAATCAGTCTGAGAATTTTTGTACAAGTATATTCTTCTAATTATAATATCGTATCAGTGCCTTCAAAGAGTCATCTCTGATGCTAAGGTATTGAACAGGTGAAGCCTAGCTCCTTATTAGATTTGTTCTCCCCCTACAGCTCCATCAGGATGCTCCGAGACTTATTTGATTGCTCATTCATTTCTTTAATTTTAAAAAATATTCTCATTCTTCTACAAAATTCAACTGATCACAGTCCTTTGTCTCGAGAATAATGATGGAGCATACAACAATACCCCGAGTTACTCGGCATAGTCGTGATTTGAAAATGTACTCATACAACCAAGGCTTTAGACTCAGTTAGAGTAAGTGGAGCAAAGCATCCTTATTTAGTCATTTTGCTATAGCAGAGTACCCCTCTAATTTTAATTTTCCTCTTTTAAAAATACTTAATTTTTCTTTTTCCTTTTTTATATTAAAAGAATTTTCACATTCTAGTAACTCTATTGGACTTTTTAGGAGATTTTCTTATCATCGAACATTCTCGAAGGAGTAGTAGTCTTAAGTCTCGAGCTTTACTGCCCTGAGTGGGCTGAGCAGGAAATCATACTTTATCGTGATCACATCATTCGATTGATCATTTATTAGAATCAATGCCACATCATGTTCGTGATATTTGGGGATCTACTAGAATAAGAAAGAATATACACATATATACTTGATTAAAAGATGCATCTTTTCATTGAAATGAAAAACAAAAGCAAACATAACATATACCCTTAACCAAATCCTTGCTACTTTCGGGAAAACAATAGCAAAGTTGGTTTGATGCATTACTACAAAAGAAACGAGCACAAGGAATCATTCAAAGGGATATCAGCACCTTCCCACAACTCATCCCTATCATTTTCTCTTACCACCTCAAAAGACCAGCCTCAATCAGACCTTGGACCTTGTTTCTCAAAGCTCCGTAATTTTCTGTCGTTTGGCCTGTACTCCCCATGTAGTTGTCACACACTGCACTGTTGTCATAATTCCCGAGATAGGGAGGACCCTTTGGCTTGGATGGGACAGGGGTCAGTAATTTCTTTTCAACAAGCATGGGAAGCAACTCGGTGTAAAAAATTGGCGGATGGATGACATGCATTTTCTTCTTCTCCCTCTTTGTATCTACCCCTTGAAAAACGTTCGCATCTTGACCTTCGTCGCCTGGTAATGGCTAAATCTCCACGTTAGGTCCTTCACACTTAAAGACTCTGGTGTTTAACATGTTCTGGATCACTTTCTTGAATGTTATGCAATTCTCTATCATGTATCCCCTTACTTTGGTACTCACAATGTGAGTTAGCGTCGTACCACGAGGGATAAGGTGGTTGAAAAGGAGTAACAAAACATGGTTGAACCAGATCAACATTGTATAGATGAGAGTACAATTCTATATAAGAAATCGGTAGAGGGATGAAAGACTTTTTTGTATCTCCTCTTTGGGACCCCTAGTCTCCTTTCTATTCAGGCATTGCAAATTCTTAGAGACGGCCTGAGGTGAAGAGATCGTCAGATTTTTAAGGGCTTCGTAGGTGCTCATGTCGCCTATCCCAAGATCTATTTTCTCAAATTGTGCCCAGGCCAATTCCCTATTGGTCGGTGAAGACCAGATTTTCAGAAGAGAATCTTCAATCTTATCCAAAGCCAACTCAATAGGGCATCCGAACGTAGTACAAAATATCTCATACTGATTGACGATGGCTTGGTCTTCATAAGACAACGTCTTTTCTGCCATAGAGCCGCAATCCTAACTTTCATTTATCTTTCCAATCTCCCTTTGTACGAACAAGTCTAGAGCCAGACCCTTTCCTTTGGTCATGATAGCCATTATACCCCTCAATTCAATGATTTGCCCTATGGATTCTTCTTGGAACTCTTTCACATATGCAATTATCTCCCTTTGATTCCTTATTAAAAGTTCTTGGATCTCTTCGAGTTTTTCCACCCTGGCTGCTAGGTCATTCATACTCTCGAAGCTGTATTGGCTAAAAGTCATTCCTTTATCCTTTTTATTTTCCGAGGCAAACTCCCCTCTCAAACTAGCTTTCATTTTAGCAAAACTTCTTTTCATTTGTTTTCTTTGGTGTAGGATCTTCGATCACTGGCACGAGATCCCCAGCAATTAATTTATTGTTTCATTAATGCATGTTATGCATCGTGTAAATAATTGTAAGCGAACACTTAGAAATGCTCAAATGAATGCAAACGTGAAGCACCAAAGTTCTTTTATAAGAAAACAAATGCGACATATTGTAAACATGCATGAATGCAAAGGGAAACACTGATTCCAGCAAATATCATCATTAAACGACTGGCATCGATGGAAACATTGTTTCATTACAACAATTCAAAGAAAATCCACAATGCATATGGTTATAAGCTAGCGCTTAAATCAACAATCTCCCTCAAGAACCAAACCAAACAATCATTTCTTCTTCTTCAGATTCATCGTCTATGCATTCTTGAAGCTTGGTAGCATCTTCCACTAGGAACTGTACCTTTAGGGCGACTTCTTGCATTTGGGTCATCAAGCGTGCCAAATCTTGCTCTTGCCTTCAAATGGTGAAAGTGACAAACTGAAGTTGTTCCATCGTAGGCATCTGATGCACCTGAATCAGTCCCTTGAAGCTTGTTATTTGATCTTTGAGTTGTTGGACCCCGTTCTCTAAATCCTCGATCTGATCCTTCAAAGCCCAGATTTTCAAACTACTGGCTTCTAGCTTCTTGGTAGAACCCTTGTGCTTAAGAAGAGATTTCTCTAACTGTTTTATCTGAGCCTTTAATGCCTCATTCTGACGTCGTTTATTCTCAAGCTTCGTTGAATGAAAAGTCTTAAAGTCATCCATCTTTTGTTTCATGGCAAGTACTTGGTCCTTATGCTCATAATACTTCTTCTTGTGAGTATCGGTTCTTGCCTTCTCCTCTTTAAGTCTGAGCTGCAATCCTTCGCTTGGCCCGTCACTTGCGACTCTCTTACTCTTGTTTAGCCTTTGCAACTTTTGAATTTCTTCTTTTTCTAACTTGAGCTCAGATTCCAACACATGATTCCTCCTTTGTAGACTTCTAATTTCTCCCTCTAGCTTTGTCTTGTTTGAATCGAAGTTGAACATATCTTGATCGGCCTTTGCTTTTAGCTGAATAAACTTCTTTTGCTCATCTTCAAGTTGCTTTCTCATCAAGTCAACTTCAGTTGAAAGCGTAGCCAACCTTTCTTGAACAGACCTCAACCATTGGGATTCAACTGAGGAACATTGTCATTGACGTGATTGAACCACTACACTTCATATTCAGGAGTCATCATGTTTGGAGCACTCAAAACCCTGACTCGTCTAGCATTATTCAATGTAGAAGAAGTGTCGTACACCTTCCCTTTGTAGCCTTTCTTGGTTGCGTAGTCTATGTTGAACTCATTTAGTCCGCTCGTAGCTGGTATAAACTTTTTGGAGCCATATTGTCTCAAAACCAATAGGGGTGCTTAAGCTGTATGCCCCCAAAGTCCAAGTAACAGTACCCATGGATGCTCCCCACAACGATAAAGAATGTTTCTTGTACGTAGCCACGGGGCTTTCCAAACTATATCCTCGTCTTTCAGATTTTGTAGGACGTCTAGCCATACCTCTTCGGATCTTCTCGCCGACCAATCCTCCTTTCATAAGAACTCCTCAAATGGGGAGAATTTACCATTGAAGAGAGGCCTCGAAAAGTGAACGTTAGACCACAGATGACTGTAAAAACAGACTGTTAAAAGTTGAGGGCATCCGAAGAAGCGACCCTCATCATGTTTCCTACAAAATCTGAGAGACTGGAAAGTTTCGACCAGGATAACAGGCACCGGATTAGACTTTCCTTCTAAGAAATCAAACAGATCTGACACCGATGGATGAATGAGTCCCAACACTTTTAGAAATAGGACTATCCCATAAATGAACAACGCAAACATGTCTTGCTAAACTCGACCCACTGGATGAACTGAAGCTAAAGCCAAGATCCCTTCCCACTTGAGAAACTCCTTTTTGTTTCAAGTGGTAACTTGATCCTCAACCCAAGATGGCAAAGCTCCTGAAAACCTGTCTAGCTTAGCTCGGATAGACTTGTTCTTGGGTGGTTTGGAGTAGACTCGATTCTCATCAATCTTCTTGCAATTCACGAGGCTAGATACTCTTCGATTGTCGGGGTCAAATCGATGTTGCCAATTGTAAAACAACTATAAGCCGAGTTCCAAAATCTCACCAAGGCTTGGAGTAGTGACTGATCAATTGGGACGTCTAACAAGTATGCTATGACACCGTACTTGACCTTGAAAACACTTTTTGCTTCATAATGCCAACTGTGCCATACTGGTCTCAACCCCGACACATCGTTGTATTCTGTGTTCATGAAAGTTTCGACCGCCATCACTAACCTATACCCGGTAGAAATACTGTCTCCATCATGAAGCTGACCGCCTTCTGACCATATTTGTACATCGAAATTCTTTTCATCAATGCTACGAACTAAGTCTCCCATTGGTCAAATCTTTAACTTCAGACTATTTCTGAATTAGTGTTTTCTTCATGATATGATAAAATATGCAAAACAAAGTATAAAGTGGGAAAGAATAAAAACAAATAAAATATGTTAGTAATGAAATAAACAAATTCGAAATTACGAAATAAAAACATGAATTAGGGAGCAACAAACAGAAAAACACGAAAAAACCATAACCACATGGTCTAATCGGGGTATGCTCCTAGATTCTCACACATGGGTTTGGTTTTAATCAAGGGTATCTGAACCTATCTTATTACCTACTAAAGCAACAAGAGCCCCAAATTTTGGCCCATTACAGGCTTGCGAATTGGATTCGGTTCGAGGGAACGCACGACCTAGTGACATGAAAGGCTGTTCACCTGTCAAAAGGCGTGGATCCCAAAAGTGAATTACTGACCCGTAAAGGGCTACTCACGTGGGTATGTGGCGTTTCACTCTCACTCAAGTGACAAAGCTCGGGTATAGAGCTTGATGATCATGATGCAACACATGTCGGCGATTCCTTAGAAATTAAGTGAGAAATTAATTCAAAACCACCAATTATCAAAGCCCGTACAATTAAATTCATATCATCGAAAACGAATAGATTAATTAAAGTCAATTTAAATTTTAACATTTCCATCATTAAAAGCAACATAAATTTTTAGATTGGCTTAACTCTCTTTTTATTTTATAAAAACAAAAATTGTCCCAGTGAAGTCGCCACATGTAGCGACTAAAAAATTTCGAATGATCGCTAAAAAAGGAGTAATAGATTTCCTTTGGTCTTTTTGGAAAATATTTGGAAAAGCGGGGAATTCTTTTCATATTTTTTAAAATAATAAACTTGGAGTCGCCACCGTCCACTAAGGTTGGTCAAACACCATAAAACCAGAGATTCGTTCAAAAAACGGGTTCGGGAGTTGGTTACACGTGGGGAAGGGTTAGCACCCTCATCGCGCCCGAAAATCGGTACCAAAATATATGTTGCTTTTAATTGATGGAAATTATTAAAATTTAAATCAAATTTAATTAAATTGTTCGCAATTGAATTTAAACTTTAATTATACGAGCTTTGTCAACTTGGTGAGTTTGAAATAATTAAACATTTAATTAATAAGGGTGACGACACCTCGGACCATAGCTTAAACCGACCCGACTGCCGTGTTAATTTATGGTTCGAACTTCGTTCATCACCTTTATACATGATGCAAACAGTTAAACATGATGGTATGACTTGTCCAAATTTTATCTCGAATTAAATTACCTTTAGACGATAAGAACTAATTCGAATATTTGTTCAACATCTATTGAACCAGGACTGTTAAGATACAAATATCGAAATTAATAAATATCTCGTTTTATAATTTAAATTGATTAATTACATGCATGTCCAATTAATAAAAGTCATATGAATGACAATTAAAATGCATGACAAAGAAATGCATGAAATTAAAGCCCTATGCTCACTAGAGTCATAACCTTAAAAGGCCCAAATTATAAAAAACAATTAATGATCTAATTGTTAACTAGATTAATCTAATATCAACCCTAAATTGATTAATTCCTAAAAACTAGAGAAACCTAATATTTTATGGATTATCTTGAACCATAATAATTAATTTGATTAGTTTTAAACTAGTATCCCGATAAGGCAAGGATTCTATTTAAAACGAATCGAATTAATTAATTAATATTATATTAAATTTTTATCTAAGTCAAATATTAATTTTATCCTAAACGGTAATTAAGAGATGTCTAGCCAATTTAATGCATTTAACATCTACCCCAGTGAGCCAAGGATAAATTTAAATTAATTAAATTGATTCGAACCCTCAATCTAACTATGGTTCTAAAATTAATCCTAAATTTAATTAATTTAAAATCATGTCCCAATAAAACGAGCACATAATTTTAACTAAATAAATTAAACCCTAAAACCTAGAGTAACCTAAAAGATCTATCCAAAAAAAGCGCACATTATCTAACAAGAAAATAAACCCGGCCAAGCAAATAACACCTACACAAAAAACATGAAAATATGTAAATGAAACTTTATATGTGTATAAGACATAGCATACAAAACGTACCATATGTACATTTACTACCCAAAAATATACACATACTTCTCTTTACATACCAAACATTTATTCATAATATAATGTGTATTAACACATATTTACATTATATACACATCTAAATACCATCTATTATATATTATATATATGTACATATATGTATGCACTACAACATAGAAGAACAATATATAAAACATATAGAACCACATATCATATACATAAAAAACAGAGTAATATATATGATCTTAGTATAAATTACATACGTATAAATATATATACACTTTTATACAACATATAACACATACTATGAAATAATATTATATAGAACATATATATAACACGAGAAAACACATATATACATGTGATATGAATGAAGGGGAATATGAACAATGTCAAACAAATAAGCACATAAAAAGAACAAGAAAAAGAATGCCATAATGTTTGAGCATAAAAATAAATGGGCTAAAACATAAATGAAACAAAATAAGGGGTATAAATTAAATATGCATGCTAGGGACTAAAATAAAACAAAACGACAAATTAAAGGGGAACAAACGGAAGTTTTATCACTGGATTTGCGACCGACTTAATCAAAAAATGAAACTCTTAGTGATTAAAGGGAATATTTTCCCATTTAAAAAAAAAACTTAAAAGATCGGACGAAATTGAAAACAAGTTAAAAACAACAAGGATCAGGAGTGCGATTAAAAAAGACGGAATAGCCTAGGGGGAACTTTTAAAAGCACGGAAGGACCATTCGGTAATAAACCCATTTAAAGAATGAAATTTAATTCGAAATAAGGATCGAATTGCAACACTTTGAAAACTTGGAGGGACAACGCAGAGGGTTTTAAAATGCGGAATGGCTTTCATGCGCAAAATCTAAAACGCGGAAGGATTAGAGTGAGATTAACCCACTTTTAAAAAAATAAAATGTATAAAAAAGCTTTGTTGGCTCGTAACCTCTTTTGGCCACTCTTGGTTCGAAACCTTAAAAAAAACTCCGCCCCTCCTTTAAACCATCTCTTAAACACAAATGCTTTCACTTCCTCTCAACCTGAACCCGAAAAACATCACCGGTCCGCCACCAGCCGCCGCTTCAGCCACCGCTCAACAACGGTCGGCGAAGCCAAAACCTCCCTTAAAAAACCTTTTTTCTCCCTAAGCCGAGATTCGACCTCGGATTTAAGCCAAAACCACCTTGGCTTACCTAGATCTAAAAGGTCGAACCCTAAAACCCTTGTTTAAAAATGATTTCTAAATATCTTTTTTTGTTCAAAACTGAAACACAAAAAATACTCATTTTTCCTTTGTTGATCCGAAAGCAAGCTATCGTCTTTCCCTTGTTCCGGTTCACCGCGACGGTATGAGGACCACGGGTTTGTCACCGGTCGAAAGGCGAATGAAAGGTCGGCAGCCTCAGATCGAAGGTAAAACAGACTTCCCTTTTATTTTTTTTTTATTTTTTGCTTTCATGCATGCGATGGAAAAACTGAAAAATATACCTCAAGGCTTGTTGTATTGATTTTTTTCGAATGCCCAGAATCTGGGTTTACAAGTGGTTTGTTTCGGTTTTATATAACCGAAGTATTACATGTAAAAAGAATCATTTTTTTGTTGCAATCTCCTCTGAAATCTGCCGAATTTTTCTGATTTTTGCTTGTTTTGGTTGTGTCTGCCTTTAGTCCTGTTTGGCTAATTGTTTGCTTATTTAGATCGCATGGATATCGTGGCCACATAAGGGGAGGAGGGGACCAGAGAGAGAGCCGTTGTCGTTGCGGGTCGTGACAGAGGAGGGCAACAGTGGCAGTCCAGGCGTCAGGCGCGTGGCCGCGTAGAGATCTGAAGCACCAGAGAGTGCGACGCACGCGCACGTGAAGAAGCTGTTGAGCCGCACGTGGAGCGTGCGAGTTCTAGAGAGTTCCTCTAGGGGAATTCTAGACCGTCAGATATGATCTAGATCTAACGGCTGTGATGCGGCTACGCAGAGAAAGATAGCCAGAATAGGGTTTTTTGGTTATTTTGGGCCTCATTAGGCCGAGTATGTAAATAATAATAATTTTTAATTTGGGCTGTAAATGGACTTTATAAACATTTTGGTCTTTTTTATTTAATTATTAATCTTTTTTTGTTTTAATTTTTGTTTCAAAATAATAATAATAATAATGTAACTATAATAATAATAATAATAATAATAATAACAATAATAATAATAATAATAATAATACGCAAACAACAACATAATAATAAGACAACAACAACATTAGGATAATATAATAATACTAAATAATAATAAGTAACAGCATAATAATAATCAAGAACAAATAATATTTTTGTGCGTTTTTCCCTTATAAATTAAAATAACATATAGCAACATATAGTAACTAATAATGTTTTTGGCTTTTTAATTATAAATAGATAGTAGTAAATAAAAAAATAATACTTATAATATCTTGGTTTTTTAATACATTATAGTAATGCTAATAACAACTGTAATACAATGATAATATTTTTGCATTTTCTTCATTAATAAATAATATATAAAAAGGTAATAACAATTAAAGCATATTATTTTAAATACTAAAAAAAATAAAAAAAAAAAACGGGTTAATACCCAGATAAAATTAGTGATTACAATTATTTCATGATCTCAAAAAATTCTTATGGTTTACCAATCCACTTAATCAAGCACCTCAATCTTATCTTGTTTACTATTTTTTTTTTCCAAAAACGATTTGATAATAATAAAATTAATCATATGCTCAATTATGATAATGCAAGCATTAACCATATACTAACATGTTTCATAATGTATGCTAGAGGTAATAATGTATTACCTTGACTTCGGATACATAGGTGGACCCCTTAAAATTTCTTTGTTCACTTCCGAACTTGATGTCTCAAAAATGGCTCGAAATAACACCAAAAATCTGGGTTTTTAAAACACTGAATCTTCATGGCGTTCTCCACGGCGGACGACGGCGACTTCATGCGAGTGGAGTGTCAAACCTTGGTCATGGGATACCAGTAATCACATGGACAATGGCGGTGTAAGGCACGGCTGCCGGATGGGGCAACCATCGCCAGAAAATGGTGACTGGTCCTTTGGATTCTCGATGCCTTTCAAGTCGTTTTCCCACAGTAAATGGCAACTATAGAGCGAGTGGCTAACGACGCTAGATTCGTGGTGAGCGGCGGCTTGTCTGGTGGTGGTGATGCACGCTACGGCAGGGCGGTGGTCGGAGATTAAAAAGGCGAACGGTGGGGAGAGGAGATGAAAAGTTTCTAAAAATTTCTCCCATATCTGGATTATTCAGATCTAAAATATAAATGGGGTAGATTGGAATTCAAACCTTTTATTATTTTTTATTGGATCGGTTTAAAAAACAACTTTAAAAGAAAGCTGAGATAATAAGAGACGAAGAGCTGACTTAGCTGAGATAATAAGGTCACGGGTTCGAACCCTTTGGCTGCAATCCCCTAAGCCGTAGTCATGCTTGAAGTTGGAAAGCAGGTGGGTATTGAATTTTCAGCATCCGACGAAAGGGTCATACATCGGTTGGAGGAACTTGAGAATGATTGGACGGGTGAGGAAATTAGTGGTATGTTGCCCATTTATTTGCTTGTGTGAAATAATTATCTCTTCATGATTAGTTCATTCATTCCTTTCCTGGAATGTTAGAGGTTTGGGAGATCTAAAAAATTAAGGGCTGTGAGCAACGTTATTTTATCGAGTAAAGCTCATATGGTATTCATACAAGAGTCAAAGTTGTCGGTCTTAAAGTTCTAGGATGTTAAAAGATTAAAGGGTCTTAAGCTAGGGGAATTAATCTTTTCTCATTCAAATGGGGCATACGGGGGCTTGTTTTCACTATGGGATTCGAGTTTTTTTATAGTGGAAAGAAATATGATTTTTGAAAGATCAATTATCCTAGTAGGCTCGTTGGTCCAAACAAAGTTAAAATGTGGATTGCTAAACGTCTATGCCCCAAATAACCAGACTGAGAGGATGGTGTTCTTTGAGCAATTATCTGAAATCATAAGTTCGCTAAAGGTTCCAGTAATCATCGAAGGGGACTTTAACACGGTGAAGATGACTGATAAGAAATTTGGTGGGGCTGCAAATGAGAATTCTATGAAGAATCCAAGGCAACAACTTGATTTATATACATCTGGTGGGAGGTGCATTTACTTGGATCTGTGGGGGTGCTTCAGCAACAGCCTACAGACTGGACATGTTTCTAATCTCCTCTGAAATTTTAGCAGGCTTCCCTAAACTGGATCAAAATGTGCTGCCATGAAGCCTCCCAGACCACAATCCAATTTTGCTCAAGGACGAGATGAAGAGTGGGGGTTCGCGCCCTTTTAAATGGTTCTCGCATTGGGCAGAAGATCAAGGTTTTATTAATATTGTCAAAAAGATTACTGCTAGATGTAGAAATCATTTTTTACCGGCGAAAATAGCTTAGACGTTTAATTTTATAAATTAAGTGTTTTCGTTTAAATTTAATTTGAAAAGGGATTTGAGTCGCCACCAGTCACTTTGGTAGACTGAACACCATAAAAACAACTGGAGATTCATTCTTTTAAAAATTAGAGTTTGAAAGTCGATTACGTGCGGGGAATGATCAACACACCACAAACGCCCGATATCGATACATTTAATTTTGTGTGGTATATTGACATTTTTTAAAATAATAATTCAAATTTAATTTGATCATTAATTATTAACTAAGTTTGTGTTCCAAATACAAATATTCCTTTTATATGGAAATATGTTTTTGAATCGAATATGAATTGAAAATACCCTTATACGTTCAGGGCACCTCTATTCATATTCCAAAATATATTTTGTATATAAAAGGTTTTCAATGCATGATTAATTATGGTCTTATTCATTTTAAGCGATAATCTAAAAAGGCTCTATTTAAATTTGTGTATTATTTAAATCTACGAATATTATTTAATTTAAAGGTTTACATTAGACAACACATAATTGCTTGAGCACCATCTATATTTAAACCCCAAGATTATATAATATTCTCTTATTATTTAATTAGTCTAATTATTTAAGTTCTAATTATAATTAAAGCTCTAATTAATTAATCTAATTTATTTATCAATTTCTAAGGTTTTAATGAATATTGAGTATTCTACTTAAAAGCTCGTCTTGAACAACACCCTATTATATTGGGACAACATTCAAATTTGAACTCTAAAGTTTTCCACTCAATACACATTAATTTTCTATAATTGTCTTCCTAATCAAATTATTAATGGCCTAATAAAGTACCTAAAGACTAAGGCTCTAAACAATTATAAGAATTAAATCTAAGATATTAAAATTATACTAATTAAAACTATATGATTAAATCAAATCATTCAATTAATAATTAAAGAACATTACTTTTAATTAAGCAAATACATAACAATTTAGAGGAAAATAGGACTAAATTGAAATAGTTGAAACTTCTAAAATCTAATTTTATTCGAATTAGAGACTAAATTGAAATGAAAACAAAATTACAAAACTCAATTATAAGGAAATGGTGATCAAATTGAATGAATTACAAAAAAGGCCAAAACTATAAAAAAAAACGCAGGCCGGCCACCATGGGCTCGCGGAGATTCGCATGCTTTGAGGCCTGACTATACGACCTATAAAAAGACCATTTCAGACCCTCGTTTTTCACTTTTTTTGATTTTTTTTGAATTTTTCCTCCCTCTACACCTCTCTCACTAATCCCCTTACCACAAACATCCTCAAAGCCTAGAAACCCTTCAAAAGGGATTGAAAATATTCATTTGGGATGAATGTTCATCCATGTTCATCAAGAACTGGATGAACATCAAATATCTCGGCCAAACTCCGCCCTCAACTCTGCCGCTTGATCTTAAACTACCAACTTCGACCACCTTCGGCCTGTTCCTCGGCTGTCGATAGTTGACTCTCGGCCGTCACAGACTATGTCGGCCATTATCGCCTCACTTCCAATCATCCTTGTCTTCACTCCGGCGGTTGTGAAGCAATTTTCGATCGCCGTGCTCTACCACCATTCGAACAAAAAAATTTCCTCTTAAACCTTGATCTAAGCCCAATTCATTAGAACCTCCCTTCTCCGCCCCTAAAACTACTCGTAACTGTAATCACTAATTTTATCCGGGGTGTTAACTCATTTTTACAATTTTGTGAATATTTGAAATAACGGGCCTTTGATTTATTGTATCTATTTTATTAATACTTTGTTATTATTATATGTTGTATTATTATTATTATATATTATTAGTAACTATGCTTATTATTATTAAAACTCAGAAACAAAAAATATTATTAATAGTATTATTATTTCCTTATTGATATCGTCTTATTATATGTTATTGTGTTTAAAAATCCCAAATTATTACTATTAGTTTGTTATATGTTACTATATGTTATTATAATTTGTTATTATGACCCGTTATTATTATTATTAGTAGTAGTATTAATATTAGTACTATTATTATTTATTATTATTATTATTATTATTTTATCATTATATTATTATTAGGTTATATTATTATTAAACAGAAATGGAAAACCAAAAATTAAATAATTAAGTAATAAAAGGCCCAAATATTTATTAAAGTTTTTACGGTCCAATTACAAAACCAAAAACATATTACAAGTGGCCTGATAAGGCCCAAATAATTAGAAACCCCAAGACCCTAACACTATCTCTCTTATGCGCAGCCATCTCTCCACCGTCAGATTTGTTCCAGATCTGAAGGTCCAAATCAAGCACCAGAAAGAAACCCTAGGGTTGCACTATCTGCCATACTGCCGCATTGCATCACGATCGTTGGATCGGGATTCTATCGTACAACTTTGATGAAGCCAAAGAACCTTCCAGAATTAGCACGCGCCCACGCACGATCTCTCAGTTTCCTATGCACGAGTGCTTAACACCGTCTGACCTTTTGCCTCACTCACGCGCGTCCTTTGGCGATACAGCTGCCCCGCCATAGTTTCTCTCTCTGGTCCCCTCCTCCTCGCCATTCAGTCACGATATGCAAAGAGACAAGAAGGACGAAAGATGCAACACAAAATGCACAGAAATCATAGCCTCAGAGCAATTTCGGTAGTGGTTCATATGCAAACAAACATAGCATAACCAATAGGGAATTTAGTTCTTTTTTTTTCATTTTTTATAAATAGATAATTCCTAAGGCTATAAAGGAAAAGAGCCTAAACAATGTAAAGGATCGGTCCTTGTTTTTTTTTTTAAATGCAATACAAAAGAAACATAAATATTGGAGGTATTTTTTTCCTAGTTTTCGATGCATGCATGTAAAAGAAAAGGGAGAGAAATAGTTTTTACCTTCGATCCGGTGACCGCTCGACTTCTTCTGCCTTCTCACCAGTGATAAGCCTGAGGCCCTCGGCCGATAGTGGTAAACCAGTGAGGGGTGGAGGTCAGATTTCAAACAACAAAAAAGGGGTTTTTTGTTTTTGCTTTTTAAGAAAATGAGGTATTTTTTTAACTCTGGCTTTATAAAAAAAAAGGGAATAGTGTTTTTCTTTTCAAAAACAAGGGGAAGATTTGGGTTTAGAGTGTAAAACGGGTTTCGAATGACAATTTTTTAGGTCTCCGGTGCTGATTATCGGCGGCCAGTACGGTGGCAGTCGGCTAGTTTCTGGATTTGGTAAAACAGATGAGAGGATATTTGAAGGTTTTAAAATTTGGTTTTTTTTATCAAATGGCCCGAAGGGCCTGGTTTTTGGCTAAAAGACACATTTTATACTCGTTTTAAAACGTTTAAATGGTTTATTCTACTTTTAATCCTTCCGCACTTCAGTATTTCCTCCTGTGGCCTTTCCGCATCTCAAAACCATGTCTGTGGTCCCTGAAAGTTTTCTATTTTTTTTCAATTTTGTCCCCGATTTCATTCCGAAACTCTTTCTAAAATGGTTTTATCTTCCTTATCCCTCTGCGTTTTTGAAAGTTTTCTCCCAGACCTTCGTCTTTCAAAATCCCCTCCGTAATCCCTGGTTTTTTTCTTAAGCTTGCAATTTCGTGCTCTTCCAAGATTAATCTGTTTTTCAAACGGGTTTAATTCCCAGTTTAGTCTTTAAAGCTTTAGATTTCGTTCGATTTGGTCCTAAATCCAGTGGTGAAACCCCTTTGTTTGCTCCTTTCATGCATATGTAAATTTCCAGTCCTATTTACTGTTGAGGTTTAATATTTCTTGCTTTGTTATGTTGTAGATTTACATGTACATAATGTAGTTTGATATGTATATAGTATGTGATATATGGTTGACATATATATTATAACTTTTTGTAGTATATGATAATATATTATATGGTTTATATATATATATGTATATATTATAAGCTTTATATATATATTATATAGTTTAAATGTTATATACATACACAACTACTGCCAAAGTTTTTTTTTCTTATATACATATGTCTATACATATATGTACAAAGACTCATATATAAAACCTTATCATATGTATAGAATATAATTTTCATGTCATATGATGTTTTAATGTATCATATTTAGGATCCTTTATTTGTAAATTTATTTTATGCTTTTATTTTCATCATGTTTATGTTTATATACCATGCCATGTAAATATTGCATTCGGGATTTAAATTTGTTAATGCGGTGCCTTGTTATTCGGTGGTAAACGCAGGCAGTATCAAACGCAGTGATGGTGGTTTTGAGGTTTACTTTCGAATAACGAGGCCCTTAAAATTTACTCGCATGTATAACTGGATCTTAACTTAATCGTCACTTTAATTTGGAAAGTTCGATATTAACAAAGCGGTAATTATTTATTTTCTTTTTACGGTACCAATTTTTGGGCGGTGTGGGGGTGCCAAAACTCTCTCTTCCGTAACCGACTCTCGAACCGGCTTTCAAATGAATTTCTGGTTTTTATAGTGTCCGGCCTACCTAGTGGCCGGTGGCAACTCCAAGTTTTATTGTTTTCAAAAATACGAATTTTTAAAGAGCTTCCCATGTTCCAAATATTTTCCCGAAAACCAAAGGAAACCTATTAATCCTTTTTTAGCGATCCTATTCGACTTTAGGTCGCTATAGTAACCACCATTTTCGACACTGACCACACCTAAAACCTACTCCAGCTACCAGAAAGATAAGCTCCGACCTTCATTTTTATTTTTCCATTCTGTTTTCTTTTATTTTTTTGCCTCAATCTTGCTTTTTTCGTGTTTGATTTTGCAGGTTATTGAAACGAAGAAGGAATTATACATTCTTGTGACTAAAATAGTGACTCCGACCTCTTCTTCGACAACGGATGAGCTTTCACGACGATAACCCTACGACTTCCAGATAGTTCAACTTTCGAGTAGGTAAAATTTCTCTCTCTTTTATGATATTACTTATTATTATTATTATTAGGGAGAACTATACAAGAGGTCATCCAACTATCGCCCTTTTTTTTCTATTTCGGTCATCCAATTAATTTTTTTGTCAAAATGGTCACTAATGTTACCTTTCATTCCTGTTTTGGTCACTCACCGTTAACAAACTAACGTTGATGTTGATGAGGATTTTTTTAAAATATTTTTTTATTATTTTATCTCTCCTCCCCATATTATTTTTTAAAGTTTTTATCCAAACTAATGTGTCACCACCTCAACAAATAAAATATATTAGACTTGAGAGAAAGCAGGGAATCAAACATGCATCCCCGTGGAAACAAGCAAGTGATTTAACCGCTAAGCTAAACCACATATATAGTCACACTTTGCCACAAATTACCTTTATATTATAAAAAAGAACCCCAAAACATTTATTAATAAAACTAAGGGAGTGATTCAAACACAAGACCTTATTAATAAAAACTAAATATTTAAATATCAAGTTAAACTAAGAAGTTGTGATACTTTTAACTTAAATTATGATTAAAATTAAAAATTAAACTAGATTTAATCTTTTCACTTTGTTTGATAATAACCAAATTAATTAAATAATCATTTATTTATTTTCTAAAATTAGTATTAAATTATTTTAAAAATTAAATTGGTCTTAAATATTTAAACTTTCATTGAGGTCTTGTGTTTGAATCATACCCCTAGCTTTAATATTTTATTTTATGTTGTTGGTTCTTTTTATACGTTAAATATACTTTTTAGTTTAAATGAATCAAAAGTTTAGCCTAGCCCTTTTGGTTCGTGCTTGGCCCTTTCAAGTCATGGGACATGGGTTCGAGTCCCAGTTCTTCAAGTCACAATCCCAATTTTTCTTTGGTTTTTGGGATTTTTTTATAATATAAAAATAACTTATGGTAAAATGTATCCATAAATTTCGTCTAGCCTAACGGCTAACTCACCTTTTTGTTCTCTAGGGGACGCAGGTTGTTGTCCCTCAAGACTAATATATTTTCTTTGTTGAGATGGTGACACACCATCACATTAGTTTGAATAATAATTTTAAAAAATAATATACGGGGAGAGAAAATAATATAATAATATTAAAAAATATTTAAAAAATCTACGTTAGCATCACCGTTAGTTTTTTAACCGCATGTGACTAAAATAAGAATGAAAGATAACATCAGTGACTATTTTGACAAAAAAATAGTTAGGTAACCATCTATGTAGTTTTCCATTATTATTATTATTATTATTATTATTATTAATTGCTCATCCCTTCCTCTGACACTCTCTCTTATACTATTTATAGTGGGTGAAATTTGATATCATTACTGACGTCACATGAGTGATGTCATCAGCCATTTGGATCTAGAAAACATAGATCTGTGTCTTCTTCTTTAGGCCAATCAGCCACTGTTGCGCGTTCTCTGTTGTTAACTTTGTAAAAAGTATACATTTTATGCCTTTTTACTTAGGTTATTGTTTGGTTTCAAGCTCATTGCATTGCATTTTGTTGCATTTAATTCATATAGTTGCATATGGTGATGTTTACTTGGTTGTTTTTATATGTTTGTGAAATTGGTGCTGCTTTTGGAAAATGTTTGTTTTGGTGTGGTGATGTGCAGGTGAGTTAAGGAGCATTGCTGGGAAAGGAAAATTTTCTGCGGTATTTTGGACGACATTTCTGGGTGCACAAAAAGACAAAGAAAGAAAATATTTTACAGTCCCCACACGTGATTCCACCAGCCAGCTGTGCCACACATTGAAGGGAATATTCCTTAGGGTACACAAGGAATTAAGGGTATAAAACCCTAAGAGCCCCACTATATAAAGGATATGACACCCACATTTAGAGAGAAGCTAAAAAAAGGTGTTTGTGAGCTAAGAAAGAGAGAAGCAAAAGGCGGCTGCTTTTCTTCTCCTTCATCTTAGTGTCCTTCATCTTTTAATCAGCCGCTGTTGCGTGTTCTCTGTTGGGCGGGAAAAGGAGTTATCAGACCCATTTTGTGTTTGTTGGGTTAAAATGAGTTGTAATATGATGGATATGGGTAGGAAAATGAATTATAACACCGGTAAAGTTTGTAAAAATGGGCTTTGAATTTAATTTGGGCTTTGTATTGATATTTGGACTGGATTTTAGAGTTTTATTATTTATTTATTTATTTATTTATTTATTTATTATATCAATTTACTTATTTATTTATTTTTTGTTTATAAGAAAAATATATATATATATATATATCCATACCGGGTAAAATTTAGGTATTACACTAGAGGCCAGAAAAAGGGTATTGGTGCTGTGTTAAAAGAAATAAAAGGAGATCTAAAGGAAAGGAGGGCTAAGGAGTTGCACGAAAAGGAAAGTGATTCTACCGCTGCTATTGAAGATAAGATTTCGGCCTTGGAAAATACAGTGGTATTATCTGGGAACAACTCACTGCTTTGGATGAGATTCAAGCCTTGAAATCAGAGTTATGGGCAAGATACAAGAAAGAGGAAAAGGAATAGATTCAAAAATCAAGGTTAAAATGGTTCAAGGATGGGGATAGAAACACCAAAATTTTCCATTTATCGTCGTCTATACGAAGAAATGCGAACCATACTGGGTCGATTAGAGTGGGGAACTTAGTTCTGTCTGACCTTAAAAAAATTTTATCAGTATTTGAGAATCACTTTAGGAGAATTTACAATGAAACTAATACAATTCGAGTAAAAGATCTCAATGTATATTTCAGCATGCTTAGTGTAGTTTCAGCTTTAATGCTTGAGGCTCCTTTCTCCAAGGATGAAGTATGGGCAGCAATACAAGCTGCGGATGGGTCCCGAACTTCGGGGCCAGATGGCTTCAATCTTGACTTTTATAAGAAGTTTGGCCTTAATTAAAGAGTGGTGTTATGGAATTTTTTGATGGGTTCTTCATGGGAAGCAGATGTAAACTTGTATCAATCACTCATTCATAACTCTAATTTCCAAGACTTCTGTTTCAGAAAACATAGATAGTTACAAACCCATATCTTTGGTAGGCAACATGTATAAGATCTTGGCTCGTGTACTATCCAGAAGGCTTGCTTTATGCCTCAATGAAGTGGTGGAGGAAACTCAGTTTGCCTTCATTCATGGTAAACAAATTGCGGATTGCTCTCTTATAGCAAATGAGATCATCGACGACATTCATCAGAAAAAGAGAAAAGCTGTAATCTTTAAAGCTGATTTCAGAAAGGCATACGATAGTGTCGGCTGATCTTTTTTGGATGTTATTATGGAGAAAATGGGTTTCGGGTTTAGATGGCATAATTGGATCAAGATGTGCATCTTTTCCCCATCCATATCTGTGCTAGTTAATAGATCTCCGTCTAGCATGTTCAAAATAAAGAGAGGACTCCGGCAAGGATGTCCTCTATCCCCCTATCATTTAATCTAGTTGGTGAAGCACTGAGTGTTCTTCTTCGAAAAGTAGCTGACATTGGCCTGGTTAAGAGTGTTTCTATTGGCAATAGTGATATGTGTATATCACACCTGTAATTTGCCGATGACCTAATTATATTTACAGAGGCTAATGAAGGAATGGTGCGTAATATAAAGAGAACTTTAAGGTTGTTCGAAGTAGCTGCAGGGTTGAAGCTTAACCTGGTTAAAACCTGTCTATTTGGCTGAATGTGGATGATTCTGTAGTGTAAGATTAGGCAAACAACATCAAATATAGAAGTGGTAAACTTCCATCAGAATATCTTTGCCTTCCTTTAGGCCATTCTCGGAATTCTAAAATAATTTGGAAGCCAGTAGTTGAGAAATTTCAAAAGAGATTTTCTAGCTGGAAGGGGAAGCTCCTTTCAATTGGAGGTCGAATTACTTTGGTAAAGTCAGTTTTATCTGACCTGTCCATATATCACCTATCTCTTTTCCAGATGCTAGCAAGAGTCACTTCAAAACTCAACAAATTGACAGCAAATTTCCGTGGGGGTCTTCTGATGGTCGTGCTATACGGTCAAATGGGAAAATGTCTGCAAGCCGAAAACACAAGGAGGTCTAGGGGTTGTCGACTTTAAGGTTAGAAATAGAGTGTTAATAAATAAATGGTCTTGGAGGTTCGGGAATGACATTGAAAGTTTATGGAAGAAAGTGATAGTGGCAAAGTATGCGTATGATCTTGCCTCTATTCTACAGAGACCTATTCAAATGGGTAAACCTTCATGGAACTAGAAAAATATTACATGTCCATTAGCTAACTCGGAAGACGTTTTTACCAAAAACATTTGATGTGCAATTGAGGATGGTAAACTCATCAATTTCTGGGAGGATTTTTGGACGGAAGTTTATTCTCTAAAAGCTTTGTTCCCTAGAATCTATTTAATAGCTGTTAAAAAGTCTGACAAGGTACAAGATTTTAGGGCGTTAAATAATGGTGTATGAGAGTGGAGAATTGAACGTAGAAGGGGGATATTCCAAATGAGATATTGGTATTTGGGAAGATTTTTTAAACGTTATTAATAGGGTTGTGGGATGCCCTCAAGCAACAGATTGTTTGAAATGCTGCGGGTCTACGAACGGACTATATTCTTCTAAAGCTTACTCTGAGAATATTTGGTAAGTGTCAAAATTGTCAAATAAAATAATTCTATTCTCAATTAAATATTGAAAAATTATATAAAGAAGTAGGGTCGATCTACAGGGACTAAGAAAATTCTAATGTCGCTTTCTTTGTTTCAACCTTGATTTAACTGCGAAATAAAAAGGGTTTAAAATAATTAAGTAAAAATAAAATATGAATAAAAACAGTAAATTGTAAAGAAATGATTCAATTGTGATGGTTTAGCCTTAGGCTTTGCTAGCCTCAATCTCTATTGATCATTGAAATAATTTTCCCCTCTGGATAGTATGCTAGTTAAAGTCAACATAGCCCAACCCCTGTAACTAACTCTTCTATTCGATTAACTGAGATTTCCAAGTCTATCTCCGAAATCCGATTCTTGCTGGTCTAATCACGTCTATTGCTGTTAGCAACAAAATAACTTTAAGTTCTGGAAGAGCCCAACTTGAGTTTAGCATCTCTTTGAGAATCGAACTCGATCTCGATTCCCCTTAGCAGACCGCCGCTAAGTTTGCTCAACCAAATTACAATCACACATCGACTTTTTGGGTTGAGGATATAATGGTTTTTAAAGGAATGGTCGACTACCACCCCTAGTTTTCAGATAATCAAATAATACTTTATGAAGTTGTGAAGTGTAACTCAATTCTCACGATTAGAATTAAGCCATCACAAAGCTTTAGGCTAACTAGAAATTTAGCTAAGCATGGATTGGATCATGCTTAGCATTTGATATGGAAAAATAAAGAAAGAGAAGAAAGTAAAAGATAAAAAAAAAATAAAGTTGCTATAGAAATAACCAAGGAAATTACAAATTCCAATCTGAGTTCAAATGTTTAACCTAAAGATGTATTTATACCCTAGTATCTTAAAGAGATAAAATAACAAATCTATTAAATCAAAGATAAAATAAGGGATAATTATTTTAAACTAGCAGACTAAATTTAAACCAAGGAATTATCACAAAAGATAAAGATAATTAATTTAAATTATGTGGCTCTGGTTGAATTCTGCTTTATCCTCTTGATAATCTCATCTTTATCTCACATGAATTTATCCTTAAGATAATTCTGATTTTGATTTTGAGATAATGCTGGTCTGTCTTCTAGAAGCTACTGACTGTACCGCAAAAATCTATTGCTCCTCGTACTTGGACTACATCGAGCCCACGTTTCTTGCCATGACATTCGAAATCTGCTAGATTCTGTTTTTAATCGTGGGTTTTGGGCTGGCATATTCCAATCAAGTTCCTAGTCTTTAACAGACCCCAAAAAGAACAAATCAATAATATCCAAGTGAAAAATAAGGAATAAACAACACTAAAAATATGTAATATTCTACACTTATCAATATTATGACTGTCGATACGAAGGCTGACAAAACATGGAATTTGGTTTGGTCGTCCCTAGCTCCACCAAAGGTAGAAGCTTTCGTATAGAAAGTGGTGCAACAAAGAATTCCTCATCAAAGCGAGGAGTAAATGTTTTGGACTCATGTTTGTGTGTTTTTTGTTCTAAAGAAAACAAAACTGTCAACCATCTTTTTTGCAGGTGTGACTTTGTCTAGAGAATTTGACAAAGATGGTGTCGACTTTGGAATTGCCAGGTACTTGTTCCAGGAGATATCAAAGCATTTCTATCGTTCTGGGATAACCAACCCATTAAACCATCCATCAAACCTATATGGAGTATGACGGCTTTTGGAATCTTGTGAACCATTTGGCTGAGCAAAAAATGATTGGATCGTCAATAATAAAATATGTGATGAGAACCAATTGTTTGAATTAGCTCTCTTGAGAATTGGGTTCTGGTGTAAAGTAAGTGGCCCTCATCTATATCCTTCATTCTGGATTTTATTCTATGCCCCCACCTTTCAACAATTCTACCAACTATTCCTCAAAGATCGTGGGGAGCCCCTCCTATTGGACACCTTCAGTTCAACGTAGATGCTGTTGTCCTAGGGAGCTTCAGAGCTGCCGGAATCGGTGGTATACTACGAGACCGTAAGGGTTCAATACTTGCAAAGTTTCAAGGTTCATTGGCCGAGCAGACCCATCATTCGCCGAAATAATGGCTATAATGGAAGCGTATGTTATTTTCTCATCTTCGAAGTGGTGCGAGAACCATCTACTCTTCATCGAGTCGGACAATTTATTAATGATAAATTGGATCGAAAATCCTGGCCTGACCCCCCATTCTGTGTAGAGTTGGTGTAAAAATGTAGGGTTATGGTAGTAAGTATAAATGGAGGTTTGTGTTTACTTTCAGAGAAGGCAATTGTGAGAAACATATGTTAGCTAAACATGGTATTAATAGAGTTTTTGGTCTTTTGTGGGTTGAGGCATGAGCTGGGAGAATTGTTTTGTTATTTGTAGTTTCGTTTCAGGGTAAAACTTTGATACACAAGCGTATTTACACTATAAAAATCTAAATCTTAAATTCTTAATCCTAACCCTAAAAAATTAAACCCCGCACTCTAAACCTTAAACCCTAAATTCTAAACACTAACCTTAAATTCTAAACCCTACAACCCAAACCCCTAAACCTTAAACCTAAACTAAAACCCTAACCTCTAAAACTAAAGTTTAGACGGCTTGTGTATCAAAGTTTTTTCCTTCGTTTCATGCCTTATTTTTAAGGTTGTAATTGTTATCGTTAGTTGAATAAAATAGGATACTCTTTCCCCCTTATAACTTTGGTAAACCAAAACCATTGTTATTTGGGGTTTTTAACGAGACCCTTTATTTTCAAAAAAAGAAGATAAGCATAGGACTAGTAGATTTATATGTAATTTATTTACTATTTTTATCTGTGATTATTTCATGCCCGTTCTTGAGATTTTGGTGGCCTAAGGACGAACCTAAAAATTAGGCCCTAATAACAAGTATTAGAAAAACTTTAAACTTTAAGAGTAGATCCCCTAATAACAAGTATTAGGTCTAATAACAAGTATTGAGAAAATATTAAATTTTAAGAGTATGTACCTAATAACAAATATTGGGAAAAAATGGGTCTTGATGACATGTATTGGAGAAAATGAAACTCTAATAACAAATATTGAAAAAACATTATTTTTAAAATTAAGCCCTTAATAACAATTATTGAAAAAATTGAATTCCTAATAACAGGCATTGAAAAAAAATTGGATCTCTACTAACAAAAATTCAAAAAAATTAAAATTTAAGAATATACCCCTAATGACAAGTATTGAAAAAAAATTAGACTCTAATAATATATTCTTTTTTAGTAGAGATCCAATGGGATTATATATGCAAACCTATGAAATATGGTGGTAACCTAATTTTTTTAATTTAAAAAAAAAAAAAAAAACTGAGACCACTCTGTTTTGTGTTCTGAGTATTCTGAGTCCGTGAACCATATCTTCTGCCATTGTAAAGTAACCTGGGATATCTGGCAGAAATGGTGGTGTAATTTCAATATACCTTTAGTTATACTTGGCGACGTCAGATCATTCTTCTCGCTGTGGGTAAATCAATCTTTAAAACCAAGCTTTAGACCTATCTGGAACATTGCTTTCTTTGGTTTTGTCTGGACCATTTGGCTATGTCGTAACGAGCGCATCTTTAACAACAAAGTTATGTCTGAGTCACAGATTTATGAACTTGCTCTTCTTAGGATCGGGCATTGGGTTAGATGTAATTAGCCTCAATCTATTCTATCTTTGCTGGATTTTATCCGTTACCCCCAGGATGCTGCTGTTGTTACTGCTCAGTCAAGTAGAGTGGTTTTGGATTCTTGGGTGGCCCCTTCACCTGAATATTTAAAGTTTAACGTTGATGTTGCTGTTCGAGGGAGTTTCGGAAAAGCCGGTATGGGAGGAATATTACGTGACCAGAATGGTAAGTGCCTAGTTCGCTTTTCAAAATCGATTGGCTCATCTGATCCAACACAGGCAGAGTTAAAAGGTATTCTGGAAGCTCTATCGATTTTTAATTTATCCGTGTGGGCTAGAATATATTCTTTAATTGTCGAATCGGATAGCCTAATATCAGTCAATTGGATTGACAAACCTCATATTGCTCCAGCCCCTTTTCACTGTTTAGTCAAACTTTGCAATTATATAATTAGAAAACAGGGGTGAAAAATACAGTTTGCCTATCGTGAATCAAACTGCGAAGCACATGCTTTGGCACGGCAGGGGATTGATCGGGAGATTGATATGCTCGAGATTGATATGTAATGTCGGGTTGTTGTGTGTTTCAATGTTTTGCTGCTATGTGTTTCAATCCATTGCGCGTAGGGATTTTTGATTCGTGCAGTATTGGAATGTCACGTTGTGATCCGAACTTTGATGGCAAGTTAATAAAATCAGGGCACTCTTTCCCCCTATTAGGTATAAAGGGGTTTTTAATGAGGCTATTTTTCTATCCTTTCAAAAAAAATAAATATTAAAAAAAATAAACTATCATTAAAGTTGAACCCTCTAATAGAGAAGGGTGAGCTCTAAATAGACAATGGGTCTTGGACAGTCGCCCTTATTGTCCACCGTCGTAGACAAGCCTAGATTATTTGTTGACTATATATGAATAAAATGCTTATTTTTACCCTCGGTGACGTGACAGTTACAAAAATTTGTATAATAACACATTTAATCCTATATATTTACACATTCAATCAATTTAATCATAATTCAAAAGCATAAGAAATTTGGGGGATTAACTCTCGAATTTGACCATTTTTAATTTGAAAACCAAAACCCCATTCTCTCTTTCTGAACACCTTCCCCATTTCGATGCTTCTTCACCAAACCCCCCAAATGCCAACTTTCTTATCACCAAAACAAGTCCCCATTTTTCTGAAACTTCTCGATGGGAAGAAAATAATAAAATCCCCATTCACCAAGCGTTCATCTTCAGCCATTACAATAATAAAATCATTTGTGACCTCACGAGCTAGTTTCGGGGCCTTGAAATCGATGCTTTCACCGGTATCTGTTAAAATATTGATGGAATTGCTTTCCTCGATGGCACCTTTGAGAGAACAATTCCTCATTTTAGAATTCAGAAATCTCTTGTATTTTCACATATTTAGAGGGCTTCGTTGAAGTTGGAATTCGGAAGGAAATGGGGAAGGTGTTCACGAAGAGACAAATGGGGTTTTGGTTTTCAAATTAAATATGGGAAAATTCAGGAGTTAATCCCCCAAATTTCTTAAGCTATTGAAGTAGGACTAAATTGATTGATGAAATTATGGATGATTAAATATGCTATTATAAAATTTTTGTAAATGTCACATTACCAACTTAACGATAGTTAACAGTTCAGTGGTCATTTTATGACAAAAATTTAAGTTTAATACCCATTATATAACTTTTAAAAATTCGATGATTATTTTATATTTTTATGATAATTTAGTAATCATTTGTATACCCTAACTTTAATACTTGTAAAACAAAAGTTCCGATTTTTCTAAATTCTACAAAATAGAAACTATTAAGCGATTCATACGCATATAAATTAGGTGCATGATATCATTTATATTGCATGTGTTTTCTGAATGATGTTTATTGACATCCATGATTGAAACACGACAGCCGTAAAAATAAATAAATAAAACTAGTGGTTTAACACATTGAACCTTTAGCAAAACTAGGGTTGTTTTCATAAAGCGGCACACAAACATGAGATTAGATTTAGTGGCACTCAAATTGGTTTGATTTGATCAATTTTTCCTTCTTTCTGTTGGACTTTCTTTTCTTATAATATATTTTACAGGTTAATTTCTTGTTCCCATGATATCATAGTTAATGTTATCGTAGCTCTGATGGTGTTAACGGATATCATAGTTAAAGTTAGGCTCTCAAATAATTTCTTTCTTCCATGAAATCAAAAGGTAACACTGATGAGTGCCATGCATGCAAAGTGCTTAAAGTAGGTTATATTGGCCAGATAGACCATGACTGTGATTGTTTCCGAGTAGGGGCGGATCTTGACACTCGACTTTGATGTCAGTTAGAGAATTTTTTTAAAGGGGTCATTTCTATATATATATATATATATTATAACATAATTTTGATAGTAAATTTTATCATGGTGTTTTTTTCACTATATAAATACATAGTAATAAGATTTTTTAAAAAATTTAATGAATTAATTAAAAGTTGTGAATATTTAAGGAGGACAAATGATAATTTTTCAAAATTTTAAAAGGGCCAAATGATTATTTTAAATTTTTTAAAAGGTCAAAATAACAATTTTTAAAATTTTGTGGGGACCATAGCCCCACAGGCACTCACATAGTTCGTCCTTTGTTCCCGATAGCTATAAATTTGAACTTTTCCATCCATCAAGATTTTTTTTGACTAGAATATTCAAATGGTTATAATATCTAAAAGAATACTAAAAATTTACGTGAAAAATTACAAAAAAAATATTTTTCTCATTAAAGGTTTTCTTTGATAGTTGTCGAGGTCTACTTTCAGTTAAATTTTAACGTCGATGGTATTGAAAGTTGTTAAACGTAAAGTATAATGAATTTGTTGATGTATAAAAAAATGATAACATGTCTTCAATTGTCCCACTTTCTACTGAATAAATGATCATATGATTTTGATTAAGATGGGGAAATGTTTCAAATTAAGATCCTTCAATTGGATCTGTAAGTAGACATGGACAAAATCAGAATATCAGTTTAAGGGAGACAAAGTATAATTAATAATAGAAAATGAGAGAAACGAAGTGGAAATGGATCAAAATTTGAGGGTCTAACTATGTATAAAACCCTATAATTTTTTTAAATTAAAAAAATTGAGGGGGACCAATGGCCCCAAGCTGGTAAGGTTGATTTCAGCGTAAAATGTCAAGAGAAAAGGGATTCTGTCTTCTCCGGGGAGTGTAGGGCTTCGCCGCCGCATTGTTTTCTATGTGTTCGTTGACAATGTGAGTAAAAGAATACACCACGAAGCGCTTAAGGAAGCCTTTCAACTTTATGGCCCTGTCCTGGACGTGTTTATTGCTCACAAAAATCTGAAGAGGAGGGTCAAATCCACAACTTTCACATTTGTTAGGTTTAGAGATGAGTTGGATGCAAGACGAGCAACGGAGTTGGGCCATGGTAGGCTGATGGACGATTTTGGCATTAGAGTCTAAATAGCAAAGAACAGGTTTGCCACCATTGAAAAGCGCAAGACTGAAAATAGGTGCGCAAGATGGCTTCCTTCTTTCAAGGACCAAAGATCCTATAAAGAAGTCATGTTGGGTGCAAGTAAAACTGAAGACATTTTCCCTCCTGAGCAGTCTAAGGGTGGTAGAGTTGCCTCTATCATCCAATCTGGCGATGAAAACGTCGTTAAGGTGTCCGTCATGGGTAATGAGTTGTATGCTTCTAACCTACATGGGGAGTCCAACCATATTTGCATTCCGTTAATCGGCGTGGAGTGGAGAAAATACTGCCTGGTAGGATCAATAAAAGGAATATATAACCCCAGCCTAGTGCAGGACGGTCTCAAATCGGATGGTTTTAATGCAAAGGTGTGTCCATGGTTTGGCCTTTTGGTTGTAATTCGTTTCACGTCTATCAAAGAGAGAGAGCATGCATGGAACAGAAGGGAAGAGCTACTGCAATCTTGGTTTGATGAGTTGGAAATGCTTGAAGGGTATAAAGGGAAGAGAAGAGTGAATGTCTGGGTGGTTATCCAGGATGTGCCTCTACAAATTTGGAACAACCATTTTTTCCTCTCTTTAGGAAGCCGTTGGAGATCGGTTCTTAAAATTGATGAGGAAACTTCAGAGTGCAGCCATTTTGATGATGCTCGTATCCTATTAGAAGTCCAAAAGTTTTCTCTTGTACCAGATAGAGTTACCCTAGTAGTGAATGGGTTGAATAATAGCATCAAAGTAAGAACAAAAGAATACGATGGAGATTGGAGTTTTATTGACGGGGGTTCTTCGTTTAGGGTCCAGGGGTAATTCGGCGAATGCATTGATAGCCGATACTGTTAATGATTTCACAGTAAACAGGAGCACGTCATACAAGGATATTTTAGTCACTTTAAGCCAACCATTTTTGAGAACCTAGATAAGCAAAATATCCAGAGTAGAGTGGTCCCACCCAATGTTGGCCAGAGCATATTCACCATCTCATGTTCCAGGGAGATTGGGCTACACGATGTCCCCATTGTGTCTGGGGATGGGTCTCTGTTTAACCAGGCTGGGCCTGATGAAATGCCAACAGATAAAAATATCTTAAAAAATTGGTCCGTATCAAATTGGTTTAGATTGTAGGATGTGCCCATTTCTATTGCAGATAGAGTGCCCAATGCCGTGGAGACTTTGTCCCAAACTGAGAGTAGGACTTTTGGTTTGAAAGTTGGGATTGATAACTTCAATTGGTGGATCAATATTTCAAAAGGCAAGGGCAGCCCAAACTGAGGCAGTCTGGTAGAAAAAATAAGAAGATCGTCTCACCCTCCGATGCGCTTCGTGTGCTGAGTCCCAATTCCAAGCTTTCTAATTCTTCTTCAACTAATGACCCTATTTTTGTAGAGGCCATGGAAGCTCGATCCACGTTCGAGGTGGGCAACAAACTTGGGGTTAGCTTTTTGGCGCCAGATTCGGTAGTCGTGTCTCGCCTAGAGGAGCTAGAGGTCGTCGATAGAATCCAATTTATGGTTTGGCTTTTCTTTTTGCCCAATTTGTGTGAGGTTCTTGTTCTTTTATTATGAATTATGTTTTTCTTTCCTGGAATATTCGTGGTCTTGGTAGGTTTGAGAAAGTGAGGGCAGTTGTTAACTTGTTATGGTAATTCGATCCAATAAAGTCAGTGTTGTGCTCATCCAAGAATCTAAATTGTCGACCATTAAGCCTTGGGTATCCAAATGTCTGTGTGAGAATCTTTTCAAGATGGTGGATTCTCTAGCAGTAGGTGCTTTTGACGGGCTTATCTCTGTTTGAAACCCAAATTTTTTTAGTTGAAAGTAACCGTGTGATGGAGTGAGCTATTATTCTAATAGGCACATTAGTGTAGCAAAAGCTGAAGATCATGATAATCAATGTCTACGCCCCTAATGATAAACGTGAAAGAAGTGTGTTTTTCGACCGTATATTTGGGCTCATTGCTACTTTACAAGTGCCAATGTTGTTGGGGGGAGATTTCAACTCTGTAAAAAATAGTGATGAAAGGATAGGGACGATGGCTAACTGAGGCGCCATGAAGGCTTTTGTAGATTTCATTCAATTAAATGGGTTGATTGATACGCCCTTAACTGGGTGTGCATTTTCGTGGTTTCATGGGGGAATATCTATAGCCGCTAGTAGAATTGACAAGTTCCTTTTATTGCTTGAAGTACTTGCGTGTTTCCTTAATTGTCTACAGGTTTTCTTGCCTAGATGTCTCTTGAGTCATTGTCGTATTTTGCTCAGGGATGTGGCAACGAAAGAAAGACCTCACATGTTTAAATGGTTCTCCCATTGGATCTATGAGCCTGATTATGTTGACCTAGTCAATACTGTATGTTGTAAAATGCAAGAAAAAGGTGTTGGAGCCATGTTAAGAGAAATAAAAGGGGCTACCAAGCCGTGGTCTTTACAGGCTCATGTGAGGGATCCTTGCTCAGTGGCTGTAATTGAAGAAAAGATAACCAATTTGGAAACTAGTTTAATTACCTCTGGTTCAAATCTCACTGTGTCTGCTAGAAATTCAAACCTTAAAGGCAGCGCTTTGGACAAAATACAAAACTGAATAAAGAGTATGGCTACAAAAACCGAGGCTTAAGTGGTTCAAGGAGGGCAACAAGAACACGAAGTTCTTCCATCTATCTGCCTCAATCAGGAATAAAGTGAATAATATTAAGTCGATTAGTGTGGTGATGTCACTTTGAACTATCCTCATCAAGTTTCAATGGCTTTCGAGAATCACTTTCGCGCTCAATACTATAAGAACACTATTCTTGTCAAGTCTTATGAGGGTGCGTTCGGTCAGCTTAGTTCAGAGTCTGCTAGTTTTCTTGAAAATCTATTCACGGTAGAGGAAGTATGGGCAGCAATTCAATTGGTCGGTGGCTCTCGTGCTCCCGAGCTGAACGAGTTCAATTTGAAATTCTTTAAGAACTTTTGGCCCTCTTTAAAAAATAATGTTATGTTGTTCTTTGAATCATTTTATAAGGGCAAACTGCGTGATACAAGTTCAATCACTCTTTCATTACCTTAATACCAAAGGTTTCGGCTCCGAAAAAGATTGAAAACTTCTGGCCCATTTCTCTCGTGGGCAGTTTATATAAAATACTAGTGCGTGTTCTATCCAGAAGGCTATCATCCTGCATTAACGAAGTAGTGGGCGATTGCCAATTTGCCTTCACACAGGACAAACAAATTTTCGAATGTGTTTTGATTGCAAATGAAATTATTGATGATTTGAACTGTAGAAATAGATCGGCGATCGTGTTCAAGGCTGATTTCAGTAAAGCTTATGATACTGTAGATTGGGCGTTTCTCGACTTAATCATGCTCAAGATGGGTTTTGGACCAAGGTTGAGAAAATAGATCAACCTTTGCATCTCATCCTCGTTAATCTCGGTGTTAGTTAATGTGTCTCTCTCGAACATGTTAAAGATTAGTCGGGGCTTGAGACAATGTTGTCCTCTTTCACCGTTATTGTTCAATCTTATCGGTGAAGCCTTTAATGTTCTTTTCTGGAAAGCTGGAGACTTGGGCTTACTCACAGGGGTACAGATTGGTCAAAGTAGTCTATGTTTATCTCACCTCCGATTTGTGAACAACTTAGTTGTTTTCGTTGAAGCTAAGATTGAATACGTTCAAAACATAAAGAGGATCTTTAGAGTCTTTGAGTTAGCACCGGGACTTAAACTGAATGTGAAGAAGACAATGCTATATATGGAGTGAATATCGACACTTCTTGCATCTAAAACTGGGCTACACTAATCAACTGCAGTTGGGATCAGTTTCCAACTAAACATTTAGGCATTCCCCTTGGCTACTTTCACAATTCTGGTGCATTGTGGAAGCCAATTTTTGACAAAGTTCAGTCGAAACTTTAGAATTAGAAAAGAAAGCTCCATTTTTTGGAGGTCGCATAACACTGGTAAGATCTGTTCTGTCTAATTTACCAGTATACTATTTATCAATGTTTTAGATACTGGCCAATGTGGCAGACTTAATAAAATAATAGCCAAATTTATTTGGGGTTCATCTTCGGGTAGAACCATTCATTGGTTAAAGTGAGATCAGCTCTGTAAACCCTTAAAGTTTGGAGGATTGGGCTTCTTTGATTTTAAGACAAAAAAACAAAGCCTTGTTAAATAAGTGGCCATAGAGATTTGGATGTGAATTCGGTAGTTTGTTGAGAAAAGTAATTGTCGCAAAGTATGGGTACGATCCCCATTCCTTATTACCGAAGCCTGTCCTTGAAAGAAAATGCTCTTGGGTATGAAAAAATATCACCCACCCTTTTTCTAATCCAGTGGACCCCTTCATGCAGAATATTAGATTTTCTATTGGTGATGGTAAGTCTGTCGAGTTTTGGGTTGATCCTTGGACCGTTGTTGGCTTTCTTAAAGCCTCCTTCCCAAGAATCTTTGCTTTATCAATTAAAAAAATCTAGAAAGGTGGCAGATTTTGGTTCTAAAGCATACGGTGGATTCAGATGTGAATAAGTGGCCATAGAGATTTGGATGTGAATTCGGGAGTTTGTGGAGAAAAGTAATTGTCGCAAAGTATGGGTACGATCCTCATTCCTTATTACCGAAGCCTGTCCTTAAAAGAAAATGCTCTTGGGTATGAAAAAAATATCACCCACCATTTTTCTAATCCAGTGGACCCCTTCATGCAGAATATTAGATTTTCTATTGGTGATGGTAAGTCTGTCAGAGTTTTGGGTTGATCCTTGGACCGTTGTTGGCTTTCTCAAAACCTCCTTCCTAAGAATCTTTGCTTTATCCATTAAAAAAATCTAGAAAGGTGCAGATTTTGGTTCTAAAGCATACGGTGGATGGTCTTGGAGGATCAAGTTACGCAGGCCTTTATATGATTGGGAAGTTGAGATTTGAGAGAATTTTCTTGAGATAATCAATAGGTCTGCTAGACATCGAACATGGTAAATAGCTTGGTTTGGAGTGGCTCGTCCACTGGGTGTACAAAGCAAAAGATTTTTATGAAATTTTTGCTACTACTGGCCTGGAAATAGAGCCAATATGGAAGTTGGTGTGGTCGAAATTTGTTCCCCTCAAAGTAGCAGCTTTCGTGTGGAAGGTCATGCATGGCCTACGTTGGTTGAGCTTGCCAAAAGAGGTGTGCAGCGTCCAAGTAATTATGTTTGCATCTTTTGTGTTACAAAATCAGAATCAATTAACCACATTTTTTGTCACTGTCCAGTATCCTGGAACATCTGGCAGACTTGGTATAGATTATGGAATATACATGTTGTCTTCCCGGGTGATATTAAATCTTTCTTCCTATTATGGGAAAGCCAACCTATTCTACCGCAAGCTAGAGTGATTTGGAGCATTACTTTCTTCGACCTTATTTGGACCATCTAGCTTTGTCGAAACGATCGTATCTTCAACAATAAGGTCCTCTCAAGTGCTCAAATTTATGAGATTGCAGTCCTAAAAATTGGACACTGGCAAACACAAACTGGCCAGCCTCTATTTCTTCTATTTTGGATTTCACAAGAAATCCCGTTGCTTTCTACATTGGTCCATCAATAGCAACAAGAACCCGTTTGGGAACTTGGGTTGCTCCCCCTGTTGGAAGTATAAAGTTCAAAGTTGACGCCACTGTTCGTGGGAGCTTCGCCAGTGTTGGTATCGGAGGAATCCTTTGTGATCATAAAGGCAAACCCTTAGTTCGTTTCTCTAAATCCATAGGTTTATGTGATCCAACCAGGGCAGAACTGAAAGGCATTCTGAAAGCTTGTATAATCTACAATTTGTCGAGGTGGGCTCATTCCCATCCCTTGGTCATAAAAACTGATAGTCTAATGTTTGTTAAATGGATTGAATAGCCGAATGTTGCCCTTGCAACGTTCATTTGCTTGGTAAAACAATATAAGTCTTTCTGCTTAAATTTTTGTTGGATGATTCTCTTTGCCTATCGAGAATCTAATTGTGAAGTACATTAACTTGCTCAGCAGGGGATTGATAGGGGCAATGATTTGTTAAGTTTTGATCTTTGAGGCTTGTTTGCTTTTTACTAGTTTGTTTAGTCTGGGTTGTCGAGTATTCTTATTATTTCAGTTTGAAGTATTGGTATGGTATGTTTTTTTAGACATTGGGAGCATGGTATTGGAAAAAGTTTCAACATTTTGGGTAGATTGAAAGATTTAGACACCTTAGACAGAAAAAATAGTGTCTCTATAGATCTCAGTGCTTCGAGCGGGAAATTGAGGATATTTCATATGACTTCAAGTAGAATTTTTATTAGTTGATGATATGTCCTTTTGCAGGTTCAATTTTTCCCCAAAGGAGGAGGTGAATCAATATTCCTAGTAAAGAATGAAGAGCTCTTAATAAGAGAAGTTCGCTCAGCAAAGAATGAAGAATTCCTAATGTGAAGAATTCACACAACAAAGAATACAGAGTTCCTAATGAGAAGAGTTCACACAGCAAAGAATACAGAGCTCCTAATGAGAAGAGTTCGCCAGCAAAGAAGCTCCTAATGAGAAGAGTTCGCCAGCAAAGAATACAGGGTTTATAATGATAAGAAGTCGCCCTAGCAAAGAGTACAAAGTTCCTAATGAGAAGAATTCGCTTAGCAAAGAATGAAGAAATCATAATGAAAAGAGCTAACTTTTTGAAGAATGAGGAGTTCCTAATAAGAATAGCTCGCTTGTTCAACACCTTTACAGAGAGATAGATCAATATTCCAGAAGAATAAAGAGTGTGATAGCTCCAAGCTTCGTAGCATTTCAGAAGAATAGATAGTTTAACTTTTTAGACGTCATCAACATTTCCAACAGCGAATGAGGATCAAATTTTTGTAGAGAAAAGTGGATCGACATTTCCAAAAAGAATGAGTTTCTAATGAGAAGAGCTTGCTTGTTCAACGCCTTTATAGAGAGGTGAATTAACATTTTAGAAGAATGAAGAGTGTGATTGTTCCGAGCTTCGCCGCATTTTAGAAGAATGGATAATTTAGATTTTCATACTTCACTGACATTACAGGAAAACTTGCTTGTTCAATGCCTTTATAGAGAGATGGATCAACATTTTCAACAGTGAATGAGGATCAACACCTTTGCAGAGAGGTGAATCAATGTTTCCAAGAAGAATGGATGTGAAGAACTTGCAGCTTAGAGCAATAGTTGACGGGTTTGGATAAAATTTGTGTCTTTTCAGTCTTTACCCAATTTCTGTTCCACAGCAATGAGCAAAGAGAGGCAGCTGTAATACCCAAATTTTACCCAAATATGGGTATATATATGTCTCTCTTACAAGCAAATAATAAATAAAATAAAACCCCAAAAGAGTCTATTTTATAAATAAAGGGTTCATTTACATATAAAATACCCAAGGCCCAATTACAGCTCAAAGTTCTAATTCATATATCTCATTTACAACCCACATCCAACTCAACAAAATCATATATTATATAAAGACCCATTTTCTCGCTCAATCTGATTATACAAACACAAATCCAAATTTTCTTGCTAAAAACCGCCACGTGGCAGCCCTTGGTTGGTCCAATTCTCATTCACGCGAATTATGGTAGCCGTGTCGTCATCCATTGTGTCACACTCCACTCACCTATAAAAAGAGAGAAAGAATGTCAGATTGGAATTAATGAACAATCATTAAAAACATTAATAATAATAAAGATAATAATAATAATAATAATGAGGAGAAAGAGTGGATCTTACATTGGGAATTAAATTTGGGGGAAATTTTAGGGTTTTGATTGAAGGCCAAAAATTGTCTTACGACGACCAGCCGAAGGAGGACGGTGGCCGAAGTGGTGGCTCGGTGGTCGGCTAACAGCGGAGGTGGACCAAAGAGTGGCGGAGGCTGTGGTGGTTTATGACCAAAATCTTTGGTGTTCTTCAAGTTCTTGAAGAACCGTGAAGAACACCAAGTAAATTTAGATGGTTTTGATCCGTTTGGGTGTATTTTTCTGGGTAAAATGTGTTCGTGGGAGAGAATTTAGAGAGAGGGTAGAGTAATCGGTTTAAGAGAGAGAGAGTGAAATGAGTTGTGAACCGAGTTTAGGCCTGAGTTGAGCCTTTTATAGGCCGAGTAAAACGGTTTCATTTTGGCACCGAGTCTAGGGGAATCCGCGTGTGAAATTTAGGCCGGGTCTAAGACCCACGCCCATTATACAGATCTTCATATTTTGACCTCAATTTTGTAATCTCCCAATTTAGTCCCCATTTGTAATAATTTCAATTTGCAATTTCTTTCAATTTAGTCATGTTTTTTAAATTGTTTTATTTAATTAAATACAATTAAATTATATGATTGATGCATATTTTAAATTGGGTATGTAGTTTTAATTGTTAGACAATTTAATCACCTAGATTTAATCAATTGTTTAGAGCTTTTAGCTTTAGGTTCTCTATTAGATTCAAATAATGTAATTAGGAAGATCATTTTAGCAAATTAATGAATATTAAGTGGGAAGCTTTGAAGTTCCAAATTTGGGTAGTGTCCTATTGCAATGTGGTGTTACTCAACATGGGATTTTAAGTAGAATACTTAGTATTCATTAAAACTTTAGAAATTGATAAATAATCTAGTTAAATAATTAGAGCTTTAATTAGGTTTATAACTTAGACAATTAGTTTAATTAATTGAATTAGTAATATTATTAAATTTTTGGGGTCTAAATATGGATGGTGCTCAAGCAATTAGGTGTTATCTCATATAAACCTTTAAATTAATTAATATTCATAGATTTAACAAACACACAATTTAAATAGAGTCTTTTTAGATTATTACTTAAAATGAACAAGACAATAATAAGTCATGCATTAAAAACATTTTATGTTGGAAATATATTTTTAATATGAATAGAGGTGCCCTAAAGTATCGGGGTGTTTCTAATCTCATATTTGGATAAAAATATATTTCCTTATAAAAGAAATATTTTCATTTGGAATTTAAATTCAGTTAATAATTAATGGTTAAATTAAACTCAAAATACTATTCGAAATGTCAATAGGCCACTCAAAATTAAAAGGTACCGATAACGGGTGTTCGTGGGGTACTAATCCTTCCCCACACATAACCAATTTCTGAACCATAATTTTAAAAAAATGAATCTCTGGTTATTTTTATGGTGTCCGATCTACCAAAGTGATCGGTGGAATCCAAAATATTTTCAAAATTAAATAAAAGAAAAAATCTAATTTTCAAGATATAATTAAATACAAAATTAAATTTAAAGGAAAACTTAATTTTCAAGACCAAACCTTTTCAAAACCGAATTAAAATGAAAAAAAAAAACCTATAATTTTAAGAATTAGTCGTCAAACTATTTTTACCCCGATTTAAAATTAGTTTCGACATAAATAAAATTAAGGGATGTACTATTAATCAATCTCACCGCAGTGTCGAACGGTACTTTTAAGTTGTCAAATTAACAGACAAACACTCTACAAATAAGCTTCAATCGGGCAAGATTTTATGATGTTGCTTTATTGGAATAAGATGGATGGGTAAACTACAACAAATGCAACTCAATTATGGGTAAAGTTATATTTGGGTCATTCAATTATTAAAAGTTACATTTGGGTCAGCCAATTATGGGTAAGGTTACATTTGAGTCACCTAATTATTAAATGTTACACTTGAGTCACTCAATTATGGGTAAGGTTACATTTGGATCACCCTTCATATTTAAAATATATATATCAATTTGTGTACTAGATTAATTAATGATTTCAAATGAAGTACTCTAGTGTTAACGAGGGTATACAAGTGATTTGGAAGAAAAAGCGACTAAATTGATAGTATATTTTTAACGGTAAAGTACACAAATAGTCACTAAATTATCCCTAAAAAATACAAAATGATCACCAAACTTTAAAAATTACATAATGGTCATTAAAATTTAGTTTTTATTACAAAATGGTCACTGGGTCGTTAACTGGAAGACGTGGCAGTTATGAAAATTTGTATAGTAACATATTTAATCTTCAATATTTACACATTCAATCAATTTAGACATCAATAATGAGGGTTAAATTAGGAATAAATTGATTAAATGTGTCAGTATGGAGGATTAAATGTTATATTATTTAAATTTCTATAACTGTCGCGTCACTCAATTAACGACAGTTAATGGCTACGTGACCATTTTGTAACAAAAATTAAAGTTTAATAACCATTATGTAAAATTTGAAAGTTTGATGACCATTTTATATTTTTAGAGATAGTTTAGTGACCATTTATGTAATTTACCCAATTTTTAAATATGAAGGGTGACCCAAATGTAACCTTACCCATAATTGAGTGACCCAAATGTAACATTTAATAATTGGGTGACCCAAATGTAATCTTATCCGTAATTGAGTGACCCAAGTGTAACTTTTAATAATTGAATGACCCAAATATAACCTTGCCCATAATTGAGTGATCTCTGTTGTAGTTTATGCAAGATGAATTTGGTGAACAAGCAACAATCGTGCCTCTTCATCTTATTTTGGAATTAGCAATTATTTGCTACTTTTTTCACAAGAGAAAGAGAGATGCGTAGAAAGAGCAAAAGACGTTTCAAGGAAGAGGAAGACAACAAACAAGTGAAGTAAATTAATTAATACACAATAAAGGGAGGCCACATACATGCATAACACTTGATGCCATGTTTTATATCTGAAACCCCATGTTTTGTTAAATATCCCCTACCTGCCAATTCTTTTACATCACTGTCCCTTTGGTCCCAATAACACAACATAACATCTTACTAATTCTGATAGTAACACCAGAAAGAAACTACAAAACAAACCAACACCACGAAATTTTCACCATCAAATTCAGTATCCAAACATCATATCTGCCGAGGCCATGATGGGTTGGTTAAGATGAGAGAGATTCAAGCTTTCATCACTTGTTTCAAAGCCCTCGGTTTCATAATCATACCCCCGGCCCCCATTGTTGAGATAATGGAGGATCTCATTGAGAGACTCGAGTCTCTGATGCAGTTCCATCGTCTGAGCCCTTAGGACCGAGTTCTCAGTCTCCATGTTCAAATAGTGTTGGGTGGTGAAGGTGATGCTTGTGAGGATCTGGTTATTCTCCTTGGCTAAATCGGTCACTTGGGCCATTAAATCATCTAAGCGCTTCTGTTTCCTCATCCTGGACCTCCTAGCTGATTCCCGGTTGGATTCCATTCTCTTTCTTTTTCTCAACTGATGCAAGTCTTCTTCGGATCCCGATGGCACCATGGAACCGGAGGAATTGGAGTTTCCACTAGACGAAGCCATATTTTTGTATGTTTACACCGAAAACACAGCTGAAAACTAGAAAAAGAAAAGAACAGAAAAGATACCAATTGCAGAGAGTAATTTGATTTATTATATATGATAAGAGTAGTAATATATGGAACTGAAGGATTTAGGGAGAGATGATTTATGAGAAAACATAGAACCAGTAGAGGAAAACAACTGAGAAAGATTGAACGAGATGGGTCCTGCGTCTAAGGGAGGAATTTATCGTAAACCCCGAACGGAGTACTTCACTCACAACTGGAGACATGAATCACAAACATCAAGGTTTACACCATAAAAGCAAATCTAAGAAGAAAAACAGTGCACCGACAGAGCTTCGGCTCAAAAGAGGGAGAAGGAAACGTAGAAGAAAGAATAGATAGGCTGGATTTTATAATGGGGGAAGGGAAGATTGGGCAATGGAAGAGGTTTCTTTTGAGAGAAATGAGAAGGAATTTATACAAGGAAAAATGGAGAAAATAAATAAATTAAAATAAAAAAGGTGAAGAAACATTGGTATCTCCTTCATGTGAGTTGATTAGGCATGTGGGGTGGTAACGGAATTTCCATATACGTCCAATTCCAGTTGGTCACCATTACACTCTCTGTACAAATTATTTAATTATTACCTATTTCAGGGATTTTATTTTTTCTTTCAAATCTGTACTGTTGAGGTCAAACGTGGTAAAAGTTAGAGATTTGAGGGTCCCTTTTGGAAGTAACAACCCACGTTTCAGTGCATTTGAAGTGGGACAAAAAATTTCTCCTTTTTTTCTCCATTTTTATATTTTAATATTAAAAAAATAAATTTTAAATCCTAAATTATAAAGTATAAATTTTAAAAATATACCCTACCTATAATTTTTAAAAATTTAATCTTAAACCCTAACTTTAAATCTTAACTCTAAACCATAAGATTAGATGTTAGTATGGAAGGATAAATAAAAACACACAAAATGAGAAATGGATTTCTATTCTTTCAAGTGCGTACGAAGATCTCACCGCAAAAGCCGTTCGGATAACAACCCAGTTGAATGAGATAGACAACTTTTTACCGCGCTGCACCTCCAGTTCCAGAGTGGAGATTTTTGCTATAGTGAAAACCATTTGCTTTTCAACGAGTTTTTTTTTTTTTTTCCTTCCAACTTTACCTAAATGTCTTGTTTTTTTTTTTTTAACGTAAAGTGTAATTCACATTATACCTCTCTGCTTTCAACTAAATATATTCAATTAATATAATTAACGGTCGTAATCGGGTCATTTGGAACGGGTTCGAATAGGATGAAAATTGGGTGAGGAATATTCGAAAATTGTGGGGATCCGAATGGACGGAGATGGGAAATAACCAAAATCTTCACCCATGGGGACGGAGACGGACAAAGTTTTATGATCGAAGCTCAAATGGAGATGGGGACGTGATTGTTATATTCGAACCGTAGGGATAACTGAATCGTAACTGTATAAATAACCGTGTGGATCCCAAAAAATATCCGCAACGATCCCAATATTTTACAAGATTTTAAAATATATATATATATTTATTTATATACCCCTTACATAGATGTTAATAAAAAACTATAATTATATTATTATCGCTTTAATTTTATCTCAAACCTAGCCACACTCAAGTTTCTCAACATGTTTCTATCTTAATTTTTAAATATAAGCTAAAATCCTAGTCTAAATCGTCTCCAACACAACACCCTTTCAATCTTCATCATTTCGTAATTGCTTCCAATTGAAGTATCCAAACTTTATATTTTAAATTGAATAGGCCGTTTATTTTGATTAGTAAGTAGTATTTTTTTTAATTTTTGGGATGAAGATTCCCCGAAAACCGCAAGGATCCGCATGGGGAAGGTATGAGGACGAAAAAATCCCCAAAGCATTTAATGGAGATTCCCCAAAATTGTAACCGCAAGTGTTGGGGACGAAGTGGGGAATGCAAAACCGCCCCTCCCCACCGATTCCCACCCTTAGGTTTCGAACGAGTTCTGGTCAGATCATTTTGATTTAGGTCATTTCAAGTTTGGATTACATGCATTTTAGGTTCGATTTGGGTCAGATCTGGTTCGGAGTTAGTTTGGGTCTATGATAAATTCGGTGAGTCGAGTATTTGGTTAGGTCAATACTGGATCAGGCGATTTTCGGGTCAGATCAATATTAGATCAATCGATTTTTAGGTCGGGTCAGTATTGGATCAACTATTTTTTTTGATCGAGTCAATATATGACATGTCAGTTTTTAAGTCGATCATTATCGAAGCGGTCGATTTTTGGGTCGAATCAATGTCAAACCGATTGGTTTCGATTCTGATAAACTTTTAAATCTTTAGGTCAATTCAGGTTAAGTTGGATATGAGTCCAATCGATATATATTTATAAGGATGAAATCTACTTACATGATGTAAAACTAATCATTTAGTTTTAAACTAATTTATGGTGAGTGGATGACAAGACCCAAACCCAAGCCTATAAAGCATTTTAGAGTTTGTGACTTAAACTTCGTATTGACCTTAGCCATATTTATTTAAAAAAATTATTGGTTTTTTATGTTTACAATTTTCGTTGAGTTGATTTTAATTTTTACTATTTTCTAATTATTGCAATATAAAAAATATCCTTTGTGTTTATTCTCAATTAATCAATATTCACGTTATCCCATGAAAATTGCCCCTTATTGTCCCTTATTGATTTTTTGAAAGTAAAAAATTTTAAACTTTGGCTTTAATTTTATTAAATAATTTAAATATTTAAATTTTATAAAATATATATTTAAAAACCACTTGATTAAAAAGTTTTTAAAATATATTTTTTTATATTTTTATGAATAATAAATTTTAGATAATTAGGAGTCAAAGTTGGAAAAAAATTGACTAAAAAAAGTCAATAAGAGATAATCTTCGTGGGACAAAGGGAGTAGTACTTTTATTGAGTTTAAAAAACAAAAATACAATACATATATTTGAATGAGTATTGATTTAAACAATTTTATAAGGATGAGTCTACCACGTTCGACGAATACTGCTGAACACTACTAACGCTGAATATCGCTGAACACCATTAAATTAATTAATAAAGGTTAAAAATCTCAATGACTTAACATATATTTATAAATTATTTAAAATAAAAGTTCAATTAAATGATTTTCCATATATATTATATATTTTAATCTATTTTAAATAATTGGATCAAATACCAACCTTAGTCAATTTAAAAAATAAAAAATCCTAAACTCAACCATAAACCCAAAACCTAAAATCGTAAACCCAAAACTCAAAATTGTAAACCCTAAACTCAATATTTGAATTTATGCTTTAGGGTTTTAGGTTTATGGTTTAGGGTTATAGTTTAGGGTTTATGGTTTTGGGTTTTAGGTTTAGGGTTTTAGGTTTCGGGTTTCAGTTTTTTTTAAATTGACTAAGGTTGATATTTGATCTAATTATTTATAAAAAATTAAAAAATATAATATTTATGGAAAATAGTTTAATTAAAATTTTATTTTAAATAATTTATAATTATATGTTGAGTCCTTGAGATTTTTAATCGTTATTAATCAATTTAATGGTGTTCAGCGATATTCAGCGTTAATGGTGTTCGTCGAGCGTGGTAGAATTTTCCATTTTATAAATGATACTATATCTGATAATATTTTAATTTTAAATCATGAATAAAGATAAATATTTGTTTGTGGTAAAAATATAATGTTTATCAAAATTTGTTTTAAAAAGAAGACTTCGATTCTTAAATAAGGATGATGCATTGTTGACATTAGGGTGTTTAAAAATATTATTTATAATACCATGTCTATAACGGTTTATGATTAACCGAATAATCATATTGAATAAACCAACTAACTGCTTAGACGATAATCTATTTAAGTGAGATGGTTACAGTCAATAGCACAACTATTATGGGACTAATGGGGTCATGATCCTATATTCTTTTTTTGACAAATGCTATCTAAGCCTAATGCTACCTAAAGGGGAGGGGAAGCAGGACTCTAGGGGAAGGAATATAGTGCTCTTAGTGGGTTTAGAACCCACGAGCTAAGAAAAATGAGGGAACAAAGATGAGTGGCTTGACCAACTGGCCAAATATATTTGCTCCCCTTAAAATATTAAAAATTAAAAAATGTATATCGTAAAATTGCTCTTTAACCTCATCAAAATATATAACTCAACGTTGTTTTTCTAATTTAAAATTTTTTAAATAATTCTTTCAATAAATAATATTTAATTACATCATTAGTTATGATTTATCAAAATATCAATATGAGACTTTAAATAATCGTATCGATAAATTATTTCAGTACCATTAACAGCAGTAAACTCCCTAGGAATAACTTCGGTATGAAATGCTAGAAGTAATGTTAAATAATGAGATGCTTGAAGGTTTTTCTCATTCACCTCAGGTTCACCGCCTGTACCAGAATTAACCGTTCAAGTTTTGCAGAGTTGCTTTTATGACAAGTAAAATATTTCAACACTTGTTAATTGTTCCGGGATGGCGGTGTTATTGTTAATACTTATAACAGAGTTATCGCTAAACTGCTGTATATAAACATAAACATAATACTCTCTTTGTCCAAGAATATTATCCCTTGTCGAGTTTTTCAGTCAATTATTTTTAATTTTAACTCATAATTATTTAAAAATTATTATTAATAAAAATTAAAAATATATATTTTAAAACCTCTAATTAATTAATTTTAAAATATATATTTTATAAAATTTAATTATTTAAAATATTTAAAGTTAAAGTTTAAATTTTTTTATTTTTAAAAAATAATAAAGAATATTTTCCGTGAGACAAAGAGAATATTATACAAATAAAGTGATCAATATTAAATTAAATTAAAAATCTATATATTATATTACACATCTTATCAAAATTTATATATAATTTTAATATTTGTCCCTCTTTAAAAATTCTAACTTTCCAACCCTAGTCGCCTTCCTCTTTTCCTAACATAAGTTTTTTTTAATACTTTTTGTATCTCCTTCCTCTTTCCCTTTGATTTTTGCTTAGGCGGCAACAGCAATAATCTTAATGTTGGTTGCCGACCGTCGATGTTTATTATTTTTCTTATTTTTCTTCTTCATATTATGTCATTTGTTTTCGATTTTTAGTTTTTTTTTTCAATTTTGAATAAGAATCTCTGTGTTTGTGACACTATAATACCCCCTTCCCGGTCGGGTAGAAAACCGGGTCAAAGAATGCTACCAATGTTCGATACGGTAAACTGTACAATAATTTCCAATGATTTAACTGTGGTTCGAAGTTATTCAATAACTCAATACCATGTTCAGTTATTCAATAAGAGCCATAGATCAATACAAGATGGTACTATTCATTTTAGGGCCTTATTGCAACTTTTACAAGTTTTAGGGACCAACATGTAAATTTTGTAAATTTGGGATCCTTAACAGTAATTAAGTTCACCTATGTGAAATTCAATGTACATTTAACATGCATGTCAAATTTTATCAAGTTTTGAATTCATTCACTCATTCAATTACCCAATTAAAATTTAGCGACTTGTTTGTAAGTTTTACAAACCTGTTTCAATAGTTTTTAACTAACTTACCAGTATCGGTATCGGTACTCGAGAGGCCACGCCGGTATGCCTTTTTAATGACCGTTAAGTTCGTTAAGATTGGTGTACAGGTATCGGTACAGGGTCTAGTCGTATCGGTACGCAATGCATGATTCAAATATTAACCAATTCCAGTAGCATTTTGGCGTACCAATACAGACCCAGTTGTATCGGTACGGGGTTCCTACACAAAAGGGATCGGTACGACCCTAACCCGTACCGGTGCCCAATTCAATGCACAAATTTCAGTGACCAAGTTGCGTACCTATACACCCTTACACATATCAGTACGCATTAACAGCTATAACCAATAATACACACATGTACCGATACACCATCACCCGTATCGGTACACCTTGTTCTGTAATTTCAAATTATGACTGGTTTTTAAGCATTTTAACCAATCAACAGTGTCCAAATTCAATGAAATTTTGCAGGTAAGTTATATTTACCTAAATTTAATAACGTGCCAAGTTTCATAACAATATGAATCCATTTACCATGCTTTTACCTTTTTAGGCCTAATATGCCATTTTTACCAATTTCACATAATACTAAAGAGTCATTTAAGACCATTGAAGTTTACAACTACATACAAACACATGGCTACAACAAAAAGGTCATATGTGACTTGTTTAACTACGTGGCCACCATACTAGGAGTTTAAAAGGAACAAAAGGCATTACTTCATTAGGTTGTGACTTGCCAAAACACCAACTTCCCCGAATCTCGTACGATAAACTCCTTAACCTTAAATGCGTGAAATGAAATGCATTAGGCATACTTTGCCTAGTGAGGTAGTCAATAATAATGCAACGAACAATACAATGAATGTCAATAGTGCCATTATCATTAATTCAATATAAATGCATCTCATCACATGCTATGACAATGATTTCAATAGCTTTAACCCTTGGATCAACATGGGATAGTGGATACGCGAATTCCCAACCAATATCGCCAAATCAATGAATGGTCAATTCACTGCAACAACGCCAAAAGACCAATATCACACACATCCTGCCAACATCGCCAATAAGAGCTGTAGCTCAAGGACTGTAGTCCACTCCGTACCAATGAGTTCATGGATTCTATGGCATGCCATTTGTATCCAATGTCTATTTGAAAATCCAAGGTCCGGTGAATTAAACCAATAACAATAACAATGGAAATATCAGTAACAATAATTTCAATGATTCTATATCAATGTTCAATAGAACCTTGCAACTATTCAATGATGTCCATGTCAATCCAATGTTTCGATAGTCAATAATTCAATGCAATGAACTTACCGATGCTTACCAATACTACTAACTCCTATGAGGTTTTGACGTAATGGTACCTTGTAACATATTAGCAATGTAAAGCACAATAGATAATGAAACTGGAAAGGCACCTAGATATTTTTGAGACTCCGACTACACTCACCGACGGTTTCGAAGTTATTGGGACTCTCGGATTACAATCCCCTTGCTAGGAGCCTTGGGAGGTGATGGTGAATCCCCTTCACCAATAGGTTAAGCTACGTAGAAAACATAAAAATCTCATCAACAATCATTTCTATGAATTCTATGGCCAACAATCAATTTCATAGCTATTTTTAACTATGAAATACAACATATAAATTTGGGGATTTATAGAAATTATTTAAGGTTTCACTATATTTATTTTCATGATTTCTCCATGAATTCATCATGGAAATCAATAAGGAATCAATGGGTTTACCTTGATTAATCATTAGGAACTTGCTAGAATCAATGAATCAAAAGGAACTAAAGCTTGAATGAAGCTTTAATGGAGGTGCTAGCTTATCCAACGAAAGGAAAAAGATGGAGAGGTGTAAGCTTAATGTTTGCTCGGTGGATTTGTTCTTCCTATCCTTTCTTTCTATTTTTAATTACTAGAGTTAATTGACAAACCTTCATGTGAAGGAATTTCACCCCAATTGTCCACGTAGGGGTTAATTACCTCATTAGTCCCCCAACTTCCCACTATTTGCACTATGTCCATCTAAGGCTTAATCTTTGCATTTTAGTCACTATGCAATGTTCCCTAACCCTTCAATGTTTTCAATATAGCCCTTAGTTGATAATAATTCTAAATTATCTCTTGATAATTGAATAATTGACCACTTAGTCAAAAGTCAATGCAATGATTTAACTTTCCAATGTTAGATTTTAGATCGCCGAAATCCAATGTCAACTAGACCAATTTTTAGGGTATTACAGACACGCTCTTCTCTGCTCTTGTGGCACGCTTTCTCTATACTATTGTGACACGATTCTTATGGCTTTTGGTACATTTTTCACATACCTTTGCAGTTGTTTTGGTGGTCACAAAAAGACCCTCACGATATTTGTATTCTGATTGGTTTGTCGGTGGTCACGTATAGTCATATCCCCTCTTTGATAAAAGGTAATTTGCCAATATAATTAGAATTGTGTAGTGAAGTAGCCTGCCAGATAGTTTGGTTCACTCACCACTCATTTATCACTTCTTAAAGTGTCTTGTTCGACAGAGACAAGGAGTTTTTATGAAGGTTACTGGGTTCTTTTGATATTGGACGTCGCTCTCAAGGGAAGATTTGGTTTTTTTTCGTATATTTTGTTAGAACCAAACCATAACTTAATATGAAATCTAACCCATAATCTAATCATGTCAAATCATCAAGAATAAAATACTAGATGCAGAAGCGTACTTGAATTCATTGATGGACTAAAAACCTTGAATCCTTTAGATGGAGATCTCCTAGAAGGTGATTATGATATTACAAGAAGATAGGTTACCCCTGGGTTTAATATTATTATTTTATGTATGAGTTTTTATGACTATTATCCCTAATTTTCTTTCTATGATTGGGTGCGTTGTAATTTTAATTCTTTCCACTTATTAATAAAATACAGTTGTAATTACTAAAAAAATTCTAACTTATTGTTAAAAAAATCTAACTTTCCTTTTAAGCATATAATCTACCGAGAAAGAACTTGTTACCTTGACCTAAAAAAATATATAAAAGTTTGCATTTTTTTATTTAAAAATGTTTGGTAATGAAAGCAAGGCACCGTGTTCTTTTAATCGCACTCGGTTATATGTATAAAAATCTGACTAAACTTTTTCACTAATTTTTCAAATCCACTCGAACCTCAAAGTAACCATCAAGGTTTTGACTTTATTTAGGATTGAAGAATCTGGAAACAAACACCTACCCCCTAGCAAATTTTCATGTATTTTATTTGATGAAACTACACCCGTGAATTATGTTTTAATAAAACATTTATCCAACACGGTTTAATTATAAAAAATAATGATTTAAACTATTCAATTTTTAAATTCGTTTGTTGACTAATAAAGTGAACAACGACTATAGGTGATAGAAAGACGGCGGTTTTGATATGGTTATAGTCTAATTTTCTGGTGTAGAAGAGTAATCGTGTCGTTGCTCTCTGCTGTATGATTATTTATAGTGGTTCAAACAAGTGTCGATGAAGAGTAATCATTGCATTGCGATTGGACGTCCTAGGAAGTGACGGCCTATATTGGTTTGTAAACCACAAGTGTCAACATGTAGATGTTGGTGATGGTTGGCGGGGAGTGTTTGTGGGGGCCACGGGTGATTGATATGTGGTCCTTGGTGATTGTTTGCGGGGGGGCCATCAATGATTGACACGTGATTTTTGATGATCGTTCGTAAGAAGTGTTTGTGTGGTGACGACTCGCAAGTAATAACACCGTTCAATCAAAAATAATTAGATATCAAAATAATGTAAAGTTATAATTATAAAACAAACGTGACTAATATGAGTGAATATAAAGAAATAACTCAAATTTAGTATTGATCTGAACTAAAATGATTTGAATTTTTTAAAAATCAAATTAATTCAATCCTAATCAACTCGATTCAAAACCACCCGTCATTAATAAATTTAGATGATGCTGGGTGATATACCCGTTTGAAAAAAAAAACCTTATCGTGTGAACATATACCATACATCAGCTAAAAGTAAAACTTTTTCTTTGAAGAAAGCTAAAAGTAAAACTTTTTCTTTGAAGAAAGCTAAAAGTAAAACTTTTTTCTTTGAAGAAAGCTAAAAGTAAAACTAGTTGCGTAATTGATTTCCAGTTTTTCCCCTTGGTGTTACTATAATTGATCTAGCTCATGCCATTGAAAGTAATACCTTCCAATCCCATGCTTTGCTTTAATGCACAAGTGGAACATCCATGTTTATTTTATAAGGTAACATGAAAGTTGTACCACGATAATGCAAAATACACTAATCCACCACCTTTTTTATGTTCCAATTGGTAGAATGGAAAACATTTTACTTTCTCTCATATATTGCATACCATTTCTCTTTTACTTGATTAAAGTACACTTTCGTTTACCTACAATTTCTTCTCTTGATATTACAATCTGGGATAACCTTAAAATTTGTCTGCCCTACTTCACCCAACGACTTAATTTTTAGAGTGCGTGTACTATGGCACAAAATGACAAACAAAAACATTTGTTTAATCAAAGGAGATAAGAAAAGTGGGAGATATCGAAACAAGGAGAGGAAACTGTTGTTTTGGTGTAAGGTATCATGAGTGCGACGTGAATTTTCTTGAGAAAGTTGATCGAATGTTTGGACCTTTTTGTGAAGTTGGTTGAATAAAGTGGACGAAACTGTATTCTGTAGATGAAATATTAACATTGACGTGCTTAACAGCGATGTTTTAAAATGAAAAAGAGTGAGGACCTAACTTTGTGTTTGTTATATCCTGAATTCTTCACTTTCAACCTAAGAAAAGTGGGAAGCTAAATTGGCATTCCATCAAAATAAAGCAATGGGAAAAAGACGTCAACGGAGGGAAACCCATCTGATTTTACCATCATCATTCTTTGTTATTTCCTTACTAGAATTTAACTCTGAACGTAAAAAGAGTAGCAAATTTACCATGACCCCATTAAAAAGAAAAGAAAATGTAACAAAAAACAAAGTCCCATGCATACTTTGGAATATTAATCATGTGCAAAATCAAAGGGGAGTCTAACGTACAACAAGTTTAAGGTGTGGCTAAAAATCAGCAAGTTTCGAAATTTATTCAAAAACTTAAAATGTTAGACTTTTATAACATTTTAGGTTTTTTTTTTCGTAATTTTTGATAAATTTCGATACTTGTTTTTTTATAACATTTTAAGATATTGGACAAAGTGTCGAAACTTGTAAAAAACATAAAAAACCAATCTAAACTATTATCAAAAGTTTAACATTTTAAGTTTTTAGGCAAGTTTCAAAACTTATCGTTTTTAATCATACCCTAGACCTGTTGCACCTAGACCAGACAAACTTGACCCGAGACCCGAGAACCGAACCGATTTACCCAAACCGAGACCCAAAATTGACCTGAACACGATGACCCGAATTTGATCCGAAAACTGAACCGAACCGAAACCGAATCGAAGTTCAATTGAACCGAAAATTGACCCGAACCGAATAGACCCAAAATGATTTTCAACCGAACCGAATGGAACCAAACCGATTTCACCCGAACCAAAAGCAACCGAACCAAAGGCAACCCGAAATTAAAAAAAATATATTAAAATAAATAAATAAAGATGAGATGTGAACTGTCGTACAACTTACCAAAAAGTCAAATATACATGCTATATAAAGTCATATATAGAGTGGAAAAACCTAACTCGACTTAATATCCCGACTAAAACCGATCGATCTCCTATTAACCCGATATTGACCAGACCCGAAATCAACCGATCCGAAAATAACCGACTTGATGTCCTGACCCGATACCCGAACCAAAATCACCATAGACCCGAACTAAAACCAAACCAGGCTCGAACTGAACTGAACCGAATTTAAACCGAATACAGTCAGAACCGAAATGACCCGAACCGAAATCGAACCGAATGACCCGTTTGCCACTTCTAGTTGCACCCAGGCTCACCCAAAAACAAAAGGACTATACCGACCAGCTAGGTTGCTATAGTAGCATTAATTATTCAAATGAAGATAGGGAAGAAATGCTTCCAAATTGGAAAAAAATGGGTCTCTAGAAATATCACATTTGCCTCAATTATTGCTTTTGGAAGAGTAAAGTTTTTGTTAGTGTTTACTTTGAATATATACAGTTGTTCCGGGTGACTTTATATATGGGTGACAAATGAATGCAAGCGGTCCCTTCCAGGATAATGACAACAGACATTATGATATAATACATCCATGCACACCTAAAAGTAAAATTGCAATAAATAGCTAACCACAAAAAGTTTTATGGTTACAAAGGGATGGTTTGGGATTCAAGGAAGAGCTTTTGGTCGGTCTTTCAAAGGCTCTTTCGGTTTATTTGTAATGCAAATGCTGGGTCGGGGTAGGGTAGCTTTAGAAAGCTGATTTGTTTGTAGGGTATTATTCATAAATTGTGAGAAATGACTTCGAGAGAACCCCAAGTTGCTAAGGCTATGTATCCCACCAAAAAAACACATTTACTAGTGAAATAATTTCTTTTTTTGAAAGTACATGTAATAGTGAAATAATTTCTCGATAATGTGAGACAAGTTAAAAAAATATCATTCATGCTCCATGTACTAGAGGCTTCCTTCTTCAACTTACAGATTAGCAACTCAAGTATGGACTTTGTGGCATGAGATTCATGGCGCGGAGGCGTGGGAATGGAGTGGAGGGTGGCCGGGAGCGGTGCTGGACCTTGTTTGTAGCTAATTTTTCGTCGCTCTTGCAATGGAAGGGACTATGACAAGTAGTTGGTCATCATGGGATTGTATTAGATGCGTTCATCCCCAATAAAAGAGCGAGAGACATTTTTTTTGGTTTTGTGCGTATGAAATTGGAAAGTGATGCACATTGTGTAATCGATCGTCTTCATGGGTTTTGGGTGCACGGATAAAATATGAGTATCCATTGTGCAACGTGACTCGAAGGACTTTTTTTGGAGGCGAAAGAAGAAAGGGGAAGGACGATCTTTTGGCGATGATAATAAACAAGTTATAGATCACAATAAATCGGTAATTGGGGACATATATTCCATTAAATCGGTAATTGGGGACATATATTCCATTAAATCGGCAATTGGATGGTAGTGTCGGCTTGGAACAATGGAGGAATTGGTGAAGGATATGAGTATCTCAGGTCTTCCCGTAATGTGAATTGCAGGATTGAGGGTATTATTGATGTTGTGAGTGTTGCTCAACAAGATGATTTATTGGATTCACATGTTTCGGATCAATGGTTTGATAAAATTGAGAAGTTGAGCCATGATCATGTTGGAGTAGGATGGCGTACATGGTTATCTATCAGTGGTATGTCGATTCATGCCTGGTCGAGAGCATCTTTCATCAATCTAGCATCACTGTAGGGTAAATTCGTTAGATTAGATGTGATGACAACAAAATCGATCTCATTTGAAAAAGGGCATGTGATGATTGAGACTGAAAATCATGAATATATTGATGAATTTTTCGATTTTCATGTTGGGGATAATGTGTTTCATGTGAGACTGAAAGATAACCTATTTAGTATCACAAATTATTGGAGAACCTATTTAGTATCACAAATTATTGGCGTAGACAACTATTCCTGCCAAACACAATGTTTTGTAAAATTGATCAACTTTGCACTCGTTTCTTTGGGAAGAAAAATGACTCACCTACAAGTGGTGCTTGTAACGACCCGAATTTTTGAGTCAACAATCGGGCATTGACCTAGATTATAGACCTTCGTGTTGAAGTGGGTAATTAGACCCATTGGGCCAATTTTGGGCCTTAATGGATGAGAATTGAGCTATTTGGGCTTGATAAGTGACCATTTGTAAAAGGAAAGAAACTTGAAGTGCTTATGTGATAGTTGTACCCTCATTTAAAATATAGGCTGCCATCCCTTAAACCATTTTTGTCTTCACGTGGCGGCAGAGGATACATTGTGATATCATCCCTTCTCACCCACTTTTCTTCATCATCTTCTTCCATCTCTCCTCTCCAAACACCATGGTTTCCAAAGCTTAAAAATCCAACCTTTCCTACTCATTTCTTCCATCCAAAGTTCGAGATTAAAGTATGTTAATCACTGTACTAAGGGTTCCAAGAAAAGTATACTTTTGAGGAAAAAGGGTAAGTTTTCCATTGATAGATTTTTAGGGTTTTAAGCTTTTAGAGCTTTTCCTTTGGTTTAAAGGTTGTATTTTCGTAGTTAATCTTCTCTAGTCTAAGTTTTGGTTAAAATTTCATGTTTGTGTGGCATGAGGGAAAAGGGGGTTCAAGAGCTCATTCAAACTTGAAGAAAAGGGGAAAGCTTGAGGAAAGTAAGTGGGTGAGCTAAATTTGGGATTTTTGGCTTAAGATCAGTACATCTCTGACTCCTATATTTCTTGAGGATCATAAATTAATTGCCTTGCTTGATGTTATGGTTTAGGGTTACTAGATTTGGTGTTTATGGTTGGTTGGGTGCATTTGGGTAGATGAGAGTTTAAAATGATAAAACTTGGAATTGATCTTGATAATGTGAAAAATTAGTAGTAAACCACCCTAAATAACTTTCATAAGATGTAAGACCGAGATATGAGGTCGTAGTGTTCGATTTAGGGGCTTTAGGGATGAATTCTCGAGCCTAGAAAGCCAGTTCTGGGCTTCAGTATCGGTACACGGAAAGACCTTACCGGTACCCTAGTGTTCTAGGTTGAAGAACATTGTTTGATTGATGAAGAACTAAAAGGGGTACAAGTATGATGCTCAACCTATACTGGTACGCCATATAGAGTGAAATCAGTACGGGTCGACCCGTACCGGTACACAAGGCTAAGAAAAATTCTAGCGAGCTGTTTTGGTATCGATACGCTATGAGTATCGATACCCAAGGGTACTGTACCAGTACGCGAGGGCCAATTCTGGTACCTACTAGGTATTCTGCCAAAAAAATGTTGAGTTTGAGCCATAGGGGTTGAGAAATTATGAGATTCAATCCAGTAGACCTCTAATGACGTAAGATGAGTTGTAAAACTGGAAAAAAAATGAGACTCCACTCACTTATACTGACATAATGTGTAAAAACTTGAAATATGGATGGGTGATTTGATAACAATAGTAGCTTATTAGCTCACGACAATTGATATGATGTTATTGCATGCTGTGTGAGCACTTATGTGGTATAGTCATCTTGATTGCTAGGATATCGTGGATTAAATGGAGATAATTAATGAGAACGATTAATGCATCCCTCCATAATGTACTAACAACTTGGTAATGTAAAATAAATAGTGTATTGATAATTAAGAACAATAGAAAGATCCTCGAGATCGTGTTGCTTGTATGTCGGGTAGGCATTTGGTTAGTGGAATGGATGATTGATGAGATCCAGATACCCAAAGACAAAGTGTTGCAACACCATGGTTAGAGATACTAAGTGCAGGTTATCGATGTTGTGTAACCCAAACAACATTAAAAAATACTCAAGAGAAGATTCTGAGTATGGGTGTGTGACCCGATGATATGTGACCGGTCTCACCCAAGGTGTATGTTCCGATGTTGCATGACCTGTTCTTACCCAAAGTGTATGTTTCGATGTTACGTGACCTAGGCTCACTCCAGATTCGTGGTTTTGACCTTGAGTGCTTTTGCCTTGATGATCTGATGAGATCTTGGGTATGGTTAGGCCTTGTGTTCCATGTATGATAGCTTATGGTTTTATTTTTCCTTGTGGGGCTGAGTGACCTTGAGTTTTGTGAAGCATTGTAGAGTAGGTAAGACTTCTTGTAGGTTTAATGATACCTTGAGATAGATGATCTAAAAACTCTAGCTTATATAGTCTAGATGATGACTCATAGATAGTGAAGTCTTATATATTCTCTCTAGATTATATTCATCTCACATGCTTATTTTATGATAATCACGAATTATGGTATAGTAGAAATATACCACTGAGCTTTGTAAGCTCAGCGTTCGAAATCGTTGTTTCTGTTCACAGGTGAGTAGGTTGATTGTGATCGACGAGCACATCATTGAGGGATTTCCCAGCACCATTTCGTTTTAGAGTACAATACCTAATGTTTAGTCTTGAGCTATTGTATTCATAGGACCTTACAAGTGTGGAGTATGTAACTATATTTGAACTACTCCTTTGTTATACGATATTTTTAAACTAGAAGCTCCTATTTTGTAAATCAATTTTACTGTTTAATTTATTATATGAGATTATGGATGGTTTAACATTTTATAAGATGGCTAAATCTATGGTTTTTAAATAGAATATTTGTTGGGTTAAAGTTGGGTGACTCGAATATAGCGCTTCAGATCCAAATCATGATCAGGGTGTTACATTTAATAGTACTATAGCCTAATTTTAACCGGTTCTAGGAAATCCCAAGGTGGTAGAGATGTCGTAGTAAAATGTCTAGTGAATACAAGCCCCTAAAATTAAGTTCTACTCTTCCAAGACTGGGAATCCTGATGGCGCTACAATGTCTCTTTGTGATTTCAAAATTTGTTACGGCGTGTGAGGTCATACACGACAGGAAAGTCGTGAAGAGAGCCATGTCTCTCATGAGAAACACTTCGGTAAGGAGTCTGTTCCGAATGGCAAGAACACAAGCCTTCTAAGGGATGTAGGAGGTAGGATGGAGAACTACTTCCAAAGCATGAACCCGCTCTCTTGCATGTTGTGCAAGCTATTTCGAGGCCTTTTGGTCGCCTCGCAAGACCCTTGTGGGGAGACTTCATCTTTTTGGACCTAAGGATTTTGAAGGTTCATGTGAGTAGGGGTGTGCAAAACTGGGTTCGGTTAACCGTTGCAAATTATTTCGGTTAACCGATAAGTTCGGGTCGCCCGATTCTTAACTCTAAACCATAATCATTCAACCGGTTAACCATTTATTCGGTTAACCAAAAAATTCGGTTCGGTTCGGTTCGGATCGGGTAACGGGTTTTTATTTTGTTTATTAAAAATATAAATTTTGATAATATGTTAGAAAAAATATATACTTTTAAAAACGGACACATGATATTAGTATCTTTTTTAATACTCGCAAGTTAAACACTTAAACTTCATAAAATGAAATTATGGTTTTACTTTTGGGGAATGAGAAAATAAAATAAAATCCAATTTTTTAATATAAATATTAAATTAGCATATAATATAATAATATATATTATATAACCGGTCGGTTCGGTTACCCGATTTTTCCCAAAACCGTAACCGAACTGATATTCTTTTTTAAATAAAACCCGAACCGAAACTGAATTTTTTGGTTCGGTTAACCACTTTTTCGATTCAGTTTTTTCGGGTTTCGGAATCGGTTTCGATTTTTTGGTTTTTTTGCACACCCCTACATGTGAGGATGATCTAATCAAGCTAATCAATGGTTTAGGTATACATAATGGATTATGTGATGGTTGAGAGGTTGTTCGGAAGATGACCCTGATTGCATCATCACCCTTCTTAAGGGAAATGGCCATGAGTGGTGGGAGACCGTTTAGTTGGGACTGTAGCTTGCACTTCTAACTTGGGATTTTCATTTTGGACGAGTTTAGGAAGAAGTATGCCCATGAGGTTCTCATGGATAAGATGAAAGATTAGTTCATGCACTTACTTCAAGGAGATCGATCATTATTTGAATATGAGCAAGATTCTCTACGACTGAGCAAATATGTCCCAGAGTTGGTTGCCACCGAGGAATTGAAATATAAGAGGTTCATACTTAGATTACGTATTGACCTTCAGATGCATGTGACAGTGGGTCCACTTGGGGAATTCTCAAAATTAGCTTCTAGTTCAAAAGCGCTAGAACAACTTCAGAATTCAGTACCGAGTTAGATTAAGGGCTCCAAGGATGAGAATTTGGGGAGCTCATGACATCATAGGTCCTTCTCAGACTCCGTCCAGGATGTTTCGAGTTTCGAAGAGTTTAAAGAGATTTGCTTTGGATTAGTCATATAAAACTGCTCATGGTTTTAGATTGAGAGTTCGTAGAGAACCTTTGGCTTCTACTCTTGAAAGGGGTACTGTTGAATAATCCAGAACATCGCTTCCACCGGTTTGTAAGCATCATAACCAACATCATTTTGGAGTGTGCTTCTTATTATGGACGGTTTGCTGCAGCTACCATGCACCTAGTTACATGGTGAAAGGTTTTCCTATCATAGGTAACGTGTAACACCCCAAAAATTTTGTTTAACATTTTTTGACTTTTGATGATTGAAAAATATAATTTTTTTTAGTGTTCGAATAAGTCTTTGAGTTTTAAATGTGTAAGGGTGTGATAGGGATTTGTGATTAAATAAGAAGAAATTTTGAATTGTGAACTGAGGTAAAAAGGGTTCAAAGTAGGTTTAGTGACCTAATTATGAAAGAATGAAAGTTGATGGGCAAAGTGTAAGGGAATGATCTTAGTACTTTAAGTAAAAGCAAGGAACAGATCAATGGCCTATGGTTAATTAAACCATGTAGTTGCTTCATTCAAGAGGAATGAAGATGGAGAACTAAAGGCTTGATTTCACCATTTCCAAAAATGTTGAAGCAAGCTCCTAGGTGTCATGCTTTTATGATTTAGCCCTTTAATTAATTTCCTTAGAACTACACGTGTAATTGCCTTGGGGAATATTTGGCAGATTCAAATTAATAATTTTCTAAGGAAATAAGGGAAAGGAAAACATTCGGCAACTTTGGTGAAAAAAAGGGCAACAAGCTTTCCATCGACAACCTCCTCTCCTTATTCTGAGAAAGACTGATCACTGATCCGAACCTAAACTAGAATTTAGGATTCATCGAGTTAGAGAGATCAAAATCAAAATCTAAGTTCACATTTGGGATCGTGGGGGTAAATACTATTCATTGATGTATTCAATTTCGACTCAACCCTGTGTGTAAGTAAAACCCAAAACTTGTCTCAAAATGGTATTTATGTGATTTTAGAGTTCTCTATATATTTTAACCTTAATTTTGATATGATGTGTAATCTTTATTTACTGTTTTATGTCAAGGAAAAATTCTGGTAAATCTTTGGTTAGCTTCGACCTTCGATTCATATGTTAAACCGATTTGAGGTGAGTGTATTTGTGGGTCATTTTTCTAAAGTTGTTATTTATACTAAAATAATTAGAACATCCAATAAATACCTTGTCCTGTTTAAAGGCTGCCCTTTTCTAGTTTGAATCATGAAAGAGTTGGAGTTTTAGTGCAGAAACACAATATTTGTTTATGAAATTATTACTAATAAATTACCCTGTTCATTAGGCAACTAGTCAATCTTAATCGGATCGAACCAACATCAAATAGCTGCCCAAAAAATTTAATGGACCTTATGTGTTGTTTTGGTGTGTTATTCATGTTTAAAGAAGTTGGAAATATTGCTAAAATTTGCAGCCAGCAGCAACAGTAAATAGCTTGCTGATTGGGTGGGTTTTTTAACATATTGAAAATAGTGATGAAATTTTAGAGGACAGTAAGTATTTTAAGTTGTCTTGTTTGGTATTTTAACAGTAACCTTATGTTAGGAGAGATTTAATTCACGAACAACAGTTGTAATTTAGACCAACTCATATATAGTTAACTTTGCGTATAGCTAGTTATGTATACATTGCATGTTATTTATTATAGGTAACATGCCAAATTATTACTTATTTTTTTTGTAAATACTAATGATCAAATGTGATAATGAGCCTTTTTATCTACCTTTCGGGATTTAGAGGTATGTGGGTCAGCTTTGATTCAGTGAACTGATCTTTTTATTTTGGTATGTTCCAGAGTATTCAAAATGTGAGTATTGATACATGACATGTATGTTAAGTTTTATAACGAATTAGTTGTGTGTGTAAATGTGTTTGTTTAGTTGTGTATATATGTGCTTTGTCATGCTCGATGTTATGAGTAGGTAATAATTATGAATTGTGAATACAATGTGAAATAAAGTTATGAAAGGTATATGTATGATGTGTTATATGGTAATTCCAAATGTAATTGTGAGCATAACACGTGGAATGATATTTATTCTGCACTGGCGTTACAATGATATTAATGATTAAGCCTCAAATTCATTAAATGTGTTGAAACTACTAAATACATCAAAATATATTGTTTTGGAACTTTGTGCTCATTATGACTATTGACAAAGATTATTGGAGCTAAGACTCACTTATTGACATAAGATATTAATCAAGAAAAACCTTGGACACAACGACATGGTATGATTATTTACGGATAATTGAAATTGGCGATGTTGGCGGTTAGGTTGGAGGAGGTGTAAGAGAGGGGGAAGCATTGATTCATTGATTATTGACACAAGCCATTGCTTTGTGCTTTATGAAACACGGTCCAAGGCTGCCCGATGTGCTCCAAGGAAAAACAAAATGAAAACTAAAAGATTATATCAAATTTAACCAAGGCCCATGAAATAAGCAAATAAGAACAACAAATGAAAATAAACTTTATGCATTGATACTATTATGTATTCATTGATGTCATTGTATGAGTTTACCTCATGGACTTCATGGTTACTTTATTGTATATATGTTATTATTGCAAGGTTATTATCTCACTAGGTTATATAAGCCGAATGCATTCATTTCTATGCATGTCACAGGTTTAAAGAGTTGTTAAGGATCGATCGGGGTTGGAGGTTGCAAGTCACGTCTCAAAGCTTCTAAGTAAAGTATTTGTTCTCCCTATAACTCGTGCATGACATGAATAGGTACATTCGAATGTTAACATTAGGGCACACGTATCGATACGGATTAGTCAGTATCGATACAGGTTCTTGATTTGTTAAAAAATTTAATAAAGGCATTCAGTACGGCCTTCTCGAGTACCGATACCGATACATATATGTTAATTAAAAAGGGGCTGGAATAAGTCTTGAATCATGGTAATTAAGTCACTAAAATTGTAAGTGTCAATTGAGGCCCTAAATGAACTCTAAATTTAATAAAAAAATTATAGGCAAGTTATATGGACATTGATAAGCTTAATTACTACTAAGGACCTTTAATTTATAAAATTTACATATTGGTCCCTAAAACTTATAGAAGTTACAACAAGGCCTTAAAATGAATATTACCATCTTGTATTGATCTATAGCTCTCATTAAATCATTGATCATACTATTGAGTTATTGAACAACTCGAATTATGGTTAAATCATCAAAAATTATTGTACAGTTTACCGTATCGAACACTGGTAACATTCTTCGACCTGGTTTTCTACCAAATCGAGAAGGGGGTGTTATATAATGATACTCTATTTCAGTCTCAAAGGTCGACTCTTTCTGGGCATTGTCAGAGTTTTGCTTGAGATGGTGCCGGTGCATCGTCTGGATGCCATAATATAGGCACTATGAGATTTATCGCCAAAGTCAACGCTCAAGTCATTATAAGACAATCTATAATTCGGGCCAAAGTGACAGCTTTACCACCGACGATATGTTAGGTACCTATAGTTCGTTTTGATTTTAGTTGTTGCATTGATAGAAATCTGCTTTCTCGTTCATGCAATGATTTTGATTCTCGTCAAAGAAGCGATGTGGTAAGACCTAGAGGTTGATGACGGTTTGAGTAGTTTATCAGATTGTAAAAGCTAGTAAGTAAGATTCTATAGTAGATGACGGTTGGGGATTGAGAGTAACTATCCTTGTGGACTTGTTAGATTTACTCTCTCCCTAGTTAGTGGATGTTACACTGTGTATAAGTCGATTGTTGAGTGCAAAGTATGCTTTGGTCTTCGAGCGAGAGTCTTAAAGCTTCGTAGTTTTAGATGAACCAATTTGTTGGTAATGGCACGAAGAACCATTATCTTTCTAGTGTAGATTCCATGTTTCTGTGATGTTAGTCCAATAACGATTTGGTAAGTTATGAGATATTCTTAACCTACGTAGTAGATACGAGGGTTGAGAGTCTGAAGCTGTAGAGCTTAGGAATGATTAAGAGGTTGTTGATGTGTTTTTTGAGGAATAATCGGGCTTACCTCATGATCGTGTGTTAGTAATGTCGAGTTCAATTTTGATGTATATCACCATGTAGTACGACACTGACTGAACTTCTTGAGTGATAACTCTTTGTAAAAGTGAGGCGAATACGGGTGTCATCGCCAAGTGGTTCACCTTGGAACATGCCTATATCGTTCTCAATAGTGACATAACTAAAGTGTAAGCGTTGAATGTTGTGAGCCGATGAGTGATGGGGAAGGATCGTTGTTAGTCTCTTGAGGCCGATGACCTTGTAATTGGTTGAAGAGTTTTAAGGTTCCTATATGATCACTAGAACTTGAGTATCGTAAGTTGAAGATTAAAGAAATTCGTAATAGAGACTGTGTTTGATATGATGATTGGGCTCTAAGAAAAATTTATGGGGTGAATCGGGCTTATGAGTGTGTCAGCATAATCATGGGCTTGATAAATGGAGTGTTTGCTCTACCGAGTCTTCAGATAGATCGTCCACACATATGGTAAGTCAATATGTAAATCATCATAGTAACATAACGAAAGTGTGGTGGTCGACTATAGCTTAGTGGAACCGAGATTCTTGTGTTACATTAGACTTTGTTGGGAGAACCGTTTGAGTTCTTGGGGACTTGTTGAAACTTCAACACATCTATTTTTTGAAATGGTGTGCTTGGTTTGGAAAGAAATGTTAGAATTCTTGAGAGTAATTGGAGGGATTTTATCCACTGGTAGAGTTCGTATGCGATGTTAGTTTTCTATTAGACCAAGTGGCATGAATTGCAGTGTAGAATGACCATAAAGGTTGGGTTTCATTTGAGTTGGGTCGAATTTAAGTAAAGTACGATGCTAGGTTCTATTGTGGTTAGCCAAGTTGGGAGAAGATGTTAATTTGTAATAGATCGACGTTGGCGTTTGATTGTCAGAGGTTATGCGTGTACTAGAAACATTTGGTGATGGTGTTAATAATAGACGGAAAAGTGTACCTAGTAGTGTATCTTCGATGAGGTATCGTATTTTGGGATACATATGAGGTTTGAGTTCAAGGGTCCTAAATCGCGGGTGACGATTGACTAGATTTGGTCGGTAGCTTATTGTTAAACATTGTTGCTTAGTATGAAACTCATCCGGAATGAGTTTTTTTGATCATGCTAGGATGATATTGTTGGGCCCATCCCATGTTGTTCTTTTCTAGGGTTCGATGTAATTGTTGTTTGATTGTTAGGAATGAATCATTGGGGACTCATCTATAATCGAAGTGAATGTGTGTGAGACGCAAAATGTTTGGATCTAAGATAGTTCTATCTCTTGCATTCATTTAATATCGAGGATGAAATTTCTTTTTAAGAGGAGAGAGTTTTAACGATCTAAATTTCTGAGTCAACAATCAAGCGTTGACTCGGGTTATAAAACTTCGTGTTGAAGTGGGTAATTAAACCCATTAGGCCAAGTTTGGGCCTTATTGGATGAGATTTGAGCTATTTGGGCTTGGTAAGTGACCATTTTGTAAAAAGAAAGAAACTTGAAGTGCTTATAAGGTAATTGTATCCTCATTTAAAATAAATGTTGCTCTCCCTTAAACCATTTTTGTCTTCATGTAGGGGGAGATGAGACATTGTGATATCATCTCTTCCTATCCACTTTTTCTGCATCACCTTCTTCCATTTTCCTCTCCAAACACCATGGTTTCCAAAGCTTAAAAATCCAACATTTCCTACCTATTTCTTCCATTCAAGGTTCGAGATTAAAGTATGTTAATCACCATAGCAAGGGCTCCAAGAAAAGTATACTTTTGAAGAAAAATGGTAAGTTTTTCATTGATGGGTTTTTGAGGAATTTAAGCTTTTAGACCTTTTCATTTGGTTTAAAGGTTGTATTTTCATAGTTAATCTTCTCCATAACGTTAGTCTAAGTTTTGGTTTGAATCTTATGTTTGTGTGGCTTGAGGGAAAAGGGGGTTCAAGAGCTTATTCAAACTTGAAAAAATGGGGGAAATCTTGAGGAAAGTAAGTGGGTGAGCTAAATTTAGGATTTTTGGCTTAAGAATACATCGCTGACTTCTATGTTTCTTGAGGATCATAAATTAATTGCCTCGTTTGATGTTATGGTTTAGGGTTGCTAGATTTGGTGTTTATGGTTGGTTGGGTGCATTTGGGTGGATGAGACTTTAAAATGGTAAAACTTGTAATTGATCTTGATAATGTGTAAAATTGGTAGTAAACCACCCTAAATAACTTCCATAAGATGTAGGATCGAGATATAAGGTCGTAGTGTTTGATTTGGGAGCTTTAGAGACGAATTCTCGAGCCTAGAAAACCAGTTATGAGCTTCGGTACCGGTACACGAGGAGCTCATACCAATACCCAAGTGTTCTAGGTTGAAGAACACTATTCGATTGATGAAGAACTAAAAGGGTGTATCAGTACGATGTTCAACCTATATCGGTACGCCATATAGAGTGGAATCATTATGGGTCGACATGAACCGGTACAAAAGGCCAAGAGAAATTCTAGTGAACTATCTTGGTATCGATATACTATGAGTACCGATACCTAAGGGTATTGTACCGCTACGCGAGGTCCAGTACCGGTACCCACTGGGCATTCTGCCCAAAAATGTTGAATTTGAGCCATAGGGGATTAGAAATTATGAGATTCGATCCAATAGACCTCTAATGACATAAAATGAGTTGTAAAACTAAGAAAATGATATTCCACTTACTTATACGGACAAAATGTGTAAAAACATGAAATAAGGATGGGTGACTCGATAACGATAGTAGTTTATTAGCTTACGATAATTGATATGACGTTGATGCTTGTCGTGTGAGCACTTACGTGCTAGAGTCATCTTGATTGTTGAGATAACATGAATTAAATGGAGATAATTGAAGAGAATGATTAATGTACCCCTCCATAATGTATTAACAACTTGGTAATGTAAAGCAAATGATATGTTGATTATTAGCAATAATTTGGTTAGTTGAGTTGATTATTGATGAGATCCGGATACCCAAAGAGAAAGTGTTGTAACACATGATTAGAGGTACCGAGTGTAGGTTGCCGATGTTGTGTGATGTGGGAAACATTCGAAGATACTCGAAGGGGATTCAAAGTATGGGTGTATGATCTGATGCTATGTGACCTGGTCTTACCCAGGGTGTGTTTTGATGTTGCATGACCCGATCTCACTCAGAGTGTATGTTTCGATGTTGCATTACCCGGCCTCACTCTAGATTCGTGGTTTTGACCTTGTATGATGTTAACTTCTCAAAAGTACTATTTTTCATATATATAGTGTCATACTATTGCTTGACTTTGAGTCATATTTGCTCATTTAGTTAGTAAAATCATGCATTTGCACCTAGGAGTTAATGAATGTTTCTTTTGCTAGAATGAAAGGGTATTTTCTTATTTTGTGGCAGATCAGGAGCAGTTGGCAAGCGAAAGATAGGAGCAACAACAGAAAAGCCAGAGGAGCAGAAGATAAATACCGAGCACTGATTGCAAAAGTAGGACGAGAATTTCCAAGCTCGGTTGGCAATCAAAGGATGATCGATGACCCGTCAGTAGTCGTTGGTTAAAGAACACGTCAGTCTTAAAATTCAAAAGGAGGATAACACGCCTATCTTGGTTCTTAACTAACTTTCAAGATTCCAAACCTAATCTAGGGTTTCCATGCGTGTCTATTTAAAGAGAGCTGATCAATGAGCCAAAGGGGTTGTACTGTGGTAAAGAAAGAAAATAGATGGTAAATCGTGGTTCGACTAGGCTTAGACCGAGAGCTCTAGATCCATTAAAGGGTTGCATCGATGGATCTCATTTATTGTTAATTTATCTTTGTTTTTAATTTCATTTAAGATGGTGATTTTGAAAAACGATGATGTGTTAATGGTTCCCCCAGCCATGAACTAATTCTTTTAAGTTGGTTGTGGATGTTTTTGCGATGAATGCTTATCTATTTTTCAATTTTTAATAATTAAATGCCTTGGCATATTTGTCTATTCTACTAGTGCTTAATTTGCTTAAATTATTTGCCATACGACAGTTTGCATTGCATGCTTATTATCCCTTAATATCTTAACAGACTTAGGAGATAACGATTAATTTCTAGGTACTAAGGAGAAAAACTTCGACAGAAGATGTTCAAGTAGATGAGCTTACTTCGGAAGTGAATCTACCCTTTAGGAGTAAAGATTAAAACTTTTCCAAGTTAATTATTGAGAAACATCTCTATAGACATATAAGAGTTAATCCTAATTAACTTAGTGTATTGCCATCGATAGAGGCAATGCTACATTAAAATCTGCTCGGCAATAAAACCAAGGCTGGAAGATACTAATTGTTGTCTTTGCTAGTGTGGAATCCATACATCCCTCGCCAACGCCTGCCATCCATTTGAATACATTTATTTGCCAACCTATCTGCATTTTCATTGCATTTCCCTTAGTCGTTTTCTTAATCAAAATCAGAAATCCAATTCAACTCATTTGTTCCTATTCACAAGTAAAATATCGTGGGATTTAATTCCTGGACAATCTTTGTAGATACGATACTCAGCTTACTGTTGTATTATTTGTTGATATGTATACTTGCACGCAAAAAGACCTAAACTTGGCATTGTTTACTAGCATATTTATATTAATTCTTCAATTGTTTGTCAAGCGCTAGTCAATCGACATAAGCTTTTGCCTTGATGATCTGATGAGATCTCGGGTATGGTTGGGCCTTGTGTGCCATGTATGATAGCTTATGGTTGTATTTTTCCTCGAGGGGCTGAGGGGCCTCGAGTTTTGTGAAGCATTGTAGAGCATGTAAGACTTCTTGTAGGTTTAATGATACCTTGAGATAGGTGATCTAAGAACTCTAGCTTGTGTAGGCTAGATGATGACTCATAGATAGTGAAGCCTTATCTATGCTCTCTAGACTATATTCATCTCACATGCTTATTTTATGATAATCACAAATTGTGGTAGAGTAGAAATGTACCATCGAGCTTTGTAAGCTCAGCGTTCGAAATCATTGTTTTCGTTCACATGTGAGTAGGTTGATCGTGATCGAGGAGCACGTCATGGAGGGATTTCCCAGCACTGTTCCGCTTCAGAGTACAGTACTTAATGTTTAATCTTGGGCTATTGTATTCATAGGACCTTACAAGTTTGGAGTCTGTAACTCTATTTGAACTTTTCCTTTGTTATACGATGTTTTAAACTCGGAGCTCCTATTTTGTAAACCGATTTTACTGTTTAATTTATTATATGAGATTATGGATAGTTTAACATTTTATGAGATGACCAAATCTACGGTTTTTAAATAGAATATTTGTTGGGTCAAAGTTGGGTGACCCGAATGTAGCGCTTTGGATTCGAAATGGGAACGAGGTGTTACAGTGCTAGATTGGGCTTAAAACATATTTGTTTATCCAAATACGAATGGGTCTGAATTTGAAGAACATCGAATGCTGGAACAAGGCTTGTATCGTCCACTTAATGAAGAAAATATTGGCGGGAGAGGGTTCACTTTAGGTAGCTTGGCTCAAGAAGTATGTTTTCGAAAATGTTGATTTCTGACACATCCAAATCAAGCCTTATTTTATTTGGCTTGTGAGGAATATCTTGAAAATGAGGAAAGAGACCTCAAGGCTTTTTGTCGACATTGTCAATTAGTCTCTCGATAAAACATGTTGGATCTAGAGCGAGTGTACAGAGAAGAAGTCAAAATTGCAATGATATATGTTGGTGTGATTTTTCTTCAACATACCAAAGCACGCCATAGTTACCTGGATCGACTTCTAACTGCTGATAGGCTACAAAAGATGCATATTGCAGTAGATATTCCTTGTGAGTTGGTCGAAAACATGAAACTATATTTTCTTTGAGTGTCCCTTCTCTAGATTCACATGGAAGAAAGTTATGCACTTATGCATGGTGTATGAGGACGTGTTGGACTGGAAATAAGAATTGCGATGGGTTTTTCCTATCTTTATTATTAAATTGCTTTAAAAAAATAGAGGTCAAATTAACTATTCAATCAAACGTTAATGATATTTTTAGGTCAAAATGGCACATATACTATTAGTATTAATAGTCAACTAACATTAAATGATTTGACAGAATTACACATCACTAGAAAATAATTTTATATTTTATATAATTTTATAAAAAACTTTGATTTATGTGATATTCTTTTAAGTCAAAATATTATTCTATACAACACTGCCACGTCGTTTAAGTCATTTACTATTAGTTAACTAACAATTTTCATCTACAAAGGGGTTATTTTAACCCAAAATAAAATGTTAAGAGTTAAATTGCTTTAAAAAAGAATATGAGTCAGAGTGGCTATTTAATCAAACTTGAGAATTTTTTTAACATTATACCTTTAAAAAATATGTAAAAATAAGTGATATGGTGATTGTACAAGTTTGTAATGACAGAGATTTTTTTTATAGGTAAAACTTTGATGCACAAGCTGTGTAAAATTAATTTTATATAAGCTTGTGTATTTACACTATAAAAACTCAAATCCTAAATTCCTAACCCTAACCCTAAAAAACTAAACCCCACACTCTAAACCCTAAATTCTAAACACCAACCTTGAATTCTAAGCCCTACAACCTAAACCCCTGAATCTTAAACCCTAAACTAAAACTCTAACCCCTAAAACTAAAAGGTACATGTAAACTAAAATTTACACTGCTTGTGTATCAATTTTTTTTCTTTTTTTATTAACTCTTTATAGGATGTTTTGTTCACGTAGTAATTTGCTTTTTTTAGATAATAATACAATATTTTATCTAAAAGAATTACTGACACGTATATGTTTATAATATTAGCAAATTATAGTATAACATATGAATTTCAAATTACTAATATAAATAAAATTTCATTGTATTAAATTAATATAAACATTTGGGGTTTGAATTCAAGATAATAAATAAATTTGAAATTTGAAATACTTAATATCAATAGTAAATATATATTTCCCTGTTTTGTTTTATTTGCATTAGCACATAAAAAATAAAATATGAATATTAGAATATTTTATAGTGAAAATTTTATTAATAAATTTGATATATAATTTCAAATCAAAATATGTTTCTAACCAGGGTCGACTACAATGAAGCACCTTAAGCGATCACTCAAGGCCTCCAATCAGCCTAGGGCCCCTAAAATTTAATTATTTATATTTTTTAAATAATATTTTTTAATTTATCAAATTAATTAATTAATATAATCGTAAATTTTAATTCTCATTTTAAATAAAAATAAATTAATCTAACAATGAGAATAATGTGTTTGACAAAGTTTAATCATGTTTCTATGATTTATTAAAGAAAGGCTTAATTACAAAATAAGTGCTCAAACCATACATTTTTTGCACTTTAATTCCTTAAAGTTTTTTTTTGTCAAAATAGGGAACTAAAGTTTACTCCGTGACCATTTTTACGTAACGAACGTTAAAGAATTTTAAAAATAAGTGCCCAAACTATGTTGTTTTTTTATTTTAGGTGCCTAATTTTTTTAAAAATAATTGGTGCCCAAACTATGTCCTTTTTTGTTTTAGGTGCCTAATTTTTTTAAAAAAATTAACAACAGTTACCTCAGAATGATAACGAAATATACTTTAGGCGCCTATCTTGAAAAAAAAAGTATGCACCTAAAGCAAAAAAAATAAGTATAATTTGGGCATTTATTTTATAATTAAAACTTAAGAAATATTAAATTAATTGTTCAAAATAATGAGATATGTTTTTGTCATACCGAGATCTATTTTTTAATTTTCGCTCAATGCCCGAAAAATCTTCAAGACAGCTTTTTAATCCCTATACTTTGGTAATGTATGAGGTTCAGTCCCTTTATTTAAAAAGTTAAAAATTAAAACCTAATACCTTGTTGATTCAAAAATCTATATTCAATAGTTGACACGATTAGTATTTATAGTTGCCTAATTTCGTTCGAGCTAAATAAACGCGATGAAAAGCAACAAATTTGCTTAATTCTATTTTTTCTTATTGAAAACAATAATTCAATTAATAAATTAATTTTATGAAGGTTAAGTTCGTAAAATTAATTATTAACTGAATACAATTTAATTGTCTAACGTTATTTAGCTTTGGGGCCCGTTTGTGGGTTTGGATTCAATTTCATTACTAGGCCTTCTAAAACTTGTTTGGTTGCTGGGCTTTTTGGTAATAGGCAATAAATGTTATTTTATATTAATATTAATATGATTTTACTTTATTCTTTTTTCTCTTTTAAAGATAAAATAAAAAATAGAAGATTACTTAATTCCAAATTGTCATTTTATTAATACTTAATTCCAAATTCTTAGCATGCTTTTTGGTAATTGTTCCTTCTTTCAAAAAACCGAGAAGATTTCTTTTTAAAACTAAAATCGGTTTTTTTTTGTTTTAAACCCTAAATCTGGATTTCTAAATTGAAAAAAAATAAAGGAGGGTTTTTAAGATTACTTGGTCGTCGTGAGTGAATGCCTTCGAGCATCAAAAGCCGGTCGGTGAGATTGCACCACCGAAGAATGGGGTTAAAAGTGAGTTAGGGTTTTGGCATCCCCAAATTTTAGAGCTTTTTTTATTTTTTATTTTTTTTGAAAAAAGGAACAAAGCAAACGGGGATAATCAGTCATTTTTGCCTCGTTATATATATATATATATGATTTGCAGAACAGTGTCGTTTTGGCAGTCCTTGACCCGCGTGTTGATGCGGACCCGGGGAAAATTCGCTCACTTTAGTCAAGGGGCTAATTGTCGTTTAGGTCCTCGAGAATTTTTCCCGTTTTCAAATCGACCATGGGTTATACTCGTTCTAATCCATCTCCTTCATTTTCATTTTCATTTCATCTTTTTTTTTCAAATTTACCCTTTTGTTTTCTTTTTCAATTCCAACTTTCTTTTAATTCCTTTTTATGATTTTGCCCCCTAAATTTCGTTTTATTTTCATTTCGGTCTCATATTATATATGTTATGTCTTTACTATATTATGTTTTACATGTATACATTATATGTTTGATATATTATATGTACATATATTATAATGTATTATTTATTATGTTATATATATAAGTTACGCAGTATATATTATATATTATAATATTATATTATATTTATATTATATGTTATTATCATATATTATAGTATTATTTATATTATAGTATATCTTATATGTTATTTATATCTATTGTTCATTTTATTTATTTCGTGTTCAAAAATCGGCCTTACGGTGACCCACAACGGGGGATAACCTGTATTATTATAGCCCGTTTAGCGTAGCTTTTAATTTTTGCATTTATTTTTTTCTCGCAATTTAATTTTCTACAATTTAAATTTTGCTCTTTAATTGCCGTATTTATTTCACGCATTTTATCTTTTGTTCGACCATGTCCTTTTTTCAGACAATTTAATTTCCGCATTTATATTTATGTTTTTTTTTCGTATATATATTTGCTTTGTTTTATTTTCTCGCACTCGGATATGTAAGCAATTAATGCGGTGCCCTTTTATTCCATAGTAAACATGGTCAGTACCAGTCGTAGTGGTGGTGGTTCTTTCGTTTATTCTCGAATAATGGGGCCTTTAAAATTAACTCGCGTTTTTAAATGGATTTTAAATTAAATTAAAATTTGAAATCGCAAATTCTCAATTAAGGCAAAGTGCATTCAACTAGGTACCAATTCGTCAAATCGAGGTAAAACATGTTATTTCTGCAAAAAGAAAGGTCATATTAAATCTGAGTGATACATATTACAGAATAAGATAAAGAGGGAATCTGAGAATCAGAATTCCAGTAAAGATGAAGCTGAATTGCATATGAGTATAATGATGGTGAACTTTTAGTTGCTTCCGGCGAAGACTCTATAGCGAGTGAGGAATGGATTATTGACTTTGGTAGTAGTTTTCATATGAGTCCAAATCGGGATTGGTTTATGACGTATAAACATGTGCTTACAGGTGCTGTCTTGTTGGGAAATAATGTCTCTTGTAAAGTTGCAGGTATTGGCACAATCAAGATTAAGATGTTCGATGTGATTGTTCGAATAGTTGGTAATGTGAGGCATGTTTTAGATTTAAGAAGAAATATGATTTCGTTAGGTACTCTGGATTCAAAAGGGTATAGATACTCCAATGAAGTTAGAGCTATGAAAATTTGTAAGGGCGCTCTCGTTGTGATGAAAGAGTATAAAAGAGTTGCCAATTTTTATCTGCAAGGTTCAACTATTTTAGGTGATGCATTCGGTGTTTCCTTCTGCGTGTCAAATGACGATGTTACTGGTGAAGGCGTATTGACTGAATCAAGTAAAAGAGGATTTTGTGTTGAACATAACAACCGTGGGTATACGGTTCTGGTAAGCAGAAAATAGTTCGATTTCATGGGCATAACGAATTTGAAAAGAAGAATAAAGTTGAATTTCATGGGTATAACGGATTTGAGAAGCTTAAGAGATTTCGATTTGCTTCGAAGATAAATAATGAGAAAAGTAGTAGTGCCATTGATGATCGAGGTCGTGTTATTGCTCGTGGTGATATAGTTGTAAGCAAAGTTGGCACTAATTTTGATCTTACCAACGTGAAGACTAAATTACCTTGTACATCCAAGCTTGGGCAAGGCTTGGATTCGGTCAATGTTCATTGCTGAGGACTACCCCTTGAAGAGGTTCCGTGGAAGAGGTGGAGATATTGTTTGACAGGAATTTGTCTCAATGTGGAGATTGTTAGAATTATGATCCAAATTCTTTTGGGATTTAGTTTAAAGTTAGAATCTTACTTTTAGTATATCTTGTTTACTTTACATTAATTAAAGGTAGAAAACTCAGTTTGAGTAGAATTTGTTTCAATGCAAGTTTCCTCTATAAACAAGGAATCTATCCCTATAAATAGATATTAGGGATTAGGGGTTTAGACAAAACATATCTCATCCTCTGCCCGTGGTTTTTCCCTTTTGGGTTTTCCACGTAAATTCTTAGTGTTATTTTTCTTTTCTGCGTTTGCGCTTATTTACTTGTCTCGTCATTATCATCTCAGTCGTATAACATTACTAAAAAGGCATAATGTCAAAAAATGCTTCTAATGTTTGATTAGACAGTTAGTTTGCCTCATATTCTTTTCAGAAGTACTTTAACATTCGATTTTTATTTTGGGTCAAAATGATCCCTTGTATATAAAAATTGTTAGTCAACTGATGATAAACAACTTGAAATGACTTGACAAAATGATACGTCACCAGAAAAAAATAATTTTATATTTTATATAATTTTATAAAATTATTTTCTTGATTGATGTTTCATTATGTCAAGTCAGCACCTTTGTCTTATAAAACTACTATGTCAACGTGCATTGTCATGTAGGTTTGTCACGTAATTTTTATATTTACCGTTAGTTAACTAATAATTTTCTTCCACAGAGAGGTCATTTTGACCTAAAATGAAACGTTGAGGGTTAAAGTGCTTCAAAAAAAGAATAGGAGCCTGTAATCACTCACTTTTGTCCGGGTGTAAAATAATATTATTATAATTTCAATATTGTTTATTAAGTGATGTGTATTAATATGTATGCTTATATGGGTCTTAATATACGTGTATGTGTGCATGTGAGATAATGTGTGTATGTATTATGATAATATATTATTGTATGTATATATACATGTATTGCATGTATGTATTATATGTGTCTGTATGTATATGTGAGTACATATTAATATTGCATATCTATATGTTTATGTATAATTGATGTTATTATGTACGTATTTATTATTAATATTGATGGGATGAAATTAAAACAGATCAGATACTATAAAACCCAAACTAATTTTTAATAGTCCAGTCCTTTTTACATATTACAAACCCAACAAAATATTTAAATTACAAGGCCTAAGCCGGCCAGCCCAAATCCCTTAATAACCTAAACCCTAATGCATATCTGGTAACCCTAACATTACTTTTCCTTTGCGTAGCCCTATCTGAGCCGTTGGATAAGATTCGATCCAACGGTCCAGATTAAATGGAGGAAACCCTTTGACTGTCGCGTCAGATACACGCTCAGAGGTTGTTGGACTCCCACTCGCGCGTGGCACGCACGCGCGAGGCTTTTCAGATTACCACGCCACGCGTCACAATCCTGAGACTCATCTTTTTCCAGATTACATCCCAGCCGTTCATCATCAAAATGACCACCCCCTCAACCACGTGGCCACATCCCCGGATCTACTGCGCCGCCCTCCGACTCTCCAACAACCAACATGGGCCGCAACAACCAAAGACAGAAAAATAGAGGGCGTCAGTCAATCAAATATCAACAGTGAAGCCACAGTAAACCCTTTAATGGTTTCTTATGCTTGTAAACAAAGAAAAATCAGACCATGTCAGTATATATATGCAAGAATCATTGTCGGATGAAATAAAACTAAAAAAAACAAGAGTTCAGTGGTAATTTTCTCCCTTCTTTTCTTGCACGCCTTTCGAATACAAAAATAATAACAAGAAAAACACACAAAGGGTTAAGAGTTTACCCTCGCCGCGGCCACCGTCCGGTGATAAGCCTCGTGGTTCTTCCGAACCATGTATGGTGAATCGGATAGTGGTGGCTTTAAAAATGGGGTTTATAAAAAAATAGTTTCGGTTTTTAAAACTAAAAGGGGGAAGGTTTTATTTTGGTTCGAAAAATCTTGTTTCTGGCGTCGATTAGCGGCGGCCGGTGGTGGTACGTGGTGGCCGAAACAGCCGGACCACCGTCGGTTTCTAGGAGCTAAGGCGGCCAGAGGATTTTTTAGGGTTTTTGGTAGAGAGAAAAATAAATGGGGGAATGGTTTATTTTAAGATTGAAAATAAAAAATGGTAAAGGGTCGAAATCCGGCCTAATAGGGTCTATTTATAGACTTTTTATTTTTTAAATGGTATACTTACCGCATTAGTCCCTCCACCCTTTTAGATTTTTTATTTTTGCCTTACCGCAGGGTTTATTTACACTATCAGTCCCTCTGTATTTTCAAAAAGTTTCAATTTTATCCCCAAATTTCATTAAATTAGAATTTTAAAGGGAAAATCACCCCATAAATCCCTCCACCCTTTTAATATTTTTAAAACCGGCTTGCCGCATGGTTTATTTGCTCGCTTAGTCCCCTAAGCTTAAACCGATTTCATTTTCATCCTCAGTGTCTGTTTCATTATTTTAAAAAGGTGAAATACATGTTTAGTCCCCCTTTCTTTCACTGTTTTTCAAATAAATCCCTTTTTCTTTTAATTTTAACTCTATTTTTATGGTAAAAATGATTTCTGGTCCCTTCCCTTTTATTTCTGTTAAAATCCAAACCTTTATGTTATTTATGTTTAAATGTTCGATATATGTTTGATATTGTTTAGTTTTTATGCTTTTGTTCGTACGTTTATTCATCTATTCGATATATGTTCTTTATCCTTTGGTATTGGAATGTTCTTAGTTAATTATTCATGCGAGTAATTTGTTCATATAAGCACCTATACATGTTTTAGTTTTCTTTATGTTTGTATGTATAATATGTAATATATACATGTATCATACATTATGTATATTGCGTATTATTGTAGTTATATATTGTCTTTTTTTGTGTAAATATGTAAGTGTACGTATTTGTATATATTGTAGTAGTGTATTGCATGAACTTTATTATGTATATAGTACAGTCTACGTATTTTTAATATGCATATTTATGGATATTAGTTTTTTAATGTATGATTTATTTATTTATTTATTTAGTTGCATATTCGATATATTTAAATGTTAATGCGGTGCTTCCTTTTGCGACGGTAAACTTGGCTACCAGTCTAAGACGTAGATGGTAGTTTTCCTTTATCCTTCGAACATTAGAGCCCTTAAAATTTACTCGTACATATAATCAAATTTAATTTAATCGTCACTTTAACCCGTAAAATTTAATATTAATAAAGCGGTAATTATTTGGTACCAATTTTGGGCCGTGTGCAGGTGTTAATCCTTCTCAATCCGTAATCAACTCCCGAACCCAAGTTTTTAAAAGGAATCTCCAGTTTTTATTTTTGGTGTCCGGTCTACCAAAACGGCCGGTGGCGACTCCAAGTTTTTCAAAAAAATAAGAGTTTTCTCCAAATCCCATTTTAAATAAAATTTTCAAATAAAGTGAGACCCCTTTTAATAAATTATTTTCGTAGCGGCCTTCGACTTCCCTTCAAAAAAATAGTCGCTACAGCATGGCGACTCTACTGGGGACAGATTTTTTTTTTTAAATTGAATTTTTAATTTAACCTTTCCATAAGGGTATTTTTTTTCTTAAAAATCGAACTTTTAATTTAACCCTTCTAGAAGGATATTTCTTCTTAAAATTGATTTTTTTAATTTAACCCATTCGTAAGGGTATTTTCTTAAAAATCAAGTTCTTAAAACCCTTTCATGTGGGTATTTTTCTTTAAACGAATTTTTAATTTAACACTCTTGTAATGATATTTTTCTTAAAAATTGAATTTTTAATTTTACCTTTTCATAAGGGTATTTTCTTGAAAACCAAATTTTTAATTTAACTCTTCCATGAAGGCATTTTTCTTAAAACCTTTAGTTCAACTTTTCCACAAAGGTTTTTATCTTTGGAACCTACTTGTCTACCATGCTTTAGGCGTGAGTTAGACTCATTAGCAACTAGAGTTTGTCATTTCGGGACATCAATTTTTAATTGAAGCATTCATAGCTGGTATATATAACTTAGTCACTATTTTAAAGTCAGCAAAAGCATCTGGCAATTGAGTTGCTAAGTTTTTGCAAATGAATTATCCTTTGAACTTATAGTTCACATTGTTGAGTATGTGGATCAAAATGAGATAATGATAATTCATTCCTACTTATTTCTTTTCCCAGCTATTTATTTTCTCCCCCTAATGTTGGAAAACCGACACACTAAAATGATAGTCAGCAAATCGAGCTATAAATAAATTCCCATCAGAAGCTCAAGATATTTAATTATCAAGGGGAATTTGAATCCGACATATATTCCTAACCTCCTTTGAGAACCCATCTTTGTGCGTTGTGGTGGAGCAATTTGAACATATACCGTACACCAAAAAATTCTAAGATGAAAAATATTTAATTCCCGACCAAAAATCATTTGTAATGGGGAGAACTTATGATAATTTGTTGGCTTGATGCAAATTAGCGATGATGTATGTAAAATGGCATGTTACCAGCATTATCAATACGAATTGTCTTTATATGGTAATCTGGAAAATGTGCTCGTAATTTTATCAAATGAGTAAGTAACCTCGCAAACGCCAAGTTGCGGGTTGATAACAAGGATACATATGATCATCTAGTCGATGCATCGATTAAAACTGTAAAAATATCTAGATGATCTGTAAGAAGGGTGTATGGGCCCATATATATCACCCTGTATCTATTCTAGAAAATTAATAGATCTACAATCTATCTTAGCTGGTGATAGTTGAATAATCAATTTGCTTTGAGAGCAAGCATCACATGAAAAACATTACTTTGAAGAATCTATCAGTTCTTTATTGAATAACCACATGAAGATTCAATAACTTTTCGCATCATAATTGAACCGGGATGGCCTAATCAGTCATGTCAAATAATAAAGTTATCAGTAAACTTCTAGTTTACAATAGCATGAGGTTTATTTTTTGTACTAATTCCTGTGTAGTACAATCCGGATGATAGTGCATGTAATTTTGTCAAGATTTTCTTATTGCCTTGAGTTATACTCGTAATATGGAGACAGCCAGCATCCCCTTAACTAATAGTCTCAATATGATATCCATTTCTGTAAATATCTTTAAAATTCAATAAGTCTCTTTACGACTTTGGCGAGTAAAATGCATTGTGAATATGCAATTGAATTTCATTTGGCAATAACATATTTGCTCTTCCCGAGCCTTTTATGATATTAGTATTTTCGGATATAGTACTCGCATTATTCCAATGTATTGTTAAATGGGAAAATATGCATAATTATGCACATTTCATTATGTTCTTTGTTCTATTCACTTCGGGGAATGAAAAATATGTGCTTTGTACCATTCACTTCAGAGAATGAAAAATATTAAATATAGCACATATCGAATCAATTATCTGTCAAAGATAATGTCACAAGAACTTATTACTCTTCCGGAGCATTGATACTTTAGTACTTTGAGATATATTACTCACATTTTCTCATTGCATTTAAATGGGAAAATATTTCTTATGCTTAAGTATAGTATGAGTACTTGCACTGCTTGCTAAGCATAAATCGTCACAATTCATTGCATATTTTATTCCGGAAGTAAACATATTCTTCAAAGGATAATATGTAAAACAAATTAACATATTTAAATATATATAATATGTAACACAAATTAACATAAAGCAAAATAAATAAATGTTTGAACATATTTAAATATATAATATAAAAACACAAATAAATAATATGTAAAATAAATTAACATAAAGAAAAATAAATTAAAATATCAATAATTCCCTTTAGAGATTATAAGGAGATAAAATAAATTGTGAATTATTCCCTTCAAGGGTTATGAGTAAATCAACAATATCCAATTGAGTTGGACCAATAACGCCATAACTATTTTCGCCATTTTCGTAAAGAAAATTTATTTATATTTTCTTTCCTTTATCATTCATGATTGTGAATAAAAGTTCATAATACTCCGACATATGACAAGTACGAGATTAATGGTTTGTACCATTGCATAAAAAACTTCACTTTCTTAATTTATTCTTGTCATCTTTATAATCCCATTTCTGGTGGTTATATGCATTCTTAAAATAATCATCTTGCCAATGTCTATGTTCATGGCCTCAATCGCGGCCACAACTACTAATGTGACCTTTATTCTTTTTATTATATAATCTCACATTCACTTCAGGGAATAGAGTGGAGTCAATGGGCCTTTAAAACCTTTTTCACGATATTGTATCTGATGACAACATTATTTGCATGAAAAATAGAGTATGTTTTTATTAATATATCTCCATCGTTGATACTCTGGCCACATAACTTCAGTTGTGAAGTAATTTGGATCATATCGAAGTTATATTACTAACTGAATACTGATTTATCATGTTTGCATTCACTTCAGGGAATGAACCAGATCCAATAATCTCATGTAATAAACACGATGCTTGCATTCACTTCAGGGAATGCCTTCCATAAAAATTCTTATCAAGATTAATTTTTGCAACCTGAACTTTGGGAGAAGTCCATAGTCGAGTTTTTCAACGTAAAAGAATCATTGCTTTTGAGCAAATATAAACTTTATACAATCTTCTTGTAGATTCAAAATCACCATGATTTATCGCACTTTAAAATCGTAGTTTAAAGAATAAAAAAATAAAAGTATAATTTATCGATAGTGATTTTCCTCTTGAGGACAATGGAGACATAGTAAATGACCAAAACAACTTCTCATAATCTCTTTATGTCTTGTCTCTTTCCAAGTCATTTAAGCATATCATGTAAAACTCAAAACATGGTTAAAAATACCAACTCTCATCAATATAACAATGAGTGACCATATCAAGAAAACCAGATTGGTTTCAAAAAATATATATTAGAACATCGTGCGCTTAATATAACAATGAGGTATAAATTATATATTTGTTGCTCAAAGGGACAAAATTTTAAGGATTCTAACAATCTCTAATTATGTGTGGCAATATATAGCCTTTTCGTGGATTATGTGTGGGTGAGAAAAAAAATATTACGTTTGTACCCGAAAATTATCGATCCAATTTTTTTTGCGTGGAGAGAATAATTTTGGATGTATTTTTATCATATGGTAATAGTAATAAGTGATGTTTCAAGAAGCATACCACAATATTGATTAAATACAAACCAAACCCGGCCTGATCATCTCTGTCTAATCATCTTTTGATTTGTGAGAAGTCACAAATTCATCTCTGCCCAATGCTCAAAATTCAAATACAATCAAACATGCTTCCATGCCTTTCAAAAAATTAAAAATCAAGTTAAAATATAATGAGAAAGACAATCAGTAGCTAAAAAAATAAAGGGAAAAACTTATCTTTGGTTCATCCTATAATCAAATTCTTTTCAGTAACTTTTTTTTGGATTCGAACGATGAAGACCTCGGTTGATTAGAGTCTCGTGCTAATAACGTGTTGTAAATAAAGTAAAGAGCAAGAACAAAATAGATGAATAAGAGCAAGATGAGAGACAAAGAGAGATATTTGTATTATATTCTCAATGTAGTGTCGTGTACAATGTTTTCTCTAATCTCTATATTTATAGGTAAAGGAAGGAAACCCTAATTACAATGGGTATTAATCCCTAATAATAAAGTGCATTAAAGTCTCCTTTAATACATGGATATTCACTATAAATAAATATTCATAACAAAACTCTAATTAAATCATGTTGGACTTCAAGCAAAATTAAGTATTTTAAACTTATTTTAATTCAAGTATATATAAATTTTGGAAACCAATGAGTGGTTTCAGTGAAAAAGATAATGATGTTCATCTTAGAAGACCCGAGTTCGAGCATCTTTATTTGCAAGGTGTGTGTCTATCAAAGGTTTAAGAAATAGTATGAACAAATACTACATTGTAATCACCTTAAACTATTCAAAAAATTATATACAGATTTTGAGATAAATTTATTATTTTTTTAAAAACAACCCATGTCCTAATTAAAATACCACATTTTCGTAAATTTTATTACTCTTAACTTAGTTATTTTAAATAATTAAATTTTTTAAAAATATATAATTTGAAAATTTACTTTGCCCATTTTTTTTTAAATTTGAGTAAATCATGAATAATGATTTAAACTAAAAAATACAAAACAATTATTTTGTTATTGATAGTCATTGCATTAATCTAGTGATGAGGGCATACTCCAAGGAGATGGATCATGGTGAGGTAGGGATCCCCTCCCCATTTTCAAAAAAAAATATTTAGCCCTTCAAAATATTTAGAAATTAACAATAAGTCCTAATTTTTTAATAAATTTAAATAAACTCATCAAACGTTTTGAAAATTCTCATCAAACTTATTAAACAATTTAAAATTATAATTGAACTCTCAATTTTTAAAAAAAATCTAGTTAAGTTCCTCAAATTTTGGAAAATTTTAATTTGACCCAAACTATGTTACTAAGATCTATCATTGTACTCTAGACTGAAAGTTTAGAGAGTGTTACCTAGTCATTTCTATCAAAATAAAGCTCAAATTAGTATTCTTTTAATGATATCCAGAACTCTCTTTACATGTAATTTACATAATTAAAATTATTAATCTTTTTGTGCATTTCGGTGTTCCTAACCATCCACTCATTTTCTATTCAATCTTTCATTTGTTTTAGCAATACATGTGTAAAATCAATAGTTACGAAAACCAGACCAACTCTTATACAATCCTTAGTCAATTTAAAAATTAATTAGATATTTTTGTAGTTGTTGGGTGTAAGAAGATAAGTCTTATCCAGATTGTTTGAGAGAAACACCACCATACACGTGGCGTTTATATAAAATATCTATATTTTCCACATCTATTCGAAGTGAGACGGCTCGTTAATATATACAGTATAGAGACCATGTATTCAAATATTTATAGATATTTTGTATAAAAAAATAAATTTTTTACATTTTCATCCTCGAATTTTAAAAAAATCATTTTAATTTTTATTTTTTTACGAACTTTTAATGTTTAGTCAAATTAAATTAAAAGAAAAATAATAAAATGGTTAAGTTATTGTCAACTGTATTTTCTTTTAATTTGTTATTCAAAGTAAAAATTATAAAATATTAACAAATAAGCAAATATAATAAATTTATTTAAATTATTAAAAACATAAAACAAAAAATAGGAAAATCTACACATATTTTAAATATCATCTAAAAAATCAATTATGTTTTGCCAATTGGTTTAGTTCGACAAAAATTAGAAGTTGGAGAGACAAAAAGGATGAAAAGTTTAAAAGTTCAAATGATTTTTTTAATTAAAGAGTAAAAAATGTCTTTAACCAAAAAATTATAAATATTTTTATTTTATTTTTTGTAAATTTGGTATTCCGAATTTAAATAATTTGATATTCTAATTATTACTCATGGTAGATATAGGGTAGACGAGCATGTTAACTTTTAGATATATATTCATTTTTGCTTTCCTAGATAATATATTGTAATTTAGATTTAGACATTTATTTTATTGCTTTTGCACATTACATTATTTGAATATGTAGTATAAATCATTTAAGCTTTTAATAGTTTATTTTAGCTTAAGGTATCATAAGCCTTTAACTTTTGGGGAAAATCAATTAAGTCTTAAAATTTTTTTGCACTCAATTAAATTCTTATACTCTAAAATTTTATTAATTCACCCCTTTGACCAACGTTGACGGTTAAATCTAATAGTTTTTTGACCAATTAATACAACGTATCGTGTTACGGTGTTATCATTTGACATTTCTAGAAATTTTTTATTTTATTTAAAAAATTATTTAAAAATTCTAAAAAACTTATAAAAATTATAAAAAATAAATTTCTAAAAATAATATGTAAATGTCATATAAAAAATTGTTGTGAAATACGTGACAATAATATTTAAAAAAATGTTAAAAATTGATAGTCTATCAAAATATTTAATTGATTAAATTTATTAGTTTGAGGGTCTAATTAGATAAAAAAAATTATTAAAAAATTAATTGATTTTTTTGTTCACGACTTAAATCAGCCTCCTTCATTTTACTAAATTTGACATTTGATGTATGCGTACGATATTTATATGCTTTTTTTTGCGTGTGTTAGTCATGTTTATTAACATACTTTACTGTATTTTCAAGAAATCAATTTTAACAATAGTTTCATTGTTTTAGCAATAAAGTGGTTTTGAAACTTAACATGTGTTTCAGTAAAAAAACGGATGATATTCATTTTAAGAGGCTCGAGTTTAATCGATCTTTCTACAAGGTGTGTACATTGTCTAAGAATTAATAATATGCATGAACAGATACTACATTGTATTTACCTTTGGACTATTAAAAAAAGCAATAAAGTGTTTTTGACATCTTCTTATCTATGATTTAAATTTTAAGATTTCGCTTGATTTTAGAAAAATATTTTTTTTATTTTTACTTTATGTTTTTAGTTTTGGAAAATAATTTTTAGTTTTAATTTTTTAAAAATTAGAAACATGTTGGTTAATAGAGATAAAACTTGTTTTCAAAAATAAAAATAGTGAAAATGTGTATGATATCGACTTTTCAAAATAGAAATGAAAAAATATTAAACAATTAATTTAAGTATAATTATTAGAAAAATATAATAATAATAATAAATAAAATATAATTAAATAAATCAAAATTAAAAATAGCATTAAGAAGATTCAAATCAGAGTTAATAAAGTTAAAATTAAAAAGTCATTATTTTAACTTTTCTACTTTTTAAAATATTTTTAATGAAAATAGTAAAAAAAAATTATTTTTTAAAAATTTGTTTTTTAATTTTATAACCGAACATTTTTTTTTAATTTCCAGGAAAATGAAACTGAAAGCTAGATTCATAGTGAAGGTATGGAGCAATTTAAAAGTTAACAGTCAGAAGAAAATATCTATTGTTGTGATTATATTGTCCAAGTCCATTACCATTTTAATAGTGACATTTTGGAACACTATTGGTGATGAAGCAATTTGCCGTCTAAAGTCAACACTTGAATGTTGGTCCCAATTTTTTGATGGGACAATCCATCACCAAAAACTGCATTAAATCTGAGTAAATTAATTAGTATGTATGTACAATATGCCTCAATTCACTTTCTATTATTATTATTATTATTATTATTATTATTATTATTATTATTATTATTATTATTATTATTATCTTTTCCTCTATGTGAGTACTGAAAAAAATAGAATAAAAGAAATAAAAGAAGACTTTACCAAACTCACACATGATTAGTATTGATTGAAATAGAATAAAAGGGGTATTGATTGAAATTTTATTGCTCGCATGAGTTTTTTTACCCGCATGGTGATGGGTCGAGTTTTTGGTTAATCCGCACTCGACTCAAAAATTTAATACTCTATATAAATTCAATCGTCCTGATATTTTATGATGTTTTATTCGAACCGAACCCAAATTTTAGAGTAAAAATCCAAACACAACCCGACCTGATCTGACATAAATAAAAAATATTATTTTTATTATTATTCGATAAAATAAAGAGCTAATTAAAAAATACAAATAAAGAGGGAGCATTATAATAATTATTCTATTTTTATTAGAAAGAATATGGAGATAATTGAAATATATATATAAAGAGAGGCATTGTAGCAATTATACTTAAATATTTAGAATAAAATTAAACTATTATTTTAGGTTGGGTCGGGTAGGGTATTTTTTACCTTAAACCCAAACCGACCCGATCTCATCATCAAAAAATCAGACCAAACCTGACCTAAATTCAAATTTTTCTTTAAAAAAAACTAACCTTATAATATCGGGTCGGGTCAGAACCCCTCAAGTATGAGTCAAATGGTCATCTCTAGGCATGAAGTATCAAGTGGAGATTACATACAACAAGACATGGTGAAAAGGATTAATGACGAAAATTGGTAAGAGAGTATTAAGAATTAATTTATTTTTTAATTAAATGCTTAAATTGATATTTTCAAAATATTTAAATAATTTAATTTGCATTTTTTCTAAAATTTTAGGTCTAACTAGAATTTTTAAAATTTTGAGAGACTTAATGAGAATTTTTTAAAAATAATGGCAGAGATTTAATTAAAAATATTCAAAATTTCTAAAATTTAATATAATTTTTTAAAAATTTTGAGGGCAAAATTATTTTTTTAAAAATTTAAAGAATTAAATTCTAATTTTTCAAAATTTAATGGCACCATAACTAGGGGTGCTTATTGAGTTGAGCAGCTCGCAAACAACTCGAGCTCGACTCGGTCAAAACTCGGTTAACGCTCGACTCGAGATCTTAGCGAGCTGAGTTGAGCAAGGTCTAACTCGACTTGATAAGTTCGTGAGCAGCTCAATATATTTTTTTTATAAATTCTTTTATGATTTTTTGGTGGTCACCTTAAAAAAAATATTTCAAAAAGTTTAAATACTAATTGAAAACTCAATAAAAGTTTGGTGAATTGCTAGGTAATTTACCCATAAAATTTTGGTTTCAATTTTTCAACACGTTTTGTATTTCTCGTTAATTAAAAAAGTTAATTTTTATTAGTAAATTATAATAATGAGTCTTTCCCCTTTTTTTTTTATTAAAGTCTTCTATTTTTCTTTTATTATTACTTTATGTATAAAAGTAGAAAAGGTCAGTTTTCACTTCCCATATAAAAAAATGCGATTGAAAGTTAAAACTCTGAATTCCTAAGACATTATCTCTTTTTTTGTTTATCGAAGATTGTTGAGAAACTAGAAAGAGTCTCCCACTCGAATATCGATTTCATCTCTAACTCGATCATGGCAGGTTTATTTATTTATCTCATCAAATCTCACGTTTTTTATTCTGAATTTCTATGTTTATATTAAGCTCTAATAGTATCACTAAATTTTGCCTATATTTAAAAAACAAAGTAAAAATTTGACGAGCTTAACGAACAACGAGTTAAGTCGAGCAACGGGAATTTTTAATGAGCACGAGTCGACCAAAAATTTATCGAGCTTAACGAGCAACGAGTCGAGTCGAACAACTGTATTTTTTAACGAGCACGAGTCGAGCACTACTTAACTCGTGATCGACTCGCTCGATAAGCATCTCTAACCATAGCCCTACAGGTCTCCAACACGTTCTGCCACTAGAAAGCAGCCATGTTAATCTCATGTTAACTTTGATCAATTTGTAGTGACAAAAACTATATATATATATATATATATTTTTTTTTCTAGGAAAAAAAATTAATATTTTGGAAAGGATCACAACCCCTACCAGTCTCTCCATAGTACCGCTCCATCAATCAGTTGCCCAAAAGGATAAAAGAAGACATATGCAACATTACTAGATTAATATTACCCCTACTAATATTGTCTTAATTGCAATGAAAAATTAATGCTGAGATGCATCAGTTAAAACAACCAATGAATGTGAAAATTCTATGGAATATTATGATGCTTTATTATTTTAAAAAAATTATTTGACAATTAACGAATAGTTGATAGTATGTTAGGAATGAATCACTACTTTCATAGAGATGATGTTTGCAGTGACAATACTTCGTACATAATTTTATTGAGATTCAATTAGGGAGGTTGAGATATTCACCGACAATTAAAATTCTATTTGATCTTAATTTTATCGAGTATTACACAATTCTCCAAAAGCACAATAAAAATCATACAAATAAAATATTATTTATATTTGACAATTAACGAATAGCTGATGGTTAATTGCATTAGTTGATTGTATAAAATATTTGATATATTTACTTATGTAGTTATGACAATGTTATTTATCACGTTACATGTTTTTATCAATTGATATAGTTATCTTCTGAATGCCTCAACTTTTGGGGTAAATTTTGAAAGAATAATAGTTAGAGTATCAAAATGGATTAGAAAAGTTTAGGCGTTAAAATGGTAAAGTGAATATAACGGAAGGGCCAAACTATGAATTAAGCCAAATAATAATAAAATAAAAATAATCTCTCATCTTCTGCCGATCTTTCATTCCTTCGCCGATCCTTGCGGTGTCGGTTTCTTTGTTAACTCTCCATCTTCCGAAGCTCTTTTTCTCTTTTCTTTTCCCCCTTAATCATGTTGAATTCTGATCTTCGAAAAGGCTTCTTCATATTACAAGCCTTGTTTTAACTTCCAAAGATCCGTAATTCTCTACAAACTTTGCTCTGATCGCTGTTCAAAATTGATCATTTTGATTATTCAGCTCTATAGCAATAGTTCAAGTTTTGATTTTTATCTGCCGTTTTTTTGTTTTTTTTTTTAAAAAAATTGAATTGGTGCTTTAATTCTTATAATTGGACCACCCACGGTCTTTAAATATGTTTACATCTTCTGATCTTGTTTTTGGATGGTTTAGTTTATAAATTGGGTAGCGCAGTATATTCCCTCTAAAATAGTACGAGGAAATTACGATTTTTAAATATTTTTTTTTATACTGATTTGTTTTAAATTGCGGGGCAGGTGATAAAAGAGGTAAAGATGGTTTCTTTGCAAAGACCGGTGGTTTGCCCTGCCGTTCGTAGCAAGCAAGTCGGTGTCTATACGTCGCCGTTCAATGGGCCTTTTCCGAGGGCAAGATTGCATCGAAGTGATTTATGGGGATATAGAGGGATAACCGATGGAAAGTGTAAGCCGCGTGGCGTTTCCGGTCACCTGAAGCTGCGGAAGTGCAACACCACGGTGCAGTGTATTTTCAGTTCATCCTCAGACGGGAATGGAAGCATGGCTGAGAATTTCAATGAAAACAATGAAGATTATGTTAATTCCAGTGTGGTTGAAGCTGGTATGTGGATTCTAAGCCAATGATTACTTCATTTTTGTTGTTGTTGTTGTTGTCGTCGTCGTGGTCGTCATCGTCGGGTCTTTGGATTTGATATAGACTTGGTATTTTTATGTAGATAATTGTTGGTATGATATGTATGTTGTGATTGTTTCATATAGTTGAGGTGAGGAGTGGAGCTGATGGATTTATGATCAAAATGAGGGATGGTAGCCATTTAAGGTGTGTCCATAACAATCCCCAAGGTGGGCATCTACCGGATTATGCACCGCATCCTGCCATCGTTCTGAAGATGGAAGATGGGACCGGTCTTCTTCTCCCAATCATTGTTTGTATGTGATCATCTTTCACTATCCTCCAATCCTTTGTCTCTGTTTATTAGCTTCTATCGTTCACGTTTGATTTCGATTATTGTTTTAATTGCAGTGGAGATGCCAAGTGCCTTGCTCATGGCTGCAGTGCGTAATGTTCAAATCGTATGTTTCCGTTCTGTATCCCATTGAGTCAGGATTCTTATTTTTCTGGCATGTCGAGTTATTGGATTTGAACTTGTGAATCACTTGGTTTTGTTTTGAATGTGAATGCTAATATTCGTTTTGACTATTGTTTCCAGGCTAGACCTACTATGTATCAAGTGATGAAGAACATGATTGACAAGATGGGCTACTCAGTATGATTCGTTTCCATCTCCATATTTGGAATTGCCTTTGCTCCTTTGCGATCCGATTGCGAATTCGTGGCATTTATCTCTTGTTTTTGCAGGTAAAACTTGTCAGAGTTACTAAAAGAGTGCATGAGGCCTATTTTGCACAGCTGCATCTCACCAAGGTATCACTTTCTTCCACTACTAGCACAGCTGTCTGACATGCAACGCTGGCTTGTCTTCTCTGAATCATGTTGGATGTTCTCACAGGTGGGTGACGAGACAGAGTTGGTCACTTTTGACCTTCGGCCTTCTGATGCCATCAACATTGCTGTGAGGTGCAAGGTACCTGTAATGTGTTATTCTCTAGTATAATTCCATTTTTTTACCAAATGATTTGTGGAGCATTTGACTCAGTTATATCTGTTTTTGGAATTGCATCTGCTAGTGTCATCAAGTAATACATCTATTATGAGATTCCAAGGTGGATGGTGTAATGGTCCTTGTTGAAGCATATTAATATATTTAACTAGTGATTGTTTTGACACATTGCTTTAAATTCTTGCTAAAATCATTTTCAACAGCTAAAAGGTGTAAAGGTGGTTCATATGGTAATTGATAATATCGAGGACTCCTCATTGAGGAGAAAGAATACCTAAGATATGATTTTGCATTGACTCGAATGTCTATACCAGTTTAACAATTAAGAATACCTCAGAATATATGTTATGGCATTGTCAGAACTCCCCCCCCCCCCCTCTTTTACTTTTAAGTACTATATTCCCTTGAAAGAGTTGTAATGATCAATAATATAGCTCAAATGCTTAGTCCTATATAGAGAAGCATTAATCTCGTGGTGTTTCTCCCTTTTAGATTTTTTGTGAGATGAGGTTTAAACATAAATTATTAATCATATATATATTATTTTTGTGGATTGATTAAATTCCTACCTAAAATGCGAGTTTATTGGAAGCCTACTTGATGTGTTGTGCAGGTGCCTATACAAGTGAACAAGTACTTGGCATACAATGACGGTATGCGCGTAATTGAATCGGGGAAGCTGTCAATGCAGTCCCCAGCTTCAGATGGCTCACTATTCACGGAACTGGATCAGTTAGTCTTGAAACCCCTCAGGAGATTGCTTTTGCTCCTTTGTCGAGAGAATAGAACATGTTAAAACTTGCAGCTGCAGGATATTCTTGTTTTTTGAATTTACAGACCTAGAAGCTAAGATGCTTTAATTTATGGTTTCAGGCCAAGTGGTCAGTATTGTCTCGATACAGAGGAGTTCAACATTGTCTGCAACTTAAACAAGGCTATTAATCAGGAGCGCTACAGTGATGCTGGTACGTCCCTTACTCTCCCCTTCATTGACTGTCAAAACATCACACATATCTGTTTAATTATAGCCCGTCTTTTGGCATTGAGCAACTCTTTATATATTTAATTTTGATCCAAAATCAAGTGAACTTTATTTATTGACTGATGTTTAATTATATCAAGGTCGCGAGATCTCGAGATTTCTGATACCTCTAAAGCAATGTGTCGTAAATTAAGTTGTAGTCCCCCATTATTTGCCTACTTTAATTTTAACATATTCAAGATTCTAATACTCCCTGACAGCCCACTTGAGAGACAAACTTGGCGAGTTCCGTGCTCAAAGGAACTTGAAGAAATATACATAACAGGTGATGTTAATAGCTCGAATTAAGTTGAATCTTTAAGGTGTGATTGTGTTCATATATTTGTCTCCAGCTTCGGCCAATAGAAACATTAACAAGTTCTTAGTTTTGTCTCGGTTGTTGCATCAACAACTTCAGATGTAAATAGGAATTATTGTTGGAAGCCGATAAACTTGGTGGTGGCAACATACAGCGGCAAAGCAACCAGTTAAGTTATATTTATGGTATCTTCCGCTAAATATGTATGTAATGCAAGTCTGTTAATATATATGTACGTATGCATAAGAAAACGGGGATGTAATATGTTTTAATTAAGCACCTTAATTTATTCTTTATCAGTTATCATATTTCTAGCCAATCCAGTTAGCAATATACTGCCCTTCAAGCTTTCACAGTGAGTAGGCAGTTAAACAGTAAAAGTTATTGCCATTTTTGCATATAGCCATTAATTTTCGAACTACTAAGGTCCACAGTTTTATAAGTATATCAGTTGACGTTCAGTTTTCTCTTATAAGAAAAGAAACCTTTATTTGAAGTCATAATTACAATCACAATTACAAACAATACGTTAAAAAAATACAATTAAAACCAATACATCCATATACCTACGACTATAATGGAGCATTTGGACAATTTAGAATCTGTCGCAACATTGGCCAGTTTAGTATATAATTGGAAAATTGCTATATGCTTATCCAGCTACTACAAAGCAAATTGCAATATGTCCGATCTTAATCATAGAATGGATCAATAATTGTAGAGATATCCTCCACTACATACCATCATCCTCTAGCATGTCTTTGGAGTTTAAATCATAAGAACTTTCCGGTCCATGCTTCTCGTACTTCTTACTGTCATTTGCAGCACCTGTACTTATTAAGCACCTTAATTTATGCTTCTCGTAATCAGGCCAGCTCCGTCGGTCACAGTTACTGTAATTTTGGATGGGTAGGGGATAATAGAAGCTACATTTACCTTGTGCCAGGAACTATGGACAGAGCAGCAACAACATGACTTATGAATTATCACTCATAATGACCTTGAAAACAGTTTTGAATGGCGGTGAGTTGTTGACAGTTGATACACCATTTCCCTGTTAACCCAAACCTTGCAGTCTTTCTCTTTTTTTTCCTCTTGTTAAGCTCCCACTGGCTTTGGAATGTTAACCAGCACTCCTGAAACCAGATGATGTGCATGCATAGTAAGCATTTCATCTATATAACGTTTTGAGAATGCAAATGCATTACTCTTTCAAGCATGAATAATCACCTTTCTACATGATACTAGCAAATTGAGAACTGAAATAAGAAGCAATATACACAGGAAAAGTTGAGATTCAATAGAAAAATGGTCTAACATAACTCCAGTTAGATGATTCTCAACAACTTAATACTTGAAAAGCAAAAATGAATTTTACTTCAGGGGTTGATAAATAATATAGCTTTATAAGAAAATGACAAATTATCTACCGACTAGAAAGAGCAAAGTATGGGAGCAACGTTTCTGGTAAATTATCAACTATCTATGATAAGAGTAAGACAAGCTGGATAGCAAATTTCAGACTGATGCGTAGTTTATCCTATTTCAAGGCAGTCCATGTTATGTTGGGATTTGTATAACAAATTGGACAAGCATTCCAACCATGTAGTTCATAGGCAAATCTGAATATAAATCACTGAATGCAAGTGCTGTGAAAGCAGAGGGACCATTTGGTTTCCACAAAAGAAGGGAAATTAAAAAGAAAGAAAGAAACTAGCATAAATATTTAAGCAAAAGATGCAGCATAAAGTAGTTTCTCAAAGGGAAATCCAAAATTCCAAAATGAGGTGAAGGAAGAACATGAGCCTAAAGATGAGTAATTCTCATCATCACTTTTACAACTTTATTTTTACAACAGTTTAAGAAACATATAAAAAATACGGTAAGATTGCACTTACCAGTACAATCTTCGGTAAACAAACTGTCTTCTAAGGCACATCTTTTATGTCAACACTTCTTCATATGCGTCCCTTCTAGCAGCTTTCTCAGCTTTATGCTCAGTTTTTGCCCTCTGGCAATAGCAGTTAACAATCTTCTTATCTAACCTGTAATAGTCCTCCATTTTCTTCAAAGGTTTCAAATCCAGATCAATGAAATACACCTAGAAATTTGCAGCTTAGGTAAGATATACATATTAAATGAGAAGAAAGCAACAAACCTTGTCAAAGAGGACTTTGATTTCATCCCAAAAGAATTTCTTTATTACATTATAACAGGGAGCTATATGATATTTTTCTAGGTTTGTTACAATGATTGAGCAAATTAGTAAAGCCCCAAATAAAACATATAATTGCAAACCACAAAAAAAAGTTGAATTAAGAATCTCAGAGAATTTTGAGCAACAAGACCAAAGCATATCCCAAAAAGCATTTCAAGAGATTCCTTTTCAACTGAATGGAAATACTAAATGCAATATTTTAGCATTAATAATGGACTGTAAGATGCAACTGAAATGGCAAGGAAGTGTACCTTGTACTCAAAAACTTGCTTAGTTGATCCTAGATATACAGTATTGTGAGAAGATTCTGATAGCACATCTCCATCTTCCATTGGTCTAAAACTAATCATCAAACTACAGTCCTTTACGGTTGCAGCTATCAAATAGTCCTTCACAATCTTCAAACTTTCATCCGAAGTAATGGAATGCAAAGAAGTATGGCGGTTTGATAATTTGTCTTTACTCAATTCTCTACAAACCATACAAGGTTGAGAAATTATGTTATAATAAGCATGAATTGCCCCTTCAATGTCATAACCATCGAGCTTCTGAACTTCAAGAAGTTGATCTAATACTCCAGAGCTGTAAACAGTCTCAGCAACAAGCTGTACAAAGCTAGTTTTGCACAAGCCATCATCTGCCTTAATGACATCCTTAAGTGCATCTTCAAAGGCCTCACCAACCAGGACAGTGGTGCTTCCTGCACCGCCGCCCAAGCCCCCAAATACAATAGAGCCATTCAAGAATACACGGAAATTGTTCTGAGGGGTGGCATATAGAGCTTCAACAGCTTTACATATCCTGTCTAGGGATCTAGAGAATAAATCCAGTGGATTATATTCACTGTATTCTGATATCTGTAAATGTTTTTGAAATGTCAGAAGTATTAAGTGAGAATAAACATAAATATTAACAAAGATGACATATCAGCTCTCTTGGGGGGAAAGTGCCGAGACCTGACAACTCTTCTCTTTTATGTGGACATACAAATAACTTAGTACAACCCCCCCGAAAAAAGCACACTAAATAAAGGATAATAATAATCATAATAATATGAAGAAACAAAAGTTACCTCTTGATTATGCAACTTCAGTTCTTGGTGCATTTTAAATCGAGTTGTAGTTCTCTTAACAGCATTTTCATCAGATATGAATCTTGAGATGGGGAGAAATCCACATTTGGGCTACTTCATCGAAACAAATGGCAAGTAAAACTTTAGTAGAGCGAATGAAAATGCATAGCGGACACAAAAAAGGCATAAAAAGGATATCCACCTTTATCTCAACTGTTATACATGGTCCACCTTTAAGAGTACCTGAAATAAACAAAGTGCAATTTTATGAAATCCTAATGGAGGCTATGCCATTTTGCATAACCTAAATATTATATTTAAATGGAAACCTAGTTTCATTGTTTAGTTAGATTTAACTATTTGTAATCTAACATGAGAGCTAAGTTCTAGCAAAACAAAAATGAGGAAGACCATATAAATGTCCATGAGCTCTTCTCAAACTGTTGGATTTTCCCACATAAATGCACTGCATACGTATAAGTTAGCATTAACCAATCTAATTAAGAAAAAAAAGGCTAGTTCACTCAAGTACTTTAGATGTAAAAGTCCATATAGACAAAATCTACAGAGCTAGTTCTGAGTCTTCTCCCTACCATCAAACTCTATCAGGCAAACATTTTGTCACCTGCATTCTAGTAAAGTAAGTCTGCTACTAGTACTTTTGCTCTCATAAGGATAAGATCTGAATTTAGCTATAAACCTGGCTAATTAAGCTTTGCTGAACAGTATTACAAAGTTCTACCTTTTGCTGTTTGTAAAAGTGAGAAAAAATATATCATCCTTTACATTTGTAAAAACAACATGAGAAAAAGGCATCAAAATATATCAGGAAAAATATGAAGTTACCATTCATAAAGACTGAATGATCCGAAATGATTAGAACAGAATCACGATTCACATCAACCTGTGATGAATCAATTCGACAAGCAGGCCGGCGGCAAGTCACATTCTTCTCAACAGACAGGAGGAATTCCTTAGTCACATGAACACGCATCTGCCAAGCTCAGAACCAAAGGAGTTAAGTTTCAAGCATAGGCAATTAGAAAGCACATCAAACAAAAAATAACTGAAATCAGAATTATGATAAACAGTACACATATATATTCGACTGTACCCCGGCATCGACATGTAGCGGACCTAACAATGGGCTCATTACATGCTTGACGTAAAGTTGCTGCACAATTTCTCTGTTTGGCCACATCATTAATTCCTTATACTCTCGCCAAAGAAGCCGTTCATGCGCTGTTAAACCTTCGTTTTCGTGTACTCTACTTTTGCCTTTACGTTGTGACTTTTGTATTCTCATCACTTTCCCCATCTTATTATCGTATCAAAAATATTCCAAACAAATGAAAGGAGGATATAAGCAACATAATATTAACAATTCCAATTTTAAATCAATTAAAAATTCCAAGGAAAAAAATCATTGAATAACTTACAAATGCGGAAGATGATCCAGTGTACGCGAGAACAAGATTAGCAGCTCCTTCACCTCTATAAACCCAATCAACCGCATCCGCTTGGGCTAAAACCACCTTCTCCATTTTATCTACGGCGGCTACGATTCATTCATCGGTGAAAAATCAACCCAAAAAAGAAAAAAAATCAAAAGCCAATAGAAAATTCAAAAAGGGGGAAAAACTTGAAACGCATTGGATACCTGATCGGAAAACCTAAAAACAACGTAGAGTGAATCAAAAGCTGTGAAAAATCGAGAAATTAAAGAATGGGTTGTTGATAAGTGAAAAAAGGGCGTTGTAGCTTATCATCTTCTTCGTCTTGAGAATTAGAGGGCTGCTTTACTTTTAATTTTAATTTTTAATGGAAAATGGCGAGACTCTAATCAGTATTAGCTCAGCTTTTAGTTGACTGTAGAACAAATTAAATTTTTTTTGGCTGCATCGGCAAGATTAGAGATCCGACGGCTGATTTGATGCAAAATAATTTGAATTCGATGGTTTTCACCCGATTTGATTTTACAAGGTTCAAATGAAAAATTTCAGATTTATCATTCGAAATGCGATTAAACAACACCGTTTCAAAAGTTTATATATTTTAATTAATTTTTTAAAGATATATATTAATTATTTTTTATATTAATAGTATCTTAGGTTAATAAATTCTTTATAAAAATTGTAAATTGTTATGTAAACAATGATTGAAATTATATCATAATATAAGGGTAAAACTTTGATACACATGCTGTGTAAAATTAATTTTGCACAAGTCTGTGTATTTACACTATAAAAATTCAAATCTTAAATTCCTAACCCAAATCCTAAAAAATTAAAACCCACACTCTAAAACCTAAACCCTAAATTCTAAACACTAACCTTAAGTTCTAAACCCTACAACCTAAACCCCTAAACCTTAAACTAAAACTCTAACCCCTAAAACTAAAAGACACGTGTAAACTAAAGTTTACACGGCCTGTGTATCAAAGTTTTTTCCATAATATAATGTGGTATAAATGATAATTTAGAATGAAATTGAAACATCTAAAAGTATAATGATCAATTTAGAATAAAGATCATAGTTTTGAGAATGAAATTAAAATGTTCAAAAGTTTAAAGATTAATTTAAAATGAGAGTCGTAATTTGGGAATGGATTTAAAATTTTTAAAAATTTAAGTATCAATTTAAAATAAGATTCCACATAACAACGTCAAAAAGTAAATTCTAATCGAGACTGTTTAAAATAAAATAGATTAAATTGGATAGGTTCACAAAAATTCAAACCTTAAAATTTATTATAAGAAATTCAGACAATTTATCGGGCTTAACCAGAGTTGACCATACCAAAAGAGCTGATGGATGTCCTCTCAATACATGGTTTATATCTTCAGAATCTGCAACACAAGTAACACATCAAGCATCGTAAGCGAAATATCAATGAACCACCCTCTTGACATTAGTCATAAGCTTCCCACAACACGCTAGCAAAAAAAAATTTAACCTTTACAACCATTTGTACTTATGAATGACTTTTTATAGTGCGAGTGTCTCGTTCTCTCCAACCGATGGACCATAACGAATTTTGTAAGCTTACTTGATAGAAAAGTTTCATTTGGTATTATCAATACATGTTCTTTCGTTTATGAGTATATAATGATGTGTTATTTGGTATTATCAGACGTACTCTTTTTTTTCTGATTAGATTTAGAGGGTTTTAATAAGGCTCTGATAATACTTCTTATATAATTCGTGACCAATAAATTTATACCTCATTCACAAAAAAAAATTGTTTAGTCTAAGTATTAACGAGTCTCAAGAGCTAACACCATAATTAAGATTTTAATGATAGTTTTTTTTCTAATATTTGTTATTATGTCCAATTTTGTTAATACTTGTTAGTTTTTAGGCCCATTTTTTAATATATGTTATTAGACATTCAATTTTTCTAAATATTTGTTATTAGGGATCTACTCTTAAATTTTATTTTTAATATTTTTATTAAGAGTGCAAATTTTTCGATACTTGTTATTTGAGGCTCATTTTTACCAATATTTGTTATTAGGGTTATTCTCTTAAAATTTATTTAATTTTTCAATAATTGTTATTACGGGTATGCTATTAAAAGTCATTTTTTAATATTTGTTAGTAGAGTACAATGTTTTTAATACTTGTTATTTAGAGTCCAATTTTTTCAATACTTATTATTAGGGGTCCAATTTTTTAATACTTGTTATTTGATGCCCTAGTTTTTCAGTACTAGTTATTAGAGGCTCAAATTTTTTCCAAATAATTGTTATTAGGGCCTTCTTCTTCTTTTTTGACAAATCCTAAATCTAATATTAATCTTACCTAGAGGGGAGGGGAATTAGGGCTTATTCTTAAAATTCAATTTTTAAAAAATTTGTTATCAGGGGTCTACTCTTAATTTTTTTCAATATTTGTTATTAGAAGCTTACTATTAAAATTTATTTTTTAAATATTTATTATTAGGAGCTGCCCTTAAAATTTATTTGTTTTTAGTATTTATTGGGGTAAACTATTTAGGTGACCACCGAACTATTTGGGTATACCTATTTTGATCACCAAACTAGACAACTCGTCAATCCGACCACCAAATTTATTAAATGCTCATATTTTGACCACCGTCGTTAAAAAATTAACGGATGGGTGACATGGCAATTTAACAAAAATTTGTATAATTATACATTTAGTCATTGTTATTTACATATTATATCAATTTGGTCTTAATTTTAATTTAATTAAATAAAAATTAATCTACCAATTAGATGACAACACGTGTCCCGTCTTTTTAATTCTAATTTATTTAATTTAATAGATCTATTCAACCAACCAGATGAAGACACGTTGGACATAATCAAATAAAACAAGTAAAATAAGAACCAAATTGCAAGTAACAGGATTCAACCCCATGCCCAAGGGCATGAAGGATTAAAGCCTCAACTGCTGGATTAACTCCAATTATATAATATAAGACGATAACTTCTTTTCTTAAAGGAATAAACTCGTTTCCGTACCCGCACGAATGAATCCTTCCGTTGCAGAAAACCCCGTAATTTAACTCTATGGGCTCGTCCTCGTCTACCTCGAAAGTGATTATGGATAAATCCCAGGAACCGGTCTTTGATGAATATAAATCCAGGTTAAACTTACAGAGTTCCCTATAACTTTCCGATATACAAATAATCTTGTAATCCGATGATTTTAGGGGGTCAAAAGCTAAACTAACACAGAATCTAGAAAGGAGTTACTAGGACAATAAATCTTCCTGAAAGCTTTAGTGGTCGGCTTGCAAATCAAATAACTTCTTCTGTATCCGTTGCAAGATTGGAGAATCTTGACATCAGAGTAGTTGATGTAATGAAAGAAAGGGACTTTACTGTAGTGCTTCAAAGGGACGATGGAGAATTCAGAGGGAGGGGTGAAACGGTCACCTTTGGGGCTTTAACCCTCTATGCTTTTGGGCATGGGATCGAATCCTACTAATTGCAATTTGTCACTTATTTTACTTCTTTCATTTGATTATGTCTAACGTGTCACCATTTGATTGGTTGAATAAATCTATTAAATTAAATAAATTAGAATTAAAAAATAGACATGTGTCATCATCTAATTGGTTGATTGATTTTATTTAATTAAATTAAAATTATGATCAAATTGATATAATAGGTAAATAATAGGGATCAAATGTGCAATTTTACAAATTTTTGTTAAACTGCCACGTCACTCATCCGTTAGTTTTTCAACGGTAGTGGTCAAAATAAGACCATTTAATAAATTTGGTGGTCTGGGTGACGAGTTACCTAGTTCGGTGGTCAAATAAATATGCCCAATTAGTTCGGTGGCCACATGAGTAGTTTATCCAATTTATTATCAGAATACACTTTTAAAATATATTTTCCAATACTTATTAATATAGACATAATTTTTTGGCTCGCTCCAAACTTTCAAAATCTCAGGACTGTCCATGTCTACGTATATAAAGTTAATAGTTATTTGTGGTTTAGTCCCTAAAGATCAACTATACATACTCATTGTTCTCATTCATTAAAGACTCGCCAAAATAAAGCAAGAGAGAAAATAGAGTGAGGTTTTTGGAGCATATTGCGTAAGAGCTCTCAAGTATTCTATCGGTTGTGAGTTGTAAGAAAGTTCAAATATTTGTAATATCCACGTTTGTTATAATGAAATTTCTCGTACGCATCCTTCAAAAAAAATCCCGTACTCTAAATAAAAGATTGCAAGTCGATTACAGTGATGTTAAGTGTTACTTTTAAAAATAATTCTCCTTTAAAAGTTTTTGCGCAACAGCTTTCCTTTTATTTTGATTCTTTGGTCAACGATTGGTAATTAATTTTAGTGTTGATTATCGGCCATCGGTGTTTATTATTTTTTTTGTTCTTTTATGTTTTGTTTTCTCGATTTTAATAAGAATTTTTGTTCTTGTAGCACGCGTTTTCTCTGTCTTTGTGGCACACTTTTTATTATTTTGTGGTTCGTTTGACACAATTTTAACATAACTTAGAGGTCGTTTGGTGCTCGTATAAAGATTCTCGTGGCATTATTTTTCTGATTTGATTCTGTTGGTAGACATAGAAAATATTAACCCCCGCTCGTTTGATGGTTTGTTAACCGATGCAATCAGATTTGTGTAGCAGAGTAATCTATCTGATAGTTTGATACGCACGCTACTCTTTTTTCATCTCATAAAACGTCTCGTTTGACTAGAGACTATTAAAAGGCCATCAAAGATTGAAAAGCTCCGATGAAATAAAAAAAAGCAATGAAAAGAACGAGATGAACAAAGAAGATGAAGCTAGGAATTTCGAAAGGAAGGGAAAGAAAACAATGTAAGCCAATCTGATTTATCAACAGTAATGGGCCAGTTCCATCATAGGTGGTTTATATAACCCACGAGTAAACTCAACATATAGAAACAGAAAAAATTCAATCTATTAAGAATAACGGGCTCGCACAACTTCTTTAACTGACCTAATAACAAACTAGATACAGCTAACAGCAGAAGTTTCTGATCATTAACTTCAGCAGAAGATTTATGAAAGTTTTTGTTTTTTCTGTATATTTGTATGAGATTTTTAACGATTATTTTTTTCTTTTTTTGATACATTGTGTTTATAATATCTTTCGTGATGTTTAATAAAATTCAGATACCACTATTAAAAAATGTTATTTTTTATCAGTCCGTAAAACATTCTAAATTCGTTCACGGATTTTTATTCTACTTAAGAGTGTTCGGATGATAAATTGAGGGAGAGATCCATTTTTTAATTTTTTTTAAATTACAAAAAACTAGTTTTCTTGTTATGATAAAATTAATGAAGTTCTTCAAAGTTTACAAAATAAAATAAAAGAAATTAGATTACCCAAATCTCACACCTTTTTTTTTAAAAAAATCTTCCTAATTTTGTTTCAGTTGGGATTTTTTTTCTAATTTTATTTCAAAAATTTTAAAATAAATTATAAAGAATTTTCAATAGCCAAATAAAATATGTCAAAAATCAGAAATAGTTTGGAACTTGTGTAATATTCCAATAAGTGGACCAGCACCAGCTAGACCAGGTACCTCATCCATAACTTTTTTTTCCGATAAAAAAAAGTCATAAAATATCAACAGCAAAGGAACTACAAAACAAAGACAGTCTCGGAGGAATGTTCACGGTCCAATCCAATGGACAAGAGTTCTTCTTAAAGCTTTAGCAACCTAATTAGCCGTTTTATTACATAATCTAAAAATATAGGAAAAAGAAAAGGATGGAATCGAAGATACTAAAGATAAAATATCCTCTTCAATAGCCGCTGAATTTCAAGCCGACAGATGCTTAATCTTTAACCTGCTGATGACACCTAAGCAATCAGATTCAAAGATAAGGTTTGAAAATCCTGACTTCATAGAAAGGATTATACCAAGCCTGACTGCATACGCTTCCGCAGAAGATGCGAATGGGGCTACAAAAGATGTCGTATTCCCTCTTAGGAGAACCTCGATAGAATCGCAAACCACAACCGCTGCATAAGCCGATCCTGTCACTTTATCAAACGCGGTATCACAATTAACTTTAATCGTCCCACTTGGAGGGGGTGACCATGACGGAGTCTCCTTTGGACATGGAACCACTGTCGGCACTGCTACATTCTTTGCCTGCGAGAATTCCACGAAGGCATTCTCAGTCGCATTCCACACATCCCAAGGTAAGTCAACACATCCTGCAAAGACAAAGCAATTTCAAAATTTCTATATAGACCAACATAAGAAGGCAATCAAGTTACATCCTTCGTCGAAGTTTCCATTATCCCGAAATCTCATGATTTTCTCTCACCATTTACCAAAGCTTGAAAAGCCAATCGAGGATGGAGAATAGCTGAATCCTAACGCTCTCCAAATAACTTGAGCAAAAAGATAAAAAAAATATCATATACTCGATGCCTTTCAAATCATTCCCACGTGTTAGAATTTATGTTTTGATATAATAATTGAAAAATAGCTTTGAACTAAATTATAAAGATTTCAAAACTGGTTTTAAGTCCAAACAACTTAAAAATAAGTTTAAGAAGTTTTTTGAGAGGTTTTGAAAATGTTTTTAAATGCTTTAAAGTAGCTAAACTAACATTTTCAACACAGGCATACCGATACGGTATACCCCGTATCGATACAGTCCAAGGGTTTCAGCTACAGTATTTTATCAGTAACCAAAACCTATACCGATACGCCCCTAGGCCTACCGATACAGATTGTGGATCATTTCAATACGTCTACCCGCGTACCGATCCAAATTTCAACCTCCCAAACGACTATTTAAATTGCAGGGCGTACCGAAACAGACCATGGCGTACCGATACGGTTTGCCAAATAGACCAAGGCGTACCGATACGGCTCAAGGTAGTTCGATACGGTTAGCAAGAATGAGCGTAACGGCTAGTAGCTGTACCGATACGGGTACACGCGTATCGATACGGACAGCACCAGAACTGTATTTATTGCGGGAAATTTAGTCTTCAACGGCTCCAATTCAATTTCAATGGTCTCCAACGGCTAGGAACTCAATTGGGACTATAAAAAGGACCCTTCAAGCTTCAGCAACAACTAATGATCTTCAAGTCAACAACATTATGATGAAAATTTGTCTTAGTGCTTAAATTTCTCATTCTTGTATAGACAACACTTGTGAGCTCAAATGTTTATATTTGCTCAAGTGTTTTAGGATTTGGGTGAGTCCTTAAAGAGTGCAAACATATATTGTAACACCCTCGACCCGGATGTCACATTTGGGCCTCAAGCCCAAACCATTACCATAAAATTCTGACCTAATTTAGTCCAATCCACAAATCCATTATGAAAATCCATTTAATTACAACCCAATAAAACATAATAAATATTTAAAAACATATACAATGGAGCTCCTTTTAAAATTACATTATAAACCCTTGACTCGATAGTTTGAGAATCCAAATACGATTTACAATATACAATAGGTTCCTACGAATACAAATCCCAAAGACCTAAGTATTGTACTCTGAAGAGACGAGTCGTTGTAATCCTTCTTTGATGGTGCTCCTACAAGAATAAACCAAACCTACTAACCTGCAAACAAAAACAACGATTCCGAACGTTGAGCTAACAAAGCTCAGTGGATACACCGCCACTCAACCATGCTTCATGCAAATCATAAATAAAGCAATGCAACATAAATGACATCATGGCAAGATAACAATGACGCTACCATATCCGCCTAAACACATAGCAATACGAATGTATGATCACGCACACAGCTCATACAAGTACCTCATACGTTTACCTAGCATCACACAGATAACACCAACAACATTAAGTGAGGTCTGCGTCCACAAAGCATCAGGATCCTATACTCTGAGCAAGGCCCGCGTCCACATAGTATCGGGATCCTATACTCGAGGGATGAGGCCCGCGTCCACTTAGCATCGAGATCCTACATCCATGCTCGGGATCTCTCATCAAGCATCTTCGAATGAGGCTCGCGTCCACAAAGTATCGGGATCCAATATTCGGGAATCTTCAAGGTGTTGCAACACAGTTAGGGTATCCATATCCCAAAAATGGATGACTCGACTACCTAGGTGTCCCATCAGCACACATCAAGGACCCTAGTAACCACACAGCTCTAAACCTCGACACACGGGTCTTACCGCACACAGTTCTAACACATTTACCATAGCCTTATGGTTTTTATCAGTTATTAAACTGCCCTATTGAGCTTATCGATTTATTAGTATGTTATGAAGGTACACATTAGTCATTCTCATTAATTTATCTTATTATTCGATAAGACTCAACCTTATAGGCGCCCCTTTCGCACACAGCAAGGGCCTAAATTACCACACAGCATCGACAGTCGACCTAGGATTTCTATGGGTTTCCATCACATATAATTTACCCGATATTTATCACGTTATTAGCCCATTATTCTCATTCGGGGTTAAAAATCTCCATTTCTCAGTTTTAATGTTCATTTTACACCTTGACGGACCCCTATGGCCCTTTGCCTCGAATTATAGCACCCCCGAACGTAACCTCAAATTTATTAGGCAGATTGCCCAGTGAGTATCGATACTCTAAGGTGACTATCGGTACTTCATTATAGGTATCAGTACCCCTTATGAGTACTGATACTCCAATTAGGTTCGAAAGAATTAAACCCCAAGCCGTACTGATACGCTACGTACCGTACCGATACTCACCATCGATACTAAGATCGCCCCGTACCGATCTACCCCGTACTGGTACTCCTATATATGCATACCGGTACGCCAAGCCTTTCCTAATCAAGCAACAGAGCGTCTCGATACTCCTCAATGAGTACTGATACCCTTACTAGATTCGAAGGAATTTAACCCAAGGGCGTACCGATACGCTACGTACCATACCAGTACTCAAAGCCTTTCCAAGCAATGTAACAGTGCGTACCGATATGCCCCCTTGCGTACCGGTACATGAAAGCGTCTCTGGAATCCTTACCTTGCAAGTGGTACCGATACATGGGGAGGCGTACCGGTACTCCCCTCACAACTCTTCCCCTATTTACACTAAGGCGTACCGATACCCTAGCCCCAATATCGGTACGTGAGCCAAATTTCTGAACTCTAGGTGCGGGTTTCACCTAAAAACCCTGTTTAACTCCCATAGTTAAACCTCAAATCGATCCTACAAGTTATTGTGAAGGTATTAAATGGGTTTCTACCAATTTTAAGCCTTAGCAACATTAAATCCCCATTTTACCATTAAAGGGGTCAACCCAAAGCTTATCACACCACAAACACCAAAACATGTACAAAGCTTATTTTTATGAGTTGCAGGAAACAATAGGAGTTAGTAGTGTACTAACCTCAAATTAGAGCTGAGGGAGAAGCCTTCAAAGACCATTCTCGTTCATCCACACTAACCCCACCAAAACCTCAATCTCCACCATAACTAGCCATCCTTACCTTGATTGGTAGATCTCTCAAAGCTGAACAAGCTTCCCTTTTTGTCCCAAACGAGATTTTTACTTAAACTCTCAAAGATTTGACCTTTAACATGAAGAAGTTTGAGTGATAGATAGGAATGGGAGAGAGGGGGAACAAGGGGACCAAGATGATCTCACTCCCATATTTTCTGCAGAAATAAAGTCCCACATTAGCTCTCTTGCCTTCAATTATGATTTTACCTATTTGCCCTTCTTATTTTCACCTTAGCCTATCAACAACCCAACAACACAAGCCCAAAAGCTTTCTTTCAAGCCCAACAAGGCTCTCAAGGCCCAATATCTTGGCCCAAACGAGAAGTCCATGCCTCAGGTTAACCCGACTCTCGAGTTCTAAAACCCGGGTCGTTACAACTCTCACCTCCTTAAAGAAAATTTTGTCCTCGAAATTTAGATGGATGCAAGAGAGATGTAACCAAAACAGACCTAACCACATCACTATTCAAACAGGATTACCTCGATTAGGGAGAGTCCCCCAAATCTACCTTAAACAGAACCATAGCATTAAACCACATGCTCTCAACATTTCTCTTGAGATTTCTCACGACTCTTTTTCAACAGCCAACGACACTTACGACAATCCGCTAAGTATTGTAACACCACCAACCTCGAGCCACGCTGTTCAAACATCAACTTAAAGAACTCACCTTCAAGGAATTCTATCTCGGTTAACCAACCTTTCTATTGGCATTCGACAGCCAAAACTAAACTTACACTTTATCTACATCTAAAACACTGCACCACATTCATAAGATATTGTCAGGAACGCATCACGCCTAACAACCATATCCCGGTCAAACCACTAAAGGACAAGAAAAACCCTAACAATCGGTTATCAACATCAATTTACCTTGAACTAAAAGCTTATTTCTCCAGACTTGACCCACAAAGTCAGAACCTAGAACTTCACTTTATCCAAACTTACTTTCAACAGGATCAAAAACTACTTACGATTCAACTATTTGGTTCCGAGAGATGGCCACCGCCACTTACGAACTCGCACAAGCAACCCAAAACGAACCATTCTATTTGCGAAGGTCTAAACACCTTCTTCAAACCCTTGACTCGGTCCAAACAATCAGACGCAAAGAGCTATCTGTATGCTCTCAATGATCTCTAACTGGCCCGTCTAAAAATATTTCTTTGCACCACAACCATTCGGTTACCCTCAACACAGCTATTGATACACATTTTCGTTGCGCTACTCTGATAACTTCCACCTGGTTTGTCTTAACCGATAATAACTTTGGTCGAACTTGATTGGGCAATCCTTTAACTCCCCGAGATCTAGCCCAACAGGTGTACAAGCCGAACAACTATCATCGCGGTTTACCCTTAAGGCTTCAACCATGTCCATCACAACCTTCATTTATCCTCTTCTACGGTACTTTTCTTCGACAACAACACGTGAAACTATCACATTCTATGGCCATAAGAAGGTCGCCAAACTCACGTAAAACCGATAACGGTCTTCCACTATTGCACTACGGCTCACACATCCAAAGCCACCCTACACGCTACTCTTACGCAGCCATGATTCTCGGCGAAACACTTGGCAATGACACCCAATCGGTCGCTTACACAAGTGTACCTCCAACAAAGAGTTCGTTAAGTACCATACCATAGGGCGATGGACACTAACACAAACTCAACCTTACCTTTATCATCGTTCTAAACCACAGTCAACCGATAAGATTGCTCGTTAACCAAGAGTACCTCTATGCCCTTAAAACACCCACAACTCTAAGACCAGGGACTCTCAACCCTTGTGTCTACCATGCAAGCTAAGAACATCTTGCAACATACATAACCCTCCTCGAGCTAGCACTACGGAGCACAACATCTACTCTAGAGAGGTTAAGGTTCTTCTCATCTAACACTAATAATTGGATTCAAGCAATCTAAAACTTCTCGGCTCCTCACTCGCATCATATGGTACCCATGCATTCTCAACAACCGTCTACGATAAAACCTTATCTAGCAAATGATGCAATTCTATTTTACCATCTAAAGCAACAACAAACCCAAGATTTACCAAGATGCACCTCACAAGAACCAGCCTATTACACAACCAAAGAGCTAATCGGCTAACATAGTAGCTGAAACCAACACAAAACTTAATTAACTAACTTATTCTCGGTCGCAACGCTGTCAACTTTAATCTGAGCTGCAGACTGCCTCGCAACACCTCTCGCGCCAATCGTGGCAATGGATCTCACAAGACCTCTACCTCGATGACCTGACGGTGCCCTACCTTCGCATTTAGCAAAACTCTAATCATATCGGGAAGTAGCCAACCTCTGAGACTGAACTGATGTATCCTCATCCACAACCGGGCAGTCTCTTACCATATGCCCTAATGGCCGACACCGATAGCAACCCTCCGAAACAAAAAAAGCATACCACAAGGTGATGTCAGCCATAATGCTCACATGCCGATGGAAGCGATGCTTCAAAAAAACCATCAATACTCCCTTCTAGAGTAGGAATCAAAGAGCTTTTACAAACCCTCGATCTAGATTCCTGAATCGACTCTTGGTGACTGATCCGAAGCAACTCTCTTCGAACTCCTCGAAGCACAAAATCCCTCATGCAGATAGGGAGAGGAAACAACTATATCCGGGTCTTCACATCATGACCTCTAGAATCTTTGAACCGATCAAACGCTGAACCCTAAAGTCGCTCAAGTGCCTTTGCTCTATTGGCTAACTCGGAGAATGTCCCAAGCGGACTCTCTGTCACATGCAACTGAAAGTCAACATTCAAGCCTTGTCTGAACCTCTTGCACCTCAACTCTTTCGTGACGACAACTCTATGGCATAACGGCTCAACGCAAAAACTCTTGCTCATAAGCAAACATCGTTCGATCTCCTTGAACCAGATGCAGAAACTGGTCCTTACTTCATCCATGTGTATCTTACTGATGTATCTTTTTCGAACTCATCTACAAAGATATCCTATGTCTGGAGCGCAGGCTGTAGACCCGACTCTACGGTCTCTTACCGTTCACATGCATTACTTTTAAGAAAAATATGATACATACAAGATTTCCTTTAAGCCTATTCTACGTCATCCTCAGATTCTTCGGAGGGTTTCTTAACCATCGATCAGGTCATCATTTCTCAACCCCTTTTTCTATAATTAGATTCGTAACAATGATGCTCATTCTTTTAAAAGAACATGGCTCACTTCACAACTCTTCTTGGTCAATCTCGCGCCATCGACCCAACTGACCTGAACCGCATTCAGAAGATGGCAGTTGTCTTTCTCACTACCCTGGGTTTGATTCCCCAAAACCTCGAAGCTTCCAACACTACACTTGTCATCTCAAGCTAGCTCATGACCAAACAACAACCAGTGGCCAATATCATATGTACTCATTTAGGAGACAACTCCGTTATATCTGTCAACCACGTATTCTCAAGCTTTACTCAAGCATCACATCGTGAAAAACCCACGATGTCCTTCTGGCCACCACTATAAACAACCGTAACAAGCATACCTTGTTCGAGATCTCAGGGCATTCAGCCTACTAAGATTATACTTGAGACCTCACAACCATTATATACTTCTGTACATTAGACAAAAACGCATATCTGCCAGGTGAGCTACATGCTCATCACATGGTACCCACCATTAAGGCTCACTTACTACGAATGATGAGACCCCCGATCGACACTCTATCACGGGTCAATCAAAAGTAAGCCTTTTTATCCATTCCATAAGGGTCGTCTACCAATACGTAGAATCTCACCACTAGAGGTTCTCACCATGAACCCAAGGCCTTAAGGTAACTTACGACACATAACTATGATTACTCCTCAAGTGATGGGAGGATGGCACACCCTCAACTCTTCCATACCTTGATAAGCCCAAGCTTAACATCTGAGATAACTCTGATCTCAAAATCATCCTCAAAAGAATCAGCCAACATCATAGTACTCACGATCGTGATCAAATCTATCTTAATATCACAACCAGCGACGCGCGAACACAGAGCACACCATCCAGATTCTAGTCTTAGAAAAGTATAACTTAGACACAAGGGCTCGTATTCGCTAGACACCTATTCATGACTCTTAACCACCCCAGGGATTTCTTAGAACCGGCTAAACCTAGGCTCTGATACCACTAAATGTAACACTCTCGACCCAGATGTCACATTTGGGCCTCAAGCCCAAACCATTACCATAAAATCCTGACCTAGTTTAGTCCAATCCACAAACCCATTATGAAAATCCATTTAATTACAACCCAATAAAACATAATAAATATTTAAAAACATATACAATTAAGCTCCTTTTAAAATTACATTATAAACCCTTGAATCAATAGTTTGAGAATCCAAATACGATTTACAATATACAATAGGTTCCTATGAATACAAATCTTAAAGACCTAAGTACTGTACTCTGAAAAGACGAGTCACTGGAATCATTCCTTGATGGTGCTCATCCAAGAACAAACCAAACCTACTAACCTGCGAACGGAAACAACGATTCCGAACACTGAGCTAACAAAGCTCAGTGGATACACTGCCACTCAACCATGCTTCATGCAAATCATAAATAAAGTAATGCAACATAAATGACATCGTGGCAAAATAACAATGGTGCTACCATATCCGCATAAACACATAGCATTACGAATGTATGATCACGAACACAGCTCATACAAGTACCTCATACGTTTACCTAACATCACACAGATAACACAAACAACATTAAGTGAGGTCTGTGTCCACAAAGCATCGGAATCCTACACTTGAGTGAGGCTCACGTCCACAAAGCATCATGATCCTACACTACGAATAAGGCCCGCGTCCATAAAGTATCAGGATCCTATACTCTGAGCAAGGCCCACGTCCACATAGTATCAAGATCCTATATTCGAGGGATGAGACCCGCGTCTACATAGCATCGGGATCCTACATCCATGCTCGGGATCTCTCATCAAGCATATTCGAATGAGGCTCACGTCCACAAAGCATCGGGATCCAACATTCAGGAATCTTTAAGGTGTTGCAACACACTTAGGGTATCTATATCCCAACAAGGGATGACTCGACTACTTAGGTGTCCCATCAGCAAACAGCAAGAACCTTAGTAACTACACAACTCTAACCTCGACACAAGGGTCTCACCGCACACAGCTCTAACACCTTTACCATAGCCTTATAGTTTTTATCAGTTATTAAACTGCCCTATTGAGCTTATCTATTTATTAGTATGTTATGAAGGTACACATTAGTCATTCTCATTAATTTATCTTATTATCCGATAAGACTCAACCTTATAGGCGCCATTTTCGCACACAACAAGGGCCTAAATTACCACACAACATCCACGATCCACCTAGGATCTCTATGGGTTTCCATCACACATAATTTACCCGATATTTATCACGTTATTAGCCCATTATTCTTATTCAGGGTTAAAAATCTCCATTTCTCAGTTTTAATGTTCATTTTACACCTTGACGGACCCCTATGACCCTTTGCCTCGAATTATAGCACCCTCGAACGCAACCTCGAATTTATTAGGTAGATTGCCCAGCGAGTATCGATACTCCAAGGTGAGTATCGGTACTCTACTATAGGTATCAGTACTTCCACATGAGTACCGATACTCTAATTAGGTTCGAAAGAATTAAACCCGAAGTCATACCGACACGCTACGTATTGTACCGATACTCATCATCGATACTAGGATCGCCCCGTACCAATCCACCCCATACCAGTACTCCCACATACTCTTATCGGTACGCCAAGCCTTTCCTAAGCAAGCAACAACGTGTACCGATACTCCCCAATGAGTACCGATACCCCCACTAGATTCAAAGGAATTTAACCCAAGGGCGTACTGATACGCTACATACCGTACCGGTACTTAAAGCCATTCTAGGCATTGTAACAGTGCGTACTAATACGCCCTCTTGCGTACCGATACACGAAGGTGTCTCTGGAATCCTTACCTTGCAAGGGGTACCGATACACAAAGAGGCGTACCGGTACTCCCCTCATAATTATTCCCTTATTTACACTAAGGCGTATCGATACCCTAGCCCCAGTATCGGTACGCGAGCCTAATTTTTGAACTCTAGGTGCGGGTTTCACCTAAAACCCTGTTTAACTCCCATAGTTAAACCCCAAATAGATCCTAAAAGCTATTGTGAATGTATTAAGTGGGTTTCTACCAATTTTAAGCCTTAGAAACATCAAATCCCCATTTTACCATTAAATGGGTCAACCCAAAGCGTATCAAACCACAAACACCAAAACATATACAAAGCTTATTTTTATGAGTTGCAGGAAACAATAGGAGTTAGTAGTGTACTAACATCGAATTAGAGCTGAGGAAAAAACGTTCAAAGACCATTCACGTTCATCCACACTAACCCCACAAAACCTCAATCTCCACCATAACTATCCATCCTTACCATGATTGGTAGATCTCTCAAAGCCGAACAAGTTTCATTTCTTGCCCCATATGAGATTCTTACTTAAACTCTCAAAGATTTGACCTTTAATATGAGGAAGTTTGAGTGATACATAGGAATGGGAGAGAGAGGGAATAAGGGGAACAAGATGATCTCACTCCCTCTATTTTTTGCAGAAATAAAGTCCCACATCAGCTCTCTTGCCTTCAATTATGCTTTTACCCATTTGCCATTTTTATTTTCACCTTAGCCCATCAACAACCCAACAACACAAGCCTAAAATCTTTTATTCAAGCCCAACAAGGCTCTCAAGGCCCAATATCTTGGCCCAAACACGAAGCCCATGCCTCGGGTTAACTCGAATCTCGAGTTCTGAAACCCGGGTCGTTACATATACCTTGTGGAGAAGATTTTCTGTTTGCTTTATTTTTTTGTTTGAGAGGATTCCTAAAGCTTGGGTTGTAAGATTTGGATGCTAGACTTGGTAATTGAGTCTAGGTTGTAAAGGTTACCTCCTAAGCCTTGTTAAAAGGGGAAGAAATCTTAGTGGATTTGGGAAATCCTTAGTGGGAGCTAAAGTAGTGGATGTAGAGCTTGTTAGAAGCTTGAACCACTATAAATCATTGTGTCCAATTGTCCATATTTTTGATTCCACCACTTACACCCAAAAATTAATCTCTCTACCACTTGGCAAACAATTCGGTTGAAGGAATTTGAGCCCAATAATTGGTATCAGAGCGAGGCTTAATCGAAAAGGTTTAACCATCGATTGAGGTGACCCGACAAGCTCGACCAATAAACAAGTCAACGGGATTTCATGGCGTCATCCATCGAAAAATGCCATTCTTCAACGGTGACAACTATGCTTCTTTGAAGCATAGAATGATGTTCTTCATGAAGAGCAAAGACTACCGTCTTTGGGACATAGTTGAAGATGGACCTTTCATGCCAAATCAGATCAAGGCAAAGTGGAACACGATGCAAGGCTTTGCACATTCTATTTTGTGCACTAGGCCCGGAAGAGTATGCGAAAGTATCTTCTTGTGAGAGTGCTAAGGAGTTATGGGAAAAACTTGAAGCAATCTATGAAGGGACAAATGAGGTGAAAGAGACAAAGATTGATCTACTCAACCTCGAATACGAAAACTTCAAGATAGACCCATATGAAGACATCAAGAGCATGTTCGACTGGTTCTCTACAATTGTCAATTAACTCAAAAGTTTTGGAGAAGAAATTTCGGAAGAAAAGCTCGTTGGGAAGTTAATTTATTCACTTTCTAAATCATGAGAGAGCAAGAAGATGGCTATTATTGAAGTCAAATACTTGAAGAAGCTCAAGCTTGAAGAGCTCGTAGGATCTCTTCTCACCCATGAGATGATGTCTATACCCTTGGAAAGGGAGAAGGAGATGACAATCCAAGAGCAAGAAATCGATGTCAACATCATTGCTCTACAACCCTCCACAAATCAACAAGAAGAATCAAGTGAGGAGGAAAGTGAAGATGAAGAGATGGCCTATCTCTTCAAGGAATTAGCCTGATTCATGAAGAGCAACAAAGAAGAATCCAAGCATGAATCGAAGAAGAAGATGGTGGATTTCCCCAAGTGCTCAAAATGTAAGAAGACGAGGCATACCAAAGCCGATTGCCCTCGCTTCAACATGAAGGGATCAACATCAAAGAAAGCATTTGTGGCTACATAGAATGATGAAGACTCCACCGATGAGGATGAAGTAGCCCACCTATGCATGATGGCCCTCCAAGAGGAGGAGGTAACCTCTAACTCATCTTGTTCAAATTTAAATTCTTATACATTTGATGAGTTACAAGAAGCCTATGACAAATTGGTTTTTGAGTTCAAGGCTTCATTTTCGAAAAATAAAAAGATGATTTCAAAATTGATAATCGAAAATGATTTACTTTTAAAAACCAATTTGGAATTTGAAGCAAAATTAAAGGATTTTGAACTTAAAGTTTTAAATTTACAAAATTTGCTTCAAAGTTTACAAAAAGATCATCAAAAGGAAGTCGATGATCTTAAGAAAGAAAAAGATTTGATTTCCAAAGAGCTTGAAAAGAAAAACAATTTAAGAAAATCAAATTTTTATCAAAGACAATCTAGTGCCCCTAGATTTGTAAATGGAAAATATTTTAGAAGTATTTGGGTCCCAAAAGGACTAATTACTTCAACTAAAAATGATGAAATTGAAAAATGGATTCCTAAGGGGACTAAATTATGTGCTACTAATGCCTATGGATCCAAAGCAATTTGGATGCCAAAAATCAAATAATTGTCTTTTGTAGGTGTGACGGAGCTTTGATCAACAAGTGTTAAGATTAAGGGGGAGCTTTATACACACAAAGGATGAACACTCGAAGAAGAAATGCTTCACATCCTTCATTTGATTCAAGTGTGGTAAAATTAGTTGATTTTTTTATTTGAGTTATTTATTTTAATTCAACTAATTATCATATATGTTGGACTAACATTTGAATGATGCTTGAGTAAGAGGAGCCAATTTTATAACAAAACTTAGTTTTGTCAATTTTTTAACTATTCATTGTTATTGGTCTTTAAAGTTTAAACCATTTTTGATATAACAAAAAGGGGGAGAGATAATTTTGAAATTTTGATTTTTCAAATGAATAAGGGGGAGCTTATAAGATTTTTAACAATTCATCTCTTATTCAAATTTTAATTTTACTAAGGAGGAGAATCTCAAAAACAAATTTTCAAGTTGGTTTTATTATATCAAAAAGGAGGAGATTGTTAGGATTTATGTTTTGATATAATAATTGAAAAATAGTTTTGGACTAAATTAAAAAGATTTCAAAACTGGTTTTAAGTCCAAACAACTTGAAAATAAGTTTGAGAAGTTTTTTTTAGAGGTTTTGGAAATGTTTTTAAATGCTTTAAAGTAGCTAAACTAACATTTTCAACACAGGAGTACCGATACGGTATACCCCATATCGATATGGTCCAATGGTTTCAACTACAGTATTTTTCCAGTAACCAAAACATGTACCGATACGCCCCTAGGCGTACCGATACGGAGTGTGGATCGTTTCGATACGCCTACCCATGTACCGATCTAGATTTCAACCTCCCCAACAGCTATTTAAATTACAGGGCATACCAAAACAGACCATGGCGTACCGATACGGTTTGCCAAACAGACCAAGGCGTATCGACATGGCGTACCGATATAGCTCAAGGTGTTTCGATACGGTTAGCAAGAATGAGCGTAACGACTAGTAGCTGTACCGATACGGGTATACGCGTACCGATACGGACAGCACCAGAACTACATTTATTGCGAGAAATTTAGTTTCCAACGGCTCCAATTCAATCCCAACGGTCTCCAACGGCTAGGAACTCAATTGGGACCCTTCAAGCTTCAACAACAACCAATGATCTTCAAGTTAATAACATTACGATGAAAATTTGTCTTAGTACTTAAATTTCTCATTCTTGTATAGACAACACTTGTGAGCTCAAATGTTTATATTTGCTCAAATGTTTTAAGATTTGGGTGTGTGCTTAAAGAGTGCAAACATATACCTTGTAGAGAGGCTTCTTTGTTTGTTTTATTTTTTTGTTTGAGAGGATTCCCAAAGCTTGGGTTGTAAGCTTTGGATGCTAGACTTGGTAATTGAGTCTAGGCTGTAAAGATTGCCTCCTAAGCCTTGTTAAAAGGGGAAGAAATCTTAGTGAATTTGGGAAATCCTTAGTGGGAGCTAAAGTAGTGGATGTAGAGCTTGTTAGAAGCTTGAACCATTATAAATCCTTGTGTCCAATTGTCCATATTTTTGCTTCCACCACTTACACCCAAAAATCGATCTCTTTACCACTCGGCAAGCAATTCGGTTGAAGGAATTCGAGCCCAACACCACACCTAGGTCATCAACCACAAAAAAGAGAAAGCTCCGTGAAAGCGTGCCGATAATATACTTTTTGTTGGCACAATATTGTGACAGAGTTTCCACATAAAAGTTTGAATCTTTGGTAGAACCTGAAGTCCCCAAATAGATCTCCAGACAAACTCGTTCCTCCTGATAGCTTCACTAGAAGACGGGCCGTTATCCATCTCTTTTTCCCTACCAAAAAGTGGTATCCGGATTTAACTGAGTAATCCCTATCTTTAGTACCTGCTCATACAAGAGTATCCTTCACCGAAGAGCCACCAATAAGGATAGACAAAATCACATCAATATAAGGCTGAGAGAAAAGAGTATCAAGTTTATTTCTATTTCATTCTTGATGATCTTTCAAGATGAGCTTGAAAACGGTAAGATCATGACACAAAGGAAGTTTAGAAGAAGATAAAGAAAAGGAGGATTTCGAAATCCATTTGTCATCCTAAATGGATACACATCGGCCATTTTTAATCTCTATAAAGATTTTTTTTTTTGAATCGTCTTGATTCCATCTTTAATATCGATCTATACTCAAGACGAATTATGACATGCTGGAGCCTCGAAAAGATTCCTATTAGGAAAGTAAATGTCTCTAAGAGTTTGAGTAAAAAAGGAATCCGGTTTTTTAAGAATCCTCCATGCTACTTTGACAATCAAAGCTTGATTAAAAATTCTAAGACTGAATCACAATTGCCTTCAACATCAGATGACTAAGAGTCGGGCATTTCCTTTTGATTTTAAAGCCATCATAGAGAAGAGCATCCTTTTCCTATAACTTTTCTCCCCTATTATTTGCGACTCTAAATAGAGAGTGATCTTCTTTCAGCCTTGAATATAGAAGAAAGAGATTATAAGGGAAAGCCATTTAGCTGCAAATAATGCAACTACTTCACATGAACAAAGGGAATGGCGACACTAGCTATGCAAAGAACTCCACGGTTCAGGTTTTTCTTTCCTTCCCCCTCTCTTCTTCTTTAAAAAAACTTTTATATTTTCCCTCATGGTTTGAAACTTGTAGAGGAAAAGAATCATGGAAGAAGCAGTGATAACAATGCTATGAAGCAATGTGATGGAAGTAGAAAGCATGGGAATTTCAGACTTGGGTTGCTTGTCAGGACCCAACACTTTATCGGTAATCTCGGAGATCTTGGACAGTGTAGAAGCCGCACATCGTCATGTGGGTTGGCGCCTGGTGTCGGAGTTTAGGGTGTTGTTGAATGATCTTTACAGCAACGACATATTAATGTTTCAGCTTCATATCTGAGTCGCCGCCTGGTGTCGGGTTTCTATTTGTATTGTGCAAACTTTTTTTCGTTTCATGTTTTTTTTTTCTTTCTAAATTGTGTTTCTCTGGAGGGAACTGTTCCCTCTTGTTCCTTCCCTCACCGTTGTCCATGTATTGTCATAATATTAGACATGACAGAAACATGAAACGGAAAAAAGTTTGCACAATACAAATAGAAAGAAGCATGATATTTGTGGGCATAAGTTCGATAATGATTGCCAACTTGGGCATCATCCTAGCATAATTTCAACTTTAAAATTCTATGAAAAGTAAGCTCCTCTAGTCTGACAATACCAAACATGGTAAAGTGTAATCAAATCAATCCTTAAGGTTCTTTCGAAATTTTGGTATATATGGATCACTCTCATGAAGTATTCAATTCTTCATTTTCTTTAATTATAGTAATGACCACCGAAGGTGGTTGGATGGGCGCAATGATGGATGTTAAGATAGATATATTTTTTGAAAATATTAAATTTTTATATATTTTGATTTTTTTTGTATTTTATATCAATGATTTAATTTCGCATCTCTTAAAATTTTAAATTTCATATAATTTTATTAATTATAAAAGTTCTCAATCCTAATATAAAATCCTGTGCTTGAGTTTACGTGTCTAAAGATGAAATGGTGCAGGTTCCAGCCGGCCCGCAGAGCAATGCTCTCAAACATGTGAACAAGGGAAAGCTGTATATTTCAAAGAGCAGCCCCCGGAGTGTGATGGATGCCTACTCATTGCAATTCCAGAATGACTTTTCACTCATCCTAAGATCCCGTTCCAAAGAATTAGTTCCCGGCGGCCGCATGGTCCTTTCTTTCTTGGGTCGAAGATCTGCTGATCCGACGATTGAAGACAGCTGCTACCACTGGGTGCTGTTAGCCTGTTAGCCCAAGCTATCATGACTTCATGAGTCTGGCTAGAGAGGTATGTAATGTATTGCCTTTTTCTTTTCTATGTTTTAATTCAATCACATTACATGCTATTCAACATTTATGCAGGGTCGAATTACGGAGGAAAAAGTAGATTCTTTCAATGCCCCTTACTATGCGCCATGCACCGAGGAAGTAAAGGAGGAGATACAGAAAGCAGGGTCCTTCACAATTGATCGCCTTGAAGCTTTTGAAATTGACTGGGATGGCGGTGCTGTTGTCGCCTTCCGTACCCCTCAGGGGAAGCTATTGACCGGACAACTAGTGGCGAAAAACATCAGAGCCGTTGTCGAATCCATGCTAGAATCTCACTTTGGAATACAACAGGATGTAATGGACGATCTATTCATTAGGTTTCCAGAACCAAGGACATCAATTTGGTGATTGTGCTGGTTAAAAAGGGGTAATCTAACTCAATGTGGAAGCACATAATTTTTGTGCCTACATATAAAGTCCCAAGCGAGTTTAAGCTAGAGTTGATTTTAAACTTGCTTTGGTTTTTAGAAAATCTATTCTCTTGTACTATCTTGTTAAGCAATGCCAACAATGTTACTTATCAAATTTTATGAAATTTATAAATTGTTGCAAACTAAGTTCATCGGAATATAAAAAATTATTTTTAAGTAAAATTTCAGTGTAATTAACCTTGTATTAGAGTAACGATAAAATTTAATTTTTCTTTTGTTTTTCTACGTCAAATTAATACTTATTAATATTTGATGCAGAACAATAAAAAATTTTGATTTTATAACTACTCTAATATAATTTGTAAATATTTTTAAATTTTGATTTTTTATATTTATAACTTTTAATATTTTAATTTTATGTTTTTTACTTAATTTTTTAATTTATTACAATGTTTTTATTTTTTTAATATTTCATCGATCTTTCAATTAAAATCAATTATGACCTTAAACTCGATAAAAAATAATTATGCCTTGAATTATGTTAAAATAATTAATTTAGCCCTTCTGCCATACCATTTTTAACATCTTGGGCCATCACATCAACATCGTGAACTGACACATCACTCGTCAGTATTGTTACGTTAGCACTGTAACAATTAATGTCGGTTAAAAGATTAATTTTGTGTAATTTGCAAATTGAATAACCTAATTGGATATATTTTTTGATGAGAGATTGAATTAATTTTTTAGATTGAACTCGGGATAAACGTACCTCTAGCATTGTTTTTTTTTTTTTTATAAAAGAAATCCTTCGTATTTGTGGCAAGTGCCATAGTAGTGTGGGCGGGCAACTGCACACTATGGGAGTTTCAGTCTCATCGGAATCAGATTACAGAGCAAAGATATCGTAATCATACTCTCATCATCATACTCTCATCTCATTCTCATGCAATATTATAAAGAAAATAAACAAATTTCGGTGATTGATTCTCGTTTTCAACTTTTCAATTTAACCAAAAGGAGTTTTATCTTTTAACTACCCGTTTCTCTTCTCCCCACAATTTCTGTAATCCGAGCATTTTCAGTCAGTGCTTAAAAAAAATAATTTTTCCATAAGGATTCTTCTTCGGTTTAGAGTTATTTTAGGATCTGGGTGTTTCCACTTTTGGATTTTGTTGACTTGGACATAGTCTAAACTCTAAAGTACTCTCAGTTTTTTAATCTCCTTTTTACCACTATTTTTTCCTTTTTCTTTTTCATCTACATTCCATTTTTTCTTTTACATTTTTCAAAAATTTTCTTTTTCTTTTCTTAGTACCTTGGGAGAATTATCTGGTTATTTTGTTGTTCCATTGATTAATTAATTCAGAAATGGAATCTCTGTTCATGACACTGAAGCCTAATGTCAATCTGATTAATGTTAGCAAAGGTCGTGAAAATGGAGGCTCTTTTTACCGGTGTGAGAGTATCAGAGGGGATCTTGAACGCAGGGATTTTGGAAGACAATTATGGAAGAATTTGAGAGCTGAAAATGGTGTCAGAAAAGCAAAGCCTTCTGTTCTTTGCTCTGCTCAAACTCCACACAATAACACTGATCCTACAGTATGTAGAAGAAAACATTTTCAATGATTTCTGATTACAATCTTTTTATTATTATCAATGTGGGTATTATTTGAATCTTTTGATCATCTGGAAGAGCAGGCAGCCACGGTTGAGACTCCACAAGCAGATCCAAAGCAAGTGGCTTCCATCATATTGGGTGGCGGTGCTGGGACACGCCTCTTTCCTCTTACTAGCAAGAGAGCCAAGCCAGCAGTAAGAAATAAACCCCCTTTTTCAGATTTTAGAATTAAGAATGTTATGATTTGGTTTGGTTTGTAGGTTCCCATTGGAGGTTGTTACAGGCTGGTTGAGGTTCCAATGAGCAACTGTATCAACAGTGGCATCAAAAAGATATTTATCTTAACTCAGTTCAACTCTTTTTCCCTCAATCGGCACTTGGCAAAGACATACACCTTTGGCAATGGCGTCAATTTTGGAGATGGCTTTGTGGAGGTAAGCCCAATGTTGATCCGGCATTATGGATACTGCTTGCTGAGAAGCTATTTTTCCTATATAACAGGTTTTGGCTGCCACTCAAACATCAGGAGAAGCAGGGAAGAAGTGGTTCCAAGGAACTGCAGATGCCGTGAGGCAATTTAGTTGGGTCTTTGAGGTTAGTTGCTAGTGTTCATATTCGTATTCGAGCTGAAACCATCCTACCGAACCTTGATGTTCACCGAATATGATTTAATTTCCAACAGGATGCCAAAGTCAAGGTTGTCAAGCATGTACTGATATTGTCCGGTGATCATCTTTACCGGGCAGACTATATGGATTTTGTGCAGGTAATGCTCTTCTTTTCTCTTCTCTTTCTGAAGCATGGATGTTGTACCTTGAAAAACCATTCAGGCTTTATCCATTTGTTATTGTTCTTGCAGAAGCATATTGACACAGATGCTGATATCACAGTGTCATGTTTACCAATGGATGATAGGTATTTATCATTTAATGTTGCTCAAACATGAAGCATATAACAATGGTTGCTTTCCTTCAGAGCATTGGAATTAACTTCATTTTGGTTTTTGCAGCCGTGCATCGGATTTTGGATTGGTGAAGATAGATGGAACTGGAAGGATCATCCAATTTTATGAGAAACCGAAGGGTGACGATCTTAAAGCTATGGTACTTGCTTTTACTACTTAACCCACATTTCCATAGTTTTGATGTTTTCAAACATTATCGTTTTTCCTGATTAGCAAAGCTATGTATTTACATATACTACACCTTGTTTCACATTTGTACTGCAGCAAGGTGATATACCTCCATATTAGGGCTATCAGCGGAAGATGCTGCAAAATATCCTTACATTGCATCAATGGGAGTGTATGTGTTCCAAACCGATGTCTTGTTAAAGCTTCTGACACAGAGCTATCCATCTAGCAATGACTTCGGCTCTGAGATTATTCCGTCGGCAGTAAAGGAACACAACGTACAGGAAAGATGGCTTTTACCTTTAGTTTTCTCTTTGGATTTCAGTAGTAATCAGATGCTAGTTAGTGCTCCTAATTTGGCGATCATACTGCTGAGCTTCTGGCTCTCTGAATACTCACAGGCATATTTATTCAATGACTATTGGGAAGACATTGGGACCATAAAGTCCTTCTTCGATGCCAATTTAGCCCTCACCGATCAGGTTTGCACATAGATCTATGGAAATCGTTTGCACTATGACATTTGGTATCCATTTCCCAAAAACTAATTGTTTATATTCTGCATGCAGCCACCAAAGTTTGAATTCCATGATCCAAAGACACCATTTTATACATCTCCAAGATTCTTGCCTCCTTCTAAAGTTGATCAATGCAGGGTATTACTTCAAGTCCTAGTTTGTCTTATTATTAATGATGTTGGTCGTCTTATCTCATGGCAAATTGGTTATTGCAGATTGTTAATGCCATAATTTCACATGGTTGCTTCTTGTGGGGCTGTACCGTACAACGCTCTGTAGTTGGGATTCGATCACGTTTGGAATCCGGTGTTGATCTTCAGGTGATCCAACATCTTCACTTCCCCAGAAAAATAGCATCAAAGAAGGGATTACAAATAACTCTTATTGCTGATAAACTGCATTTAGAGTTAGCAATGGGATAGACTAAACTCGGAGAATATCGGATCCACTTTGTCGCGTGCTTATACTCTCGAGCAATTGTGCGGCATTAGGCTTATTTGTTGAAACAGGAAAGAGTATATATGTTGGAATAAACGAATGTACAATCTTTATGTTGCTTTCTTTGCAGGATACGATGATGCTGGGAGCAGACTTCTATCAAACTGCGTCGGAAATAAAATCTTTGCTAGAGGTAGGAAAGGTTCCGGTCGGTGTCGGTCAAAATACAAAGATCAAGTAAGATTTAGATTGAAAAAACCAAATTTTCTAATTGATAATCCCATTTAGAAGAAAACTGGTTTGAAAATAATTCCTTATTTTTGTTACTGTGTTTTTGAAGGAATTGCATAATAGACAAGAATGCCAAGATAGGAAGGGATGTGATCATATCAAACAGTGATGTAAGTATTGATTTCCTTGCTTCAATGAATGTTTAGTAGTCCTATATGTTAAGATTTCTTTTTTCTTCTAATAATTTTGATTCACTTTGGCCGCCCAGGGTGTTGAAGAAGCTGAGAGACCAGAAGAAGGTTTTTACATTAGGTCTGGGATCACAGTCATAATGAAGAATGCAACAATTAAAGACGGAACCCGAATATGAAATTTCGATCCTATCAAGCCCGTGAACCAAAGCTAAGAGCTCTTTTCTGCTGAGTTCCGCTGTGCTGTTTTGCAGTGAAAAATATATAGGAGTAATGGTCTGTATATGTAAAGTACAAGTTCCTCTGCAAATTTTACATAGGAATTCAACTTCCGGTTTTGCTTGTCTATCTTTTCTTGAATAGTTGAGAATTCATTTAGTATCAAAAAACACCAATAAGCTTAAAGCACAAAATAAGTTGGTTCACCAAATATTCAAATTAGTACCTAATCACATACTCTATTACACTTTAGCTTCATTACAATTCATTTCTAGATAGAGAATTCCCATCCACATTAGGCTTACCATCTAACACCATGAATTTTGACATAATGGCCTTCTCATATCCCTTGCTCTATTCAATCTCTCGATGTTCTTTAGCCTTACAAACATCTTCCGAATCCGATTAAGTTTCTGAGACTCTCGAGTGATGATGTCAACAGTCAACGTAGGTTGGCTCATGATTATCTCGTATCCATCTCCGAATGAGTCCATTCCTTCAGCAAATAATTGCCAGAATAGCCCACCGATGGCTGCACCCCCTCCCCTAGCCGACGAGTAAATTGCTGCATACACCGTGTTGAACAGCTCGTCCCTTTGGGCCGGACCAGAAACTTTCAATGGTTTCCCAAACTTGGCGAAAAGCAACGGCTTCTTAAGGATGTTCTGAGCATCTTGGATGTGATTGTTAAGCCAAGTGATTAAGAAGGCAATTTGGGTTTCATTGCTTGAGCTTCCTAACCTGTTCAACAAACAATTCATATAGGTTCAGGGAAGAACTTAATATGCATAGGTTTTTCACTTTTGGGTGGAAAATACCATTATTACCATTGATCAGGGTAAGAATGAACTGTGGCAAAGTCAATGCCAGGGATTAGATTGTTTGAAATGAAATCAGTTCCAACTTGAAAGTTAGGGTTATACCGCTGCTTCTGAGATTATGATGGCCAATAAAACCCTTCCAAACCAGCTTCTAGCAAGTGGTTTCCATCAATGGACTTTACATGAGAAGCCATCTCTGTAATCCAGGCCTGCAGACACATTCAAATAAACTGTTGCCATTGGAGAATCCATAAAAGCAATGTAATATCACCTGATTAGGGTGCAGGCTTGAATCCATCGTAAGCAAATTGTTTATAAGTTTGTGTAGTTACAACTTCCAAGGCCACTTTAAACGGATATCATGGGAAAGCAAAAGGCACCAACTACCGTAGCTTTGAATTCAAGAGAGTAAATTGTTTCAGGAATTCAGCTAAAAACTTGGGTTGAAACTTGAAACCCCATTTCAGATCAAAGAAAACTAGAGGGAACATGATGAAATTCAGAATATTTTGGAAATCCAGAGTTGCAGATTACTCATGTAAAAGAGGTTGAGGATATATATAGATGTATTGCTTACCTGTATAATATTTCCAGATGGATCCGAAAGGCACCTAGGCTCATTCATTAGCTCCCACGCCATAATTGTTGGCTCATCTTTGTAAGCACTCCAGGCAGGATGTTTTGTCTTGTAAGAACAGCCTATATGTTGGTTCAAGTTTACCAGTTATAGAAGAAAGAAGAAAGAGCAAGTAATGGAGGAAACAGTAATTGACCTTGATATGGTTCTTGTAGTACTCTTTCACAACAGAGTTTGTAAAGAAATCATCATCACAGCTAATGGATTGCCCTTGGTTTCTTGCCCAATTCACATACTGTTTTTCCCTCCATATTGATCGTAGTTATTCACAAGGCTTAAAACCAGCTTAATCCCATATCTCTTAGCCTCGGATACTACAAAATCTAACCCCTTCAAAGGAACAAAACAAAAATCAGAATCAACCCAGAAAAGGATCAAATGAAAGGGTTTGTTTATTGTCATTTATTTTGAACCTGGAACATTTGGTCATTGTAGGAGCCAGGTGAGTACTGAAGAGATCTATCTCCGCCGTCTCTGAAAGCCCAAGTTCTGGCAATGTTGAGGCCATGCTGTTTAGCTTGCTGAAACGCGGTGGAGACTTTGGTTCTCTGAGATGGATCGGCGGCCATGTACATGAGCCAGTAAGCGTTGAACCCATTTGCATAGAACGGGTTTGCGTTCAACATCAGTTGAACTCCCTTGGTTTTAACGAACCCATCATCAACATTTCCTTCGTCTTCAGACACAAGGAGAACTAACAGAAAAGCCAAACCCCAATGTTCATTTCTCTCTGAATCCAAGTGAGGCAATATATCAAATAAAAACAAAACAAGTTCAAAGCAAGCGTAAAACCGAGGGTTTATATAGCTGTAGAATCACGGACAAAGGCCGGCGTGGTTCATTATTTTGTCCCCCCCTCTTTTCGAAATTATGTTGTCCTTTATTTAATTTTTTTACAATACATGTACATGTTTTTTTTAATTGAACTTTCTAACATTTTGATTAGATAAAAATCAAATTTTGATGAACTCATCAAGTGATCTAAAAAATAGATGATGTTTATTTTAAGAAATTTAAATTTAATCATTTTGCAAGATGTCTGTCTGTATTGTCAAATGGTTAAAAATATTTATGAGCAGTACAACTTTATAATCACCTTAGACTATTTTAAAAAAAATCAAATTTCGATATAATCCGATCATATAATATTGATATAAATAAATATATATATATATATTGATTACTATAAATTTGAGGGGAAACGAAATTTTAGGATTTAAAATTAAAATTCACATTTCTAAAATTTAGAGAGTAAAAGAATTTTTAAAATTATTGGAGAATAAAATTCAAAATTCTAATATTATATATATATCTGTTATATTAGATAACTATTTCGTTCTATTTATTTTAACTTAGTTGATGATATTTTTCTATTAAAAATATGAGATATAGTAGGGGTATGGAAAGTCAAGTGACCACACCAATTTTTCAAAGTTGCACATACAAATATAAGTAAAAGAATGAGACATTACAAGTTGTTTACATATCTTGCCTCATCTTGTATAGGTTAGAATTCTAACATGAGGATGTAATATCTCTACTTAATATAAAAAAACTGTTCACACAGTTCGAACTAGCCTACGTCTGTGAAACTTTACCTAGAACTTACTTCTGAGTTCCGAGTTGTATGAGAAAATAGGCAAAAGGTCAAAAGTAGCCCCGAACGTTTGACCTTTTGGTCACTTTAGCCCCTATTCTTTTTTTGGTCCAAACAACCACTTAACGTTTCATTTTTGTTCAAATTTCACCCTCGTTGAATGGAAACAGTTAGTCAACTAACGGTCAACGCCTGAGGCTGATGTGGCATGTCTGCATGGCATAGGGAGGTAACTGGCGATGCCATGTGACACTTTGCTGACGTGGCATCGTGATTTTTTTTAAAAATAATTATTTTTATATTAATTTTTAACCAATCAACCGATGACACATGGCACCATCATATGATGACATGTGGCACATGGCTAATTGGTTCTAAAGCATAAGAAAGAAGCAAAATTCAATGGATGTGCCTGGGGGCATTTGAACCAAGGTCAATTGGTTGAATAACTCAACACACAACCATCCAACTAACCTACTATGTTAATTTCTTTCCACCACTTATTTTATTTATTCATTACTTTATTTGTTTGAAAGTGAAGAAATATTCATTAAAATATTCACTAATATATCCTAAACTCTAAAGCCCTAAAAACCTAAACCCTAAATCATAAAAATTGAAACACTAAAAACCTAAACCCATAAACCCTAAAACTAAAAGCCTAAACACACTAAACTTAAAACCCTAAAACCTAAAACCCTAAACACATAAAAAACTAAACCCTAAACTCAAAACACATAAACACTAAACCTTAAATCTTAAATCCTAAACCCTAAACATTAAACCATAAACACTAAACCTTAAGCCTTAAATTTGAGTTTAAAACATTAGATTTAGGGTTTAAAGTTTATGGTTTTAGATTTTTAGGGTTTATGGTTTTATTGTTTTTGATTTTAGGTTTAGGGCTTAGGGTTTTATGTGTTTAGGGTTTTGATTTTAGGGTTTTGGGTTTTAGTTTAATGGGTTTAGATTTTTAGTGTTTCAAGTTTTAAGGTGTAGGGTTTTATGTTTAGGGTTTAGGGTTTATGTTTTTAGGGTTTAGGATTTTGGGGTTTCAAGTTTAGGGTTTAGAGTTTAGGGTTTAAGGTTTAGGGTTTAGGGTTTTATGTATTTAAGGTTTTAGTTTTAGAGTTTAGGGTTTTGGGTTTATGGGTTTTGGGTTTATGGGTTTAAGTTTTAGGGTTTAGGTTTATGGTTTAGGGTTCTAGGTTTTAGGATATATTAGTGAATATTTTAATAAATATTTCTTCACTTTCAAACAAATAAAGTAATGAATAAATAAAATAAGTGGTGAAAAAACAACAATATAGTAGGTTGGATTGGTGGTTTTGTGTTGAGTCATTCAACCAATTGACATTGGTTTAAATTCCCCGAGGCACATCCATTGAATTTTGCTTCTTTCTTATGCTTTAGAACCAATCAGCCACGTGGCATCATCTAATGATGCCACGTGTCGTCATATGATGGTGCCACATGGTATCGTCTGATTGGTTAGAAATTAATATAAAGATAATTATATTTTAAAAAAATTACGATGCCATGTCATCCTTAGGCGTTGACTAACGGTTTCCATCCAACGAGGGTGAAATTTGAACAAAAATGAAACGTTACGTGGTTGTTTGGACAAAAAAAGAATAGGGACTAAAGTGAACAAAAGGTCAAACGTTGGGGGCTACTTTTGACCTTTTGCCGAGAAAATACAAAGTCTAAAGAAGCAACTTGAAAAGATAATGACCATGGAGGAACGATATTGACATCAAAGATAACATAGAAACTCCATCTAACACATCAAAGACAACAATGACAATGGATTGAGGATAATGACAAGTTAAGAGAGTTTATTTTAAACCACTTTCATGAGCATTTTATGGGAGACCTAAACAGCCGAGTTGGTGAGACCTTCGTATTGGTTAATCAGGTTATCATAAGTGACATGAATCAAACATTACAAGTTCTCGATAAAAAACATTACAAGCTGGAGTAACAAATGAGGAGATAAGAAAGGTAATTAACCTTTGAGTTGGAAACTCTCAAAACCTCGGGACTGGATGGATTCTTGAGAATTTTTTTCAAATGTATTTGGGATACAACAATGCAAGAAATGTGTGACCTAGTCAAGTCTTTCTTCGGGGACAACGTGATGCCATTGAACATTAATGAAACTAACATTGTCCTCATTCCAAAGATTTATAATCTATAAACAATTAGTGATTTCTGATCTATAGGGGGTGTGAATCTGGGGCTAGGAGTTTTGGTTGATTCTAATTCGGACCTTTAAAATGGTGAAATTTTGAAAAATTTTACATCTCAATTAATCAAATTTCTTGAAAAATAAACATTTTTCATTGTACTAAACATCATCATGTTCATCATATCCCACTGAACTTTAAGTGTTGTATCATTTATAATATTGTACTTTCAGTTGCATCAATTTTGACACAATTATTATTTTAGGTTCAATATTGTCACTCTGGTGTTAACTCTTTAATGAGACAATGTGACCAACGGTCGTTGACGTGAAGACCGAACCAAACATCGTTTATTTTCATTTATTTTTATTCATTAAAACAACTAAACTAAAACGACATCGTTTGATTTGGCCTTTACGTCAACAGCCAAGTTAAGAACGAAGTGGTAACATTAAACCTAACACAATTATTTCGTGTTAAAATTGATGCAATTGAAAGTTTGATAGTATAAACGATACAATGCTTAAAAGTTTGATAATATCTAGTATAGTTTACCCATAAATAAATAAACTTGGGTTTCTTTTTCTTGAAGATTACCAAAGGATGTTTACCCATAAATAAATAAACGAGATCAAAATTATGAATGGACGGTAACGTCGAAGATCAATCACAATGGTAAGAAGGCTTCGTTTGACCAAAAGATTAATATAGTTTGGTTTCAAGTTGATATGACGGTTGATAATGGCAGATCGAAAAGTTTTGATTTTTAGTTCTAATTGAGATTTTTAGTTTTGATTCACCAATATTAACCGTCAGATCAAACTAAAACTAAACTATGTTAAACTTTTGGAAAAATAAATCTTTCCTATAGTAGGGATTGATTGATGATCATTACGTTAATAAGAATTTTGGTCTTGATAATAGTTGTAAATTTAGAAAAATATGGTTCTTTTGGGAAGAAGATTTTAACGTGTCACAACAGTATTTTTTACTGGGTTAACAACAATGACCATAATGAAAGTAAATAAAAATAATAATGACTATAATGAATGTTATTTTTTTATTTCAGTGACTAAAGTGAAAGTATCATAAAAGTTCAATAACTACTAATAGAATTTATCCTATTTTTTAATAGTAGGTCAAGTGACTTACCATGCACACTACCATACATAAGGGTGCATCTGCCCCTGACCCCAACCAACTAACCCAAATACATCTAACGTGGATTCATAGACTACATAATTTTCTTTTTCTTGAAACGCTTTCAGAGACTGCATGTAACACCCTCAACGTATATTCGATATTCGAATACACATTAAAGATGTTACTAACTAATTTACACCGATTTTCATAATTGTAAAATTTTTTTGATGCAAAACTAATTTGATTAAACAACCCTTTCTCGGTTTTCACTAAATTACAAATCTGTCTAGAGTCACCTAGTTTCGACCCTGAATTGGTTTATAAAATACTTTAAGTAGTTATTAAAATGAAAATATAATTCAGGGTCAAAACTATGTGTGCTGCCTAGACCCTTTCTTGATTTTAAAATCATTACGCGATAAATGATCAACTATGTTTAAAATCGTTTAAAGCATCTTTTCTAATATTCTTAATTCCTTAAACTAAATCATGTTTCTAGATCATACATCCACATTAACTTATAAGTAGAGTACAAAAATTTAGACATACAAAATAACTACTTATTTAATATCTATACATGCCCCACTAGACTAGGATGTGGTGATACTTACTGATAATGTAGGCTAACTTGATCCAATGATGTGCAACTCCTCCTCTATTATCTAGTCCGAAGTACCTATGTGTGGTATGAAACACACGCTAAGTATAACTTAGTGAGGCATAATCATAACAATATAAAACAATGATTATAAATAACACAGCCCTGTAAAATGGCAAGCGATTTCCAATTGCAGTTGATAACATTTTATCATGCATAGAACTACCTTACATGTATAGTTCATTAAACCAATATAATATTCAAATCATAGGATTTGATCTGTCTTACTAGTCTTGTGTACGATAAGCTTTTTAGCTTAACTACCCGCAAAAATGCATTTCAAGTATTATAGCCCAAAGTACAAAATCATGTGATGCTATAGTACGCGAGTCATCACGACACCGTAGTGTCTACGACGTAGTAACGTCTGCATCGACGAAGCGATTGAGATGGGTACGTACTCGATGACGCTCTTTATTCCTCATAATCGCACATTTTGTGCTAACAACACCAAAGTCTGAACAACGTCGTAGCGTTTAAGTCGACATCGAATGTCTAAACATCACCGGAGTGACTGAAACGCACCGTAGTGCCAGGACGCAACTGCTAGGCTTTATGGATATCCAACTATACCAAAGATTTCACAATATTACTTGGGCAAAACCAACATTATAATCAACATTCCATGTTCAAAGCATCAATATAAATCATAATTGTATGTACATATATCCAAAGTCATAATGTCGTTCTTACTTTATTAGTAGGAAATACGATAGACTTACTGGCCTATCCACCTACATAAAAGCATTTCATGAATTATAGCCCAAAGTACAATATCATGTGAACCTATGATATACGAGTCATCATAACGACACCGTAGTGTCTGCAATGCCGTAGCGTCTGATGGTGAGTACGTACTCGAGGACATCCTTTGTTCCCCATTATCACACCTTTTGTGCTAGTCGACACCGAAGTGTCTAAACAACACCGTAGTGTCTAATGTCAACACCGAAGTGTCTAAACAACACCGTAGTGTCTGAAGTTAACACCAAAGTGTCTGGAACGCACCGTAGTGCTAGAATGCAACTGCTAAGACTCTATGGATATCCAATTATACCAAAGACTCTCACACTAGTACTTGGGCATAACAATATAATATTTTCACATTCAATATCCAATCCATCAATCATCCATAATTCGATAATGGGCAGTTCATACCCAAAATCTAAAATTCGAGTTATCTTAGATAAATCATTATGCCATATCAATGTATCACATATGCCATTTAATATCTCATGCCATTTACATAACTTTGATCAACATACATTTTCATTAATATCAAGGTCGATTTTTCGTAAGTCTCCATCATATCACATATATAAAATAAATAAAAATGCACTCACTCATATCACATATATATATAAATAAGTAAAAATGCACTAACCTGGGCCATGCATGATATTAGCCTCACTAAGCTATTTCGATATTTTTTCCTTGCTTTCTTTTGATATGGTACCCTTAGCCTCGTCAATAGTTGTACAGTACCATTTGAACATACATAACAATATTCATGTTAGATTTTTAATCTAACATTGCTTAACTATACTATACTAGTATAATTATCCGAAAATAGAATATTTTCAAAATTTTCACTTTTTCCTTTAATAATGCCAAATTGTTCATTATGGTCCCTAATGACCATTTTGCACATTTTACAATTTATTCCAGCTCGAATAACAATTATTCAATAATTCCATCATTTTTTCACTAACTTTTATTCAATACCTGTCATCCACTAACTTTTAGCAAAGTGACATTTTAGTCACTAATTTTACACATAAACTTGCAAACTTGTGTCTAACAATTAATCCAACATTTCTATAATTTTTCTCACATTTTCCCTTACTTTTAGACCAAAGCTGAATTAGTCCTTGAACTAATCATGGTTGTCAAAATGGTCCCTTGCCATTTCCTTTCTTGTCAATTTAATCCCTTGGATTCTAATTTCATTTCTAACTTCATACAACATATTTGAATCATAAAATATCATAATCATAATAATTTCAAAATATTTTCCCCATAATTTCTCTACAAGCCGGAAAGGGTATCTATATTTTCCAATGACTTTATTTTAGTCCAAAAGCCATAATCAAGCTTCTAAGTTCATAATCTCTTCAAATCCACCACTAGGATAATTTTCACAATATTTCTTCAAATTTCCCCATGTATGCCGAAATGGTCTCTTAAATGACTGGTTGAGGATTTTTCATTCTAACATCAAAATCAAGCTTCTAATATCATCAATCTTTCATTTTCATCATCAATTTCAAAACCCTAAATAAAACCTAAAATTCTAGGGTTAGGGTTTTTAATCCTTAAACGTGAAATTAATCACAATCTAAGCTTGATTTCATCTCTACAACACTAGATTTGCATAGATCAAGCTTCAATCTAAACATGGAACATGAAACTCTATTTTCTCTCTATTCAAGACCATAATCAAATCTTCTTAATTCTTGATAAAATTACTATCAAATGAAAGAGAGTTGAAAATAGATTAACTTTCCTACCAAAAACATACCTTGAATCTTGTTCAGGAGCCTTCAAAATGCTTGGAGAAAATTTTGTGTATTTTCCTCTCCCTTTCCCCATGGTTTTCGAAAATAGGGTTGAAGAGGATGAAAATTTTGTTAATCTTTTATTAATTTATGCCACATGTAATTGATCAATTGAATTTTTTATTCAATTTAGTCCTTATTCCAAAATTAACCTTCAACTGAATCATAATTTACAAGTTATCATTCTAGTTCAATTCCAACCAAATTCCATTCAACTATAACCAAACTAGAGTAATGCTTTCACATAGGAAATTACCATATTGCCCATGGTACTTTCAAAATATTTGAAAATTGCCATTGTGACCAAATTACCAAAACTATTCACTTAAATCACTAATTTTGCCATTTTTTAAAAATCCAACTATTCTAGTTAGATCACAATCAACCAATTAATAATTTATTCATAAAATAATATTTTATTAGCTTTCCGTGACTTATGGCACTACCTCTGAAATTTTGATTCGATCCGATTGCCCGATATTCACTTACTACTTCTACTGCGACTTCCCATTCACCGGGCTATCAAATAAATTTTAAAAATTCCTTATTTACATATCTGAAAAATAAATAATATTATCAAGTAAAATATTCCATATTTATGAAGTCAAACTTAAAATTTTGACTCGATCCAAATATACTGATAATTACCCGAAATATTTATCGGATATAATTTCTCTTAATATTTCTTAATCGGCTATCCATATGAATAATATTAACTCGGACTGATTCCTTTTAATCAATCTAAAGTACTGACATGAGACCTTCCCTTCCACAATGGATTGTATCTTTTTAGGGTCGACATGGATCCCTTTGGTTAAAACAATGTGACCCAAGAAAGCAAATTCTGATAACCAAACTCACATTTCGAGAGTTTTGCATAAAACCTTTCTATATCATATGGTAAACTTTCATAATTTTTCAGTTCGATATGGGCATCTGAATTTCACTTAAACTATGACTGTGATTTCCCAATATTTGAAATATCATATCAAACCAGTAATTCCACACTCGGTCCACACCAATAGGTGCCTATCCATTTATGAAATAAAAAACCTAACTTTTGGGAAATTATAACTTTGGTCCTTTAACTTTTCATATTTTGACTTGTACCATACAAGTTTTGAAAACTTATCATTTTGGTCACTAAACTTTAACCTTGAATTTACATTCCAATTTTCCTTGGATTATTACCAAACTTTGCGAGTACCCTAATATGATTATCCTCTATCTCATGGTACTCTTAATTCTCAGAAATTCCTTCTCTAGAATCCATAATTAAAGAAATCCTAACTTTTGCATTTTTTTGTCATTTTAGTCACTAAGTTAGCTTTTAAGCCCTTATCTTAGTACTAAATGACCCTTAAACAGTAATATAAATTTTGGGGTATTACACTGCATGATCATTGTTTATACCAGAAAATTTAAATCATAATCTCAAATTTTAAAAAGATAATATCAAATCCGATCAAACAAAAACATATCTTAATCAAACAAACTAAGCACTAAAATCAGAGGCGGATCCAGGAATTTAAACTTGATAGTTCACAGACCAGTATAATAATATAAAATCAATTTATATTGGTGTAATAATATATTGATAAGGGTAATTGTTGTACAAGCCAACATGATTTATAGTTAGAGACATGTTGACTTTGAAGTGTCAATCTATATTGTATAAATATATTTGATAGATTATAACTATTTCACACTAGTGTAATGTGTTTTAGATAATAGAAATCTTACTTAAGTGAAATATGTATTAATAGTGGCAATTGTTGTACAAACAAACATGAAATTTATATTTAAAAACTGATTTAGAGTTCTATAATTTTTCAAAAAGATTAAGAAATCAAAATTGTTTTAGGTTTTAAAAACTCAAATTGATTACAATTTATCGGAAACAAAAAAAATTAAAGAGGAATTTAGGTTTCAAACTAGTATGCACAAGAGCTTTTTCAAATGGAAAAGGGTTACACCACTCCCTCCGTCCACTAAAACTGTCACATATTGGCATTTTGTGGTCAAATATTTTCAACTTTGACTATAGTTTATTTAAATACTTTAATTAATTGAAATTTATAAAAAAATATGTTTAAAAAGGTCAAAGTTAAAAATGTTTGACCTAAAAAATATTAACATGTGACAGTTTTAGTGGTATAAAAGGAGTATTAGAAAAAAAATTTGGTTAGCGTGCTTGTTTGAGAACTGGAAAATATTTTACTAATCTTAAATTTTATTTAAATTAAATTATAATTATTTTTAAAATTTTAAATCAAAATTTTGGTTAAATTATTTAACATGAGTGTCAGTGTATTTAGCCAAGTTTTTTTTAACGAAATCAACAAATATACTTAAAATAGTTGTAGAATGTTAGTTTAAATATTTGTTTTGGCCAAAAATAGTTTAGGAGCTATAATAATAATAATAATAATAATAATAATAATAATAATAATAATAATAATAATAATAATAATAATAATAATAATAATAATAATAATAATAATAATAATGGGTTGATTTTTCATTTAAAAAAATAATTAATATTTTTAGACTACATTGGTAGTCACTGAACTTTTAAGATGCTTTCACTTTGATCACTCAAAGTCTCAAATTGCAAATCTTTCCTTACAGTCAATAAATTTTAAATTTGATTTAATTACGGTCATTGACGTTAAAAAATATTCAGTTTTGATCATTGAACTATTATTTTTGAGAAAATCTTCACTAACATTACGTTTTCTAGTTTTGGTCACCTGTCTTAAAAAACCAACGAAAAAAATAATAGTTCAGTAGAAAAAATAGAAAAGAAACAATAGATTGGTGACTAAAGCATAAAAAAACGTAATATTAATAATCAAAATAAGAAGAAAAAATATAATTTTAGTGAGATTTTACTAAAAATAATAGTTCGGTGACCAAAACAGAAAAAATAGGAAAAACTAGATGGGTGGTCACCCAACTATCACCATTTTCCTGTTTTGGTCACCCAACTAATTTTTTTGTCAAAATCGTCCATCCCGTTAAATATATTTCCTGTTTTGGTCCCCCTTCATTAAAAACCTAACAAAATTGCTGACATAGATTTTTTTAAAAATATTTTTAAATATCATTTTATAATTTTCTCTCTCCTCTACATATTATTTTTAAAAGTTTTATTTAGACCAATATGATGGTGACACGTGTCACTACCCAACAAAGAAAATAAATCAAATTTGAGGAGAGTTGGGATTCAAACCCATGTCCCTAGACAGGTAAACGGGTGTGTTAATCACTAGGCTAAACGCTAAATATAATCATATCTTACCACAAATTAATATTAAATTATTTTAAAAAGATCTAAGATCATTTCAAAATAATAAATAAATATAATTTAAAATTTTATATTCTATAATAAATAAATATTATTAATTTAGTTTTTACAATAATTTAGTATTAATTTTATAAAAATAAATAAATGATTATTTAATTAATTTCATCATTATCGAACAAAGTGAAAAGATGAAATCTAGTTTGATTTTTAATTTTAATCACAATTTAGTTAAATATAATTTAAGTTAAAAGTATCACAACTTCTTAGTTTAACTTGGTGTTTAAATATTTAAATTTTATTAATAAGGTTTTGTGTTCTAATCACTCTCCTAGCTTTAATATTTTATTTTGTGTTGTTGGTAACTTAGTATACGTTAAACATAAATTTTAGTAAAAATGAAACTATATCTTTGTTTAACACATATGGTTTGTGCTTGACCCTTCCATGTTGTGGTTGTGGGTTTGAATCCCAGATGTTGCAAGTTATTAGTTTTAAATATTTCTTTAGTTTTTTGGGGTTTGTTTAATTAATTTAAAGTTAATTTGTGGTAAGATAAGACTATATTTGGGGTTTAGCCTAGTGGCTAACACACTTACTTATTCAGCTGGGGATGTTGGTTTGAATCCCAACTCCCCTTGAATTTGATTTATTTTCTTTGTTGTGGTGGTGACAAAAAAATAATATTTAAAAATATTTTTAAAAATACACATCAGTAATTCCATTAGGTTTTTAACGGATATGGACCAAAACAGGAAAGGTATCTAACGTGAGAGACGATTTTGACAACAAAATTAGTTGAATGACCAAAACAGGAAAAAAAAGGTGATAGTTGGGTAACCACCTGGGTAGTTTTCTCAAAATATATATATATATATATATATATATATTAATGACCACAGATGAAATTTACCCAAAATATTAATGGTAGGTCAAGTGACCTACCATGCACAATGGTAAGTTCGCCCATGGATGAGATAAAGCCACTTAGCATAGTGTCACGGACCGCAAGCCCGCGACCGAGACAAGTGCAACCATGGCAGCCCAAGCCTATCTCCACAGCATTTTGGGCTTGCCAAAGGACCCAAGAAAGCTGGCCATTTACCATGGTGAAATGAGCAAGCAGAGTATTTACCATGGTGAAATCCGATAAGGCATCCCACTTATCATTTTTGTGATTATTTGTAAAGATAATTCTCACTTTATCTCTTATTTGAAATTCAAATGTTGTGGATAGGATAGGCTCTCATCTGGACCATTGATCCATTGTAATCTTGACCGTTGATTGTATTGAGCTCTCACTATAAAATGAGGCTCAACCCAAGTCATTTCATCATTCATTCATCACTTGCTTCAGTTTGTAAGCTTTTACCCAGAGTAATACAACTCAGTATTCACTCATTTTCTCTTGTCCTTTTGCCATCACATTTCTTTTGTTCCGCAACGGTTTCTAAGTATTCCTACTTAGGAGTTTTTCAGGTGACTTAGCCCAGTTTTCAGCCGAGAAAGTAGCTAAGGCCGCACGGTTGTCTAGCAGAAGACTAGCCCCGTGACAAGTGATATCAGAGCGAGGTTTTGCTGAGAAGTTGCTGATTCGAGATGGCACGTGATGGAGAGAACACTGCAGTGAAGAAGGTACAGAGGCCACAGTTGACAAATCCAAGAGGGGTTCGTCGAAGGACATGATCACATCGATCTAAGGAAGGGTTACCAAGCTTGAAGAATCCATGGCGGAGGCTATGGCGACGTTGGAACTGTTAGAGTCGATGGACGTTGAGAAGCTGAGTTTGTTGGATTTTGAGAGGCTTGAGTCCTTGGAGGGAATTCAGGATGATGTTCATGAGGCTCTTAATGGGATGGATGTGAGGATGTCTAAGCGTGGCGATGCCTTAGAGGCCATGGTGGTTGCTCTAAGGGATGAGGTTGAGGAGCTCAAGGCAAAGTGTTCCAAGTCTGAGAAAGATAAACTGAATAAGAAAGTGGAGCTGCTCAAGATCGAGTTGCTTGTGCTGAAAGCTACGATTGCGAACAGTACGACTGTTGCAGCGTCTAGAACCTCGGGAGATATCCCCAAACCAGAAAAGTTCAAGAGGACGAGGTCTTTCCAGGAAGTGGAGAATTTCCTTTGGGGAATAGAACAATACTTAAAAGTCATGGGCATCGAGGAAGATGATAAGAATGTAAGCTTTGCAAGTATTTACTTAATTGATCTTGCACAAACGTGGTGACGACGTAGGTGCGAAGATGTGAAGCGTGGGAACACTGCTATTGAGACTTGGAAGGAGTTCCAAGAAGAGTTCAAGGAACAGTTCTATCCTCCGTATGCCGAAGATGAGGCACAGTCAAAGCTAAGGCGACTCAGGCAAGAAGATGCCAAGAATTTGAGGAACCATGTCCGAAAGTTCATGGAGTTGAGTTTGTAGGTTCCAAGTTTGAGTGAAGAGGATGGGTTTTTCACCTTCATGGATGGGTTACAACCATGGGCGAAGATGGAGTTGCAGCGACGGGGAGTGACCAAGCTCTCGACTGCCTTGACTGCTGTCGAGTCCATCATTGAGGTTGGGCATAGGAAACCTGACTCCTCCAAACCAAAACCGAAGCACAAAGGTCATGGTGGAGATAAGGAAAAGTCAAGTCGATCAGACAAAGATTCGAGTGGCGGGAATAAGCCTTCGAATGGGAAACATGCAGATTCGAGGGACAAGCAGCATGACAAGTGCTTCCATTGCCACAAAGAAGGGCATATTGCCAGGGATTGTCCCTAAAAGAATAGAATCGCTGCCGTCAAGGAGACAGCTGATGGCGAGACTAGCGAGGCTCTGAAGCTTGGCTCCATCATTAGTACAATGGACGTCAAGAAGGGTCGAAAGAAGAAGGGTTGATGTTCGTCGACATCACTATTGCTGGCCAGAAGTTGAGTGCACTAGTTGACACCGGTGCCTCTGAACTGTTCATGTCCGAGCAAACTGCCGAGAAACTTGGCCTTACTATCGAGAAGTCCAGTGGATCCATCAAAACAGTGAATGCCAAGGAAGTACCGATTGCGGGAATAGCAAAGGGAGTTCAACTTGACATTGGAGGTTGGACCGGTAAGGAAGCCGTCAAGGTAATCCCACTCGATGACTTTGATTTTGTGCTTGGGTTAAGTTTTCTAGACCGGATCAACAATTTCCCTGTCCCTTTTGCGGATTGTCTATGTATTCTAGATCCGAAGCATCAATGCATTATTCCAGTGAGCTGAGGGTCAGGAGTAGGTGCAAAAGTTCTATCCGTAATTCAGTTTTCAAAGGCGGTGCGCAAGGAGGAGCTGACCTTCCTGACAGCTTTAGTGTGCGATGAGCCTGTCACAATTGAGGGAGTCCTTGATGAGTGGGATGAGTCTTGGTAGAGTTTAAAGATATGATGCTTACCGAGTTGCCAAAGAAGTTACCTTCGAAGAGGGATGTTGATCACAAGATTGAGCTTGTGCCAGGTGCGGAGCCCCCCGCTCGAGCCCTTTACTGGCTAGCCCCACCTGAGTTAGAGGAGATACACAAATAGTTGAACGATCTCCTAGATGCCGGTTATATCCGCCCATCAAAGGCAGCCTACGGTGTGCCGGTGCTGTTTCAGAAGAAGCACAATGGGTCTATACGAATGTGTATCAACTACAGGGCTTTGAATAAGCTCACAATGAAGAACAAGTATCGGATTCCTCTCATTGCGGACTTGTTCGACCAACTTGGTGGTGTAAGGTGGTTCACCAAGTTGGACTTGCGATCGAGCTACTACCAAGTCAGAATAGCCGAGGGTGATGAGCCGAAGATAGCTTGCGTGACAAGGTATGGTTATTTCGAGCATCTTGTGATGCCTTTCGGCCTCACGAATACTCTAGCTACTTTCTGTACCCTGATGAACAAGGTGCTACAACCGTTCCTGGACAAGTTTGTTGTAGTCTACCTTGATGACATCGTCATCTACAGCAAGACATTGGAGGAACATGTCAAACACTTGCGGGACGTTTCAAAGTCTTGCGAGAAAATGAGTTGTATGTCAAGAAGGAGAAGTGCTCATTTGCCCGGCAAGAGGTTCCTTTCCTTGGCCATATTGTTGGAGGAGGCATAATCCGAATGGACAAGGAGAAGGTTCGAGCCATTGAAGAATGGGAGGTGCCAACTAAGGTAACCGGGCTGAGATCTTTCCTGGGGTTGGCGAATTACTATCGGATGTTTGTCAGAAGCTACTCCAAAATTGCAGCACCATTGACCGACTTGTTGAAGAAGGACAAGGCGTGGGATTGGGGATCGGAGTGCCAGAAAGCCTTTGATGAGATCAAGCTCGCCATGGTGAGTGAGCCTGTCTTGGTGTTGCCAGACTACACCAAACCTTTCGAAGTTCACACTGATGCATCCGACATTGCCATTGGTGGGGTCCTAATGCAAGAGGGACATCCGGTTGCATATGAAAGCCGGAAGCTCAATAAGACCGAACGGAGATACACAGTTCATGAGAAGGAGATGACGGTGGTGGTGCATTATCTACGCACATGAAGACACTATGTGCTTGGGTCCAAGTTCGTGGTGTACTCTGACAATGTCGCCAATAGTTACTTCTTGACTCAGAAGAAGTTGTCCTCAAAGCAAGCTCGTTGACAGGAGTTTCTTGCCGAGTTCGATGTTACTTTCGAGCACAAACCAAGGAAGGTGAATTCCGTGGCCGATGCCCTAAGCCGAAGGTATACCATGGAGTTTACGAGTTTGCTAGAGAGACCGATGCTGGAGCGCATCAAAGAGGGATTGACACGTGACCCAATGGCCAAGTCATTGGTCGAACTTGCCAAGGAGGGCAAAACCCGGAGGTTTTAGCTAGAGGGAGGCTTGTTGTTTGTTTGTGGACGTCACCTCTTTGTGCCTCAGTTTGATGGAATTCGAAAGGAGCTCATGAATGAATGCCATGATTCAAGTGGGCGGAACATCCGGGGATACACTGGACATTGGCCTTGATGGCGGAGCACTATTATTGGCCGCACATGGGCAGTGATGTCGAAGCCTATGTGAAAACTTGCCTTGTGTGCCAGCAAGACAAGATCGAGCAGAAGATTCCAGCGGGGTTGTTGCTGCCTTTGCCAATTCTGAAGAAACCATGGGTAAGTGTTTCCAATTGTTGGTTTGCCAATTGTTGACGGAAAGTCTAGTATTATGGTGGTCGTAGACATATTTTCCAAGTATGCGACATTTATCCTAGCACCCAAGGTGTGTCCAGCCGAGAAGGCAGCTAGGCTTTTTCTCAAGCACGTGGTGAAGTACTGGGGTGTTCCACAATCAATTATCAGTGATCGGGACACGAGGTTCACGAGGAGGTTCTGGACAGAGTTGTTCAAGTTGTTGGGCTCAAACTTGAACTTCTCGACGAGTGTCCACCCGCAGACCGATGGGCAAACCGAGAGAGTGAATGCACTCGTTGAGATCTACTTGATGGACTATGTGAGTGCTAATCAGCGTGACTGGCTGAAGCTGTTAGATGTAGCCCAGTTCTCTTACAACTTGCAGCGGAGCGAGGCGACAAACCAGAGTCTGTTCGAGATTGTAACCGGGTAGCAACCGCTTACACCGAACGCGGTTGTGACCGGGTACCTGGGGCCGAGTCCAGCAGCCTATCGTTTTGCCAAAAGGTGGCATGAGCTTTATGACGTAGCCCGTGCATGCTTGCGCAAGGTGGGAAAGCATACCAAGAAGTGGGCAGATAGAAAGCGTCGTGATGTGTACTTTGAGGTTGGTGATCTAGTCCTTGCCAAACTGACTTCGATCTTGCGTAACCCAAATCACAAGTGGCTTGTGCGACGATATGAGGGGCCGTTCAAAGTTGTGAAGCGGGTAGGCACCATGGCCTATCGACTAGAGTTGCCGCCGACCATCCGAGCTCATCCGGTGTTTCATGTGAGTTTGTTGAAGGCATATCACCACGATGAGGATGATCCAGATCGGGGTAAATCACACCGATTTCCAGTCGGAGTAAAGGTCTCATACGAGAAAGAGGTAGAAGCGATCCATTCAGAGAGAGTCGTTCGTCAAGTGGGAAATCGACCAATGCATGAGTACATTGTTCAATGGAAGGGTCTTCCCGAGTGTGAGATGAGTTGGGAACCCGCCGATGCCTTATGGCAATTCCAGGAGCAGATCGACCAGTACCATTCTAGCCGCGCGACGAGGGCGTCGCTAGAACTAGTGGGGGAGAATGTCACGGACCGCAAGCCCGCGACCAAGACAAGTGCAACCATGGCAGCCCAAGCCTATCTCCACAACATTTTGGGCTTGCCAAAGGACCCAAGAAAGCTGGCCATTTACCATGGTGAAATAAGCAAGCAGAGTATTTACCATGGTGAAATCCGATAAGGCATCCCACTTATCATTCTTGTGATTATTTGTAAAGATAATTCCCACTTTTTCTCTTATTTGAAATTCAAACGTTGTGGATAGGATAGGCTCTCATCTGGACCATTGATCCATTGTAATCTTGACCGTTGATTGTACCGAGCTCTCACTATAAAAGGAGGCTCAACCCAAGTCATTTCATCATTTATTCATTCATCAATTGCTTCAGTTTGTAAGCTTTTACCCAGAGTAATACAACTTAGTATTCACTCACTTTCTCTTGTCCTTTTGCCGTCGCCTTTCTTTTGTTTCGCAGCGGTTTCTAAGTATTCCTACTTAGGATTTTTTCAGGTGACTTAGCCTAGTTTTCAGCCGAGAAAGCAGCTAAGGTCGCACGGTTGTCTAGTAGAAGACTAGCCCCGTGACAGTTGAATGACCAAAACATGAAAAAGGTGATAGTTGGGTGACAACCTGGTAGTTTTCTAAAAAAATAATATATTAATGACCACAGATGAAATTTACCCAAAATATTAATGGTAGGTCAAGTGACCTACCATGTGATAAGTGTTCAAAAGTACTATTTTTCTTACCCTTTTTACTCATATTATTGTTAGACTTAGGCTCATATTAGTTGCATAATTAGCTATTCATGCATTAATCCATGTTTCCTTCCATCGTTGAGCTTGATTACATAACTTGGTAGTTTTTGTGGAAAAGATGCTGCTTTGGTGTGCTTTGTGTGTGTATGTGCAGGATCACTTGCCAAAGCAATGCCGAGCTAGTTGCCAGGGCAATGCATGAAGGAGACGCCGAGCCAGTTGCCATGGCAATTGTCGACAAGAGCAAAGGTGATATAGTAGTCGAAATTGATGACTATACAAGCCCAAGATGACGTGGAGCAAAGCCCAAACCCAAAGGAATTTGATTTCCATGCAGAGATTAAAGAAGAATTAAATTCCAAGAAGATAGAAGAAGTTCTAGTAGGAATACAATTATAATAAAAATTATATTCTTTAAAGATAATTTAATTCCAACAAACTCCTCCTCAAAAGAAGGACTTTGGCCTAGCCCTATAAATAGCAAGGAGATTTCGACAATCCAAATAGAGAGCAATAGGGAAATTTCGACAAGTCCAAGTAGGGCAAGATGAGAGAATTTTCGACAAGCATCAAGGGCAAGGAGGATTTCAACAAGCCTCCTCCTTCATCCTTTTCTTTCTTGTTCGATTGGGTTCATGCTAGGGATTGTTTATCTTGTGTTTCTTTGGAACCTAGCCATGAACTGAATCTACTTGGCTATGGTTATTGTGTTTTGTGATTGTGAGAAACTATTGGTTTTTGTTTAGGTAATAAGAGTTTGCACTTTTCTATTTCAAGGTTTATTCATTCTTGGTTCTTCTTCTTGTTTGCGAGTGAATTGGGAGAGGATCTCGTGATTTCATCTATTTATCTAATATCGGGAGAGTTAGATTCAAGAAACGAATGAATATGATCTTTATTCAATCTATTGATGGTGAAGATTAATCCGGCTTAGGAATAAGTTAAGGATTTCAACGGCTAAGAGGAGCGCAAAATTGGTTGTTGTTCACCCTTGATTCACGCAGGGATGTATTATCAAGGCATGCACAAGTAGCTCGAGTTTCGACTTAGGGATAAGAAGAAACCATTGAAGAACGCTCTGCCGAACCTTGAAAGGTTCTGACGCCCAAGCAGTTGCCCAACTAGTTGCCTAGGCAACCATCGATTAGTTGCCAAGGCAACCCCGTTGTGCAAGTTGCCACGGCAACTGAGTTGCCCATGCACTCTTTTACCAAGACAATCTAATCGGCTATCACACTTCAACTCACGATAACCTGGCCTATCTCTCTCTCATTTGAATTCATCTTTTCTTTTACTTTATTGCTTTCTAGATTAGTCATTAGTTAAACTCCTATAATCCTTTACTTGTGTTTTTACTTTTTTGAGTGCAAGAGACTAGATTCTTGAAGTAGCACCAATCCTCGTGGAGGCGATATCTTTTATACTATAACTTGCGGCGTGTATGCTTGCACATTTGCGTAGCACTTATTACGCAACAAGTTTTTTGGCGCCGTTATGGGATTGGCAATAGCGACTTTGTTTTTATTTTCTTGCACTTTCTTTTTACTTTTCTGTTTAAGATTCAAAGGGCTAACAAACTTTGGTTTTGCATTGGTATATGACCGGGCGAGACCGACTTCACGAATATCCCTTTGATCCGTAAATCGAACGAACCTTACAAAGACTTAGGCGAAGGATAAGAGAAGCAATGGAAAATCAAGACGGCAATATGAATCAAGATGTTTGAGCAGGAGGAGGAGTGATTCTCGCACGAAACAGAACTATTCGAGATTATCTTGAAGAAGATCTTGATGGACTTAATCCAGGAGTTGTCGCACCTGAAATTGAAGCCGACCACTTTGAGTTGAAACCGGTAATGTTTAATATGATCAACACAATTGGTCAATTTGGCGGCTCAAAGAATGAAGATGCTGCGGCAACATCTGAAATCTTTCCTCGAGATTTGCAACTCGTTCAAGATACACGGAGTCACCCCGATGTCTTACGATTAAGATTATTCCCTATTCACCGAGGATAGGGCGAAAGCATGGTTGAATAGCATTCTGCCGGATCCATAGCATCTTGGACTGATCTTTGTCGTGATTTCCTTGCTAGATTTAATCCTACAAATTTGGTGATAAGCCGTAACGACATTACTTCTTTTCGGCGGCGGCGGATGATGAATCCATGTACGAGGCTTGGGAGCGATATAGAGAACTTCTACACAAATGCCCCCTACACAGTTCTGGTGTGGACTCAAGTAACAATGTTTTACAACGCCGTGAATACACCAACAAGGATGATGCTAGATGCCTCGGCAAACGGTATACTCCTAGATAAGTCGCCGGAGGAAGCGATGCAAATTTTAAACAGGCTGGCCAAGAATGATTATCAATTCCCATCTACTAGAAGAGGAGGAATTAGACGCCAAGCCACAATACATGAACTAGGATCATCAGATTCAATTTCGGCACAATTGGCCACTTTAACCAAGATGGTCCAGAACATGCGAAAACCAAACAACACACATGAAGTCAAGGTAATGGATTCTTTTTGTGAGTTATGTGGTGATAACCATAATTCTTACGAATGTATGCGAGAATCGGAATCCGGCTTCTATGGGGAATTACAATCGGAACAATAACTTGATGTCCAATACATACAATCCAGCTTGGAAGAAGCACCCAAATTTTTCATGGAGTAATCCCAACAATGCTCTAAACCAGAACAATCGAATGCACAAGCATCGGGATTCGGCCAGAATATGCCCGCGACAGCGGATGCGCGGCAACAACAACCGCGACATCTAGTTCTTTGGAAAATTCTCTAAATGCTTTTATAATGAAAACAGAATCTTATATGGCTGAGAATAGTAATTTCATAAAAAGAACTGATGCTTTTATTAACAGGACCGAGATGAGATTGCAAAACCAAGAGGCGGTAATCAAATCATTGGAAAATCAAGTCGGACAGTTTGCTCAAAATCTGAATACTAGACCGCAAGGAGGTTTACCTAGCGATATTGAAGCCGCAAGAGGGCGGCCATGAGCAATGTAAGGCAATCACCACTAGAAGTGGCCAACAACTTAGAGAGGCTCAAACCAGCTCATCAAACAAAACTCCACAAAAAGATCAAGACGAACCTAGCGGCAAAGCCTCAGATTCTAAACTAGGAATTGCCGCGGCAACCGGCAATAAAGATGCCTCGGTAACTTGCGATAAGCACGCCTCGGCAACCCCAGTTGATACCGCCTCGGCAACTCTAGATGTCCCGGCAGTGCCGTCAATCAGGTTCCAAACCAATGAAAGGATCGAAGATATCCGACTTCCACCACCATTCCCACAAAGGTTGAAGCGACAAAAGCAAGAGTATCAATTCAAGAAGTTTCTTGATATCCTAAAGCAAGTCCACATCAACTTGCCATTGGTGGAAGCAATTGAACAAATGCCAAACTATGCCAAGTTTCTTAAAGACATTGTGTCCAAGAGAACAAGGCTATGAGAGTTTGAAACAATTGCTGCAACAGAGGGATGCATGGCAATGTTGCACAATCGTATGCCACCTAAGTTGAAGGATTCCGGAAGTTTCACAATACCCTGTTCTATTGGAAATCACTATGTCGAGAAAGCACTATGCGACCTTGGGGCTAGCATAAACTTGATGCCTAAATCGGTTTTCCAAAAACTAGGAATCGGGAAGACAAGACCTACAACAGTTATGCTACAGCTAGCCGACAGATCCTATGTGCATCCAGAGGGAAAAATCGAAGACATACTGGTAAAAGTTGATAAATTTATTTTTCCCGCTGACTTTATTGTTTTGGATTGTGAAGCAGATGAGCATGCACCCATCATTCTCGGGAGACCATTCCTAGCAACATGGAGAACCTTGATCGATGTTGAAAAGGGAGAACTCACAATGAGGGTGAATGACCAGCAAGTTAAACTAAATGTGTTCCAAACACTAAGGCATGCCGATAATCCAGAAGAATGCCAACTTCTTCATGCCACGACAGAGTTTAACTTCGACGAGAAATTCAGTTGCCTCGGCAACTACATTGCCGATCAAGAGAAACCTGAGGAGTATGAAGAACCGGTCGATGATGAACAACAAGAAAAGGCAAATTGGCTAGTCAATCGACCAGGAAAAGAAGCTGATCAAAATGTTGATGCTACACAAGAAGGCAATAGGGAGGAGGACGCGGATCTAGAGATATGCGATGCATTCCCGATTGAACAAATTTTAGTTACCTCGGCAACCATGGACGCACATGCCTTGACAACCCTTGACGCCTCGACAACCATGGATGCACACGCCTCAGTAACCCTCGACGCCGCAGCAGCCCTTAACGCGCACGACTCGGCAATTCTGGGAGCAGTAGCCACGGCAGCACATGCCTCGGCAATACCCTGGTACGCGGATTTAGTTAATTTCCTTGTTTGTGGTATTTTTCCTTATGGCATTACTCACCAAGGGAAGAAGCGGTTCCGCCATGATGCTAAGCATTACTTTTGGGACGAGCCTCTTCTGTTTAAACAATGTGCAGATCAGGTTATACGCCGATGTGTCCCTGAAGAAGAGCAACAGAATGTACTCCGGCAATGCCATTCTTCACCCTATGGAGGACATTTTGGAAGAGCTCGTACCGCGGCCAAAGTTTTGCAATCCGATTTGTATTGGCCAACATTGTACAAAGATGCCCAAGACTTTTACAAGCAATGTGATCGTTGCCAGATGACGGGCAATATCTCTAGACGACATGAGATGCCGCTCCAGAACATCATCGAGGTGGAATTGTTCGATGTATGGGGGATCGATTTTATAGGACCTTTCCCATCTTCATTCGGCAACCTCTACATTCTACTTGCCGTCGACTACGTGTCTAAATGGGTTGAGGCAGCTGCAGTTCCCAACAACGATTCCAAGACCGTGCAACAATTCTTGCAGAAAAACATATTTACACGGTTTGGGATGCCGAGAGCAATTATCAGGGACGAAGGCAAGCATTTTGACAATAGACTAATTGCCAAGATGTTGCAACGCTTCGGCATATCACCTACAAACCAACGGGCAAGCAGAAATTTCCAACCGGGAATTGAAGGGTATACTCGAGAAAGTCGTAAATCCCTCAAGGAATGATTGGTCATTAAGACTAGATGACGCACTTTGGGCATATCACACTGCATTCAAAACACCCTTAGGTATGTCCCCCTTCCGACTTGTCTATGGCAAAACATGCCATCTACCGGTGGAAATCGAGCACAAGGCATACTGGGCAATCAAGACCGTGAATATGGATTGGGAAAGTGCCGGACAAAAGCGTTTGATGGATCTCAATGAGATAGAAGAATTCCATGCACTCGCCTATAACAATGCACGAATCTATAAGGAGAAAACAAAGCGATGGCATGACAAGAAACTATTGCCACGGCAATTCACGCCAGGGCAACTAGTTCTCCTATTCAATTCTCGGCTAAGACTTTTTCCGGGAAAGCTGAAATCAAGATGGCCGGGACCATTCGAAGTCATCAAACCATTCTCCTATGGTGCCGTGATAATCAAGTCCATCTCTGACAACCATGAATTCAAAGTTAATGGACAAAGATTGAAGCACTACAATGGTGCTCATGTGGAACGTAACAAGGAAGTGGTCAACTTAGGAGATGCATGAGCATGCTCTCCCTTTTGACATTTTTATTTTTATTTATTTTTATTTTTATTTTTCGATTAATTAGTTATTTTATTTTTTTCAATTTTTTATTTTTTATTTTATTTTATATATTTCCGATTATTAGTAGTTTTTAGGATAGATTTTTTTATTCAAGTTTAAGAATCCTATTACACATCTTTATTTATTTTCTTTATTAATTTATCTTTAATTTTAATCCTTATTTGATTTGTCTTTGAATTGTAGGAAAAGAAGTTCAAGATAAAGAGGAATTCTAAACCAAGTAGGAAAACATCTTCAACAAGGAAACTAATGGGTTGAATCTAAGGCTTATATAAAGCCTCCAATTCTCCCTAACCAAAACCCCTTGTCGACAACTCCTACCAAACTCTACACCCTTTTTCGTTTTCCCCTAATCCCACCCACCTATCTTTTCTATAAAACACATCACCCTTAACCTATTCCTACTTTCTATCTTGCAACTTTTTAGTTTCTTTTCTTTTCTTTTCTTTTCTTTGTTTTTACTCACAACCAAGATCATCCATGGCATCTAAGATTAAACTTTTAGTTCATCCAAGTTCCTCCAAAGAACCAAGATACAAGAAGTTTGCTACACCGGTGGTTCAAGAAAGATTTCAATCCAAGTTTGAAAGCCGGAAGATTCATGAAGAACAAGGCTTTGAATACTCCAACTCTCATCAAGATTTCGGCCTTGAACCATTCATCTTCGAGAGGATTTCACATCAAAAGTGGCAAATCTTTTGCCATCAACCGGAACCGGGTAACATCTCATGGGTAAGAGAATTCTATGCTCACTCACCTAACCCGGATAATCCTTATGTTTTTGTTCGTGACAAGGCCATACTTATAAGTCCCGAAAGCATCAACACCTTTTACGGACTTTACATTGAGAAGGACGAGCATCAAGCCTTCGTTGACCAAATCAATCCCAAGCAACTCGACAAGGTGCTTCAAGAACTCACTCAACCGGGAACTCATTGGAACGACGGTAAATACAAGGGCACGGTAAATCGCCTTCAGCTTAAACCCGAGGCAAAACTATGGAATAAGTTTGTTAAAACTTCTTTAATGCCCACCACACACAATACTACCGTTGATATACCACGTCTTTTGCTCATACATTCTATTTTGCATAATCGCATCATTAACATTGGAAAAATTATTTGTGATGAGATTTTTGTATGCAGCTCAAAAGATAAGGGTTCTCTTTTCTTCCCTTGCTTAATTTCTAATCTTTGCAAGAAGATGCATGTCCCGAGTGAGTCCACCGATGAAAAGGCCCTACCCAAGTCTGGTTGGAATCAAGCACAAATCCGAAAGCTAATGGGAGAGGCACCGGGAGATTCTTCAAGGCCTCCAATTGCCACGGCAACTCCTGCCGCTACGGAAATCCCTAATGCCCAAGCACCTAACGCCAGGGCAACTCGGCCATTAACCCCGGGACACTTTGAAGCACTTTTGCACCCATTGGCAAGCCACCTAAGGCAAGTTGAAGACCGGCAACTAATGTTCATGCGGTACATGAAGGAGCACAGCAATGCCATCACCCAAGTCATCCTAGAAAAGTACCCGGACAATCGCGTGCCGTTCCCAATCTTTCCCGCCGAGATCCTTGCCCCGGCAACCAATGAAGCAGTCGCCACGGCAACCGCAATAGATGATGCCGCGGCAACCTACATCGTGTACGCACAAGATGATGCCACGGCAACCAAAGCTAAAGACATCCCGGCAACCACTGCAAAAGCCAAAGGTAAAACACCTATGCCCGAATCAACTCCTACAGAATCATTTTCTGATTTTTCAGATTCGGACGAGTCCTCCATTGAACCAATAAAGACCGCACCAATTGAATCCTCCAAGCGAAAAGCCATTGACATTGATGAAGAGGACGATGAGGACAACCCCGTACGAGGATCGATTCCACCACCGGCAACAAGAAAACAACCATCGCGTTCAAGCAAGAGAATCAAGACACCGACCAAAAGGAAACTAATCATCTACGATGACGAACTCTCGGAGTAAGTCCTCGTATGCATTTTATTTTTATTTTTTGTTATTTTTATGCATGCATTGAGGACAATGCCTCACTCGAGTTTGGGGGGGATTGTTATTAGTAGTTACCATGTTTAGTTACATTCACTTAAGTATTACATTTAGGATACATAAATTGCTTGCCATGCCTTTAATTGGAACAAGAATTGCTTAGATTTGATGAATATTCGATGATGACTTTGCCAATGCACTTAATTGATAGAATTTTTATTCTAGGATAACCATGGAAAAACTTAGAATTTTACTATAATACTAAATTTGATGAAACACTGTTGTGGTTTGATTGATTTAAGGAATTCTAGTGAACTTAGGTTGATAATTAACAAATTGAGGGATTAGAATAAAAATTGGATGAATGCTAGATGTGCCCGAAATTGGCTCTAGCATGTGCTAAAAAAAATTGATCACTAGAGGTGCCCGAAACCGGCTCTAGTCGATTAAATTATCTTAAGAAAACTAAAAACAAAACACTAGAGGTGCCCAAAACTGGCTCTAGTTAAAACATGTTAAAAAGAACCCAATAAAGTAATTTGAAAACTTCTTGTTTGCATAGAATCCGAAAAATCAACTTGCACACAACTCCGCACACACTCACAAGCATTATAGTTTGATTTCGAGTAACTCCTAAGTTTTCCAAAAAATAAAAAGCCAATCATACTTTGTGCCTCGGTTCAGAGAATTGAAATCAAGTTCAAAGCTAAGTTTGTGAAAATTGAAGTCTTGGCAGGTAATTATGAGTTGCATTGCTTGAGGACAAGCAATAGTTCGAGTTTGGGGGTGTGATAAGTGTTCAAAAGTACTATTTTTCTTACCCTTTTTACTCATATTATTGTTAGACTTAGGCTCATATTAGTTGCATAATTAGCTATTCATGCATTAATCCATATTTCCTTCCATCGTTGAGCTTGATTACATAACTTGGTAGTTTTTGTGGAAAAGATGCTGCTTTGGTGTGCTTTGTGTGTGTATGTGCAGGATCACTTGCCAAAGCAATGCCGAGCTAGTTGCCAGGGCAATGCATGAAGGAGACGCCGAGCCAGTTGCCATGGCAATTGTCGACAAGAGCAAAGGTGATATGGTAGTCGAAATTGATGACTATACAAGCCCAAGATGACGTGGAGCAAAGCCCAAACCCAAAGGAATTTGATTTCCATGCAGAGATTAAAGAAGAATTAAATTCCAAGAAGATAGGAGAAGTTCTAGTAGGAATACAATTATAATAAAGAATTATATTCTTTAAAGATAATTTAATTCCAACTTAAACTCCTCCTCAAAGAAGGACTTTGGCCTAGCCCTATAAATAGCAAGGAGATTTCGACAATCCAAATAGAGAGCAATAGGGAAATTTCGACAAGTCCAAGTAGGGCAAGATGAGAGAATTTTCGACAAGCATCAAGGGCAAGGAGGATTTCAACAAGCCTCCTCCTTCATCCTTTTCTTTCTTGTTCGATTGGGTTCATGCTAGGGATTGTTTATCTTGTGTTTCTTTGGAACCTAGCCATGAACTAAATCTACTTGGCTATGGTTATTGTGTTTTGTGGTTGTGAGAAACTATTGGCTTTTGTTTAGGTAATAAGAGCTTGCACTTTTCTATTTCAAGGTTTATTCATTCTTGGTTCTTATTCTTGTTTGCGAGTGAATTGGGAGAGGATCTCGTGATTTCATCTATTTATCTAATATCGGGAGAGTTAGATTCAAGAAACGAATGAATATGATCTTTATTCAATCTATTGATGGTGAATATTAATCCGGCTTAGGAATAAGTTAAGGATTTCAACGGCTAAGAGGAGCGCAAGATTGGTTGTTGTTCACCCTTGATTCACGCAGGGATGTATTATCAAGGCATGCACAAGTAGCTCGAGTTTCGACTTAGGGATAAGAAGAAACCATTGAAGAACGCTCTGCCGAACCTTGAAGGTTGCTGCCCAGACGCCCAAGTAGTTGCCCAACTAGTTGCCCAGGCAACCATCGATTAGTTGCCAAGGCAACCCCGTTGTGCAAGTTGCCACGGCAACTGAGTTGCCCATGCACTCTTTTACCAAGACAATTCAATCGGCTATCACACCTCAACTCACGATAACCTGGCCTATATCTCTCTCATTTGAATTCATCTTTTCTTTTACTTTATTGCTTTCTAGATTAGTCATTAGTTAAACTCCTATAATCCTTTACTTGTGTTTTTACTTTTACAGTGCAAGAGACTAGATTCTTGAAGTAGCACCAATCCCTGTGGAGACGATATCTTTTATACTATAACTTACGGTGTGTATACTTGCACATTTGCGTAGCACTTATTACGCGCAACACCATGCACAATGGTAAGTTCTCCCCTGGCTGAGATAAAGCCACTTAGCATAGCATCTCAATCAAAGTTGGAAGGTGAATGAAGTAGTATTGGTCAGTAGGTCAACATAGAAACAATGAAATTAAAAACCAAACGGCTAGCAACCTAGCTTAAATGCCTACCCGGCATACAAGCAACACGATACAGAGAATCTCTCTAATGTTATTAATCATCATCAAATCATTAATTTGCGTTTACTTTTACCAAATTGTTTACATATTATGAAGGAGTACTAATCTTTTTTATCATTTAGCTCCATTAATTCCTACCACATTATTAATAAGGCACTAATCATTTTTAGGTTGAAAAAACCCCTAGAATGACTCGTAAGCTTTCCGGAGCCACCGCTAAACCTGGTGCGAAATGCACCACCAAAACCCTCAATGAATCTGGTGCAAAGCACACCACCAAGAAGCCTCGTCGTGTTTGTGATGAGCCGCCAGACACCGTGCAAGGTGCTGGTCTGACTGATTCAACCCCAACTGCGATAAAAGGGGTCCAGGAGAGTGATCAGGCTGATTCTGAGGTGATCCACCCTGATCCTTTTATTGGGGGCAAGGGCATCCCCACCCGTGCCTACTGCTACTACTGCTCCTACCCTGCCCTCCAACAAGAAGTCACTTATGAGGGATCAACTGTCTAAGTCACTGGTCGAAAAAGAAATTTTTGATGATGATGACGTAGAACTCATCAAGGGCGATGTTGTCCGCTCCACTATTGATGGCCTTATATCCATTGATTTCTTTGATCGTGTCTAGGACCTGGCTATCAAAATTTTAGATCACACGGTGGTTGTCAAGCTTCTTGGCCGTCGAATCGGCTATAACACTCTTCGTTCTCGTCTCTATGATTTCTAGAAACTGTCTCAGGCTTTCAGACTTATGGATATTGAGAATGATTATTTTCTGGTCTCTTTTAGAACGCATACTGATTATCTGAATGCCATTGTAGGGGTTCCTTGGGTAATATTTGGTCACTATATTATTGTTGAACCATAGACTGTCGAGTTCTCTACTTTGCAACCACACCCAAATTGAGTCGTTGCTTGGATTCGTCTCTCGGGGTTGCCGGTATTGTTTTACAAGCCTTCAATTATTTCTGAAATTGTCCGTAGCCTTGGCCCCGTAGTAAAGCTTGATTTTTAGATGGATTCTGGACGTCATGGCCGTTTTGCTCGAATGGCTATTAACTTGGATCTTTGTAAGCCTCTAGTATCCAACATTCTTATCAATGGTCGTCTCCAACTAGTCGAATATGAGTCATTGCCCACCATTTGCTTTGAGTGTGAGAAATATGGCCATGTCCAAGATATTTTCCCTACTGTCACTAATCTTCTAGGTGATGTCCAGCTAGCGTATGATGTTCAGCCAACACATGATGCTTCCCCCATCGCGGAGATAGCTCCTTACGACCCATGGATGATGGTTGAGCGCCGCCAGCGTCGCTCGATTCCTAAAGATCCTAGTAGTGGCTCCAAGCAGCCAGATGTTATTGTCACTGGATCTCGCTTCAATCTTATTTTTGAAGAGGACTCTTCTGTGCCTGACGTCGCGACCAAGGACCCCCCACTGCCCCTTCTGTTCCTCTCACTGCCCGCCCATCAGTTACTCATGCAGCCTGCGACAAGGAGAAAGCTCCATCCGAGTCCCGTGCCACCAAGTCTAAAGTGTTTGTTCCCATTCGTAAGCCACTCACAGTTTAGCACCATGCTACTGCTTTTTTCTCGAAATTGTTGGGCCAACTTAATCATAAATCCATCCGCTTTGCTGGCTCTGCTACACCTTTCATCCTAGTTTCAAAGGTGGATAAGTCCAAGCACACAGCCTTTGTGGTCGATGAAAATGATGATCCTAATATTGCCATGAAAGTTCAAAATATAGATCCTACGGTGACATCCGCACGTGAGCCCCCAGATAGCACTTGTCTCCCTCGGACCCAATAAATCATGATGCTATTGATGGCCCCTCATTACCCACAATCGTGCAATTGGAGCAGCTTTCCCTGCTTCTTCTGGTTCGACCACTGTCATTCCTGCGACTCCCATGTAGGTCTAATTTTGTACTTTTTTGCCCATTTTTATAATAATTATTAAAGATGTGTGCTAGAATGCCCAAGGCTGTGGGCATCCTAAATTATTAACAATCGCTAAGCAGTATCTCAGAGACTCTCGACAGGATCTATTTGGCTTTGTTGAACCGTGTATCAGTAGTGCTCGAGCTGACTCTATTATTAGCTCACTAGGTTTTCCTTTCTCTCACCGCATTGAGGCTTCGGGTTTTTCTGGTGGCATATGGTTGTGTTGGCGAGAAACTGTTAGTGTTCAAATTCTTTTGCATCACTTCTAATTTCTTCATTGTGAAGTCACTTGTAAGGCTTCAGGTACATCTACTCTTATTTCCTTGGTGTAACCCCCTCGACCCGGCCTATACGTTCGACCGAACCGAGAGTGGTACATTAGGTTTACCGAAGCAAACAGGAGACAGGTTACAAAAAGTCGGTCCATTTTTTTTCTTTTATCTTGTCTAAATGCAAATTAATGTTCCTACATGTTCATACTCGCAGCAGGTAGGTTCACGAATGAAACGAGTCAAAAAAGACAATTCATTGCACATAATCAAATTGAGGACTAACACGTAAATACTATAAATTACAAAACCAAAATTGAATTTAAGGTTACCAATCCTTAATTACTCCCTTTACATGCGAACATGATAAATTCTAGATCAATTTAATCATCCCAACTCATACAATTGCATTCCCAAGATTCAAGGATCAAAATGAAAGAACTAGAAACTTTCAAGATTCCAAATTAACCAACTTAACGGTACCCGTATCGGTACGCGTACTCGTGTTTTGATACGCCTTTACATTCTCAAAAACTCATAATCCAGTAGCTAAAACTCGTACCGAAGTGCTTGCTCGCGTACCGGTATGCCTGGCAAAAATGTCTATGGCCGTATCAAAACACTTGCTCAAGTACCGAAACGTTAAGCCTAAAAAGGCAGGATCGTATCGAAACACTCTCCCACGTATCGAAACGCTATGCCTGAAATGCCCTAGCCGTACAGGTACGAGGACACCTGTTTCGATACGCCTGGACTTGTAATGATATTCTTAGCAGGTTTTTCCCAAAAACTATATGCATTTAGGTCCTAGCAACTTGCATACACACATATAAGCATCCAACATCACATTTATAACTACAACACAAGATTATGCCACCCAAAAGATTGATCTAGAGGCATGCTCCCTATAACTCACCACCAAACACACCAAAATGTCCAATTAAACAATTATCAACAAGAACACCAAACCAACAACACATCAATATCATACTCAACAGGTTTAGCTCATCAAAACATATCATCCAAGCAAAACCATCTAGATGCATACCTAGGTAATCGTATAACATCAACCATAGGTAACGGTGCATGATAAACGAAACATCAACAATCAAACACCAAAATCACAGCATTAAACATGCTCAAAACCAGGGAAAACTGAATTACAAATCCCAAAAAAATCTACGGCGAACACATTGCCGTATTAACCGGAAACTAAACCCAAGCTCAAATAGTCTTTTCTTTGGATCGCTTAACCCTTGCCTTTGCAGCCTCCAAGCTTTAATGATCTACGTCATTAGAGAAAAGAGAGCGTAAGCACGCATGCTTAGTGAAAATGCTCTTAAACGGTGATGCATTTAAACTCTTGAAAACCAACTATTGTTTTCAACCCATGCTTATGACCTAAGCAAGTTCCAATAATTTCAAATCAAAATATGCATATCAACCATATGCTAAACCATATATATATGTTCTACATGCTTAATCCCAAAGCATCAAACACAAAACCATGCTTAAATCCAAAAGCATTATATGCATACCCATGCTTAAATTCCAAAGCATTATAAACAAATTCAACATTAGAATTCTCATATATTGGCAATTATAGTGACCTCGGATAGACGACCACCATCCTTTATTAGCTGACCGCTAATCCGTAGTTAACCGACCGTTAACTTTACACATCAGATACACAGATCTCCCTTAATGATCGACCATCATCAAGACTACCCCATGCCGACTGCATGACTTTACAGCCTTACCGACCGCAAGCTTTATATCCACAAGGGGAACCGACCGTTCAACCCAACTGATAACAACATAGTTCGGGAAGCTGACCACTATACCTCAAAGACTCTTAATCCACGATCGATTTTTAACCATATTATAGTGCACTTTATCCTATGGCATGCCAACTATATCCGAATGTTTTCTCACCTTGTCACATAGCCAATATATCATTTACAAAACCATTTACCCACTGTTTTACAATGCATTACATAAAATCCTCATATATGCAAATCATATCGCCATAGCAATATCACATTCCCGACCAGAATAAAAACAAATGCTCACTAGAATTAAATATACCTTTAAGCCACTGTATATGTACTTAAAAATCATGCATTAACCGTATGTAATGCAAACCATGTTTAAGACTAAAACATGAATCACACATGCTCATATTCGAACCGATATTGAAGAGCAAAAGAGGGAAACTTACTTCCAAGCTTAGGTAAGTGTTTCAAACTTACCCTAAACTCCCGAAACCACTTTTAACCCTTTGAAAGACTTCTAAGACCGTTTCCACTCACCGATTTCACTTCACCTTGCTTGCTACCGTGTAACAAGCTCCCGGCAAGTCTAGAACCACTTCAAGATGCTACGCCTTGATTATCCCCTGTTTCGGCCACACAAAACCAGAGGAAACATGCATTAAAATGCATCCAATACTCTGTTTCAACCTAAAATCCCGTAGCTCTCAAAATGCCCACTCAAAACTCATCCGAAACTTACCGAAATCAACCTCAAACACCACTCAATCTTAACACAACAATATTATAACTATTCGAAACATCAAACTTCATCAATTAATATTTAAAAACTCATTCCCAACATCCTTTTAAGCCCAACAATGATTAAACACCTTAAACACCCCAAAACCCTTAACTAACAACCTAACAATTAGAGATTCAACCAATTTCGGGATTCCATTATTAAAAACAACTTATCCACATTATAATACATCCAAAATAAGATTAAAATCAATCCAAAACACTGGAAAAATAGATCCAAATCAAAGATCACAAGATTCTTCAATTAGACCTCAATTAAGCTAAAATCCATAAATAATGACTCAAAACCTATTGAAAATCATATGTAAAGATCCAAGAACTTGGGAATTTCAGTAAAGAACCTTTCATTAGAGGAGAAGAACGAAACTTACCTCCAATAAGTGAGTTTCCTCTTAATTGGATGGTTTTTCCTCTTGAAAAGCAAAGAAATTCAATAAGATTTGTGGAAAACAATTTGAGAAATCATTTAGCAAATCAATGAGTAAAGAAATTAACATCATTACCTTAAATCTCTGATGGAAAAATAGTGTTTGGATGAGAGTGTTTTGAGAGAAAATGTGAGAGAAGAAAAGTTACGTCAAAATGTGTTTTAGAAAGATAACTACGTTTTTAACTAAATCATTTTTAATTCTTTTAATTAAAACCATTTTAAAACAATCCTAATTAAGGGAATCCTCAGATTAGATCAAATGGTAAAAGAGCTCCTTAAAGATTCTACGTTTTGACTCTTTACAAAACAGCCACCTTTTTAAAACAGTTTCCAAAAATTACATTTTGGTCGCTAGCCAAAATGTCACCCTTCCAAGGCTCGTTTTTCAAAATTGTTTTTACCAATATTTTTAACATAATAAAATATGATTTTTGAACATTTTTCCATATTTTTATCTTTCAGAAAAATATTCGCTCCTGAATCTGACTCGAATCTTTATCCCAGTCCACTAGATTGTCTAACCAGCCCCAAAACCGCTAAGCCCAAAACCGGGGCGTTACAACTCTCCCCCTCTTAAGAAATTTTGCCCTCGAAATTTACCTAAAGGAAAAAGATGCGGAAATTGCTCTAACATATCCGCCTTGCTTTCCCAAGTGGCTTCATCGACACCTTGATGTCGCCACAAGACTTTAACCAGTTCTATCATCTTACCCTGTAGAACCTTGCTGCTGGAATCAAGGATCCGACCGATTCCTCCGTAACATGGATATATGGAACACATCATGTATTTTCTCAAGCTCTGGAAGCAACCTCAACCGATAAGCCATAGGACCAACTCGCTCCACAATCTCATATGGTACAATAAACCTCGGGCTAAGCTTACCTTTATATCCGAACCGCATCACCTTTTTCCACGGTGACACCTTCAAAAACACACGATCGCCCACCGCATATTCAATTTCCCTACACTTTAAATCTGCCTAAGATTTCTGCCGATCCGTAGCCGCTTTCAAGTGTTCATACACAAGCTTAAATTTCTCATCCATGTCTTTTAACACATGAGGCAAGGAAATATGCTTTTCCCCTACCTCTGCCCAGCACAAGAGCGCACGAAACCTTCGGCCATACATTGCCTCAAATGGTGCCATATGTATACTCGCTTGATAGCTGTTATTATAAGCAGATTCCACCAACGGAAAATGCTTTTCCCAGGTTCCTTGAAACTCAATAATACAACACTTTAGCATATCCTCCAAGACCTGGATAACACACTCCAACTGCCCATCCGTCTGAGGATGATACGCGGTACTGAAACTCAACCTCAAACCCAAAGCCAGATGTAAACATTTCCAAAACCTTGAAGTGAACCTCGAATCTCTATCTGAAACGATCGAATTTGGTACCCCGTGCAAACGCACAATCTTAGAGATAAACAAATTTGCTAGTTTGTCCAAGGTGTACGTCGTATGCACTGGTAGAAAATGTGCACACTTTGTGAATCGATCGACAACCACCCAAATGAAATCCTTTTAGCCAGTGTCAATGGCAATCTTGACACATAATCCATGGTGATTCTTTCCCATTTCCACTCCAGAATTTTCAACGGTTGCAACAATCTGGATGGAAACTGATGTTCAGCTTTAACTCGCTGACACACCATACACTTGGACGCAAACTCTGCCACATCCTTCTTCAAACCAATCCAATAGTACATTTCCTTCAAATCACGATACATTTGGGTACTACCAGGATGCATAGCAAAAGGACTAGAACGTGCTTCCTCCAAAATAGTATGCTTGAGCTCCGGGACTTTCGGAACCACTATTCGACCCTTTAAGCACAAAACTCTATCATCATCAAAATGAAAATTCGTCGAATTACCTTCTGCTATGTCCTTAATATGGGGAAACAAAGAATCATCATAAGGTTGCTTAGCCTTGATCAATTGTGACAGCGTAGGCTTAACTTGCAGTTCAGCCAACAACCTACCCTACCGCGTAACACTCAACCATGCAAACATTTCCCTAAGTTCAATCACCACCCTACGACTCAAAACATCCACAACAACATTGGCTTTTCCAAGATGATACTCAATTGTCAAGTCGTAGTCCTTAAGCAATTCCAACCACCTTCGTTACCTAAGGTTCAAATCCTTTTGAGACATCAAATACTTCAAACTCTTATGATCCGCAAAGACCACACACTTCTCTCCATAAAGGTAGTGTCGCCAAATCTTCAAGGCAAACACCACAGCAGCAAGCTCCAAATTATGAGTTAGATAATTGCACTCATGAACCTTCAACTGCCTCGACGTATAGGCCACAACCTTTTCATCCTGCATCAGCACACAACTCAAACCCACATGCGATGCATCACTATAAACCACAAACTCATTCCCAAATTCCAGTTGAATCAACACATGAGCATGTGTCAAAACCTCCTTCAACTTCTCAAAACCATGTTGTTAATTCTCCGTCCAAACGAAATGAACATTCTTTTGCAGCAACTTTGTCAATAGAGCCGCAATACTAGAAAACCCTTCCGCAATACTAGAAAACAGCGATAATAGCCTGCCAACCCAAGGAAACTACGCACATCTGAAATGGTCTTAGGTTGTTTCCAATTGAGAATAGCCTCAATCTTCTGTGGATCAACACGAATTCCCTCTGCGGATACCACATGTCCGAGAAATATCACCTCCTTGAGCCAAAACTCACATTTTCTCAACTTGACATACAACTGATTATCCTTCAAGACTTGAACCACAATTCGCAAATACCGACCATGCTCCTCCTAGGTACGAGAGTACACGAGTATATAATCGATAAAAACCACTACAAATTGATCAAGGTATTCATGAAACACTTTATTCATTATATCCATAAAAGCTACCGGGGCATTTGTCAAACCAAACGGTATCACCAAAAACTCGTAATGCCCGTACCTCGTATGAAACGCTATATTATGAACATCCACATCTTTAACTTTCAACTGATAATACCCCGACCTTAAATCTATCTTCGAAAATATTATTGCCCCGCAAAACTGATCGAACAAGTCATCAATCCGCAGCAATGGATACTTGTTCTTCACTGTCAACTTATTCAACTGACGATAATCAATACAAATACGCATCGATCTATCCTTTTTTTCACAAAGAGAACCGGAACACCCCAAGGAGAAACACTCGGTCGAATGAACCCATGATCCAACAACTCTTGAAGCTGCGATTTCAACTCTTTTAACTCTTTCGGTGCCATCCGATAAGGAGAAATAGACACTGGAGTTGTACCTTCATAAGTTTCAATGCAAAACTCTACATCCTTATCCAGAGGTAAACCAGACAACTCTTTAGGAAAAACTTCCGGATAATCACAAACAGCTCGAATGTCCTGCACCCAAACACCTTTGGCTTCCGGATTCATAACAATAGCCAAATAAGCTTGGCAACCATCAACCATCATCTTCTCCGTTTGGGTAGCCAAAATAATATTAGACAAGAATTTTACATTCTCACCCACCACCACGACTTCATAATCATCGGCCAACTTTAGAGAAATCCTTTTGGACTCACAATCTACCACTGTCTTACGCTAACTCAACCAATCCATACCCAATATAACATCAATACCATGGAATGGCAACTCCATCAAATCTGTGGCAAACTCATGACCTTGCACTGCCAAAGAAAAACGCCTATACAACCTTCTAGTTGTAATCGTCTCCCTAAAATAACTAGTTACCAACATGCAAACATCTAAGATCTCAACAAGAACATTTAACAATGATGCATGCTCACTTAGGATGTATAAATGAGTAGACCCCGAATCAATCAAAGAAAACAACGACAAAGATTGCAAGGTGAAAGTACCTATAATCACATTTGTGTCGTTATGCCCCTCACGATGAGTATAGATCTATGTTGGTCCACCATTCTCTAGTTGTACAGCAACAACATGAGCCACAACTCTCTAACCATCCTTGCGCCTCTGAAAGTTACCCCTGCTACGACCTCGGCCCCTAGTAGGTACAACAGCCCGAACTAGTGCATTACCCACAACACGAGGACAGTCACGCTTCATGTGACTAGGAGATCTACATATCCAGCAACTCATGGTATTTCCTCAACACTCACCCGTGTGGCGTCTACCACAACGCTCACACTCAACTACAAAATAAACACCCTGGTTACCATGGCCACCACCACGGTTGTGATCTAACTTGTGCCTCTTATCTTGGAACCTCCTATTCTGCCTCCTAGAATAGCAGAGTCAGCTCCTCACTTATTCGAGACTATGCCCGAACCTTGTCTCGATACCCTCAAGGACTGCTCAATATCCTTAGCACGATTTACAAGCACATCAAAATCTGTATAGTCTGCCGCCAATATGTATGTTTTGATATCCTTTACTAACCCATAACGAAACCTGTTGCACCTCTCAAGATCATCCAGAACTAACTCTGAGGCATACTGACTCAAACAGTCGAATTTCACCTCATATTTCGCCACAGACATGCCGCCCTAAACCAAGGCCATAAACTTCCATTTTCTCGCATCCAGATACTGATGACCAAGATACTTCTTCTTGAAAGCTCTTCGAAAGAACTCTCAAGTTACATCCGCCTCTGTGACACTAGCAATTGTTGTCACCCACCAATGATAAGCATCACCATACAACATTGACACTGTACAACTCAGCTTACGCTCATTATTACAACCTATTTGATCCATAATATAGACCGTACTCTCTAGCCAACCCTCAGATGTCTTAGGGCCTAAACCCCTAAACTCAATACCTCCCAAACTGCAGAGATGCTCCAAAGGTAATCCTGGGTTAACCGCCTCAGCAGGTGCCGGTGCCTGCGTATGCACTCCAGCCATCGCTGCTTGAAAAGCTCTCGTTATCGCCTGAACTAACGAAGTCAGGTCACCAAATACCGGCACTTGATGAGCCTAGGGTACACCACCAGCCCCAACATTGATTGGCAGAACCAACGGAGGAAGAGGAGGTAAAACGTTAGTGGGATTCTCTTATTCAACGTTATTCTACCCGATTCCATCATTACCAGCCATAGAACGCGTCTCACGACGAGCCATGCTAATAAAAGCAACAAAACACATTAAAGTTAGGCTAACACAAGGCAAATGATCTAAGACCATCTTATAAAACATTTTAAAACCTCGGTAATATGCAATGTGTTCCTAATTCATACCCCAACATGATGTAAATCAATCACCGTGCATAACCAACAATGATATACAACCAAACAACAACATTCTAACCTTTCGTAACCTGGCTCTGATACCAACAAATGTAATCCCCTCGAACCGGCCTAGACGCCGACCGAACTGAGAATGCTACAATAGGTTTGCCGAAGCAAACTGGAGAAAGGTTACAAAAAGTCAGTCCATTTTTTCTTTTATCTTGTCTAAATACAAATTAATTTTTCTACATGTTCATACTCGCAGCAGGTAGGTTCATGAATAAAACGAGTTACAAAAGAAAATTAATTGCATCATAATCAAAATTGAGGACTAAAATGTAAATACTATAAATTACAAAACCAAAATTGAAGTCAAGGTTACCAATCCTCAATTAGTCCATCTACATGCCAACATGATAAATTCCAGATCAATTTAATCATCCCAACTCATACAATTGCAATCCCAAGATTCAAGGACCAAAATAAAAGAATCAGAAACTTTCAAGATTTCAAATTAACCAACTTAACGGTACCCGTATCGGTACGCGTACTCGTGTTTCGATACGTCTTTACATTCTCAAAAACATAGAATCCAGTAGCTAAAACTAATACCGAAACGTTTGTTCGCGTACCGGTACGTTTGGCAAAAATGCCTATGATCGTATCGAAACACTTGCTCGAGTATCGAAACATTAAGCCTAAAAGGGTAGGATTGTATCGAACACCCTCCCGCGTATCGAAACGCTATGCCTGAAATGGCCTAGCTGTACCGGTACGAGAACACCTGTTTCGATACGCCTAGACCTGTAATGATATTTTTAGATGGTTTTTCCCACAAAACTAAATGCATTTAGGTCCTAGCAACTTGCATACACACATATAAGCATCCAACATCACATTTAACAACAATTGTACCAAGGTTTAACTACAACACAAGATTATGCCACCCAAAAGATTGATCTAAAGGCATGCTCCCTATAACTCACCACCAAACACACCAAAATGTCTAACTAAGCAATTATCAACAAGAACACCATACCAGCAACACATCAATACCATACTCAATAGGTTTAGCTCATCAAAACATGTCATCCAAGCAAAACCATCTAGATGCATACCTAGATAACTGTATAACATCAATCATAGGTAACGGTGCATGATAAACGAAACGTCAACAATCAAACGCCAAAATCAAAACATTAAACATGCTCAAAACCAAGGAAAATTGAATTACAAATCCCAAAAAATCCATGGAGAACACATTGCCTTATTAACTAGAAACAAAACCTTAGTTCATACTTAAATAGTCTTGTCTTTGGATCGCTTAATCCTTGCCTTTGTTGTCTCCGAGCTTTAATGCTCTGCATCATTAGAAAAAAAGAGAGCGTAAGCACACATGTTTAGTGAGAATGCTCTTAAACGATGATGCATTTAAAACTCTTGAAAACCAACTCTTGTTTTCAACCCATGCTTACGATCTAAGAAAGTTCCAATAATTTCAAATCAAAATATGCATATCAACCATATGCTAAACCATATATATATGTTCTACATGCTTAATCCCAAAGCATCAAACACAAAACCATGCTTAAATCCCAAAGCATTATATGCATACCCATCCCTAAATCCCAAAGCATTATAAACAAATTCAATATTAGAATTCTCATATATTTGCAATTATAGTGACCTCGGATAGTCGACCACTATTCTTGATTAGCCGACCGCTAATCATTAGTTAACTGACCGTTAACTTTACACATTGGATACACGAATCTCCTTTAATGATCGACCATCATCAAGACTACCCCATGCCGACCGCATGACTTTACAACCTTGCCGACCGTAAGCTTTACATCAACAAGGGGAACCAACCCCTCAACTCAAGTGATAACAACATAGTCTGGGTAGCAGACCGCTATACCTCAAAGACTCTTAATCTACGATCGATTTTTAACCATATTATAGTGCACTTTATCCTATGGCATGCCAACTATATTCGAATATTTTCTCACATTGTCACATGGCCAATATATCATTTACAAAACCATTTACCCACTGTTTTACAATGTATTACATAAAATCCCCACATATGCAATTGCCATAACAATATCACATTCCTGACTGGAATAAAAACCAATGCTCACTAGCATTAAATATACCTTTAAGCCACTGCATATGTACTTTAAAATCATGCATTAACCGTAAGTAGCGCAAACCATGTTTATGACTAAAACATGAATCACACATGATCATATCTGAACCGATATTGAAGAGCAAAAGAGGGAAACCTACTTTCGAGCTTAGGTAAGCGTTTCAAACTTATCCTAAACTCTCGAAACCACTTTCAACCCTTTAAAAGACTTCTAAGACCGTTTCCACTCATCGATTTCACTTCGCCTTGCTTGCTACTAAGAAATAAGCTCCCGGCAAGTCTAGAACCACCTCAAGATGCTACGCCTTGATTATCCCCTATTTCGGCCACACAAAACCAGATGAAACATGCATTGAAATGCATCCAATACTCTGTTTCAACCCAAATCACGTAGCTCTCAAGATGCCCACTCAAAACTAATCCGAAACTTACCGAAATCAACCTCAAACACTACTCAATCTTAACGCATTCATATTATAACGATTCGAAACATCAAACTTCATCAATTAATATCTAAAAACTTATTCTCAACATCTTTTTAATCCCAACAATGATTAAACACCTTAAACACCCTAAAAACCCTTAACTAACAACCTAACAATTAGAGATTCAACCAATTTCAGGATTCTATTATTAAAAAATTATCCACATTATAATACATCCAAAATAAGATTAAAATCAATCCACAACACTGTAAAATAGATCTAAATCAAAAATCACAAGATTCTTCAATTAAACCTCAATTAAGCTAAAATACATAAATAATTACTCAAAACCTATTGAAAATCGTATGTCAAGAGCCGAGAACTTGGGAATTTCAGTAAATAACCTTTCACTAGAGGGGAAGAGTGAAACTTACCTCCAATGAGTGAGTTTCCCCTTAATTGGATGGTTTTTCCTCTTGAAAAGCAAAGAAATTCAATAAGATTTGTGGAAAATAGTTTGAGAAATCATTTAGCAAATCAATGAGTAAAGAAATTAAGATCATTACCTTAAATCTCTAATGGAAAAAGAGTGTTTGGCTGAGAGTGTTTTGAGAGAAAATGTGAGAGAAGAAAAGTCACGTCAAAATGTGTTTTAGAAAGATAACTACCTTTTAACTAAATCCTTTTTAATTCTTTTAATTAAAACCATTTTAAAATAATAATAATTAAGGGAATACTCAGATTAGACCAAATGGTAAAATAGCCTTTTAAAGATTCTATGTTTTGACTCTTTACAAAACAGCCACCTTTTAAAACAGTTTTCAAAAATTATATTTTGGTCACTAGACAAAATGTCACCCTTCCAAGGCTCGTTTTCCAAAATTGCTTTCACCAATATTTTCAACATAATAAAATATAATTTTAAAACATTTTTCCATATTTTTATCTTTCAGAAAAATATTCGCTCCCGAATCTGACTCGAATCTCTAACCCGATCCACTAGACCGTCTAACTAGCCTCAAAACCGCTAGGCCCAAAACTAAGGCGTTATACTTGGTCTATTCTAGCCCCACTTCCACTCGCAGTAAGGCTCTTTCATCTCATCATCGACGACTTGCCTCCTCAATTCTTCGTCTTTGGATCCTTATGGGGGACTTTAACGTTACTCTTGATACCTCTGAATGGCAAGGTGGTGCGGGCACTACCAAACCCTGTCGAGTTTTCCAAGATTTCATGTTTGATTGTGGCCTTCATGATCTTGGCTTTCAAGGGCCTGCTTTTACTTGGTCGCGGGGCGAAACATTTGCAAGACTTGATCGGATTATTTGCAATGAGCATTGGGATGAGTGCTACCCTGAAACCACTGTTACTCATCTCTTTCGAATATGGTCTGATCACCGACCACTTCTGTTTCATGTTGGAGATGTCTGTCGTTTGACTTCGTCTCGCCAGTTTCAATATTTTGCTGGCTGGCAGCGCCTTATTGACTTTGAAAGAATGGTTACTAATAACTGGCACTCGTCAGGCTCACTCTCGGATACGATCTCCAGGTTTACGGCTATCGTAGATGTTTGGAACTCTACAATTTTTGGTTATATTGGGGCTAAAAACGTTATCTAATGGCGCGGCTTCGAGGTGCTCAAAAGGTACTTGAACGTCGTCCGTCTAGTTTTTTAATTCGACTTGAGAGTGAGTTGCATGTTGAACTTGAAGCCATTCTTGATTAAGACGAGCTTCTGTGGCAGCAGAAGTCGCAGTCGGAGTAGATTGTTCATGGCGACCGGAACACGGCTTACTTTCATCGTAAGGCCAAGCAACGAAAGGTCCGTAATAAAATTCAATCTCTCCAATTGGTGGACGGTAGCTGGTGCGATGATGAGGTTGCTCTTCGTGCCGACGCTGCTATTTTTTTCCGCTCTCTATATGCTTTACCTAAAGGTGATTGTGTGACATACTCTATATATGGCCATTTCCCTACTGTCCCTTCATCGCTCATGAGCTCGCTTGGAGCTGTCCCATCTCCACTTAAAATACATGATGCTTTGCGTGATACGGCGCCCATAAAGGCTCTAGGACCTGATGGCCTCCATGCTAAATTTTATAAAAAACGATGGCACATTGTGGGTCCTGATATTTGTCGGTTCATTCAGAATATTTTTTAGGGTGGTGATCTTGAGCCAATGTTGACTCGTACATCTCTTGTTCTCATACCAAAGGTTGATGTTCTGTAATCTTTTACGGATTTTCGACTAATCAACCTCTGTTCGGTTATATATAAGCTTTTGACAAAGATCATTGTTTGGAATCTGAAACCTCTCATGCCTCTCTTGATAAATCCAACTCAGGCCGGGTTTATAGTTGGTCGCTCAATCTCCAATAATGTTATTCTGAATCAGAAAATCATCTCTTCGATGTGCAGGAACAAAACTAAGTAGGGATGGATGGCCGTGAAGATAGACTTGGAAAAAGGCATTTGATAAGATTTGATTGGACTTTTTACAGGATACTTTGAATGACGCTGGTTTTTCGCAAGATATCATCCAACTTATCATGCGCTGTCTATCTTCCTCTTATATTCAGGTACAATGAAATGACACACCCTCTCCTATTTTTACTCCTGAGCATGAGGTACGGCAAGGGGATCCCCTTTTTCCTTATCTGTTCGTATTGACTATGAAACGCTTGGGGCATGTAATCTGTGATGCGGTCGCCAACGGTACCTAGGCTCCCTTCAAGATGGTTCGTCATGGCCTCCCATTGTCTTATCTTTTTTGCCGACAACCTGATTATTTATGCTAAGGCGGACTTGACTCAAACGCAGACTATTTCTGCTATCTTAAATGTTTTCGGTCAAAGCTTGGGACATAAGGTTAGTGCTCGTAAATCCCAAATCTATTTCTCGCCTAATACTGACCAGGCTTTGCGGGAGGAAATTTGCCTGGCTCTTGGTTACAACCAGACTTTATTGCTTGGCTCTTAATTGGGAGTTCCAGTGCAACATCAACGGGTTCGGTGCTCTGACTTTGATTTTATTCTTGACCATATTTGTGCCAAGCTAAGTGGGTGGGCTGCGCAGACCCTTTCCTTGGCCGGTAGGATCACCCTCGCCTAGTCAGTCCTTGCTGCCATACCATCTTTCTTTATGTAAACAACCAAGATTCTGGTAAGCGTCTGCGCACATATTGATAAGCTTATCCGAGGCTTTATATGGGGATCGACAACATCGTGCTGCCACCTCTCGCTTGTCAACTAGGAGGCAATCACACAGCCTATTAATAGGGGTGGGCTTGGTGTCCCTCGCTCAAATGAGCGCAGTCTTGCTTACATGCACAAGCTCGCATTTGCATTAGTTAGCCGACCACATGATCTATGGGTGCAGGCTTTACGGTAAAAGTATAGGGTTGTTTTTTTATGCCCACTCTCTATTGACCGGCCCCAATGTTCCCCTCTTTGGTGGGGGATTTCACAAGCTTGTGAGTCGATAAGGGATAATATTTTTTGGCTTCTCGGTGATGAGAGTGAGACTTGGTTATGGAATGATGTTTGGGTGCCCGAATTGGGCCCCCTACGTGGTTGGTTGCTCCACCCTGATGCAGCGTTGTCGGTCGTCCAGTTTCCAGACCTTATGACTACTGATGGTGCATGGGATTGTGACCGGCTAACGTCGATGCTCCATGCCAGCGCTGTTCCTCACATTCTTGGTGTGTTACCTGCCTCTCAAGATGGTCCTTGCGCCTCGATTGGTTGGAGAAAATCTGTATAGGAAGATTTTTCTCTAGGCTCGGCATATGAGGTCATTGTGGGTGCATCATGGGACACCAGCAGTGATGTCTGGCAAAAAATCTGGGATTTACCAATCCCTCAATGGATCTGAGTGTTTCTTTCGCTCATCCTTCACCACCGTTTGATGACTAATGAAGAGCGGGTCCGCCGAGGTCTTGACTCTAACTCTTCTTGCTCCGTTTGTGGCTGCTATAGGGAATCTATTCTTCATATCCTTTTAGATTGTCCTGCGACTCGCTCCATTTTGCGTACTATCGTACCACCGAAGAATCAAGATCTTTTCTTCTCTATGTCTCTTGACTCTTGGATTATTGCCAATATTAGCCATACGGTGTTGCTTAGTAATCTGAGCGTGCCTTGGCATTTCTTCTTTGCCTCATTTATTTGGCAGATATAGAAGCGCCGAAATGATTTAGTTTTTACCGATCAATGTCTTCCCCTCCCTGATATATACATGATTAGTGTTGCCTGGGTTGTCACTTTCTCTGAGTCAATCTCCCCCACTCGACCCCTCATGTTCCCTTATTTGGCAACCTTCTCCTAGCAGGCTCTTCCTCTAGGTTTTCTGTTCCTCAACACTGATACTACCTTCTTGCCTACCACCGGTCTCGACTCGGTTGATGGTGCCGTTTGCGGGCCGCAGGAAGAATGGATCATCGGATATTATAAGCATGTTGGTGCCACTTCTCCCTTAAATGTCGTGCTTTGGGCCATTCTGCTTGGCTTACAAGTTGCTTGGTCCGTTGGGGTAGAAAGATTGCAAGTTCAATCGGACAGTAAGCATGCTATTACTTTGGTGAAGAACCCCTCAGCACTCCACAGTTTGTTCCCGCTTTTGCGTGCAATTGCCGCCCTGTCCAACCGTGCATGGTACGTAGAATTTTGTTGGACCCAAAGAGAGTGCAATATGGTTGCTGATGGTTTATCGAAGCTGCATGTCACCTTGCCCTATCAACTTGTTCTTTACGATGATGCTCTCGCGGCTATCGTATCCTTACTTGACCGTGATATTCATGGAACGCCTTATTGTAAATCTGTTTGATCTTAGATAAATCAAACTTCTTTCAAATCAAAAAAATAAGGCACTAATCGTGGTTTTAAGACATACATGTCTTTTCCCAACTTTAGCTGGCAACCTAGGCTATTTTACATAGTGGATACCGGTCTCACTAGTGAGTATCGGTACTGCCTATAGGGGTACAGGTACCACCTAAGTATCGGTATGAAATTGACTTTTGATATTCTAAAAAGAATTCTTTCAATACTTGTATTGACCTTTGAGTACCGGTATTGACTTTTAGTAGAAATATTCTCGCGAGTACCAATACTAAAATAAGCTTCGATGTTTTAAAAAATAAGAATAAAATTCTCAAGTATTAGTACTGACCAATGAGTACCAATACCAAATAAATCGAGTGCCGGTATTAACTGAAGACAGTATCGATACTCTTATCTCATGTTCTTCTTGGATCTTTACGACACAAGGAGTATCAATATCAATTCCTCCTAGTGTAGGTACCGAAGCCCAAGACTATTTTCTAAAGCTCAAATTTCAAATTTAATCCTCTCACTTTCATCACTAACATGCCCTAAATCAATCCTACAAATTATGAGTCTTATATGGTGATTCGCTACTATTTATTACTCATTACACCATCAATTACCGAGTTTAAGCCATAAATCAAGGTTTCTACTCTAAAACACTCAAAGCAAGCACACAAGGCATTCTCCAAAGAGGGGATTCTCCAACCTTTATTCCTAAGCTTGAAATAAAGCTCCTAGCCCCAAATCATCAAGTCTCCCTTTAGCTCTTAGCTTTAGAGGATTCTCCAACTTTCTTTACTACACAGAGATGTTATAAAATGAATTATAACTTTGCTGGTGATGAAAGAGTGAAAAAAACATGAGTTTAAGGCTGGAAAACGGGATTAAAACCTTCACTTGACCCATTTTCTCAAAACTCCCACCAAAACCCATAAACTCACTATTCTTTGTTTTCCAATAGTTTTAATCTTTTCTTGAACCCATAACTCGTAATTTTTGAAATAATTATTTAAGAATTAAAGGTTTTATTTTTTTCCTTGGGTTTTGAGAGAGAAGAAGAAGAGAGAAATGATGAGGGGCAGTTATAGAGGTGATGAAGGCTTGTCTCTTACCAAGCCAAGTTTGGACAAATAGGATTCAAGGCAAGTCAATTTTATTTTAAACTTTGGGTAAATTAAAACATAGAACCCTCTCTCAATTCTTCATTGACACAATTTGGTCATTATCCAAGTCCAATAGTCAAGGTTAAAACCTACTAAGGTTCTTTCATAACCAAATGGGCCCGACAATACAACCCAACCTTAAAAGCCTATGACTCGGGTCAATATTAACTCGTTGACCCAAAATCTCGATCGTTACACAAAAATCACATACAGAGGATGAAAATTTTTACAATATTAGAAGAAGATATTACAATAGTGCAGTTTGTATGTTGCACTACAACTGAGCTCACACTATGTGTATAATTTTTCTCACTCAACTAAAAAAGTTATAATCATAAGTGTCTAGTTATAGGAATAACTTACTTACATATAGAGAAAACATGCATAGAAAGTAATTCTACTCAACATAGATTTCTTACTGTTCATCGAACACGTAAAATGGGAAGTGGAGTTCTACTCGCACTTAAACTCCTTCATACTGTGGAGGACATTAGTGAAGAATCTCAGTATCCATAGGATACCAATGAAGGGCACCATAGGTCTAATGGAGGACATCAATCAATGAAGACATACATTTATTCTGAAAATGGATTTTAGTCACAATTATAACAAATCTCCGAAACAATATCTTAAAAGAGCAATCCAAAATCATGCCATTAGCCCAGTTACTCATATCTTAGTAAGCAATCCAAATCCCATTAGCCCAGTTACTCAATGCCAAGAAGGCCTATTGGTGACCCAACCTACGGCCAAACCCAGTCAGACCCAAGCCATGAAAAGGGCCTCTTTACCTTTATCTGGGTGTGCTCTTTTCTCTCTGTCTTGAAGAAGAAGAAAACCCCTCTTAATACAACAGTTCAGGGAGGGAGAAATAGAGGGAGGAAAGCAGGTTTCTAATTGGAAGCAAATAGTAAATCAGGACGGTTTCACAGAGGAAAAATGTTCAGGAACCAGTACGATACCGATGTCACTACATGGAGCCCGGCGGGGCGGTTGTTCCAAGTGGAGTACGCGATGGAGGCCGTGAAGCAAGGCTCGGCAGCGATCGGACTCCGATCCAAGACCCATGTTGTATTGGGGTGCGTCAACAAGACTAACTCCGAGTTGTCTTCTCACCAGAAGAAGATCTTCAAAGTTGACGACCACATCGGCGTCGCCATTGCCGGTCTTACTGCCGACGGCCGCGTCCTCTCTCGTTATATGCGGAACGAGTGTATCAACTACAGCCTCACCTACGAGTCGCCGCTTCCTGTGGGTCGACTCGTCGTCCAACTCGCTGATAAAGCCCAGGTCTTTAATTTCTCAATTAAATCTCCATGCTTTAGTGTAGTTGAACTTGGTGACGTTGATTTAGGGCTTTTTTATAAATGATAAATTCTTTGAGGTTTTAAACCTTAATTGGGTATCTGCTGAGGCCTTGACAAGTAGGAGGTTTTCGAGTAATGCTTTGGAACAAATAACCCTTCAAAAATTGAAGCCCGTCATAGTTATTGACATAACCAGAATACTGTTCTGAGTGGAAATGATCTCACATAGAAGGCTATAGTAGGGAAGAATGATAGATTAAGTAATTTAAAAACTGTAAGTAGCATTGCTCAATTGCATTATTGCTGAAGGGGTAGATGATTAGCAATATGATATGATATTCGAATATCAAATACAGAATAGAGGAAAATGAAATGGATGATGAGGATTAATATTATAAAAATAAAAAATATTTAGGAATGAGGAAATTTCAATCTTATGGTTGAGTGTACCTTGCCATCAAGTGACCTGGGAAAAAAGCTCATATTCGCTTTGTTTTTAATGACCAAAAACTTCATGGTACAAAGCAGGTTAGAGAAATAAAAAGGATGGTTTGAAAAGAGTGTTGTTATGAGTGCCTACCAATGACTTTTAATTGAATGTCACCTGTGTGCTTATGTTTAGCTGTGCTGGTGTTATGTGATTAAGTAGCATTTTTCCTAGAACTCATGATAACTTAACATGGATTGCGTTTACTTTGTTGATGTAAGAGATGAGATTGTTTGTGTTACTGTATTAAATGATGTGAAGTCTCTGTGGACTGTGGTTGATTATAGTTAGTAAAGAATAAGGTTTGGTATATGCTCTCTGTTTTTCGCATGCCACTTCGATAGTTACTTAAAAAGGTATGGAAGCCTTTGTTGTTTCTATTTTGTTTCTTTTCTTAACTGTTCTCTACTTATTCAACTCGCTGCTCAATTTTTTGTATATTTGCCAAAAGTAATAGGAGCTTTTTTATTTTGTGGTGTTTATTTTGTAGGGTAAAGTACACTAGAGGTCTCTAAACTATGCTCAAATGATTGTTTTGGTCTCTAAACTTTCAATAGTTACAAAATGGTCAATAAATTTATTGAACTGTTACAAAATGGTCACTACGACGTTATAATAATAATAATGTTCTTAATGACGTTTTGCAACAGTTCGATAAAATTTAATGACCATTTTGTAACTGTTTGGAAAATTTAATGACTATCCTGTAACTTTTGAAAGTTCATTGACAAAAATGATCATTTGAACATAGTTTAGTGACTTCTGGTGTACTTAACCCTAATTTGCAATCCCAATTAAAAACTGTTTTTCTTGTTGATTTCTTGAAAGTTAAACCATTTCCTTTTAGAACTAGCATAACACTGTTATTTGTTTGTGTAATTGAAAAGGGGAAAATGTTTGTGTTTTTGGTGGCAGGTCTGCACCCAACGCTCTTGGAAACGACCTTATGGTGTTGGTTTGTTGGTAGCCGGCTTGGATGAATCCGGAGCTCATCTCTATTATAACTGCCCTAGTGGAAATTACTTTGAGTACCAGGCTTTTGCCATCGGATCACGCTCTCAAGCTGCAAAGACGTACTTGGAACGCAGGTTTGAGAACTTTACAGAAGCATCACGAGATGATCTGGTCAAGGATGCTCTTATGGCAATAAGGGAGACCCTGCAAGGAGAAACCCTAAAAAGCTCTGTATGTACGATTGCTGTGGTAGGGGTTGGAGAGCCATTCCATATTTTGGATCAGGGAACTGTACAACAAATGATTGATGCCTTTGAGATAGTGGAAGAGCAAGAAGATCGTGCTGCTGAGCCTGATACTGCTGCAGGACGGGAGGCATCAGCCGAGCCCGAGCAGGGTGCTGCTGCCGGGGAAGGCGTGGCCCCAATGGACATTTGAGGATGAAGAACCAACGTCCCATCCTTCTACTAGATGAGTTTGTCTAGCATGTGGGAAATTTGGGTTGGTCACTGTAGACATTATTGTGTTGGATGTTTCATTGTTTTTTTTATGCAAAATTATCTTTTATCAAATGGTGCAAAACTGCATGCTAGGCGGAGCCGAAACTTAAGACAACATTTACATTTATACTCAAGATAGTCTCATTGAAGTTGTTGACTTGAATTATGAAGTTTGGTGCAAGTCTGTTTGAAGACCAATGTGCATTGGGGTGCACTGCCTCTCCTTCATCAGTTTCATCATCTTCGCTATTGGGGATTTCTATGTCATCCTGCATCCTTTCTTCTTGTCCAACCCTATCGGACTAATGAGTTGTAGAAATGCTTCCCTCATCAGGTTTTTCTTTGCTTATCGACTCAACACCATGTGATTATGATGAGTGGTCTCTTTATTGTCTTCATTTAGCCCATTTCCCGCCATGGTTACATCTATCCTATCCACTATGTCCTCCTCATCACCATCCATCTTGGGATTAAGGTCTACATGGACATCATCATTAGGGATGTGTAAATAATAAAGATAAATGTATTGAGTTTTTTCGAATTAGAAATATTATACAACCTTTTTTAACCGTCATATCACCTTTCAACCGTCTTTATAACAAAAATTAAAGTTTAATAATCATTCCGTAATAATTGAAAGTTAGTGATTAAAATAAGAGTTTTGCATAATTTGTACTCAATAATTCAATGACTAAAATAGTACCCTATAAAATTTTACATTAGAATTAGCCCATAAAAGAAGTCTCGATTAACTTTATCAAAACGTCTTAAAGATGGTGCGTTTTGATGCTTAAGAAACGGGACGAGCAACCCGTGTAATTGTAACTGTAAACTGCCTGCAATTTTGTCATAGTTCTTGTTTCTTACTATTCTCGTGAAAACCGGCATTAAAATCTTGTTTATCATTAAGATCTCTTTGATTAACCCTAATTTCATCTTCAATCAAAGGCAACCCACACAGTCTTTTACTTTACATTTTCATTTAATTTCCCTGTATTTATCAATTCAACAATCTCTAAGTCCTCAGCCTCATTTGATTCTGCTTTCTGTCTTTTTAGGGGGGTTAAAATTAAAAATATAGTAATTTCAAATGGAAGGATCAGGGGACGACGCTGCCACGGCGCTGGCGCCGATAGCCAAGTGGAAGACCGAGTTCTCTCGAACGTTTCAGTGCTGTTTGGATCGTTCCACACCGCATCTCAGGGAACGATGGCTTGGAACGCTTGCCGTTGCAGCCATTTACGTTCTACGCGTTTACCTCTTGCAAGGCTTTTATATCGTATCCTACGGCATTGGGATTTACATCCTGAATCTATTGATTGGTTTCTTGTCGCCCAAGGTTGATCCTGAACTCGAACTCGAGCACTTGGATGAAGTCTCATTGCCAACTAGAGGCGCCGATGAATTCAAGCCTTTCATTCGTCGACTTCCAGAGTTCAAGTTTTGGTGATTTAAATAACTCCTTTTTTCCATCTATGAACTAATTTCTTTTGATTGTTAATTGGAATAAATTCTATGGAGTTCTGGGGAATTTATATTGGCTCAAAAAAGACTTGCTTTCTTTGGCAATATGATTTTCAGGTACTCAATAACAAAAGCATTTTGCATAGGCTTCTTGATGACTTTCTTTTCTATATTTGATGTTCCTGTCTTTTGGCCCATATTACTCTTCTACTGGATTGCACTATTTGTTCTCACTATGAAGCGTCAGATAATGCATATGATCAAGTATAAATATATTCCATTCAGCATTGGAAAGCAGGTCAGTGCTTGGATCTCAATTTTGCTGAAACTTGTATCATTGCAATATTAGACAGATTGACAGATACATAGATAGATAACATTTTACCTTTTGGGTTTCAACAGAGGTATACTGAGAAGAAGACAGCTCCCACTGGCACGAGTTCAGCGGCAGATTAAAGGGTTGTTTTCATCCTTTTCTGGAAAAGAATCCAGAAAGGTGCAGCCTTTTTCAAGTTCCAATTTTCATTGTTTTAGCTTTGAGAATGGAAGAGTCATTAATCACATGTATACATGTCGGGAATCCAGGTTTTTATTTCGAATGATCGACTAATATGCATGGACTACTATGTTCCACATCAAAATTGGTTAAGCTTCTTTCTCTAAGCTTCAATCCTTTGTAATAGTCACTACATATTCTTTTCCCTGTTTGAGGTTTTAGCCCATTTCTCCCCATGTTTTAGCTAATAAGAATGCCTAAAAGTTATTTTGCTTGCATAGCTGTTTGTTGACCTGATATTGGCTCTGTGGAGGGTGTGAAGAAAGGTCAGTTATCATGCAGTCATCAGGGGAACTTTACCAAACCTTGATAACTCCATGTTTGAAGCTTTAAAATTATTTTTTAAGTTGTCAATTATCTGGTGGTTGTATAAACTGAGTGCAGGGGCAGCTAGCTTTCAAGAAAATTGACTTGGGGGATGATATGGAAATGCCAGATGGAAAACAACTCCCAACAAACTGTGATCTCCATGGGTTTTTTCTTTTTGTTTGTACTTGACTTTGATTAGTTAAGGAAAAGAATATTACAATTTGAATATTAGAGTATTATTAATACAAGTCTTATATTAGTATTGTTCCTTAAACATGGCCAGCTAATTGTTGAAGGCTTTTGTGTCTGGCACTTTCCCTTAGCCAAATCAAGTCTCTCCCTCTCAAAAACACTTACATTAAAGATCCCAAAACTGAATCAATATTTCATAGAAGAAAAAGGGAAAAATGGGTGATAGAACCTTTGTGGTGATATTCTTCTTCTGGGCAGCTCTCACCATTATCACCCCAACCCTTGTTCTCTGGTCAGAATCCACCAAACCCTCTTTGGAAACCAATGGTAAGAGCTTAAAATCTCACTTCTTATAGTGTTTTGTCTGAATGTAAGGTTGATAGTTTTGGTTTGCAATTTTGCAGGTCAGAAAAGTACAGAGGGAATAAAGGATAGGAGAATGATTGGATATGGAGTGAAACAATTAAGCAATGCAAGCATATCTTCGACTCAAATGAAGGCGTCAACCTCGATCGGGCACGATAACTGGAGCTGGCTTCAAGAACTTGAGAGCTTGGTCAGCAAAGTATTTCAAAAAGCAATGGGGCTGCTAATCAGTACCAGCTAAATTCAATGATAAACCTTCCAAGAAAGTGTACGTTGCAATCCCACCCTTTTCCTAATATTTGAAGCAACTCATTTGATACTATAACACAAGCTCATCAGGTTTAAGTTTGTCGAGTCATTACTGTAAAAATGAATAAGACATGGCTTGTCTCCTGAGTCCTGAATATGTCACTATCCGTTTTTACGAGAGTTGAGAAAGAGGATGTTTCCATTGACAGCAGCCTTTAAGCTTGATTTTGTCCTGCTGTGAATTGTCCAAGTTTGAGAGAATATGGTTAGTTGAGGAAGGTGACATGATTTGTTAAGTTCTAACTAATGATTCGAATTAAGATATACACATTAGTATATGGTATGTTGTTAATCAAAGACCGTCCAGGCCATTGGCTTTGAACAACAAGGAACCTTGTTCAGGGACGGAACTACTTGGGCTGAGGAGAACAACATATATCAATATACGATTAGTCGGATTTTTTATTTTATTTTTAAAAATATAAAAACCAAAATATATTGTATGCTTTTAAAGTAATTTTACCGCACATTCCTCTTCATCGTTTGAGTTTATAAAATAGTAATTGGGGCTCTTAATCATAGTTAAACTCCTATTGATCAATATAAATCATCTATTTCATCATTTTTTTTGTCATCAACCCACACAAATGACAACTTTCCAAAACTCTTTTTAAAATTTAATATAAAAAATATGAGTAGAAATTCACCTGGTAAAAAAATAACATAAAAAAATGAAGAAGTAGATGGTGCTTATGTGGTGAGAATAACTCTTAATATAATTTTTCTTTTAAGAGGTTAATTCAGTTCAGTTTTTAATTTTAAATATTCATACTGATTAATAATATGGATATATTTAACTAATTTAAATTTAATATAGAATAAAATACCCAAATATAAAACTATTCAATCTAATTATTTAGCTAACTTAATAGATTACATACATGTTTAAGTTAACAATTATTATTTTTATCTTATACAGTATATAAGAAGTATTCAAAAGCAAAAATCTATAATTCGGTTTATTCAATTAGTTTGATTTGTTTGAAAAGAAATTCAGTTCAATTATTTTAGTTTTGAGTTAAAAGTCAATTTGATTTTTATAATTAAATCGATTTATTCAGTAATTAATATATAAAAATCCGAGTAACTGAATATAAAATTTAATTAAAACACTAGTAAGAGAGATGGAGGCCCGGGTCCAATATCTTTGCAATCCATGTTTCTAAATAAATGGAGAAACCGACCACCTAGCTCCATGATCAAACTTCAAAGTAGCCTAGCAAAATTGTACCTATCGCTATGAATGAGATACGACAGATCATAAAATATTCGAGTTTAATTTGATCAACACTCAATTTAATTGGGCTTGATTTGAATTCTTAACAAATTGAGTCGAGCTCAAAATATTAGGCTCAACTCGAGCGACTTAAACTCAAACTCGACTTAAATTTTTAACGAGTTAAATCGAGCTTAGCACTACTCGAACTCGACTCAGCTCATTTACACCTCTAATCGTATCAACTAAAGCAAATCCAAAACAAAAGAGACTCCTTGAAGTCGTTAAGCTAAAAAAAACAATAATAGGAGAAATGACAACGGGGCAAAGACTTGGTTGAAATTAATGTCGAAATTTACGTTATTTATTGAGAGAATTATTTAAAATGTTTAAATTTATGGGGTAACAGTATAAATTATATATTTCAAAGGACTAAACTACAATTTCACCATATATCAACCTAAATTTTTTGGATTGTTTCTATAAGGGTCTAAACGGTTGAATAAGGGTCTTACACTTCGAATATGTTAAAAAAAACTAGTCTTTCAAAAAGGTCAAATAAGAACCCTAACATTTTCCAAATTTATCTAAAATTTTCTAATCTATTTCTCTTATTTGAAAACATTTAAAAAAATAAACTTTTATTTGAGTAGACCTTATTCGACCATTTTGAAAGATTAAACCTTTATTTGAGCATTTTTTAAAAGGTTATACCTCTATTTGGACATTTAACCTATACTTAAATATTAGGGTAAACTACAATAGAGGTCACTCAATTATGGGTAAGGTTATTCGGGTCACCCAATTATTAAAAATTATATTTGGGTCACTCAAATATGGGTAAGGTTACATTAGGATCATCCAATTATTAAAAGTTCATTTGAGTCACTCAAATATAGGTAAGGTTACATTTGGGTCACCCTTCATATTAAAAAAAACATATCAATTTAGTCCCTTTTTTTCAAATCATTTGTATATCCTCGTTAAAACTAGTTACTGCTACCACATAATTTTCTAGTTACTGCTACCATGTAAGTTACTGAATTTTTATTATAAAATAATTTCTTAAGTTCTCTACAAGTCAATTTTATAATAAAAAAATTACTGCTACAAAAATTATTGCAAAAATCATACTTTTTAATGAAAATACATAGACTTGCGGATAACTTAAAAAATCGGTTTTATAATAAAAATGACTAAATTGATATATATTTTTAAATATGAAGGGTTAAATTTATTAAATTTGGACTAAATTGATAGAATATAAAAGCTCCAAGGACTAAAATTGTCATTATGCCTAATTAAACGACAACATTTAACGGTTGAGTGACCCAAATGTAACTTTAATAATTGGGTGACCTAAATGTAATCTTACGCATAATTGAGTGACCTTCATTGTAATTTACCCGTACAACTTTTTTTATATAAAAAAACTCTCACACTAAATTGCTAATCTTGCGAGTTTAAGGGCGAACTTTTAACTCGATGTATATCACATAATATGTTTTTGTATAACCTTTTAAAGCTATGAAAAAGCTCAGATTTAGAGCATATCTATAAGCAATCCAGTCATGCAATTACATAATTTCAATTGAAGATTCATGGTTTCATGACAACTTTTAGGTTAGTGGTAACGGAGAAAAAACATTGAAACACTAACCATAAACAAAATAATACATGAAGTTATTTTTGTAGTTCGATACAACTATTCTACATTTGCAGGGTTTTACCCAAAGAGAAGTCTATTCACGTTTGATCATTGTTTGAACTTGATCGGTGTTCATTGTTGAAGAATACTTTTTTGAAGAGATTTCGTGGAAGAGATGAAGATCTTGTTCGATAAGATTCGTGTGAACGTAGATACTGTTAGAATTGTTTGACTCAAATTTTATTTTAATTCAGCCCAAAATGTTTATAAAGGAACAATTCAAATATGTGTGAAACTCTACTTCTCCCCTTATGTGTTCGATGAAAAGTAAAAAAATGTAGTTTGAATAGAATTCTTTTTATGCAAGTTTCTTTTGTGAGTAAATAACTTATCTCTATGAATATTTACGAGGTTTAGAAATAAGACGAAACAATTCTACATCACGTTTAGAGGTAAATTCTTTTATAATTTCTTTTTTAACAAAGTGAAAGTTCTTATACTTTACCCATGATTTTTCTCTTTTTTAAATTTTTTTGCGTAAATTTTAGTGTCTTATTTTCTGCTTTTACTTTGCGGTCATTTTTTCTTTATTATCGTTTGTTTGATTATAACAAGAAGTTAAATTTTCTCAAAGATTAACGGAACAAACAAATGGAATATATAATTCATCCGTCAACATTATTGATCGGGTAAGTACAAGGAACTCTTCACTTTGGTTTAATTTGGATCTTGTGTCATGGCTTTTGCTTTTTTTATCGACTTTGCCATAAAACTGTGCAATTTCCATTTGCATTTAGCCTCAAAAAACCAAACTATTTATTACATTACTCTCCATTGTCTTTTTCATTACAACCCATTTGGCTGCTCATCATGGTCTTATGACTTAATAAACCTTCACGAGCTTGTTGTCTTATTTGAACAACTTTCTCTTTCCTCTGTTTTCCCGGTTGCCTACAGCGTGAAAATCTGCCATAGCAATTAGCATGTTTTAGACAATTCTATAATACCATAACCTCTCTTGCATTCTTGAGTGTGAATGACGGATGCTATTTAACTTTTTTCACCATTTATAGGATACAAACTATGGAAATGAAAAATTGAAAATGATCATCATTCTGATTTCCATGAATATGTTCATCAAGCTTGACCGGACTCCCACTCGAAATATCTGGACTCCATCATGGAACGAGTATGACCTACGAAACCTGATCCGAGAATTCACACTCCATCAGAATTTCAATGCTAACTATTCAGAAATCTAAGAGCTGATATGCTGCCAAAGAATCTCGACATTTGACTTGGGAACTAAAAGAGGCATTAGGTAAAGTGGGGACTATAATTTTGTAGAGATCCAATTAAGCTCTTAGCTGGCATATCAGCTTCGAATTAATTAGCGGTTGACATGCCCAAAATTCATATCAATATTTGTTATCTTCTTCCAAGTTCCAATCGCAGCCTGCCTAACAACCCAGTCTTATCCAGGTCGAATATGCCGATCAGGTTCACGTACTGTCGACAAACCACCCACATCATGTCCTCATGGGCATCCATCCTAGTTGTTGGTAAACTTCCAAACCGCAAAAACACGGTTTATTTTCAACCAAATGGTAACGCCAACCACTTCATGCATGAAAGAAAAGAGTTGACAAGGGCTCCACATCTCACATCCCCGAGCATCATGGCATGGCTTCTTTTAAAACATTAATATTTTGCTCTGCTTCTGCTTGACTCCATCCGGATTCATTCGTTTTCATGTCCCAAAAACTAGAAAGTTCATAACCCAAGCAAAACAGTTCCCTTTTCCTTTACAATGTACAAACAGAGACAGGCACCTAACTTGGCTTGGAACCATTAGAAACTATGGTGGGTGATTGATTGTAGCATGGACGACCACTTTCAGTTTCATATTCCATCAAATTATATGCAAAATCTAGAAGTAGTTTGTCGCCACAATGTAAACCCCACTGCCCATTACAAAACTTTTTCCAACTTTATTAATTCATTCTAGGGATTCCTATTAACTCCTTTTTTTTTTAAGTCTCGTGAAAGATGTTGAGTCATATACTATTTAGAATCACTACCAGCAGTTTTCAGCTGTCAGGTCAAGGGGTCGCCCCTACTGCATCTAGCTTCGCCGGTTGGTGTGTGGACCCTAATGTTTGGGTGGTCTATTTTTGAAAGTAGCAAGAAACCTTAATATAATGGGTGAGTATCGACTGCAGGTTTAGAGTATAGCTAAAAAATAATAATTTTAAAATTTATAAAAGATTCACCTAAAATTTAAAATGTTAAATTTTTTATAACATTTTAAGTTAATTTTTTGTAATTTTTGACAAATTTTAACACTTGTTATTTTTTAGTTGCACCCTTATCTGATTTACGTTAGACCCTCTATTATAATCTCATTTATTATGAAGGGCAAAATAACACGAATTCGTTCTATTTAAACTTAAAATAATTAAAAATAAGAATGATAGGCATTTTAGTGACAACTCAAAATAACAAACACAAAAAAATTCGAAATGATTTAAAACAAAGATGATTGAAATATTTAAGCCGGAGTAATCAATCTTGAAAAAACTTTATTCAAAAAGTCCAAATGAAACTTTTGAATGATCAAACATAAAATGATTCGAACATAAAGCAACCAAAACTCAAATTGATATAAAATTTTTAAAATTCAGTTAACTCAAACTAGACTAACTTAACTTGAAACTAGTCGGACTTACCCAACCCTTTATAATGAATTGGTATTTGATGCAAGGAGGTTGTATAACTTTATCAACTATTAATGATTATTAATCACGTGTTATTATCTGATTCACTAATGTATATAAAATTATATACTGATAGTACATAAATATTTCCGTAATTATAATTTCAACAAAAATTTTGCACACTATATTAAATTAACTCACCAACAAAAATAAATATTTTCTTCTTTAGAGAAAAGTAAAGTTTGACTATAAGACTTATTTAATGAATTAAATATGAAGTTAAAGTATATAATTAATTAAAGAGAAAATCATTGCTATAATTCAAAGCATGCGAAAGTAATCAATCATTCTCCTATATAATTCAAAGCATCGAACAGAATCACTCTCCTATGAGTTACATTTCCTTTCGGAAACATATTAATTAAGGTTTGGGTTTCTTTAGTTACTAACGTTGCAAATTAGTATTATTATGATCATTGTTCGTTATATAGTTATCGGAAATTATTACGACCTCTTTTTAATTGGTATAATAATGAATTTAGTGTTTTAAATTTATATATTCTATTAATTTAGTCTTAATTCTAAATAAATCAACCTTTAATCCTATGCATTTACAAAGTTTATCAATTTTAAGATTATGATCAAATTTTTAGTATATATAAATATATAAGACTAAATGTATCATTATATTAATTTAAAAACTATCATGCCATCAATTTTATTAACTGTTTAACCGATGATGATTATTATTAATATTAATTATAACGTTAATAATTAAATTAATAAGATTTCTAATTTATGATCAAAATAGAATTCGACTGACTTACAAATAATTTACACTTCGTTTTATTATTCATTAGGTGAAATAGTCATAGAATTGGTTGGTATCTATCTATAAATTTTTGGGTAAACTATAACTAAGGTCACTCAATAATGGGTAAAGTTATATTTGGATCACTCAATTATAGGTAAAGTTATATTTGGGTCACCCAATTATTAAAAGTTACAGTTGGTGGGTCACTCAATTACGTGTAAGGTTACATTTTGGTCACCCTTCATATTTAAAAATATATATATCAATTTGTGTATTAGATTAATTAGTGATTTTTAAATTAGTTATTCTAGTGTTAACGAGGGTATACAAGTGATTTGAAAGAAAAATGACTAAATTGATATATACATTTAAATATAAAGGGTGACCCAAATGTAACCTTACCCATAACTGAGTGACCTAAGTGTAACTTTTAATAATTTAATGACCCAAATATAATCTTACCTATAATTGAGTGATCTTCGTCGTAGTTTACCCATAAATTTGAGCCCTCTCTATTTATTATACTATTAATATTAATTAAGTTATTTTTGGCTCCAATTTATGCAGCATTTTCTCTTTTTCCGGTGGAAATGATGGAAACAGCAGTCAAAGGTTTAAAGTTTTGAAAGTTAAACTATCGTGCATGCAGGCCCCTACATAAAGCTTTCCCTTTCCCGACGAATCTGATCTAATAATTAAGTTTAAAATAAAAAAAATACATTTATTTTAGGATCTTTTGCAAAAATAATGTGAAAACTATTATGTGTAATTTCCCATATTATTTATAGGGTGATTTTTTTATAATATTTGATATCCATTCATTACCAATTAATTCAAAGTGGATAGAGGTGTTTATTATTCAATTAAAATTGAATTAACTGATCGTTTGAAATTTATTTCGGTTAATGGTTAATTTTTTTAAAAAAATTTGATTATTGATTAATTCAGTTCGAAACTGATTAATTAACAAAAAAATATTAAATATTTGATAATTTATATATAAGTTATCAAGAGACCCAACTAACTTTGAATTCTAGACCCATTAAGATTTTAAGATCCAACCAAATTTTAACACCAAATAATCTAATGTTTGTGATGATGATTCTTGCATGAATGCTCTTGCTTGATGACTTGGTCAGTCTTTGCTCTTGATTGGTCTATACGACCTTGGATATTTGTACTTGACTTGATATACGAATATGTGAACAAACTATATGCATAGGTGTGAATATGTATTTAGGCCCTCATCAATGGCGTCAACCGACTAGTATAAAGAATCTGATTGATCGACGTCGCACATGTGTCATAATACTTGAATAAAATTAGTACATTATAAATATGTGTATATATGTGCATACATACTCATAGTATGATATGTTTCCTTGATTTAAATCAGGATTGGCATGCTTGTTTGTTTAAATTACCTTGCTTTAGATTAATCTTGATTTACATTATGATCTTGTTAATGTTATAAAATGTCATGTCATGTTTATGCTTAATCATCATACTTGTCTTTTTTATATAGCCTCTTTTGGGTAGCTGTGTATTATTGGTCTTTCAAAATTCTGTGTTCGACTTTTCTTTTTTCGCAGGTTAGTGCGTCATGGAACAACTTTAGACATTGACATCATATTTAGGAGTATCATTAGCATCGCTTGCAAAAAAACTATACTTATTTGTTTAGTTGGCATGTATGTCGTAGCATATTGTCTTTATAATTGAGTCTGTAACTTTGATTTTTTTATTTGGCTTTTGGATAAATGTTATATTTAGGGACTTAAACTGTTGTAAATGTTTTACCCTAAATTAAAATAGAATGGATTTAATATTTATGTTTCAAAACAAAAAGCAAAGATTCCGAAGTTTTAATTTGTAGGTTATTCTTGTAATCCGGATGTGACTCATTAGACCCAACAGATCTTAAGGGTTGGATCTAGGGTGTTACACTAAGACTAATTTAGTTGTTTATACTTTGAGCGTAAGCAATTAGATATGAAAAATTGATAACTTTCATAGAAGAAAAGATAGAATCGCTTCGTAAGAATGATACATGAGACCTAGTGAAACTTTTAAAGATAAAAGGATCGTCCATTACAAATAGGTGTTCAGAAGAAGAAGAAAAAAAGGACTCAATGACCTTAGGAACCTGTATATAAAATAAAATTAGTGGTAAAATGTTACAATTAGGTTTCAGGTATAAACTTCATAGATGTGTTCTCTCTCCGTTGTAAAGCATAGCTTCACTCAAGCTTTGTTAGGTATTGTAGTTATGCATGATCTTGAACGTAAGCAATTAGATGTGAAAAATGATATTTTGTATGAAAAATTAGATTAAGATATATACATGCAATGATCTTCAGGATATACAAAGATTCAATTCTTTTATGACTTCCCATTGTTTTAAAAGAAGTAATTTTGACAGTTGTAGTTATTGGATATGCGATGGTTGTGCAATTAGTTAAAAAATTACTTTACAAACTACAACTATTTTGTCTACCATCGAAGCTGAGTATATAAATATTATCGAAGCCCGTAAAGAAGTTGTTTGGTTAAAAGAATTTTTTAGTGAGTTTTTGTGAAAATTTTTCAGATGAGTATATTATTTTGTGACAGTCAAAGTGTCATATTCATTACTAAAGATCAAATGTTTTATGAGAGAATTCAATTGATATTGTTGTGAGCAAAATAAGTACTCATGATAACTCAACTAATTTGATGACCAAGTCACTTCTAAAAGTTAAGTTTAGACATTGTTTGGACTTTGTTGTTTTGTGAAAGAGGTAAAGATTGAGTGTTTCGTCAAATGTTAGAATTTTGTTTGGCATTTTCAACATTTAAGTCAAGGTCATTTCATTTCGATCCGAAAAGTTTATGGTGTGACCAAGTTGATAAAAAATAGAATTAGAGAGAAAAATATAGATATGTGATGGATGCGAAGAAAACGGGCTGAACTGCCATGAATGCGGGGTAGAGCCCTTCGGTATAGTACACCTCTCAACAGTTAGTGTCTGTACATAAGTATATTTCTATAATTATTCAGTTTGATTAGAATTCCTTTTTAATCAAGTATCTATCCCTATAAATAAATTCTTTGAGTAAGGGTTACGACATAGAGCTAAATAACCCACAAATAGTGTTAATACACATTCTCCTTGTATTCATCTTTTTCAAAATTGGTGAATTTCTCCTCCTTTATATGTAGTTTTTCCCAAAAGAGTTTTCCACATAAATCTTGATGTATTTTTTTTATTGTGCGATTACATATTTGTTGTTACCTTCTTACACCGATATATTTATATTCATAAACTTGATGTACTTCAATATCTCTTTCAATATCTCTATGAAACTATTTGCAACGTAACACAATAGTTACAAATATAATAAAAATAATTATATCTTTCTAAAATAATTCTCTTATAATTCTAAAAATTAAGACCTACTTTATATTTATAGAGTTAAATACTTGATCACTAAGAAACTTTATTTTACAAGACTTCATATACAAATATAAATATTTAATTATTAAGTAAATTTGATCATCAAGTAATCTTCAACTACTAGAATTATAATAAAGTCAAACTTAACTACCGATTAGAAGTTTAGTCAATATATAACAATCTTCCCATTGACATAAATTCCACCCGAACATTGACTTCCAAGTCTTAAACAAATACAATGCTTACGTAAGTCAATATCATTGAAGCATTGTTGTCAAGTATTTATCAACTTTAATTCTCACGTAATATTCATTAAAGTGTTATTGGATCGATTGATGTTTACTCTTTTTTTAACTGAAAACTCGTTGCAAAAAACTTCGCTTGTATATCTTCAATATCTCTAATGAAATCTACAACAACAATTTCTCTCAAAACTCTACAAGTTGAACTATGACTCTAATACTACTTGTTAAGAATTTTTAAGCAGAAAAATAATCAAAGCGGGATCAACATAAAATAATATATACACAAGAGATAAAAATTTATTCGTTCTTTACGAATGTGAGAAATAATAATCAACTATAAACATAGAGATTACAAAGAGTAAAAACACATGAAACTCCTCGTGTCCCATAACATGATATATATATATATATATATATGGGTTAGGATCCACTTACACTGTGTAAAATTTAATTACTTGTACATTTTTTTTGAATCGTTAGATGATAGTAATAAATGACTAAGATTATTTCCTTATTTTTTTCTAAGTGATAATCTTCACATTCTCTACTATTAATCTCATCCATCCATTTACCTTCATCCAACGGTCCAAAAAAGTGTAAAATTTGTAAGATAGGTAGGTAGGTAGGTAGGTAGGTAGATAGATAGGTAGGATCCTCTTACAGTATGTAAAACTTGAAAGTTTTACACCTGTTTTGGACTGTTGGATGAAGGTAGATGGATGGATGAGATTAACAGTAAAAAATGTGAAAATTATCAACGGAAAAAATAATGAAATAATCTTAGCCATTTATTTGTAACACCCCGAGCAGGATGTCACACCAAACTAAAAACTATAAAATTTCTTAAACTAGGTTTAGCCCAATAAGGTATTTCTCAAAAATATTTAAAGGCAACAGTTGAAAATATAAATAAATAATCAAAACAGTAAAAATGAGCTCTAATTTAATTTAAAATATTTGAACATTCGATTTGATTAATACAATTTCAAAATAATGATTACAGACTCCACCACGTAAGGTTTTATGAATACATAGCCCACTAAACACAAGTACCGTGCTCTGAAGAACACTACATGCTAGAATCTCATATCGATAGTGCTCCTCGATCCTGCGATCTAACGGTCAACCTACGCATGGAAACAACGATTCCGAGCGCTAAGCTTACAAAGCTTAGTGGTACACATCTACTCTACGATACTCCATGCTAATCATAAACATAAACATGCAAGCTAGTACAAGCAATAAGGAGAGATAAATAAACATGTGGCGCTACCACTAGTCACCTAAACACATGCTCTCATCATGCAAAACATCATACAATGCCCACAAGGCCCAACCATACTCGGGATCTCATCAGATCATCCGAGCGTAAACACACAAGTCATACCACAAACCTGGAGTGATGCCCGCATCAACACAACATCAGGATCGTACACTTTGAGTGAGGCTCGCGTCCACACAACATCGGGATCCTACACTCATAGATATGAGGCACGCGTCCACACAGTATCAAGATCTTACATCCATGCTCAATATCACTTATCACGCATCTTCGAATGAGGCCCGCGTCTACACAGCATCGTGATCCTTCATTCAAAAATCTTCAACCATGGTGTTGCAACACACTCATTCTCTCACTGGGTATATAGATCCCATCAATCAAAGATGACTCAACTATCTAGGTGTCCATATCAGCGCATAGTAATGACACGTCTACCACACAACATCACACGATCCACCAAAGATCTATATGGTCGCTATTACCATCAAGTCACCCAATTAAGTTTACCAACTTGTTAATACATTATGGAAGTGTATATTAACTATCCTCATTAATTATCTCCATTAATCTATATTATGTCATTAATAGTCTACGCCAATTTCTATATTTTTATTAGCATAATAGATTATTCTCTTTACTGGGTACCGATACTCAAACACGAGTATCGATATGGTACCCCTAGGTACTGGTAATTTCATATGTAACCCCCTTAGCCAGACCTAGCCGAAATCGAACTAAAAAGATCACATTAGGTTTGCTAGAGCAAACCCGAGCTAATAACCTAAACCCGGTCCATTTTTTCTTTTATTTTGTCTAAATGCATTGATATTAACTCATATGGTGAACATGCTTCAGCGGAAATATTACAATTAAATCAGATTTCAAAACAAGATTCGATTGCTCAAATGCACACATTAGGGACTAAAACATAATTTCCATAAATTACAAGGACCAAATTGCATAATTTTCAAACTTCAATAGGCTAGCATGCACAAAACAACAGGGTGTGCCCGTACCGATACTACGTAACAAATATAACGGCTGCTCGTACCGATACACGTACCATCTATATCGATATAGTGAGTTGACCCAGATGTACCGATACAGTCTTGACCTCGTACCGATCCCTTTGTTATTTCTCAAAACTCAGAATTTCAGTGACCAATTTGTATATCGATACAGTACCTCGCGTATCGATACGACTCTTTAAAAATAAATGGATCATACCGGTACTCAAACCCGTGTACCGACACCATTACAAAATTTACTCAAGGAGTACCGATATGGTAGCTATGTGTATCGATACCCTTTGTTATATTTCGATGATCTGAGCCTTCCCAGACCTCGCGTACCGGTCTTTGGGTACCCATACCAGTACGCAGAGGCCTTTAATAACCTCTAGGTCCAACATATGACTCTTTGGCTCACTCTAATCAACTTTAAACATCACCTAAACATCATATAACATCAGAAGCATGCTTGACAACAACATGCCAACAATTTAAGCAAACCTAACATATCTAACACAATCATCCACAAAGTCTATAAGCATGCTCCCTAGTCAACCTCTAAAACATAAATTCATCTACATCTCAAGCACACTAAACCTTTTACAAATCTAAACCAACATATAAAACTTGTTTAAACAGGGAGTTCACAAAAAACCCTCCTAAATCAACATTTGACACAATGACCTTATTACTACAATGTATTGTTTCAAACCATACTTTGCAAACAAGTCCTTGGATTCCTTCATTGCTTTCTCGCTGTCCTTAATCTTTAATTCTCTGCATTGATGGAAAAAGAGAGCATAAGCACACTAGGCTTAGTGAGGAATGCTCAAAAACCAACCACCATCAATGCATTTAAAACCATTTAGCCATCTTTTTGAAAAATCACTTTTCAAAACACTTTTCAATCATCAATTTAACAACATGCCTTATCAAACCATGCAATTAACATTTGTAAAACATGCCTTACTTTCAGAATATGCACTTAACCTTTCTAAATCTCGGATATTAAACTATATGCATCATGAATTCAACATCAAAATCTCATTTGCTACCCTCAATTTAAGCTTTCCCATGCATACTTACCAATGTAAGGCTTAAAGAGTAAACATGCTTAAACTAGCATTAGACAACATAATCCATCTCATGATACATCATCAATTATATTGGCCTACCAGCGATCATTACCCAAGTTTCACTTTACAAAATATAACATCAGATACACAGATTCAACAAGTGTTCACCCAACAATTAACATACAATCTACCGGTATCTCAAGGTCCACCAACAAGAGTTTTCAGTACACATAAACCCTTCCACCATTGTGATATCCGTGGTGGAGTTTTTGGTACACATAAACCCCTTTACACCACTCATCGGCTAGATGTATAATCCACTAACAGGAGTTTTCGGCACACAGGTTAAAACCCCTCAACAGTTAGGGTACTCGGATAGAGTTTTCGGTACTACGGATCAAAACCTCTCAACATCCAATGTGACTTTTTATAGTGCACTATCAATCCTATGGCCAGCCAACTATATCCGATGACATTTACAAAACCTTTTCATACCATCACTTTCCAATATAATTCATTTCATTAATATTAACTCACTATTTTCATATGCATCAATTAAATCCATTTATCCAATGCATCACCCATGCATTATTCAATGTTCAAAACATCATCAAACATGCATTACCTCCAAATACATCGTCATTATCATTATTTAATCATTTTCTAGCATTAAACCATGCTCAAATCATGCATATACAGTGAGTAATCAAGTTATCAAAAAAATGCATAAAACTAATTTGCCAAACTGAAATCGAGAGAGAGAAAATATCTTTTACTTACTTTTGAGCTTAGACCAACATTTTAAGCTTGATCTAAACCCTCAAATACAATTTCCAAACCTTTGAAAAGCTGCAAAACACGTTTTCACTCATCGACAACGCAAAGCCTCACTTGCCGTTGTAAAACCACACCTCTAAGGCTTCTGAAACGTCGATACAAGCTTGAGGATCAACCTCTCTTGTTTTAACCATCACAAAACAGAGGTTTTAATGCACCAGAATGTATTCATAACCCACCAACATCAAATTGCAATAGTCCTCATCAATTTCTCAAGCAATTACCCTTTCACGCTAACTGAAAATATCATCAAACGACTCACAAACTTTACCCAGCCACAACCTATGGATCTCATATATCAATTAACATCAATTACCTTCCTAAAGCACATTAACATCGTCCTTATACCTCCATCATTCATTAAACACCCACAACTCCTCAAAAACTCATAACTAACAACCTAAAAAATTAGAGATTCATATAGTTTTGGGATTCCAATGTCAAAACTCACTTATTAATATTATAAAACATCAAAATCACGTTCCAATACAATCAAGAATATAGCAAATCAGATCAATTTTGAAACCTCATCAATTTCCACAATTAAACCAATTAATTCTATTATAACCATAAAAACTCACTAGAAACCTCTTGTAAAGGACCAATAACTTGGGAATTTTAGTAAAGAACCTTGTATTAGAGGAGAAGGATGAACCTCACCTCTAATTGATGACTTTGCCCTTAATTGGATGGATTTGCACAAGAAAACAATGAGAAAACAATAAGATTTGATAGGAAAATCATTATAAACTAACTTGAAATCAAAAGATTAATTAAAATAAGATATTACCTGAAGATTTTGAAGAAGGAAAAAGTGTTTGACTGGAGAGAAATTGAGAGAAAATCTTTTGGAGAAAAGTTAGTTACATCAAATTTGTTTTAAACTTTAATTATCCAATTAATTCTCTAAGCCTATTTATTGTATTTTAAAATCATTTAAAATAGTCAATTTAAGGGAGAAAGTCTGATATTAAACTTTGGGTAAATAGCTCCTTAAAGATTCAAAGTTTTGACCATTTACATTTTAGTCACTAGAAAAACAGATTTTACAAACTTTACATTTTGGTCACTACCACAAAATGTCTTACTTCCAAAACTCATTTTCCAAAATTTATTTCACCATAAATCTTTATATATTAAATAATGATTTTAAAACATTTTTCTATATTTTTAACTCTCTTAAAAATCTTTGTTAGGAATCAATCCCAAAACTGACTAGAATCCTCTAACCCAATTCCTCGAACCGTCTATCTGACCTAATTAACATCTAGGCCCAAAATCGGGGAGTTACATCATACATACAAGTCTTATAATACCGGTTTCAACACATGCTTATCTATTATCAACCTATTTTGCAACCACTAATAAGCAAGACAGTTACACTTATGATGCTCATGAAGCATTTCGTAGTTCGATGTGTACTAACCTTAAGACAAGCGATGTATCCTCAACAAAGCTCCTTCAAACATCTTTTTAAATCCAATATTTGAGTCCACAAATTCCTCAGATAAAACAAATACGACTACATAAGACATTTCGCATTAATAGACTACTTTAAGGGATAAAACGCATAAAAATAGCTTACTGGGTTCGAATTTGGCAATACGAACTGGGCCAATGAACTCAGAACGCCGAGAAACCCCCGAGTAAAGTCCCTCAGAAAAAGTCAACGGTCAATGGTTAATGCCCGATCAATGGTCAACGCCCGGTCAACAGTCAACTCTCGATCAAAGGTCAATAGCTTGGCTCAACTCGACTTGGCTTGACTCGACTCTACTCAATTTAAATCAATTTGACTTGACTCAATTTGGCTCAGTTTGGTTCTGCCCAACAGAATCGGCCTTGTGCACCAGACCAAGCATGGTTCAGCTGGCAGGGCACGCCCACGCGCAGGTAGCGACGCGTGCAACAGGCTCTGGTGGCCGGACGTGCACAACGAGCTCCAGATCAGCACTTTGAGCGACGATAACATGGTGGTGGCAACGGCTTACGGCGATGAGTATTGGAAGGTCACTTCCCAACCTCTTTGAAACTTTTTGAGCTCTTCCCCGATAAGTGGCGGCGGTGACTACAACGTGGCGACCACCGACGGGTGCATCTTGGCGAGGTCTTTCCAATAGTGCCGACGGTGAACTTTTATGATGGTCGAAATATCCTTGGATCTAAGCAAAACCTCTTCATCTCTCTCTAAAACGTTCTCCACTATTTTCCCCTATTTTTTTTTCTTTTTTCTCTCTCCTCAATCATATCTTCCTCCACTTTTCAACCACCCACCCACCCACATATTTAAATTTCAAAAACCCTATCCTCAATTGGATAAAATAATTTAATAAATCCCATCACCTTCTTCTTTTTCTTTGCCACTAGGCCCAAATAAAATATTCTTAATTAGACTCCCAACATAAAGGCCCAATACCCAATTCCGAGACCCAATTTGATAACCCAAAATTTGGGTCCTTACATTATTACCCTCATCCAACAGTTTTAAAAGATATGTAAAAACAATTGAGCTTTATCTAGTGTAAGTGGATCCTAACCCTATATATAGATAGAGAACAAAAATCCTCTACTCATTTTTAGTGTCCCTTTTTATGCCCCAATACTAAAAATTTAAATTACAAGCCCTAACCCTAAATTCTAAATCATAAACCCTTAAAAATACACCCTACACTAATATTTTAAACCCTAAATCCCAAACCTAATCTTCTAATGTGGGGACATAAATATGAGCACCAAAATGAGCAAAAGATTTCTACTCACATATATATAGGAATGAGATCTAGTTACACTATGTAAAATTCAACTAGTTTTACACTAATCCAAGACCATTGAATGAGTGAAATGGATGAATGAGATTAGAAGTAGGATATGTGAAGACTATCACTTGAAAAAAATGTAATGAGTTAATTTCATCTATCCATTTCACCCATCTAATGGCCATGAATTAGTGTAAAATTAGTTGAGTTTTACATAGTGTAAGTAGATCCTAACCCATATATATATACTAACTAAAGCCAGTGTATCTCAAAATCTATTTCAATACCACTTCAAAATTAACCTCTGCAACATGACTGCAATAGTTGCAAAGATCACAAAAAGGGTTACGTCTCTCCAAAATAATTGTATCTCATAATTCTAGAGGTTAAGGCCTATTGTATATTTATAGAATCAAATACTTGTTTTCCAAGAAACCTTATTCTATAATATTTCTTACCTAAATATAAATATTTAATTATTAAATAAATTTAATTATCAAGTAATCTCGACCACTAAAATTATAATAAATTAAATTTAATATCTTGACAAATAGTAATCATTCTTAGTTCAAAATAACTCATTCCATATAAACTTAAGTTTACGCACAAAAAATGTATATCAAAGTTTTTTTTTTCCATCTAATTATAACTATTAATATAAAAATATTAAATAACAAAAGAATTAAATGAGAAACATAAATTCTTTTTAAAATGTGACACACGTGGCGTGGGTCCCACCTGACTCTTTGAACAATGAATAAACACATAAAAAGCCCGCCAATTAAAAATTAACAAAAAAAAAAAAACCGGTTTTGTGTTTAAATTAGAATCAAAGAGAGAAGGGAAAATAAAGCAGAACCTTCATCGTGTAGTAATCCTCGCAATCGCAGAGCAGCTTCCGGGGATAGGAAGAGCTACAGAAAAAGCAGTGAACAATCGAACCGCCGGTTTAACTGTTTCAAAGCAGCACTTCATTTTTTTCTAGGTTTCTCATCCCCGTCGGTTCCCTCTTTGATTGGAGGTTGTGCACCTCTCATTTTTGTCTCTTCGTTTCCAATCTCCCAATGAATTTGTCTCCCCATTCTGCATATTCCTCACAATTTCCCAAACCCCAATCTTTATGGCAAACTTTCAAAACCCAAAAACATCTTTAAAAAAGTTCGTGTTTTTTTTTTTTCTTGTGATTCATTATTTGTCTGTTTAGCTCTGAAAATGCCATTCAAAAGCTTTGTTCGGGAGATTGGAAATATGTCAAAGAAAAATTCACGGACGAGACATAAGCTTCGGCGGGGTCGAGCCCATATTACTCCAGAAGCTTCTCTCTCTTCTTCACCTGGTTATTCAACTGTACAAATCGAGCAGCGGCAATGGGCAAATTTGCCTCCGGAATTACTCTTAGATATAATTCAAAGAGTGGAAGCAAGGGAACATTGTTGGCCTGGAAGGAGAGATGTGGTTGCCTGTGCTTCAGTTTGTCGCTCATGGAGGGAAATTACTAAAGACATTGTTAAGACACCTGAACATTGCCGCTTCTTAACTTTCCCAATCTCTTTAAAGCAGGTAAATTTTATTTATTTCTTTTCTTGCCCTTAATTTTTGAAAAAAAATAGTCGGTTTGTTTTAGTGTTTTGAGTGTTGTTTGAAGCCTGGGCCGAGGGATACGCCGATTCAATGCTTTATTAAAAGGGATAGAGCAACTTCAACATTTCGGTTATATCTGGGTCTCAGTCCAGGTAATTGTTTTTTTCCCTTGAAAATGTGTGTTTTGGTTCTTAAAACGATAGGTTTTAGCCTAGTAATTTGTTCGTAACTGATGTTTATTTGTATGTTACGAATTTACAGCTCTGTCAGGTGAGATGAGTAAACTGTTACTGGCAGCAAAAAGGGTCAGAAGGGCTACTGGTATTGATTTTGTTATATCTTTGGTTGGGGATGATTTCGCTAGATCAAGCAACAAGTATTTTGGAAAACTCGGGTAAGCTTTTAGATGCGTGAAACTAGTACTTTCTTAAGGATTGGTTGGTCCTTTCTCTTGTTAAACTTAGAGTGAAGTTTTTGACAGTTCTAATTTCCTGGGGACCAAGTTCAATATTTTCGACAGTCAACCTCCGAAAGATTCTATAGTCCGCTCCTGTTGTCAATCATGTCAAAAAACTCATCTGGAGAATGTGCCTTCGAGGGGAACTATAAGTAACTATAACACTGCTAAGATATCTTATAAGCTCAATGTTCTTCACACGAGAGGTCCAAGGAGAATGCAGTGTACCATGCACTCGATCCCCATCACCACCATTGAAGAAAGAGGAACTGCTCCTACACCTATAGCATTTACAAATTGCCTTGATGAGCATTCTTCCTCCTTAGATTCAGCAGGAATAAGGCCACAAGTTGGATTCAATTCAACTGGCGATTGTACAACTCTGAAGTCGATGCCAAAAGCACCCTTAGACTTGAAAAATAAAGCTCCTAGATGGCATGAACAGTTGCAGTGTTGGTGCCTAAATTTTAAAGGACGAGTTACGGTGGCCTCTGTAAAGAATTTCCAGTTGGTTGCTGCTGTGGAGCCAAGTCGAAATGTTACAGCAGCTGAACAAGAAAACGTGATTCTGCAATTTGGGAAGATTGGCAAGGACATTTTCACCATGGATTACCGTTACCCACTTTCTGCCTTCCAAGCCTTTGCAATCTGCTTAAGCAGCTTTGACACAAAACCTGTATGTGAATAACAGTTCTCTTGTTCCTTCTACTGGCATGATGATGCTAGCGTTCACTAGAATATGGTTGCAATTTGTGAATATTCTCTTTGGTTGTACTTTAGGCAAGCCGTTTCATAGGCAACTGCCTTCGTTACTCTGCAATATGCATACTTCTGTAATTAAGGCTACAAACCCATGCTAAGTTTTAGCATCTGTATATATTTTTGGAAGGCAAGCTCCGGACACCCCCTCTGAGCACATAGCTTCATCACAATGCCATGAAATATCCAAGGGAATTTGTTATGATAGTATATTACAAAGCTTTCCCCCTGGTATTTACTTGTAGATTGGAGTACAAACTGCATTTTTCTCTATATAACAATAGATCATGAAAGTACAGAAGACTTTATGGGACTGGAGTCTGGAGCTGATTGTGGTCAATATGACATCTTTATTATGTGTATCATAATCATTTTTTATATCTTGTTTGCATTTGCCGTTGGCAAACTGATAGGTAATTATTACAAAGTTGTGATTTATGTGATCATAGAACCCCTCTCTCCTTTTGTTTGTTCTTCTCCCCACAGCTGTAGCGGCAACCATGTCGTCGTGGCTTTTCGGGATTATTTGGGTCTGAGTCACTTGATTCTGCAAAAAGCCCTCTGAGACATCTTCTTCGTACAGTAGGCTTGTATGTAAGCTTCTCTGCTTGTGTAATATCAAATTCAGCCTTGAGTGGCTCAGCATGCTCTGCCTTTGTACTAGACTTGATTAATTCTGCTAAAATGTGTAAAAGTTCCAGATGAACTCCTGGATTTTGTGCATTCACAGAACTTTCAGACACAATTGAGTTATTGATGCTTTGTATGTTATTATTGACATATGATGTAGATGCAGGATTTTCTTTGGTTGCTGAATTGTTAGTCTTCCTTCCCGTGGAGCTTCTTTCTCCATCAGTGGTAGCATCAGGGCTGTCATCTGGGTTGATCTTATAACCCCGGTGAATGTGGACTAATCCATCCCTTTTGTTTGATTCTGAACCCAAGTGAAAAGTTGCTCCTCTACTTTCACCTGCTAGGGTTAGAACACTGATCGATTGTTGTTCTGTAGGCAGTTGTGTTTGCCCTGTGGTGAGCTTATGAACAAACTTAGAAACATCTTCCCTGATCTCTTCGTGCAAGGGAACTTGTTCCCAATTTGAAGAGACACGCTTTTGATGAGCTTTATTTGGTGTGCTCTCGTTTTTTGGATATGCTGAACTCATAGTTTTGATTTGTTTTTCATCAGTGCTTGAGGTTGTCAATCTCTTCTTTGTTCCCATACCTTCTTGCTTTTGCTGGTGTCCTTTTCCTATCTCTGGAGCAGCCTCTAATTGCTCTCTGGTTTTCGTCCCAGCATCTGTTGCTGCAGCGAGGAGTTTAGTAACTGTTCTCTGCTTGTGCTCTTCATTAGTTGAAGCCTTTGCTGTTGCTTTCCCGCGTTCTTCTACAACCTTCTTCCTTTCTGCCCTTTCCTTCGGCTTTATTGATGCTGAAGGTGTTCCTGCGCTTATCTCAGCTGATGCCTGTGAAGGCTTTACTGCAACACCAAGTGGTTTAGTTAGTTGTGAGTCAGACAGTGGGGATCGACTAGAACCTGGAGGTTGGGACCCTTGTATAGCTGTTGGAGATATATTTGGTGGAGAGAATGTTTGTGCTTGAGTAGCTCTATGTGATGGAGAAGAGGGCCGCAGAGATGTTTGGCCTGTTGGCTGAGAGGTCAAATGGGATGAAGATTGTTGCTTGGAGACTGCATGTGCTGTTGATTGAGGTTGGGAAACAATGCGAGATGGAGATGGAGGGACTGAGACAGCCCTTGCTTGTGTGGGTACCAGAGATGGTGATCGGGTTTGAGAGGTAGCCAGAGTTTGAATTGCTCCACTGGATGCTGATACCGGCTGAGGTGTCGGTTGTGTTTCTGTCACTCTACGAGATGGTGATGGTGGAACTGAAGAAGCTCTGATTTGACGGCGAGGTGGTGTTGCTGATCGTGAATTAACTCCGTGTTCAGTAGCCGGGCGTGATGTTGCTGCTGGCTTAGGTTCTTTTTTTCGTCCAGGTGCTTGAGTCTGGATCGGAGTGGTCTGTAGTGGGGCAGTCCCCGCAGGCCGAAACGGTGGCCGTTGAACAGGGACAGTAGTGTTCGGCTGGGAAGGGGCTTCAGTTTGAACTGCAGGACGTGGAGCAGCAACAGGACGAGTAGTGGCAGCTGTTGACAGCCACGGGAGTTGAAAACGAAAAAGTTGCCTCCGCTCTCCCATATATGATAACAAGAAATCGAAAGAAGAGAAAAACAATGAATGAGAATCAAGATGGATGGTGTTTGCAGATGATATAATTCACATCTGGTGTGGTATGCATATATATAGGTTTGAGTATGATGCCTTGGAATGTAACTTTCTTCTTGCTTTTACAAAAGGACAAATCATTTTTATGAAATATTCCGGATTCTCAAGGAAAGCTTGTATCGTGTCTTGTCTGGCAGGGATAGCATCTGGTGTTTGTTCATAGTTACTTACGTTCCATGTCTCTGTTATTCTTTTCTTAAAGACATAAATAACAGTTCCACCCACGTCCACGTGAGCCATGTTTTTCTTACTAGCAGCTTTGAGGATAAAATTAACATAGGTTAAGTTTCAGATTTAAAACGATGAAAGATGTTTACGGCTCAAGTCCTTCCGAGTTTCGATTTCTGCTTCTCGAGTCTTAATCTTGATTCATGCAGATACATGCTCAAGGAATGAAGGTGTTAAGAGCAGTATGTATTCTTTGCTTCATTTTGCAGACCACTTCAATACTAATAAGGTCTAATTATGGTTTTAGTTCCTCTACTAACCTAGAACTTGAGAATTATTTCCTCAACTTCAATTTGTTATAATTCGGTCCGTCTACTTTATAATGTTGTAAGCAAAACAACTATCGTTGAAGTGATGACACGGATTTTATTGTAAGAAACTTATCAGAGATACCTTTATCGTAAGGAAGTTATTGACAAAAAATACACTTTCATTTTGAAGGCAGCAGTTAACATTGTTATCGATTGGGATTCGGTATCCACTAACAGAGGGATCAAATTTTGCTGAACAAAAGTAGAGAGACCAAATCTTAAATTTCAGCATAGTAGGACTGAAACTTCAATTACATCTAATAACAACGATACTGCAATGTAAAGAAGCGTAGAGATTGGTTCAATATGTTGGTTTCATGCTTTATTCCATCTTTCTAATCCTTGGAAGCAAGGAAAAGAACCTTCCCAGAAAAAGCACAATGAATAATAGCAGCAAAGTTTTGGTTTTTCCTTTGTCCTAGTTAATCAAGCAAAGAATTCCTTTCCCTTAAATATAATAAATTTGTGAGGCAATATTCTTGGATAGAAAAGGACAAGACCATGTTTCTAGCTTCATTGTCAAAGGGAACTTCACCCAAAACTCGACTCAATTCGAAAAAATTTGATTTTTTTTACTCAACGCAAAAAAAAAATTGACAAACAAACCACCGAAGCTTGCTGCTTGCTACTCAGTGTACTTGTAAATTTAACTAACCATCTTATTCATCTCTTGCAAGCAAAAGATTCTAACGACTAGGTTATCTCTGCAAGGGTCTTTTCTGGCTTAAAGCCTGAGGTGACAATAGAGCCATCTTCAATTTCTCCGATGCCGCAAAGCCCTTCACCTCCATTATCCCATGTATCCTTTGAGCATCGCGCACAAATCCACCTGAAATAAGTGCATCTATAATTCTCTCAAACTCATGGGGACCCAATTCATCCTTCCTACCTTCCAAAACTCCTAGAGCCTGAAGAGTTTTTTTCTCAAATCCAGTCCTCGAGTACATGTCACAGAGGCATACATGAACCTTTAGAGGAGGAACTTCACCAAGTTCCGCTATCTTGCCCAATAGTTGTTCGCTCTCATCAACCAGCTGCAATTTACCAAACCAATCCAAGAGAACAGAATATGTTGCTATCCCGGGTTCGAAACCACCCTTCTCTAGCTGCACTAGAAGGTCTAAGCCCTTATCTAATAAATTTTTCTTCTCATACGCTGCGATCATGTTGGCAGTGCACTTGTCATCTGGTTTGTGGCCAAGTTTTATCATGCTGTCAGCTCTCCCATATGCCTCAACAAGTAGTGAAAAATACTCCGTATTCGGTTCAAATCCGGATAACTGCATGACGTTTGTAATTCGAACAACTCCAAGAACATCACCACCGTGAGAATAAGACCGGAGCAATGCCATGTAAATCTCCTCTGAGGGTTTGATGTCTTTTGTTTGCATCTCTCTCAGCAATGATTCACCATGCTGAGGTTCACCGTCATTAACATATGCCATTATCATCGAGTTATAGATCTTCAAGTCCGGTTGGAAGCCATAGATCCTCAAGCTTTCAAATGCTTCTTTAGCACGGTCAACATTTCCCACCTTGCTATTCATGTGAACAAGAATTGTAGCAGTTACACCGTCAGGCATTACCACTTTCAACCATCTTCTTAAGGATTCTCTCAGCATCTTCTACACAGGTCTTTTTAGCATATGCATCAATCAATTTGGTATAGGCATGAACGCTTGTTTGGAAAGATTCTTCACGCCAGACCATTTCTGCAATCTATGAACATTCAACATCATAATAACAAGTTCAGAATTTGTAGCTCCACTCACAAATTTTATGATATGGATGCTTTTATTGAAAGCAATAACAAAGAAGGAAGTCGATAAAAATATAGAGAGCAACAAATTAGAGTTTTATTTGTGTTTCCAGTCAAGATCCTATATGTTAGGGATCTTTATTTTATGTCCATTAGAACTCTTTGTCGCTAAAGGCCTATAAAAGGCTGCCAATATGGAATAAAAGAAAATAAGCAATTATTCTACCATAATTCATAAACGTTATTCTTGGAGGGGGTATAGTCAAGGACAAATCTGCCTCTCTGATTAAGCATAGGTCAAAGCAAAGATTCTTTCACGTCTAGGCCTGTGAGTAGATCCTACACCAAGGCTCATAACATCTTGGTGTCAGAACCTTCTGTCATGGGTGACGTTGAAGATTTGGCGAACAAACTGAGTACTTTCATTGAACAAATTACTACAAGGCAGCAAGCATTAGAGGACCAGATGGTTGAGTTATCTGCTTCCGTTAAAGAGACGGCAAAGGAGTATACAAAGAGAAATACGGAGGGACAAGACAGCAGTAGAGGTAAGAGTGTGAATTTAGACTCACAACAAGGTGGGCCCATGGTGCCACGATACTCTAAGATGGAATTTCCCACTTATAATGGTGTTGGAGATCCTTTAGGGTGGCTGAAACGGTGCGAGAAATTCTTTGGCAACCAGCGAACTAATGAAGGAGACAAGGTAAGGTTAGCGGCCTTTCATCTCTTAGGAGAGGCGCAACTATGGTTTGATCAAATGGAAGAAGATGAAACCGATCTTGATTGGGGGCGTTTCAAGGAGTGCTGTCACGTGAGATTTGGGCCACCAATGAGTAATAACCCCTTGGGGGAACTTGCCAATCTGAAACAGACCGGGACTGTAGAAATATATCAAAGCCAGTTTCAATCACTATTGGCCAGGACATCTGATCTTAAACCTCGACAACAAGTGGATCTCTTTACTAATGGGTTGGTAGAGGAACTTAGAATTGATATTGAGATGCAACAGCCGGAAAATCTTGGAGTTGCAATGAATATGTCTCGAGCATTGGAACGTAAGCAAAAGGTATCTTCAAAAATGCCATCTCGGACCAATCTTAATTGGCCAACTTCCCAAAACACGAGCAACAATTCAACTACTAAGAGCTTTAATGCAAAGGGAGGGGGACAAGCACTGAAACCAGCGGGGAACAACAGCAAAATTGATTCTTCTGCACCCTTTATCAAAAGATTGACATGAGTAGAAATGGCGGAAAGAAGGGCTAAAGGGCTTTGTTATAATTGTGATGAGTCTTATTCTGTGGGACACAAATATAAAAGGTTATTTTGGATTGAAGTACCATATGAAGAAGGTGAGCAAGATAATGATGAGGTAGATGATCTTGAGATTTCTTTACATGCCATCGGCGGGACTCACAATTCATCTACTATGCAACTAGTAGCAAAGATTTCGGGAGTAACAGCGTTAGTACTTGTCGATTCTGGCAGTACACACAACTTCCTTCGTGAAGGCTTGATGCCAAAGTTGGGATTAGAAGTATGGGAAAAACCTGGGATGCAAGTTTGTGTGGCAAATGGAGAACAAGTACCTAGCATAGGTATATGCAAATCAGTACAGTTTGTGGTTGCAAGTGATAGCTTTCAAGCTGATTTTTATACCATACCATTGGAGGGGTTTGACGCAACTTTGTGGGTAAAATGGTTGTGTACTCTTGGTCCAATTTTGTGGGATTTCAGCTCCTTGATTATGAAATTTGTTGTTAACGGGAAGGAGATATTATGGCGAGGACATCTTCCAGAGGTAGTTCCACAACTTAGTCTAATGCAAGGACAGAATTCAACTACTATAGTCATGGATAAATTACTGGTCGAGTTTGCTCATTTGTTCCAAGAGCCGTCCGGGTTGCCTCCTAACCGTGAATGTGACCATCGCATACCTCTCAAACCAGGGTCGAGACCAATTGTAGTCGGACCTTAGCGATACCCACATTTTCAGAAGGATGAGATTGAGAAACAGAGCGATCAAATGCTACAAGCAATCATTCGACCTAGTAGATCGCCATTCTCTTCTCCAGTACTATTGGTAAAAAAGCATGATGGATCATGGCGCTTTTGTGTTGATTGTCGTGAGCTTAATGCTTATACTGTTAAGGACAAATATCCAATTCCTATAGTGGATGAATTGTTGGATGAACTCCATGGTGCAAAACAGTTTACAAAGCTGGACTTACGGTCAGGTTATTTCCAAGTCAGAATGGCATCTATAAATGTGGAAAGACAGCCTTTCGAACCCACCATGAGCACTTTGAGTTTCTCGTCATGCCATTCGGGCTTACCAATGCCCCTTTCACATTTTACAGTTTGATGAATGACATCTTCCGGTCTTATTTGCGTAAGTTTGTTTTAGTATTCTTTGATGACATATTAATTTATAGCAAGACATGGACTGAACATATGCATCATTTACGACTGGTTTTTTAACTCTTGAGAGATAACATGCTGTTCTTAAAGAAATCCAAGTGTTTCTTTGGTGAGTCTCAGTTAACCTACCTTGTTCATGTCATCCATGGTGATGGGGTAGAGGTTGATCGCACTAAAATTAAAGCTGTCATTGATTGGCCAACTCCTCGATCTACCAAGGCTCTACAAGGCTTTCTTGGGTTGGCAGGATACTACAGAAAATCCATCAAGGACTATGGGCAAGTTGTTGCACCCTTAACATCTCTTCTAAAGAAAAATGCTTTCGACTGGACTGGACCATGGAAGCTGATATTGTCTTCAATCAATTGAAAACTTCTCTTTCAACAGCCCCTGTCTTGAAATTACCCAACTTTGAGGAGGAATTTGTGGTTGAATGTGATGCATCAGGCAGCGGGTTTGGGGCTGTTCTACAACAAAAGGGACACCCCATTACTTTTTTCAGTTGCAAGATTACAAACCGACACCTTAAGTTGGCTGCATATGATTAATTGGTTTGGCAAAGGCAGTGACTAATTGGAGGCCCTATCTTTGGGGTAGGCACTTCCTCATCCGCACTGATCACTTGAGCCTCAAGTACTTGGTAGACCAACGACTTACAACATCTCCACAACAACATTGGATCAGCAAGCTAATGGGGTTTGATTTTATAGTTGAGTACAAAGCTGGTAAATTGAATAGAGCTGCAAATGCTTTATCTAGAAGAGATGAGGATTTTCCGCATCTCATGACAGTTTCTTCCCCTCGAATTGAAATTCTTAAAGCAATCAGACAAGAAACAAAAACTTCTCCTGAATTATTACAACTCCAGCAGCGAATTACTCAAGCAATAATAGGGCAAGATTGGGTTTTGCAAGATGGACCGATTTTCTTTAAGGGTAAGTTGTACCTTCTACCAACCTCTCCTCTTATTTCCACAATTATTTCAGCAATACATGCCATGGCACATGAAGGGGGCTGAAAACAATACACCGTCTTCGTCAAGATTTTTATTGGAAAGGAATGAAGCTTGCAATTTCAGAATTTGATCAGAATTGTTTAGTTTGTCAACGCCATAGATGGCAGAATTTACAGCTTGCAGGATCGCTTCAGCCTCTTCCAATTCCACAACAAGTTTGGGCTGATATCTCCATGGACTTTGTGGAAGGTTTTCCAAGGTTAAAGGGAAATCCATACTTATGGTGGTTGTGTACAGACTATAAAAATACGCTCATATTTTACCCTTGGCTCACTCGTTTACTGCTATATCTGTTGCTACTGTCTTTTTTGCATAGGTATTTCGCCTTCATGGCTTACCTGAGTCTATAGTCTCAGACCGTGATAAAGTTTTCATCAGTTTGTTTTGGAAGGAATTATTTCGTCAAATTGGTTCTAAACTATCCTTTTCTTTTTCGTACCATCCCCAATCTGATGGCCAGACAGAGGTTGTTGATCGAACAATGGAGATGTACTTTCGATGCCTCCCAAGTGATCGTCCACGGAAGTGGGTTGATTGGGTTCCATGGGCTGAATATTGCTACAACACCTCTTACCACACTGCCCTAGGTGCCACCCCTTTCCATTTAGTATATGGCAGGAACCCGCCTCAATTTCTTTCCTATTTGGCTGGTTCTACGAGGATTGAAGCTGTGGATAAAGATTTCCAAGATAGGGATGCACTTCTACAAAATGCTAGGGAGAGGCTCTTGCAGGCTCAACAACGAATGAAAAACACTTATGATGTTGGGCATAGAGAGTTGAATTTTGAAGTCGGGGATTGTGTCTGGTTACGGCTTCAGCAGTATCGACAATTGACAATAACTAAACAGAAGCATCACAAGCTGCTCCCGAAATATTTTGGTCCTTTTAAGGTCTTGGCCAAAATAGGAACAGTGGCCTATCGGCTTGAGTTACCAGCAGGCAGCAGAATACACGACGTGTTTCATGTTTCTTTGCTCAAAGAATACAAGGGACCTCAACCAGATGCATTTGGAGACATGCCCTTAGTATGAGCGATGGCAAGGCCTTACCCACTCCACAAGCTATTATTCGTAGCATGCTCAATCGAGGTCAACGGGAACTGTTAGTGCAGTGGCAGGTTGTTCTCAAGAAGATGCCACTTGGGAACCGTTTGAAATTTTACAAGAAGCTTATTCTGAATTTGAGCTTGAGGACAAGCCCCACTTCGAGGAAGGGAGTACTGATATGGATGCTTTTATTGGAAAGCAATATCAAAGAAGGAAGTCAATAAAAATATAGAGGGCAACAAATTAGAGTTTTATTTGTTTCCTGTATTATATTAGATTTTTATTTGTGTTTCCAGCAAAGATCCTATATGTTAGGGATCTTTATTTTATGTCCATTAGAACTCTTTCCTTTGTCACTAAAGACCTATAAAAGGCAGCCAATATGGAATAAAAGAAAATAAGCAATTATTCTACCATAAACGTTATTCTTGGGGTGGGTTTAGTCAAGGACAAATCTGCCTCTTTGATTAACCATAGGTCAGAGCAAAGATTCTTTCACGTCTAGACCTGTGAGTAGATCCTACGCCCAGGCTCATAACATTTTACAATACAAATGCTCATTTTTACATGTCTTATTCAAATAGATCAAGAAGAGAAAATGCTTCCGATTAAATAAAGCAAATCTATCAAAATGAAAATGTATATTTGTCATTGCAGCCTAAAATTAGAAAAATTTGATTAAACGAATACATTAATTTATGAAACAAGAAATAGACATGCATATGCCTAGAAACCAAATCCACCGGATCCTTTCCATCTAGAGGCAAAAGCCAACTAATACAGCCATTTAATACTTTTTAAAGTACAAATATTATTAAAACGATCAATATGAAAAGCACAACAATATTAATGATGGAGTGAAATATTAAAGAGGAGTTCAGCGTTTGAGAAATAACATATAACTATAATGAAAAGCACAATGTGAAAGAGCAATGAGAAAGGGCTGACTTTCATGACGTCCAGGAAGAAATAATATGGGATGATGCACTTGCCGACACACATATATTATAATATATCACCAACTTACATAGAACAACAAAAAGTCAATACTGTAATCAATAATATGGGATATAAATCATGTAATAACAGGAAAGTGTCATGCAAGTTATTGTGATGGCATGGGCTGGATAAGAGCAAAAATATACCTTTATGTGTAGGTCGGGATTTCGTTGTTCCAGCTTATCAAGCAAAGCGATCCAGTCAACACGAGTAGGTTGCAAAAGTTCTATCCATTCAGCCAAATGCTGTGAAGGATCATCCTCCTTTTTTAATGAAAGGATTTTCTCCATAACCAATTTGCACTTCCCAGTTATTGGCTTTGGCTCCTGAGGCCAAATCATTTCCTCTCTCTCATGGATTTTATCAGCCACTTCAGCCCACTTAGGATCTGAGAAATCCAGTCCATATATCTTATACTTAATATTTCCCTTTCTTTTCGGCAGAGATGCAACCTTTGGTGTATCCTCTGCTGCAGCAGCATGTTTATCTAAATCATTGCCACCCTTCTCTTGCTTTTTATGCCTGAACTGTTCCAAACTCTCATAAAAGTCATTCTCCTCCATCTTCTCTTTTGCCCATTTGAATCGAAGCTCCCTCACCCGCAAACCTACACATTTTTTTCACGTCTTCCGGCTGCTTTATCTTTTCCTTCTTCCTCACCTTCTCCATATCCTCCAACACCATATTATTCACTTCCCACACAGTCCTCCATAAGTCTTCACTAAATTCCTGCGATGGCATTGCCACTGTCGAACCGACCATCTGCTGAATACCACCCTTCTCCATCTCTTCCACAACCTTCTCCACAATAACAATAAGCATCCCATCAATTGTATCCTTATTGCAATCCACGTATACTTCAGTTAACTTCCCTCTCATTATCCAAACGAATCGCGATAAAAACTCGTTCACAGTTCCATCAGTTCCATCCTCAGAATCACTAGACACAAGTTTTGCTTCAACACTAGCATAACTTGGCCTATTTTCTCGGGAGAAGTGAATATATCTAATAAAACGGGAAATGGGTTTAGGATTTTTAGGGTTTTGAAGATAAGCAGACCTTTGACAACTACTTATTCGATAGAGGGAGGGAGATATTGCGGCTGAAATGGCTGACAAATCCTTGGACTTACCAAAAGCCGGGTTTGCATTGAATTTTGGTAAATTATTGATTGTTTTCCTCAAAACTAAATGCTTTAAGTTCATGTTTACTCAACAATAGAAACCAAAACTCTTAAGTGGAATTCCCCAGAAGCTTAAAGATGACCAAGGAAAACACTGATTACTATAAAATGCAAATACCTGGGAGATAAACAGTTGGGGACGAAATGAAGCAAGACGATTAAGGGAGAGGAGCCAATCTGTTTGGTTCTCGAGAAAGAAAGAGAGGTGGGCGTAGGCAAATGCTGGCGTGAAGTGTTCAAATGGAGGGGTTATAATTGAAGGGTTTACTGGAGAAGGGGAGATTACTAGGGCTTCTTCTTCTCATCTTTTTTCTTCAATCCAATTATTGTCATTGTCAGATTCAGATTATTTTGGTACTGAATTCTCACGGGTTTGGACTTTCTTTGACCCATATTTTTGGGCTTAAACTTTCAAGGGCTTTGGCTCTGTAGGTTTTTTTTTTAATCTTCTTATTTCATACACGAATTGATTTTACTAACTGTATTGGTCAAAGCGATAAGCAATTTAATTTTCTCTTAAATAAGTTTCGAGTTCGAGACGTTGTATATGCAAAAAATTATCGCTGAGAGATTAGTCAGAGCTAAGCCCTAAAAATCGAAAGAGCAACAAAAAAAATAAAATTAATTTGAGTCAAACGGTCTTAAACGGAATCAAATTATTTTGAAGTTTTATAAGTTACAAATTTTATTATTTTATGTATCAAAAACATGTTTTTCTTTCGAGTTTAATAATTAATTCTGTCAACAATTTTTAAAGCATGTGGTTAAAAGCTCTTAATTGACACCCTACCTCCTATAAATTGTGGTTTCAATACTCATTATGAGCAAAATTTCCCTTCCCCTCTTCTTAGGCAAGAATTGTTCAAAAAATAATTAATTTTAAAAAATACTGCATAGATTGTTCTTGAAATTTTAAAATATATATGTTTTGACCATTGAACTTCTAAAATTTGTAATACAGTCATCAAACTTTTAAGTTATTTTCATTAAGAATTTTGCCATTAAAAAAATATTGTGGCACGTTTTTTTTTCTCTTTTTCTTCATTCCTCCTCTTTTTCATCTATGGTTAAACCTTCCACATCAATGTCCGAGTCCGAGTCCGAGTTCATTGCTCTCCATTTCATCATCTCTTCTGACTTAACTCACTTTGATACGAGTCAATCCCCAACACAACTTGCTTGACCCACAGAAGGTACATTTTGGGACTTCTTTCACCTTAGAAACCTCATTACGATGTTTTGATAGGTGCTAAATCTAATAATTCTAATGTCAATGGTTTTCATGAAAATTCCACATTTGGAAGTGACAAATTGTATCTTGAAAGCCCTTTAGCAATAGTGAGGTTGAAGGAATTTTAGTTTGATTTTTATTCATTTTTGAGGCTGTGGGAGATAATTTGTTCAGAGACAGTTATAGAGATCAACCTTCTTCTTAACAATTGGAGATTAGTAGGTTTAGAGTGCGGCACTTTAAGGTGCGGCTAAATTAAGGTTGTCTTCAACCTAATACTTCCTTGCCAGACTGAACTTTAGTATTAAGATGCTCACGTGAGATAGAACATGATATTTTGCTTATGACTTTCTTATTTTACATTGAATGTCTGAAGAGGATTTTTGTAGGGTTGAGCATCTCAATTCGAAAAATCAAACTATAATGTTTGGATGATTTATGGTTCATAAATTTAAAAGCTATGGTTACTCAAATCAAACCGAAATTGAATTCCTATTTAATTTATAATTAGTTTTAAATATTTTATAATATAAAAATAAGTATTTTTATACCTGAAATTAGGGAAATAACTTTAAAATATTATATATGAATAATTAATTATTTTTTATTTACTTGAAAATTTAAATTTTTAAGAAATATTTATGAAAAGACTTTAAAATTTTACCATATAATGTTTAAAACTCATAAAATAGAGTTATTTTGTTAAAATAAAATATAAAATCTCAAAATCTAATGCTAATATAAAAAACCGATAACCAAGATTAATCAAAACAAAAAATGGTAGGTTATTCAAAAAATTCACCGAACTAAACCGTAAACACCCCTATATATTTGTTTGTCCTCTCTTGAGCCACTTTACTTTTTATGTCTTCCTCAAAATTACATACGGTTTTAGTAGCATACTTGCCTCTTCTTTGTCTGCTGAAGGATTTAGTCAATTATAGTAACCAAACATGAGATGATGGGGGTAGTTATTTCTCTTTCAAACAAACAAAAAAACGTCTAATTTCATCCGGTAGCACATATGCATGATTGGGAAATCTTCCTAATTATTCGACATTAATAATCGAATCAATCTTAATGAGTTAACGTTATTATCAATCTTAATGACTTGTGTCATCCAAGAATTGCACGAGTAAAAATGGAAAGGAAATGCATATGTATTCTCTGTTAATAGCTTCATGTTTATCTTTTTTAATGGAGGAACTACCGGAGTAGCAAATGACCAGCGAGGGAGACGTTGGGAAAGTGGTGAAGTCTAAGTGCCTAGTCATTGGATGTCCATCCGAAGAGGAAAAAACAAGGGAGAACGGAGGAAACAAGGGCCTTCTTTAGAACTTCTATGACCTGAGCCTGGAGGGTGGGTCACTCATCATCCCCGCAAGAGGGAGCTCGATCTTGATCCGTGGTCATCAGAAAAAATGGATCCCATCGAGCTGACCAAAAGGAACATTTGAGCAAAACTATAAAAGGAAGAAGGAAAGAGTGACAATTGACAGAAGAAAAAAGAAAAATTTAGGGAGGAAGATTAATAGTCGACGAAAAAAGCGGTTGGTCGTTAGTTGCCAAAAAAAATTAAAATTTTAGGTAGAGAGTTTTTCCTAGAGAGAGGAATTGTTATTCTCTCTCCCGAGGCCCTTTGATTCACATGAATCATAACTATGTCAAAAGGTAATATGAGTATTATATATTACAATTTTTAGCAATCTAACACTCCCATATTGTAATATGCATCTTTTACCTATATTTTATTTGAGTATTATTTAATACAACGCTCATCTTTTATTTCAATCACTTAAATATACATAATGAATTTGAGGTCACTTAATTTAGTGACACCAACACATTTAAAAAATTAAAAATGAATTCAAAGAATGATCTCAATAAAATATAGTGATTTATTCTATTCTACTATCCGAATTAAAAAAAACAGTGTTTGCTAAGGATACGAATGTAGCATACGAAAAAAGAAAACCATTTTTCCACAAATAAGAAAAGAATATAGTTAACTTATTTTTTTTGTATTTCAAATCTTTTAATAACAGTTATTCTTAAAAATCAAAATTTTGGTGGCTCCAACTATCACGAATTAAAAAAAAAACCCAAATTAGAATTGAGAGAAATGATGCAGATTTTACGCGTGTATGGCCATTGAGCGCAAGACCGAGTGAAGTAGGCCTTGAAATCGTCGCAAATATCTGCTATAAAAAGGGTCCCATGTCCATGACTGTACCTGATGTTTCCTTTTGGAGCTTAAACTTTTTGAATAGGCAAAGAGGGATGGCGAATATTGCTTTGGTTGTCGTGTTCTCATTGGGTCTGATCCTCTCAGCGCCCGGAGACGACACCCAAACCAATGACTTTGCCGACGAGGTGTTAAGCTCTGCAGGAAATGAAGCCGAGACAGTGAAGGGGTCGATGGGTCAATTATTTTCCCCGGATATAGACGAGGTTACTTCAGAGTTCAAAGGTGCAGCCCTAGACATCGGAAGCTCCGGCAAAGATGCTTCCAATATGGTGAAGGAGGAGGCGTCGCAGTTGGTTCACAAAGCGTTCGGTCCAGCCGCTGCCCCCTTGAGCTCCATGAGTCTGGGCAAGACCTCCTCGTGGGGTTACTGGGTTACGGACAAGCTCAGGTAAAAACATACATCTATCATATGTAAACTACTTTATTAAATTGATTAATCATTCTGTATTTATAATCACTGGTTTTTGCTGCTACGTCAGGAATGTTGGGCTGTTTTCTTCAAAGAAACCACCAGAAACGGCACCCGCACCAACACCCACACCTGCACCGGGACCAGCATTTGTCAGGCCGTTTGGACCTTCCCCTGAACCCCTAATAATTGATTAAGATGGGATAAACATAGGGCAAAATAGCAAAGCTGTTTATATTCGGTTATAGTAATCTGTTTATTTGTTGTAAGATGTTGACTCCCACTAATTACCATATTGGTAAGAAATACGTGCACTGTTTGAATTCTTTTTCTTGATGGAGATCAAGTGTAGCATATTAACATGTACATAAATTACAAGAATCCTAGACATGAGTTCGTGTTTCTTTCCTCATGATCACACATTTCAAACATGTGTTCTTTCCCCATAATCAGGGTTCGTCCAATAAATTTGACATGATTTAGAGGATGTTTGAGACTTGCAAAGTTTACCAAATTGGCAAAAATGCCATTTCTCTACAATTTGTAACAAGAGTATCGTTTTTTTTTTTACAAAAGTATCAAAACTTTTGTTAAAAGTATCAATGCCAGTGCCACCACAAAATTTCAAAATTCTAGGGCCAAAGATGAAAAATAAGCTTAGAAATGAAATGTTTGCATTTGGCATCCTTCATGAATATGCTAATAATAATAGAATTTAAGAAAACTTTGGGTTGTGTGATAAGTTTAATGTTAAATTATTGACCATGAAATTTAAATCAACCAAATCTTTGTCAAAAAAAATCTGTAATTTTTTTAATAGAAAAAAAGCCTGTAATTTAAATGTCTCTTTGTCTGAATTGCATGATTAATAATAATAATAATAATAATATTTTGTTTCTATAATCAAATGTGACATGTTATTTTGTAAAGGTGTGAACTGATTCCAATTGAAATAATTCTGAGCTTGAATGGTTTTGTTTATATACTCATTTACCCGCATTGTTTATATTTTGATCCTTGTATGAGAAATTGAAAGTGTGTATATTTAATTTGAATTCGAAAGCAATAAATATTATTCCGGTAATTATTGGTAATATCATTTGTTTGTTCAATCATCTGATTAAAAAATGATGTTACAATATAAAAAAAGCTACTATAAAAATCTGACTCAATATTCTAGTTTGAACTACACATATGTATCAATGCATCCTTTATTTCCAATGGGCAACCCTCGATTTTTTAATCGAGATTCATTAATTGGTCGAATGGTTAAGGATGCTTATATTGTCCTATTTTATATGAGTTTGAATCTCGACACCTGTTTTAGGAATGTAAATATCTATTTACCAAATCAAAAAAGAGATTAGTTTTTCTTTACATTTTAAATACTGACATCAAGTCTTCTCTTGAGTATGATCACGGTGTCCCATTGTGTTTGAAAGGGTGTATGATCATGGTGTTTTTTTTTCTCCCATTTGCTTTATCGTACGTCCTTTTCTCGATAATTTTGCTATGTTTTGTCTCTAGGGTGGCACTTTGATTCCATGTTTACTTTTGAGCTGATATTTCTAGTTGAGATAATAAAAATTATAAGTTGGAATGTTCGTGAGTTGAAAAATCCTCGAACAGTTTGACGCCTAAAAAATAAAGTAAGAAAGTCAATCACCAAATTATGTTTCTTATAGATGCTAAACTAAGTTCTAAAAGGTTGGAACGTGCTCGAAGGAAATGTGGCTTCGTCAATGGTTTGGATGTTGGAGTCGACGGATCTAGAGGGGGTTATCTTTGGGTTAGAACAACAACGTTGCAATCACTATTCGAAGCTCTTCCCTTTTCCATACAGGGACGGATTTAGAAATTTAAACTTAGTAGTTCACTTACAGACAATAAATACAATCAACATATAATCCAAAAATAACTTCAACATGTTTGATGGAGAAGAAGCTTGCAAACTTGCTTGAGATATCTTGAGGGATATCTTCCATCACCAAAAAAACCATCAAACTCACTCAATCTTCCATCACCAATTGGCGCTTCATCCATAGGAATTGAACTAGCTTCAATATATTTTTCTTGATTTTGAGGGATATCTTGAGTCTCTTCATGTTCATCAGAAGAAGAACCATTGTTTGATGGAGAGGAAGCTTGCAAACTTGCTTGAGGTGATGAAAGATTTGGAGTAGAGGCACTTTTAATAACTTTTTTATTTTTTTGGGAAAATTTTTGAAATGTCTCTATAATTTGTTCTATTCATTTTGAAATTAGATTATAAGAATAAAATTCAAGAAAAAATTTAAATAAACTTGAATAATAAGGATAATATGTAGATGTAAATATATTATGTTATTAAAAAGGGTTTTATTTTGATACACAGCCCGTGTAAAATATTTTTACACAACCCTTCTATAAAATCTAAAATCTAAAACCCTAACACCCTAAATTCTAAACCCTAAACTTTAACCCTTAAACCCTAAACCTTAAATTTTAAATCCTACAACCTAAACCCCTAAACTAAACTCATAACCCCTAAATTTAAAAAGCACGTGTAAACTTTAATTTACACGGATTGTGTATCAAACTTTTTCTCTATTAAAAAATAACTAGTATATAGAGACATAATATAACTATTTCATATAATTCTTTCCATGCTTTCTAAACGAAGAATTCAAAAGAAAAAAATTAGTAATAAAATTATAGGATCCAAGCCTACATATTCCAAGTTTTGTAAAAATTATAGTACTGCAATAACTTATCTTCTTTCTTTTTTTGCAACTATACAAGCTAAAATTCAATACAATACAAAAAAATACCTAATTTAAAATTTGATGTAAACCTAAATCTAACTGTAGCAACTATTTTGTCTCAAAGGCACCGCTACGGAAAATTAATAAAAATCGTATTTGGGGGATTCCTGCTTTTATTAAAAAATTATTTAAAAACTCGTATTTTAAAATGGAGTCGCCACCGGCCACTTTGGTAGGTCGGACACCGCAAAAATAAAAACCAGAAATTTATAAAACAATTGAGTTCGGGAGTTAGTTACGGATGGGGAATGGTTAGTACCCCCAAACCGACCAAAATTGGTAACAAATAGGTTCGTATTGTATTTATTAAGAAAAACAAAAAATTCGATTTAATTTAATTATTAATTCCTAAAATGCAAGATTCGAATGTTAAAATTTTGCCTCGATCCATGGTACCAAAAGAGATGACACCCGGAGACTGGGATGACACTCCCACTAGAATACCGGGATAAAAAGGCCTAGAGCTATGTGAGAAAATATAAACATGGTAAATTAAAATACATGAAATATAAAATATAAACAAATATTAAATAAAAACAACTACAAGTAAATAAATTCAATTAAAATGAAACATCCATTCATGAATAAATATAATACATACGTTTTAAAAAAATATAATACATACAACATATAATATTTAATATACATTAATATACCAAAATAACATAATATGTATAATATAAATTATATAAATAATATAATATGTAACATATAAATATAACACATAATATACAAAAGATTAAACTAATAATCAAATAAAAAACAATAATAACATTATATTAAATGTAATGTAACATAAAACATCAAAAAGCATTTATATAAATGAACACAAATGACCACAAATAGCATGTAAAAATAAAAAAAACAAATGAGCAAGAATATAATAAATAAAAAAATAAATATGTAAACAATAAAAAACTTAAAGACTAAAATTAAATGAAACTAAAAGGACAGGGACTAAAAAGAAATTAACCCATGACAAAACAATTTAAAAAACAGAAAAAACCTATTAAAAATGTAAAAGGAAAGAGGACCAAAGTTGTAATTTATCTCTAAAAGAACAAAACAGAAATTCGGGACTTGATTGTAAACTAATTAAAACAATAAAGGGGCCAAATAGGTAATTAGACCTTGTGGCAGAGAAGTTTTGGAAATAACAAAAGGGCAGAGGGACCTAAGGGTTATTTACCCTTTACAAATCTGATTTAGTTCAATTTCAGGACTAAATTGAAAAGTTTCAAAAACAACGAAGGACCAGGGACCGAAATAAAAAAAACGGAAGGGTATCGGGGCAATTATCAAAACATAGAGGGACTATTCTGTTATTACACCATTTTTAAAAATTTAAAATCTATATAATGACCCATCCGGTCATTTGATAACCTTTTTCCCATTTTTTTATCCCCAAAATCCTCTCAAATATTCAAACAAATTTCCAGAAAACCTCCCCAGCTACCGTCCTTTTCAGAAATCGGCGGTGGTCCGGCTACTTCAGCCACCGCCCTCAGCCCCCGACCACCGCTAATCGATTCCGGGAAGACACAAACCCACCTTTTAAAAAAACAAACCGATTAAAATCCAAACCCTCCCTTTATTTTGTACACAAAACTGAATTCTTTTTTTAAAAAATAAAAACCCTTTTATTACTCCGATCAACCGCTCGGCTCACCATGCACGGTCAGAAATGAGGCCGTGAAGCTTTTCGCCAGGCGGCGACCATACGGCAGAGGTAAAAACTTTTCCCTATCCTATTCGTTTTCTACTTTTCTATTATATTTTGTTTTTGCATGCTGAGTATTGAGATAGAAAGAAAAATACCCTTGAATGTTTTTTTGTTTTATTTCATTCGAAAAATCCCTTTACAAAAAATGGGTTGAGATTACATATATCCTCCCTTTTTGATTGTTGTTTTTTTTACACTTTAAGCAAACATTGAATGGAATCACTATGGCTGATTTAGATATAATGTTTTCCCCATTTTTATTTGATCTGTATGTTGATTCTGAAACCTTTCATTTTTTATTTGATGCATGTGTGATGGTTGGAGAGTGCCGGCTGGATGAACGGCGGGATTGCCGGCGAGGCGATCACGTGGCATGGGCCGGTGAAGGTGAAAAGACTTCTGCGACCAGATTTAATCTCGGCCATTGGATCAGATTTGATCCAACGGCTGAAATCATTTTGGTGATGAACGGCTCATATCGCTTCTTGGAGGGTGATGTGGTGGCCCTGGATCGTGACACGTGGCGAGGGGGAGGCAGATGATCTCGCGCGTGGGCTGCACGTGCGCGTGGAGAGATGGACGGCCCACGTGTGCATCATACACGACAGCCGATGAGTCTATCTTCATTGATTTGGACTGTTGGATCTGGCTTGATCCAACGACTATCCTTCGGCTGCGCAGGAGAGAAAATTATATCAGATATGGTTAACTTGGTTCTAGGGTTTTAGGATATTAAAGGGGATTGGGCTGGCCGATTTGGGCATAATGTAATTGTTTGGGTTCTATAAGTTATGTAATGGACTGGACTCTAATAATAATAATTTCGGTTTTTTCAAATCTGTTTTTTAATTGATAACCTATTTAACAAAATAAAATTAGTAAACAAATAATAATAACATTAATAATAATTATAATAAACATATACATGCAATATTAATATATACATACATGTATACATACTTACATACACATACAAACATTAAAACATATTCCTATATGGACATACATATAATATATTAATACACTCATACATATACAAACTTTCATACACATATATACATGCAATATATGTTTATACATATGTAAATATAAGTATACACACATACATTCACACTTATATATGTATTAGTGGCATACATAATAATAATAATAATATTAATGATAACAATATTATATGCATACATACATATGCAAACACATACATGCATACATATTAATGGCTTATTACTTAATAAACGACACTAATATTATAATAATAATAATAATATACACCCGGACAAAAATGAGTGATTACACTAACCAAAGCAAAATCTAAAGAAAATTAGAGAGAAAAATAAATATAAAATTATGTACCTGGTTAGTAATCACAAAGCCATAAACCATGAAGAAAATGGGTGAAGAAAAAAAAGGTGAGGACAAGTGAAGTTTTGTTGGAGATTTGAGAAAAGTGAGAGTGTGAGACAGACAATTTAGGTGAAGACTACTGAGTTATTAATGATTTTTTTAAAAAAATCTATGGTAGGTCGCGTGACCTATCTTGCCCAAGTACAAATCCGCCCCGCTCCCATATTGATGTGTAAATTGCCATGCTTGATTCTTCAATTAAATTGCGCTTTACGAGTTTTAAAAAACACTTTTAAAAAATATTGCATATCTTGACTTAAATCTCCCATTAGCAGGGATTTTATGTTAGGGATAAGCTTATAAAATTTTAGGGGGCGAAAAATATATTTTTAATAGAAAATACATAGAAAATTAAAAAAATCTAAATCATATACGAATTTCAAATTTTCAGGGGAGATAACCGCTCCCTACCCCGCTCGCTCTATCTTGCCCATTAGATCATTAATTACCATCAATGGAATAGAATATTGGAACACCAATATTGAGATGAGTTCGAATCATCTCACCACAATACCCTTCCAATTTCAACTGGATGTTCCAGTTAGAAAAAAGTGATCTTAGTTAGTGTAATACCCGAATTTTGACCGGGCTTGATAATAAATAAATAGTGAATAAATATAGTATTATAATATCCCAAATAAATGTCCAAATATCAAATAAATGTCCAAACAATCCAAATAGTGTCCAAGTTATATACAAAATATCCAAAAGCCCATCTATAAATCCAAAAGCCCAAGCTATAAATAATTCCCGCCCACTTCTCTTACTTTTGGTCAAAGAAACAAAAAACTGATCAAAAGCCTAATTTTCCGACCTAAACTATGCCACGTTGCGTTCTCGGATTGGCTCATTCGGGTTTCACACGGATTTGTTCTAGTCTGACGTTAGCGGTCAACCCCTTATAAATACCTGTAGGAGAGAGTGTGTCAGAATTAATTACCAATCATCATTATGCCACTTAATAATTACTAATAATAAAAAAAATAAAGAAGAGAGATACTACCTTGGAATTTGATCGGACATCGAAAGTCGAACCACCACAGGGAAGTGTAAAGGCCGCCGGAGAAGACGACCAGAATAGTTGCGCCGTCATTAAAATTCGCCGGAGGTATATTTCGATCTCTTTTTTTCTATTCCTGCATTTAAAATATAAAAAACAAGTTAGACATAGTTAAGACCTAAAAAACAGTAGCAAAAATATAAAAAAACTAGATATTTATCTAATCGGAAGTTTCGACCGGCGAGGATTCAGTTTCGGTGGAGTTGAAAATGAGATATGATGGTTCGAGTAGATAGTTTAGGCGGGGAAGATAGGTGATTCTGTTGAATCAGGGGTTAGATCTAAGTTTAGGTAAAAAAATCGAGAATAATAGAAGATTTTAAGTATTTTAGGGTTTTGGCACAGCGGCCGAAAATTGCCTCACGGCGGTCGACCGAAACCTCACGGTGGCCGAAAGTTGTAGGAGGTGGCCGGAGTTTTAGAGGTGATCGGAGATATGTAGAGGATGACCGGAGACGATGACCGGAGGTGGCCGGCATCGCCTCCGGCAACCGACGAACATGCCGAAAAAGATTATGGCAGTGGACCTAAATCTAGGGGTAGTGGCTAAGGCGGAAATAGGCCAGAGTTTTAGGTTTTGTTTGGTTTTGGGAAGAACAGTCAAGAACATAGATAAGGATTTGGGTTTTTGATCTTAAGAAACATAGTTGAGGGTATGTTTTGGTGTTTCTAGGGATCAAATAGGGGATTTGCGAAGAACAAATGATAAACATTGGCAAAAATAATAAGTTTGATCTTTGGGAAACACGAAGTAAGTGGAGTTTGGTGTTTGTGGAAGATCGAATAGGGGATTTTGGCTGAAGAACAAATGATGAACACAAGGCTTTGATCGGTTTTGGGGCTTATTTTATAGGTTTATGTGCTTGTAAGAGAGAGAACGAAAGAGAATCTGAGGGAGGTAAGAGAGTGGACTGGTATGAAAATGAGGATTTGGGTTAAAATTTAGACTTTTATAGGATTTTCAAAACGACAACGTTTTGGTGCCGGGTCAAGAGAGAGATCTGCGTTTCTTTTATCGGGTCGGGTTAGACCTTCGTATCCTTATACGGATACTCTTTGGTATTTTCCCTAGGTTTTACAATCCTCTCAATTAAGTCCCTAACCTCTTTAATTCGACCCTAGATTTTACAATTCTCTCAATTTAGTCCCCTCTCCCTTTTAATTATTCCTCGTAGGTTTGTAATTAGTGTAATTGGGTCACCATTGCTTCGTAATTGGACATTAGAATTTTGTAATCCTTTCAATTTAGTCATCATAATGAATAAAATCAGTTTCATGTTTTAATTTCTTTTAATTCAATCATTTATTTAATTGTTTCATTTAATGCAATTAAATTATATGTTTGATTGCATATTTTAAAATCAAGCATATAGTATATTTGTTAGATAACTAAATACACCTAGATTTAATAATAGCTTAGAGCCTTTAAGTTTAGGTTCTCTAATTAGATTCAATAATTGAAATAGGAAAGATAATTGTAGTAATTAAATGTATATTAAATATAAGATTTAAAATCCTAATTTGGATGGTGTTCCATTGTTTACAATAGGGTGTTATCTCAACATGGATTTTAATGAATATATTTAATATATAAATCACACTTATAATTGAAATATAAATGTAGTTCATTAATTGACATTTAATAATTAATACATTATATTTAATTAAATGCATATCGAATAGAATCTTTGAGGTTCAAATCTGGATGGTGTTCCATTGTTTACAATGGGGTGTTATCTCAACCTTGGTCATAAAGGTGTATATTCGATATACATTTTCACTTATAATTAAATAATAAATTGTTAGAGCCTTAATTAAGACTAGAACTTTAATTAATTAGAGGAATTAATTAATTAGGAATATGATTAATTTAAGGGCTTTAAATATATGGAAGGTGTTCAGGAAATTAGCATTTTCACATAAAAGCTATTAAATTAATTAATATTCATAGCATAAACAACTAATTAATTAGAGCCTTTTTAGGATTAGTACTTAAAATGGACAAGACAATAAAATATCATTCATTTAAACCTTTTATGTTGGAAATTCATTTTTAAATACGAATAGGGGTGCCACCTAACGGGGTGCTTTTAATCTCGTATTCTAACAAAATGAATTTCCTTATAAAAGGATATTTGCATTCGCAATTTAAATTCAATTAATAATTATGGGATAAATTAAATTCAAATAATTATTCTAAATGCCAAAATGCCACGTAAAATTAAAGGTACCGATAACGAGCGTTTGTACGGGCGCTAACCCTTCCCTACACGTAACCGACTCCCGAACCCAATTTTTAAGACATAATCTCTGGTTTGTTTTTTGGTGTCCAGTCTGCCACGATGTGATCGGTGATGACTCTAAAATATTTTTCGAGGAGAAATATAGGAAAATCTGATTTAATACAAAAAACCCTAAATTGTCAAAATTTAATTAAAGATGACCAAAAACCCTAATTTTACTAAAAGAACGATCGTCAGGCTATTTTACCCATCCCGATTTCAAAAATGGTCGCGACAGCTTGGCAACTCCGCCGGGGATTTAAAAAAAACTAAGAGTCAGGCCTAATTAATTTTACGTGGCATTTTGGTATTTTGGATAGTAATTTGAATTAAAATTTTCCTATAATTATTGGATGAATTTATTAGAAAATTGTAGGTAGCTTTTTCTTGTGTGACATAAATTATCATTCATGTATAAGCCTTATACCCGGGATTTTCACCCTTAAGTAGGAGTGAGACATGATCTTACGTGAGTTATTCAGCTCCGTGATCAGAATTTTGTCCTCCTTCCGGTATACCAACCTTATACACCGTGAGGTTACGCCTCCGTTATAAGGGGTCGTATACACCCGAATCGATGTCTTACTAGTCCAGTAACGATAGTTCGGGTACCCAGAGTCTAGACCGAAACCCACATTCTGTAATAGAAGCCTATCCTACTAGAGCCAGATAGGGACCTAGGACAGGGTGTTGCTGATTTAAATTTATTTCTCTGGTTATTCTTGTGTGCAAAATAAATTGTTCTCTGGTTAATTTTACGCAATATAAATTGTTTTTCCTATAATAATTATTTTTGCTTACAATATTAATTCACCATACTGACACAATTTTTTTTTTTTTTTTTTGTATGGGTGTGTTGTATCACATTGAATTTATGAGAGGTATCGGTTTGAGAATTAGTCGAGTAAGCAGTGGCCATAAGAGCTGAAGGGTCCGATAGACAAGTGGGGGATAATATGTTACTAAAGACATGATTCGAGAAGACTCAATACAAGTACGAAGACAATATCCATAGAGGCCATGTGTCATCAATGCAAGATTGGGCCGAAAATTTCTGAACAAGATGAAGTTTTGCCAAAACCAAGTTTAACTTGAGAACTGTATGACGGGAATACGAAGGGTCATTTTTAACAAAATTTCTGGATTGTAGCGTTGCTATTAGTTTTTCGAATGGGTCAAGAATTGTTTAGGACCATGACCTTTTTATGAAGCCTGGTTTAATTGTTCGTCTTTCGAAAGATATATGTGATATCAGCAATAGAGAAATATGAGGCTTTTTAGGGATAAAAAAATAGACAAGGTTTATACAAGTTCTAACAACAGACCAAGATCTAAGATAGAGTCAGCAGCAGTTATAAAAATAAACAAGATGCAGTATTCAAAAACAACAACAACAACAACAACAACAATGATAACCAAATGAAGAATAAATAACAGATAAATTGAAGGGGCATTCAGGGGCCGTGGTTGACAAGAAAGAACCCAATAAAGAATGGAGAGTTTTGAACTCAGAGGCGACATCCAAGTTCCACAAATGATGAAATTTTTCGAGGAATACCATAATTAGGGAAATGTTGGTTTTTAATAAAAATGAGGAGCTTAGAAATGTGGTAGAATCAGAAAGGCGTGGTATGACAATTGAAAGATCAGTTCATGAGTTTCAAAGAGGCACTACAATGAAGGACAAAATACTGAAGGTCAAGCTGGGGCAGTAATCCAAGCTATCCAGAAACAGAGTTATGAAGAGATAAACTTTAGGAACCAAGTGCGGGGATTGTATGGCATGTGCAGATTTTATTCGACGAGGTTATAAACCTGCAACAACACTTTGATATTGACACCGAGCCAGTACCGATGATGACTCAGAGGCTGAACAAAGTGATCAACCAAAGGAGCTGGAGCTAGTGAACATATTTCCTTTTCTCTGTATTCGACCTTTCAGTTAGATGGGCGTTGTTCTAATGACTAGTTCTTGAAATCGATACCTCGTGCATTCATGCATTACATCATTTAAACATTTAAAAATTGAACTTTTGTTTAAAATATTTCATCTTTTTAAAAAGTAATAATAACATTACATGTTGTAATTTAAAGCTTACCCTGCCTGAGCCAGACAGGAACCTAGGCCAGATGCTGTGAATTTAAATACTTTTCTCTGGTTATTCTCTTTGTTCAATATAACTTGTCTTGTTGTATGTATTTAATTTAAATTTTTCCTTCGAGATTATTTTACGACATTGACTCATTTCTTTTGTTTTTGTTTTATCTTCCTTTACATCACATTCTCATGGCATAGAGGTATTGATTCAAAGGTGGTTGTCATTAGAAGACGATCATGATGGATAAGGGGATTCATAGGCCAATAGAAAATAGTGCAAGTATGGAGCAATATTCTGGTCAAACAACAGAAAGAATGAAGGGTAGTTCATCCAAGTGTCACACATCAGGTTTTGTTAGTATTGATGTTGACAAGAATGAGATACAAGAGCTAAAAAGGCAAATGGCTGAGATGATGACTGCTATGACCAAGGAAAAGGGGCATACTAAGCTAAAAGGAGAAGTAAACAAAAAGTAGTACATGAATAAACAGTCGAGTTAGGGCACCAATATAACTCGCATCAATAAACCAATTGGAGGTATAATTGAGCCAAACCCCAAGAAAGTGATGACATGCTAGAGAGAAATTCAAGGAAGAAAGAATGATGGAGGATCTTTTAATTCAATTCCGGTGACATATGCAAAATTGCTTCCAATACTGATAAAGGAATCTTGTGGTCCGAGCCCTATTTAAGCCTACAGTGCCTTCTTCACCCAAGGGTTATGGTATTAGTACAACATGTGATTACCATCAAGGAAGGTCAGACCATACTACTGAGAATTGCGAGGCTTTGAAGAGCAAGATCGAAAATCTTATCAAAGAAGACATGTTGAGTTTTGAAGATGGAAGACCCAAATTTCCTAAAAGCTTGACAATTAATGAAGCACTTGGAGATACAAAGGTGAAGAAAAGCATAAGCCCATCAGAATAAAGTAAAGGTTCAATGCAAAGTTCAAATTCTAGCATTCCCTCAGCCAATTATCAAAAGACGAAGATCATAAACATCATTTTTATCCAATCCCTATTTCATATAAAGAATTGTATCCTCAATTGTTAAAGGCTCGATTGGTGTTCCCATTGTTTCTTGCACCTTTGCAACCTCTGCATCCAAAATGGTATGAAGCCAATACACACTGTGAATTTCACGGTGGAATCCAATGACATTCTATTGAGAATTGTCTCGCTTTTAAATGTCGAGTTCATGCTCTTTTGGAGTTTGGAAAGTGGAAATTTGGAATAGAAAACCAGCTTGATTCAATAGACGAATACGGAACTTAAGATGACAGTAGTCAGAAAAAAGGAGATCAGTTCGAATATAAAGCTCAAATAAAAAAATTAAAGCAAGAGAAAAATGATTTGAATGAGGAGCTGAGGAACTTGCAGTTCAACTATCAGGAGCTTTGTTCAATGCTCAAGAATGCTGATTTGGGTGTAATTTTGGAACAGTCGAATGAAGGAATTAAAAAGCTGAAACATGAAGCCGAATACTGGAAAAAGAGTTTTGAGGCAAGTGAAGGTCGAGTCAGTACACTTTCATGTGATCTGCAGGCAATGGAGCTACAATGAAATACTTTCATAGACGATCTAAGGGTCAGTAAAACCAAACGCGAGATGACAAAATGTACATGCAGATGTATGAGGATAATGCTATCAAGTTGAATGACAGTCAAGCTAAAAATAAAACACTAAAGAATAAGGTAGATGAGAGCCTCAAGCTTACGTTGATGTACAAAGCTCTTGTTGATGATATTAAGAAGGATTGTCAAGAAAGTGAGGAAAAGCGATATGCTCAGTTTCAGAGATCAAGAGTGAAGATTCGAGAAAGGTACAACGACATGAAAGATGTTATTCAAGAAAAAGAAGTTGCTCAACAGGTGGCAGATATAGCTGATATAGCAATGGCACTAAGTCAGAATATCGATCCAGCATTAGATTCACGGAGGAAAGCTAACTTGGCTCTTAGAGGAAGTTAGGAAGTTGGGAGTTAGAGCTCACCAATATCTGTAGAATCTAATATCTGATGTAATGAATCCTTTTACTTCAATGAAAGTTGTTCTATGATGGCCACTTTTAGAATCAATACCTTCTGCATTCATACATTCATGCATTGCATATTTATCAATATAACATTATCATGTAATAACATGGCATTAATATTCATAATCTAGAGCGATCGGAGTTTTGACAAGAGCAATTTGGGAATTAGTGAAGTTGGGAAAATCTGTCATCATGGATGGAAACATGGAAGGAATTGAACAGGCTCAAGAAGGGTTACAAGAACGGATGACCAAGCATCAGAAAAATGTGAACAACTACACTGCTATACCATGTTTAACAATTTATCCTGGGCATCTAACCCAAGTACAGAGACATGGTCTGTAAAGCCTATTTTTCTGGGGTCAAGACTTGAGCAATTGAAAGATAATTATGCCAAACTTGAGGAAGAGATCAAGGAAGAAAAAGGCTTCAATAATCCCAAATTTGATGCAAAAGAATTCTGTTTAGTCCCTAATCTAGTCATGCTGCTTGAATTTAAAGTCCCTAATTTTGAGAAGTATGATGGTTCTAGTTGTCCTAAAGTCCACTTGGCAATGTTCTGTAGGAAAATTGAAGGGTATTTGGATGATGATAAATTGTTGATCCATTGTTTTCATGATAGTCTAGCTAGACCTGCTGCAGTGTGGTACAACAGATTAAGTCGAGAGTAGATTCGATCATGGGTAGATTTGGCCAAAGCATTTTTAGAGCAATACAAGTATGTTATAGACATGGCTCTAGATCGCAATTTCCTATAGAACGTGAATATGAAGGTCGGCGAAAGTTTTAAAGACTATGCATTGAGGTGGCGAGGATTAGCAACCTAAGTTCAACCTCCCATAATAGAGGAAGAAATATCTCTTATGTTTCATCAAACACTTCCATCTCCTTTCTTTGAGGAAATGCTTGCGAATTCAATGTGCAATTTCAGTGATCTCGTGATGATTGAAGAAGCAATAGAAATAGGGATACGACAAGGGAAAATTAGATCAAGATTTAAAGACTGTGCTGATCAAGAGGCAAAACAAGGGAAAGAGGTGAATGAGTGTAATGTTCAAAGTTTTCAGAGTCACAAGAGAAAGAAGCCAGTTAATTCATCAGAACAACCACGAAAAATTCCTCGAGCAAGTGTAAATTTGGAGATCTTTGGAGTGTTTATTTCAGACTTATTACCTCACCTTATTGAAGGACAACATATCACTCCTAGGCCAATGAAGGTGGTGCCAACTCTATTTGCTCATACCTATGATCCAGACAATGTTTGTGACTTTCATATGGGAGTACCAAGACATGCTACAAAGAAGTGTAGACCTTTAATGAAAGAAATCAAGAAGTTAGTCAGTAATGGGATCTTGACACGAGAATCAGTTCAACAATAGAAAGGAGCGGGACAAGTCGTTATACTAGTCAAGGAATCAAGAATCAAGACGAGTGCTTCTAAGATTTTCTAGAATTATAAGAAGTCAGTGTCACCCATATTGTTGCATCATGTGGTTACAATCTACATGGACCATTGCTGAAATAAGACTGGAAAATAAGTTTGTTATTCCCAGCCGAAAGTAATAGAAATCTTTTTCTAAGGTCATATGTCATGTTTGTTGGTTTCAATTGGAAGGATTTTTTTGAAATAAATAAATATATGTATATCTCTTCTTACCTTTGTGGGCCCCTAGATGCCAATTGCAAGATGCGACATTGATTCTGATGCAAAAATTATTTGGATGTTGTGAAGACGATGAAGTGAAATGGACTAAACGATGAAGTGAAAGGTCAGATCACTACGCATTTGATGATGTTCGATGATAAATCTTTGAAATTCATAAACAGTGAAGTGGACTAGACGATTTTAACCAAGTAGAGTTGCTTGAAATTGAAGTTCTAATTGTAGTCTTCTATACCTTAAAAACCCAATAAGAAAGAGAAAGGAAAAAAGGGAAAAAGAAGAAAGAAAAAGATAAAAAGAAAAAGAAAAGAAAAAAGGAACAGTGAAGAAAGAAAAAGAAAGAAATAAAATGTTGAAAAAAAGAAAGAAAAGAAAGAAGAGAAGAGAGAAGAAAAAGAAAAGAAAAAAAGAAAAGAAAAAGAAAATGTGAGAAATAATAAATTATTTGAATAAATAAGTCTCAGAATACTCTGATGGAGCTGTGGGGGATGTCGACAAATCTAATAAGGAGCTATGCTTCACATGTCCAATACCCAAGCGTCAGAGATGTCTATAATAATATAATAATAATAATTAGTAACAATCAGAATCTTACATGCACTTATAGAATTTTATTCTTAGAATGATATTTTTGCACTCTACTCGTTAAACAAGTTTGGGAAGCCTGAACACATTTATAAACAGAAAAGAATGAGGAGAACGGAGAAAGAGTTGTTTTTGACTGGATCGAGCAGCGCGGTAATCATAGGGTGTGAACCGAGTGATTTGGAAGAAATTTTAACTTCAGAAATTGACACAACATTCAAATTATTCTACCCATAGGAAGGTGGAATCTAAGACGCTCTTGCATTTGATATCCAAGGTATCCTATTCTGTTTTCTTCCTTTATGCCCAATTGTTTTGAGTCTTATAAAATATCCTTTATTGAAATGCCGATAAGCAAGCTGACATTTTTACAAACAGACAAATTTTCTTGATAAATATATGGCTGAGTATGAGACTTTTATCTGTTCGACAGTATTCTGGTTAGAAAGATGAATCGTCCATCAGGGGATATAGTGGCAACGAAGGCTAGAATGAATGTTTGGGGACTTGAGGAAAGTCTAGGGATCTGAAAAGTTTAGGGACTTGAGGTATTTGTTTGCCCCAAATGATGGAAGAAGGGCAAGTTCTATGTAATGAGGCAAGAAACAAAGAGATTAGTGGGGCATCATGGTGCAAAAGAGTTCAAATCAGAATAAGCAAGAGAGGGTGCAGAGCCTAAAAGAATTTGATCACTAAAAGGGGTCAAAATTGGCTCAGGAAGAAGAATAGCTCAACAACAAAGATTTTGGGGCAAATTTTGTTGGAGCATGAAGACAATTAGAGCTCGAGATAAATCTCAAAAAGATCAAGTCAAGAAACAAGGTCAATCAAAGAAAGATTTAAGGAAATAATCTTATTGTTGTAACTGAAGCAAAAAGCTCAACGGAGAGGCAAAGAAGATTAGAGCTCATCCGAGTGGTTCCCAGTTGTCACAATTCATGCATCATATATAGTTAAGCATCTATAAGATAAAAGCATACTAATTCATGCATTCAAAGCATTTTTGTACATTTTTTTAGGAATTTACAAGAATCAGCAAAGAACAGACAAAGATTTCAATCTATAACTTCATATTGGAGAAGTAGAACCAGGAAAGACTAGCAAAAATTTCAATCACATTTTCTTGAAGCAGAGATATTGATACGCTTGTAGATGTGGATCTCAGCAAAGATTTCAACCCGCTTAAAGAGGTGGATCTTAGAAAAATTTCAATCCATTTGAAGAGGCAGATCTCAGCAAAGATTTCAACCATTTAAAGAGGCGGATCTCAACAAAGATTTCAATCCATTTGCAGAGGCGGATTTCAGCAAATATTTTCTAATTGTTTGCATCGAAAAGGAAGTGCGTTACAATTTTAAATCCTTCGGATCATCAGTAAGTCCTTCGGGCATGATGTTAAATCCTTCGGGTCGTCAGTAAGTCATTCGGGCATGATGTTAAGTCCTTCGGGCCATCACCTTCGGGAGTGATGTGATTGTGTGCACAAGAAAGGAAGTGCATTACAGTTCTAAATCCTTTGGGTCATCAGTAAGTCCTTCGGGCATGATGTTAAATCCTTTGGGCCATCACCTTCGGGAGTGATGTAATTGTTTGTATAGGAAATAAAGTGTATTATAATTCTAAATCCTTCGGGTCGTCAGTAAGTCCTTCGGGCATGATGTTAAGTCTTTCGGGCCATCACCTTCGGGAGTGATGTAATTGTTTGCACATGAAAGGAAGTGTATTACAATTCTAAATCCTTCAGGTCATCAGTAAGTCTTTCGGGCATGATGTTAAGTCCTTCGGGCCATCACCTTCAGGAGTGACGTAATTGTTTGCATAGGAAAGGAAGTGTATTACAATTCTAAATCCTTCGGGTCATCAGTAAGTCCTTCGGGCATGATGTTAAGTCATTCGGGCCGATACCTTTGGAAATGATAAGAACTTTTTGAATGTCGTCGCAATAAGGCAGTAGGGCATAACATCAGCAGAAACTTTGATCCTTTGGGCCCTTGGTTCAAAAAAAAAAAAAAAAAAAAAAAAAAAAAAGAAAAAAAAAAAAAAAAAGGAAAAAATGAAATGAAAAGGAAAAACAAAAAGAAAGAAAAAGAGAAAAAAGAGAAAGAAAGATAGAAATGGTTCAAGTTGTCGGATTGGAAAGCAAGATAGACCAATTTCAGGCTCAAAAGATGAAGATTTGTAGTTTCAGCATTTTTGTTGAAGCACTGAAGTTTCTTAATAATATACCCAAATTGTACATTTTTACAATCAATGAAGGACTAATGACAAATTAGACGTTTCCAGGCACAAAAGAAGGTTGATCAACAGAAGAAGAGAAAAACAGAGGATCCCATGCGTGCTTTAGACTGAAAGATCGAGATATCTCAGGCAGAATAAGCAATGACACTAAAAGATCTCAGCGCTTCAAACAAAATTGGGGATATTTCATATTACTTTAGGCTGAATTATTATTAATCAACGATATTTTCTTGTGGCAGGTTCAGTTTTTTTTCCAGAAAATAAGATGAATCAGTATTCCTAGCAAAGAACGAAGGGTTCCTGATGAGAAGAATTCGCTTGGCAAAGATAGAGTTCTTAATGGAAGAGCTCGCTCAGCAAAGATAGAGCTTCTAATGTGAAGAGTTTGTTCAGTAAAGACGAAGTTTGCAATGTAAAGAATTTGCCAGCAAGGAATCCAGAGTTCCTAATAAGAAGAACTTGTTTGTTCGATACCTTTGCAGAAAGATGGGTTATTTGACGGAGGGATGAAGAATTTTAACTACAAATCTCAGAAGATGAAGAATGTCAAGAGCAACTTCAGACTTTGGAAGATGAAGAATTTCATAATAAGAAGAACAACTTCAGATTTTATAGTTTCGGCAGGAGATTGAAGAATTTCATAATAAGAAGAACAGCTTCAAATTTCAGCATTATTCATAAAGAAAGACATGCCTTTCAGAGGACGACCAAGAGGTCTAGACAAAATTTGTGTATTTTCAGTCTTTGCTCTATCCTTGTTCCATAGCAATGAGCAAAGAAGGGCATCATTAATACCTGAATTTTGTCTGGGCTTGATAATAAATAAATAGTGAATAAATATAGTATTATAATATCCTAAATAAATGTCCAAATATCAAATAAATGTCCAAACAGTCCAAATAGTGTCCAAGTTATATACAAAATATCCAAAATCCCATTTATAAATCCAAAAGCCCAAGCTATAAATAATTCCTGCCCACTTCTCTTACTTTCGATCAAAGAAACACAAAACTGATCAAATGCCTAATTTTCCTGCCTAAACTATGCCATGTGGCGTTCTTGAATTGGCTCATTCGGGTTTTACACAGATCTGTGCTAGTCTGACGTCAACGGTCAACCCCTTATAAATACCTACAGGAGAGAGTGTGTCAGAATTAATTACCAATCATCATTATACCACTTAATAATTACTAATAATGAAAAAATAAATAAGGAGGAGAGAGACTGCCTTGGAATCCGATCGGACATCGGAAGTTGAACCCACCGGGAAGTATAAAGGCCGCTGGAGAAGACGACCAGAATAGTTAAGCCGTCATTAAAATTAACGGAGGTATATTTCGATCTTATTTTTTCTATTCCTGCATTTAAAACATTAAAACAAGTTAGACATAGTTAAGACCTAAAAAATAGTAGCAAAAATATAAAAAAAACTAGATACTTATCTAATCGGAAGTCTCGGCCTGTGAGGATTCAATTTCGATGGAGTTGAAAATAAGATATGATGGTTTGGGTAGATAGTTTAGGCGGGGAAGATGGGTGATTCTGTTGAATCGGGGGTTAGATCTAAGTTTAGGTAAAAAAATCGGGAAGAATAGAAGATTTTGAGTATTTTAGGGTTTCGGCGTGACGGCCAAAATTTGCCTTACGATGGCTGACCGAGACCTCACGGTGGCCGGAAGTTACAGGAGGTGGCCGGAGTTTCAGAGGTGATCGGAGATATGTAAAGTATGACCGGAGGCGATGACTGGAGGTGGCCGACATCGCTTCTGGCGGCCGAAAAACATACAGAAAAAGATTATAGCGGTGGACCTAAATCTAGGGGTGGTGGCTGAGGCAGAAATAGGCCGGATTTTTAGGTTTTGTTTGGTTTTGGGAAGAACAGTCAAGAACATAGATAAGGATTCGGGTTTTTGATCTTAGGAAACAGAGTTGAGGGTATATTTTGGTGTTTATAGGGATCAAATAGGGGATTTGCGAAGAACAAATGATAAACCTTGGCAAAAATGATAAGTTTGATCTTTTGGAAACACGAAGTAAGTGGAGTTTGGTGTTTATGGAAGATCGAATAGGGAATTTTGGCTGAATTTGTGAAGAACAAATGATGAACACAAGGCTTTGATCGGTTTTGTGGCTTATTTTCTGGATTTATGTGTTTGTAAGAGAGAGAACGAGAGAGAATCTGAGGGAGGTGAGAGAGTGGGCTGAAATGAAAATGAGGATTTGGGTTAAAATTTGGACTTTTATAGGATTTTCAAAACGGCACCGTTTTGGTGCCGGGTCAAGAGAGAGATCCGCATTTCTTTTGACGGGTCGGGTTAGACCCGCGTATCCTTATACTGATACTCTTTGGTATTTTCCCTAGGTTTTACAATCCTCTCAATTAAGTCCCTAACCCCTTTAATTTAACCCTAGATTTTACAATTCTCTCAATTTTGTCCCCACTCCCTTTTAATTGTTCCCATTAGGTTTGTAATTAGTGTAATTGGGTCACCATTGCTTCATAATTGGACATTAGAATTTTGTAATCCTTTCAATTTAGTCATCATAATGAATAAAATCAGCTTTATGTTTTAATTTCTTTTAATTTAATCATTTATTTAATTGTTTCATTTAATGCAATTAAATTATATGTTTGATTGCATATTTTAAAATCAAGCATATAGTATATTTGTTAGATAACTAAATACACCTAGATTTAATAATTGTTTAGAGCCTTTAAGTTTAGGTTCCCTAATTACATTCAATAATTGAAATAGGAAAGATAACTATAGTAATTAAATGCATATTAAATATAAGATTTAAAATCCTAATTTGGATGGTGTTCCATTGTTTACAATGGGGTGTTATCTCAACATGGATTTTAATGAATATATTTAATATATAAATCACACTTATAATTGAAATATAAATGTAGTTCATTAATTGACATTTAATAATTAATACATTGTAGTTAATTTAATATATATTGAATAGAATCTTTGAGGTTCAAATCTAGATGGTGTTCCATTGTTTACAATGGGGTGTTATCTCAGCCTTGGTCATAAAGGTGTATATTCGATATACATTTTCACTTATAATTAAATAATAAATTGTTAGAGCCTTAATTAAGACTAGAGCTTTATTTAATTAGATGAATTAATTAATTAGGAATATGATTAATTTTAGGACTTTAAATATGTGGAAGGTGTTCAAGAAATTGGCATTTTCACATAAAAGCCATTAAATTAATTAATATTCATAGCATAAACAACTAATTATTTAGAGCCTTTTTAGGATTAGTACTTAAAATGGACAAGATAATAAAATATCATTCATTTAAACCTTTTATGTTGGAAATTCATTTTTAAATACGAATAGGGGTGCCACCTAACGTGGTGCTTTTAATCTCGTATTCTAACAAAATGAATTTCCTTATTAAAGGATATCTGCATTCGCAATTTAAATTTAATTAATAATTATGGGATAAATTAAATTCAAATAATTATTCTAAATGCCAAAATACCACGTAAAATTAAAGGTACCAATAACGGACGTTTGTATGGGTGTTAACCCTTCCCTACACATAACCGACTCCCGGACCCAATTTTTAAGACAGAATCTCTGGTTTATTTTTCGGTGTTCGGTCTGCCACGAAGTGATCGGTGACGACTCCAAAATGTTTTTCAAGGAGAAATAAAGGAAAATCTGATTTAATACAAAAAACCCTAAATTTTCAAAATTTAATTAAAGATGACCAAAAACCCTAATTTTAACGATTGTCAGGCTATTTTTACCCATCCCTATTTCAAAAATGGTCGCGACAGCTAGAAATATTTTTAACCCTTTAACGATTCAATGATTGATATAAAAGTTTTTCTAATGTCATTAACTTTAATTAAAAAAATTCAATTTCGATGATCATATTAAAAGCACTCTAAAGGCTTAGTGACCACCAATATAATATACCCTAAAATTGAGTACAACTAACATTGTTATTGGCATTTATGTTTACTCCGTATTATTAATATGGGTAAACTACACTGGTAGTCTTTGAACTTTTAGAGAGCTTTTAATAATGTTACTGAACTTTTAAAACTTTCAATACGGTCACTAAATTTTTATATTGCTTTCATTACAGTCACTTTCGTTAGTTGCCGTTAAAAACGTTGACGTGGCACTTTAACTTTAAAAAATATATTGAACTTTTAATTTGTTTTCATTACTTTCACTGTACTTTGAATTTGCTTTCGGTACAATCATTAAACTTTTAATTCACTTTCATTACAAGAAAAAATCATGTTACATTGTCATTAAAATCATTAGGATGGTAGACCTTTTTTAATAGACTATTTAGACCTTATTGTGTAATATCGATTTAAAGAGTGATCACTATATCCAACTTCACGAATAAGTATTTCTACACATAATCACAGAAAGTAATGAGGAAGTTAAAACAATAAATAAAGAATAATTTGTTCAACCAAGCATGTATACAATTTTGCATGAGTTTCAAAACTAATATTTTTGGATCAACGGCCGATGAGATTTCTTAACAAATAAGATTCCCAATAATAAACTGATAAACAATTTTACTTGTTATCCTTTATAATCTTTAAAGATAAAAATTATGGTGAAGTTGGAAGATGGAAGAAATCAAGAACTAACCTGATAGCTCAATAATAGACCTCTCTGAACCGTGAACCAAGAATCATTACAGGTTTTGACAATGGAAGTGAGTACGCAAATCAGGGTGATCATGAACCAAGCTCTAAACATTCCTACTCAAATTCTTCCATAAAGTGAATTAGTTGTCTGAATGGTCCTAGGTCTTGATAGCTGGACAACGAGGAATCTAATTGGTTTCAAGGACCAATATCTTTCAGGTTGGAATTGGATTACTTATGCTGCAACAACTTTCTGGCATTAATGGTGTTCTGTTCTATTCCAGTACAATTTTTGAAGCTGCTGGTAAGCTTAAGCTTGTTGAAATTTTTGTCATTGGTGTTGCCTATTTCTTTATATTGTTTACAAATGTTCCAATATCCTGTGTTTGCTGATGCTTATGTTATGTTAGCCAAAAGTTTAATGTTGGAGTTCTAACTTCAAAGGCTTAACTAAACGATTTAACCTTGATTTGAGCAGGGGTTAAATCAAGCAATGCAGCCACCTTTGGAGTTGGTGCCATTCAGGCATAACTCGAAAAATGCCACAGCTTTTTTCTTTTCTTCGATCCACAAATGAAAACTTACCGGAATTATGCACACTTAGGTCATTTCTACTGCCGTAACCACATGGTTGGTGGACAAAGCAGGCCGCCGCGTTCTGCTTATAGTAAGTTTACTCTACTTTACCTACCGTTCCGACTTGACCCTGACCTGTTTTGATTAAGACCAAAAACCTATCTACAATGGAGTTAGGACCCAGCCCCAGAAGAGTTCATTGTTTGCAATTTACTTTCAGGTATCCTCTTTTGGAATGACACTCAGCCTCCTAGTTGTTGCAGTATCATTCTTTCTAATGGTAATGAATGATATACAAATGATTCAATTATATTGAAGCTTATACTTCTTTTGGTCAGTTTCACATAACTATCACCATGTTTGAATTTTGATAATTAATCCAGGATGTTGTATCTACCGACTCTAGTGTTTATAGCATTATGGGGATCTTGTCAGTAGTTGGAGTTGTGGTATGTTACTTCTCTTGTTTCTGGTACTGTGTTATTGCTAGAATGCAATTGTTTTAACTTGCTCTTGTTTCAGGCCATGGTGGTTACCTTCTCTCTGGGAATGGGAGCTATTCCTTGGGTTATAATGTCAGAGGTATTGTTTTTTTTTTTTTTTTGTTATTTAGCATCACCCCTGATCCAATATGAAAATATGCAAGGTTTGAACATCCTTATTTTATTAGATTTCGATCCAAACCAGCTAGCTGTTATTGTTAAAACTGGCCTCAACAAAATAGGTTGGTGGTGCTGGATATTTAATCTGCTAAATTTGCATTGCAATGCAGATTCTTCCTATAAATGTGAAGGGACTTGCAGGAAGCATAGCAACACTTTCCAACTGGTTCCTTGCTTGGGTGGTTACAATGACTGCTAACCTGCTTTTGAGCTGGAGCAGTGGAGGTTCATCTCTCTCTCTCACCCATGTCAATATTATTAAGGGCCAATTTTTGATTTTAGTCCCTCTACTATACTCTACCTGAGAATTTAACCCTTGCATATTAATTTGGTCCTGATACTATTAGTTATATTGATAAAAATATATATATTTTACTTTTTAAAAAACAACTCAACCTCCCTTCATCATCAACAGGAACCTTTACGATGTACATGGTGGTGAGCGCCTTCACCATCGTATTTGTAACACTTTGGGTCCCCGAGACAAAGGGGAGAACACTTGAAGAAATCCAATGGACTTTCACATGATACCATTGTAAGTTATCTGAGAAGTTAGAGCTTGAGGGAGAGTGTAAGTTGACGAGGAGTGTTAGAGTTTTTATTTAATATGTAATTAGAGTTTATTCCTAATCAGTAGTTTAGATTTACTATAAATCTTATTTAAATTAGGAATAAGTATTATTTAAATTAAACATAAAAGTATAGTTTTAGTTATATTAAAACTCTATATCAGCCTATTTAAAGACTTACTCTATATACTTGATAATAAAGAATAATAAGAAAACACAGAAAAACACATTGTTCTCTCTGGAAAATATCTTGTTCATCTTCTTCAAACAACAAATTCCTAATCACCGATCACACACAAGCCACCACCATTCATTGCGTCTTCAGCCACCATGTCCCTTTTCTCACATGGTATCATGAGCCAACAACGGTCTTGATGTCGTCACCACTGCTGACATCTCTAATTTGAAACAGATCGACGATCTAATTTTTTAGATGCACATCATTTTTCTTTTCCGCTGTTGTCATTAGGCCACACTCGTTCCTTAGCTTATCCCTCGTTGGAATCTTACATCTCTAGTGAAATTTTTACTCGTTTAATTTTGCTATTTTATTTTCTATTTAATGGTTCTATCTTAGCCAATCAAAAAGATAGATAAAAAGGTTATAGTTTAGAAAAACTATTTGGTATAGTTTAGCCTTAAAAACTATTTGGTTCTATCTTAGCCATCCATCCTAAAAGATAGGAAAAAAGGTTCTAGTTTAACCTTAAGAACTAGATAATATTTTTTAAGGGATTCTACATCAAAGATCCAAGCTGGAACTCTAGTCTGTGTAACTACCAGCTTGAGGGGAGTGTAGATTCATGTGATCATTGTCCAATGGTGATAGATTTCAGCCAGGAAAGTCTGGAAAAGCCCAGTTATGCCTACATCTTTCGTATCAGACCTTTCAGTCAGGAACTGCTTTAATTTTCAGTCCTGATATTCCAACTGATGCACTAACCATTTCAAATGTGTCATAAGTTGAATGGCAGCAACTACCCAGTTCGTGAATGGCAGAAAAAGTTGAAAGATATCTCAAAAGATGTAAAAACCAAAAAAAGATCATCACTGGCAGAGGAAAGCTGGAAGACATCTAACGTGGGTGCAGAAACTAGCAACATCATATGCCAATTATCAACAATTACTGCGCAAGAACATCATGGTTTTGTCCTCACTCTTCAAATCAAAGACTCCCGAGAACGGGGGGTATTTTTCTCTAAGAAATAGCAGAAGAAATATAAGTAGGGCATCACATCCAAGATTCAAGCTGGTGCTCTACTACGTTTATTCACCAGCTTGAAGGGGAGTGTAAGTTATCCGAGAAGTGTTAGAGCTTGAGGGGAATGTAAGTTGACGAGGACTGTTAGAGTTTTTATTTAATGTGTAATTACAATTTATTCCTAATCAGTAGTTTAGATTTACTAGAAGTCTTATTTAAATCAGGAATAAATATTATTTAAATTAAAGATAAAAGTATAGTTTTAGTTATATTAAAACTCTATATCAGCCTATTTAAAGGCTTACTCCGTATACATTAGATAATAAAGAATAATAATAAAACACAGAGAAACACATTGTTCTCTCTGAAAAATATCTTGTTCATCTTCTTCAAACAACAAATCCCTAACCACTGATCACACACAAACCTCCATCATTCATTGCGTCTTTGGCCACCATGACCCCTTTCTCACAACCATTTCTTCTCCTGGTTCCATTTTTTGCTTACAAGAAAGTCCAGTCCCTGCAATTTCACTTTTTTTTGTAATAAAGATGAAAAACGATTCTATATGGTTATCCTCCAACAAATATCTGTATTATCCGTGCTTATTTATTTGAATGACCAATGGATTTACATTCTTTTGCTGGGAAATAACTTTCATCTTCATGTTTGGGGAGAGCATGACACCTTAAGAGTAACTATTCTATAGTTCAATACGACAAACCTGTAAATGACCGTTAAGCTAGGCACTTCTTGCTAATTAAGCTTTCGATATAGAACACAGACAGCGATGCGGAAATTTTCTATTACTGATACAGCCACACAGATGGAAGACAATGGAAAACTGAATTCGGCTAAACGAGTACCTCCCATGTCATTAAAATTACAGCAAGAATGCAGGTACATTGTGGTGCTTTCCACTTTTAGTCACGGGAAAAAAATTACAGCAATGATTTCAACAAGCAAAACCTTAATAACAAATGAGAGATGAAATGCTATAATTCCACATTATTAAAATTTCGCTAAATATCGGTCTTAAACAAGGTAAATGACCAGTAAATACATGGAGAATTACGACAACATACCAAGAAAAATGACTTACTAAAGTACAAATCAAGAATCACATGAAGCAAGTGTGACTTCTGATGGAATACTGAGTCTGAATATAGAATCAAAATCTGTCGCTTAGCTAGGTGCTTATTTTCACAGGATTGTTATCAACGCAATCTTCCCAAGGTCCATTACTGGAAGGCTTTACATTCTGAAGTGCTTCCCAGACAGCACTATTACACTTCCAAATGCAATTTGCCAAACACGGTTTCGTTTCTGCATCCTCCCCTTGGCCTCAATGTAGGATAGTTCGTACCAAATGGAGCTAGAAGAAGTGTTTCCGAAACGATGGAGAGTCATTCTAGAAGCCTCGACATGTATAGGTAGCAGTTGCAGATTCTTCTCAAGTTCATCAATCACAGCCCTCCCACCGGCATGTATACAGAAATGATCAAATGCCAACTTGAAATCCGGGATATAAGGCTTCACAGCAGCATTGAACAATTTCTTCACCAGCAAAGTCGAGAAAAACAAAAGCTGCTCGCTGATAGGTAAAACAAGAGGACCCAATGTAGTGATGTTGGTCTTTAGTGCAACTCCAGCAATTGCCATCAAATCTTTGGAAAGTGAACACCGGTCTTCCCGGCATCATCCTGTTCCTGATACACACACCTATATGCCTTATCATCAGCTCCACGATGAGTCCTCACCACATGAATAAGCTTATACTTAGCTCGCCGCCTATCCTTGGACTTATTTGAAAGCAAAAAGGCAGAACCGCCAACTCGGAACAAACAATTGGGTATCAACATGGACTTATCATTCCCAAAATACCAATTCTGAGTAATATTCTCCGTACTTAAAACAACAGCATAAGTATTCCTATGCACCTGCAACAAATCCTTAGCAAGATCTACAGCGATAACCCCGGCACTACACCCCATCCCACCTAAATTATAACTCCTAATATTTCCCCTTAGTTTGTACTTAATTCATAATCATAGCAGACAATGATGGTGTTGGATTAAACAAACTACAATTCACAACAAGAATACCAATATCCTTGGGGTTGACATTGGTGTTTTTTAAAAGAATATCCAATGCCCCAAACATAACCTCTTCGGCTTCTTCCCTAGCTGCCGCCATAGACGGTGTTGGAGGGATATTATGCATTGCTTTTGGTACATAAGTCTCCTCCCCGAGCCCTGAGCGCTCCAAAATCTTGCGCTGGAACTCGAGAGACGATTCATCAAAATCACCGGTCAACCTAGAGTGCTTCATGAACCGACCGTAAGAAGCTTTGAGATGATCAGGGGCACGGTAGCAAGAGTAGTCAACAAGGTAAACGGGTCTGGGTCGGGTCATGACGTAGACAGTTAACCCGAAAACTAAAATAGCAGAACAAACGGTTACGCTGACTAGATTGAACTTAAGGTGAACCCACAACTGGTGTAAATCATCGACATTCATTTGAGAAACTTCAATTGAAATCACGGCAATGAGAGGGATGAAACAAAGGGTTAAGAGATTGGAAATCAGATAGTGGTAACCTAATTTGACGTACTTGAGATTGACGCTTTGAAGGAAATCCGGGAGCCTTCGGGAGCGTTAGATCTGAACACCAACTGAGCCGCCGTTGGCGGTGGCAACGCCCCCTTGGTTCATGGTGCCGACCTGTTCAGTGATCGGTGGTGAAGCAGAGGGTGTGGGACGGAGAAAATGTAGAAGTAGATAAAAAGGAGCCTTTGGCCAAGCTTTACACTTGGGTAGGGATGGATACCCAGGAGAATGAAATAAAAGATAGTAAACGACAAAAACTGTTCAGGTTCCTTCCATTTTTATAAAGGTAAAATATTTATTTGGTATCCCACCTATTCCTGTATTTCTATTTTGGTCACTCAATTAATTGTTTTTGCAAAATAATGCCTAACATTATGTTTTGTTTTTATTTTGATACCCCATCCTTAAAAACTAACGGAAAAGCTTACATGCCATTTTATTATTTGGATAGGGAAAATGAAATGAATTTAAAAAAAAATATCACGTCACCTTTTCCGTTAATTTTTTAACGGTGGAGTATCAAATTAGAAACAAAAATAACGTCAGATACCATTTTGTCAAAAGAAAGTAATTAGGTGATCAAAACAAAAATACATAAATAAACAGGATACCAAATAGGTAGTTTACCCTTTCTATTATTGTAGTGTTTAATATGGAATCTAATATTTCCTTAAATCTAATCACTCTAGTCTACTAATTAATCCAATCATAATATCTAAAATTAGGACGGCATTAATCTTATAGAAAAATTTAGAGTAAACTTCATGTACTGATATGTACTACTAATTATATGTACTGATATGCACCATTAACTGTTTTAATAATTTTTGAAATTGTGAGGACCTAAAGTGTAATTATTCCCTTTTAAAAATAAAATATATTAAAATACTTTTGTGCCATTTTTTCAGATTTTTTTCTTTTTTAATTCAAAAATAATAAAATTTTATTATAAAAATAATTACTATTTAACTTTTAATTAACATAAAAAATTAAGTAAATTAAAAGTTTAATTTTTTTATCTAATATTTAACCTAACCTAGCTTCATCTTCCCTAATCAATAAATCTCTAACTTCATCTGCTTTATCTCATGGTAATTTCTGTTGTATGTTACCAGCACCAAATCACCACCATTTCCAAGCTTAATAGCTTTAAATGGTATGGTTTTTATATTGAACTTACGAACAAATGTATCAAGTTCTTTTTTTTCTACAATTATCAATCTTATACGTAGGTAAATACTAAGAGAAACTGTAATAATAGTACGAAGGATAAAAAAATGATGGAAGCTACGATGAACACAAAATTCGAACCATCAAATTTAATATTACATGTAAATCTTTATGTAACTTAAGACCTCCACTTGAAGTCGTCTGGTTTATCGTATCATTTCCATAACCATGCATTCTGGAAAGATGAAGTTGTCAACAATGGTATATTACATTGGTTATATGTTTTCCATTAATCTTTCTAGGCCTACTGGTCAACATTTATTTTATAGCAATATGAGTAATCTCAGGCTAAATTCAATCAATTGTTCTAACAATTAATTGAAACATTTGTGTAAAACTAAAATTTGACTTTTACAATGTTTGTAGTAAAAGTTAAAAGGCTTTACATTATATGATTGTAGTAAAACTTGGATTTTTTTTGTCCCATACCGATACAGAAATCACCGGCCGAAAAGAACGACAGATATGGTGGTGGCGGTTAGGGTTTTGTTAATAGGAAGATGAAATTTGGTTAGGTTAAGTATAAGATAAAAAAAAATTATACCTTTAATTTATTTAATAAATTTTGTATAAATAAAATTTAATTAAAAAGTTAAATAGTAAGAATTATCATCATAAATTTTTTTATTTTTAAATTAAAAAAAAAAACTCAAAAGTGGCATATTAGTGCATATGATTAATGGTATATATCGATACATGACGATTACTCTAGTCTAGACTCATCCTGATTTTATTAATAAAAATTATCTTGCTATGGGAAAAAAAGAAGGAAATTCTGAATTTGGTTAATTATAAGTGTAGAATTTTCAATTTTGATTCAACTCTTTATTACCAGTTTAAATTTCATACAGTTTAATTTTGTTATTAAGAGTCATTAAATTTATCCAACGTAGAACTATATAGATTCAATTTAAATTTGAATTTAAAATGAAAAAAAAAATTAAAATCCAAAATAATCTGAAATGACTTAAATTCAGAATTGACCTAAATCCAAGATATTCCAAATGAAAATTGAATAGAACCATTCTGTCATAAGAATTGCCTTTGGGTGAGTCCTGACTACCACTTATGGATTCTGTTGCTAATGACACTACATGCTGGAATGGTGAACCTGATGGCAAGTTTTCTATTAAATCGGCATATTCTAAACGTACTGAAATGCATACTGATGCAGGTGATCAGGTATGGGCTGCTGTAAAAGAACAAGAGAGAAAGATACTGACAAACAGAGAAAGAGTTCGTCGGCACTTAACTGATATGTACCAGCAAAAGACAGAGTTGGACTGTTTGCGGTGATTATACTGAACAAGTAGTGCATTTTTCAATTGGTTGTCAAATGCTGGAACCGAACCCCGTGAGATCTGTTAGGCAAAACATCAGATGGTCCCATCATTAATCACTCGTGCTTAGTATGTATCCTAAGCCAAAGAACTAATGATAGAAATGCATGGACATTTGCCTCACGTTCAGTGGTTGCTGGGGCTGGCCCAGGCCTAATGTTTCACTTTTGAATAACATTGCTAATAATCCTAGACCAACTTCAGGGCAACCGAAAGTAGCAATTCTGAATTGATCCAGGCCATGATGGATTGGCGATACCATTGCTGCATGCTGCTTATTGACAACTATTTTCAATTCATTAGAACAAAGGTTATGGGAATTATATCACTCAAAGGGGTTTCCTCTACTAATTTAGACCGGGTCGAGGGTCTTTTTTGGAATCAAAGTTATCACTCATCCCTAAGTTCTAATCTTAAATCTTCATCATATAGTGATCGACAAACAACATGGTGATCAATATTGTTTGTTGACAAGTATGTCTACAAGTTTAAGCACCTATAGCTAATTGTTGGAATCAATCTTTTGAAATCCTACGTATCTGCTGATACCATTTTCCTGGGAATTCTAAATTCTACAATATCCATGGTGAGGACCTAACACATGCATCCAACAAGCAAACAAGAAGTTTTGGAAATATTTGAGGAAAAATAAAGTAAATTGCACAGGGAAATTCAAAGTTGATGATCATTGACCATCCGGATGAAAATGAAAGAGACGATTGTAGGGATAAGCTGGGTAAATACCAATTTAATTGGACTTTAGAACAAAATTCGTCGACCTTTTCTGGGTTATTTATATTCCCTACCAATGATTTTATGTTATGTGTATTAAAGATTTTCTCCACTAATTAGCCTAGTGGCTAAGGATGTTCATATAGTCACATATTGTATGAGTTTGAATCCTGGTGTGGGAATGTAAATCTCTCTATTTAATAAAAAAATAATTTTCACACTATTTTATTAATTATTTATGTTTTATTGATAATACACATAATATAAAATCATTGGTTAGCCATATAAAGGGACACAAAAAAGAGAAACAAATTCTATTCATTGGATGGGTGTAAATTGGAAATAGAAAGCATCTACCTTTTTTGGTGCCTCTATTTATACCCTACACTAAAAAATAGAGTATATGGTTGAGGTTTAGAGTTAGAGTTTAGTGTTTATAGTTTAGATAGTAGGGTTTAAGGTTTATTTTTTTAGGGATTAAAATTTATAAATTAATGTTAAAGGAAAGGATTTATACTTTTAATGTTGAGAATAAAAAAAACAGACTTTTTTGTTCGTAAATTGATAACAGAGATTGAAATGTTAAAAATGGAAAAAGATTTTTATGAAAAAAAAATAATTCTCAACAAAATGTGAACACATATTGAGTTCACATTTCATATGCTTAGCAAGTGGCGCGACTTATTGTTTGACATGTCATCGTCAAAAATTTAATAGTTTTAAATAAATGATAGAATTTTAAAAAATCAGCAATAATATACTAAAATTAGATATAATGTTAAATAAAAGTATGAATGCATTTTTTATATCAAATTGCACATAATTTTTTTAATAATATCAACGTTAATTAAACGTATATCAAAAGATACCAACCATATTTAGGAGAAATTATTTTATGGACTATTCTCACCACCTCATACATGATCCATGAAATTATATCATCTTTTTTCACATAATTTTCTTTATTAATTAAAATTTACAAACAACCTTCTTACTTATCCCTCATATTAAAATTTAGACCAAACGACGGACACATACTTTGTCATAACTCTTTTATGTGTCAATCTATTTTTCTTTATTTTTTCTTTTCTCTTTTCATCTCTTTAGTTTTTTTGTTTCTGCCTATTTGGGTTTTAGTGTGATATGGTTTAATAAGTCTTCAATTTTTCTAGCGAAAATGGTGGATTTTTTTTGCTTTTATAACATGTTTTCTCTGCACTTGAAATACGTTTTCTCTACTTCTTTAGCATATTTTTCTATCCTTTTATGATTAGATTTGACGTCGTCTCTTCAATTGACGTTTATTTGGTTATCTTGTTGATTTATCCCTAGTTTGGACCTTTAGACTGGTTCTTTTATATCGATAGTGTAATCACTCATTTTTATCCGATGTATAAGTATTGTGTTAGTTTAATAATTATTGTATGTATGTATATTATATGTGATTAATATGTGTGTGAAATATGTGTGATACGTGTAAATGCATGCATATTATACATATTATGTATGTGTTAATAATGTCATACGTGTTTATGTTTTATGTATACATTGTTTGTATGTGTACATTACGTGTATGATTATATGCATGAATGTTAGTATGTTACATTAATTAATGTTTGCATGTGTATTTGTATGTTACACGTATGTGAGTGTGCACGTGTACATATGTATGTACTATATATTATTATTATTATTATTATTATTATTATTGGACTAATATAAAATAAAATCTAAAGCATAAAACCCAAATATTTTATAACAGTCCAGTCCAATATGTATTACAGACCCAAAATATGTTACAAGGCCAGACCGGCCCAAACCAAAAAACCCTAGAATCATATCTAACACCCCTTTCATCTGTTGCAGCCGTCATCATTCAAGCCGTTGGATTAGAAATTATCCAACGGCCCAGATCAGAAGGAGCCAATACAGCTGGCGCACGTGTGATGTACTCGAGGGGACTCTGCACTTCTCACTCGCGCGTGCGAGACTGGCCGCTTCCCGTGAGCCACGCGTCATAATCTGATGCAGTCTTCTCAGCTTCAAGATTGAATCTTGGTCGTTCAAACTTCGAGAAATCCTGACTGATGGATCGGATCTAATCCAATGGCCAGGATCTCTTCTGGCCGAACGGACATCTCCCCCACACTGCCACCATACGCCACCATGCTCCATATGCTGCCGTACTACTGGCTCAACCACCGTGCAGATTTGTCAGATAAACAAAATAGATTATTAGTACCGAATCAAACAAGAAAGACATGTAATCCATGCTTGTTTCTACCAAAAAATCCAGAGAAAATGTATGTGTATAAAAACAAAAGCAAAAGTCTGTAAGTCACAAGTTACCAGTTTTGAAAATAAAAAAAGACAAAAAAAGGGTTCGTGGTAATCCCTTGTTCCTTTTCTCTTACATCCATCTCCATTTTTTCGCAACCAAAAAATAAAAAAGGGGTGAGCGTTTACCTTCACCGTCCGCTCCCTTCTTCGGTGAGAAACCCTTGCATGGGTGAATCGGAGTGAGATCACGGCGTTAAAAAGGGGTAGTTCGTCTCGGTTTCTTTTAAAAAGAGTTTTTTAAAAAAACATTTTGGGTTTCGTTTCTTTTAGATCTAAAACAAATAGGGCTTGTTTTGACAAAAGAGGGACTGGATTTGGTTTTTAAAATGAAAAAGGTGTCGTTTTGGAGTTTTTTTTTGGTTTCTCCGCTGCAGGTGAACGGCTGTCGGCGATGTTGGATGGCGGCCAATGTGGCTGCGCCTTATCAGAATCTGGGTTTATCCCAAATTGGTTGAATTTGTGAGTGTTGAGGTTTTAACAAAACAGAGGAAATGGGGGTGTTTATTTTAGGGTTTGAACCAAAAATGGCCAAAAGGAAGAAAAAGAATTTGATATAGCCTTTTTATAGGCATTTTAGTTTTTAAAAATGGTTTAATTACCACATAAGGGGCTCCGCGTTTTTCAATTTTTCATCTGGAGCCTGCCCCTTGGTACATTTACAAGTCTAGTCCCTCTGGCTTTTCGAAAGCTTTTAATTTAGTCATTAAATTTACAAGTCTAGCCCCTTGGTTATATTACACAATAGGTCATTGAGAGTTTAATTCAGTTTTTAATTAAACCCCTAATTACGTCTTTGGTTGTGTCCCTCTGACGTTTTTTTTTGTGTCTTTGTGTCCTCTATTTTTTACATGTTATGTTGCATCATATTTATCTACATGTTGTGTTTATACCATATCTATTTTGTGTTTTGTTATGTGTTTTGTTCATTTTATTTGTTCGTATTATATATGTGTTCATTTTACACGTGTTTAATTTAATTTGCATACCACATTCGTATGTTAGTATGTTTTTTATTTGTTTTGCATAGTATGTTACATATTAACTATTAGCATGTTCGTTTTTTACGTCCATTTCTTTCTTTATGTTTTTTAGTCATGTTTATTCATATTTTTTTTTCTTTTTGTGTATTATCGTATGTTTAGTTTAGTTTGGTTGTGATAAAATAAGTGTTAGTTTCTTTATGTTTGCCTTGTTTCCTAGGTTACATGTTAGTATGAAAATTTGTTAATTTTGTCATAACGTGTTTATATTGTGTATACATATTTTGTGTTACATATTGAGTTCTAGTTTTTATGTTTACATATTATTTTGTTGATTTAGTACCATACTTTGTCATATGTATATGTCATGCATATTCTTGCATTGGTTTTTTCTTTATGTGTTTAAGCGTGTTAGATTTAATTAATTTAGTTTTTGGAAGCATGTCTTTGTTGCACGTTTATATTTATATTTTTGTTTTATTATTAGGACATGTTACATTGCTTTTGTCCATACATTTTGCATTTTAATAATATTATATTTATGCTTTTACGTTTTTAATCTAATGTCTTTGTAAATATCTGTTTATAATGTTTTATTTGCTAAGGTTGCATAATGGAATATAATTTGTCAATGCGGTGCCCTTTTATCCGAGCGTAAACGGGGCCAGCATTAGGCGTAGTGATGGTGGTTGGGCGTTTACTCTCGGATAACGGGGCCTTTAAAATCTACTCGCATTTATAACCAAATTTTAATTTAATCGTCACTTTAATCCGAAAAGTTTAATTTTAATAAAACGGTAATTATTAAAGTACCAATTTTAGGCGGTGTGGGGGTGCTAATCCTTCATCATCCGTAACCGACTCTCGAACCCAAAGTTTTCAAAATCTCTGGTTTTTTATGGTGTCCGGCCTACATAAGTGGCCGGTGGCGACTCCATTTTCTTAAATAAAATATGGTTTTTTAAGACCCCACGGAAGACATTATTTTCAAAATAAAGTAAAATAAAATAAAACCACATTTTTTTAGCGAGAGGGACATCACTACAGATAGATGCCCACAATTACCAAATATAGTTCATGGTTGAATTCTAATAATGTAACTACCTGGATTTCGGAATTCTTGGGTCGGTTTAGACCTAAGTATGGGCCTCGTGCTTGGGCTTTGGATACTCTTGGAAGCCCTTGTGGACTTGTATTTTTGTCCTTGGGCTTGTGTCTTGAGTTGGGAGGATGAATGATGGGTAGTGAGGTAATTTTACCCCATTTTTGAATGAGAGAAGGGATGCTTTAATTACCTCTGCATAAAAGGGATGGTGATATCACTATTGTTCCCCATTGTCTTCTCCCTTGGCCATTCCCTATCTCCCAACTCCCACACCCAAGCAAAGGTTAGTTTTGAGTTGGATTTTTGGATTTTGATTCAAGGGTGTTGGAATCTACAGCAAGGGATCTACATTTTGAGTGAAAGAGATTAGAAGCCCTTCCAAAGAGCAAAGGAAGGAGAGAGCTTAAAGCTCGGGTTAAGGGCTTCATTCTCTGTTGTAGGATCAAGGTTAGTAAACTAATAACTCCCTTGTGTTCCTAGAAATCATTAATTTGATTGCTTTGTTGCTTAGTTGATAAATTGGTTATTGAGTGCTTGAGACCCCTATAATGGCAAATCAAAAATTTGGTGTTAATTTGGCTAAAAATGGTAGGAAACCACTTAAACCACTTCCCATAACTTGTAGGCTCGATTTGGGGTCTTGTCTTTGGGTTTAGGAGGCTTGAGAGGTGAGTTTCAAACTTCAAAAAATGAATTCTGGGTTCGAGTACTAATACGGGTTGAACGTGTATTGGTACCATGTGTTAAATCGGCTAAAATCAAGCCAAATTGAAAGGGCGTATCGGTATGCCTAAGAGGGTACCGATACCCCATCTTCCATCAAATTTCAGTAGCCAAAATAGGTATCGATACACTTGATGGTGTATCGGTACATATGGGGTATCGGTACACGGCCCCATATAGCGGTACGGGTGGCTAGTCAAACCCTTGTGAGTGTGAATCTTGGTATCGATATGTTTGGATGGGTATCGATACCCTGAAAGGTGTATCGATACACGTATGAGGGTATCGGTACCCTCTGGGCAATCTGCCCCAAAAATACATTTTAAGTTTGATGGACCTAAAATTCGAGGACTAGGGCCCAATGGGCTTCTAAAGGGGGAAAATAAATAGCAAAACTGAGGAACCGAGATTTAAACCTCATATATGAGCTTAATGAAGAAATAACTTATTAAACCTTGGGTGGCTTGTTGTGTTATTTTAATAAGGATTCTTGGTGGATTGAATGATGGTTGTATGTCACATAAAGGCATTAGTGTGGTTGAGTCACCTAGTTTGATGGGATTTCAGATACCCAGTGAGAGAAATAGTGTGTTGCAACGCCATGGTTAAAGATTTTTGAATGTATGAACCTGGTGCTTAGTGGGACTGGGACTCATTCGAATATGTTCAACAAAATATTCCTAGCATTAGTGTATGAACCTGATGCTTAGTGGGACTGGGCCTCACTCAGAATGTCTACACCTGATGCTTAATGGAACCGGGCCTCACTCCAGGTTTGTTGGTATTATGCGTATGATTACTATGTGAGACTTTTACTTTCTTATTGATTGATATATGTTTAACGGCTAGAGGTAGCGCCATATTGGCATGACATTGTTGTCATGTTGTCGTCTTTAGTTGCATGCTCTTATTTATGATTTGCATGAAGTCTAATTGAGTGAATGTGTATACACTGAGCTTCGTTAGCTCAGCGTTTGGAATTGTCGTTTTCGTTCGTAGGTCAGTAGGTTGACATGCATCGTTGGAGCACCATCGGAGTAGGGCTTCAGCATCTACTACAATACTTAGATTATTTGGGCTATGCATTCGTATGACCCTATGTTATATTGTAAGTCTTATATTTTGGATTTTAAATCATGAGTCAAGTGATTTTCTTATGTATCTTTTAATGGAGCACCCAAGTAACGTTTTAAATGGTTTATCTACTTTATATTTAAACTTAATGAATTTTATGAATGAATGTGATTTGGGCTAAATCTAGTTGCAAATATTATGGTTATGGGTTGGGCTTGAGGCCCAAATGTGATATCCGGGTCGAGGGTGTTACAAATAAAGACAATTTTGACAATGTATTGTCATTGTTATATACATTTTTATGTTAGTGTTGATGATGTTTATCTTTCATCAACGATAGTGATGTTTGTATGTTTGTATCTATCATTTTTTCGCGTTGTGTAGCCAAGTTTTAACCCTTTTCTTATATGTTTATATTTTGTTTTAGGCTTAAGGGTGCTTGAAGCTCCTGAACTTTTGAAAGAGATCAATTAATCCCTTGAAATTTTTACACTCAATTAAGTCCTCGAACTAATAAGCTAAATCAATTATGCTCTTTGACCAATTTTGAGCATCAAATTTCGACAGTTTTTTGTTTGAGATATTACTGCCATATGACACACTACAGTTATGTTATGTGACATTTATAGATTTTTTAGAAAATTATTTTGTATAATTTTTACAATTTTTGGAAATTTTAAAACTTTTCAAGAATTTTTAAAATAAAATATTTTTTTTTGAAAATATCAAGTGACAACATTGTAACACGACATGTTGCATCAATTGATCTAAAAACTGTTAAATTTAACAGCCAACGTTGTTCAAATAGGTGAATTGATGAAATTAACTTTAGAGTATAAGAGTTTAATTGGGTGCAAAAAAATAAGGGGCTTAATTAATTTTTTTATAAAAAAGTTTAAGGGCTTATGATATTGTTAAGCCTTTATTCTTTAGTAGCTAGTATGTGCACTTTGATGATTTTAGACGAGAATGATTGATCAATATAATTAATCTACTCTAGTTTTTGTAGACTTGTGAATTTATTGTATTTCTTTTCTATTCAATAAAACTAGTGACCATTATTAGTTCATTATTAAAATATTTCAGAAGCTTCAAAATCAACTAGAGTTTTAAAACTAGTGTTTAATATTAGGTTGATGGTGATTTTTTTTGGCTTAAAACACACATTTTGAATTCTAGTATCGATATTTATTTATATAGTACTAATATCGTATGAACACAAGCTTAAATATACATTTTGCGAGTATTGATATCATCTTCTTAAGGTATCGATATTGTTCATCTAGTATCAGTATTCAAGACTTGGTATCGATATCATCTTCTTAAGGTATCAATATTGTTCATCTAATATCGGTACTTAATGTTTGGATTTTTGAAAATATCGAATGTTACTTTGCCATCGATACTCAAGAAAAGTATTGATACTCAGGTTTCAATATCAACACTCATAGGTTAATATTGATACTCATAGCTTGATATTGATACTTACAGTGTAAATGGGTTAATATTCTTCTAAAAAGTTTAATAATGATTCAATAGGTCTTAATAACGTTTAAAAGCTGGTAAATGATTAAATTATCCTTGCATAATGTACTAAGACTTGAAAAGCCGTGAATAGTCATAAGTTTTGTGGTAATGTGAAGTAATCTTAGGCTGGTTATGAGTTGTATAAAATTTTGTGGCTTTGTTGGCGTTGACTGTTGTATGATTTGTGTGATATGGGATCTAGATATTTGAAGATCGTGTTGCAATACTTATGTGGTTAAGTTGTTAAATGTACATTCCTAATGTTATGTGATACCAGGTATCATCCATGCATGGTTACTTAAACTAGTATGATATGCATTCTTGACGCTATATAAACACCACACCTCATCTGAAAGTACTCAATGTTACAAGATATTGAGTATAATTAACTAGTTGGATGTACACTCTTGACGCTGTGTGAAAGTTGATCTCATCCAAATCATTATTGTTGTGTTGATTACTATTGTTGCATAGACTTTATTGTTGTGTGGACATCATTGTTTGTGTGATTAAAAGCATTTATGGTATAGATGATTGAATCTAGATGTCACGTGATTATATGTATGTCTCTTTTCTCATTCTTGCATATATGCTTATATTTATTAATTGTAGTAAAGTATAAGTGTTTCACTGAGCTTGTAAAATTCAACGTTCAGATATTTTTATTCGTAGGTTAGTAGATTCATGGCGCGTCCAGAGGAGCACCATCAACGTGAGTTTCTAATACTGCTACATTTCATACTACAATACCTTATTTCTTTGGCATAAATAGGGATGGGCATTTTTACCTGATCTGGTCAGGTACCGATCCGACTTGGTCCGGTCGGGCCATAATTTTAATAAAAAATCGAGTTTGAGTCGGGTCGGTCGGGTCGGGTCGAGTCGGGTTTTTATCAATGGTGAGATTAGGTCGGGTTCGAGTTTAGGATAAAAATATCTAACCCGACCTGGGACTAATTGTGTATTTTTTCCCTAAATTTTTTAGGATATTTATAATGATATCCCCTCTTTATATTTTTTATAATTAGGTCCTTAGAATTGAATTTTTATTTACAATTTAATCCTTAAAATTATAGTTTTTTATGATTAAGTCCCCTAAAACTATTTTTTTACAATTAGGTCCCTAAAGTTAATTTTTTCTATAGGTCAGGTCGGGTTTTTTAAATAATGCATTCGGGTCGAGTTCAGGTGGGCCAAAAACCCGACCCATGCCCATCTCTAGGCATAAGGATAATTTTAACCCCTAATGTTTACAATTTTTGTCATTTTGGCCCTTATTATTTTTAATGATAAATTTGGCTCTAACCTTTATTATTTTGTCAAACTACTCATTTTTAAACTAACATCTCGATTAGACTGTCAAAAATCTAACGATGATGACATGTTAAAATTCTTCTTAAAAATATATTTATCAATTAATTTTTAAAAAACTAATAAAAAATAAGCATAAACAAACAACTAAATCTTCAAACCCCTAAACTAAAGTAATGAAAACCCGGTTGATTAGTAACAAAAGCGTTCTTTGATTCAATTATAAGTGATCTCTACAAGTTTTAATAATAGCGTCAAATTTTTCTATAATTTTTTATCTATTGATTTGAAGTGATTCAAGTTTTAAAGAACAAGATTTGATTCAAAATGAATTCAAATGAGGGTAAAATCATATTTGTTTATATGGTATGTACTGTTGGACTTTAGAATGAATTTTACTTCGAGAATTTTAGACTAATTTTATGAATATTTAGCTAGGATTTTAAATTCCGACACCATTTACACAATTCTTTCCCAGATTTTTTTGTTTTAATTTTAATTATCTTTAATATTTAAAATAAAACTTTATTATACATATAAGTATGTAATAGGTTAGACTGTATGTCATTTAAAATTTTTTTCATATGTATATGTCATATTATTACCGTTAAATTTTAATGGTCTAATAAACATAATAGTTAAAAAATAAATAATTTGACAAAAAGATATAATTGAGGGTCAAATTTATCCTAAAAAAGAATGAATATTCATTAGAGCTTACAGTATTTTTGGACTGCAACTTTATATTACGGTTTTGTTTTTGTTATACTATGGAGCTTCGTGTTTTTTGTATAACTTATTTTATCAACGCATTTTTTATGTTTATATTTTGAGTTATTTCATTTATTGAAATGTTTTTAATGTTTTAGGTTAAATATAGTTTGAAATTTTAGTCGGCCACCTCGACGATTAAATATGACATCTTGAATCTTCCAGATTGGTCAAGCTGGGTTTAAGGGTGCTAAAACTAGACTAAAGTCCTGCATTTTTTTCTCATTTTGGGCTTTTTGAGTCATCCAAATTTCGATTAATTTTCTTTTTTATTAGTATATATTTTAATTTCACAAAGAGGAAAATGAGTATTTCTCCATTCTCCTAACAGCATGCGAACAAGCACTAATGAATTAAACGTTTCATCTATTACGAAATGGAGACCGTAATGTGCAAGACAGGTTTGATTTTTCTACTTGCCCTGGGTTTAGGCTTCACATGTCTTTCCTAAATCTCTTTGTTTTATTTCCTCCCCTTGTTCCGATATGATTAGTGATCTTCTGATACTTATAGTACTCTTTTTTTATTGTGTTTCTGATGAAACTGTTAGACATTTGCTCCATAGCAGGGATTTAAATTGCGATTGTAGTTGCGGACAATAATGAATGCATTGCGATCATTGCATACCGTTATTTTTTACAATAATGATTTCGGACAATGTCGTTATCACTATATAGCGGTCGTTATTGCGATAGCGGACCGCTATTTGAATCTCTACTCTTTAGTAATGAAAAAGTGACTTTTCTGTATCTGAATTGATAAACTCATAAATTTTATCTTCTTTTACATACATGTTGATCTCCTGTCAATATGCTTATGCTAACATTTTTGTCATGCTAGTTATGGTTGTAAATCCATAATGTTACATGAAGTGAATAATTAATATATTATCGTATGCAACTTTAATTGTGACATATTTGTGTATCCTACATTCTTACCTCCGTTTTTTTTGTTGATTGTTTTGATCAAAGTTCATTACCTATTTTGTCCTTTCAAATAATTAATATATTACCTATTATTTTATTTAAATAAAAAATCTATCTTTTTCAATTTTTACGAATAGTGTTTGAAATTTTAGATTTTAAAGAATGAGTTTAGATTTTAAAAATAATGTAAATTGATTAATAAAATATATAAATATAATATTTATAGTTAGTTATTAGTATATTTGATATAATGGCGAATATGATAATTATTATAGAAGTCTATGGATTTGAATTTTTTTGTATTTTTAAATATATAATATTATAGTGTAACATTATAAAATATGTATTAAATTATTTGCGTAATAATTTTATAAAAGAAAAATATATAAATTAAAAATAATAGAAAACTGTTTCTTATGAATTTTCATGCAAATATTTCAACTTTAATATTGGAAGTTCGACTTGTTAAAAAGAAAATATATCACAAGAATAATTTGTATTTTGGTAATCTTATAATCTATCAACCAAATATTGTAATTTTACATTCCTGTCAAACAAATTAATGTAACATTCATAGTAATGTGTCAAGTAATGAATTATTCCGGGAATACTACTCTCAAGGGTAATGTTACATTCCGTGAACCAAACGACCCTTAATAGAATACTAAGTTAAAATAAATCCACTAATTGACTGAATGGTCAAAGATATTTATGTTATCACATATTGTATGAGTTAAAATCTCGAAATTTAATATATGTAAAATTTAGTAGTGTGATTATAAGTTAATATAGGTTCATATGTAAATTAGTAAGGTCAACTAAATCATAAAAATTACACATAATTGAAATTTAATCCAATAGTAAAAAAGTGGCGTGCTAACCAATTAAAAGCCAACTGAAGATGACACGTAAAATTAATGGAATTTAAATTCTTTTGATCGACTAAATTTAAATAATCGAAGGAAATGTTGTATTTTCAAACACGTTTCTTATACAAGGGATTTTACAGCTTTAATTCTTCAAACGGTATGTATCTTAATTTAAAGGTTTAAATATAAAAGTGTATGAAGTATTCTATTTTTTTTATTTAAGTGTTTAAATTATTTTTTAAATAAAATTAGTGATTAAAGTTTTTAATTGTCAAAATATGTGTCTAGCTTAAAAAAATCCAACACCCCATCATTAATAAACACGTGGCCAAAACACCTAAATTCACAAAAGAGCTAGACACTTATTTGGATAAAAACTAAAACTTTAGGCACTTAGTTTAGCCCAAAAAAATTTTAAACGCCTATTTAAATTAAAATAAAATTTTAAACATCTATTTTATTTAAAAAATAGTTTAAACGTCTAAATGAAAAATAAGATATTGTAAACACTTGTTTTATATTTAAGACTAATCTTAATTTAATTACTTTTGAGTTCAATGGCTTAATAATGTGTTTTTCACATTAAATGTATTCCTATAAAAGAATACTCTATCTGATATCCAAACTAAGAATCAAGTTTTATAGAAAGACTATTGATTTTTAAACCCTTGAAAGAATTTGTTAATTAATTTAGAAAAACTCTTGGATTTTATTAAGCCTTAGAGCTTGTGAATTCTATTATTATTATTAATGTTGTTGTGATGTTCTTTTTATAACTATCATTATCTTATTCATCGATAAATTAATTCGAATGTTGTAGAGTTCTATTATGGGAACGATCTTTTAAACTTAATTTTTTTATTCACAAAACTAAAATCTAAATCTCTAACCTTGCTTAATGAATATAACTTCTCATATCACTAGACTAACTGTTATAAGGGCAAATTTGACATTGTTTTTGCAAAGTGTTTTTAAAAAGTATTTTTGAATTGTTTGGTTTAAAATATGAGTGTTAGGTATTGTTGTCAAAAGTGTTTGTAAGTAGATAAAAATTAAAATGTATATTTTAGGTATTCTTTTTTGAAAATATAAAAAAATAATATAAACGAGGATATATGGATAATTTTACACAAAAGTGCTTTCAAAATGGCTAAAAGTTAAAATTTATGCTTTTAAAAAATATTTTTTAAACGAAAATCACTTTTAGCCTAAAAATTACCTATTTTTGCATTGTTTTTGTTCTTAAAAGTGTTTTTACTACAAAATTTAATTTAAAAAGCAATGAAGAATGGACCCTAAAGCGTGAAAAATTATTATATAGTTTCAGCCCATTACATCATTTATAGTCACATTTATTAAAAATCAGCAATATAATTTTTTTTCTTTATATTATTTTTTTAAAGATAAATCTTCATTTTTTTATGTCATGTAAATAGAGAGTGAGTAATTACATAAAAACTAATTATGAATAAATTAATTATATAAAAAAAAATTAATTGATAGATATTTAATAAGTATAGACTATAAATAATAAAATGAATCGAGTCTATAAAATAATTTCTCCTAAATAGTATACTGTTTTAAAAGTCTTTTTTCGGAAAAGTTTGGCAAGACCAAGTCAAACACATGCTATCAGTTTCGTGGCGGCTACTTTTCAGTTAATCACGCAGTACCACATCGGCACTGTTGATGATTCAATAAACCTTTGTCCCTTTCGTTCCTTACCAATTTGGTAGGCCCACCCGACCCGACATCCAATGGTCTGTTTGACACGTGACTTTATCTTCTTTTTTCAGTTTTTGTTTTAGTGGTGGCATGGGCATGGGCATTGGCATCGGCATCGGCATCGGCATCGGCATCGGCAATAGGGAATTGGCATCTTAGACCCGTAATTTTCATTGCTTTCCTCTTCTTTTTCTTTTTTCATTTGTTTACATCTAAATCATTTTCAACACCAAGTAATTATCTATTTCATATCATACTAGAAAATTTAATTAAAATCAGTGTTATTCATATTCGTTATGTGGGTTAAAGGGAATGTGGATGCGGCTGTTAATCCGTTTGATGGGCGAACTGTGATTGGTAATGTTTTTAGAGATGAGCCAGAGGGTTGGTTATTTGGCTTTCAATGTTTTGTCAGGAGAAACTCAATGCTTATTGCAAAACTTTGGGCAATGTACGATGGCCTTCGTCATGCGTGGGAGCTAGGGTTCAGGCACATTGAGTTTGAAACGACAATAAAGAAGTGGCAAATATTTATGATGGATCATGGATGACCCTTGCTCAGGGTGCGTTGGTTGTAGCAATCCATAGTCTGGTGCAGCGAGAGTGGCAAGTACGAGTGAGATATGTTTGTAGGTAAAGGAACGATGTTGCGAATAGATTAGCAGCGTTAGGCCGAACTCAGACAATGGAGGGGGTGGTGTATGTGGCGGATGAGCAGCGGCGTTGGGAGGCGAGGTTGAGGGAACCAGGACCGACCACCCAGCATTGCAGTAGGGATGATCCTGGAAGATGAAGCTCGTGGGATTAGTGTGCAAGGCTTAGGAGATGAGGAGAGATAGTTGTTGTGTTGGTTGTTATGTTTTTAGTTTGTTTTTTTAGTGCTCGCTTTGGATATTGTAAGTATTCTTATGGGTATTCTTTTTCCCAATTAGGTTTAAGGGTTTTTTAATGAGACCTGTAGTAGTGCAGATTTACCATTCATCATTTATCAAAAAATAAAGGAATAAATAAGTTTAAATTAATTTAATAGGAAAAACTGGTTTATTAATGTTTAAATTAAATTATGTTGCTGGTTTATTTATGTATAAATTAAATATTAAGACTTGTGGAAGGTTTAAAGATTTGTTAGATTTAGCAGGAATATAAAAATACTGATTATTAATAAAAAATAAAAAAGTTTAAATATTTTTTTAAAAGTATATGTCTATTTTATGGTCTATGTTCAAAATTCGTGGCTCTCCCTCCCAACAGTACTATCTCTAAGGCTCGAACTCAGATTTCATTGAGAAGGCAATGTGCCGTGTCATTGCACCCAACTCCTGTTGGTTAAAAGTTTAAATGACTTAAAAAGAAAAGAAACTGCACGAGAATAAGCAGGAGCAGATCTTAGTAAGCTAATTTGAGGGGTTATTTTAATTTTTTAAAATTTTCATAAGCTTATAGTAAAATTTTAAAAAAAATTAAAGGGTTTAATATTCATTTTTCATAAAAGCTAAAGGATTTAACTAAAATTTTCAAGAAAATGACACTTAATGAGAACTTCTAAGAATTTTAAGAGGGGATTTAAATAAAAACATTTAAAAATTTTGAAATATAATAACAATTTTAAATTTTAAAGGGGGCAAATTAAAAATTTTAAAGGGCTAAATGTCAATTTGATAAATCTTGGGGGGGCAAAACTCTCATATGTTTATATAAGGATCTGCCTCTGAGAAGAAACATGGGCAAATGTAGAATATAAATTGGGAGTGCAATTAACCCACTTGATTTGTTGGGATATGGACTTTTCAAATGGGTAATATATAATTTTTTATAGGAAATATTATATTTGACCCCACTTAATTTATTAGGTATGGGATCAACAATACTTAGTGTAGTAGTATGAATATTTTGACTATACTATATAAAAATCTTGGCTCTGCCACTGAGAAGAAGTCTAATTTTTTATTTCTTTATTAATAATCAAATTATGTACTTAAATAAGTTCTTTTTCAGTGAAATATTAAATTATGTCACTGATTTATTTATTTATAAATTAAATATTACGACTTTGTGAAATGTTTTAAGGATTTGTTAGATTTAGCTTAGAATATAAAAGTTTATTTGAATAAAGCAATATAGTTCAATGAATTTTATTCTTATTTTAGCCAATATAAATATATACACTTTAAACATAATTACAATATAAAATAATAATTAAACGAGTAAAAATATATAGGAAAAATCATATAAGGTCGGCTGAAGAAAAAATAATATAAAATATTTTGGTTTCAAATCTAAACTATTTCCATGTGAACGATTTAAAATAAAAATAATAATAATAATAAGAGTAGAACATTTCAATTTCTAAAGTCAATCATAATATTGACTAAACAAATATTGGGTATCAAAAACGATGCTTGATGTTACACGTGAGCTAACAAATTGTCGTTTTTATGGATAAAGTTTGGAATAATTTTGGTTTTGTTAAATAAATAAAAAAGTAAACCTTTTTAAATTGAAATTGTATATATATATATATAACGCGTTGGCTAAGAGGGTCCACGTCGGAATTCGCGTTGGAAATTACCACGTCAATCACTATCTTATTTGTTTTTTTTATTTGTGACGAGGTATCCACCGCCGATAATAGTGACTAAGAGTGTTTAAAAATATCCGGTCTGAACTACTCGACCCGTCAACCCGCATATCCGATTAAAAATTATCGGGTATTTATAATAAAAATACCCAAATTTTTTGTCTAGGATACTGACGTGTATTTTTCTCTCGGTAGTCGGGCGAGTCGGGGCCAATTTTTTTATAACCGAAAGTACCAATTCTGATAACCCGGTAATTTTAATACTTATATTTTAAATTATATTTTTATTTTATGTTTCTTACTATTTTTTCCCTAAAACTAATTTTAAATCTCTAACTTCTTATTATACTTGTATTGTGTACTTTTAAGTTTTAAAATTTTCAAAAATATTGATATTAATTTGTAAATATGAGATTCGAAAGAAAAATCTTGATCTAGATTAATATTTTTAATACATTCCTTTGTCGATAAACTTTAATATATATATATATATTCGAATATTTCTCCCTTAAAACTAACCTCAAATCAATACTTTTTGTATTTGAAATAGAGAAAAAGTTTGATACACAGTCCGTGTAATTAAAGTTTACACGTGCTTTTTAAATTTAGGGGTTAGAGGTTTAGTTTAGGGTTTAAAGTTTAGGGGCTTAGGTTGTATGGTTTAGAATTCAATGTTTAGGGTTAGAGATTAGGGTTCAATGGTTAGAGTTTAGGGTTCAAAGGTTAGAGTGTTAGGGTTAAGGTTTTAAATTTTAGATTTTATAGAAGGGTTGTGTAAAAATATTTTTCACGGGCTGTGTATCAAAATAAAACCTTTGAAATATATATCATGAAATTTTATGTGTTTCTTACGGATTAAAAAATAGATTTAAAAATAAATAAAAAAAGTAAATCGGGTACACGATCCTTATGGGCCTACTTTTTGGTACCCGAAAATCTAGATACCAGGATATAAACACCCCTAACAGTGACTAATCCCATCGTCGCGTGTGCTCTCACTAAGAGATAAATGGCTGGCCATAAAATTAATGTATTATATTCTTATTGGTAAAAATCGAACTCCTAACCTTATGATTAAGGGGTAAGGCGAGCAACCAACACGACGTCTCATGGTTATTTTATTTGTTTTTTTGGTTAATATTTTTATTCATTTCATCTCATTATTGTTGTATAGAAAAGTACGTGGGATTAGACCTTTGACCATAAAACTTGACCGTTGACTCCCTATAGTTGCTTCATCTTGCATTTTTTCCATGCATGATGAAATTCCAAGGGTTAACTTCATCATGCACCCCTAAACCATTTATGAAATCCTAAATTGATCCTTAAATTTTAAAACATTCTAATTGAATTCTCAAATTAAAGTATCGCTTCAATCGGGTCTTTTCGTCAATTTAATTGTCACTTTATCGTTATTTGTCGATTTGGATATGATGCGTTTAGAAATATTATTAATCTATAAGTGTTTAAAAAAGGAATTATGTCAAATTTAAACTAGTTTAATGAAAAAGCTAATTTAAACTAGTTTAATGAAAAAGCTAATTTAAACTAACACAACAAATTATTATGCTTTACTTTAAAGATTCAATATTAAACACATACTATAGGGAGTGTGATGTAATTATAAAAAATATGAATAATTTTAATATATATATATATATGCTTAATGGATATTTTTGCCCTCGTGCTCGGTTAAAAATTAGTAATATTGTTCATCCGCAAAATATTTCATGATTTTATCCCTCAAACTCTCTTAAATACACCGATAACGTTTTCGACCGACAAAAATCATTATTGACCATTACGGTATTAACATGTTGGTCCACATATAAATGATGATGGGGTAGAGGGACTTAACTATTCAGAAAAAACTCGATGACTGACTAAATATTTAAAAACAAATAATAATTAAGAAATTTTTAAAATTTCAACCTGTTAAAAATTAAAAAAACATCATAAGGTATAATTTGATAAATGATAAATTATTAAAAAATAAAATTAAAAAAAATATTATAAAGTATTAAAATTTTATAAAGTTAATATGTTGAGGGATTTAGGATTTAGTTATATATTTAGGGTTTGAGTTTGGAATTTTAAATTTAATTATACATATTTAGGGCTTAGGGTTTGTAGTTTAGTTAGTTACATGTATGGTTTAGGGTTTGGGGTTTAAGGCTTAGTTGTATATATTATAAATAATATTTTAGTTTTGTAATATAAATTATAAATAATATTTATTTATAAAGTTAACATATTTATAAAATTATATTATAAATATTGTAAAATTATATCATGAGATAAATAAAACTAAGTTCAACTGCAATATTATTTATATACAATTTTCGTTAGGATTATATCAAGTCTTAAAGTTGGCATGGTGGTTTGGTGCAAACCTTTCATTCTAGAGGTTATTGGTTTGAGCTTTCCCAAATGCAGTGTTTACTTAATTTTTTTAACAAAACGATGTCGTTTTGACATATCTTAGGCATCAAAGCAACTATACCAAAATGACGTAGTTTTGCATTTAACGAGTCCGTTACAATTTTAACGGTCGATTGATATTTCGTGTAGTTTACGATAGTTCAATGGTATAATAGTATTAATTTTAGTGGTATAATAGTATTAATTTTAGTTTAGTGGTATGTTCGATACAAAGGTTAAAATTTAATGGTATTTCGTGTAGTTTACCCTAATATTAATATTATAAGGGTCGGGGCCGAGACCCCAAATTTTGAAAAAATTTCACGAACCCTTCAAAATCTTTTAAAAAATTCATTCGACCCTTTCAAAAGTTTTCATTATATAATATTTATACTACTCAAACCTTTTACCACCCATAAATAGAAAGATATTGAGCGCTTAAACACGCTCAAACTCAAGTCTTCTTGTATATTGCACTCAAAATAATATCAATCAAGCTATATTAGATCGACTAAAAAACTTTAAAGTTTATTATTTATAATAGTTATAAATTAGATCGAATTGTCGCCTTCAAAATAATTTTATATTCCATGACTTAAATATGTATTATAATAAAAAGTTAAACATACATTGTTATTTGTTTTTTCCATTTTTCTCTCAATACTCACAAACTCTTCAAATTATTTGGTTTGTCATAAATGACAATTTGCCATCACTTAAATGTAGGGTAAAATATAGCTCATGTTACTTAATTATAGATTTAGTAATAAATATGTTATTTTTAAGTGATAATTTAGTCATTTAATTATAGATTTGATAATAAATATATTACTTTTCTTCTAAAACTAATAATTTAGTCACTCAATTAAAATTTCATTAACAAATAGGTCACTTAATTATAAGTTTTGTAACAAACATGTCACTTTTTTCTAAAAATAACAATTTAGCCATTCAATTAGATTTTTGTCACAATTAGGTCACTCTTCCGTTAAAATTGAAACATAAGGCTTCGTATAATAGCAATTTTAGTTCTCCAAACATATACATTCTATTAATTCAGTCCTAATTCAAAATAATTCAATAAATTTAACCATTCATATTTAAAAATTTGATCAATAAAATGATTGGATATAAAATTGTCTCCCAAAACTTAATATGAAGCTTCATCCAGCGGCGAATCCACGTGTATACTTGGGTGGGCACATACTACCCTAAACTTTTTAAAGTTCTTACATTTAGTTTTAATTTTCTTAATTTTTATGAATTAGCCTTTAAATTCTATAAATTGTGCGCACCCTGAAATTTTAAAATTTTTATGACCTGTGTCCACCCTAAAAAATATTTTGACTTGTGCCCACCCTAAAAAAAGTTATGGATCTGCCACTAGCTTCATCACTGATTAAAATGATAATTGAGTTTCTCTTTTCACAGTTATTTGGTCACATAATTAGAGTTGCATGAAATTTCTATCAATCATATTACACTAATAACAAATTTATATATTATCCGAATGAAACTATTTAAAATACTTCATACCATCCATTTTTTAAAAAAAATACTTCATATCATCACTATAATGATAGGAAATAACAATATTATCTGTTAATATATTTTAAACTAAAGGACCAAATTAAAATAAAAAAGATTAAATATTTAATTTCAGCATCATAGAAGGACTAGAACCATAATTAGACCAAATCAAAATAAAATCCTTAGCAAAAAGAAAGATTTCTGCTGTTTGATTGATTTCCCAGACATATTTAATAATATGATATGAAATGATTCCTTGTTCTTATATGATCACTATCGCAAATTTGTTGTTTACCCGAGCGGGCATTCACGACCAAGGCAGAACCTTTCTTCCCCGTTTCCACGTCAATGAATCAATCATAAAAGTCCATTCACCATTGAAGCAAGATCTGGTTCAAAAACCCTTTGCTTGCTGAGTTAGTAATGATAATTAAGTGAAGGCGTTAGAATCTTTTAGAGTTCGTTGAAAGGCCAAGTTTCATAATAGCTCCGGTGGATAGTGAAAGCGACGCAGTATTGGCAAAAGATCCGGCGGTTCGGCGAAAGTATTTACTATTTTCTTTTAGTTTTCTTGCCTCATTAATGTCCTCTGAACCCCTCTCTTAAAAGCTCGCGCCATCATTCATTCTTTTTCTTTTTTCTCTAGAAACAAACAACCACCCCTTTTAGCCTCTTTGTTACTTAGCTTAATCTTGAAGATTAGCGTTTGTAAATCTTACGTTTTTGCTGTTTTTGGAGTTAAACACATGCAGTTCGAATTAATCTTTTTTATTGGTTGAGTTATTAATTTTTGGTCGGCGGTAACAGAGGAGCAACATTGAGCGCAGAATCATAGCTCGTGATTGGAGGTAAGAATTTGCGAAGAACAAGAGAAAAATTAAAGTTTTTTTAACTTCCCCCCTTTTATTTGATAGTAATGGTAATGGAGAACATAAAAATACCAACAGTTTTTTTTTTTTTTGTGTTATTTTCAGGGGTTTAGCCGTTTTAGAGCTTCATGAGGATTAATTAGCTTTCGCACTACCAATGGGAGCTCAAAGAAATGTGCTACCAATCTTGTTTTTAGCTGTAATCTTGTACTTGATCCAGTGCGTGTTAACTCAGGGAGTTTCCATAAGTTCTCAAATAGAACGGCGGGCATTGCTCGACCTTCGCTCATCGTTGGGTCTCCGAGCGAAAGAATGGCCGATCAAGGCCGACCCTTGCACATCGTGGCGCGGCGTCCAATGTCTAAACGGCACCGTCAGGAACATCACCGTTTCCGGTTTTAGAAGAACCCGGCTCGGACGGCTGAGTCCTCAGTTCAATGTCGATTCTTTGGTTAATTTGACCCAATTAGTTTCTTTCAATGCTTCCAGGTTCCCGCTTCCGGGGTCAATACCCGATTTGTTCGGAAGCCAGTTGGTTCATCTCGAGGTTCTTGATCTCCGATCATGCAATGTCTTTGGTCCTATCCCTGCTTCACTCGGCGACTTGAGTCGACTCTCTTCTTTGTATCTTGGTAATAACAATCTTGCTGGCTCTATTCCTTTGGCATTGGGACTATTAAGTAGCTTAAAATTTCTTGATCTTTCGGGGAATTTGCTTACTGGGTCGATTCCTTCAAGTTTTGGGTCTCTTGCAGACATTGAAAGACTTGAACTTGCTTCAAATTACTTATCTGGGTCAATTCCTCCTGGTTTAGGTTCTTTAAAAGGTCTTCAAGTGTTTAATGTCTCGGATAATGATCTCTCTGGTTCAATTCCTTCTCAGTTTGGTAATCTTTCTAGGTTGCTTGAGCTTGACCTTAGTAAGAATTCTTTGTATGGGTCGTTGCCTAAGGAATTTGAGAGGTTAAAAAGTTTACAAAAGATGGTGATTGAGAAGTTGTGGATTTGAGTAGTAATAAATTTGATGGTGTTCTTAATGGTACTTTTTGGACAATGCCTCATTTGCTCTACTTCGACGTATCTAGCAACAATTTTGCCGGTCCTCTACAGGCTCTTAGTTCTAATCGCACTGTTGCTATGGCTGCTGTGTTTAATCTCTCGAACAATCTCTTTTATGGAACTTTGAATTTGTCATTTGGGAGGTTCAAATCCATTGATATATCTGGTAACTATTTTCATGGTAAGGTAGTTGACGACGGTGGAAGAAATGCTACTCTTGATAAGAATTGCCTTCAAGCACCAAACCAGAGGAGCTCGGATGATTGTAGGCTGTTTTATACAGAAAGAGGGCTAAGTTTCGATAATTTTGGTGAAGAAAACGGAATACAGCCACCTGCTGCAGAATCTCGTTCTGAGAACCGAAAAAAATGGATATTTATTTTGGCCGGAGTATTGGGTGGAATTGGCTTCATCATAATTTTGGTATTGGTGCTAGTACTGCTCTTGAGACGGTATGATAAGGGCATTAGGAATCAAAGAGAGAGTACTGATATAGGGCCAGTTCCAGATGGAGATAGCCCTCAACATCCTAAAGATCCTAACAATGTAGATGGCTCTGGATATCCATTTACATACGAGCAGTTGCTCCGAGCAACTTGTAATTTTAGCGGGACAAATCTAATTAAGCATGGCCACTCGGGGGACTTATTCCGTGGTGTCTTGGAAGGTGGTATCCCTGTGGTCATCAAAAAGATCAATTCGAGCTCATTCAAGAAAGAATCGTACATGACAGAATTGGATTTATTCAGAAAGCTTTCTCACACAAGATTCGTCCCGCTCTTGGGGCATTGCTTGGAGCATGAAACTGACAAGCTTTTGGTCTACAAGTATATGCCAAATGGGGATTTGGCCAATTCATTTTACAGGGCTACCAACTCAGATGATGATAGTTTAAAGTCCCTGGATTGGATTTCAAGGTTGAAAGTGGCTACGGGAGCTGCTGAAGGCCTGTACTACTTGCACCATGAATGTAACCCTCCCCTTGTTCACAGGTATTGTATGCTAGAAACTATAAACCTCAAGATCTGGACTAGAATGTGAATCTATATTCCAATAGCATTTTGAATTTGTTGCTCACCTTATCTTTCAACTAGCTTTATCGTTTCATTTTCAATTTCAATCTTTAATGGTGTATTACTTTTGTGGTTAAAGGGATGTTCAAGCAAGCAGTATCCTTCTTGATGATAAATTTGAAGTGAGACTTGGAAGCTTGAGTGAAGTTCATGTCCAGAACGGCGATACACACCAAAATGTTCTCACAAGGTTTCTTTGGAAGCCACAGTAAGTATTGTACAAGTTACTCTATTTTTACCCTTTTCAAGCTATATATTTTCCAGGATAGTTTTAGTAGTTTATATATCTCTTTTCTTTAGTACTTAATATATATCCGTTAGTTTTTGAAAAAAAAAATCAATAATTTTATTGTCTTTTGTCTATGGTTTGGTTTGTCTATTCTTTTCTGTCATCTGGGTTGCAGTTTTGCTTTAAAACATTTGGCTCTTATCTTATAATGAAAGCACCGGGTATCATATTGCTCTACATATAATGTTGAATAATATAATCTCACTATTTGTGCTACTCTCTCGTTTGCCAGATTTAGTTTTCAACTTTGGTTTATCGTATTGGTACTGTTTAAAAATTTATATTCATGGTGATCAGCCAGTCATATTGGATAAGAATTATAAACTCTAAAAGCACAAATTCTTTCCAAGGGCATTGGAGTGATGAAATAGGATAACTGATGAAAATATCTCAGCACATGTGATGCAACATTGAAATTCGATCTAGGTGTGGCCTCATGAAATGTAAATCAATAAGCATATGAGCAAGAGACAAGTTCTCTTTCTTTTATTGTATATATGCATATGAGCAAGAGACGAGTTCTGTTTTCTGTTATTGTATGTTTTGTTCGAAGATATAATGAAATACCCTTTGTGATGTGCAGGACCTCTGAGCCAGGCCCCTCAGGTTCAGGTACGTAAAAGTTCAATTTCGTGGTTGTTGATATTCGTATTTCTTTATATCTTATTTTCTCAACATGTAAATTCAATAGTAATAATTCACTAGGCTGGGGATTCACTTCATTGATTATCATTTATGTGGATCTCTCAATCACTAAAACTATAACTTCAAAAACAAAAAACAAATATATCCTTTGTTTGAAAACGATCCAAATTTGCATGTGGAACTATGAGTTGTCACTGAAAATTTTAGTCGGGGGTGGAGATTCTGAAATATTAAACATACAGCATTTCCTAGCCCTTTCTTCTGCGGCAAATACATATTTGAAAGTAAATCATAATTCTTATATGACTCTTTGGAAATGGACAGGCTCCACTTCAGCTACCTGCTCTTATGACGTGTATTGTTTCGGAAAGGTATTACTAGAGCTTATAACAGGGAAACTTGGCATCGGTAAAGCAGAAGATGCATCTACGAAGGAGTGGCTAGAGCTAACCCTGCCTTGCATCAGCTTATGTGAAAAAGAATTGGTGACTAAGATCATGGACCCATCATTGATAGTAGATGAGGATCTATTGGAAGAGGTATGGGCAATGGCTATCGTGGCAAGGTCATGCCTTAACCCGAAGCCTTCGAAAAGACCCTCAATGAAACATATACTTAAAGCGTTGGAAAACCCTTTGAAAGTGGTTAGGGAGGAGAGTTTCAACTCTGTGAGGCTAAGAACAACTTCGTCAAGGCGATCTTGGAGCACTGCCTTCTTTGGTAGTTGGCGGCAGAGCTCATCGGAGAGTGCCACCATTTCAGGCCACCAAAATAGAGAGGGTTTTAGTGGTTTCAGGCAGTCGGGTAGAGTAGGCTCTCATGGCAGCGGCGGGGGTATCGAGCACTCATCTTCACGTAAAAGGTTATCAAATGAAATTTTCCAGGAACCGGTGGAAATACAAGACACGGAGAGGTTAGATGAAAACTAGTCGATAAAGAGTGTTTGCTAGTATGTTAATGAGTTTGAAAGGGCTTGTGTGAAGTGCCTGCTCGAGCATTGAATCCCCATTGTTTCTAGTTGTTGTGCACCCTCGGGTTCTATGGCAGTCTCACGAAGAAATCTTACGGGGCAATCCCATCCGGTGGAGCTGATGCATCTCTAGGTCGACTAGGCTTTAACCACAGCCGAAGCCGGCCATGGAGATAAGAGGCGAGACTATCCAGCGAGTGAGAATTTTTTTTTAATATTTGGAAGCTTGTTTTGTAGTCATTTTATCATAAAAAGCTGCAATCTTTCATTGTAATTGCCACTTTGTCAAAAAAAAAATTCAAGTTGAGTGTTAAATGCTAGTTTAGATCTACCACGGAGGATGTCGACTAAGTATTAACTCGGTTGTCATTGTTTTTTTTTTTTTTTTTTTGAATTAAAAGGAGAAACAAGCTATAAACTAAGCTTGAGCATAACCATGATCAGCGTGGCCATCTACATCGCAGGACAGCAGCGAACGAACGGCCTTAGGGATATCAACAAACGTTAGAAGCTCGAAGTGCTGGGAAGGGACCAGTTTAGACGCAATCCGCCACCTTATTGTAATCTCTGGGGATCCATTTGAACTCTACAAACCAAGCACGATCGAATTTAAGTTCAAGCGCATTTAAGCGTGTATTATTCTTCGATCAATAAATAAAAATTTAATTACAAATTAATTGGTTGATAAGAATTTCAGATTCATTTTTATTGAAAATTTATTAATATATTCGTAATTATTTCGAAATATATAGTTTCAAAAAACAAAATATCCTTTTCTTTCAAATCTTTCGAACAAACAAAAAAGAATAAAAAACGAAACTTACAATAATTGTACTTAGAGCAATTCACACCTAATAGATTATGATTTTATTCAATTAAGAACGTATCATAATGATTAGGTCAATAAGTAAGATATAAGTTCAAGTGCATTTAAGCGTGTATTATTCTTCGATTTATAGGTGGGGCCTGGATGATTTAGGCATTGCATTAAAAAAATTGTATTTATTGCATGGACAATTTATCTCTAAACTCTAATATGTTAAAAAAGAAATAGCATGTACAACCTAAACCCGACGTCACATTTAGGCTTCAAGCCCAAACCCAAGCATAAAATTTTCAACTAGATTTAGCCCAAACCATCAACATTTTCATAAATCCAATGATGTTTCAAATAACGTAACAAAAGATAGTTAAAATGTTTACAAAGGGAGCTCCAAGTTTAAAACAAATAAATAAAACATTCGATATGATCACATAATCCAAAATTAAAGTTACAGACATAAAATCAAGGATCCTATGAATATATTGCCCGACAAATCTAAGTAATGTACTCTTGATCATATCAATGAGCTGAAGTCCTACTCCGATGGAGCTCATTCGATGCAACACAACAACTTAAAAACCTATAAACGAAAACAACAATTCCGAACGCTGAGCTCATAAAGCTCAGCGGATACACCTCTACTCTACCATGCTTCATGCAAATTATAAATATAAGCATGTAGCTAGATAAGATGATATGGCAATTAAAATGATACATAGCGCTATCATTAATCGCCTAAACACATGCTAACATCATCAAAAATTATTAAAGGGGCACACAAGGCCCAACCATACCATACTACAACAACACTGGAGTGAGGCCCGTGTCACACAGCATTGAGAACGTACACTCTATAGGTGAGTCCGGGTCACGTAGCATCGGAACATACACCCTGGGTGAGGTCGGGTCACCTAGCATTAGAACATACACCCATACTCGGAATCATCCCTCGAGTACATTCGAATGAGGCCCACGTCACATAGCATCGGTAACCTCCATTCGCTATTTCTCTTATCATGGTGTTGCAACATATCTTGGGTATCCAGATCCCACCAAATAAGTTCCCACACGGCACATAACCACATCACATAACCATACCATCCTATGGTTTCTACCAACATATAAGTCCCACAAGCCTTTTACCAAGTTCTTACGTTTTATGCTCGGGTATAAGGAGATTTCTCAGTTTCTCAATTTTATAACTTATTTTAGGCCATTAGGGGTCTATTGGATAGAACGATATAATTTTTTAGCCTTCTGGGCGAAAGTCAACTTTTTTGGGCAGATTGCCCAATGGGTATCGGTACATGTCCTCGCGTACTGGTATGATACTCTTTGGGGTACCGGTACACATGCGTACCGATACGATTTGAGCTCAATAAAAATTTCTCAAAGCTATAGCGTATCGATACGAGTCAAATCGTACCGATACCAGATTGCAGGGTGTATCGGTACAAGTTAAGCACCATATCGGTACCCCTCTCTCAGTTCATCTAATGGAACAATGTTCTTTAAACCCAGAACAATATGATATCGGTACCGCCTCCTTGTGTACCGATACCGAAGTCTAGAAATGGCTTCCTAGGCTTGAGAAATCACTCCTCAAGCCCACAAAACACAACCCTTAACTCTTAAACTCAAGCCTACATCTTATGCAAATGTTTAGGGTGGTTTACTACCATTTTTACGAGTTATTAACATAAAATTTGAGTTTTGCCATTTATGACCATTTACAAGTATACTAACACCCAAATCACCAAAACAAGCATACAAGGCATCATCTTTAGGATGTGCATGAAACAAAGGAAGTTGGAAGTGTACTAACCTTCTTCCAACTGTTGAAAAGGAAGTCCCTTGCTCCAAGCCCTCAAGGCTTCTTTTTTCCTTGATCCTTGGAGTGCTCTCCAACCTCCTTAACTACAACTAAATATTGTAAAATAGATTACAACATTGTTAAAAGAAAATAAACATGACTATGGAAGAATCTAACAACAAAAACGTGGTTAAATCTTCCATTCACGTTCATCTTCTCCAACCCCACCAAGAACCAATTTTTTTCTTCTACCATCATTCCTGGCCATCATTACCTTAAAAGATAGATCATTTGATGCTGAGTCCAACTTCCTCAAGCCACAATCCGAGATTACAACTCAAAAAACAAAGATTGCTCCTTTGTCTTGAATCTTAAATCAAAATGGAGAAGAAAAATAGGAAGAGAAAGGAGAGAAGAGTGAGGTCACTCATTTTTTTTTTGCTGCCCATAAATGGACTTTTTAGCAATTTTCTTTCAAAAAGAAGCATTTTACTCAAATGCTCTTCCCTCATCTCCCCTCAACCCAAGCTCACAAGCCCGACAACATAGGGGAAGCTCACTAAGGCTTCCGTTAGAACCCAAAGGCCCAAACTTACGGCCTAAAATGCCAAGCCCACTGCACAGGTTAAACCGACATACGAATTCTGAAATTCGGGTCGCTACATAGCACTTTGACCTTTAATTAGGATTGAACAAAGAAACCAAATAAATCAAAAATCAAATCAGGCAGGAAGATTTGGACGATTTATGATTCACGAGTTAAAAATCATGGTTCCAACCAAATTTTATTTTATTTAATTTTAAATTTTGTACAATGTAAAAAAGTAATTTCTATTTAATTTAGTGAAACAAACTTAAAATACTATATAAGAATTATTAATTATTTTTATTTACTTGAAAATTTGTTTTTTAGAAGTATTTATGAGAAAGACTTTGAAACTTATCAAACAATGTAAAAAAATTAAAACTCAAAATTAATATGAAAAAAATCAAGAACTAAACTGAATTAAAATAAATAGTTCAGTCTATGCAGTAGATATACATGTGCTTAAATTTTGATCCACTTATTTTAAATATGTTTCATATCATATTCGAGTTCACAGTTACTGTCCAAGCTAACATTATGATGATGGAATGATTTAACTCATACGTTAGTTATATTTTGATACCTCAATTATAATGTTTTGAAGTTTATGGACCAATTTAAAATTTAAATTATAGTTTATGAATGTTTGGTGTAATTAGCCTTTGATACTTCAATCATCAACGTATCAAATAATAATCCAGTATATAAACAAATTATACATGCAATACTTTTTTTTAACTTGTGGATCTAAAAAAAATTCAACTACTATACCACATATCAATCCCAAAGATATTAATCATAATGATAAATTCAACTCTCACCTTTTACACTTTTCAACAATTTGACCATTATTCCTCTTTTAAACTAAATTATAATGGAGTAGTTAATGAATTATATCTAAAATTTCATTTACTTAATCCTATTACAAAACGGAACATTTTAGTCCCTACACGTTTGAAAAGTTAATATTTTTATTTAAAACATTAAAGTTATTGTTTGACTTAAATACTTAAGTATAAACACTCTTAGGTCCCTCTCTTAACTTTGAACTTAGCAAATTAATCTCTATCAAAATATTATTTTGTGAATTTTCACAAAAAAAAAATTGAATACTTGTGAAATCTAATGCAAAACTAATCATACAAAACATTAAAAATGTATGATTGAAAAATTGTACATTAATTTTTTTTTATATAGAAATTTTAGATTTGGACTGAGAGTGAGGGTAGTAAAAAAAGATGATACAAAAATTATTTAACATTTCATTAAAATTTTCAAAAATTATAAAAAATGTTTATTTTGTTTAAAAACATATCCAATTGCAGTCGTATACTTACCATGTACTGATAAAAAATGTCAACACTATTATAAATCGTTCTTAAAGTGAGAATTTTGATCAATTTCAAAATTGACAGACTTAAAAGGTGTTTAAACTAAAATATTTAAATTTACTATAACTTTAAATTTTTAAACAAAAAATATTTATTTTTCGAACAAACATGACTAAAATATCTCTTTTGATGATAAAAAAACTAAAATAAACTCTTAAATATAATACTAAAACTTTTAATAGACTTTAACCTAACAAAACACATCAACTACGTATCAAATGACCAAAAAAATACACCCATTGATACGACGCTGGCAATCTTAATCATTACACTTAACAATATTTTAAGTTCCCATCTAGTAAGTAGCAACCACAACAGGTCAAGCTCTCTATTATAATTTTTTTTTTTTTTATCTTTGGTAATCAACACAAGTTTAATAAGTTTGACTTAGATAATTTATGAGTGAACTCCATCCATGAATTAGGATAATTCATACATTCACGGATGGATCAAGAAGCGATCGACCCTTACAAATTTAAAACTTGTATATAATTTTAAAAAAAAATAAAAATTTTACATATATTTTTTTATTGAAAACTAAAATTTTATAAATTTACCTCCCTAAAATTTTACCTCCCTAAAATTTTTTAAGCTCAACCTTTAACATAAAGATTAATAGACCACAGAGTATTGCAGGGGCAAGAAGATGAGAAAATGAAGATGTCAAGGCTTTGTTTTTAAGCCTCCAAATAAGAATATATTTGTTTCACAGTGGAAGAATATTTATCTCTCCACCTGCAACCAAATTACTATATGCCACAACTACACTTGCACCAACAATAAATCATTCTACACGCTTTACACGGTCGGCCGGTGAGTCATAACAAACCTCTATTAGATGGATGATGGATGGTTCGTTCTACAACTTACCTGATGGGCAAAGCGAGAGTTTTGATAGCCAGTCTTCATGAGTTGTCCCCAGATCTTATGGAACTAGTATGTGAGTACGGCTTAAAATAATACCCATATGTACGAGGGACCTTCTGGTGACACTCTCGTTGTTCCTGTTGAAGAGCAAGTCGCACTTTATCGCTTTGAGACTGTTTATGGAAACCATTCAACATAAAAATCCAAGAATGCTTCAAATCTTTCATATGGCAACACATAAAATAGATCGGGACTTATTGACTAACCTCCACTTCGCCCAGTGCTGAAGTTATTTTCTGCTTTTCATCATCACAAAGTTTTTCCAATCTGAATCATAGGAATGCAACTCTTAATATAGTAATAATAACAACAAAAATTACTATGGAATTAATTGTTATTACAACAGATTCTTGTTGATGAATTATAATTTTACACAATACTATGCAAATAATATTATATAGAATGAAAGACCATGGCACCATCTCAATTTAACATCATACCTAGGGATGTAAAAAACTGACCCGACCTGAAAACCCGACTGAAACCTGCTCGAGTCAGAACTTGGTTTGACCCAAGGATGCGATGACCCGAAACTGATTTGTAACCGACTGTTGTTGACCCGAACCTGAGTTGGACATGTTACTGTAGTAACCGAACCCGACCTGCATCCGACCGAGAACGACCCGAACCCGAATTGAACATGTTACTGTAGACTCGGAACCCAACTTGCACACGACTGAAACGAACTCGAACCCGAGACTAACCTGGCAGATAACCGATATTACCCGACTGAATCGACCCGAGATCCAATTTTACCCTACCTGTTTTGAACACGACCTGTTAATTGACCCGACTTGTTTTGAACCCGACTTGTTGTTGACCTGAACTAATATTGACCTGGCTTAATTTACCTAACATGTAATTGAGGAAGCCTATGATTTGATGAATTTAAAGTGTTGATAAATGTAAACTATTAAGTGTTGGTAAATATAAAGTATTAATTTTTTAAATCAATTTAAAGTGTTAAATAATCTTTTTGTTATATATACATATATAATCAATTAAAAATATCAAAAAATGAAAGATTGAATTTAGATATTCATTTGACACTTCTAACTTTGAAATTTTATTAAATAATTCAATGCTTAGTAATAATTCAATATGCATAGTAACTTATTCAATATAATTATTTGTCAAGTTTGAACTACTAAGTTTTAACTAAATTAAAGTTTTAACTTTTATGTTGATGTTATCATGTGTACAGTTACATGTTTACATCCATATCAAAATTTTGTGTATAATTATATTTAATCAAAGTTTATTATATCTTATAATAATAATGTCCGAATTGAATTAACTTATTAAACTTAGAATCTAATTGAGCTAAACTAAAATCTAGAAGCATAAATCGATGACATAATTAAAAGAATTCTAAAACTAAATGTAGAATTTCAATTAAATTAATCTAAGCTGGGACTCAAATAAATTAAACTAAAACAATTTATAGAAAAAGAAAAAGACAATTGGTAAAAAAGGGAAAAAGACGGAATTTTAAAGGGAAATAAACCACCTATTTTTTAGGTTTGAGATTAATTTACTTTTAGTCTAAAAATTTTGGAGGGATAAAAGCCACCCAAAATTTTGGAGGGAATTAGGGGAATAAGCCACCAAAATTTTGGAGGGAATTAGTGGAATTTTTATTTTTAGTAATTTTAGTCTAATAAAATTTGTGTTTATTCCAGTCCCTACAATTTAATTTTTAATCAAAATTGCCTTTATTTATATTTTTCACAATTTAGTCCAATTTATTCTAGTCCCTAAAATTTAATTTTTACTCCAAATTAACCCCTATTCATTTTTTATATTTTATTCTAGTCTTTAAAAAGTAAAAACCTGTCCGCTCATTTTTCAAGTTGATCTGCCCGCAGCCTGCCCATATTTAAAAAAACAATTGCCAATTGCTGTAACAAATGGAGGGGATCTTGCCTGCCCATTTTTTAATGGGTTATTAGTGGATTAGGCTATTACTAGTTTAGGAGTTTTACACTTAAGTCTTTTTTTTATTCTTTAGTTTTAGTTTGATTCATTTTAGTCCCAATTTGAGTTTAGTTTCCTTAGACCTTTAGGTTTAGGTTTTTTTTAGTTAGATCCTCCTTTAGTTAGATCCTCCTTCATATATTTGCTTAATAATTAAAACGTTTGACGGACTTTTGAAGGCCCAATTTATTTCGGCAAGGATAAAAAACGGCGACGACAATTATAATGTATTAAATTATAATTATTAGTGTTTGGGGTTATGGGATTAGTTTTGTACTTTAATTATTAGTGATTGCAAGATTTAGGGATTGAGGTTTGGGGTTTAGGTGTAAATGTGTCAAGTTGAGTGTTTGGGGTTATGTGATTAGTTTAGGGATTAGGGTATTATGCTTGCACTTTAATTATTAGTGATTGTAAGATTTAGGTGTTGAGGTTTGGGGTTTAAGGGTAAATGTGTCAAGTTGAGTGTTTGGGGTTATGGGATTAGTTTAGGGATTAGAGGATTATGCTTGTACTTTAATTATTAGTGATTGTAAGACTTAGGGGCTGAGGTTTGGGGTTTATGGGTATAATATATGTTTTAAGTTGAGTGTTTGGGGTTATAGGATTAGTTTAGGGATTAGGAGATTCAAATATTAGGCTTGCACTTTAATTATTAGTGATTGTAAAATTTAGGGGTTTGGGGTTTAGGGGTAAATGTGCCAAGTTGAGTGTTTGGTAGGAGTTATGAGATTAGTTTAGGGATTTGGTTTGCACTTTAATTATTAGCGATTGTAAGATTTAGGGGTTGAGAGATTCGAATTGACCCCTATTTATTTTAAAATTTTCTAATATAGTCCAATGTTTTTAATATGATGATATTTTTTCATTATAGTCCCTAAAACTTTATTTTTAGCCGAAATTGACCCATATATATTTCTATTTTTGGTAATTTAGTCGAATAATATTTTTATTTATTTTAGTCCCTACAATTTAATTTATAGTCAAAATTGCCCCCATATTTATTTATATTTTTGATAATTTAGTCCAATAATATTTTGTTTTTTCTAGTAGCTAAAATTTAAATTTTACTCCAAATTGACCCCTATTCATTTTTTTAGTCCAATGTTTTTAATATGATGATATTTGTGTTCATGTTAGTCCCTAGAACTTTATTTTAATTCCAAATTGACCCCTATTCATTTTTTTAATTTAGTCCAATATTTTTAATATGATGATATTTTTGTTCATGTTAGTCCCTAAAATTTTATTTTTCACCGAAATTGACCCTTATTAATTTCTAATTTTTGTAATTTACTCCAATATTTTAAATATGATGATATTTTTGTTCATTATAGTGTCTAATATTTATTTTTAATGTGATTTGTATTTGTGAAAGGCGTTAAATAATTCACCTGAAATTACCCTACCCAAAGTCTATCGATTATTTGTACCAAAGTCAAAATTAATACGAATTCGAAACCCGAATTAACCCGACTTGAAGTGAACAGGCTTGAAATGAACTCGACCTGAAATGAACCCGACCTAAAATGAACCCAAGCCCGAATTAACCCGTCAATTAACTGATTCGGACCCGAACCGTTTTGACCCGACCTAAAATGAACCCGACCTGAAACTGACCCGCACCCGAATCGAGTCGAAACATTAAATTGACTTGAAATGACATGTATCCGATTTGACTCGACCTGACAGGATCTGACCTGAAACCCATCCGATTACCTGTTTTTACATCCCTAATCATACCAATATGTAAAGCGAACCTTTTGCTCATATCCCTGAATTCTCAAAGCAATTCAACCTCCCTCTCAAGCTCTGAAACAATAAGCATTGTTATTCATCCTGATCACAGGTAAATTACAAAATTAAAAGCAGTTATGCACCATCTAATAGTAGTGCATAGTTGCATACTACGAAACCTCATTATATTCCACAAACCTAGAAGTACTAATTCACCCATTCAGATAGGTTCAAACTTCAAAGGCAATCTCACATGATTAAATTAAACAATAATGACTTATTTAAATGCTACAGAAAACAGGTTGGAGATGAAAAATAAATATAATTCATACCAAGAACCTTCTTGCCACGCAAAATATCTCTGTAGATATGGTCACCAACATAAAGAACCTAATAGAAACATGCAACTAATTAGATTTTGAAAGAAAACATCAAAACAAAGTTCTCCCAGATGGACTTAGGGACCAAATTATGTAGAGTATTTAATATGGAATTCAACAAGCCAAAGACAAGGATGATCTAAATAAAACAATTTATGAAGACCACATCAAAAAAGAATCACCTGCGAACTTGACTCTATAGAAAGCAACTTATGTAGATGAGCCACATTGCCTCCCTGACAAGTTCAAATAGAGTGTTGGTTGTTTTCTCATAATATCTAATTCTACCTCTACATGACTACAAGATAAATCTATCAATATCCAATGCTAGATATTCAGAATACCTGGAAGACTCGCAACTTTTGTTTAATCCCTTTGATAACACATTTGGTGATGTATTTCCCACCTTTAATCCAAAGATATGTTTAAATCATCAAATTATCGTACGACAAAGTCGTACTACTAAGTGAATACAGAATGAAAATAGCTTACTTTACCCAACCTGGGCCATAGGAGTTCCATTATCAGTATTGAGAAGCATTCCGGACTCAGGTTCAACCTCAAAAATATTGGCACGGTTGTCTTCATGGAAGAAGCCAGGTTTTGCGCTGCAAGGTTACTTTCATCTTCAACGTCAGAAATCAATGGATAAAAGCGGACATGTGTTACAGATATTAAAAAAAAGAAAAAATAAAACTATTACTAGTATATTGAGCTTGGATGAAACTAAACCTGCCAGTGATGATGGCATTAAAATATTGGTGCCAATCCAAATTGCAAGTCAAACTACCATCCAATGTACGGGACGCACAGAGAAAGTTCATTACAATATTTGTGTAGTCCCATAAACTGCAAGAGATGTCAATTATTAACTGATCGTTCAAACAACCTTTAGAGAATGTAAGTCAGATATGATAACATAGAGATGCATATATACACGTCCTAATAAAATACAAAAACCTCAAGAACTACCAACTAGAAAAGTGAAACCATATATAGCATGCATGCCAAAACTTCCAACTTTGGGCAAATTCTCTTTTAAGAGAAAAAAAGACAAAAATTGGCATTGAAACTCATAGCACTCTTCATGCCTAAACAATTAAGATTTGAAATCAACTAGAGATACATACTTATTTGTCACCAAGAATGTTGAACGACCAAAATCCCTTAGCATTTTGAACATAGGTACTATAAAGTTATCCTCATTGATATACCTGGCAATGAAGGGATAACAAAATAAATAAAAAAGGTCCAAAAAAATGCATTATTAGAATATGTTCAAACAAATAAATATCAGTTCCTTTAAATTAAATGGATATTGACAACCATTCTTAAATTTAGTCATAATCTAAAATTATAAAAAATAATCTCAGTCTAACTTGCCTTTTAGGATCCTTTGCAACCATTTGCTTTAAAGTTTCATCCCGGTGGCACAAATCAACAGCAGCACGAACATCTTTGTACATGCGGGCATAACTGAAAGCATCATTTATTGTAGGCATTGCTCAATATAAAAAATTGATAAAAGGAATCAGGATAACTTAATATGAAAATTTCGAACCAAGACGTGCTACTTTCTAACTTAATATGATCTTGTTAAAAGCTTCTAGTAGCATGCCGTAACTTTCTGTTGCACTTATGGCAATTGGCAAACAAATGCCAATCCAATTGATTGCGACTCTAAACATTATTTGGGTTTTTTCTAAAAGACATATAAAATTATTGAAGAAGCAGTAGTTGAATTTCTTACTCAGCTTTCTCTGAACAACAAGGATAGGTTCGGTAGCTTTTGTAAAGTATCTTAAAACATTTATTTCCTCCCTTAAACAACTGAAAAATTTCCCTCCTAAGGGGAGAAATTACAATTGTTTAATAATTTTCATCTTTTCATTATTTTACATATTTTAAGGCTAATAATTAGCCATCAATTTATCACCTTTCCATCGTCTTTGGGTCACCTTCACGTGAGATGAAGGCAAGTTAGGAGGTGAATCATCACAAAATGGGGAAATTATTAGGATGGTCCCTCAACTTCCTAATCTTTATATTTTTGCCCCCAAACTTTTAATTTTCACAATTTAGTCACTAAACAGTTTTCGATAAGTTCAATAAGGTCCTTAATCGATAGATTGACTCAATTAGAGCCCAATGTCAATGTAATTGACCACATGATCAAAGTCAATGCAATATTTGGACCTTCCCGATATAGGATTTCCGATCTCCAGAACTTAATTCCGACTAGACTAGTTTTCAGAGTGTTACAGAACTTGCAGGTAGAGTCAATGCTGGAGGGACAGGAGGAGGAGGTGAGGTGAGGTGAGGGGCGGTTTCTGGCGAGTTGAGGAATGAGGCAGGGGTGGGTGGCGAGTTGATTACCAAGGGGATAAGGATGACTTTGGTGTAATATCTAAATGTGCTGATGACTTGGCAGCAGAAGTAGTTGAGTATGATTCAAATACTTTGGTCCCTTGCAATGTGGAAACAGATTTTGAATTGAATGTTACGGGTGTAGTTGAGGAAATTGCAATGGAAAAAGTAATGTGGTGCCTGTGAATAGTTCTGTGAATAGTCAAGCGAATATTGTAAGTTTTTAAGGGATGAGTGGTAAGGTTCAGTCGATAACCTCGGTAGTGGATAGTTTGGCGTTAAAGGGGCTGCAGGCTGTGGTGAAGACAGTGCGTGGTAAGCGCAGATGACCTCGTAGGAGCGTAGCTAGAAAAAACGACCTTGCTAACGAATCTCTGTCGGATTCGAATTTTCAGCAATAGCAAATAGCATTACTGATGGAAGCTTAGGTGATGGTGAAGTTGGGAAATTTGATCGGCGTAAATACTTCAGGTAGGGAGGAGGAAATTATTTAAGACATTTCTCGCGTCATCGACGTACGGGAATGACTCGTTAAGATGCGCATCTTGTCGTGGAATATCTGCGGATCGGGAAGCACGGGTAAGAGGCATGGTGTACGTGATTTAATTTGGAGACAAAGATGTGATATGGTGTTGTTACAAGAATTAAAATTAGAAGAGGTATCGGCTGGCATAGTGAGGAAAATTTGGCCATCGGATAGTTTTGGGTTTGCTTTTGCTGAATAGATTAGGGCTTCGGGAGGGATTATTGTCGTGTGGGAAGCTTTGAGGTTTCAATTGGAATCAGCAGTGTCTAATAGGCATTTTGTAGTAGTTAAGGGATGTTGGTTGCAGGATAATTATATTTGTGGAGTTATTGCGGTATATGCTCCTCAAAAGAGAATTGAACAGTTGCAAGTATGGGACGAGATTGCTTCTTGTTTGGTGTCGGCAAATATTCTTTGGTGCATCGGAGGCGACTTCAATGCTGCTCGTTGGGCTTATGAACGTTCTGGTTGTAGTTCTTCACCTCAAGGTATGGATGAATTCTCTTCATTTATTTATAAGGCTGAATTGGTGGATTTACCGTTGAGTGAGAAACAGTATACATGGTTTGGGTTGGGGAATCACTGTAGTCGGATTGATAGATTTTTGGTGTCAGCATCTTGGATAGATCATTTTCAAAATATTCAACAGATTGCATTACCGCGGTTGGTCTCTGATTACTCGCCTTTGTTATTATTGGTTGATGATCGAGATTGGGGACCAAGACCCTTCCGCTTTATTAATTGTTGGATTGATAGTAAAGAAAATGTGCGACATTTTGTAGTGGAATTGTCTAGACTCACGGGCTTAGGTGTTGATGCTGGTAATATTTTGGTTAAATTACGAGGTCTAAAGAAATTCTTGCGCACATGGAACAAAAGTGAATTTGGTGATATTGATGCGACAATTGAATCCTTGCAAACTATGATTGATGAGGTAGATGGTGAAGTGGCGCAAAGGGAGACTTGTGAAGGTAAACTTGAATGGAGACGACATTGGACTCAGACATTGTGGCATGCAATTCGTCAAAAAGAAAGTTTGTGGCGACAAAAGTCTCGTGTAACTTGGCTGAGGTTGGGGGACAAGAATACGATATTTTTTCATCGGGCAGCCAAGATTCGTTCCTTGAGGAATGTGATTATGGGTTTACGTATTGGCGGGAAATAGGTGACGGATGCTAAGAGGTTACGGGGTTTTGTTGTACAAGAATTTAAGAAGCATTTTGCACAAGGTTAGTTAGGAATTTCGACAGGTTACAAATGAGATGTCAACACTGTTAATTAGGCCATTTTGAATTTTATAGGAAGAGTTGTGATGAGGCAAAGGCACCGGGTCCTGACGGCTTTAATTTTGAATTTTATAGGAAGAGTTGGGCATTCATCAAGGAAGATGTTACAAGTTTTGTTAATCAGTTTTACACTTCAAGAAGACTACCGAAAGGTGCTAATTCAACGTTTCTTGTGTTGTTAGCAAAGAAAGATTCACCACAAGAATTAGGGGATTTTAGGCCGATTAGTTTATTGAATTCGGTATATAAGATTTTGGCAAAAATGTTGGCTCGATGATTACAAGGGGTGCTGAATTTTGTGATTACTGATGAATAGACTGCGTTTGTGAGTGGTAGACAGATTATTGACTGTATTTTATTGGCAAATAAGGTGATACATTTTATTCGGAAGCCTAATTCAGTGGGGGGTTTTATTTTGAAGTTAGATTCGCCAAAGCGTATGATTGTGTCAGACGGTCATTCTTAGATGATGTTATGGCTAGGATGGGTTTTTATCCACAATGGATTTCTTGGATGCACGAATGTATTAGTATGGGACGCTGGATTTGGCAAGGGAACCCTCTTTTCCGGTTGCTTTTTGTAATTGTGGCTGAGGTGTTACATGTGTTGTTTGAAAATGCGAAGTCTGAAGAGTAGCAAATGGGTTCTCGGTGTCATATTTACAATTTGTTGATGACAACATTCTCTTTTTTGAAGCATCGATGGAGGTTGCTTGGTCATTTCAACAGTTACTTCATTGTTTCCAAGCTTGTTCTAGGTTAACTGTAAATTTTCAGAAATCTTGTTTATATGCTTTTGGTGTTGATATGGAATTGTATAGTGATGGGGCCGCGATTTTAAAATGTGAGTAGGGGAGCTTCCGTTTGTGTATTTAGGGATGTCGTTGGGGCTGAATCCACAGAGCAAAGAGTTATGGGATCCCGTGATACGTGTTTTCGTAAAAAGTTGGTTAGTTAGAAACGATTATCTCTTTCGTTTCTGTGTTATCATCTTTGCCGGTATATTATATGAGGGGTTTTGTAGTTCCAAAAGGGGTAATTGCTCGAATTGATAAGATTCGTCGAAGCTTTTTGTGGGGAGGTGTGGAGTTACACCATAAAATGGCGCGAGTTAGCTGGGATGTTGTGTGTCAGCCTCGGCATCTTGGGGTTTTGGGTGTGGTCGATCTAAGGGTGCAAAACTTGGCATTACTATCTAAATAGGCTTGGAGGTATGTGACATTGTCTTATTCATTATAGAGGGATGTGATTATTTCAAAGTATGGCGAAGTTGTGCCGTGGTGGCGTTTCAATATGAATTGCTTGGGCTCATGTCGGTTCTATGGAAACAAATAGTTAATACAGTGACAAGTGTTGCGGTGAGTCCGTATATGGATCTGTCGAGCTTTGTTTGGAAAGTGGGGTATAGGCACCGAGTATTATTTTGGTTTGATCCTTGGTGTATTGAGGATCCATTGAAGGATGTGTTCCCTAAGTTATTTTCTTTGACTTAAAATATGCTTGCAATGGTGTGTGATTATGCTTAGCAAGGGTCGTTTTCACATTCACATTGGCATATATTCTTTATGCGTGATCTTAGATTGTTTGAAGGAAGATATCTTAAGGAACTGTGGTCGCTTGTCATCCCTATTGTGTTACGTGATGGTGTTAAAGACTCTTTGATATGGAAGGCGGATGATAAGGGGTGTTTCTCGGTGAAGGCTTTGACAAGTCGGTTAATGTTGGATAGAGTAGGGGATAGCTCACTTGGTACTTGTTTTGCGTGGAAATTACTTGTACCTCCTAAGGTTCAAACATTCCTATAGTTCATATGGCTTGAAATGTTGCTCACATTGGCATTTCTTCGTCGTCGGGGGATTGTTTTGCATGAGGGACAAGGGCCGTGCATTTGGTGTCTTGAAGAGGATGATGAATTGGATCATATATTGTTTAATTGTTCAGTTGTTCAGGTCTTATGGGGTTGGCTGTTGCAGTGGTGGGATGTTTGCATCCCATTGCAACGTTCGTTGAAGGATTTTTTGGAACCAGGGCTGTATTGTTCGCTTGATAGGAAGGTGCGTCAGTGGTGGTATTCCTATATTGCGGCGTTGTTGTGATCTATTTGGTTGGCACGTAATGAAGATATGTTTAATGGTACTAAATTACCATTGGATGAGGTATTCTTTTTTACTAAGCTTCGAGCACTCTCTTGGATTCGAGTGATACAAGAATCGATTAATTTGGATGAGACAGTATGGTGGTGGTTTCCTCGGATGTGCTGCTATGTGAAATCAACTAAATTGTTTGAATAGATGTTTTTTGGTCGCCTCCACCGTTAGGGAGTATTAAGTTTAACATGGATGGTTCCGCGCGTGGAAATCCTGGTCCCAGGGGTTATGAGGGAGTGTTTCGTGATGAGTTGGGTACAGTTCTTGGATTATTTTCAAGGCTATTGGGTGTTGTTGAGTCCAATGAGGCTGAATTGCGAGCCATTGTGTTTGCCTTGGGGATGTTTGCACGGTCACAATGGCGATCGTGACGTACTTTAATTGAGGAGTCTGATTCGAAAATTGTACTTGGGTGGGTTGCACAGAGCAGGAAACGTCCATGAAGGTTGTGGGAGATATTTGTGGATATTGATAGGGTATGTGCTAGTTATAGTCGTGTTTGTTTCGTGCATGTATATCATGAAGCGAATAATTTTACGGACACATTGGAAAAAAGATGGTGTCGATCGCGTCTCGTTATTTCAAGCACTGTTGTAATTTAGATCCGTTGCTGCTGTGGTGCGTCTCGGTTCTGGAATGGTTGAGGCTGTTTTGTATGGGTTGGGAAGTTCGTGGTGCTTCGTGCAGAGGTTTGACTGTTTCGGTTTGGTGTTTAAGGGGAGCGCATGGCTAGGATTTGTGGGGTGATTAAACAATTTTATTTTTCGGGATTGTTTTGCGCATGTTGGTTATGCTTGATTGTTTTGTCGTTATTAAGGGTTTTTTCCTCCATTTAGGTTTAGGAAGGTTTTTAACGAGGCCAATGATAATGCTGGCTTGTATGATTCCTTTTAATAAAATCATGATTCGTTCTTATTTACTTCCAACATTTGCTTGTGTTTTGTACTTATGATTGTTTATTTTAACAAGCATCATGTTTGAAAAAACTTTATTTTTTTACTATAGGTTTTTCTATATATTGTTTTTTGTTGAAATTCGCAATCACAGAATTTCTGTGACGTTCATCGAGAGTATGTCGAAGATATTGTTCACTTTCTTGAGCTTTCGTTGGTTTCATGGTTGTCTACTTTGACAAACAACATATGTAGAGAAACTTGGCTTCCTTTTATGGGCTAGATTTCTCTAAATATTGATGTTTGTTGATGGTGCTTCGTGCAGAGGTTTGACTGTTTCGGTTTGGTGTTTAAGGGGAGCTGCGCATGGCTAGGATTTGTGGGGTGATTAAACAATTTTATTTTTCGGGATTGTTTTGCGCATGTTGGTTATGCTTGATTGTTTTGTCGTTATTAAGGGTTTTTTCCTCCATTTAGGTTTATGAAGGTTTTTAACGAGGCCAATAATAATGCTGGCTTGTATGATTCCTTTTAATAAAATCATGATTCGTTCTTATTTACTTCCAACATTTGCTTGTGTTTTATACTTATGATTGTTTATTTTAACAAGCATCATGTTTGAAAAAACTTTATTTTTTACTATAGGCTTTTCTATATATTGTTTTTTGTTGAAATTCGCAATCACAGAATTTCTGTGACGTTCATCGGGAGTATGTCAAAAATATTGTTCACTTTCTTGAGCTTTCGTTGGTTTCATGGTTGTCTACTTTGACAAACAGCATATGTAGAGAAACTTGGCTTCCTTTTATGGGCTAGATTTCTCTAAATATTGATGTTTGTTGATGTCTACAGTCACAATATTCTGTTATTCTTGATTTTTTGGCACACTTACTTAGAAGCTGTGATCGTTAAGCTTATTCCTTTCTACATACTTCTTAAAAGTGGCAGACTTAGACGATTTAATCTTATTTGGCACGCTTACTTGGAAAAGGTGATCGTTAAGTCAAATCCTTTTTGCACACTTTTAAAAGTGGCAAATGTTAAGACGATTTTACTTTTATTTGGCACGCTTACTTGGAAGCAGCGATCGTTAAACTGATTCCTTTTTACACACTTCTTAAAAGTGGTGGACGCTTAGATGATTTTACTTTATTTGGTACGCTCACTTGGAAGCGGCGATAATTAAGTTGATTCTTTCTTACACACTTCTTAAAAGTTGCAGATTCCTTCTTACACACTTCTTAAAAGTTGCAGATGCTTAGACAATTTTACTTTTATTTGGCACGCTTACTTGGAAGCACCGATCGTTAAGCTAGTTCCTTTTTGCACATTTCTTAAAAGTGGCAGACGCTTAGACGATTTTACTTTATTTGGCACGCTCACTTGGAAGCGGCGATTGATGACTACATAGATAACCTATCTTTTGTACCCATTTTACTTTATTTAGCTTTTTACTACGCCGATTCTCGAGAGGCTCTACTACTCATCAACACTCCTTCGAGCCTACTTCACAGTTCTACACCCTCAATCTTGGACTGGCTCGAGGAAGTTATTATGGTTCTTGACTCAGACATTTTCGCCAACTTCACGGTTCTTTTTTGAAGTCTTTGGGTCTATCGAAACCATCTGGTTCATGAGAAAAAGCTCCAGCCGCTTTGGGTTACAGTTACTAATGCGCAGGTTTTGCACTCAGATTATTGTACTACTACTTCCAACTCCAGCGTCTGATCTGGTGTGCCGGTCGCCTCAGATTTTACCTGGCAGTGTCCCCTTCCTGGTTCTATTAAGGTAAATGTTGATTGTGCATTTGATCTGAATCGAGGGGCTGCTATTAGAGTCATCGCTCGAGATGCTCATGGTAACGTGGTTGGTGGGCTTGCGCAGCACTCTCCTGGCAGCATGAATGTCGGTCATGCTGAGTCATGTGCGGTTATTGCTGGGTTATAATTAGCTTGTGATAAAGGTTAGAAGATCATCCTTATCGAGTTAGATTATGCAATTGTCATTAATAAGTCATTTGCCCATGCAGACTCGACATCTCGGCCCTCGGTTTGTCTTTGGACCCTGCGCGTGTTATTCTCTTGGCCTATCTGACTTTTAAGCCTGTTTATGTTCCTAGATCGACCAATAAGGATGATCACTCACTTGCATCTTGGGCTTTGTCATCTTTTCAATCCTTATATTTTGACTCAGTTTGTCCCGAGGTTGCTTTGAACTTTGTAAAAGATGATCTTTTATGATTAATAGAATTTGAGTACTTTTTCCCCCTTAGGTTCATCATTGGTTCTTTCCAATGATGATGTAGAGGGGGGTTTAATGAGGCCCGTCATCCTTCAAAAAATTACATGTGTTTAAGCTCATATAGTTGCATATAGGTCTAGTTTGCATAGAGTTGACATGCATGCGCTTATTGATATATATATTGATGCATTTAATGGGGAAGGTAGTGCATTTTAGTAGTACTTTTGTAGGAAACAACCGAGGCAGAGGAGCGCTGGAGCAGTGGACTAGAATTTATCTCTCGTGATGGGCCAACTAAGCACAAAGAGTTTGAGATAAACTCAGACTTTCAGTATACGTAGACTTTCATCAGATCTGAACTTTCATTGAATGATGTGGTAAATCAAGATCCTTATTAAAGAGTCTTCGCACGCTTTAGGGTTCCCAATCCTAGCTTCACCGCCAATATAAATAATACTTAGGCTACAAACAGAAAAGAGCTTGATCTTAGGCGACAGCCTTTAGTCTTCAGATATCGGAGAACCACCAGAGTTGGAGGTCTAGTGGAGTCTCTATACGATGAGAGCTATCAAGAGAGGCTTGATGAGTGCGGTACCTGTAACACAGTTGGAGGGCTTGGAGGAGAACGTCGAGGACGTTTGATTCTTTCGTTTTCCTTGCTTGATAAACTGCCATATTCTTTTATACTTTTATTATGGATGTTTTAGGCTCAGACATGAGCTAAATACTTTTGTTGGGTATTTTTTTTAAGATTTTATGTTTTAATTACTTGATTTAATGCTATATCATTTTCTTTATCTATTTTGTCCATTGTTCTTCATGTGTGGTTATTGTAAGAGCTATCGAGAGAGGCTTGTAACTATTGCTCTATGGCTTAATATCGAGAGAGTTAGGTTATACAAACGTAAACATCGGAGGAGCTTAAACTGCCAACTTAGGTTCTAATCCGGCTTAGACATAAGTTTAGGATTTCAACGAATAATACGGGGAACTTGAATAGATAATAGAGTTGTTAGGGTTTACACATGCATATATTGCCATAGCATCTTTGTTATCAACTTCTAGGTATCGAAAGAGTAAAAAATTTAATTAGAAAACCTTGTCAAATAGGCAAAGTCATAATTGGTTAACGCATAAATGTATCACCAACCGTTATAGCATTCAAAAAGTAATTAAGCATAATTCTTAGGAAATAAACCTAGCTTCCATAATCATCTGAATATCTACTACATCATTTGCTTGTCTTGATCATTGCTATCGTTCATTTTTATTGCATCTAGTTTTGATAATTCATCATCAAACCATTATTTGCTCACTAACTCTTAAGTACGATCACTTCGTATTTATTGATCCAATCACTATGGGTTTGACACTCTACTCTATCACTTTATTACTTTATCGACGAGTGTATTTGCTCTAATTTGCATATCTATTTTGCGCCCACCAGTGATCGTTAAGCTGACTCATTCTTACATACTTCTTAAAAGCGGTGGATGCTTAGACAATTTTAATTTATTTGGCTAGTTTTGTTGAAGTCAACGAACTTGCACTAAAACATAACTATTTTGTGAGCACATTTAATAAAACATGAAAGAAACATTCAAAGCATAAAAACTTTATGAGATGTCTTGCGTTCCAAGTGTGAGGAATTTCTTTGCCATTTATCTTCGTTAACTTATACACACCGAACCCGAGCGCCTTTTTGCACCTTATAGGGACCTTTCCATATGGGAGCCATTTTCCCTCGCTCCATTAGAGGTTTACTAGCTTCCATATTTTGAAAAACCAGATCGCCCACTTGAAATTGTTTGTTCTTGGCACGAGAGTTGTATTACTTGGCGACTATTTGGTTTATCGCTTCAATCAAGATTTCTAACTGAGTTCTGACCTCCTCCAGCATATCTAGATTGATTCTTAGGCCTACACCATTGTTTTTGTCGTTGTAATGGGCGGTCTTGTAGGTTGGCATGCCTATTTCTGTTGGGATAACGAACTTTGTTCTGAAGGTTAGATTAAAGGGCGTTTAGCCTGTACTAGTATGGGATGTTGTTCGTAGTGCCCATAATATATCTGGTAACTATTTGAATGTTATAGCAACAAGACATTACTTATCTACTCGATAGGTTTTTCGTATAAACTTTTAAACTATGTCTAGCTAGAATTTGATAAAATAATGCTACGGCGATACATGTTTGCGTTAACCCTAATAATCTTATTATCTATTTAAGTTCCCCTTATTAGCCGTTAAAACCCAAATCTTATGTCTAAGTAGATTAGAACTCAAGTTAACAACTTAAGCTCTACTATTCACTCAGCCTAACTTAACTCTCTCGATATTAATCCACAACTCATATTCAAAGGCCGCTCTCGCTAGCTCTTACAAGATTAAGCATTAAGTCTAATGAACATAATAGATAAGTAAAAAGATGCTACAACATTAAACAATAATTAAGCAAAGTAACTTAAACAATAAACTCAACTAAAAAGTATTTAGCTCATGTCTGAGTAAATAACATCCATCCAAATAAAGTATGTAAACATAGTAGTCAAATAAAGCAACAAGAAAAAGAATCAAAGCATCCTAAGATTTTTTTTCTTTGTGTCGCGAGTCGATGTTGCAGCGCTCCAAACTCCTTAAGCCTCTCTCAATAGCTTTCGTTGCTAGTAGACTTCTCTTTACCTTCGACTATGATGGTTCTTCGATATAGACAACAAGGGGATGTTTTCTCGAATAAAGCTTGTGTTATTGATGCCCTTGATGTCTTTATATAAAGGCAGATCTTCTATGGTTTTATGCCCTTGCATAGAAAATAATCATTTAATGAGGATCTTTGCTTTCCGCATGATTAATAACTCATAAAGGAGAGGGAAGCACACGTTAATTAGCTGTCAAAAAATCAAAGATTCATCTCCAGCTTTATAGCGGTGCTGTGACATACGTATCCATCACGAGAAAATGCAGCTCTAATGTTCCAGCGCTCTACTACTTCCTTCTATTCTTACTTTCCTGCACAAAAACCACTAAAACACACTATCTTCCCCATTAATACCATCAATATATATAAATCATTAAGCTCGAGCATAAACTCTTTAATTATATGCTAAATGATCCTAAATGCAACTATATGGGCTCGAACATATGCAATACTTCAAGTAAAAATACCTAAAATATAGGTTTTCTACAGAGTTGTCATCTCTATTTCCATTATACATCAACTTTGGAAACTTAACAGATGTTGATACATGGTGTTCCAAGATACTTTCAGCTAGGGGCTCATTTTTGTATCTACGAATGCCTCTGGAAAAATCTTTCTGCTAAAAGTTCTGTATGTTTTAAAATTTTATTTTACATTGCTCCATCTTTGCTTGTAACATTTGGTGTGCATCATCTTTCATGGGATAATAATATGAATCCTTACTGTATTCAAAATCTTCTTCGAAGTCCTCTAACTAGCGCCTCTAAAACTCTTGATGTGGAATACCCTGCTCTGCTCCCCTTTATCCCTCTTCACCTCCAATTGCCTTGCCTTTGTTTCTCGCAGACAGCTCACAGATTAACCTTTCATTCTTTTCTTCGGCCAATCTTTGTCGCTCTGCCTGATCTTGCATAAATTTTTGTTGATGCTCATACTATTTCCTTGAAAGTAACATGGACTCCTCCATACTCTTCAACCTTTCTTACATTCTAAAAACTGCTGATTACTAGCTTTCGATGATGATGCCCTCTGGACTGATGTGTATTTACTCCTACTGTGTGAACCACAGAAAGAGTTGTGCCCACAACTACTATTGAAACTACTTACATTGTTGCATGTTGGAAATTACCGGCTCCACTGGAGTAAACTCTACTGAGCCTTTTCCACCCGTATCGACCTACTGATCTTTCCCCATTTTTGTTTTTTGAGGATGAAAAATCAAAGAACTCACTGAAAGAAAATTTGAAATACATGAACATCATACGATGTTCCACGCTCACCGCACCAGTTGATAATAATGGTTCGATCAGTAGCTGAGGGTGGTTTTCTCTTGTTTTTGTCTGGAGATGGAAGGTCGTGTCTTCTTTGTGTTGTATGCTCCCTTTTATACTACTCAGACATGTGTCATCATAGGGTTGTCATGGTACTATGATTAGATTGGTTATGAGGTAACGTCTTAGACCCTTTTTGTCATCAGTAGCAGTCACAAGTATCCACATGTAACCACTGAATATTGTCCGCCTAGGTGCATTCACAGATCCTGATTTTTTAACACGTGGCCACTCTTATTCTTTTGTCCATGTGGGGGTTTGCAGACATAGGTTATCGTCGTTCGTATGCATTACAAGTTCGCAAGCTATGACCACTTGACACGTGGTTGTTTTGTTTCGTGGAGGTTCGCATATACCAACAAAGTTCTAAAAAAACTCAAAAACTCCTTTAAAGGAAAAATCTTTACCTCTTTCTTCTCAAGCATTTAGCTGCTCTTTAGTTAACGGTTAATCTCCCTTTGTTTTTAGTCTTTTATTTCTCATCCCTTTCGTGGTTGCTCTAATTTTTTCGATGATCGACACGACGACCATGGTCCAAGATTTGGCAGTTTTATGAGAAGAGGATGACAGACTCCTCCTATTGGCTTGGGTCGTAGCTAGGGGTGTGTAAAAATATTTGATATGACTGATTTGATCCGATTATTCTTTGATCCAATCTGAAAATCTGGATATCCGATCTGATTTTTATTTTTATATCGGATATTCGATTCGATTTTTAATTTTTCAGATCAGATACGAATCGTAATATTTCAAGTTTCGAATTATCCGAAAATTTAAAATTTTATGAATATGAATCTTGTTATATTTAACAATTTGATGCTTGTTATATCTAAAAATTCGAAAAACCAAAATTTTCATAGATGTGAATCTTGTTATATTTAGCAATTTGTTGCTTTTTATATTCGAACTTTTGAAATTTTCATAAATACGACCGTCAAATTGGAAAAAATACTTAAATCAAATTATATATTCAGATAATTGGGTATTTGAATATTTGATATTTGAATATCCGAATATTCAGTTTTCCCGAATCGGATACGAATAACTATTTTGTCTATCCAAAATTTATATATTCGATTTTTCGGATTGGATCTTATATCCAACAATGAATACCCTTAGTCGCAGAGGCCATGATAGAGGTCTTTTTGTAACACCCTCGATCCAAATGTCACATTTAGGCCTCAAACCCAACCCAAAATCATAAAATTTTGTAACTAGATTTAGCCCAAACAAGGTATTTCCAAAACATTTAGATCCAAAATTTTAAAATATAGATAAACAATTTAAATTGATACAAAGAAGCTCCACTTTAATTTAAAAACATTTACACATTGACTTGATTAATACAATTTCAAAAGTAAGATTTACATACTCGACCACGTAAGGTCCTATAAATACATAGCCCGCTAAACACAAGTATCGTATCTTAAAAACCTCCATATACTGGAATACCGTACTGATAGTGCTCCTCGAACCCATAATTCGATGATCAACCTGCGCACAAAAATAATGATTTCGAGCGCTGAGCTTACAAAGCTCAGTGGTACACATGTACTCTACTATACTTCATGCTAATCATAAACATAAGTGTGCAAGCTAGTACAAGCAATAAAGAGAGATAAATAAACACATGGAGCTACCATTAGTCGCCTAAACACATGCTCTCATCATAGCAATCATCATACATGGCCCACAAGGCCCAACCATACTCGGGATCACACCAGATCATCTGAGCAACAACACACAAAGTCGTAACCATAAGCCTGGAGTGAGGTCCGGTGCCACACAGCTTCAGGAACATACACTCTGAGTGAGGCCCGATGCCACACAGCTTCAGGAACGTACACCCTTTGGGTGAGGCTCGGTGCAACACAGCTTCGGGATCGTACACCCATGCTCATAATCTCTAGTCGAGCATCTTCGAATAAGACCTGGTGCCACACAGCTTCATGAACGTACATTCGGAATCTCTAACCATGGTGTTGCAACACTTTCTCATTGGGTATTTGGATCCCATCAATCAAAGGTAACACAACCAATCAAGTGTCCAAACAACACACAACACGATTTCTACACAACACGGACACGATTCCTACACAACACATAGCATTACATGATTACCAAACTCTATGGTTTCCATCAATTATCAAGCCATCATTTAAGTTTAACAACTTGTTAATATATTATGAAAGTATATAATTGTCATCCTCATTAATTATCTCTATTAATCCATATTATCTCATTATTATTCCACGTCAGTTTCTATCTTTTTGTTAGTATTATAGGTTATCTTGTTTAGTGGGTACCGATACTCGAATACGAGTATCGATATGGTACCTACATGTACCGATACTCATACGCGTACCGATACAAATATTGCTTACTGGAAATATTTAATTTCTATAAGTACTGGTATGGGTTGACCCGTACTGATACGATCCCTAATTGCGTACCGGTACAACCAAAACTCATATTGATACCTTATATATAGGTTCGCATCATTTCCTTGAATTATGGTTTTACAACATTTTATTCGATCCCTAAAACTTTTAAAAGTCGTTATGGTTTGTTTACTAACGTATTCATTCAATTATTATTAATTATTGGCTTCATAATCATTTAATCGAGTATTTATCTTTTAAACATAACCTCCATCGAATCAAGTCAATCAATTCGAACAAGCATACAAAGAATCATAATTATCAACCAAATCACGAAATTATCAAATAATCATACGGGCTTCTCAAACAACCCTAAACGGTCTCTGCCTTCACAAGTCTCATCATATTCGCAACATCATCATGCATCTTATAAATATCGAGTCTTATACTATTGGTCTCCACACATGCATATTTATCGCCTACCAAATTTGCAGATACTAACATGCAACACAATCACATTTATGATGCTCATGAAGAAATAGAAGTTCGAGGTGTATTAACCTAAAGACAAAGCGATAAATTCTCATCCAAGCTCCTTCAAATATCTCTTTAATCCCAATATTCGAGTCCACCAAATCCTTGGATAAAACAAATACGACTACATAAGCCATTTCACACTATCGGACTATTTTAAGGGATAAAACGCGTAAAAAAAGCTTACCAGGTTCAAATTTAGTGAAGCGGACTACACTAACAGATTCAGAATGTCGAGAAACTCTCAGGTATGGTCCCTTAAAAAAGTCAATACCGGTCAACGATCAATGGCGAAGGCGGTAAACGATGGTGCGGTGGTTGGCAATTGGCTCAGCTCGGCTCGAAGAGCCAGCTTGATGGACCAATTCAGCCTACGGCTTGGGTCAGCTTGGCAGGCTGGCTCGTCTTGACTCAACCGGCCCAGCCCAGCCGGCTGGATCAAACTAGTTATAACAGCCCAGCTTGGCCAGATGTCGCCCACGCGCAGGTGTCACGCCCCTAGAGTCCCAATGCCCGGGAACATGCGGCCTTAGGCACCTACTGACGCTACTCGGTCAATTCAGTGCCTAAGTCAGCCTTCAACCAGCCTTGCTCGATAACTCCTGCTCGGCAAAGGCTCGAACAAGCCCTCTAGGATCGATGGATGCAGAAGCACTTTAAGTACTAAGGTGGCTACTGTAGGCCACTCGAGAGGCAACTAGCTCAAAGAGCTTTAGAACAAAAGACAACTGAAAGGGATAAGAGAAAACTAGAGCAAATACCTTTGAGTCTTATTACCCAAGTGCGAGTGAATGGAATATGATGGATGATACAAATGAGAGTGAGAAGCTCTCTATTTATAGTTGAGGTCACACTCAACCAATTGTCTGGATTGATTTACACTGATGTCCAAGATTAGCCCAATTAATACAAAATCTCATAATCTAAGGAAACTTTATCAAATCCTATCTAATTATATCAATTAGTAGGTTTCTTTCCTCGGATAGGTGATCTTTCCCGATATGGAAAGATTTCCCTTCAATCTTATATGATTTATTGTCACTTGCCATTTCTAAAAATGGCTTTCTATTATTCTCCAAGTTTCGAGCCAAGTCTTGTGGTCTTGGCAGACTCGATGTCTTATTTTGAACTTCTCTGTCGGATGCTCGCGCCACTTTCTCGAACCAAGGAATTTGGGTCGTGACAATCTCCCCCACCGAACTTAGTGACGCCATTGTCGCTCCACTAGAACGATCCTGGGTAGGGCCCCCTCGGATGTTGCTACTTATTGCCTCAGCTTGGTGCGGTTCCCCATATAAACTGCTTGCCTCGGCTCCTGACTCCATGGAACTCTTCGATCCTCTACACCATTCTTTACATCATCTTGGTGGCTTCTCGGCGTCTCAGCTTGCTCATGTCCCCCCATAAGGACTGCTCGCTTTGACTCATTCCGCTAAGTGATGTTGCGTGCTAAGACGCTATCGGGTACATCACCATCATTGGAGTTTTCTCCTACGAGCCTTGATTTACCTCGACTTGGACACTCTGGGTCTCACAGTAAAGTCTTGGGTTTCACCACATTGAACACTTGATGAACTCTCAGACTCGTCAGCCTACAATTTGGCTCATTATAACTCTTAAAGGTCGTTTCCAAGCTTCGTCTCCTCCGCACTGGTTAGGTCTCACTCGACCTATACTCATCAAAGACGACAAATCAAACTCAAAACCACTAGAGTTATGTTTGAGATGTATCTTCCTCTCAATTGCATTTACTCTGAAATAGCCTTTCTTTCTCCTTGAAGTCTGGCCCTCTTTGCATTGAGCTATCCCCATGACAGTTCTTTGCATGCATCGGCCCTTCTGCCACGAAGTCCATTGCCCCTATTTCATCCGCCCTTCTGACTTGAAGTTTGGTGCTTTCTTGCATCGACCCTTTTTCCTCGAAGTTCGGTGTCCCTTATTGTGTTGGTGCTTCTTCCTCGAAGTCCTCCGTTCCTTCCCTACCTTGCCCATGGGTGGTGTCTCTATGGTTGCTATGTCCTTCTTCGGCTTGGCTCCCTTCGACACTCTATTGGTCTCAAAAGCGATGCTCTTTCCCTGAACATCCTCAGCAAGCTCCTTCATAGCCTTCTCGGACATGGCCAACTCATTTAGCCTTCGGTCTATCCATACCTTGGCAAAATTCATCAGGCACTCTTGCAATTTATGAGGCTCTTACAGTGGTAGCACTCCAATTGCTTCTTCACCCTCGGCTCGATGGCATTCTCATTGGTTATCTCACCGGGTTTCGTCATTGGCTTGACTACTTTGACACTCATAGTCGCATCATGAATCTCCCTTGGCTTATTGACACTCGCAATTACGCCAAGTTTGACACTTCTCTTTGTGGCTCATCTTCTTTCTTGATGATGGCAATAAGACGATTCTTCTCGGGACATCCCATAATCAGATGGGAACCATCACAGAAGTAGCACTTCAATCTTTTGCTCGCCTTCTTTTTGGCACGGACTTATTCTTGCCACTCCCACTATCACTCATCGTGGGCTTGGGCATCTTCGCACTGACTGGCTTATCTCTCACAGGCTCGGTCAGCAACTCAGCCACTTCTATGGCCTCCGAAGATACATGGGCTTTGGCTTGCTCCAATGCAATCTTCTCCCCCGGTCTAAGTCCTTGTAAGAAGGTGGCAAGTCCATTCTCTCATTGCGGTCTTGCAACTGAGCAGCTCTTCCTTGAGCTCATTCACCTCGATCCGCATAGCCTTCACCTCAGCTTTGCAAGCATTACTCCCTCGGACTGTCTCTAGCTCATTTAGAACACATTGTGTCTCGTCTTTGAACCTGTCCACCATGGACTCCACTTGGTCAAGACGAGACTCTACAACACATTGGGTCTCCTTGGATTCTCCAAGTATAACGACCCTCTTGACTAACGACGTTGAGGCTTTACACAGTCCTTCCACCTGAGATCTAACCTATAAACTTCTTTCATCTAATTCATCGATAAATTCTCTTACCTCGTTCAATGTCTTTCTCTTTGATGCCATCCCGGTCACTTCTTTGCAACGATCTACTTTGAATGTAAATATTCACCACGCTTGTTTGCAACTTCAAGCTGGCTCGAACGCAAGCCCCCTCAACTCGCTCTGATACCACTTGTCACGCCCCTAGAGTCCCAATACATGGGAACGTGCGGCCTTAGGTACCCACTGACGATACTCGGTCGATTATGTGCCTAAGTCAGCCTTCAACCAGCCTTGTTCGAGAACTCCTGCTCGACAAAGGCTCAGACAAGCCCTCAAGGCTCGATGGATGCAGAAGCGCTTTAAGCACTAAGGTGGCTACTGTAGGCCACTCGAGAGGCAACTAGCTCAAAGAGCTTTAGAACAAAAGACAACTGAAAGGGACAAGAGAAAACTAGAGAAAATACCTTTGAGTCTTATTACTCAAGTGAGAGTGAATGAAATATGATGGATGATACAAATGAGAGTGGGAAGCTCTCTATTTATAGTTGAGCTCCCACTCAACCAATGGTCCGGATCGATTTACACGGATGGCCAGGATTAGCCCAATTAAAACAAAATATCCTAATCTAAGGAAACTTTATCAAATACTATCTAATTACATCAATTAGTAGGTTTCTTTCCTCGGATAGGTGATCTCTCCCGATATGGCAAGATTCCTCCTTAATTTTATCTGATTTGTTGTCACTTGCCATTTCTGAAAAGGGCTCTCTAGCATTCTCCAAGTTTTAGGCCAAGTCTAGTGGTCTTGGCAAGCTCAATGTCCCATTTTGAACCTCTCCGTAGGATGCTCGCGCCACTCTCTCGGACCAAGGAATTTGGGCCATGACACAGGCTTCTGATGGCCAGACAACAATGGCAAAGCCCCTACCCAACTATCTCGACACCGGTGAACACGATGGCGGCCTCAATTTTGTGTTTTGAGCACTTTAACCCTTTCAACTAGAAAATCTAAAACTTTTTTTCTCCCACTCCCTCTGAAGGTGGCTCTGATGGAGATGCTGCTGGTATCGGCGAACTCGTCTCGACGAGATGAACACAATGGTGGTGAAGGTACGATAACAGATGACTGAATCTCAGTAGATCGAGGTTTCAAAACTTTTTCATCAACTTTTCTCTTATTTTCTCTTATCTCTCTCATGCTATCCATTTTCCCATTTTTTCCTTTTTCTCTCTCCTCATCATAACTATTTCTTCTTTTTTTACCAACTACAACTATTTAAAATTCAAAACCCTATCCTTCAAAATAATGGGCCCAAACCTAAATGCCTTTAATCTTAGTCTTCCAAGATAAAGGCCCATAACCTGGCCTGATACCCTATTCACTAACCCGAGAATTGAGTCGTTACATTTTTGTCTCATTTGTTCCCTTTTTTGTTTTGTGTTTTGGTTTATGACATGTTTTCCTTCTTGTAGATTTATCGGCTTTTCCCGAAGAATGGTTTAATTCCTTCTTACCCTTTGATGGACCTCTGATGTTTGGACTCCCAATCTTCATTAAAAACTAAAAAAAATATATGCATTTATAATCTTCCCCAACTGGATTAATGGATCGCCCAATCGATAATGGTAAGAAAAAGCATATGTTGTTAGAAGAAGTTCAAATATACATATACACATTGTATATCTCTTAGTTAACTTATTTTCTCTAAGAGGAAGAAAAAAAATCAAAGAACCTGCAAATATTGGTAAAAGTACAATTATTGAAAAACTAAAGAACCTACAAATATGGGTATGTAGCGACATTTTTGAAATTCAAAATTTTAAGGTTTCAAATATATGGGATGAGATCGCTAAAAAGAGTAGTAGGTTTCTTTTCGTTTTTGGGAAAATATTTAGAAAATGGAAAATTCTTTAAAAATTCATGTTTTTGAAAAACAATAAAACTTGGAGTCGCCACCGGCCACTGAGGTAGGCTGGACATCATGAAAACCAGAGATTCGATTAAAAATGGGGTTCGAGAGTCGGTTACGGATGGGGAAGGTTTTGGCACCCCCATACCGCCCAAAAATTGGTACCGTAAAAAGAAAATAATAATTACCGCTTTGTTAATATCGAACTTTGTAGATTAAAGTGATTATTAATTTAAAATTCGGTTATACATGCGAGTCTATTTTAAAGGTCTCGTTATTCGAAAGTAAACAACAAGACCACCATCACTACGTTTGATATTGGCCGCATTTACCGTCGAATAAAAAGACCCCGCGTTAACAAATTTATTAATCGGGTGCAACATTATAACAACATGATAAGAGCAAAGCGAAGGAATTAGGCAACATAAATCGAATATACAACATAGGACATGTAAAAAAACACATGGCAAAAGTAACATTCATGTTCATATATATAAGATATATAATATACATGTAAAGGAAACAAGTAAATATGTACGTATCTATATACATGAAAACGAACCCTAGCTTCGATTTTGGCAGTAGCCGCATGTATGTGTATCAAAACCATGGATATATATGTATGAATAAAACTTGGCAGTGACTTATGTATATGGAAACTACACATTTTTATACACATAACATATATATGAAAACTATATCGTATATAAACATATATTATACTAATATGTATACACCAAGACCACGTCACATATGTATCAATATGGCAAAGATGAAATAAACTAAAATAAAAGAGAAAAAGAAATGCGAAACTCAAAAGGTAAATATGCATGGAAATCGGGACCAAACTGAAACGCATATAAAAATAGAGGCTAAAGTCGGAAGAAAAGAAAAAGGAAAAGAGGAGCAAAATGTAAAGCCTTGTAAATGTATGGTGGAAACGATTTTAATAGGTGTGGTTGGACTAAAACGCAAAAAACCCACTTTTACACCTTTGTATAAGCAGAAATCTGGAAGCCTTAACTAAACGCATTCATAATTCCTAAAGTTGAAAAGAATCCTTTTCTCTCGACTATGGAAACCCTAGCCGCCGCAGCTCTCCGCAGTCACCGCTCCGGTGGTCGTTCCGGCAATCTGAGACTGTCACCCGAAAGGTCTCAACCTCCTCTTCCTTCCCTTCGGTTTAGATTTTCCAGAAACAAGCCCTCAAGCCTTCGAAACAAGACTCGGTCGAGGGATGTTCTCTTCACCAGATCTCTCCCGTTCGCCGTTGGATCGTCACGAAACCGGGACATGTTGCTCACCGCGACGTGGGCTCGGCTTTCACCGCTAGGATCGGCCGTCAGAGGCTCCGGTCGCTGGAAACCATGGTGACCGAAAAGGGTAAAAAAAATTAAAACCTAGATCTAGTCTTTTATTTATTCATACATGCAAATCAAAAAACCAGAAGAAATACCTCAAAGGCTCTGATTTTCTATTGCTTTCGAATCGTTCCTTTTTTTTCTTTGACAATATGGGTTTTTTGTTCGGTTTTATAACCGAACTCTTGTTACATGAAACAAAGAAAAATCTCTATTTGTAAGTTAGTCTGAAGTCCGCCGATATCCTTTGATCTCTTGCTCTTTTTGGTTTGATCTGATGTCTGTGTTTTTCACTAATGTTTCTCCAATTCTGGTTGCATGAACGACGTGGCTTCTTGAGAGGAGGAGGGGACAAGGGAGTGGCATGGAGGAGCAGCTGCATCGTCAGCGGCTGGCAGGTGCAACAGAGGAAGAGTCATGGGGATGTTCAAAAGTCGCGTGTGCGACACACGCGTGCGTGAAGGAGCGGGAAAGCCGGGGCGTGAGCTCGTGGAATTCTGAAGACTTCCTCTTCCTTCAATTTGGACCGTATCTGGATCAAATCTGACGGCTGTGATGCAGCTGCTCAGAAACAATAGGGATTAGGGTTTCAGTTATCAGATTTAGAATTTTTGGGCTCCAAGTGGGCCGATTTTAATTTATTATTGGTTTTTTATTGTTACTGAACTGTAAAAAAACCATTGGGCTTTTATTTATTTTATATATTTAATGGGTTTTTTTTTATCTATTTAATCTTTTTGGGTTTTTAGTCTTAGCTTATAATAGTAATAATTCTTACTAACTATAATAATAATAAATATAATCGAAGAATAAAATAAAATAAATAATAATATTAGTAACGTTAACTAGAATCGAAAAAGATAATAGTAAAAAAGGCAATTTAAAAGCTATTAACAGTAATCAAAACAAATAACCATAATAATATTTTTTTCCTTATAAATATTAACAAACTAATAATAAGTATAGTAATTAATACTAACGAAGCACGAATAGTAATTTTGGGTTTTTTAATAGTTATAATAAATATAATACCAATAGTATTTCTGGGATTTTAAACATAATGACATATAATATATAATAATATAATATTTTTGGTTTTTGTTCAATTGATAAATAATATGTATAATATATATATATATATATAACGATAATAATAACTAAAGCCCATTATTTAAATGCTAACAAAAAATAAAAACGGGTTAAAACCTCAAAAAAAATTAGTGATTACAGGGTAAAATTATAATTATTGTTAATTAAAAAAAATAATTCGTGATAAAGACAAGATACATTTGGACCAGAAAAAATCATGGCAAAACATAGGTTCGCATCATTTCTTGATAGATTCTCGCTCTTCCGATGATTGCTCCGTCGAGAAAGAGCTGTGACTTGATTCAACGGCTTCTATGACCTTTTTATGTCGCCATAACATCCTGGCCTCTTGAAACACTAGGAAAAATGACCATCAAAGACCTCCCATTTGATGGATCCATCCATCATTAGTCTAATCGTACGGCGTCGCATTTGTGGTGCCCTCTGCCGCCTACCATGGTTGCTCTTCACCAAAGGGTTTTTTTTTCTTACCTGGATTTGGTTTGGATGAACTTCAACACAATTGGATTGTGCAGGTAAAACATGTTCACTGAGATAGAAATAAAATGACGGATGCTTTAGCTAAAAGTGCAGGTTTCAATAGCTTTGAGGCTACCTATTTCAAAACTACCACCAGTTTGGGTTACCCCACTTGCGCTGGAGGATATTTCCAATAGTTAAGGTTGTTGGCTTGGTTGTCTTTGTATTGGTGTCGGGTTAGTCTCGTGATCTCTTTTTAAGTATTATTATATGTGTTTTTTTTTTCTCTGACTAAGTTTAAAGGAAATTTTAATGAAGAACATAGTAATATATTCCATGTATAATTTCTTGATGATGTAATCCCTTTAGCCAAAAAAATAGAGTTTAAATTCCAAAATTTAGAATTTAAATGTTGATTTAGAATATAGATTTTAAATTTTATAGTTCAAATAAAAAAGATTTTACACGATTGAAATATTTTAATACTAAATCCTAAAATTAAAAAAATGAAAACTCAAATTAAAAGAAATCATAAAACTAGACTAAAAAACAACCTGAATTCATTACTGAAAATTTAATTTATGATTACTAATAATTTATTTTATTCTTGTATTATTTAAATTAAATGAATTATATATAATGGCATAGTATTAGCATTTAAATTAAATTCTTAATTTTATATTGTACATTTCATTTTCATTTTTTACTTTCTTTAATTTCTAATTCTTGCAAAAACATACATTTAAAAAAAATTAAAATCTATAATTTTTATCAACAATAAAGACATTTTTTAAGGTTGATATAATAAAAAATAGAGAAAAAAAAACTTTTAAACTTATGAGGACAGATAAATATATTGTTATTATTAAATTAATAAAAAATGAATTTAAAGGATTATAAATAAAACAAATAATTACATCGTTAAAAATATTAGTTCATGATAATGTAATTTATGTTTTATTATACATAAAATTCTAAAGTATTTATCAAAATCAAATTGATATAATCAATCATTTCAAATATCAATAGAATTAAATTCATATGCCCAGAAATAATAAAACTAACTTCAACTTCAAAAAATGGGTTAAGATTGAAACTCAGTGGAAAATTGCAGACATGGCATCAGATTCAGACCTTTCCATTAATAAACTAAGATAAAAACAACAAATTCTCGTTTGAAATATATAGGTAAGTCCATTTGACACCAAGGAAAAGGAGTAAATTGCAATGGGCTGGTAAGCTAACCTTCTCACTATTCTCCTTCAGCAATTACTTAATTTTGCTGCAAAGAGAAGAGGATGAACAGATGCAACCCAAAAGAAAATTACTTAAAAAATGTTGCAGATTGATTTATTAAATAAACAAGCAATGTATTTTACCAACAGATTGGTCTAAGTGGTAAGCAACTTAATATCGCTTAAGCATAATTTGTGTATGCAGAAAATTCTTGTTAAAAGACTCACCTACCAAAATCAAATGTGATGCGAGTAGGTCCAAAAATCATCACCCTGAGGTTACCACTGCCTGAACCGCTGCTGCATTGTTAGCACGCAGACCCTCGTCACTGAAACCGATTTTACACTTGGATTTCCCATATGTTGAATATTTGGATGCGCTTCTCTACTCTTTGAATCATATTTCTTCACTTAGTTTTCATATATACCGTTTTTGAGGTTTATTTTTGTTATTTTTCTTTTAATCACGATTTTATTTTTAAACCCATATTGTTTTTAATACTTAATATCAAAATAAATGTTCAAACTATCATGTTAAACTAGTTTTTGCCTTTTTAGGTGCCCAAACTATTATTTTTTTGTTCAAGTGCCTAAATTATCATTTTTCAGTAAAAAATATATGGTTCGATTTGACTTTAAAATGGACAAAAATAATAGTTTAGACACTTAAAAAGGCAAAAAATAATTTAGGCACCTAAAAGGAGAACGTGGTAGTTTGAGCACTTATTTTAGTATTAACCTTTTTTTTAATATCATCTGCCTAAAATTGTTAGTTATTCTTTTCTAGACACTGTTTTGATCATCTGATAGAAATTTGATTTGGTTTCATAATCTGTTCAAGGTTCTTCATCTCCACTTTGTAACATATCGAGTCGGACTATCAAATATACACATAATTTTCAGAGTCGAATTCAAGTTAATTAAATTAATATTTTAACCCTATCTGACCAGGGTTGGAGGAGACAAAAAAACTACTTGCCCGCCCCGTTGGCATCTCTATTCAAAATAAATTAAATAATAAATACTGTGTTGAGAGGATATCTACCCGAATAGAAACTTTGAGACCAAAGCCACCCCATTTGACCTTATCACAATCATTCAGGTTTGTGTCAATTAAGTCTTTGGGAAAATGCTCAGAAAATTTTAGAATCTATCATTTGTTCAATTTTAGGATTACATTGCAATCCTCAATAAACACAGTTTCATTATGACCTGAAGAAAGGCTGTAAAAGATTCCTTTCCTATCCTATCCTATCCTATCCATTCTGAACATTTATAAGCAATACAACATTCTTACACTCATCACATTATGAACACGAAAAAAAACAGCAGCATTAACAAGTCTCAACGAAAGCATGTCGTAAAAGCAAACCACAACGGCGTCAAAGTCGTGGTTCTTTATTTGCCGCACATCCAGGTGGAATTGACCAGAGGATTACTTGGAAAGCAGGAGATGCCTGAAAACTACTCAACCGGCAACCTCTGTTTCTTCAGTACCACACTGTAGTGAAGAAGCTGTCATCCTTAAAAATCTTGACATGGCAAAGATTCCCACCGGCCTCATCAGCAAATGTAATCTTCCTTTCTTTCTGGATTACACGTTCAGAAGCAGCAGTGGTATCCTCGGTAGATTTCTGCAATTCAACCATTAAACGAATCAGCAAAACTCATAATCACTAATGATTCCTCTTAGCTCTGGTTTGCTTTGAATAGCATGAAAAACGAGGTTGCAAAAAGTAGACCGAACAACTGATTTAACCAGTGAACGTAACGATTAATCAATCGATAAAAGATAATATAAAAAATCAAAAACCTAGAACCTGAACTGGTAAAATTGATTTTTTTTCCTATTAGTTTTGTATTTTTAACAAAAAAATTGAGTGCTTTCATGTTGTATTTTTAACTACAAGGAAAAGAGAAATATACCATAATTTTACAGAAACGGTTGCAATCTCTTGCCATCATAGAAAGCCATTTTCTTGCAGTTTCTTCAGCTTTCGTTGCACTTTCAACGGCCATCCTGACCTGTCAGAAGTACAGTGAAGTTAGCTATGTAAACTTCAGGCATCTAACAAGATATGAATGACTTAATTTACATGGTAATATGTATATCATTATTGAACTTCATGCATCTAACAAAGGGGTTGTACATCAACACACCTCATTAGCATTTTCTTTTACGGCTGTAGCAGCAGAAGCTTCCAACTCCGAATGCAATTTCCCCATCACAATATCTTTCATGGACTTCAACTCTGTTGTGAGTTTAGTTGCCAAAGATTCAATATCCCGCATTTGTCTCTGTGTAAATGCTATGGCGCTTTGTGAACAACTTTGGGCAGTTGTGCATGAACTGCTAACTTGTGGTACCGAAGCAGAAAGATGAGTAACCTTGAGAATGCCCTTAGGGGGCGATCCTCTCTTATATTGTTTTACTTTTCTCATGAATGGCTTTGGCTTGATAGTGGCTCCATCTCTGCCAAACTGGTCAAGCCCTTGAGCTCTTAAAATCCTATGATTGGTATGCTTTCCAAAATACAACTTCCCCCTACATTCTGATAGCATCAAAAAACCAATCAATATCAAGCAGATATGGAATGCAAAAGGACAAACCAATCCAGAAAACCAGAATAGTGATTCAATAAGATATACAACATTTGAATGCAAAAATGTAAATATTAAAAACTTGAATTTACAAGTTTCTTAAGTTTTAAGATCCTTTAGCCATTTTAGAGGCAGGAGATATTAGATGTTAGAGAATGAAAATATACTATAAGGTCATGATATCAAAAAATCTCTTTTTTCCTTCTTTTTCTTCTTTCAGAAAGCCACAGTTACCTTTTTGCACCAAACACTAGCAAGTTTATTGAATAAACCATAAAAGGGAATAATAATATCAGTTACAATAGAACTTATACTTTTTCCTAGCTCAGTTCTGACCCCAAAAAACTTATGGATACCACTTGTCTGTTCCACAGATCATGACGAAGCAATCAATTAATATCAATAAGAGAGATTCAATACTTTGAAAACCACTTTAACAGGCAGTGCATAGAAGTTTAAGATCCCAAATACCAATCTAATAACAAACTTCTGTTAACTTACGTTGATGCTCATCTTCATCCAACCCAGTTAATTCCATAGCTCGACAAAGCCTTTCTTGAGAGGTTGGAGAAATGGTCTGAAAGTCAAAGCATTTAGTTACAAAAAAACTTCAACAAAATACTAGAGTTACTTAAACACATGTTTTGCACACCTTTCGACTTGAAGGAAGCCTTTCAGAATGCTGCTGCTGCATTCCTTGATGAAAATCCAGATGTCCTAGCGATGTCATAGGCTTATCTGAAGCATCATCATCAGTTGCCACAGAGTCATGCAACTGTGATTGCTTCCCTGCTGAAGGAGAATGGCCAGAAACAGGGACTGACTTTCTCACAGGATTCAAGCAAGATGAACTCCAATACAACCCATCATCACTAGAAGGATTGATGCCACTGTTTAAAGGCCATCCTGCACTACTGCTCTCATTGGAGCATGCACTACCTTCATTGATATTTTCCAAGCATTGGAGGCTATCATCACTGTCCATCTCAGGTGCTTCAGTTCTGTCATGACTGCTGGTCTGCCAAACCATCTCATGCTCGGAAGAATGACTTTTAAAGCTATTAAGATCAGCAGAGCAATCCTTGGTTGGAGGCATCGACTCTGGGGAAATATCATAAGGTAGAGCACAGACTGCGTATCTTTCTTGTCCAAGTTCTTTCAAGCCTGAACATTGATAACTGATCATTTCTGGACTGTCTACCTTTACAATCTCCCAACCGGAGGAATCGGCACCAAATTTAGGAATAACATCTTCAGGATATTCAAAAGACACCCCATTTGAAACACTGCATAGAGGATCTTCCACGGGATACAATGTGCTACTTGTTTCTAAACCACAAGCAATGGCTGACTCAGGAACTTCAATCAAACTATAATTGTTACAATCCTTTGTTAGAGACATTAATTCTGAGGTGACATCATAGGAAAGGGGATAGGCAATATAATTCTCTTTCTTAAATTCTAACAGGTCAGAGTACTCGTAACTTGCTATTTCTGGACTGTCTACCTTAACAATATCCCAACTAGAAACCCTCCTATCAGATTTGAGCTCCAAACTTCTGCTATATTCACATGACACTTCATTAAGTGAATCATATTGAGGTTCTTTTGTAGGATTAGGCACCTCAGCAACATCATTAGATACAGTAACAGTAGAATCCACCTGCTTGCTGCAACTAAAATCAGAAACAGATGTAACACTGAAAATGGTTTGGCATTCTGAGTAACCAGGCTCAGGAACCTCCACTTCAACAAGTGCAAGCAAATGTTCATTTGGATGCAGTAAATCTTCATCACAATGAACCTGCTTGGATTTAGTTAAGGACATTGCATTAGGAGCTAAAGCAGAGACGTTCTTCCTTGAAGACTTCTTACTCTTTATATTCTTGGATAGTTTAGATTTCAAACTGATGAGAGGCTCTTCAAGATCACATTCACCATCCTCGTGCAGAATGTTAGGCAACTCATGTTTCTCACTAAAGCAAGTTTCCATGGTTTCTTTATTTAAACCAACAAAGTTTGAGCATTTTCTTTTCCTTTTTTTGCATCTGTTTTTGATCTGCTTCAATGTCATATTGCCAAAGCCAAGATCATCCAGGTCATGAATTCTTTCATCACCATCACTTTTGCAATTTGAATCAAAAGTTTCAGGTTCACTTTTGATTTTTATTCCTCCCACCAAAGAGAAGTCTGACCTCTCTACCTTGACCCCGAAACATTTGGTTGGCGAGTTGTCTAAATCATCCCTCAGATAAATTGCTGGAACTTGATTATGATATACGGTGTCTCTCAAATTGTATATTTCCTTGATTCCCTTAAACTTGAGTGCTGGTCGCCCCCGAAAACCCACATTCAAGGACTTTTCCACAGAGCCGCCTTTAATGGCATTGACAAAGTGCAAGTGGCTCGTGCTCCTTAACTCCATTAGCTAGTGTTGTTGTTACTTGCCTAGATCATTCAAAACTAGGTTGAAATGCTTGCCTGCGACATTTAGAATTTTTCACTTCCTGATAAATGACACATAATTTGACAAGGCACTAATTTCAAAATAACTAGCTAAGCATCAACAAGGACAAAACATCTAGCTTTTCTAACTTAAATCTCCAATCCTACACAAATAAAAAAATAAAAAGCAAACAACAAAATTGAAGTACAAACACTGATAATTAATAGTCAATCAAATTAATGACAAGAAACCAAAAAAATAGCAGCAACATTATAATAACTCAAAAAGTCAGAATTGTGTGCCAAATGGCTTACTTTTGGATAAACGAGCATAACAAAAACTCTTCCTCTCAACCAATTTTCGAATGCTAAGGTAGCCTAACAATACAGCATTACAACTTTTGAGTAGTGTGTCACCACTAGTCACCACAGACAAAAGAAAACCCAATATGTATAAGTTCAATCCTAGCGTTAATTTTGAGAAAAAAAATCCAAATAAAAAACAATACTGTGCAGTTGCAATCCGGCACTGTTAATTTCATTGGTAAAACCGCCAATTCATGGGACAAAGCGATGCATGAGCTAATAATACAAAAACAAGGCATTACTCTTTTCGAATGCAAATATCTGTAGAACGAAATACTAAAGCAAGAACAAAAGCTGGAAAACTACTTCACTGTCTAGGCTCACTGATATCCATTACCAACGACAAATAAGATGCATAATTTTTAAAACAGAAGAGTAAATAGCAAAACAAATCTAACAAGAAGCTGCATCTAAAAGTTCCAGATCTAACCAAGATTTAGAAATCTAGATAGTCAAACGCAACAAAACAACCTAAAAAATGAGCGTCTGGCTTGCCCGAGATTGAAGACTTTCCAAAGGGAAGAAAACGAGGAGAGTATGTCGAGGAATTGCAGCTTCGTAGCGATGCAATGGAGAACCGATGTTAAGAGTTTAGAAATGGTAAAAATAATTTGGGATTTTATGATCTCCCGCCAAATTGTTTGTGGCGGGAACTCATGGGAGCGGTAAAGCCTTGAATTAGATCTTCAATCGAAATAAAGTAATCAGGGCTTAGTTTGCGTACGACGCGCGCGTGTCAATATGGTAAAATTGTGGCTTTCTATAATTACCGTTGATCTGATTGTGATTTCTGATTTCCATGTACACCGTTTCGAGTGAATTAGTACCACTCTAGCATTTTTTTTTTGAAAAATACGGTAAAAAGTAATTTTAAAAAATGTTTTTGAATAGTTTGATTTAAAATAAGAGTGCTTGATATTATTATTAAAAAGTACTTTTAAGTAGATAAAATATTTATTGTAGACTTTTTTTTTTGAAAATATAAAATGATTGGTAATGTAAACGAAGATATATGATTAATTTTACTTAAAAGTGCTTTTGGAAAAGTTAAAAACTTCAACTTTAAAAAAAAACACTTTTTCAAACCAAACTAAAAAACAGTTTTAGCATAAAAAGGCTACATGTTTTTCATTGCTTTTGGTCTCAAACCAGTTTTTGAAGCCAAAAACTAATTTAAAAAGCAATGCAAAACAGGGCCTTAGCCAACTGAGCTCTCCCATGCTGGATTTCTTTAGGCGGCTGGGCTTAGGCAATTGTGAGCCCTCTAGGTTTTAATGCTGATAGTAGTAAGTTGAGCGTTCGATAGAGTTGAGTTAAAAATTTGGAGTTAGTCGAGTTTATGAGTCTTATTTTATGATTTAAATTTTATTTGATTTTTTTTGTTTGAGTCGATTTTTTGAGTTTACGTACAAATTTAATTGTAATTATTTACAATATTATAATACATATTGTTTCTAATTTAAAAGGCTTTCTATAGCCATATACAAATTGTATAATTCAATATATTTATATTTATATATTTCTTCATGTGTGTCTATATATTAGGCATAATTGAGAGATTCGACTCAAACTTAAAAATTAATCCACTAATTACTAAAAATTTCGAGTTATTCAAGTTTCTATTTTACAACTCAAATTTTATTTGAATTTTTTTATTCAAGTCGAGCTTATAAAATTTTGATTTAAGTCAAAACGAGTCAAATTTTTTTGCGCCGAGTCGAGACAAAAAATGCTTTTTTCGAGTTGAGTTTTGCCTACTCCTAGATGATAGTGAATAATATACTTGGATATCTACAATGAATTTAAAATTTATATAAATATTCTATTCTATTATTTAAATTTATTATACTGAATAATTTATCCAAATATTTATTATCTAAATTATTTTTAGTTTTACAAATAATATATTAAACTTAAGATACTCGAATTCATTATCAGTTTTAATTCTAATTTTTATTATTTATTTTACTTATTAAATTATTTAAATAATTAAATCGTACATTTTCCAAATAATTGTCCTAATTTTAAATTCGTGTTCAATTTCAAAGCACTTTAATTGAATCCCCACCGAGTTCAGGTAGTTTGGGACGTTGCTCCGACACGGATGGGCACAAGTAGGGTCGGATTTTTTTGCCCACCCGGACGTATTCTCTGAAAATCCGACTCGATTCGACCGAAAATAAATACATTAAACTCGACCTCAACCCGACCCAACCTGCAGAAAAAATAATTTTAGGGATATAATTGTAAAAAAATTAGGGGACTTAATCGCAAAAAATTATAATTTTAAGGACTAAATTATAAATAAAAATTTAATTTTAAAGACCTAATTATAAAAAAATATATATAGAGGGGGTATTATTATAAATATCCCTAAAAATTAGAGGGAAATTATACAATTATTCCCGAGTCAGCTTGTGGTCGGATATTTTCATCATAAACCCGAATCCAAGCCCGACCATACCTCATCTTTAATAAAAACTCGACCCAACCCGACCTCAATTTTTTTTATTAAAAATTTTGACCCGGTTCAAGTCGGGTCTGTAGCGATGTCTTTCCTTTTTCGCTACAAAAATGAGGTTTTAAGGGTATTTCGGGTATTAAAAATTATTATTCCACGAGATTTTAAAAAATCGTATTTTAATTATAAAAATAGAGTCGCCACCGGCCACTAGGGTAGGCCGGACACCATAAAACCAGAGATTTGAAAACTGTTGGGTTCGAGAGTCGGTTACGGATGGGGAAGGATTAGCACCCCACACCGCCCAAAATTGGTACTTTAATAATTACCGCTTTATTAATATTAAACTTTACGGATTAAAGTGACGATTAATATTAAAATTTGGTCATAAGTGCGAGTATATTTTAAAAGCCCCGTTATCCGAGAGTAAACGCCCAACCACAATCACTACGCCTGATACTAGCCTCGTTTACGCTCGGATAAAAGGGCACCGCATTGACAATTTATATTCCATTATGCAATCTTAAAAAGCAAAATATAAAACATACAAATTACATCGACATGATATTAAAAATCTAAAATATGAATATTACAAAATAAAGAAAAATAATTAAACACATGGACATAACATATCACAAAACATGCACATAATCATGAAAAAAACATGCTTTCAAAATTAATTAACTAAATATGACATACTTGAACTTAAAAACAAATGCAAAACATGCATGACATAATTAACTAAGGCGATAAACTAATAAATCAAAGCAACATACTAGCGTAAAACAACTAGCACTTGATACTTTATCATACGACACCAAATATGCATATATTAGAAAGGACATTAATATCAACAAACAATGTCACGCTATCATATAAACCTAAAATGCAAAGAGGGTTAAAAAACTCATGTAAACTTACAATCATAACATACAAATTAAACTAAACGTAACACACGAGACAAACACGTATACAACATGAACAAATGAGATAAAACATGGAAACATGATATGACACGGGATATTAAAACTGATGAATAAAACCACAACATCGATATGCATTTTACGACATAAAACAAACATGACAAACATGATATTAACATGAATAAAAGCCACAAATTAACACATAACATAATGTACAAAACAAAGATAATAACTAACATATAAGCATAATATGTAAAAAAAATAGACTAAGAAATAACATGTAAAATGGACATACATAATAATCAAACAAATTAAAATAAAAACATGATACCATACCTCAAGAAAATAAAAGTAAATATCACATAAGCGAAACATATGTAAATAAAATAAGCAACATGAACATGCTAGAAAAAACAATTAAATAAGATAAAGACTAAAGGCATAAACATTTAAAGCATCAGAAGGGTCAAAATGAAATAAAAACAAAATCTGGAAGATGAAATTAAATAATCAAAAGGCCTATTTAAGAACTCAATTAAAAAATGGAACAAACTGGAAATGACTCATCGTGCAATATTACCAAGGGCAAGCTTGAAATGCAAAAAACCAAAACGCGGAAGGACTAAAGGGGAGATTTTACCACTTTGAAACTGATTCGTTTAAAATTGGGGGTTGGATTGAAAATTTTTGAAAAGAGAGAGGGACCGCAGTTGCAAATAACCCAAGGGGCGTGCCCGAAATGAAAAAATGCTAAAAATAAAGGTCCTTAATGAGCAAATAAACCAGAAGGTTGTCTATATAACCCCTAGGCCGGTTACAATTTCCCATTTCACTCATTTTTTACCCTTAAGAGCAAAGCTCTCATTTCTCTCTGAAACCCAGAAGCCAAACCACCATTTAAATCAAAACGCTCCCCTTAGCCACCGTATTTAGCCACACATGGCGGTCTCAGGTGAGGCTCGGTCCTGGGGCTGCCTCAAACCGTCCCGGACCCACGGCCACCAATTGCCAACAAAGAGAAAAATGACAAAACCTCACCCATCCTTTTTGTTTCGATCCACAACAAAACCTGACCCTCTTTGAACCTAAAACAAACTCCTCTGAAACGGATCGCCAAAGAGGCTCCTTGCCGGCGAGGAACTGAAACGACCACGGTAAAAATAAACTCATCTTTTTGCTTTATTATTCCATTTATTTTGCATGCATGTAAGAAATGAAGCAAAGAAATTTACCACTGGAATTTTTTTGTGTTTTTTTCTTGTTTTTTGTATTTCTAGGACTGGTAACTGGTTTTTTTCTTACAATTTTTGATACATATATATTTTGATCTCTATTTAGTAGAGGATATGACACAAAATACATATTTTCTGTTATTTGGTCACTGACATGATCTCCATTTTTTGTGTTTTCTGGCAAAATTCTGAGCATGGTGGTTGGTACGACCGACGTGAGGAGCATGGTGTCAGCGTGGTGGAGGTGGAGTGGTGTCAGTCTCAACCTTGGCCGTTGGATCAGATCTGATCCAACGGCTGGGATGCTTCGCTGCATAGACAACTCATATGTGATTTCGGAGGCGGTGAGATTGCATCAGATCGCGACATGTGGCTTCTTATTATCTGAACGGCCAGTGCGTGCTCCACACACGAGCGTGGAAAACAGTTGGACGGCGAGTGGGCTCACGTGCGGCAAATGAGGAGTCTTCTCCCTTCAATTTTGACCGTTGGATCAAGATTTGATCCAACGGCCTAAGATCGGCTGTGCACAAGAGAGATAAGGGTTAGGGTTTAGTCATGTAATGGGTTTTTAGACATGGGTTAGGGTCTGGTGGGTCTGCCTAAAATGGGCCTTGTATATTACTTTGTTTTTGGGTTTGTAATATGTGGATTATGAACTGATATATATTATAAATGGGTTTTATACATTTTAGACATGTTACATGCATATAATAATAATAATAATAATAATAATATATACTTACATGCAAGCACACATATACATGGACACACATACATATGTAGCATATGCATACATGCTTACGTACACATACGTATAATTGTGATAAAACACGTTCGCATACAAATATACATACAATTCATGCAATACTCATTTGTATACATTCAATAACAACAAGGACATTAATAATGCACACCTGCAAACGTATGTAAACATGCACATAATAATTACTAATGCATGCATAACACACCACACACATGGTTTACATACACATTGATCACATATACATAATAAAAGTATAATTTAACATGCATACATGCAACAAATATATATTAATTATTAAACTAACATAAATTAATACAATATTTACACCGAATAAAATGAGTGATTACAATTGCCCTTCTTTGCTTGTTCTTGTGAAATGAGAACAAAGCAAAGATCATAAGCATTCATTTTTGTCTGACTTCCATGTTTGTAGCTTTGGAATCACGTGTTCTTCTGAAACTCTCTACTTTCCCTCGGCTGAATCTTCAGGCTTGCAAGTTCTTCCTATATAGAACTTCTTCACCTTCTGATCCTGGAATTGTAGGTCTCTCCTATATAGAACCTTTCGTTCTGAAGTCTTGAGTTACGAGTTCCTCCTATATAGAACTTTTTACTCTGAGACGATAGAGCTCGAAGTCTTTCCTATATAGAACTCTTCGCCTTCAATGAGGATTTTTCCTATATAAAACCTTCTGCATCACATATGGATTCTTTCGACTGGGAGTTCCTCCTATATAGAACTACTAGTCTTCAAACCTTGGAGCCGGAAGTCATTCCTATATAGAACTTTTAGCTTTTGAAATCTCAAAACTACGGGTTCTTCCTATATAGAACCTTTCATTGCGAGGGTTTGAAAATATAGGCCCTTCCTATATATAACATTTATCTTCGAATTTGGGATTCACGCCAAAATGGCTACCGATCTTTCTGGACTCACGCTAATAAGGCTGCCGATCTTTCTAGACTTACGCTACTATGGCTGCCGAACTTTCTAAACTCACGCTACTAAGGCTACCGATCTTTTTAGACTCATGCTATTATAGCTACCGATCTTTCTAGACTCACGCTATTATGGCTGTCGAACTTTCTGGACTCATGCTACTAAGGTTGTCGATCTTTCTGGACTCACGCTACTAAGGCTACCGATCTTTTTAGACTCACACTACTAAGGCTGTCCATCTTTCTGGACTCACGTTACTAAGGCTGCCAACATCTTTCTTCAAATAAATCCACATCTTCACTACTAAGGGCAGATCAAAAGTCAATGGCAATCTGCAAATACCTGTTTAAAATGGACAAAATGTTATGAGTGAGCATGTTCCTAATCCTAGGGATGCCTAACTATTTATGATGCATGAATGTTAACATTTTGATGTATCTGCTTCCGTAGTCAGTCAATCTCGACTCCCCCCTTTGTTTTCTCTTTATTTTCTCCTTCTGGTGACGGTACCCCCATCTCACTGTTAGGTTCAACCATTTCACCCTTTTTTTCTGAGTTTTGGTTCGAAGTTCTAAAGTGCCCTTTTGGGTTTTCGCTTTTTTTTAGGCGTCCTTACGGGTTTTCACCTGGAGACCTCCATTGTCATCTTGAAAATTTCCCCAAACAAGTATGAGTGGTGCATTACATTAGTTATCTCATTCTGATATTCGAAGTCTTCAACTCGTTGTGTCTCGACATACATTATGTGGGAAGCTCGAGATCAAAGTTAATTTTGTTCTCTAATCACCTACATTCTCAGAGTTAGATCACAGTAATGCTCAGAAATCTTTTGCTTATCATAAGTCTATGTTAACTTGTCTGCATGATGTTTATAAAAATGAATGAGAAGACAAAAAATGAGGCGCAAAAAATGTGATTTTATTGCCATTAAGGATTTGGGACAGTTTTAAGAAAGTCATGGCAAACATGAGGAAAAGGGAAAGCAAAACATGAAATGCAAGACCCCAAGTATCCACAGTATGAATGATGCATGGTCCTATCAACCGATATAGAATCTTTGCCTGGAGCTCCTTCTTCTGGTACCCGTAGGGGTGACATTACTTGCTGAAGGCCCAATCTCAAAATTTATCCGAGCCACCCTTAACGGGTTTTCAACTTGGATCATTCATTTGTTTTAAGACGCCCTCTTTCGGGTTTTTGCCTCAAGCTCTCTATATTTTTTTATCTTTTTGGGGATGAAACGCCTTTTCAGGTTTTCGCTTCATTTTTCTTCTTTTTCTTTCTTTTTTGTTTGTTTTTTTTTTTTGCTTTTTTAAACGTAGTACTTCTTAACTGAATTAAAATTCACAGGATTTTTCAACTCTTCTCTGTTCATTTCAATTAAGATCAATGCTCACTCTGAAAATGCCTTCTTGATAACATATGGCCCTTTTCCCAATTAGGCATCCACTTCTCTCGAGAATCTTTCTAAATTGGGAGGATCTTTTTAAGAACTAAATCTCCTTCTCATTCTCTCGGACGCACCTTCTTGTCATATGCACGTATCATTCATTTCTGGTATATTTGGCTATGACAGATGGCATTCAGCCTCTTTTCCTCGATAAGATTTAACTGGTTGAACCTGGCTTGCACCCACTTCGATTCCTCCAGTTTTACTTCATTCAAAACTCAAAGTGACAGAATCACGACCTCAATGGGGGTACTGCTACTGTACCATACACTAGAGAATAGGGTGTTGCCCATGTTGATGTACGAACAGATGTCTTATAGGCGAACAAAGCAAATGGTGGCTTCTCATGCCAATCTTTATAGGTGTCAGTTGTCTTCGCAGTGATTTTCTTTATGTTCTTGTTTATCGCTTCCACTGCCTCATTCATCTTAGGGCGGTAGGCCGTGGAGTTATGGTGTGTTATCTTGAACTAGTGGCACACCTCAGTCATCAATTTCGTATTTAGATTAGAGGCATTATCGGTGATGATCCTTTATGGTAAATCGTATCGGTAAATAATCTTTTTCTTCAAGAACTTACACACCGTCGTCCTTGTGATGTTGGCATAGGATGTTTCCTCCACCCACTTAATGAAGTAATCGATGGCAACCAAAATAAAACGGTACCCGTTGGAAGCCTTCGGATGAATCTGTCCAATAACATCCATGCCCCAAGCTGTAAACGGCCATGGTGAGTTCATGGTGTGTAAAGGTAAAGGAGGAGTATGGATCTTGTCGGCATATATTTGGCACTTGTGGCATTTCCTAGCATAATCTATGCAATCTCCCTCTATAGTCGACCAGAAATATCCATATCTCATAATTTTTCAGGCTATTAACAGGCCATTAGCATGGGTTCCACACAAACCATCATGCACCTCTGCCAAAATCTTTCTTGCCTCTCGGGCATCTACGCATTTCAACAATGTCTGGTCATGGCTTCTTTTGTATAGGATCTCCCCGTCCATAACATATCTCGTTGCCATCTTTCTAAGTGTTTTTCGGTCATTTTCATTTGCTCTTTCAATATACTTTTGAAACTTGATATATTGTAAGATGTTGTAATACCAAGGGTTGTTGTCTAGTTCTTCTTGCACATTATAGCAGTGAGCTGGCTTTTCAAAAGTCTGCATCTCAATGGGCTTCATCTCTGCTCCTGTATTTGCTTTGAACATGGAGGTCAAGGTTGTCAATGCATCTGACATCTGGTTTTCTTCTCTAGAAAGGTAAGTGAAACTGACCTTTTCAGATTCCTTAACGAGCTCCTGGATCAACTCATAATATTTAACCAACTTCGGATGCCTAGTCTCTCATTCTCCTCGTAACTAATAGACCACTAAGGATAAATCCCCGAATACTCAGTTTTTTTATCTTTCTTTCAATGGCTGCATTCAGTCCCATAACACAGGCTTCGTATTCAGCTATGTTGTTTTTCCAGAAGAATTCTAGTCTGCTGGTGAAGGGATAGTAGATATCTTTTGGGGAAATTAGCATGGTTCCTATCCCGTGACCAAGGGCATTGGAGGCTCCATCGAAGTAAAGCTTCCACGAACCGTCGCCTGAAACACCATTTTCCTCAGTTGTAATGCACATCAAGTCCTCATCTGGGAAATTAAAGTTCAACGATTCATAATCATCCAAAGCACGACTGGCTAAGAAATCTGCTATGGCATTTCCTTTCACAGATTTCTGGCTCACATATACAATGTCGAACTCGGATAGCAACATCTGCCAGCGGGCTATCCTCCATGTCAATATCGGTGCTTCCATTAAAAACTTCAAAGGATCCAATTTGGATATCAACCAAGTGATATGGTATAACATGTACTGTATAAGCCTTTTGGTAGTCTAGGCCAAAGTACAACATAGTTTTGAATTGGCGGGTACCGTGCTTCGCAATCAGTGAACTTCTTGCTTAGGTAATAGATGGCTATTTCTTTCTTCCCAGACTCATCATGTTTCCCCAATACGCAACACATCGAGTTTTCAAAAACCTGTCAAGTAAAGGATCGAAGGTCTGTTTGGGACTGGCACGACTAAAACCAGAGCATTCGTTAAGTACTTTTGATTATCTCTAGAGCTTCCTAACATTCCCCATCCCAGACCCCCGATTTATTCTTTCTGAGTAGTCTGAAGATAGGGTCGCACTTATCCGTTAACTGAGAGATGAAACGGGAGATGTAGTTCAACCTTCCCAAGAAACCTCGAACTTTTTTCTGAGTATGAGGTGGTGGTAGGTCCTGGATAGCCTTTACTTTTTCTGGATCGATCTTAATCCCCTTTATGCTTACTACAAACCCTAAGAATTTTCCTGAAGTAACCACGAAGGTGCACTTAGCTGGGTTGAGCTTCAGCTGGTACTTTCGGAGCCTTTGAAATAGCTTTCTCAGGTTTTCAATGTGCTCTTCCTCAGTTCGGGACTTAGCGATCATATCATCCACGTATACCTCAACTCTTTGTGTATTATATCATGGAAAAGAGTCACCATCGCTCTTTGATAAGTCGCCCCTACGTTCTTGAGTCCAAAAGGTATCACCTTATAACAAAACGTACCCCACATAGTTACAAATGTGTTCTTTTCCATGTCGTCCAGGTCTATCTTTATTTGATTGTATCCTGATAAACCATCCATGAATGAGAACCAGGAGTGTCCCGCGGCATTATCAACCAACGTGTCGATGTGTGGAAGAGGGAAATTGTCTTTAGGGCTTGCTCGATTGAGATCCCTATAGTCTACACACATACGGATCTTCACATCATTTTTTGGCACCGGTACGATGTTTGCAACCCATTCAGGGTATTTGGCCACTTTGAGAAAACCAGCATCAAACTGCTTTTCACATCTTCTCTGATCTTTAGAGCATGTCTGGCCTCATTCTTCTAAGCTTTTGTTGGATTGGTTTGTATTTTGGCCTCGTTGGCAGCTTGTGCACCACTATATCTGTATTTAATCCGGGCATGTCGTGATAAGTCCAAGCAAAGACGTCCTTGAACTCTTGGAGCAGGGCTATCAGTTCGCGTCTGGTTTCCGAGGAAAATGTAGTCCCGATTTTTATTTCTTTTATCTCATCATCTGTTCCCAAATTCACAATTTATGTTTCTTCTTGGTGGGGCATGATTTGCCTTTCTTCACTGGCTATCATCCTTACCAACTATTCAGGGACCTCGTATTCTGCCCTGTTATCCTCCTCTTTAATTTCTGCCGAGATCCCGGGGCATTCAAAATCTACCTCGAGATTGGATTCTAAATCATTCATACATTTAATTATGGGGACCCTGCATGAAATGAGAACGAATGTATTGGGAAGAGAATGATTTTAAATGAAGTGAATGAATATGAATAAAGAATGAATGAAGTAAATGAGATGTTTGCCATTTGAGAAAATGAGGAAGATATTCTTTCATTGCAAACAAAAAGTTAACATAGGCGCCCGATACAAAAGATCCACATTGCTTATGGGCAAAAACAAAAAGGGTTAATTCGGATCATTACTCTGATCTGGACCAAAAGACTACAGGTAGATCAACGTAACTCCAGTTATCAAGAGTTTCCCCGGGACAGCAAGGGCGGATGCTGGTCAACACGCTGCTGCCATTGTCATCTTCAGCTATCATGTTGATGGACATCCCTTCAAGAGATTCACTGAACATCTCGTTCTCATTGAGTATGTCATTTTCTCTAATTGCTTCTTCGACTCTCTGTCCTGTACGGTCGAATCCTCCAAAGATAAAAATATTCTTTACATGAGGGAAAAACATCGGTCTCCATGGAATGTCTTCTCCCTTGAGTCTAGCTCTTCTATGTTCTTTTTTCCTATTATGTTCTTCTATTCTCTGCTGAATACTTGGTTTGTAGCCTAGCCCGAAATGATCATTCTTGGTGATGACGTTTCTGGCTTGTAGGCTTCCTTGCAATCTTCTTCCTAGCCCTCTTCCAGTCTTAGCTCCTCGGCCTAAAGTTTCAGCAACGGTCATTTTGGTGCAGTTAGATAACCTAGGGCAGAGAATTCGATTACCTTCAGCGACAAATGTAGCGTTTACCAACTTTAGTGCTCGAAAAGAACATTCTGCAGCATCTTCATCGTTCTGGATGTAGGGGGCGTCTAACGTTATCGAGGAAATAATTTCCTGCTCGGCCTCTATAGTGACTAGTTTGCCTTCAATCACAAACTTCAATTTCTGATGGAGTGATGAAGGAACAGCTCTTGCAGAGTGAATCTATGGCCTTCTCAATAAGCAGTTGTAGGTTGGTTTTATGTCTATCACCATAAAGTCATTGTGTACTCAGTCGGTCCGATCAACAAATGTACCTTGTTCTTTCCAAGCGCTCCCATTTGGGTACCATCAAAGGCCCTCACAGAGTTGTGACATGGTTTCATGTGGGAATCATCTATGGGTAGCTTTTGCAAGGTCACCATTGGTAATACGTTTAATGTCGACCCATTGTCAATTAATACTCCTGGTAAAACATACCCTTTGCAGTGGGTCGTGATGTTGAGAGCTTTGGTGGACCCTATTTTTCCTTCCAGGATCTCGTCATCGCTAAACATGATGTGGTTGTTTACAGTGATATGCCCTACTATTCTTTATAGCTTTGATACAGAGATGTCACTGGGTACAAACGTCTGGTTTAGCACCTTTAATAATGCCCAACGGTGCTTCTCCAAAATCATGAGCAACTCTAGCACTGTAATTCTTGCTAGTTTCTTTCGTAGTTGTTCCACCATGTTGTATTCACTGTGTCTCAGGAACTTCAAAAATTCCTTTGCTTGAGCTTCTGTTACCGGTTCATTTATCTTCAGAGGGGGTTCTTCGCTAAATATCGAGGCAGGACTGGTTGATGTATATTTTCCTTTGTCCTCGGCAGCTTTAGTAGATTTTAAAGCTTCCAAAGAATAGCACATGCCGCTCCTCGTGAAGTGGCCCACTTCACTGACACTTTCATCTTTCTTTGTTTGCTCATCTTTCGGGGCAAACACTTCTTCTACCTTTTGTTCCTCATCTTTGTCAGATTCTGACTTTTCTGGTATGGTCACGTTTGTTGTATAGTTCCAAGGGGTCTGCCGCATGTCTTTGAACGAGAATGGGGCAGGTGCTAAGATAATGATCTTGGGGGCCACTTTCGTGGTTTCTCCTTAGGATGAACTTGCCCCCTCCGGCCTGGAGGGGATGACAAAATGTCTATCTCTCCCATAGGTGGGGCTATTAGATGCACATACCTCTAACCCTTTCTCTCCTACAATTTCCTCAAAAAACTCTATCTTCTTGTTGTCCATCAGTTGTTGAACCAACCTCCTAAACTCTTCACATTGTTGGATGTCATGCCCTCCATCCTGGTGGAACTCGCAATAAGTTTCACATCTCTTCCGCACCATTATCATGCCCCTGTCAATCAAACGGGCCATACATAATTGCTGGAAAACCTACCGTAATAGGGACTTGATTTCTGACACTCTTTCTTTAGTCTTTCTGGCAGCATACTCCTCAATAGCAGTCACTCCCTGATTCTCGTGGTTAGGCAATGAGTTAGCAGCCATGTTCGGTTCCTCAAATTTCAACACCCTGGAATTAATCAAACTCTGCACAAGCTTCTTGAACGCAAGGTAATTTTCTGTGGGGTGACCAGAGGCACCACCATGATAATCGCAATGTGCGTTTTGATCATACCATGACGCAAATTGAGGTTTAAATAGAGTAACATAGTACGGACAGACCATATCAGCTTTGTGCAATTGAGAGTACAGCTCAGAGTACGAGACTGGCAACGGAGTAAAGGCTGGTTTCTCGTGTTCCTTTCTCAGAGCCTTCCCATCTCTTTAGTTTGAATTTTGAGCCTTACCTGTAGATGCATGTGGCTGAGAGACTGTAAAGTTCTTTGGGGCCGTGTAAGTACTTGTGGTGTATACCTCATTCTTCTTGTTGTACTTCCGATAAATCTCCCCATTGTCAATCATGCCGCTCTTGATTGCCAATTCCAGAGATTTTCCGGTCATGATCAAATCAGTAAAACTCTGAATAGTATTATTGATGAGGCGATCGAACAACGTTCCTTTCTGAGTATTAACAAACAATGGCGTGATTTCATGCTCGAGAATTGGTGGCTGGATCTGAGCGGCCACTTCTCGCCACCTTTGGGCGTATTGGCGCAAACTTTCATTGGACTTCTGCCCCATATTTTCCAACATGATTCTGCTGGGGGTCATGTCTGTCACGTGCTTGTACTGTTCGATGAATGCCTTTAAAAGATCCCTCCATGTCTTGATATTTACTCGACTTAGCTAGGTGTACCAATAGAGTGCTGCCCTTGTCAAGCTATCCTAGAAACAATGGATTAATAGCTTCTCATCCTTGATAAAGACTGCCATCTTCCGGCAATACATGGTCACGTGTGCTGAAGGACATGTAGTTCCATCATATTTGTCAAACTCGGGAGCTTTGAATTTTGGTGGTAGAACAAGGTCAGATACCATGCTTAGATCACTGGCCTCATTCCCTAATTCATCTGTGGTTTGCAATGCTATGAATTTTTGTTCCATGACACGAAATCTTTCCTCACATTTCTTCTCTACCTCTGTTCTAATTTTCTCAACCAAATTCTGGTCTGGCACCTCCTCATCGTAGAGTACCTCTGTATCGATGGGTTGGTTTTCAGATGCCCCTGCCACTGGCAGTTATTCCAACGTCAATGTATACTCTTCTGGCCGGACTAGGCATTTTAGGTTGAACCTTGCTGTGAGATGCAGTACCTTATGGCTCCTTGACGACTTCATCTTCAGCTTTTCCTTTCCCAAGGCTTTTTGCCAGCAATGCAGTGATGTCAGATACTATTGTAGCTTGGGATTGAGCGATCTAATCGCTAATGCTCTTCTGGGCTTGATCGAAACGTGTTTCTAGATCTTTCTGCCCCTTTTCCAGACTGATTATTCTGTCTTCCATAAGTTTGTTTTGGAACCAGGTAAGATATGGATGCTGAATGGTTGCGGCTTAACTTTCAATTTCACTGCCACAATATTTACACTATTAATATAATTGCAAAAATGGATAAATGCATGTATAATGATGCAAATGTCATGATGCAATGCAAAGATGTATGCAAATAAAGGTATTGATTCCGCTGGTAATCACCCTTTTGAACTACTTTCACGGGAACTAAGGGGTCCATATTACAAAAGGGCCATATCACAAAAAGGTTCACATTACAAAAGGGTCTTAATTACAACATAAAGTTCTACACATAAGCACTAGCTCTATCTTCTAGCTTCTCGATAGCCCTGAGCAGCTTGATAAACCTAGGTGCTTCTTCCATGTCCAGGATTATGAAAGGTCGAAGAGCCGTGGCTTCGTTAGCTAAGTCATTTATATGTCTTGCAACTTGTTGTATGTCCACCATCAGGGTCGCGTAATACTGGTCTCTATCTTGAACCATCTAGACAACATCATGAAGTCTTCTTCGCCAATAGTTTTCTCCACCGACTGCAGCTTCTTCGAATACTCTAATTCTCTCTCTGTAATCCAGAACAGTTGCTTCGAGCGATTCAATTCGGGCTCTTAGCATACCAATTTCACACTCCATTTCGTGTAGTTCTATGAAGCCGTTCATTTGATGATAAGTCTGAAAGGATTGCTCCAATTCTATCAACCTCCCTTCTAACTCGGTATTCTAATCTTAACTCTGACTTAAGCTTTGAATAGTGTCATTGTATAGGCTTTGCATCTCTAACAGTCTATTCTTGCTTCCCATGGATTTTTTCTTCCAAACGGCAGTGTTTTCCCTCTCGTAGATGATCGCTTACTTGCCTTTGTCAATCTCTCCCCTAGCTCTTTCTTTCTCTTAGTTAATGGCATCCCTAAAAGACCGCTCTCATATTCAATGCCTAACTTGCAACTTTCTATCTCCTTCTCAATTGCTCGCTTACCTATCTCTCGTTCTTCTTCAACTAAATGGATATCATTCATCATTTTCTTCTCCACGGATAGGAATTGGCTTCGACTGGCGTTCTGCACCTTTCTTGAAGCTGGGATGCATCCTTCTGATATAGAGTATTCTTCTCACTCAGATTTGCGTTCAGCTTCTTCAACTGCCTAATAATCTCGTCTCGTTCGTCGATATCAAAGCTTACCCTGTAGAGCTCATCTACATGCTGAGTCTGTAAAGCCTCCATCTTCTTCTTAACCTCCTCAAATTTATTTCGCCAAATGTAGGCCTCGGACGGTACGAACCTCATAACCTCCTCAAGTGACATGGTTGGTCCTTGCTCGGGCTTTGGGATCTTGTCGTTAATCCTAAGGCGTCTCCAAAGATCTTAATTCGAGGTGATCATAGACTTGGTATCTCCCTCTACCCTAATCCGATAACAGTGATCTTAAGCCCTCATGATGGTCTCAACCTTTGCCCTGAACTCGCCTTTGAAAGGAAACTTACTTTGGCTCAACCCGGCAGTAATAGGAACAAACTATCGCGATCTGAATTGTCGGGACACCAGAAGCGGAGCACAAGCAATCCCACCATGTAGTCCTAACATCATTAGCCAATCGTGATCACCGTAGCTATGTAGGAAGTAGCTAACCCTGCCAAGCCAAAGAACTTTCCACACTATATATTCATCTTGAATGTTCCCAAAGAAACGAGACCATTTCTTCGTTTTCAAGTTTCCTTGCCATTCATTTGCTAAGTACTTTCGCAAGGGCGAAAAGCCTTGAAATGACATTCCCGGTAAAACCCATGTCGGTGTCTTCCACATATGGCTCTGAATCCAAACTTGTAGTAACTGTGCACACCCTCGGAAACGTCCATCCTCGTGTTTCCAGTTTGCATTCAAGGAAATGAAGGTTTTAGTTAAGATTGTTGGTACAAGATTCACCTTTCGCTTCATACGCTCAACCAAATCTAGGATGGCTACATCATTGTTTCCAAGGATTCTCAGAAAGATGACCAAACCATACATTCCTAAGGCAAAAAGGTCTATCTTCTTCCTCTCATCTGGGTGCGAGTGTATGATGTCTCAGATACTCCCTCATGCAAAGACTAATTTGTCTCATCGAAGCCGAATCAGGCCATTAACCCAATCGTCACTCATCCAGGCAAAACGTTTTGATCTTTGAAGTGTAATTCTAGTTCCTTGATGGCTTCGCATGGATCCAATCTTTCTGGAATTCTTCTGGTTAAGTAAAGCGGTGTATTCCTCTCCTGTAGGCATCATGTCCTGCCCGTTGAATGTGAAGCAACAAAAGGCAGGATTCCAGAACTGGAAGATGGCTCGGAGCAAAGGTTGGTTGACCCGGACATACATCAACTGTGCTATGTCGCCGTAACTATCACAGAATAAGTCTTGTAGTCTTCAATCCCATCCTTCCTAAATACCTTTAAGCTCTCATAAACCATTCTGCTGGAGACTTACATAGGTGTATCCTGCCACTATGCGCTCGCTCGGCAAACTGTTACCTTGGGTCATTTGATTGACTTCTGACCAGTGTCTGACAACTAAGTGGAGTTCTTCTTTCTTAATATACTCTTTTTCCATGATGAAAGATTTTTTGACCGGGCAAACCATTTGATTCAGTACCTTTATGTAATGCAAATGCAATGATATATGCAAAAAAGAAAAACAAAAAGAAAACGAGTCAGTACTGGATAAAATAAATAAATATATAAATAAAAGAACAATTTAGATAAGGTAAACAAACAGAACAACCCTACTTACATCCCGTCTAAAATACCTAGGTTATCCGAATGGCTCTAACAGGATAGGTTTCTACATGTTCTCTACATGCAGTGTTGGTGCTAAGAGGTACCCGATCTGTCCTTGCTATCCCCTACTAAGGGTAGCAAGGCCCCTGATCATCACCCATTATAGGCTCCTTTCAACCGGGTTTAATTCAGGGGGACCCATTCGCTTATGCCTGCACGAATGAACAATATCCTTACGAAAGCATAAGGTACTCGAGCCCCGAAGGTACTTGCTAGGCCTACACAAATGAACGATATCCTCACGAAAGCATTAGCGTTTTCCCCCACTTAAAAAAGACGTGTTTATATGCCAAATTTTAAATGCGTTAAAATAAACGCACAATTATAACCGAATGTTACTTTAATAGTCACTTTAATCTGAAACTTCTAATATTAGTAAAGCGGTCATTATTTTAAAAAGCTTGACTCTCATTTTGTTTTTGAGAAACAAAAATTCATCCCCAGCGGAGTCGCCATCTGTAGCGATGTCTTTCCTTTTTCGCTAAAAAATGAGGTTTTAAGGGTATTTGGGTTATTTCAGGTATTAAAAATTATTATTCCGCGAGGTTTTAAAAAAACTTTATTTTAATTCTAAAAATGGAGTCGCCACCGGCCACTAGGGTAGGTCGGACACCATAAAACCAGAGATTTGAAAACCGTTGGGTTCGGGAGTCTATTACGGATGGGGAAGGATTAGCACCCCCACACTACCCAAAATTGGTACTTTAATAATTACCGCTTTACTAATATTAAACTTTACAGATTAAAGTGACGATCAATATTAAAATTTGGTCATAAGTGCGAGTATATTTTAAAAGCCCCGTTATCCGAGAGTAAATGCCCAACCACCATCACTACGCCTGATACGAGCCCCGTTTACGCTCGGATAAAAGGGCATCGCATTGACAATTTATATTCCATTATGCAATCTTAAAAAGCAAAATATAAAAAATACAAATTACATCGACATGATATTAAAAGCCTAAAATATGAATATTACAAAATAAAGAAAAATAATTAAACACATAGACATAACATATCACAAAACATGCACATAATCATGAAAAAAACATGGTTTCAAAATTAATTAACTAAATATGACAAACTTGAACTTAAAAACAAATGCAAAACAAGCATGACATAATTAACTAGGACGATAAACTAATAAATCAAAGCAACATACTAGCGTAAAACAACTAGCACTTGACACTTTATCATATGACACCAAATATGCATATATTAAAAATGACATTAATATCAACAAACAATGTCACACTATCATATAAACCTAAAATGCAAAGAGGATTAAAAACTCATGTAAACTTACAAGCATAACATACAAATTAAACTAAACGTAACACACGAGACAAACACGTATACAACACGAACAAATGAGATAAAACATGGAAACATGATATGACACGGGATATTAAAACTGATGAATAAAACCACAACATCGATATGCATTTTACGACATAAAACAAACATGACAAACATGATATTAACATGAATAAAAGCCACAAATTAACACATAACATAATGTACAAAGCAAACATAAGAACTAACATATAAGCATAATATGTAAAAAAAAATAGACTAAGGCATAACATGTAAAATGGACATACATAATAATCAAACAAATTAAAATAAAAACATGATACCATACCTCAAGAAAATAAAAGTAAATATCACATAAGCAAAACATATGTAAATAAAATAAGCAACATGAACATGCTAGAAAAAACAATTAAATAAGATAAAGACTAAAGGCATAAACATTTAAAGCATCAGAAGGGTCAAAATGAAATAAAAACAAAATATGGAAGCCGCAATTAAATGATCAAAAGGCCTATTTGAGAACTTAATTAAAAAATAGAACAAATTGGAGAGGACTCATCGTGCAATATTACCATGGGGCAAGCTTGAAATGTAAAAAACCAAAATGCGGAAGGACTAAAGGGGAGATTTTACCACTTTGAAGCTGATTCGTTTAAAATTAAGGGTTGGATTGAAAAATTTTGAAAAGAGAGATAGACCGCAGTTGAAAATAACCCAAGGGGGCATGCCCGAAATGAAAAAATGCTAAAGATAAAGGTCCTTAATGAGCAAATAAACTAAAAGCTTGTCTATCTAACCCCTAGGCCGGTTAAAATTTCCCCTTTCACTCATATTTTTTACCCTTAAGAGCAAAGCTCTCATTTCTCTCTGAAACCCAGAAGCCAAACCACCCTTTAAACCAAAACGCTTCCCTCAGCCACCGTATTTAGCCGCGCATGGCGGTCTCAGGTGAGGCTCAATCCTAGGGCCGCATCAAACTGTTCTGGACCCACGATCACCGGCCGCCAACAAAGAGAAAAATGATAAAACCTCACCCCTTCTTTCTATTTTGAACCGCAACAAAACCTGACCCTCTTTGAACCTAAAACAAACTCCCCTGAAACGGCTCGCCAAAGAGGCTCCTTGCCGGCGAGGAACTGAAACGACCACGGTAAAATAAACTCTTCTTTTTGCTTTATTATTCCATTTATTTTGCATGCATGTAAGAAAGGAAGCAAATAAATTTACCACTAGAATTTTTTGTGTTTTTTCTTGTTTTTGTATTTTTGGGACTGGTAACTAATTTTTTTCTTACAATTTTTGATACATATATATTCTGATCTCTATTTGGTAGAGAATATGAAACAAAATACATATTTTCTGTGATTTGGTCACTGACATGATCTCTATTTTTCTGTGTTTTCAGGCAAAATTCTGAGCACGGTGGTTGGTACGACCGACGTGTGGAGCATGGTGGCAGCATGGTGGAGGTGGAGTGGTGCTAGTCTCAATCTTGGTCGTTGGATCAGATCTGATCCAACGGCCGGGATGCTTCGCTGCATGGACAACTAATATGTGATTTTGGAGGCGGTGAGATTGCATCAGATCGCGACACGTGGCTTCTTGTTATCTGAACGGCCAGTGCGTGCTCCACACGCACGCACGTGGAAGACAGCTGGAAAGTGAGTGGGCTCACGCGCGGTAGATGAGGAGTCTTCTCCCTTCAATTCTGACGCCCAAGATCGGCTACGCACAAGAGAGAGAAGGGTTAGGGTTTAGTCATATAATAGGTTTTTGGACATGGGTTAGGGTCTGGTGGGTCTGCCCGAAATGGGCCTTGTATATTACTTTGTTTTTGGGTTTGTAATATGTGGATTATGGACTGTTATATATTATAAAGGGTTTTATACATTTTAGATAAGTTACATACATATAATAATAATATATACTTACATGCAAGCATACATATACATGGACACACATACATATGTAGCATACGCATACATGCTTACGTACACATACGTATAATTGTGATAAAACACGTTCACATACAAATATACATACAATTCATGCAATACTCATTTGTATACATTCAATAACAACAAGGACATTAATAATGCACACTGAAACATATGTAAACATGCACATAATAATTACTAATGCATACATAACACACCACACGCATGGTTTACATACACATTGATCACATATACATAATAAAAGTATAATATAACATGCATACATGCAACAAATATTTATTAATTATTAAACTAACATAAATTAATAAAATATTTACATCGGATAAAAAATGAGTGATTACAGTTTTTTAACTCTAAAAAAACACATTTTTTTCTTAGAATATTCTCTTATTTTTCAAAGAGGGTAAAACCCCTATTACGACAGATGGCATCCGCTGGGGACATTTTTTAGAGAGTCAAGCCAATATTGATTTTTGTTGTCATGTAAGAAATTCAAAAATTCGATTTGATTTAATTTTTAATACCTTGGCATTCATGCATGAGCTTTCTACTCGGGCTCCTCAACCCTTAAGTGTGAGAGATTATTTCGTTTCGTGGGGTCTTCACCTCCGTAGTGTTGTAATGTGCTCATAGAGTACTGGTCCTTATATTTTGTTAGGTTTTTACCCCCGTAAGGTATAAGGGTCGTATTCTCCTGAATCGATGTCCTCGCAATAGTTCAGGTACCATTTTCTTTAGATCCGAACCTCATATAGTGAGCCGTAAGAGCCAACCTCTTAAGCCATGCGAAACCCTGCCCGTTTAGCGGTCACCCTTTCTAGGCTTTGGTGCCTTTATTTATTTTATGTACAGTTTTCTTACCTTTTTTACCGTTTAGTTATTTCATTTAATTATTTTATTTCGGACTAACCTCTCTTCTTTTTTTAATCGCATCATATTAAATTCTTTCATTTTGCATTAATTGCATGGCACCATCATTTTAATTGCTTGCATTTTATTCGCACAAAGTACTGATTCATGACTAGTTCCTAATTTGAAAAAAATTATCATCGGGAGAAAATCTAGTACTCTAGATATCAATGAAACATTCAAAGTTATAAATAAATCTCGTAAATTCAAAAGTTAAGCCATGGGAACCATTTTTGAATCAGTACCTCCTCGTCTAGGACATGCACCTTGCATTTACATACATTCACAATTTTGAAATCGGTCCCCAATATGCCCCGTGCCAGCAATACCATATAAAAGAGAAGTCTAGCATCATGTTGAACCTACGCAGGGACCTGGTCCAAAGGCATTTTTGAGAATAACCTTCGCATTCATACACACACTATGACTCTACAAGACCTCACATCTAGGGGCATTTCTAGGCCCGACAGGGGGTAACAAAATGCGTTTATTCTTCAAGAAAATGTGAAAACGTACTCCAAGCTTCAAATTCACTTCATTTCTGATGAAGTTTAATGAAAATAATTTTGGGGCATGCACCCGAAAAGATAACTTCACAAAAAGATAATCAAAGCCAAGGAAGATTGGGGGCATCTCTGTGAAACAAGTTTAGGAACTCAACCCGACCAAAGAAGTCAGGGCATCCCTTTGAGGGGCAAAAAAATCATTCACACGTTCATTAAGATCATTTGGCATCAAGTGCATACATCATACATTCACACGAGTTGCCATGCATTAAACATGCATTAAGCATAAAGTTAGGGGCATCCATCATGTATTTATTTTTTGGCTGGAGCACATAAGCAAGTCTAAGAATGAGACCAAAAAACCTCAATTACGGGGGCAAAAACATGATGATCAACCTCTAGCCCCGAAGAAGGCCGAATATGCAGAAAAGCTTAAACATCCAGCTCAATGGCAAAATTTTAAACAATTACTAATTAATTTTATCCTTCATTCTCAAATCTCGTGCTACCGTTGATGGTAACATATTAAAGTTTTCTCTGGATCTCGACTCTTCGCCAGTGATGTAGCAGATCCTACTTTTTTCCCGATCTCGCCTCTCCGTCAGTAGTGTTGTAAGATTAAATTTTCCTCTGGATCTTATCTCTCCGTCGGTGGTGTGGTATATCAAAATTTTGAAGATCTTATTTCTTCGTAGATGGTGCAGCAGATCAAACACTTTATCGAAGTTTTCCTCTGGATCTTATCTCTCAGTCAATGGTGTAGTGGATCCTAATACTTTCAGATCTTGCCTCCCCGTCAGTGGTGTAGTAGATCAAACCCTTTTAAGATCTTGCCTCTCCATCGGTGGCGTAGCATATCAAGCATTTTATGGTTATTGCCTCCGTCAGTGATGGTAAACCAACTTAGTTCAGATCCTGTCTCTCAGTCAGTGGTGTAGCAGATCAAACCCTATCCAGGTCTTGTTTCTTCGTCGGTGTCGCAGCTAGACCAAACTTTTTCCTCAGATATTATATTTTAACTGTAGTTATAGCTAAAAAATGTAAAGAATTCAAAAATTCAAAAAAATAAAAAAATAAAAAAATAAAAAAAAATAAAAAATAAAAAATAAAAATAAAGAAATTCAAAAATAAAAAATTAAAGCTCCATCCTCTGATCTTGCCCCTCCATTGATGGAGTGGTTAGGTCCAAGTTATTATCATCCGATCGGGTTCCTCCGTTGATGGTGTAGCCAGGTCCAAGTTGCTCTCATCCGATCTTGTTCCTCCTTTGATGGCATAACAAGGTCTAAATTATATATATCCAATCTCACCTCTTGCATTGATGGAGAGGTTGAGTCCAAGTTGTAATTGTTCGATCCGTCTCTTGTGTTGATGGAGTGGTAGGTCCAAGTTGCTTTCATCAGGTCTTATTCCTCCGTTGATGGCATAACAAGGTCTAAGTCACAGATATCCAATCTCACCTCTTGCGTTGATGGAGAGGTTGAGTCCAAGTTGCAGCTGTTCGATCCGCCCCTTGCATTGATGGAGTGGTGGGTCCAAGTTGCTCTCATTCGATCTTGTTCCTCCATTGATGGCGTAACAAGGTTCGAATTACAGAAATTCAATCTTACCTCTTGCGTTGATGGAGAGGTTAGGTACAAGTCATAGTTGTTTGATCTGCCCCTTGAGTTGATAGAGTAGTGGATCCACGTCACTTTTATCCAGTCTTGTTCCTTCGTTGATGGCGTAACAAGGTTCAAATTGCAGAAATTCAATCATGCCTCTTGTATTGATGGAGAGGTTAGATACAAGTCGTAGCTGTTCGATCTGCTCTTTGCGTTGATGGAGTGGTGGGTCCAAGTTGCCCTCATTCGATCTTGTTCATCCGTTGATGGTATAGCAAGGTTCAAATTGCAGAAATCCAATCATGCCTCTTGCGTTGATGGAGAGGTTAGTTATAAGTCGTAGTTGTTTGATCCGCCCCTTACGTTGATAGAGTGGTGGGTCCAAGTTGCTTTCATCCGGTCTTGTTCCTCCATTGATGGTGTAACAAGGTCCAAATTGCAGACATCCAATCCTACCTCTTACGTTGATAGAGAGGTTAGGTACAAATCGCAGTTGTTCGGTCCAGCCTCTTACGTTGATGGAGTGGTTGTGTCCAAGATGTTTTCATCTGGTCTTGTTCCTCTGTTGATGGCGTAACAAGGTCCAAATTACAAATATCCAATCTCACCTATTGCGTTGATGGAGATGTTGAGTCCAAGTTATCCGATCTTGCCCCTCCGTTGACGGTGTGGCCGGGTTCACGTTATTGTTCGTTCTTACTCTACCATTGAGGGTATAGTAAGATCTAAGTTAATGTTCATTACTGCTCCTCCGTTGATGGCGTAGTAAGGTTTGAATTGTTGTTATCCAGATTCTACTTCTCATTTGATGGTGTGGTAAAGTCTAAGTTATTCGATCCTGTCCCTCCGTTGATGGTGTGGTCAGGTTCAAGTTGCCATTCGTTCTTACTCCACTTTGAGGGCGTAGTAATGCTCAAATTGCGGTTCATCCCTGCTTCTCCGTTGATGTGTAGTAAGGTTTGAGTTGCTGTTATCCAGATTCTGCTCCTCCATTGATGGTGCAGTAGAGTCCAAGTTACCTGATCTTGCCCCTCCGTTGATGGTGTGGCTGAGCTTAAATTGTTGATCATTCTTACTCCATCTTTGAGGGCGTAGTAAGGTCTAAGTTGCGGTTTGTTCTTGCTCCTCCGTTGATGGTGTAGTAAGGTTTGAGTTGTTGTTATCCAGATTTTGCTCCTTCATTGATGGAGTGGTAGAGTCCAAGTTACCTGATCATGTCCCTCCGTTGATACTGTGGCTGGGCTCAAGTTGCCATTCGTTCTTACTCCAACGTTGAGGGCATAGTAAAGTCTAAATTATGGTTCATCCATGTTTCTCCATTGATAGTGTAGTAAGGTTTGAGTTGTTGTTATCCTGATTCTGCTCCTCTGTTGATGGTGTAGTAGAGTCTAAGTTACCTGATCTTATCCATTTGTTGATGGTGTGGCTGGGCTCAAATTGTTGATCGTTCTTACTCCGTCTTCGAAGGCGTAGTAAGGTCTAAGTTGCGGTTCATTTTTGCTCATCCGTTGATGGTGTAGTAAGGTTTGAGTTACTGTTATCTGGATTCTGCTCCTCCGTTGATGGTGTGGTAGAGTCCAAGTTACCTGATCTTGTCCCTCCGTTGATGGTGTGGATGGGCTCAAGTTGTTGATCGTTCTTACTCTGTCTTTAATGGCGTAGTAATGTCCAAGTTGCAGTTCATTCCTGCTCCTCCGTTGATGGTGTAGTAAGGTTTGAGTTGCTAAGATCCAGGTTCTGCTTCTCCATTGATTGCGTGATAAAATCTAAATTACTCGATTCGGTCCCTCCGTTGATGGTGTGGCTGGGTTTACGTTACCGTTCGTTCTTACTCTGTCGTTGAAGGCATAGTAAGGTCCAAGTTGTTGTTCATTCTTGCTCCTCTATTGATGGTGTAGTAAGGTTTGAGTTGCTAAAATCTAGTTCTGCTTCTTCGTTGATGGCATAGTAAAATCTAAATTACCCGATCCAGTCTCTCCGTTGATAGTGTGGCTGGGTTTACGTTATCGTTCGTTCTTACTCTGCCATTGAGGGCATAGTAAGGTCCAAGTTGCGGTTCATTCTTGTTCCTCCGTTGATGGTGTAGTAAGGTTTGAGTTGTTGTTATCTAGATTATGCTTCTCCGTTGACGGTATGGTAGATTTTTAGTTATTCGATCTTGTCCCTCCGTTGATGGTGTGGTCGGGTTCAAGTTGTCGTTCGTTCTTACTTTACCGTTGAGGGCATAGTAAGGTCAAAGTTGTTGTCCATTCCTGTTCCCCCGTTGATGGTGTAGTAAGGTTTGAGTTGCTAATATCCAGATTCTACTTCCCCGTTGATGACGTGGTAGAATCCAAGTTTCCCAATCCGGTCCCTCCATTGATATATTATATGGCTGGGTTTACGTTACCGTTCGTTCTTACTCTGTCGTTGAGGGCATAGTAAGGTCCAAGTTGCGGTTCATTCCTGCTCCTCCGTTGATGGTGTAGTGAGGTTTGAGTTGCTGTTATTCAATTCCGCTTCTCTGTTGATGGTGTGGTAGAATCCAAGTTGCTGATATTTGATCTTGTCCCTTCGTTGATGGTGTGGCTGGGCTCAAGCTGGATCAAGTTTTTGACAAAGTCCAGTAGAAATGTTGGCACAACGTTCTTAAACACGGTAAAGTTTAAGATAATAGATAATTCCAATGTCCATCGAAAATCCATTTTCACGAATGGAAATCCAACGTCATGATTGGTACAAACTGATTGTACCCAGAGGAATGGTACAACTAGCCCGGAGCAAACGACTACCAGTAAAGGCAACTCAAAACCTTTGATCCCTATGCATTTGGGAAAAATGCAAAAGAAGCCCCGCATCAAAATTTACCAACTATCGGTCCTGCCTCCTACTCGGTGTTGTAGCTGGACCAAATCTTCATCTATCAATCTTGTGTCTTCGTCAGTGTTGCTACTGGATCAAATTTTGCAGACTTTGTCTCTTCGACAATGTTGCAGCTAGGTCAAATTTTCTCCAGACTTTGCATCATCGTCAGAGTCGTAGCAAGCCTAACTCGTTTTGTCTCCTCTAACGGATCGCTTCAGACTTTGTCTTCTTCAACGGACCCCTCATTTTGAAGATTTTGCTTACAAGAGCGGCAAGAAGATTAAGAGAAGCCCAGAGAAGAGACGGTGGCCAGAAGAAAGAACCTTAACCGACCGGATAAAAATGGTTACTCTTTTGTCTTTGCTTTATTCCTGTTACACAGCAATGCGCAAAGATGGGCAACTGTAGTAACCATTTTCTGACCAGGCCAGCCCAAAATTAATGTCGCAAACCCAATTACAATTAATACCCATACAACCCATACCGAGTTAAAACCCAAATTATGAAATTACAATATTAACCCTAGATATTAAAAAACCCTAATATTCAAACAACCCTAATCCCCTTAAACTTTGTCAGCCGCCGTACCCCCTTTGCTCGTCCAATCACCCTCGCGCGTGGCCACCACGCGCGCCACCATATTTGCCACCGCTGCCCACCTTGTCGGCCACCACCCAAAACGTCAGAACCTGCAGAAGAAGAAGCAAGTTGAAATAATTTTTTATATGTATTTGCATGCAAGAATCGGGTTATAAATACCCAACAAAAATCGAATGTAAAGGTGGGTTCGAAAGGAAATAAAAAGAGTGGCTTTTCGATTAAAAAAGCGTTCTATCTTATCTCTATTTTGTTCAAACCAAATCACACCAAAACATTCAAAATATGAGGCTTCCCGAATATAAAAAATGGAGGTTTCTTTTTTATTTGAATGTAAAAAAGGAAGATTTTGAATAAAAAAATGAGTTTTTCAGTTTCGAATATATATAAAAAAAACTTCATTCGTTCGAACAAAAAGCAAGAAAGGGAGCCAAATCGAAAGGTAAAAAAATGTTTCTTTTCGGGTATTTTTTAGATCTAGCAAGTTTCGTTCGGATTCAATAAAAAATAATCTTAGATCCAATATCGGGGTAAAGAAACGAACCTAGAGGTAACTTTTGGATGACACCGGCCGCCGGCGACATGCGATGGCCGGCAGCCCCATCACCGGACTGGGAGGAGAGTTTAAAAGATATTGTTTATTTTTTGTTTGAAATAATGAAAGGAAGGCTTTATTTTTTTCTAATTTTTTACTTATATAGTGGTGCTAAAAATAGGGTAAATTACGTACTAAATCCTTCATTCCCATTCCCTTTTTTAAAAATGGCTTGCCGCATGGGATAACTTCAGTCCCATTCCTTGAAGTTTTTAAAATATTTTTGATTTAGTCACTGTCTCGTTTTAAATTTGATTTTATTGGGAAAATTATGTCATTAGTCCCTCCATCCCATTTTTATTGTTTCCGTGACCTCCCTATTTCATATTTCTTTCAATTTCATCCTTCTTTTGTTTTTTTAGTTTCTTTTTCTTTTAATTTGGTCACCTTTATTATTATTATTATTATATTTCCTTTTCCTATTACGTATTTGTATATTATTAGTATTTTCATATTATAAGTATATATATATTTAGTATATGTATATAGTATAATATTGTATACATATATTACGTAGTTTGTTATTATTCTATTTAAGTTTATTATTATTATATTTAATATGTATATAATATTATGTATAACATATTATTATTATATTTAACATATATAATATTTTACTTGTATTAGTATATATTATGTATAATATAGTATTTTTATTTAGTTTTTCTTTTTGTTAATTATTATTATTATTATTATTATTATTATTTACATATTGTACATATATGTATAGTTTATTTTCTTACTACGTATATTATACTTTTTAAATATATGTACATTATATTATCATTTATATATATATATATATATGTTTTGAATATATAGATTTTTCTAAACTCGGTTCATTTAAGGGAATATTTTTCACTTTATTTCGGAATTTGGCTAGAAAGTGACATCCTGATTCATTCAGGTTTCATCTTCCTCGGTTTCGTAAATAAAGAAATGCTCTCCTTTGAACGTTCTTTTTTTCTTTTGTTTGGGATTAAAATTTAAATTAAAAATTGAATTTTTGTTTTCTTGCAATGACAACATTAAATCAACGTGGTACCAACTTTGGGCGCTGTGGGGGTGCTAATCCTTCCTCACGCGTAACCGACTTCTGAACCCAAACATTTTGAATCTCTGGTTATTTTTAATGGTGCCCGGCCTACCAAAGTGGCTGGTGGCGACTCCATCCACATTTTTCATATTTTTCCACCAATTTTCCACCTACCATTTTTCATTTTTAAAACATTTACGGTGTTCTGTTGGGAGCGCCATCCCAGTCTCTGGGTGACGTCTCCTTTGACTCTGTAAAAACATAGTTTTTCTCTTAAAACATTCTCTTATTTTTCATAGAGGGTAAAACCCCTATTACGACACACACTATAAATACAAGCCAAAGACACTTGAAGAACAAGAGGATAGACATCCAAGCTTAAAGATCAAAAGAGTAGAGTTTTATTGTTTATATCTTGTAATCTCTTGTATTTCTTTAGTCCAATCCAAGTGAGCCAAAATATATAAGCACCCACCTAGAGAGGTAATTAGTTTAAGTTGTCAAGACCTCGTAATTAAGGGATAGGTTCTAGTTGATCCATATAAAAACTAGGGAGAGGGTTCTATCTTAGCCCGTGAAAAGATAGGGATGTAAGGTTACACCTAGAACCCGTAAAAAGGGAAGAATTCATTGTTAGTGAATTGGGAAATCCTTAGTGTGGATGCTAAGTAGTGGATGTAGACCTTGGTTAGAAGGTCGAGCCACTCTAAAATCCAAATTGTCATTTCTTTTTTTATTTTTGTTTTCCCAATTTCAGAAGAAACTTCTACACCCTTCATCGGCTCTAATTTCGGTTAAAGACATCGAGTCTTTCAATTGGTATTAGAGCGGTACTCAAATTGATGATCTAACAACCTTTAAGGAGATCCTTGGAGTGTTCGATCCATCTCTACATTCAACCGACCTTGAAGAGCTATTTTGTTAGGCATCAAGCTCAAGGATTCAAAGATGAATCATCAATCCTCCTCTCAAATGCGACGGTGGCATGCTCACACATTAAAGATGGATAACCTCTAAGCTTAATCTATTTTTGATTATATAATTTGGTTACTTATTTTTAATGATTTTTTTGAATGTTTATGCAAACTTGAATGTTAAAACCATTTAGTGCATAACATTCTTTGAAGCTTTGTGCATATGTTTTAAATATATTTTATTCAGATTAATGCATAAAATTTTCTAAAAAGTCTTGGACAAATTAAATTTTATGGATTTTTTAAACTTGGTCATTTTTATTAAAATTCAATAATTTTCTTAAGTGTCAATGTTTGAGCTAAAATTTATAATTGAATGCATTTATTAAGGGGGAGTTTTTGTTTTCAAAAGAATTAACTTACTCTCTTTTGTTATTTCTGAACTTTGAAAATTGAATTATTTTTATATAATAAAAAGGGAAGAGATAAGTTTAAAAAAATTAATTTCAAAAAGAAGAAAGGGGAGCTTTAAATATTTTTTCTAAAATATTCCCTTTTTCTAAAATATTTTTTAAGGGAGAGATTTTCAAAAATAAATTTTCAAAAGGTTTTGTTGTATTAAAAATGGAGATTGTTGAGATATTTATTTTGATATAACAAAGTGATAAATGTTTTGGATTTAAACAAATATTGCAAAAATAATTCAAAGTCCATTTAATTTGAAAAATATGTTTAAAAGCTTTTAAAGGTGTTTTTGACTCAAAAAAATATTTTCAAGTAATTTAAAAGTCTCAAACGACTAGTTTTCCAAAGGCTAGTTTTTTATTCTACACTATAAATATAAGCCAATGAAACTTGAAGAACAAAAGGATGGACATCCAAACTTAAAGATCAAGAGAGTAGAGTTTTCATTGTTTATTTATTGTAATCTCTTGTATTTCTTTAGTCCAATCCAAGTGAGTCAAAATGTGTAAACACCCACCTAGAGAGGTAATTAGTTTACATTGTCAAGACCTCGTAATTGAGGGATATGTTTTAGTTGATCCTTATAAAAACTAAGGGAGGGTTTTATCTTAGCCCGTGAAAGATAGGGATATAAGGTTATCCCTTGAACCCATAAAAAGGGAAGAATTCATTGTTAGTGAATTGGGAAATCCTTAGTGTGGATGCTAAGGTAGTGGATGTAGACCTTGGTTAGAAGGTTGAACCACTCTAAAATCGAATGTGTCAAATTGTAATTTCTTTTCAGTTTTTGTTTTCCCAATTTCAAAAGAAAACTCTACACCCTTCGTCTGCTCTAATTTCGGTTGAAGACATCGAGCCTTTCAATATTTGATTTTTAAATAATTTCTTGATAACATATTAAAATTTTTTAATGCTAATTATAAATTTAAAGTTATTTTAATATTTCTCTACCAATCAAAAAATTATTCAAAATTTAAAATATTTAAAATATAAAAATAAAACAATATATATTTTTTATTCTCAATTGAATATTTATTCAAATAATAATAGTAGACTCAGACTGACGAAAGACATTGACTCTTATGATGAAAATATACAAATTTTAAATATTTTATAAATAATTTTATTTTTAAATAATTTATAATTTATCAATTTATTGCTTATAATATTTTTAATATTAAAAATTATACTTACATTTTTTTAAAAATTCAAAAAGTTTCTTAATATTTTTAATATCTTGTATTTCAAATATTTTAAATTTAAAATAATTCCTTAAATTTTAATTATTTTCTTTAAGATTAAATAAATGCCCAAACTTTCTATAAAAATAAATTAAGCCATCAAACTAGGTCAAAAAATCAATTAAACCCATTTATCATATCATCATCCGCTATGGAACATCAGAAAGCACTCTAAATTGGCACATAACGATTAACGACAACCTTTGTTGGTCAGAGAGTACATATATTTTTCTTCTTAATCCTAAGGGTCACATTGGGTGTAAAATAAGTTTACAGATAACCTGACTTTTTCACACAAGTTTGAGGGTCTTAAGAACCATTAAGTTTAAATTAATAAATGTTTTTTATGAAAGAGGAAGAGAGGTTGCTCGAAATCGAATTCAAAATCTAATATCAATCATTAGCAAAAGGATGCATTTTATCCATTGATTTTTGTTTATGCGCTATTCTCAAAATTTTTGGTATAATAATGTTAACACTAAGAATATCAAGAATATTAAACTAAACAACACATTGGGAGAGACAAAATTTTATTTAACTTTAAATGTAAAAATTAGGAAAAACAAATGTTTTATGGGTAAACTTCACCATAGGTCCTTTATGTTTAATGTTTATTCTATTTTAGTCACCCATTAAAAACAAATTATTCTTACTATTTACATTTCTAAACGTTACTGTTTCGGTCACCTTACCTTTGGTCTCTGTTACTTGGGTATGGCGCATAAAAAATAAAAATAAAAATAAAAAATCACCTTTGACGTCAGCTCTAACACACTCGTGGCTTCTTCAAAATGGGGAAGAGAGGGAGGGTTTCGATTTGTGGACCTGTAGCTTCTTCTTCTTCATGATAATAATCTTCGTCTTCTTGCCCCTCTTCGTGGATTCCATCGGTGAATCTTTTCGGCTCGAAGAAAGCGTAAGGCGACGAATAAGTGGGATCGATCCCGACCCATCTAAAGTTGTGGCTGAGGGATTCACTTGCACTTGTTGTACTGCTACCACATGCTGATATTGAGCAATCCTGATTCCTGACATAGATAGTTGAGAGTTTAAAAAAGGAAAAAAAATTATATACTATATATAAAGGATCCTCTCTTGGTGAATTATTGGGGGTTGAAAGGGGAATTCATTTTGGCTTGAAGAAAAACTTCCAATCTGTTTTGCCTTTTTAGTTTTTACAAGGAGAAAATAAAAGGGTTGTTTCTTTTTATAGATGATTGATCAATCCTGGACATAGATAGTTTGAAGTACTGAATACTGATATTGAGCAATCTTGCTCCTTCCTTCTCATTTTAAATTCTATGTTGAGTTAGTTAAATCTCTTGCTGTTTTAACAGTGCTTACTGTTATAACTGTACTTACCCTAAAACTCTTTTTCGTGGTAATAGACACGTGCCCATAGTTCCCTATTTGTCCAACAGTAAGCACACCGGTTGAAGAAGGAGACGAAGGAGAACAACCTGCAAACACACAAGTAATACTACAACTACTAATAATAATGAATAACAAAACTAGTTTCTTGTCTATGTTAGAAAGAGGAAAGGGAAAGAGAGAACAACCAGAGTTTATGTTGGTGGGGAACTTGTTGTTTGGGAGTGTGAGACTGGTTGGTCTTTGCATGGGGACATGATGATGGTGATCACTGATCAGTTGTAGAAGTATTGAACCTTTTCTTCTGCCTCTCACGAGCCTTGTGGTTCTGAAACCAATAAAAGACATTCTTGCCTTCGATTTTACCGTACTGTCTAAGTCTAGCAAAGATCCTCTGAATCTGTTCAGCACACACCATTGTTGTAGTAAAGGTCCTTCAATATTCTAATCTGGTCAGTGGTAGTAGGAGTCCACTGTGTAGTGTTTTGCCTGCAAAGAAAGCTTCCTTTGCCGCTTGTAGCGATGTCCCCTTTCGCTAAAAAACAGGTTTTCGAAGTGTTTGTGGTTTTTCGGATATAAAATGTTTATTCCGTGGAGTTTTAAAAAACCGCGTTTTATTTAGAAATTGGAGTCGCCACCGGCCACTTAGGTAGGCCGGACACCATAAAACCAGAGATTCAAAAACTTTGGGTTCGGGAGTCGGTTACGGATGGGGAAGGATTAGCACCCCATACCGCCCAAAATTGGTACTTTAATAATTACTGCTTTATTAATATTAAACTTTCCGGATTAAAGTGACGATTAAATTAAAATTTGATTATAAGTACGAGTAAATTTTAAAGGCCTCGTTATCCGAGCGCAAACGCCCAACCACTATCACTACGCCTGATACTGGCCCCGTTTACGCTCGGATAAAAGGACACCGCATTGCCAATTTATATTCCATTATGCAACCTTAAAAGTAAAATATAAAATATACGATTTATATTGACATAATATTAAAACATAAAAAATGAATATTACAAAAAAAAAATCAAACACGTAGGCATAAAACCTAACATATCGTAATAACAACAAAAATATGAGCATGAAAAAAAATATTTTCAAGACTAATTAATTAACCCTAACATGCTTGAACCTATATAATCACAAACGCATACAAATGCATGACATACGGGTAACATGTTATTAAAATGACAAGTCAAAATAGGATGCTAACAAAAGATTCAATGCTTTAGCATATGACACGAGAACATAAATATGAACATAAGCATACACAAACCTAAGTAACATAAGACTAATACGAAAAGAAAATTGACTTGATACTAACATATGACACCATTTATGCATAAGTTGAAAAAGCTATGGCATTATATAACAAAACATCATATTAACATAAACTTAAAAACATGGAATACATACTAACCCAAATATGCATGCCATGAAAACCAAACTAAAGCATTACATGTACAACAAACATATACCATTGAGGAAATAAATTAAAACTAAAAAACATCACATCTAAAAAACATAAACAAAGATGATATAAAAACTTGAATAAAAATAACGAATAATGTGAACAATGCTAAGAAGAACATGAAATAAAGGCAAAGGGCGTACATAATTAGAACACAACAAGGGACCGAATTGAAACAAAAATAAAACCGGAAACTGAAATTGAAAGCAACTGGAGACATGATTCGAGGATGATATTGTAAACTAACGAAAGTCTAGAGGACTAAAGCTGTAATATGCCCAAAGGGCAAGCTCAAAGTGGAAAATTTGAAAACGCGGGATGGTCTCTAGGGTAATTGGACCATTTGAAATATGAATTCGGTTCATTTGGGGGCCAGATTGAAACATCTTTAAAAAGGACAGGGACCGGGGCTGCTAATATCCCGTGCGGCGAGACAGAAACGTAAATCTCAAGAACGTCGGGGGATTTATAACGCTATTCTTCCATTTTCTTTTATTTCCCCTATAAAACTTATAATCGGCCCCATTTATTCATTTTTCCTTTTTTTTACCTCGAGAGAGAATTCTCTCTCTTTTCTCAGAAACACCAACCATATACCCTTCAGCCGCCGTGGTTCTAGAGGTCAGCGGTGGTCCGGCTATTCCGGCCACCGCCTTTAATACCATAACAACAAAACCTAACCTAGACACCCCTCCCAAGAGCCACCAAGCTTCTACTTTTAGAAAGATCGAACCAAAATACTTCTATTCCGAACCCGTAAAACCCAAATCCCTGACGTGTCGAGAAGAAAACCCCCATTTGTGGCTCACTCCTCAGAGCTTATCGCCGACCGGGAAGGATTTTTCTTTGGGTAAACTCTATTTTATTGTATTTTTTTACTTTTTTGTATATGAATGTATGAGATTCAGAAAAAAAAGAGAGAAGATTACCGATGGAAACTTGTATTTTTTTTGATAACTTGTTCACTGAGTTTTCTTACAGTTTTTTCATACATATATCCTACTCTGATCATTTGGTAGCAAGTACTATAAAATACATATTTTTTAGATCTGAAATGATACTGACATAGCCTCTTTTTGGTGATTATTTTGATGTATCTGGCAATCCTGAACGCGGTGGTTGGAGGTCGGCATGGTGGAGGTTTGGTGGCAGTGTGGGGGAGATGTCTTCGGCCAGAGGCATTCTCGACCGTTGGATCAAATTCGATCCAACGGTTGAGATAATTTGAAGAATACACGGTCCAGATGAAATCTCGAACGGGTGGAATAGCTCTAGATCGTGACACGTGGAGCTCAGCAGCCGAGGAGTTCTGGCGCGTGGGATGCGCGCACGCGTGGGAGATCAAAGAGTCCGCGCGTGGATCAAACGGACGCGTGGCAGCCGAACGGTCCGGGCGTGTAATACACGCGGCCAGCTGGATAACTTCCCCTTTGATCGTGGTCGTTGGATCAAAATTTGATCCAACGGCTCATGGTTGGCTGCACAAGAGGGAAACACTAGGGTTAGACAATTTAGGGCCTTCAGATATAGGATTTGGATTTGGCCGGTTGGGCCATGTAACTTAATTTAATTATTATTTTTTGGGGGTTTATAATTTATGGGCTTCATCTTAAATTGGTCCATTAATAATGATAATATTAATAATAATAATACAAACACACACACACATGTACATACAATACGTGTACATGCAAAACACCAACATTTACTGACATACAAGCATGCATACATATACATACGGACACATACGTATACCAATATATATATACTCACACACCAACTCATGCAGATATATACATTCTATATACACACAGCATACATGCAAATTAATCAAATATTCAAACATATAACATACGAGAATACATATAAATAATTACGAATACGTACATATATATGCACTCACAGATATCACACCTATACATTTTTATCTTACTAACACTCATGCAACAATAATATTAATTATATATTAGCACAATATTTACAAATCAGACAAAAATGAGTGATTACAGTTGCCCCTCTTTGCTTGTTCTCGTGGGATGGGAACAAAGCAAATATTCATAAGCACTCATTTTTATCCGACTTCCCTGTTTGTAACTTTGGAAACACGTGTTCTTCTGGAACTCTCTGTTTTTCCTCGGCTGAATCTTCGGGCTCGTAAGTCCTTCCTATATAACTTCTTCCCCCTCCGATCTTGGAGCTACAGGCTCTTCCTATATGGAATCCCTAACTGTGAAGCCTCAAGTTATGAGTCCCTCCTATATAGAACTTTTCACTTTGAGATGGTAAGGCTTGGAGTCCTTCCTATATAGAACTCTTTGCCTTCAACGCGGCTGGTTTTTTCTACATAAAACCTTCTGTACCACGGATGGGTTCTTCTGACTGAGAGTTCTTCCTGTATAGAACTGATAGTCTTCAAACCTGGGAGCCGCCAATCCTTCCTATATAGAACTTTTAGCTTCTGAAATCTCAGAGCTATGAGTTCTTCCTATATAAAACCTCTCACTCTAAGACATTAAAGCTCGGAGCCCTTCCTATATAAGACTCTTCGCTTTTAACGCAACAGGTTCTCCCTATATAAAACCTTGTGTGTCATGGGTGAATTCTTTCGCCTGGGAGCTCTTCCTATATAGAACTGCTAGTCTTCACCCCGGAGCTGCGAGTCCTTCCTATACAAAACTCTCAGCTCCTGGAACCCTGGAGCGGCAGATTCTTCCTACATAGAACCTCTAGCTGCAGGCACTTGGAAACATAGGCCTTTCCTATATAGAACCTTCATCTTTACATTTGGGATTCATACCATGATGGCTACCGATGTCTCTTTGAATCTGTAGATACCTGTCTAAGATAAGACAAAATACTATGACAAATGAATTGACATGCTCCTAATCCTAGGGATGTTTAACTATTCATGATGCATGAGTGTCAATATCTTGGTGGGCCTGCTTTAGTCCTCAATCAACCTCGACCTTACGTTGTTTGCTTTCTCCTTTTTTTTCTGGCGGTGATACCCTATTTCACTGTTGAGTTCAACCATTCCAACCTTTCTTTTTTAGAATTTCTGATTTGGGGTTCTAAAATGCCCTTTCAGGTTTTCGCTTTAGAGGTTTCTTGTTTTTTCTTTCTTTTTCTCTTCTTTCTCTTTTCTTTCCTTCCTTTTTTGTTTTTTTGTTTGTTTTTTTCTTTTTTTTTCTTTTTTCGTTTTTTTGAGGTGCCCTTCTGGGTTTTCACCTAGGAAATCTCTCTCGTTGTCTTGAATGCTTTCTCTTAAACAAGCAGGGTGTGCGCCATTGGTCATCCTACCCTGGTGCTTGAAGCCTTATGCCTGCCCTGTCAACAGACATTATGTAAGCAGCTAGAGGGTAAGGTTAACATTATTTTCTAATCGCCTGCATCTTTTAAGGTTAGATCACAGTAATGCTTAGAAATCTCTTGTTTATCGTAAGCCTATGTTAGCTTATTTGCATGATATTAACAAGAAGGCAAGGAATGGATGCTCAAAAATATGGTTTTACTACGATTAAGGGTTTGGAACAACTTTGAGAGAGTCATGACACACATGAGGAAAAGGAAAAGCCAAACATGAAATACAAGATCCCTCATTATCTTTAGTATGAATGATACATGATCCTTTCAACCGGCGCAGAATCCTTGCCTGAAGATCCCTCTTCACAGGGTTTATGGAGACGACCCTTCTCTTCGGATATCTAACCTCTCAATTTATTTGAGCCGCCCTTTACGGGTTTTCGACTTGGATCATTCATGTGCTTCAAGACGCCCTGTTTCGGGTTTTCGCCCCGAACTCTCCAAAATTTTTTTTTTTCTTTTTTCTTTTTCTTTTTTTTTATTTTTTATTATTTTTTCAAACGTAGTATTTCTTAACAGCATCAGAATTTATAGGGCTTTTCAGCTCGTCTCCATCCATTTTCGTTAAGATTAAGGCTCCTCCTGAGAAGGCCTTTTTTACCACGTATGGCCCTTCCTAGTTGGGCATCCACTTTCCTCGAGAATCTTTCTGAATTGAGAGGATTTTCTTGAGCACCAGATCCCCTTCTCTGAATTCTCTTGGGCGCACCTTTTTGTTGTATGCCCGCATCATTCGTTTTTGGTACATTTGACCATGGCAAATGGCCTTTAGTCTCTTTTCTTCAATGAGATTTAGCTGGTCGAGTCTGGCCTGCACCCATTCAGATTCTTCCAATTTTACTTCATTTAAGACCTGGAGCGGCGGAATCTCCACCTCAATGGGGAGTACTGCTTCGGTACCATACACTAAGGAATAGGGTGTTGCCCCTGTCGACGTGTGAATAGACGTCCTATATGCGAAAAGGGCAAACGGTAGCATTTCGTGCCAATCTCTGTAGGTATCCGTCGTCTTTGCTATGATCTCCTTTATGTTCTTATTTGCTGCTTCCACTGCCCCATTCATTTTAGGACGATAGATTGTGGAATTATGGTGTGTTATTTTGAATTGGTTGCACACGTCCATCATCATTTTGTTATTTAGATTGGAAGTATTGTCGGTGATGACCCTTTCTGGCAAACCGTATCGACAAATGATATCTTTTTTTAGGAATTTACATACTGTGGTCCTTGTGATGTTGGCGTAATACGCTGCCTCCACCCATTTAGTGAAATAGTCTATAGCAACCAAAATAAAATGGTGTCCGTTGGAAGCCTTTGGGTGAATCTGCCTGATGACGTCCATACCCCATGCTGCAAAAGGCCACGGAGAATTCATGGTGTGTAAAGGTGATGGGGGAGCTTGAATCTTGTCAGCATAAATTTGGCATTTGTGGCATTTTCTGGCGTAATCGATACAATCTCCCTCCATGGTCAACCAGAAATAGCCATATCTCATAATTTTTTGGGCTATAGACAGCCCGTTGGCGTGCATCCCACATAGACTATCGTGTACCTCGGCTAAAATCTCCTTCGCCTCCCGGGCATCCACACATCTTAACAATGTCTGATCATGGCCTCTTTTATATAGGATCTCCCCATCTAGGACATATCCTATTGCCATTTTTCTGAGTGTTTTTCTGTCATTGTCACTTGCCCCTTCGGGATACTTTTGAAACATGACGTATTGCAAGATGTCACAGTACCATGGGTTTCCATCAATCTCTTCCTGCACATTACAACAATGAGCATGCCTTTCAAACATCTGCATCTTAATGGGCTTTATTTCTGCCCCAATGTTTGTTTTAAACATGGAAGCCAGGGTTGCCAAGACGTCTGCCATCTGATTTTCTTCTCTAGGAAGGTAATTGAAGTTGACCTTTTCGAACTCCTTGGTGAGCTCTTGAATCAATTCATAATATTTGACCAACTTCGGGTCCCTGGTTTCTCATTCCCCACGCAACTGGTAAATCACTAAGGATGAATCTCCGAATACTCGAAGTTCCTTAATCTTTCTTTCAATAGCTGAGTTTAGTCCCATAACGCAGGCTTCGTATTCAGCTATATTGTTGGTACAGAAGAATTCTAGTCTGTTGGTGAAGGCATAATAGACATTCTCGGGGGAAATTAGCACGGCCACTATCCCATGTCCGAGGGCGTTAGAGGCTCCATCAAAGTAAAGCTTCTATGAGTTATCATCTGAAACCTCTTCCTCGGTTGTAATGCACATCAAGTCTTCATCCGGGAAATTAAAGTTCAATGCCTCATAGTCGTCCAAGCGCGACTAGCTAGGAAATCCGCTACGGCGCTTCCCTTTACGACTTTCTGGCTCACGTATACAATGTCGAATTCAGATAGGAGCATCTGTCAGCGGGCCATCCTTCCCGTTAGTGTTGGCGCTTCCATTAAGAACTTCAATGGGTCTAGCTTGGGTATCAACCAAGTAGTATGGTACAACATATACTGCCTAAGCCGCTTGGTAGCCCAAACTAAAGCACAACACAGCTTCTGAACTCGCGGGTACCGCGTTTCGCAATCATTGAACTTTCTGCTTAGGTAATAGATGGCTTGCTCTCTTTTCCCTAACTCATCGTGTTGCCCCAATACACACCCCATTGAATTCTCAAAGACTGTCAGATAGAGGATTAATGGGATGTCTGGTACTGGCGCGACCAAAATCGAAGCATTTGTCAGGTACCTTTTGATCTTTTCTAGGGCTCCTTGACATTCCTTATCCCACACACCAGGATTATTCTTTCTAAGAAGTCTGAAGACTGGGTTACACCAATCGGTTAATTGGGAAATAAAACGAGAGATATAATTTAACCTCCCCAAGAAACCATGAACCTCCTTCTGAGTGTGGGGTGGTGAGAGATCATGGATGGTTTTCACTTTATCTGGATCGATCTCAATCCCTCTTCGGCTCACCACAAACCCCAAGAGCTTTCCAGAAGTAACGACGAAGGTGCATTTGGCAAGGTTAAGCCTCAGCTGGTATTTTCGTAGTCTCTGGAATAGTTTTCTTAAGTTCTGTAGGTGCTCCTCTTCTGTTCGGGACTTGGCGATCATGTCGTCCACGTATACTTCTATTTCTTTGTGCATCATGTCATGGAAAAGAGTCACCATTGCTCTTTGGTAAGTTGCCCCTGCGTTCTTGAGTCCGAAAGGCATCACCCGGTAGCAAAAAGTGCCCCACATGGTTATGAATGTAGTTTTCTCCATGTCGTTAGAGTCCATCTTTATCTGGTTGTACCCTAAAAAGCTGTCCATGAATGAAAACCATGAGTGTCCCGCAGTGTTGTCAACCAGCGTGTCAATATATGGTAGGGGGAAGTTGTCTTCAGGGCTGGCTCGGTTTAGATCCCTATAATCTACACACATACAGATTTTCGTCCTTCTTCGGTACTGGTACGATGTTTGCAACCCATTCGGGTATTTGGCTACCTCCAAGAAACCAGCATCAAACTATTTTTTACCTTTTCTCTGATCTTTAACAACATGTATGGTCTCATTCTCCAAAGTTTTTGTTGTATTGGTTTACACTCCGGCTTTGTTGGCAGTTTGTGCATCACTATGTCAATATTCAATCCTGGCATATCTTGATAGGTCCAGGCGAAAACATCCTTAAATTCCTGGAGTAGGGTTATCAGTTCGTGCCTGGTTTTCGAGGAAAACGTCGTCCCTATTTTCACTTCTTTTCTCTCTTCTTCAGTCCCCAAGTTTACAACTTCTGTTTCTTCTTGGTGGGGCATGATTTGCCTTTCTTCGTTGGCCACCATTCTTCTCAGCTCTACAGGGACCTCACATTCTATCTCATCATCTTCTTCCTCAATTCCCTTTGAGATCTCGGGGCATTCAAAATTCACTCCGGGATTGGATCCGGTATCATTCATACAGTCAATCATGAGCAACATGCATTAAATGAGAATGAATTGTATTGGGAAGAGGATGGTTGTATATGAAGTGAATGAACATGAAGAATGAATGAATGAAATAAATGAAATGTTTGTCATTTAAGAAAACGGGAGGATATTTTCATTTCAACAAAAAGTTAACATAGGTGCCCTATACAAGAGATCCCCATTGTTTATGGGCAAAAACAAAAAGTTGATTCAGAGCATTACTCTGATCTAGTCCTAAAAACCACAGGTAGATCAATGCAGCTCCAGTTATCAAGTGTTTCCCCGGGATGGCAGGGGCGGATATTGGTCAACATTTTGCTGACTTGGCCTTTTCCAGCTATCATGTTGATGTACATCCCTTCAAGTGATTCATTGAATATCTCCTCCTTGTTGAGTACGTCATTTTCCTTAATTGCCTCTTCAACTTCTTGACCTGGTTGGTAGAATCCTCCGGAGACAAAAGTGGTTTTCGAACTAGGGAATGACATTGGTCTCCATAGAATGTATTCTCCTTTAAATCTAGCTTTTCTTTGTTCTTCTTTTCTCTTGTATTTTTCTTTTCTCTGTTGGACACTTGGTTTGTAACCCAGCCCAAAATGGTCCTTCTTGGTTATCATACTTTTGGCTCTTAGGCTCCCTTGTAATCTCGTCCCCAACCCTCTTCTTGCTTTGGCTCCTCGGCCCAAAGTTTCAGCGACGGTCATCTTGGTACAATTAGATAACCTGGGATAGGGGATCTGACTTCCCTCCGCGACGAATGTGGCATTCACTAGCTCTAATGCTCGAAAAGAGCATTCTGCAGCATCCTCGTCATTTTGAATGTAGGGGGCATCTGATGTCACTGAATCAACAATTTCCTGCTGGACCTCTACTGTGACCAATTTGCCTTCGACTACGAATTTTAATTTCTGATGTAATGATGAGGGGACAACTCATGCGGAGTGGATCCATGGCCTTCCCAATAAGCAGCTGTAAGATGGTTTTATGTCCATTACCACAAAATCAATCACATACTCAGTCGGTCTGATCAATAGAGGCACCTCAATTTTTCCCATTGTTCATCTTTGTGTACCGTCAAGGCTCTTACGGAGTTATGGCAGGGATTTAGGTGAGAACCATCTATTGGTAGTTTCGGCAAGGTCACCATAGGCAGCACGTTCAGTGCTGACCCGTTGTCAATCAGTACCCCAGGTACCACATACCCTTTGTAGTGGGTTGTGATGTTAAGGGCTTTGGTGGACCCCATTCCGCCCTCGGGGATCTCGTCATCACTGAATGTTATATGGTTATAGGTAGTGATATGCCCCATTATCCTGTCCAGTTTTGCCACAGAAATGTCCTGGGGCACAAAAATCTGATTTAATACTTTTAATAGTGCCTCACGATGTTTTTCTGAACCCAAGAGGAACTCCAGCACGTGATCCTAGCCGGTTGCTTTCGTAGTTGTTCCACTACACTATACTCGCTATGTCTCAGGAACTTTAGAAATTCTTTAGCCCGAGCCTCGGTTACCAGCTCATTTATCTTTGGAAGAGATTATTCACTGAATATCTGCGTGGGGGTAACCGATGTATTCTTTCCTTTATCTTTGACCGCTTCAGCAGCCCTCAAGGTCTCATAGGAATAACATTTGTCGCTCCTCGTGAAATGGCCCACCTCACCGACATTCGCATCGCTCTTGCTTTGTTCGTCTTTTAGTGTAGGCTCTTTTACCTCACCATATTCTGGCTTTTCTAGCGTGGTCACATTTATAGCATAGTTCCAGGGAGTTTACCGCATATCCTTGAATAGGAACGAGGATGGTGCTGAGATGATGATCTTGGGATTTATCTTAGTGGTTTCTCCTTGGGAGACACCTGCACTCCTCGGCCTGGAGGAGATGATAAAAGGTCTATCTCTCTCGTATTTAGCGTTGGGGCTATCCGTCATATGTACGTCTGACCCCTTCTTTCCCGTGGGCTCTTCGAAGAATTCTATTTGCTTTTCATTCATCAATTGTTGTACCAATCTCTTAAACTCGTAATACACTTCACATCCTTTCTGCCTTATTACCATGCCTTTGTCGATCACATGGGCCATGCACAATTGTTGAAATACCCACCGTAAAGGAGATTTGATTTCTGACACATCATCCTTAATCTTCCTGGTAAAGCATTCCTCAATAACATTTACTCATCTGTTCTCATGATTAGGCAACGGGTTAGTAGCTACACTTGGTTCTTCAAACTTCACTATCCCAGAATCAATTAAGTTCTGCAGGAGTTTTTTGAAAGCAAGGCAGTTCTCGGTGGGATGTCTAGGGGCACCGCCGTGATAGTGGCAATGCGCGTTCGGGTTATACCAGGACGGGAATGGCAGTTTGAAAGGAGTAACGTAATATGGACGGACCAGGTCTGCTTCATACAACTGGGAGTAAAGCTCCGAGTACAGAACGGGTAGTGGAGTAAAATTTTTCCTCTCTTTCTCTTTTCTCGAGGTTCTCTCATCTCTTTGATTCGAGTTTTGCGCTTTTCCCACAGGTGCTTGTGGCTGTGAGACTGTAAAATTCTTAGGGCGGTGTAAGTACTGGCGGCGTTTACTTCATTCTTCTTGTTGTATTTTCGAGATCCTTCCCCGCTATCAATTCTACCACTCTTAATTGCCAATTCAAGGGACTCCACAGTCCTAATCAAATCAGCAAAACTCTGTGTTATATTATTAATGAGGCGATCGAAAAGTGCCCCCTTCAAAGTATTAACGAATAATTGCGTAATTTCATATTCCGGGAGGGGTGGCTGAATTTGGGCGGTCACTTCCCGCCACCTTTGAGCATATTGTCGTAGATTTTCGTTGGACTTCTGCCCCATATTTTCCAACATAATTCTACTGGGGGTCATATATGTTACATGTTTATATTGCTCAATGAATGCTCTTGACAGATCTTTCCATGTTTTGACATTTACCCTGCTCAACTGGTGTACCACCGTAATGCCGCTCCAGTTAGGCTGTCTTGGAAATAGTGAATCAGTAGCTTCTCATCCTTAAGGTAGGCTGCCATCTTCCGGCAGTACATTGTTATGTGCGCGGAAGGACACGTGGTTCCATCGTATTTGTCAAACTCTGGCGTTTTAAATTTTGGCACAAGGTCGAATACCAGACTCAAGTCACTGGCATCATTTCTTGATTCTTCCATAGCTTGCAAAGTTTTAAATATTTCCTCCATGAGGCGGAACCTTTCCTCCCACTTTTTTTCTACCTCTGTCCTGATCTTTTCGACCAAATTCAGGTCTGACACCTCCTCCTCATAGAGTGCTTCAGTGTCGAGGGGTTGAGTCTCAGATGCCCCTACTTGAAGATTAGTCGACATCCCTGCAGGGTCGATATACACCCTTCTAGTCAGATTCGGCGCAGCTGGTTGAACCTTATTGTGAACTGGGGTACCCTCTGGTTCTTGAGCGGTTTCTCCTTCAACTCTCTTTCCAGGACTCTTAGACAACAATGCGGTTATGTCGGATACTATCGATGCTTGCGACTGAGCAATCTGGTCACTGAGGCTTCTTTGAGCCTCTTCAAACCTTGCCTCGAGCTCTCTTTGCCCATTTTCTAGACTGATTATCATGTCTTCTATGAGCTTGCTTTGCACTCGGGTAAGTTATGGATGATGAATGATTGTGGGTTAACTTCTATTTTCACACTGCCACAATATTTATAACATTAATATGGTTGCAAGAAAAATAAATACATGTATAATGATGCGAATATCATGATGCAATGCAAGAATATATGCAGATAAAGGTACTAATTCCGCTGGTAATCACCCTTTTGAACTACTTCCACGGGAATTAAAGGGGTCTAAATTACAACAAAGTTCATATTACAAAATGAAAGTCCCTAATACAAAAGAGTATTAATTACAATACAGAGCCCTACAGATAATCCCTAGCTCTATCTCCTAATTTTCCAATTGCCCTGAGCAACTTGATGAACCTGGGAGCTTCTTCCATTTCTGGGACTACGAAAGGTCGGAGTGTTTCAGCCTCGATGGCCAAATCATTCACATGTCTGGCGACTCGATGTATGTCCACCATCAGGTTTGCGTAATATTGGTCCCTATCCTGCACCATCCGGACAGTGTCACGCAGTCTCCTTTGCCAATAAGTGTTCCCTCCGGCTATAGCCTATTCGAATACACTAATTCTTTCCTTATAATCTTCAACAGTTGCTTCAAGGGACTTAATTCGGGTTCGTAACGTGCCTACTTCGCGCTCTTTTTCTTGTAGCTCAGTGAAGCCATTCCTCTGACAGTACGTTCGAAAGGAGTGTTCTACTTCTACCACATTTTCTCTCAACTCGACATTCTAACTTCGGCTTTGATCCAGACTTTGGATAGTGTCGTCGTACAACTTTTGCATCTCTAACAGTCTATTTCGGCTACTCATGGACCTTCTTTTCCATGCGGCAACATTTTCTCTCTCGTGGTTGAATGCTTGTTTTCCTTTGCTAATTTCTTGCCTAGTTCTTTCCTTTTCTTGGTCAATGGCCTTCTTGAAGGACTGCATTTCTTCCTCAATAGCCAACCGGCAGCTTTCTATCTCCTTCTCGATCGCTCTCTTGCTGATTTCTCGTTCTTCTTCCACCAAATGGATACCATTCATTCTTTCCTTTTCCACGGCTATGAACTGACTTCGGCTGGCTTTCTGTATTTTCGCTTGGAGTAGGAGGGTATCATTTTGGTAAAGAGCGTTCTTATCGCTCAAATCCACATTTAATTTCTTCAACTGTCTAATGATCCCATCCCGTTCGTCGACCTCTAAGCTTGCTTTATAGAGCTCGCTCGCATGTTGAGTCTGTTGGGTGTCCATTTTCCTCTTAATTTCTTCGAGTTCATTTCGTAAGATATCAGTTTCAAACGGTATCACCCTTGTAAGCTCCTCAAGTGACACCACTGGTCATTGATCGAATTCAAGAATCACATCATTAACCCTCAAACATCTCCAAAGATCGTAGTCTGGGTGGTCATGTGCTCGGTGTCTCATTCCACCCTGATCCGGTAACAATGGTCCCAAGCCCTCATGATAGTCTAAACTTTTTCTTTGAACTCCCTTTTGAAAAGAAATTCAGTTCGGCTTAACCCGGCGGTATTGGGAATGAACTGTCGTGATCCGAATTATCGGGACACCAAAAGCGGAGCACAAGCAATCCCTCCGTGCAGTCCCAACATCATCAGCCAGTTGAAATCACTGCAACTGTATAAAAAGTAATTGACTCTACCGAGCCATGGGACCCTCCATACAATGTCTTCGTCTTGAATGTTCCTGAAGAAACTAGCCCATTTTTTTGTTTTCAAGTCCTCTCGCCACTCTTTTGCTAAGTACTCTTGTAAAGGTGAAAAACCTTGGAAGGATATCCCCGGTAGGACCCTCATCGGCGTCTTCCACATGTGGCTCTGAATCCATACCTGTAACAGCTGCGCACATCCGCGAAAACGTCATTCTTCATACTTCCGACTAGCATTTAAAGAAATAAAGGTCTCGGCCAAGATTGCTGGTACTGGGTTTGCTCTCCGTTTCATACGCTCAAACAGGTCCAGAATGGCTACAACAATGTTCCCAAGTGCTCTCGGAAAGATCACCAAACCATATATTCCCAAGGGAAATAGGTCTATCTTCTTCGCCTCGTCTGGATGTGTAGGTATGATGTCTCGAATACTTTCCCATGCAAAAACTGTACTGTCTCCTCGGAGCTGAATCAGGCCATTAACCCAATCGTCACTCATTTATGCAAAGGTTTTGAGCTTCGAAGTGTAATTCTGATTCCTCAGAGCCTTCGCGTAGATCCAATCTTCCTGAATGTTCTTCTGGTTAAGTAAAGCAGTGTATTCTTCTACTGTAGGCATCAGGTCCTGCCCATTGAAGGTGAAGCAGCAAAATGCAGGATTCCATAACTGAAAAATAGCTCAGAGTAGGGGCTGGTTAACCCGAACATATAACAGTTGTGCAATGTCGCCATAACTATCGCAGAACACGTCATGTAGTCTTCGGTCCCATCTTTCCCAAATGCTTTGAGGATCTCATAAGTTGTTCTGTTGGAGACTCACATAGGTGTACCCTGCTATTACGCGTTCGTTCGGCGAACTGTCCCCTTGGGCCTTCTGGTTGACCTCTGACCAATGCCTGACTGACAAATTAAGCTCTTCTTTCCTAAGACACCTTTTTTCCATGGTGAAAGACTTTCTGATCGGGCAAACCACTTGATCCAGTACCTTTATGTAATGCAAATGTATGATGTATGAAAAAACAAAAGCGAAAAAGAAAACAAGCCAGTACCAGATAAAATTAATAAATATATAAATAAAATGACAAATTAAATAGAATAAATACACAAAATAACCCTATTTATCCCATCTAAAACCTAAGCTTATCCGCATGGCTCTAAAGGGGTGGGTTTCTACATGTTCTCTACATGCAGTGTTGGTGCTAGGAGGTACCTGAATTGTCCTTGTTGTCCTCTACTAAGAGTAGCAAGGCCCCCGATCATCGCCCATTATAGGCTCCTTTCAACCGGGTTCAATTCAGGGGGACCCATTCGCTTATGCCCGTACGAAGGAACGATATCCTTACGAAAACATAAGGTACTCGAGCCCCGAAGGTACTTGCTAGGCCCATACGGGAGAACGATATCTCCACGAAAGCATTAGTGTTTTCCCCTACTTAAAAAACGGGTTTATATGCCATATTTTAAATGCGTTAAAATAAACGCGCAATTATAACCGAATGTTAATTTAATAGTCACTTTAACCCGGAATTTTTAATATTGATAAAGCGGTAATTATTTTAAAAAGCTTGACTCTCTTCTTGTTTTCAAAAAACAAAAAAATTGTCCCCAGCGGAGTCGTCATCTGTAGCGATGTCCCTTTCGCTAAAAAACAGGTTTTCGAAGTGTTTGTGGTTTTTCGGATATAAAATGTTTATTCCGTGGGGGTTTCAAAAAACCGCATTTTATTTAGAAATTGGAGTCGCCACCGGCCAGTTAGGTAGGCCGGACACCATAAAACCAGAGATTCAAAAACTTTGGGTTCGGGAGTCGGTTACGGATGGGGAAGGATTAGCACCCCTATTCCGCCCAAAATTGGTACTTTAATAATTATCTCTTTATTAATATTAAACTTTCCGGATTAAAGCGACTATTAAATTAAAATTTGATTATAAGTACGAGTAAATTTTAAAGGCCCCGTTATCCTAGCGCAAACGCCCAACCACTATCACTACGCCTGATACTGGTCCCGTTTACGCTCGGATAAAAGGGCACCGCATTGCCAATTTATATTCCATTATGCAACCTTAAAAGTAAAATATAAAATATACGATTTATATTGACATAATATTAAAACATAAAAAATGAATATTACAAAAAAAAATCAAACACGTAGGCATAAAACCTAACATATCGTAATAACAACAAAAATATGAGCATGAAAAAAAATATTTTCAAGACTAATTAATTAACCCTAACATGCTTGAACCTATATAATCACAAACGCCACAAATGCATGACATACAGGTAACATGTTATTAAACAGACAAGTCAAAATAGGATGCTAACAAAAGATTCAATGCTTTAGCATATGACACGAGAACATAAATATGAACATAAGCATACACAAACCTAAGTAACATAAGACTAATACGAAAAGAAAATTGACTTGATACTAACATATGACACCATTTATGCATAAGTTGAAAAAGCTATGGCATTATATAACAAAACATCATATTAACATAAACTTAAAAACATGGAATACATACTAACCCAAATATGCATGCCATGAAAACCAAACTAAAGCATTACAGGTACAACAAACATATACCATTGAGGAAATAAATTAAAACTAAAAAACATCACATCTAAAAAACATAAACAAAGATGATATAAAAACTTGAATAAAAATAACGAATAATGTGAACAATGCTAAGAAGAACATGAAATAAAAGGCAAATGGCGTACATAATTAGAACACAACAAGGGACCGAATTGAAACAAAAATAAAACCGAAACTAAAATTGAAAGCAACTGGAGACATGATTCGAGGATGGTATTGTAAACTGAACGAAAGTCTAGAGGACTAAAGCTGTAATATGCCCAAGGGGCAAGCTCAAAGTGGAAAATTTGAAAACGCGGGATGGTCTCTGGGGTAATTGGACCATTTGAAATATGAATTCGGTTCATTTGGGGGCCAGATTGAAACATCTTCAAAAAGGACAGGGACCGGGGCTGGTAATATCCCGTGCGGTGAGACAGAAACGTAAATCTCAAGAACGCGGGGGGATTTATAACGTTATTCTTCCATTTTCTTTTATTTCCCCTATAAAACTTATAATCGGCCCCCCTTTATTCATTTTCCTTTTTTTACCTCGAGAGAGAATTCTCTATCTTTTCTCAGAAACACCAACCATATACCCTTCAGCCGCCGTGGTTCTAGAGGTCGGCGGTGGTCCGGCTATTCCGGCCACCGCCTTTAATACCATAACAACAAAACCTAACCTAGACACCCCTCCCAATAGCCACCAAGCTTCTACTTTTAGAAAGATCGAACCAAAATACTTCTATTCCGACCCCATAAAACCCAGATCCCTAACGTGTCGAGATGAAAACAAGAAGAAAACCCCTCTTTGTGCCTCACTCCTCAGATCTTATCGCCGACCGGGGAGGAGTTTTCTTTGGGTAAACTCTATTTTATTACATTTCTTTTTACTTTTTTGTATATGCATGTATGAGATTCAGAAAAAAGAGAGAATATTACCGATGGAAACTTGTATTTTTTTTTTTGATAACTTGGTCATTGAGTTTTCTTACAGCTTTTTCATACATATATCCTACTCTGATCGTTTGGTAGCAAGTACTATAAAATACATATTTTTCAGATCTGAAATGATATTGACATAGCCTCTTTTTGGTGATTTTTTTGATGTATCTGGCAATCCTGAGCGCGGTGATTGGAGGCCGGCATGGTGGAGGTATGGTGGCAGTGTGGGGGAGATGTCTTCGGCCAGAGGCATTCTCGACCGTTGGATCAGATTCGATCCAACAGTTGAGATAACTTGAAGAATACACGGTTCAGATGAAATCTCGAACGGGTGGAACGACTCCAGATCGTGACACGTGGAGCTCAGCATCCGAGGATTTCTGGCGCGTGGGATGCACGCACGCGTGGGAGATCGAAGAGTCCGCGCGTGGATCAAACGCGCGCATGGCAGCCGAACGGTCCGGGCGTGTAATACACGCGGCCAGCTGGATAACTTCCCCCTTTGATCGTGGTCGTTGGATCAAAATTTGATCCAACGGCTCCTGGTTGGCTGCACAAGAGGGAAACACTAGGGTTAGACAATTTAGGGCTTTCAGATATAGGATTTGGATTTGGCCGGTTGGGCCATGTAACTTAATTTTGTACTTGGGTCTTATATTTGTATAAAGACTGAACCTTAATTATTATTTTTTTTGGGTTTATAATTTATGGGTTTCATCTTAAATTGGTCCATTAATAATGATAATATTAATAATAATACAAACACACACACATGTACATACAATACATGTACATGCAAAACACCAACATTTACTGACATACAAACATGCATACATATACATACGGACACATACGTATACCAATATATATATACTCACACACCAACTCATGCAGATACATACATTATATATACACACAACATACATGCAAATTAATCAAATATTCAAACATATAACATACGAGCATACATATAAATAATTACGAATACGTACATATATATGCACTCACAGATATCACACCTATACATTTTTATCTTACTAACACTCATGCAACAATAATATTAATTATATATTAGCACAATATTTACAAATCAGATGAAAATGAGTGATTACACCACTGCCACCGCTACTATCTTGGATATCATTTGGAGCCTGTTGGTTTTGTTGTTGATGGTGTTCCATGATGGAAGAAAACAAAGAGAAGCAAACAAAGAGTGTAAAGAGAGAAGTGTTAATTAATCAAGTGAAAACTGCATGAAATGGAGGAGATATAAAAAGGAGAAAAGGGACAGAGAGGCACGTGGAGGGATGAAGAGAGGATATCAGAGAAAATATCCGAGAGAGAAGAAAAGAAGTTTCCGGCGACTAAAGCTCCGAAAGAAGCTATGGGTGTGTTAGAACGGATGTTGAAGGTGGAATTTTTTATTTTTTTTATGCGCCATATCAGCTTTCCGTTACTCAAGTGAAGGAAATTAACGCTTGAATGACCAAAACAGTAACTTCAACAACGTAAGTGGCAAAAATAACTTTTTTCAAAATGGGTGATTGAAGTAGAACAAACTCTAAACATAAAAGACCTCCGGTAAAGTTACCCATGTTTTATTTGACAAAAATTTAAATAAAAAAACTTAAAATACTATTATACCATTCGATACATGGCTTCATCCTTGCTAAATTGCTAATGCTGTAAATGCTATCCAAGATAATCCCCACGGTTCATTTGATCTTAGAAGAGTCCTAGAGAACGTTCAGTCTAGCACGAAATCTGAAGGTTCCTGAACAGCCTGCATCATAGCAGTCCCAGACCAGGTAAGCCATTTCTGTTCTAGGCTTGGGTTTTCTAATTCCAAGATGAGCTTTCTGTGCTTAACATGTGAATTATTGGCCCGCAATTGGATGTCTTTGTCCAAGTAAATTTGTTAGTGATTTCATCCTTTATGTGGATAATGACCTCAAACGGGCAATGTGGTCAGGTAATTTCACATTTTCCTCTTCTTCGAATTCGTGAACAATGAAATTTAGTTTGTGTGATCAAATGAGAAAAAACATCTATTTTTCCATAGATGTTTGCATATTTGGCCCTTGGATGCTAGATGATTGCTTCTGCGGCAAATAACTTAAATAGTTGAATTGAGATTACATGTATTAATATATATATTGAAATCCTAATATGAGTTGAATATAAGTGTACCGGCAAATAACTTAAATAGTTGAATTATGATTACATATATTAATATATATTGAAATCTTAATGTGAGTTGAATTTGGAGAGATCTAATAGTCATTAAAGTTTTTTCGAAAAATCCTTTAAATAGTTTAGAAAATTTTATATGATCGTTTCAACTGGGTGAACTAAGTAGATGTCGAAGCGTAATCGTTGCGGCTTAGGAATCGACATCGTGGAATCGTGATTGGATATCTATTTTCTCCAAATTCAGAATTCAGAATTGATTTTAAATAGGTAATTCTTCACCCTTATTCATCCTGATTCGCTCCTCGTACATGGATCTCTAGAGGTGATCGCTGGATAATTTTTTCGTTGCGCCATGGGGTATACATGCATGACCCAACATGACATCATATGATTGGATGATTAAATTCTTTGAATTAAATTAAAATTATGACCAAATTGATATAATATATAAGTAACAATGACTAAATGTGTAATTATATAAATTTCTTTTAACTGACACATTACCTCCTTAATTAGATTTTAACTGGTGGTCAAAATAGGAGCACTTTAAAATTTTGGTGATTTGATTGACGAATCTGTTAGTTATGTGGTCAAAATAAGAATAACCCCATAGTTGGGTGGTCACCGTTGTAGTTTACCCAATTTTGAAAAGTGCAAAGGGATTGGAAATTGGAATGAACCTGATCGTGTTGTCAGGCACCGAAAGTAAAGCCTAGTTACTGGCAGATAGCTCTACATATTCGTCTGTCGTAAACTTATCCAAGCTGACCCTGCCTTACAAGGCAAACATAGATTACAACAACAACAAAAAAAACAGTAATAAAAAAGCGTGAGAGGCAGGATTCGAACCTGCGCGGGCAAAGCCCACATGATTTCTAGTCATGCCCGATAACCACTCCGGCACTCCCACACGAGGATGTAAGTTGTCTCCTTTTTCTTCAATTCAATTTTAGCCAAAACCCTTTTTCCTTTCAACAATTGCAAAATCCTACCCCTAATTAGAGTGGGAAATAGACACAACAAAAGGTTTGTTGACACGTGTCAACACATGATTGGTGGTAAATAAATTAAATAAAATATTTAAAATCTCCTAATCAAATGGTAACAGGTATTGATGGCTTAAATTTATTAGATTAAATTAAAATTAAAACTAAAATGATAAAATGTATAAGTAATAAGGATGAAATGCGTAATAATACAAATTTATGTTACCTGACAAGTCACTTTCTTCTTTAAGTTTTAACGATAGATGGCTTGATTGTTACCACTTAAATAGTTAAGTGGTCAGAATGATAAATTAAAAATATGATGGTCATATCGAAATTATCCGATAGTTAGATGGTCCTTGTAGTAGTTTACCCTAATAAGGACGATGATGATGCGAATTTTATTTTTGGCTCGGTTCTATTTTGAGAATTGAGCAATAAATTTTGTCAATTTATTATTAAATTATTAAGATGACTTCAATTAAGCCACTTTTGTTAACCGTTAAAAAAATTACAGATATGAAAGTTAAGTAAATTTATATAATTATACATTTAATCATTATTATTTATACATTCTATCAATTTAGTATAAATAATAATTTAATTTAATAAATTTAATTCTTCAATAAGACGTTGAATAATAAATTTATATATATATATATATATATAACTGTAGATAAGGAAAGGGGAAAAAATAAGTAACAAAAAGGACTCAAACCTAAACTTCTTGAGGTATATAAGGACGCCTAAATTACTAGAACAAGTCCATTAATTATTTAATAATTTACAAGATTATCTATATATTTTAAACTCATAAGATTAGAATAAAAATGGATTTATTTCTTTATTTTTAAATCAAAATTAATATTTTTTTTTCTATTTTTATGATTATATATATAATAGTTGAATTGAATTTTAACTTAGATTAATGTTTTTTAAAAGGGTAAATTACACCGTTTATCATTCAACTATGTTTTCACTCGTATTTTGGTCACTTAACTTTTAAAATTTTCAATTTACTAATTGAACATTCAAATTGCTCATGTTTTAGTCACTCTGAATTATTTTATTATTATTTTCTTATAATATAGTGTATTTTATTAAATATAAAATAATTTAAAATAAAAATAAAATTATACTTTAATATTATTAAAAAAATATAAAATTATATCCCAAACCCTAAAACCTGTTTCCTAAATTATAATCCAATCCATAAACCCCAAACCCCCTCCTTCCTCAATCACAATGCAAGAGTTGCAATATCAGCTCCACTTGCTTTCAGGTCTTTGGTCCATCCTTCTAACCGGTTCTCCATTGTTGCCTTCTTCGTTTCAAAAAAGCAAAGGGGAAGGTGCAATGATTAATCCTAATCAACAGAACTGTACCTTGCCTAGACCTAGAGAAATTTGATTCGAGACCCAAAAACTGAACCGATACCTAAAATTGACCTGAACCAAAATTTATAACTCAAATTTGATTCGAAACCCGAAATAAATCGAACCGAATCAAATTTCAGTTGAATCGAAAAATTGACCCAAACCGATTTTTAACCGAACCGAAGGCAATTCGAAATAAAGAAAATATATTAAAATAAATAAATAAATAAATAACATGGGATGTGAACTGTCGCACAACTCACCAAGAAGTCAAATATACAGGTTATATAAAAGTCATATATAGGGTGAAAAAACTTAACTCGACCCGAAAACTCGATTAAAACCGATCAATCTCCCATTAACCTGATATTAACCCGACCCAAAATTAACCGAACTAGAAATCAATCAACCGGAAATCTCAACCCAATACCCAAACTAAAATTACCATAGACCTGAACTAAAACCGAACCAGACCTGAACTGAACTTAAACTAAATATAATCAGACTCCAAATGACTCAAATTAAACTCGAATTGAATGACTCATTTACCACCTCTAACCCTACCTCTTGAATCTGTGTAGAAAAAGTAAGTGAGAAAAGGATTGAGGTGAATCGATAAACGAGACAGAAGTGAAACTATCAATTTATTTGGGTAATTACGAAAATTTAAACAGAAAATATTAGCAGTAGTCACGTGCTTCACCAATAAGGCATCATTATTATTCTTTTGTTCTGAATGCATAGGTGGTGTAGATATAAGATATACAGTAGATATACACTTGATGACAAAGTGCGGATCTATTAAGTATGCGGTTGACTTTAGGGTTTGGATGGTAGAGGGCCTATAAAAGTCTGATCGGTGAAAATTCGGCCGATGGAGGTCTGACTGATAATGGTATGGTTGAAGAAGAAGAGGATTTTGGGTTTATGAATTGAGATTATAATTTGAAAATTGAGGTTTTGGGTTTGAGATATAATTTTAATTTTTTTATTTTAAATTATTTTTATTTAATAATAATAATATATAATTTTATTTTTATATTTAATAATAATAATAAATATCAGGCCATAAGAAAATAATAATAAAATAATTTAAAGTGATTAAAACAAGAACAATATAAACGTTTAATTTCAATTAGTAAATTGAAGAATTTTGAAAGTTGAGTGATCAAAATAAGAGTGAGAATATAATTGAGTAATGAATAATGTAATTTATTTTTTTAAAACTTCTCAGCGACGACTAGGCTGAGGCACTCTGGATCTGTCTAAGCAAAGGGTTAAACAGATCAAAAAGCCATAATTCAATGCATAAATCAAACTAACCTAATTGCTGATGCAATAGATTCAGCAAACCCGATTTTTATTACTTCATCTCTCTCCGTCTGCCGCTCTGTTTAAGTGCTGGACTGAGAGGATATGGCGGGTCGCAGGGACAAAGTGCAGTCGTCTCGTGGATCTCGAATCGCCCTAGCCATTTTCATCGGAGTTCTTCTTGGCTGTGTCATCGCTTTCTTTTTCCCTCACGGCCTCATCAACCCCACTGCCTCGGTTCAAAATCATCGAAATGGCAAATCAATTATCCAGGTTCTTGATAAATCCCCAAAACACATTTTGATTTTTCATCCTCATGAAAAAATTCATCGATTAAGGTTTTTCCTCTTTTGAATTCAATGGTTAACGAGTGAAGTCTAAATGTGGTTGAGTTGACTTTGGGATTGATGAGTGTTCTTGGCTGTGTTGACTCGTTCTTTTGCTTTTAAGAAATGGATGTTCAGGGAAATCAAATGATTTATATTACTTTGATCTCTCATTGTTTGAACTAACTAAAACTTGTATACTACTGTTTTGTTCTGCTTTGTTAGAGACCTAACGAGCCTTATTAGATATTTGGTCGAGCAGCGGTGAAATTGAGTAGCTCCATTTTTAGGTACAGCTCAAATTAGATATAAAATTTTGAAACACGGTTGCTTTGAAGGATGTTTTTAACCCATCTTTTATGGATTTACTTGCAATTGCTGGGTTCTATTTTCTTTGGTAATGGTACCCTTTAGGCTTTATAAGTTTATTATATGAACTTAATAATGTTTGTGAAGGACTTTGAACTTTCTTAATTAACATGGGATGTCCCAACGTTGCAGAGTTAGTATCATGTTCTTTTAGTTTATTTTTGTCTGATGTGTATAACATTGCCTTTTCTTTTTGCTGTTTTCTAGATTGATTCTTTGTCGTATGAATCATCGGAGCGGAGTAAGATGCTGAAGTCTGAAATTGTATCACTTTCAGAGAAGAATTCCGAATTAAAGAAGCGGGTTAGGGATTTGACGGACAAGCTGCAACTGGCCGAACAAGGAAAAGATAATGCACAAAAACAGTTTTTGGTTTTGGGCCAGCAGCATAAAGCTGGACCTTTTGGTACCGTCAAAGCTTTGCGGACTAACCCGACTGTTGTCCCCGATGACTCTGTGAACCCAAGATTGGCTAAGATCTTGGAGAAAGTTGCTGTTCAGAAAGAGATTATAGTTGCGCTTGCCAATTCAAATGTAAAAGAGATGTTGGAGGTTCAGATTTCTAGCATCAAGAGAGTTGGTATACCGAACTACCTAGTTATAGCTTTAGATGACCATATTGAAGAGTTCTGCAAATCAAATGATGTCTCGGTGTACAAGAGGGAACCGGATGCGGGTATTGATGCTGTTGGGAGAACAGGAGGAAATCATGCTGTCTCTGGGTTGAAGTTCCGCATTTTAAGGGAGTTTTTGCAACTGGGTTACAGTGTCCTTCTATCAGATGTTGATATAATATACTTACAAAACCCGTTCAACCATCTTTATCGGGACTCTGATGTAGAGTCCATGACTGATGGACACAATAACATGACCGCTTACGGATATAATGATGTCTTTGATGAACCTGCCATGGGTTGGGCACGTTACGCTCATACAATGAGAATATGGGTTTACAACTCTGGTTTCTTTTTTATAAGGCCTACAATCCCTTCGATTGAGCTTTTAGACCGTGTGGCTGATAGGCTAGCTCGGCAACCAAACTCATGGGACCAAGCCGTTTTTAACGAGGAGCTCTTTTTCCCATCACATCCTGGCTATGATGGACTTCATGCTGCCAAGAGAACTATGGATTTCTACATGTTCATGAATAGTAAGGTCCTCTTTAAGACTGTAAGGAAAGATGCAAAGCTGAAGAAGCTAAAGCCTGTAATCGTTCATGTAAATTACCACCCAGATAAACTTCGAAGAATGAAAGCAGTGGTAGAATTCTACGTTAATGGCAAGCAAGACGCATTGGATCCATACCCCGATGGCTCCGAGTGATAGGAGCGCACTGCTGAGGATCTCTTGTTGACCTATGGATGATGGATGGGCTCACTGGCTCACTTGTTGCGAAGTTACATGATACGGGCAGGTTATTCTGATAATATCTTCTGAGAAACATGTCGAATATCTTTCTCTGTTCACTTCCTTTCCTTCAACTTTTGTTTTGTGTTATTTGTGTAACTTTTTGTCAAACTCTACAAGCACTTAAATTAGTACACTTGTGCTGTGTTGTTGGTACTGAACAAGTTCTATTAAGGTTTCGGTTGCTTTTCCCGACAAAGATATTACTGCATATTGTATCTTGTCCGATTCTCCCTCCTGTAAGTTGGTTTTCACATTGTGTGAATTTGCAAAGATAAGTACAAAGAGGATGCGGCCGCCTATTTGTTGTTAACTTTGCGCAGAAGGAGACAGTAAGTACCAGTTGGTTTTCAGCACAGTGAAACTGTCTCAAAGGCCCCCAAACCATCCATTATTAATTTCAGTTATTGTACTATCTCTGATCGATATAGGATGAGCATTGAGTCGAGTAAAGTCAAAAAAATTTTTGAGTTAATCGAGTTGACGAGTTTTATTTTATAATTCAAATTTTATTTGAAATTTTTTTGAGTTGAGTTTATGAAATTCAAGTGTTGAGTCGAGTTTCTGTTCAAATTTAATTGCAAACGTTTGTAATGTTACGATACTAAGGGCCAGTTTGATATTACTTTTGAAAAGTGCGGTGGATAAGAAATTTTGGTAAGTGATTTTAGATTGTTTGGTTTAAAATTTAGTGTTTGAGATTGTTGTCAAAAAGTGCTTTTAAGTAAATAAAATATTTATTTTAGACATGATATTATAAAATAAAAATAAATTAATTTAATAATACTTAATTTTTTTAATATTATAATATATTAAATTGTTATAGAATATTATAATATATAAAATGATATATTATACAAATATTAATTTTAAATATTTTGTAATAATTTAAATTTTAAATTATAAAAAAACACCTATTATTTAACTTTTTGGTTTGGCTTAAAAATCACTTTGCTCACAATAATCCATTTATAAAAATAATTGCGTAAATAATTGAGGGAAAAAAAAGGATTTTAGAACCTAGACACAGGAAGTACAAGCATAGCAAATAATAAAGAGGAAAAATTTAGGACTTTACTTCAATCCAATTTTCTACAACAAAAACACATATTATTCAACTTTTTGATTTGACTCGGAAAACACTTTTGAAAACGTGATTTTAAGCCATTATCACTTAGAAAAATGATTTTGGGTTGCTAAAATCAACAAAGAAACGAGTTTATTTAGTTTCAATTTAACGACTTTTTATAATTATATAAATTTATATTCAATACATACGGTAAAAATTAAAAATTTTTACAAGCGTCTTAGTTTTATAATTTATGGTTAAAATTTAGGGTTTAGAGGTTATGGTTTAGGTTTTGGCATTTAGAATTCACGGGTTATTATTATAATTTAGGGTTTAGAGCTAGAATTTAGGGTTAGAGTAATATGCTTAGGGATTTAGGTTTAACCTACAAATCTTAAATTCTAACCACAACCCATAAATTCTAAACAACTAAACCTAAACTTAGACTACTAACCTCTAAATCCTAAAATCCCTAAACCCTAAAATTAAAACACTTGTAAAATTTTTTATTTCCATCACATGTGTATGGAATAATTACCGTGACTATATACAATACACATATCTAACATATATAGAAGATAAAAATGAGGGATTCAACTTGAATTTAGAAATCGATCCCTAATTGCTAAAAATTTTAAGTTATTTGAATTTTTATTTTATAACTCAAATTTTATTTAAATTTTTTCTAGTTGAGTTTATAAAAGTACGAGTCAAATTAAGACGAATCAAGTTGAAATATTCAAATTTTTAGTCGATTTAAGTCTTTGTCATCCCTAATCGAGGTTGCTCACTAACTTGGCAATGTCCCATCTTTGGGAGAAATTATATCATGAGTCATTTTCGCCATGTCATCCATGAGACCAACCAACAAAAATCACACATCTTATTATTTTTTCCATGTTATATTTTTATCAAGTGCATTTTCACTTGGTAAAAATATTTTTTAAAATTAATTTACAGTAAATATGAGTGAAGATTCACTTGATAAAAATATGTCATAAAAAATAATAAAATAAATAATTTTTATTGATTGATTTTATGGATGGCGTGACGAGAATGAACCATAATATAATTTATCCATTTCAGATGGTTTTCTTGTAGAATAAAAGGACCATTTCCCCCCGATGTAATCTGGAAACCAATTTTTGGATTAGAAGTTGGATAGAATATTATGCTAAATCGCCATCATTTTGCAGGCAAACAAATAAATAAAAAAGGAAGATTGGAGGAAAATCATAATAACAGGCTGTTGTGGTGATATGGGACTATGGGTTCGTGGAAATCGAACCCAGAATCAACCTCGTATCACAAAAATTCATGAATTAATGATCACCACCAGAATTTTCTAAAATTGTTCACACTCCATGACAAAATAAACCCTTTAATTCTTTTGCCATTCTCCCACCCCAATGCTATCCATAAACACTTAACTCCCCAAATTTGTCGTCTTCTCCTTCCATGAACTTTCCCCGTCAAAACAGTTTTTTCAATGAACCTTCCTCTCTTTCATCCACGGAAAATTTTTTCAGTTTCCTCTGCAAATTTGATCCGTTCTTGACAGTTTATAAACGTTGCCCTATTTCCCGCCAAATTCCCCCTCTTTTGACATTGAATATGCAGAGATTTTCCCATAGAGAGAGTGTTCTTCTAGGCTACAGTCCTCCAATGACACCGGTGACGGACTCAGATATTGACTTCAACGATGTCTTTGGTGGTCCGCCGAGGAGGACATCAGTTCAAGAGACACGGCATCGTTTCAGCGATGACATGGGTTCTTATTCATCATCTGGTTTCAGAAGCAGTGATGAAACGTCGTTTTCCGCATCACGGTTGTCCGGTTTAAGTGAAAAGCCGGTGTTCGGGGAAGAAGGGATGAACCGGATAAGACACTCCAGAACCGATTTCTATGACGATATTTTTGGAGGGAAGGACCGGTCCTTGAGTTGTTCCCCGAGGAAGTATGAAATGAAGGACCCTTTTGCATCAAGTCCGGTTAGGTTGCCAGTAACGGCCGAACCTTTTGCTACTTCGTTGCCTACTCGATTCAGGTTCTGGTTTCACCTTTTCTTTTTGGCTTTCATTTGTTTATATTGCTAGACAATACAAATTACAAGGCTCAAGAGCTTAGGAATGGGAAAAGAAGAATTTGCGGGTTCTTAGTTCTTACAAATTTTCTTGGTTATGTTCAATCTTCTAGTTTATTATGTATTACCATAGTCATAGTTTATGTTCACATCAAGTTTGATGTGAAGCTGGTTCGATCTTTACTCCAATGGCTTACTTTTAACTGCCTTTAATTCCCCAGCCTTATGAACAAGGGAACGGACCTCCCCACATTTGGCTCTCCTACCCGAAGCACATCTAGAACCAAGGATGGATCTTCAAATGGTTCAAGTCACTATGCTTCTTCTCCTCTCTCAAGATTCTCAGGCCAAGCAAATCAAGATCATCAGGAACCGAAAAATGGTTTTCAATCATCGTATCAGGAGTTATCTACTGGTAGTGAAGCCGAGGATTCAATAAACTTGACTGAGCAGGATGAAACAGGATCGAAAAATGGCGGCCGGTTTCACTTCTCGATTTATAAATGGCAAGGCAAAGGAGGTGTACCGTTAGCCATTAGGGGAAATGGTAAACTTGAAGAAAATGATAAACTGCAGAGGTGCTCGAGCGCTAAGGGATGGATAGCATGTGAAACTATAGCCACGGAGTCAAAGGCAGAATTGGATAATAGTTTCCGGTCTAATGATAGAATGTCGGCAAATGCTAAATCTTTTAGGGTAGAACGTAACGATAATGGGAATTTAAGCTCTCGATTTGATTCAAGAAACGAAGATGGAGAAAGGGTTCGATCTATCAAGGAAGAGAACATTACCAAGTACGAATCTGAAATCAATCCTTCCCTTTCTCAGATAGATCTGTGTGATAAAAAAGAGAATGAAACTACAATGCCTCAGCCTAAAACTCTGAAATTGCTTTTACATGATGAACGAGGTATGTGCAATTCTACTCGGTTTAGAATTGATAGGTCTAATCATACTTTTACGATATTGATCCGGTGCAATTTCTTATATACTGTTTTCTTCTATATTGTGCAGGACATGGTGATATGACTATAAATGATGGAACAAAAGGCATTTCTGAAAAGAAGTTATATGAAATTCTAGAAGATGAAAACGTCAAGAAATCAGATACTACAGAAAGGGCTACTCCCAACAATGTGGAGGCCAGGAAAGCCAGAGTAAAAGGTTCCCCTAGGAACTCCGGGGATAATGGGAAAGGCAGAGTTGGAGGAAAGGTGAAAGATTTCATTAAGATTTTCAACAAGGATGCTTCGCCGAAGCCCAAGCCGGACACTGTCCATGAGAGTCATAGCTCTAGACGGTCTGAAAGACATAAGATCAAGCCGGAGAATGAACCGAGTTATCGCATGACCGAAAGGGAGGTGAAAATTCACATGCCTGACATGCAAGAGAAGAAATCATGTCCCAAGGTCCCTATTGTGAATCATATGTTTAATGGCACAGCTGAAAAGAACACTACTAATATCTCAGTAACAGATCCTGGTTAGTTTATCTATTGTTCTATCACTTCATGCTTGTTGGTCTAGGAGATTTCTTAGTGGCATGCATTGTTCACTCTAAATCACCCTTTTTTTTCCATCTATTATTTGTGTTGGCATCAGTTTCTAATGGCTTCAACACTATTATTGAAGATCCAATAGACTCGGTCGACGACAATTTCATGGTATGCTTCGGGTTTATATCTATTTGTACAATTCCTATAGAATGGTTGATGTTCAATGTTATTTACTCTAATCCTAATTATCATACCACATGGTTATGGACAGATAGAAGACTTGACACCAGAAGAGAAAATTTTCCCAGACTTGGGCATCGACCCTGAAGAAATCAAGGTAATATAGACTACACTAGATGCTGTCATAACCATATGCAAAAGTTCCTATTGTCCTTCACATTTTTTCATTCTGTTACTTCATTTAATGTAGGCCATTGATGCTAAAATACAGAAATGGTTAAATGGGAAAGAAGGAAATATCCGTTCATTGTTGTCAACCTTACAATATGTAAGTATTAATGGATCCAACTCGGGTCATTATCTTTTTTTCTCAAAGTAAAAGCGACTCCCATATTGATCTCCAAGATCATTTTGGCCAGTTAGACATGTCAATTGGCCGGGTGGTATTGATTTCGAATTGTGTCAATTTGGTCCTATCAATTTAAGTTTTAAAATTTTATTGACATGATAGTGTTTGCCTACATAGGTCCTTTGGCCTAGTAGTGGTTGGAAGCCGGTGCCTCTAGTGGACATAATTGAAGGGCCTGCAGTGAAAAGATCATACCAAAAAGCTCTACTGTGTCTACATCCAGATAAACTGCAGCAGAAGGGTGCTGCCTCAGATATAAAATACATTGCAGAAAGAGTCTTTGATGTTCTACAGGTATTGCATGTTTTTCATGTATTCATCCTCGTGTTGATAGAAATTATTGCTACAACTCCTACTGAATGAGTCTTTTATATGTGTCTTCTAAAAACTTAATATTTTCGTTGGTTAAATAATGACTTTGGTCTTCCTATTATGTTCAGGATTGAGATTTAGTTCCGGTAACTAGATACGGCATAATTTGATTCTCTACTTTTTTGTCATTAGTTAGTAAAAAAAGTAAACAATTAAAACACCAAGGTTGATACTTTTTAGGTTTAAATGTGCTAGAGGTCTTTGTATTATTTTACAATTTAGTCCCTATACTTTATTTTTTAAAAATTGAATCCTTGTACTATTTTTTATTTGAAAACAATGGTCCATCTCTAACTTCTGTTCAATTTTAACGTTAATTGCTAATCTGGTAACTATAAGAAAAGCCAAAATAACTTTTTATTCCTCTGTTTTTTACATTTTTATCAATTTAATCCTTAAAAGTTATAAATGATTAAAAATTATATTGTTCAATTAATGATATTTTTTAAAGATCAAAGGTGATATTGATATAAACGGTAATTGTAAGGACTAAAAAGGTTATTTTTTCCTTTTTATAGCTTTCAGGCCAATAATTAACAATAAAATTAAACAGAAGTTGAGAGAGACACCAAACTATATTTTTTTGAATATATATATAGAGAGAGACCGTTTTTTAAATGATACAAAATTGTACAAAGTCTCAATTTTGCAAAAATAAAGTATAGAGACTAAATTTTAAAATTTGAAATTTTATATGGAATTCTAACAAATTTAAACCTTTTTTTTAATAACTAGTCATGTTCACATGATTTTTTTTTATCATGTTGGAGTATATTGTTTATAAAAAATGTATATTTGTATGTTAATTGGAAATTAACTATTCTGACTAGCTAATGGAAGTAGAGAAATCATATCATGCAAAATTAAAACCTAAAGACTAAACTTGAAATTTGAATGTAGCAGTAAGGAAGTAAAAATAACCTAAAAGCTTAGAGATTTGGCCAATCGTGCTGCAGCTGGCCCGCCAAATGTCTGATATGATCAATTATTGTACTTCAAACAATTTCCATGTTAAGGCAACTTCATATGAAGTTTCTCAAGTTTAAATTTCCTACACATGGGATGACAGGTTGTTTGCCCACAATCTATAAGCTGACCAACATCTCTTCTTATCAGGACCATCTCCTCTTGCTACCTTAGTTTATTGCCTCAAATGAGGTCAAGTTATGATTTTAGTTTCTTTTCTGTGTTAAAAATTTGGGATTTAATTGTTCTATTATAATTTGATATGATTTGGTCTTTTTATTTTTATAATGTCATTAGTAATACTGTTAGATGTTATTGTCAAAACGATGATTTGAAAATGTTTATTTTTATTCAATCATATAGTCATGGTGACATGAAGATTCAGTCAATCATATTGTATTGCTAATACATATACATGTTTGTCGAATGTTCGAGGCTGTTTCCTTTAGAATATTACTACACATAAAGGATGAAAACTGAGGCAATACAATTTGTGAATTACCTACCCATTTTGGAATCTCAGGAAGCGTGGACTCATTTCAACTCGGTTGGTTGGGTGTGATTTACTCATGCATGCTGGACTGTGCCGTTTCATCTGTCCGACAGAAGACAGAAGGAAGTAAAATTAGCACAAGGGGAATGAATGAATGAATGTGAAGTGTAAATTCATGTTGTTTTCCCACACATCTTGTTGATTCTTTTAAGTATGTAACAATTGGAGATTCCAAATATTTATTTGCATTTTCAACGTTACTGAACTTGTGTCTTTCTGCACTGCTAGACATGTGGTTTTGGAATCATTTGAGCCATATATAGTTTATTTTATACTTTGTTTGGAGATATTGGTTTGCAGTTTAGCAGAGGAAAAAGTGAGTGGCAGGTTGGCGTGTGTTTGAAGAAGGGTTGCCTAAAAAGAAGAAAGAATCCAAAGCAATTCTTCATGCTGTTTTGACCCGTCTGTCTCTTTTGCCTTCTTAGCAAAAAAGAATAGTTGTTGGTTTTACATTGATGACAAGATATACAATAGTAGTAGGAGCCCCTTCCATTTTGAAAACTATTTGTTGTTTTCACTCATTGCTTTATTACTTACAATCATGGAAATTCAATTCCAATGACTGTTCAAATTGACTGATTAACTTTATAGATTGAAATAGGACAATTATACATAATTATTTATCAGCACATTTGGTCGATTGACCAAACTGCTCATCTTTATTCCTTTATTTTTCTTAGGTTATGAATTTTAGACCCACTAGGAACATCCCTTCCTTCCCTTAGAGTTTCTCTTCCACGTAGGATTATGATTGTATAGAATCTGTCAAAAAAATTATTAGTAATTATGATTTCAATTAGACATGTTTAATTATATTTCTTAGACGTAATTATGTCAAATCTGAACCCAACAAGTGATCTCAGTGAAAAAAGGTATGATGTTCATCCTAAGAGACATGTGTTCATATCGCTTTATCTGTAGAGTGTATGTGCATTATCAAATGATTAAGAATATCTATAAATAAATACTATCTTATAAGCGCGGCTTGTAATTATATATAATTACAATTGTCAAATGACTTTTTAAACCCTCTCTAAATTAAAAACAATTAGTAGAACAAGTGTGAAAAACGACGTAGAATCTTATAAAACAATTATTAATATAAATCTATATATCTATGAATAGAAATGTTTTTAATAATCATATAAACATGAAGTAATCCAACAATCCTTTAGTTTCCCATCTCAAACAAACATGCCAAGATCGACCGAGGGATGTTGGGGGCCTTTGAATACCTAAAATTTTTATTTTATTTTATATAATTTAGGTATTTTTATATATATTTTATTTATGATCTCATTTCCTACTTTTAATTTCTAAAATTTTATACCTTCAAAATTTTTAATATAATTTTTTTAAAAATTCACATCATTTGATATAAAATGATACGTATGTTCCTGGCGTCAACTCTTCGAAACTTTAAACGGTGACAAAATTGTACGAATGGTATTATTGTTTTACCCTTTTTAAGTATGGACTAAATCTGAAATTTTACAAAATACAGCCATTAAATATAGAATTTAACCAAATTAATAATAAAAAAGAGCAATATATGACTATGGGCATAATGGCAGTAGAGTGAAAGATTAAAAAGAAAAGAGAAAGACAAAAAGAAAGAAAGAGAAAAAATAATAAAAAAGAAAGAAAGAAAGAACATGGCTTTGCCAGTGCCCATTCGTCTACTTCTTTAGTGCTTAAAGCTTTCAATTTTTCCTGGAGGCTTAATCTTACTAAACCTATCTTTGGTAACTATCTTCTTCTTCTTCTTCTCTTCTTCTGTTCTCCGCTGCAAAAAAGATGAAACCTTTCGTTCAATGCCTGCTTGCTTCGACGTTTTAATGGCGGCTTCACTTCATTTGGGCACTTAATGGCCTTTCTTTTATGAATCTGTAGGCTCTCTCTCTTATTTCCCCTTCTTTTTCTTTTCTTAGTTTCTTTATTTTTCTTCAAAAAAAGATGTTTCTTTTCGTGGGATCATTGGTTAAAATTATGGCCTTAAATCTTTCTGATCTATTGCATTGTTAATATTTAGTTTAATCCATCGCTTTTTCTCCTGGAATGGACACGGTTTCTGGTAGATCTGAAGTGGATCTTTTCTTTTCATGCAATTCAGTTCATTTTTGTGTTCTTTCTTTTCTTGATGAATATGTAAAATGCAGGACTTGATGGTTAAACTTACTGCTAAAAAGAGTTGCCATTTTTGTTTATAAACTCCACTTCCCCACCTATAAAAGATAGGACTTTTGGGGGGAAACTGCAATTGCTATAATCTGTATATATGTTTTTAAGAAACTTTTGGTCTCTGATTAGTAAATGGGGTTTGCTTCAAATGTCATAGCTAATATTTGCAGTTTACCCCAGGTTGTAAGACGTTAATTGAAGTCTGGTCTCTGAAGAAACATGGATGTTGAGGAAAGGAAGAGATGGAAATCAGTGGTGCCGCTTATTTTGAAAAACAAATCAGCATCTCGTTGTTTGTTCGCAAAGGTGAAGCCGACTAGTTTCGATCCGGGTTGTGCACCGGTGTACCTCAATGTCTATGACCTAACGCCCGTCAATGGCTACTTTTACTGGGCAGGCCTTGGTATCTTTCATTCTGGTGTGGAAGGTACGCTTCATTCCATTCACTTTATGCTTTTGTTCGTTTGTTCTCTCTGAATCTTGAAAAGTTTGAGATACTTTATAATGTTGTTATCTGGTTTGAGATACTCATATTCATTATTATTGCAGTTCATGGCGTGGAGTATGCATTTGGAGCTCATGACTACTCGACAAGTGGTGTTTTCGAGGTCGAGCCACGACAGTGCCCGGGGTTCAAATTCAGGAAATCGATATTCATCGGGACAACGTCGTTGGACCCTATCAAAGTACGGGAGTTCATGGAGCGCAATTCAGCAAGGTATCATGGAGATACATATCACTTGATTGTCAAGAACTGTAACCATTTCTGCAAGGATATTTGCTACAAGCTGACGGGGAAACACATTCCGAAATGGGTTAATCGACTGGCCGGAATAGGTATCCTTACTATCCTAGTGATCAATTGTTATTACATCACTTGCACAAGCATTTTCTGATGTCGCATTCCTCATCGTCTGTTTGTATCAGGTTCAATGTGCAATTGCATTCTTCCCGAAGCCCTCAAGACTTCCGTTGTGCGGCATGATCCGAACTACCAACCATACGATAGTGAGAAGAGGAGGCTGAGATGTGCCTTCAGCTGCCTATCTTCGGTGTCCATGCGGCAAAAGTCTTCATTGCTTCTGCAATCACCCTTAAGAGGCTGCTTACCTCCCTGGGACTCAAAGAAATCAAACAATGTTTTTTGTTGAAATGGTAAGACAACTATATGGGGCTTCTTTGCGTTTAGAGTTTTAACATTTACAATGTTTGAGGATTTTCCTTGGGTGTTGTCTTCCTAGTTCATGGGATGTGTTGTTTTCTAAGATTTCTGATCATGATAAAGGTCTTCAACGGTTAGATACAGTGTAGCAATGATGAATGGATTGTATAATCTGGAAGGCAATTCATGTATATCTGGGCAAGTGCAATGTTAATGATACAAAATTTTTTATACTGATCATCTCGGTACAATTGACCCGAAAACTATACATCCAAGACCAAACTCCATGGTCGAAACTAGTGAAGAATTTCTGTGGTTTAACTCACTGACAGACGTTTGCTGCGATGACAGCCTCCTTTCCCCCTCGTTCATGGCCTTTCTCAACTGAAAATACAATGCTCCTTAACTCTCTGAAACTCTAGCAACTGAAAATGAATAGACATCAAACTTCAAAGTCTGATTTTAGAACATACCAGTTAGCTTCATCTAAAGTATTTCAAATTGATTATTATTTTATTCATATATTCAAATTAGCTTTGGCAAAACAAAGCAGCAGGAACACAGACAAGATTTTACAGAAGCATAAATCTACATGCAAATTTTTATATCAGATGATCTGGATCAGTTCTATAGCATATTTAAATCTGTATCTACAGGCTACACGTTCCAAGAATAAAGCTTACAATATGATTGCAAATGAGAGTTAAATAGGCTAGGAGAAACCACCCCTATGGCTTGTCAGTGCATCTATGAAAATACCGGTGTGAACTTAAGAAACTTAACAGAGACTCGATATTGATTGAGAGCAAGGCCAATAAATTATCAATCGTCTTTCTGATGCAAAACACTAGGCGGGCGATTATTACCATTGAGAGCAGCATGATATATTCTCTTCTCAGCTAGTCCTATATCTGACAGTATCAAATTACCCTGCAGCCACGAAATTTATCCAGTAAGAAAAGACTCGCATTAACATGAATGAAGTCAATGAACATGATGGTTTTCCTAGTGCATATTGGTGACTACATGGCACAAAAAGAACACAATGGTGCTTTAAGCCAGTGCCTCAGAACTCTAGAACAATCGAAATATAGTATCTGCTATCTGTCATTGGAGTTAAGTTTTATCCTTAATTGGTTAGGATAGATATTTTCTTGAAGAAAAACACAATTTGGTACATGCATACCTCAGTGGCCATCAATCTTCGGACATTATTAGCATATTGCTTTGGGTCATCCTTCTCTTGTTGTGAGGGGTAGTAGATAGGTAAGTGTATCACTTCCATGTGATTAACAAATTGACACAGAAGTAAAACAACATGCCGTGCCTACAGGGAACAGTACAAAATGTTAGCATCAGCCGGAAAAAAATGGGGAACAATCAAAATACTTAAAACAAAAATTTATTCTCAACAATTTCAATGTTTTCTTGCAGGATGAAATAAATCATGATATATATATATATATATATATATATATATATATATATTCCAAATAATTATCCATATTATTTCACATTTTTTGAAAAAATTTCACTTTTAGATTTATGAAGCAAATCAGTAAGCTTCTGAATATAAGATAAACTAACACAGATATCAAGTGTGCTAAACAAATGATTCATATTAAAAGATGCCTAATAGAGAGTTGGACCATCATCTCATAACAACAGAAAGAAACCAAAGACTCCCATATGCATATACATTTTCGATATCCAATGACCAGTTAGATGTATCACATGGCTACTTAATTAGGGAACATATAAATTTAATTATCAAAATTAACAGTCATCTTGAATTTGCTTAAGAAATACTCACCCCTGTTATTGAATCCCAGGCTGGACTAAATCTTTGGTATGGGTACCTTAATATAACAGGCACCACAGGTGCTCCAGCCAAAAATGCACCAGTCTTGAATGGGAGAAGGTAATCCCCATTTGTGGTTGTTCCTTCTGTTGTCAAGATGAATATGAATCAAACAACTCTTCCTCATTGGGACTGATAGGAATATGAAAATCTTACGCAGCTATGAAACATCAGCAACATGCATAAACACCGACACTATTTGGGTACAGCATGCACCATAAACTAACCATGTGATAAATGTATATAGCAGATCAAAACGATGATTAACCTGGAAAGAGCATCATCATTGGAGCAGATTTATTTTGATGAGCTTCATGAACTCTGCCGGTCACAACACCTGAAAGAAAGATCATTTACACATTTACTTTTAATCAATGGTAAGTGGTGAAGAACATGTTTGAGAAATCGATAGTTGTTCTACCTGCAACACCTTTGAAGTCTGATGATTTTGACTCCCGCTGAACATAGACACAACCGAGGCATTTGCTGTAACAAACAAGCCAAAATATGATTCATTACTCCAAAACAAGATATAACCATCCAAAACAACTATAAACTTGGACATATAAAGGAAAGATAGAAGTGGCAGGATATAGAAACAGGGCAAAAAAAAAAAGAACATATAACCATAAAAAACACTTGCACTCAAGAAACACTGTTTCCAAAACAAATATTTGTATATATCCATAAAAAACACATTGCTGCAACATAAGCCATGAATTTAGGGGGTTGAAGTAAAACAAAAACTTCTACTATAGCTATATCAAGCTTGAAAGACAAATAATAATTTGACATTTAGATAAATTTAGGGGGTTGAAGTAAACTCACCTGATGAGACCGACTAAAGGAATTTTAGCCACAGATCTCTTCAGCAATAGAATCCAAGGGTCCCAATTGACAAAAACCAAACAAGAAACATGTCAGTTAAAGCAGCAAAATTTTACCTTTTATACCATAATCAAAAGTATAGAATGGCAGCTAAGTTAACAGACCTTGGCAACGAAGCTTGGAAAGGAAGAGGACATATGGTATAATATATCTAAATATGACACATGATTAGATACAATTGCGCCAGGTCTTTCCTGCTCTTCGGATCGATGGGTACCCTGTAGAAAAATCAAACACATATAGTTCATAAGAGAAAAAGAAAGTTGATCAAGCAATTACTTTTGATGAAAATTTAATTATTCCAGTTTGGGAGTTTGCATAATTGAAGTCAAAGCTGAATAAATTATTGAACTTGAGAAAAAAAAAGTTGGCATACCTCATTTTTTGAGTTCTTCTGGGTACTTGCTGAATCTTTACAAGTTTCATTAATCCAATAGAACCCTACCACAAAGAGCAATGATCTAGAGAGAAACCGACCCGACCGGACAATCACGGCCCGCCTCCAGCCGCCCAAGTGAGCATAATCATCCTGCTCCTCCTCTCGGTTCGGAGCAGAGAATAGCGTACAGATTCTACAAATCAAATAATATACAACCACAATAGTCAACCCAAAAATGATGCGAAGAGGAAGCAGCGTGACAAGGGCGAATCCAAGCAAAAGTTTCTCCTTCAACGGCAGCTGTCCACGTCCCATGGCACCGTACACGTCGTTACGAACATAAGCAGCGAATTTCTTTTCGAGCTCCTGGATGTTGTAGTCGGCGGCGGATGAGGAGTCGGGTTTGAGGAGGGGACGGTCGTCTTTGACGGAGGCATCGTCGTGGGTCGAATCGGGTTGTTGGATCTTCGCCTGTTTCGAATTGAGGTCCTTGAGTTCAGATTCCATGCTGCTTTATGAACTTGGAGAAATCTTTGTATAAGTAAATCTGGGAAGTGATTATTTTAAGAGATAATCAAAGGGTTGTATACAGAATTTGGATTTGATTAGGGAAGTTAAGTTGACGAATGAAAAGCAAAGCTTTATTTAGATCTGAGAGAAGCATCATGGTTTTCTACACTCAATTTCTACTACTTCTTATTCTTCTTCCCCCAGCCCTGCTTTATGACGGGGAAAAATGGAGAATCAAATGCCCCAAAATTGATAGATTTTTTTAAATATAAAATATTGAGAGATTTCGAGTTCAAGAAGCTTCCCAGCCCGAGACTTTAGGGGACAGTAATTTGTTAATTTGGTTTTAAACTTGATTGTATTTAAATTAAATTAATTACTTAACGGATGGATAAATTTATGACTAATATTCTCAATCTACTAAACTATAAAAGTATAGAAAATATTTTGATACATAATCTCGTTCAAATTAAAGTTTACATAATTATTTTAATTTTAGGGTTTAAAAATTTAGGTTAAGGTTTAGGGTTTAGTAGGTGTTGTGTAGAATTTAAAGTTTATGGTTAGAGTTTATGATTTAGGGTTTAAGGTCTAAGTTAGGGTGTTAGGGCTAGGGATTTAGGTTTTAGATTTTAGATTTTATAGCTTAAATATGAAGGGTTGTGTAAAATTTTTTTACACAACTTGTAGTATCAAAATATAACCCTAAAATATTAAGGTAGCAAATTGAGTTGAGAGAGTTACTCCTGTAATGTATCTTTACAGTATCCGATCTTATCTTTAATTAAATTGACTAAAAATGAAATAAAATCCTATTAAAAATATAAATATTAAAAATTTAAGAAGAAAAATCAAATAAAATCATAAAAATTCTAAAAAATAAAATTTATATAAAACAACTCCTTTTTTAATTCCTTGTTTTTTTTTAAAAAAAATTTATTGAATTCATGGACTTATAATCCTTTTTTTAAAAAAGTAAACATAACTACAATCTAAAAAACTACAAATTTAAAACATAAATTCTGAAAATAATTGGTTTTTATAAAAAGTTAATATTTTGAAAAATCAATTTTTATAAGTTTTTAAGATTTGTTAACTTTTTATTATATATGGCATGACTTAATTGGATCACACAACCTTTTTAATAGTAATACTGTAATAGCACTTACAATAAAATGACATACAAAATAAAAAGAAATAGTATAGGACCAAACTGAAAATTAAATTAAAGTATAGGGTAAATTAGCTATTAAGCCTCATTGGATAATCCTACTTCTAAAACCGTTGACATTACGATACGTACTTTTCCTGGTTTGCCTTTCGGAGGCCCATTGGTCCAAATACAGATGCCTTCAGCCTTCCCTCACTTGGAGCCGTACAATTCGGCTTCCATTTTACCGTTTTTTTCTCTCTCTTTCAATTATCGTATTTATCGATAATAAATCATTTCAATAAATAATAATAATAAATCATATTAAAGATAATACTGTAAGTTAGAGTTATAAAAAATATTACTAAAGTTATCAAAATAGAATACAATATTATTTAATTCTATATCAAATTATATAAACGGGTTAAATAGTATTTTTTGGACCCTTGAAATTTCCTTCTCATGTTATCCCACTCCATTTTTTTTGTTACAAAAAGCTCAACATTGCACTCCAGAAGCATAAAAAACAGACCAGACATTTGATTCGTCCAACTAATAGATTGTGTCCGATGATTAGATATGTGAGTTTAGAAGAAGCAGATAATTTGGAAGGCATTTCACCACCTATGGAGTTTCTATCGGGGTTAATTTCTTGAGATAGTTTTTGAGTCCAGAAAAGTCTCGTGTCAACATATAGTCGTATCTGACATTCATACCCCAAATCCTAGTAGCATATGTCACGAATTTAAAAGGTAAGAATCTTGTGTTTGACCGATACTCACACTTCCAAATCCAAATATTATTAATTTCAACAATATAAATTTCCAATGAAATATGAATGACATGTTCAATAGCAATGCTGATACAAAAAGTTGCAGACTCAAGATCCAACATTATTAGTAATACAACAAACACGTCTCCTTTTCCTAGTGATCACTTGACGAGAAAAACAAAACATAAGGAAGCAAGAACTTTGCCCGATCTAAGCCTCTCAAGAAAAGTTCCATCCTTATGGCAACAACATAGATACCTGCAACTTAAGAGAACAAGCAAATCTCTTTTACTTCATATGGTCTGAATGCAACAAGTAGTGGAAATATAATGGAATGATTTAGTATTTTGGGAAGATAAGAAATTCTTACCTATTGATGAGCAGTATATTTAAATTCATCCCTATGAAGCTTGTCTCTGACGGAACAAAGCTGGACAACAACATCACTCATGTCAATCCGCTCACTTGGTGATTCAGAAGAACAAGTGAGTCCTATTTCGAATATTGAATCCAAACACTGAACAAGTCTGTCTTTTCCCATGTTGTTTCCATTCAGAGTCCTGTCTGCAATTGTTCCTTGTCTGGCTCTCTCTTGAAGAAGATTGTGATCTATAATCTCAATAACTTGTTCAGGCAAAGCTGCCCTAACAAAGTTGCGAAGACTTAAACCTTCTTTGAACCTTTCATCGGTTGGCCTTTTTCCCGTAAATATTTCTAGCAAGAGGATGCCATAGCTATACACATCACCTTTTATAGACAACTTGCTTCCCGTGCCATATTCTACATTAGTTCATCCAAATTACTTATAGAAATAATTGCAGACGAAAATCCTCTAAATATATATGTATAAAACTGTTTCTAAATAAGGGAAGAAATGAATAAAGTGAACTTACCTGGTGGAGCATAACCCATAGTTCCTCTAAATCCAATAGAGCTTGAAAGATTACTTGAATTGTTAGGTTCATCTGAAGAAAGGATTTTTGCTAAGCCAAAGTCGCTTATATGGCCAACCATTTCCTCATCGAGTAGAATATTGCTTGGCTTGAGATCACAATGAATGATCAATGTTCCGCAACCATGGTGCAGATACTCTAGTGCATGAGCAACACCAATGGCCACATTAACTCTTTGGAGGAAGCTCAATTTTCTCACCGTCTTTGAGTCATTCATGTTTACAGATGGATGTAGCCACTCCTCCAAACTTCCATTTTTCATGAACTCGTAAACTAATGCTTTAAAATCATTGCCTTGAAAATCGACACTTGATATTGTTGTCAATATCTTGACAAGATTTCGATGTCGAATATTCTTCAAGGCCTCACATTCAACCAAGAAACTCTTGGAAGCTTCAAGCTTTAGAAGATTAAGCACCTTTACTGCACTAATTGCACCACTCTTTTCAAGAATTCCTTTGTATACAAAACCGGAGCTTCCTGATCCAAGCAAATTCTCCATGGAGAATCCATTAGTAGCCCTTAGTATGCTTTGGTACGATAACTGTAAAAACATTTTTTTTTCATCACAACTTGTTGGCTGCGACTCTTTCTTCTTTCTAAACCTCAAGATGAGCAGACAAGAGAAAATAAAAGTCCCTCCTACAATCACAACAACAATTATAATTTTAACGGCAGTGTTTGATCTTCTGGTTGATTTTTTCGAGTTACACTTAAGTGTAACTCGGGGATGCCTCCACAAAGCTTATTGTTTCCCTCAATGAATGAAGCACTTGCATTCTTAAAGATTCCTTCATTCGGTATCACTCCCTCGAAATCATTGAAAGAGAGATTTAGAAATTTCAATGCACCAAAGCTCACAAGAAATTCTGGAACTTCACCTGAAAGATTGTTGTCAGATATGTCCAATGACACAAGACCTCTCAGTGAACTCAAAGATGAAGGAATGGACCCTTCAAACAAATTTCCATGCAGAAAACAACTTCTCCAAACTTACACAACTACCAAGGTTGTTCGGAAGGAAACCGGATAACCTGTTTCGAGAAACATCCAATCCACCAAGGTTTTTCAGTTCTCCCACTTCAAGGGGAAGCTCACCAGTCAAAAGTTTGATGATATGTAACGTCCTCGACCTGGATGTCACATTTGGGCCTCAAGCCCAAACCCAAAGCCAAAACCATAAAATTTTCTTTTCAAACGGGATCAACCCATCAAGTTGCAAAATCATTTAAAACCAACGATCAAAATAAATATATATATGTAAATAAAATATTACGTAAGAGCTTCAGTTTAAATTTAAGACATTTGAAGGTACAATTTAAATAATACAATTTCAAAATAATAATTACAGACTCCGCATGTAAGGTCCTATGAATACATAGCCCAGTAGACTCAAATACCGTACTCTGAAGACCACCACGTGCTAGAATCTCGGTATGACAGTGCTTCACGATCCCGCGATCCAACGGTCAACCTGCGCACGAAAACAACGATTCCGAGCGCTGAGTTTACAAAGCTCAGTGGTACACATTTACTCTACTGTACTTCATGCTAATCATAAACGTAAGCATGCAAGCTAGTACGAGCAATAAGGAAAGATAAATAAACATGTGGCGCTACCATAATCGCCTAAACACATGCCATGGCACAACAACACCTCAGCAATGCATCAACATAAAGATAAACAAATCAGGAGAAAAGGCCCAATGTCATCCGACACTGGGAGACCCACCTATGCTCGGAATCTCTCATCGAGCTACTCGGAATCTCGCATCGAGTGGTATACTCAGAATCTCTCATCGAGCAAATATCATCACCCGAAATCTCACATCAGATGGCCTTCATTTCATCACCCGGAATCTCACATCAGATGACCTTTATGTGTTGCAACACACACTCACTGGGTATCTGAATCCCAACAAAGACTCATAACTAAACAAGTGCCCTACATGGCACGTAACCATACATGATCTGCCACGGATCCATACAAGTGCCTTATCTGGCACACAACCATCAAACAACCTACCACGGGTCCCTATTGTTGCTATTACAACCAATCAAGCATTACCGAGTTGTTACGTTTTATGGAAGAGTAATACAATTCATTCCTATCAATTCACATATTCTCGTCTATTACAGTAATAACCACTTGTTAAACATATTCGTCAATTTCCATCATCAACTAACCTTTAATCCAAATAGTACTAATTACCTATTCCATAAACGATTATCGAGTATAAGTCGATATTAATTACGATGCCCTATTCTACCCCTAAAGCTTATGAGAGTCACTATAGTTTGCTTCTAGTGCATTAAAATCACTTAATCGAACATATTATTATATTCAGGTAATACACAAGGAATCATCATAAATCAGTCAAACAACCAGTCATACAATCAGATAATCATACAGATATTCTAACAATCTTATACGGTCTCTACAGTTCATGACAGTCTCAACATTCTCAAGCTCATCAAGTATCATAATAATTATTAATCCTTGCAATAACAATACCGTCGCATGCGTATTACCCATCTCTTATTTTGCAACCACTAACATGCAAGGCAATTACACTTATGATGTTTATGAAGCATTTCGGAGTTCAAGGTGTACTAACCTTGTGCTGACATAACTAAAATCCTCATCATAGCTTCCCAAAATACCACTTGGTCCTATAATCGACCCCAATCAATCCTCGCATATCAATAATTAAGAAAACACTTTAACTCCAAATACCTCCTAAACCAAGCGAAGGGTCAAACAAGTAAAAATACATTACCGGGTTTGAATTTGGAAAAACAGACTGCGCCATTAGATCCAGAACGTCGAGAAATCCAGGGTAAGGTCCCTCAAAAAAAGTCAACGCTGGTTAACGGTGACGGTCAAGGGCAGTCAACGGTCAACGATAGTCAACGGTCAATGATCAACGACGGTCGACAATCAAAGGTCAACAACGGTCAATGGCAGTCAACAGTAGAAATCGGTGGCGGACGGCGTACCACGCCTTGGCTCAGTACTGCTGGGCTTGGGCTGAGTCAGCTCGGCCTGACTCGGTCGAGTTGGGCTGAGTCTACTCGGGTGGCTCGGTCCCCCTGGTGCTAGACCACGCCCACGCGCAGTGGCGGCGTGTGAGAGTGCGTGACGACGGCCTTCGGCGACCAAACTTCACCGGTGAAATCGGTGGTGGCCTCCGTTTCTTGATTCGAGCCCTCTAACCCCCTTGAACAGCATAACCCGAAACTTTTTGTCTCTCTTTCCCACCATTCCCATTTTTCCATTTTCTCTCTTTTTCATCATTCTTCTTCTCTCTTTCCAACCACCCACTTACTATTTAAAATTCAAACAAACTTTTTCCTTTTTTTATTCATTTCTATTTTTTCCCATATTTGCCCCTAAGCCCAATTACACATTTTTAATTGGGCCATGAACCGCAGGCCCAATACTTGGTCTAAGACCCGATTCGTTAACCCGAAACCCGGGTCGCAACTCTCCCCTCCTTAAAAGAAATTTCATCCTCGAAATTTGCATCTATAACCGTGAAGATACCAAACCCTCCCAACTCTTTGGCGTCCCCAAGATTTCTCTTCGTGCCACTCTGATCTCTCACAACACTTATTAATACGAACATGCCCTCTAATGGTACAAACAAAGCCTCAACTAATTCTTTTCTATTGGGGGATTTCATCCTCGCTTGGTACATCACAACGACGAGCCAAAACCCCACGGTGTCTTGACAAAGCATTACACAAATGCTTCATCAAAGAAAATTAACTTACTCTGTAGTATCCCAAAAGATTGTCGCACACGAATTCTTCTACTACAACACACGGTCAAAAGGACAGAAGGTTAAACAGTCATTGCATCCAAACTAAAAAAGTATTCTCGTGGTAACTCCCTGATGAAGACTCTGATATCTAACGACATTCCTTTCTAAAACATCGTTGGCTGGGCGCCAATCTTTGAAACAAATGACACCCCAAACTCGGTCCAAGCATTCACATTAACTCGGCATGGAATCCCATATCGGTAACTAACATAGCCCCCACCAACTCAATTCTCGCAAAGGTCTTACGACTCGAATCATAACGTATCTGGAGAACGCATCCTCGGTAAAATCCCTCAAAACTATCATCTCAATCAAGGCCCACCAAAGAAAAGGTTCCATCAACCTCGAATCTTGTGCTAGAAGGTGACATAAACACTCCACTGTGACGTACAACCCAACTTAACTGACCATTTTCTTTAAAGATATCCATATCAATTCGGTGCATTACCCAAGTCTTTGAACAAACCTGACAGTGCCTTGGCCAAGCATCACACGAACTTGCCATCGAGAACTTAACTTACGCTGAATGACCCATAAGGTCGTTGCACAACAAAATATTTCCACAACTCCACACGATCTGAATGACAGGGGGTTACACAACCGTTGTAACCAAAATAAAGCAGTTCATCAAGTGACGACTCTCTGAAGGAGACTTTAACTCAGATAGCATCCCTTACCAAAATCTTTACTTGCCCGGTGTAAGACTTCTGGAACAAACGACATCTCGACTCCTTAAGCACTTATCTTGACTCGGCATGAAAACTCACCTCGACATGTGAACCATTTCACATAGCTCAGTTTACGCATGAGGCTCACATTCTAAACTATGAAGCGTCTCAAAATATGTCATCTGAACCATCACTCGGATTTTGTCATTACAAGAAATCCCACAAAGGGATAAGATTTTATCTCCAACTCCAAACTCGTAAACAAACCACGCAGACTTCTTATGCAACTCTTACCCTTGCCAAAGATATCAAACGGTACTAATCTATAACCATACCATTACTCAGAGAAATCCCATCAAAACTATGCGCTCATAATCCTTTACAAGATCCATGATCGTTTATTTATTTTCCACCGATGAATACCACAACATCCTATCAACCTTGAGGAACTCAATACTTATCTCTTAACTGATAGCAAGCAGCTACTTGTTACTATCTCAACACACAACTCCACACTGTTTCCTGAACACGTGACGAAAGCTTAGCGTCAACTGTCGCTCTCAAAATTCGTTGTATACCGACCACTGTACTTTAAGAGAGAATCTCTTACCTTGATACGTCTTTTCCAAAACACCTACCACAAGATTTCCAAAGCTTATTGGCGACTATAGTACCCAAATTCAATCGTAACATTGTATCCTCTTAACTAAAAATCAGATGATTCTCATCGTGGCTCCCAAAGCAAATCAACTCTTAACTCAAAACGTGCTAACAAACACTATGGTACCGATACTGTACCGAGCTAGTATCGACACTATTTTACATAACCACTATTTAGGATAGCCTCACATAACAACATGATACTCTGAATCTTGTTACTCAGTACGATCCACTACTTATTTAGCTCACTTTGCTTAGATGGTGATCGACTACACCGTCAATAGTTTTTTTTACATACCTTATGCCATGTCATTACCGAAACCGCAACTCCCTTAGAGATCAAGTACCTCAAACTTTACACTTTTGGGAGGAACACAACCTTTTTATTCTAGCACCAAAGGTATAGCTTTAACGGTACATCAAAACATCTTTGAAAACCTCAAAATCTCATTTTGCTCAAATCAGGTCCACTCCCCTGTCATAACGAAATAACCTCACGTGGCTCGAGTTTCCACCAGTGTCTCTCATTCCGAAGAAACTGTAATACAATCAAAAGTATCTACGAAGTTTCGGTCATTTCTTCTTTAACTGATTGCAATGCCATTAACCTTTCCCCACATACACGGTCCTTGAGATAATCATCTTTTCAATGCTAAACTTTTTGTATTCCTTCACATCCACACTTGTCACGCAAAATATCCAACTCATATTCAAGAGACAACACAACGGCTCCTACCTTATCTTCACCAAAATACCTTGATGTCACCGCGAACATTACTCACTAACACAACATACTCAAGAGAAAAGAAAATCTTTCTTCCAAAAACCTATTTTCTAACCATAACAATAAGCATCACCCTTCCAACTAATATTAGAAAAACACACAGACACCTCACATTCGGTTAAACATGTTATACACCATCTGAAAAAAGTAACGGTCATCTACGATTGTTTAACAACTATCAACGGTTTAGGCAGCATATTCACGAACCAACTTCTTACTAGGGGACAAGTTTAACTCTCCTTTGAGGGAAACACCTAGACGAAAATGACCTTACTCAATTTGTTCCTCTGAAGCTGAGCCTCCAACTACTCAACTGGGTCGATAACCTCTAACAACTATGGTGGCACCTGCATCTAACTCGGTCTTACCTCAACATCTACTCACGTTCCCGAAAGGAAAAAAACTTAACAACCCCTTTCGTGAGGCATAAACAAGCCATCTGGTAGATTAAAAGCTCTCAAGCATCGAACTACACACATTAACACCTATCAATTCGGTCAAACCTGTCTCACGACCCTATTGCCATCCTCAAAACTATCAGTGCGAAGTTCATGACAAAAGGGCGACTATCCAACATTTTTATTGTAAAAGCTGGGTTTCATCGAGGTCGCAAATTCTTAAACTCTCTTTCGACATCACCGGCTAGCTCCACACTTGATTAACCAGAACAATTTCCACAGTGCAACAACTCTTAAGAAGATAGCTCTCTCTCAAACCTGTAGAACGTCTAACTTCGACCATACACTGATGAACTAATGGGTCCTGAATCCACTATCTTCGATGAATGCCTCTAAGAATGACAATGATACTCTCCAATTATCAATAAAGACTCATATTTAAACAAAAAAAGGGTCCTCCAACCAACATAGGCTCACTGATCAAATTTAAAGACTCTTGCTGTAAACTCTTGCAACGAAGCTGAAGACTTTAAGGTGACTCCAACGCACAACAAAAATTCTACTCATGCGACATGAAGAAAACATATTCTCGACTCGGGTGTTATCCAACTAACTTATATCTTGACAACCTGAGGTGACCCCACTCCCGAGATCACTACCATTAACTGTCTCGCACTTAACTCGGTCTTCTCGGCCACGATCAAAACCATCTTGACGTTGCAACATTTGGCGCACTATCAGAATTCTAGCCCTAAAGAGTACGAGTTTAGTTTAAGGGCTTGTATTCACTAGACACCTTACTAAAACACCTATACCACCCCAGGGTTTCCTAGAACTGACTAAACCTAGGCTCTGATACCAAATGTAATGCCCTCGACCTGGATGTCACATTTGGGCCTCAAGCCCAAAGCCAAAGCCAAAACCATAAAATTTTCTTTTCAAACAGGATCAACCCATCAAGTTGCAAAAGCATTTAAAACCAACGATCAAAATAAATATATATGTGTAAATAAAATATTACGTAAGAGCTCTAGTTTAAACTAAAGACATTTGAAGGTACAATTAAATAATACAATTTCAAAATAATAATTACAGACTCCATATGTAAGGTCCTATGAATACATAGCCCATTAGACTCAAATATCGTACTCTGAAGACCACCACGTTCTAGAATCTTGGTCTGACAATGCTTCACGATCCCGCGATCCAACGATCAACTTACGCATGGAAACAATAATTCCGAGCGCTGAGCTTACAAAGCTCAGTGGTACACATCTACTCTGCTATACTTTATGCTAATCATAAACGTAAGCATGCAAGCTAGTACGAGCAATAAAGAAAGATAAATAAACATGTGGCGCTACCATAATCGCCTAAACACATGCCATGGCACAACAACACCTCAACAATGCATCAACATAAAGATAAACAAATCTGGAGTGAGGCCCAGTATCATCTGACACTGAGAGACCCATCCATGCTTGAAATCTCTCATCGAGCTGCTCGGAATCTCGTATCGAGCGGTATACTCAGAATCTTTTATCGAGTCTTCGCTCAAAATCTCTCATCGAGCAGGGCTCAGAATCTCGCATCGAGCAAATATCATCACCCGGAATCTCACATCAGATGACCTTCATATGTTGCAACACTCACTCACTAGGTATCCGGATCCCCCCAAACAACGACTCATAACTAAACAAGTGCCCTACCTGGCACTTAACCATACATGATCCGCCACGGATCGATACAAGTTCCCTACCTGGCACACAACCATCAAACGACCCACCACGGGTCCCTATTGTTGCTATTACAACCAATCAAGCATTACCGAGTTGTTACGCTTTATGAAAGAGTAATACAATTAATTCCTATCAATTCACATATTCTCGTCTATTATAGTAATAACCATTTGTTAAACATATTCATCAATTTCCATCATCAACTAACCTTTAGGCCAAGTAGTATTAATTACCGATTCCATAAGTGATTATCGAGTATAAGCCGATATTAATTACGATGCCCTATTCTACTCCTAAAACTTATGAAAGTCATTATAGTTTGTTTCTAGCGCATTAAAATCACTTAATCGAACATATTATTATATTCAGGTAATACACGAGGAATCATCATAAACCAGTTAAACAACCAGTTATACAATCAGATAATCATACAGATATTCGAACAATCCTATACGGTCTCTACAGTTCATGACAATCTCAACATTCTCAAGCTCATCAAGTATCATAATAATTATCAAGCCTTGCAATAACAGTACCGACGCATGCGTATTACTCATCTCCTATTTTGCAATCACTAACATGCAAAACAATTACACTTATGATGCTCATTAAGCATTTCAGAGTTCAAGGTGCACTAACCTTATGTTGCATCGCTAAAATCCTCGTCCTAGCTTCTCAAAATACCACTTGGTCCGATAATCGACCCCGAGCAATCCTCGCATATCAACAATTAAGAAAACACTTAAACTTCAAACACCTCATAAGCCAAGCGAAGGGCCAAACACATAAAAATAGCTTACCGGGTTTGAATTTGGCAAAACAGACTGCGCCATTGGATCCAGAACGTCCAGAAACCCTATGGTAGGGTCCTCCGAAAAAAGTCAACGCCGGCGGTCAACGGCGGCGGTCAATGACAGTCAACGACGATCAACGACAGTCAACGGCGGCAGTCGGCGGCGAACGGTGCGACGCGGCTTGTCTCGGCTGAGTCAGCTCGGCCTGACTTGGCCGAGTTGAGTCGAGTCCACTCGAGTGGCTCGGTCCCCTTGGTGCTGAACCACGCCCACGCGCAGTGGCGGCGGCCTCCGGCGACCAAACTTCACTGGTTGACTATTCTCGAGCCGGTGAACTCGTTGGTGGCCTCTATTTCTTGATTCGAGCCCTCTAACCCCCTTGATCAGCCCAACCCAAAACTTTTTCTCTCTCACCTCTTCCGACGGCAACTCTGACGGCGGTGATGCTGGTACCGACGGACTTGTCTCGGCGAGATGAACACCATGACGGTGGTGGTGTCGCGATCGGACGGCTAGATTTCCGTAGATCGGAGTTTAAAATTCTCACCCCAAACTTTTCCCCTCTTCTCTCTTCCACCATTCGCATCTTTTTTTTTTTTCTCTCTCTTCCATCATTCCTCTACCCTCTTTCCAACCATTCACTTACTATTTAAAATTCGAACAACCTTTTTCCTTTTTTTATTTCTTTCTATTTTCTTTTTGTTTCATATTTACCCCTAAGCCCAATTACACATTTTTAATTGGGCCATGAACCGCAGGCCCAATACTCGGTCCAAGACCCGATTCGTTAACCCAAAGCCAGGGTCGTTACATGATAAGTCTAACATGATGAACAAGGATTGGAGTCCAAATACTTGAAGGGGTATTGGACCACTAAGATTGTTATGAGAAAGATTCAATCCGAGCAAATTCCGACACTTCCCTAGACTCAAAGGAATGCGGCCCTAAATATTGTTATAATCTAAAGCAAGTTCGGTTAACATTGTTAAATTTCCAATAGAACCGGGAATAGTTCCTGAGAGAGAATTACTATCAGCAGCAAGTATCTTTAGATTATGGAGCCTTCCAATATCAAAGGGAATAGGACCTGATATTTGATTTTGTGTTGCCCTTATCTACTCCAAATTGACGAGATTTACAATCCCTTCCGGAATTCGTCCCGATATTTTGTTCTCTTCTATTACTAAATGTAAAAGGGTACTAGAAAAATTGCTAATGCATTGGGGAAATCCCCCTCCAAAATTATTTGTTCCTATGTATAGATATTCAAGGTTGGTATTATTGACTAAAGTACAGAAAAAGTTCAAGTCACCTTCTGTCCCATGTCCCAAATGGCTTATGGATAGTAGAAAACGAGACAGTTTATCCAGCTTTTCTAAGGAAGGCACATTCCCACTAAGTCTGTTATCATACAATTGAAGTACGTTCAGATTTGAGAAATTGGAAACCGAAACAGGGATTTGTCCAGATATTTGGTTTCCCCTTATGGAAAATATCTCAACATATGGCATGGTGATTGGTAAGTCAGAATGAAGTGTACCTTCGATCTTGTTTCCACCAATTTCAAAGACTATAATGTTGGACTGGTTGAACATTGAGGCTGGAACAGTCCCGGATATCGCATTGGTTGCTGCTCCGAAAAATGACAGATTTGTCAGTTGTCCGAGAGCTTCAGGTATAATCCCAGTTAATCCGTTCCTCGTCAAGGCAAGCACCTTGAGAGACGACAAGTTTCCCAACGATGGTGGGATACTCCCTCTCAAACTGTTGTTTTGAAAACTCAAGTATTCCAGGTTTGACAAGAGACCAAGTGAAGCAGGTATTTCTCCGGTTAGCGGGTTGCCTCTCATATTAACTCCTGTAAGCATAGAGCAAGCAGAAAAAATTGGAAGGGATTTCCCCACTGATGGAGTTATTAGACAGTTCTAATGTCTGCAATCTTCTTAAACGACTGATTTCTCGAGGAATCTGATTGTAGAAGCTGTTGCCTGCAAGATTCAAATTCATGAGAAAGCTCAAATTTCCAATGCATGGCGATAAGGACCCCGAGAGTTCGAGGAATTGCAGTTCCAACTTGGTGACTCTCTGATGCTTTCGACCACACGTAACGCCATGCCACCGACAGAAGTGAACGGAATTATTCCAGGAGTCCATAAACTTGAGCCGATCACCGGTTATCTTGGCTTTGAACTGGAGTAAAGCTTGTTGATCAGTCTCGTTCCCTCTACCTACATGACTAGCTGTTGCTAAACCAAGCAAGTTGAAGCATGAGAAGAGAATTATAACTTGAATGTAAACAAGGAAAATAGAGTTGGGGACTTCCATATTGTATATGAGAGTGTTGTGTTTATCAAAGGGAGCTAGAGTGCAGAATAAATAGTGTTCGAATTCTGGTATTATCCTGTTCCATCCCTGGTCATCTGGTTCAAGTTTTCAGACCAGGTTGGACTATTTTTTCTTTTTGTTTAAATTTGTCATGTTAAAATAAAACAGAGTCGCCATACTTGACTGAAGCCAATAGAGAATTGTTGTCATCTACAACATTAGTTTAACTATGGCAAGTATTATAAAGTTTGATGGCATGCAACCGTTTATTAATTAATTACCCACTAATATGAAAGTGAAGATTTGGCAGAAAAGACCAATATCTGGTTGGTTAATGTTTTTAAATATACTATATAGGACACATGTACTGAAATTAATTCTACAACAACCATTTTAAATTATCATATTCTTGTAACAATCTTTTGTTTTATATCATGATCAGTTTTATTGAAAAGCAGTTCATACTAATTTATATCAAGACATTAAAAAATAAAGCATATAATATTTTTTTTGATTAATTAGATAGGTATTATATTCTCATACTGGATTCGAACCCATACAAGATGGGACAATATGAGCATTCTTAACTACTAGCCCAATTAGTGGATCTCACAAGAATATGATAATTTAAAATGGTTGTCGTGAAAGATTATTACAAGAAGGCTTAAAATGAAAAATAAATGCCTAAACTATACCTTTTTTGAACTTTATGTGCCTAAAGTTTACACCGTTACAATTTTAGGTGACCGATAGTTAACTCCCGTTAAAAAAATATTTGTTAACCATCAATGTTTGACATGTGGCATGTTCATATATATATATTTTTTCAAAATTAAAAATTTAAAACATTTTTTGCACAAAATTTTAAATTTTAGAAAATCCCAAAATTCTCATTTTTGTACAAAACAGTCCCTAAATCCCTAAAAATTCTCAAGTTTGAACCCTCAAATCGCCGCCGCTTTCGCCACCAATTGCCGCCCTTAAGCACACCTTTTCGGTCGCCGGACCTAGCCAGTCATTTCTCTCAACACGGTGTCACCCGAACGACGAACAACATGCCAGTCGAACGTCAAACACGAAATCAACGTTCGGTTGGCACGTTGTTCATCATTTCTGGTGATGTTGTGTTGGGAGAAATAACGACTAGGTCCGAAGACCGAAGGGGTGTGCTCAGGGGCGGCGATCTACGGCAATTTGAGGGTTCGAGTTTTGGAATTTTTAGGAATTTAGGGACTGTTTTGTAAAAAAATAAAAATTTTAGGATTTTCTAAAATATTAAAAAAATTTGATTTTTTAAAAAATTAAAAAAATTCAAATAAACATGCCGCATGTCAAGCATTGATTGATTAATAAATTTTTTAACGGTAGTCAACTATCAGGTACCTAAACTTGTAACTGTGTAAACTTTACACGCCCAAAATTCAAAAGTTGTATAGTTTAGGCGCTTATTTTTCATTTAAGCGTTCCAAGAACATGATAATTTAAAATCAGCACTAATAGACGTTTTCTGAAAGATATTAACAATTTGAAGATTGTGAAATTTTCACATGATAAGTCTAATCTATATAATGTACATAGATGTTTTCTGTCATCAGCTTTTTATTTTTATACTTTTACCTACATACAATGGCCTTTCAGTGTTTTAACTGTTGTTGCGTTGGAATAGTTGTAGTATAATTTTAAACCATTCCGAATTGTTGTACCCAGATTAGGATCTTGATTGATTAAATGTAAGAAAATACTCCACAGAGAAGATCGACGAAACAACTTCTTGCCTGTAAAGATGAAAAGCATCCCGCAGTCACATTTTGGTCAAAACATAGTGCTCTCAAAGAGAACTAAAATTGAAACTTTGGAGGCGACTTTATTAGGAGGAAGAGTCACGAATACTGAACATGAATCATAAAATCTATACATATCACCTTTTGTTGACAACTGTCTCCCATACCATATTCTACTATGAATTTATCACATATTATATAATAATAACTGAAAAAGGAGATCCCTAAAAAATATACAGAGCCAAAAATTTCAGAACCAACCAAATTTTGCAAGGAGAATCCGTCGGTAGCACTTAAGATGTGTTGGTATGACTACACAAAAGGTTACTATTTCCCTTAACGAACGTAATACACGCGTTCTTAAATAATCTTCCATTTAAATACTTTAATGTTCCAAACCTCATACAAAATTCAAACCCCACCTGAATTATTACTAGACACGTCCAATTTCAGAAGACCTTTTAATGATCTCATTATGGATAAAGTTTTCTTTTATTTATATTTTCTTTAGTAGTTTTGAATATGGTCACTTCGAGACAATGTGGAATGCATATTCTCTAATTAGTCTTCCAAGCAAAGCAAAAGTAGCTGCAGTGGTTTCCCATTGTTCCTCCACCATTTTATACAAGTATTGTCACACCTTTTCCCATTCCACGTGCCTTTAAATATTTCGAACATGTTGGCTTGGAAGGAGCTGAAGCACATTTCAAAGCAAGAACACCTCACATTTCTGATTGGGGCGATGTTAAAGCTTCACAATTAATCAAACATTTAGCAAAATTAAGAGGGTTAAGTGGTGACAAGGTTAGGAAGTTGGCAACTGCACAATGTTTTCAAAGACAGAAAAAAGATGTTTGTTGCTCGTACCGACAAGCGTACAATGTTCTTTGTTCTTAAGTAGCAATAGGAACCCCTAATGCTTCTGTAGGCTGTCATTTTTAAGAATGGAGAAAACCAACAACATACGAGAGTTCAATGTTCTTTGTTATATCACCTTAAGACTATTAAAAAAAAAAGTAGAGAACCCTAATGCTTGTGTAGGTTGTCATTTTTAGGAATGGAGAGAACCAACAACCAAACACGAGGAAGGATTGGAAACTTGAAAAGATGAGCCAAGTCCCTTACAATAAAAAAAAAATTGTGGGTTTGAAGTTCAAACTCTGGAGACTGGCTGACCATGTTTATTCATATCTAATTTTGCAGGATATAGTTAAATGGATGTCAGAAATTGAAAGCAGGAAATGATCAATAATTTTTGCAAACCTACAAAATCAGCTAAGAAACATACATAATTGCTAAAGAGATAAGAACATGTTTGTCAATTAAAAAGAAAAGTGGAAGGATGTGCTGAAGGAAAAGAAAACATATTTAGTTGGAATGAAGGCAGCACACAATACTATCCCACTCAATCAATGCTGTTAAGGGCGCAAGGCGCACTCTGAGCGCTTAAAACTCTTATGTTGCCTCAGGCGCAAGGCGCAAAAGAAGCACTAACCTGAGTGAAGAGAAGCAAAACGTGTATGTGTGAATTTTCGTAATACATACGTAGACATATATAGCATGAGATATATGATAACCTCTGAAGTGGAGTCTAGTTTATCCAAAGAACATGCAATATTTTTATATGATAACCTCTGAATTTTCGTAATACATGATTTCTTTATGGTCAATCAATGTTGTCAAATGCTCAAATGTTATGTAGTATAGAGTTTGATATTAACCGTTTCTTACTAGTAAAGGTATACCAAATGAAATAAAAGTAAAAAATTAAAGATAAGTCAACCAGACGGGCTTTTTAATGCCAATCGCCTTGCAAAAAACCATGCCTAGGCGCCCGAGGCATGTGCCTGATCAAATAAGCCTGGCCTGAAAGAGTCCGAGGCACTTCTATTGAATAATGCTAAGGCGCAGGCGCACGCACCTTGATAACACTGATCCCAATTCTTTACAGATATAGTCGTAAGACAGCTTGGGAGCCTATGATATAAGAAGCTTGCTTCTCCTATTGCAGCATGCAGGTCAATTTTATAGATTACTTCTACCGGTAAAGATTATCAAGTACAAATTTAATTCCATACGAGAAATTTTGCAACAAAAGGCAGTGACTACTTACCAGCTTCTCAACAGGTTATATGTAAAAGACATTAAGGGTTTGATCAACATTATTTATAGTAGATTAGAGTCGATGGTCATTTTATTATAATTTATATTAAATAGATGGGATTGACATTGCATTAGCTTTGCATTCAGCCATTGTTTCTATATGTATCATATAGAACTTTTCTATATTTTTGGATAAACTAAATTTTAGTATTCCAGAGAATCAGGGGTGTGACCTGCTATAGTGAAAACAATTCTGCAACTAACAGGAAACTAAACAGACCAGAAAATGTAACAAAACAGAAGGGAATATTTAACTAACCAAATATAGACAGAGCATGACTTACAGAATCATTGGAAATGCTTCAAATTCCATGCAGGCATCTTGAAATATCACTAGCTATTCGCCTTTAAAAATTTGCGAAGCAGATTGAGAAGCCCAAGGAATCTGCTGTTCCTTTCTTACATAACATAGTAAATCAAAGCACTCGAAGCAAGCCTAGTGAGGACTGAGGAGAGTGAACAGTGCTTCAGCCCTCAACTTTTTATACTGGTCCAATTAAATTCAATGTCCCAATCTCTGATATATGTCTGGAATCTGGATATAGAAATATCCAAAGTTCTTTTGCCATATTGTTTTGAACAACAAGTAAAAGATAGACGATTTCCAATTTCTGCTTCTTGGTTGCACAAAATACAACTTTCATCTTCAATTACTGAAAGGCTCCATTTGCTCACTTTATCTTTGGTTGGTGGCACAGTCTGTTACTAATAGCCATCCAAGCTAGAATAACGTGTTTGGGGATATGACCTTGGAACCAAAGCAATCTATGCCAGGTAACCTTTGCATGGAGATTCCCACGAGATGGCATTCCCAGGATAATTTACATATTCACTGTTTCAAAATATCTTGAGTCCTGAAAGTGAAGTGGTTCATTTCCCCAAGAAACCCACCCAGGTAACATTTCTCTAGCAAAGAGTTCAATACATCTAGCAGGTTTAACTCCAGGAACATGATCCAACAGTAATTCTACAAGCATAAAAGGAAAGAAGAAAATAGTTATAAATGAGCGAAACTCAGGCACTGAGTAGCCATGGAATAGTTGGTTATCATAATAACAGAGGTAGTTCATAATCATAAAAAGATGAATTACAAAAGTAATGTCCTTTCTGAATGATTTATACAAAAGAACGAAAAATATTTGAAAAAATGTTCATCTTTTAGTCAAGAAGATCTTAAGTGGCGTGTTGAAGAAGTAATAAATGTTTGTAACTGTATAAAATGAGAGCTATTAAGGTACTCTATCAATAAAATAATACCTCCAATAGGGGGTTTCCTGGAGTAACCACCAGGAATACTTATGATAATATGTTTATTTTTTATAGGCATCAATTCTGAAAGGCAATCTGAATCCATGTCCTGTAAAAGTTCCACGGGGTAAGCAACAAATAGAATCCAGTCAGGAGCAACTAGCAACTAAATAACACAATTAAAAATAGGCACAATGTATAGCATGTGTTCATTACATTTCCATTGCAGTATCCCAGGAGTAGACATTCATATGGCCGATGATGAAAGAGGCCAAGATCATTGATTAATGAACCATCGCCTTTCACCTGAAAACCTCAAGCAAAACCCAATTGAAATGATAACTAGCAATAAGCACTGTTTTTAACTTTATCCAAATACATACAGAGATTTAAAAAAATGGTGAGAGTGGGTCACCTTCAGCCAGTAAATAGTGGAAAAATATCTAACTCCCCATGCAGGGAATAGCTCTTTCTTGATAAAGTTACGCAATTTGTCTCTATTTGTCACCCACAAGGCCACAAGTGCACCACCTCGGTGTGTAAGTTGCTTAATAGGAAGAGATAAGAAATACCGGCTTGGTAAAGTTGGATACCTGAAGCAATCATGAAACAAAAAAAACATATGAAAATAATTGACAAGAAGATTCTGAACAGGAAACTCTCAAGTGTCAAAAGTTAGTGTCTTGAATACACTGAAACATGTGATTGCATACACTGACTTCTGACGAGCACTTCCATTTTCCCACGGAGGATCAATAACTATAAGGTTGAAACCACTATCAGATTCAGCTGCATCAGCGAAAAAAGGCAGTAAATGTTCATCAAAATTCTATGTCGCACTGATTTTAAAGCAGCTGATGGAAAAAAATTTAGGAAACGTAAGCCAATAATGACGCTTGTCTGCAAATAAAAACAAATACAGAACTAGATAAGTCACTGGAATCTCATGTGACATAATTGTTCACGCCTGACTAAAAGGTTGAGGGTCATCTCTCAACATGAATTATTGCAATATGAAACATACAACGCAGCCTAAATTGAATAGATCTTAATTCGCAATAATTACCAGGAATGATGTTGCGAACCTGCCCCAAATCCGACTTCAACATGATCAAGGACAAAACATATAAGAACATGTAAGACATTATAAAAATAATCTGAAACATTTCGAATATGAAATTTAATTTCCACCGAATCATAACATAATAATAGGTAAACATTTCCATGAATTCTATGTTTCGAATATTTTCCTTATTCTTAGACATTTTTAAAAACAAAATCAACACACCATGTAGAAGCAACTCAGTCTAGGTAAAATATATTGCCGATTCAGAAATTCAGCCTCCACTTCTTCAGGCTTGTCGTTGACCACTAAGTTATTAAAAACTGGAAGTACTCTCCGCTCATTGATTCGATTTTCTGAAGCAGATACGAGAATCAATAACAAATAATTAATAAAAACACAAAATGCTATTCATTAAACCAATGAACGGCAATATTAACCGAACCTTCTTTACCAGTCTCGTTTTTCAGTCCACTGAACTTAAAATCAAGAGTTATATCATACAAAGGAGCTTGCCAAACTTTGCCGAGCTCAATGAAAGAATGTTCTTCACCACCGCTTAGCTCCGCTGATGAACAAAAATCACTCCTTATTTTGCTCATAATCTCTGGAAAATCAGCTGCTCTGAGTAAAGACTCATGCGCCTTTACCAATGAAGGCACCGCCTCCTTAACCAAACAGAAAAAAAGGAAATTAAAAACAATTTTATAATAAAAATAAAATAGGGTTTCAATGACTGGTTGATAATTTACCTGATGACGCTTTTCCGCGGCTTGTTCTTTTTCATTGAGGGAGTGAGGTTGTTTCTTCGGTTTACGTTTTCGTTTCCTAGGATTGGAGGAGGGATTGGATTCTTGAGCGGGGTGTTTGGATTCAAAGAAACGGGAGTAATAGGTGGAAGGAGATACCCTAAAACGACTGTAGGATCGGTTAAGCACGCGAACTGGGTCCATGAACAAGGCATTTGAATTCGGTAATTCGTAAATGCCGAAATCTAAGAATCTAGAGAGCTCGTCGCTAGGTTTCGATTCGCCCTCCATTTTCTGTTTTTTACAGTTCAACTCCTCTACGCCGAGGCGCCTTCGTTAGCCGCTCGGGGAGTTTTGAGTCATCTACTCAATTATTAGTAAGATTATATTTTTATTATTTAATTATTATTAAAATTATAATTATGTTATTCAATTAAAATTTTAATTACGATAATGTTATCTTTTCTATTAAATTACAATTGAACACGTAAAAAAGCTTAATATAATGATAGATTTAATCTTTAAAATTTATATATTCTAACAATTTATCTTAATTTAAAAAAATAAATCTTCATATTTAAAAATATATCAATTTTATTATTTTTCTTCTCCCAAATTGTTTGTTCTTCACCGTTCATCAACATTCTTACTTTACTACTCGTGATAACACGAGTTATACCAAACTTGATATTTTCAGGTCTATTTAATAATACAAAATCAATAACTTAAAAAGTTTTAATTATTGGTTTATTTTAAAATAAAAAATAATAAAATCATTCAAAAATATAAAATCACTAAAAACTTTGTATAATAATATGAAAAAATGAACTTTTAAATAACTAAAACTTGAAGGTTTTTACAATAATATGAAATCACTAAAAAAACTGTATAACAAGACCTAATAGCAGTAACTAAAACTCGAAAGTTTTCATAAATGATTTTAAATAGATTTCACTAAATTTAATTTTAACGTAGATACTAATTACATATTTAATATTTAAAAATAATTATAAATATATTTATATTTATAAAATTGTGTATTAGATAGTAATTTTAAATGAAGTAGATAATGTTAACGAGAGTATATAAGGGATTTGGGCGAATAAAATTGACTAAATTGATTAGGGATGAAACAGGGCGGGGAGAATTTTTGGTCGCCTCGAACCTGGCGCGAAAATCTAAATTCCAAACTCGACCCAATTCGAGTTTAATATATTTTTATCCTCGTCCCGATATAATAAAAGTATAACCCGACTTTGATCTGACCTCAAAATTTTAATAAAAAACCTAATTAAACCCGACTTGTCCCGAAGAAAATTAATAAAAATATTAAATATAATATATAAAATATAATAAACATAAATATACATATTTAATCAGGGCGGGGAATTTCTATCTTAAGCCCGACCATACTCAAACTTCTTTAAAACTCAACCCGAAAACCAAAAAACTCAACAAAAAAATCCAACTCTATCGAATCGGGTCGGAACCCGCCGAAATTGATTTTTTTGCTATCCCTAAAATTAATATATTTTTTAAATATGAAGAATTAATTTTATTGAATTATTTTAAATTATGACTAAATTGATAGAATGTATAAGTTTTGAAGACTAAAAATGTCATTATACTAAATTTCTTTGAATGTATGATTGTATTTTAACGAAGAATGGTTTAATTGTAACTAAAACTTTAATTAAGTGCCTTAATTATAAATTTTTTAATAATTGGTAAATGAAAAAGGAGGATTCCGAAAAATGAATTTTTTTAGAGTAAACTACTCAGGTGACCATCAAACTGTTTGAGCGTACTTATTTTGACCACTGAACTAGGTAACTCGTCAATCAAACTATCAAAATTTTAAATTGGTCTTACTTTGACCACCGTCGTTAAAAAATTAACGGAGGGGGTGACGTAGCAGTTAACGAAAATTTATAAAAATATACATTTAATCCATATTATTTACCTATTATATCATTTTAGTTATAATTTTAATTTAATTAAATAAAATTAATTAACCAACCAGATAACGATACGTGTCATCATATAATTATACATAGTTAAATAAAACAAATAAAATATGTTGCAAAGGCAAGTAATTGAACCCACGCCCAAAAACAACGAGGGCTTAGACCCAACCGCTGGCCTAACATTATTTATAGTATATTAGATGATAATATATTTTATTAAAAGTTTACGAGGTTTCTGTTTTGCACATTAGCCGACTCTCCCTTTCTTCTTTAATCTCTCACTTTCAGTTTTTAATTTTACTTTTTAATTGTTATTGTTTGCTCGTTTCAGTTTGTTTTGCGATTAGGCTTGAGTTTGAGTTTGATTTTCATTGCTTGCATTTGCCTTCTATTTTATTTACTTTATTTGATTATGTTTCAATCAGATGGTGTCGTCATCTGGTTGATTAATTTTATTTAATTAAATTAAAAATATAACTAAATTAATATAATAGGTAAATAACATGATTATATGTGTAATTTTACAAATTTCCTTTAATTGCCACGTTACCCTGTTAATTTTTTAATGACTGTAGTTAAAATAAGATTAATTTAAAAATTTGATAGTCTGATTGACGAGTTATTTAATTTAATAATTAAAATAAATACGTTCAAATAGTTCAGTGGTTACTTAAGTAGTTTACTCATCTTTTTAATTGGATTAAAAAGAGACTCAGATTATGAATATTTTGTGTGAATGAAGAAGAAGAAAAAGAAATAAGAAAAAATGCTAACCACAAAAGGAAGCTAACTAAGATAAAATTCGTATATATATTCCAAAATTAAAAACTCAAGCAAAGAAAAGTTGTCTGTTTATCTGGAACAAATAAAAAACAAATTAAAGAAGTTTTTTTTTTTTTTGAACTGGAATTAAAGAAGATTTACAACATGAAACCGTAGAAGATTTGATTAATAGGAGATGAGGGGAAGAGGCGGCAAAGGGGGCAAGGTTAAAGTGCAGCATCCTAGGGCTCGACTAAAATATGATTAATATAAATTATTATTATTTTGATAAATTTTTATATAAGAATTTTGATTCTATCAAATTCTTATTAATTGAGTAAGAATTTGTGTAGATTTTATATTAGGTAAATAATTTGTATAAATTTTGTCTTAGGTAAGATTTTGTGTAATTACATAAAATTCTTATGTTATAACCTAAATTTTTAATATTTGAGTAAGAATTTGTGTAGATTTTGTGTCAGTGTATAACTACATAAACTTTTACCAACTGAATAAACATTTGTAAAAAAATATGTCTTATTTTAGCTGCACTGTATAACCAGAGACGGACCTATGGGGTATTGGGGCAACCACACCCCCTAAAAATTTAAAGTTCCCTTATATTTTTATATATTTTCTTTATATTTTCTATTAATAATTTAATTCTGCAACTCTAAACTCTTGTAATTTTACACATTTACATTTATAATATAGTTTCATGATAGTTTCGTCCCTGTTTATACCTACGAAGGATGGGAGATGAGGGAGAGGTGACAAAGGAAAAATAGGGAATTAAAATTCTCTTCATCTCACTCCAAAAATTAAATTTAAAAAACTATTTCGATCAAGTTAGAATTTATCAGATTCAGATATTTTTCTCATCCTAATCTAATATTGATAAATTTCGGTCTCAAAAGATAGTTCAAGGTGTGGGCTTTCAATTTCTAAAATTAATTTTGTGGATGTACTATGAAATTTTGAGTTTTAAAACACCAGAACCAAGTGAGTTATTCCATGGAGATTTTAGGAATTAAGAGAAATGGAGAAGACTTAAAATAATAAAATATGATAGTTTAAAATAAGATTGGTGGAATTTTTAACCAAAACTAGTTTTTGAGGTAACAGAACTTAAGGATGCTTTTTTTTCTTTTTCTTCTTTCCATCGGTATCTGTTACTATAAGGACTAGTCCAAATACTCAACAAATCCTTTAGTACTCATATCTTCCAATTTAATCCTTAAATTATCAATTTCTCAAATTTCCTTCATTTCCAAAAATTAAAAATCTTCGTTTTATCCTTTCATTTTTTTCTTTCCTTACAATTTGGTCCTCAAACTTCCGTTGGCATATTTTGTTATCCAATTCAACCTCACATTGAAGTATTATTAATCAAACGATCTTAAAATAAATTGTATAGACAGTAGTAGAATTTCGAAATCCAAGCTAATTATTGCGGTCAGCCATAAAATTGGAGTTGACAAAGTCAAAACAGGCCAAGGAAGCTTCGTTGAAGGCCGGCGGCCCCGAAATAAACCAATGGATTTTTACAGTAATGCCCCTATAGTTCCACCGGATGATTGCATAAGCTTACCCAACGACGGCCAGCCACGTACGTAATTAGCTTGTGTTCAATTTTCCTTTTTTGTATAAAATCGAGTAGGACCAACATTGTTAACTGTGGGCGGGTAACCCTGGTTAGTTTATGGTAAGAAAGACAACCCCTCGGCCCTCACCTATAAATGACTCTCAAAGCTCCGCTGTTTGCGAGGGAGCAAATCCAAATCATTAAACTGGCTCACACTCTTCTTCCTCCGCTCGTTTCAAGGTTAGGTAGGTTTCCTCTTTCCTCTTTTTTGTTTCTTTCATTTGATTATTAGTCTTGCTTTAAATTGCCGTCACAGATGTTTGATTCCTAAACATATTGTGAATTTGTGATTCTGTTTTCTTTCATTACCCTGTTTTGTTTAAGTAAACGACCGATCCGATGATAAGAAACGATAACAAATTGTTGTTTCATTCACCGTTGTTTTTAAGTTCTTTTCTATATGCTTATCTGTTAGACTGTTATGCAAATGAATTCAAGCTAATTATCACGGTCTAGATTAGAAAATTTTCCCTTCTTCTTTGAGACTGTGTTTCTTCTAACTTAATTTTCCACTTTCGGTTTTGCCAAACAGGTTGAAAATCGCTGGTTTTTCTTCAAGGTAATGTTTAAGCTCTTCAAATTCAGCTCTGTTTTCGTTTTTGAAGTTCATTGTTTACGAGACCAGCTTTAGTTTATGTTTCCTGTTTTGATGCCTCATTTCTTTAACTGTTGTGGTTACGGTGACCCTGCAACTATCTTTGGTTTGATTCTTCAAAATAAGATAAAATCATTTTTCTCATAAAAATAGCCGTCGTGCGAAAGACGGTTGTCAAGTGTGTGTTGGGATGTCCTTAACGAATAGTACTTTGCTCTTTTTTTTTTTGTCTCAACATTAATCTAGAATTTAAAATTTAAAATTAAAATTTAAAATTAATGTATGGTTTATTTTTAGAATTTATGATTTTAAAATTTATTATTTAAAATTTAAATTTAAAATTTATTTTTTTAATGTTGAACAAACAATAGCAAGAAAGGGTAAATTTTTTTGTACGGTCTTAACCAAATCAAAATTTTTGGACCCAAGATATGGTGGTTGACGCTTGCCACCAAATTCCGTTTACTATTACAGTTTGACCTCTAATTTATAACTAGTCTTTTATTTCCATTTTTTCTTCCCTTACGTTTAATTACTTTTATTAATATTATTAAAAAGTTACTTTTATTAATTAAGCTTGTCGGTCCAAATTTAATGCAAGGACAAAAAAGATTTACTATATAAATATATATAATTAGAGGTAAAAAATTTAATTTTCGTCTTAAATATAAAATAATTTTAAAATTTATAAAAGATAAAAAATTAATTATTGAACTCACATATCTTGAAGGCAAAAAATAACGAATTTTTCATTTGGATGTCTAATTACGTACGTTTTTATTATTTAAGTTATTGATAATCATGTTGACAATCTTGGATTTTCTTGTATATCGTTGGACTTTTAAAGATTTTGGTTTCGTATTCGGGTGAGTTTTGATAATAATTGTCTTATATGAGGCGAAGAAGCTTTTGTAAAGTACTACATATGATTTACAGCAGGTTGTCCTAAAAGTTAACTTTTTTAAATAGAAGTAGAATCCACTGGACTATTCTAGAATTAACCCAGAAGACTTACGACTTGGTCTCTTTGAACACTAAAGACTTAAAATGATTGATTAAATCTCACTTTCTGTTGAAATAACGCGTCTTTTCTTCTGGTAAGTAAAACCAAAGCAAGCTAACTGAAATGGATTCTTTTAATTCTCTTCTTCTTTCTTTATTATTTGATCAGACCTTTTTCACCGGATATGTGCAAGTATAATTTGTACATGTAAAATCAGCTGAAATGTTAGAAACCTGTTAAATGCCCTCTGTTTGGTTGGTCGGAAAACGAAGGAAAATTGAAACTAAAGCAGGAGTGGAAGACCTTTTTTTTTGTTAGCAGTGTACGTTAATTACTACCAAAGTCACTGAGTAACAGAACTCGAATCGAAAGCTAACAGATACTGATTTTCCCCCTTCACTTTCTCGAACAAACAAACAGAAAGTAAGTAATCGTCATAGGGTGCAGCTGATCGTTTTGTTTCTTTGTATTCTTTTTTTTTTTTTTTTTGTGTGTGTATCAGGTTGAAGGTAGCCATCAAGCAGCTCAACTCCTTTTAGTGTCCCTCCTTAAAGAAAAGAAAAAAAATCTTTGCTCTTGTCTTGTTTGACTGTATTCGCTGTTAAAAGGTTTTTTTTCACGCTCTCTTTTCTTTCATCATTATTTATTTTGAAACATATCTCCATCTGAATCATGGTTTGGATCAAAGGGGAAAATAAGAACCCCTTCATGATGATTTTATCTTTAATATTCTCTGGATAATGTTGGTGTTCCATAGCTCCCTTGGAGATAAAAGGAGCAAGAAATTTGAATGGTTTCTTGGTCTTGTGGTCTATTCAGGACGTTCCTGGTTAACCAACTGAATGGATGATTTTGTCTTTCTATATGTGCATATAATGTATCATTTACTAGTGCTTTTTTGTGATTTTTTCATTTTAATTAATTGGTATTTCTTGATTAGTAGTAGAAACTTGAAATCCATCAGCTTGAAAGGCCTTCCTTTTTATAGTTGCACCAGATAAACTATCTAGTGACGTGGTTATTTATTTGTTGTCTGAAATCAGATCTCCATGGCCACTCGGGATACTTCCCCACCTGGGAATCTTGATTTCACCTGCACCAATGAGGAGCTCTTTATTGTTCTCGACAAATTGACTAGTGGATCTCCCCTACCAAGTAATGTTATTGATGTAAATCCTTACAGATATGAGCCCCAGAACTTACCAGGTTAGAGCCTCTCTTTTTTCTTGTTTTGCCGTAACTTATCGATAAATCCCTGTTTTTTGCTGTGATCCAACATATGCATGATTGGAACAAATAATCATTTCTCTTTCTGAACCTTAATTCTATTAAATCTTTCTTTCTGGTAGTTGGTACGAGCCGAACAGTTGCATCTTTTGTGGCTCTTTCTGAACTTATTCTCAATGTCTATTCTTGTAATTAATTTTATCATGAAGACATGGGAGACTTCCGGAATTTATTTGTTAATGAGTATCTAAAATGAAACAGTGAGGATTGAATTTGTTCTTAAATCTGTGCCGTCGTGACTTCAGCAGTGAAGGTAATTATTATCATTACTTTCTAAGAACAGTGACCAGGGAGTTCAGATGGAATATAAAAAGCTATATCTTGACAGAGGATGTTAATTTGGCTTTTAGTTGATATCTTGATCTCTTTATCATAAGCAAAATGAGAAATGTGTTATGAGTTGGAGGTGGACTATAGTGTAATACACCAAACGTTGTTTCAAGTAAAATGTTATACATATAAAAAGCCATATGTCAAGCATGTTTATTACTTAGGCATAAAGTGAGTGACATAACATCATGCATGATTGCTGTCAACTATGATACAAGAGGATCGGTCTTCTGGAGTTCCGAGGCTCATCTTAATTACTGCATGCAGATGATTTTTGGTTCTTGAGTAGCTCAAACGATAACACTGATATCGAACATGGCCTCTGGAAGACCAAAGAGGAGGCGAGTGAAGTCTTCTCAAACTCTGATATTCTTGGTTGTAGAACCACTCTTGAATACTACCATGGTCAAGTCCCTCGTGAGCGTAAAACTAACTGGGTGATGCAAGTTTTCAGCGCAACTCAGAAGAGACTGTGCGATGAAAATGCAAAGAAGGTACTCTACTGAAATCGAAAGCCCTACAAGCTTACAGTTTAACATGTTTGTTCTATTTCAGTTATCAACTCAACCTGCCGTAAATAGCCGGTTTGGTTGCCCGTTATGCAGGAAACCATCTCCCTATGTAGAGTTTTTCTTGTTCCCAGCAATGAGATGCAGAACAAATCATCTAGTGCTAAAATCAATGCTGAAAATCATTTACCACAACCTCCTCTTCTGGATGCTAATTCCAGTACAAGAATAGGTTCCTTGAGGAACCCTCAGGTATCTCAGTATCTGCATGTTTATTTTACTTGTGCCAGTTTGGCTGTTTGATTTCTTTTTCCTTCTGGGATAATGTAGGACAATAAATCATACTAGTCTTTCAAGTTGATGGCTTTTGACTTCAAACTAACAACTTGGGCATTTTGCTTTAACATTTAAACTATTGAAGTCATCTAAAATATTTTCTTTGATTAAGATTTAGGACTATCCTTATTTATAGTTTAGCTATATTTCTACTCTAGTTGGTCACAATGCAAATACTTGTGCTACGGTCAAGAAAACCGGACTGGATGATTTTCTTAATATGATCAAATGATTTGAGTCCTAGAATGTCTTCCAAGATTGATAAGATACCGCTAGACAACTAGATCAGAAAACCGGTGAGCAACTTGTTACCACGGGGAATATTGGGAGAGAATCGGAAGAGGATGAGTTTTTCTTATACCCGTCTATATCTTTCAATAATTAAATTTTGCTGTTGTTCTGTTTGTCTATTTGAGGTGTAGCCATAATTTGTAGGTGAACAAGCATGATGAGACAGAAGTATTGCATGTTGCAGAGAGACTTCCGGCTCCGGAGCATCAAGGAGAAAACATTGTTGCAATGGATTTTTTCTCGGGAGATAAAATTGATTTATTTTTAGGAGGCGACTTTCTGGAATTGAAGGATCTCGACAACCCTGCATCTTCTTCAAGCTCAGAAAATTCAAGTGCCGTGAGCATTTCATCAGATGAATGCTTCGATTCAATGGCTTTCTTGCATGACCTTGATCAGGACCAAGTTTTCGAACATAATGACACAGGTAAAAAGCTTAGTGTCTCTGCATCCAACAGACTGGACAAGGTGGTAGTTCCGGCTACTTTAGGTATGTCGAGTGTCATTTTATGTACTATTATGTCTTCTTGTGGTTAGATGTCATATCATGATGTTCAAAAGTATTGATCTTTGTTTTCTTGGCAGGATCTCTTGTTAGTATTCAGGGCAGCAATTCAGGTTGTGACGAATTCTTTAGAACTACTGGCTTTATGCCCAATTCAGCTTGTGGGAGTAGAAACCTTAACAACAAGGTCACAAAGAGTGTCAAAGGGAATCAAAGGGTTGAAGGTCCGTCGCCATCATCATCATCTCGTGAATCATCGTCAGTCGGCGACAGATTTACGGCAGCAGCAGGTGGAAGGAAGAGAGATGGTGTGGGTAGAATGAAAGAACTTGGAAAGAAGTATTTATGCTTCATGCCATTTTAGATATAGTTCCTTTTCACACGTATGACAGTTTGTAAGACTGTAAATTAGAATGACATGATTTGGTAGATAAATTATCTCACCTAGCGCTTAACAAGCTGGTGGATTACAGTGAATCATATTTGTGTGCAGATTGTGTTGTAGCCTTATTCAAAGTCAGGGTAAGACAAATGAATGAAATTTTTATTCAAGATTTTGAATGTTCTTTTTTTTAACCAACTCTAAATTGAACATCGCGTGGGTAATCTCAACAAAAATCAAAGATCTATGATGCTATTGATCATGTTGTCAATTATAATACATCGGACATCTATTTAAGTTGTACGTGTCGATGCTTATTTGAAATCATAACTCGAATTTAAATTAGAAATAGGATGGTTTAATAAATTAGGTACATCTTAAATTCTTAATAAATTTTCCAGTGGGGGCAAGGCCAGTTGTATCTAAATCTGACCCAAAAGTTTAAATAAAAACTTTACTCACTCAAAATCATTTTTTTTAAAAAAATCCAAACTTATAGGGTCATAGTGGTTTGAAACTTGTTGATTTCAAGACTTTTTATTCGTTATTGGAATCACATCCATTTTAATTTTTACTATAAAAATTAATAATCTAAACCCAAAATAATATGAACAAATAATTTGAAATGACGAAGCTAAAATTATCCAAACACACAAATTACAATGACCTGAACTAAAACCCATAAATTTTAAATCCGAATGACTTGAATTTAAAATGATAAGAGATTAAATTAATCTAAAAATTTTTAAATTCAAATTTAGCCTACTCAAATTAATACAAATCAAAACCAACCCAACGAGAAATTATTAGATAAAATTAGTTCACCACGTCATCTATAGTTCATCCAATAATATTTATCAATTTTAGCGTAACTTCTAAATAACTAGTCACTTTTTAATTACATGTAAGAAAAAAAATTAAAAATTCACCTTAAAAAATCAGATAACTTTTTTTTATTAAATGTAATTATAAATAATGTGGTGAGCTAGGCTCATTTAATAATTTTTTCGACCCAATGTATCTATCTAGTCGGTAACTCACATTTAAACATTTGACGAATATTGGACGTTAATTTTGAAATAAATTCAATTTAAGCATGAAAAGAAAAAGAAATATATGAAAAAGAACGTGGGCTAGTGGGCGGTAGTCTTGTGGTAGTTGGTACAGAGTGTGGGGCCCCAATGTCCTGTCTGCTTTTGCTATCCCTCCCTGCCTTTTGGTCTATTCCCTTTTGCTCTCCATTAGAACTGTATAGGTGTACTTGATTGTGTATCAAACTTTACTACTTAAATTTGGTGTATTACATTATAATTATATGGATTAATATTTTAAATAGAATTGTAATCGTATAAAAATAAACGAGTAGAATATGGATATACGTATGACGTATCATCTTATCTCCCTTTCATTGTACTTGTAAGTTGCACCCATGTAGTATATGGTTTCCACGGACGGAGCTACACAGTAGTTTAGGCTTCGTTTTTTGTCGTGGTGAAAAATTAAAGTTTTGGACTAAATTAAGATTTTGAAAAAGTTAGAAAAATTAACTTTTGGTAAATTAAGATTTGAGAAGCTAGTTTTGGGACAAACTAATGTTTTAACACTTAAAAGTTAATTATTTTTTTTTGTTGCTTTTAGAATTTTTTGGTGGAAAAGCTAGTTTGGAAAGCTAAACACAACCTTAAGATAATTGTTTTTATTTTTTGTATATTTATCTAAATTTCGTTTAAAAGAATGAACAAGTTTGGTCAAAGTACATAGTTGCTAAATTTCATTTAGAAAAATGTGTAAATTTTTCTACAAAATTATTAGTTTTGCTTATCATATCTTTTACATCCTTTAAAATTTATTGTATTTATTTTTCACATTAAATTTTTAAAGGTTATGGTGTTATCTTTTTGTAATTTTTTTTTACTTTAAATTTAATTCAATATATTTTTTCTTGTTAAAAGAACACAGTAGTCTATATTTAGCAAAAGAACAAAGTGGCGCCTGCTCATAGCCATTCATTCCACTGTTTCTTTTTGTGTTGAAGTTAAAAAGATTCTTCTCCCGCCAAAAACAATAAGTACATACCCTCCATTATTAAACCACCATTATTTAATATTCACTTATTTGATACAATTCGGTTCTCCCACGCCTACAATAATCACTGTCAGATCAATGCTAGCCTTCTCATGCATAATTACCATATGTAAATCTTAAAGAGTAAATATGTACAAAACACATTATACAATATAAACTTTCCAATGATACATTGTTGTGTGTTTAGAGTGCTTCGCAATTGGTGCAAGTGTATACGTCGCAAGTTATAGTATAGAATATATATCGTCTCCACAAGGATTGGTGTTACTTCAGGAATTTAACTTCTTGCACTGTAAAAATAAAAACACAATTGATAATAGGAGTTGATTTTAACGAGTAAAGTAAAAGAGCAATTAAAGTAAAGAGGGATGTAATCAAATAAGAGAGAGTAGGCCGAGTTATCGTGAGTCGTGGAGTGATAGTTGAATGGATTGTCTTGGTAATTGAGTGCTAGAATGGCTCAATTGTTTCGTCAATTGGATCCAGTCGGATTGCCTGGGCAATTCTGCGATTGCTTGGGCAATTGAGATTGGAACGATTGCCTTGGCAATTGGGCGATAACCTTCAAAGTTCGGCGAAGCGTTCTTCAATGGTTTCTCGTTATCCCTAACTCGAAACACTGTTTAATTGTGCATGCCTTGATAATACACCCCTGCGTGAACCAATGGTGGACAATCACCGATCTTGCGCTCCTTTTAGCCGTTGAAATCCCCAACTTATTCCTAAGTCAGATTAGTCTTCACCATCGATTGATTGCATGAAAACCATGCTCATTCGTTTCTTGAATCTAACTTTCCCGATATTAGATAAATGGATGAATTCACGAGATCCTCTCCCAATTCACTCACAATCAAAATTAAGAACCAAGAATGAACAAACTTTGATTGAAATTGCAAACTCAAAACCTAAACAAATCCAATCATTCTCACAACCACAAAAACACAATAACCCAAGACAATTAAATTTAGTTCGTGGCTGGGTGCAAAATAAAAACAAGATAAAAGTTCCCTAGCATGAAACTAATTGAACAAGAAGAAAGAAAAATATGATGTCGAGCAGCCCCCTGCGTTTTCTCTCAAATTCGACACCTCTCCAAGTTGGTGGCTTGATATTTATATAGGAGATAACTAGGTTGAAGTCCTTCTTTGAGGATGAAGTTAAGTTGGAATTAAATAACATAAAAGAAATAAATGTCTTTTATTATTATATTTTTATTCCTCCAAAAACTTCTCATAAAACTAGAATTTAATCTCCTTTTGATCTCTGCATGGAATTCCAACTCTCTTGCTTCACGCCATTTATCTTAAACATGTTGGATTTATCCAGTCATCAAATCAGCTTCCACTTCATATTATCCTCCATTGCCTCGGCAATTTCCCGATTGTTGGGGCAATTAGTTCCTGCACACAAAAGCACACCAAAGCAGTATCTTTTTCCACAAAATCGACCAAATTGGGTAATCAAGCTTAACGACAAAAGAAACAGTGAAATTATGCATGAATGCCTAATAATGCAACTAAAATGAGCCTAAGTCTAACAATAATTAAGAGTAAAAAGGGTAGAAATATAGTACTTTTTCACACTTAACACACCCCCAAACTCGAACTATTGCTTGTCCTCAAGCAATGTAAAACTAATAATTACCCGCCAAGCTTTAATCATCAAAGACATGCTTTAAACTTGACTTCAAACCTCAAAACCGTGGCACAAAGTATGATCACATTTTGAATTTTTCGGATAGTACAGAAATTACCCGGAACCATACTATAATGCTCGTGACAATGTGTGTGCGTAGTTGTGTACAAGTTGATTTTCAAGATTCTATGTGAACAATAGACTTTTATCAATTTAATTACATGGGCATTTAATTTTAAGTTTACTAGAGCCAATTTCGGGCACCTCTAGCGATTCTTAACTAGAGCCTGTTTCGGGCACCTCTAGCGATTCTTAACTAGAGCCTGTTTCGGGCACCTCTAGCGATTTTTTTCTTTTATTTACCCAATATTTTAAGCAACCTAAGTTCACTAAGTTTCTTTCAATCAACAAGCCACAACCGTGTCAATAATATTCAGCATCATAGTAAAATTCTAAGTTCTTTCCATGCAATCCTAAAATTAAAGGTTCTTTCAATTAAGTGCAGTGGCAAAAATTCATCATTGGATATTGTTGCGTGTAATAAGTGCTACGCAATTCTGCAAGTATACACGTCGCAAGTAATAAAGTGATATGAGTATCGAGTATCGTCTCCATAGGGATTGGTTTGGGCCACTTTGATTTAGTTATCGCACTGTAAAAGTAAAAACACAATTGATAGTAGGAGTTGATTTTAACGAGTAAAGTAAAAGCAATAAACTAAAAGAATAGATGAAAGAAAAAGAGAGAATATGTCAGGTTATCGTGAGTTGTGGAGTGATAGCCGATTGGATCGTCTTGGTAAAAGAGTGCAAGGGCAACTTTGCCGTGGCAACTTACACAGCGGGGTTGCCTTGGAAACTAATCGATGGTTGCCTGGGCGACTAGCTAGGCAACTACTTGGGCGGCTGAGCAGCAACTTCAAGGTTCGGCGGAACGTTCTTCAATGGTTTCTTCTTATCCCTAAGTTGAAACTCTAGCTATTTGTGCATGCCTTGATAATACATCCCTGCGTGAATCAAGGGTGGACAACAACCAATCTTGCACTCCTCTTAGCCGTTGAAATCCTTAGCTTATTCCTAAGCCGGATTAATCTTTACCATCAATAGATTGAATAAAGACCATACTCATTCGTTTCTTGAATCTAACTCTCCCGATATTAGATAAATATATGAAGTTACGAGATCCTCTCCCAATTCACTCGCAAACAAGAATAAGAACCAAGAATGAGTAAACCTTGAATAGAAAAGTGCAAACTCTTATTACCTAAACAAAATCCAATTGTTTCTCAACCACAAAAACACAATAACCCCAACCAATCAAGTTAGTTCATGGTTGGGTTCAAAAGATATACAAAGAATAATCCCCAAACCATGAATCTAATGGAAACAAAGAAGAAAAAGAAGAAATCGAACTCTCTCCCCCTTGTTCTCTTGTCGAAATCTCTACCTTCTTGCCCTTTGGAGTTATCGAAAATCCTCTCTTCCTGCTTACCTCTCTTTGACGACTTGGTCCTTTAAATAGGAGATAGCTAGGTCAAAATCCTTCTTGAGGAGGAAGTTAAGTTGGAATTAAATTATCTTTAAAGAATATAATTTTTTATTATATATAAATTCCTTATAGAACTTCTCCTATCTACTTGATATTTAATTTCTCTTTAACCTCTTCATGGAAATCAAACTCCTTTGGGATTTAACTTTGCTCCACGTCATCTTGGGCTTATCTAGTCATCAATTTCGACTACCATATCATCTTATTCTTTGTCGAAAATTGCCTTGGCAACTAGCTCGGCATCTCCTTCATGCATTGCCCTGGTAACTACGTCGGCATCTCCTTCATGCACTGCCCTGGCAACTGGTTCTAGCCTTGTTATGGCAAGTGATTCTGCACACACACAAAAACACACCAAAGCAGCATCTTTTTCCACAAAATCACCAAGTTATGCAATTCAAGCTCAACGGTGGAAGGAAACATGAATTAATGCATGAATGACTAATTATGCAACTAATATGAGCCTAAGTCTAACAATAATATGAATAAAAAGATAATAAAAATAGTACTTTTGAACACTTATCACACCCCAAACTCAAACTATTACTTGTCCTCAAGCAATGCAAACTAACAATTACTTACCAAGACTTTAATCATCAAAGACATGCTTTAAACTTGAATTCAAACCTCGGAACCGTGGCACAAAGTATGACCACCTTTTAATTTTTCGGATAGCACAAAAATTACCCGGAACAAAACTATAATGCTTGTGACAATGTGTGTGCGTAGTTGTGTACAAGTTGATTTTCAAGATTCTATGTGAACAATAGGCTTTTATCAATTTAATTACCGGGGCATTTTTTTATTTTCACTAGAGCCAATTTCGGGCACCTCTAGCAAAGTAAGCAATTTCTCATTTTATTTTAGTCGACTAGAGCCAATTTCGGGCACCTCTAGCGATTCTTTAATGTGCATTAACTACTAGAGCCAATTTTGGGCACCTCTAGCAAGAAAGTGCATTTACTACTAGAGCCAGTTTTGGGCACCTCTAGCAAGAAATTAACTTTTAATTTTCAATTTTAAATTTACCCAAATTTTAAGCAACCTAAGTTCACTAAGTTTCTTTCAATCAACAAGCCACAACCGTGTAAAAAAATTCAGCATCATAGTAAAATTCTAAGTTCTTTTCATGCAATCCTAAAATTAAAGGTTCTTTCAATTAAGTGCAGTGGCATAAATTCATCATTGGATCTTCAACAAGTCTTAAGCAATTAAATCCAATAAAGGCATGGCAAGTAATATATGCAACCTATATGTGATTGCTAAAGATGAATGCAACTAAACATCAAACTAATTAGAAACCAACACCCCCAAACTCGAGAGAAGCATTGTCCTCAATGCATGTAAAAGTGAAACAAAATTTAAAAGAAACTAAATGAAATGAGTTAGTCGGAGAGGTCGTCACCTCGAGTGACAAGTTTCCTTCGTGCAGTTTGCTTGATTCATTTTCCGGTCAGTGGTTGTATGCTTGTGGTTGGTACCGAGTAAATAACATTGCTTTGATTTGATCCATGTTTGCCGAGGCAGGTTCCCTTGCCTGGGCATCGTAAGTTTCGTTGCCGTGGCAACTGCTGAGGTAGTTGCAGGGGCTTCCTCTGTTGCGGTTGCCGTGGCAAGTAGTCGGCAGTGAATTTTCTTAGCATGTTGGTTGTGAGTCGTGTTGTGGAAAAGAAAACAAAGAAAACCTGGAAACTAAAGATAATGAAGAAAAATAAAATAAAATATCTTCTAAAAATAAAAATGAAAAAGAAAAAGAAAATATTGAAAGGAGAGCATGCTCATGCATCTCCTAAGGTGACCACTTCTTTGTTACGTTCCACATGGGCACCATTGTAGTGCTTCAATCTTTGTCCGTTAACTTTGAATTCATGTTCGTCAGTGATGGACTTGATTATCACGACACCATGAGAGAATGGTTTGACAACTTTGAATGGTCCCGACCATCTTGATTTCAGTTTTCTCGGGAAAAGTTTTAGCCGAGGATTGAATAAGAGAACTAGTTGCTCTGGCATGAATTGCCGCGGCAATAGTTTCTTGTCGTGCCATTGCTTTGTTTTCTCATTGTAGATTCGTGCATTGTTATAGGTGAGTGCACGAAATTCTTCTATCTCGTTGAGGTCCAACAAACGCTTTTGTCCGGGACTTTCCCAATCCATATTCATGGTCTTGATTGCCCAATATGCCTTGTGTTCGATTTCCACATCTAGATGGCATGTTTTTCCATAGACAAGTCGGAAGGGGGACATACCTAAGGGTGTTTTGAATGCAGTGCGATATGCCCAAAGTGCGTCATCTAGTCTTACTGACCAATCCTTCCTAGAGGGATTTACAACTTTCTCGAGTATACCCTTTAATTCCTGGTTGGAAATTTTGCTTGCCCATTGGTTTGTGGGTAATATGCCGTGGCAATCTTGTGAGATACACCAAAGCGTTGTAACATCTTGGCGATAAGTTTGTTGTCAAAGTGCTTTCCTTCATCACTGATAATTGCTCTCGGTATCCCAAACCGTGTAAATATGTTTTTCTGCAAGAATCGTTGCACGGTCTTGGAATCGTTGGTGGGAACTGCAGCTGCCTCAACCCATTTAGACACGTAGTCAACGTCAAGTAAAATGTAGAGGTTGCCGAATGAAGATGGGAAAGGTCCCATAAAATTGATCCCCTATACATCGAACAATTCCACATCGATGATGTTTTAGAGCGGCATCTCATGTCGCCTAAAGATATTGCCCGTCCTCTAGCAACGATCACATTGCTTGTAAAACTCTTGGGTATCTTTGTACAGTGTTGGTGTAGCGATGTCCCATTTCGCTAAAAAACCGAGGTTTTTGAAGTGTTTGTGGTTCTTCGGGTATTAAAATATTTATTCCGTGGGGTTTTAAAAAACCGCGTTTTATTTAGAAATTGGAGTCGCCACCGGCCACTTAGGTAGGACGGACACCATAAAAACCAGAGATTTTGAAAACTTTAGGTTCGGGAGTCGGTTACGGATGGAGAAGGATTAGCACCCCCACACCGCCCAAAATTGGTACTTTAATAATCACCGCTTTATTAATATTAAACTTTCCGGATTAAAGTGACGATCAATTTAAAATTTGGTTACAAGTGCGGGTAAATTTTAAAGGCCCCGTTATCCGAGAGTAAACGCCCAACCACTATCACTACGCCTGATACTGGCCCCGTTTACGCTCGGATAAAAGGGCACCGCATTGACAATTTATATATTCCATTGCGCGACCTTAGAAAGCAAGACATATCATACAATTCGTATTGACATGATACTAAAAAACATAACATATGAGTATTACGGAATTTAAACAAAATAAATAAATGCATGAACATAAAAACATAACATATCATGATAAACAACGACAAGACCTAAACTAAAACAAGAATAAAAAGGAAAGATCATACTTCAAGAATTAATTAGTCACATATATACATGTTAAAATATGAAAAAAAGAAAACACAAGGCAACATATGACTGACTACGATACTAGGCAAGAAAAGCAAAATATTAAGATATTACACTAAAACCTTATCAAACAACACACTAATTATATGCATCATAAATGTTTCCAAATATTAACATGGTCACGATGAGAATCAAACATAGATCAAAACACATGAGCATTTAAATTATTTTAGAAAAAACTCTCATGTTATTCGGATAAAAAGAAAACATGCATAAAATAAATAACATGACAAAAGCAAAAAGAACATGACACACATTTAAACAATGCTAAAAAACCTATCACATGTTAAACAAATTACCCAAAAACTCACATATGACTAAAATGCGAAGACGATCATAAAAAGCATGAACATAGTGTGCCGATTAAAATAAAACAAAATGCATAAAACGAATATAAAAAACTAACATATAAACCTAATATTCACATTAAACTAAATATCACATATAAAATGGATATGCATGCTAACATGAACAATGAGTTAAATAATAAATTAATATGAAGATGTACACGTTACGAAAACATAAATAAATACACATATATGCCAACTAAAATACATAAAACATGACGAACCGTATAAACATAATGTAAATTAAAACAAAACATAACCTAAACATGTATATAATATCAACAAGATATAGTAAATCACAAAAGCATGATATCACAAAAATATACGCATGTAAAAACATAAAATATAAAAACATGTAAATACTAGGGAGCAATAATAAAACATAAACATTTAAATCACAACGGGGACCAAAATGAAAGAAAAACAAAATCATAAACCAAATTTAAGTGAACAAAAGGAGCATTCAGGGACCCAATTAAAAACTGAAATGAAGCTACAAGGACTGGAGATGTGATTAACCCAAGGGGCAAGCTCAAAATGAAAGCTTCAAAAACGCGGGGTGGCTAAACATGTAATTTTACCATTTGAATTCGAAACTTGTTTAATTTAGGGACTAGATTGAGAAATTTCAAAAATAGAGGGGCATCGGGTTTGTAATTTAACCAAGGGGGAAACTCATTTTGAAAAGTACAGAAACGCAAGGGGATTTATGAATTAATTAGCCCACTTTTAAAATTAAAATGACCTATAAAAGGACTATATCAGATTCAACTACACCTTTTTGCCATTTTATTTCGAACCTTAAGAAAATAAACCCTATTTATTCATTTTTTCTCTCAGTCGAACCTCTTTAAACCTAAGAACACAGAACCAAATCCCAGATTCTGGTGGCTAGCCACCACATCGGCCACCGCTGATCGCTGCCGACCGCCGCTCGCCGGCAGTGGTGAATCCCAAAACAACTTCCAAAAGGCTCTCACCCTCTCTAAAACCTGAATATGCACTTCGACTTTAGGGAAAACACTCCGATTTGCCAAGATCTGAAAAACCCGAAGCCCTCGAAGAAAAAAAACTCTTTTTTACAACCTGACATCTCTCCTCTCAACCGATTCACCCTAGAAGTGGGCTTATCACCGGTGAGGAGGAGATCGACGATCAGGGTAAACTCACCTTACTAGTTTATTATCATTTTTTTGTATGAAAATCATGCATGCATAATAAAAAAGAAAGCTAGATTGTTACCACTGGAAACTTTGAATCTTTTTTGTATTTTTGGAACCTCGAGACCGACCTTTACATTTTTCGGTTCGTTTACATATATTCTGCTCTGATCTGAGTTTTTGGTAGAAAACAATCCATGAAAAATACATCTGATTTGATTTTTGGGTACTGATAATCCATTGTTTTGGTATTTTGCATGTTCTTTGAGCGCGGTGGTTGAGTTGGTGGTACGGCAGAGTGGTGTCGGCGTGGAGAGAGTCATGGTGGTGGTGTCCCCTGCCAGATCTGTTCTCAGTCGTTGGATCAGACTTGATCCAACGACTAGGATCACTTGGAGTTTGGATGGCCAAGATCGTTTCTGGGGAAGCGTGAGATGACAACACGTGGCTCTTGGAAGCTGGATGATCGGGCGCGTGTCTGGCATGCGCACGTGGGGAGTCTGATGGCCATCGCGTGAGCCCCACGCAGTAGATGAAGGGTCTTCAGGATTCGATCATGGTCGTTGGATCTTGATCTGATCCAACGGACCTCCTTTAGCCGCCTGCCACAGAGGATGATATTATTAGGATTTCTGATATAATTTTTTAGGGTTTTAGTTATTAACTTTGGTTCAGGCTGATTTGGGCTTTGTAATAAAACATTTGGGTTTGTAAATACAAACGGACATGGATATATATATGGGTTTATATCTTTATCTAATCTATTTTTAATTGATGACCCACTTAACAAAATACAATTAATAAACAAATAAAAATATTAATAGTAATTATAATAAACATACACATGCAACACTAATATATACATACATGCAAACTCCTATGTACATATATATTATACATACACAAGCATTAATACGAACACGCATATATAACATTAACACTCATATATAACACGCATTCATACATACAAACTATTAAGGCACACGCGATATGCATACATACGCACGACAAACATCTCATAATAATTACTAATACGTATACATATGTAATATATAGTATACATGCATTCACACACTAATCACACATATATATTACATATATATTAATCACACGTATTAACATAGCATATGCATACATGCAATAATAATATCTATTAATTATTATACTAATAATATTCACAAACCGGATAAAAATGAGTGATTCTGATTTGCCCCTCTTTGCTTGTTCTTGTGAAACGAGAACAAAGCAAAGACCAAAAATCACTCATTTTTATCTGACTTCCCTGTTGGTGGCTTTAGAATCACGTGTTCTTCTGGAACTCTCCGCTTTTCATTGGTCGGATCTTCAGGCTCGTAAGTTCTTCCTATATAGAACTTCTTCACCTTTGGTTTTTTTTTCCGGAGTTAGAGCTCTTCCTATATGGAGCCTTTCACTAGGACTCGAAAACGTAGGCTTCTCCTTTATATAACCTTTGTCTTCGATTTTTCTTCTCTTTTCCTTTTTCTTCTTTTTTCCCCGTTTCTTCTTTTTCTTTCTTTCTATGTTCTTTTCCTTTTTTCTTTTTCTCTTTTTCTTTTTTTTTTCTCTTCTTTTTCTACTTTTTCCTTTTTTTTCTTTTCTCTTATCTCTTCTCTCTTTTGCTTTTTTTTTTTTTTCTTTTTTCTTTTTCTTTTTCTTTTTTTTTTCTTTTTTTCTCTCTTTTTTTCTTTTTTCTCTTCTCTCTCTTTTTTTTCTTTTTCTTTCCCTTTTTCCTTTTTTTCTTCTTCCTTTTTTACGAGGCTGTTGACATTTTTGGACCTACGCTACTAAGGCTGCCGCATCATGCCCGAAGGACTTATTGATGGCACGAAGGACTTATCACCATGCTCGAAAGACTTACTGGTGGCCCGAAGGACTTAACATCGTGCCCGAAGGACTTACCGATGACCCGAAGGATTTAACATTTGGGCCTCACGCCGCTATGGCTGCTGATCTTTCTGGACTCACGCTACTAATGCTGCCGCATCATGCTCGAAGGACTTACTGATGGCCCGAAGGACTTATCACCATGCTCGAAAGACTTATTGGTGGCCCGAAGGACTTAACATCGTGCCCGAAGGACTTACCGATGACCTGAAGGATTTAACATTTGGGCCTCACGCCGCTATGGCTGCCGATCTTTCTTTTCTTTAGTAAATTCTTTGACAATTCTTCAAATACCTGTCTAGGAACAAGCAAAAACTGGCATGCCTCTATCTATATGATGCATGCAATGTCGTGCTTTCTTCTTCTTCTTCTTCTTCTTCTTCTTCTTCTCTTTTTCATGTTTTTTTTTTTTTTTTTTTTTTTTTTTTTCTTTTTTCTTTTTTTTCTTTTTTCTTCTTTTTTCTTTCTTTATTTTCTTTTTATCATCATTTTCTCTCACTCTCTTTTCTTTCTTTTCTTATTTCTTTTTATTTTTATTTTTAGACTTGTTTTAAAATCTTATGCCCTGAAAAGTCATTCTTCGGATTTCTCTGCTTCATTTCTTTTTGCAGTATGCTCAGTTTTGATCTTCATTTCTGGCAATTTTTGTTAAATGAGTACCCGCTCTTTTTCTTTTGCACGAGCACTTGCCTTTCTTCTTCGGGGCCTCTGCCCGCTTCACCAACAAACTCTATGTCATGCATGTGCAGAGTTTCTTACTATTCTTTTTGCTCTGCATTGCCCTACTCGATCGTGAGCTCGGCTACCTTCCAACTTCTTGGACCCAACATTCTGAGTATTTGTTAGTTTCATCATCGGGGTGAACAGAATGCTTCTATATTCTGAACTTAACCTCAATCTTCTTGTTACCTCTTGACGGGAACCATTTTTCGACCTTTGTGCTTTAATCCTTTGGAGACTCAATGTTTACCTTTTATCGTCCTCATACTTTGTAAGCTCATTCTTGTCCTGTTTCGTCCTTCATTTTCTTGAACCAACCAGGGCATCATGGCTGAAACCCGCTTCTTGTTTTTGAGCTGTCTGACACCTATGCTCCTGTCATCATCTTCATTCTATGCATTGTGGGGTCGCTTCTGGTTAGGTGCTCCACTAATATCTGCAACCTTGTGTTCTGGATCTTATCTCTGAAGTAATACATGGAAATCTTTGTTGCTTTAACTTGTCAATTTGTTGATTGGTATTCCACTGAAGGTTATCATTTATATTAACATACATGATCTTGAAATCACAGAATATGAGCTCTGGATATCAAGTGCAAGAGCGGCTTAGATCCAACTATTCAGTAATTTAAGGCTGTGAAATCTTTCCAGGTGACTCGGTTCATCCTCATGATTACCGCGTCGCTGCAGAATACTACTCTTTCTCAATTCTCATTACTTGCTCTGCCCCCAAAAGGGTGGGCTTGTATGACCATTCGAGTGCAGAAATATTACTCTAAGAATAGAGTTCTAGGTGGTGTGAGTTTTAATTTTACCTATGCTATCGTCTATTTTCTCTATTTTATTTTCTCTTTCTTTCTTCTTATTTTCTTTTTCCCTCTTTTTTATTTTTTTTATCTTTCTCTTTTTTGTTTTTCATCTTTCTTATCTTTTTTATTTTTTTTGCTTTTATCATTATTTGAGGAAATCAATTTGTCACAGTCCTTTGTCTTGAGGACAACGATGGAGCAAACAACACTGCCCTAAGTTACTCGGCATAGTCACAATTTGAAAATATTACCATCACTCATGAAGCTAAGGTTTCTTAAATTAGATGATGTATCTCCACCTTATCGCTTCAGCGGAGTGCCCCAAAGTTCCCACACTCTTATCCGAACAAGCCTATTACCAGGTTTCGAGCATATGAGTGCTGTCTATTATTCTTTTCTTTTCTTTCTCTTTTCCTTTCTTTCTTTTTTAATTCTTCCCCTTTTTTAATTCTTATTTTTACTTCTTTACTACCTAGAAGATTATGCCTAGAGTTTCAATTTCAAGCAACTCTACATGGTTGACATTTGTAGCTTTTTCGTCCTTGAACATCATCGAAAGAGTAGTAATCTCGCTTTTACTGACCAGAGTCTGGTAGAGAATATCACACCTCATCGTTGTCACAACATCTATCTAATGTCACATCTTGCAATTGATATCCAGTGTCATACAACGGCGAGAAAATGTACATCTATGTGATTTCAAGAACATTATATGTTAAGCGAAATGTGTTCTTCATTGGAATAAAAATCAACCAACATGCCCCTTCACAAAAGATCTTTACCATATGTGGGCTAGAGTTGGTAAAGTTGATTCCTTTTATTACTTCATGAAAGTCTTTTAATGTAAAGATATCTCTGGCTTCTTCAGCACTATGCAGACTTGTCCCTTATCCTTGGTCTTCCACTATTGGATCAGCTCTTGTGTCACGGTTCCATCACTGATCAGCTTCTTGATTTCCTCCAATAAAGGTCTACATTTTCTGGTGGGATGCCCCGGTGCCCCCATATAGAATTCGCATGTGCTATTCCAGTTAAAACTATGGGCAGACGGACCAGGTGCAATCTTCATCAGCCTAGGAGCAAGATAGGTGTTCCGAACACTTCCAAGTTTGCGCTCGTCCGAGGAATTTTCCTTAATGACCCCGATGTGTCAGTCTGTCTTCTTCTTTTACGGCCACGCAAACCCTGGAGATGACACTCATTTACCTCCCCGTCTTTATCTATCTTATCTTCGATTCGGTCTTTAGACTTAGACCCCAATTTTCCTTCTTTGATTGCGTATTCTATCCTATCCAATCATCATGAAATCTTTGAATCCGTTTCTCGATTTCTCTAACATCACATCGAAGAAAGGAGAGGGAAGCATTGCATGAAACAAGGGAGTCAACTCTTCTTCTGCTATAGGAGGTTGGACTTGGGTCGCCAAACATCGCCACCTTAGTGCATATTCCCTGAAGCTTTCATTTGGTCTCATTTTCTCATTCTCAAGAAAGCGGCGACATGGTGCTAAATCTAAAGCATATTTGTATTGATTCAAGAAAGCATTAGCGAGGTCACCCCATGACCTAACTTGGTTTTCTGTTCAAACGGTTATACCACACTTCTTTGCATGTCCCGTAAAGCTATCATGGAAGTGGTGGATCAACAATTCTTCATTCTTCATGTATCCTTCCATTTTTCTCTGAGAACATGGTTAAGTGAATCTTGGGCAATTTGGTTCCATCATACTTGGCAAATTTGGGAACCTTGAAATCCGGAGGAATGACCAAATCGGGGACTAGGCGAGTTCCTCCGTATTGAAAACATTTATCTTTTCTTTCTTCTTGACTCTTTCTCAATTTTTTTCTTTTAGTTGGTCAAACCTCGACTCTTGGTTCGTTCCATTTTCTAACTAATTCTGCCATCGAACCCCAAGTATTAAATGATGAAGTGCCATACGATGATAAAATTATTAAACAATGCAAAGGACATGATGCAAATGCAATGCATGAATGCAATAATGTATTGATTCCGTAAGTGATTTGTCCCTATAGGACATTTTTCATTCAGACCAAAAGGTTTCATTACATCCGGTATTAGGGGTTTACAGATAGCGGTGAGCCCGGCACCTAATGTCTTAACCTCATTCAACAACCCTGTCGGCTTTCCTTCGCGGTCCAACGCTGGATCCATATTTTGGCTTATTGGTCTTTGTTGCATCGGCTAAGTCTGCTACTGTTGAGCCACTTGTCGGGCTTGAGTCATAATGATCTTCATGTCTCGGTCTTTTCTCTGTATTGTTTGCTCGGCCTTTTGTAGCTTAACGATCTTTGCTCTAGTACGGATCTCGCTGGTACGTAAAGAAGTCTCGAGCCTCGCTATCTGTTCTTGAGTCTGCGTTTTCCATTTGAAAGGCTTGTGATTCATTCCTTTCCTACTACTGAGCTTGATTTGAGGATATCTTCCATGGCGGACTACTTTCCAACTCACTTTGGAGAAAGTCGCGTTGGCTCTCGGCTTACGTGATAATGATCGACTTTATTCTTACTATTCTTGCATTTATGCTTCCAGCGTTCTGAACCGTTCCTCAGCTGAATCATACCATCGACCTACTCTTCCGCAGTGTCACCCAAACAGACATTCTTAAATTCAAAGTGCAACTTCTGGTACTCATCTTGTACACTCTTCAATTTTATACTCAGATCGTGCCTCTCATGCTCGAGCTGGTCATACTACGTGCAAGTTCATCTTTTGAGACGCTTTTATTCTTGACTCCTAAATTTATCCCGCTTAAGTGACCCACTTCTGTGTTACCCGAACCTTGGATTGGGTATTGACCCTCTTTCGACTTTGCCCCTCGGGCAATAGCTGGCTCGCTGTAGAATCGGGGTTGTCCGTCTTTGAAACCCAAAACTCCCATTCTGATAAGATCTTGAACTCTGTCCTTCAGGGCCCTACAATTTTCAGTGTGATGACTCGAATCGCCAATGTGGTAGCTGCACCAGACACGACTGTTGTAACCCTTTGGATAAGAAGGTTTCCTTGGTACATACCTCACTGGTATGATAAGGCTCCTTTCGACAAGCAACGGAAGTAACTCGGTGTATCTCATGGGTATAGGATAATGCCTTTTGATGTCATTAGATTCTCGAGCTTCCCCTGGTCTTGCCTCTGTTCCTTTGGTATCTACCCCAGATATGCTGTTTGTCTGCTTCTTGAGATTGATCACAAAGGGATTCGATTTGTCATATTTAGCGGTGTTGTCTTTCTCGACATTCTGATCCTCGATCGAATCTTTTCTGAGTCCGACATGCTGCTTGCTTTTCATCATAACATTCATATGGTCCATCATCTCGGACATTTGATTCTTTAGTTCTTGTATTTCATCTTGCTTGTTACCAGAACTGACATTGCTTACCGAATCTGTTATGGAGTCCTTGAATGATTCTTCTTCGGCTGTCTCTGGCCTAGTCTCGGGATGGAACTCTGGAACTAGACCCCCTTCCTTCAGGTCAAATAACCTTTGATCCATCATGAACAATCTTCTATTATGGGAGAAACCACTTGGGAATCAATGCCCTGTGTAATGCGAATGCGATGATATGCAAAAACAAAATAAAAAAGAAAACAAGTCAGTACCAGACAAAGATGATAAATACATAATAAAAGGGTAAATTAAATGCGATAAACAAACAAGGCAATCCTATTTACATTCCATCTAAGACACCTAGGTTATCCGCATGGCTCTAACAGGGTGGGTTTCTATGTGTTCTCTGCATGCAGTTTTGGTTCTAGGGGGTGCCCGAATTGTCCTCGCTGTCCTCTACTAAGAGTAGCAAGGCCCCCGATCATCACCCATTATAGGCTCCTTTCAATCGGGTTCAATTCAGGGGGACCCATTCGCTTATGCCTGCACGAAGGAACGATATCCTTAGGAAAACATAAGGTACTCGAGCCCTGAAGGTACTTGCTAGGCCAACACGAGAGAAGGATATCTCTACGAAAGCATTAGCGTTTTCCCCCCACTCAAAAAAATGGGTTTATATACCAAATTTTCAATGCGTTAAAATAAACGCGCACTTATAACCAAATTTAAATTTAATCGTCATTTTAATCCAGAACTTCTAATATTAATAAAGTGGTAATTATTTTAAAAAGCTCAACTCTCTTTTTCTTTTTTAAAAACAAAAAAATGGTCCCCAGCGGAGTCGCCATCTGTAGCGATGTCCCCTTTCGCTAAAAAATCGAGGTTTTCGAAGTGTTTGTGGTTTTTCAGGTACTAAAATATTTATTCCGTGGGGTTTTAAAAAAAACCGCGTTTTATTTAGAAATTGGAGTCGCCACCGACCACTTAGGTAGGCGGACACCATAAAAACCAGAGATTTTGAAAACTTTGGGTTCGGGAGTCGGTTACGGATGGGGAAGGATTAGCACCCCCACACCGCCCAAAATTGGTACTTTAATAATCACCGCTTTATTAATATTAAACTTTCCGGATTAAAGTGACAATCAATTTAAAATTTGGTTATAAGTGCGGGTAAATTTTAAAGGCCCCGTTATCCGAGAGTAAACGCCCAACCACTATCACTACACCTGATACTGGCCCCGTTTACGCTCGGATAAAAGGGCACCGCATTGACAATTTATATATTCCATTGCGGGACCTTAGAAAGCAAGACATATCATACAATTCGTATTGACATGATACTAAAAAACATAACATATGAGTATTATGAAATTTAAACAAAATAAATAAATACATGAACATAAAAACATAACATATATAAACAACGACAAGACCTAAACTAAAACAAGAATAAAAAGGAAAGATCATACTTCAAGAATTAATTAGTCACATTTATACATGTTAAAATATGAAAAAAAAGAAAACACAAGGCAACATATGTATGACGTAGAAATAATACGATACTAGGCAAGAAAAGCAAAATATTAAGATATTACACTAAAACCTTATCAAACAACACACTAATTATCTGCCTCATAAATGTTTCCAAATATTAACATGGTCACGATGAGAATCAAAAATAGATCAAAACACATGAGCATATAAATTATTTTAGAAAAAACTCTCATGTTATTCAGATAAAAAGAAAACATGCATAAAATAAATAACATGACAAAAGCAAAAAGAACATGACACACATTTAAACAATGCTAAAAAACCTATCACATGTTAAACAAATTACCCAAAAACTCACATATGACTAAAATGCGAAGACGATCATAAAAAACATGAACATAGTGTGCCGATTAAAATAAAACAAAATGCATAAAACGAATATAAAAAACTAACATATAAACCTAATATTCACATTAAACTAAATATCACATATAGAATGGATATGCATGCTAACATGAACAAAGAGTTAAATAATAAATTAATATGAAGATGTACACGTTACGAAAACATAAATAAATACACATATATGCCAACTAAAACACATAAAACATGACGAACCATATAAACATAATGTAAATTAAAACAAAACATAACCTAAACATGTATATAATATCAACAAGATATAGTAAATCACAAAAGCATGATATCACAAAAATATACGCATGTAAAAACATAAAATATAAAAACATGTAAATACTAGGGAGCAATAATAAAACATAAATATTTAAATCACTTGAGGGACCGGAAAGAAAGAAAAACAAAATCATAAAACCAAATTTAAGTGAACAAAAGGAGCATTCGGGACCCAATTAAAAATCAAACGAAGCTACAAGGATTTGGAGATGTGATTAACCAAGAGGCGAGCTCAAAATGAAAACTTCAAAAAGCGTGGGGTGGTTAAACATGTAATTTTACCATTTGAATTCGAAACTTGTTTAATTTAGGGACTAGATTGAGAAATTTCAAAAATATAGGGAGCCTTTGGGTTTGTAATTTAACCAAGGGAGACTCATTTTGAAAAATCACGAGAAAGGCGGGGATTTATGAATTAATTAGCCCAATTTTAAAATTAAAATGACCTATAAAAGGACTATATCTGATTCAACTACACCTTTTTGCCATTTTATTTCGAACCTTAAGAAAATAAGCCCTCTTTATTCATTTTTTTTCTCTCAGCCGAACCTCTTTAAACCTAAGAACACATAACCAAATCCCAGATTGTGGTGGGTAGCCACCACATCGGCCACCGCTGATCGCTGTCGACCGCCGGTCGCCGGCGGTGGTGGATCCCAAAACAACTTCCAAAAGGCTCTCACCCTCTCTAAATCCCGAATATGCGCTTCGACTTTAGGGAAAATACTCCGATTTGCCAAGATTTGAAAAACCCGAAGCCCTCGAAGAAAAAAACTCTCTTTTTTACAACCCTGGCATCTCTCATCTCAACCAATTCACCCTAGAAGTGGGCTTATCACCGGTGAGGAGGAGGATCGATGATCAGGGTAAACTCACCTTACTAGTTTATTGTCCTTTTTTTGTATGAAAATCATGCATGCATAATAAAAAAGAAAGCTAGATTGTTACCACTGGAAACTTTGAGTCTTTTTTGTATTTTTTTTGGAACCTCGAGATCGACCTTTACATTTTTCGGTTCATTTACATATATTCTGCTCTAATCTGAGTTTTTTGGTAGAAAACAATCCATGAAAAATACATCTGATTTGATTTTTGGGTATTGATATTCCATTGTTTTGGTGTTTTGCATGTTCTCTGAGCGTGGTGGTTGAGTTGGTGGTACGGCGGAGTGGTGTCGGCGTGGAGAGTCATGGTGGTGGTGTCCCCTGCCGGATCATTTTCGGTCGTTGGATCGAGACTTGATCCAACGACTAGGATCACTGGAGTTTGGATGGCCAAGATCATTTTTGGGGAAGCGTGAGATGACAACACGTGGCTCTTGGAAGCTGGATGATCGGGCGCATGTCTGGTATGCGCGCGTGGGGAGTCTGATGGCCAACGCGTAAGCCCCATGCAGTAGATGAAGGGTCTTTAAGATTCGATCATGGTCGTTGGATTTGGATCTGATCCAACGGCACTCCTTTAGTCGTCTGCCACAGAGGATGATATTATTAGGATTTCTGATATAATTTTTTAGGGTTTTAGTTATTAACTTTGGGTCAGGCTGATTTGGGCTTTGTAATAAAACATTTGGGTTTGTAAATATAAACGGACATGGATATATATATGGGTTTATATCTTTATCTAATCTATTTTTAATTGATGACCCACTTAACAAAATATAATTAATAAACAAATAAAAACATTAATAGTAATTATAATAAACATGCACATGCAACACTAGTATATACATACATGCAAACTCCTATGTACATATATTATACATACACAAGCATTAATAAGAACACGCATATATAACATTAACACTCATATATAACACACATTCATACATACAAACTATTAAGGCACACGCGATATGCATACATCCGCACGACAAACATCTCATAATAATTACTAATACATATACATATGTAATATATAGTATACATGCATTCACCACTAATCACACATATATATATATTAAGGAACAAAAAAATTGACATGCCTCTATCTATATGATGCATGCAGTATGGGTACTTTCTTCTTTTCTTCTTCTTACTCTTTTTTTGTTTTTCTTTTTTTCTTCTTCTTTCTTTTTTCTTGTTTCTTTTCTTTTTCTTTCTTTCTTTTTAACATCATTTTTCTCTCATCTCTTTTTCCTTTTCTTATTCTTTTCTTTTTTAGAGTAGGTTTTAAAATCTGTACCTTGAAAAGTCATTCTTGATTTCTGCTTGTTTCTTTTGCAGTATGCTTTCAGTTTTTGATCTTCATTTCTGGCAATTTTTTTAGCTAAATGAGTACCCGCTCTTTTTCTTTTTACACACGAGCACCTTTCTTCTTGGGGCCTCTGCACTTCATAACAAACTCTATGTCATCGTGTCTGAGAGGTGCCTATTCTTTTTGCTCTGCATTTGCCCTACTGGTCGTGAAGCTCAGCTACCTTCAACTTCTTGGACCCAACATTACAGTATTTGTTAGTTTCATCATGGATTGAGCAGAGATGTATGTGCAGACTTAACCTCGATCTTCTTGTTACCTCTTAGTGGGACGTTTTCGACCTTTGTGCTTTAATCCTTGGAGACTCAATTTTTTACCTTTTATCGTCCTCATGCTTTGTAAGCTCATTCATCTGTTTAGTCCTTCATTTTTCTTGAACCTTGAGGCGTATGGCTGAAACCGCTTCTTGTTTTTGAGGTACATACGGCACCTGTGCTCACTGTCATCATGCCCATTCTATGCATTGTAAATTATTACGGTTGATGCTCCTAATATCATAACCTTGTATTAGATCTTATCTACGAGTAATACATAAATCTTTGTTGCTTTAACATCAATTTGTTGGTTGGTATTCCACTTGAAAGTTATCATTTATATTAACGCCACATGATCTTGAAATCCGCGAATATGAGCTCACGGATATCAAGTGCAAGCGGCTTAGATCCAACCCCTATTGATGATTTAAAAGTGTGAAATCTTTCCGGTGACTCGGTTCATCCTCACCAAATTCTGGCGTCGGCTGCGAGAATCCTCTCTTTCTCAATTCTCATTACTTGCTCGCCCCCCAAAGAGATTGGGCTTGTATGACCATTCGAGGAGTGCAGAAATATTACCTCAGAATAGAGTTCTCGGTGGTGTAGGTTTGTTTACCTATGCTATAAATCTATTTTCCTCCCCATTTTTTATTTTCTCTTTCTTTTTTTATTTTCTTTTTCCCTCTTTTTATTTTTTATCTTTCTCTTTTGTTTTTTCATCTCTCATCTTTATTTTTTTGCTTTTATCATTATTTGAAATCGATTTGTCGATCCAACTGTCTGGGGACAACGATGGAACAAACAACAACGCCAATTCGACATAGCCTGAATTTGAAAATAATGCCATCACTCATGAAGCTAAGGTTTCCTTACAAATTAGATGATGTATCTCCACCCCTTATCGCTTGGTAGTGCCCCAGAAGTTCCCGGCACGCTCTTGCTCCAGAACAAACTAATACCGGGTTTGAGCATATGAGTCTTTGTTATGTGCTCTTTTCTTTCTCTTTTAATTCTTCCCTTTTTAGATTCTTATTTTGCTTCTTTACTACCTAGAAAAATTATGCACAGAGTTTCAATTTCAAACAACTCTACATGGTTGACATTTGTGGCTTTTAGGTCCTTGAACATCGCTTTATGAAAGTAGTAATCTAAGCTTTCTTGACCCCAGTACATTGCAGGGGAATATACACTCGCGTTGTCTAACCTCTATCTAATGTCACATCTTGCAATTGATATCGGTGTCATACAGCAGCGAGAAAATGTACTATATGTGATTCAAAGAACATTATATTAGCGAGAAATGTGTTCTTCATTGGGTCAAAAATCAGCAACATGCCCCTTCACAAGGTCTTTACCATATGTGATTTCGAGTTGGTAAAGTTGATTCACTTGTATTACTTCATAGAGAATGCTTTTAAAATGTAAGATATCTAAAGCTTCTTCAGCACTATGCGGACTGCCGCATCCTTGGTGCACCCTTGTGGATCAGCTCTTGTGTCACAGTTCCATCAGCGATCGACTTCTTGGTTTCCTCCAATAAGGTCTACATTTTGGTGGGATGCCGGTGCCCCATATAAGTCGCATGTGCTATTCAGGTTCGCTTGCAAATGGAGCCAAAGACGGTCTGATCTTCATTGACCTAGGAAGACAAGATGGAGGTGTTAGAACACTTCCAAGTTCTTTCGTCAGAAGAATTTTCCTTAATGGCCAGTATCAGTCCCATCTTCTTCGCACTAAGCCCATAAACCACAGAATGGCACTCATTTACCTCCCAGTCTTTATCTATCTTATCTTGATTAAGTCCTTGAAACTTATTTGATTTTCCTTCTTTGATTCGTCTGTTCAACATCCTATCAATAGTCACTTAGAAATCTTCAGTCCCAGTTCTCGATTTCTCCTAACATACCTTGAAGAAAGGAAAGTGACGTTGCATGGAACAAATGAGTCCTTTCTTCTTCCACTATAGGAGGCTGAACTTGGGTGGCCAAACACTTGACCTGTAATTACATAATGCAAACTTTCATTTGGTCTCGTTTTCTGCATTCTAAAGAAAGCGGCAGCGAGCACTAAATCTAAAGCTTATACGTATTGACTCAAGAGGGGGCGTGCTTGAGGTCACCATGACCTGCTTGGTTTGCTCAAGCGGTTTATACCACCTCACTACTGGGTCCCATCAGGTTATAGTGAAGTAGTGGATCAACAACTTTCTTCATTCGCCGTATATCCTCATTTTCTACAAAACATAGTCGGGTGAATCTTTGAGCCATTGTTCGATCATTTGCGCCGTGCAGGAATCTTGAAATTAGAGAATGACCAAATGGGGACTGGCGAAGTTCCTACGTATTGAAAACACTTTTCTTTTCTTTCTTCTTGACTCTTTTTGCGATTTTCTCTTCGTGGTCAGCTTTCATTTCTTGGTCGTTCCACGTTTCCCGACTAATTACGCCGGCCCGAACCCCCAAGTGTTAAATGATGAAGTGCCATGCGATGATAAAATTATTAAAAGCAATGCAAAGGGCGGCGTGATGCAAATGCAATGCGCCAGATACAATAAAGCATCGTTAAAGTAATTTATCGTATGGGACATCTTTCTGTTGGAGACTGGTTCGTTTCGTACGGTGTTAGGTTTCTTCTGATTCGTGTTGAGCCACAGCACCCTAATGTAACGACCTCGTTCTAACGATCCTGAAGCTTTCATACGTGGTCAGCGCTGGATCCATGCAGCTTGTTAGTCTTCTTTGCATCATTCATCATTCCCTTTGTTGGCTACAAACCGAAGGCGAAAGTCGTCGCCGTCGCCGTATCCCGGTCTTTCTTACCATATTGTTTGCTGACCTTTTGTGGCTTAACGATCAACGCTTTGCTCTAAACCGGATCTCGGTAGATGCGTAAAAAAGTCTACGAAGCCTCGCTATCATTCTTGAAGTCTTTGCGTTTTCCATTTGAAAACGTGATTCATTCCTTTTTCCTACTGAGCAGTTGCAGGATATCTTCCATGGCGGACTAGCACCAACTCACTTTGGAGAAAGTCGGCGTTGGCTCTCGGCTCCAGTGATAATGATACGACTTTATTCTTACTATTCTTGCATTTACCTTCCAGTTGTGGCGGATCTCGGCTGGAATCATACCATCAGCCTACTCTTCAGCAGTGTCACCCAAACAGACATTCTTAAAATTCAAGTAGCAAAGTACTCATCTTGTACACTCTTCAATTTTTTACTCAGATCGATACCTCTCATGCTCGGTGGTCATACCTAACGTGCAGTTCTATCTTTTAGACGGCTTATTCTTGACTCTAAATTTATCACGGCAGTGGCCATCTGTATTGCGAACCTTGGATTGGTGGCTGACCTCTTCGTTTTGCCTCCCGGGCAATAGCTGGCTGTTAACAGAATCGGGAGTTGTCCGTCTTTGAAACCCAAAACTCCCAGCATTACGGTAGATCTTGAACTACATCCTTGAGGGCCTACCAATTTTGATTGTATTATTTCGAATACTTCAATGTAGTAGTGCACGGTTTCAGGCCCGTTGTAACCCTTTTTGGGTAAGAAAGGTTTCAGCAGGTACATACCTCACTGGTATGATAAAACCGCTTTAGACAAGCAGCGGAAGTAACTCAAAGTGTATCCTTGGGTATAAGGATAATGCCTTTTGATGTCATTGGATTCTGACCACTGATCTTGCCTCTGTTCGCCTTCGTATCTACCCGGATATGCTGTTTGTAGCGCGGTTAGTGCAAAAGATTCGATTGTCATATTTAAGCGGTGTTGTATATAAACGTTACGGCTACATCCAGTCCTCGGTGAGATCTTTTACAGTCGCAGACATGCTGCTTGCTTTTCATCGTAGCATTCGTGGTCCATCATCAGGACATTTCGTTCACAGTTCTGCTCATCTTGCTTGTTACAGGCCCGACACCCCCACACCGCCAAAATTGGTACTTTAATAATCACCGCTTTATTAATATTAAACTTTCCGGATAAAGTGACGATCAATTTAAAATTTGGTTACAAGTGCGGGTAAATTTTAAAGGCCCCGTTATCCGAGAGTAAACGCCAACCACTATCACTACGCCTGATACTGGCCCCGTTTACGCTCGGATAAAAGGGCACCGCATTGACAATTTATATATTCCATTGCGCGACCTTAGAAAGCAAGACATATCATACAATTCGTATTGACATGATACTAAAAAACATAACATATGAGTATTACGGAATTTAAACAAAATAAATAAATGCATGAACATAAAAACATAACATATCATGATAAACAACGACAAGACCTAAACTAAAACAAGAATAAAAAGGAAAGATCATACTTCAAGAATTAATTAGTCACATATATACATGTTAAAATATGAAAAAAAGAAAACACAAGGCAACATATGACTGACTACGATACTAGGCAATAAAAGCAAAATATTAAGATATTACACTAAAACCTTATCAAACAACACACTAATTATATGCATCATAAATGTTTCCAAATATTAACATGGTCACGATGAGAATCAAACATAGATCAAAACACATGAGCATTTAAATTATTTTAGAAAAACTCTCATGTTATTAGGATAAAAAGAAAACATGCATAAAATAAATAACATGACAAAAGCAAAAAGAACATGACACACATTTAAACAATGCTAAAAACCTATCACATGTTAAACAAATTACCCAAAAACTCACATATGACTAAAATGCGAAGACGATCATAAAAAGCATGAACATAGTGTGCCGATTAAAAAAAAAAAAATGCATAAAACGAATATAAAAACTAACATATAAACCTAATATTCACATTAAACTAAATATCACATATAAAATGGATATGCATGCTAACATGAACAATGAGTTAAATAATAAATTAATATGAAGATGTACACGTTATTTAAAACATAAATAAATACACATATATGCCAACTAAAATACATAAAACATGACGAACCGTATAAACATAATGTAAATTAAAACAAAACATAACCTAAACATGTATATAATATCAACAAGATATAGTAAATCACAAAAGCATGATATCACAAAAATATACGCATGTAAAAACATAAAATATAAAAACATGTAAATACTAGGGAGCAATAATAAAACATAAACATTTAAATCACAACGGGGACCAAAATGAAAGAAAAACAAAATCATAAACCAAATTTAAGTGAACAAAAGGAGCATTCAGGGACCCAATTAAAAACTGAAATGAAGCTACAAGGACTGGAGATGTGATTAACCCAAGGGGCAAGCTCAAAATGAAAGCTTCAAAAACGCGAGGTGGCTAAACATGTAATTTTACCATTTGAATTCGAAACTTGTTTAATTTAGGGACTAGATTGAGAAATTTCAAAAATAGAGGGGCATCGGGTTTGTAATTTAACCAAGGGGGAGACTCATTTTGAAAAGTGCAGAAACGCAAGGGGATTTATGAATTAATTAGCCCACTTTTAAAATTAAAATGACCTATAAAAGGACTATATCAGATTCAACTACACCTTTTTGCCATTTTATTTCGAACCTTAAGAAAATAAACCCTATTTATTCATTTTTTTCTCTCAGTCGAACCTCTTTAAACCTAAGAACATAGAACCAAATCCCAGATTCTGGTGGCTAGCCACCACATCGGCCACCGCTGATCGCTGCCGACCGCCGCTCGCCGGCAGTGGTGAATCCCAAAACAACTTCCAAAAGGCTCTCACCCTCTCTAAAACCTGAATATGCACTTCGACTTTAGGGAAAACACTCCGATTTGCCAAGATCTGAAAAACCCGAAGCCCTCGAAGAAAAAAAACTCTTTTTTTACAACCCTGACATCTCTCCTCTCAACCGATTCACCCTAGAAGTGGGCTTATCACCGGTGAGGAGGAGATCGACGATCAGGGTAAACTCACCTTACTAGTTTATTGTCATTTTTTTGTATGAAAATCATGCATGCATAATAAAAAGAAAGCTAGATTGTTACCACTCGAAACTTTGAATCTTTTTTGTATTTTTGGAACCTCGAGACCGACCTTTACATTTTTCGGTTCGTTTACATATATTCTGCTCTGATCTGAGTTTTTGGTAGAAAACAATCCATGAAAAATACATCTGATTTGATTTTTGGGTACTGATAATCCATTGTTTTGGTATTTTGCATGTTCTTTGAGCGCGGTGGTTGAGTTGGTGGTACGGCAGAGTGGTGTCGGCGTGGAGAGAGTCATGGTGGTGGTGTCCCCTGCCAGATCTGTTCTCAGTCGTTGGATCAAACTTGATCCAACGACTAGGATCACTTGGAGTTTGGATGGCCAAGATCGTTTCTGGGGAAGCGTGAGATGACAACACGTGGCTCTTGGAAGCTGGATGATCGGGCGCGTGTCTGGCATGCGCACGTGGGGAGTCTGATGGCCATCGCGTGAGCCCCACGCAGTAGATGAAGGGTCTTCAGGATTCGATCATGGTCGTTGGATCTTGATCTGATCCAACGGACCTCCTTTAGCCGCCTGCCACAGAGGATGATATTATTAGGATTTCTGATATAACGGTTTTAGTTATTAACTTTGGTTCAGGCTGATTTGGGCTTTGTAATAAAACATTTGGGTTTGTAAATACAAACGAACATGGATATATATATGGGTTTATATCTTTATCTAATCTATTTTTAATTGATGACCCACTTAACAAAATACAATTAATAAACAAATAAAAATATTAATAGTAATTATAATAAACATACACATGCAACACTAATATATACATACATGCAAACTCCTATGTACATATATATTATACATACACAAGCATTAATACGAACACGCATATATAACATTAACACTCATATATAACACGCATTCATACATACAAACTATTAAGGCACACGCGATATGCATACATACGCACGACAAACATCTCATAATAATTACTAATACGTATACATATGTAATATATAGTATACATGCATTCACACACTAATCACACATATATATTACATATATATTAATCACACGTATTAACATAGCATATGCATACATGCAATAATAATATCTATTAATTATTATACTAATAATATTCACAAACCGGATAAAAATGAGTGATTACAGTTGCCCCTCTTTGCTTGTTCTTGTGAAACGAGAACAAAGCAAAGACCAAAAATCACTCATTTTTATCTGACTTCCCTGTTGGTGGCTTTAGAATAACGTGTTCTTCTGGAACTCTCCGCTTTTCATTGGTCGGATCTTCAGGCTCGTAAGTTCTTCCTATATAGAACTTCTTCACCTTTGTTTTTTTTTCCTGGAGTTAGAGCTCTTCCTATATGGAGCCTTTCACTAGGACTCGAAAACGTAGGCTTCTCCTTTATATAACCTTTGTCTTCGATTTTTCTTCTCTTTTCCTTTTTCTTCTTTTTTCCCCGTTTCTTCTTTTTCTTTCTTTCTATGTTCTTTTCCTTTTTTTCTTTTTCTCTTTTTTTTTTTTTTCTCTTCTTTTTCTACTTTTTCCTTTTTTTTTTCTTTTCTCTTATCTCTTCTCTCTTTTGCTTTTTTTTTTTTCTTGTTCTTTTTCTTTTTCTCTCTTTTTTTTTTCTATTTTTTCTCTCTTATTTTCTTCTTTTTCTCTTCTCTCTCTTTTCTTTCTTTTTTCTTTCCCTTTTTCCTTCTTTTTCTTCTTCCCTTTTTACGAGGCTGTTGACATTTTTGGACCTACGCTACTAAGGCTGCCGCATCATGCCCGAAGGACTTATTGATGGCACGAAGGACTTATCACCATGCTCGAAAGACTTACTGGTGGCCCGAAGGACTTAACATCGTGCCCGAAGGACTTACCGATGACCCGAAGGATTTAACATTTGGGCCTCACGCCGCTATGGTCGGCGCCGATCTTTCTGGACTCACGCTACTAATGCTGCCGCATCATGCTCGAAGGACTTACTGATGGCCCGAAGGACTTATCACCATGCTCGAAAGACTTATTGGTGGCCCGAAGGACTTAACATCGTGCCCGAAGGACTTACCGATGACCTGAAGGATTTAACATTTGGGCCTCACGCCGCTATGGCTGCCGATCTTTCTTTTCTTTAGTAAATTCTTTGACAATTCTTCAAATACCTGTCTAGGAACAAGCAAAAACTGGCATGCCTCTATCTATATGATGCATGCAATGTCGTGCTTTCTTCTTCTTCTTCTCTTTTTCATGTTTCTTTTTTCTTTTTTTTCTTTTTCTTTTCTCTTTTTTCTTTTTTTTCTTTTTTCTTCTTTTTTCTTCTTTTTTCTTTCTTTATTTTCTTTTTATCATCATTTTATCTCACTCTCTTTTCTTTCTTTTCTTATTTCTTTTTATTTTTATTTTTATTTTTAGACTTGTTTTAAAATCTTATGCCCTGAAAAGTCATTCTTCGGATTTCTCTGCTTCATTTCTTTTTGCAGTATGCTCAGTTTTGATCTTCATTTCTGGCAATTTTTGTTAAATGAGTACCCGCTCTTTTTCTTTTGCACGAGCACTTGCCTTTCTTCTTCGGGGCCTCTGCCCGCTTCACCAACAAACTCTATGTCATGCATGTGCAGAGATTCTTACTATTCTTTTTGCTCTGCATTGCCCTACTCGATCGTGAGCTCGGCTACCTTCCAACTTCTTGGACCCAACATTCTGAGTATTTGTTAGTTTCATCATCGGGGTGAACAGAATGCTTCTATATTCTGAACTTAACCTCAATCTTCTTGTTACCTCTTGACGGGAACCATTTTTCGACCTTTGTGCTTTAATCCTTTGGAGACTCAATGTTTACCTTTTATCGTCCTCATACTTTGTAAGCTCATTCTTGTCCTGTTTCGTCCTTCATTTTCTTGAACCAACCAGGGCATCATGGCTGAAACCCGCTTCTTGTTTTTGAGCTGTCTGACACCTATGCTCCTGTCATCATCTTCATTCTATGCATTGTGGGGTCGCTTCTGGTTAGGTGCTCCACTAATATCTGCAACCTTGTGTTCTGGATCTTATCTCTGAAGTAATACATGGAAATCTTTGTTGCTTTAACTTGTCAATTTGTTGATTGGTATTCCACTGAAGGTTATCATTTATATTAACATACATGATCTTGAAATCACAGAATATGAGCTCTGGATATCAAGTGCAAGAGCGGCTTAGATCCAACTATTCAGTAATTTAAGGCTGTGAAATCTTTCCAGGTGACTCGGTTCATCCTCATGATTACCGCGTCGCTGCAGAATACTACTCTTTCTCAATTCTCATTACTTGCTCGCCCCAAAAGGGTGGGCTTGTATGACCATTCGAGTGCAGAAATATTACTCTAAGAATAGAGTTCTAGGTGGTGTGAGTTTTAATTTTACCTATGCTATCGTCTATTTTCTCTATTTTATTTTCTCTTTCTTTCTCCTTATTTTCTTTTTCCCTCTTTTTTTTTTTTTTTTTTTTTATCTTTCTCTTTTTGTTTTTCATCTTTCTTATCTTTTTTATTTTTTTTGCTTTTATCATTATTTGAGGAAATCAATTTGTCACAGTCCTTTGTCTTGAGGACAACGATGGAGCAAACAACACTGCCCTAAGTTACTCGGCATAGTCACAATTTGAAAATATTACCATCACTCATGAAGCTAAGGTTTCTTAAATTAGATGATGTATCTCCACCTTATCGCTTCAATGAGTGCCCTAAAGTTCCCACACTCTTATCCGAACAAGCCTATTACTGTGTTTTGAGCATATGAGTGTCTGTCTATTATTCTTTTCTTTTTTTCTTTTCTTTCTTTCTTTTAATTCTTCCCCTTTTTAATTCTTATTTTTACTTCTTTTACTACCTAGAAGATTATGCCTAGAGTTTCAATTTCAAGCAACTCTACATGGTTGACATTTGTAGCTTTTTTCGTCCTTGAACATCATCGAAAGAGTAGTAATCTCGCTTTTCATGACAGTCCTGGTAGAGAATATCACACCTCATCGTTGTCACAACATCTATCTAATGTCACATCTTGCAATTGATATCCAGTGTCATACAACGACGAGAAAATGTACATCTATGTGATTTCAAGAACATTATATGTTAAGCGAAATGTGTTCTTCATTGGAATAAAAATCAACCAACATGCCCCTTCACAAAAGATCTTTACCATATGTGGGCTAGAGTTGGTAAAGTTGATTCCTTGTATTACTTCATGAAAGTCTTTTAATGTAAAGATATCTCTGGCTTCTTCAGCACTATGCAGACTTGCCCCTTATCCTTGGTCTTCCACTATTGGATCAGCTCTTGTGTCACGGTTCCATCACTGATCAGCTTCTTGATTTCCTCCAATAAAGGTCTACATTTTCTGGTGGGATGCCCCGGTGCCCCCATATAGAATTCGCATGTGCTATTCCAGTTAAAACTATGGGCAGACGAACCAGGTGCAATCTTCATCAGCCTAGGAGCAAGATAGGTGTTCCGAACACTTCCAAGTTTGCGCTCGTCCGAGGAATTTTCCTTAATGACCCCGATGTGTCAGTCTGTCTTCTTCTTTTACGGCCACGCAAACCCTGGAGATGGCACTCATTTACCTCCCCGTCTTTATCTATCTTATCTTCAATTCGGTCCTTAGACTTAGACCCCAATTTTCCTTCTTTGATTGCGTATTCTATCCTATCCAATCGTCATGAAATCTTCGAATCCGTTTCTCGATTTCTCTAACATCACATCGAAGAAAGGAGAGGGAAGCATTGCATGAAACAAGGGAGTCAACTCTTCTTCTGCTATAGGAGGTTGGACTTGGGTCGCCAAACATCGCCACCTTAGTGCATATTCCCTGAAGCTTTCATTTGGTCTCATTTTCTCATTCTGAAGAAACTGACGACATGGTGCTAAATCTAAAGCATATTTGTATTGATTCAAGAAAGCATTAGCGAGGTCACCCCATGACCTAACTTGGTTTCTGTTCAAACGGTTATACCACACTGCTGCATGTCCCGTAAGGCTATCATGGAAGTGGTGGATCAACAATTCTTCATTCTTCATGTATCCTTCCATTTTTCTACAGAATATGGTTAAGTGAATCTTCGGGCAGCTGGTTCCATCATACTTGGCAAATTTGGGAACCTTGAAATCCGGAGGAATGACCAAATCAGGGACTAGGCAGAGTTCCTCCGTATTGAAAACATTTATCTTTTCTTTCTTCTTCAGCTCTTTCTCAATTTTTTCTTTTAGTTGGTCAAACCTCGACTCTTCGGTTCGTTCCATTTTCTAACTAATTCTGCCATCGAACCCCAAGTATTAAATGATGAAGTGCCATGCGATGATAAAATTATTAAACAATGCAAAGGACATGATGCAAATGCAATGCATGAATGCAATAATGTATTGATTCCGTAAGTGATTTGTCCCTATAGGACATTTTTCATTCAGACCAAAAGGTTTCATTACATCCGGTATTAGGGGTTTACAGATAGCGGTGAGCCCTGGCACCTAATGTCTTAACCTCATTCAACAACCCTGTCAGCTTTCCTTCGCGGTCCAACGCTGGATCCATATTTTGGCTTATTGGTGCTGTTGCATCGGCTAAGTCTGCTACCTGTTGAGCCACTTGTCGGGCTTGAGTCATAATGATCTTCATGTCTCGGTCTTTCTCCTGTATTGTTTGCTCGACCTTTTGTAGCTTAACGATCACTGCTCTAGTACGGATCTCGCTGGTACGTAAAGAAGTCTCGAGCCTCGCTATCTGTTCTTGAGTGCTGCGTTTTCCATTTGAAAGGCTTGTGATTCATTCCTTTCCTACTACAGGCTTGATTTCAGGATATCTTCCATGGCCAGACTACTTTCCAACTCACTTTGGAGAAAGTCGCGTTGGCTCTCAGCTTCTGTGATAATGATCTGACTTTATTCTTACTATTCTTGCATTTCTGCTTCCAGCGTTCTGAACCGTTCCTCAGCTGAATCATACCATCGACCTACTCTTCCGCAGTGTCACCCAAACAGACATTCTTAAATTCAAAGTGCAACTTCTGGTACTCATCTTGTACACTCTTCAATTTTATACTCAGATCGTGCCTCTCATGCTCGAGCTGGTCATACTTGCGTGCAAGTTCATCTTTTGAGACGCTTTTATTCTTGACTCCTAAATTTATCCCGCTTAAGTGACCCACTTCTGTGTTACCCGAACCTTGGATTGGGTATTGACCCTCTTTCGACTTTGCCCCTCGGGCAATAGCTGGCTCGCTGTAGAATCGGGGTTGTCCGTCTTTGAAACCCAAAACTCCCATTCTGATAAGATCTTGAACTCTGTCCTTCAGGGCCCTACAATTTTCAGTGTGATGACTCGAATCGCCAATGTGGTAGCTGCACCAGACACGACTGTTGTAACCCTTTGGATAAGAAGGTTTCCTTGGTACATACCTCACTGGTATGATAAGGCTCCTTTCGACAAGCAACGGAAGTAACTCGGTGTATCTCATGGGTATAGGATAATGCCTTTTGATGTCATTGGATTCTCGAGCTTCCCCTGGTCTTGCCTCTGTTCCTTTGGTATCTACCCCAGATATGCTGTTTGTCTGCTTCTTGAGATTGATCACAAAGGGATTCGATTTGTCATATTTAGCGGTGTTGTCTTTCTCGACATTCTGTTCCACATTCTGATCCTCGATCGAATCTTTTCTGAGTCCGACATGCTGCTTGCTTTTCATCATAACATTCATCTGGTCCATCATCTCGGACATTTGATTCTTTAGTTCTTGTATTTCATCTTGCTTGTTACCAGAACTGACATTGCTTACCGAATCTGTTATGGAGTCCTTGAATGATTCTTCTTCGGCTGTCCCTGGCCTAGTCTCGGGATGGAACTCTGGAACTAGACCCCCTTCCTTCAGGTCAAATAACCTTTGATCCATCATGAACAATCTTCTATTATGGGAGAAACCACTTGGGAATCAATGCCCTGTGTAATGCGAATGCGATGATATGCAAAAACAAAATAAAAAAGAAAACAAGTCAGTACCAGACAAAGATGATAAATACATAATAAAAGGGTAAATTAAATGCGATAAACAAACAAGGCAATCCTATTTACATTCCATCTAAGACACCTAGGTTATCCGCATGGCTCTAACAGGGTGGGTTTCTATGTGTTCTCTGCATGCAGTTTTGGTTCTAGGGGGTGCCCGAATTGTCCTCGCTGTCCTCTACTAAGAGTAGCAAGGCCCCCGATCATCACCCATTATAGGCTCCTTTCAATCGGGTTCAATTCAGGGGGACCCATTCGCTTATGCCTGCACGAAGGAACGATATCCTTAGGAAAACATAAGGTACTCGAGCCCTGAAGGTACTTGCTAGGCCAACACGAGAGAAGGATATCTCTACGAAAGCATTAGCGTTTTCCCCCCACTCAAAAAATGGGTTTATATGCCAAATTTTCAATGCGTTAAAATAAACGCGCACTTATAACCAAATTTAAATTTAATCGTCATTTTAATCCGGAACTTCTAATATTAATAAAGTGGTAATTATTTTAAAAAGCTCAACTCTCTTTTTCTTTTTTAAAAACAAAAAAATGGTCCCCAGCGGAGTCGCCATCTGTAGCGATGTCCCCTTTCGCTAAAAAATCGAGGTTTTCGAAGTGTTTGTGGTTTTTCAGGTACTAAAATATTTATTCCGTGGGGTTTTAAAAAAAACCGCGTTTTATTTAGAAATTGGAGTCGCCACCGACCACTTAGGTAGGCGGACACCATAAAAACCAGAGATTTTGAAAACTTTGGGTTCGGGAGTCGGTTACGGATGGGGAAGGATTAGCACCCCCACACCGCCCAAAATTGGTACTTTAATAATCACCGCTTTATTAATATTAAACTTTCCGGATTAAAGTGACGATCAATTTAAAATTTGGTTATAAGTGCGGGTAAATTTTAAAGGCCCCGTTATCCGAGAGTAAACGCCCAACCACTATCACTACACCTGATACTGGCCCCGTTTACGCTCGGATAAAAGGGCACCGCATTGACAATTTATATATTCCATTGCGGGACCTTAGAAAGCAAGACATATCATACAATTCGTATTGACATGATACTAAAAAACATAACATATGAGTATTATGAAATTTAAACAAAATAAATAAATACATGAACATAAAAACATAACATATATAAACAACGACAAGACCTAAACTAAAACAAGAATAAAAAGGAAAGATCATACTTCAAGAATTAATTAGTCACATTTATACATGTTAAAATATGAAAAAAAAGAAAACACAAGGCAACATATGTATGACGTAGAAATAATACGATACTAGGCAAGAAAAGCAAAATATTAAGATATTACACTAAAACCTTATCAAACAACACACTAATTATCTGCCTCATAAATGTTTCCAAATATTAACATGGTCACGATGAGAATCAAAAATAGATCAAAACACATGAGCATATAAATTATTTTAGAAAAAACTCTCATGTTATTCAGATAAAAAGAAAACATGCATAAAATAAATAACATGACAAAAGCAAAAAGAACATGACACACATTTAAACAATGCTAAAAAACCTATCACATGTTAAACAAATTACCCAAAAACTCACATATGACTAAAATGCGAAGACGATCATAAAAAACATGAACATAGTGTGCCGATTAAAATAAAACAAAATGCATAAAACGAATATAAAAAACTAACATATAAACCTAATATTCACATTAAACTAAATATCACATATAGAATGGATATGCATGCTAACATGAACAAAGAGTTAAATAATAAATTAATATGAAGATGTACACGTTACGAAAACATAAATAAATACACATATATGCCAACTAAAACACATAAAACATGACGAACCATATAAACATAATGTAAATTAAAACAAAACATAACCTAAACATGTATATAATATCAACAAGATATAGTAAATCACAAAAGCATGATATCACAAAAATATACGCATGTAAAAACATAAAATATAAAAACATGTAAATACTAGGGAGCAATAATAAAACATAAATATTTAAATCACAACGGGGACCGGAAAGAAAGAAAAACAAAATCATAAAACCAAATTTAAGTGAACAAAAGGAGCATTCAGGGACCCAATTAAAAACTGAAACGAAGCTACAAGGACTGGAGATGTGATTAACCCAAGGGGCGAGCTCAAAATGAAAACTTCAAAAACGTGGGGTGGTTAAACATGTAATTTTACCATTTGAATTCGAAACTTGTTTAATTTAGGGACTAGATTGAGAAATTTCAAAAATATAGGGGCACTGGGTTTGTAATTTAACCAAGGGGAGACTCATTTTGAAAAATGCAGAAAGGCGGGGGGATTTATGAATTAATTAGCCCAATTTTAAAATTAAAATGACCTATAAAAGGACTATATCTGATTCAACTACACCTTTTTGCCATTTTATTTCGAACCTTAAGAAAATAAGCCCTCTTTATTCATTTTTTTTCTCTCAGCCGAACCTCTTTAAACCTAAGAACACATAACCAAATCCCAGATTGTGGTGGGTAGCCACCACATCGGCCACCGCTGATCGCTGTCGACCGCCGGTCGCCGGCGGTGGTGGATCCCAAAACAACTTCCAAAAGGCTCTCACCCTCTCTAAATCCCGAATATGCGCTTCGACTTTAGGGAAAATACTCCGATTTGCCAAGATTTGAAAAACCCGAAGCCCTCGAAGAAAAAAACTCTCTTTTTTACAACCCTGGCATCTCTCCTCTCAACCGATTCACCCTAGAAGTGGGCTTATCACCGGTGAGGAGGAGGATCGACGATCAGGGTAAACTCACCTTACTAGTTTATTGTCCTTTTTTTGTATGAAAATCATGCATGCATAATAAAAAAGAAAGCTAGATTGTTACCACTGGAAACTTTGAGTCTTTTTTGTATTTTTTTTGGAACCTCGAGATCGACCTTTACATTTTTCGGTTCATTTACATATATTCTGCTCTAATCTGAGTTTTTTGGTAGAAAACAATCCATGAAAAATACATCTGATTTGATTTTTGGGTATTGATATTCCATTGTTTTGGTGTTTTGCATGTTCTCTGAGCGTGGTGGTTGAGTTGGTGGTACGGCGGAGTGGTGTCGACGTGGAGAGAGTCATGGTGGTGGTGTCCCCTGCCAGATCTGTTTTCAGTCGTTGGATCAGACTTGATCCAACGACTAGGATCACTTGGAGTTTGGATGGCCAAGATCGTTTTTGGGGAAGCGTGAGATGACAACACGTGGCTCTTGGAAGCTGTATGATCGGGCGCATGTCTGGTATGCGCGCGTGGGGAGTCTGATGGCCAACGCGTAAGCCCCATGCAGTAGATGAAGGGTCTTCAAGATTCGATCATGGTCGTTGGATTTGGATCTGATCCAACGGCACTCCTTTAGTCGTCTGCCACAGAGGATGATATTATTAGGATTTCTGATATAATTTTTTAGGGTTTTAGTTATTAACTTTGGGTCAGGCTGATTTGGGCTTTGTAATAAAACATTTGGGTTTGTAAATATAAACGAACATGGATATATATATGGGTTTATATCTTTATCTAATCTATTTTTAATTGATGACCCACTTAACAAAATATAATTAATAAACAAATAAAAACATTAATAGTAATTATAATAAACATGCACATGCAACACTAGTATATACATACATGCAAACTCCTATGTACATATATTATACATACACAAGCATTAATAAGAACACGCATATATAACATTAACACTCATATATAACACACATTCATACATACAAACTATTAAGGCACACGCGATATGCATACATCCGCACGACAAACATCTCATAATAATTACTAATACATATACATATGTAATATATAGTATACATGCATTCACCCACTAATCACACATATATATATATTACATATATATTAATCACACGTACTAACATAGCATATGCATACATGCAATAATAATATCTATTAATTATTATACTAATAATATTTACAAACCGAATAAAAATGAGTGATTACAGTTGGCCAATACAAACCGGATTGCAAAACTTTGGCCGCGGTACGAGTTCCTCCAAAATGTCCTCTATAGGGTGAAGAATGGCATTGCCAGAGTATATTCTGCTGCTCCTCTTCAGGGACACATCAGCGTATAACCTGATCTGCACATTGTTTAAACAAAAGAGGCTCGTACCAAAAGTAATGCTTAGCATCATGGCAGAACCACTTCTTCCCTTGGTGAGTAAGGCCATAAGGTAAAATACCACAAACAAGGAAATTAACTAAATCCGCGTATTGCCGAGGTATGTGCTGCCGTGGCGACTACTCCCAAGATTACCGAGGCGTGTGCGGCTAGAGTTACCGAGGCATACGCGTCCATGGTTGCTGAGGCGTGCGCGTCAAGAGCTGCTACGGCATCGAGGGTTGCCGAGGTATGCACATCCATGGTTGCCGAGGCGTTAGGGGTTGCTGAGGCATGCGCATCCATGGTTGCCGATGCGTTCGCGTCAAGAGCTGTTGCGTCGTCGAGGGTTGCCAAGGCGTGCATATCTGTGGTTGTCACGGCGTGCGTATCAGTGGTTGCTGAGGCGTGCACGTCAAGAGTTGTCGAGGCATGTGCATCTATGGTTACCGAGGCATGCGCGTCAAGAGCTACTGCAGCGTCGAGGGTTGCCGAGGCATGCACATCCATGGTTGCCGAGGCGTTAGGGGTTGCTGAGGCATACGCATCCATGGTTGCCGATGCGTTCGCGTCAAGAGCTGCTGCGGCATCGAGGGTTGCCAAGGCGTGCATATCTGTGGTTGTCGCGACGTGCGTATCAATGGTTGCTGAGGCGTGCACGTCAAGAGTTGTCGAGGCATGTGCATCTATGGTTAGCGAGGCATGCGCGTCAAGAGCTACTGCGGCGTCGAGGGTTGCCGAGGCATGCGCATCCATGGTTGCCGTGACGGGCTTCTCTATTAGGGTTTCGAATGCTTGTGTGCAAAAATCATCAAAATTGAAGACTTTATCTGTTCAAGCAAATTGCACAAGGGTTTAGTAATTTTAGAAAAATTATGAATGAACCTCATGTAAAAACCTGCACGTCCAAGAAAGCTTTGAATTCCTTTAACTGAACTTGGTGGGGTAATCTCGCGATCACGCCTACCTTGGCTTTGTCTACTTCAATTCCCTTGGTTGAAATCTTGTGGCTGAACACTATTCCTTCATCTAACATAAAATGGCACTTCTCCCAATTAAGGACTAAATAGGTTTCTTCACATCTTGCCAACACCTTCTCTAAATTGTCGAGGCAATTGTCGAAGTCATTACCAAAAACGGAAAAATTATCCATGAAGATCTCAAGGAAGTCTTTGACCATGTTTGAAAAGAGTGCCATCATGCATCTTTTAATGTTACTGCATATCTGAGAAAACTTGAGGATGTTCGTTTCGATACTTCTTATAGTCCATCCGCACCCTCCATCGAGTGACAATATTGCCAAAAAAGAATTAGGCCAATGTGCTCGTAGCTACTCCCTTTTGCGTTACCACGGTGGAGGTGTCTTTATTCTTTGTTCGCTTGTAGTCCATGTATACTCTCCACCTAGCTACTATTCCTGAAGGCATGACTATATTTGTAGAAAATGTTATATCAACACCCAACCATTTAATTACCTCTTTCTCGTCAGGCTCCATCATGGTTGGATGTAGCCTTCGTTGTCGTGGCAATTGCTGCTCTAGCCAATTACCGTGGCAATCAGTTTCTAAAACTTGTTGTAAGTCAAGGGAAGAACAAATTTTCTGAAAAGCTTTATGAATCCAAACACCTTTTTCTTTTGACCTCTCAAACATCTTCATCAGTAGAGATTTAGATGGCTTCAAATCTACCAACATCGATTTCACAAGACATACTTGCAATGGACGATGTGAGTTTTTAAAGAATTCAAAAGGTTCAACCATTACCTGCTCATATTCCATTGGCAAAGTATTATCATCTCGTTGATCTTGCATGTGGTCGTGTAATTGCCGTGGCAACTGTAGATGAGAGCAATCTACAGATTCCTGCTTCAACATCAACGTTGTAACCTTCTGGGCATCAGGTTCCTTAGAATTTGTTGTAGTACTGTTGTTCTCAGGTTCATTGAGTGTTGTCGCGGCATTGCTCTGTTTAGGCTCCTCAATCATTGCCGAGGCAATTTGTTGCTCAGGCTCATCATGTGTTGGGCAGTCTCTCTCATTGGCATCCTCTTGACTTGGAGGTTCTAGTTGTTCCCCACACATCAGAGAGCTTTCTTTGTATTGCTTCTTATCCTCTTGCCTTGGGACGTCAGTATCCCTAGGAATGAATTGTTGGTGCATGTTATCCATGACATATGTGGATCTCCCCAATTGATCTTCTGAATCCTTCATGGTTGCATCCCAATGAGCTATCCTCGTATCCATGGACTTTGATAGCTCTCGAATCTCTTCAATTGATCCGTCAAGTCTAGCTAAGGAAGCTAGCAACGTTTTCTCAAAGAAATTGGAATGCTCTTGAAAAGGACTACATTGCCATGGCATATCTGTTGCTGCGGCAAAATTGTTATGGTAAATTTTTTTGAGCTTTTTGACCATACCATGAAGAATTTTGCTGCTGGTTCCCTCTATGGTCCTCCATGTAGTCATATACACCAAAAATGTGAGGGCAATTTTCAAACACATGATGTTCTCCACACATAGCACAAGATTTTTCCACGATATATGCTCTTTGGGATTTTCTTGGTTTCTATAGGTAATCATCAAAGGGTGCAAGAAACACTTGATTGGATTGATTCATATCTTCCAACATCAACTCTCAAATAGATCGGCTTTTATTTCCCGACATGTTGATGTCCCTTAACTTGTAGCGCACCTATTTTTTTGATAAAACAAACAAAAGGAAAAGTTAGTAAAACTAAGAGAAAAAATGCAATAACAAAAACAACTAACACCAATTGCCAATCCCCAGCAACGGTGCCAAAAACTTGTTGCGTGTAATAAGTGCTATGCAATTGTGCAAGTATACACGTCGCAAGTAATAAAGTGATATGAGTATTGAGTATCGTCTCCACAGGGATTGGTTTGGGCCACTTTGCTTTTGTTATCGCACTATAAAAGTAAAAACACAATTGATAGTAGGAGTTGATTTTAACGAGTAAAGTAAAGGCAATAAACTAAAAGAATAGATGAAAGAAAATAGAGAATAGGTCAGGTTATCGTAAGTTGTGGAGTGATAGCCGATTTGTTCGTCTTGGTAAAAGAGTGCAAGGGCAACTCAGTTTCTGTGGCAACTTGCACAACAGGGTTGCCTTGGTAACTAATCGATGGTTGCTTGGGTGACTAGCTGGGCAGCTACTTGGGCGGCTGAGCAGTAACTTCAAGGTTTGGCGGAACGTTCTTCAATGGTTTGTTCTTATCCCTAAGTCGAAACTCTAGCTATTTGTGCATGCCTTGATAATACATCCCTGCGTGAATCAAGGGTGGACAACAACAAATCTTGCGCCCCTCTTAGCCATTGAAATCCTTAGCTTATTCCTAAGCTGGATTAATCTTCACCATCAATAGATTGAATAAAGACCATACTCATTCGTTTCTTGAATCTAACTCTCCCGATATTAGATAAATAGATGAAGTTACGAGATCCTCTCCCAATTCAATCGCAAACAAGAATAAGAACCAAGAATGAGTAACCTTGAATAGAAAAGTGCAAACTCTTATTACCTAAACAAAATCCAATTGTTTCTCAACCACAAAAACACAATAACCCCAACCAATCAAGTTAGTTCATGGTTGGGTTCAAAAGATATACAAAGAATAACCCCAAACCTTGAATCTAATGGAAGCAAAGAAGAAGAAGAAATTGAACTCTCTCCCCCTTGCTCTCTTGTCGAAATCTCTACCTTCTTGCCCTTTGGAGTTGTCGAAAATCCTCTCTTCCTGCTACCTCTCTTTGACGGCTTGGTCCTCTAAATAGGAGATTGCTAGGTTAAAATCCTTATTGAGGAGGAAGTTAAGTTGGAATTAAATTATCTTTAAAGAATATAATTCTTTATTATATTTAAATTCCTTCTAGAACTTCTCCTATCTTCTTGGGATTTAATTTCTTTTTAACCTCTTTATGGAAATCAAACTCCTTTGGGATTTAACTTTGCTCCACGTCATCTTGGGCTTATCTAGTCATTAATTTCGACTACCATATCATCTTATTCTTTGTCAAAAATTGCCTTGGCAACTAGCTCGGCATCTCCTTCATGCATTGCCCTGGCAACTACGTCGACATCTCTTTCATGCACTGCCCTGGCAACTGGTTCTAGCCTTGTTATGGCAAGTGATTCTGCACACACACAAAAACACACCAAAGCAGCATCTTTTTCCACAAAAATCACCAAGTTATGTAATCAAGCTCAACGGTGGAAAGAAACATGAATTAATGCATGAATGACTAATTATGCAACTAATATGAGCCTAAGTCTAACAATAATATGAGTAAAAAGGGTAATAAAATTAGTACTTTTGAACACTTATCAGATATTCAACAAGTCTTAAGCAATTAAATCCAATCAAAGACATGGCAAGTAACATATGCAGCCTATATGCGATTACTAAAGATGGATGCAACTAAACATGAAATAATTAGAAAGAAATGCCCCCCAAACTCGAGATAAGCATTGTCCTCAATGCATGCAATTACAGCAAAGTAAAAATAAACTAAAAGCAAATGGGTTAGTCGGAAAGGTCGTCACCTTGAATGATGAGTTTCTTTCAGGCCGTTTGCTTGATTCTTTTTCCAGTTCACGGTGGTTGAGTGCGTGTGGCTGCTTAAGCTTTCACTTCCGGAACCTTATCACCATGTTCATCTTCTTTTTCGGTCTCTTCAATGATAGAAGCTTTGCGCTTCAATTCTGATGGCTCGAACGATGGCGACTTTATTGGTTCAGGTATGTTCTTGTTCGACTCTTTATTGTGTATAGCAGTTTTTGTGGCATCCTCAGTTGCTAGGTAAGTAGGTTGGTAGGGAACATCGGGAGAGGCACGATGTTGTCAGGATACTTCTCAAGGATCACTCATGTGATGGCTACGCTATAGTCCCTCATGTATCACATGAATTGTTGTTATTGAGCCTTCATCCATTCTAATCGGTGGGATAATGGGCGTAGCATCTCTACTATTCAATCCAGGTCTGTCACTGCAGATGCACTTGCCTGGGCATCTGGAATTGCCGAGGTGTCAGGGATTACTGAGGCATGTTCTGCCGGTTTTGTTGAGGCACTAGGAATTGCCGAGGCAGCTGGGATTGTCGAGGCAATTTTGGTTGTCCGGGCAATTATCGATGTTGAGGTTTTCTTTGTCACTTCTTGTTCTTTTGTCATTCCCGCACCCATAATCCTCAAGTATTGAGCTCGGTTCCACCCGATTTTAGAGGGTAATTTCTTATCCGTCGGGTCACTTGGCACCTTTTCTTTCTCGCATAGTTGAGAGATTAAGCTCGGAAAGAAAAGAAAACCTGTATCCTTTTGACTACATACAAATATCTCATCACATATAATTTGTCCAATGTTAATAATTCTCTTGTTTAAAATAGAATAATTCAACAAAAGATGAGAATATGAAACTGTGGTATTGTGTGTGGTGGGCATTAAACAAGTTTTAACAAACTTATTCCACAGTTTAGCCTCAGGTTTTAATATAAGACGATTTACCATCCCTTTTAAGTATCTTCGGGTCTATTCAGCACATTCAATTGTGAGGTCTTTGAACACCTTTTCAACTTCTTCGGCCGAGATATTATCCACGAAAGCTTTATGTTCGTCATTCTCAATGTATATCCTGTAGAAAGTGTTGATGGTGCCGACATCAATAGGGATTGCCCTACCACGAACATAGACATAGAGATTGTTTGGATTAGGAGAATGAGCATAAAATTCTCTTACCCATGATACATTGGTGGCCTTTGGTTGATGGCAAAAGATTAGCCACTTGTGGTGCTCGATGACTTGGAAGATGAATGGATCAAGGCCGAGGTTCTTGTTGGAGATGTTGTAGTCGAAACCTTGCTCCTCCCATACCTTGCAGTTTGCAAACTTGGCGTGATATCTTTCCACAATTGTTGGTGTTGCAAATTGACAGAATGGTGGTTCCTTGGATGAACTTGGGTGAAGAATGGTTTTGATGTTCTTGTCCATGGATGATCTTTGTGTTTGTGGTTGGATACAAAAACTAAAGAAAACAAAGAGAACTTGTGGGAGTGCAAGAATTTAGAAAAGAGAGTAGAGAAGTAGAGAGGAGGGGGTTATGCGGCAAGATTATTTGGGGGAAGATGAAGGGGTTATGCGGATAGGGTGTTGTTTTATGGGAAAAGTTAGGGCAAACTTTAAGTGGAACATGGATTTAAGTTTGGCCCATATTGTGTCCAACTCGATCTTCAATCAAACTCCTCTTGATCTTGAACTCTTTTCCTAAAATTCAAACACAAAGAAAAAGATAAGTATTAATTAAAAAAATAAAAAAAAAAAATATAAATAAAGATAAAGATAAATCTATAAAGATAAATATCCTAAAGAAAACTAAGAATAAATATTAAACTAAAATTAAGAAAATCCTATCCTAAAATCGAAAATAATAATAAAAATAAAATAATAAAAAATTGTCTGAAAATTAAAAGAAAAATTGAAAAATAAACTAAAAAAATACAAATACTAGAGGAGAGCATGGTTATGCATCTCCTAAAGTAACCGTTTCTTTGTCGCGCTCAATATAGGTGCCGACATAGTGCTTTAATCTCTGTCCGTTAGCTTTGAATTCATGTCTGTCAATGGTGGACTTGATTATTACAACACCATGGGAGAAAGGTTTGACTAATTCGATTGGTCCGGACCATCTCGATCTTAGTTTTCCCGAAAAGAGCTTTAACCGTGAATTAAAGAGTAATACCAATTGCCCGGGCAAAAATTGTCGCGGCAATAGTTTCTTATCATGCCAACGTTTAGTTTTCTCCTTGTAGATTCTTGCTTTGTCATAAGCTAAGGCATGAAACTCCTCTATTTCATTAAGGTCCAGTAGGCATTTTTGTCCGGCACTCTCCCAATCTATGTTCACAGTTTTGATTGCCCAGTATGCCTTGTGCTCGATTTCTACCGGTAGATGGCAAGTCTTGCCGTAGACAAGTCTAAAGGGGGACATGCCTAATGGTGTTTTGAATGCTGTGCGATAGGCCCAAAGTGCATCATCAATTCAAAGAGACCAATCCTTTCGAGAGGGATTGACAACCTTTTCAATGATACTCTTCAATTCCCGATTGGAAATTTCCTCTTGTTCGTTCGTCTATGGGTGATATGTCGTGGCAATTTTTGTGTTACTTCAAAACGCTGCAACATCTTGGCAATGAGTTTGTTGTCAAAATGTTTACATTCATCACTAGTAATTGCCCTTGGCATTCCAAACCGTGTGAATATATTTTTCTGCAAAAACTTCTGGACGGTTTTGGAGTCATTTCTGGGAACTGCAGTTGCCTCAACCCATTTAGATGCATAATCGACGACAAGTAAGATGTAGAGATTGCCGAATGGGGATGGGAAGGGCCCCATGAAATCAATACCCCACACGTCAAATAGCTCGACTTCAAGGATATTCTGTAGTGGCATTTCATGTCGCCTAGAAATATTGCCCGTTCGTTGACATCGATCACATTGCTTGTAAAATTCTTGGGCATCTTTGTAAAGCGTGGGCCAATATAGTCCAGATTGTAAGACTTTGGCCGCAGTTCGTGTTCCTCCAAAATGGCCTCCATAGGGTAAAGAGTAACATTGCCAAAACACATTGTCTTATTCCTTCTCGGGAACACATCGTCTTATCACCTGATATGCACATTGTTTAAACAAAAGAGGCTCGTCCCAATAATAATGCTTAGCATCATGTTGGAACCGCTTCTTTCCTTGGTGAGTAAGATTATAAGTCAAAATACCACTAACCAAAGAATTAACTAAATCGGCATACTAAAGAGTTGCCGAGGCAACTAGTAATTGCTCATCCGGGAATGTGTCATGGATCTCCAATGAGTCTGAATGTTCATTGTCTTTTTCCAACCTTGATAAGTGATTGGCAACCTGGTTCCCTATTCATTTCCTGTCCTTAATTTCGATGTCAAATTCTTGTAAAAGTAAAATCCAACGAATTAAGCGAGGTTTGGCATCTTTCTTAGCAAATAGGTACTTAATTGCCGAATAATCAATATGAACAATTACCTTAGTACCAATCAAGTAGGAACGAAACTTATCGAATGCAAAAACTACCGCTAGTAATTCTTTCTCTGTGGTGGTGTAATTTGATTGTGCGTCATTTAGAGTTTTACTAGCGTAGTAGATTACATGAAAAATCTTACCTTTGCGCTGCCCTAAAACAACCCCTACCGCGTAATCACTTGCGTCACACATAAGTTCAAAAGGTAAGGTCTAATCAGGTGGTTCCACAATAGGTGCTGAAACAAGTTGCTTTTTCAGGGCTTCAAATGCCGTGGCACAAGATTCATCAAAGTTGAAAGCCTTATCATGTTCAAGCAAATTACATAAGGGTTTAGAAATTTTAGAAAAATTATGAATAAACCTTATGTAAAAACCTGCATGTCCGAGGAAACTTCAGATTCATTTGACTGAAGTTGGTGGTGGCAATCTCTCAATCACGTCCACTTTGGCTTTATCCACTTTGATTCGTTTGGACAAGATTTTATGGCCGAGCACAATACCTTCGTCCACCATAAATGGCATTTCTCCCAATTTAGCACTAGGTCAAATTCTTTACATCGTGACATTACCTTCTCCAAATTACCAAGGCAATTGTCGAAACTATCCCCAAATACCGAAAAATCATCCATGAATATTTCGAGGAAGTCTTCCACCATGTCAGAGAAAATTGCCATCATGCATCTTTGAAAGGTTGCCGGGGCATTGCATAAACCGAATGGCATCCTTCGAAATGCTTAAGTACCATATGGGCATGTAAAAATGGTCTTTTCCTAATCATCCGATGCTATGGAAATTTGGTTATAACCTGAGTAACCATCAAGAAAATAATAAAAGGATTTGCCTGCAAGATGGTCAAGCATTTGGTCAATTAAAGGTAAAGGTAAGTTATCTTTTCTAGTAGCTTTATTCAACTTTCGATAATCCATACAAACCCTCAAACCGGTCATAGTTCTAGTAGGAATGAATTCGTTGCTTTCATTACTTACCACTGTTATAGCTCTATTTTTCGGTACACATTGTACCAGACTTACCCATGTACTGTCAGAGATAGGATATATGATACCGACATCAAGCCACTTGATGATTTCCTTTCTTCATAGTAGGGTTAAGTCTCCTCTGTGCCTCAATTGCCGGTTTATGATCATCCTCCAAAAAGATTTTGTGCATACATACTGCTAGGATAATTCCCTTCAAGTCGGCAATTGTCTATCCGATTGTCTTTTTGTGTAGCTTTAACATGTCGATCAATCTTTGTTTTAGTTCAGGCTACAACTTAGAAGAAATAATTACGGGCAATGTGTTATCGGTTCCCAAATAAGCATATTTCAATTATCTTGGCAAAGCTTTCAATTCAAGAATAGGAGGTTGCTCAATAGAGGGTTTTTCGATTTTACATTCCTTACGTGAGTAATCCAATAATTCAAAGTACGTACCTGGAGGACTTGCTATCCAATTGGCTTCATTTTGCTCGTTGTCGTCGTGCTCTTTGATTTCTTCAGGTTCGGTAATACAATTGCCGAGGCAAGCTTTCTCTATTCCAAAATTGAATTTGGTGGTAGCTTGGACGACTTGACACTCCTCTAGATCATCAGCATGCTCGAGAGTTTGGAAAACATTCAACTTGACTTGCTGATCGTTCACACTCATAGTGAGTTCTCCCTTTTCAACATCAATTAAGGTCCTTCATGTTGCTAGAAACGACCTTCCAAGGACAATAGAAGCGAACTCATCTGCTTCACAATCCAAAACAATAAAGTCAGTGGGAAAAATAAATTTATCAACGCTTACCAATATATCTTCAATTTTTCCCTCTGGATGCACGTAAGATCTGTTCGCAAGCTGCAACATAACTGTTGTAGGTCTCGCCTTCCCTATGCCCAATCGTTGGAAGACTGATTTCGGCATAAGGTTTAAACTTGCTCCAAGATCACATAATGCCTTCCCAACATAGTGATTTCTAATTGCACAAGGTATTGCGAAATTGCTGAGATCTTTTAGCTTAGACGGCATTCGGTTGTGCAACATTGCCATACATCCTTCCGTCACGGCTACTGTTTCAAACTCACCTAGTCTTGTTCTCTTAGAGACAATGTCTTTAAGGAACTTAGCATAGTTCGGCATTTTCTCTATTGCTTCAACCAACAGCAAATTGATGTGGACTTGCTTTAAGATATCAAGGAACTTCTTGAACTGGTAGTCTTGTTTTTTTCGTTTCAACCTTTGGGGGAATGGTGGTAGAATTTGGATCTCCTCTTCATTGTTCTTCAATTTGGGATTTTCATCGCAACTTTCCTGGGCAATTTTTGATTCACCAATTTTGGATTATGTGTCCTCGGTACTTACATCTTTTTGAGCGGATGACTGCTCTTCTGGGCGATCTTTAGGCTGAACAGGTGCATCATTAAACTTTCGTCCCATCCAGTGGGTAATTACTTTACACTGCTCATGGCCAATCCCCTTCACGACCTTAGTATCGCTAGGTAAACCTCCATGCGGTCTTGTATTCAGGTTTTGGACGAATTGCCCAAATTGAGTCTCCAATGATTTCAGGGCTGCCTCCTGATTCTACAATCTCATCCCAGTCCTTTTCATGAAACTACTATTCTCAACCATATAATATTCAATTTTAACATAAAAGCATTGAGAGAATTTTCCAACGAACTAGATAGTGTTGATTGTTGCTGCGACATCTGTTGCCGATGCACGTTCTACTGGAATCCCGGTGCTTGTACATTCTGATTGTTCTGGTTGAGGGCATTGTTCGGATTGTTCCATGAGAAGTTGGGATGCTTCCTCCAGGCTGGATTTGTAGGTGCTAGTTGTCAAATTGTTGTTCCGGTTATAGTGTCCATGTAAAAGCTAGATTTTGGGTTCTGAGGACATTCGGAAGAATCATGGTTACTGTTACATAAATCACAAAAGGAATCTACTACCTTGATCTTCTGTATGTTGCTTGGTCGTTGCATATTTCTAACCAAATTGGTTAAAGTAGCCAATTGTGCAGAAATTGAATTTGATGAATCAAGCTCATTGATCGTGGCATGTCGTCTGATTCCTCATTTTCTAGAAGTTGGGAACTGTTAATCGTTCTTGGCAAGCCGATTCAGAATCTCTACAGCTTCCTCAGGTGTCTTGTCGAGGACTATGCCATTTTTCGAGGCATCTAGCATCATCCTTGTTGGCGTGTTTACTGAGTTGTAGAACATCATCACATGTGTCCATACTGGAAATCCGTGCATGGGACATTTATGTAAAAGCTCTCTGCATCGCTCCCATGCCTCGCACATGGACTCATCGTCTGCCTGCCGAAAAGAAGTAATATCATTACGCAATTTATCGGTCATATTTGTATAACTAAATCTAGCAATAAAATCATGACATAAATCCGTCCAAGATCCTATAGATCTGGCTAGAATACTATTCAACCAAGTTTTTGCCCTATCCCTTAGTGAATAGGGAAATAATTTCAGCCTTAGGACATCCTCATGGACTCCTTGTTGTTTGAATGAATTGCAAATCTCCAGGAATGATTTGAGATGTTGTCGGGCATCTTCAGTTGCCAAACTGCCAAATTGACCAATTGTATTGATCATATTGAACATCACTACTTTAATTCAAAGTGGGCGGCTTCAATTTCAGGTGTGACAACTCCTGGGTTTAGACTGTTGAGATCTTCCTCTAGATAATCTCGAATTGCCCTATTTCTAACACGAACATGTTGTTGCTCGACAAAAACTCCTCCTCCTATTGCCACATTATTTTGATTGCCATATGGAACAATAGGATTTGCTATCGCTGCTCTTTGCTCACGTCTTCTCCTATGAAAAACTAGTTCTATCTGGGGTTCAAATGGGTATTCTGGTGATGTTGGTCTCGCCCTGGTAATACACAGATGCAAAACCAAAATTGTAAGTCCTTTGAAATCGATTAACAAAAATAAAAGTAAAAGTGCAAGGAATTAAAAACAAAGTTGCTATTGCCAATCCTCGACAACGGCACCAAAAACTTATTACGTGTTTAGAGTGCTTCGCAATTGGTGCAATTGTACACGTCGCAAGTTATAGTATAGAATAGATATCGTCTCTACAGGGATTGGTGCTACTTCAGGAATCTAACTTCTTGCACTATAAAAATAAAAACACAATTGATAATAGGAGTTGATTTTAACGAGTAAAGTAAAAGAGCAATTAAAGTAAAGAGGGATGTAATCAAATAAGAAAGAGTAGGCCGAGATATCGTAAGTCGTGGAGTGATAGTTGAATGGATTGTCTTGGTAATTGAGTGCTAGAATGGCTCAATTGTTTCGTCAATTGGATCCAGTCGGATTGCCTGGGCAATTCTGCGATTGCTTGGATAATTGAGATTGGAACGATTGCCTTGGCAATTGGGTGATAACCTTCAAAGTTCGGCGAAACGTTCTTCAATGGTTTCTCGTTATCCATAACTCGAAACACTGTTAATTGTGCATGCCTTAATAATACATCCCTGCATGAACCAAGTGTGGATAATCACCGATCTTGCGTTCCTTTTAGCCGTTGAAATCTGCAACTTATTCTTGAGTCGGATTAGTCTTCACCATCGATTAATTGTATGAAAACCATGCTTATTCGTTTCCTGCATCTAACTCTCCCGATATTAGATAAATGGATGAATTCACGAGATCTTCTCCCAATTCACTCGCAATCAAAATTAAGAACCAAGAATGAACAAACTTTGAATTGAAATTGCAAACTCAAAACCTAAACAAATCCAATCGTTCTCACAACCACAAAACACAATAACCTAAGCCAATTAAATTTAGTTCATGGCTGGGTGCAAAATAAAAACAAGATAAAAGTTCCCTAGCATGAAACTAATCGAACAAAAAGAAAGAAAAATCTGATGTCGAGCAGTCCCCTTGCGTTTTCTCTCTCAAATTCGACACCTCTCCAAGTTGGTGGCTTGATCTTTATATAGGAGATAACTAGGTTGAAGTCCTTCTTTGAGGAGGAAGTTAAGTTGGAATTAAATAACATAAAAGAAATAATTCTCTTTTATTATTATATTTTTATTCCTCAAAAAACTTCTCCTAAAAGTCTTAGAATTTAATCTCCTTTTGATCTCTGCATGGAATTCCAACTTCTTTGCTTCACGCCATTTATCTTGAACATGTTGGATTTATCCAATCATCAAATCGGCTGCCACTTCATCTTATCCTTCATTGCCTCGGCAATTTCCCAATTGCTGGGGCAATTAGTTCCTGCACACAAAAGTACACCAAAGCAATATCTTTTTCCACATAATCGACCAAATTGGATAATCAAGCTTAACTACAAAAGAAACAATGAAATTGTGCATGAATGCCTAATAATGCAACTAAAATAAGCCTAAGTCTAACAATAATTAAGAGTAAAAAGGGTAGAAATATAGTACTTTTTCACACTTAACATACATCAACAATTATATTGGCTCGCAAGTGATCATTAACCAAGTTCATTTACCAAAAGAGTTCATCGGATACACGGATTCAACAAGTGTTTACCCAACACTTCAAGCCATCTCAACCGGAATAACGATACAATCACAATCGCGGAACCCAACAACCAGGTACACTTTCAACCCACGAGGACACCAACCCTTTACCTCGGTTAGATGCTTAATCCACTAACAGGAGTTTACGGTACTGTATAACCCCTCTACCGTTAGGGTACTTGGATAGAGTTTTCGGTACACGAATCTGAACCCCTCAACACCTAAGGTGACTTATTATAGTGCACTATTAATCCTATGGCCGACCAACTATATCCGATAACAATTTTAAAACCACATCACTTGCCAATATAATTAACCATTTACTGTTTACCTCACTTTTTTTAACAAGCATTAAACAAAACCATTTTCCAAAGCAACAACCATGCTTTAAACCACAAGTATACACCATATACTCATAAGGATCACTTACCATGTCCATCATTCAGCATTTCATGCTCAAAAGAGTATATCATATACTTTAAAACATGCTTAAACAATAGGTACCATGTAATACAAAACAAGTGCATAAGACCATTGTCACATCCCGAAAACTGGCATAGTCAGAAATTTGTTTTGGTGATCAGAAAATTTGTTCGATATGTTATACGGTTGTGATAAAAGACCTTTGTACCCGTCTTTTGTAATAAAATTCCATTTTGATATTATTTGGACAAGTAAGTCTCTTTGTATGCAATTCGAAGCCAATAATGCAAAGTCTGGGTTAGGCTTACCGATACGGTCATGCCAGTATCGGTACGGCCCAATTGCCAATAACTACCACACCCGTTTTAGCAAGGGCGTACTGATACGGTCATAAGTGTATCGATACGGGTCCTATGTTTTGAATCTGCGTATCGATACGGTCATAAGCATATTGATACTGGTCCCCTATTTCGAATCTATTTAAGTCTAAATCGAAAGAAAATTGAAACAAGATGCTTACTCACCTCCTTGCTTGTCCTCTCCCACGTGAATAACATCAGAAAAGATGTTTAAACCCAAAAGTAAAAAGGTGGGAAACCATTTGGCCATTGGGTTGAGCAAACCCTTGGCTTGAGAAAAGCTTTTCATTGGATGACATGTAGGTGGAAATGATTAAGATCTCCAACATTTAAAAATGAATTTGAGAAAAGAAAAGTTTTCACTCTTCCACTTTGAATCTCCCGGTAAAATAAACCACCTTGCTACCAAAGCAAGCACGCACCTCTATTTCCATTTCCAAGTTCAAGCTATGCAAGCACCTCGGTGCAATCTTCTATATTCGTTCAAGTTTGATATACCATTTGAAAGCTCACGGTTCGGTGAGTAAAACCTTTATATCAGTTTAGTGATTCCATTTTTTGTTGAGGTTTAATTTCAAGATTAGGGTTCTAATGTTCAAATAGAAGCCCATGGACTAAATAGTTAATTTTGTTATTCCGACGATGTCTATAAGTTTTGGTAAGCTTGAAATACAATTCTGAATCCTTAGATCGAATTCTGATGCAATCCCTAATTTTTGTACTAGCTCAAATATTGGATAAGGATCCCTTGTCGCCTCCAAAGGAAGCTAGGCACAACGAAATTGTAATCCAAGAACCTCGTAGTCAAGGTGAGTGTAGTTGTGTCAAGGGATAGGCTAGGTGCCATCCCGTTGCATTTGTTTTGTGATTTTCATAATCAATCTATATCTTGCTAAAAGCTCAAGTAGAGCAATGCTTGTGTGGATGCTAAAGGTGAGTATGGTAAGCCTTTGATATGGTTACATCATGATATGATAAAGATATGTGTTATAATATGTCATTGAGCCATGGCTCACTTCCGTTTCCGACACGTTATGGCCTACGAGGACTATGGTAAGAAATACAATGAAATATGCAAACCTTGGACATCGGTGAGTTTTGGATACAATTGGTATACCATAGGGTTAATTGAGCTCTTATAAGTAAGGGTGAACTACGGTCCGGGGCTACGACCTATATGTGGGGGAAATAAGGATGAATTGCGTAAGGGATTTATTCGGAGCTATGGCTCAAGGATACGACCTACTATTCGTTATTTGTGTGGGTGTAAAGGGGAATCCACGCATCCATCTGTTACGTTGTTGTTGCGCGTAATAAGTGCTCCGCAATTGTGCAAGTGTACACGTCGCAAGTTATAGTATAAAAGATATCGTCTCCACAGGGATTGATGCCACTTCAAGAATCTAATCTCTTGCACTGTAAAAAGTAAAAGAACACAAGTAGAAGATTGTATGAGTTTTAACTAACAACTAAACTAGAAAGCAAATAAGTAAAAGAAGATGTAATTAAATGAGAGAGAATAGGCCAGGTTATCGTGAGTTAGGTGTGATAGCCGATTGTATCGTCTTGGTAAAAGAGTGAAAGGGCAACTCAGTTGCCGTGGCAACTAGCACAGTGGGGTTGCCTTCGCAACTAATCGATGGTTGCCTGGGCGACTAGCTGGGCAACTACTTGGATGCCTGGGCAACAACTTCAAGGTTCAACAGAGCGTTCTTCAATGGTTTCTTCTTATCCCTAAGTTGAAACTCTAGCTATTTGTGCATGCCTTGATAATACATCTCTGCGTGAATCAAGGGTGAACAACAACCAATCTTGCGCTCTTCTTAGCCATTGAAATCCTTAACTTATCCCTAAGCCGGATTAATCTTCACCATCAATAGATTGAATAAAGACCATACTCATTCCTTTCTTGAATCTAACTCTCTCGATATTAGATAAATAGATGAAGTTATGAGATCCTCTCCCAATTCACTCGCAAACAAGAATAAGAACCGAGAATGAGTAAACCTTGAATTGAAAGTGAAAACTCTTATTACCTAAACAAAATCCAATTGTTTCTCACAACCACAAGACACAATAACCTTAGCCAAGTAGATTTAGTTCATGGCTAGGTTCCAAAGAAACACAAGACAAATAATCCCTTAGCATAAACATAATTGAACAAGAAAGAAAAAGATGCAGAATGGTTGAGCCTTGTTGATATCTCCCTTGTTCTTTGATCTTGTCAAAAATTCTCTCCCTCTCTCCCCCATTGGAGTTGACGGCATGGTCTTTAATTTATAGGGCTAGGCCAAAGTCTTTTTTTGAGGAGGAAGTTAAGTTGAAATTAAATTATCCTTAAAGAATACAATTCTTTACTATATTTAAATTCCTTCTAGAACTTTTCCTATCTTCTTGGGATTTAATTTCTCTTTAACCTCTTCATAGAAATCAAACTCTTTTGGGATTTAGCTTTGCTCCACGTCATCTTGGGCTTATCTAGTCATCAATTTCAACTACCATATCATCTTATTCCTTGTCAAAAATTGCCTTGGCAACTAGCTCAGCATCTCCTTCATGCATTGCTTTCATGCTAGTTTGCCTTGCATTGGCAACTGAGTTCCACAAAAACACACCAAAACAACATCTTTTTCCACAAAAATGTTATGTAATCAAGCTCAACGGTGGAAAGAAACATGAATTAATGCATGAATGACTAATTATGCAACTAATATGAGCTTAAGTCTAACAATAATATGAGTAAAAAGGGTAATAAAAATAGTACTTTTGAACACTTATCACACCCCCAAACTCGAACTATTGCTTGTCCTCAAGCAATGCAAAACTAAAAATCACCTGCCAAGAATTTAATCATCAAAGACATGCTTCAAACTTGAATTCAAACCTCGAAACCGTGACACAAAGTATGATCACCTTTTAATTTTTCAAATAGCACAAAATTACCCGGAATCAAACTAAAATGCTCGTGACAATGTGTGCGCGTAGTTGTGTACAAGTTGATTTTCAAGATTCTATGTGAATAATAGGCTTTTATCAATTTAATTACCGAGACATTTATTTTTATTTTCACTAGAGCCAATTTCGGGCACCTCTAGTGATTCTTTAATGTGCATTAACTACTAGAGCCAGTTTCGGGCACCTCTAGCAAGAAAGTGCATTTACTACTAGAGCCAGTTTCGGGCACCTTTAGCAAGAAATTAACTTTTAATTTTCAATTTTAAATTTACCCAAATTTTAAGCAACCTAAGTTCACTAAGTTGCTTTCAATCAACAAGCCACAACCGTGTAAAAAAATTCAGCATCATAGTAAAATTCTAAGTTCTTTTCATGCAATCCTAAAATTAAAGGTTCTTTCAATTAAGTGCAGTGGCAAAAATTCATCATTGGATATTCAACAAGTCTTAAGCAATTAAATCCAATTAAAGGCATGGTAAGTAACATATGCAACCTATATGTGATTGCTAAAGATGAATGCAACTAAACATGAAACTAACTAGAAACCAACACCCCAAAACTCGAGAGAAGCATTGTCCTCAATGCATGTAAAAGTGAAACAAAATTTAAAAGAAACTAAATGAAATGAATTAGTCAGAGAGGTCGTCACCTCGAGTGATAAGTTTCTTTCGTACCGTTTGCTTGATTCATTTTCCGATCGGTGGTTGAATACTTGTGGCTTGTACCGCGTGAATAGAATTGCTTTGATTTGATCCATGTTTGCTGAGGCAGATTCACTTGCCTGGGCATCAGTAGTTGCCGAAGCCATTGTTGTTACCTGGGCATCGCTAGTTTCTGTTGCCGTGGCCACTGCTGAGGTAGTTGCAGGGACATCCTCTGTTACGGTTGTCGTGGCAAGTAGTCGGCAGTGAATTTCCTTAGCATAATGGTTGTGAGTCTTGTTGTGGAAAAGAAAAGAAAACAAAGAAAACCTGGAAACTAGAGATAATGAAGAAAATAAAATATCTCCTAAAAATAAAAAGAAAAAGAAAATATTGAAAGGAGAGCATGCTTATGCATCTCCTAAGGTGACCACTTCTTTGTTACGTTCCACATGGGCACCGTTGTAGTGCTTCAATATTTGTCCGTTGACTTTGAATTCATGTTCGTCTGTGATGGAATTTATTATCACGGCACCATGGGAGAATGGTTTGACAACTTCGAATGGTCCCGACCATCTTGATTTCAGTTTTTCCAGGAAAAGTTTCAACCGAGAATTGAATAAGAGAACTAGTTGCCCTAGCATGAATTGTCGCGGTAATAGTTTCTTGTCATGCCATTGCTTTTTTTCTCCTTGTAGATTCGTGCATTGTTATAGGCGAGTGCACGGAATTCTTCTATCTCGTTGAGGTCCAACAAACGCTTTTGTTCGGCACTTTCCCAATCCATATTCACGGTCTTGATTGCCCAATATGCCTTGTGTTCGATTTCCACCGGTAGATGGCATGTTTTGCCATAGACAAGTCGGAAGGGCGATATACCTAAGGGTGTTTTGAATGCAGTGCGATATGCCCAAAGTGCGTCATTCAGTCTTACTGACCAATCCTTCCTAGAGGGATTTACAACTTTCTCGAGTATACCCTTCAATTCCCGGTTGGAAATTTCTGCTTGCCCATTGGTTTGTGGGTGATATGTCATAGCAATCTTGTGTGATACTCTGAAGCGTTGCAACATCTTGACAATAAGTCTGTTGTCAAAATGCTTGCCTTCATCACTGATAATTGCTCTCGGTATCCCAAACCGTGTAAATATGTTTTTCTATAAGAATCGTTGCACGGTCTTAGAATCGTTATTGGGAACTGCAGCTGCCTCAACCCATTTAGACACGTAGTCGACAGTAAGTAGAATGTAGAGGTTGCCGAATGAAGATGGGAAATGTTCCATAAAATCAATCCCCCATACATCGAACAATTCTATCTCGATGATGTTTTGGAGCGGCATCTCATGTCGTCTAGAGATATTGCCCACCCTCTGCATCAATCACATTGCTTGTAAAACTCTTGGGCATCTTTGTACAGTGTTGGCCAATACAACCTGAATTGCAAAACTTTGGCCGCGGTACGTGTTCCTCCAAAATGTCCTCCATAGGGTGAAGAATGGCATTGCCGGAGTGCATTCTGCTGCTCTTCTTCAGGGACACATCAGCGTATAACCTGATCCGCACATTGTTTAAACAAAAGAGGCTCATCCCAAAAGTAATGCTTAGCATCATGGCGGAACCGCTTCTTCCCTTGGTGAGTAAGGCCATAAGGTAAAATACCATAAACAAGGAAATTAACTAAATCCGCGTACCAGGGTATTGCCGAGGCATGTGCTGCCGTGGCGACAACTACCAAGATTGCCGAGGCGTGTGCGTCTAGAGTTGTTGAAGCGTCGAGGGTTGCCGAGGCATGTGCATCCATGGTTGCTTAGGCATCAGGGGTTGCTGAGGCGTGCACGTCCATAGTTGCCAAGGCGTGTATATCAATGGTTGCCGCGGCGTGCGCGTCGAGAGTTGCTGAAGCGTCTAGGGTTGCCGAGGTATGCGCATCCATGGTTGCCAAGGCGTTAGGGGTTGCCGAGGCGTGCGTATCGGTGGTTGCAGCAGTGTGTACATCCATGGTAGCCGAGGCAACTAATAGTTGCTCATCCGGGAATACATCACATATCTCTAAATCTGCATCCTCCCCTATTGAGTTCTAAGCGTGATAAGTGATCAACCACTTGATTTTCTATTCCTTTCTTGTCCTTAATTTCAACGTCAAACTCTTGTAAAAGCAATATCCAACGAATCAAACGAGGTTTGCATCCTTTTTAGCAAATAAATACTTAATTGCCGAATGGTCCGTATGAACAATTACCTTTGTACCAATCAAATAGGATCGGAACTTGTCAAATGCGAAAACTACGGCTAGTAACTCTTTCTCCGTTGTTGTGTAATTCACTTGAGCACTATTAAGAGTTTTACTAGCGTAGTATATCACATGAAAAGGTCTTACCTGTGCGTTGGCCTAGGACTGCTCCTACCGTGAAATCACTTGCATCACACATGAGTACAAAAGGTAGCGTCCAATTTGGTGGATCGCCAATGGGTGCCGAGATAAACTTTTCCTTTAGGGTTTCGAATGCTTGGGTGCAAGAATCATCAAAATTGAAGACTTTATCCTGTTCGAGCAAATTGTACAAGGGTTTAGTAATTTTAGAAAAATTATGAATGAACCTCCTGTAAAAACCTGTATGTCCAAGAAAGCTTCGGATTCCTTTAACCGAACTTGGTGGGGGTACTCTTTCGATCATGTCCACCTTGGCTTTTTCTACTTCAATTCCCTTGCATGAAATCTTGTGACCGAGCACTATTCCTTCATCTACCATAAAATGGCACTTCTCCCAATTGATGACTAAATTGGTTTCTTCACATCTTGCCAACACATTCTCTAAATTGCCAAGGCAACTGTCGAAGTCATTACCAAAAATGGAAAAATCATCCATGAAGATCTCAAGGAAGTCTTCGACCATGTCTGAAAAGAGTGCTATCATGCATCTTTGGAAGGTTGTCGGGGCGTTACACAATCCGAACGGCATCCTTCGGAAAACATAAGTACCGTATGGGCATGTGAAGGTTGTATTTTCTTGATTTTCTGGTGCTATGGCAATTTGATTGTAACCTGAATAACCATCAAGAAAACAATAAAAGGGTTTACCTGCAAGACGGTCAAGCATTTGATCAATAAAGGGTAATGGGAAGTGATCTTTCCTAGTGGTTTTGTTTAGTTTTCGATAATCCATACAAACCCTCCCACCGGTCACAGTCCTGGCTGGAATGAGTTCATTGTTTTCATTACTTACCACCGTTATACCTCTCTTTTTCGGTACACATTGTATCAGACTTACCCATGCACTATCAGAGATAGGGTATATGATACCGGCGTCAAGCCACTTGATGATTTCTTTCATTACAACCCCTTTCATGGAATGATTCAGTCTCCTCTAGGCCTCAATCGAAGGTTTGTGATCATCTTCCAACAAAATCTTGTGCATGCACACTGTCGGGCTAATTCCTTTCAAGTCAGCAATTGTCCACCCTATTGCCTTCTTGTGTAGCATCAACATTTGGATCAGCTTCTTTTCTTGCTCAGGCTATAACTTAGAGGAACTAATTACAGGAAATGTATTATTGGTTCCCAAGTAAGCATATTTTAGTTGCTCTGGCAACTGTTTCAACTCAAGAATCGGTGGTTGTTCAATAGAGGGCTTTTCGAGCTTACCTTTCTTACCTGAGTAATCCAGTGGTTCAAAGTATGTACCTGGTCGATTTACTAACCAATTTGCCTCTTCTTGTTGTTCTTCATCGATCGGTTCTTCATACTCCTCAGGTTCCTCTTGATCGGCAATGTAGTTGCTGAGGCAACTAAATTCCTCGTCGAAGTTAAACTCTGCGGTGGCATGAAGAAGTTGGCATTCTTCTGGATCATCGGCATGCCTTAGGGTTTGGGACACATTTAGTTTAACTTGCTGGTCATTCACCCTCATTGTGAGTTATTCTTTTTCAACATCAATCAAGGTTCTCCCTGTTGCTAGGAAGGGTCTCCCGAGAATGATAGATGCATGTTCATCTGCTTCACAATCCAAGACAATAAAGTCAGCAGGAAAAATAAATTTATCAACTTTTACCAGTATGTCTTTGATTTTTCCCTCTGGATGCACATAGAATCTATCGGCTAGCTATAGCATAACTGTTGTAGGTCTTGCCTTCCCGATTCCTAGTTTCTGGAAAACTGATTTAGGTATCAAGTTTATGCTTGCTCCAAAGTCACATAATACTTTCCTAACACAGTGGTTTCCAATGGAACAGGGTATTGTGAAACTTCTGGGATCCTTCAACTTGGGTGGCATGCGATTGTGCAACATGGCCATGCATCCCTCTGTTGCGGCAACTGTTTCAAACTCTCTTAGCCTTATTCTCTTGGACACAATGTCTTTAAGAAACTTGGCATAGTTTGGCATTTGTTCAATTGCTTCAACCAATGGCAGGTTGATGTGGACTTGCTTTAGGATATCAAAGAACTTCTTGAATTGATACTTTTGCTTTTGTCGCTTCAACCTTTGTGGGAATGGTGGTGGAAGTCAAATATCTTCGATCCTTTCATTGGTCTAGAACCTGATTGATGGCATTGCCGGGGCAACTGGAGTTGTCGAGGCATTGTCAACTTGGGTTACCGTGGCGTGCCTATCGTTGGTTGTCGATGCATGCTTATCGCTGGTTACCGAGGCATGCTTATCACTGTTTGTCGAGGCAAGCTTATCGCTGGTTGCCGCAGCAATTCCAGGTTCAGCATCTGAGGCTTTGCAACTGGGTTCGTCTTGTTCTTTTTGTGGAGTTTTGTTTGATGAGCGAGCTTGAGCCTCTTTAAGTTGTTGGCCACTTCTAGTGGTGATCGTCTTACATTGCTCATGGCCAGTTCCTCTTGCGACTTCAGTATCGCTAGGTAAACCTCATTGCGGTCTAGTATTCAGGTTTTAAGCAAATTGCCCAACTTGATTTTCCAATGATTTGATTGCCGCCTCTTGGTTTTGCAATCTCATCTCGGTCCTGTTAATAAAAGAATCAGTTCTTTTTATGAAGTTACTATTCTCAGCCATATAAGATTCAGTTTTCAACATCAATGCATTGAGAGAATTTTCCAAAAAACTAGATGTTGTCGGTTGTTGCTGCGGCAACTGTTGCCGAGGCATATTCTGCTGAAATCCCGATGCTTGTGCATTCTGATTATTACGGTTTAGAGCATTGTTGGGATTACTCTATAAAACATTCGGGTGCTTCTTCCAAGCTGGATTGTATGTATTGGACATCACATTGTTGTTCCGGTTGTAATTCCCCACATAAAAGCTAGATTTTGGATTCTTCATGCATTCAGAAGAATCATGGTTACCACCACATAACTCACAAAAGGAATCCATTACCTTGACCTCTTGTGTGTTGTTTGGTTTCTGCATGTTCTAGACCATCTTGGTTAGAGTGGCCAATTGTGCCGAAATTGAATCTGATGATCCCATTTCATGTATTGTGGCTTGGTGTCTAACTCCTCCTCTTCTAGCAGATGGGAATTGATAATCATTCTTGGCAAGCTTGTTTAGAATTTGCATTGCTTCCTTCGACGACTTATTTAGGAGTATGCCGTTTGCTGAGGCATCTAGTATCATCCTTGTCGGTGTATTCACAGCGTTGTAAAACATTGTTACTTGTGTCCACACTGGGAATCGGTGTAGGGGGCATTTGCCTAGAAGTTCTCTATATCGCTCCCAAGCCTCGTACGTGGATTCATCATCTGCCTGCCGAAAAGAAGTAATTTTGTTACGAAGCCTATCAGTCAAATTTGTAGGATTAAATCGAGCAAGGAAATCACGACAAAGATCGGTCCAAGATCCTATTGATCTGACAGGAATACTATTCAACCATGCTTTCGCCCTATCCCTCAGTGAATATGGGAATAATCTTAGTCGTAAAACATCGGGGGTGACTCATTGTATTTTGAATGAATTGCAAATCTCGAGGAAAGATTTAAGATGTTTTCGTGCATCTTCAGTTGCTGAGCCGCCAAATTGACCAATTGTGTTGATCATATTGAACATCATCGATTTCTACTCAAAGTGGTCGGCTTCAATTTTAGGCGTGACAACTCCTGGATTAAGTCCATCAAGATCTTCTTCAAGATAGTCTCGAATAGTTCTGTTTCGTGCAAGAATCACTCATCCTCCTGCTGGAACATCTTGATTCATATTGCCGTCTTGATTAGCTATTGCTACTCTTAACCTTCGTCTGAGACTTTGCAACGTTCGTTCAATTTCTGGATCAAAGGGATATTCTGGTGTAATCGGTCTCGCCTTAGTCATATACCAATGCAAAACCGAAGTTTGTTAGCCTTTTGAATCTTAAACAAGAAAAATAAAAAATGCAAGAAAATAAAAATAAAGTTGCTATTGCCAATCCCCGGCAATGGCGCCAAAAACTTGTTGCGCGTAATAAGTGCTCCGCAATTGTGCAAGTGTACACGTCGCAAGTTATAGTATAAAAGATATCATCTCCACATGGATTGGTGCCACTTCAAAAATCTAATCTCTTGCACTGTAAAAAGTAAAAGAACACAAGTAGAAGATTGTAGGAGTTTTAACTAACAACTAAATAGAAAGCAAATAAGTAAAAGAATATGTAATTAAATGAGAGAGAATAGGCCAGGTTATCGTGAGTTGAGGTGTGATAGCCGATTAGATCGTCTTGGTAAAAGAGTGCAAGGGCAACTCAGTTGCCGTGGCAACTTGCACAACAGGGTTGCCTTGGCAACTAATCGATGGTTGCCTGGGCAACTATTTAGGCGGCTGGGCAACAACTTCAAGGTTTGCCAGAGCGTTCTTCAATGGTTTCTTCTTATCCCTATGTCGAAACTCTAGCTATTTGTGCATGCCTTGATAATACATCCCTGCGTGAATCAAGGGTGAACAACAACCAATCTTGCGCTCTTCTTAGCCGTTGAAATCCTTAACTTATCCCTAAGCCGGATTAATCTTCACCATCAACAGATTGAATAAAGACCATACCCATTTGTTTCTTGAACCTAACTCTCCCGATATTAGATAAATAGATGAAGTTACGAGATCCTCTCTCAATTCACTCGCAAACAAGAATAAGAACCAAGAATGAGTAAACCTTGAATTGAAAGTGCAAACTCTTATTACCTAAACAAAATCCAATTGTTTCTCACAACCACAAGACACAATAACCTTAGCCAAGTAGATTTAGTTCATGGCTAGGTTCCAAAGAAACACAAGACAAATAATCCCTAGAATAAACCTAATTGAACAAGAAAGAAAAAGATGAAGAATGGTTGAGCCTTGTCGATATCTCCCTTGCTCTTTGATCTTGTCAAAAATTCTCTCCCTCTCTCCCCCCTTGGAGTTGACGGCATGGTCTTTAATTTATAGGGCTAGGTCAAAGTCTTTTTTGAGGAGGAAATTAAGTTGTAATTAAATTATCCTTAAAGAATACAATTATTTATTATATTTAAATTCCTTCTAGAACTTCTCCTATCTTCTTGGGATTTAATTTCTCTTTAACCTCTTCATGGAAATCAAATTCCTTTGGGATTTAGCTTTGCTCCACGTCATCTTGGGCTTATCTAGTCATCAATTTCGACTACCACATCATCTTATTCCTTGTCGAAAATTGCCTTGGCAACTAGCTCGGTATCTCCTTCATGCATTGCCCCGGCAACTGGTTCCAGCCTTGCCTTGGCAAGTGATTCTGCACACACACCAAAGCAGCATCTTTTTCCACAAAAATCACCAAGTTATGTAATCAAGCTCAACGGTGGAAAGAAACATGAATTAATGCATGAATGACTAATTATGCAACTAATATGAGCTTAAGTATAACAATAATATGAGTAAAAAGGGTAATAAAAATAGTACTTTTGAACACTTATCAGTTGTCCAAGGGATTTAATATGTATAACGTTTGCTTGAATTATGTAAAATTGTGATATTTGAATAAGCATGAGACATTATGATTAAAAGTATGTGAGTAAGATAACTAAGCATGTCATTATATGATTCATGTTCATAGCATGTTTTATATGTTATATGTTATTATTTATGTGTTGATGACTACCTCACTAGGCTATGTAAGCCTAACATACGTATGTCTCATACATTTCGGGGCCTTGAAGTATTCCGAGTTCCAATCGTGTAATTTGCGGTTGCAAGTCACCTCCGTTACCATACGTATGTTTACTTTTGTTTTTGAACTCCTAGTAAAGTGGCATAAGGTATAAATGTGTTGAAATGGCCTATTTTGGTATGTTTGTATAAGCCTAAAAGAGCCTAGATAATGCATGTGATGAATGGTATGTTTGGAAATGGTTAAAATGAGCCTAAAAGTCCTATTTGGTAGAATCTTAGTAAATGGATTCGAAATGCTCTAAAATTTGATATACGATTAGAATTATTGTTTTTAAGGTTGTTGGTAAAGTTTGATAAAATTTGAATAACGTTTGGATGGGTAAATCGAATAAAAACCAGTAAAAATATGTCATACAAATCAAGGCGTATCGATACGGGTGATGGCGTATCGATACGGTCAGGCATAAATTGGCTTAATGAAACAAGGCGTATCGATACAGTTATAGCGTATCGGTACGGTCATTGGAATCTGGTTTGAGAAATGGTACTGGTACGGTCTTAGGGCGTACCGATGCGGGGTCAACGTAGTCAACGCGTATCGATACTAGATTAGCTATATCGGTACGGGCTTGACATTCTGGAATCTGGAAATTGAAATTAGGCTTAGCGTACCGATAAGGTCATTAATGGTATCGATACGATGTTAGTTAATTCTGTTAAAAATGAGTTTTGGGCAGTTTACAAATTGGTCACTAATTATTATTCGGCTTAATTCGTTTAGTAACGATATCCGTTAGTAACAAAACTTCACAGATTATTAATTGGTAAGTTTAATTGCAAGTTGGTAATAAAGAAATTTGATTAGGATCGCTAGTTTGCAAAATTTACAAATTAGTCATTTTAGTCTAAAAAGTTTAAAACCAATTCTGACTAGCCTAGTAACGAATAAGTTCGATAAGTCTTAAGAATAATTTTTAAGATATTCTGAGTAAGTTCCCCGCTCTAATTTCATCTTTGAACTCTGAATTTGTCTACCGGTGACACTTACCGACCTGGTTCTCTACCAGACCGGGAAAAAGGTGTTACAACCATTTCAATCTAGCACGACCAAGAGAGAAAAACCATATTTACTTACTTCTGAGTTTAAACAAGCATTTCAAGCTAAGTTTAAACTCCCATAAACTACCTTTAAAACATTCCAAAGCTGTAACCCAAGTTCTCACTCATCGATACGCGAAACCTCAATTCGCTAATGCGAAATCAAGCGTCTGAAGCCTCCAAAGCTTCACCGATCACTTCCAGATCAACCTACCCTGTAACCACATTACAATAGAGGATTAATGCATCTCAATGCATTCAAAACACTGCAACAACAAATCCTCACGAACTTCCACAATCCTCTCAAAATTACCCAACCACAACAACCGAAATCATCATCTAATCCTTTCCAAACACAATCCAGCAAAAACCTAACAATCTAACACTTCCATAATAATCAATTAACACTCAAAAACAGAATTAACAAATCTAAATACTTCCAGCAACCACACAGCCACCGCAATACCACAAAAACACATTTCTAACAACCTAAACAATTAGAGATTCAAGAGTTCTGGGATTCCATTGACAAAATCGACTTATCAACATTATTATATATCCAAAATTTGTTTAAACTCAATCCATAACACTGGAAATCAGATTCAATTTGAATCTTTCTCTATTTCATCAATTTCACCAAAATAAATCAATTAATTCAATATAAAAACATCAAATCAGATTATAAACCATAAATCAAGGATCAAACACTTGGGAATATCAATAAAGAACCATTCAATAGAGGAGATCACTGACCTTACCCGTATTGTGTGATTTCTCCCTCAATTGGCTTGTTTAAAGCAAAGAAAACATAAGATTTCAATGAGATTTTGTAAAACAAAGTTAAAGAATCAAGTCTAAATCAATAACCTGAGTAAAAAGGATCTCTCACCTCTGATTTTGATGAAATTTTGAGTGTTTGGCAAAAAAGAAGTTGAGAGAAAAAAGTTTAGGAAAAAGTTACATGAATTTTCTTTGAAAGCAAATAACTAACTTTAATAACCAATTCCCCTTTAATCAACCTTCAAAACAATTTGACCCTTTTCATTTTAGTCACTTTAAAAGCAATTTTCAAAAATTGCATTTTGGTCATTAACCAAAATGTCACATTTCCAAAACCCATTTTCCAAAATTATTTTCACCAATAATAATCATATATTAAAATATGATTTTAAATCATTTTCCCACATTTTTATCTTACCAAAAAATATACGGTCCCGAATCCGACTCAAATCCCTAATCCGATCCACTTGTAACACCCCTTTCCCGGCCTGGCAGAGAATCGGGTCAGAAGGTGTTACCGAAAAACAATACAGTGATTGGTGCAAAACTTTTCGCTTATTATTCGGTAAATTAATGTTATCATATTTAGCAGATAATACAAGCAAGCTCAATTAATCCGACACAAAGCAGTTATTATCCAAGTATGACCAATTTGCAACTTTTACAACTTTTAGGGACTAAACTATAATTTTGATAAATTAAGGGTCCATTACAAAATTTAAGCGTACCATAATGAAACTAAATCCTTAACCAGTATGTCTGTGATTTTTCAAGTCGATCAGAGTTCATTTACTCATTCAATTAACTTATGCAATATTCGGTGACCATTTTACAAATTTCTAGAATTATTAACTAACTTACCTGAATTGGTATCGGTACTCGAGAGGCTGTACCGGTACGCCCTTAAATTAATTTTCTTTCAAACCTGGATGTCGTATCGGTACGTAGGTCATCGTACTGGTATGAGGCATTTGGTTTATCCGTATCGGTACAAGGTAATAACCATACCTGTACGCAATCCCTAACTCCCAAATTGAATCTTAGATGAGTATCGATACATCACCTACCGTACTGGTACGCAATTACAGTAAAATTCCAGTCAGCATTTTCATACTGGTACACACGTTACCGTACCGGTACGCCATTTTGACCAGCCTTGACTTAGCCCAAATATTCATGACCGTACCGGTACGCCATCACCCGTACCGGTACGTTTGGCCTGAAATGACAAATTTTTGTCTGGTTTTTATCAGAATTAACCTATCAGCAAATGTCCAAAAGTAATGAAATTTTACCAGTAAGTTATTAACATACATTCAAATCAGCATGCAAAAATTCAAAGTCATTCGAATCCATTTACTAGGTTTTCACCTTTTTAGCCACTTCTAGAAACTTTTTCCAATTTTAACAAATTCTAGAAGTCATTTTAGGTCGTCTTAAGCATTTATAGCATGCATGGCATACACACATCAAAATACACATAAGTGACTATTACAACCACTATGCCACCATTCTAGGAGTATATAAGGGAAGTATACATTACTTTAACCCTTGCAAAACTTGACAAAATCCTCAATAGGGTTGTCCGATCTCTCGATCACTTGCTTAACCTAAAAATGCAAGAAGATGAAATGCATTAGGCATAATTAGCCTAGTGAGGTAGTCATAAACAATGTCCAAAATCAATATGCATTCATTTTCATGCTTTATCAATAGTCCTATGGCAATATAACAATGTTCAATATCAAAGTAACATTAATCAATAGTTACATGCCAATGTTCAATATCAATAATTCATTTAGTTCATTTATAAACCTTGGATTGATCAAGATAGTGGATACACGGATTCCTACGCCTCCCCAAATCAATAATGGTCTAATTCTCTCTGCCTCGCCAATTGACCAACACAACATACCTCTGCCTCGCCAATATAAAGGCCGTAGCCCAAGGACCACAGTCCACCCGTACCATTGAGCTCATAAATCCTATGGCATGCCAATTGTATACAATGTCCACTCAAATCCATGTCCGGTGATTTAGGCCAATATTCAATACCTTATAAATTTCAATAGATTCAATGATTTAATAGCAATAACTTGACCCTTAGGTCTATTTCAATGATTCAATAACGATGTCAATAAGTTCAATGATTCGGTGACAATGATCAATTATCAATGATAGTAGTTCGATGGTTAATGTTCAATGTCCAATGACACTAACAGTGATCTTTCCGATGCTATGCAATAGTTCATACTTAATGTTTAGATGTCAATGATCAATATTCAATAATTCGGTGACTATGATCAATATCCAATGATTCAATAACAATGTTCCATATTCAATGAATGATATCAACAATCAATAATTCTTTGAGGAAGCTTTCCTAGGCTTACCAAAACACCCTTCAAGGGGTTCAATGCATTGAGCTTAAAATCCAATGTTAGTTCAATCATACTCAATGACAATAAAGCTGGAAAAGGCACCTAGCCTAATCCCGAGACTTTGTCTACACTCACCTTGATTTTTCGAAGCTTTTAAGGCTCCCGTATTACAATTCCCCTACCTTGAGCTTTAGTAGGAGATGGTGGTTGAGCTTCCAAAGCTTGAGCTAGGCAAAAGATTAAGGAATTTGTTATAATCAAAATCAATAATTCAAAATCAATATTCAAGCTTACTAGAGCTCGTAGGCATCATTATTTCCATGGAATTGAACTTATAACACATGGGCTAAACATTGACTTTCGAGACCTAATCTCGAAATTAAATTTCAAATATCCATGGAATCTATAAATTGCTTGAGGGGTCTAACTCACCAATCTAAGAACTTCAAATTGATGTAGAGAGATCAAGGAAACTCCAAGGATTGAAGTGAGGTGCTTTCTAGAGCTTAGGGAAGAAGATGACAATGGTGGTGTTAGCTTAACTTTGGTGGTAAAGATAAAAGGAGTTAAGTCGGTTTTACAATTCAAGCTTTTCTATATTTGTTTTTCCCCTTTTGCAAAGAGCTGAATGGCTTAATACACAACATGGTTGCCTCTCAAGCAACCAATCATATGGTTTCCTAGCTGGGGAGGAAACCTTATTAAACAATAAACAACTTTCCAATCAATTTCCAATTCCCAACTAATTGTCATCTTTTATGACAATAACCCACTATTTTCACGTGAAATTGGCCAAGCAAGGAGGTAGCTCACACCTCTAATTGGAAAAATTATGAGGGTGGTCCCTCAACTTTCCAAGGTTTGCATATTTACCCCCAAACTTTAAATTTTCATAATTTAGTCACTAAAAGACTTTCAATTCTTTCAATAAGGTCCAAGATCATTGATTATGCTCAATTGAGGTTCAAAACAACATAATTGAGTACAATAAAGGAGCCAATACATTGCTTGGACCATTCTGGTACAAAATTTCTAATCACCAAAACCTAATTTTGACTAGATCGGTTTTTGGGGTGTTACAACTCTCCATCTTTACGAAAAATTTATCCTCAAATTTTCATCGGGATCGAAGAGATATAGATACTGCTTCTTCATTAACTCTTCTAGTTCCCAAGTGGCTTCTTCCACAGAATGACTTTTCCATAACACTTTCACTAAGGGTACAGATTTGTTACGAAGTCTCTTGACTTCTCTTGCAAGAATCTGGATCGGTTCCTCCTCATAGGTCAAATCTTGTTGGAGTTGCACATATTCTAGTTTTATAATGTGTAAAGGGTCGGATTGATATTTGCGAAGTATGGACATATGGAACACATCATGAATCATGTTTAATTTTGAAGGTAATGCCAAACGATATGTAATCTGGCCAACTTTTTTAATAACCTCAAAGGGTCCAATGAATCGGGAACTCAATTTTCCTTTCTTGCCAAACCTCAGAATCTTCTTCCACGGTGATACTTTGAGTAAGTCCTTTTCACCAACCTCGAATTGGATGTCCCTTCATTCTAGATCAACATAAGACTTTTGTCGATCAAAGGCTGCCTTCAAGCGATCATAGATAATGGTAACCTATTCTTTGGTTTCCCGAAGTAGGTCAAGGACCAACATCTTGACTTCACCGAGTTCAAACCAACATAGAGGAGTCCTACAACGTCTGCCATACAACGCCTCAAAAGGTGTCATTCCAATGGAAGCTTGGTAACTATTGTTGTAGGGAAACTCGATAAGGGATGGGGATTCTCCCAAGATCATCCGAAATCTATAATACATGTTCGAAGCATGTTTTTCAGAATCTGAAATGGAAGATTTCAATAACAAAGTTTACTTGTACGGGTTCAATGGAAGGAGGTTTCAATATTTACCTGAATTACCCTTTCTGACTGACCGTCAATTAAGGGTAGAATGCAGTACTCAGGTTCACTCTAGTTCCCAGAGCTCCCTGCAATGATCTCTAAAATCGAGAAGAAAATTGTGGGTCTCGATCGGAGATGATAGATTTTGGTACTCCATGAAGTCTTACAACTTCCTTGATATATAAGTCAACTAGCTTTGGAAGACCGTAGTCCATTCTAACCGGTAAGAAGTGAGCTGACTTGGTAAAACATTCCACAATAACCCATATAGCATCATGTTTAGTGGGAGTTAAAGGCAACCCACAAATGAAATCTATGTTAATCTTCTCCCACTTCTATTGCGATAATTTGATATGTTGCAATAAGCTGATAGGAACACGATGCTCGGCCTTGACACGCTGGCATATAAGGCATTTGGATACAAAATCAACTAAAGCTTGTTTTATGCCTGGCAATCAATAAAGTTCCCAAAGATCCTTATACATCTTAACGAAACCCGGGTATACAGAGAAAAAGCTTGAATGAGCTTCTTTTAGGATATCGGTATAGAGGGCTATATCGATGGAAACAATAGAGCTGCATCAGTATGGAGACCCGATCACGATAGCAAAAGAGACCTTCAGAATTAATTCTAAATTCAATTTCGTTTCCACTTTGCATTTTGGAAACAATAGACTGTAACTGAGAATCTCGATCTTGGAGAGCCTTGATTCTCGATACGATAGTAGACTGAATCTAGAGTTCAGCTACAAACATCGGTGCTTCCAGAGACAAAAGTGTGCATTAATAGCACGAGGGGCTACAAAATGATGGTTATTAAATGAATTTGCCACAATGACAATGTAGGATTTGATGGTCAATGACAATACTTACTAGGCTGAGGTTTGCAGCTGAGTGCATCAGCTACAACGTTGGCCTTGCCCGGGTGGTGATAATCAATGACTAGGTCATAGTCTTTAAGGAGTTTCATCCATCTCTGTTGATGAAGATTTAACTTATTCTGAGTCAAAAGATACTTAATACTTTTATATTCGGTGAAGAGGTAGCATTTCTCCCCGTAGAGGTAATACCTCCAAATTTTCAATACAAAGACAACTGCAGCCAATTCTAGATCATGAGTAAGGTAATTCAACTCATGTAGCTTAAGTTGCCGTGATGAATAAGCTATGACATTGTCTTCTTGCATGAGAACACATCCTAACCCGAGATGCGACACATCACTATAAACTGTGTAGTCCTTGCCATAATCGGGTTGGGTCAAGACGAGTGCATGAGTTTAGACTTGCTTTAACTGGTCAAAGCTTCTCTGTTGTTCCTCAGTCCAAACGAAAGAAGAGTCTTTTCTTAATAACTTCATCAATGGGGCTGCTATCATAGAGAACCTCTTTACGAACCTCCGATAATAACCAGCTAGACTGAGGGAGCTTCTTACTTCTCCAATATTCTTTGGTGGTCTCCAATCTAAGATAGCTTGGATCTTCTTTGGATCCACTTGGATACCCGAGGCTGATACAATATGCCCAAGGAAGGTTACTTCAGTGAGCCAAAACTCACACTTGGAGAACTTTTCGAATAATTGCTTCTCCTGAAGGGTTTACAACAAAGTGCAAAAGATGATCGTGATGCTCTGCAACATTCTTGGAATAGATCAATATGTCATCAATGAACACTACCACAAATTTATCTAGGTAGGGTCTAAAAACCCGGTTCATCCAGTCCATAAAGGCTGCCGGTGCATTGGTTGGCCCGAAAGGCATCACCAAGAATTCATAATGCCCGTACCTAGTACGAAAGGTAGTTTTGGATACATCACATTCCTTAACTCTTATTTGGTAGTATCCCGACCTCAGGTCAATCTTGGAAAACACGGTAATATCCTTAAGCTGATCGAATAGGTCATCAATCCTCGGTAGGGGATACCTGCTTTTGATGGTCACCTTATTCAATTGCCGATAGTCGATACATAATCTCATAGATCCGTCTTTCTTCTTTACAAACAGGATCGGAGCTCCCCAAGGTGAGTAACTCGGTCGGATAAATCCTTTATCAATGAGATCTTGAATTTGAGCCTTCAACCCTTTAGGCTCTATTGCGACCATGCAATAAGGTGCAATGGAAACTGGGGCCGTTCCAAGTTGCACTTCGATGCCGAATTCTACTTCACGGGTTGGAGGTAAACGGGAGTTCATCAGGAAAGACATTGGGGAATTCACATACGGTGTCAATGTTGGAAAGCTAAGGTTCATCCCTGGTTTCCAAGGTCATCGCACACAATGACAAATTTTTAGAACTTATTAGGGTTACGCTTTCTTTGCCAAGGCCTCGAAGGTAAATCTTCTTCTTAGAGCAATCAACCCAAGCTTGATGTTTACTGAGCCAATCCAGTCCCAATATGACATCGAATTTATGAATTGGTAAAGCCAATAGGTTGGCCAGAAAAGGAATCCCTTGGATCATCAAGGGATATTTTTTATACACCCAACTTATGGTGACACAGTCACCTAAAGGGTTGGTTACAGAGATCTTAGATACTATGGGTTCGAAAGACATCTCATGCTTATTGGCTAGTATCGAACTAATAAAAGAATGTGTGGAGCCATGATCAATCAATGCATAAATAGAATGAGAGTACAGCTCAAGGGTACCTGCAATAATGTCAGGATCATCATCTTCCTCACGGCTCCTCACACGGTATATCTGGGCTTGAGCTTTAGAATCTTGTCTGTTCGATGCCTTAGCTGAGCCACTTGGTCATCCCACAGCTCCTGATGAACCTTGCCTCGATCCTTTTCCTCAGTAAGACTAAGCCGGTGATGTTGTAGCAGTTGGTGTGGCAACAAGTTTACTAGAATTCAGTGGACAATCTCGGATAAAATAGCCCTGCTATCCACAGAAATAGCAAGCTCCAGACTGTTTGCGATATTGCCTCGCATGATACTTGTTCTGACAATAATTGCATACCAAATATTGTACTATTCGTCCTAAACCTCCAATACTCTCAACTGAAACGGCCTTGGCAAACGATTGAGTCATCGTCTACAGTTTAGCAATATTTCAGGATCCAAAAAGTCGAGGATAAACATTTTGCTTCGGTCCTCGATACTTTTCTTTCTTATTAGGCTTTAGAGGATGAGAATCACCATATTGCCTTTTCTCAGATTTGCTAGATCCTCCAAACCTCTAGGTTTTCGGGGCAACATCCGTAGCTTTGACCCGATTCACCAGGTCCTGAAAATTTGTAGTGCCCAATGTCGTGAACATAGGGCGCAACTCGTCACTGAGTCCGGCAATAAACATTCTAAACTTGTCTTCTTCATTCTTGATAAATTTAGCTCCATATCGGTAGTACTTGCAAAAGTCATGAATGTACTGCTCCACAGGCCGTCCACCTTGCTTAAGATGAAAAAAGGTGTTGCGCCTCTTTGCGAGATAGTATTCGTTGATCTACCTATTGCGGAATTCTCGAAGAAATAACTCCCAATTAACAGCTTATTTTGGTGTCGTGAGAGTGGTAGTCTCCCACCATTGATGTACCTCGTCGGCCAGCAATGCGAGGGCGCATTCCTGCTTGTGTTCGTCCGAGCACTAGAGCTATTTGTTCAAGATTCACAGTGTGCTATCCAACCAGTATTCAGTAACTTCAGGATTTTCATCATCCTGACCGGTGAAAGTATAAGCATGTAGCTGAGATAGCTTGTCAATGGGGGCTTGCACGTACTGGACAGCCGATGCAACGGGTTGCACAACCTTCTTAGCTCTCATTGATGTCATAAACTGCTGGAACATGTCAGTCATGTTCCGATAACATTCAGTCTGAGCAGCCATTGCCTCTGGCTTGAGGTTTTGTACCAGAGGATTCTGCTACACCCCTAATCTCCTCACCATGGGTAGAGGAGCCGGTGGCATGCTCATCTACGCGAGCTTCATTAAAGTCAGACATCTATAAGAAAGAGATCGGATTAGCAGGCAAGTCACAAAATACAATAATAACTCCTATGTGGCATAACAACAATACAATAGACAATAGTTTAGTCCTAGAATCGACTAAACTCTAGCTCTGATACCACAAATGTAACACCCCTTCCCGGCCTGGTAGAGAACCGGGTCAAAGATGTTACCGGAAAATAATACAGTGATCGGTGCAAAACTTTTCGCTCATTATTCGGTAAATTAATGTTATCATACTTAGCAAATAATACAAACAAGCTCAATTAATCAGACACAAAGCAGTTATTATCTAAGTAGGACCAATTTGTAATTTTTATAACTTTTAAGGACTAAACTATAATTTCAATAAATTAAGGGTCCATTAAAAAATTTAAGCGTACCACAATGAAACTAATCCTTAACCAGTATGTCTGTGATTTTTCAAGTCGATCAGAGTTCATTTACTCATTCAATTAACTTATGCAATATTCGGTGACCAATTTACAAATTTCCAGAATTATTAACTAACTTACCTGAATCGGTACTGGTACTCAAGAGGCTGTACTGGTACGCCCTTAAATTAATTTTCCTTTAAACCTGGATGTCGTATCGATACGTAGGTCACCGTACCGGTACGAGGCATTTGGTTTATCCGTATCGGTACAAGGTCATAACCATACCGGTACACAATCCCTAATTCCCAAATTGAATCTTAGACAAGTATCGATACATCACCTACCGTACCGGTACACAATTACAGTAAAATTCCAGTGAGCATTTTTTGTACCGGTACGCACATTACCGTATCGGTACGCCATTTTGACCAACCTTGACTTAGCCCAAATATGCATGACCGTACCGGTACGTCATCACCCATACTGGTACGTCTGGCCTGAAATAACGGATTTTTGTCTAGTTTTTATCAGAATTAACCTATCAACCAATTTCCAAAAGTAATGAAATTTTACCAGTAAGTTATTAACATACATTCCTATCAACATGCAAAATTTCAAAGTCATTCGAATCTATTTACTAGGTTTTCACCCTTTTAGCCACTTCTAGCAACTTTTGCCAATTTTAACAAATTCTAGAAGTCATTTTAGGCTTTCTTAAGCATTCTTATAGCATGCATGGCATACACACTTCAAAATACACATAAGTGACTATTACAACCACTATGCCACCATTCTAGGATTATATAAGGGAAGTATACATTACTTTAACCCTTGCAAGACTTGCCAAAATCCTCGATAGGGTTGTCTGATCTCTCAACCACTTGCTTAACCTGAAAATGCATGAAGATGAAATGCATTAGGCATAATTTGCCTAGTGAGGTAGTCATAAACAATGTCGAAAATCAATATGCATTTATTTTCATGCTTTATCAATAGTCCTATGGCAATATAACAATGTTCAATATCAATGTAACATTAATCAATAACTACATGCCAATGTTCAATATCAATAATTCATTTAGTTCATTTATAACCCTTGGATTGATCAAGATAGTGGATACGCGGATTTCTATGCCTCAACAAATCAATAATGGTCTAATTCCCTCCGCCTCGCCAATTGACCAACACAACATACCTCTGCCTCGCCAATATAAAGGCCGTAGCCCAAGGACCATAGTCCACTTGTACCTATGAGCTCATAAATCCAATGACATGCCAATTGTATCCAATGTTCATTCAAATCCAAGGTCCGGTGATTTAGGCCAATATTCAATACCTTATCAATTTCAATAGATTCGATGATTCAATAGCAATAACTTGACCCTTAGGTCTATTTCAATGATTCAATAACGATGTCAATGAGTTCAATGATTTGCTGACAATGATCAATTAGCAATGATAGTAGTTCGATAGTTAATGTTCAATGTCCAATGACACTAACAACGATCTTTTCGATGCTATGCAATAGTTCATACTTAATGTTTAGATGTCAATGATCAATTTTCAATAATTTGGTGACTATGATCAATATCCAATGATTCAATAACATTGTTCCATATTCAATGAATGATATCAACAATCAATAATTCTTTGAGGAAGCTTACTGAAGCTTACCAAAACACCCTTCAAGGGGTTCAATGCATTGAGCTTAAAATCCAATGTTAGTTAAATCATACTCAATGACAATGAAGCCAGGAAAGGCACCTAGCCTAATCCCGAGACTCCGACTACACTCACCTTGATTTTCTGAAGTTTTTAAGGCTCCCGTATTACAATTCCCTTGCCTTTAGCTTTAGTAGGAGATTGTGGTTGAGCTTCCAAAGCTTAAGCTAGGCAAAAGATTAGGGAATTTGTTATAATCAAAATCAATGATTCAAAATCAATATTCAAGCTTACCAGAGCTTGTAGGCATCATTATTTCCATGGAATTAAACTTATAACACATGGGCTAAACATTGACTTTCGATACCTAATCTCGAAATTAAATTTCAAATATCCATGGAATCCATAAATTGCATAAGGGGTCTAACTTACCAATCCAAAAGCTTCAAATTGATGTAGAGAGATCAAGGAAAATCCAAGGTTTAAAGTGAGGTGCTTGCTAGAGCTTAGGGAACACGATGACAATGGTGGTGTTAGCTTAACTTTGATGGAAAAGATGAAGGGAGTTAAGTTTCGGTTTTGCAATTCAAGCCTTTCTATATTTGTTTTTTCCCTTTTGCAAAGAGATGAATGGCTTAATACATAACATGGTTGCCTCCCAAGCAACCAATCAGATGGTTTCCTAGCTTGGGAGGAAACGTTATTAAACAATAAACAATTTTCCAATCAATTTCTGATTCCCAACTAATTGTCATCTTTTATACAATAGCCCACCATTTTCACGTGAAATTGGCCAAGCAAGAAGGTAACTCACACATCTAATTGGTAAAATTATGAGGGTGGTCCCTTAACTTTCCAAGGTTTGCACATTTACTTCCAAACTTTAAAATTTCACAATTTAGTCACTAAAAGACTTTTAATTCTTTCAATAAGGTCCAAGATCATTGATTATGCTCAATTGAGGTTTAAAACAACATAGTTGAGTACAATAAAGGAGTCAATACATTGCTTGGACCATTTTGGTACAAAATTTCTGATCACCAAAACCTAATTCTAACTAGACCGGTTTTTGGGATGTTACACCACTGGACCGTCTAACAAGCCACAAAACCTCTAGGCCCAAAATCGGGGCATTACAACTCTCCCCCACTTAAGAAATTTCGTCCATAAAATTTTACCTGGAGGAAATCGGTGCGAAAACTGTTCCAACATATCCGACTTGCGTTCCTACGTGGCCTCCTCAACACCGCGGTGCCTCCACAACACCTTAACAAGCTCGACTGTCTTGCCACGCAGAACCTTACTGTTGGTATCAAGAACCTCTACTGGTTCTTCATCATAAGATAGATCCAGCCTCAACTCAATATCCTCCACTGGCATAACAAGCAAGGGATCAAATCAATACCTCCACAACATCGAGACATGAAACACATCATGAATCTTTTCCAACTCAATAGGTAACCTCAAATGGTAAGTAACGGGACTCGCATGCTAAACAACCTCGTATGGTTCAATAAACCTCGGGCTAAGCTTCACTTTTCGCCCAAACCGCATCATCTTCTTCCAAGGTGATACCTTCAAAAACACTCGGTCACCAACAGCATACCCTATATCCCTACTCCTCAAATCCGCATAGGATTTCTGACTATCCAAACCCGTTTTCAAGCATTCACATATCAACTTAACTTTCTCATTCGTGCCCTTCAATACATCACGCAAGGAAATGTGCTTCTCCTCAACTTCAACCCAACGTACGGGCGTACGACACCTCCTTCCATACAACGCCTCACACGGTGCCATTTGTATACTCGCCTGGTAACTATTATTATAAGCAAACTCCACCAATGGCAGTTGCTTCTCCCACATTCTATGGAACTCAATAATACAACATCTCAACATATCCTCGAGAACTTGAATCACGCGCTCCGACTGACCATCCATCTAAGGATGATACAAGTTCCCAGAGTACGATGCAAGCACATCCAAACTACCCGAAATTATGGATTTAGGCACCCTATGCAAACGTACAATCTCGGAGATGTACAGATCAACCAACCTGTCTAAGGTATATGTAGCATGCACTGGCACAAAATGCACACACTTCGTAAACTGATCAATAATCACCCAAATGGAATATTTTTTAGTCGGCGTCAAAGTAAGTCCATACACAAAATCCATGGTGATTCTTTTCCACTTCCATTCTGGTATCTTCAACGGTTGCAATAACCTGGAAGAAAACTGGTGTTCACCCTTCACCCGCTTACATACCATGCATCGAGAAACAAAATCAGCCATATCTTTCTTCAGCCCAACCCAATAGTACTCTTCCTTCAACCCACAATACATCTTAGTACTACTGGGATGCATAGCAAAAGGACTAGCATGCGCTTCAGTCAGAACGGTACGCCTCAACTCATCATCTTCAAGCATCACAATTTGACATTTAAAATACAACACCCCATCATCATTGAAATAAAAATTCGTAGGATTCCCATCCATGATATCCTTCACATGCGGCACCAAACTTTTATCACACAGTTACCTCTCCTTGATTAACTGCGACAAGGACGGTTTCACTTGCAACTCAACCAACAATCCACCGTCACATGACAAACTTAACCGAGCGAACATAGCTCTCAACTCCACAGCAACCTTCCTACTCAAAGCATCCGCTACAACATTAGCTTTACCTGGATGATACTCAATGGTTAGATCATAATGTTTAAGCAACTTCAACCAACTTAACTGCCTGAGATTCAGCTCCTTTTGGGACATCAAATACTTAAGACTTTTGTGATCCATATAAACTACACACTTCTAGCCATAAAGGAAATGCCTCCAGATTTTCAAGGCAAACACAACTGCGGTAAGCTCAAAATCATGAGTAGGGTAATTAAGTTCATGCACCTTCAACTGTCTAGAAGCATACGCAACTACCTTACCTTCTTGCATCAACACACAACCAAGCCCAACACAAGACGCATCACTATAAACAACGAACTCCTTTCTCGATCCAGGCTGAACTAAGACTGAAGCTCGTGTCAAAGTTTCTTTCAACCTTTCGAAAGCTCGTTGTCTATCTTCCGTCCACTCAAACCGAACATTATTTTGCAACAACTTGGTTAAAGGATCCGCCAAACTAGAAAACCATTTTATGAACCTATGGTAATAACCAGCCAACCCAAGGAAACTCCTAACTTATGTCACCGACTTAGGCACCTTTCAACTCATCGCAGCCTCAACCTTGAGCGGATAACCACAAATTCCCTCGGCCGACACAACATGCTCAAGGAAAACAACCTCCCTAAGCCAAAACTCACATTTTCTTAACTTGGCATATAGCTGATTAGCCAACAACGTCTGAAGCATAATTCGTAAATGTCTATCATGATCCCCCTCGGTACAAGAGTACACAAGGATATCATCGATAAACACAACCACAAGCTAGTCTAAAAACTAATGGAACACACTCTTCATCATGTCCATGAAAGCAGTCGGTGCATTGGTCAAACCAAACGGCATCACCAAAAACTCATAATGCACGTACCTCGTACGAAAAGCTGTATTGGGCACATCCACATCATTAACCTTCAACTAGTAGTACCCAGACCTCAAATCTATCTTAGAAAACACCGAGGCACCCCTAAACTGATCAAACAGATTATCTATCCACGGCAAGGGATACTTGTTCTTTATCATCAACTTGTTCAGTTGCCGATAGTATATACACATCCGCAACGTACCATCCTTCTTCTTTACAAACAACACCGGTGTACCCCACGGTGAAATACTAGGTCTAACAAAGCCTCGGTTAAGTAAATCTTAGAGTTGCATCTTCAACTCATTTAACTCCTTCGAAGCCATACGATATAGAGCAATAGATACATATTCCGTATCCGCAAAGACCTCGATGCCAAATTCAACCTCACGGTCTGGTGGCAACCCTAGCAGCTCTTCTAGAAAAACACCCGAAAACTCACAAACGGTGTGAATATCCCACACCCTCAACTTCTTTGAACCAGGATTCATAATGTAGGCCAAGAAAGCCTAACATCCATAATCCAACATTTGACTTGCTTCCAAAGCTGAAACATCATTAGACATGAACTTAGCGTTCTCACCAATAACTACCACCTTAAAATCATTCGATAACCTCAAGGATATTTGTTTGGTCTCAAAATCTACCACAGCTCTATGTTCCGTTAACCAATCCATACCCAAAATCACATCAAAACCATGGAATGGCAACTCCATTCAAGTTCAGGCAAACTCATATCCCTAAACCATCAACGGACACCTACAATACAACCTCCTAACCACTACCATCTCCCCAAGTGAACTAGTCACTCTAACACCCACATTAAGAATTTCAACAGATATATCAAGCAACTATGCATGCTCACTCAAGATGTATGAATAGGTAGAACCAGAATCAACCAACGAATATAACGACAAAGATCGTAAGGTAAAAGTACATGTAGTCACATCAGTGTCATTGCAACCCTCTCGATGTACATACACCTAGTCGGTCCACTTTCTCAAGCTGGATAGCAACGGTATGAGCCACAGTCCTCTGCCCACCATCTCTACACTTAAACAGTCCATGACCATGACCTCAGCCTCCTTGTGAAGCAACAATAGGTGCAGTACCCTACCCACCTCCAGCCAACAAAGGATAATCAAGACTCAGATAGTCGCTAGACCCACAACTCCAACAGGCATTGGCCATAACAAGCGTAGAGGCCTGACCTTCCCTGGCCAAATACGGATAATCTCGCCTCAAATAATCTTTGGATCCACAAACCCAACAGGTGTTAAACGAAGCTCTAACCTGGGCACCCTGCCCTTGGACTTCACGTCCAACAACACATCTGCAATGCCTCGACTCCAGGCGAAACCTCTGATCACGGTGTCTCTTGGCCTGACCACCGCTACTACTATAATCAGCCACTTTCTTACGAGAGCTAAAGCCCCGAGACCCATAAGCTATACCCAGATTTTGCTCAACATCCTTAGCCCACAAAACCAACACATCAAAATCTGTGTAATCAGTAGCAAGCATGCATGTTTTAACCTCCTACACAAGCCCATAGTAGAATCGATCATATCGCGTACGCTCGCCAAGAACTAACTCAGGTGTATACTGGCTCAACTTCACGAACTACACCTCGTACTCAACAGCAAATATATTGCCCGGCACCAAAGCCATGAACTTACGCTTCCTATCGTCCTGATATTAGACTCTCAGGTACTTCTTCCGAAAAGAACAAAAAAAGAACTCCCAGGTTTCATCCTTGGTCTCTATACCAAATATCGTGGTAGTCCACCATGTATACGCATCACCCTATAATAGGGACATAACACAACCCAGCTTACGGGCATTAGAACAACACATCTGGCCCAATATCCTCTCAGTACTGGCCAACTATCCCTCGAAAGCCTCAGGCGACAAGCCTCGAAACTCAACTCTGCCCAAACTGCGAAGGCGCTCTAACGATAAACCATGCCTAACCACTGGCGGTGCTGACACATGAATACCTACAACTACTGCCTGAAAAGCACCGATCATGGCCTGAATCAATGGCGCCATATGACTTATCCATGGCCCAGCTGGCGCAAGTGGTACTTGCTCCACTACCTTAGGTGGATTAGGTAGGGCAGTGGCAACCCTTTAGGAGGTATAACATTCTCCTAAATCTCCTGCCTAGTGGCAGCAGCAATCATACCAGATCGTAACTCTCTCTTCGGTCCTAATCATGCTAACAATATATCTAAGGCATGATAATCATTCAAATACAAAACAATTAGGCCAGCTTCAAGCACAGATCCAAGACTTTCATTTCAAAATCATAACATTTCAGACTATAATAATAAGGCAATGGGTTTTCCAAATTTCCCACAACATGGCATAAAGCAATCACCGTGCATATTGCAATCACCGTGTATATTGAATATCAAATAACAGTTCATAATAACATCACAACAATCAAACCAACTCTCAACTATCGCAAACCTGTCTCTAATACCACCAAATATAACCCCCATCGACTCGGCCTAATTGCAAGACCGAACCGAGCAAACATTAGGTTTACCGAAGTAAACTGTGAAGATACAACCTAACACGCGACCTTTTTTCCATTTTATCTTGTCTAGATGCAATATTAAATCCCTACATGTTCATACTGACAACAAGTGATACCTCAGCTCAATCGGGCGTCAAATTGACATCCAATTAAATACAATTACAATTGAAGGACCAAATTGCAATTTCTAAAAATTACGAGGACTTAGCATACTTTTAAGTTACCATCCTTTAATTAGATAGGTTACATGCTTACAAGTCAAAATTTAGCTCAAACCGATCATATGATCTTGTTCAACTCAACCACAAAATTTAAGGACCAAAACGTAAGGATACAGAACTTCTTTTTCATGACATTAACAGAATTAACGACCACCAGTACCGGTACGATCAAAGCCAAGAGCCAGGTTACGATCCTGAAATAATCATATATTAAAATATGATTTTTAATCATTTTTCTACAATTTTATCTTACAAAAAAATATATATGGTCCTGAATTTGACTCGAATCCTTAACTCAGTCCACTAGACCGTCTAACAAGCCACGAAACTGTTAGGCCCAAAATCGAGGCATTACAGGCATTGATGGGAAGATTTAGAAACTTGAGTACGAAGGTCTCCAACAAATTTATTATGGGTGTGGGGTGTATGGCCATTCGAAGAAGAGCTTCCAATGTTAGCTCGTCTGATGGGGATCCTAGTGTTCAGGATGTGCTTGTAGTGGCTAAGGAACCCGCAGTACATATTGAGCCTAGTGAGAAAGACCCGTACAGACCATGGATGGTGGTGGATACGCGTCGCCTTAGGTCTGCTAACACGCTCACTGGCTCCCGAAATACGAATGTTAAAAGTCCTTGGAGTGGGGGGCCTACTGGGTCTCGATTCACGACGCTGGTTGCAGGAGAAGAACATAATGTGGAGGATATGGTAATGGATGTCGTAGGTTCGGGGGTTGCACCTGGGTTGCTGGGGTTCAGAGTTCCAAGATGATGTCCATGGATAAGGACATTAGAGCAGGTACGGTACAACAGAAAGTGGTAAAAATGTAGCTTACTTGGCCTCAAACCCCGAGAAAAAATCTAAAGAAGCGTCTCGAACGCAAAACAAGTTGAAGGTGGTTCCCATAGTCGATGGTAGTGATGTTGAAGTGGTTACGCGCAATGCCGTGAGAGGATCAAAGAAGCATACTGCGGTCATGATTGTTGAATCACCTGTTTCGAAGAATGCTTCGGCTGAGGGGGAAATTGTGAAGACTCGGGGCAACACTGCTCGATTGCTTAATGAGGGTGGTCATAAGGGGATATCTCTGAAGAAAACAACGGAGCTTAAATCCCTTGCACATCCAGCTCTTTTGGACTGGATGAATAATTTCTCCCAGAAGCTGGATTCAGCGATTTTAGCTAGAAGTAGCGATTCAGGTGGAGCGGATACTCTGTCGCCACAAGGTGTTCAAGTGCCTTCATCGGTTGTTGATGCTCCTTTGGTTGCTCATCTCGGTGCATCTGCATCTGGTGTCATTGATCAGGATGGTTCGCAGCATGACATGAAACAGTAAGTTTCATCCTTTATTCCATTTTTTATGATGACTAGTTTACTATTTTAGAACTGCTAGGGCGCAGCTAGTTCGGCTTTTCGTGGGATTTTTCGGTTCATTGTACGTGAACATTCGCCAAAAATTGTGTCTATTTTTGAACCTAGAGTGAGTGAAAGACGTGCTAACAAGGTGATCGCGGCTTTAGGCTTTGCTAATTCTTTTCGGGTTGAGGCGCATGGTTTTAGTGGGGGTTTGTGGCTGTTGTGGGCTGAATCGATTGAGTTAGAGATTCTCCATATATCCAACCAATTCTTGAATAGTAGGTTTTGAATTGAGGGGGTTACTGTATGGGTGCATTTTATTTCCGTGTATGCAAGCCCTGAAGCATTGAAACGTAAACATGTCTGGGGTAAACTTGCCGAGATTGATCCGAGGCCTGATATACCTTGGGTTTTGGGGTGACTTTAGCTTTATCCTCTCTCAAGATGAACAACAAGGTGGATCTAGCAATGTCATTGCTGGTAGCCGTATTTTCTTGGATTTTCTTCATAACTCTGGGCTTATAGATCTTGGTTTTTGAGGACAACCTTTCACTTGGAGTCGTGTGGATCTTTATCAGAGGTTGGATCATTGTGTGGCTAATGATGAGTGGAATCGGTGCTTTTCGAGCTTTTTTGTTCAACATCTTGATAAATTGGGGTATGATCATCTCCCGTTATTACTGTAACTTATTGATGTTCAGTGTTCTATTCAAAATCGTCCTTTTCGTTTTTAGCGGCTTAGCAGGAACATTCACAGTTTCAAGAATTTCTTCTATCTGTTTGGAAAATTGGGGTGCCATTAGAATCAAATGTGGGTAATTTTTAGACTATGGCCACCACATGGAATAAGAAGGTGTTCGGGTATATCGGACAGAAGAAGAGACGGCTGTTAGGGCAGCTCCGTGGCATTGATCAGGCATTGCAGCTTACACACTCGAATTTTTTAGTGGATTTAGAGAGGAAACTTAAAGATGAGCTGGATCTCGTTCTTGATCAAGAGGAGAGTTTTTGGAGGCAAAAGGCTTGTATAAATTGGGTGTTACATGGGGATCGCAACACAATTTTTCCGTGCTTCTACTATCGCACGTTGTCACAGAAATACTATCTCATCTTTACAAGGGGATAGTGATTCTTGGTGTTATGATTTGGGTGAATTATTGAGTATGGCCTTCAATTTCTACAAATCTCTTTTCTCTAGTTCACTTTCCTCTACCGAGCCATATGGGATACGTGGGCATTTTTCTTCGGTTGCCACAACACATTTATATGGCTTATCTAGACCGGTGACGGATGGTGAGGTTCGTGAAGCTTTATTCGCTATGGGGCCTCTGAAAGCTCCAGGAGTAGATGGCCTACATGCAATGTTTTATTAGCGCAATTGAGCTAGTTTTGGCGATTCTGTCTGCCAGTTTGTTCGCCAGGTCTTCGATGGGGGTGTTGTACCTGCGTATATATCAATAAAACTCTTCTGGTTCTGTTGCCTAAAGTTGTGAACCCGGAGAAGATGAGCCAGTTTCATTCTATTAGCCTATGTAATGTTATTTACAAGGTGATCACTAAAATCATTGTTAATAGACTGAAACCGTTGTTATCGGTGTGGGTTTCTGAAAACCAAACAAGCTTTGTTTCGGGGCGTGCAATCATAGATAGCATTATCATCACAGAGGATGTCATCCATGCGATGAGGCGTAAGACCGGTCGTGAGGGTAAATGGCAATTAAGATCGATCTCGAGAAGGCCTATGATAGACTGAAATAGCAGTTTATTGATGATACCCTCTCCGACATTAGCATCCTGGATACCTTACGACAGTTGATTCTTTATTGTGTTTCCTCGGTTTCTACCCAAGTTCTCTAGAATAAGACGGTGATTGAGTCCTTTACTCTGTCTCGCGGCATTCGACAAGGGGATCAGTTATCTCTGTATTTGTTTGTACTTTGTATGGAAAGGTTAGCGTAGGCTATACATTTGGAGGTTGTATCTGGGCGATGGAAAACATTTTGCACATCTAAGCAAAGTCCTGGTATTTTACATTTATTCTTCGCGAATAATATGGTTTTATTCTCTGAGGCATCGCTAGAGCAGTATTAGGTTATTCGCGTAGTCCTGAATGGTTTTTGTCGTACTTCAGGGCTTAAGGTTAGTATTTCTAAGACTATAATATTTTTCTCTAAGAATGTTTTGTGTTGGTTGCGGGCTCAGATTAGCGAATCTTTTGGGTTTAAGGAGGTGTCTGACCTTGGTCGATATTTGGGGGTGCCTGTTTTGCATAAGAGAGTGACTTCTGCGTCGTATAAATACTTGGTAAAAATGGTTCAGAACAAATTAAGTGGATGGAAAGCTAAGACGTTATCCTTGGCAGGGCGAATGACCTTGGCGAAAGCTATGCTTTCTGCCATTCCTTCTTATACAATGCAGACAACTGTGATTACCAGGAAGACGTGTGATGAACTTGAAATGTTGTTTCGCCGTTTTATTTGGGGTATTTTTGAGAGTGGTTCTGAAGTCCATCTAGTGCGATAGGATGATGTTTGTAGACCAGTATCGCATGGTGGACTTGGTTTTCGCCGCATCAAAGTACAAAATGATGCATTCTTGATGAAGCTGGTGTAATCACTCATTTTTGACCGGGTTTTAGTGTTATTAGTGTTATTATAATAGTAAAATTATATATATAAAAAAACAAAAATAAATAAAATAATAATAATAATAATAATAATAATAAAGGGGGGAGGGGAGGGGAGTGGAGCACAAGGCTCCACGTCACCCTCCTCCCCCTATAAATAGAGGAGGCAGCATCAAAGCAAAGGAAGGAAAATTGCAATTGCAAGAGCAATTGCAACAATTGCAATTAGAATCGGCAGGGCAGGCCAATTCGGCTAGCCCAGGACCGGGGTAATATCCTCGGTCCTAACCGGTTCGATCAGGGTCCTATTTTAGGTCTGATCTAGTTAATATTTTTGGAGAGGTCGTGGTAGATCTCGGTGGGGTTCAATCGGGGTTTGTCATACGAGCTCCTAGTTAGGTATATTTTCTTCCCTTTTTTATTAGTGTTGTAATTTTTATAATTTAATGAAGTATTAGTTATTTTAAAATTGTAGTCTTATTTTTTATTTTGTATGTTTATGTTTTAGATTAATGTTTAATATGTTTTAAATTTGTGTTTTATATTAATATTTTATTTATGTTAGATATGTTTTTATTTATGAGTTAGATTAATATTCATGTATGTATGTTTTAGATTAATATTTTATTAGATTAGTTTTTATTTATGTTAGATTAATATTTATGAATATTAGTATTTTATTTATGCTAGATATGTTTTTATTTATGAGTTAGATTAATATATAAATGTATGTTTTAGTTTAGTATCTTATTTATGTATGATTGGTATTATGTTATGTTAATATTTATTGCATTTAAATATTTTGCCATGTTTTATATTTTCTCATTAAGGTTGCATAATGATATATAAATTGTCAATGCGGTGCCCTTTTATCCGAGCGTAAACGGGGCCGATGATCAAAGCGTAGTGATAGTGATTGGCGTTTATTCTCGGATAACGGGCCTTAAAATTTATTCGCAATTAGGACCGAATTTTAAAATAATTGTCACTTTAATCCAGAAAATCCAATATTAATAAAGCGGTAATTATTAAAGTACCAATATTAATCCACGCTTTTTATCGATAAAAGAAAAAGACATCGCTATGAGATGGCGACTCTCATTTGGGATAATTTTTGTTTTTCAAAAACAAATGAGAGTCAAGCTTTTAAAATAATTACCGCTTTATTAATATTAGAAATTCGGGTTAAAGTGAATATTAAATTAACATTCGGTTATAATTGCGCGTTTATTTTAAACGCATTTAAAATATGGCATATAAACGTTTTTTTTTTTTTTTAGTGGGGAAAACGCTAATGCTTTCGTGGAGATATCGTTCTCCGTATGGGCCTAGAAAGTACCTTCGGGCTCGAGTACCTTATGCTTTCGTAAGGATATCGTTCCTTCAGACGGGCATAAGCGAACGGGTCCCCGAATTGAACCCGGTTGAAAGGAGCCTATAATGGGTGATAATCGGGGGCCTTGCTACTCTTAGTAGAGGACAGCAAGGACAATTCGGGTACCTCCTAGAACCAACACTGCATGTAGAGAACATAGAAACCCACCCTTTAGAGCCATGCGGATAACCTTAGGTGTTTTAGACTGGATAAATAGGGTTGTTTTGTTTGTTTACCTTATTTAATTTGTCCTTTTATTTATGTATTTATTATTTTTATCCGGTACTAACTCATTTTTTTGTGTTTTATTTTATTTTTACACATTTTTGTTGCATTATCATTGCATCCACATTACATAGAGGCGTTGATTCAAGTGGTTTGCCCGATTAGAAAATCTTTCATCATGGAAAAAAGGTGTCTTAGGAAGGATAACATCGATTCAGTCGCGTGACATCGGTCAGAGATTACTCAACAGATCCGACGTAACAATTTGCCGAACGAGCGTGTAGTGCCAAAGTATACACACGAGACCCTGATGGTGGACATACGACGAGTTTCAAGGCGTGTGAATGACTTAGCTGCCGAAGTCGCGGCTCTCCGACCTTTCGTAACCCCGGACATGGAAGAAGCACCAAGGTTTAGGAGGTAGAGCTAGGGATTATGTGTAGAACTTTATTTTGTAATTAAGACTTTGTAATAGACTCTTTTTGTAATAGGGACTCATTTTGTAATATGGATCTTTTTTGTAATCTGGACCCTTTAATTCCCATGAAAGTCGTTCGAAAGGGTGATTACAAATGAATCAACGCCTTTATTTGCATTCATGTTGCATATCATGACATGGTGTTGATTCAAGAACAGTTCATTAAAAGGCTTTCAAAATAGAAAAAGTCTGCTTTGCCGGGAACGATAATATTACAGTATCAAGTTAGATCGAGCAAAGACCAATCGCGAAAGAAGACGGTACAAGAATAAGGCACGTGCGACGCAGAAGATTGATCGAGACGCGAACCCCAATTTTAAATCTTCACATTTGACCATTTTTAAATTCTCGATTTTAATTTAACTCAAAAAAAAAAGAAAAAATTAAAAATATTATTATTTTGCTTTGAAACTTCTTCTCTCATAAAACTTTCGAAGAATAATAATAACAAAAAAGAAACCCAAAAGTTTCATTTTTAAGTAAGTTAAAAATTTTATAATAAAAATGGGGAAATTTTTAAACCAAATGATCTTTGAGAATTTTAATTTAAACCCTAAAATTTTTAAAGTACTCCTTAGACCGATAGAATCCATCCTGTTTAGACGTATTATTCGTTTGCACCTTAAAAGATCTTATCTCGCATTATGCCCGCACTTGTTGATGTCATTTTTAGAAGCCACAAAAATAAAGATCATGATGTCACGAGTCCATAGAATAAGAAGAGAAGACAAAGTCATCCATCATCCTCAAGACGACGCCGAGACGTGGAGCATGTGTTTTGCTTCCCAAGTCAAGATCTCGAGAAAAGAAGCTAATTGTCACCTGTAATTCATTATTAGTTTCTTGCAACTGACATTTTTCTATTGATTGAAAGTCTTTTAAGGACTGTTCGAGAATCAACACCGCATTTGCATTCATGCATTGCATTGCATTACATTGTACAATCATGACATATTTTACATAACACTATCACTACCTTGCATAAATTTTTTTGGGGTAATCCAAATAACAATTAGAGTTTTATCATGAATAAAAGAATTGAAGACACTCAAAAATCCAGATCCGAGCGGTTAAAAGATGGGCTCGAGAAAAAAGAGAAAACAAGAAGTTTGATGTCTTTAATGGAAGAAAACTCGTTTGAACCTCGGGTTGGTCGTTCCTCCGAATTCTAAAGATTCTCGATTTGCACATGATGATGGAACAAGATGCCTCAAGATTCACGCGCCATATTCTCGCAAAAAGATGGAGGGATGCATTAAAATTACTGATCCACTACTTCCCGACAGTCTAGCAGACCTACCGTGATATAATATGCTTTGGACCTAGCACTAAGTCGTCGGTATCTCTAGGGTATGAAGATGAAACCTGATGAAAGCTTCAAGGAATGTGCTTTGAGGTGTCTATGTTTAGTGACCCAAGTGCAACCCCCGTAGATGAAGAGGAAATTGACTTCTATGCCATCTTTTATATTTCTTCTTTAATAAGATGCTCGAGAAAATAAAGGTCAGCTTTGAGGACTTAATGACAGTCAGAGCGAGAAACAAACATGCACTCCGGGACCTTAGTTTAAAGACCAGACCTGCCTAGGAGCAAAAGGAAACAGAGAGATAAATGTGTATCACTTTCAAAACATTGAGGCACTGGGGCATGATACTAAGAAATTTGGGGTCGTTAAAAAATTAAGAAGTTGGTCGATAAGGGAGTCATGACGAGAGAGTTGATCCAGCGGTGGAAAAACAAGAGAAGAGGCAAGCCTACACTACCTTGGAAGGGGCAGAATGAGTTAGTACCCTGGAGATAATCCAAAGGTCCCTACGGTTTTCTCATCATTTCACAAAGAAATTCTCAACAAAAAAACCATTGTTTATTAGAATTAAAAATCACATTTCCATTTAGAAAAACATTTTTACATTCTTGATTCTTTAAACATTTTATTTTTATGGGGTAGTTTTCCCATATGCATATACATGCATTTTTTAATGGACGTATGTATATATCATTTCTATACCAGGTCCTCGAATTTTGAATGCAACAGTACATTTGCTTCAAACCCAAAGATCAACTCTAAGTTGCATATATTTAGAAGAGATTGAATGTTGTGGTGATACTGTAAATGTGAGTATCTGCTAGTTTACTTAGGCCAACAGAGGAACAAAGGTGAGTGTTTAGACAATGGGCAGTTCCCATTTTAGGAATTTATCTTCTCAGGCGCTTGTCGTTTAAGATCCTTGAAACGAAAGTTGACCCTAAACCTCTACCCCATGAAGGCATTCTCAGGACATTTATGAATATGACAACGAATTTTGTTCTTTTACTTTACCAGAAGACGCAGACGAGACCATACAGATTGGATACGAAGATAAGAAAATCACCAGAAGAAAGTGGTTGAAAACATGGATATGTCCAAACGAAAAACCAAAAAAGAAGATAAATGGTAATCAGAAGGCTGAAGCAATCCAGATCGAGTAAATATCGTAAGAGCTGCAGAGAGGCAATTAACTCCGAAGCGGAAGATCGCATCAATACCAAGATAGATCCGTGTTGATTCGAGGATACATTCATAGACTCGAATAAGAAGAAAGAGATTCAATACTAAAACCCGTAATGAATGAACAGTCTAAAGAAGAAGAAAAAAGAGAGAAATGAAGAATAGGTCTATGCTTCACACACGTATCAAACAATACAAGAACGAGACTTCAACTATGTGCAAGAGACACAAGGAATCCACATTTCAAGTAAATATCAGTTTTGAAAATTAGTATAGAAGCTCGAATTGAAGCCAAGTCAAGACAAGTTGGTCTCAAGATTGCCAATTTTGAAAAAGGAAATGACCTCTAGGTGAAAAACCTAAAAATGGGCATCTAGAGTGATCTGAAAATAAAGAAAAGAGTAGTTCACTGAGCATGCGGGCATCAATATCCAGCCAAAATACATTGATCCAAGGTACAAAAGAAGGAAGTGACCTCTAGGGTGAAAACCCAAAAACGGGCGAGTCTAGAGCAATCCAAGAGAAAAAATGAAAAGAAGAAAAGAAAAAAAGAAAAAAAGAAAGCAAGAATAACATTTCATCCGGGCGTGCCAATCACAAGAATTCCAGTAAATGTATTCGTAGTCCTTCAAGAAATCTCAGTTCCGAGGAGTTTTGGAGGATCAAACATTCTTGAACAAAACGAACATCAGTATATAGCCGTAATGCAAGGCAAAGATACAATAAAAAGAAAGGAAATGAACTCTAGGGTGAAAACAGAAAATGGGCAAATCTAGAGTGATAAAAAAAGATAAGGAATAATGGGCATATCCAAGTTACACAAGTATGTAAAATCTTTGTTTCACTTAACCATAAACCAAAGGCCTATATTACAAGCCTCAAAGACCATTCGTCATCCATAGATATCCAAGTTGAATGAGAATGTCTTTAGATTTCATTCCGCCTATAAGGATTAACTTTTCTTCAAGGAACGTCAAACTTCGAAGTGCTTGATCGACACCCAAATAAGGGAAGGATGGGCATGGTGAGATAGCGAGATTAAGAGAGCCACCTTAAACGGGATAGAAACTAGGTAGGGTTGTTCCTCTCAAAAGCCTATTAGACCGTAAGAAACTATACATTGGCATATATCTCCACAATGGTCAAGATCTTCTAAATAGGCGCTTCATTAGAAAATCTCTCGGCAACTTGAAGCAGATGCGCTATGGTGTTTGATATTTCGGGGGCAAACATGTTTTAAAAGGTTTGACATTTTCTCCCAAAGTTTTGATGTTTACCATTTCCCAAACATTAGTTTTTAAAAATGTTTGGCAATACACTTCAATTTTGTTTACCATTCTCCAAGCATGTTTGGTCCTTAGAAAAAGAAGAAGAAAAAAAAAGATGTTTACCATTTGTTCCAAACAATGTTTTCAAAATGTTTGGTATCCCGTCAAGTTGTGATTTTCAAAATGATCTGTTATCTTTTCAAACAATCATTATTTTTTGAAATATACACAAGTAAATTGCCTTTTACTTTACTTTAAAAATGAATGATGATGAGATTTAAAGCATAGGTACTGAGAGTTAGTTCCCGTCAAGTGCTACGAGAAGATCAAGGATGAGCTCTGGGGATGGAAGTATTTTGGCTCACCCTAGTGACTAGAAATAGATCAAGGCTGTATGATGGGTCGAAAATTCAAAGCAGTGGAGCCCGTGGTTGAATGGGGCAACGCCAAGCTTAAGAAGATGACAATGGTTCTTATAAAATAATATAAGAACCAGAGGATCATTTATGAAGACAAGTGATAACCCCAAGACAAGAAGGCCTTTCGCATAAAAGGGTTTAAAAGCATGCTCAAATGAGGATTTAAAGAGCCTACGGTGAAGAAGTAAAGAGATGAAGAGATCCGAGGAACGACCTTTTAGGTGTAAGACTTTAGAACAAAAAAGCTAAAAAAAAAGAAAAGAAAAGAAAGAAACCATTACATTGCATACATCTTATAGATAGGGGCATGTCAATTTTTGCTTATTTTGGACAAAAATCAAGAATTATCAAAGAACATTAAGAAGTGGATTTCATTGAAGAAGTTTTGGCGGCCATTTTTCGCGTGAGTCCCTAAAATCAAGAAGTTTTGGCGGCCATTTTCGGCGTAAGTCCATAAATTTGAAGAAGTTTTGGCGGCCATTTTCGGCGTGAGTCCCTAAATTTGAAGAAGTTTTGCGGCCATTTTCGGCGTGAGTCCCTAAATTTGAAGAAGTTTTCGCAGCCACCTTCGGCGTGAGTCCCTAAAATTTGAAGATTGGTAGCCATTTTCGTGTGAATCCTCAATCAAGAGACATCGATGGCCATCGTGGTGTGAATCCCAAATGAGAAGACAAAGTGTTTTCATATACAAAAGGCATATGTTTCCAAGCTCCAGAGAGAGGTTCTATATAGGAAGAATTATTCGCTCCGAGGCTTCGTGGTTGAAAGTTCTATATAGGAAGGATCGAAAGCTCTGTGGTGAAGACTAGCAGTTCTATATAGGAAGGACTCCCAGTCGAAGGAATTCACCCATGACACACAAGATTATATAGGAAATCTTGTTGTGTCGAAAGTGAAGAGTTCTATATAGGAAGGGCTCCGAGCTTCAATGTCTTAGGGTGAAAGGTTCTATATAGGAAGAACTGTGAGCTCGAGATTTCAGACGCCAAAAGTTCTATATAGGAAGGATCGGCGGCTCTGTGGTTTGAAGACTAGCAATTCTATATAGGAGGAACTCCGGTCGGAAGAATCCATCGACGCAGAAGGTTTTATATAGAGAAACCAGCGTTGAAGGCTAAGAGTTCTATATAGGAAGGACTCCAAGCTGCACCGTCTCAAAATGGAAAGTTCTATATAGGAAAGGATGGAAGGCCTGTGGTTTGAAGACTAGCAGTTCTATATAGGAGGAACTCCCGGTCGGAAGAATCCATCGACGCATGAGAAGGTTTTATATAGGAGAAACCAGCGCTGAAGGCGAAGAGTTCTATATAGGAAGGACTCCAAGCCGCACTGCCTCAAAATGAAAAGTTCTATATAGGAAGGATCGACAACCTGTGGTTTGAAGACTAGCAGTTCTATATAGGAGGAACTCCCAAATGGAAGAATCCATCTGACGTTGAAGGTTTTATATAGGAGAAACCAGCGTTGAAGGCGAAGAGTTCTATATAGGAGGACTCCAAGCCGCACCGTCTCAAAATGAAAAGTTCTATATAGGAAGGATCGACAACTCCAGTGGTTTGAAGACTAGCAGTTCTATATAGGAGGAACTCCCAAATCGGAAGAAGAATCCATGACGCGAAGGTTTTATATAAGAGAAACCAGCGTTGAAGGCTAAGAGTTCTATATAGGAAGGACTCCAAGCCGCACTGCCTCGGAATGAAAGGTTCTATATAGGAGGATTCGTAACTCGAGGCTTGAGTGAAGGGTTCTAGGTAGAAAGAGCCTATAACTCCAAGATCGGAAGGTGACGAAGCTCTATATAGGAAGAACTTACGAGCCTCAAGATTCACTAAGGAAGAGCGGATAGTTCCAAGAACACGTGATTTGAAGCCAAAAGACGAAAGTAGGTCAAAAATGAGTGCTTTTGATCTTTGCTTTGTCCTCGCTTTCACAAGAACAAGCAAAGAAGGGCAAATGTAATCACTCATTTTTGACCGGGTTTTAGTGTTATTAGTGTTATTATAATAGTAAAATTATATATAAAAAAAAAAAAAATAAAATAAAATAATAATAATAATAGGGGGAGGGAGGGGAGGAGTGGAGCACAAGGCTCCACGTCACCCTCCTCCCCTATAAATAGAGGAGGCAGCATCAAAGCAAAAAGGAAAATTGAATTGAAAATTGCAATTGCAACAATTGCAATTGGAATCGGCAGGGCAGGCCAATTCGGCTAGCCCAGACCGGGGTAATATCCTCGGTCCTAACCCGGTTCGATCGGGGTCCTATTTTAGGTCCGATCTAGTTAATATTTTTGGAGAGGTCGTGGTAGATCTCGGGTGGGGTTCAATCGAGGTTTGTCATACGAGCTCCTAGTTAGGTATATTTTCTTCCCTTTTTATTAGTGTTGTAATTTTTATAATTTAATGAAGTATTAGTTATTTTAAAATTGTAGTCTTATTTTTTATTTTGTATGTTTATGTTTTAGATTAATGTTTAATATGTTTTAAATTTGTGTTTTATATTAATATTTTATTTATGTTAGATATGTTTTTATTTATGAGTTAGATTAATATTCATGTATGTATGTTTTAGATTAATATTTTATTAGATTAGTTTTTATTTATGTTAGATTAATATTTATGAATATTAGTATTTTATTTATGCTAGATATGTTTTTATTTATGAGTTAGATTAATATATAAATGTATGTTTTAGTTTAGTATCTTATTTATGTATGATTGGTATTATGTTATGTTAATATTTATTGCATTTAAATATTTTGCCATGTTTTATATTTTGCTCATTAAGGTTGCATAATGATATATAAATTGTCAATGCGGTGCCCTTTTATCCGAGCGTAAACGGGGCCAGTATCAGGCGTAGTGATAGTGATTGGGCGTTTATTCTCGGATAACGGGGCCCTTAAAATTTATTCGCAATTAGGACCGAATTTTAAAATAATTGTCACTTTAATCCAGAAAATCCAATATTAATAAAGCGGTAATTATTAAAGTACCAATATTAATCCACGCTTTTTATCGATAAAAAGAAAAAGACATCGCTACAGATGGCGACTCCGCTGGGGATAATTTTTTGTTTTTCAAAAACAAATGAGAGTCAAGCTTTTAAAATAATTACCGCTTTATTAATATTAGAAATTCCGGGTTAAAGTGAATATTAAATTAACATTCGGTTATAATTGCGCGTTTATTTTAAACGCATTTAAAATATGGCATATAAACCCGTTTTTTTTAAGTGGGGGGAAAACGCTAATGCTTTCGTGGAGATATCGTTCTCCCGTATGGGCCTAGAAAGTACCTTCGGGGCTCGAGTACCTTATGCTTTTCGTAGGATATCGTTCCTTCAGACGGGCATAAGCGAATGGGTCCCCGAATTGAACCCGGTTGAAAGGAGCCTATAATGGGTGATAATCGGGGCCTTGCTACTCTTAGTAGAGGACAGCAAGGACAATTCGGTACCTCCTAGAACCAACACTGCATGTAGAGAACATAGAAAACCCACCCTTTAGAGCCATGCGGATAACCTTAGGTGTTTTATTTGGATAAATAGGGTTGTTTTGTTTGTTTACCTTATTTAATTTGTCCTTTTATTTATGTATTTATTATTTTTATCCGGTACTAACTCATTTTTTTGTGTTTTATTTTATTTTTACACATTTTTGTTGCATTATCATTGCATCCACATTACATAGGCGTTGATTCAAGTGGTTTGCCCGATTAGAAAATCTTTCATCATGGAAAAAGGTGTCTTAGGAAGGATAACATCGATTGATCGCGTGACATCGGTCGAGATTACTCAGCAGATCCGCGTAACAATTTGCGAACGCGTGTAGTGCCAAAGTATACACACGAGACCACGATGGTGGACATACGACGAGTTTCAAGGCGTGTGAATGACTTAGCTGCGAAGTCGCGGCTCTCCGACCTTTCGTAACCCGGACATGGAAGAAGCACCAAGGTTTAGGAGGTAGAGCTAGGGATTATGTGTAGAACTTTATTTTGTAATTAAGACTTGTAATAGACTCTTTTTGTAATAGGGACTCATTTTGTAATATGGATCTTTTTGTAATCTGGACCCTTTAATTCCCATGAAAGTCGTTCGAAAGGGTGATTACCAGTGGAATCAACGCCTTTATTTGCATTCATGTTGCATATCATGACATGGTGTTGATTCAAGAACAGTTCATTAAAAGGCTTTCAAAATAGAAAAAGTGCGCTTTGCAGGGAACGATAATATTACAAAGTATCAAGTTAGATCGAGCAAAGACCAATCGCGAAAGAAGACGGTACAAGAATAAGGCACGTCGTATTGAAGATTGATCAGGACATGAGAACCCCAATTTTAAATCTTCACATTTGACCATTTTTAAATTCTCAGATTTTAATTTAACTCAAAAAAAAAAGAAAAAATTAAAAATATTATTATTTTGCTTTGAAACTTCTTCTCTCATAAAACTTTCAGAAGAATAATAATAACAAAAAGAAACCCAAAAGTTTCATTTTTAAGTAAGTTAAAAAATTTTATAATAAAAATGGGGAAATTTTTAAACCAAATGATCTTTGAGAATTTTAATTTAAACCCTAAAATTTTTAAAGTACTCCCTTAGGACCGATAGAATCCATCCCTGTTTAGACGTATTATTCGTTTGCACCCAGAAAAGATCTTATCTGCATTATGCCTGCACTTGTTGATGTCATTTTTAGAAGCCACAAAAATAAAGATCATGATGTCACGAGTCCATAGAATAAGAAGAGAAGACAAAGTCATCCATCATCCTGAAGACGACGTCGAGACGTGGAGCATGTGTTTTGCTCCCCAAGTCAAGATCTCGAGAAAGAAGCTAATTTGTCACTGTAATTCATTATTAGTTTCTTGCAACGGACATTTTTCTATTGATTGAAAGTCTTTTAGGACTGTTCGAGAATCAACACCGCATTTGCATTCATGCATTGCATTGCATTACATTGTACAATCATGACATATTTTACATAACACTATCACTACCTTGCATAAAATTTTTGGGGGGTAATCCAAATAACAATTAGAGTTTTATCATGAATAAAAGAATTGAAGACACTCAAAAATCCAGATCCGAGCAGTTAAAAGATGGGCTCGAGGAAAAAAAGAGAAAACAAGAAGTTTGATGTCTTTAATGGAAGAAAACTCTGTTTGAACCCTGGGTTGGTCGTTCCTCCGAATTCCAAAGATTCTCAGATTTGCACATGATGATGGAACAAGATGCCTCAAGATTCACGCGGCCATATTCTGCAAAAGATGGAGGGATGCATTAAAAATTACTGATCCACTACTTCCCTGACAGTCTAGCAGGACCTACCGTGATATAATATGCTTTGGACCTAGCACTAAGTCGTCGGTATCTCTAGGGTATGAAGATGAAACCTGATGAAAGCTTCAAGGAATGTGCTTTGAGGTGTCTATGTTTAGTGACCCAAGTGCAACCCCCGTAGATGAAGAGGAAATTGACTTCTATGCCATCTTTTATATTTCTTCTTTAATAAGATGCTCGAGAAAATAAAGGTCAGCTTTGAGGACTTAATGTGATCAGAGCGAGAAACAAACATGCACTCGGGACCTTAGTTTAAAGACCGGACACTGCCTAGGAGCAAAAGGAAACAGAGAGATAAATGTGTATCACTTTCAAAACATTGAGGCACTTTGGGGCATGATACTAAGAAATTTGGGGTCGTTAAAAAATTAAGAAGTTGGTCGATAAGGGAGTCATGACGAGAGAGTTGATCCAGCGGTGGAAAAACAAGAGAATATGCAAGCCTACACTACCTTGGAAGGGGCAGAATGAGTTAGTACCCTGGAGATAATCCAAAGGTCCCTACGGTTTTCTCATCATTTCACAAAGAAATTCTCAACAAAAAAACCATTGTTTATTAGAATTAAAAATCACATTTCCATTTAGAAAAACATTTTTACATTTTTGATTCTTTAAACATTTTATTTTTATGGGGTAGTTTTCCCATATGCATATACATGCATTTTTTAATGGACGTATGTATATATCATTTCTATACCAGGTCCTCGAATTTTGAATGCAACGGTACATTTGCTTCAAACCCAAAGATCAACTCTAAGTTGCATATATTTAGAAGAGATTGAATGTTGTGGTGATACTGTAAATGTGAGTATCTGCTAGTTTACTTAGGCCAACAGAGGAACAAAGGTGAGTGTTTAGACAATGGGCAGTTCCCATTTTAGGAATTTATCTTCTCAGGCGCTTGTCGTTTAAGATCCTTGAAACGAAAGTTGACCCTAAACCTCTACCCCATGAAGGCATTCTCAGGACATTTATGAATATGACAACGAATTTTGTTCTTTTACTTTACCAGAAGACGCAGACGAGACCATACAGATTGGATACGAAGATAAGAAAATCACCAGAAGAAAGTGGTTGAAAACATGGATATGTCCAAACGAAAAACCAAAAAAGAAGATAAATGGTAATCAGAAGGCTGAAGCAATCCAGATCGAGTAAATATCAGAAGAGCTGCAGAGAGGCAATTAACTCCGAGCGGAAGATCGCATCAATACCCAGTATAGATCCGTGTTGATTCGAGGATACATTCATAGACTCGAATAAGAAGAAAGAGATTCAATACTAAAAACCCAGAATGAACAGTCTAAAAAAAGAAGAAAAAAAAAAGAGAGAAATGGAGAATACAGTCTATGCTTCACACACAGATCAAACAATACAAGAACGAGACTTCAACTATGTGCAAGAGACACGAGGAATCCACATTTCAAGTAAATATCAGTTTTGAAAATTAGTATAGAAGCTCGAATTGAAGCCAAGTCAAGACAAGTTGGCCCGAAGATTGCCAATTTTGAAAAAGGAAATGACCTCTAGGGTGAAAACCTAAAAATGGGCAGTCTAGAGTGATCCTGAAAATAAAGAAAAAGAGTAGTCTGCCTGAGCATGCTGGCATCAATATCCAGCCAAAATACATTGATCCGAAGGTACAAAAGAAGGAAGTGACCTCTAGGGTGAAAACCCAAAAACGGCAAGTCTAGAGCAATCCAAGAGAAAAATGAAAAAAAAGAAAAAAAAAAAAAAAAAAAAGAAAGCAAGAATAACATTTCATCCGGGCGTGCCAATCACAAGAATTCCGAAATGTATTCGTAGTCCTTCAAGAAATCTCGATTACGAGGAGTTTTGGAGGATCAAACATTCTTGAAAGTAAAACGAACATCAGTATATAGCCAGAATGCAAGGCAGCATACAATAAAAAGAAAGGAAATGAACTCTAGGGTGAAAACCCGAAAATGGGCAGTCTAGAGTGATAAAAAAAAGATAAGGAATAATGGGCATATCCAAGTTACACAAGTACAGAAATACTGTTTCACTTAACCATAAACCAAAGGCCTATATTACAAGCCTCAAAGACCATTCTGGTCATCCATAGATATCCAAGTTGAATGAGAATGTCTTTAGATTTCATTCCGCCTATAAGGATTAACTTTTCTTCAAGGAACGTCAAACTTCGAAGTGCTTGATCGACACCCAAATAAGGGAAGGATGGGCATGGTGAGATAGCGAGATTAAGAAAGCCACCTTAAACGGGATAGAAACTAGGTAGGGTTGTTCCTCTCAAAAGCCTATTAGACCAGAAGAAACTATACATTGGCATATATCTCCACAATGGTCAAGATCTTCTAAATAGGCGCTTCATTAGAAAAAATCTCTGGCAACTTGAAGCAGATGCGCTATGGTGTTTGATATTTCGGGGGCAAACATGTTTTAAAAGGTTTGGCATTTTCTCCCAAAGTTTTGATGTTTACCATTTCCCCTAAACATTAGTTTTTAAAAATGTTTGGCAATACACTTCGAATTTTGTTTACCATTCTCCAAGCATGTTTGGTCCTTAGAAAAAGAAGAAGAAAAGAAAAAGATGTTTACCATTTGTTCCAAACAATGTTTTCAAAATGTTTGGTATCCCGTCCAAGTTGTGATTTTCAAAATGACTGTTATCTTTTCAAGCAATCATTATTTTTTGAAATATACACAAGTAAATTGCCTTTTACTTTACTTTAAAAATGAATGATGATGAGATTTAAAGCATAGGTACCGAGAGTTAGTTCCCGTCGAAGTGCTACGAGAAGATCAAGGATGAGCTCAGGGGATGGAAGTATTTTGGCTCACCCTAGTGACTAGAAATAGATCAAGGCTCTGTATGATGGGTCAGAAAATTCAAAGCAGTGGAGCCCGTGGTTGAATGGGGCAACGCCAAGCGAAGAAGATGACAATGGTTCTTATAAAATAATATAAGAACCAGAGGATCATTTATGAAGACAAGTGATAACCCCGAAGACAAGAAGGCCTTTCGCACAAAAGGTTTAAAAGCATGCTCAAATGAGGATTTAAAGAGCCTACAGTGAAGAAGTAAAGAGATGAAGAGATCTGAGGAACGACCTTTTAGGGTGTAAGACTTTAGAACAAAAAAGCTAAAAAAAAAAGAAAAGAAAAGAAAGAAACCATTACATTGCATACATCTTATAGATAGGGGCATGTCAATTTTTGCTTATTTTGGACAGGTACCTGAAGAATTATCAAAGAACATTAAGAAGTGGATTTCATTGAAGAAGTTTTGGCGGCCATTTTCGGCGTGAGTCCCTAAATCTGAAGAAGTTTTGGCGGCCATTTTCGGCGTAAGTCCATAAATTTGAAGAAGTTTTGGCGGCCATTTTCGGCGTGAGTCCCTAAATTTGAAGAAGTTTTGGCGGCCATTTTCGGCGTGAGTCCCTAAATTTGAAGAAGTTTCGGCAGCCACCTTCGGCGTGAGTCCCTAAAATTTGAAGATTGGTAGCCATTTTCGGTGTGAATCCCCGAATCTGAAGAGACATCGATGGCCATCGTGGTGTGAATCCCAAATGAGAAGACAGTGTTTTCATATACAAAAGGCATATGTTTCCAAGCTCCAGAGAGAGGTTCTATATAGGAAGAATTATTCGCTCCGAGGCTTCAGAAGCTGAAAGTTCTATATAGGAAGGACCGTGACTCAGGTGAAGACTAGCAGTTCTATATAGGAAGGACTCAAATCGAAGGAATTCACCCATGACACACAAGATTATATAGGAAATCTTGTTGTGTCAAAAGTGAAGAGTTCTATATAGGAAGGGCTCAGAGCTTCAATGTCTTAGGGTGAAAGGTTCTATATAGGAAGAACACAGTAGCTCGAGATTTTGACGCCAAAAGTTCTATATAGGAAGGACCGGCGGCCTGTGGTTTGAAGACTAGCAATTCTATATAGGAGGAACTCCCAAATCGGAAGAATCCATCAGCGACTTGAGAAGGTTTTATATAGGAGAAACCAGCGTTGAAGGCGAAGAGTTCTATATAGGAAGGACTCCAAGCTGCGCACTGTCTCAAAATGGAAAGTTCTATATAGGAAGGATTTGGCGGCTCCGGGGTTTGAAGACTAGCAGTTCTATATAGGAGGAACTCCGATCGGAAGAATCCATCGACGCAGAAGGTTTTATATAGGAGAAACCAGCGCTGAAGGCTAAGAGTTCTATATAGGAAGGACTCAAGCTGCACCGTCTCAAAATGAAAAGTTCTATATAGGAAGGATCTGACAACTGTGGTTTGAAGACTAGCGTTCTATATAGGAGGAACTCCCGGTCGGAAGAATCCATCGGTGATTGAGAAGGTTTTATATAGGAGAAACCAGCGTTGAAGGCGAAGAGTTCTATATAGGAAGGACTCCAAGCTGCACCGTCTCAAAATGAAAAGTTCTATATAGGAAGGACCGACAACTCGGGGTTTGAAGACTAGCAGTTCTATATAGGAGGAACTCCCGATCGGAAGAATCCATCGGTGACGCAGAAGGTTTTATATAAGAGAAACCAGCGTTGAAGGCGAAGAGTTCTATATAGGAAGGACTCCAAGCCGCACTGTCTCGAATGAAAGGTTCTATATAGGAGGGATTCAGTAACTCGAGGCTTCAGAGTGAAGGGTTCTAGGTAGAAAGAGCCTATAACTCCAAGATCAGAAGGTGACGAAGCTCTATATAGGAAGAACTTACGAGCCTGAAGATTCAGCTAAGGAAGAGCGGATAGTTCCAGAAGAACACGTGATTTCGAAGCCAAAGACGAGAAAGTAGGTCAAAAATGAGTGCTTTTGATCTTTGCTTTGTCCTCGTTTCACAAGAACAAGCAAAGAAGGGCAACTGTAATCACTCATTTTTGACCGGGTTTTAGTGTTATTAGTGTTATTATAATAGTAAAATTATATATATAAAAAAAGTAAAAATAAAATAAAATAATAATAATAATAAAGGGGGGAGGGGAGTGGAGCACAAGGCTCCACGTCACCCTCCTCCCCCTATAAATAAAGGAGGCAACAGCAAAGCAAAGGAAGGAAAATTGCAATTGCAACAATTGCAATTGGAATCGGCAGGGCAGGCCAATTCGGCTAGCCCAGGACCGGGGTAATATCCTCGGTCCTAACTGGTTCGATCGGGGTCCTATTTTAGGTCCGATCTAGTTAATATTTTTGGAGAGGTCGTGGTAGATCTCGGTGGGGTTCAATCGAGGTTTGTCATACGAGCTCCTAGTTAGGTATATTTTCTTCCCTTTTTATTAGTGTTGTAATTTTTATAATTTAATGAAGTATTAGTTATCTTAAAATTGTAGTCTTATTTTTTATTTTGTATGTTTATGTTTTAGATTAATGTTTAATATGTTTTAAATTTGTGTTTTATATTAATATTTTATTTATGTTAGATATGTTTTTATTTATGAGTTAGATTAATATTCATGTATGTTTTAGATTAATATTTTATTAGATTAGTATTTTATTATGTTGATATTTATTTGCATTGTATTTAAATTATTTGTCATGTTTTATATTTTGCTCACTAAGTTTGCATATCGAGATATAAATTGTTAATGTGGTGCCTTTTTATCCGAGAGTAAACGGGGCCAGTATCAGGCGTAGTGATAGTGGTTGAGCGTTTATTCTCGGATAACGGGGCCCTTAAAATTTATTCGCAATTATGACTGAATTTTAAAATAATCGTCACTTTAATCCGGAAAATCCAATATTAATAAAGCGGTAATTATTAAAGTACCAATTTTGGGCGGTGTGGGGGTGCTAATCCTTCCCCATCCGTAACCGACTCTCGAACCCAATATTTTTTGAATCTCTGGTTTTATGGTGTCCGACCTACCTAAGTGGCCGGTGGCGACTCCATTTTTAAAATGCGGTTTTTTAAAAATCCCACGGAATAAATATTTTATATCCAAAACACCTTTTAAACACCTTTGAAAAACCTCATTTTTTTAGCGATAAAAAAAAGACATCGCTACAGCTGGCATTTCAATTAATTACAAAGAGAGGCTTTATGGGTTTATTTCCCTCGTAGTAAGTATAAGTGCCATTCTTCGATTTCTGATCACATTAAGAGTCGTAACTGCTCCTCTTTGGAAGGTCTCAGTGTAATTTGGGCGGATGTCAGGAGTAATGTTAGTTGGAGTATCAGGCATGGACGTGATGTGGACTTTTGGTTCGATCCAGGAGTCTAAAAAATGTCTCACTAATCGACCATGTACAGTTGACTAATATAGATATTGTCCTTGGAGTGTGTGCGGCCGACTTGGCCTTGGCTAATGGTGATTGGCAATGGAACCAATTTCAACATTTACTCTCCCCTTCTGTTCTTCTACGCTTGGCCGCTGTTAAAGGGCCCTGTAGCGTAGTTCACCAGGATATTGTCGGCTGGTCATGCACTACAGATCATCATTTTGCTTTACGTTCGGCCTATGGGATCAGCGTGATTTTGCGTATGGACCTCATGAAGTTGTTTGACAAGTTGTTCAGAAGTTCCGAGGGATTCAACGCATTAAGATATTTATATGGCTCACTTGTTGTGATAAATTGATGACGAATGGTGAACATGTTCGCCGACATTTTACATCGGACGAAAAATGCCTGATATGCATGGCTGAGTTGGAAGATGTTAATCATGTCTTACGCCCGTGTCCTTCGGCATTATTAGTTTGGTCTGTTTTGATTAAGCCGGAGCTCTTACACGAGTTTTGTTCTTTGGAGTTTAAGGATTGGATTCGAATTAATTTTTCACAACATAACTATTTTGCGCGGGAAGGTAAGGACTGGGACTTGCTGTTTGGTTCAGTTCTATGGAACCTATAGCTTGTCTGAAATTTGGTTGTTTTTCAATTCCCGTTGGAAGATTAATGCTCGTTGTTAGAAATATGTCAACAGCTTAAGGAGACTATGCTGAAGGTTGTTGCGTATGGTCCATCGACTTTCACGTATGGGGGCAAGAGTCTGCGGCAACTCTCGATTTGGACAAGACCTGCGAATGGTTGGTATAAGGTGAATACAGATAGTGGCCGTAATATGCAAAATGGTTTTGCATTGTGCGGTGGAGTGGTCCGAGATACCTCCGGTCAATGGATTATAGGTTTTGCTAAGTTTGTCGACGTTTGTTCAGTAGTAGAAGCAGAGCTTTAGGGTATTTTTTCGAGTTTACTTTGTGCTTGGAATCTTCATCTGCAGTACGTTGTTGTAGAGGCCTAGAAGCTTTGCGACTTGTTCAGTCGGGGTCTTCTGCCCTTGGTATATATGGGTTAGTGTTACACATACAAGAATTATGTCACCGTTACTGGGTTGTCTCCTTTGCGCATGTTCGGCGAAAAGGTAATCGAATCGCGGATCAGATGGTTAAGTTGGCGGTCATGGAAGATTTTGAGACTCGTTTGTTCAATTCGCCTCATTCGGTGGTGGATGGAATGGTGCTTGCAGACATGGGTGATCCCACTTAGTTGTTTTGCCTTGGTGGTTTGATTTGTTTAAGTTTTTCTTTGTTTAACCTTGTTTGAGCTTGTCTTTTTTGCTTTATTGTAACATTTATTATGTGTACTATTTTCTTTAATTTAGGTTTAGGGAGGTTTTTAACGAGGCACGTGGTAAATCCCATTTTCATCTAAAAAACACTAGAATATTATATTAATATTAAATATATAAAATAAAATACTATAATGAATAATTCAATAATATTATTTTTAGAATAATATTATTTTTATGAAAATAATAAATAATATTAATTATATTAATAATTGTATATTATTAGAATAAAAATAGAATATACCAACAACGATTGGGTGCAATGACAAGGCACATTGCACTCCTAAGAAGAGAGCTCAAGTTCGAACCTTAGAAACGATATTATTAAGAGGGAGAGTCACGAATCACGAATATAGACCATAAAATGGACATTTACTTTATAAAAAAATAAGAATAGAATATTATATAATATAACATAGTATATTATTATAATATTTAAAAATATATTATTAACTTATTAATATATAATAAAATATTTTAATCATTAATATTTTTTATTATAATATTATATTAATATTAATTACATAATTTTTTGAATAATTTGGGGTGTTTATGCTTTAGAGTGAAAAGTGGGAAAATATTTTATGGAAAATTAAACCGTAAAATACTTCACAAAAAATGCATAAAAAATTTATGTTGGATGAGACAATGAATTACATTGGTCAACTTATTTTATGCCAATCAAACCCTACAAAATAAAAAAAACATTTTTCATAAAATGAATTGCGCCAATCAAACTAACTCTAAAATTTGAGTATAATAAAGGTTTTTGCTTAATGCTGAATGCAGCCCTAAGGGCTATCAATGTGCTATCTTATTTTTCAATGATATCTATTAAAATGTAAATAATTACGTTCTTAAAAAATATATTAATTAGGCATGGTAAACTTAACTCGAGACTCGAAAACCGAACCGAGACTCAAAATCGACCCGAATACGATGACCTAAAATTTGATCCGAAACTGAAACAAACAGAACCGAACCGAAACCGATCCGAATTTTAGTTGAACCGAAATAGACCCGAACCGAATGGACCTGAACCAAAGGCAACCCGAAATATAGAAAAGATATTAATAGAAATAAATAAACTAGGATATGAACAACCGCACAACTCACCAAAAAATTAAATATATTGATTTTATAAATTCTATATATAGGGTGTAAAAAACTTACCGGCCAAAAAACTCGATTAAAACGACCGATCTCTCATTGACCCGAAATTGACCTGAATCGAAATCAACCGAACCGAAAATAACCGAACCGAAAATCAACTTACCCTAAATGACCTGAATCACAATAGACCCGAACTAAAACCGAACCGAACTCGAATTTGAACCGAATAATATCAAACCGAAATGACCCAAACGAAAATGACCTGAACCGAAAATGAATCGAATAACCTTTTGTCACCTCTAATAATAATTCAGGATGTTTAATATAATTAATTATAATCTAGTTAAATCTATTGAAAACGAAAATAAATATTTATAATACTAATTCTACAATAAAAGTATAAAACTACATCAGAATAGATTTTCTTGATTTAAAATATGTTTTTTCTTTGCCAATATTAAAAATACACTTATTTTACCACTAGTCAAGCGGTCAACACCCTTCAAATAAAACCGCTCTCAAAGTGAAAAATAAAAAAAACAAAAACCGCTGGTGGTATTGGAATGATACCGCAAAGCAAGCCTTTCTTTCTCTCTGTAGCGCATGATTAACGAGAAATCACTCACACCATTACGTGGCATTCTCCAATTGGTCAATTTCGAGTCGTCAGGATTCATAGCGAACACCAACCCATAAACAAATACCAGTCCGTCTATCTCACTAAGAAAAAAAAACACCCACTTTTATTTTCTTTTTGAATTTTTTGCCTTTCAAAAACTGTGTTTTTTCTCTCCACAAAACTCCAAAATTTCTCCGTACTTTCTCTCTCTATTGCATACGAAAATACCTTATACGTGTTCACCAATGCATGATCTTCCGAACCAATGCAATTTTGGCCCTTAACGCTTCCGAATTCCCATCAAGTTTTACCCCACCCTGATTTAACTCACTGAGTTGGTTTGGGGGGAAATTATGTTGGAGACGATGGAGAGTTCCGTCAATGGCGGCAGTGGTTTCACACATTTACAGAGCTGGGGAGACAGTAGTGAAGAAGAACCCTCGGTGTTGCCACGTCACACTAAGGTGGTTGTCACTGGGAATAATCGTACTAAATCGGTTCTCGTTGGCCTTCAAGGCGTAGTCAAGAAGGCTGTTGGACTTGGCGGGTGGCATTGGCTGGTAATTCTTTGGAATTTTTCAGTTTTGGTGGAAATGGAGTTTGGGTGGGTTTTCGGCAATTGCTTTACTCTTTTTTTTCTTCTTGAGTTTCTAACCTGAAAATTTTCTTTAAGTTTTAAGTAAAATCAAATTTGATCCCCCCCCCAAAGTAATGTGGATTCAATTTGAGATATTATCAAATAAACGTTTTGGTTTTACTTCATTTATTTATAATTATATTTTCCCTTTTTTGTTTTTTTTTTTGGATTGAATCTTTCTCTTTGATACAATTGCATGTTCTGGTGTATAAGATTTATTTTGAATAAAACTGCAAATTTAGCTTTTCATTGTCTAAGTTTGCTTGAATTTTGATACTTTTTAATAAAAGTAAGGGTTTTGTTATTGGTCACAACTTGCAAATTTGGGGTTTTAGATTTGAGTTTTGATTGCATGGAAGTGTCTGTCATTTTGATGTATTTTAGCTTGCATTTCTACAACGAATCTTGATTTTTTTTTTTTGGGGGGGGGGTTATTTCTTCTCCTTTTTCGTGTACTCGATGTTCGAAATCTGTTCTAAGGTCTTGATATTACTTTTTTCGATTGCATGATCGGTATTCTTGGGATCTTGTTGAGCTTGATTTGGGAATGTTTAAGAAACCCATATTTTATATTCTGAATTCTGATCTTGGTTCTGAGCTATTCAATCAAAACTTGCAATCATTTCCAAACTTGACTATCTTTCCTTGGTTTTTAAGACCCCCCCCCCCTTTTCTGTTCTTTTTCTTTGCAGTTTTCGTAACTTTTATCTGTGAATCGCATGATCGAATGTTGGATTAATTCACAGCTTCGCTGGAAATGATCAGATTTTGTAATTTTAATTCAGCTACAACTGTTTCTTTGCTGAAAAGATGGACCTTCTTTTTTCCTCCAATTAATGTTTTTTTTTTTTTGAATTCTAGGTTAGCTAGTGGATTGAAATACAAAAGTAACGATCTTAAGTCTAACAGACGATTTTATCATAATCAATAAATTTCTAATCTTTTTATTTTGGTTGGGTGTTTCCCAAGTCTGGTATTTATTTGATTTGTTTAAAATTATAATAGTGTTTATATTAATCATTTACTTTGTAGTTGATGTTGATATTTGTTTCTCCAACCAATGAAATCACAGGTTCTTACAAATGGCATAGAAGTAAAGCTACAGAGAAATGCCCTCAGCGTGATTGAAGCTCCCACCGGTAATGAAGAAGATGACGACGACTTCGAATTTGGGAACATGCAGTGCAATGGATCAGATATGGGTTAGCTCTCGTTTCCTCTTCATTTCAAATATTGCATGTTCCTCACAATTTTAAGGTTGAATTCATATGCCCTTTCGATCGAAAAACAATCTTCTAGAAAGGGTTACTCATTTGAGTCTAAATTCACTTGTATCTATGTTCTTTTTAGGCATACATGGTTTTTTTAGTTCATCAGTAGAAAATATGTTTTCTTTACTTGTATTGACTCTGGGGCACTATTAAATTTTGTCCCGTTGAGATTCTATGTCCTGGTAGTGGAGGGCTTTGGTGCTTAATGGCTTTTGATCTCTAATTATACTTAATGTTGTGATTAACTATTCCAATACTTAATACTTCTGATATAGTGTTTTGGATGATACTTTTCTCTTTTGAAAAGTAGTTGAGGTTGGTACATAGGATCCATTGTGTATTCACCTTTAACTTTCACTATTTCTCAAATCTCCATTGTCTCATTTCTTTGTCTTTTTATTGGTCCTGCCATGTTTTTTTCCCTTAATCCTGCTTTTTCCATCTCTCAATTTTCAGCATCCGATGACACTCAAAAGTCCCACAGATCGAGGCATAGATCACATAAATCAATGGGGTCTTCTCACAAGACTATGAGCAGGTCTCTTTCTTGTGATTCACAGTCCAAGAGTTCTGTTTACACTCCCATAGGGTCCACGGTACATAAATTTTATAACTCTACTTTCTTGTATAGTTTTTTTTTTACATCACATGTTGTCAATGATAAGGGATTGCAAAATTATGTTAGCTATCTATTTTTGCCTAATTAAAGTTTATTTTTTCATAATATCCGCTCTATAGAAAGTTGACCTCAGCAAACTTGAGATGGCTGCTCTATGGAGATATTGGCGTCACTTCAATCTTGTAAGCTCCTCCCATTGAAACATTAAATAGAATTACCAAGCACGGCCCTGTGTGCTTGTATAACCGAAGAAAAAAGAGTTTAATTTTCTCGTTGCCTTTTCTGTTTCTAGGTGGATGCCATTCCCAATCCATCGAAAGAGCAACTAGTTGATATCGTTCAGAGGCATTTCATGTCACAGGTAACTTAACTGCGATAGCTTCCCTTTGATTTTTTTCATTGCATTTAGGTGGAAGTACCAACTCTGTTTAACTAGGTGAAATCCCTTGGAAAGGAAAAAAAGTCGGTAGCTTACAATTAGTTTCTAGTTATTAAGCCAGTTGTACATTAGTTTTTCACTTCCTTTGGAATGAGAATTATCAGTTTCTGGAAAAATATGATCATGTGATGAAATTACCTTCTGTTGGTGTAGCAAATGGATGAGCTGCAGGTGATCGCGGGATTTGTTCAGGCTGCAAAGAGAATGAAGACCAGCTTTTGAGCTTGGTTGTCAACGTCTCAAACGCTAACAGATACTCGGTATCCTTATGGTATCTGCAACGCATGTATTCGTGGATCGTTGATCCTTGTGGCCCTTGTTAGTAGGTTAATATCTTATTTTCGAGCAATAGAGGTTCAGCACCATTTTGGTAGAGTAGTTAATGTAGATATAATCCAAAACTCGGTTACGAGACCTCTAAGAAGTACCTTTGTGGCTTCTTTTCTAAAGCTTGCTTGAATGTACTTGTGACCTGGTGAAGTGGATTCTTGAAATGTATATATTCTTATTTATAACCCCTGCCTACATTATTTTTATATATTTATGTGTGTGCATGTATTTTAACTGGGTTGAGTTTTTAGGATCGGATCAGAATTCATAGATCTTATAGGCATTTTTTTTCTTCCAAAAAAAGTGTAAATTAAATTGATAGAGAGGTTGGTGTCACCTTGCTTTCAGAATGCACCATGTTTTTTTCTTCCCATTGATGGTTACATTTAGTCCTATCAATCTCTTAAGGATAGATAGGTTAAGCTTTGGAGTTGATCATGATTCATGGTCATCAATTATAGACTCCTGTTTTTGGGTTCATTACAGCTACGAATTCAATAAATTAGGATAAGTCTTTCCTCAACTCTATAAAGCACAAAAAAAGGGAACCTTTACTTTTGATCTACCATCTCCCAAATTCACTAAAAAACCATTGTTTACTGTGGAAAGACTCTTTAATCAAAACAAAGTCAAATTAGAAATGGGTGAGAAAAGCATGCAATTCCCCTAAGAAATTCCACACACTCTGATAAAGTTGGTTGCTGAATTTGTGCGTTGTTGGATTGTTGTGGGATCATGTTCCTCATTTTACTGTTTATTTCTAAAGAAACGTATATGACCAATATTACAAGTATACTAACCTTATAAACCATAAAATGCCCACCATTCCCCATGTGCCATATATATATATATATATTAGAGGTCGCAAACGGTTGTTCAGGTTATTTCGGATCATATAATTTTGGGTTTGATTGCATTCTATTTCGGTTTGGGTCTGATTCAGTTTTAGTTTGAGTATATAATAGTTCTGTTGGACATCATATCGGTTATTTTCGGGTCGAACGATATTAGGCCAATAGGAGATCTGTCAGTTTTTATTCATGTCAATCTTTGGATCATTGGGTTGAGATGAGTATAAGTCTAATCAAAATATATAGAATATTGATATATTCTTGTAAAAGATACATTTGTGTTTATCAGTTATCATTTAGGTTATTTCTTTGTTTAAAAAAAGAAGACTTCGATTCTTAAATATGAATGATACAATGTTAATGCAAAACTCATTTCAACTCGAAATATCAATATTTTTTTCCTATAGCAATTATATATATATATATATATATTATAAATTAACCTTATAGCAATTTCATATATATATATATATATATATATATCTGACAATAAATCAGTAAAAGTTTGTTAGGTTAAATCAAGTTTAGGTAAAATAAATTTGAGTTGCTTTCAGTTCCGGTTGTCTTCGGTTCAAGTCTATATTGGTTCAATCCAAATTCGGTTCGGTTTATTTCGGATTTCCAATCAAGTTCGGGTTGGAAAATCGGTTTGAGTCTCGAGTTTAGTTTTCCAGGCTAGGTTTAAATATGTTAAGGGTCCCTATTCTATTTCAAAATTTAAAAACCAGTCTTCATACTTTAATTTTACGACATTAAGTCCTTATACTATTTTTATTTGAAAATATTGCTCATCCACTAACTTCTAATTAATTTTACCCTTAATTGTGATCTTACAGCTATAGAAAAGACAATAACTTTTCAGTCTTTTTTGAACCCAACAAGTGGTCTCAGTGAAAAATGTAACACCCCAATCTCGTCCCAGATCTGGAGCGTCACATTCGGGTCACCCAAAACGACCCATTAAAAATTTTCAATTTAAAACCGCAAATTGACCACTCTCAAAACAATCCATTACCATAGAATCCATATAAATAATAAGATTAAAAGGGTTTACAAAATGTAAGTTCCAATTAAAATACACTGTTTGACCAAATAACAGTAAATCAAAATAAAATACAGATTCAACTGTGGTAAGGTCCTATGAATATAATCAGTCCAAACTAAACATCAAGTGCTGTACTCTGAAACTGGCTCGGTGCCGGGAAATCCTCCTCGATGCGCTCCTCCAAAGCAACCTGTCAACCTACGCACGGAAAAACCACAATTCCGAACGCTGAGCTAACAAAGCTCAGTGGTACATTTCTACTCTACCGTAATTCATGAATATCATAAAACAAGCATGTATGATAATATAATTAATAGTGCACATAAAGGCTTCTCAACGTCTAAGGATCATCTTCTAGCCTATCATAGCTAGAGCTTACAACTGTCTCAAGATACCACTATTTGTAAGAATACCACTAAGCCATCTCAGGCTAACCATATGCGAGGTCCCGCCGACCATCGAGATACGTCATATACCCTGATCACATTGCCCAAGGGTTATCTAGCCCATACTCGAGATCAAACAGCCTATCGAGTTACCCGAGCTCACACAGCCCGTCGAGTAACAATCCTACCATGATCACTTAGCCCAAGGGTAACATAGCCAACATCTATTATCCATACAACAACGTAAATAACATACATTCTCTAATGGCTAACGAAGCCCTACTATTTTTCCCGTGCTCACACAGCCGTCGGGTTACCCGTGATCACGTAGCCGTCAGGTTAGGATCATATTCGGATCACTATAGCCATAGATACGTCCTAAACATACTTGGATCACAATAGACACAAGCAGTCTTTTCTTGAGGTCACATAGCCAATCAGGTTACTCGAGATCACATAATCCTTCGAGTTACTCGAGCTCACACAACCCCCTGAGTTGTATTTCTATATCCTGATCACATAGCCCAATGATAGGTTTCAGACCGCATCCAGATCACATAGCCCGTGAATACGTCGGATGTACTCGATCACATAGCCTGGAGTACAATCCCCTTATTTAAGTGCCCTTGCACTGACTCTAGGACATCCAGATTCTTAACCAAAACACATACGTCAACATATGCTCCCCCGAGCATAATATATCTCACCGAGAGATAAAAGGCATCAAGCCAACCATTACCAATGCCCAAGGCATGACTCATTTGTTACACTAATTAATATATGTCTTTATGATTCATTTACGCTTTTCTCGGTAGGTTATCTTATTATTCGCGGCAACCAGCCTATATGGGCGGCCCTTCAGCACTCAACAAGGACCCTGATTTTCCATGTAGCATTAACTGATCCACCACAGATCTCTATGGGTGATTAAACAAGCGATCCAATCAAATTATTACCAAGCCATTAGCCATTAATTTCACACATGGGGTTTAACTCTACATTTCTCAGCTTTAGTATTCATTTTACACCCTAATAGACCTCTAGGGCTCTTTACCTCGAATTATGGAACCCCCGAACGCAAACACAACTTTCTTATGCAGATTGCCCAGCGAGTATCGATACTCTAAGGTGAGAATCGGTACTTCCATCTGGGTATCGATACTCCCCCACGAGTACCAATACACTGATTAGGTTCGAAAGAATTAGACCTCAAGCCGTACTGATACACTCCGTTTGGTACCGGTACGTATCATTGGTACTAAGATCGCCCAATACCGATCTACCCCCGTACCGATACTCTCAGACACGCATACTGGTACGCTAAGCCTCTCCCAGACAATGCAACAGTGAGTACTAATACGCCTCTAGCGTACCGGTATGCCAAAGCATTACTGGAATTTTAAACAAACAAGGGGTACCGATACACGAAAAAGCGTACCGATACGCCCCTCACAAATCGTCTCCCTTATAACAAAGGTGTACCGATATGCTACCACCTTGTATCGGGACGCAAGCATAGATATCAAAGTCTAAAGCTCGACATTTCACTAATCCAACCATTAACCTACATGGTTAAGTCCCAAATCGATCCTACAAGTTATTTAGAGTATAAAAGATGGTTTTCTATCAATTTTACGCATTATCAGCATCTCATCTTTGATTTACCATTAATGGGGGTTTAAAGCTCTAAAACCTCAACTATACAACCCAAAGCTACATACCACACAAAGCAATCATTTTAGGATGCTCATGAAGTGAAAGAGTCAGAAATGTACTGACCTTAAGCAAGCAAAACCCAAAATGAAGCTCCCACTAAGCTTTTCCACCTCTTTTCCTTGGCTCAAGCCTCCAAAACCAACTTCCACAAATACCGGATATGCTTAGCTCGAAATGGAGATCTTTTGATACTGATAAACTTTTCCTTGATGACCAATCCGAGATTTCCACTCTAAGACAACAAGTTTCCATCTTTTTCCATTGGTTTGGGTGGGTGTTTTGGGGGGGGGGAAGATGATAGAGATGAAAGAGGAATAAGGATGACTTTATCCTCCCTACACTATGCAGAGAAATTAAAGAGGCATCATACCTCTAGTCCCCCATAAAGCAATTTACCTTATTGCCCTGCATGAAATTCACTTCATTCAATCATTTACCCATCACCCAAGCCCAATAACACATGAAGGCCCACAAAGCCCAACAACAAGTCCCAACATATCCGAACATTCGACCCGACGTGTCAGTCCAAGACCTGAGTCAACGCCCATTGTTGACTAAAAATTTTGGGTCGTTATAACTTTCACCTTCTTTAAGAAATTTTGTCCTCGAAATTTAAACGAGTAAAAGAGATGCAACCGAAATAGCTCCAAACCCTTTACCAACAACAATATCATCTTGATTAGGGAGACTTCCCCCTCAACTTACCTCAAATCGAACCCATAACACTGAACTATTTATCCTCAACACTTCTCCCAAAAACTTTAACGACCTAAAATATCACAACCTTTAGCACTCGCAATAAACCTATAAGCAGAACATCAAACCAACCTCAAGTTGTGTTGTTCAAACACCGATCCAAGAAACTCGTCTCCAACGGATTATACCACGAGTAACACATCATTTCTACTAGCATCCATCAAACATACTTTAAACTTAGGCCTTATCTATGTCTAAAACGCTGCACCACATCCACAAACTATTGTCAGGAACACATCATGCCTAACAACCATATCCCGGTCAAACGTCGAAGGTCATGCAAACCTTAACAAGATGAGATTTAAAGTTTCACTTTATCTGAACTTGCCTTTCACTCGATTGAAAACCATTTTTGATTTCAACTACTTGATCTTGGGAAAAGACCATTGCCGCCTACAAACTCACACAAGCAAACCAAAACTAACCAATCTATCCTTAAAGGTCCAATCAACTACTCAATCCAAACCATCCGACGCGAGAAACCCATCTAACTGCTCTCAGGGATTTCCAACTGGTTCCACCAACATTATTTTCTTGCAACACATCCATTTGGTTACCCACAACAGGGCTAATGATCCCACATTTCCGCTGCGATACTCTGATAACTTTCACACTGCTTACCTTAACCGATAATAACTTTGGTCGAACTCGATTGAGCAATCCTCATACTCTACAAAATCTAGCTCATCAGGTGCACAAGCCAAGCAACTATCCTCACGATTCGCCCTTAGGACCTCGATCATGTTCATCACAACCTTCATTTGACCTTTTCAACGGTACTTTTACTCTGACAAACAACACACGAAGCTCTCACATTCTATGGCCAAGACAAGGTCGTTGTTCTCACAAAACCGGTAGCGGTCTTCCACCATTGCACTACGGCTCAATACATCCAAAGCCACCATACAAGCTACTCTCACGCAGTCACGATCTCCGTAAAGTACTTGGCAACAACGCCCAATTGATCGCTTGCACAAGTGCGCCCTAACAAGGAGTTCGTTAAGTACCATACCACAGAGTGATAGACAGTAACAACGAACTCAACCTTACCATTATTGAAGTTCTAAAACACCATCAATGGTAAGATTGCTCATTCACCAATGGTACCTTTATACCCTCAAAACACCCACAACACTAAGACTAGAAACTCTCAACTTTCGCGTCTACAACGCAAGCTAAGAATACCTTGCAACCTATATAACCCTTCTTGAGCTAGCACTTTGTAGCACAATGTCCACCTTAGAGAGGTTAAGATCCTACACAACCAACACTAACAACTAGACTCAAGCAATCTAAAACTTCATAACTTCTCGCTCACATCTTACGACACGCATGCACTCTCAACAACCATCTACGATAAAACCTCATCTAGAGAAGGATGTGATTCCAATTGTAATCTAAAACAACAACAAACCCAAGGTTTACCAAGATGTACATCACAAGAACCGGTCTATTACACAACTGAGGAGCTAAACGGCTAACGCAAATAGCTAGAACCAACACAAAACTTATTTACCTGACATATCCTCGTCGCCACGCTGTTAACTCTAGTCTGAGCAGCAGATTGCCTAGCAATGCCTCGCGCGCCAACCCTTACGGTAGATCTCACATGACCTCTACCTCGATAACCTAACGGCGCTCTAGCTCCGCCTCTATAAAAACTCTGATCATGACGGGAAATAGCCCACCTCTGAGACTGAACTGATGTATCCTCATCCACAACTGTGCAGTCCTTTGCCATGTGTCCTGGTGCCCGACAATTATAGCAAACCCTCCAAAGGAGAAACACACTCCGAGGTAATGTCTGCCACAATGCTCGCATGCTGGTGGAAGCGACACTCCAACAAAACCATCAGTACTCTATTCCGGAGTAGAAATTAAATAGCCTCTATGAACCCTCGATCTAAATCCTGAGCCGACTTTTAATAGCTGGTTCGAAGTAAATCTCTTCGAACTCCTCAAAGCACAAAAATTCTCATGCGGATAGGGAGAATGACCCATGATATTCTGGGTCTCCATATTACGACCTCTAGTATCTTTGAACTGATTGGATACTGAACTCTGAAGCCGCTCAAGTGCCTTCGTACTATTAGCTAACTCAAAGGATGTCCCAAGCGGACCGGCTGTCACATGCAACTGAAGGTTAACATTCAAGCCTTGTCTGAACCTCTTGCACCACATCTCTTCTGTAACAACAAACTCTGAAGCATAATGGCTCAAACGCAAAAACCCTTGCTCATAAGCAAACACCGTTCGATCTCCCTGAACTAGATGCAGAAACTGGTCCCTCATACCACCCATATGTACCTCACTGATGTATTTTTTGAAACTCATCCACAAAGATATCCCTGAACGAGATAAGACTAACGATTTTAAATGGTATATCATTCCCTTAATTGGGTCAACACTTGGTATTTGAGCCAAAATTAAAAGAAAATTCAAAATAAAAACAATAAATTAATAAAATAGTGTAATGAGTAAAAATAGGGTGAGAAGTTATTAAATAAAAAAATAAAATGATAACAACCCAAAAGATTTAATTAAACTTGTAGCAGTGGCAAAATTGAAAAAATTGAAGTCATAAGTCAAATTAGATAAAAACGGAGACTAAATTGAAAGGTTTTGAAATAGGGTATCCGAAGGAGTAAATAAAAATAGGACGGGGGGATTTAATGAGGCGAATAAACCCAATTTGTTTTAAAACATATGGGTATAAAATCCAATTTTATAAACACTCTTCATTATTTCCCCTTTAAAAAATTTGGATCAAACCACCCCTTGTGTTTTCTCTAAAATTGTTCATCGTATTCTTCATGGGATGAAAAACACGACGAACGTTCACTGTGCTGGCCGCCGTCCACCGGCGGCAAAGATTAAAAAAACACTTTTTGACTTTTTTTTAAAGCCCACACTCAAATCCTCTCTCTAAATCACCCAAAAGGTTTTGAAAACACCCCCAAATCATAAAAAATAGTTCAAATCCCACCTCTATTTAAAAAAATATTTCGAAGACAAAGGAGAAAGTATCATCCATCATCGGGGATACGACCTCAAGCATTCACGACGGCAGATTGGAGATCAAACGGGTAAAAACTTATCCCTTTCTTTTTTATTTTGTATATTTGAAATACATAAAAAATAAAAAATAAGGCGATGGAACCTAAAATTTGCCTGCTTGTATTCTAGAAAAAATTTGTAGTTGTTACAAAGGAATTGGTATGGTTTATATAGGTATTTACATACCAAAAATTACAAAGAATAAATCCCCTAAATCTCGGTGATTTGCTTGATTCAGGTTCCTTTCTCCTTTGCGTTTGATTCTGATTTGTTCTCCCCCTTTAGTTGATTCGATTTGGTGTTTTAATCCTTCCCCTTTCTTTTTTTGTTTCGAAATTAATCTTCCCCTTTGTGTTTTCCATATATGGCGGTCGAATGGTGAGGGACGGACGCGCGCCGACGTCAGACTACGGTTGAGAGTTGAACGGGTCACAGAATGACGCGTGAAGGGAGATGGACAGACGGTGAAGCCAGCGCGTGGACTGCACGCGTGCAGATGATTCGAACGGTTCTCCTTCTTGATTGATTTGGACTGTTAAATTTGGCTTAGATCCAACGGCTGTGGATGGGTTGCACATGGGAGAAAATGGCACCAGCTAGGATTTTGTTATCTTAGGCCAAAAGGGCCACCAATGTAATATGGACTCTTTATTTAAATAAATTGATTATTTTTTTAATTTTATTGAATTTTATATCTAATAACACTAATAGTAGTAATAATATTAACAACAACAAGAACAATAATATATAAAAAGAGCCGGCAAAAATTTAGTGACTACAGTAAGACAATCTAGTTTCCTTAGATTTTTTAAAGGTAAAATGGTTAAAAACATTTGTGTCTCTAAATGACTCATTTATTCTAAAGATAAGGATGCCATTGAAAAATAGATCCCTAAGAGAACTAAAAATTTTGAGACTAATGCCAATGGATCCAAAACATTTTGGATACCAAAATGTAAGTAATTGTCTTTTGTAGGTGTGTTGGAGCATTGATGAGTAAGAGTCAAATTTTGGGAGCTCTAGACACACAAGAGGAAGGACATTTGAAGAAGATGCTTCAAGTGGTAAAATTGTTTCATGCAATTGCTTGATCATATGTTTATTGTTTATATCTTATGATGTTTTAAGCATGTTTGTATGCCTCTATGTTGTGCTTAATTGCATATAGTTAGGGGGAGTCTCAATTGCATGAGTTACATGTTTTGGCCTATTATGTCTAATTCTATGTTTTTATCCTTAAACTTGTAACATTTGGTTGAATTCTGGTGAAACCATGCTTTCTGTGTTTTAAATGTGTTATTTTGAGAAGCATGTTATTATTTTGTCGCAAAAATGATCAAAATACATATCTAGAACTTCATAGTGCCTTTGTATGAACTTAAAACTAAGAAAAAAAAGGCTTTTTGAGTTGATTTTACTGCAAATTTTCACCATTTCGTGCAGTCGGTACCGGTACTGCCCATACCATACCGATACGACATTCAACCAGTACAATACAGACGTCTCCGTATTGATGCACACAGTAAAAAAGGACAATTTTGTCTCCTTTATCCTATGCCATGTATGCCTATTGGTTTAATTCGTATTTATGGCATGTTTAACCGAATTTCTTGCTTTAACTTCTGTTATTTTTATTTAATATTTTCCCTTGAATTGTTGGACTAACAATTTTATTGATGCTTGATTAAGGGGGAGTCAATTTTTTTTCTTTCATGTTTAAAATCCTTTTTAGTCTACTCTCCATTGTTATCATGCTTTAAAGTGATTTCAAACTTTATTTTGAATTATTTTTGATATAACGAAAATGGGAGAGATATGTTTGAAAAATTAACTTTCAAAAAGAAAAAAAAGGAGCTTTAAATATTTTCAAAAATATTCTTTTTTCAAAATTATTTTTTCTAAGGGGAACATTTTAAAAATAATTTTTTAAGTGGTTTCGTTATATAAAAAATGAGAGATTGTTGAGATATTTATTTTGATATAACATAAATGAAAAACGTTTTTGGACTTAAACAAAGTTGCAAAAATAATTCAAAGTCCATTCAACTTGAAAAACATGTTTGAAAGGTTTTTGAAAGTGTTTTTGACTTGCTTTAATGTTTCAAATTTTCCAAAAGTCAAAAACAGGCCTTCAGTACCGATACCCTATCTCCGGTATCGATACGAAGCTGCTCGTACCGGAATGGTCATGACAAGTACTGATATGCTATGTTTTATATTTTTCTAGTGAGCACTTTTCATGCCGGTACTGATCCTCAATATTGATACACAAGGCACCATACCGATACCAAGGTATCACGTACTGGTATGCAACGTGCATTTGCAACAACTATTTCCTCTTATGGCAGGTACTGATATGACTGTTTGCGTACCGATACCCACTGCACCAAGAGTGTATTTATTGATGGAAATTAAGTTCTCAACGGCTCCAAACCAACCCCAATGGCTAGTGATGGCGACAAAGTCATTACAAGGTTTAAAAGACCTCTTCAAGCATCCATGGAACAACAAGAAACACATTACCAACATTCTTTGTATGGAGATTTTTTTTGGTTAAAATTGTCATATTCTTGTAGAAAAACACTTGTAAGCCAATTTGTCAATATTGCTAAAGTGTTTAGGTTTTTGTGTGAGAGCTTAAGTGTGCAAACATTTTCGTAGAGAGGTTTTCCTTTGTTTGCTCATTTATATTTTCTCTTTGCGAGGGAGTGTCTTAAAGCTTTGGGGTATAAGTTTTGAGGGTTTTGTAAAGGTTACTCTTGATCCTTAAAAAAGAAAGACAAATTTAGTGGATTTGTGTAAAATCTTTAGTGGGGAGCTAAGGTAGTGGATGCAAACTTAGTTTAGAAGTCGAACCACTATAATCCTTGTGTAAAGTTTTATTTTTCCAATTGCTTCCACCACTTTCATTGCAAAGTCAATTCACCCCCTCTTGGCGTATTCGGTTGAAGATATTCGAGCCCATCAAATGCCTTCCACTTATGTAAACCATTTTGCTACTAGACGAGCCTTATGCTTATCAATAATACCATTTGCCTTGTGTTTAATTCGATACACCCATTTGCAATCGATGGCTTGCTTTTCCTTTGGTAATGTTACCACTGACCATGTTTTATTGGATTTCATAGCTTACAATTCCTCATGCATGGCAGTCCTCCACTCTGGGAATCTTAACAGTTTGATGATAGTAGGTTGGTTCATAGGATGAAGAAATATTAGCCAAAAATGAGGAGTAAGAAGAGGACAATTTTGAGGTTGAAAGGTATTCCTCAATTGGATATCGTAGAGTTGAGGCAGTATTGTTGCAATAGTAATGTTGAAGATATGATGGCTTATTCATAATACGAGAAGATTTTCTTAGAGCAATTGAGGGAACAGATTGGGAAACCTCAAGTGTAGGAATCTCAGAAACATTTTGAATGCAACTTCAAGATCATGATGCACTATATGATCTGCTGCATGTTCAGCATCGTCTGTATGATTCAATGCTACAGAGTCCAGTCCTTCATGGCCCATCTCCACATGATCAGCAACTTCTCCATGATGTATTTGTTCATTATGGTCCACTTCATGATTAGAATCAGCCATGAATTGGTCTGCCATCAATGGATCAGTAACTTCACCATTCTCAGGAGCAGAAGACTCATGAGATCCTAAAAAAGTATTTTGTGAACATAATCACAATTGCATCGAGAACAGGTGCAAACAGGTTTGACAGAGTTTAATTCATCCCAAACAATCTTTAACTGATTATAGTAAGTACTTACAGAGATTTGACCTTGAACCAACTCACTTTCTTTCTCAATTGAAAGATTCTTAGGTCATTGTTTTGCTGGAAACGATCTTCAAGATCTTTCCAAATATCAGCAACTGACGAATGATAGAGAAGACTAGCTGCAATATCTTTGGAAACTGCATTTAGAATCCAAGAATTGACAAGGCTGTTCGCTCTTGTCCAAGCTGTATACAAGTCTTGATTTGCTGAAAAAGGAGCAGGAATCGACCCATCTACAAAGCCAAGTTTGTTTTTGGCTGACAAAGTCATTAACATCGAACGCTTCCAACTATTGTAGTTGTCATTGCCAAGAGGCCGAGTAACCAAAAGCATGCCAGTATTATCCTATTGATGCAAGTAATAAAGATTGACACCATTATTGAATTGATCATTGGGATTTGGATCACTCATTGAAGACTTATGAAAGAGCAAAGATCTTGTAAAGAAACAATAGAAAAGATGAGAATAAGAAAGCTAAAAATATATCATCTGATACCATGTAAAGAAATTTTTAAATAAGGATACAAACTGAAACTATACTTCCTTTAAATAAGGATACAAAGAAGCTGTATAATAAGCCTAACATAATAACTAACTTCAATTAAGAAGTTTACATAAAATTCTTAAAAATCTTATATCTGTAATACATGCTAGTGCCTTCTTTGTTTTCAAACAAACAATATTCATAATTATAGAGGAATAATGATCATTTGAATCAACTAAAACAATATTCATAATTAATTAGATATTAATATCTTCCTTTGTACATTTGCACTTTTTTTTTTTACAATGGAACTGAATTTTATTAAAACACTATGGAACATATTATAAATACAGTGCATCCATAAGGGAGAATAATGGGGACTAGTCCAACAAAATCTCATACACAATCCTAAAAGTGCAAAGAAAAGTAAACATTTTCATAGAGATTAGCATAGCGTCAAAATCCAGAAACATTCCTTAATCTCCTTGTCTCTGTCCAAACGAGACGCATTATAGGATGAAAAATGAGTGGTGAGCGAGCCAACTATCAGGCATATTGTTCTGCTACCCAGGACTGAATACATCGACAAATAACCATCAACCAAGTGGGGATCTATATTTCTATGACTACCGACAGAATCATAATCAGAAACTAGCGTCGTGAAGATCTTTGTGCGAGCACCAAACGACCACTAAGGTATACTGAAATCATGCCAAAATGACAGATGAAATGAAACCACAAAAATAAAGAAAACGTGCCACAAAGACAGAACAAAAGCGTGCCACATGAGCAAAAATTCTTATTAAAATAAAAAAAACTAAAATATTAAAAACATACCAAATAAAAATAAGAAAAATAACGAACACCGGCGATCGGCAACTAACATCTAGATGATTGCCGATCGGCGATTAACTCAAAAAAAAAAAAAAAAAGAATAGCAGACGAAGACTATTTTAAATGACAATCAACATCTAGTAAGTACATTTGTACTTTAGTTCTCGTTCTTTTAGTTTTATAAATGGATAATCTTAGAATATTAATAAAATAAGACATTAGACACATATTTTGATTAAAAAAATTAGACATCTAAAACAAAAAAAAAATATATAGTTTGATATCTTTTCCAATTAAGAATTACAAAGTTAGTCTTTCAAATTTTTTATTTAGTTTTTTATTAAATATGTAGATGTAACATTTTTAAATAAAAAAATATAATTTGGCATCTATGCAACTTTAAAAAATAATTCATAATGAGATTGGATTTAATAAAAGAATTTTAATAGGTTAACGATTGCAGTAAAAATTTTAAATTTTAAGAGTAAGGAGATTAAATACACTAAAGTAAAAGTAGACGACTAAATTTTAAATGTATAAACTGTATAGGGACTGGAATTATTTTAACAAAATATCTTATCAAGTATCAATATTTCATACGTTTTTATATGACAAATCAAGATATTTAAAACCAAATTATCGGACCACATATAGGCAAAATCAACGATCCGCTCACGACGGATAAATTTTTTTTAAAATTGTTTGTAAAATTCCATTTGGTGAGGATTATCCGGCTCATTAAAACTATGGGTATAAAGATGGGAAAGATTTGGTTTGGTACTGTTAGCGGAATTAGAAAAGCTAGCATTAAGATTGTTTCTAGGACGTTTTCTAGGAGGCATGATGAAAGGGTTTGGATATAAAACCTATAAAATTTATACCACAAAAACATATGTATGAAAATACATCAAATTCAATCCATTAAATCAAACAATAATCAAGGTAATGTAAAAATCTATAATTTATAGTTTAAAACCATATACAAGTATAAAGAAATTTTTTTTCATAAGTTTAAATCTTGAAATCTGTAAAATATTTTATGTGAATATAAATATATATTCGAATAAAAAGTTTTCAGTTTTGAAAAATATTTTGTAAAAACTTTGAAACTATGGATTTATAATTTTTTTTTGCTCGGCAAAACGTATGATTTTATTAGATAACTATACATAGCCACCACTAACATAGGCCTCATTAAAAAAACTCTCTAATCCTAAGTTAGAGAAAAAGAGTACCTATGAAAGTGACCTAAGAACAAACGGACTAACGCCAAAACAAAGCTAACAAAAAGCAAAATATGCTTACACCACTCCCAAACCAACACGCATCAGACCAAGCAAGAACCAAATGCACACTAGCCCTTACTCCACCAACTGAAACCAAGTATACCTGTCAACACCACCCTTAGCAAGAGCATCGACTAAACTATTCGCCTCGCGGTATATATGATGGAAACACACACAATTGAGCACCTCACAAGCAACATCAATCTGACGGAACCAATTCCACAAAGACCACAACATCTTCTCATGATTTAACACCCAAGATATGGCCACCATTGAATCAGACTCAATCACCACCGAAGCCAACTTAGATCATCTAGAATTACGGAAGATGGTTAGCGCATGACATATAGCTTGTAACTCTGCTTCGTTAGAGTTAATCACACCCAAAGGACCAGAAAGCATGGCGAGTATACGCCCCTTAGAATCCCGCAATACCCCACCACAACCAGCGATCCCCGACTTACCCCTCGCAGACCCATCAACATTAAATTTTAGGACACCATCCGGTGACGGTTCCCAACAAGTAACCACGTGCCTAGTCGAATGAGAAAAAGAAGAAACACAAGATCAAGGGCAGTCCACCAAGCTGCCTCGCATACCTCTCCCGGTGAAGACAAGGCTCGAACCAAAAACATTGAACACAATTTAATAAGAAAAAATATTTCCCCACACGACATCCTCTTCTTATTAAAAATGAAAGTATTCCGAGCTAGCCACATAGACCAAACCACTGCAGCACACCCCACCAACCACCAATCATGCTCCAAACCCGTGAAAAAACTATGGAAACACTAAAGTAAAAAATCACGCAGCGATCGAGGGTTCACCACTTCCACTTGCCACCATTGAAAAAACAGTACCCACACTTTCCACATTTCAGCGCAATGGAAAAGAATATGGCCAACTGAATCAATCCCAACCTCACACCATCTACATCTGATCATGGACTCATCTAATGGGACACCTCGCACACGTAACACAGCCAGCGTCGACAGCCGATCGAGCATGACAAACCATAAAAGCATTGGATTTTAGGAGGAATACGTAATTTCCATATCGAATTCAAATCCGCAGCACCTTCCAAACCAAACGAAACCATCAAATTATATAATGAACCAATAGTAAAAATACTTAAGGGTGAGGGTTTCCAAATCAGCCGATCCTCCACTGATGCACACAATTGAAAACGCAACACACACGCCTTTAATTCCCCCAACTGCTCCTCCTCAAAAGATAGCAATGAACGAGTAAAAAAAGCACTCCAATTATCATGTTCAAAGCTGTCATCACAAGAGTAATCAAGAACCAACGCCATTGTATCCTCTGCCACGCGAAACAATCTTGGGAACACATGCAATAAAGGCTCATCCAAACACCATCAGTCTCGCCAAAATAAAATTTTAGCACCATTACCCAGTAGCCAAGCATACTGAGATTGGTTCATAAAACGGTGCACACCATCTCGTGCTGAACATCTACAATTTGATGCCATATAATCGACATATTTCTTCTCCCACCATCATGTAAACGCCAACCCAAAACATCTTTACCATATTTCCAACCCTTCCTATAAAATGCAAAAGTAAACCCATCCGGTCCCGGGGATTTCGACCCCTCACAACTCAACAGCGCCTCCCAAACCTCCTCCTTCGTAAAAGCTACTTCCAAACTAGTCGCCTGACAATCACACAATCTACCAAACTGAACCGCAGCATCTAAAGACCCTGCTACCTTTCGCTGTGCAAAATGTTTCTTAAATTCTCGGTGCAACACAAACTTCAACCTCCCCTGATTTGACTCCCATTTTCCATTAATTAGTAGACCAGAAATTTTATTACGAATGGCCCTTAGCTTTGCTACCCTATGGAAAAAATGTGTGTTTCTATCACATTCTTTTAGCCATGTGATTTGAGACTTTTGTCTCTATAATGATTCTTGGAACCGTGACTATTTCCACAACTCCGATAGTAACCATCGAAATTCCTCAACCTCCTCAACCGCCAGCACGCCATCTGTAATATCCCAATTTTTGGCAAGTGACCAAAATGTAAATTTTGAAAGTTTTGTGGCTAAAGTATAAACTTTGGAAAAAAAATTTAGGTATCAAAGTGTAATTTTCAAAAGTTATGTATTTTAACCCCGTAAATGAATAGTTTACCCCTAAGAATGACGTTTTCGTGTCACCTAGATTTTCGTACGGAGTTTGTATTAATGGCTATAAAGCGATAAAGTTCGGAAAAATATTTGGATAATCAAATCGAGCTAAAATTTTAGAGATAGTTCCATGGACCTTAGAAGAGTCATAAAATATCATTTTATGGATATTTGGATGTTAAAAGAGATCGGGAAAAATTTAAATCGATCGAAATGACATGGCATGACAATTTTATGAGTAAGTTGATCAGTAAAGGGAGTTTTGTCATTTTTCCCAAAGGGGACATGTAGGGAATTTTGAGATTTCTTTTATGGGTGAATAGTGGCTGATTAGAATCCAACTAAGTCTAGTTGGAATGTTACAAAATGGTAAATTAGAAATATAAATTTAGTTGGGGGTATTTTTGGAAAGTGGAATTTATTGAATTAAAAATTCACTTTTAATGATACAAGTGTCTTAATATATATGAAATATGAAGGAATTATCAGCAAAAATACTCTCCAAAATGTTGGTGAAGAGAAAAAGTAGAGAAAAATTTTATAAGCTCGATTTAAGCCCCGAATCTCAGTTTTCATGTAATCTTTCGAACTACAAAGTTATTCTACTCTTCGAGCTCTATCTTTTGATGTAAATAATTCATAGAATACTTGCTTGGTTGATGATATTTGATATGAGGAAGAAATTAGGGTTTATGAACAAATTGGGGCTTTTATGTATCCATGGTTGATTTTAAGTTAGAATCATGCTTGTATGATGTTAGAATCATGTTATTGAGTTGGGATTTAAAACCTAAATATTTTGGTTTGTATAGATAAGATTAGGGTTTATGGATTCAAGTCTAACTTAGGGTTTGTGATGTTGGATTAATGATCTAGTAAGCTTGATTTGTTGTTTGGAAGCAAAACCCTAAGTTAAATACATAGGGACCATTTCGACAAGCTTCAAAATTAAGGGACCAGATCTGATTTTTATGAATTTGATGTGTGTTTATATTATTAATGATGTTAGAGACATGAAAATGAAGTTAGAATGTTAAACCGAAGATTAATCACATTAGTGAACATTTTGACAAATTGTCAAACTTGAATGGTCTACTCGGCAAAGAGGACATGTAGAAGGAGTAAATCTGCTTTTTGGTTAAAATGATGGAATTAAGGTAGCAATGTTGATTGGAGGACTAATTTGCAAAGTTAATAAGCCCGAATCCTTATATTTGAAATTTTGGTGACCATCTCGACAAACCAAGAGAAATTAGAGAAGTAAAGGTTTAAGCCTATTTTGATGAAGGATGTAAAGAGAACATATGAATACAAGCTTTATTCTAATCATTTTACGTAAAGTGATGGGACTAAATTGACAAGCAAAGAAATAAGAAAAAATTGATGTAAATTACAAGTTATTTATAGAAAGTTATATTGGAATTTGAATTATGGCAATAAGTTAAAAAATTTGCCATAAATTCTACAAAATATGGTTAAATGATGAATTTTATACTATTTTAAAGATTTGTTAGTCTAGTTTCGTTTCCAACAAACGAAAACTGATTTCGAGTTCAGTGTTAAAAGTTATGGATTTGTTTTAAAAGAATGTTAGAAAAATTACACAACAATTTCTGCATGGATAGCTCTGTGATGTGAATGTAAATTTTTTTTTTATAATTTTGGTAGATTTTGCTAATTTATGTGGCTTATACCGTTAGAACCGTTATCGAATCTAGTTTCTACAGTATAAAGGAAATTAAGATCCAGTATGTATTCTGCCATGATTAAGTAAATCTTTGAAGGTAGCGCAATTTGTCAGAAAATGGAATTTGAAACATTTTGTATTTCAATGTTAGTTAGCAAGCTGAAGAATTATTGGAATTTCAAATTGGTCACTAAGGACCACAATGAGTTTTTGAACAGTACAAGGAAGAGAGAAAAAATATTTGGAAATTTTATATTCGAATGATTATATTAGACATCATGTTTAAGGTATTGATAGATTTGAATCTAACAAATATTTTGTTGTATTCATGCGATTAATGAAGTCAAGTCTGAATCAAAAAATGTTTGAGGTACTATGAAAGAAAGGATCGAACTAGGACTTAGTGAGGCATTGTGTTAAGTGGCCAAGGCGAGTGCATTATATGCATGTATGTCATGTTACAAATAAGACTACTTGCGACAAGTCGACCTTGATATTAATTAAAATGCATGTTAATTAATAATTGTATGAATGTTATGAATTAATAATGTGACATGTATGATACATTTTCATAGTTTATAGATTTATCTAAGATAAATCAAACATTTTGATTTTGGGATTGAACTGCCCATAATCGAAATATGGATGATAGTATTGATGGATTTGATATTGAATGTGAAAATATTATATTGTTATGCCCGAGTACTAGTGTGAGAGTCTTTGGTATAATTGGATATCCATGGAGTCTTAGCAGCTGCGTTCTAGCACTACGGTGCGTTCCAGACACTTTGGTGTTAACTTCAGACACTACGGTGTTGTTTAGACACTTCGGTGTCAACTAGCACAAAAAGTGTGATAATGAGGAGCAAAGGGCATCCTCGAGTACGTACTCAACATCAGACGCTATGGCGTTGCAGACACTACAATGTCGTTATGATGACTCGTATACTATAGGTTCACATAAAATTGTACTTTGGGCTATAATTCATGAAATGCTTTTATGCAGGTAGATAGGTCAGTAAGTCTATCGTATTTACTACTGATAAAGTAAGAATGATATTATGACTTTGGATATATACATACAATTGTGATTCTTTGAAATAAGTTAGTTTCTCTTTTACTATAATAAATGATGAAATGTATAAATTGTACTGGGATCGCTTGCCATTTTGCAGGGAAATGTATTGCATTGTCATATGATATAATGTAATGTATGATCACATGATTTAACTAAATAGTTTATTAATTGCCTCACTAAGTTTGTACTTAGCGTGTGATTGATTTTGCACACGTAGGTGGTTCAAGATATTGGAGTAAGCAAGGTGTTACATCAAGTTCAGAGAATTTCATCAAGCTTCCACAGTAATGACATCCTACTTGAGGTTTTTGATTAATTTTAGTGGCATGTATAAATGAAATGAAATTGTCTATTTTGGTTCAGAGTCTATTATTTATTGAATAGTCATTTTGTAATTTTTGAAAGGTAAATGGAGCTCCGATTTTGTGTTTTAATTTATTAAAAATAAAATTTTACCAATTTTTAAGAGTGAATTGTTTTATAAAGTGTCATGTGACATCTCTGACTCGTATTCAATGATAGATACGGGAAATGGGTGTTATATTTATTGGTATCAGAGCTACAGGTTTAGGAGGTTCTTGATCCAACCGAGCTTGTTGTCAGTCAGTAAGTGTATACATGCCACTAGGATGTCATTATTACTGTTTGGATGCTTGAGTGACTTGATGTAACTACTTGTTGATTTGATTGTATAAAGTTATAGATGTCCGAAGTTGAGAGATTGTGTTTAGTGATCAAACAGTTGGGTAAGAATGAGGCCCATAAAAGTGGTAACAAGGTTAGATATTAACCACTTTCCACTCAATATGATGTTAAAGTGCTGGTGAAGTTAGAAATGCCTAGTTAAACCGAGGTTTATTATTTCGAACCCTGTATATGATTTTAGAGGAAATTCAATCTCAAGTTCCTTAGACTTTTATTACTAGAGAGCTGGGAAGTCTTGAAGTGATGGACTTCAGGTAGGATATTGAAGGAAAACCAATGACGATAGACTATTGGTTTAACAAATATAAGATGATGATAGAAGGGCTTCGTTGTGATGATCGGGAAAAAAGAGCTCAATATGATGGTAACTTATCCCTTGGGATATAGTACAAGGGTAAGTCAAATTTATAAGAATTACTCGATAGTAATTCAACAAAATCAAATTTTTAGTAAGCTTAATGGAGTTGCCTTTTATGAATTGTGATTATTGGGGGCATGAATTGGTTATATTCCTACCATGCCATTATAGATTGTCGCTTAAAGCGATTAATATTGAGGAACTCGGAAGGCACATAGATAATAGAGTTGGTGAAAGGGTAAATCCCTTATCCAATGTAATTTCAGTTGTTTCTGCCAAGAAACTATTGCTACAAGGCTGCCAAGCTTTCTTAGCAAATTTAGTGGATACTCGAGTTTCTGAGGTTAAATTGGAAGATATTCTGACTATTCGAGAGTATCTAAATATATTCCCAGATGAGTTACCAGGATTTCCTCTAGATTGAGAGGTGGAATTCAAAATAGAAGTGTTACCAGGTATTGCGCCTATATCGATGGCCCCGTATAAAATGGCTCCAACCTAGTTTCAGGAGTTAAAGGTACAATTGCAAGAAATGTTAGATCGAGGTTTTATAAGGCCAAGTATGTCACCCTGGGGCGCACCAGTGTTATTTGCGAAAAAGTGGATCCATACGATTATGCATAGATTACCGTTGGTTAAATAAGGTGACAGTAAAGAATAAGTATTCTCTTCCGAAGATTAATGATCTTTCTGATCAGTTAAAAGGCACAAATGTATTTTTTAAGATTGATCTCCGATCGGGGTATCATCAGTTAAAGATCAAGGAAGAAGATATTCTGAAGACAGTTTTTTGAACTCGGTATGGACATTATAAGTTTGTAGTGTCGTCGTTTGGTTTGACAAATGCTCCTGCGGCATTCATAGATCTGATGAACCGAGTATTTCAACCTTACTTGGATCAATTTTTGGTGGTATTCATCGATGATATTTTAGTTTATTCAAAGACAAAGGAAGAACATGATACCGACTTTCACATTGTTCTTCAGACCCTTCGAGAAAAGAAGTTGTATGCTAAGCTGTGAAAGTGTGAATTTTGGTTGCCGGAAGTTGATTTTCTTGGCCATGTGGTTTTGGCAAAGGGGATAATAGTAGATCCCAATAAATTACAAGCTATAGTTGGATGAAAAACTCTGAAGAATGTTTTTGAGGTTCGAAGTTTCTTGGGACTTGCTGGTTATTATCGAAGGTTTGGAAAGAAATTCCTGATAATTGCCTCCCACTGACCAAGCTATTGAGGAAAGATGTACCATTTATTTGGACGGATAAGTGCCAAGAAAGTTTTGAGACATTAAAAATGATCTTAACAGAAGCCCTGGTGCTAGTGCAACCAGAATCGGCCAGAGATTATGTGGTTTATAACGATGCTTCTCATAATGGTTTGGGATGCGTACTTATGCAAGAAGGAAAAGTAGTGGCCTATGCTTCAAGGCAACTTAAGACGCATGAGAGGAATTATCCTACTCGTGATTTAGAGTTAGTAGCAGTTGTATTTGCTTAAAAGATATGACGTCATTATCTATATGGTGAGCGATGCTACATTTACACAGATCATAAAAGTTTAAAGTATCTGCTAACTCAAAAGGAGTTGAACATGAAACAAAGAAGGTGGATCAAACTTCTTAAGGATTACGATGTTGTTATTGACTACTCTATTGAAAAAGCCAATATAGTAACCAATGCACTTAGTTGAAAGATATTCTTTACTTTAAGAGCAATGAATGTGCAACTTTATTGGAAAAAGATTGGTATGTTAATTACAAAACTTTAGTTTAGACCTATTCATTTAGGTCGGATTAAAGATTTTCAGTTTAAAGATAAAAAATGTTGCCAAGATTAGAACAAATTGAAAATGGTGAAAATAAAGACTTCAAAGTTAAGTATGTTGGATGTTTGAGAAAAATATTATGTTCTTGACGATGCATCTAGAAAGGAATATGAGGTATCTATGTCTGAAGAGAAAATATTGATGTAAAAAAAAAAACAGTAACTGAATTTATGGCTACATGCTTGACAAGCTAGAAACTAGAAGTGAAACATCAAGTACCTTCAGAAATGTGGTAACATATTTCCATTCCCCTAGTGGAAGTGGAAAAGAATTATGATGGATTTCATAACTAGGTTACCAATGATACCGATTAAATATGATTCGATTTGGGTAATTGTGGACAGATTGAAACAATTGGTATTGAATAAATATGCTGAGCGATAAATCTGAAGTACTGTAAAGTGACGTGATATACCTATTTTCATTGTGTGTGATTAAGATCCAAGATTATCTCTAGATTTTGGAGTTCCTTGCATAAGACTTTAGAGACTCGACATAATTTCAACATTACTTTGCATCCATAGAAGGACGAACAATCTGAAAGATTAATTCAGATTTTGAATGATATGTATAGTTTCTATTTGATTGAGTTTGAAGGGTTTTGGGAAAAGTATGTGCCACTAGATGAAATTTCTCACAATAACAGCTATCAATCAAATATAAAGATGGCTTTATCAAAAATGTAGTATGAAAGAAGATTGTGATAAACATTTACGAATAGTGATATAAGCCTTGTGGGAAAGGTAGTTGTATGCAAAGTTACTCAAATGTGAATTTGATTAATTCAAGTTGCATTTCCAGGTCACATTGTCTCAACAAAGAGGATCTAAGTAGATCCTAAGAAAGTTAGGATGATAGCACTAGTATTAATACAGTCTGAAGTTAATAAGGATTCCATGTTATTTAATGATACATCCTATAATAGGTTGGGATGTATATTGATGTAATAAGGCTAAAGTAGTAGTTTATGTATCTTGCTGAATTATCTTTTCCTTATAAGCATTGAATGCCCAATTATCTTTGGAAGAAGATAGTGTATTGATTACACAGCTTCAGCTCAAGTATACATTGACAAATTGGATCAAAGATTTATAGATGAGAGATAAGATATGCTTGAAAAGAATTCAGTAAGGTGAAAAGAGAAAACTAAAGATTTTGATGTTAAGTCTAAAGGATGTTCATATTACCAAGGGGTAATTTATATCCCCGATGATAATGAGCTAAAAAACCTAAAAGGTGATTGGATCTGATTTATTTCGGGAAGTGGAGAATAAAATAAGAATGGTTCGAAGCAATCTTAGAATTTCTTTAGAATGATTAAAATTATATGATAATCTTGAAAGAAAAGATATTTAATATGAAGTTAAGGATAAAGTATTTCTTAAAAGTTTCACCTTGGAAGAAGGTGTTATGATTTGGACGAAAAGGGAAGTTGAGTCAGAGAATTATTGGATCATATAAGATTTTGAAAAGAGTTGATCCGATAGCTTATCAACTAGCTTTACCTCCAGAAATGGACAAGATTCACAATGTATTCCATGTATCGATGCTCAGGAAGTATCGATCAAGTTCTTTACATGTCCTTATCCCGAAGGAAATAAAGATTCAGCCAGATTTGACTTACGAGGAAGAACCAATAAAGATACTAGCACATGGAGTCAAAAAAACTAAGGAATAAGTCGATTCAGCTTGTTAAAGCTCTTCGGTGAAATCATCAAATTAAGGAAGCGACTTGGGAAAGAAAAGAAGATATGAGAAAGTAGTTTCCTCACCTTTTTGAACCAGGTACATGTTGAAAATTCGAGGACAAATTTTCTTATGGGGAGAGAATTGTAATATCCTAATTTTTTGCTAGTGACCAAAATGTAAACTTTGAAAGTTTTGTGGTAAAGTATAAACTTTGGAAAAATTTAGGGATCAAAGTGTAATTTTCAAAAGTTATGTATTTTAACCCCGTAAATGAATATTTTACCCCCAAGAATGAAGTTTTCGTGTTACCTGGATTCGTACGGAGTTTGTATTAATGGCTATAAAGCGATAAAGTTCAAAAAAATATTCCGATAATTTGATCGAGCTAAAATTTAAGAGATAGTTCCATGGACCTTAGAAGAGCCATAAAATATCATTTTATGGATATTTCGATGCTAAAAGATATCAGGAAAAATTTAAATCGATCGAAATGACATGGAATGACAATTTTGTGAGTAAGTTGATCAGTAAAGGGCGTTTTGATCATTTTGCCCAAAAGGGGCATTGAGGGAATTTTGAGATTTCTTTTATGAATGAATAGTGGCTGATTAGAATCCAACTAAGTCTAGTTGGAATGTTACAAAATGGCAAATTAGAAATATAAATCTAGTTGAAGGGTATTTTTGGAATGTGGAATTTATTAAATTAAAAAGTCATTTTTAATGATACAAGTGTCTTAATATGTATGGAATATGAAGGAATTATCATCAAAAATACTCTCCAAAACGTTGGTGAAGAGAAAAGAAGAGAGAAATTTTACAAGCTCGATTTAAGCCCCGAATCTCGGTTTTCAAGTAATCTTTCGAACTACAAAGTTGTTCTACTCTTCGAGCTCTATCTTTTGATGTAAATAATTCATAGAATACTTGCTTGGTTGATGAGATTTGATATGAGGAAGAAATTAGGGTTTATGAACAAATTGAGGCTTTTATGATTTTATGAACCCATGGTTGATTTTAAGTTAGAATCATGCTTGTATGATGTTAGAATCATGTTATTGAGTTGGGATTTAAAACCTACATATTTCGGTTTGTATAGAGAAGATTAGTTTTTATGGATTTAAGTCTAACTTAGGGTTTGTGATGTTGGATTAATGATCTAGTAAGCTTGATTTGTTGTTTGGAAGCAAAACCCTAAGTTAAATACATAGGGACCATTTTGGCAGGCTTCAAAATTAAGGGACCAGATCTAATTTTTATGATTTTGATGTGTATTTATATTATTAATGATGTTAGAGACATGAAAATGAAGTTAGAATGCTAAACCGACGATTAATCACATTAGTGACCATTTTGACAAATTGTCAAACTTGAATGGTCTATTCGGCAAATAGGACATGTAGAAGGAGTAAATCTATATTTTAGTGAAAATGATGGAATTAAGGTAGTAATGTTGATTGGAGGACTAATTTGAAAAGTTAAAAAGCTTGAATCCTTATATTTGAAATTTTGGTGACCATCTCGACAAATCAATAGAAATTAGAGAAGTAAAGGTTTAAGCCTATTTTGATGAAGGGTGTAAAGAGAACATATGAATACAAGCTTTATTCTAATCATTTTAAGTAAAGTGATGGGACTAAATTGACAAGTAAAGAAATAAGGAACAATTGATGTAAATTAGAAGTTATTTATGGAAAGTTATGTTGGAATTTGAATTATGGCAATAAATTTTAAAATTCGTCATAAATTCTACAAAAATGGTTAAATGATGAATTTTATACCATTGTAAATATTTTTTAGTCTAGTTTCGTTTCCAAAAAACGAAAACTGATTTTGAGTTTGGGGTTAAAAGATATGGATTTTATTCAAAAGAAGGTTAGAAAAATTACACAGCATTTTCTACCTGTATAGCTCTGTGACGTGAATGTAAAGAATTTTTATAATTTTGGTAGATTTTGCTAATTTATGTGGCTTATACCGTTAGAACCGTATCGAATCTAGTTTCTATAGTATAAAGGAAATTAAGATCCAGTATGTATTCTGCCCTGTATAAGTAAATCTTTGAAGGTAGCGCAATTTGTCAGAAAATAGAATTTGAAACATTTTGTATTTAAATATTAGTTAGCAAGCTTGGAAGAATTATTGGAAGTTCAAATTGGCCACTAAGGACCATAATGAGTTTTTGAACAGTACAAGGAAGAAAGGAAAAATATTTGGAAATTTTATATTCGAATGATTATATTAGACGACATGTTTAAGGTAATGATAGATTTGAATCTAACAAATATTTTGTTGTATTCATGTGATTAATGAAGTAAAGTCCGAATCAAATAAGGTTCGAGGTACTATGAAAGAAAGGATCGAACTAGGACTTAGTGAGGCATTGTGCTAAGTGGCCAAGGTGAGTGCATTATATGCATGTATGACATGTTTCAAATAGGATGACTTGCGACAAGTTGACCTTGATATTAATTAAAATGCATGTTAATTAATAATTGTATAAATTTTATGAATTAATAATGTGACATGTATGATACATTGTCATAGTTTATAGATTTATCTAAGATAAATCAAACTTTTAGATTTTGGGTATGAACTGCCCATAATCGAATGATGGATGATAGTATTGATGGATTTGATATTGAATGTGAAAATATTATATTGTTATGCCCGAGTACTAGCGTGAGAGTATTTGGTATAATTGGATATCCATAGAGTCTTAGCAGCTGCGTTCTAGCACTATGGTGCGTTCCAGACACTTCAGTGTTGACTTTAGACACTACGATGTTGTTTAGACACTTTGGTGTCAACTAGCACAAAAGGTGCGATAATGAGGAGCAAAGGGCGTCCTCGAGTACGTACTCAAAATCAGACGCTATGGCGTTGTAGACACTACGGTGTCGTTATGATGACTCGTATACCATAGGTTCACATGAAATTGTACTTTGGGCTATAATTCATGAAATATTTTTATACAGGTGGATAGGCCAGTAAGTCTAACGTATTTACTACTGATAAAGTAAGAATGATATTATGAATTTGGATATATACATACAATTATGATTCATTGAAAAAAGTTAGTTTCTCATTTACTATGATAAATGATGAAATGTTATAAACTGTACTGGGATCGCTTGCCATTTTGCATGGAATTGTATTGCATTGTCATATGATATAATGTACTGTATGATCACATGATTTAACTAAATAGTTTACTAATTGCCTCACTAAGTTCATACTTAGCATGTGTTTGATTTTGCACATGTAGGTGGTTCAAGATATTCGAGTAAGTAAGGCGTTGCGTCAAGTTCAGAGAATTTCATCAAGCTACCACGGTAATGACATCCTACTTGAGGTTTTTGATTAATTTTAGTCGCATGTATAAATGAAATGAAATTGTCTATTATGGTTCAGAGTCTATTATTTATTGAATAGTCATTTTGTTATTTTTGAAAGGTAAAGGGAGCTCCAATTTTGTGTTTTAATTTATTAGAAATAAAATTTTACCAATTTTTAAGAGTGAATTATTTTATAAAGTGTCATGTGACATATCTGACTCGTATTCAGTGATAGATACGGGAAGGGGGTGTTACACCATCCACCAGGCCCTTATCCAACTCATTTATCCGTCTTATCACAGTCGTCAATCTCCCTTCAATATTACCAAAGGTAGTACTGTTCCAGTGCTTTAGAAAAATCTTCAAGCCACTCAGTTTGTGTACTAAATCCAAAGAGCCTCCCTCACTCAACCGATCCTACTCCTTCAAGATATCTTGCATGTATCCATGGTGATCTAACCATACATTTAAAAAACGGAAAGGCTTTGGACCTGTATCACAATCAATATTTTTCAAGGACAACAACGTATGATTGGACAACCCCCGTAGCAAAGATGAGACAACTAGATTTAGGAACTGTTCAAACCACTCAGCTGATACAAAAAACCTACCAAGACGACTGCAACTGTTTTCGGGACCAAACCACGTATAATCCTTTCCCTGTAATGGAACATCAAGCAAAGCGCTCAACGAAACAAACTCATTAAATTCACAAATGCCTCTAGCCGTAGAAAAGACCCATCGGTGTTCCGATAAATGTAGCACCATGTTAAAATCTCCATAAATACCCCAAGGAAATTTACAAGAGTGAATCATAGCACCTAATTAGTACCATAGAGCACACTGCTCGGCAAAACCACAAGGACCATAGACCCCAATGATCCCATATCTCCAATCATTAACCATCCAGCAATCTACCACAGAAGCAAAGCGTGCCTCGACCCTCACTGCTTCTATACGAAAACTCGCCTGATCCCAAACCATCAATACCCCTTCCGAATGACCAACTGATGGCACGAAAGTAAAATTGAAAATATCATCAAACCACAAACGACTAACCAATTCACCTGATACATCTTCTAACTTTGTTTCCTATAGCAGAATCATCACGCAATTATGTTGTCGACAAAAGATCACACCACTCGTTGTTTCGATGTCGTCCCAAGCCCTTGCACATTCCACAACAATAGTTGCATCCTTCGATGTTATTGTACTCGAGCCCTTGCCCCTAGCAGTCGCGCGATATCTTTCACAATTTCCTCCTCGTTTCCTACCGTTTCTACTCCAATATATGTTGCGCGTATTAAGTGCTACGCAATTATGCAAGTATACACGTCGCGAGTAATAAAGTGATATGATAAGTATCGAGTATCGTCTCCACAGGGATTGGTTTGGGCCAATTTGCTTAAGTTACTACACTATGAAAATAAAAACACAATTGATAATAGAGGTTCTAATTAATGAGTAAACTAAGAGCAATAAACTAAAAGGATAGATGAAATCAAATAATAGAGGGAATAGGCCAGGTTATCGTGAGTTGAGGAGTGATAGCCGATTGGATCGTCTTGGTAAAAGAGCGCAAGGGCAACTCAGTTGCCGTGGCAACTTACACAGCTGGGTTGCCTTGGCAACTAATCAAGGGTTGCCTGGGAAACTGGCTGAGCAACTGTTTGGGAGGCTGGGCAGCAACTTCAAGGGTCGGCGAAGCGTTCTTCAATGGTTTCTTCTTATCCCTAAGTCGAAACTCTAGCTATTTGTGCATGCCTTGATAATACATCCCTGGGTGAATCAAGGGTGAACAATAACCAATCTTGCGCTCCTCTTAGCCGTTGAAATCCTTAACTTATTCCTAAGCCGGATTAATCTTCACCATCAATAGATTGAATAAAGACCATACTCATTCGTTTCTTGAATCTAACTCTCCCGATATTAGATAAATAGATGAAGTTACGAGATCCTCTCCCAATTCACTCGCAAACAATAATAAAAACCAAGAAAGAGTAAACCTTGAATTGAAAGTGAAAACTCTTATTACCTAAACAAAATCCAATTGTTTCTCACAACCACAAAACACAATAACCCCAACCAATCAAGTTAGTTCATGGTTGGGTTCAAAAGATATACAAAGAATAATCCCCAAACCATGAATCTAGTGAGAGCAAAGAAGAATAAGAAGAAATCGATCAGTCCTCTTTGGAAAACCTCTCAATCGAACTCTCCCTTCAAGCTTTCTCCCTTGTCAAAATCTCTCCCATCTTGCTTCTTTGGAGTTGTCAAAATTTCTCTCCTCTTCTTTTTCTTCTTGCTCCCCTCTCTTTGACGGCTTGGTCCTTTAAATAGGAGATGGCTAGGTCAAAATCCTTCTTGAGGAGGAAGTTAAGTTGGAATTAAATTATATTTAAAGAATATAATTCTTTATTATATTTAAATTCCTTCTAGAACTTCTCCTATCTTCTTGGGATTTAATTTCTCTTTAACCTCTTCATGGAAATCAAACTCCTTTGGAATTTAACTTTGCTCCACGTCATCTTGGGCTTATCTAGTCATCAATTTCGACTGCCATATCAACTTATTCTTTGTCGAAAATTGCCTTGGCAACTAGCTCGGCATCTCCTTCATGTACGCCACGCAACTGGTTCTAGCCTTGTTTAGGCAAGTGATTACGCACACACACAAAAACACACCAAAGCAGCATCTTTTCCAAAAAAAATCACCAAGTTATGTAATCAAGCTTAACGGTGGAAAGAAACATGAATTAATGCATGAATGACTAATTATGCAACTAATATTAGTAAAAAGGGTAATAAAAATAGTACTTTTGAACACTTATCACACCCCCAAACTCGAACTATTGCTTGTCCTCAAGCAATGCAAACTAACAATTACCGCCAAGACTTTAATCATCAAAGACATGCTTCAAACTTGAATTCAAACCTCGGAACCGTGGCACAAAGTATGATCACCTTTTAATTTTTTTGGATAGCACAAAAATTACCCAGAACCAAACTATAATGCTCGTGACAATGTGTGTGCGTAGTTGTGTACAAGTTGATTTTCAAGATTCCATGTGAACATTAGGCTTTTATCAATTTAATTACCAGGGCATTTATTTTTATTTTTACTAGAGCCAATTTCGGGCACCTCTAGCAAAGTAAGCAATTTCTCATTTTATTTTAGTCGACTAGAGCCAATTTCGGGCACCTCTAGCGATTCTTTAATGTGCATTAACTATTAGAGCCAGTTTCAGGCACCTCTAGCAAGAAAGTGCATTTACTACTAGAGCCAGTTTCGGGCACCTCTAGCAAGAATTTAACTTTTAATTTTCAATTTTAAATTTACCCAAATTTTAAGCAACCTAAGTTCACTAAGTTTCTTTCAATCAACAAGCCACAACCGTGTAAAAAAATTCAGCATCATAGTAAAATTCTAAGTTCTTTTCATGCAATCCTAAAATTAAAGGTTCTTTCAATTAAGTGCAGTGGCAAAAATTCATCATTGGATATTCAACAAGTCTTAAGTAATTAAATCCAATTAAAGGCATGGCAAGTAACATATGCAACCTATATGTGATTGCTAAATATGAATGCAACTAAACATGAAGCTAACCAGAAACCAACACCCCTCAAACTCGAAAGAAGCATTGTCCTCAATGCATGTAAAAGTGAAACAAATTTTAAAAGAAACTAAATGAAATGAGTTAGTTGGAGAGGTCGTCACCTCGAATGATAAGTTTCCTTTATGCCGTTTGCTTGATTCATATTTCGGTCGGTGGTTGAATGCTTGTGGCTGGTATCGCGTGAATAGCATTGCTTATGTTTGATCCATATTTGCCGAGGCAGGTTCACTTGCCTGGGCATCAGTAGTTTCTGTTGTCGTGGCAACTGCTGAGGTAGTTGCAGGGGCATCCTCAATTGCGGTTGTCGTGGCAAGTAGTCGGCAGTGAATTTCCTTAGCATGTTGGTTGTGAGTCTTGTTGTGGAAAACAAAGAAAACAAAGAAAACCTGGAAACTAAAGATAATGAAGAAAAATAAAATAAAATATCTTCTAAAAATAAAAATGAAAAGAAAAAGAAAAAGAAAAATAAAATATTGAAAGGAGAGCATGCTCATGCATCTCCTAAGGTGAGCACTTCTTTGTTACGTTCCACATGGGCACCGTTGTAGTGCTTCAATCTTTGTCCGTTGACTTTGAATTCATGTTCGTCAGTGATGGACTTGATTATCACGGCACCATGAGAGAATGGTTTGACAACTTCGAATGGTCTTGACCATCTTGATTTTAGTTTTCCCGGGAAAAAGTTTTAGTCGTGAATTGAATAAGAGAACTAGTTGCCCTGACATGAATTGCTGCGGCAATAGTTTCTTGTCATGCCACTACTTTGCTTTCTCCTTGTAGATTCGTGCATTGTTATAGGCGAGTGCACTGAATTCTTCTATCTTGTTGAGGTCCAACAAATGTTTTTTTTCCGGCACTTTCCTAATCTATATTCACGGTCTTGATTGCCCAATATGCCTTGTGTTCGATTTCCACCGGTAGATGGCATGTTTTTCCATAGACAAGTTGGAAGGGGGACATACCTAAGGGTGTTTTGAATGTAGTGCGATATGCCCAAAGTGCGTCATCTAGTCTTACTGACCAATCCTTCCTAGAGGGATTTACAACTTTCTCGAGTATACCCTTCAATTCCCGGTTGGAAATTTCTGCTTGCCAATTGGTTTGTGGGTGATATGCCGTGGCAATCTTGTGCGATACACTGAAGCGTTTCAACATCTTGGCAATAAGTCTGTTGTCAAAATGCTTGCCTTCATCACTGATAATTACTCTCGGTATCCCAAACCGTGTAAATATGTTTTTCTGCAAGAATCGTTGCACGGTCTTGGAATCGTTGTTGGGAACTGCATCTGCCTCAACCCATTTAGACACGTAGTCAACGGCAAGTAGAATGTAGAGGTTGCCGAATGAAGATGGGAAAGGTCCCATAAAATTAATCCCCCATACATCGAACAATTCCACATCGATGATGTTTTGGAGCGGCATCTCATGTCATCTAGAGATATTGCCCGTCCTCTGGCAATGATCACATTGCTTGTAAAACGCTTGGGCATCTTTGTATAGTGTTGGCCAATACAAACCGGATTGCAAAACTTTGGCCGCGGTACAAGTTCCTCTAAAATGTCCTCTATAGGGTGAAGAGTGGTATTGCCAGAGTATATTCTGTTGCTCCTCTTCAGGGACACATCAGTGTATAACCTGATCTGTACATTGTTTAAACAAAAGATGCTCGTCCCAAAAGTAATGCTTAGCATCATGGCGGAACCGCTTCTTCCCTTGGTGAGTAAGGCCATAAGGTAAAATACCACAAACAAGGAAATTAACTAAATCCGCGTACCAGGGTATTGCCGAGGCATGTGCTGCCGTGTCGACTGCTCTCAAGATTGCCGAGGCGCGTGCGTCTCTAGTTACCGAGGCATACGCGTCCATGGTTGCCGAGGCATGCGTATCAGTGGTTGCCGAGGCGTGCGCGTCTGGAGTTGCCGAGACGTGCGCATCAAGAGCTGTTGCGGCGTCGAGGGTTGCCGAGGCATGCGCATCCATGGTTGCCGAGGCGTGTGCGTCAAGAGTTGCTGCAGCGTCGAGGGTTGCTGAGGCATGCACATCCATGGTTGCTGAGGCGTCAAAGGTTGTTGCGACATCGAGGGTTGCCGAGGCATGCACATTCATGGTTGCCGAGGAAACTAAAAGTTACTCATTCGGGAATGTATCGTATATCTCTAAATCTATGTCCTTCTCCCCGTGCGTTGGCCTAGGGCTGCTCCTATCGCGAAATAACTTGCATCACACATGAGCTGAAAAGGTAGCGTCCTATCTGGTGGAACGATAATGGGTGCCGAGGGAAGCTTTTCCTTTAGGGTTTCGAATGCTTGGGCGCAAGAATCATCAAAATTGAAGACTTTATCCTGTTCAAGAAAATTGCAGAAGGGTTTAGTAATTTTAGAAAAATTATGAATGAACCTCCTGTAAAAACCTGCATGTCCAAGAAAGCTTCGAATTCCTTTAACCGAACTTGGTGGGGGTAATCTCTTGACCACCTCCACCTTGGCTTTGTCTACTTCAATCCCCTTGGATGAAATCTTGTGGCCGAGCACTATTCCTTCATCTACCATAAGATGGCACTTCTCCCAATTAAGTACTAAATCGGTTTCTTCACATCTTGCCAACACCTTCTCTAAATTGCCGAGGCAACTGTCGAAGTCATTACCAAAAACGGAAAAATCATCCATGAAGATCTCAAGGAAGTCTTCGACCATGTCTGAAAAGAGTGCCATCATGCATCTTCTAATGTTACTGTATATCTGAGAAAACTTGAGGATGGTCGTTTTCGATACTTCTTATAGTCCATCCGCACCCTCCATCGAGTGATAACATTTCCCAAAAAGAGTTGGGCCAATGTGCTCCCAGCTACTCCCCTTTGTGTTACCATGGTGGAGGTGTCTTTCTTTCGTGTTCCCTTGTAGTCCATGCATGCCATCCACCTTGCTACTATTCTTGAAGGCACAAATATATTAATAGGAAAAATTATATCCATTCCCAACCATTCAATTACCTCATTCTTGTCGACTTCTATCATGGTTGGATGTATCCTTTGTTGTCGTGGTAATTGCTGCTCAAGCCAATTGCCGTGGAAATCAGTTGCCGAAATTTGCTGTAGGTCAAGGAAGAACCAAATTTCTGAAAAGCTTTACGAATCCAAACACCTTTTTCTTTTGACCTCTCAAACATCTCTATCAGTAGAGATTTCGATGGCTTCAAATCTACCAACATTGGTTCCTCAAGACATACATGCAATGGACGAGGTGAGTTTTTAAAGAATTCAAAAGGTTCAACCATTACCTGCTCACATTCCATTGGCAAAGTATTATCATCTCATTGATATTGCATGTGGTCGTGCAATTGCCGTGGCAACTGTATATGAGAGCAATCTAAAGATTCTTGCTTCAACATCAATGTTGTAACCTTCTGGGCATCAAGTTCCTCAGAATTTGCTGTAGTATTGTTGTTTTCAGCTTCACCGAGTGTTGTCGCGCATTGCTCGCATTCAGGCTCCTCAATCATTACCGAGGCAATTTGTTGCTCAGGCTCATCATGTGTTGGGCAGACTTTCTCATCAACATACTCTCGACTTTGAGGTTTTAGTTGTTCCTCACACATCGGAGAGCTTTCCTTGCATTGTTCCTTGTCCTCTTGCCTTGGGACTTGGTATCCCTAGGAATGAATTGTTGGTGCATGTTATCCATGACATATGTGGATCTCCTCAATTGATCTTCTGAATCCCCCAAGGTTGCATCCCACTGAGCTATCCTCGTATCCATGGACTTTGATAGCTCTCGAATCTCTTCAATTGATCTGTCCAGTCTAGCCAAGGAAGCTAGCAACGTTTCCTCCAAGGAATTTGAATGCTCTTGAAAATGACTACATTGCCATGGCATATCTGTTGCTTCGGCAAATTTGTTATGGTAAAAACAAATTTGAGCTTTTTGACCATACCATGAAGAATTTTGCTGCTGGTTCCCTCTATGGTCCTCCATGCAGTTATATGCACCGAAAATGTGAGAGCAATTTTCAAACACATGATGTTCTCCACACATAGCACAAGATTTTTCCACATATAGGCTCTTTGGGCTTTTCTCGGTTGGTATAGGTAATCATCAAAGGGTGCAAGAAACTCTTGATTGGATTGATTCCTATCTTCCAACATCATCTCTCGAATAGATCGGCTTTTATTTCCCGACATGTTGATGTCCCTTAACTTGTAGCGCACCTAATTTTTTTTGATAAAACAAACAAAAAGAAATGTTAGTAAAACTAAGAGAAAAAAATGCAATAACAAAAACAACTAACACCAATTGCCAATCCTCGGCAATGGCGTCAAAAACTTGTTGCGTGATAAGTGTTCAAAAGTACTATTTTTCTTACCCTTTTTACTCATATTATTGTTAGACTTAGGCTCATATTAGTTGCATAATTAGCTATTCATGCATTAATCCATGTTTCCTTCCATCGTTGAGCTTGATTACATAACTTGGTAGTTTTTGTGAAAAGATGCTGCTTTGGTGTGCTTTTGTATGTGTATGTGCAGGATCACTTGCCAAAGCAATGCCGAGCTAGTTGCGTGGCAATGCATGAAGGAGACGCGAAGCTAGTTGCCGTGGCAATGCATGAAGGAGACGCTGAGCCAGTTGCCATGGCATTTGTCGACAAAGAGAAAATGCAATAGGGATGTCGAAATTAATGACTTTACAAGCCCAAGATGACATGGAGCAAGGCCCAAGCCCAAAGGAATTTGATTGCCATGCAGAGATTAAAGAAGAATTAAATTCCAAGAAGATAGGAGAAGTTCTAATAGGAATAAAATTATAATAAAGAATTATATTCTTTAAAGATAATTTAATTCCAACTCAAACTCCTCCTCAAAGAAGGACTTTGGCCTAGCCCTATAAATAGCAAGGAGATTTCGACAATCCATAGATAGAGCAAGAGGGAAATTTCGACAAGTCCAAGTAGGGCAAGAGGATAGAATTTTCGACAAGCATCTAGGGCAAGGAGGATTTCGACAAGCCTCCTCCTTCATCCTTTTCTTTCTTGTTCGATTGGGTTCATGCTAGGGATTGTTTATCTTGTGTTTCTTTGGAACCTAGCCATGAACTAAATCTACTTGGCTATGGTTATTGTGTTTTGTGGTTGTGAGAAACTATTGGTTTTTGTTTAGGTAATAAGAGTTTGCACTTTTCTATTTCAAGGTTTATTCATTCTTGGTTCTTATTATTGTTTGCGAGTGAATTGGGAGAGGATCTCGTGATTTCATCCATTTATCTAATATCGGGAGAGTTAGATTCAAGAAACGAATGAATATGATCTTTATTCAATCCAATGATGGTGAAGATTAATCCGGCTTAGGAATAAGTTAAGGATTTCAACGGCTAAGAGGAGCGCAAGATTGGTTGTTGTTCACCCTTGATTCACTTGAGGATGTATTATCAAGGCATGCACAAGTAGCTAGAGTTTTGACTTAGGGATAAGAAGAAACCATTGAAGAACGCTCCGCCGAACCTTGAAGTTGCTGCCCAGACACCCAAGTAGTTGCCCAGGCAACCATCAATTAGTTGCCAAGGTAACCCCGTTGTGCAAGTTGCCACGGCAACTGAGTTGCCCGTGCACTCTTTTACCAAGACGATCCAATCGGCTATCACACCTCAACTCACGATAACCTGGCCTATCTCTCTCAATTGAATTCATCTTTTCTTTTACTTATTTGCTTTCTAGATTAGTTAAACTTCTATAATCTTTTATTTGTGTTTTTATTTTTACAGTGCAAGAGACTAGATTCTTGAAGTAGCACCAATCCCTGTGGAGACGATATCTTTTATACTATAACTTGCGACGTGTATACTTGCACATTTGCGTAGCACTTATTACGCGCAACAAGTTTTTGGCGCCGTTTCCGGGGATTGGCAATAGCGACTTTGTTTTTATTTTCTTGCACTTTCTTTTTATTTTTCTTGTTTAAAAATTCAAAGGGCTAACAAACTTTGGTTTTGCATTGGTATATGACAGGGCGAGACCGACTTCACTGTAATATCCCTTTGATCCGTAAATCAAACGAACCTTACAAAGACTTAGACGAAGGATAAGAGAAGCAATGGCAAATCAAGACGGCAATATGAATCAAGATGTTCGAGTAGGAGGAGGAGTGATTTTTGAAACAGAACTATTCGAGACTATCTTGAAGAAGATCTTGATGGACTTAACCCGGGAGTTGTCGCACTGAAATTGAAGCCGACCACTTTGAGTGGAAACCGGTAATGTTCAATATGATCAACACAATAGGTCAATTTGGCGGCTCAAGAATCAAGATGCACGACAACATCTGAAATCTTTCCTCGAGATTTGCAACTCGTTCAAGATACACGGAGTCACCCCCGATGTCTTACGATTAAGATTATTCCCCTATTCACTGAGGGATCGGGCGAAAGCATGGTTGAATAGCATTCCTGCCGGATCCATAGCATCTTGGACTGATCTTTGTCGTGATTTCCTTGCTAGATTTAATCCTACAAATTTGACTGATAAGCTTCGTAACGACATTACTTCTTTTCGGCAGACAGATGATGAATCCATCTACGAGGCTTGGGAGCGATATAGAGAACTTCTACACAAATGCCCTTTACACGGATTCCCGGTGTGGACTCAAGTAACAATGTTTTACAACGCCGTGAATACACCAACAAGGATGATGCTAGATGCCTTGGCAAACGACATACTCCTAGATAAGTCACCGGAAGAAGCAATGCAAATTTTAATCAGGCTGGCCAAGAATGATTATCAATTCCCATCTACTAGAAGAGGAGGAGTTAGACGCCAAGCCACAATACATGAACTAGGATCATCGATTCAATTTGGCACAATTGGCCGCTTTAACCAAGATGGTCGAACATGCAAAAACCAAACAACACACATGAAGTCAAGGTAATGGATTCTTTTTGTGAGTTATGTGGTGATAACCATAATTCTTCTGAATGTATGCGAGAATCCGAATCCAGCTTCTATGTGAGGAATTACAATCGAACAATAACGTGATGTCAAATACATAAAATCCAGCTTGGAAGAAGCACCCAAATTTTTCATGGAGTAATCCCAACAATGCTCTAAACCTGAACAATCAGAATGCACAAGCATCGGGATTCCAGCAGAATATGCCACGACAACAGATGCCGCAGCAACAACCGACAACATCTAGTTCTTTGGAAAATTCTCTAAATGCTTTTATGATGAAAACTGAATCTTATATGGCTGAGAATAGTAATTTCATAAAAAGAACTGATGATTTTATTAACAGGACCGAGATGAGATTGCAAAACCAAGAGGCGGCAATCAAATCATTGGAAAATCAAGTCGGACAGTTTGCTCAAAATTTGAATACTAGACCATAAGGAGGTTTACCTAGCGATACTAAAGTCGCAAGAGGAATTGGCCATGAGCAATGTAAGGCAATCACCACTAGAAGTGGCCAACAACTTAGAGAGGTTCAAACCCCTCATCAAACAAAACTCCACATGAAAGGATCGAAGATATT